>OX246754.1:162387326-164955514 GCA_945910035.1 Brachypalpus laphriformis | reverse complement strand
TCTTTACGTTAGAAATTGGATGATTTCTTGCTTTGATCTCCCGCGAGCTGTCGGTCTTGTACTTGCCGTTAGCTGTCATCGCCGCTTGAGCATAAGACTGCACGCCAAAATTCGAGGATTTAGTTCCGGTCACCTTTTCTCTACTACGTTTGGGTTTTTCTTCATTACCCGATCTTAAGAGAATATTGACGGATTTTTTATCTTTCGCTGCTTTTTTCGTAGCTATTTTGGGTCTATTCTTAATTGGTTTTGGATTCGTGCCCATGGAATTTTTAAGCGTATCGCGCCTTTTTTGGAGCTCTTTCGCCACTTCGCAACCTCGATAGTTCGCAGGGTGTTTTCCTTTACAGTTTATGCAAGTGGCTGGGGTTTGCCATTGAACATATACATATGTATGTATGTAGAGATACTCGTACTTTATTTTCAAAAATGTAGTCTATATTTTCTGTTAACAATTCAACGAGTTCATTACTAATTCATTTGCATGATTCGACCCTCTAAATTAAAGGCGGCGTCTTCTGGAAGTCGCCGCAAATGTGATGCGACCAATTCACCGAACACACTATACCGATCATCTTGCCTACGTGCTATATTTCTCAACACTTCAGCAGCCAAATCCCGCATGCTGCTAGAATTGGAATTCGAGGACAACGATGGTGATGGCGTTGGTGTTGACGACGGCGTTTTCGCTGTTTTTTTTCTGTAGTTTTTTTTTTGGCACTGGTGTTGGTTGGGCAACTTCGAGGGAAGATTCAGGCTGTGACAACTGCGTCAGCTCTTTAATATGGAGATGTCATCGTACGCGCCCTCCTGAAATACAACAAACGAATATAGTAATGTGTGAATGTATACATACATGAAAGCAGATCAATTGAAGTACGAGTACCTACCAATTCTAATGTGGATGTCGATGGGCACGATTGTGTCACTTCCGCAGACTCTACGAACATCATCTCACTTAGATGATGCCACGATGCCTTCGCAATTTCGCCTGTCCCTTGGCCTGATTTTCTGGCTCGAAATTTGCCCAAATGTGCTTTAAAATGGCTGCGAAGAGATTGCCATTTAAGACGCACCCCGACAACGTCAACACCCTCAGCATTTAAATTAACCGCCACCTGTTTCCAAGAATCAATTTTGCTATTCATATTTTTGTAATCCGTCCTTCCACTATCCCAAAGGACAGGATTTTCCTGTACAGCTGCAATTAAAGCAGATTCTGTCTGATGGTCCCACGGAAAAACAATTTTCCTGCTCCTTTTTTTGCCAAAACCATAGGTTCCTTCTCTGTGGCTTCCTCAAAATCGGCGCCAATGTCGTTGTCACTCATTTTAAAGGAAACAATTTGTTTACACACAAAAACTTTCAAAACTATTAAAACAAATTTGATTATACACTGTACAACCCGATTTCAGATGACACTGTGGAAAATCATGCAGTGTCATCCGTGGTACCTTGTCATTCGGGTGACGTGGTGTGAAAAAATTTGGTCATCCAGTCCCAATAGCGATGACATGCGATCACACGGTCAACCAAATCAGTCATCTGGATGACATAAAAATCATGTCATCTGGTAAGTCATCCGGTTGACACGTTCAATGACATGCCGGATGACATGCGATCACACGGGATGACCACTTTAGGACAAATTCTACGTCATAGTGACGTCAGGATGTCATCCGGATGACAAGTTTGGATGACCGTCTAATCGCACCTTTAGACTACACGGCCAGCAGTCATGCAGCAGTGGGTATCGTTGCAATAGTATGTGTGTGTGAGTATATGGGCGCGCTATCCCATGATTATGTTTTGATCTTCAGTGTGCGATCTCTTCTAGAGTTAAAATTGAAAAAAAACATTATCAGTGCTAAATCTAAGATATTGAAAATTTTATTAAATAAGATATCCATGTGCTGTCAAAAATGCATGCAATTAAGAGACTTGGGAATATACGTGTAGATACATATGTACATGCATATGCATGTGTAGACATAGAACTATTGCCATATTTTTCCATTGTGTTAGATGAGATGTTGATCGTTGGATTTGTCCATATTTTAGCATGTTTTAATGAATTTAAAATAAATTGTGTGTTGGAAGCGGGTTTGCATATGCTCTGGTGGGATTCCCACGGCGGAAGTTATAATTGAGTTTACACATTTTCGGTATTGTTTTCAGTTGGCAATTATATTTCAACAAGTAAATAACCGTCAACTAAAATGCGGGCGAAGCAAGGCGACCACTGGCCAGCTAGTTTTATATATAACTCAAACTACCTTAACTCTAACCCTGGTCGTCCTCAGGCCGGAGCTCGATGGCTAGTTCTGGTACGGGTCGGGGTATTACGGGTTTGCTGTACGGACTAGCTCGGAACGGTAGTCTGTTTTATAGGCTGGCTTGAAATGTTCCAGTCCGCTCTAGGGGCAGGCACGGAAAGTTCCAGACCGCTTTATGGGCAAGTTCGGAAAGGCAGTCCGCTTTATGGGCAAGCTCGGAAACGCAATCCGCTCTATAGGCAAACGCAATCCGCTCTATGGGCAGGCTTGTAAGGTTCCAGCCCGCTTTCTGGGCATGCTCGGAAAGGCAGTCCGCTTTATGGGCAGGCTCGCAAGGTCCCAGTCCGCTTTCTAGGCATGCTCGCAAAGGCAGTCCGCTTTATAGTCAGGCTCGGAAAGGCGAAAAATCCGCTATAATATTAACCACAATACTTCTCCCAGACGGAGGGAAACCTATCGGACGACGGGCAGGCTATGGTCAGTAGCATACCCCTAATTATTCGCCCAAGAACCAAAGTGAAACCGTCAAATTTAAATTTGTTGGAAACGGGGTTCCCAAAGAGTCTGTCGGTAGTACACTTGATTGGTACCTTCCACGCTTGAGCAGACTCTGTATACGACCTTATGGAAAAATTCTGCAGAAATGAATTGTCAATTATAATCCGGTCGAACTTTATTTCTCCTAAACTCTCACATCGTATAGTATGACCCTGGAGTGGTTTGGGCGAAGGTACGAGACTCTCTCTAAATATTACATCGTTGAAGTAAGCTATTCATCGGTAGATACATACATGCATTAGGCGAGCCGGTTGTTCTTCTCACTGTGTGGGAGAAAGAACAAAAGCGATAGTCAAAACCATCTCCGTGCATCGTCAAAGTAAACAACTCAACGGTCGGTGGGGGGTATAAAAAGGGGGAGATGAGATGGGCTCTCTCTGTGTATCGACGAAGTAAACAACTCGCCGGGCGATGGACTGTTTTTGTTGTATGTCCGCAACGAAATAATGCCTGAAACACAATAGCGCCCCGAACTCGGCTTCGCCTGACGTCATGAGTTGAACTATAGGAAATCAATGTATCCTATCACAATGTCGCTTCCACCTCGACATCACGTTTTCCATTTGTAAAGAAAAACGTAATGATACGTAACGACACTCTAACCCAAGGCAGAAGTTGAGATGAGCTGAACTTTTACTTTGCTTTGACATCTAACAGCTGTGCAACAAAGGAAAAAATGTGAGCAAAACCTAGGTCGAGGTGATATTGTGTTTCAGACATAAATGTTCAGGCTATTGGTCTCGCCCGATGTTGATGTTTGGCTGGAGGTAAAGTGGTGGCGGTAGAATATGTAACATTTCGTTACACCAGGATGGTACAATTTTGGATTTGGTGCATAGCATAGAGAAAATATTTTTCCGGTGATTTATACATCTGTCTTACGACACTAAGTACATTATATAACAATTTGTAAGGAAATATTGTTGATCTTAATTGTAACTCACAGGTCCCTATACTTATTTATTTACTTACTTATGTCCTGTACCCCCTTGTGGGTCCTAGGGCATCTACTACGCCTATGCGCCATCGTGTTCTGCACCATTATTCTTCTCGGACCGCCAGGTCTTCTGCTATCCTGAGTTAAATGGCTCCATTGTATAGCATGGTTCGCACGGCTAATCTAAGATGGTCAAACTTAGATGGGCACAGGGTGTCTAAGGCCCTGTGGTCTGTGTTAGATCGCAGAAAATCTGGGGAGATAATTAAGTTAGGTAGATCGAGGCTAAGAACAGCGATAGGAATACTCTCTGGCCACTGTCTCCTAAGGAGGCATGCCATGAGACTAGGGTTATCCGATACGGATGTTTGTAGGTACTGCGATGACCTACATGTCTCAGAGGATATAACTCATATACTCTGTGAATGTCAAGGAATTGCCAGGATAAGGCTAAAGTACCTTGGTAGATACTTCTTCGATAACTTGGAGGAAGTGAGGTCCTTGAACCATAACAAGGATCTCTTCAAATTTTGTAGGCAGATTAATTGCTTGGGGGAATGGGTTTAGGTCTTTTGCCGTGAAGGTTTCCTAGGGATTGCGATGGGCCCACTTTGGTGCCTAGTGTTTTATGATAACCTCATAACCCTACCTAACCTAACCTAAACTAACCATAGCATGGTTCGCTATGGAACTGTCAACCTTTCGGAACGTGTGACCAATCCACTGCCACTTCCGTCGTTGGATGATTGTGGCTATTAGTTCCTGTTCTCTCGTAAAGGTGTTCGTTAGAGATACGATTGGGCCAGAAAATCCTTAAGATATTGCGCAGGCACCTATCAACGAACATTTGCAGAACCTGGACTTTACTTTGGCGATCCTGTTGGCTATATCCAGTTCGGTTCCACCGCCGATCGAGACAATATTCCCAAGATGCTGGAAATCCTCTACTCTCTCTACCGGTTGTTCAGCAATACATATTTGAGCCGATGAGTTTGGAACTAACAATTGGCTGACAATTTTAGTTTTTGCCGTATTCATTTTAAGACCGACGACACCTGCCTCCCTCTCCACATCTGCTGCCACTTGGTGGAGGTCCATAATTCAGTGGGAGAGTAAGCATACATCGCCAGCATAGTCAAGATGTTTTAGTTGAGATGTAAGAGTCCATCGAATTCCTCCGTTTCCCGTTGACAACGTTGCAGGAAACAAATCGCTAATCACAAAAAGGAATAGTATTCGGGAAAGAATACGGCTTTGCCGTACCCCACTTTGGACCTCAAATACCTCAGACAACCTTCCTCTGTGCGGAACGTGACAGTTGGAGCCTTCGTATGTAGCCTTGATAATAGCAATTAGTTTATCGCGAATACCTCTCCTGCGTAAGGCACGCCAAATAAACTCCTTGTTGACACTATCGAACGCCTTCTCAAAATCGATGAACAGTAGATGGAGTGGCGATCGATATTCAACGCACTGTTAGATGATAATTCGCAGGGTGCTGATGTGGTCGACACAGGAAGATCCAGAGCGGAAACCTGCTTGTTCGGTATCGAGTGTGTCCTTGAGATGTTGTTTGATTCGCTCCTCGATGATTTTAGCTATTATCTTGACTACTGCAGGCAGTACGCAGATACCCCTCCAGTTTCCGCACTCCATTAAATTTCCTTTCTTAGGAAGCTTGACGATCATTCTCCTTTTCCACTCGTTAGGAAAGCTCTCAGCTTTCCAAGCTCTTTCTATAAGTGGAAGCAGAATCAGCCGATATTGTTGGCGCTGCTCCTAAGAGCTCGACTGGAATACCATATTGGTTTCATTATTGCCTTGTAGAGTCATATCTTGTTGCTTGTCAATAGTTTGGAATCTTTACATAGACGCCTGTTAAGCCTGTTGAGTTGTCTGAATTTAAGTTTTATGTGGTAGCGTTTTTGTTCAGTGTGGTGTTTCCATGTCAGCTTGGAGTCCAATTGCATGCCTAAGTATTTAGCAACTGAGCTTATAAGGATGGGTTTGTTGCTAATATTTACCGGTACAGGTATTAGCTTTGCTTTAGTAGTGAATATAACTTGCACTGACTTGTCATCATTTGCTTTTATGCTCCAATTTTTAAACCATAACATTACTCCATCGAGATATTTTTGAAGTTGATTTGTTGCAGTTTTAACGCATTTGTCAGAATTAAGAAGAATCGTGTCGTCAGCGAATGTAGCAATCGTAGAGAATACTCTGTTGGGTAGGGAAATGTCGACGGTGAAGAGGACATAAAGTAAGGGTCCTAAGACTGCCTTGTGGTACTCCAGCTTTCGTTAGGTGTAAGTCACAAGATTCGTTTTGGTATCTCAAAGAAACTTCTACCAGTCAAATAGCTTTAATTAAAATGAGTCTTCTGGGAGTAAGTTAGCGATTTTATGTAGTAAACCAGCATCCCAAACCTTGTCAAAGACCTTTGCCACGTCAAGAAATACTACTACAAAAACGCTTTTCATCCAAGCCTGTTGAAATTGTGTTTATCACTCGGTGAACTTGTTGTATAGTTGAATGTTGTCTTCTGAAACCGAATTGATGGTCCGGTATTAAATTGAAACGGCCCAGGATGGGTTCTAGTCGGTCGTATAGGAGTTTCTCAAATAGTTTGAATAGAATGGGAAGTAGAATCGGTCTATAAGATGCCGTTTTTGCTGCGTATTTACCTTGTTTCGCTATAGGAATAATAATTTCTACAACTTTCCACACTTTTGGAAAGAATTTAAATCTTATTACGGCGTTGTATAGGTTGCGAAGATATATTAAGGCCACATTAGGTAGTTATTTCCGTAACTTTACAGTAAGTTACTATCCTGCGGATTTTTTCTGGTCTATTTTAGTTGTCAAGTAGTATTTTATTTCCTTTAAATTCACTTTCTTGATTTGAATATCATTAGTCCTGTGAGGGCAAAGTGTGGTAGTAAACAATTTGTCTCTAATGAAAAAAAATTTTAAAGTAATTTGTTAAGTTCTTATTTTGAAAGTTTTTGAGAGATTCCTTGAGGCCTTTGATTGCTTTATTTAACTTTGATTTGTCTGAAGGTGACCTAGTTTTCTTCCATTTTTTCCTGAGTTATCTTTTTTTGTATCTGCTTTCTTATATTAAATGGTGTAAAGATATCATTTATTTTAGGCAGGTTTATTGGTGTAAATTTGAAAGCACCTTCGTTTATAATGTCGTTATAATAAATAATAGATCTTTGAATGTCAGGTTCCGATGTGAGTGTAATGTTAGTCACAAGGTTTAAATCAATGAAATGACGAAACGCATTCCAGTCCGTCTTGCTATTGTACAGCTGTGCAACTTTTGGAGTATTTATAGTCTGAGTTGCGTATTCCAATATTATTGGAGAATGGTCGGACGAAAAATCAAAACAGGATTTTATTTTAAGAAATGCATCACTGATGTTTTTCGTGGTGCAGAAGTCAATGAGGTCAGGGTTTTTCTCGGGGTCAGTTGGCCAGTACATCGACTTACCAGTGCAGTGTTTGCAGTTGTTGATTTTAATTGCTTCTATTAGGTTCTTTCCCTTTTTATTTGTTAATTTTTAATCCCAGTCAGGGTGTTTCACGTTGAAGTCAACTGCTGCTGTTCAAAGGGCAAAGATTACCAATTGTCCATGCTTGTCTTCTAGCTGAACTGACGTCGATTGTATGGTCTGTCTGATATTTTTGAAGTTCGATGCACTTTATTTGTTTTCTGATGATTACTGCAGTCCCCCATATGCTGTTTCGTCGGGTTGATTAGTGTTAAAGATGTTATAGCCTGGGATTCTTAAGAAATTTTTTCTCGTAAAATATGTTATATATAAAATTTATTTATTTTTTTTTTGGTTGCGCCTGGAGGTACAGGAATCTTCAAAAGATACCAATGGTCCTTACCATTGGTTATACCCGATTCATATATCTGACAATGCCATCAGTGCTAGTCAGTATATACCTACGGGCTAAACCTCACCCCCTCAGAGAGGCACTATGAGAACCGGCTGCGCGTACTCATAGTAATAGGAAATTCGTCCCTCTCATTTTTTCATTTTTGTGATGACTACGACTAAGTTGCCTTAACAAGTAGGTAGTTTACGCTTCTGTAGTGTTAATCGCGTTAGGTAGGTAGCTTTCCAGTGAAGGCACCTACTAATACCGTCATTACATGCGGTTTTTCCTTATGGCGCTAGGTCGAAAGGTCTTGTTCTTTGTAGTCGGCGCTCAAGGTTTGTCACGTCCATACTACGGATCATTTCATTATTGCAGTAAACATGAAGACGAGTACGAAGTTTGCGAGCAAAGTTTGTTACTTCGTCCCTCACGGTAGCATTTCCTAAATCTCTGTGAATATCACTATTTTTTATATACCAAGGAGCATTCACGATTGCTCTTAGTATTTTGTTTTGAAATGCTTGCAGTAGAGCCATATTGCTTGGTTTGGTACAACCCCAAAGTTGTATACCATATGTCCAAGACGGTTTTAGCACTTGCTTATACAGAAGCAGTTTGTTATATACGCTTAACTTCGAGTATCTTCCGAGTAGCCAATACATTTCTCTAAATCTGATTTCGAGCTCTTCGCGTTTCTTTTTAACGTGTGGTTTCCACTTAAGTTTTGCGTCTAGGGTCATTCCTAGATATTTTGCCTCGTTTGCGTAAGGTATTTGCACCGAGTTAATGGATATAGGTAAGTTGTTTATCTTCCTTAACGTAAAATTGGCATGCGTTGATTTTGTCTCATTGAGGACTATTCGCCAGGTTTTTGTCCATTCGCATACCTTTTTCAAAGCTCGTTGGAGTTTTTCCGTTGATGATTCGACTGACTCATCCAAATACAAATATTTGGCGCAACAGCTCTTTAAAGTGCCAGGGCCTAGCTTCTCGCAACCACTCATGTTGTGTGCGTTATATTTTTCACACGAATGGAAGGGACCTACAGTTTAATGCCGAATCCGAACGGCTTTTTGTGACAACAATACTCTCGGATGTTTGTCAGACGCTCGCGAGAGGTGGGACCGTGAAAAAACTTTTTGGTGTTTTCTGGGATTCGAACTTGGAACCTCATGCGTAGTGATCCGACACACTAACCACTTACGCCACGGCGCCCACTGACTCATCTGTTACGAGGATAGCCGTGTCGTCTGCGAACGTTGCTACAACGGTCCCTTCATCTTGTGGTATATGTCTTGTGTAGAGCAGGAACAGGATTGGACCGAGAACACTTCCTTGTGGTACACCGGCGTAGATTTCATTGAAATCCGAATATTCACTCCCGCGTCTAACACGGAAAAGTCTGTTTTCAAGATAAGATTCCAATAATCTGTACAACTTTCCCGGTAAGATTACCCTTAGCTTATACCTTAGGCCTTCGTGCCACACCTTGTCGAAGGCTTGCAATACGTCGAGAAAAGCGCTAGAGCATATTTTTTCCCCTTCTAGAGCTTTTCCAATTTCGTTCGTTATTCAATACACCTGATCGATTGTGGAATGTTTGACCCGAAAGCCGAATTGATGATCCGGGATCAAGTGTCTTTCTTCAATTACTGGTTGCAATCGTTTCAGCAGAAGTTTCTCGAAGACCTTAGATATTATTGGCAGAAGTGAAATAGGTCTATATGATTTCTTGTCATTTGCACATTTTCCCGGTTTCGGAACCATAATAACTTCGGCGACTTTCCAAGCATTGGAACATATAATAGTCTTAAAGAAGCCTTTATAATGTAGAGCAACTTAACCAGCACTTTTTTCGGTAGCTCTTTCAAAATTTCGCCAGTGATTAAATCATATCCCGGAGCCTTGTTATTTTTCAACTTTTTTATTGTCATTCGAAGTTCAGACAGGGATACGGTTTTTACTTTAAAGTTGTCGGGTGCCATATTATCATTCGGATCTTCGATCAACGGTTGTCCATCGAACGGCTTGAACGTTTCCTCTAAGTGATCGGCAAATAATTCTGCTTTCTCTTTGTCTTCTTTTGCCCATTCCCCGTTAGCTTTCCTAATTGGCGGCGAGTGCATTACAGGTTTCCTTATGAACTTCAAGGCTTTCCATAGAGAGTAGTTTGAATACTTATCAGCGGTCAGACCCTCGAGGTAAGTAGAAGTCTCGTGATTTCTTAGGTCCTGCAGCACATTTTTTAGCTTGTTACAAAGGTAGTTCAGATAAGTTTTATCCGGTGGCGCGCGGGATTGTTGTCTCTTGCGCGCTCTCCTGTTTTCTCGTATGAGGTCTTCGATTTCAGGCTGGTATTTGACTTTATTGATCCGTGCTTCTATCTTCGGCAAAGGAGTGTTTTTCCACGCTGAGCTCTGAATGGCTTCGACGAGTTTGTCGATTTCTTCTTCTATTTCGAACGGTGTCTTTAGCGGTATATTTAAGGCAACATTTTCCTTGCAGTCTCTTCTAAAAGCGTCCCAGTTAGTTTTGTTACTAGTTAACCTAGGCGGTCCTTGTTTTTTTTACTAGACTTCCACCTATTTTCAGAGTGCACTCAGCACTCATCTGAGCATAGATCATAGCATTCTTCGACTTCCGTCAAATTTTTAGTTAACCCTTTTGCGATAAAGAAGTCGACGAGGTCAGGGATTTTATTTTTGTCAGTTGGCCAATAAGTTGGCTTTTATGTCGAATAAAAGTTCGCCCCACGTATCATGCTGGCTTTGTACAATAATCTGCCTTTTGCATCTTGATCGCCAGAAAGTGTGTTTGGCGTTAAAGTCACCGCCTAAGACAAAATTAGGTCCGAGTGAGTCAAAGAGACGAACGAGGTCGTCTTCTACTAGCTTATATCCCGGAGGGAAGTAACTAAATCCGATGTTGTAGTCTAAGTGGTTTATTTTTACCGAGACTGAGCTTATTTGCATAGAATCAAATTCTATTTCTATGTTTTCGGAGTGCTTAATACAGTCTTTGATGTAAAGAGAGGACCCGCCTCTCGCATTTTCCGAAGGATGATTCGCATGGTAATCGCTGTAACCTTTTATTTTGGGTCTAAGTCTCTTTTTTAAGTGCGTTTGCGATACCAAACATATATCAATATTATTTTTTCGTAGAAACACTTCTAACTCGTTTTTTCCAGAAGGCCGTTTGCGTTCCACGTTAGTATCTTAAGTAGCTGTTTCATATTCATGTTTTTTTTATAATTTTATTAACCTTGGTTTGCTGCTCAAATTTTTCCAATATAATGGTAAGTATTTGGCTCACCGGATCTGTTGTAGCTGATCTTAATTTGTTTTCGTTTGACGCGACTTGCGCGTACGATCTTGCGTCAACCGGTAGCGGTTTTTCCGCTGCGCTTGGACCAGCGACGTTCTCTTGCGCAATTTTTTTTATTTTCCTTTATCGGTCTCGTCGTTTTGACTGGCTTAGCGGTCTTAGGCTTAGCGGTCTTAGGCTTAGCGGTTTTACGAGCTCTCAAGCTTGGGTTCGGGTGTATCGGTTTCTTGAAAGTATGCCGCCTTTTTTAAAACTCCTTTGCTACTTCACAATCTCGATAGTTTGCTGGGTGCTTGCCTTTGAAGTTTATGCAGGTCGCCGGAGCCTGCTTATTTAAGTCACACCTTTCTGATAAGTGGTTCCCGGCACATTTTACACATTTCGGTTCTTTTTGGCAATACGACTGGGTGTGATTGAAACCTTGAGAGCGTTTGCACTGAGGTATCGGTCGTGTATTCGTACGCATAGGCTCGATTTTAACTACGATATTCAAAATACTTTTTACATTATAAATATGGTCTATATTTTCGCTTCTATCGAAGGTTAGCATAAAGAGCGGAAGTCCATGCTTGACCAAGATTTCATTGCCTTGTTCCGTTTTCTGCTTTATCTTCTTTAAGATATAACACGGAGTGGTCTTTCTGATTTATTTTCGTAGGTGAACCACTGGATCTTTTCCGCGTTTAGTTTTTTTTAGATATTGCTCGGTAGCCGTCAGAGTCAACTACATTAATTTTCCAATCCAATATATGTCGAAGATAAAAGCATCAAAAAGCACAGTCTGCGTCTACGTCCAGCTTCCATAATAATAAAATCATATCACAGACCCTGGTTACTGATGTTGTGGAAATACATGGGAGACCATATATCGACCAAGGATAAGAAGAGCTAAACTAATTCCAAATACTTACGGAAATACATTAGGTCTCTAAACACCTAAATTGCTTTATCAAACGCTGGTGTAACAATAAACCTCCGTTTCCGCGTTTATTACGGTCTACTAAAAACGCTTTTATCACCACCACAGACACATTTCAATTAAACAATCATATGATTTATGCAACGAGCAATGTATTTCACGGCGATATAGCTAAATTAAATTGAAAGTGGCCACTACCTACATTTTATAGACTATCGCCGCCTGGCATCTAAAGTGATTTTTATTGGCACACTTCGGCTGAGACTCGAAGGAATAACATTTATACGGCACAGGACAAAGTCATTGAAACACTTTTTACATGCACGTGCACGACTCTTTCTCCGAACCGCAGTAGAAACGCCACGGCAATCCAATTGTCGGAAATTGTATTATTTCCGCGGATGGAATCACTTGGGGAACTTTCTCCATGAATGCATTGACGAGCGCAGTGCGCGGACGACATTCACCTCAAAAATAGTGTACGTGACAAGGTACCTAACCTAGGAGTACACATTCCCTTGCCCAAGCGCCTGCACTTGACAACTGACGTCGACGTGCTTTCCTTTGGAACATGCCATTGACATGGGTGGCCACTCGAAGTTTATGAATGTGTCGCAACAAGTGCTAATACTATTTCATAGTACTCGTGCACATAGGTAGGTAACAATGGAGATAAAAAAGTAGAAGGTGTTTGAAACGGTGTCAGGTGGAAACGAAATGCACGCAAACCTGGAATAGAAAGGATTAAGGGCCACAGTGAATCATATGTAATCGTGGCTTATAAGGTTAGCATTGTTTTGCCTTTATAAGCGTAAAAATTAATTTATGCATTCGTAGATCCAAGGGTGGCCTATCAAATAGTCCGTTAACATTTGCGCCCCTCACTGAGTAGGATATTGTACAATTATTATAAATAACGACACTCGAGGGAAAGTCGCACGCATTTTAAATGCATTTCAACACATTTGTATGCACTCAGAAAGTGAGCAATTAAATATTAACTGAACTAAAAATTAATTTGGGTTAATTAAAAAAGCATGAGAGCGCTAGGGTAATTTAGTTGTAAACTAGTGTGAAGACTATTGCAAATTGTAAATTATTCACAAGGGGAAAATCGAAATATTTATATATTTAATGGTGTATGTATTGTGGCATTTTTGTTCTGCGGTTTGGACAATTATTTTTTCAGCTTAATTCCATTTAATTATTGAATTAAAAAAAAATGTAATGAGCTATCGAAATTCCACATGTCTACCTTCATTTCCGATTATGAGTTTTGCATAACATTCATGGAATACAAAGCTATTGACATGACAAATAAAAAAAATGTATGACATGTATTTTTTGCGCGGGAATAATTATTTATCCGCTTACCATGAACGAATGTACAACACATATACAAATTGCATAACCAAATTCAAGAGGAAAACACATACATTCCTTAAATTGCTTCAACAAAAAATTTAAGAATTAATATGACCTAGTTTTGAAAGTTCTAATTTTGAAAACTTTATTTAAACTTCAATAATACTTTAATACAATTTCATAATCTTAAGTTAAATATGGTTTGGCCCACGGCCGTCTACCAGATTGACAATTTATTTTTCCCATTTATATTTTAATACACATTGATATTTAAAAGTCTCATTCTATAATACGTGCTTTGTAGTTAAATGCGGTTAATGGTATTTATATAAAACTTCCCAACCAAGGTTGCCGTTCAAAATGTTCAAGACGTCAATCATATCCAATGCAGTTGCGCCAAAGTGTCTCACAAGCAACTCACTTAAGATAGGGCATCTGGCAATAAAATGGTATACATCCTCCCTTTCTTTAAGATTACACAGGTCACATAGAACTGACCGGTCTGGTCGATGTGGGATGTAATTTAAATTTATTATTTCCCCTCTTAGTTTAAATATTAGGCTAATCATATTCAGTGGAAAGCGGTTGAGAAAGTACGTATGTTGTTGAAGATTATAGTTAAGTTTGCTGTAAATGATTCTATGCTGGGAAGTTTCAGCTTCCGTTTTGCAACAATCATAAGTATGTAGTGTAGCTTGCTCTCTCTAAAAGTTTTTTTAAATACCATCCTTAACTCAGCAGAGTTAAGATCTGCTGCAATTCTCACGTTTTCACGAAAACTCTCCCCCAGCTCTTCCCACTTTTCGATAGGTTTCCCCTTGTTGATATAGCACTAGTTTAGGGAGCCATCCATCTTCCGTCTCCAACACTATAATGATAAAATCGAAATGCAGCTTAAACGTGTCTAAAAATGGAGGTGGCACTGTTGTTTCCAAATACAGCATCTAATTAAGGGTGCAGGTTGGTAGCCGGAAAATGCGTTTCAGAAAATACCTCAGGAGTCTTTCAACCTCTTTAAACTGACAGTATCCCCAAACTTGAGCCCCATATGGCAATATAGAGATTGCAGTCGCACGAAATAATTTAAGCTTTGCGCTATGTTCAATAAATTTATTATTGATGCAACGGCCGCATACTGAAGAAACAGCTCTCTTCGCCTCCGCTAGTTTGAGTTGGAAATGTTTTTGCATGTTGAGATTCGCCGTAATTAATACACCTAGATACTTATACTCCCGAACTATTGAAACATTTTTTCCTTTGTATGTCCATTTTTCATCACGAGAATATCTACCACCACCATCTCTGAACACTATCATTTTAGATTTTTCTAAGTGATTCCAAAGTTCACAGTAGCGCTCAAGACGGTTCACCATTCGCTGCATTCCTTCCACTGATTCAGATAGAAAAACTATATCGTCTGCGAAAAGGAGTCCTGGTATCTGCATACTTCCAAGCTGAATTCCCACTCCAATTGCATCCATTATATGATTTATAAATAAAATGAAAAGTAACGTGCTCAGAACACATCCTTGCCTGACTCCCATTCGTGTTGTAAAGTCTTCCGATACAAGATCACCGTCCCCTACATAAACAACGTTGTTTTCATAAATCGCTTGTAATAAAACGACAATTTTGCTTGAGATTCCTGTCTTAAATAGCTTATAAAAAAGTGCTTGACGTGCAATAGAATCAAAAGCAGCGCGAAAGTCAACGAAGAAAGCATATAACTTCTTGTTTCTTCTTTGGAAGCTCTCCGCAATGTTCGTCAGGATGAATATTTGGTCTAAAGTTGAATAGTTTCTCCTAAATCCCGCCTAAAATTCATTCAGAATCTTCTTATTCTCAATCCACTGCGTTAGCCTGTTGAAAATCATAGCACTAAACAACTTCACTGATGTATTCAGGAACGAAATGCCTCGATAGTTTTCAGGGTTATCGTATGATCCTTTTTTGTGTAGGGGAAATATTATTGCTCTTTTAAAGCTATTTGAAACACTCGCTGTCTCAAATATCCTATTGTATTCCTTGGTTAATGCGGACAGGAATTCAGTTGAACAATTTTTAAAGAATTGGGCTGGAACTCAGTCGTCTCCTGGAGCTTTACCAACTTTCGATTTTGCGATTGCACTCTGTACTTCAGAAATTGTAAATGGAGCATCTAGGAGATCATCTGTAAAAATTGTGCTGCGTATTTAGGAAGAGGCAAAAATTGCGGGGTGTTAAGCAGGTTCTTAAAATAGTCCCGAAGTTCAGATGCTTGTAAGGATGATGAATTGATATTGGTTCTCCCGTTGATAGTTTTGGCGGCTTTCAAAAATTCTGCTGAGGACCTTGACGAATTTAAAACGGCTATGGTTTGTTGCTCCAGTTGTTTTCTTTTTACAAAACAGAGATGGTTAAAGTCCCTATTGGCGACTGCATACATATTTTTGAAAAATGTGGTATTGTAGTTCCTTAAGAGCCTAAGAAACGAAAAGGATTTTTTTCTGGCTTTATAGCATTCAGCGTCAAACCAGACCTGTTTGAGAGTACCCTTACGCTTTCCTGTACTGTTTGTTGGTACAGCTTCAATTATAATTCGAGTAAGGTCATCCATGCGCAGTGGCTTATTTTCCAATCTTCGTTTAACAATTTCCTGATCTAAATTATTTTGAAATATAGTTTAAAATCGATCTCTCCATATCAACTTTGGCAGTAGTCTCAGTTGCTTCGTGCAGAGCGCTTCTTTCGATTCCTGAACTATGCATGAAATTTCCAAGGGCATGTGGTCTGAGAAAACTTGTGCAGCTATACTGAAGTTGCTCAGAATAGAGCACCACTTTCCCGACATAAAACAGTAATCAATAACTGAACACGCCGTTCCTCGAATAAACGTATATTCGCCATTCGGGTCTCCTTTACAGCTTCCATTTAACATCCTTCCGTCTAAAGCATAAGCAATTTCCAGTATTTTAGTCCCTTTCCCATCATCCACTTCATCTTTTGATCTGAGGGTTGGATTAATAATTGTTGTTACAGATCCACTTACAAAATAATTTTGCGACATTCCAATCCTTGCGTTAAAATCACCAACAAGAAGCAAATCCATTGACCCTAAATCCTGTAGTGCGTCGCAAAGCTGGTCATAATCCCTTTTCCAGTGATTACAGTTCAGGTAAATGGGTACAAAAAAGAGGTCAGAACCTTTGGTTTTTACCTCTAAAATATCCAGTTCTTCAGCTCGCTTGAAATTCAAAACAATTCCTTCCAGGCACTTTCTATAGCCTAGTAGTTCCCCTCCACTTCCTAGGGACCTTATTTATACATACGTTTTCGCACATACATTTTCAATGACCCGCTAAGCCTTTATGAAGATCGCGGAGTAGGATGATCTGCCATTAACTTCAACTCATCAGGAGGAATCCCTAGACGGGTCCAGGAGAGATGTCGGACTTACCTACTTAGGTGGCGCTACAGATCGGTGTGAACCTGGGCATCAACCAATAAGCCTCTCCATTTAGCTAATAGCCTCCACTTGCACACTCCAAGTTGGTCGAGGTCCCCTTGAACTTGTGCGCGACACCTACGGCAAGGCGACCATCTACTGCGTCGTCCCTCCGGGTTAAATTCGAAGACTCTGCGGCCGGAGCTTTGATATCGATTCGCTCTGTATCTCCTAGCCATCACAGACGTCCAATACGCAATTTTTTCGCAAGGTCGATGTCGCTGTACATCTCGTATAATTCGTCACTGAATATCTTATGAAAAATTTTTCTCTCAAAGGGACCAAGGATATCTTCTTCCACTTTCAATAAAGTCCATGTTTCAGCGCCGTAAGACAAGACTGGGATGATCATTGTCTTATAAAGAGTTTTCCAATAGGGACGGATCGATTTTGACAATTCATGGCGTCCATGTTGTTTTACATGTTGTTAATCTTCCTGTTTTTTTATTTTTCAAACACTAAAGGCAAATCACCATGGCAAGATACAGCGTCAGGCAACACATGCAATGATAACACTTTATTATCAAAATGGGTGTACTGTTGTGAACAGAATGGGCGCGTTGCGCGTTTACATAGTCGTCCTTCCCAATCTACTATTTAACTTTTGGGTGCCAAATTCGAGTTGACCGGTTCAGTGAGCAATCAGCCAATACCGGTTAGTCAACAAACAAGATCTGCCGAAAACATGGCCGCTCTCCGTGAGAGTGTGCAGGAGTACCCGAGGGATTCAATTCCGCGCCGCGCACAAGAACTCGGCCATTTGCAAACATCAACTCTGCGAATTTGGCGTCGGCACTTGGGCATTCACCGTACCAAATCCAACTGACCCAGGAACTTCAAAAAAACGACCATAGACAACACTATGTTTTCGCTGACTGGGTTCTGGAGCAGTTGGAAGCGGACGCCGATTTCAGCAAAAAGTCATCTTCACTGTTTGGTGTGGATTGTAGGCCGGCGGCTTCATTAATCCGTACTTCTTCGAAAATGACGATGGCATTGCCATCACAATCAACGGAGAGGGCCACCAATCGATGATAACCAATTTTGTCCCAAATTGGATGATATGTATGTGAACGACATGCGGTTCCAACAGGACGGCGCTCCGTGCCACACAGATGATGCCACAGTGGACACTCTGCACGAGCGATTTGAGGGCATCTCACGCAGAGGCAACGTGAACTGCCCACCGAGATCGTGCGTTTAGACCCCGTTAGCCTTTTTCTTGTAGAGTTTCCTTAAGTCGAAGGTCTATACCAACAAGCCGCAAACGATCGGTGCCCTCAAAGTCAACATAACCCTTGCCATCGCAGATTCATCGAAAATTGGTCCTCTCGGATGCGCGTCACCCAGCGAAGCCGCGGCCGGCGGCTATTTGAACGATGTCGTATGTCACACAAAATGTCATTGATATGCCTTTCAAATAAAACAAGAAATTCGTTGATGTCTTACACACAACATGTTTTATTTAACTTTAACGTAAAGGGTTATTCTTCGCTTGATTTCTGCGCTGATGTCGTTTTCAGAATTATTAGCAGAGCCAAGGTAGACAAAGTCCCTTACTACGCCGAAATTGTAGCTGCCCACTGTGAAGCTCTGTCCAATTCGCCGGTGGTAATTGTGTCTTCTTGTTGGCAGCGTGTACTTGGTGTTGCTCTCGTTGATGACTAAACCCATTTGGCCGCTTCTGCTTCAATGCTTGCAAACGCACCGGAAACATCCAACTAAGTTGCCTCTTGTTTGGCAGAGATGCTTAAACTAGACATGGTATTATGTACGTAGTTCCTCTCTATAGATGCTGTCATAGGCGGCTCTTAAACCGATAAAGAGATAGTGAATATCGATTTATACTCCTTGGGCTTTCGCCAGGATCTGCCGAAGTATGAAGATTTGATCTGTAATGAACTTTCCTGGGCTGAAACCGCACTGACAGGGTCCAATCAGGCTCTTCATAAAAGGTTTCAGGCGTTATCACAAAAACGATATTATATGCAATATAGAGGAGATTTATGCCTATATAATTGCCCCAGTTGAGGGGGTCTCCTTTCTTGTGGATCGGGCAAATAATGCTGAGATTCTATTCATCAGGTATACACTGGTCTGACCAAATCTTAGAAATGAGTAGATGCATGCTCTCTATCAGTTTATCACCAGCTCCCTTGAAAAGTTCTTATTCGGTTGATTTCTACACTGATATCATTGTGGCTTCCTGGCCTAAAACCACACTGACAGGGGTCAATCAGGCTGTTAATAAAAGGTTTCAGGCGTTCACACATTATCGCAGAAAAGATCTTGTATGCAATGTTGAGAAGACTGCCTCTTTAATTGGCACAGTTGAGGTGGCTCCTTTCTTGTGGATGGAATGATACCAAAGGACCTTAAAGCTTTATATCGTCTGCGTGATGAAGACTTTTATATGAATACACTACAAAATATTATAAGGCTGAATTGTTTTTTCTGCAAGCCGAAGCCGAAATAATTTTTCGTAATTTCGTAAAGTAATTTGAGTTCCCTAATTAAGACCAGAAGGTACAAGTCTAAATGTCTAAAAACAGCAGATGTGTTTTGCGAAATGTCAATAATCCTGCATTTTCAACAAGTCCCAAATGAAATTGAAAAGGCCAATTTTTGAAACACGTTGTTCCCAATTTTAGTAGCAAAATACGGGGGTACATAGCAGGTTATGCATAATTCATTACTCATTTTCTACATTAGGGAATTTACAGTATTCAGTATTTCCGGAATTTATCACTTTATCAGCTTATCGCCTTTGAGATTTTCTTGCATATATTAGAAAACCCAACGTAATCGTTTCCCAAAGCTTGACACAAATGTTTTACCAAAACAGATACTTTGAGTTTGAAATCGAATTTATAATTTCCTCGGATGAAATACATGATACTATCGCACTTGCGGTGGACCGTCGAGAGAGAATACTATATTAATTAATAATGAATATTGACAAAGGAAAAGAATAAATAATAACTAGCTGATGCCCGCGTGGTCAAACGGTAGTGCATGCAGTTACATATATGAAGCGTGCTGATTCGACGTATTCGGGTCACTCCCGTAGTGGACTACTCACACCGGTCTACCCTGCCCCGCGTCCAAGGGGTGTAACGCAATGAACTAGCTCTCCAGGTTAGGGGTTGTGCCGTCGGGGTAACTTCCCTATAATGTAAAAAACCATTGGTTCCGAAACAACCACAAGCATATTGAACGATAAAAAACGAAGTCCGAAATGACAAAACTCCAACGATGGGAAGAAAGAAAAATAGCACGGTTCCCAGTAAGAATAGGCAGTTTTATTGCCGTCTTCGACGCTGGTCTAAATCCAAGTGGACGAGAGATTTAATTATATAAGACAACGTTAACAATTGGGAGATATAAAGGGAAACAATGTTAATCTATATAATAGGGTATGTTATGTATACATTGTACCATTGGCAAACAGAATATTTCCAAATACCTATGATAAGGACGATTCAACTGATGACGACCCCAGCAAACGAAATAAGGACAACGACCTTCGGATCTGTACGTGGAATGCTCTGACCCTTAACAGACCACGTGAAGCCGAACAATTAGCAGAGAGGCTAGACTGCTATGAAGCAGATATAACCGCCATCCAGGAAGTGCGATGGGATGGGTTGGGCCAAAAAAAAAGAGGATGACAGACTATGACATATACTACGGTAATTGCTACAGAGACAACAAGCAGCGCTTATTTTGATGCGGATTTGGTATACGCGGCAGACTTAGGCAAGAAGTCTTAAGCTTCCGACACGTGAGCGAGCGTATTATGACTATCCGGCTCAAGGCTTATTCCGCTAAATGGTGTAGTCGTAACGTCCTCAATTGCCACGCTAATGGTTCATAGTTCAAATCCTGATGTCAGCAAGCATTCATTTATTTCTCATGAGATATATAAAGCCAGTCCGATCATTTGCGAAGGCTTGTGTGAACACTACTGCGAAGGCATAACACTGGCAGTAGCTTGGTCAAGCGGCTGGAAAAATGTTTCGCTCTGTTGATGGAGATTTGCCCTTGACATCGGGTATCGGGAAAAAAGTATTGTGAATCAGAAGCAAAGAAAAAAAATAACAAAAATCTCCTCAGTTATCTGGACGCCTAGCCCGGAGAATCTCTGAAGCATAAACAACTGAGCTTCAAGAACCACTACACCAAAAAATTTTTCTCTCTCTCTCTCTATCTATCCTTTCCAATCCCGCACTATGTGTAAACATGTTAAAGGTATTCATAACCCTTTGAAAGCGCGCAAATTATAAAAAAAAAAAAAAAACGTGAGGCTGATATGTGCTCATGCCCCCACGGAACAAAAGGACCCTGCCACCAAAGATAGTTTCTACGGGCTCCTCGACAAATCATACGAACAATGTCTTAAAAACGACGTTAACATCGTTTTGGGCAATTTAAACGCCAAAACAGGAAAGAAGGACGTCTTTGGTAGGTCAGTCGGTAGGTTGGAGGAAGTGCACCTAGGCGCTTATCTCAGTCGGCAAACATAGCCTACATGACAATAGGTCTGACAACGGTCTAAGTCTAATTGATTTCGCTGTGGTGTGAAACGTCACCATAGCAAGCACATGGTTACATTATCTCAATATTCACAAGCAGACATAACCGTCCAATGATCATGTAACGATCCACCAAACTGATCATATTGCGATCGACACAAGACATGTCTCCAGATTTCTGGATATATAAACCTTCCGAGCGGCCAACGTAGACTCGGATCATTACCTTGTTATAGCCAAGGTACGAATGCGGATATCCTAAACTGAGCAACAAAAAAGAATCACTGTGAGAAAATTTAACGTCGAAAAGCTACAATCACAAGAGATCGCCAGAGACTTCGCTGAACGTGTATCCCGAAATCTCTCAATAACGCATATACCGTCAGCATCAAGTGCCGAAGACGAGTGGCAACGCTGCCAACATGCCAATAGAAATGCCGCAACTGGTTTGCTTGGTTTCGCCCGACCAACACCGCGAAACCCCCGGTTTGACGAAGAATGAAGGCAAGTGCATGCAGCAAAACAAAAGGCCTACAAAGCGGCGCTGCAACGGATAACGAGAGAGGCTCGAAAGCTCTACGAGCAAAAGAGATGGGAAGAACATCGGCTTCTCCAAAAGAAGAATAAATAGCATGAGACGCGATCGAGAATATTCAGAGCTTATACTCTAGGAACAATGTACGGAAGTTTTACCAAAATGTAAAAAGAAAGTACAGAAACCTGTAGAAATGAAAATGAAAACCTCGTAGTAGAATCGCAATCGATGCTGAGATTATGGAAAAACTTCTTTTGCAGATTGTATAACGACGACGAAGACCAACATCCCGCTGTCAAGCAGAATACACCATTCAACATAGACGATGATAGTCGAAATTTCCGTCCACCTGACCAAAACGAAGTGGGGATAGCAATAAAGATCCAAGCTGAAGTCCAATAAGGCTGCTGGACCTGACGGCTTACCGGCCGAACTTTTCAATGCAGCTGGTGATCTGGTATTATAGAGAACATACACCTACTCATCTCCAATATTTTATCTGACGAGTGTATGCCTGATGAATGGAATCTCAGCACATTTGCCCGATCCAAATGAAAGGAGACCCCCCCAAGTGAACCAATTATAGGAGCATCTGTCTCCTCAACATCGCATACAAGATCTTTTCTGCGATATTGTGTGAACGCCTGAAACCATTTATCGACAGCCTAATTGGCCCGTATCAGCGCGGTTTTAGGCCAGGAAAGTCCACCATATATTAAATCTTCACACTTCGGCAAATCCTAGAGAAAACCAAAGAGGTCCGAATCGATTCTCATCATCCTTTTATCAATTTCAAGGCCGCCTATGACAGCATCTATAGAGAAGAGCTGTATAAAGCCGTGTCTAGTTTTGACATCCCTGCCAAACTTGTTCGTCTGTGCAGGATGACGATGGAGAACGCTCGCTGCTCCATCAAGATCGGTAATGACCTCACCGAGACCTTTGATGTCAAAAAAGGCTTTAGACAAGGTGACGCGCTGTCATGTGACTTCTTTAATATTGTACTTGAACGGATTGTGCGGAACTCACAAACCAACACCAGAGGCACAATCTATCAAAAGTGCATACAACTGCTTGCATCCGCCGACGATATTGACATAATTGGAAGAACTCAGCGGGCTGTCACCGGTGTGTTTGCAAGCATTGAAGCAGAAGCGGTCAAAATGGGTTTAGCAATAAACGAGGGCAAAACCAAGTATATGTTGTCAACAAGAAGTGTCAATCAACACCGACGGATTGGATCGAACGTCACAATGGGCAGCTATAACTTCGAGGTAGTAAGGGACTTTGTCTACCGTGGCTCTGCTATAAACTCAAAAAACAACAACAGAATTCAAGCGAAGAATAACTCTTGCCCATCGCTGTTTTTTTTTGGGCTTATAAGGCAATTCAACAGAAAGCCCTATTGCGAACAACTAAGGAGACTCTGTATAAGACTCTGATTATCCCAGTCCTGCTTTACGGCGCTGAAACATAGACTCTACTGAAAGCAGATGAAGATATCCTTGGTCGCTTCGAGAGAAAAATTCTTCGTAAGATTTTCGGTCCCGTTTGCGTTGACGGATTTTATAGGAGAAGATTCAATCACGAACTATACGAGCTATGTATATAGCGAAGTCAAAGTCAAAAAACTGTGTATTATTACCAACTGTGTATATATACCCAATTATTATGGGCGTTCCATCTACATAACCAATCACTATAAAGAAACATTAAAATTTAACTTTTTCCGGTTAATAAAAAAAATTTTAAAAACTACCACCAGGTATTTTGTATTTTTCCCAGAAAAACTGTTTGGTTGTTTGAGAACTTTACATGCTGATGACATAATTTTAGATCCATTTTTTTTTTTTTTAGTTTAGCCGTGTTTTCAGTTATGGTGCTTTGTCCCATTTGCGCCGCCCATTCAACGTCAACTTGTCGTTGGTAGCCACCACCCCCAAGAATGTTTAAAGTTGAGGACAGGTAAAGAATGGGTGAAATATGCGAGGACCTTATTCCAGCTGGCAAATCAAGCATAAACAAAGCATACAAAAATGGTTGTTTTGAAAGTCGAACATTTTTTAAGAATCTAAAAACCATGATAAGAATCAGCGAAATGCTTATTGTTTTATGCAAATTAGAAAATATTCACACTTATATTGCATTTGGTAGCTCAAAGATATCTAATTTATTTATTACTTGGGTCCTTAGAAGACGCACACTGCTATAACCTTCTTTGTCCTCGTCATCATTGCTTGCACTCAAAAATAATTCCATCGAGGTAAATATTTTGTTGGTCTCCGGACCTTAGACAATCGCGAAAAAATTATTCAATTGGATGAAAGTGACACCTCTTTAGCTGTCACAAGAAAACGATCACTAAAATTTGATAATCACAACAACTAGCACATTACATGGACTAAAAACAAAAAATATGACTATCACTTATCACAAATCACCTTAGCCGGTTCCACTCCTGATCAATTTGACCGATAACATACCGGGTTTCATTTTTTCAGTACGGTTGTCATATTCGGCTTGTTGGCATAAACATTGGACATAAGATATCGCCACGAATAGAAGCTGCAGGGCGTTAAATCGCAAGATCTGGGCGGCGACTTGGGCTCCGATCGTCTTGAGATTAATCGCTGTGGAAACTTTTTACCAGTAAAGTCTTTGTTTCTGCGGCTGCATGACATATGGCATCATCCTGCTGGAATCATGTTTGATCGAAGTTCGTACCTTCCAATTGGTGCATTAAAACTCCTGCAGCATTTCAATACCTGGCACCATTCATGCATCCGTCTCTCATGAATTTCACGAGGATTTTCCAAACACCATATCCCACAAAATTTTGTTTATTTACGAATTCATAAATATAAAAAAGAGCCACTATAGATTTTTATTTTTTTTTTCTTCCTTTATTGTTTTACATCTGTCCACTGGACATTAAGTAATCGGTTTTACAATTAGGATTACAGCAGTTATAAGGCCATTGCCTTTAAGAACCTCTTTGGTTATACAGTAAATACATATGAACATAAAACATTTCTCAGGTAAGACGGAAGCTTAAAAATTAAACCATTAACATGAATTGGCAAAAGGTACATATAGATACATTTAAACACATTGCATATCCTGGTTAGTAAGTCGGATGGTCTTATTCGTTTCAGCCTTCGTATATGAGCGTATTCTTGGGCGGGAAGAGAGTTAATTTCATAGTTTTCATGGTTAAGAAGTCGAATTTGGTGTTTTTGACTAGAATTTTGGATTTCTTCGAATACTGTCGGTATGTTGAGATCTTTGTGTATATTCTTGTTTGGTGTCTGTCTTTTTTGAACTAATGCGATACCCATTTCCCTCCAAACGTCCACCCACACATCAAGTGCTCGTTGCAGGGATGTAGGATCCTCACTTATGATGGCTCCATCGTCAGCAAAGAATAACTGATGTACATTGGGGTCCATCACTTTACCTTCAAGCAGATAATCAAGGACTGTAATAAAGAGAAAAGGACTTAAAACGCTTCCCTGGTACACCCCGACTTTGATTGGGAACTCTTCGGTTACTCCAGCGAGGCATCTTACTCTTGTCTTTGCTCCTTCGTACATGTCCATGATCATCTGTACATAGGTTTCTGGAACCCCTCGATGTCTTAGTGCCACCCATATCAGATCTTGTGGTTGTCTGTCGAATGCCTTTTCAAAGTCAACCAATACAATATGCAAATCCCTTAAGGAATCACGATGTTTTTCCATTATGATCCTTATACTTTGGATTGCATCTGTGGTTGACTTACCCGAGACAAACCCGCACTGATCATCAGATAGCCGTATTATTTTCCGCAGTCGGCCACCTAATACCCGCTCAACGATCTTCATGGTGTGTGACATCAACTTGATCGAACGGTAGTTATCACAGATTCGCGTATCACCCTTCCCTTTGTATACAGGGAGGAGGTAACTTTCCCTCCATTGATTCGGCATTGGATCACCTCTCACGAATTTGGAGATGAGAATTCTGAGCCATCTGAACCCGATGTCTCCCATCTTTTTCCAGAACTCAGAGGGCATCTCATCTGGCCCAACCGCTTTTCGTTTTTTGGAGTATTTGACCGCCTCACTAACTTCTTCGACTGTAATGTCGGCTATTTCTTCACAGTTAGGGGTGGCTCTTGGAAAGTATAGCCGAGGAAACTGTCCATTTAAAAGCTCTTCACAATACTGCCGCCACCTCTGCAGAATTTTGTCGTCATCCACAAGAAGCTGGCCATGAGCATTGCTAATGAACTTTGGCGAACGAATCTCCTGAGCATTGTTCCTTCTTTGGGCGGCTATTTTGAAGATAGTGGCGCTCTTGTTCATATTGTGTCTTCGCAGCTCCTGGATAGCCTGGTTTGCATCAGCAACCGGGGAAAATATTTTCTCCAGCTCCCGATACAGGCCCTCCGTACTCTCTGCTTGAAGCTGGGCGCACTTCTTCTTCGCTTTTTCCTTGCAGCATCTGTATTCCATTTCCATTTCGAGCTTTTTCGTCATTATTATTAGAGCCACCACCATGTTTCTTTGGCGTGTTGATGGTGGCCTTTTGAAGCTCCTAGCAGTGATTTGGACTTCTTTAAGAAAGTTCGCTGTAGGGAATCCCACATATTTTGTGCTCTGCACTCTTTATCCTCAGCTCCGTTGATGGTGTGAGAGAGGTATTTTTCATTACGAAAGCAAAGGCCTCGCCTTCTTCTTTGTCCAGATTGTACCACTTGATTTTCTCAGAGACCCTTGTTTGTTTGCTTTTCTTCGGTGTTTTCATAAAAATTTCTGTTAGCAGGAGACGGTGTTGCCGAACAATTGCCTCTCCCAGGATCACTTTACAATCTTTTACCCGAGGCTTCATGAAACTGGCTACCAAATGGTAGTCAATCTGAGTTTCATCTCCACCACTGCTGTAGTGATCAGGTGTCGGCTTTGTTTGATGAACATGGTATTTAACACGATAAGACCATGTGTGATTTGCACATGCTTAGGATGTCTTCACCAGGAAGGTTCCTGGTGCCATATCCTCCATGGCAGTCTTCATAGTCTTCGTTTGATTTCCCGACATGTCCATTCAAATCTCCTCCAACAAACAGAAATTCTTCCTTTGGGATGTTCTTAAGGAGATTGTGGAAATCTAGCCAAAATGCATCTTTATCTCTCTGATTGTACCCATCGTGGGGAGCATATGCACTGACAGTATTCCACACCTCTCCTTGTATTACTAGTTTGAGAGACATCAAACGGTCGCTGGACTTCGAAATGCTCAAGACGTTTTCAAGTAGCTCTGCCGCAAGGATGATACCGATTCCGTTCTTAGACTTTTCCGTTCCGTAGTAGAACATCTTGTAATCTTTTGTCCTAACGTCCAAGAAACGCGCCCGATTTCCGGTGTTTTCCATTTCGTCTCTTGGACACACAAGATGTCCACCCGCCTTCTATTCATCATCTCTTCCAGCTCGTAACTTCGACTAGTCATGCTTCCAACGTTCCAACTCGCGACCCTCAAATTGCGTCCAAACTGTTTCATTATTTTGCTAGCTCCCGGAATCCGTATAGCTCTGACCCGAACATTTCTGCTCGGTCCAGGATCAGTACCATGCACAGCAGTGATAGTGCCTGGCGGGGTAGTGCCTTTCCTTTTTGCAAGTATTACCATAATGATACAGTTTTGCAATAAAATTTTTTGCACCATATTGCGATGGTGTTTGTTGTTTGACACGTGCATGCTCCTGTTTTAGTATTGTTTGATCTTTCTTTTATGACACCGGTGATCTCCAGTCGTGTCAACCCACGGACTCGCATGCACACTTGTGGGAGGGTTTTTAAGGTAGTATATGTGTCGCTAGGCTCACTTGGGTGTTATATTGCCTAGATCTGATTTGTCCCCCTTAGTCGCTTTTTTTTATCTATATACATTCCCAAGTATTTAGCTTGATTGTCTGAGGATACTGTTTTATTGTTAAGTTAAAAATTGGTGGATCCACGGTTTTTCTTGTTGTATATATTACTTATACCCCATTCTTTGAACCAGTCTGCTATTTCGTTTAGATGTAGTTGGAGTAGATCAGTTGCTGTTTTTAGACATCGGTACGAGACAAGTATTACTGTGTCGTCTGCAAAAGTGGCGGTCATTGTGTTGATATTTCTCGAAGTTGGAATGTCTGTATTAGATATAATAAAGGTCCTAGCACGCTTCCTTGTAGAGAGATGATTGTTCATCTTTATAATGCACATAAAAGAAACGGTCACTAATATAGCTTGTTAATAAAAGTTAAAAGTCCGGTGGGAGAAGAAGTTTTAGTTTATGTATCAGGCCATTGTGGCACACTTTATCAAATGCCTTGGATATATCTAGGAAGAGTGCAGCACAGAAATGTTTGTCATCTAAGTCTTTTGAGATTTTGTTTGTTATACGATGTATTTGTTGTATAGTTGAATGTTTACGTCTAAATCTGAACTGATGTCTAGGTATTATGTTATTTTCGTTCAGTATATGCTGAAGTCGAGTAGCAAAAAAGTTTTTCAAATAGTTTTTATAGAATTGGTAGTAGACTTATCGGTCTGTAATTTGCTGGTTGTGTAGCATCTTTTCCAGGTTTGGGAATTGCAATTACTTTACCTACTTTCCAGGCTTTTGGAAAATATTTAGTAGTAATGATGGCATTGAAGAGATTCCTTAAATATACTATTGCGTTTTCCGGAAGTTCCTTTAGGATTTTACCTGTGATGAGATCGTATCCTGGACTTTTGTTTGGGTTGATGTTATCTTTGATGCATGTTTTGATTTCCTTAACAGAAGTTTTCTTTATTTTTATGTCACGGTGAGTTACGTTTATTGGTTGGTTAATTCTACTTCTGTCCTTGTCATTGGCAAATGTTTGTTTGAAATGTTCTGCCAGTACTTTTGCCTTTTCATGATTCATCCTCGCCCATTTACCATTTGTTGTCCTAATTGGGGGTTGGTGGTCTATAGTTTCTTTCATGGTTTTTGTAGCTTTCCATAGGGAATAGTTTGTCGATGCTGTTGAAGTCTATTTTTTTAAGGAGTTGTTGATTTTATTATTTCCATGTTTGTTTAATAAATCCTTAAGTTCTTTTATGGACCTGTTGAGTTTTGTTTTCGCTTCACTTGTTCTATTGGTTTGCCATATTTTCCTAAGCTTCCTTTTTTCTATCACTTTTCTTTTTATATGCGTCGGTATGTAATCATTTCTTTCCTGTTTGATTGTCATTGGTGTAGATCGATAAGTGGATTCGAGTAATTTATCGTTGAAGTTTATTATTGCTGCTTCAAGATTTTCAGATGTCCTTAGCGGAATACTTAGTTGTAACTCCATGTCAATCACTTCTCTGAAAGTATCCCAGTCAGTCCTTTTATTATATAATTTTGCTTGTATGTTCGCAGGCTTTATGTACGAATTATGGTAAATAACAATTGGTGAATGGTCAGAGGAAAGTTCTTAGCAAGATTCTATTCTTAATTTTTCATGTCTAATATTTTTGTAAAGGCAAAAGTCTAACAAGTCAGGTATTCTTTTCTTGTCAGTAGGCCAATAGGTCTGTTGACCAGTACTTAAATGGCTTATGTTATTCGCTTTTAGGGCATCCAAAAGTATGGTTCCTTTTCTATTAGTGAATCTCGAACCCGAGTCAGTATGTTTAGCGTTAAAATCCCCCCCTGCAAGAAACCGCGGCCCTAATGTCTTGAAGTATTGCTCAAACTGTTGTTTACTAATAGTATGTTTGGGTGGGCAGTATGGAGCGGAAATTATTAAGTGGCCATCTGTGTCTTCTATTTGAATCGTCGCGTCGAGCTTTTGTCGTGTTTTACTAGCTCAGTGCATTTAATGTTTTGCTTGATGATGATTACAGAACCAGCATAGGCTATACCGTTTGGATGATTAGTGTAGTAGACTCTATACCCTGGAATTTTGAGGTAGCTTTTATTTGTGAAATGGGTCTCAGAAATCATTAATATGTCTATTTTGTTGCTCTGTATAAATAGTTTTAGTTCAAAAAGGTGTTGGATTAACCCATTCGCGTTCCAGGCGACTATTTTTAGTGGGATGTTGTTACTGTCCATGATGATTGGTAAGTAATATAGTTAATAAGTTCATCATGTTACTGATTTGTGTTATTAGCTGTTTGATCATTTCTTTGAGTTCTGTAACGTCGTTGTTGGTTTCTTGTGGTTTTTGTTTAAGTTGTGCTTCTGGATATTCTTGACGAAATTCTGGTTGTTTTTGTGGGTGTTCTGTATGTACATACTGCTTGTTTCTACTTGCGTTCTGGTTGCTCTTGATGAAATTCTGGTTGTTTGTTGTTGGTGTTCTGGATGTACTGCTTGCTTCTGTTGGCGTTCTGGTTGTTTTAGTTGTCGCTGTATGGGTTCTGGTTGCTCTGCTTGCTCTGCTTGCTCTGCTTGCAATTGCTGTTGTTCTTGTTGGTCTATTTGGCTTTGACCTGTAGGATTATTGCTTAGGACCTTAGCATAAGTTGTGTCAGGATTTATTTTACTGGATTTTTGTCGAGTGTTCAAATTGCTGCCGTGCTGTATAATTTCCTTTTCCTTAGACTTGGGAAGCGCTGAATTTTCAGTTCCTTATAGATCTCACATCATTTATAGCTAGCTGTGTGGCCTTTACCACATAATGCACATTTTATCTGCTCACTGGTGATTGCAGTTGTACAATCTATGGTCTTGTGGTTGCCAGCACATTTTACGCAGACGGGGTTATTTGTACAGTAGTTCTTTGTGTGCCCGTATTTTTGGCAGTTTGTACACTGTGGAATGTCTCTTCTTGGGCGTGCGGGCTCGAAACATATCTTACATTGTAGTAGTTCTGTGACGTTATAGATATCTTTATTATTCTGTCTGTTTTCTATTTCAATTGAGAAAATGGGTAATGGTTTTTTTGTTTCACGTTGTAGGATGTTGTGAATATTGGTGACGTAGTGGCCCATTTCGGCAAGTTCTTTCTTAAGTTCCTCTTTATCAGTTGAGTGGTGCATATTTCTAAGGATAACTCTGAAACTGCGTTGATCTTTTGGCTTATAGGTCGTATGATTGTTGTATAGTGTATTGATTCAGTTGGTTGAACTTTTTCTTCATTATTGGATAACACTTTCAGTATAAAATTGTTCTTAGCTACTTCGTTTAAAGCCTTAGTTAGTGTTCCTATGAGATTTACGCCTTGTACATATATTGGTGGTGGTTTTTGATGACTTTCTTTGTTCGTTTTTAAAGATGAGTTTGTTGTTTCCTTGTTGTTCCTTTTGTCGATTTCGTTTAAATCGTCCTCATTGTCAGTTGCTAGTATTGCAAATCGGCCACTATAGATAGAGCCACCAAAATGATGGTTCAGGTTGTACTATTCTAAAAACCAACTAACGAAATGTCTACGTTCCAAATGAGAAGTAGGCTTTAGCCCTTAAGAAAGTTAAAACTTGTATGGATGAAGTTGCCAAGCATTTACATTTTTTTGTTACAGAGAGCTCCTTGAAATTTCCACTCCAATTTCTGAGAACGAGGAAGACATTATCTGTCCATAATGCCACACTACAACAAGGCCAAGAAATCATTATGCCACACCTCCTAGGACTATTGAGAAGCAGCGTCGCACTTGGGCATATACCAAGAATATGGAGAAGGGCAAAGGTCATATTCATTCCGAAAGTGGGAAAAAGAGACACCACTTCACCAAAATCCTTTAGGCCCATCAGCTTGACCTCATTCATGTTAAAGACGCTAGAAAAGGTCATAGATAATCACCTAAGAATGACTGTGCTGGAAAGAATACCTCTCCACCACAATCAACATGCCTACAGAGCAGGAAGATCCACCGAAACTGCGCTCTACCAGCTGACAAGTTGGGTTCAGGATACACTGGAGAGCAAGGAAACAGCAGTATGCGCTTTTCTAGACATCGAAGGAGCCTTCGATAACACCTCCCACGAAGCAATTAGTAGGGGTCTCGAAATAAAAGGAGTAAATCACACCACAAGTAACTGGATGTGTGAGATGCTTAGAACTAGGACTGCTGAGATAGAGGTGGGTCAAAAAACCATCACAAAAAGCACCACTAGAGGCTGTCCACAAGGAGGGGTATTATCACCATTGATGTGGAGCTTAGTAGCAGATGAACTACTGCACAAATTGACAGGTGCCGGCATTACGTGCCAGGGGTACGCCGACGATATAGTCATTGTCGCAAGAGGAAAATTTGAAGAAACGCTATGCGAAATCATTCAGAGGGGTCTACGAATCACACAGAAGTGGTGTAAAACGGTAGGACTCAGAGTGAACCCTACCAAAACCACTGTGATACCCTTCACCAAGAAAACACAGTTAAAGCGTATGCAACCCATCCTGTTGGAAGGGATCAGAGTTGACCCACAGAAACAGGTCAAGTATCTAGGTCTAACACTAGACAGCAAACTCCTCTGGAGAGAACATGTAGAAACTGTGGTAACCAAAGCCACCAGAGCACTTATGGTGTGCAAAAACATTTCAGGAAAGACCTGGGGTTGTAGCCCAGCCACACTGAGATGGATGTATCTGATGATAATAAGACCCATCATCACATACGGGGCAGCGGCATGGGTCAACAGATCTAGACTAACCACGACGAGGACATCCCTCAACAAAGTGCAAAGATTAGCCTGTATATGTATAACAGGAGCCATGCGAACCTGTCCCACAGCAGCTCTAGAAGTGATCGTAGGGATACCTCCACTACACATAGTGCTAGAGCGAATCGCCAAGGAGACCATTTTAAGAATCAGCAAAGAGGGCATCGGGAAAGGAACATGCATCGCAAATAAAGAGCGAGTAACCCTATCCAAATCGGTGCCGCTTCTGGACTGGCCCAGAGATGATATGGTCAAGAAATACTGCTTTGAAAGGAAATTTGACTCAAAGCTGAGCAACAAAAGAGATTGGAGCAGCGAATCCGATAAACACCAACTCAAACAACACACAATTAAATGGTACACAGACGGATCGAAAACATCTACTGGCACTGGGGCAGGAGTGTACGGGCCCAGGACTAGATACTCAGAATCACTGGGAACATTCCCCAGCATATTTCAAGCAGAAGTTCACGCGATCGAAAGATGCGCGCAATTCAACTTAGACAGGAAATATCGCGGGCAGGACATCGCGATACTATCAGACAGCCAAGCCGCTATTAAAGCACTGACCTCACACGAGATCAGATCCAAACTGGTATGGGAATGCCTCACCAGGATCAACAAACTGGCAGAGGCAAATAAAGTAACTCTCTATTGGATACCAGGACATGTAGGAGTAGAGGGGAACGAAGCAGCTGATGAGCTAGCTAGAAACGGATCAGACACGCCATTCCTTGGACCAGAACCCTTCTGTGGGATAGGACCCCATAAAATAAGGGAAGACTTAAGGAAAGAAGAAGAGAACAAATGGGCCAAACATTGGGACGATATCCCCCAAATAAGACAGGCAAAGGAACTTCTGGGGAAATACAACCAGAAAAGAAGCAGAGCCTGCCTAAGAGTTAGTAAGAATCGGCTTCGCATCTTGGCGGGCATGTTAACAGCTCACTGCAGACTTAAGGAGCACCTTAGGAAACTGGGAATAGAGGGAGACGGACACTGCAGATTCTGCAGGGACTTCGCAGAAACACCAGCGCACCTTCTTATGGAATGCGAAGCACTGATCCACAAAAGAAGGAATCACCTTGGTGCCTACCTCCTATCAGAAACGGATTTGCCTTCGCTGGATCCACTGAAGATACTCCGGTTTGCTGTAGCAGCTGGACTGGAGGAAGTGCTCTAGACCGAGTATATCATCGGCTAGAACCTTAGTAAGGGGGGCACAATAGATCTTTTATAGGTCGCAGTGCACTTGCACCTCTCAACAATATAAATCTATCTAAATCTATCTATCTATCTGTCCACAACGAGATTGGAATACATATAGATGGTTCTAGGACCAGTGAGAGAACGGGGTCAGGTATATACTAGAGATATATTAATCTACAAGTGACTTGAGACTACCGGACACATACAGTGTGTTCCAAGCAGAGGTTCTAGCCGTACTTAAACCTTCGGAATTACTTGATATGGGCTAAATATCCGACAAGAATATCGCCATATACATTGACAGTCAGGCTGTGCTATAGGCGCTAGTCTTACGTTACAAAAGCTGAAATCATCAGGAACTGCAGCTCAATACTCAAGGCATTATGTACGCAGGAGCGTGTGAGATTATGTTGGGAGCCTGGACACTGCGATATAGAGTGCAACGAAAAGGCCGACGCGCTGGGCAAAAGAGGCGCAGAGTAACATAATTGGAAGCATTAAACCACCAAGGTACATCTAGGGAGATTATAAAACTAGCAATATCACGGTTAAGAAAAGCGATAGTCGAAAAGAACTGCACTACAGAACTGGCTCCTTTTTTTGATATAAAAGGACACCAAAATCTCAGAGCACTCAGACTCCCCGGTACATTGTACAACCATACAGAAACCTTTCTTTGGTGTAGTGCTTGGAAAAGCTTTCATGTAATTCGTTTTCCTTTATACTTGGGTGGCTGATGGTGGCTGTTCCCGCTTGGGGCTTGAACCTGCACGCATCGGTGAACGAGGAAACACACTACCCACTGCACCATTGCCACCCTAAAAGAGGGTGAATTGCATCGAAGGCGAGGGCGAATTGCATCGAAGTTTTCCAACCAATGCATCAAAGAAAGGTTCTTGCCTGGTAGTACAATGGACCGGAGATTCTGAGTGCTCTGGGGCTTGGGTTTCCTCTTTATTAAAAAAAAAAAGTTATTGGAATCCTATCCACTTCCTAATCAAGTTGTGCAGTTGTATATCAAACAAAATAGGGTGGAAGACAAATACATTCGATAAAGAGTCTTTCGCCCATATGATCACAGATGCTACGTTAACGGCATCGGCCAAGTCTGTTCAACTGTTCACCCACATCACACGGGCGTGTGATGCTTCTATGGTAAGAAGGATAACTAGTTCACACTGGCCATCATTTTTTTGGTGGAATGAAGATATCGCGTGGCTACGCGCTAAATGTCACCGCGCAAGGAGACTGTGCAAACGCAGCAAAGGAAGAAGCAATTTTGCCGAACTCTATCATCGGTATAAAGTAGCGCAGAAAGCATTTAAAACGGCAATAAATATGAGCAAATGCCGCAGCTTTGTTGAACTACGTAATGGAGCGAATAAAAACCCCTGGGGCAGAGCGTACCAGGTGGTGATGAAAAAGTTTAAAATATTTCGAGCCCCATCTCCCACATCAACATATGTATTATAGCAAATAGTTGAAGACCTATTTCCAAGGTAACCGGGAATTCCTCTGGAGGACGAGTCATTCACAGCAGCACAACGAATCATAGAAGACATTCTTGAGGCATGCAACAGATTTGAGAATAAAAAAACCGGTTGGCTTTCAGGGGCTCGTGCTACTACCCAAGGGAGACAAGCCTGCAGGAGATCCATCTGTATACCGCCCGCTCTGTGTGTTGGACATGGCGGGAAAAGTTCTTGAGCGCATCGTTGGTAACAGATTGCAAGTAGCCATTGAAGAAGCAGGTGGACTATCAGAACATCAGTACGGATTTCGAAAGACACGCTCGACTGTTGATGCCATTAAGGTTGTGGTTGACACAGCGCAACGAGCCATAGAAGGAAAACAATGGAGAAGAGGCACAAAGCAGTACTGTTGCGTCATAACACTGGACGTTAAGAACGCTTTCAGCACCTCGAATTAGAAGCACATCCTGGAAATGCTGCGAAAAATGAGAGTATCAATTTATATCAAGGAAATTGTGAAGAACTATTTTTAGCGAAAAGTGTTGCTATATGACCCAGATATAGGAGAACGCCGTCACAGGAGGAGTACCAAAGAGTTCGGTCCTGGGACCAATGCTATGGAACATCATGTACGATGGCGTTTTTCATCTTGAAATACCAGACGAGTTTAAAATCGTGGGATTTGCGGATCGGTATAGTTGCTATAACAAAACTACTGAAAGAAGTTGTTCAAATTAGCAATGAAACCATTTCAATTGTTCGAAAGTGGCTAGCATCAGTCGGCCTCACACTAGCTGAAGACAAAACGGAAGCAGTACTAATTACCAGCAGAAAACGAAGTGAAACCATCACGCTCACAGTATGTGGATATGAAATATTATCTAAACCAGCTTTTAAATACCGTGGCGTTATGATTGACCCAAGGCTCCATCACGCTACAGTACACTATTCTTGACCAAAAATATGCCCCGTGTAATTATAATGTCACTTATGCTAAATAACATGTACCCATTAAATGCTCGCAGTTCTTTATAGCACTGTTATTAACATCAAATTGCGTTGCAAACTCCTAATTTATATCACTTCACTGTCTCATCATTCTTGCCACTATAATTATCTCAGCTCAAAATTAGTCATCTATATATAATTCAATTAGATAAGTCCTTGTTCACACGTCCATGTTGCTGCAATTTACCCTCAACTAAACCATGCATGGCTCACTGCGAAGCAACTCCTCCCGCATTCTAAAAACCACTTAAAAACAGTGACTCGTACTAATATCCAAGACTCACTAAGACAAATATTATTGCTAAATAATAAGGAAGGAATGCAACGCTTCATTCACTTTACTTACCCCATTAGAGACGCTATGAAGTAAAAGTGAAAAATATATTAACCTCATCCTGCTACTGTGCACCCAAACTCGTGACGTAAGCAACTCTGTTGTACGAGCGAGCAAATTTAATTGTGGTATAAATACCAAGGCTACTATAATTAAAGTCGTAATCCACTTCTTTCACTGATCAAACACAGATAGACAAATAGTCATACAGTAGAGAAGACTCCGTGCCTGTTGTACTCGTATTTATCCATTACAGCGTCAATGTACTCTGTAGAGTCATAAACGCGACGCTTGGATTGCCAATCAATTATTTCTCAGAACAGGAAGGAAGATCCGCCACACCGGCAGAATCCTCCTCTGGAATACAGCGTATGTTGGAGAAAATGTTTGCATTTAAGATACACAACGGAAGGAGTCTGTCTGTGTTGTTCACCTTGTTTGGCATTAGGAAGCTATCCGTGATGAGCGGAAAAGGGCATTTAGATGTTCTGAGGATGGTAATCCTTTCGAGTTATTGCATTTACTTACCGCTTATCGCATTCACTTGCTGGAGAAGTAATTTTTTTTTTCTTTAAAATGATTACCACTTTCGAGAATACTTTTTAATTGTCTCCCACACACACACAGTTTTTAATTATACTAGTGTTTAGTATGGAGTTTAAAAGTAACTATACAAACTTTAATTTAAATTAATTTCAATTTCTATTCTTTTTGTTGTAAAATTTTAATTTGCGTCTAAGGGTCCAACTCTTTTAATGAATTTCCATGGCATAAGTCCGGAGTGAAGAAAAGAGATAGAAAAAAGTTATGTTCGGGTGTAGTGGTTTGAAACGGAGGTGACTACTAGTGATGGGCATAATCAAATGATTTAAAGAATCGAGACATTAATACTCGAGTGATCCGTATAATCGAATGATCATTCGAGATATGAGTCCTATGTGCATATGAGAACACACCCCCCAACTAGTTGAATACACCAACAAAGTTCTCGATTCCACTCATATCACAATTCGAGATATGAAATGTGTATCCGAGTAAAATAATACTCGGTTCATTTGCTTTGCTACTACCCGCCTTTAAAATGAATCGAGTACTATTTTACTCCTCTAATATGGCTCTATATAGCTCTTGTCTATAGGTGTTATCATATGCGGCCTTGATATCGATAAAGAGTATCGATTTGGGCTTCTTGGGTTTTCTGCAGGATCTGTCGAAGTATGAACATTTCCTGGCCTGAAACCGCGCTAATACGGGCCAATGAGGCTATTGATGAAAGGTTTCAAGCGTTCACACAGTATCGCACAAAAGATTTTGTATGCAATGTTGAGGAGACTGATGCCTCTATAATTGACGCAGCTGAGTGGGTCTTCTTTTTTGTGTATTGGGCAAACGAGTAATTACTTGCATTCGTTATTTTAAGACCTGTTTCAATTCGGCAGTTTTTTTTTTTTTTTTAATTAGCAGAGTGCGAACGTAGGAAAGGGTAGATTAAGAGAGAGAGGAAGCTTGGTGTAGTGATTTGAAACTCAAATGATGTTTCAGAAAAACACTAGTGATATCATTTTCGGGGGAACATCTTGCAAACCGCGAAAAATTGTGGATACGTTTGTTACCTTTTTTTAAAATACATTATATACAATTCTTTCATGGTGATTACTTCGATTCACTACAGAATTTTGCCGATTCATCTAGCTTCGTACGAATAAATTCTATCGTACTCGTATAATGATGTCGCTAAATTTGAAACAAAATTTAAACCGGAAACTTTAGCATTTCATTCAAATATTCCAAACAAATCTCGAGATTGCGATGAATTCTTTGCAGATTGGAAGTGTTGTGTTCATATAGATAAGATAATTAATTATTGTGAGGCTCCCCGTGCAGGGACGGGTTGAGAATATCACTGCAGCGCCCCCCAACAACCAGCGCTTGTCGTAAAAGGCGACTAAGGGGACAAATCAGATCTAGGCAATATTACACCCAAGTGAGCCTAGCGACACATATACTACCTTAAAAACCCTCCCACAAGTGTGCATGCGAGTCCGTGGGTTGACACGACTGGAGATCACCGGTGTCATAGAAGAAAGATCAAACAATACTAAAACAGGAGCATGCACGTGTCAAACAACAAACACCATCGCAATATGGTAATATTGCAAAACTGTATCATTATGGTAATACTTGCAAGGAAAGGCACTACTCCGCCAGGCACTACCACTGCTGCGCTTGGTACTGATCCTGGACCGAGCAGAAATGTTCGGGTCAGAGCTATACGGATTCCGGGGGCTAGCAAAATAATGAAACAGTTTGGACGCAATTTGAGGGTCGCGAGTTGGAACGTTGGAAGCATGACCGGTCGAAGTTACGAGCTGGAAGAGATGATGAATAGAAGGCGGGTGGACATCTTGTGTGTCCAAGAGACGAAATGGAAAAACACCGGAAATCGGGCACGTTTCTTGGACGTTAGAACAAAAGATTACAAGATGTTCTACTACGGAACGGAAAAGTCTAAGAACGGAATCGGTATCATCCTTGCGGCAGAGCTACTTGAAAACGTCTTGAGCATTTCGAAGTCCAGCGACCGTTTGATGTCTCTCAAACTAGTAATACAAGGAGAGGTGTGGAATATTGTCAGTGCATATGCTCCCCAAAATGGGTGCAATCAGATAGATAAAGATGCATTTTGGGTAAATATCCACAATCTCCTTAAGAACATCCCAAAGGAAGAGTTTCTGTTTGTAGGAGGAGATTTGAATGGACATGTCGGGAAATCAAACGAAGACTATGAAGACTGCCATGGAGGACTAGGATATGGCACCAGGAACCTTCCTGGTGAAGACATCCTAAGCATGTGCAAATCACACATGGTCTTATCGTGTTAAATACCATGTTCATCAAACAAGGCCGACACCTGATCACTTACAGCAGTAGTGGAGATGAAACTCAGATTGACTACCATTTGGTAGCCAGTTTCATGAAGCCTTGGGTAAAAGATTGTAAAGTGATCCTGGGAGAGGCAATCGTTCGGCAACACCGTGTCCTGCTAACAGAAATTTTTATGAAAACACCGAAGAAAAGCAAACAAACAAGGGTCTCTGAGAAAATCAAGTGGTACAATCTGGACAAAGAAAAGGGCGAGGCTTTTGTTTTCGTAATGAAAAATTACCTCTCTCACACCATCAACGGAGCTGAGGATGAAGAGTGCAGAGCACAAAATATGTGGGATTCCCTACAGCGAACTTTCTTAGAGAAGGCCAAATCACTGCTAGGAGCTTCAAAAGGCCACCATCAACACGCCAAAGAAACATGGTGGTGGAGTGATGAAGCTAAGAAAGTGATAAATGAGAAGAAAGCGGCTTTCAAAGCTTGGTCAAAGTGCCCCTCTAATAATAATGACGAAAAAGTTCGCCTCGAAATGAAGTACAGATGCTGCAAGAAAAAAGCGAAGAAGAAGTGCGCCCAGCTTCAAGCAGAGAGTACGGAGGGCCTGTATCGGGAGCTAGAGAAAATATCTTCCCCGGTTGCTGATGCAAATCAGGCTATCCAGGAACTGCGACGACACAATATGTACAAGAGCGCCACTATCTTCAAAATAGCCGCCCAAAGAAGGAGGAGTGCATGCGATCATATGAAAACACAAGCGTTTTCACTCAGCTGAGGCCTACCAACTCCTACTCTCAACCTCCACGCGGTGACAGCGGGGTGCCTAGTACCTTAATCCAAGAAATGGGTAACCAACCCCGTTTGGCGGATTCTTGGTGGCAGCAGATGAGAGAGGGGGGGAAGAGTGCTTTTCTCACTAGAGCACTTCTTCCTGTTCCAGGCGGCAGCGGACGAATTCCCTAGACGGAGTCAACGGTGGCGTCTATAGTTCCAGTTAGGTTGAACTTAGTGAATACCTTGCGCGAGCTGCTTCGACGTATTCGGATCACAGGTCGGTAAGGAATTTCCAATGTTGGTCAGGACATTGGAATAGAGATGGTGGCGGAGGAGCCCTTAATGGGCCAACGGCAGCGCTCATACTCCCGTAGTGGACTACTGGCACCGGTGTACCCGGCCCCCTGTCCTAGGGGAATAATTAAGGAACTGGCCCTCCAGGTTGGGGGTTGTGCCGTCGGGGTAACTTCCCTACCACGTAAAAAATCGATGGTTCCGAAACAACCAAAAGCCTCGGATAAGGATGACCCAACTAATGACGACCCCAGCAAACGAAATAAGGACAACGACCTTCGGATCTGTACGTGGAATGTTCTGTCCCTTTACAGACCACGTGCAGCCGAACAACTAGCAGAGGCCCTAGACTGCTATAAAGCAGATATTACCGCCATCCAGGAAGTGCGATGGGATGGGCCAGGCAAAAAGAGGATGAAAAACTGTGACATCTACTACGGTGATTGCTACAGAGGCAACAGGCAACGCTTATTCGGATGCGGATTTGTCATACGCGGCAGACTTAGGCAAGAAGTCTTAAGCTTCCGACACGTGAGCGAGCGTATTATGACTATCCGGATCAAGGCTAAATTCGCTAACATAAGCCTAATATGTGTTCATGCCCCCACAGAAGAAAAGGACCCTGCCTCCAAAGAGTGTTTCTACGAGCTCCTCGACAAAACATACGAGCAATGTCCTAAATACGACGTTAAGATCGTATTGGGCGATTTTAACGCCAAAATAGGAAAGGAGGACGTCTTCGGTAGAGCAGTCGGTAAGCATAGCCTACACGACACCACGTCTGATAACGGACTAAGGCTAATTGATTTCGCTGTGGAGCGAAATGTCACCATAGCAAGCACATGGTTTCCTCATCTCGATATTCATAAGCAGACATGGCGGTCCAATGATCATGTCACGATCAACCAAATTGATCATATTGCGATGGACGCAAGGCATGCCTCCAGTATTCTGGATGTCCGGACCTTCCGAGCGGCCAACATAGACTCGGATCATTACCTTGTTGTAGCCAAGGTACGAATGCGGATATCCCAATCTGAGCAACAAAGAAGAATTACTGTGAGAAAATTTAACGTCGAAAAGCTACAATCGCAAGAGACCGCCAGACTCTTCGCTGAACGCGTATCCCGAAATCTCTCAATCACCCCTATACCGCCAGCATCAAGTGCCGAAGACCAGTGGCAACGCTGCCAACATGCCATCAGAAACGCCGCGACTGATGTGCTGGGTCTCGCTCGCCCACCACCGCGAAACCCCTGGTTTGACGAAGAATGCCGGCGAGTGCATGCAGCAAAACAAGAGGCATACAAAGCGGCGCTGCAAAGGAAGACGAGAGCTGCTCGTGAGCTCTACGAGCAAAAGAGACGGGAAGAACATCGGCTTCTCCAAAAGAAGAAGAAAGAGCATGAGAAGCGCGCGTTTGAGAATATCGAGAGTCTATACTCCAGGAACAATGTACGGAAGTTTTACCAAAAGGTAAAAAGAACGTGTCAAAGAAGTAATACCCGTACAGAAACCTGTAGAGATGAGAATGGAAACCTCGTAGTAGAATCACAGTCGGTGCTGAGAATCTGGAAAAACTACTTCTGCAGACTGTATAACGGCGACGAAGACCAACATCCCGCTGTCAGGCAGAATGAACCATTCAACATGGACGATGATAGTCAAAATTTCCGTCCACCTGACCAAAACGAAGTGAGGATAGCAATATCCAAGCTAAAATCGAACAAGGCTGCTGGACCTGACGGTTTACCGGCCGAACTTTTCAAGGCAGCTGGGGATGAATTGGTAGAGTGCATACACCAACTCATTTCTAATATTTGGTCAGAGGAGTGTATGCCTGATGAATGGAATCTCAGCATCGTTTGCCCGATCCACAAGAAAGGAGACCCCCTGAACTGCGCCAATTATAGAGGCATCAGTCTCCTCAACATCGCGTACAAGATCTTTTCTGCGATATTGTGTGAACGCCTGAAACCTTTTATGAACAGCCTGATTGGACCCTATCAGTGCGGTTTCAGGCCAGGAAAGTCCACCATCGATCAAATCTTCACACTTCGGCAGATCCTGGAGAAAACCCAAGAATTCCAAATCGATACTCACCACCTCTTTATCGATTTCAAGGCCGCCTATGACAGCATCTATAGAGAAGAGCTTTATAGAACCATGTCTAGTTTTGACATCCCTGCCAAACATGTCCGTCTGTGCAGGCTGACGACGGAGAACGCTCGCTGCTCCAACAAGGTCGGTAATGACCTCACCGAGACCTTTGATGTCAAAAAAGGCTTTAGACAAGGTGACGCGCTGTCATGTGACTTCTTCAATATTGTACTTGAACGGATTGTGCGGAACTCGCAAGCCAACACCGGAGGCACAATCTATTACAAGTCTGTACAACTGCTTGCATACGCCGACGATATAGACATTATCGGAAGATCTCAGCGGGCTGTCACCGGTGCTTTTGCAAGCATTGAGGCGGAAGCGGCCAAAATTGGTTTGGCGATAAACGAGGGCAAAACCAAGTATATGCTGTCAACTAGAAGGGAAAACCAACATCGACGAATTGGACAAAACGTCACCGTGGGCAGCTATAACTTCGAGGTAGTAAGGGACTTTGTCTACCTTGGCTCTGCTATAAATTCAGCAAACAAAATCAGCGCAGAAATCAATCGAAGAATAACTCTTGCCAATCGCTGTTTTTTTGGGCTTATAAGGCAATTCAACAGTAAAGCCCTCTCTCGAACAACTAAGGAGACTCTATATAAGACCTTGATCATCCCAGTCCTGCTTTACGGCGCTGAAACATGGACTTTATTAAAAGAGGATGAAGATATCCTTGGTCGCTTCGAGAGAAAAATTCTTCGTAAGATTTTCGGTCCCGTTTGCGTTGACGGGTTTTGGAGGAGAAGATTCAATCACGAACTATACGAGCTGTACAGCGACATCGACCTAGTCAAAAAACTGCGTATTGGACGTCTGAGATGGCTAGGACATGTAGAGCGAATGGACACCAACGCTCCGGCCCGCAGAGTCTTCGAATCTAACCCCGAGGGACGACGCAGTAGAGGGAATTATCGCCGTAGGTGGCGCGCACAAGTTCAAGGGGACCTCGACCAACTTGGAGTGCGCAACTGGAGGCAATTAGCTAAAGACCGAGCTAAATGGAGAGGCTTGTTGGTTGAGGCCCAGGTTCACCCCGAACTGTAGCGCCACCTAAGTAAGTAAGTAGTAAAGAAGGAGGAATGCTCAGGAGATTCGTTCGCCAAAGTTCATAAGCAATGCTCATGGCCAGCTTCTTATGGATGACGACAAAATTCTGCAGAGGTGGCGGCAGTATTGTGAAGAGCTTTTAAACGAACAGTTTCCCCGGCTATACTTTCCAAGAGCCACCCCTAACTGTGAAGAACTACCTGACATTACAGTCGAAGAAGTTAGTGAGGCGGTCAAATACTCCAAAAAACGAAAAGCGGTTGGGCCAGATGAGATGCCCTCTGAGTTCTGGAAAAAGATGGGAGACATCGGGTTCAGATGGCTCAGAATTCTCATCTTCAAATTCGTGAGAGGTGATCCAATGCCGAATCAATGGAGGAAAAGTTACCTTCTCCCTGTATACAAAGGGAAGGGTGATACGCGAATCTGTGATAACTACCGTTCGATCAAGCTGATGTCACACACCATGAAGATCGTTGAGCGGGTATTAGGTGGCCGACTGTGAAAAATAATACAGCTATCTGATGATGTCTCGGGTAAATCAACCACAGATGCAATCCAAAGTATAAGGATCATAATGGAAAAACATCGTGATTCCTTAAGGGATTTGCATATTGTATTGGTTGACTTTGAAAAGGCATTCGACAGACAACCACGAGATTTGATATGTGTGGCGCTAAGACATCGAGAGGTTCCAGAAACCTATGTACAGATGATCATGGACATGTACGAGGGAGCAAAGACAAGAGTAAGATGCCCCGCTGGAGTAACCGAAGAGTTCCCAATCAAAGTCGGGGTCGGGGTAAGTCCTTTTCTCTTTATTACAGTCCTTGATTATCTGCTTGAAGGTAAAGTGATAGACCCCAAGGTACATCAGTTATTCTTTGCTGACGATGGAGCCATCATAAGTGAGGATCCTACATCCCTGCAACGAGCACTTGATGTGTGGGTGGACGTTCTGGAGGGAAATGGGTATCGCATTAGTTCAAAAAAGACAGAGTACTTATGCTGCCCGTTCTCTGATCCACTCAGGCCTATTCCAGACATTTATTTGAATGGAACAGTGCTTCCCAAGTGCGAAAAGTTCAAATATCTGGGATCTATGATCAATAGCAAAGCAACTTGTGATGACGACATCAATCATCGTGTAAGCGTAGGGTGGATGAAGTGGCGAGAAAATTCCGCTATCTTCTGTGACAGAAAAATGCCCCCTAAGTTGAAAGGAAGGCTCTACACCGCAGTTGTACGTCCAGCGCTCGCATACGGTTTACAATGTTGGACGATGTACAAAAAGTATGAGAGTAAATTAACAGCAGCTGAGATGAAGATGCTTCGCATGACAGCAGGAGTGACAAAGCTTGATCGAATAAGAAGTTCGAAGATCCGTGGAAGCTTTCACATCAAGGTATTGCCACGTTCAAAGAAGAGATCATTTGAACCCTGTTAAAAAGGAAATATCTATGCACGTTCCAAAGACATCGCGATGTAGGAAAGGCAGGCCTATAAACGCCTGGATCAGATAAATGCGACGACATCGGCATTTCACTGGCCTCAGTAACCGAGTGATCCAAAATCGGCAGGCCTGCCGATAGGCGAACCCCACAGGCGGATCAGTAGAAATGCGGTGAAGTCGGAGGGTTGTGATCCCTTGTTTTCGGATCATAACCTCGCTGATAAAAGGAAGAAGAAGAATTAATTATTGTGAGGTGCAAGTGCACTGCGACCTTTAGCAGATCTATTGTGCCCCTCAAACTAAGCCTCTAGTCGATGATATGCTCGGTCTAGAGCACTTCCTCCAGTCCAGCTGCTGGTATGAACCGGAGTATCTTAAGTGGATCCAGAGAAGGTAGATTCAATTGTGATAGGATGTATGCATAAGCGATTTTTTCTTTTGTGGATCAGTGCTTCGCAGTCCATAAGAAGGTGCGCTGGTGTTTCTACGAAGTCCCTGCAGAATCTGCAGTGCCCATCTCTCTCTATTCCCAGTTTTCTGAGGTGCTCATTGAGTCTGCAGTGTCCCGTTAACATGCCCGTCAAGATGCGAAGTCGGTTCTTGCTGACTCTTAGGCAGGTTCTACTTCATTTCTGGTTGTATTTCCCTAGAAGCTCTTTCGCATGTCTCAGTTGGGGTATATCATATCAATGCTTGGCCCATTTGTTCTCTTCCTCTTTTGTTAAGTCGTCCCTTATTTTATGGGGTCCTATCCCACAAAAGGGCTCTGGTCCAAGGATTGGTGTGTCTGATCCGTTTCTTGCTAGTTCATCAGCTGCTTCGTTTTCATCTACTCCTACGTGACCTGGTATCCAATAGAGAGTTACTTTTTTTGCCTCTGCCAGTTTGTTGATCCTGGTGAGGCATTCCCATACCAGTTTGGATCTGATCTCGTGTGAGGTCAGTGCTTTGATAGCGGCTTGGCTGTCTGACAGTATTGCGATGTCCTACCTGCGATATTTCCTGTTTAGGTTGAATTGCGCGCATCTTTCGATCGCGTGAACTTCTGCTTGAAATATACTGCGGAATATTCCCAGTGTTTCTGAGTATCTGGTCCTGAGCCCATACACCCCGCCCCAGTACCTGTAGATGTTTTCGATCCGTCCGTGTACCATTTAATTGTATGTTGTTTGAGTTGGTACTTATCCAATCCAATCCTTTTTGTTGCTCAGCTTTGATTCGAACTTTCTTTCAAATCAGTATTTCTTCACCATCTCTGGGCCAGTCCAGAAGCGGCACCGATTTGGATAGGGTTACTTGCTCTTTGCTTGCAATGCATGTTCCTTTCCCGATGCCCTCTTTGCTTATTCTCAATATGGCCTCCTTGGCGATTCGCTCTAGCACTATGTGTAGTGGAGGTATACCTGCGATCACCTCTAGTGCTGCTGTGGGACAGGCTCGCATGGCGTCTGTTATACATACGCAGGCTAATCTTTGCACCTTTTACAGCGATGTCCTTTTCGTAGTTAGCCTTGTTCTGTTAACCCATGCCACTGACCCGCATGTGATGATGGGTCTTACTATCATCGTGTACATCCACCTCAGAGAGGCTGGGCTGCAACCCCAGGCCTTTCCTGAAATGTTCCTGCACACCATAAGTGCTCTAGTGACTTTGATTACCACAGCTTCTAAGTGTTCTTTCCAAATGAGTTTACTGTCTAGTGTTATATCTAGGTATTTGACCTGTTTCTGTGGGTCGATCCTGACACCTTCCAATTGGATAGTTTGCATATGCTTTAGCTGTCTTTTCTTGGTAAAGGGTATGACAGTGGGTTTGGTAGGATTAGTCCGACCGTTCCGCACCATTTCTGTGTGATTCTTAGTCCTCTTTGAATGATTTCGCATAGCGCTTCTTCAAGTTTTCCTCTTGCAACAATGAATATATCGTCAGCGTACCCCTGACACTTAATGCCGGCGTCTGTAAATTTGTGCAGTGGTTCATCTACTACTAGGCTCGACATCAATTGTGATAATATCCCTCCCTGTGGTGTTTAAAGTAATGGTTTTTTGACCCACATCTGTCTCAGCCGTCCTAGTTCTCAGCATCTCACACATCCAATTACTTGTGGTGTGATTTACTTCTTTTATTTCCAGAACCCTCCTAATTGCTTCATGGGAAGTGTTGTCGAAGGCTCCTTCTAAGTCTAGAAAAGCACATACTGCTGTTTCCTTGCTCTCCAGTGCTTTCTGAACCCAAGTTGTCAGCTGGTAGATCCCGGTTTCGGTGGATTTTCCTGCTCTGTAGGCATGTTGACTGTGGTGGAGAGGTATTCCTAGGAGGTATTGCTAGGATTTAGTCGAATTTACCAATTTTTAGAAATACGTATTGAATAAAGTTCACACAGCTTACACTGACTTTGTTAAAGCATTAAGCTAGGTAAATTTATATACTCTTTCTAGAAAGTAAATAGTGTATAGTTTCTATGGGCCATTGCTAGAATGGTTAATATCTTATCTAAGGGACAGAAAACAAAGATCTGCAATAGGATACATTGTCACTTAGTCGGTTACTGTTGAACATTTAGTCATTTATAACATAATAAAGTGTTAAATAACTTTAACCTGGGCGTAATTCCTTGCTAGACTTCCTAAAGCGGAATTCGACAGGTTTTTAGGAACCATATACACTAAAGGTAATCAATGATAGTATACTCATAATTCGCCAATACTCGAATATTATTGTATTCCCTGAAATCTAATTGCTCTAAAGAAACTAAACAAATATTAATAGAGTTGAAAGGGTAAAAACAAACTTTCTTCGCTTTGACCTACGTTAATGTTGCATGATTCTAATGCTCAGAACTCTTACACATCAAATGTTCGTTACTCCTGACTCAACTCGAATGGATATGTTCGTCAGAGACTTGCACTGTGCTTCGCTCGACTATAAAACATTATTATTTGCAGTTGGTCAACATACATTATCTGGTACACGCGAACCTATTTCTATTTTTTTTTTTTTTTTAATTCTGTGTATAATGACGTAGATTTCATTGGCGGATGCAATATTAGTCAAGGAATACGTACACATTTTTTCGGATACTCCTCTATTGTGAGCTCTTTAGTCGATCTTGGGATCTACAAGGTCATGACTAACAAACAGATAGATGAATGAGCCAGAGCAATGGGGTCCCGTAGGTTAGGTAGGTTAAAGATTGGTTACTAGAGAGGGGCTAAAAAGTGCAGTTTGAGTGAGCAGTGACCATACGTTGTAATTAAGAAAAAAATAGCAACTAGGACAGTGATTTAATTAATCTTAAGATAAGAGTTTATTGATTTTTTCTCTTTGGTGCACAGTACAAGCCAAATAACAATTCAATATAAATACCACGAAACAAACAGAAGACAAAGACAAAATGAACATAATCTCACACACGTCAAAGAATGATATTTTTGAAACTTCATCGGCCTAGACTCACACTTACATACTTATATACATAAGAGTAACTATGCAATGTCAAAAAAGATGGTTACGTTACTCCGTATCTAACCTGTAATATATATGAACCTCCCATAAATGCTAAGCAGCCGAACAGTTGAAGCATAGACCAATCACACTCGCAATCACAACTATGCCCTCTGATTCAGTACGTACCTACCAACGAGGTACCGATTGGGTTCAGCCATACGTTGGGTTTTACGTCTGCTGTAGTATATTGGTTATATGCGGCAGTTGTGCTACCTTTTATAACTTACGGTTCGTTAGTCCAGTAGAATGCACTGGAGAAGCAATACCAGCTTTCAAGCCTCATCAATATCTAAAGGTCGGCCTGCACCGAGATCATGAGATCGTTACGTACAACACGGGCGATGACAATGGAGATCATGCTAAGTCTAGTTTCGCTGGATCTATTCTGCAGAAATACGGCTGCCAAATCGGTACTCAGACTGAGAGAAATAGGACACTGGTCATCTGCACCATACTGTCACGCTTTTATCCTATCCAGATTGGAGGTCACAAGTAGGCGGTTTGAAAATGGTTAGATGAATCCGATGACAGGAGATTCAATATAAGAATTCCTGACGGAAATGACTGAAAGAGAGAACAAGTTACTAATAATTATAAATTGGTCTTCTACACTGCCGGTTTCAAAATGGATGTTGGTGTGGGAGCTGGGGTTTACTGCAAAATACTAGGGGCCAACAACTTGTTCAGAATGAAAAACAATTGCAGCGTCAAACTGTAATCACAGCCATCATCCAGGCTGCGAAAATCACCACCAAAGGCAACATCGTGGGTAAATCAATTGTGTACACCGCCACGCAGCGGTTAAGGCTCTGGAATCCGCAGCAATTAGATGGAAGCTCGTTAAAATCTGTAAGCGGGATCTTAATGAGGTATCACAGACCAACAGGGTGACCCTATGCTGGACACAAGGGCATATGGACTTATCGGGTAATGAAAGAGCAACCAACTCGCTATGAAACATCTCTCAGCTCCTCCCCTGCGTGAAAGTTTCACTTAGCTCTATAAATAAACTCGTCGAAGACGAAGCCTCCAGCAAACCCAATCAATCTGGATACATTCGTTGGGAGAAAACGTTCTCTGGTTAGGCTTAGACGTAACAGGACGCGGATCAACTCTAGCATAATCACGGGGCACTGTGCCATTAGAACTCATGCAGAGCAGATCAGCGTACCTCGCAACAGCTTCTACAGGAGCTACAGCGATGAGGAGGAAATTGTCCGACACCTGCTGTGCAAATACCCTGTCCTCGCCGAAAAAAGAATGATGACTCCCAGTAGCTACTTTTTCACTGAGTTGGAGGACGTACGTCATTTTGAGCTGAAAGACATCCTGATATTCATATCTCTATCTAGTTGGTTCTAAACCAGCGGTTTACTTTTCCGTGCTGACTCTCTGAGGGCAGTTTTCAGCAGATTTTCTTTACAGATTCCCAGGTTAAAAATAAAGCGGACACAATAGACCTTTGTTGGTCTAATTGAGCAGTGACTTTGCCACAGGCACCCATCTTCAGGCAGCATACACTGACTTCAGCCAACTGAAAGAAATACAAAGATGCACAAAATTCTTCTTCGGATGCAGCTTATTTATTATATCATCAAGACCGGATCGTGCCTTAATATCAGCCTTGTTTCACGTTTATAAAAAAAGGTGAATTAAGTACTGAAAGGCCTGGTATGAATAATTGAAAAACCTTCGCTTCATAATTATCCTGACGCGTTGACAAGCAAAGTGTGAATAGAACAGTCAACGAGTTTGAACAAAATCAATTATTTCGCTTCATAACAAATTCCTAGGCTATCGCTACCTGTCAGCTTGTCAAGAAAACTGACAGATTACAAAGTACCCTTTTCATATTAAAAGTGTTTTTCAAACTGTCAATAATTAGAAATGGTGGGAAAATTAAGGTTGAGCTATAGTCCCTGTCATAACCAATGAAAGGCAAAATAAAAGTACATACACTCCATTTCCTACCAGCGAGTTCAAGGAATTTTTTAGCTTGAACTTCAACTCTTTTAGTTAGTTTTCTTTTCTAGTCTAATTGGTTTGGCTTAAGGCCGTCTACCAGATTGACATTAAGTATAAAAAAAAATTCTCCTCTTAAGTATTCCGTATAATAATCAAATATTATATTTCAAAAATCTTCCTCCATTATGCGTAATCTATAACGTAGTGCATTCGTTGTAAAGTTATACAAAACATTCCAGCCTCTATCACCGTTTAAAATATTGACCGCTTCCTCTAACTCCAGTGTTTGACATCCAAAATACTTGAATCGAAATTCCTTAAGTATGGGGCACACTGCCAGGAAATGAAAAACATTATCTCGCACTTTTCGGTTACAGAGCTCGCATAAAATCGGTAGATCCGAGCGGTGTGGTATAAAGCTCAGGTTTATTTACTCTCCTCTTATTTTAAATATCGTGCTTATCTTTTCGGTTGTGTTTCCAGCAACGAAATACGTTCTGCCCTGCAGATGGTGACTCATTTTGCTGTAATATATTCTATATAGTGATAATTGCGCCTCGTTTATAAATTTGTTGTACATTTTGTCCAGACTTTTTCAGTAGGATGTTGAACTTGCATTTTAAAGATGTATATTGCTCACTAGGTCCAATCTGCAAATCCAAATCACAATCGGACGCCTGCCTATATTATTCCTCAACACAGTTTACCTTAGTTGATAGCATGTGGGATAGCACTAATTTTGGAATCCGTTTCTGTTCCATTGCCATAACTCTTACCACATACTCTAAATGGAGCTTTAGAGTATTTAAAAGCAGTGGTGGAATCCCAGTCTCTAGGTGCAACATATAGGTAGGTGTACCAGTTTGCAATTTAAAGATTCGCTTGACGAAGTATCGAAGCAGTTTTTCTACGATCTCAGAGGAGCGCAAGCCCCATACTTGCGCTCCATATAATAATATTGAGGTTGCAGTCGTGTTGAATATTTTTTGCTTGGATGCGTGGGAAATGTGTTTGTTATTGAAGCAGGCACTCCAAATTGAGGAAATTGCGCGCATGGCTTCCGTTAATTTGTTTTGTAGGTGCTTGTTCATATTCAAATTGGATGTAATCGTTACTCCGAGATACTTGTATTCACGAACAATATCTATGTCTTCTCCTTGGAACGTCCACTTTTCTAATCGAGAGTACCTGCCCCCGCCATTCCTCATTATCATCATCTTTGACTTTGTAAGGTTAACAGATAGGTTCCAGGTTTTGCAGTAATTTTCAAGCCTGTTAATCATAAGCTGCTTACTATCCACAGAGTCAGCGAGAAAGACAGAGTCATCCGCAAACATTAGAGCCGGACTTCTTGTTCTGCTTAATTCGATCCCTCCTCCAACTGCATCCGTAATATCATTGATATACAAAATGAATAGCAATGTACTCAGGATGCATCCCTGCTTTATACCCATTGTTGTTTCAAATTCTTCAGATATGTTGATTCCATCCCAGACACTTGCTTTGTTATTTTTGTACATAGCCCGCAATGTATTGATTATTTTAGTTGAGATTCCAACTTTATAAAGCTTGTAAAAAAGCGCTTCTCGAGCTATGGAATCGAAAGCTGCACGGAAGTCTACAAAGAAGGTATTCAGCTTCTTGCGTCTTCTTTTATAGATCTGAGCTATATTGTAAAGCGAGAAAATGTGGTCTACAGTAGAGTAATTCTGCCTAAACCCAGCTTGGCATTCATGCAAAATTTGTTTGCCATTAACCCATTGAGTAAGCCTGTTGAAAATTACTGAGCTAAATAACTTAACCGAAGTATTCAAAAATGATATCCCTCCATAGTTTGCTGGATCACTGGATCGCCCTTTTTATGCAGAGGGAAAATAATAGCCTTCTCAAAGCTAGCTGGGACATCTGCACTTTCAAAAATTCGGTAGAATTCAGATACGAGGGCTGATAAGAACTCCGGTGTGCAGTTTTTGTAGAATTCAAAAGAGATGCGGTCTTCACCTGTTGCTTTGTTCTGTTTTGTTTTATCAATAGCAACTTGTACTTCTTCTGAACTGAATGGTGCATCAAGGATTTCAACAAAATAGAGAGAGACTGCATATTGAAATAAAAATGAGTGCTGAGAAGGTTCATGAAGTGGATTTTTAACTGCTCTGCTTGCAGACCTGGATCGATATTGTTATTTTTTCCATTTGTAAGTTTTGCTGTTTTCCAGAATTCAGCTGAAGATCTCGTTCTATTTATCAACGCAATATTTTGCTGATAGAAGGCTTCCTTTTTCGAATGACAAAGATCTTTGAAGTTTTTATTTGCTGCTCTGTAAATAATTTTAAATGCAGCGGTGTTGTTTTCCCTCAATAATCTTAGTAGAGCAAACGAGCTATCTCTAGCCTTCACACATTCTTTGTCGAACCACTTCTGCTTGCTTACTATATTGGTGTGTCTCGTCGTCGAAGGGGCGGCTCTTTTAATAATATCCGTTAGAACATCCATTTGCGGTGCGGTATTTGAAGTTGACAGCTTGATGAGCTCTCTAATAAGGTTTTCCTGGTACAGGTCCCGTAATCTGTCCTTCCATACCAACTTCGGCAAGAGTTCTAGCCGTAGTATTTTGTTCGCCAGGTGCCAGATACCTTAAAGGAGACTTCGAGCGGCATGTGGGCCGAAAATGTTTTTGATGCTATTTGACATTCGCTCAGGTAAGAATACCAACTTCCGGACAGAAAGCAATAGTCGATGACTGAACACACTCTTCCACGTAGAAATGTATATTCGTCACAAGAATCCCCTTCACAGCATCCATTTAATACTCGACAGTCGAAAGCATCAGCTATATCCAGAATTTTTGTACTTCTGCTATCGCGTGATTCGTCCTTGGAGTTGCAGCTTGTGTGGATGTATGTTGATTCAATAGATCTTTCAACTTGTCGTAGTCAGTAAGTATATTGGAACGATGTGCAGAACAGTCCCATCCATTCTTAACTCCAACATGTAATTTTCCTCCACTCTTTTAACCCTAGAATGTATAAGGGTTTTTGAGTAACGTTAACACATATGGGGTTCCTGAGCACCCCAGTACTTTGGGTTGAAAATACCAGCAACTTATAACACAATCTTATAAAATTTATTTATTTTAGAATATTTAAAAATAATGTTTTTACTAACTTAATTACCAAAAAATTGCATTTCATTCACAGCCTTAGTAATTAAAAAAAAAAATAAAGAGTTAAGTTAACTTTCTTAAAATAACTCCCAAGTGACGCCTTTCTTCTGAATTTTCTTCACCACCTTCACAGTCAATTGCCACGATTTCATCGTCTTCTTCAGAATCCGCTTCTACGTCATCTAAGAAGGCTTCATCTTCTGTGTCCACATCGTCATGGACGTCCAAAAAGTGTTTTCTCATCTCGTCCTCATTTAATTTGGCTTTATTTTGAGACATATTGTGCAAATAATAGAACACGTGCGCAGTTCTGCAATTTAGAAACGTTTTGTAATATAATTCTGAAATGATCCATCCATTCTTACCTTGTAAAAGTTCCAAAAACTAAAAAAATTTCATTCACTTATCTATCAACAAAAATATTACACAAACACATATGGGTCCGAGTACACCCCAGTGGCCACGATATCTTCAGTCCGAAGAGAGGAAATGCACTAAATATCTTTGAAATATAAAGTAATAACGAAATAAATAAAAGTTATGGCACTCTTTAAAAATAACGACTTTTATTTTCAAAAATATAACAGTTTGAATTTTGAAGTGGGGTGCAATAGCACCCCATATCCACTCTAGGGTTAAATTCCACCGTCACGCCATCAAGTTTTTTACGATACCCAAACAGCTGACCCCACTTCCTCTCCCAAACAAGCTTGTTTTTGTCCATTTTAATTCATAATTATTTAAAAAATTCTTAAATTTGATTTCTTCGCTACCTTTTTTTTTTTTTCTTCCTTTATTGTTTTACATCTGTCCACTGGACATTAAGTAATCGGTTTTACAATTAGGACTACAGCAGTCATAAGGCCATTGCTTCGCAATCTAATACATGTGTTTCTAATAGTAAAAAAATATCAAATTCTCTAATATAGTTCCAGAAATCTACAAATATTAACTTATTTTTTAAACCTGTTATAACTCAAAATTTTTAAAGTTTTTACATTTACGTTGATCTGGTAGAAAGGCGCGATTCATTCGAGCGCTTTATTTAAACGCGAACTGGTGTGCGGTCCCATGCTGCTTACAGCGGGTTGTCTTCATTTTGGTTACTGCTTTAGTTGAGTCTTGCTTCCTCAAGCTGTCAGATTTGGGTTAGTTTGACATTTGATACGCATTGTTTTGTTTCGAGAACTCATTGATTAAAATTATTAAATTCGCGGGTATTTCTCCAAAGATTGCTTTGATGCTGTCCATGCCGTTCTCGTTGCCACATTTTAACTCATGAGATAGGTCCCAGGTGAACAGTTTGTCAGTAACATAAAGCCTATCGTCTCTCAATGCAATTTTCCTGCAAAGTTGTTTCTCGCGAAGAACTTTTATTATAGTGAATAACTTGGCTCTTCTTTGCCGTGCGTTGTGTGGAATGTCTTTGTGTACATGAATTTTTGTGCCTTGTAACCTCCGTGCGTTGCGCAGAATGCTAGCGGTATCTCGGGATTTTAATTTAACAATCACTATTGCTTTCAATCCAGTTAGCTCCTGTTATGAACTTGGGCTCTCGGCAGTGAAAAGAAAAGACTGACCGCTCCGTTTGATTGCTATATAAAGACTAAAAGCTTTATTGTCATAATTAAGAGAGTAATTGTCAAAGTAGACAGTTAAACAAAGAATGTATATGTACAATATTATAAATGACTCAACACTCCCACTTTTATAAATATTAAACAAATTCATTTACAATATATATATCAAAATTCAATGTCTCATTCAGCTTTACAGTTACTTTAATTCATAACTTTCAAATTAAAATTAATAATATTCATAAGGTATCTAAGCCGAAAAAATCTATCTTTCGCTAATGGCTTTGTAAAGATATCGCTGACTTGATTATCAGTATGCACATATTCCAGCTCAAACAAACCATCAGCATATTTTTCACGGATGAAGTGAAACCTCACGTCGATGTGCTTAGTCCTCCTATGAAATTCCGGATTTCGGATCAACCGGATGGCACCCTGATTGTCAACATGCAAAACTGCTTTGATGTTCTGATTTGGGAGTAAGTCTCCAAGTAGCTGCTTAATCCAAACCAATTCTTTCACTGCTTCAGCCGCTGCAACATACTCCGATTCAGTTGTAGAGAGGGCAACGCATTTTTGGCGCTGCGATGCCCATGTGATGCAACTTGATCCCCAGAGAAAAACGAAGCCACTCGTAGAGCGCCGAGTTCTTACATCTCCAGCATAGTCCGCATCACTATAACAATTCAAAGTAAAATTTAAATTATTTTCAAAAAATATACCATAATCCAGGGTCCCCTTCAAGTATCTGAGAATCCTCTTGACCATATTAACATGAATCCTAGAAGGTTTGTCCAAGTAGCGACTAACGCATCCAACAGCAAAAGACAAATCTGGACGTGTTGCCATCATCAAATACATCAGGCTACCCACAGCCTGGCGGAATGGAAACTCGATCTTTTCATCCACTGTTTCTGAGATTTCCGCAGCATTGATTGAAGGATCTGCAGGAGTTGAAACCATAGCTGCATCTGCCAAATTGAACCTTTGTAGCACCCTTGTCGCGTATAGCGACTGATTTAGATGAATCGAACCATCCTGAAGACGTCTTATTTCCAATCCCAGAAAATGCTTAGCCGGAAATACTTTAACTTCAAAGTTCCTTCTTAAATAGTCGCACAGGAGACCATCGTCTATGTAGATTGCTAATATTATTTTCTTGTTATGATGATGATTCACAAATACACATAAGTCAGCATCACTAGGCCTTAGATCGAAATCTCTTAACAGCTTTGTAAACGTCTTGTTCCAACAACGGGAAGACTGTTTAAGACCATATAAGCTCTTTTGCAGCTTACAAACTCTGCCGCTGTTATCGTTGTAACCCTTCGGTTGCTGCACATAGATTTCCTCCTCGATGCTCCCGTTTAAAAATGCCGTCTTTACATCAAATTGCATGATGTTTAGCCTTTCTGCCGCAGCGATGCTTAATATAGCTCGTACTGAAGAGAATTTTGCGACAGGACTGAATGTTTCGAAATAATCGATTCCATATTTTTGGCTAAAACCGCGAGCAACAAGCCTCGCTTTGAATCGCATATCTTCATTCTCCGTAGCACTCTTCTTTTGATAGATCCATTTCGTGTCCACCAACTTTCGATTTTTGGGCAATGATACCAATGTCCAGGTTTCATTCCTTGCTAGTGACGAAATTTCGTCATCCATCGCTGCTCGCCATTGCTTAGAGTCCAGGCAACTGATAGCTTCTTCATAGCTTGTCGGAGAATCAGCTTCTGCAAACAAAGCAAAACTTTCTATAACGCTAAAATTCACACTACCTTTGTCTTGATTTGTGTTCCTTTTCCTTAGCCTACTTCTAATATCAGCAGGTGGTTCCTCTGGGTTTGAAATTTCCTGCTTATCCGCAGCCCTGCAAATAGCATTGTCACAGCCAACTGCATCACTACATTCTTTGGGAATATCATCTGAACAATCTATATTATTGCTCTTAACCGCCCCCGAATCATCATTCGCTTTTCCTAAATCATCCTCATCATCAACTTCGACTTCCTGCTCACCCTCTTCAAAAGTCAAAGAAACTTGATTTCTCTGCTCGTTCTCGCCCTTTGAGAGTGTGTCAATATTGTTGAAGATTACATTCCGAAATATCTCAATGTGGTTTTCTCTGGTATGTATACCCGATAGCCCTTTACGCCATCTTGATATCCAACGAAGTATACTTTTCTAGACTTGGCGTCCAGTTTCCTCCTCTTCTGATCTGGTACATGAACGAACACCTCTGTACCGAAGACACGCACATATCCAATTTCAGGCTTTTCGCCAAACCAAAGCTCGTGTGGGGTTTTTCCTTGCACTGTGCTTGTACCCGTTTTATTTAAAACATGAACAGCAGTACTTACCGCTTCTGCCCAGAATTTGTAGCTTAAATTTTTGGCATGGATCATTGATCTAGCTGCTTCTACTATAGTTCGCATTTCGCGCTCAGCAGAACCATTTTGCTCCGGTGTATAAGGTACAGTTTTCTGGTGCATGACACACTGCGTATTTAACAGAAGTTCAACATTTTTGTTGATGTACTCCAGACCATTGTCACTCCGCAGAACTTTCACGCGCAACCCTGTTTCAGTCTCCACCTCCTTTAAGAAAATCTGAATAAATCGACACACTTCCGATTTTTCTTTCATAAAATACACCTTTCGATAATGGGAATAATCATCTTTGAATAAGAGAAAATATTTCGATCCTCCAATTGATTGCTGTTGCATGGGACCGCAAACATCCGTGTGAACCAGATGTAATATGGATGTGGACTTACTTTTGCTATGACTGAAAGCAGGTGTTGCTTTCCATACATACAACCATCACAAACAAATTCACATTTATCCGCAAACGGGATTTGAAGGTCTCTTAAAATGTGTCTCACTTGAGATAAGTTTTGATGGGCTAGTTTTTCATGCCACAACTGTAATGTATCAGTTCTCTTTACAGCTACATTCGCAGAGATTTGCTCAATCTCATCTACCACAACTTTAATTAAGAGTTTGAAAAGCTTTGATTGACGCACTCCCACTGCAAGAGTAGTTCCGTTTTTTATTAACTGACATTTGGAGCTGTTGGAGAAAAATTGAAGACCTTTGTCTAAAGCGGTATTAAGTGAGAACAAATTGACATGTATGTGTGGAACATACAGTACATCAACCAAATGATTTTGTTTCCAGCTGGAGTCAACGAAAGAGAGCACATTGATGTCACCTTTGCCAATGGCACAGATAGTGGTACTATTTCCTATGCGAACAATTACTGGTGTCTTAAACGATGTGTAATTGATGAGCCACTCCCTTCTATTCGTCATGTGGTCGCTCGCGCCGGAATCCAAGAACCACTCGTCTCTTTTGCCAATTTGTTTCGCTGCTGTTGCTTCGCAAATAAAAGCATCACCATGCTTAGAGCTTGCCTTACCTTTTATAAGCCTTTCTGGGCAATCTCTCTTCCAGTGCCCGCTTTTCTTGCAAACAAAACATTTACCATGCTTAAATTGTTGCCGCCCTTTCTCTTGCGATCTCTGATAATTGTGCCCATATTTCTTTGCCATTAATGCATTGCCACTATTTGCATCGCTACATGTCTGATAGGATTTAAAACGTGCTTCTTCCATAACTAGCCTCGATGTTAGGTTATCCAGTGTTTGCACGTCTTTTGCGGTGGACTCCCATGCACTGTAAAAGTGACTGTAGTGTTCTGGAAGAGTCATTAAGATCTTCGTAATAACCATAGAGTCGGAAATTTTTTCACCAACATCCGCTAATTGCTGGACAAGCGCTTGCAATTTAGAAATGTGTGTCGCCACATCATCAGCGGGATCCATCGCGAACATATAAAACTTTTGTTGGAGCATGTGAATGCTCTCCTTCGATTTGGCTTCGTAAACTGCTTCGAGTTTCAACCACATGTCTCTTGCAGTTGTACAATTAATTATGTGGAGAAGTGATGGCGTTGCCATGGCTGTCGCAATAATCTTTTGGGCCCTACTGTCTCTACGTTTCCATGCATTTTCCGCTGCAGCCAAATTTTCCTCTTTTATAGTTCCTCCAACTACCGGAAATTCAGCTTCACCATTTACATACCTAAGTAAATCACTAGCATTAAGCAAAATTTTGACCTGGAATTTCCAGAGATTCCGTTGCTCCTGACCAGCTAGTTTCTCAATTTTTAGCTCTGCATCCGCCATTTCGACCAAACAATGAGTTTGCTATACTAGCACTCTAACTAACTCCACGATACCTCTAACTTTGGGCTTTCCCGTGCAAAAAAAAAAAAAAAATTCAAGTTAAGAAAATCTTATACCGGTTCTGGGCCCATAACCTGTTATGAACTTGGGCTCTCGGCAGTGAAAAGAAAAGACTGACCGCTCCGTTTGAGTGCTATATAAAAACTAAAAGCTTTATTGTCATAATTCAGAGAGTAATTGTCAAAGTAGACAGTTAAAGAAATATATGGATGAATGTATATGTACAATATTATAAATGACTTAACAGCTCCGAATAGAGTAAATGAAAGTCCGACTTAGATGGCAGCTCCTTGACCAATTCTCGGTTTTTCTCATCCAAAACTTCTTTCAGCTGGGCAATACTAATGGATTCCATTTTCAGGTCGTTTGGTCTTTCGCTAGGACGTCGTTTTCCGTCGTTATATTGGTCCGGTGAGGTGTCTTGCAGTCCCCTTTTGTTCATTTAATAGGGTTAGATTTCCGCTGGTCTTGAATTTATCGGATATTCGCCTTATTACTAGGATTTACTCAGATTTTTTATATCCTTATTGTAGGGTGACCCCTTAGAACTTACTTGGAACAAAAATCTTTGGAATATTTGTATATTTACTACTTTAATACACTTTTTTGTTCCTCTAGGAGACCTTTAAAGAATGAACCACTTTGACAGATCCAAAATGCCAATCTTATCAACTCTTTTATTCTTAATCCACTCATTTCAGATTGATAAATAGATAATTTTTTCGATATAGAATTGTTTACATAGTTTATCGCCCAATTTACAGGAAAATCACAGAATATACCATTTTTACAAAGACCGAAAGCACGATAACTTTTTTTGTAAGTTATATAAAATCCTTGCCAAAGCTAGCAGCTTTCCCTTTCGGATCGGGCTAGATATTATCTAGGTATTATGCTAGACAGAAAACTAAACTGGAAACTTAACATACCCGAAAAAATTCGTAAGTCTTACAATGGTGTCTTCATCTGTAAGAAGACTGCGGGAAAAAAATGGGGACTGAAACCTGAAATGATGCACTAGCCACACATCATGATAGTCAGACCCATTCTTACGTATATTGTGTGGTGGGAGGCAATAAATTTAGAAAACATACGGCATATGTATGTTCCATGGTATAAAGAACAGCCTGCACTGCCATCACGGGTTGCGCACTAAATCTCCAAATAAAATTACAAAAAGGCATTAGTGCGCTTCGGCTCACTTGCGTAGGTCTCTTCAAAACTAGAAATGTGGGTCACAGCTCCATTCTTAGGAAATCATTTCCCGATATACCTGACATATCCGACAACATCCTTGGTGCCTTTGACTTCGTGACAGCATAAGATATCCGGTAAGAATATATCGCCATTTACATTGACAGTCAGGCTGCGACAGCGGAGCTAAAGTCTTACGTCACAAAATCTGAAGTCGTCAGGAATGGCCACATAATGCTCAAGGGATTATAGATTGATAGATTGATTGATTGATTTTTATTCTTCAAGGCATTATGTACCCGCAACCGTGTGAGATAATGTTGGGTACTTGGACACTGCGATATAGAGTGCAACAAAAAAGCCGACGCACTGGCCAAAAGAGGAGCAGAGCTTCCACTTTGGAACATAATTGGAAGCATTAAACCGCCAAGATGCGTGGCTAAGAGAATTATTCATAATAGAATCATCAACATGGTAAACCTAAGATGGTCCAACTTAGAAGGGCCAAAGGTGTCCAAGGGCTTGTAGTCTGTGTTAGATCGCAGAAAATCTGGGGAGACTATAAAACTAGAAACATTATGGTTAAGAACAGCGATAGGAATACTCTCTGATCATTGTCTTCTAGGAAATGACTACCAAATACGGATGTGTACAGGTACTGCAATGACCTACATTTCTCAGAGGACATAACACATAATACTCTGTGTTCTGCCAGGACAAGGCTAAAACACCTTGGAAGATACTTCTTCAATAACTTAGAAGAGGTAGGATCCTTGAATCATAACATTAATATGTTTTTTTAAATACTCTAGGGAAATTAAATGTATGGAAGAATTGGTTTAGGTTGCATGCCGTAAAGGTTCCCTAGGGATCGCGATAGGCCCACTACGTTGCCTAGTGTTGTATGATAACCTAATAACCCTGCTTAACCTAATCTACCCTATAAAATATATGGCCAGGTACTGTAAATTGAATACACCCAAACACAAAAGCAAAGCAAAAGTATTACAACCCCCATAAGCCCACCACTTGGTGTTAAACTTTGAAGGTTCGGCTGTGTCGCCTACAAAAATATTCCTTTCGAGGAAGATATAGCCGCAAATATTTACCTACAGCCCCTTACATCGATTCAGCAAGTTTGTTGACAACCCTTACCAACTACAAATGTGTCGAAAATAGTCTGAACAGGTTTTCCTAAAACAACTAAGAAGAATTTTATCTATCCATCCTTCTGCGTGGGCCATAGAACAAATGTAAAGTCTTCTTAGCTGTTCGTGTGAGAGCTTTAAACGATGTTGTAGCATAAAGAAACTGCAACATCGTCATCAACAACAATTCTGAAGTCAGACTCGTATTAGTTACTGAGACACATTCGATCTCAAATCAACAACGGTTTTCCAGGTTGATGTTGAGTCAGGATGCCCAAATATAAGTTACTTTTCATGGTAGTATTTTCCGATTGTTATTGATATTATGGAGGTAACTGCAAAGAAGCGTAGTATCCTTTTTAATCTTGGTAGCTACTAAGCGAATGTTACACCGAATTTTACCTCCTAGGAATAATGAGAAGCAGTATATGTAGCACGTCGGCATATACCAAGAATCTGCAGATGGGCGTAGAGGTAACATTCATCCCGAAAGTCGATAAAAGAGTCACCACTTCATCAAAGTCCTTTAGACTCATCAAAATGACCTAATTCATACTAAAGGTCATAGATAACCACTTAAGGATGACTGTGCTGGAAAGAATAATTCTCCATCACTATCAAAACGAACACAGAGCAGGCAGATCCACTGAAATCGCGCTCTACCAGCTGACAAGTTCAGGATGCACTGGAGTGCAAGGAAATGCGCATTTCTAGACATCGAAGGAGCCTTCGACAACAGCTCCTATGAAGCGATTAGGAGGAGTCTCAAAATGATAGGAGTAAGCCACACCATAAGTAATTGAATGTGTGGAAACTGAGAAACTATCACATAAAGCGCCACTAGAGGCTGCCTACAGGGAGAGATACTATTACTATTAATGTGGAGCCTAGTAGTAGATGAACTACTGCGAAAACTGACAGATTCCGGATTTAAATGCCAAGGATACGCCGCCGAAATAGTTATTATTGCAGGAGGGAAATCCGAAGAAACGCTTTGCGAAATTGTTCAAAGGGCTTTAAAAATCACACAGAAATGGTGTGAAATGGTAGGGCTGAGAGTGAACCCAATCAAAGCTACTGTGGTATTGTGGTACCCTTCGTAAAGAAAGGTACCTTAAGCGTATGCAACCCATTCTATATGAAGGTATAATATTGAAGTCGACCCGCTTAAACAGGTCAAATATCGAGTCACTATATGGCAAACTCCTCTGGAAGGAACATGTAGAAGCTGTAGTCAAACGGTAGTGTATGCGATCATTTGAAAACACAAGCGTTTTCACTCAGCTGAGGCCTACCAACTCCTACTCTCAACCTCCACGCGGTGACAGCCGGGTGCCTAGTATCTCAATCCAAGAAATGGGTAACCAACCCCGTTTGGCGGATTCTTGGCTGCAGCAGATAAGAGAGGGTGGGAAGAGTGCTTTCTCACTAGAGCACTTCTTCCTGTTCCAGGCGGCAGCGGACGAATTCCCTAGGCGGAGTCAACGGTGGCGTCTATAGTTCCAGTTAGGTTGAACTTAGTGAATACTTGCGCGAGCTGCTTCGACGTATTCGGATCACAGGTCGGTAAGGAATTTCCAATGTTGGTCAGGACATTGGAATAGGGATGGTGGCGGAGGAGCCCTTAATGGACAACTGCAGCGCTCATACTCCCGTAGTGGACTACTGGCACCGGTGTACCCGGCCCCTCGCCCTAGGGGAATAATTAAGGAACTGGCCCTCCAGGTTGGGGGTTGTGCCGTCGGGGTAACTTCCCTACCACGTAAAAACCTATGGTTCCGAAACAACCAAAAGCCTCGGATAAGGATGACTCAACTAATGTCGACCCCAGCAAACGAAATAAGGACAACGACCTTCGGATCTGTACGTGGAATGTTCTGTCCCTTGCAGACCACGTGCAGCCGAACAACTAGCAGAGGCCCTAGACTGCTATAAAGCAGATATTACCGCCATCCAGGAAGTGCGATGGGATGGGCCAGGCAAAAAGAGGATGAAAAACTGTGACATCTACTACGGTGATTGCTACAGAGGCAACAGGCAACACTTATTCGGATGCGGATTTGTCATACGCGGCAGACTTAGGCAAGAAGTCTTAAGCTTCCGACACGTGAGCGACCGTATTATGACTATCCGGATCAAGGCTAAATTCGGTACTATAAGCCTAATATGTGTTCATGCCCCCACCGAAGAAAATGACCCTGCCACCAAGGAGTGTTTCTACGAGCTCCTCGACAAAACATACGATCAATGTCCTTAATAGGACTTTAAAATCGTATTGGGCTATTTTAACGCCGAAATAGGAAAGGAGGAGGTCTTTGGTAGGACAGTCGGTGAGCATAGCCTACACGACACCACGTTTGATAACGGACTAAGGCTAATTGATTTCGCTGTGGAGCGAAATATCACCATAGCAAGCACATGGTTTCCTCATCTCGATATTCATAAGCAGACATGGCGGTCCAATGAACATGTAACGATCAACCAAATTGATCATATTGCGATCGACGCAAGACATGCCTTCAGTATTCTGGATGTCCGGACCTTCCGAGCGGCCAACATAGACTCGGATCATTAGCTTATTGTAGCCAAGGTACGAATGCGGATATCCCAATCTGAGCAACAAAGAAGAATCACTGTGAGAAAATTTAACGTCGAAAAGCTACAATCGCAAGAGACCTCCAGACTCTTCGCTGAAAGCGTATCCCGAAATCTCTCAATCACCCCTATGCCGCCAGCATCAAGTGTCGAAGACCAGTGGCAACGCTGCTAACATGCCATCAGAAACGCCGCGACTGATGTGCTGGGTCTCGCTCGCCCACCATCGCGAAACCCTTGGTTTAACGAACAATGCCGGCGACTGCATGCAGCAAAACAAGAGGCATACAAAGCGACGCTGCAAAGGAAGACGAGAGCTGCTCGTGAGCTCTACGAGCAAAAGAGACGGGAACAACATTGACTTCTCCAAAAGAAGAAGAAAGAGCATGAGAAGAATATCGAGTGTTTATACTCCAGGAATAATGTACGGAAGTTTTACCAAAAGTTAAAAAAAACGTGTCAGAGGAGCAATACCCGTACAGAAACCTGTAGAGATGAATTTGAATTTTGAATTTGAATTTGAATTTATTTCAGTTCGATAAGTTTTTTTTACAATTTTCAGACCTGCGAAGCCTTGTGGCTTGTCTGCAGGAGGTTGCTTGGATATAAATGTTTAATTTACATGATTCTATCATCAAAATGAAGTTTCTGTATTTTAAATATAATGAAAAAGAGTTATAGTATAGAAGTACTGTTTAAAACTCAAGATTAATGTAGTGGAAAAAAAACAATACAAATCAAAAAGGAAAAAAATAAAAACAAAAGAAGAAAAAACAAATTTGAATGATTTTAATTTTAATAGTGCATTATTACGTTATTGCCTCTAAGAAGTATATCTTTAATTTTCTTTTTCTAACGTTAATTTGTGCAATATTTCTTAAGAGTTGGGGTAAAGTGTTGAAAATTCTGGGTATAGTATACCTCAGCTGTCTTCTTCCATACTCATTGATGATTGGTGGTAGCTGATATAATCCCCCTGCTCTTCTGCGTGTTTCAAAACGATGACTTATTGGTCTCCTCAAGTTTCGATCGTCGTAATATTCTAACGCAGCACTCATCTCAAAGATCTGCTTGACACTAAGAACTTTCACTGCAGTTGTTCCATTTCTTCCTGAAAGTATCCTCACTGCCCTGTCCTGGATATTTTGTAGCTTGTCTATATGTGTTTGTGCCGCACCTCCCCACGCTAGTACGCCATATCTTAATCTCGATTCGATGAGAGCATGATACACCTGCTTTTGTACACACGTCGCTGATTTGAACTGCAGACAGGCCAGCGCAAATAGAGATCCTCTTAGCTTGTTCCGCAGGTCATTGATATGTGGCAACCAGAGAAAATGGCTGTCTATAATGACACCTAAATATTTATAAGTATTTACGACTTCAATGCTTTCGCAGTTTTGTGAATTAAAGCAGTTAAAAGTTTTAAGAACGATGAGTGATTCTGGGTGCATTGGGCTTCGAATGTGCATTAGTTTGGTCTTCGACACGTTGATCACAAGCCCATTGTCGTGACACCATCTCCCTGCTGCGTTGAATTCGGTTTGCATTACCCTTGTTGCTTCTTCTAGAGATGGACGGCATACCACAATCGCGGTATCGTCTGCGTAGGCAAATGGAACACTACTTTTGAAACATTTTAGCATTTCATTTGTATATAATATAAAAAGAAGGGGACCAAGCTTGGACCCTTGTGGAACTCCATGCTGCACTTCATATTCACTGCTAAGCGAGTTATTGATTTTGACACGGAAAGTTCTATCTTTGAGATAATTCGATAGCCAGTCCGACAGTTTGCCTCTTATACCTATTCTTCCTAAGGCCTCGATAAGTTTTTTGTGGTCCAGGGTATCAAAAGCCTTGCTAAAGTCCAAAAATAGGACTAGTACGTGATGACGCTTGCTCAGGGTGTTATTGATTAGGTCCGCAAAATTGCCGAGAAGTTGGTTGGTGCTCTTACCTTTTTGAAAGCCGTATTGATTTTTGTGTATTATCTTATGCTTTTCGACGATCCGACATAATCTGCTCCATAATCTTGTCTATAGCCGGTAGAATTGCTATTGGGCGATAGTTCTCTACACGCTTCTTGATACCACCCTTATAAATAGGCCTCATAATTGTCTCTTTAAGTTTCTTTGGTACCGTTGCCATTTCGAAGCTCAGATTTATCAATTTTGTTAGTATAGGAACAAAGATATCGCTATTTGACCTTAAATCTATGGTCCTTATGCCATCCGCACCGGGTGCCTTTTGAATTCAAGCAATTTAGTACGTTAGCTACCTCAGTGCAATCGGTATCTCTCAAATACATTGAATCTTGTAGCAGAGTGTTCTGATGATCGGATGAAATTATATTACATTTATGTATTATGGATGCTGCTTGACGTGAAAGCTGATCTCCAAATTCGTTCGAAAGTGCAAGGGCGTTCATATTCACCGAAAAATGTTTCCTTATAGTCTCTTCTAGGCTGGGTTTTCTTCGACCTAAAACCTTGTTGATTAATTCCCAAGTCTTCCTTGGATCACCTCTTGCAAGTTCAAACTTCATTTTGTAATACTGGTCCCTTGTTCTAGATATTTTTTTGTTCACCAGGTTGCGTAACTTTTTATACGCTGTTTCATATGTTGAGTTTCTTGGATTGTTTTTCCATTTACGGTATAGTATATCCCTTTCTTTGCAATTTTCAATCAAATCCCTAGTTATCCACACGGTCCTTTGCCTTTTCACTTTTTCCTTACATACAGTTTTTGAATTAGAGTATATTTTATTCATTTTGTCTACCAAGGAGTTCATAAGTGCTTCAGGGTGTGTTTCTTCTAACAGTAGAGTTCAATCTGTCACAGTGATTAGATCATTTACTCGCCTCGTCCGTAATATATCCTGTGATGGAGTATTCTCTTCGGTTGTACTGTCCTCGTAGAGTCCATATAGAATAGTGTAATGGTCCGAAATGTCGTTTTCAACTATGGCCGAGAACGTTTTCATGTCTGGCAGGCTTACTACAATATGGTCAATAAGTGTGCAACTACCTATATTTGGATCGACTCTAGTAGCTCCTTTAATTATGTTACATAATCCATTTGACGCCAACATATCTTGGTAATTACGTACTTCATAGCTTGAGCTATCGTTGATATTTAAATTTATATCTCCCATAATAAGCAAGTCGTTATGAAGTTGTTTTGTGCTCATGATCTTACTAAATTCTTCGATAAACTCATTTTTATTGCTCTTCGGAGGCCTATAAATAGCACTAATCACTCTTTCCTTAGTATTATGTTGCATTTTTAATGTAAGATTTTCATATGATTTCGTTTCAATTATGAGTCGTTCATAATTTATATGTTTTTTGATAAACATCGCTATCCCACCACCTTTTTTATGCATTCTATTTGCGAATTCAGAATCGAAGCCATCCAGATAATACAAACTATTTTCTTCTATTCTAATGTTAATTTCCACTAACACAACAACATCAATATGCTCCAAAATTGGATTGATACAAACACAAAACATATTCCAATTTTTTCTTAACGATCTAATGTTAAGACACAAACAACGAAAATTCATTTTTTTTAATTCATTTATTGTTTGACTAAAATCCTCATATTCCATATAATTCAAGTCAAATATATCTACTACATTGTCCTCGCTTTCCATTGTGATGAAAAAAAAATAAAAATTATTCTGCATTGTAATATACATATGTATGTAGATATTAAATTAGTTTCTTTTTATTTTATTCAAATCGCTTAGAGATTGAATAAATAATGCCTCCGTTCGCTCTTCTCTTCTCGCGAAAATTCTTCCGGTGTTCTCCCACACGAATTTCCAGCCTTCCTCTTTAGCTTTATTCTTCGCCTGCCACATCAACTGTTTATTTGCAATTGTTAGTAAATTGTTTACATATACGTTGGTGTTGTTGTAAGCCTCGTTAATCTTTGCGCAGTTGTCCATATGTTGATTTATTTTGGCGATTGTCAACGGACGAGTTGAGCGAGCATTTTGCATAAAGTTAGTTTTGGTTAAATAATTGTAGAAGGTAGCAATAATTGAAGAAATTTCTGTGTTCTTTGACCTAGAGCGATAAATATCAGTAATATCCGCGTTTGTTATGTCTTGTTTAATAGTTTTTCCAACCGATTTGATAATTTCTATTAAATTTTCGTTGTGTTTTGGTGGAATGTTTTTAATTTCTATGCTGTGCTTTAGTTGTTGTTGTTCGAGTTTGTTTATTTGTGACTGCAAGTTAGAGATTTGTTCATCTTTTTCCTTGTTGGATTCTTTTAACTTTTGTATCTCGTTCATCATTGTGTCCATAAAAGTGTTGTTTTTTTCGATGTTTTTGTTTATTTCGTCGAACTTCTGTGATACAAAATTGCAGAAATCGGCTATACTTTTCATTTCTGTTTTCATATTTTTTAATTCAGTTATTATGGTGCTACTGTGTATGTCTGATGCGTTATCTGTGGTTATGTCTGCATGTTCATTGAGTTGTGGACTGCTTATCTCCGACCGATTCCTTTTGTTTTTTTGTATACCAGGTGTTAAGGGGCGCGTTGACGGTGTAGGTGGACGCGAGGAGGAGTCGTAAGGAGTACTAGGCATTGTATGCGTACTTACTGTGTAGAGAGAGAAGCGGTGAAAAAATACGGCGATGGACACACAACACACTGAGTAACCGTCACAAGAACTAATTATTTTTTTTAAATTTATAAAAGTAATTAAGAACACTTTCTGGTTTCTATTTTACAATAAAAAGTTAAAAGTCACTGTCTTATTATGTTTTTTATATTTTTTTGGTTCAAAAACTACTTCTTCTACTGGTGATTAATTAAAATTTCAGAGCACTCGTATAAGCCAACTGTTCACTAGGATGATAGAAGACCAAAATGGAAACCTCGTAGTAGAATCACGGTCGGTGCTGAGAATATGCAAAAACTACTTCTGCAGAGTGTATAACGGCGACGAAGACCAACATCCCGCTGTCAGGCAGAATGAACCATTCAACATAGACGATGATAATCAAAATTTCCGTCCACCTGACCAAAAAGAAGTGAGGATAGCAATATCCAAGCTAAAATCCAACAAGGCTGCTGGACCTGACCGCTTACCGGCCGAACTTTTCAAGGCAGCTGGGGATGAATTGGTAGAGTGCATACACCAACTCATCTATAAGATTTGGTCAGACGAATGTATGCCTGATGAATGGAACCTCAGCATCGTTTGCCCGATCGGCAAGAAATGAGACCCCCTCAACTGCGCCAATTAAAGAGGCATCAGTCTCCTCAACATCGTATACAAGATCTTTTCTGCGATATTGTGTGAACGCCTGAAACCTTTCATGAACAGCCTGGTTGGACCCTATCAGTGCGGTTTCAGGCCAGGAAAGTCCACCATCGATTTAATCTTCACACTTCGGCATATCCGGGAGAAAACCCAAGAATTCTAAATCGATACTCACCACCTCTTTATCGATTTCAAGGCCGCCTATGACAGCATCTATAGAGAAGAGCTTTATAGAGCCATGCCTAGTTTTGACATCCCTGTCGAACTACTCGCTCGAGAACGCTCGCTGCTCCATCAAGGTCGGTAATGACCTCACCGAGACCTTTGATGTCAAAAAAGATTTTAGACAAACTGACCGCTGTCATGTGGCTTCTTAAATATTGTACTTGAAGGGATTGTGCGGAGCTCACAAGCCAATACCGGGGGCACAATCTATTAAAAGTCTGTACAACTGCTTGCATACGCCGACGATATAGACATTATTGGAAGAACTCAGCGGGCTGTCGTCGGTGCGTTAGCATTGAGGCAGAAGCGGCCAAAATGGGTTAAGCGATAAACGAGGGCAAAACCAAGTATATGCTGTCAACAAGAAGGGACAGCAAACACCGACGAATTGGACAGAACGTCACAGTGGGCAGCTATAACTTCGAGGTAGTAAGGGACTTTGTTTACCTTGGTTCTGCTATAAACTCGAAAAACAAGATCAGCGCAGAAATCAAGCGAAGAATAACTCTGGCCAATCGCTGTTTTTTGGTCTTATAAGGCAATTCAACAGTAAAACCCTATCTCGAACTACTAAAGAGACTCTGCATAAGACCCTGATCATCCCAGTCCTGCTTTACGGCGCTGAAACATGGACTTTATTAAAAGAGGATGAAGATATTCTTGGTCACTTCGAGAGAAAAATTCATCGTAAGATTTTCGGTCCCGTTTGCGTTGACGGGTTTTGGAGGAGAAGATTCAATCACGAACTATACGAGCTGTACAGCGACATCGACCTAGTCAAAAAACTGCGTATTGGACGTCTGAGATGGCTAGGACATGTAGAGCTAATGGACACCAACGCTCCGGCCCCGAGGGACGACGCAGCAGAGGGAATCATCGCCGTAGGTGGTACGCACAAGTTGAAGGGGACCTCGAGCAACTTGGAGTGCGCAACTGGAGGCAATTAGCTAAAGACCGAGCTAAATGGAGAGGTTTGTTGCTTGAGGCCCAAGTTCACCCCGAACTGTAGCGCCACCTAAGTAAGTAGTAAGTAAGAAGCTGTTGTAGTAAAACCTGACCGTGCAGCGCTGCCTCACCGAGAGTGTTGTACATATGATGATAGTAAAGCCCATCACAACATATTGTGCAGTAGCATGGATCAGCAGAACAAGGCTAAATACGACGAGAATATCTCTATGCAATGTGTAAAGACTAGAATGCGTCTATATAGAGGCATGGAAACCTGTCCCAGCCCTTGAGGTGATCGCAGGACTACCTCTGCTACACATAGTGCTAAAAAGAATTGCCAAGAAAGGAACTGTCATATTAGGAATAATTAAAGAGGGCGTCGGAAAATAAAATGCATAGGAAGCAAAGAGCGAGAAACCCTATCCAAATCGGTGTCGCTTCTGGACGATATGGCCAAAAAATATTGCTTGAAAGCTTTGAATTGCTTTGAAAGAAAATTTGACTGAAAGCTGAGGAATAAAAGGGATTGGAGCAGTGAGACCGATAAGTACCAATTTGCAAAACATGCTATTAAATGACCATGACTAATCGAAAACATCTGGGGCAGACCTGTACGCGACCAGGATCGGATACTCAGAATTTCTAGAAATTTTCCCCATTACATCCCAAGCAGAGGTTTGCGCGATCGAAAAGTGCTACCAATTCAACCTCGACAGGAAATATCGCGGGCAAGACATCTCAATACTGTCAGATAGCCAGACCGCCACCAAGGCACTCAACTCACATGAGAGCAAATCCAGACTAGTGTAAGAGAGCCTCATCAAGCTTAATGAGCTGGGCCAGACTAATAGAGTAACTCTCTACCGGATATTAGGACATATAGGAGTAGACGGAAACGAAGGGGCTGATGAACTAGCAAGAAACGGTTTAGACACCCCGTTCCTTGGACCAAAGTCTTTTTGTGGGATAGGACCACATAAAATATGGGAAGAAATGAGAAAAGCAGAAGAATGCAAATGGGCTACGCACCGGGATGCTTTTCCCCGATTAAGACAGGGGAAAGAAATTCTGGGGAATTATAATCAGAAAATAAGCAGAACCTGCCTAAGAGTTAGCAAGAATCGACTTTACATCAATCGACTTTATCAAAGGAGTTGGACTGGGGGAAGTACTCTAAATCGAGCATATCATCGACTAGAGCCTTCGTTTGGGGGCACAATAAATCTAGTGAATGTCGCAGTGCACATGCACTTCACAAGCCTTACATCTACATCTACAGTTGAAATTGTCCAGTTCTACATTCCACCAATACCAACGATTGCCTACCTTCCTCGTAAGTACTTACCCCATACTAAGGAAAATCAGACGAAAACTTTTCGGAGCAAGCCAATTTGAAACTCACGAAGTAAGGAGCTTATTAAATAGGTTTAATTGGACTATATTCGCTAATTGGACTGCTATACAGATTACATATGGAACTCTTCATTTTAAAGAAATGAAATAGGGTAAATAAATTATAATTACTTTTTCAATTATTATTACTTTTCATATCAATAATTGTCAATCATTTATTAATTTATTTATTTATTTATTTCATTTCATCGAGCTGACTTAGGTTCATTAATCTGTACTCTGAGGACTACTAAAACAAAATACTTATTAACTACCACCAAGGGTAATAAAAGTTAATAATAAATTATTTTTAAATATACGAGTATCTCGATGTTCATACAAATCTTAGAAGTCACAGATAGTATTTGCTTCTCTTAGATATACATACATATACCTACAGGTTCATTAATACCATAGTTTACTCTATGAAAACAAACACCGAACAAAAAACGATTTCTAAGTGCTCCTCTCATCCCAGCGAAGAAATACATAACGGCAGTACCGCGGGGAGAGTGATTGAAGTGTGTAGGGTGTCTGTTTAGTACGTAGGCGTATTCCTGGAATCGATTACTCAGGTTTGCGAATCGTGCATGCTAGTAGCACTCGGGCTATTAGTATCTATAAAGATTACACATCCTTGGCGCAACCTAAAAAAAAAAAAAGTGCTCCTCTCATAAGCATAAAACCGATACAAAAGATATGGCAATTTATATGATCATTAACTACGTCACGGATAAACAAAATCGAAAAGCACTTTCTTTCAGTGTAGAGATTTTGAATTCAAAATAATTTACATCGAGTGTCATACGAACGCATATCTAAACCTATATACCAACGGAGTCTGCGAGTGGCAACTCTGATAAATCGTTTTCGAATATTTTCTATACTTAAGGCATGAAACTCGTAAAAATAGTTCCAAACTATACTACAGAACTCTAGAGTGGACCTTACTTATGAACTTACTTAAGCGGCGCTATAGTTCGGGGTGAACCTGGGCCTCAACCAACAAGCCTCTCCATTTAGCTCGACCTTTGACTAATTGCCACCAGTTGGTTGAGGTCCTATCGGCCAATGGCTTGTACTGATGGCTACTATTCTGGAAATATCTGGTCTTGATCTGTTAAGTAGCTCATTTGATTTAGGTTTGTTATAGCTGGGCCATGTCTTCCTTCATATAGCGCAGCTAGAAAGCGATTTCCACCCGTGGTTTGCTAGCTATAAAAAGTGATTGTAAATGTAACCCTTGAGGACTCCCAACAAAATATTAACTCTTTCTGTCAGGCTGACCCCTATCTGGCCAAATCGTTCGCTCGTTCGTTTCCCCCGAAGTTACTGTGTCCAAGGACCCAGATGCCGGTGATTTTTGAATGAGCGGCTAGTTTTTTTTTAGCTCTTCCTCGCACTGGTGTACCAGTTTTGAGGATGTGATAGTTGAATCAATAGCGTTGATGGCAGTTTGGCTATCTTTTTTTTTTTATGAAGGTGAAAATCTCGAAAGACACAGTGGGGTTAGAAACCCAAAGTAGTGTGGGACTCTAACCGCACTAAAAACACCTCCTTGATTATGACCAATCAGCTAGTGATGGACAAAGATTTTATTTTCAACGTTAAGTCGGGTTTGAGAAGGTATTATAATTTAAATACCGCCTCTCGTAATTGTCAAAAAAGTTCATGGGGCTTGGTTCTTCTTAACCTACGAATATTATTTCGTACATTTAAGACATCGTCTATCTCAGGATTGATATGCATCTGCAAACGCTCATTGTGACGCATTGCGTACTTTTTAATTGTATCTGCTACGAGGTCGATCTGCAAATCTCGATGCAAGTCACTATTTCTAATGTACCATGGGGCATTCACTATTCCCCGAAGGACCTTATTTTGAAATGTTTGCAACATTTGAACATTTGTTTTCTTTGTGCAACCCCATAATTGGATACCATATGTCAAAACGGGTTTTAATATCTGATTGTATAATAGGATTCTATTCTCAATGGACAGTTCTGAGTTATATCCTAACAACCAATAAAGTTTTCTATATCTAATATTTAGATCTTCTACTTTCTTTTTCACATGTTCCTTCCATTTCAGTTTAGCATCCAGATTCATACCGAGATACTTAGCTATGTTAGAGTAAGGAACTACTTGATTATTAATAACCACGGGAAGATTCGTTATTTTTTTATTTGTAAAATTGATATGGATGGACATATCTCGTTAATTGAATTTTGTAGTTTCTCTAAACCCTTATGCCAAACTTTATCAAAAGCCTGTGCAACGTCTAAGAATATTGCAGAACAAATTTGTTTTTCTTCCAGCGCCTTTTCTATAACATTAGTTATACGATGCACCTGGTCTATCGTCGAGTGTTTATTCCTAAACCCGAATTGATGGGTAGGGATAAGCTTTCTTTGCTCTATAATTGGGTCTAACCTTTTAAAAAGCAGTTTCTCTAAAAGTTTTGAAAATAACGGTAAAAGTGAGATTGGCCTATATGAGGTAACCTCTGATAAAGGCTTACCTTGTTTAGGAATAACAATAATTTCTGCTATCTTCCAGTGATGTGGGACATACCTTTGTTTAAAGCAAGCATTAATTATAAGCTTGAGTTTCAACAATGCAGTTGAAGGAAGTTCCTTCAAGATTTGAGCAGTTATAAGATCATAACCTGGCGATTTTCCATTATTTAGTTTATGAATACATGCCTCGATCTCTCCTAACGAAACATAAGGAATTTCCTTTTCGTCTACTCTGTTATAGAAATCAACATCTTCATTTGCTACCCTAGGCGGAAACGGTTTGAAAACATTTGAAAGGTGCTGAGAAAAGAGTTTAACCTTTTGCTTTGGATCGCCGATCCATTTCCCATTAGATGTTTTCAACGGGGGATCTTGCGCTTGAGGTCTCTTTAAACGTTTAGCAGCCTTCTTCTCTTTTCAAGTATAAGTTGCTTGATTTTTGTGGGGTATTTCACCGAAGCCTGTTTTTTTTGTTGATAAGTCGGTGTACTATCTTCTGCTGCCTGTTGCACATCGGCAATGAATTGTTCTGTTTCAATGTCAATATGTTTTGTTGTGACTAGTGGGGACCTAAGGTTAATGAAACCTTCGAGAAGTTCTTTGAATTTACATCAGTTCGTTCTTTTGTTTGTTAGTCGAGGGTTTTTTATCTGTTCTATCGATAAACCATTGACTGTTAGAATTACAGGTGTATGATCCGATGACAGATCATCACTGCTTTTAACTTTAACTTCTTTTCTATTAATACCTTTCGTTATGAAGAAGTCGATAACGTCTGGTATTTTCGTTGGGTCAGATGGCCAATAAGTTGGTGATCCATTCGAAATAAATTCACAGTTAAAATTTCGCCCTGATTTGTAGAGCTTCCTGCCCTTTGTTGTTATTAGTCTTGACTCCCAATATGTATGTTTTGCATTAAAATCACCACCGATGATGAAGTTGTTACCTAACATTTGGGAGAGATCAATTAGGTCTTCCTCTGTAGGCGAGTGCTTGGGTGGACAGAATATCGCAGCTACTTTAAACTCCTTGCCTTTAGTTTCTATGTTTATTGACGCTACTTGCATTGTTTGTTTTGCTATTTTTGGCAATTCGTAGTGATCCAAGGTACTTTTCACAATCACAGCACTCCCTCCCTGGCATTGTCAGCTGGATGAGGAGAGTGAAAACAAAGATACCCAGGAATACTAATCTTAGTTCCCTGTTTGAAATGAGTTTCAGAAATCAGGCAAACATCAATATCTTCGTTACTTAGAAAAACCTGAAATTCAGGGATGTGTTGGAGTAAACCATTTGCATTCCACGTTGCGACATTTAGATTATTTTTAATCATTAATATTTTGTTGTTTTTTTTCCTGCTACTTTGCTTAGCAGTTTAATAATGTTATCCTGATTATCCAATCTTTGGATAATAGTAATAAGCATTTCCTTTACCGATATTTCCTCGTCCTTTCGTGTATTTTTCACAATTTGGGAATACGATTTACTTTCTACAGTTGGTATGTTCGTTTTAGCAGCTATTGGCACTTTGTCTAGTTTCTTGTTTTCAGCGTTTACTTGTTGCTTGCTTTTATTATTGGATGCATTTCGTTGGTTAATTTGAGTAGCTTTACTTTTCCTTTCTTGGTATTCTTTTGCCATCGGACAACCCATAAAAAGAGATAATTTTCTGTTTCTTGTCATTGGTTGCCCATCGCTACCATGTGTGGTTTCTTTTTAATTAGCTTTTTGGCTTCCAAAATCCTAAATTTTTTATTACTCAAGTCTTCGACGATATCGTGTTCATCACACGAGAAGTGAAGACCTCTGGCTACGACTCTAACTGGTCTAGTAGCTTTATTTTCATATAAGTGCCACTGGAACTTTGTTTTTGTCAATTCTTCAGTGATTTCCCAATATGGGTCACTGTCATCGACATTTATTTTCCATTTATTGTTATTATAGGATGTGAATTTACAAGCCTTTTTCGTTTTTTGTTCTATTACTTTTTTTAACTCACCAAATCTGTCCACTCCCGCGATCATTATTGGTGGTGGTAACGGCTGTTTTTTCAAACCAGTGGTTAACTTTCCAAGCCTTTTATCACTTGTCTTACCTTGTAAATTTGCTTGTTTAGCATCCTGTCTTCTTGCAGATAATTCAGGACAGTCTTCTGCCTTGCGCTTTTTCGTAGGCCTTTTGTTTTTCTTTAGATGGCTGTCTGTTTCCAGTGCGAGCTCCTCTTCATCTGTGAGGTATTCCTTTTCTGTATTTTGCTGGGCAGGTTGGGCCGGACAATTGTTAGAGCAGTCCAGAATGGTGACCCTTTTTTCCAGCTCTTTTATTTGGTTTTGCAAACTTGCAACTATTATTTCAAGATTTTTCCTTGCTTCAAGTTCAGCTTGCCATTCATTGTAATAGTTGTTTGTTTTTGTTTTCGCTTGTGAATCTGTTTTAGGTTCACTTTCAATTATATTGGTTTCAGTTCCAGATTTCTGTTTTTGTATTTTCGGAATACTTACAATTATAGCGCTATCTTCGGCTCTAAGGCTTTTTGGCGCCATCATTTTTGGTAGAGTTCTCGGCTTGAGTGAACTCCTTCTTGAGTTTTGTTTGTGTAGCAATATATGGTCCCCCCAGAATCCATGAGACCGACCTCCAAAGAGGGTGGATTTTCCAGTTTACCTGGTCTGCCATCTGGGGTATTTATATCATTTGTTTTGTTCATTGCCATATTTGTTGTAACCGTATTAGTTTTATTGGGTAGTTCAGTAATTTCTACACACAAACCCCCTGCCAGGAGGACCGGGCCATTTGTTTTTTTATTTCCAAGTTTTGCGAAGTTTTCGTCTCTGCTTTGTGGAATTTAGTCGCCTCTTACCACAGGCATGCCTACCTCGGATATATTCTAACCCATATCCGAAGGGGTAAGACTAAGGCTATCTAATATAATAATCTAACCCCGAGGGACGACGCAGCAAAGGACCTCCTCGCCGTAGGTGGCGCGCACGAGTTCAAGGGGATCTCGAGCAACTTGGAGTGCGCAACTGGAGGCAATTAGCTAAAGACCGAGCTAAATGGAGAGGCTTGTTGGTTGAGGCCAGGTTCACTCCGAACTGTAGCGCCACCTAAGTAAGTTAGTATCAGTGAAGATAGTAAGATTGCGGTTGAGAATTGGGGGGCATTCAGTATGCGGCAGGCCTCACAAATCGCGAGAAGCTCCGCTTGAAAAACACTGGCAAAATTCGGTTAGCACAAAGACTTCGAGACATTTAGCTTCTCAGAGAAGATACCTGCGCCTCTCCGCAGTCCATTTTCGATCCGTCCGTGTAGCTGGTTATGTCGAAATCTTTTATCATCTTACCGCTATTCCAATCAGCTCTGGTTGAGAAGCTTACTGAGAAGAGTTTGTTGAAGTCTAAAGTGGGGGTTTCGTAATCGGTCGAAGACGTAATCAGGCTTATTCGTTTGGTCTCCAGCATACTACTATGGCCGTAGGGCATGGCAGTCCAGCACCCAGACTCTCTGATCTAGACTGCACTGCACAATGCTATATCCTTGATATATAGTTCAAGAGGGGTCAGGTGGAGGATCAGAGTCAAAGCATCCGATGAGCAGGATCTCAGAGCGCCCGTGGCAACTACGCATGCCGCTGTTTGGAATCTTTTTAGTTTAATAAGGTTTTATTTTCTACTAAGGGCAGACCGCCAGACGAAAGCTCCGTAGGTGAGAATTGGGCGCACAACGGCTGTGTACATCCAAAGAGTTATTTTAGTCTGAAGGTCCCATTTCCTGCTGAAGTTTCTATTGTATGCGTGGAACGCGATGTTTGCTTTCAAAACATGCTGTTCAATATTTACGAGCAGCTTCCAACTAAGCTTTGCGTCGAGGATCATACCTAGATATTTTCCACTAAAGCATGAAGACAGTGGCCGACCATTCAGTTTGGTTGGAGTGAAGTCCTGTATTTTAGTTTTAGTGGTAAATAGCATCAGTTCAGTTTGTTTGGATTTTTTCCGAGGCCGCAGCTCGTGGCCCATGAATGCACTAGATTCAAACCCCTTTCCATGAGTTGGCTTATCACAGGGAGGAGTTTTCTTGATACTAAGATTAACAGGCAGCCCGCGTAAGCGACTACCTTGAAACCCTCTCTATTCAGTCGCGCCAAGATCTTGTTCACAACTGTCAGCCATAAAAGGGGAGACATAACGCCTCCTTGAGGAGGCTATCGTTACCGAGTGTTAACTGAATAATTCGCGTTCTTAACATGGATGCTATCCATTTACTAACGTGTTGCTCTATGCCTAGTTCTGCGAGAGATTCGGGTTTAGCTTCAGTGTGGACATTGTTAAAAGCTCCCTCAATGTCAAAGAAGATAGCAAGTGATTTTTCAACTGTACGCACAACTTCATGAAGAGCCATCGCTGTAGATCTTCCCTTGAAGTACGCATGTTGAGAGTTAGACATTTGCGATCGTTCAACATTTTTACGGATGTGAATATCCAGGATACGTCCCATGGTCTTTAGAACAAAAGAGGTTAAAATAATTAGCCTAAAATCCTTTGCGGAATCATTTCCTCGCCGGCACACCGTCGGGATTAAAGCCACTCGGACACGTCCCCTAGATTGAGAGACATCATTTAAAAAAGTACAACTCCTTTTAATTGGCACTAGCCAGGGGATTACTATGTTTTTTTTTTTTTTTTTCTTCTTCTTTTTTATAATTCAATAATCCGAGGAGCCAACGTGAACTCGGATCATTACCTAGTTGTAGCCAAGGTACGGATGGGATATCCAGAAAGGAGCGAAATCAACGAAATACTGTGACGTCGGGCGGCTACAAACGAAAGAGACCGCCAGAGCCTTTGCCGATCAAGTTTCTTTTAATCTTAATCTAAGTCCTATGCCGCCAGCAGCCAATGCGGAAGACCAGTGGCAGCGTTGCCAACAAACCGTCAGAGATGCTGCCACTGATGTACCGGGTTTCTCTCGGCCACCACAACGAAACCCCTGGTTTGATGAGGAATGCCGGCAAACACATGCAGCAAAACAAGAGGCGTACAAAGCGGCGCTGGATAGAAGGACTAGAGCTGCTCGCGAGCCCTACGAGCGGAGGAGAAAAGAGGAACATCAACTTCTCAGAAAGAAGAAAAAGGAACATGAGAAATGCTCGATCGAGGAGATTGAGATTGATGTTCGAAAATTTTACCAAAAGGTAAACAGAACATGCCAGGGTTTCAAAGCCAGAACAGAAGCCTGCAGGGACGAAAATGGCAATATAGTAGTAGAATCACAGTCGGTACTGAGGATATGAAAGAAACACTTCTGCAGGCTGTTAAACGGCGGTGATGACCGATATTCCGCTGTCAAGCAGAACATTCAACAGTGACGATGACAGTCAAGCTTCCCGTCAACCCGATCAGAATGAAGTGAGGATAGCGATATGTAAACTTAAATCCAACGGAGCTGCTGGAGCCAACGGCGTTGCCGCTGAACTTTTCAAGGCAGAAGGAAATGAGTTGGTAAGGAGCGTGCACCAGCTCATCAGTAAAATCTGGTCGGACCAAAGTATGCCCGATGAATAGAACCTCAGCATCGTTTGTCCGATTCTAAAGATAGGAGACCCTCTGAACTGCGCCAACTACAGAGGCATAACTCTCCTTATCATCGCATATAAGATCCTGTCTGCCATATTATGTGAAAGCCTAAGACCGATCGTCAACCAATTCATAGGTCCTTATTAGTGCGGTTTCACGCCGGGAAAGTCCACTATTGACCAAATATTCACACTACAGCAGATCTAGGAAAAAACTCATGAATATAAAATCGATACGCACCACCGTCATCGATTTAAAAGTTGCCTATGATAGCACTTACTACTGACTGCCCAAAACTTGGCTTGGGCCAGTAGCGCAACAATCAAGTTCGTGATGAAGTGCTTACTTTACCTCCTAGTGGTGGTCCCCGGGCAACTATACGTATAAACCCTTATACGTATAGGCCAAAATTGTAAGTGCGGGTTGTCTAGGGCCTTGATTCTAGGCTAGGTAACGTGGGCCAGCAACCTGCGTTACTGAAACCAGCCCGCTACTGAAACCGACACTATGCCTCGGATAAGGACTGATCACATGTTGACGACTTTTGGCTATTGTACCCGGACAAAGATAGGTTTCTGGAATGTAAAGACGCTCCTCGACTCGGGAAGAGAAGGTCCTTACAATGCCAGATTCCTCCAACTGGAAAAGGAATTCATGCGATATAAACTGGACATTTTGGGGGTAAGTGAAGTAAGATGGTAAGAAGCGGGCGAGTACCAGTCTCCAACGCGTAACACTGTACTACTCTATTCTGGAAGACCATCCGGAAGTCCGCGGGAATATGGAGTCGGACTACTGCTAACAACAACAGCACGCAAGGGCCTGATTTCCTGGCAGCCTCATGGTGATAGGATTTTGACGGCCAGATTCCGGACTAGAGTACGACGCGTCACCATCATACAGTGTTACGCCCCAACGAATAGTTCGTCTAAGGACGAAAAGGAGAGCTTCTACAATCTCTTAAGCGCCGTCTTCAACACAACACCAAATGGAGACATTGTCATAGTGATGGGGGATTTGAATGCCAAGGTAGGCAGCGACAACGAAGGGCTCAAGCATGTAATCGGGAAGCATGGACTAGGCAACCGCAATGACAACGGCGAAAGGTTTGTGGATTTCTGCAATGCCAACCGTCTTGTGACAGGTGGCACCATGTTTGAGCACAAGACCTGCCACAAAGTCAGCTGGGTTTCCAATGACAGGCAAGCAACCTCCAACCAAATTGACCATTTTGCTATCAGCCGCCGCTTTAGAAGCAGTCTCCTGGACGTCCGAAACAGACGAGGGGCAGATGTGGGGATAGTACGTGATCACCATCTTATGATAGCTACTCTCCAACTACGCACTGCTGCAGTTCGAAGATCCCACGACAACACAAGAATGCCCAGGTTCAACATCGATAGACTTAGTGATCCCTCAGTGCGCCAACAATTAAGGGAGCACTTTTCGCAAGGTGTGGAAGCAATCAGCAGCTTAATGCCCGCAACCATCCAAGACCATTGGTGTGCTGTGAAAAATGTTTTTACATCTGGTGCTGAAAGAATTGTCGGTCGATACCTGGAGACGGATTGACGAACGAAAACAGCTAAAAGCTCGCGTTGCAGCTACCCCAGCAGCAGGGAGAAGCGAGCTAGAGTCCCTATATCGCATGAAGATGAGAGAAGTTCAGCGTAGCGTACGACGTGACAAGCGCAACTACATCAACGCGCTGGCTACAGAAGCAGAAGAAGCTGCACGGAGGTGCGACAGCAGGACTGTCTACAGAATCACGAAAGAGCTGACAGGTGGTCGCAGCTCCAGCCAATACCCAGTGAAAAGCCTAGACGGCTCCTTGCTCATTTCGGATGAGGACCAGCTCAAGAGATGGAAAGAGCATTTTTCTACGGTTTTGAACCGTGTATTCGCTAGCGATATGCTCCCAAATCAGACTGAGATGCCCGAGGTGAGAAGTTCCCGAATACGCACCACGACTCCCAGTAAAGATGAGATCATTACCGCGATCAAGGCACTCAAAACCAACAAGGCGGTAGGACTTGACGGTATTCCAGCAGAGCTCTTACGAGCAGCGCCAACAACATAGGCTGAGCTTCTGCTTCCACTTATAGAGAGAGCTTGGGAAGCTGAGAGCTTTCCTAACGAGTGGAAAAAGGGAATGATCGTCAAGCTTCCTAAGAAAGGAAATTTAATGGAGTGCGGAAATTGGAGGGGTATCTGCGTGCTGCCTGCTGTAGCTAAGATAATAGGTAAAATCATCCTTGAGCGAATCAAACAACATCTCGAAGACACACTCGATGCCGAACAAGCAGGTTTCCGCTCTGGATCCTCCTGTGCCGACCACATCAACACCCTGCGGATTATCATCGAACAGTGTGTTGAATATCGATCGCCACTGCACCTGCTGTTCATCGATTTTGAGAAGGCGTTCGATAGTGTCAACAGGGAGTTTATTTGGCGTGCCTTACGCAGGAGAGGCATTCCCGATAAACTAATTGCTATTATCAAAGCTACATATGAAGGCTCCAAATGTCACGTTCTGCACAGGGGAAGGTTGTCTGAGGAATTTGAGATCCAAAGTGGGGTAAGACAAGGCTGTATCCTTTCAGCAATATTATTCCTATTGGTGATTAGCGATGTGCTTCATGCAGCTTTGTCGACGAGAAACGGAGGAATTCGATGGACTCTTACATCTCAACTGAAACATCTTGACTACGCAGACGATGTATGCTTACTCTCCCACAGAATTATGGACCTCCACCAAATGACAGCAGATGTGGAGAGGGAGGCAGGTGTCGTCGGGCTGAAAATTAATACGACAAAAACTAAAATCATCAGCCTTGGAACTAACTTATCGGCTCAAATATGCATTGCTGGACAACCGGTAGAGAAAGTAGAGGATTTCCAGTGTCTTGGGAGTATTGTCTCGACCGATGGTGGAACCGAACTGGATATAGCCAACAGGATCGCCAAAGCAAAGTCCGCATTCGGGATGTTGTCCAAAATATGGCAAAGCAATGCAATCAGTTTGAGCACCAAAATAAGACTGTTCCGCTCCAACGTTGAATCCGTGCTGCTATATGGTTGCAGCACGTGGAGAGTGACCACTGCTATCACCAGAAAGCTGCAAACGTTCGTTAATAGGTGTCTGCGCAATATCTTAAGGATTTTCTGGCCCAATCGTATCTCTAACGAACACCTTTACGAGAGAACGGGTCAGGAACCAATAGGCACAACCATTCAACGGCGGAAGTGGCAGTGGATTGGTCACACGTTCCGAAAGGGTGACAGCTCCATAGCGAACCATGCTATGCAATGGAACCCTCTAACTCAGGATGGCAGAAGACCTGGCGGTCCGCGGAAAACATGGCGCAGAACAGTCGAGAAGGAGGCACGGCAGTTAGGGAAAAGTTGGGGAGAACTCAGACACATTGCCAGAAACCGTACACGATGGCGCGTAGGCGTAGTAGAGGCCCTAGGACCCACAAGGGGATACAGGACATAAGTAAAGTAAGTATGATAGCATGTATAAAGACGAGTTATACAGAGCCATGTCTTGTCTTGATATCCCTGCCAAGCTCGTTCGTTTGTGCAGAATGGCGATGGAGAACTTTCGCTGCTTCATCAAAGTCAGTAAGAACATCACCGAACCATTCGATGTCAGGAAAGGTCTTAGACAAGGTGACGCGCTATCATGCGATCTCTTTAACTCACAAGCCAACACCGGAGGTACAATCTTTTACAAGTCTGTACAACGACTCGCTTATGCCGATGACATTGACGTTTCAGGCGTTCACAAAATATCGCAGAAAAGATCTTATATGCTATGTTGACGAGACTGATGCCTCTATAATTGGCGCAGTTAAGAGTCTCCTTTCTTGAGGACCATACGAATGAAAAAGAAAGGTATTTATGGTATACTATATGCGGACATTTTATGGTATAAATAAAGACGATTCCTGCTCCTTACGAGTATAACAGCGAAAAGGAGAAAGATGCATTCTTGCATTTTTTTTTGTGTTTCATTGGATTCCATGATTTCTCGAAATTCTTAAAATTAGTCACTCTATATCAGAATATGAACTGCAAACTTCAGCTCTCTATGGTAAATGGTTCAGAAGTTACAAAAGCGCATCAAACAAACACTCTGTTAAATCCAGAAGTGTCGAGACACGAAAACTAACAACAATACTATTGAATATATGTGCGTATTCGTATTGTAATGAATTTGATTGGAGACACCCCTTTGGATGCATTCGCATGACTTGCTGCAGTTTAAATTAAATGCCGATATACATATTTTATTTTATTTAAAGACGATTTCCTAATTTCTACACAGCATCAATCATCATGCACATGAAATAAACTCACAGGCACCTACATTACATATGTGCATGTGTTCAATATATTAAATCTCCTCGGAATTATTTGAAAATCCTTTTCCTATTCGAAAGATGCAACGTCTAAAAATAATTTATTCCTCCACCACTCAGACTAAGTGCACTTCCTGATTTTGCGTTCATCCCCTTCGAATTGAGCGTAGGATTCAATGCAATGAATTTTACAGCCTTCTACTGCCTGATGTCTTTGGTCTTGTGCAAAATCCCTTCTTAGGAAAAAAAAAAAGAAAGATTTTCAGATTTCGCCCAACTGACAGTCGAAGAAAGGAAAAAGATATTCTTCTTCCTTCCTATTTCAATAAATTGAACTTTTCTCAAACTTACCATCGATGATAGGGGCTAGAGGAAACGCTTTGCACTAAGCTATCAAAAACTTCGAAGAATTTTGCAATTTGTTGATCTTTTGTGGTGACAATCTTATTCAATTTCAAATCGCATTAAAGAATAGCTTCTGCTATTGCAATATACGCTCACATGAATTAACAATTATATTAATACTGATAGATATACATATGCATATAAATACACAAACGTTTTGGGCTCTGTGTTTTAGGGGAGCTTTAAATGTTCCGATGGCATCTTCACGTGATTCGTGTGATTCATCTATAAAATAAAATAGCATACTTCTTTAAAATGTACCCCTTCTGTTAGGGGCAGAATATACCCGAGGTAGGCATGTCTGTCGTAAGAGGCGACTAGAATCCACAAAAGCGAAGACGAAAACTTCGCAGGTATGGTAAAAAGTAAAACCTGGTCCTCCTATATTTAACACACCCCCTCAACACTATAGAATTCAAAGCTAGTAACATTATATAAACTTCAAACTAATTTCAATAAAATTTTATAATATACAAAGTTGGAATTCTTAAATTCAAATTATATAATATTCAAAAGATAAAACGTCTATTCTTCGAATGTTAATCCAAGATTTTTAAAACAAAAGCGATGTTTTGGTAAAGGCGTACATTTTGTTAAAGCATCAGCTAACATTAGTTGCGTTTGTAGATACTTCAGTTGAATAGTTCCATCAGATATAGCTTCTCGAACATAGTGATATTTGATGTGAAGATGTTTAGTTCTGGATCGCTTACCTTGGTAATGTGCGATATACTGAGCACTTTGACTAACTGTATAAACGTCGATAGGCTGCTCTTCACGTAGGACTCCCAATTCAATCAGCAAAAGCTTGAAATATTTCGCCTTCTTAGCAGCAGCTGTTAGCGTTACATATTCAGCCTCGGCACTTGATGTTGTAATGATAGACTGTTTTCTTGATTCCCAATCGATCGGAGCTCCAGCAAAAACGAATATAATACCTGATGGCGACTTGCGGTCATTAATATCGTCTGCCCAATTGGAATCCGAATAAGCACAAATTGGTCGCCCAGTTCTGCAATAGTGAATCTTTGAATTAATTGTTCCTTTTAAATACCTAAGAACAGATAAAGCAAATTTCGAGTGCTGTTGTCTTGGGTCTTGGTTGAATTGACATAGCATGTTAACGTTGCAAGCGATATCTGGACAGCTAAAGGTCGAAAGATGTAAGAGACTTCCGATAAGTTCCTGGTACACTTGTTTATTCACATGCTGTTTTCTCCAGAGTGCATTGGTTCCTTTTCTAGTTTAGTTTTTGGTGGCATTGGCAAAATGCGTGGCTTACAATTTAAAAGATTATAGTTCATTAGTAAAATTTTAATATATTGTAATTTGACTGATTAATAGATAAAGTCCCGTTAGCATAATCACGTAAAATCTCTAATCCAATAGTTATCCGTGGTTCACCTAGATCCCGGATATCGAAATTAGCTTTTAAATGGGATTTAAGTTTTGAATTTGATGTGAAATCATTTGTTGCTACAATTTAATCGTCTACATACGAAGTTATAAAGGCGAACCCCACAGGCGGATCAGTAGAAATGCAGTGAAGTGGGAGGGCTGTGATCCCTTGTTTTCGGATCATAGCCTCGCTGATAAAAGGAAGAAGAAGAAGATACGAAGTTATAAAAGTAACTAAATTTTCATTTCTTTGAAAATAAAAACGCCTATCATAGCTTGAATTGACAAAGCCATCCTGTTTTAAAATAGTGTCTAATTTAATATTCCACTGATGACCAGCTTACAGACTTTCTTTTGATCATGAATGAGTCCTTCGGGCAACTCCATATAGATATTTTCCTCTAAATCACCATACAGAAAGGCGGTTGAGACATCTATGTGAAAAAAGTCTAGGTCGTGCTCAGTCGCAATAGCATATAGAAGTCTAATTGAACTTATTTCGGCAACCGGAGCGGACGTTTGGAAATAATCTACACCGTACTGTTGAGTATATCCTTTGGCCACTAGTCTAGCTTTCCTGAGTTCGACTGAGCCATCTGGTTTTAATTTGGTTTTAAAGACCCATCTTCAACCGACAATGTTGGTGTTCTTTGGTCGGTCTACTAGCTCCCACGTTTCGTTCTTGTTGAGGAGCTCCATTTCCAAATTAATGGCGTCTTTCCATTCACCCACATGTTCGGACATTTCGACCTCTCTCAGTGTTCTAGGATCCCCTAAATTCACAAGATTAGCATGTTCGTTAAGAGTCACATTTACATTTTCTACGGCATCCTCAAAATGTTGCTTTTCTTCTAAATTATCTGGTTCTATATGCATTTCAGTTTGCTCTTCTTTAATATTTTCTTTTCCGTAATCTAAATCGTAATTAAAAAGATTATGTTCGTTCCGGGTAATTATTTCTTCAACAAAAACTACATCCCTACTTTTTATGATTGCACGACTTCCTCGTTTCCATAATCTGTACGCCTTAGCATTATTACAATAGCCGATTAAAACGTATTCCTCGCTTCTTGGATCAAGTTTACCATTTTTTCTATCTTTTGTCAAAACCAAAGCTTTGGACCCGATATCTCGAAGGTGAGCCACATTTGGTACTTTTGTAGTCCATAATTCTTCCGGTGTTTTGCTGTCGTTTGGTTTGGTGGGGCATCGGTTACGGATATACGCTGAGGTATTCATTAATTCAGCCCACAAAAACTTTGGCAGATCGGCTTTAATCATTAGGCAACGTGTCATTTCTACAAGAGTTCTGTTAGCTCGCTCTGCGACGCCGTTTCGCTGGGGAGTGTACGCGGACGTTAATTCTTGTTTTATTCCGTTTGCCTTACAAATTTCAGAAAAAGCCCCACTCGTATACTCAGAACCGTTGTCTGATCTAATTCTTCTAATCCTAAGGTTTGTTTGATTTTCAACATAGTTTTTAAATTCAATGAATTTGTCGAGCAACTCCGATTTTTTACGTATAAAATACACAGATATTCTTCTAGTGTAGTCGTCTACAAATACAATGAAATAAAGTGACTTACTCAGTGATTCAGTTCGCATCCGTCCGCATATATCCGAATGGATAAGCTCCAAGCACTGGGTTGTTGACTTTTCTTGCTTTTCCATAAACGGTAGCCTTGTTTGCTTTCCTCGTATGCATGATGTACACGTGAGCTCGAACGAATTAAAATCCGGCAATCCAATCACGTTACCTGTTCGCTGTAGCTGTTTCAATGATTCTCCGTTAAGGTGTCCCATTCGATAATGCCACATTTCGAAATTATTGACCCTTGACTTATTTTCTTGTGATCCATAAGCTGCACCTTCTGTTAGATTTACAATGTAAAGTCCTTCCTGCTTCCTGGCACTCAAAAGTATCTCTCCAAATTTATTTGAAATTCTTGCAAAATCACCTTCAAATGACACTTTTCCTCCGCCATTAGTTGCCTTGTTGATTGAAATAAGATTTTCCTTTAGATCTGGAACGTTCTAGGTATTATAAAATGTGCACTTCTTGCGATTTTTCATCTATTTTGTTGAAAATAGTTACCGTACCAATACCCATAATTTTTAATTTTTTGTCATTCGCTAGCTTAACATTCCCATATGGTTTTTTGACAGATTTGAGAACAACATTTCATCAAAACACATGTGTGAAGTAGCTCCACTATCCACACACCACCGACTTTCCCTACCTTCGCGAATACTACGGATGTGATGTGGCGGGTGGGTCACCCTCTTACTCTTGGAACCGTTTGCTTCGTTGAATGAAGGCGTGAATTTTAGCCGTGCAGGCGTTGCCGGGATCATTAAGATCATTGCAGAAGTATTCACCCAGAGTGGCCTTCCTGATGTTGGCGAGCGCAGGACAGGCGCACAGGAGATGACTGATGGTCTCTTCTTCCTCTTCATCTCTGCAGCTTCTGCAGAAGTCATTATGAGGGATACCTAATCTTTGGGCATGTCTTCCTATGACGCAGTGTCCAGTGAGGACATTTGTTATTTTTGAGAGGGTTCCTCTCTTGTGTTTCAAGAGTCCGATGGACCTGGATTTATTGAGTGTCGGCCAGAGCTGTCTGGCGGTATAGCATTGGTTTAGATGTTGCCATCGATGATTGGCTACTTTCTCGGCGTCAATTTGAATAAGGTACTTAACATAAGACGCTGGCGCATCGATGTCGGTGATGCTTATGCTATCTGTACCAGAGGAGCCTTGTCGTGCTAGTTCGTCGGCTGCACAATTCCCTGGTATGTCACAGTGACCTGGTACCCAACAAAGGGTGAGGTTGTACTGACCAGCTATCTCGTTAAGAGATATGCGACAGTCTTTCACTGCCTTAGATCTCGTAGTGCTGGATGCGAGGGATTTGATGGCTGCTTGATTGTCGACGTAAGTAACAATATCAGGTGTTGATAATGTGCTCTGCGAACTGCGGTGATTTCGGCTTGAAAAACGCTGCAGTGGTCTGGAAGGTTAAAGGAGAGGTGTATGTCCAGATCTTCTGAGAAAATTCCGGCACCGACTCCGTCCTTGGTTTTGGACCCGTCCGTGAAAATTGACAGCGATTCGTTGTAAATGACATTGCGTTGCGTCCACTCACTTCTGTCCGGTATCGAGTGCGTGTAGCCCTTGTTAAAATCATATTCAGTGGGCAGATGGTCAGTGGAATTAGGAAGATGACGGTGCATCGAAAGTATATTGGCGTGCCCCATGTGTTGCTCCTTCCACTGCTTGGAGCCTCTCAGTCTTATTGCCGAGCTGACAGCCAATTGTTTACTGATGATGTCAATCGGAAGCAGGTGGAGCATGGTTCTCGGTGCACCGGTAGTGCTGAGACATGCAACTCGCTGAGTTTTTTCCATTATGGACAGGTCGGATTTCTTCTCCAAGGCGGGCCACCATACCAATACTCCATACATGAGAATCGGTTTTATGACCGACGTGTATAGCCAGTGCATGATGGTTGGTTTAAGGCCCCAAGTGGAGCCTACTGCTTTCTTGCAGATGTATAGCGCGTCCAGCGATTTCCTGGCCCATTCGACGACATTCCCTTTCCAAATTAGCTTGCGGTCAAGCTTTAGGCCTCCCCCCTTCTCTTGGGCGGAGTGAAGTCAGGGAGCTTGTGTTTTCTTGTGAATAGGACTAGCTCGGTCTTCGTTGTGCTAACGGAGAGGCCGCATTTATGGGTCCATCTGAGCAGTTCATTAAGAGCAGACTGCATGACATTGGCCAGCGTCTGCGGGTATTTGCCTGTTATTAGAATGGCGACATCGTCTGCATAGGCAATAACATTGCATCCAGTTTTTTCGATTTCTAGAAGGGCCTCGTTGAGCACCAAATTCCACAATAGTGGAGGCAGTACACCCACTTGAGGGGTGCCTCGATGTGCGTGTCGCTTGACAGTGCTACTTCCGAAGGATGCTGTTATTACCCTGTTTTTGTGTTCTATGAAACAACAGATGGGTTCGCAGATGTTGAGCCTGCGTAAGGCACTGGTAATCGAATTTGTTTCAACGTTGTTGAAGGCTCCCTCTATGTCTAGAAATGACACTAGGGTGAACTCTTTGATTGAGAGTGATTTTTCGATAGGGTGGATGATGGAGTGCAAAGCCATTTCGACAGATTTACCTTTTCGGTAGGCGTGCTGTGACGTGGATAGTAAAGTGCTATCAATAGTGGCCTTGATGTGTAGGTCCAGGATTCTTTCCAGAATCTTGAGAAGGAAGGACGTTAGACTAGAAGGTCTAAGGTCCTTTGGGAGGGTGTGCGATGTCTTGCCTGCTTTGGGTATAAAGACCACTCTTACCTCGGTCCAGGCAGTTGGTGTTGTGCCGAGCTCAAGACAAGCCTTAAGAATGTAGGAAAGATACTGCCGTACTATGTTGAAAGCAGTCTGAATTTGGGCCGGAAAAATACCGTCCGGTCCCGGGGATTTGAATGGTTCGAACTGTTAACTGCCCATTTCAGCTTATCTTCGTTGATCAGATGAGGACATGCCTGTGGGCGTGCAACATTTACCAAGGCGCGATCATCGTTGGGGGTAGGCGTGCAGCCGGGAAGTGAGTGTCAATGAGCAGGTTGAGCGATGCTTCGTCCGATTCCGCCCAGGATCCATTGGGATTCATGAGGACACTAGGTATAGTTGGTGTTTTGGAGAGGACTTTTCGCAGTCTAGAGGATTGAGACCTGTTGGCAATACTCTGACAAAAACCACGCCAGGATCTGCGTCTAGCTTTCCGAACCTCTATTTTGAAGTTCTTCAGACTTTCTATGTAGATTTCCCAGTCCAGTGGTAGCCTTGTTCGTTTGGCTTTATTGAATTGTTTCCTGCTTGTGCACCGAAGACTGTTAAGCTCTGCATTGCACCATGGGGAACGATTGCCCACCTTTCTTCTTGTGATCCGACAGGATTCGATGAAAGCTGTACTAAGTACAGAAGTTAGGACGGTGTTTAGCTTGTCTAAATCCAATTGTGTAGTTGGTGTAGTGTACACTTGATTGGATAGTTTAGCAGAGAGGGATTTATTGTGTAAGCACCAGTCGATTTTCCGTCGATTGCAGAAGACTAAGGGTGCGGTACTGTGACAAATTTCCAGTTTGTACTCCAGATAACGGTGATCGGGAAACGAATGACTGTCAGATACAGTCCAGTTGGAAATTGCAGGATAGATACTTTGGGAAGTAAAGGTGACGTCAAGCACCTCTTGCCGGGTCTTAGTAATAAAAGTAGGACTATTTCCTCTATTGCAAACTACTAGGTCGGTGCCTACTAAATACTTGAAAATAGACCTACCTCGAGGGTTAGTATCGGTTCTACCCCATATATCATGGTGCACGTTGGTGTCCATGACGTTGGTGGCTTCTCCTCCTTGCTTTATCTACACCTACCTCGAGGGTTAGTATCGGTACTACCCCATTTTTTTTTTTTTTTTTTGATTGGGAGGGGTAATCTTCAAAAGACGAAACTCAGTACGTCCTGAGTAACAGTGTGGGACTCTTACCCACTAAACCCCCCTCCCACGACCGCCCCATTCCCCGCGGTACTGCCGTCAAGCATTTCATCGCGGGGGGGGTTTTAGTCTGAGGTATTCGACTAGTGCATGTTTGCATTATCCTGCTCAGCATTGATTGTATTTCGCCGGTCTGATTCTTTCCTTTCTCTTTCTAGGGTTCTTAGAATCTTCATTATGCGCATTGTGCTCCCAGCGACTGCGTCCCATGCCTCCTGGCTTTTGAGCATTTCGCCAACGATGTTTTCTGGCGTCAGTGGGTGGCCGAGTTCACTCCTTAGTGCATTCCTTTCGTCGAGGAATCTTGGGCATTCAAAAAATATATGTTCTGCGTTTTCTACGCAGTCAGCGCAATGCGGACAGTAAGGGCTATTGTCGTGTTTATACTTATGTAAGTACGAACGAAAGCATCCATGGCCCGTTAGGAACTGCGTTAAGTAGAACTCAAGTTCTCCATGTTGCCTGTCGAACCATGGCTGGATTTGGTGTATGAGCCTATGGGTCCACCTGCCTTTCTCAGAAGCATTCCAGCGTTCTTGCCATTCTCTTAGGCTTTCTGCTCTATAGAGCCGGTTTTCGCTGGCCTCGTTTCTTTCTCTTCTTGCGCAGTACTGACGTTGCTGTTCTACTGCCAGGATATCTATTGGGAGCATTCTCGCTACCACGCAAGCTGCATCATTAGAAGTAGTGCGACATGCGCAGCTAGCTCTCAATGCACATATTCGATACACAGATGTGAAATTGGTGCGGCGCATAGGATTATAGACGTACCCACTCTAGCCAGCAGTAACCTACGGCTATGTCTTGGTCCTCCTATGTTGGGCATGATACGCGCGAGTGCAGCACTTGCTATTGCACCTTTTTGGCCTACATACTTAAGGTGATCTCTAAATAAAAGTCTCGTATCTATCATGACACCTAGGTATTTTATATGCAGTTTAGATGTTATTTCATGGCCGCCGACTATAATGGTGAGAGTTTCTACCTTCTTTCTACTACTTATCAGGACTGCTTCAGTTTTATGCTCCGCCAGTGTTAGACCAACTGAGGTGAGCCATTTTCGTATTATCCTTATTGTCGCATTGCTTATCTGTTCCACCTCCTCCAACAGTTTAGCAGTGACAATGATGGCGATATCATCAGCAAATCCGACTATTTTTGTTTCTGCGGGTATAGGAAGTCGCAGTATACCGTCATACATAATATTCCAGAGCAAAGGGCCAAGGACTGAGCCCTGTGGTACTCCGCCTGTGATCTTATATTCCTTGTGGCCGCGGTCTGTATTGTATACCAAGATTCTGCACCTGAAGTAGTCAACAATAACGTCTATGAGGTATTGTGGAACTCTCATCCTTCTGAGCGCTTGTAAGATGTGACTCCAATTTGCCGTATTGAAGGCGTTTTTTATGTCAAGAGTTATAACCAAGCAGTACTTTTTGGAACCGCCTCTCCATCTTCTTCCCTGTATAGCCTCTTGTGCCGTTTTAACTACTACATTGATTGCATCTGTTGTTGAGCGCGCTTTTCGAAAACCGTATTGGTGTTCTGAAAGACCTCCAGATTCTTGAATTGCTGCCTCTACCCTGTTACAGATGATTCGCTCCAATATTTTGCCAGCCGTATCTAACATACAGAGCGGGCGGTATGATGATGGTTCATTTGGTGGTTTCTTACCTTTGGGAAGAAGTACCAGGTTTTGCCGTTTCCACTGATCCGGGATGACTCCTTCCTTCAGGCACGAGTTGTAAATGTTAATAAACATTTCTGGGCTTACTTTTATAGCTGTCTTGAGTGCTATATTTGGGATACCATCTGGTCCAGGTGCTTTTTTATCTCCAATTTTATTGCAAATCTCGATTATTTCTTCTTTGGTTACCTCTCGGATTGTTGGTGCCTCTACTATTGGATCATCCGAGAATGCGTTCTCTTGTTGCTGAGGAAATAGTCCGACCACGATGTTGTGTAAGAACTCTGGGCAGGTGGAAATCTGTGGCTGGCACCTTTTCAATTTTTTCATGACGATTTGGTAGGCTTTGCCCCAAGGATTTTCGTCAGCTTCATCACACAGCTCGATGAAACACTTCCGTTTGCTCTTTAGTATAGCTGTTTTTAGTTCCTTTAGAGCCACCCTGTAGTCTTCTTGCAGTTCACTGGAGACGGCCCTCGCTCTAGATCGCGTATACGCCCTTCTCGCTCGATGACACTTGGTACGTAGATGCGCGATTTCTTCATTCCATCAGTAAACTGGGGGACGATGTTCCATAGCCTTTCTTCTCCTCATTGTAGCGTCACATGCCCGTGTAACCTCATTTATGGCCTGCATTGCTTTACTGCCCGCACGACCCGTCAGTACTGCGTTTCTGTTGAAGATACATGTGAATGCTTCCACGTCGAAAGAGTCTAATTTCCAGCCTTTTTTCCGGGGTAGCCTGGCTAGCGGTGTTTGTCTTCTTGCTTCCGGCAGTACTTCACATATTATCGCCTGGTGGTCGCTATGAGTATAGAGGTCACTGACTTCCCACTTTGTTCTTCCTATCAAGGAGCTACTTACGTATGTGATGTCTATAATAGAAGCGCCGCTTCCTCTGCAAAACGTGGGTTTATTTCCGCTGTTTACTAGTACCACGTCTAGGGCTGTAAAAGCCTCCAGTAGGGATCTTCCGCGTCTGTTCGTTTCTTTGCATCCCCATTCAGCGGCCCATGCATTAAAGTCGCCAGCAATGATCGCCGGTTTTCGATCTAAAGCATCGTTTACGAGTTTGTCCAGCAGCTCTTCGAACTCTGCTATCGAGAGGCTTGGTGGTGCATAGCAGCTATAAATATATATTCCGTCGATTTTTGCCCATATAAAACCATCTCCTGATGTTGGCATTCTCTCTTGGAAGGCGGTTTTCCCGCAGGTCCATATGGCCGCTTTTCCCGTAGTGTCCGTTATCCACGCGTTTGCATCGAAGGATTACGACGTCTACTTTTTGTTCGCGCACAGATTGTATGAGGAGATCGTTCGCAGCTTCGCAGTGATTGAGGTTGAGCTGTTTTATCTTCATATAAGTTGTTTTAGGTCTCTCAAGGCTTTTTGGAAGGCTGGGCATTTGCCGCTTCCTGTGACATGGTTGCTATTTGTGTTCTTTTTGTCACAACACAGCAGGCATTTTGGCTCTAGGGCACAAGATTTTGCGGTGTGTCCACTCGCACCACATCTAATACACCGGTCTGAATAATCCACCGCACTTTTGCATGCTCTGGCAGTATGTCCGAAGTCCATACATTTGTAGCATTTTGTTGGAGTGATATTTTCCCGTATTCGGCAGACCACCCAGCCAATGCGCACTTTGCTGGCAGTCATCAGCCTCTCAGCGACTTCCGCTGGCAGGCTCATTGTCGCTATCTGTGTCCCTAAGTAAGCTTTTCGCAGAGACTTTATGGCACTTGTTCCGACATGGTACTCTTTGGATCCCTCTAATTGCTTGGTCAGGGCTTCGCAGATCTCCTCCTTCGTTGTGATTCCGTCCAGATCTTTGACTTCTATGAGTACCTCGTGCGTTAGGGTTTTCACTTCCGCTTCTGTTCCCAAGGCCTTTTTCACGGATGCATGAAGCTTGGTCGTTTCCGTTGTTGGGAGGCTCCTTAGTTTTAAGAGTAGGTCTCCTTTGGCCGTCCTCCTGATTTGGTTGACCTTTTGGCCGAGCTCTCTCAATTCAGGGTTGTCCTTTACCTTGTGCAGCATTTTTGCATAAGAGAGACCATCCTTAGCTTTAATCACTAAAGCATCTGGGCGCGCTTTCAGCCTTTTTTTGGTACTTCCTCTTGGCTTTTCCCACTTTTCGGCTTTCGTGTTATGGGTTTCCACCTGGACGGGTTTTTCTTTTCCTATCGGGACCACGGTCTTTTTCTTCTTCGCGGCTGGGAGCTGCTGGCTCGTAATTTTGCTTTCCCGCCTGCGTTTGGGCGTTTGTGGTCGTATCTCACAGCTATCTATCGCAGGCTTTGACGCCTCAGTGGTCTTCAGGACTGCTGCTCGGTAGTTTAGCGGTTTTGACTGTATGGTTTGTGTAGTCTTATCCTGCCTTTCAACGTGTAAATGTTCTTGTCGTTCGTTTTCAGGGTCCAATGCCTTTTCATACGTGGTACGAATAGAACTCACCAGTTTACGAATCTCGTGATGCACGTTGTTCTTATCCTAGATGAATTCAGCAAGTTCGGCTATTTTTTTTGCCCAGTACAGTCATCGTATCACACTTGTCTATCTCTTCATTGGAGCGTGGGTTGTTTTGAACCTCGGCTAAAGCTATGGTAGCAGTGTCCACGCGTACGATTTGGGGCGATATTATCGCCGCCTGTTCCTTTTCAAGCGGAGTATCAACTGGCGATCGAGCCAATAGTGCTCCCCTTCGAAATGGGTCTTCTATGGTTGGGGTTTTTGGCTCCCCATTTTTTTGGTTTTTTTCCGTTTCTTTTGTTATTTTTATTTGATTTATTTTGGTTTGTTTAAATTTGTTCATTTTGAATCCCACGAGTAAGGGGGAATTGATATCGACCACGCCATAGCCCCCTGTAGCGTGGTAAGGCTTTATTTCAACCAGAGGTCACCAGGTATCTGGAGGGCTCCGTTAGAGATGCTGTATTGATTTTACATCCCCAGCACCATTCAGGCCTCAGCACGGGTCGCGTAACACCTTGCCTTCGGGATAGGACACTTATTTAAGAGCGGCGTCTACTCGCTCTGTCGCAGATACTTCACAGGGCTCATGTGATTTTTTCCCTCACACCCTCCATTCTGCCGCTCGTGGTCGGGGACTGCTTATTGGTTATTCGCAGCTAGCCTACATATCTGAAGGCCGTTCAGCTATCCGCCACCTTGCTGACCGCCCTGGTAGCCTAAGCGTGGCCCCAGGCCGGTACTACCCCATAGATCATGGTGCACGTTGGTGTCCATGACGTTGGTGGCTTCTCCTCCTTGCTTTATCTGCCGCTTCTTCCACTTCCTTGGATGGAGCAGACTCGGGGTCTTCATAGAGTAGGTATCCTGACGCCAGCCAGATGGTGGTGTTTTTTGATTTAAGCAGTGTTACTGCTAGGTCTCTTGTGCTATGGTGGGGAAGGAAAGATAAGTTCAAGGAGGTTTTAGCAGGAATACAAGCTCGGGTTCTACCTACATTCTTCGCGTGGTATAGCGTATATCCTGGGACCCTCAATCCTATGACGGCGTCATCTCTTATCCAAGGTTCTTGGATCAGGGCAATGTCAAAGCCTCTTTCACTGAGGCGAAGTAACAGGTTAGCGGATGCTAAGGAAGAATGGTGGAGATTAATCTGTATCAGTTTGAGCATCATTATCAGCTAATACGGACCTCTCCACGACGGTAGCGTTTAGGCATCGGGGGATGATGGCTAGGGAGAGCGGGAGTCGCCAAGTTAGAGGGACCTGCGATGCTATTTCGGTCCACCGTGAAAAGCCTTACATCTATCACCTTCAGACCACAACGGATCTTAAACTCCTTCGCGCGGAGTAGAGGTAATGATTTGGCGGTTAGAGAGATGATTAACGAGCGGCCAGATCTCTTGGTGTCATTTTCCGTCTTTTTAGAGCTCGGTGGCTCCTCAAATGCCTTCCAGTCTTTGACTGGTAAGTCCGGATTTTGATAGGCAATCAGGCTAAGGATTTTTGCTGGCTCGGGCGGTTCGAGTGGAACCCAGACCCTTGCTTTCGGCCTGTGGAGGATTTGGCTCCGTTCCACCGCCTTGAGATTCGCTTCTGGCCAGATTTCACCTATGCTGCTAATGGCAGCGGCGATGAAGTCGACCGAGTCCTGATCGTCGCATGCGATCAGCTTGACAAAGCCTTGATGCCAGCCAGCGTCCTGAAAGGTGGGTGAAGAGTTGGGATGAGTTAGGATACGCTCGTAAATGCAGTTCATCACTCTGCCTTCAATGAGCCTCCACTTATCGTAGGAGATCCTCACTTCTTCGTCAGACGGGTCCATTATCGCGACAACGAGGCTGTCCTTGGCCGTCTCGGAGAAGGTTTTGGAGCTCACTGAGCTCTTTGTCTTCTTCGAGGCGTTGGATTCCTCCGGACTACGGACTGGCCCCCAGCTTGGTTTGGTAAACTAGATCGACTCGATGTTAGCGTGGGAGCGATTCTTTCGAGGAGAGGGATTTACTCTTCGATTCGTGGGTTGGCGAGTGCCCCGGGTGGAGGACTGGTGAGCCACGGGTGGAAGGGTGACGTGTGCCACGGGTGGTTGGGTGGCGTTGCCCACGGGTAGCGAAGTGTCGTAGAGGCTTTAGCTTCATTTGCTCGCTGTACTGTCTGGCAATGTCAGTTGTCCAGACGTGAGACTCTCGCTCTTGCAGACACCACTCCTTTTCCGCCTTTTTGCCTAGTCGGTCAAGGATGCGAAAAGCCGCTTTAGTCTCACGACTAAGCGACTTGTTCTCTTGGTCAGTAAGCTTGGGAAGAGATGGAGGAGCTGAACTGCACGTGGATGTAGCGCTGTTCAGTTCGTCCGACAGCACGGAGCACTCGCTGACGGAATCGTCGATGCAGGGATTCTGCAGATGCTCTTCCACACGTGTAGTGTTTTTAGAGCTGCCTACGATGTCGGCTATTTTCGAGTTCTTTTTGTTGAGGTCCGGCCTCAAGGTCTGGTTTTTTATTTTTGTTTGAAATGTTGGTCCCACGAGTAGCTAGGGAAAGGGTGGTCAGTCTGCACAGAGCCCCGCATTATTCAGATAAGGCGGTTGATACCAGAGTGTGCCCGCTGTCTCTGGATACACCGTTCGACTGAGCTATTTTTAGTTGTCCTGGGCCCTCAGCCAGGCTGATCCATGGCATGGTACGGTTGACACCTTGATCCAGCCCGGGGGTAAGAGTTGGTGAGGGGGGAAGAAGAATAGGAGCTCTAGTATAAGCCATCACACCATGACAACGTAGATAATCAAGTGATGGATTTTATTTTCTAAGTGTGTGGATAAACAGGTAAGATTAAGGCATTTAGAGCAATCTTCGGGATCACTTCGGGAATTATCTTCAACCGCTTAAGTCATAACATACAGGAAAATATTTACTTCCGCGATGAATACAGCATTCAGGAAATAGCAAAAGTGTTCAAAAGTTACGCGGAGAACTTCTGAAGCTAATAACATCCCAAACAGGGAAGACCTACCAGTGTTGTGTAACTTATTTAACTTAAATAAAATCACACATTTTGTTAGGGAACTGTCAAATTTTAATAGAAATAAGGAGGCATGTCTTCGGAAGTAATATCTTCTTAATGAAATTAACGTGTCAAAGCAATCTCAGTACTGCAAGAACGCTTTAAATTATCACTATTTAAAAACAAAATCATATATCAAATCTATACAAATAAAAAAAAATGTTTGGTTGCCATTCCTGGAAAATTTGTATTCGGAACAAATCTGTACGTTTTGGATATAAGCTGTGGTGCCTAATAAATCAATTGGGCGTTGGAGGTAATAACGTTTTATCACTACTTGAAGGTGTAAATCTTCAAAAACATCAATCACTTTTTGACGATTTTTTCACCTCTCTTAACCTGAAGCGGCATCTTACATAGCTTAGTCATCTTGGAACCATTCGGGCAAACCGTACCAGCAAAATTCTGAAGATATTGAAAAATTGTCAAAGTTGCAATTCGAATTCTCCCACGGTTGTAGTTTCCAGTTGAAGATAGTGCACTGGAATCACAACTCTGTAGTAACACTTGCATCCAACGGAGTGGAACCCCTACAGTGTGTAGAACACTAGTCCCGTAAAGACAAACGAATTAACTTTATGAACTGCATAAGCGTTGTTTCTGTTTAAATTCGGCACATGGGTGGAGTTGATTTGCATGACAACACAGTGGCCAATTACTGAATTAACATACTGGAAAGAAGTGGTATTGGTCTTTCATTACTACAATAATTAACTCCTGTGTAGTAAATGCTTAGAAGCTGCACGGTGTCATGCAAAAGCATCGAGGATTGCCACAAGATCTCAACGATCGGTGATGAAGAGAACACTGAGGCCCAGGCAAAAACACAGAAAAAGTAAACAATAGAAAGTTCACACAAAACTTTAAATGCGGCAATGAAGTAAAAAACAATAAGATTGGCCACGTCGTAGGAAAGAACCCTTTACTTAAACGGCTGCTGTGCAAGATATGTAGCAACCGGACGATATCCAGGTGCCGAAAATGCAACAAGGTCCTTATCCGATTCCACAACTGATGATTTATAGGGTGGCAATAGTGTAGTGGTAACGTCGTCAATTGCCACGCTAATGGTTCATAGTTCAAATCCTGATGTCAGCAAGCATTTACTTATTTCTCATGAAATATATAAAGTCTGTCCGATCATTTACGAAAGCTTGTGTGAACACTACTGCGAAGGCATAACACTGGCAGTAGCTTGGTCATGTGGCTGGAAAAATTGTTCGCTCTGTTGATGATGATTTGCCCTTGACATCGGTTATCGGGAAAAAGTACTGTGAATCAGAAGCAAAGACAAAAAATAACAAAAATCTCCCCAGTTATCTGGACGCCACCCCTGGAGAATCTCTGAAGCATAAACAACTGAGCTTCAAGAACCACTACACCAAAATCTTTCTCTCTCTATTTATCCTTTCCAACGCCCGCACTGTGTGTAAGGTAGGTAGGTAATGTGGCGGTCCAAAAAGAACCCAATTAGCGCTTAAAGTGCGCCGTTTTGTTACCACGGACTCGTATCTACCTGTTGTAGTGGCTAGTTAAGGATGATGTTAAGTCTAAACCCAGCCCGTGGAGTTCAGAAAGAGGATTAGTTCTCCAATCCTCTTGATCCTCGCCAGGGCCGGACATCTGCAAAGGAAATGACATAGAGGTTCTTTCTCATTTGTATCCTTGCAGCTCCTACAAAAGGTGTTGTGGGGGATACCAGACTTAGCCGCATGGTCTCCAACTGGCCAGTGACCTGTGATAATAGCTACGATTTTGGCAATAACTGGTCTTGGTTTATCTAGTAACTCTTTTGACCTAGGTTTGTTGAAACTGCACCACGTCTTCCTAGATATGACACAGCTTGTGAGGTTGTTCCACCCGCGATTGGCTAGCTGGAGGAAGTGAAGGTGAATATAGCCCTTAACGGCACCAAGCGGAATGTCGACTCTTTCTGCTAGAGAGCCGTTAAGGTCCGACCCTCGCCTGGCCAGCTCATCAGCACGCTCATTTCCCTCATGGTTGCTGTGCCCTGGGACCCAGGTGAGAGTGATTCTCGAGTGAGTGCTTTGTTGATTCAATTCAAACCGGCATTGCTCTACCAGTTTTGAAGAGATGCAGACTGCATCAATGGCCTTGATGGCAGCCTGGCTATCCGAAAAAATAGCGATGTTGTGGTTAGATGTTGGAAGATTGTTTAGCAGGCGGCAGGCTTCTCGAATCGCCAGAAGCTCCGCTTGGAAAACGCTAGCAGAGTCTGGGAGACGGAAGGACCTTGATATATTCAGCTGGTCAGAGAAGATGCCTGCGCCGACTCCGCAGTCCATCTTCGAACCGTCCGTGTATATCCCTATATCATAGTTGCAGGTAACGCTTTCGTTCTTCCATTCTTCTCTGGAAGGGAATTTTGCTAAGAACGATTTTCTGAAGTTGAGTTTGGGTATCGTGTAGTCGGTAGAGGGCGCAACCAGTTCACTTGGAATCGTCTCCAGGACCTTGCCGTGACCATATGGCCTTGTGGTCCAGCATCTATATTCCCTGAGCCGGACTGCGCTGCATATAGCTGTGTCTTTGATGTGTAGTTCGAGAGGGATCAGATGCAGGATCACACTGAGAGCATCTGTTGGACAAGACCTCATTGCTCCTGTGATACCCACGCACGCCGATTTCTGTACTTTTTTTATTCTGTCGATATTGTACTTTTTGCTCAAAGCTGGCCACCAAACGATGGCGCCGTAAGTAAGAATTGGACGCACAACGGCTGTGTACATCCAAAGGGTCATCTTTGGCTGGAGTCCCCATTTCTTACCGAATGTTTTATTACAGGCATAGAAGGCTACGCTTGCCTTCTTAATTCGCTGTTCTATATTGAGTTTCCAACAAAGTTTCGGGTCTAGAACCGTGCCTAGGTATTTTACACTGGAGCAAAGCGAGAGAGGCTGGCCATCTAGTTTGGGGGGGAGGGTGAATGCAGGTACCTTGGTTTTAGTGGTAAACAGCATCATTTCAGTCTTCTCCGGATTTACTCCGAGGCCACAGCTCGTAGCCCATGAGTGTATCTTACCCAGAGCCCTCTCCATGAGTTGACTTATCGTGGAGAGGAACTTTCCTAATACTAGTATAACCATATCATCCGCGTACGCAACCACCTTAAAAACCTCCCTATCAAGTCGCACCAAGATTTTATTGATCGCCATTAACCAGAGCAGGGGGGAGATGACTCCGCCTTGTGGAGTTCCTCTGTTTACCGTCTTAGTTGTACTACTGTTGCCTAGTGTTGCTTGGATTATACGTGTACTGAGCATAGAAACTATCCATTGGCTAATAAAGCCTTCTACACCTAACTCGGTGAGAGATTCCTTAATAGATTCAGTGAAAATGTTGTTGAAGGCTCCTTCTATATCAAGAAATGTGGCGAGAGTATATTCTTTGTAGTGAAGAGTTTTTTTCCACTGTACGCACGACCTCGTGAAGAGCAGTTTCTGTGGACCGCCCTTTGAGATACGCATGCTGGGATTTCGACAGTGGAGAACTCAGGTTATCGCGGATATGGAAGTCTAGGATACGTTCTAAAGTTTTCAAAACAAAGGAGGACAGGCTTATGGGTCTAAAATCCTTCGCGGATTCATATCCTCGCCGGCCCGCCTTGGGGATGAAAACCACTTTGACACGTCTCCAGGTTTGGGGAACATGGTTTAGGTTTAAGCAACTCCTATAAATCGGTAATAGCCAGGGAATTGCTATGTCCTGCAATTTCTGCATCATAATAGGCATGATGCAGTCAGGGCCAGGTGACTTATAGGGAGAGAAGCTATTTATAGCCCAGGATACTTTATCCTCCGTAATAATGTTTGTGATGTTATCCCAAGCTGCCAGTGGCGTACAGGTGGAACTAGCTTGTTCTACTCTAATCTCACTGCAGCCTGGGAAGTGAGTACTCATCAGGAGCTCCAGAGATGCCGCAGAGGAATCTATCCAGCTTCCATCCGTCTTTTTAAGGAAGGACGGGTTGCTATGCCCTTTGGACAAAATTTTGCTGAGCCTTGCGGATTCTTTAAGGGACTCGATAGACTGGCAGTAATCTCTCCAGCCCTGTTTTTTGGCCATTCTGATGGACTCCTTATATATTTTTAAGCAGTCCTTGTAGGGCTGCCAGAAGTTGTGAATGTAGCAGATATTGAAGATCGCTCTGGTCATCTTCCTAAGCTTTGATAGATCTTCGTTCCACCATGTTGGGACTTTCTTTTTACAACAACTGATTGGACACGAGATTTTAAATGCAACGTTAATTGCTTTCTCAAAGATTTCAACCTTTGAATCCAGTTCCGTGGTCGAGTCGATTTTATACATTGATGTGCTACCCAGTTTTGACTTAACTATACGATTAAACTTTGTCCAGTTTATGCGTTTTGGGTTTCTATATGGTTTAGGGGTCTCAATCTCGAGACAGACATTGAAGAGTATCCAGTTATGATCAGAAAAAGATTGTAAATCGGATACTCTCCAGTTATCGACCCTGATGGTTTTGTTGTTAGATACTAGAGTAATGTCAATAACCGCCTCCCACCCATTGAAGTTATCCGTACTCGGAAAAACAAAAGTTGGAGAATTGCCAGTATTACAAATTGATAGGTTATTGCTAATGATGAAATCGAAAACAGACTCACCTCTGTCATTTGTCTCCGCGGTACCTCAAAGCGTATGTCTGGCATTGGCGTCGCAACCCATCAAGAGGTTGGCCTTACTGGTGTTAATAGTTGATGTTAGGTATTGGACTTCCTCCGGCGGGGCTTGCCGATTCCGGTCCATGTAGACAGATGCAACGAAAAAGGCCTCACCGTTTGCAGTTTCCAGTTTAACCACCGTTAAATCGGCAGAGCTAAGGTTAGGACATAGAAAAGCTTTTATATGCTTCTTAGCTAAAATGCAAGTTCTAGGCTTACCGTTGCAGTTATTGTGGTTGTAGTAGGGTTTGTAGTGGTTGTCCTGAAGTCCCCTGATTGTAGATCCCCTTACCCAGGGATCCTGGATGATGCCGATATCGATGTCTTCTTCATTGATAATGACACGCAGATTGTCTGTGGCACACTGCGAGTGCCACAGATTAATCTGAATCATCTTCAACGGGGGCATTTGGGGTATCTGGGACAATCTTCATGCCCTCCAACAGAGTGTTGGCGTCGTTGACATCGTCTGTGTCTTCGTCCGGGCCTGAAGAGATGTAAATTTAAAGTTTGGCATTTCTTATGCCAAACCTTAGACGGTAGTCCAACTTCTCGAGCACCTCCAAACTATCCTCGTTTATGAGGAGCAGAAAAGTCATGCTGTTTTTCTGCGGCTGCCCCGTCTTGATAACTGCCCAATCATCCATTGGGACCGCAGGATTTTGGCGCTTAAGACCTCGAATCAGCTGTTCGCTGTCTATTGGCATAGTCGGCAACCTGATGCGAGCCTTCGGTCTTCGAGGGATGTCTCTGGCTGGGATAAGCTTGATCTTCAAGCCGCTCCATGCGTCGCTTATCTTAGCGACGCACTCACCAAGGAAATCCTTCGAGAACCTGTCCTCGCATTTGATTACCCTATACCCTCTAACGACCTCAGCTGAGTCGAACCAGGGTACAGGACCCCCTTCTTTTTCCGCCAGGTAGTCAAGCACCATCTGCGAGAGTTTGGCTTCGATCGCCCCCCATGCCTTCAGGATGGACTTGCCACTGGTAGAAAGCTCATCTACCAGAGCAACTTGGAGATCGTCCCTGACCACTTCGCTGATGGTGCGTGGGGAAACAACGACAGTGCTGCCTTTCTGTGTGGTGGAGGTGGTGGTTTTTGCCGGTTGTTTGATCTGCCTTTTAGCAACGCCGCTTTCGACTTTGCTGCGTTTGCTGGAGTGAGCCATCTCTTCTTGAGATCGATTCCTCTTCAAGGCTTCTTGTTGGGTATTAAGACTCGTCTTGGCGGGCTGGCGCTTGTTGTAGTCTTCAACAACAGCCTGGTACCTCAACTTGTCTGCCTGGTCACGTTCAATGACAGTGCCTGCCTCTTCATTCTTGGCGATCTTGTTTAGAATGAAGACGGCCTTCTCGAAAAAGTGTTTGTGTTGGAGGTTAGTGAATTTTTTTTGTGGATTTTGCTTGGGAGTACTCTTGGTAGTATCCTTGGCGGCATCCACAGAGGAGGAGGTAGAGGGTTGAGACACTGGTAGAGTACTTTGGCTGGTACTTGCTACACTGCCTGTTGGTTCAGAGGCTTCTTGGCTTGAAGCCAGCAGCTCATCTTCCGATGAGGTGCTAATTATTTTTTTTTGTGTTTTTTAGTTTTTTATTTTTTTTTTGAGAGTTCATTTTTGGTCCCACGAGTAGTACGGAAGAGAGATTCGTCCTGGCAGAGCCGATTTACCAGGATAAGGCTATGATACGACAGACCTCGCCTGTGCATCTGAAGGAGCTCGTTCGCGGCTGGTTTAACCCCCAGCCTTGCATTCTTGGGCACGGTTTCCTGCGTTAAGCGCTCACACCACCACTGAAATCAGGGACCTCGATCCGATGGTCAAGAGGCATATGTAAAGGATAATACTATTGAGGAGTAAGAATCAGATACAATGCTTCTTGGCCTTGGCTAACCCCATCTTGACAACGTACAAGACTGCTGTGGAGGTTATTACCGGCTGGCACCCACGGGGAGGGTTAGGATGAGGATTTTTGCCTAGCCACTGTGTGTAAAGATGTTAAAGGTATTCATAACCATTTGGGTGCGCGCAAATTATAAAAAAAAAAAAATAATAATAATAATACATATGTATATTTTGTTTCATTATCATGCACTAATTTTATTTTTTATATATTTATCTGCCAAGCAGCGCTGTGGGAATTTTTCGCTAAATTGGGAATATGTAGAAAAAAGCTTCTAAAAGAGCGAAAAAACGAAATGCACAGAAATTTATTAATTTTACATAAAGGGGTATTCACGCTTCGTTGTATCTTGTCGCGTATCATTGTAAAGTGTATCTTTTTCTTACAATACAACAACAAAATACACTGGCTCTCATTTCCTTACACTTTAACACTTTAGCAATGCTCCAACCCTGTTGTTGCGGAGAGTGTAAAAGTGTAGCATTGAAGTGAGCATATATTTTTGACAGCTGATTGTTGTCGTTTGGTTCTCTCGATTCATAAAATCTCTTTAAATTAAAAGAATTGGCAGACATATGGACGAGAAAAATGTGGTCATAAATAAAAAGCGCCGAAGGGAAGAGCCCGTTAAAAAATGATAAATAAATTTGTCTCATCTTGGACTACATTCAAGAGACAGGAAAATCAGCTGATTTTGACTTAAGACTCAATGTTTCTTCAAATACGGCAGAGTGCGTTCACTCTTGGCTGATCAAACGGTAGTGCATGCGATCATATGAAAACACAAGCGTTTTCACTCAGCTAAGGCCTACCAACTCCTACTCTCAATGTCTACGCGGTGACAGCCGGGTGCCTAGTACCTTAATCCAAGAAATGGGTAACCAACCCCGTTTGGCGGATTCTTTGCGGCAGCAGATGAGAGAGGAGGGGAAGAGTGTTTTCTCACTAGAGCACTTCTTCCTGTTCCAGGCGACAGCGGACGAATTCCCTAGACGGAGTCAACGGTGGCGTCTATAGTTCCAGTTAGGTTGAACTTAGTGAATACCTTGCCCGAGCTGCTTCGACGTATTCGGATCACAGGTCGGTAAGGAACTTCCAATGTTGTTCAGGACATTGGAATAGAGATGGTGGCGGAGGAGCCCTTAATGGGCCAACGGCAGCGCTCATACTCCCGTAGTGGACTACTGGCACCGGTGTACCCGGCCCCTCGTCCTAGGGGAATAATAAAGGAACTGGCCCTCCAGGTTGGGGGTTGTTCCGTCGGGGTAACTTCCCTACCACGTAAAAAATCGATGGTTCCGAAACAACCAAAAGCCTCGGATAAGGATGACTCAACTAATGACGACCCCAGCAAATGAAATAAGAACAACGACCTTCGGATCTGTACGTGGAATGTTCTGTCCCTTTACAGACCACGTGCAGCCGAACAACTAGCAGAGGCCCTAGACTGCTATAAAGCAGATATTACCGCCATCCAGGAAGTGCTATGGGATGAGCCGGGCAAAAAGAGGATGGAAAACTGTGACATCTACTACGGTGATTGCTACAGGCTTATTCTGATGCGGATTTGTCATACGCGGCAGACTTAGGCAAGAAGTCTTAAGCTTCCGACACGTTAGCGAGCGTATTATGACTATCCAGATCAAGGCTAAATTCACTAAAATTAGCCTAATATGTGTTCATGCTCTCACGGAAGAAACGGACCCTACCACCAAAGAGTGTTTCTACGAGCTCCTCGACAAGACTTATGAGCAATGTCCTAATAATAAATCGTATTGGGCGATTTTAACGCAAAAATAGGAAAGGAGGACGTCTTTGGTAGGGCAGTCGGTAAGCATAGCATACACGACATCACATCTGATAACGGACTAAGGCTAATTGATTTCGCTGTGGAGCGAAATGTCACCATAGCAAGCACATGGTTTCCTCATCTCAATATTCATAAGCAGACATGGTGGTCCAATGATCATGTAACGATCAACCAAATTGATCATATTGCGATCGACGCAAGGCATGCCTCCAGTATTTCGGATGTCCGAACCTTCCGAGCGGCCAACGTAGACTCGGATCATTACCTTGTTGTAGCCAAAGTATGAATGCGGATATCCCAATCTGAGCATTAAAGAAGAATCACTGTGAGAAAATTTAACGTCGAAAAGCTACAATCGCAAGAGACCTCCAGACTTTTCGCTGAACGCTTATCCCGAAGTCTCTCAATTACCCGTATGCCGCCAGCATCAAGTGCCGAAGACCAATGGCAACGCTGCCAACATGCCATCAGAAACGCCGCGACTGATGTGCTGGGTCTCGATCGCCCACCACCGCGAAACCCCTGGTTTGACGAAGAATGCCGGCGAGTGCATGCGGTAAAACAAGAGGCATACAAAGCGGCGCTGCAAAGGAAGACGAGAAAAGAGACGGGAAGAACATCGGCTTCTCCAAAAGAAGAAGAAAGAGCATGAGAAGCGCACGTTTGAGAATATCGAGAGTCTATACTCCAGGAACAATGTACGGAAGTTTTACCAAAAGGTAAAAAGAACGTGTCAGAGAAGTAATACCCGTACAGAAACCTGTAGAGATGAAAATGGAAACCTCGTAGTAGAATCACAGTCGGTGCTGAGAATATGGAAAAACTACTTCTGCAGACTGTATAACGGCGACGAAGACCAACATCCCGCTGTCAGGCAGAATGAACCATTCAACATGGACGATGATAGTCAAAATTTCCGGCCACCTGACCAAAACGAAGTGAGGATAGCAATATCCAAGCTAAAATCCAACAAGGCTGCTGGACCTGACGGCTTACCGGCCGAACTTTTCAAGGCAGCTGGGGATGAATTGGTAGAGTACATACACCAACTCATCTCTTAGATTTGATCAGACGAGTGTATGCCTGATGAATGGAATCTCAGCATCGTTTGCCCGATCCACAAGAAAGGAGACCCCCTCAACTGCGCCAATTATAGAGGCATCAGTCTCCTCAACATCGCATACAAGATCTTTTCTGTGATATTGTGTGAACGCCTGAAACCTTTTATCAACAGCCTGATTGGACCCTATCAGTGCGGTTTCAGGCCAGGAAAGTCCACCATTGATCAAATCTTCACACTTCGGCAGATCCTGGAGGAAACCCAAGAATTCCAAATCGGTACTCACCACCTCTTTATCGATTTCAAGGCCGCCTATGACAGCATCTATAGAGAAGAGCTTTATAGAGCCATGTCTAGTTTTGACATCCCTGCCAAACTTGTCCGCCTGTGCAGGCTGACGATGGAGAATGCTCACTGCTCCATCAAGTTCGGTAATGACCTCACGGAGACCTTTGGTGTCAAAAAAGGTTTTAGACAAGGTGATGCGCTGTCATGTGACTTCTTTAACATTGGACTTGAACGGATTGTGCGGAACTCACAAGCCAACACCGGAGGCATAATCTATTACAAGTCTGTACAACTGCTTGCATACGCCGACGATACAAACATTATCGGAAGAACTCAGTGGGCTGTCACTGGCTGTGTTGCTAGCATTGAGGCAGAAGCGGCCAAAATGGGTTTAGCGATAAACGAGGGCAAAGCAAGTATATGCTGTCAACAAAAAGGGACAGCCAACACCGACCAATTGGATAGAACGTCACAGTGGGCAGCTATAACTTCGAGGTAGTAACGGACTTTGTCTACCTTGGCTCTGCTATAAATTCTACTAACAAAATCAGCGCAGAAATCAATCGAAGAATAACTCTTGCCAATCGCTGTTTTTTTGGGCTTATAAGGCAATTCAACAGTAAAACCCTATCTCGAACAACTAAGGAGGCTCTATATTAGCCCTTGATCATCCCAGTCCTACTTTACGGCGCTGAAACATGGACTTTATTAAAAGAGGATGAAGATATACTTGGTCGCTTCGAGAGAAAAATTCTTCGTAAGATTTTCGGTCCCGTTTGCGTTGACGGGTTTTGGAGGATAAGATTCAATCACGAACTATACGAGCTGTACAGCAACATCGACCTTGTCAAAAAACTGCGTATTGGACGTCTGAGATGGCTAGGACATGTAGAGCGAATGGACACCAACGCTCCGGCCCGCAGAGTCTTCGAATCTAACCCCGAGGGACGACGCAGTAGAGGGAATCATTGCCGTAGGTGGCACGTACAAGTTCAAGGGGACCTCGACCTACTTGGAGTGCGCAACTGGAGGAAATTAGCTAAAGACCGAGCTATATGGAGAGGCTTGTTGGTTGAGGCCCAGGTTCACCCCGAACTGTAGCGCCACCTAAGTAAGTAAGTAAGTAAGCGTTCACTCTTTGGTGTAAAAAATATATATTTTTACCCTTTCACAATACCAAATACAAGAAAGCGTGAATACCCGAATATCTAATAGTAATTAAAAAAAATCAGGGTAGTAAGCTTTCAAATAAAAACCGAAAATAAATTACACTATTTAGGGAGCTTACGCGGTTCAGTTCTGAACACATTTTCAGCTGAGCTCAACCAACACTGTCATGCGTCACTCATTTCAACCGTTTTGCAAAATCAAAATCAAGACCAAGAATAGAAATAAGGTCGAAACTGCAACACTTTGCGGAATTTTGCAGACAAAATGTATGATATAAAATTGTTCAAAACATTACGCTGCTTTCAGCATATACGTAGATAAAGAATGCCTTGCTTTGTACAACAACGGTTAGTACACATCAGAGTTGTAAAAGAATGCAATCATTTTGGATTGCATTTACGAGCTTTGAAGTCACGAGAAAAACTTCTTCGTATTGACCTGAATCATATGAATTCAATAACATATAAAATATGAAATCAATATTCATTTTGCAGTCACGGATTGGGAACTCATTTTAGAGAAGTCAAATATTTCATTCAGTCGAATGCAACCTTCTGTGATTCCAGTGAAGTCACTGACGTCTTTTTGAAGTCACGAAATCATTGAAGTCATTTTGAAGTCATTGCAGTAATTTTGAAGTCTTTTTCTGTGCTATCAATGTACCTCAGATCTCTACAAAATTTGAACCAAATAAGATATGCAAAATTAGTAAACGGATATAACTTACTGGCGCACACTCATTACATCATATTCATTGTCAGTATCGTAATCGTCTTTATATTCGTCAAATTCAATTTGTTTACATTCTGATGCTAAACGGTCAGAAGAAGCTAATTGCAATTAATTGATTTAAATTGAATTAAAAAAAGCATAAACATGTAAGCATGTGTTTACTTTTTGGTAAAATGCTCCAATATAAGCAGGCTGAAGACTTCCGAACAAATTGTCACAGCATTGGGGCCTCAATTAAAATACCCAGTAGTTACACGATGGAACTCTCTGTATGATTCCCTTAAGGATATTATTAAACCTAAAGGTGAAATTAATGAAGTATGCAGGATGTTGGAGATACAAACATTTCTCCAAACTGATTTTGATTATTTATTTATTTTTTTATATCGGAAGCATTGGATTTTCTTTTACGCGAGAGAGGACTGCCATATGGGTATTTTCTTCCCACCTTAGCAACGATTAGGACTTACTGCAGAAAAATGATTTCAAATAGTCCTCTAAAAGTTTTCCCCTTGCAAAACGATTCCCACATCACTTTAATTTGACAAGAGAAGTCAGTGATCCAATTGTCGCGTTTGTGTTTTGTCTATCCGTAGCTTAGGTGGATCTCAGTGCTTAATCCTTCATTCAATGACTGCAAAATATCTGAGATAAAAGAGTTGGTAAGAAAAATAATTCAAGCCGAGAAGAATGCGACATTGGCTTTACACGAAAAAAGATTGACGGAAAAAAGTCATGAAACATGGTTTTTCAATTTTTCCATTCAAGGTATTTTATTGTACCTACTCCTACATATTCCATATTTTTAATGCATTTCATACATATTTTCAAATCGTATGTCACATGAGCCTTTAGAATATAATAATGCTGCAAACACCTCTGGTGAAAGCGAATATCCTTCAAATACCTCCCCAGTGTTGGAAATGTTGGACCAATTTCCAACAATTAAAAAGGTATCTTCGAGGTATAATACATACACCTCTACCCTCATGCAGAGCAGTGGAGCGCCTATTTTCATTCGCAGGGTTAATAACCATTCCCCGACGTTGGCCACTATCAGATATGAATTTTGAAAAATTGCTGCCTCTAAAGGCTAATAACTTTTAGGGTGTGTAAATAGAGGAATTCTGAAGAAATGAGTTATACAAAATATGAGTTGATTAATATTGCATCTTATTTTTTCAAACATCACAGGGATCTGCGATACATTGAAAGCAAACCGGATTTATTTTGTTTATTTGTTTTATAAATGAATATTAAGTAGTTTGACGTTTTTTGTATTTTATAATTGTTTTGTTTTATTGTCGGATATCTAATTTTTCGAAAAAAAAAAGTATAACAAACTAATTTGAAACGTCAGTGTATGGTTTTTATTTTAAATCAATACATTCAATTGTCCAAAAGACTTAAAAATTACTGCAATGACTTCCATGACTTCAAACTGACTTCAATGATTTTGTGACTCGAAAATGACTTCAAGGGCTTCAAAAAGACTTCAAGGACTGTGCCGCTCCCTGGCACGGCACAACACGTAAATTAATTATTGAAACAATATTAATACTTAATTGTTTTTTTAGGCCTTTCGCCAGACCATTTATTTAGGCTTGATGCCAACCAGAGCAGAACAAGAAAAGAAAGAGACCCTTTACAAAATGGTGGTCTTTTTTATATTACAAAAAGTGTTCCTATTTTGGTGATGCCAAAAAGGAAGTGTTTGGTTATTATAATTAAGGGTGTGTTCACCAGAAAAAGTAGTTGAGGGTGTGTGACGAGATTGGTTACAATGTTGATGCCACATCACTCCCCCTCATAGAAAAGCTTCTTTACATTAGTTTTGTTAATACTTATAAAAATATATGAATCTTAAATATTAAAGATACAATGGTCTCATTAATTTTATAACAAAAATACTCGTATATGAATCTTACATATTAAGGTACAATGGTTTCATTAATTTTTATAGCAAAATATATGAATCTTACATATTTAGATACAATGGTTTCATTAATTATAAATTAAAAGTGACTTTAGGTTTAAACACTGATCGAGTCGTTACATTTTCCTTGGTTATAAAGGCGGGTTTTACCCTATCTATTGAGATCGTATGACTTTTATTATTTATTAATATAGTGAATGTTTTGTCAGTTTTATCGAGTACTTCGAAAGGTCCCGCATATGGTTGGTTAAGACTTCCTTTGCTCACTTCGTCCCTAACGAAAACGTGACTGCATGAATCTAGCGCTTTCGGAACGAAAATGTATTTTTGTTCGCGGTTCCTCTTCGATTCAGGTCGAACCCGTGCTATAGCTTGGCTGATTTCTTTTGCTGATGAAAGTGTTAGCTGAGCGTCTAATGGTTTTGGTTCGATGATTTCTGCAGGAAGACGTAGGTTTTGACCATATAGTAACTGAGCAGGTGTCGTATTTAAGTCGTCAATTATTGTAGAACGGATTCCTAGTAAGGTCCAGGGCAAGTTTGAGATCCAGTTCGGTTTGTCTTCATGGGACCTTAAGGCTTCCTTAAGTTGTCTGTGGAATCTCTCCACAAAGCCATTCGCTTGAGGGTGGTACGTTGTTGTTCGGATTCTTTTGATACCCAAGGTTTCTGAGATTTGCTTGAACAATGCGGATTCAAATTGAGTACCTTGATCCGTAGTAATGGTTTGTGGGACACCGTACCTTGAAACCCAGTTATGAATGAAAGCCGAGACAACTGTTTGAGCGCTAATGTTTTTTAAAGGTATGGCCTCAGGCCATGAAGTGAAACGATCTTTTATAGTAAGTAAGTATGTATATCCCTGTGAAGGGGGAAGTGGTCCTACTAGATCCATGTGAATGTGTGAAAACCTACCTTCAGGGACTGGAAACTTCCCGTGTCTGGATTTCGTATGTCTGGTGATTTTAGATTTTTGGCATGGAACACAACTTTGCGTCCATCTGTTAATGTCTTTGTTCATTTTTGACCAAAAATATTTAGATGTTATTATTTTGCGCATAGACTTAGCGCTTGGATGTGAAAGTTTATGATGATTTTCAAAAACTGTGCGTCTGAAAATGTCGGGGACGTATGGACGGTTTATTCCGGTTGAAACTTCACACTACAGGTCAACGTCATGAATGGGGATGTGTACCTTTAAAAGTTTGACTGAGGATTTCGAGGATCCCAAAAGTAACTTTAATTCTTCATCTGAATCTTGCTCTTTTGCAATACTGGGAATATCGATGTGGTTAAAATCTATAGCATCTATGTGAGACCTTGACAGGGTGTCAGCTACAATGTTTTGTGTGCCTATAATATAGCGAATGTCTGTAGTGAATTCAGCTATATATTCTAATTGTCGAGTTTGACGAGGCGTTTTTTCCGTCTTGGAGCATATTGCTTTCGTGAGTGGCTTGTGGTCGGAGAAAATGGTGAATTGTCTCCCTTCCACGAAATACCTAAAATGCTTAATGGCTTCGTAAATTGCAAGTAGTTCTCGGTCAAAAGTCGAATACTTCCTTTCGGCCGGACTTAAACGCATAGAAAAGAAACCTAAAGGCTGCCAGTGATTGAAATGATATTGCTGCAAAACTCCGCCAATAGCATCGTTTGAAGCGTCTACCGTAATTGATATCTGGGCCTTTGGGTTTGGATGAAACAGCATCGTTTGTTGTTCTAAATCCTTTTTCAAGATGGTAAAAGCCTCTTCACACTTTTCAGGCCAATTAAAATTCGCTTTCACATCTTTGTTGCTCTTTGAAATTTTTAATATTTCGTATAAACAACTTGCTTTAGTCGCGATATTGGGTATGAAACGGTGATAGAAATTAATCATTCCCAAAAAACGCTGTAATTGCTTGGTTGATTTCGGACTTGGAAAATCGCTAATGGCTTTTATCCTATTAGAAGATGGGGTAAGTCCATTTCTTTGGATGGTGTAGCCCAAAAAATCGAGTTTTTCGACTCCTAAAACGCATTTGGTCATATTGATATTAAGCCCGTGTTCTTGCAGTCTTTTAAAAACGACACGCAAGTCTTGTTTGTGTTTTTCAATCGATTCGCTTGATATGAGTATGTCGTCTACATAGACGAACACAAAAGGTAAGTCACCCAGGATTTCATATATAAAGCGTTGGAAAGATTGAGCTCCATTTTTAACGCCGAATGGCATTCTTAAAAATTCGAACAGTACGAAGGGAGTTGTAACTGCGGTCTTATGTATGTCTTCTGGGGCTACCGGAATTTGATGGTACGCCCTTATTAAGTCAATTTTCGAGAAAATGTTGCAGTTATGAAGGTTGGAAGCGCAATCATGAATGTGCGGTAGTGGGTATTTGTCAGGAATTGTTACTGCGTTTAGCTGTCTATAATCGCCACATGGTCTCCAGTCAGGGGAATCCCTCTTCGGAACCATGTGTAACGGGGAAGCTGCAGGAGAGTTTGAAATACGACAAATACCTAATCGAACCATTTGCTGAAATTCTTGTTTAGCCACTGAGAGTTTTTGAGGATTGAGTCTTCTGGCGCGTGATGAAGGAAGAGGACCATTTGTTGCTATCCGGTGCACGACGCTATGTCTGACCGGCAAGGTAAAATCTGGTGGGGCTTTAAGTTCCGGGAATTCGTCCAAAATTTTTCCAAATTCGGTTGGAATGGAAAACAACTTTGGTGTGTGAAAAGAAGTTGGTACTGAAGTACAATTGACTGTAAAACTCGTTTGTTTGTCAACTATCTTCTGTTCACGTATATCGATAATCAAATTAAACTTGTGTAAGAAATCCGCACCAATAATTGGGTGATCTATGTCAGCTATGACGAATGTAAAGTCAAAGGTACGTCTGAGGTTGAAATCAACTGTGATATTTTTGAATCCGTACGTTCGGATCTTTCCACCGTTAGCGGTGAGGAGGATGAAATCATTTGATTGATTGTAATGGAGGTAGAGTTTTTTTGGAATAATGGAAATCTCTGCTCCTGTGTCGATAAGGAAATTGAGTTTTGATCGCTTGTCGCGAATAAATAGACGGCGAGAAAACATATTCGCACTCGATGCCGCGTTCGAGGTTGAAAAAAGTTTTTTGATGAATTAGCTGTACCGAGAGCATTTTGAAAGTTGCACGGTTTAGTGCATTTGATAGCATTAGACCCCTATTTCTTATGAAACCAACAAATGTTAACATCATCTCTATTGCGACTACTGGAGCGAAATCGAGATGATGATCGACCACGTGAAAATTTCCATGGATGCCGATTAAAGTTGGTATCCCGTTGATTCTGCATCTCAAGACGTTCGATGCGATGGATTAAGGTATCAAGTGTGTCTTGATTGGGTTTTGCTCGGTGATCGATTTGAAAAATTTGCGATTTGCTGGAGGAATCGTGTAACCTGTCAGCAAGACTGAAAAGTTCTTCGCGGCTTTGCGAATTTTCCACCGCGATTAGGCAAACGCGTATAGATGCTGGTAGCTTATTGAGCCAAAGCTTCCTAACGAGTGAAGTGTTAACGAGGTTGTTACCGTTTGCGAGGCTTTCCATGCTTCTATAAAGCTCGGAAGGCTTTTGGTCACCTAATTCGACTTTGTTTAAGAGGTTATCTAAACGTCGTTCTTCACTATCCCTGTTCCTTTCTAGCAAAACCCGTTTTAAAAAATTGTACTTGTCTTGTGTGGGAGGCGTAATTAAAACGTCGGCGACTGATTCCATGGTCTGATTATTTAAAGACGCGACTAAATAATCGTATTTTGTACTAGGTGAAGTGATATTTTTAAGTCTAAATTGCGTCTCCACCTGCAGAAACCATAAATCTGGTCGATTATTCCAGAAAGGTGGAATTTTAATTGAAATTAGTGACGTTTGTAAAGTCGCATTGTCGGGTAATACTTCGGTATTATTCGACATTGCGGTTATGTCCGTATTATTTTCACCCGATACAGTATCGTTGACTTTGCTTACGGATGCTCCGTCAGTATTCGACATTTTGAAATTAAAATAAAGACTAATTTCAATCAAACTCACTATATCACTTTGCCAGGTATATTATTAATAAATCACAAAAAAAAACTTTCGACCAAAAAGGAAAAAGTTCCGCTAGAAAAATACTTAATTGTAACTGTCAGGCAATTTTCGCGTAGTACGTAGGGGACGAAGCGAGCAAGAAAAGGGAGCAAGTAAACCGTTATTTAAAACTGTATGCTATTTATGTACGACCGGTGCTTATTACACTCTTCGATAAAAAAATTGTTCAATCAAATTCATAAGTTTATATGTTAAATGCATATATGTATGTATTATTACTTGCATATATTTTATATATAATGTTTTATCAAAAATATTAAAAGGTAAAAATGCTTTAATCACTGCTATACTGACTCACTGTATAGATTTTGAAGTACTCATCCCTCGCTGTGCTTTGTATGGTTCTGCTGCAGTGATGGTGGTGCTCCGTCCGCTGCGCATATGTTGCTGTGGTGTGCTGGAGTGGTTTGCGTTGATGGTGCCTTTATTATGGTGCTCTGCTGCCGTCGTGGTGGTGCTCCGGTGGTCTGTTGCGCTGATGTGTAGTGTAAAACTGCTGTCGTGATGCTACGCTACTTTGGTTTTCACGTGGTGTTCTCGTGGTGCTCCGCTGTTTTTTTTGTCGCGCACTTGAATGCTTACGTGCGCGATTTCTCCGTGATTGGAAACGCAGATGTTGTTTGTTGCGCACTTGCAAGTTACTTTTCTTTTTGCACGTACGAACTGGTGTGCGAGTCCTTTTGGCGGCTGCGTGGCTCGTTGGGGTGTGTATGCACTTGGGCACGTGCAAGGCTTGGGTTCGTGGCGTTGCCTCGTTGTTTTTCCACTGTCGGGGTCACCAATTATGTGCCGCTCCCTGGCACGGCACAACACGTAAATTAATTATTGAAATAATATTAATACTTAATTGTTTTTTTAGGCCTTTCGCCAGACCATTTATTTAGGCTTGATGCCAACCAGAGCAGAACAAGAAAAGAAAGAGACCCTTTACAAAATGGTGGTCTTTTTTATATTACAAAAAGTGTTCCTATTTTGGTGATGCCAAAAAGGAAGTGTTTGGATATTATAATTAAGGGTGTGTTCACCAGAAAAAGTAGTTGAGGGTGTGTGACGAGATTGGTTACAATGTTGATGCCACAAGGACTTCACTAAGATCACAGAAGATTGCATTCAACTGAATGAAATACTTGACTTCACTTAAATGAGTTCCGACTCAGTGACTTCAAAATGAATGGTGATTTCACATTTTGAAGTTGAAGCCTCTTAGTAAATTCATGAGTTAAACATTTTTGAGGTAAATCAAATTACATTCTTTAATGATTTAATTCCTTTTTAGCTCTTCTACATATACATATATGCTATACATATACCGATAAATCTTTTTAGCCTAAGAATTTGTTTTGAATATAATTACAAGAAGTCCTATTAGCTTAAAATTTAAATATAAAATTGAATTCTTTTTATTTAATACGCTTTTTCTGTTTACTTTATTTAATATTTGCTTATTACCTGTCTGAAAGTGTACAAAAAATGTTGATAGATTGCATTATGCTGCTTTTAAAATGAATACCCGCACTATAAAGTTTTAAATTTAACTCATAATTTATCTATTTATAATTATATTTTATTTTATAGAAAGGAACAAACTCGTTTGGTTTCAATTGAATTACCTGGTTGTTTTGTTTGTCTAATAAGACACCTAAATATATACATACATTCAACTAATTATTTAACTATATTTTATTTCTGCATTCATTTGTTTATTACATATCAAAAAATTTCGAAATTTTTGAAAATTAATTTTTAATGTAAGCAGTGCTAGATTTTCTTGTTGAAGTGGGAGGGTTGTGATCTCTTGTTTTCGGATCATAACCTCGCTGATAAAAAGGAAGAAGAAGAAGAATGTTACATTTTCTTGTTAGCTTATTATTTACTTTCTGTTTTCTTGTTTTAATAAAACATAAGAAACTTGCTTTTGTTTTAACTAATCTTTTGTAAGTTTTCTTAGAAGGAATTTAAATGTGGAAAAAGTAGGGAAAAACGGTTAATATAATATAACAGTATTAACGACTAACAAAGGCCTCGTAGGAGCAGCATCTCCCGATAGGTGTTGGTCCTCTGAATAACGAGAAAGAGCCACTGCAGCCGAACAACTTGCAGCTCTGTTAGCAAGTCCAACTTCAACCTCCTCGTGGTGCCATCTGGGAAATTCTCGGGAAATTGCGAACGGAAGAGGACAACTGGCGAGCCCTCTGCGCCACGAAACAGGGTAAGTGTCAGTTGATCTGTGGCCCATCGAGCCGCAACCGTAAAAAAAGCTATTGCTCCGGAACGGAAACCTACGCCTCGGATACGGACGGATCATTTGATGACGACCTTTGGCTATCAAACATGGACAACGATTGGATTCTGGAACGTTAAGACCCTCCTAGACTCACTCCAGGAAGGGCCATATAACATCAGATTCCTCCAGGTGGAACGCAAATTCGCACGCTATAAAATTGGCATCCTAGGGCAGAGCGAGATAAGATGGTTCGATGCTGGGGAACACAACTCCCCAACAAAAAGCACTGTCATGCTCTACTCTGGTAAACCAGCTGGGAGTACACAGGTGTCCGGAGTAGGACTGGTGCTAACTCCAGCAGCACGAGGAAGCCTCATATCTTGGATACCTCATAATGTTCGGATATTGACGGCTAGGTTCCACAGTAGAGTAAGAAAAATTAGCATTATACAGTGTTATGCTCCGACTCAATACGCGAAAGAGGATGAAAAGGACAATTTTTATAGCCAGTTAGGCGCCGTCTTCAACCAAACGCCTAATGGGGACATCGTACTGGTAATGGGGGATCTCAATGCCAAGGTAGGTATGGACAACACTATACTTAAACACGTGATGGGAGTTCACAGCCTTGGAGACCGTAATGATAACGGTGAGCGATTTGTGGACTTCTGCAATATCAACCGCCTAGTCATTGGAGGTACGCTGTATAAGCATAACACCTGCCATAAGATCAGTTGGGTCTCTACTGACAGGCAACGAACATCCAACCAGATCGACCACATTGCGATCAGCCGTCGCTTTAGAAATTGTCTCCTGGACGTCCGCAACAGATGTGGAGCTGACATCGGTCTAGAACGAGATCACCATCTCATGTTAGCTCATATACGCCTTCGTACTGCTTTCGTCAATACCAACCGCTCAAACTTACTTAACATCACCAGGTTTAATATCGACAGGTTCAAGGTTCCCCAAGTGCGCCAACAGGTCAGGGACCATCTTGCCTTAGAAGCAAAAGCAATCAGCAGCACAATGCAGGAGAGTATGGATGACCACTGGAATGCTGTGAAAAATGGTTTTACGGCTGCGGCAAGTACCTATGTCGGTAAAAGGCAGAAAAACCATCGCACATGGCTATCTGCAGACACCTGGAGAGGGATCGATGAACGTACAGCAATCAAGGCTAGGATTGCAACAGCCTCAACAGTAGAGAGAACCGAGCTTGAAGCCCAATACCGTGCAAAGAAGAAAGAAGTGCATCGTAGTGTGAGACGTGACAAACGTCAGTACATCAACTCACTGGATTCAAGGGCTGAAGAAGCAGCGAGCAGGTGCGACAGTAGGACTATTTATAGCATCACTAAGAAGCTGCCTGGTGGTCGGAACTCCAAATAACACCAAGTGAAGAGCCTACACGGTAACCTTTTGTTCTCGGATGAGGACCAGCTCACTAGATGGAGAGAACATTTTGCTACAGTGCTAAACCACTTAGACGATGGCGGTATGTTCTCGAATTCGAATGAGCACACAGTGGGCTAGAGAGTATTTCCAGCGCGAGGAAATTTAAAAAAGTAAGTCTTTTATTTTGACAAAATTAAGGATATTTTGAATTCTTCAATATCCGTAGCGAACGAAACAACTTAAAGTCACCTCCAAATCTGTTAAATTGTTAATCAAGTAACCAGTCAAAATTTAAAATTCGTAATTACTTGTTGTGTGTCGGTACATTGCGCGTGAGAGTATTTCTCTCTCTCCCAGTGGTTATTACTAATTTATTTTTACGTTTTGACTATCATTATATTAAATATTGTCATACCTTATGGCAGCAACGAATAATAGTATTTTTTTTTTTTATTATTGTATTGTCTCACTACGTCAATGAAGTAGGCACTGCATATTCTTCATGTATGTATGGACATTACTAAGGTTTTTAAAAATGTTATGCATTGTCACACTTTGCCTTTAAGTTTTTTAATAGCTAACCCTTCGGTCTTTCAAATTAATCTAAAATCAAGTGCTAGTAGACGCTATAAATATTTTTCATTAATTTTTTTTCAGTCAAAATATTATCCTCGACTCATACGGAGCTTTGTGAACAGTGGTTCAGTTTTAAGCATCTCAATAGGAAGTTAGTTTTAGATTACTTAGTAGATTACACATTCACAAAAACAAAAGTACGAGTATCTCGGGAAAAACTTAATTCAAAGATAGAAATTTTTTTGAAAAATATTGAAAAACGCTGGAAGCCCTGCAGAAGAAATAAATCTTTAATTTTTTTTTTCTTCTGTAGTCTACTATATTATTTGAAGAGGAAAAAGAGTTTGACGAAATTCCAAGACCTACTTGCAGAGTAGGAAGGCCGAAAAAAGCATTTGAAGAATGCAAAAGCAGAACAAAGCAAATGAGGATTCAAAACTTAGTCGCTAAAACTAATACAAAGGAACTAGTTTTTGCTACGTAAGTTAGCTTAAGAAAGAGTGGTAAGCAGGTCGTAGCTGAAGTAGTTGGAGAAGTGACGAACCCCGACTCACCCAAACGCGCCAAAGCTAATAAAAATGCTTATATCAGTGCGGAGACTAACAAGCTTCAACCAATTCCATTGACACCTGATGAATCTGTATCTTTCATTGTGAGCACCAAATCGAGTAAGGAAACTTATTTGGCTTATAGATCTGTAGCAAAAAGATGCAAATCTAATTTATACCTCTCTTGGAATAAGGTACTGCTAGCAAAAAAAAGGTTGCTATCCAAAGTCAAATGCAATCACTGTTAATGATACAGCAGCAGAGATTGGTTTAGAAAATCTCTTACACCTTACGACTGGTCGCATTTGCCAGTTGCAATCAGAAGTAAAAAGGAATTATTCAAGTGATCAGCTTACTTTATTATGTAAATAGGGTTTAGATGGCAGCTCTGGACAAAGCAACTATAGACAGCTGGTGAAGAGTGACAATAATGATTCTTCGGTCTTTTATTATATCTGTTGTGCCTTTACAATTACGTGATTCTAAAAATAATACTACAATTCTGTGGCAAAACCCCGTACCTTGCTCTACAAGGTAGACCAATCAAATTTATATTTTGTAAAGAAATGCCAGAAGTTACAGTTACTGAAACAGATAAAATTCAAAGACAAATTGATAATTTACATGACTTTATTTATGAGAATGAAAAATCTGTGAGCTTTAAACTCGTACTGCCAATGGTTTATGGAAAAATTTGTCATACATTAACTGGAACAAAATCAACTCTTAACTGATACATATGCAAAGCAACACCCAACAAAATGAACGACCTAAAAAACATAAATACAAAAACGCGGCTTATAGAAAACTATAGCTTTGGTTTATCCAGCTTACATTCTTGGATTTGTTTCTTTGAGTGCTGTTTTCATATTGGTTATAGACTTGGGATAAAGTGTTGGCAAGCAAGGAATGAAAAAAGAAACCAAATGGAAGAAAGAAAGAGGCTCATCATTGAACGTTGCTGGAAGGACTTAGGTATGTTAGTTGAACAACCTAAGCCCGGGTATGGTTCAACAAATACAGGAAATACGGCAAGGGTTTTTTCAAAAATGCAGAGAAAGCATCTGAAATCACAGGCATTGATTTTGAAATAATCAAAAGCTATCATATTATACTTCAGGCCATATCTAGCGGTTATAAAATTCATACACAAAAATTTAAGCAATTTTCAACTGAAACTGTTGAGATATTTGTGTCCCTCTACCCGTGGTACTACATGCCCAAAAGCGTTCATAAAGTACTTGTTCTTGGGGCACCACATAACATTTATCTAGCAACCATATGTGCGGAACAAGCGCATATGTGGATTTGGGGATGTTCGTCGAGTAACGGTGCTATGTGACGAGCGATCTGAAAGACCGAGAGCCTGTCTAATTGTGCCGAATTTCCTCTCAGTAAGCAAGCTTGGACAATTTTGTGGTTATGACTTGGTTGCTGCAGCTGTAAGCTTCCAAACAAACGGAAGTTGGAAAACTTTCGTCGTTGCGTCGGCTTATTTCCCTTATGATTCGGTAATGCTTCCACCACCGAAGGCGGTTGCCGAACTCATAAAGTATTGTGACACTCGGGAGACGGGACTAGTCATATGCTGCGATGCTAATGCTCAGAATACAGTCTGGGGCAGCAGCAAATGCAACATACGAGGAAACCATCTCCTAGACTTTATAGTATCATCTGGTATGGCAATAAACAATGTTGACTCCCAGCCAACTTTTGTTACGGCACGGAGGCAGGAGGTAATTGACTTGACTTTATCTAACAGGTACTTCAAGTCGATTACTAACTGGAGGGTACTGCCGGAAGTGTCCTTATCAGATCATAGATACATCGTTTTCCAAATCGAATGCGAAGCTTTAACTTTGCAGGAGAGGATGAATCCGAGGAAAACCAACTGGGTGCGGTTTAAGAAAGAGCTAGACAGATCTGTCAAAACTCCAACTAAACTCAGAACGAAACGAAAGGTTGAGGATGCTGTTCAAAACCTGACCAGTGTCCTTACCAACTGTTTTGAACTGGCGTGTCCAATGACAGAAAACTCCTGCAGAACGCCGGTTCCCTGGTGGAACCCGGAACTGCAGCGGCTTAGGAAAGAATCCAGAAAACTTACGAATAGGTCTCTTAAGACAAATTTAAAAGGTGACTGGTATCTCTTTAGATCGAAGCAAAAAGACTATAAGAAGTTAATTCGTTTGTCGAAAAGTGCTTCTTATAGAGATTTTTGTGATAAGATCGAGAAACTCGGTGAAACCAGTAGGTTGGCTAAAGTCCTCAAAAGAGGTAAGCCGACCAAACCGGAGTCACTCAGACGGTCTGATGGCAAGTTTACTGAGACAAAAGCGGAAACTTTTAGCCTTCGGATAATCGGATAATCACTAAATCACAGCTTGGCCCGCTTACCCAGGCTGAGCTTGATCTAAGTCAGAAAACTCGGCGCAGCTGGTATATTGCATCAGCCGTGGTAACAGATGAGGACATCAAATATGCTGGGGCATCTTTTGATGGCTTCAAATCGCCTGGCACTGATGGAATATATCCAGCTATGCTGCAACAGGGTATAGATCAGCTATTGCCAACTGTGAAAAGAATTTTCACCGCTGGCTTGGCGCTGGCATATATTCCTACACCTTGGCGGACAGTCAGAGTAGCTTTCATACCGAAAATTGGTAAGGAAGACTATTCGCTCCCCAAGAGTTTCAGACCTATAAGTTTAACATCCTTCTTACTGAAAAGTATGGAGAGACTGGTGGAATTTCACGTGCGCAAAGTTGCTTTGAAACTGCATCCACTATCGGAGATGCAGCATGCCTATCAGCGTGGGAAATCCTGTGACACCGCACTTCAAAATCTAGTGGCCAGAATTGAGTGCGCGCTTGATTGGAGAGAATACGCGATGGGTATCTTCATCGACATTGAGAGTGCTTTTGACAATGCGACTTTTGACTGCATGTGCGACTCTGCCAGACAACACGGGGCAGATGAAACATTAGTGTTGTGGATTAAAGCAATGCTAATGAATAGAACTTTGGTAGTGGATGCGGATTGTGGCCAATATGTTATGACAGGGGTAAACAGGGGCTGCCCGCAAGGTGGCGTTCTGTCTCCATTGTTATGGTGCATGGTGGTCGACTCTCTGTTGAACACTCTAAATAGTTCTAACGTCTACGCTCAGGCATATGCGGATGATGTCGCCGTACTTTCTGTCGGGACATGCCTGGCGACGGTCTGTGCTAACGCGCAGGCGGCGCTGGACATGATCGATGAATGGTGTACTAGGAGTGAGCTTTCGGTGAATCCTCTTAAAACTGAGGTTGTTCTTTTTACGAGAAGGAGGATTTTGACCGGTCTGACTCAGCCAGTGCTAAAAGGCGTCATCATTCGCATTTCCAATGAAGTCAAATATCTGGGAGTGGTTTTAGATAGGAAACTTCATTGGTCTAAACACATCGAGTCGAAAACATCCAAGGCGCTCTCAGTCTTCTGGCAGTGTAAGGGTGCCTTTGGCAAGACTTGGGGCTTATCACCGAATAAGGTTCTCTGGATCTACACGGCTATGATAAGACCATTCCTCGCATATGCGTCGGTTGTTTGGTTCAAGGGGCTCTCGCGTAAATATGTGGTTGCTTTTTGTACGAAACTCCAAAGAACGGCTTGTCTCGGCTGCTCGGGAGCTTTCCCGAGTACGCCTGGCTCTGCTCTAGACGCTTTGCTGAACTTACCACCCCTTGATACTTATATCATGGGTTGCACTATCAAAGCCATCCATCGTCTTAGGCGGGGCGGTTTTTGGTATACTCCACACTGGAACTTTGATGAACTTGCGCGACACTTATCTTACGAATCCTGTCTTGTGGATATGCCGTCTGATGCAATGACACCAGAACTTCAGCTGATGCGCAAATTCAGAGTCGACTTTCCTTGTGCCCAGGACTGGCTTCGGTCAGAGTCTGAGCCGGGAATGGAATGTAGTCGTATTTTCACGGATGGTTCCAAAACCAGTCAAGGGTCTAGCGCTGGGGTCTTCGTGGAAGTCGACAACATTAGACTTCACTTCCCGTTAGGCAAATATGCGTCTGTTTTCCAAGCGGAAACTTATGCAATCCTAATGGCCATGAACTATGTTGCGAAGAACAGGTGGAAGGGACGTAGCATTTGTGTCTGTAGTGACAGTCAGGCTGCGCTTAAAGCCTTGCTTAACCCTTTAACCACTTCCAAAATAGTTCGTGAAACCAAAAACTCTTTGAACTCGGTCACAAGGCTGAATTCTCTGTCTCTTATCTGGGTCCCAGGTTACATTGGGATCTTGGGGAACGAGATCTCCGATGGGATTGCTAGACAAAGCTCAGAGGAGGTTTTCTCAGGTCCCGAACCCGTGTTGGGTCTTCCAGCGTCCTCGGTTAGGGCTTCCATTGACGTTTGGGTCTCTCACGAACACAATTGTGTGTGGCATGACTCTCCAGGTTGCAGGTTGACATGCTCCCGGACGTCTGTAAGAAATCAGCGGCATTCTTGCTGTCTCTCAGCAGAAAAGACTGTAGACAACTTATCGGCGTCTTGACAGGCCACTTCGCTTTTGCCAAGCACCTTAACGTGTTAAGCTTAAGTGACACTACAATCTGCGACGCTTGTGGAGAGAGCGACGACACCGCGGAACATTATTTCTTTGAGTGTCCGGCCTTTGCTCGTATCAGGTGGCAGATCTTCGGTGCGGATGTGGTGAGTGCTGGTACTGTAAGCTCCTCATCACTGAAGTGCTTGCTTGGTTTTCTTCGAAAGTCAAGGAAATTCCAATAAAATGGGTAAATCAGGGTTTGCTCTCTGGCAGTACAATGGACCAGTTGTGTCTGAGTACTCCAGTCAAGTGTTTCCTATACCGACAAAAAAAAAAAAAAAAAAAATGGGGCGGAGATTGTAAACCACGCCATCTTACCTATTAGTCAGCTAGGGGAAGAGGCGCAGGAATAATAAAGATTCGTGAGAGAACATAGAACAAGAAAGGATAGCAGTAGTCACACAAACTAAGACTTATTAAATTTCGTTATTCTGTCTTCTGATCTTATTATATTACAAATTTGGCTTAGAGATAAGCGTAATAAACATAAACTGTCATTAGAATCAGAAGCTTAAGCTTTACTAAAAGCCCCTCGTGTTGTCCAAGATAATTTTTCCGAGGAGTCAAATAGTTCTGATAAAGAATAAGTTTTTTTTTTGCATACTCATAGACTATATGACCATCAAAATGTTTTTATTACTTATGTATCTTTTGTCGAAATCAACCATTAAGTGTTTTGAAATCAACATTTGAATTTTATTTCAAAAATACATATTGAGTTATTTTTTGATATTTTACTTATTTAATCATTAAAACTATACATTATAATTCTGCTATGACACAATCATATTTTTGTAAACAAAGTGCTACACATTTAAGGGATTTGCTTTTTTATTGGTGGTAAAATGTAGTTTTTATCAAAATTTTCTTAATTGGACAAAAAGAAAAGCCATAAACTAAGAATTACTTAAACAAATAATTTCTGCGCGCTAAATTGGCTCCCTAGCCCAGTGTGGAGCAGTTCGAAGCAACAAATTCCCGAATTCGAGCCGTACCTTCCAGTAAAACTGAAATAATAACAATAATAAAGTCCCTCAAGAAGAACAAGGCGGCGGGTATTGACGGCATCCCTGCCGAACTATTTCGACCGGCGCCAAATACAATACATCGGCAGATCTGCTGAACCCTCTAATATGGAGAGCTTAGGATAGTGAACAATTTTCGCAGGAGTGGAAAAGAGGGATGATCACTAAACCTCCGAAAAAGAGAAACTTGACGCAATGTGGAAACTGGAGAGGTATTTGCGTTCTTCCAGCCGTAGCCAAAATAATAGCTAGAATAATTCTGGAACGAATCAAAGAGCATTTAGATTCAACTCTCGACGTCGAAAAGGCAGGCTTTCGTGCTGGATCCATCTGCATCGACCACATAAATACCTAGCGGAACATAATCGAACAATGCGTTGAGTATAGGCCTCCGCTACATTTGCTGTTTATCGACTTCGAGAAGGCTTTCGACAGCTCGAATCGAGATGCTATCTGGTTGGCCTTGCGCAGGAGAGGCATCCCAGAAGAACTTATAGCTATTATCAAGGCTACATACCAGGGCGGTAAGTGTCACGTCTTACACAATGGTAAACTGTCGGTTGAAGTACAAAGTGGAGTACGTCAAGGGTGCATACTGTCGCCACTATTGTTATTGGTGGTTATCAGCGATGTACTCCGTGCAGCATTGACGGAACGTAATTATGGAATTCGTTGGACAATGACTTTTGTTTGTCTACTTTCACATTGGATAATGGATCTTCATTTGATGGCCCAAAATCTAGAAGCTGAGGCAAACAAAGTGGGGCTAAAAATAAACACAGCCAAAACAAAAGCCCAGAGTACTTCCAATACCCGCGCTCAACTTAACATTGCCGGAAAGCAAGTCGAGAAAGTTGATAACTTTCTATATTTAGGAAGTGTCGTCTCGGCTAACCGCGATGGCACCGAACTGGATGTGTGCAGCAGAATCGGGAAGGCTAAAGCTGCGTTCGGAATGCTGTCCAAAATCTGGAGAAGCAATGTTATTAGCTTAAGAACCAAGCTACGACTGTTCCGCTCCAACGTAGAATCAGTGCTGCTTTATGGGTGCAGTACCTGGAAGGTGGACACCATTAATACACGCAAGCTGCAAGTATTCGTAAACAAATGCTTAAGAATCATCTTGAGGATTTTTTGGTCGAACCGCATCTCCAACGAACAACTTTATCTGAGAACGGGCCAAGAACCTATAAGCAGTACTATACGAAGAAGAAAGTGGCAATGGATTGGACACACCCTACGGCGCGAAGACAACTCCATTGCGAAATACTCCATGCAGTTGAATCCGCTCGCCCAGGCAGGCAGAATAACGGGACACCCTAGGCAAACGTGACACACAACAGTTTAGGAGGAATCGAGCTCTTTAGGAATGAGTTGGAGGCAGCTCAAATCCGTTGCAGAACTCCGAACAAGATGGCGCATCTAGGCGTGGTTGACGCCCTATGCCCACCGAGAGGTTAAAGGTTCTAACTAAGTAAGTAGTAAATATTTGGCGTAACAGCTCATTAAGTGCCTAGGCCTAGCTTTTCGCAACCACTCGTGTTGTGTGCGTTATGTTTTTCGCACGAATGGATGGGACCTACAGTTTTGTACTGTATCCGAAGGGCAATTTTTATTTGTTTGAGAAGCTTTTTCGTGACAACAATACTCTCGGATGTATTTCAGATGTTCACGAGAGGTGGGACTGTGAAAATACTTGTTGGCGTTTTCTGGGATTTCGAACATTGAACTTCACGCGCAGTGGTCTGACGCACTAACCACTGCGCCACGGCGCCCATGCAAAAACTGGTATGATTTTTCCCCAAAAAATGAGAAATTTCACCAAAAACCATCTGGCATCACTGCTGCCCAGTGATGAATTTGAGCAATAGGGTGACAGACCGGAACCAGAAGGGAAGTATATTTAAAAACTTGTTAGATTGTTTTCATAATCATAATAAGTCATTCCTACAAAACCTCCTTTTCTCTGCGCAGATATGGGTTAGACAAAATTGGTTCAGGAACAACCATTTCTTGAAACTGAGTTACACGTTATGCCCGGTTTAATGTTCTGTGGAAACATAAAAATTAAAAAATTCCTTAGCGTTCTTTTTCTTATTTAGCTACTACGACAAATTAACTTTTTTCACCGGAAGCCCTGGTAGGTAGGTAGGTAGAAGTGGCGGTTCTGTAAAACAGAGACCCAATTAACACATGCTACCTTAGATGTTGATGTGTGTTGGTGAGGACAATCTAGAGCCAGCCTGTGGAGTTTAAGAAGAGGGTTAACTCATTTACGTTTTTACCCGAGATCTCCTCAAGTGAACTGTAGAAGGGTTTGCCTAATGTTTGATGTCTAGCCCTAGCTAGTGCTGGACAAGTGCACATGTAGTGGATAATTGTTTCCTTTTCGGTGGCTATGTTGCAACTACGGCAGTGTGTATTATATGGGATACCTAGTTTGGCTGCGTGCTCTCCTACTGACCAGTGTCCCGTGATTATCGCGATTGTACGGGCAATGTCTTTGCGCGTTCTGTTTAATAGGGCGGTTGTTTTGGTCTTGATGTAGTTAGGCCACATCTTTCTGGATATGACGCAGTTCGTTAACCTGGACCATTTAAGGTTAGCTTTTCTAAGAAAGATTGAGGAGATGTTTGCCTTAATTGTTCCATATGTATATATTTCTTTATTTTTCTCAGTATTGCAATAGCATAATATTTCATAGGGTATTAGAAAGAGGACATACAATCAATAAGTAAAGATCTATTACACCTGTATGAAAAACCAATTTATTACATCCGTTTAAAAAAACTGTATGAAAGATCAAATAGCGCTTATTCTTGGTACTAACCAACCAACTTTTTAATTCGCACGATTTCATCTCGCATCTATTGATTCATTAAATCAATGGGGGGTTTCACATTCACAGTCCCCATTTACCCGATTCCCTTATTAAAAATTCTTGCCACTGCTGGGCTAATTAATGAAAATGAACCTGGTATAAAATTAAGTTGATTGCACTCGTATCACATTGATGCTTTCTATTGAATTGTTTGATGTTTCACCCCGCTGTTATCCATCCACACTTAGATTAATAAAAGGCAATTACGCGATGGTTCTCGGAAAAGGTCTCAGTCGATTTCATTTTCTAGTGAAGTGAGTATGGGTAATTTATAATTTTACTCAAAAACCAGTTGGATACATGGGTGCATAACAAATTGAAAGCATTCGCGTACATGTTTGATTAAACTTTGGAAGGTCCTCGTTACAAAACTGACAACCAAATTAATCCTATAATTTGGTAAACGTATGTATGTATTTATTTATCTTACACACAACATTGAGTTTCGGTACAAAAGGTCACCAATACATCACAAGGAAAGGAGCAAATATCATATTGGATTTATTAATAAGGAAATAAGGAAAACATGACTTGCGTTTGATGTTAAATCAGTTCTATTCATTTAATTATTAGACACAAAATATTGCATTTGGGCAGAGAGGAGAGGAGTCCACTTCTTTTAATTCTTCCATTCTATCGAAAGATAAAAATTAGTCTGTGAGACAAAAAGCAGCGCTTATTTGGACGCGGATTTGCTATACGCGGCAGACTTAGGCAAGAAGGATAATCGCATCAAGGATAAATTCGCCAATATAAGCCTGAAATATCCTCATGCCACAAAGGAACAAAATATTCTGCCAAAATAGGAAAGGGGGACGTCTTTGGTAGGGCAGTTAGTAAATATAGCCTACACGACACCACGTTTAACAACGGCCTAGGGCTAATTGATTTCGCTGTGGAGTGAAACTTCACCATAGCAAGCACATGGTTTATTCATCTCAGCATTCACAAATAGACATGGCGGTCCAATGATTATGAAACGATCAATCAAATTGATCATATTGCGACATTCTCGTACCACCAGTATTCTGGATGTCCGAACATTTCGAGCACCCAACATAGACTCGGATCATTATCTTGTTTTAGCTAAGGTATGAATGCGGATATCCCAATCTTAACAACAACAAAACAATGAATGTGAGAACATTTAACGTCGAAAAGCTATAATCGGTAGAATCTTCACCGAACGCGTAACCGGAAATCTCTTAATCACTCCTATGCCGCCAAATCAAGTGCCGAAGACCAGTGTAAACGCTGCCAACATACTATCATACACTAATGTGCTGGATTTCACCCGACCAACTCCGCGAACCCCTGACGAAGAATGCCGGCGAGTACATAAAGCGGCGCTGCAAAGGAAGACAAGAGCTGCTCGTGAGCCCTACGAGCAAAAGGGATGGGAAGAACATCGGCTTCTCCAAAATTAGAAGAAATAACGAGAATACTACCTCGTAGTAGATCATCATTCAATATAGAAGTTGATAGTCACAATTTCCGTCCACATGAATAAAGCGAGGTGAGAATGAAGAGCGAAGGCTGCTGGATCTAACGGCTTACCGGCCGAACTTATCAAGGCAGCTGGTGATGAATTGGTAGTGAGCATCTCACCATCGTTTGCCCGATCCACAAGAAAGGAAACCCCCTCAACTGAACCAATTATAGAGGCATCAGTCTCATCAACATAGAATATAAGATTTTGTCTGCGATATTGTGTGAACGTCTGAAACCTTTCATAGCCAGCCTGATTGGCCAATATTAGCGCGGTTACAGACTAGGAAAGTCCACTATCAATCTAATTTTCACACTTCGGCAGATCCTGGAGAAAACCCAAGAAGTCGATACTCACCACCTCTTCATCGATTTCAAGGCCGCCTAAGACAGCATCTATAGACAAGAGCTATTGGAGCCATATTTAGTTTTCACATTCCTGCCAAACTTGTCCGTCGGTGCACGACAATTCAACTGTAAAGCCCTATCTCGAGCAACTAAGAAGACTCTGTATAAGACTCTTATCTTCCCAGTCCTGCCACACGTCGCTGAAACATGGACTTAATTAAAAGTGGATGAAGATATCTTTGGTCACTTCGAGAGAAAAATTCGGTCCCGTTTACCTTGACGAGTTTTGAAGGGCAGGATTCAATCACGAACTATACAAGCTGTGCAGCGACATCGACCTAGCCAAAAAACTGCGTATTGTGCATTAGTGAATGGACATCAATCCCCGGCCCGCAGAATTCGAATCTAACTCAGACGAACGACGCAGTAGAGAGCTTCCTCGTCGTAGGTGGCGCGCACAGGTACAAGCGGACTTCAAACAACTTGGAATGCATAACTGTGAGCAATTAGCTAAAGACTGAGCTAAATGGAGATATTTATTGGTTGAGGCCCACCTTCACCCCGAACTGTAACGCCATTCAAGTAAGTAAAATGAAAAAAAACAAAAAAACGCATAACAGGGTAGGCTTGTCTTCCTTTTTTTCCGTCCAAGTTCTCTGTGAATTTATTACCGAACTTGATAAAATTGTACTCAAGTTTATCAAGGTTTCAATTTCAATTTATTATTAAATGAGTTAATACATGATACTACAAGATTTTAAATCTTAAAATTAAGTATCTAAATATAAGGCAGCAACTTAGAACAAAAAATAAAAACCAGAATTCATTAAAGATAATATTTAAGTAGTAATAAGAGTTAAGTAGTAGTAGCAAGTGAATTATTCTATTTTTGATTTAAATTAAGTTGATAAAAGTCGAAATTTAATCAAGTTGATAAATGTTGAAATGTCTTCCTCTTGAACATGGGTAGTGAAGTAATCGTCTGCAATTCGACTGGAAGACTATTCCAGAGTCGAATAGCTGAGACGATGAAGGAGCGTTCTGCTATCGTGTGGGAAAAGCGTGGAAATATCAAACGTACAACTCTACGTGACTGAGCAAAGAGTAACATTTCACTCAAGTATTCAGGGCAATTGTTCTGAATAATACTATGAAGCTTTAAAAGGTTTCTGAAAGAGTAGTATCTATCCAACTTGATTCCCAGGAGATTCGAATTTAGATGCGAAACACTGGTGAACCTTCGGACATTGTATATAAATCGCACACAGTCATAAAAAGCAACATTTAGTTTACGACTACATTCAAAATCCATGCAAGGATACACATTACAATTGAACATGAAAAACGGGACGATGAGGCTTTTCACTAGACGCATTTTCAAGCTGGGAATCAGCAGATGAGATGAACATCTTAATGTACGCAGACCGCAGTAGATTTTCCTAATCGAGTCAGAAACGGCATCACAGCAACTGAGAGAGGAATTAATACTGAAGCCTAAATACCTAATCTTATTGACGTACGGAATGGTTTTACCATCAAGGACTATGGATGGAAAATCAAAACAATTGACTTGACCCCTCGAGAGGATCATAGCCTCAGTTTTCAAGGGATTAAGCAAAAGTTTATTTAAAAAAGACCAACTTTGAATCCTCAAAAGATCCTCATTAACCCGCGCAACACAATCTTCCATCAAACCAATAGGTCGAGCTAGGTATATGGAAACATCGTCTGCATACATCAGTACTTTGCAATGGCCAACTGATTCGGGAAGGTCGTTAATAAAGAGCGAAAACAACCAGGGTCCCAAAACTGAACCCTGTGGTACCCCGGAATCAACAAAAGTTGGTGTGGAGGTTCCGCTTTCCGTTTTTACGACCTGCACCCTATTTGTGAGGTATTCACTCAGCAGCTTAAGAGCAGTAGAAGAGAAATTAATGTTGTTCCTAAGTTTAGAGAGCAGAATTGAATGGTCAATGCTATCAAATGCTTTAGAAAAGTCTAAAAGGACCATAAGCCCAAACTTACCAGCATCGAGTGCAAAACGAAGGTCAGAAGTTACCTTTAACACGGCTGATTCGCAGCTATGTTTATTCCGAAAACCAGACTGGCAATCAGATATCATATTGTTCACAGTTAAATAATTTTGTATCTGTTTAGAGATCATTTTTTCAAAAACTTTCGATAAAAAACACAAAAGACTAATGGGCCTGAAATCTGAGCATTTGATTTGACTGACTGAATGACACCCAGAACATCGACTACCCCTACACAGTCAAAAGAAAAAGACTGACAAGAGCCTAAGGAATATGTTTCAATATGCCGACTGTTTGGAACACTGGAGTGAGGAGCGAAAAACCTGCTCATGTCTTCTGGGTTTAACGAGCACTTTAGTTTACCTTTATCCTTAGTTACACCTTCTGCTTTGAGATTTCTCCATAGCTCTTTTGAACTCAGTGTAGGATCAAGTTTTTTCAGTATATGTGTCCTCTTAGACGAACGGATTACAGCATTGACATTATTTCGAGCAACTGTGTATTGCCTCCTGTTGAACTCTGTCGGATTTCGTTTATATGACCTATAGAAACGCTCTCTCTCCCTAATAAGCAATTTAATTTCATTATTGTACCAAGGGCAACATTTAGTTTTAACTCGTTTAGTAAGAATAGGAACGTAATCGTTGTAAAGCCTATTCACAATGGTATTAAAAATGTCAACTTTGTTACTGATGTCTGGTGTATTATAGATTTCGTGCCAGTTAAAGTCATAGCTGTCCCTTTGAAGGCCCGCGAAATCAAAATTTCGAAATGATCTGTAACTGTAAAATCCACTGTTATGTGTCTCGTAAACATTAAAATCAAGAGAGCAAAATAAAAAATCATGAATGAATTCAGAAGTGGGCCTTACTTGATCATTGCCGAGTATTCTTCGCTTTGAGCTAGTCAAGAAAAGATCTAACAATGATGGCTTGATGATTGACTGAAAACATGTCGGATATCGATTATTAACGACCGATAGACCAAGTTTATCACAGAAATAGCGGAACAAACATATAGTGCTATTGTTAGCTAAGAGGTTAACATTGAAGTCACCACCAATTAGCATATGGTATGTTCGTACTTAGGACTTAACTTCAACAGAATATCTTCCAGTTCCTTCAAATTCTCCTCTTTAAAAGTATATAGGGGACCAATTCTTTCCTCACGATCATTCCTAAATAATTTGAAACCAGGTAACTTAACGAGTTGGGACGAAATGCTACAATTAAGCCATGCCTCGGACACCATAATTACATCTAACTTGGAAGTACTAAACATTTGGTAAAGTGCAGTATATTTTAACCGTATACTTCCTGCATTTAAGTGTCATATACTCAGACCGTTGAATGCACCAACACAATATATTGAGAACGCTCCTTACATTGTCATGATCTAGACCGAAAACCATAATAATAATTTAACATTAAGTGAAATACCCAGCCAGAAGAAGACATCTTAACAAAAATCAGACTTATATATCCAAAACAGAAAAAAGTTAGTGAAAATATAAAGATTTTAGACATTAGAAAATAATAATTCATTTAACCAAACTACGCAATAAATTCATAGGCGCAAAATTATAGTCGTAAAAAGTACACTTTAAAAAGATTTTAGCACGTAACAAAGTCAAAATTAGTGTTTTCCTATTTATAGTCGACATAAAACCCACTTTATACGTATCACCTCGCGCACCTTTAACTTTTAGAGTGGGCTTTTAACCATCTGTCATCCGCCATTCTTTTTCACTTTTTCAAATCCAAACTTCAGCCAACCAACGGCTGAAATTCATGTACGACATTGGTCCCTAAACTGTGTTGGGGACCTGCATTGCGATTGATCGGGAAACTACTGACTGCCCAAAACTTGGCTTGGGCCAGTAGCGCAACAATCAAGTTCGTGATGAAGTGCTTACTTTACCTCCTAGTGGTGGTCCCCGGGCAACTATACGTATAAACCCTTATACGTATAGGCCAAAATTGTAAGTGCGGGTTGTCTAGGGCCTTGATTCTAGGCTAGGTAACGTGGGCCAGCAACCTGCGTTACTGAAACCAGCTCGCTACTGAAACCGACACTATGCCTCGGATAAGGACTGATCACATGTTGACGACTTTTGGCTATTGTACCCGGACAAAGATAGGTTTCTGGAATGTAAAGACGCTCCTCGACTCGGGAAGAGAAGGTCCTTACAATGCCAGATTCCTCCAACTGGAAAAGGAATTCATGCGATATAAACTGGACATTTTGGGGGTAAGTGAAGTAAGATGGTTAGAAGCGGGTGAGTACCAGTCTCCAACGCGTAACACTGTACTACTCTATTCTGGAAGACCATCCGGAAGTCCGCGGGAATATGGAGTCGGACTACTGCTAACAACAACAGCACGCAAGGGCCTGATTTCCTGGCAGCCTCATGGTGATAGGATTTTGACGGCCAGATTCCGGACTAGAGTACGACGCGTCACCATCATACAGTGTTACGCCCCAACGAATAGTTCGTCTGAGGACGAAAAGGAGAGCTTCTACAATCTCTTAAGCGCCGTCTTCAACGCAACACCAAATGGAGACATTGTCATAGTGATGGGGGATTTGAATGCCAACGTAGGCAGCGACAACGAAGGGCTCAAGCATGTAATCGGGAAGCATGGACTAGGCAACCGCAATGACAACGGCGAAAGGTTTGTGGATTTCTGCAATGCCAACCGCCTTGTGATAGGTGGCACCATGTTTGAGCACAAGACCTGCCACAAAGTCAGCTGGGTTTCCAATGACAGGCAAGCAACCTCCAACCAAATTGACCATTTTGCTATCAGCCGCCGCTTTAGAAGCAGTCTCCTGGACGTCCGAAACAGACGAGGGGCAGATGTGGGGATAGTACGTGATCACCATCTTATGATAGCTACTCTCCAACTACGCACTGCTGCAGTTCGAAGATCCCACGACAACACAAGAATGCCCAGGTTCAACATCGATAGACTTAGTGATCCCTCAGTGCGCCAACAATTAAGGGAGCACTTTTCGCAAGGTGTGGAAGCAATCAGCAGCTCAATGCCCGCAACCATCCAAGACCATTGGTGTGCTGTGAAAAATGTTTTTACATCTGGTGCTGAAAGAATTGTCGGTCGATCGCAGGGAAGACAGGGGGCGTGGCTTTCCGAGGATACCTGGAGACGGATTGACGAACGAAAACAGCTAAAAGCTCGCGTTGCAGCTACCCCAGCAGCAGGGAGAAGCGAGCTAGAGTCCCTATATCGCATGAAGATGAGAGAAGTTCAGCGTAGCGTACGACGTGACAAGCGCAACTACATCAACGCGCTGGCTACAGAAGCAGAAGAAGCTGCACGGAGGTGCGACAGCAGGACTGTCTACAGAATCACGAAAGAGCTGACAGGTGGTCGCAGCTCCAGCCAATACCTAGTGAAAAGCCTAGACGGCTCCTTGCTCATTTCGGATGAGGACCAGCTCAAGAGATGGAAAGAGAATTTTGCTACGGTTTTGAACCGTGTATTCGCTAGCGACATGCTCCCAAATCAGACTGAGATGCCCGAGGTGAGAAGTTCCCGAATACGCACCACGACTCCCAGTAAAGATGAGATCATTACCGCGATCAAGGCACTCAAAACCAACAAGGCGGTAGGACTTGACGGTATTCCAGCAGAGCTCTTACGAGCAACGCCAACAACATCGGCTGAGCTTCTGCTTCCACTTATAGATAGAGCTTGGGAAGCTGAGAGCTTTCCTAACGAGTGGAAAAAGGGAATGATCGTCAAGCTTCCTAAGAAAGGAAATTTAATGGAGTGCGGAAACTGGAGGGGTATCTGCGTGCTGCCTGCTGTAGCTAAGATAATAGCTAAAATCATCCTTGAGCGAATCAAACAACATCTCGAAGACACACTCGATGCCGAACAAGCAGGTTTCCGCTCTGGATCCTCCTGTGCCGACCACATCAACACCCTGCGGATTATCATCGAACAGTGTGTTGAATATCGATCGCCACTGCACCTGCTGTTCATCGATTTTGAGAAGGCGTTCGATAGTGTCAACAGGGAGTTTATTTGGCGTGCCTTACGCAGGAGAGGCATTCCCGATAAACTAATTGTTATTATCAAAGCTGCATATGAAGGCTCCAAATGTCACGTTCTGCACAGGGGAAGGTTGTCTGAGGAATTTGAGATCCAAAGTGGGGTAAGACAAGGCTGTATCCTTTCACCAATATTATTCCTATTGGTGATTAGCGATGTGCTTCATGCAACTTTGTCGACGGGAAACGGAGGAATTCGATGGACTCTTACATCTCAACTGAAGCATCTTGACTACGCAGACGATGTATGTTTACTCTCCCACAGAATTATGGACCTCCACCAAATGACAGCAGATGTGGAGAGGGAGGCAGGTGTCGTCGGGCTGAAAATTAATACGACAAAAACTAAAATCATCAGCCTTGGAACTAACTCATCGGCTCAAATATGCATTGCTGGACAACCGGTAGAGAGAGTAGAGGATTTCCAGTATCTTGGGAGTATTGTCTCGACCGATGGTGGAACCGAACTGGATATAGCCAACAGGATCGCCAAAGCAAAGTCCGCGTTCGGGATGTTGTCCAAAATATGGCGAAGCAATGCAATCAGTTTGAGCACCAAAATAAGACTGTTCCGCTCCAACGTTGAATCCGTGCTGCTATATGGTTGCAGCACGTGGAGAGTGACCACTACTATCACCAGAAAGCTGCAAACGTTCGTTAATAGGTGTCTGCGCAATATCTTAAGGATTTTCTGGCCCAATCGTATCTCTAACGAACACCTTTACGAGAGAACGGGTCAGGAACCAATAGGCACAACTATCCAACGGCGGAAGTGGCAGTGGATTGGTCACACGTTCCGAAAGGGTGACAGCTCCATAGCGAACCATGCTATGCAATGGAACCCTCTAACTCAGGATGGCAGAAGACCTGGCGGTCCGCGGAAAACATGGCGCAGAACAGTCGAGTAGGAGGCACGGCAGTTAGGGAAAAGTTGGGGAGAACTCAGACACATTGCCAGAAACCGTACACGATGGCGCGTAGGCGTAGTAGAGGCCCTAGGACCCACAAGGGGATACAGGACATAAGCAAACTGTGTTTTTGTTCTCAAACTTTAAATTTTTGAGTTTGGGTCGATACTAGTTGTAGTTAGGTTAAATTTTTTTATAATTCAATTCAAAGTTAAGTACCTGCTTTAAAGATAAAGAGATGATAATTAGTGGCTACTAACATTCTTTAAAATCAGATGACTATAATTTTGTGCCATAATCTCTTACTAAATATAAATTTAAAAAAGTAAAGATGGCATCACTGGCCGAAAGCAAAAATTCAGTTATTTGTTAACGAATAGATAAGAAAATTAAACAATGACAGAATTATACACAAATCTTCTTAGAACAGCATCAGCAGCAACAGTGGTGAAGGTCAGTTACTTCCTCCAGAGCATAGAGATTCTAGCAAGAGCGAGTTGACAATGCAGGTAGGTCTTTTTTCCGCAGTCTCTTTGATGAAAACCCTCCCACCTCTCGTAAAAACAGAGTGCATGCATTTGTTGCGGCGAAGTTCATTGGCTTTCCGGAAAAGTGCATGATCATGCTTGGTGAGGCTTTCATACACACGCACAAACTTGTTGCTGGCGAAACCAAGGTCATTCAGAGTGATTAATTTGCCGTTTTTTTTTTATAGTACTCTGCGACCTTCTTCAGCAGGTTTATTTTGCTTCGGGCGTGTGGAAGTTTCACAATTACTGCACTATTGGGAGAATTTCTCACGGGGTCTGTGCGAAAAATGTCAATCGGCGTTAATGGCGACAAGTTATTTTTAGTGCAAAGCTGCTGAAATATATCCGCGAGATTTTCGTTTGCTGTCGTTGGTATTCCATGTAAAACAATATCTCCTGCAATATTCCTTCGGGCGAGATCATCGAGTTGAAGTTTAAGCTGGGTGTTATCATTTTCAAGCATTTGCGCTTTGATTATTGATAGTTCATCCTGGAAAACACCAACGCCAGAACAATGACTGATTGCATTGTCGACACTGATCTTACAGTCGAGCACTGAGTTGTTAATGGAGCTGTATCTCTCATTACTTTCGTGTTCAAGCGACATAACCTTTGCATTGAAGTCACTTTCAATTTTATTAAGACGTTCAGACAGAGTGTTGAACATTGTGTTGATCTCGACTTTCAACTGCGAAACGATCGTTGGAAAGATTTTTTGTCAACGCTTCCAGTCGTGCTTCTATTTTGTCCCATAATTTGGTAGAAGACAGGTGCGTAACTGGAGAACCGGATAATGGAGGGACAGAGACAACACTTTTATCTGTCGATCTCAGGTTTCGTTGTTGGTCGTTTAAATTGGACATTCTGTTATATGTACTCACAGTATAATAAAAGGAAATAATTGTTCAATTAATTGATGATGTTAATTTAAAGCCCGAACTGGTAAAGCAAAATAAAGATCTTTTATTTAAGAACCACAGCGAATGTTTTTTACTCCCAAATTACTGGTTATAAATGGAAAATACTGAACTTATTGCGGAGCTAAAACAAACACTACTCTCTCTTATTCATCAGAGCCGCCAAAACTATACATGGATGTGTGAAAGTAGTTTTTGTAGAAATGTTCAGCTTTTTTCTTTTAATCTGCTCGGCTTCCTATGATTTACATTTTAGATTAGATTAGGTTTTATTTGTTTAAATTTTTAGTTTATACATATTTTTAACAAGAAAATCTAAAAGCATGGCAATGCCGTCTGCCTGGTTAACAATTGTTACAATTATTTTTTTTTAAGTTGTAATAAAAGGTTTGTTAAGAGAATCATAAAAAATAACAAGATAAATAAACTTAGAGGTTTTGTTCAGTTATCCTTCCAAGGTAACCTAGTGCAATCTGAAATAGTTGTACAGCTTAGAAACTTCTACCTCATTGAGCAGGGCCATGGTTTAGCCTCCGTATTTCTTTCAGGATTGGACACCTGCCAACAAAGTGCAGAATATCCTCCCTTTCCTGCAAGTTGCATAAGCAGTATAAAACAGGCAGTTCATCGCGAGATGTAGTTAAGATGGAGAAGTGCACCCCGAAGTTTAAGGTTATAGATATCTCATCCACGCTAAGTTCACCCCGGAAATAATTCCTAAGCTGCAGGTTGTAACATAATCGACTATATATTTGCCTGTGTACAGATCCCGAGGCATATCCCAGAAATCGCTCCCTGTATGCAGATCAGGGCTGCCGAAGTGACTACTAAGGGAGCATTCGTACTCCCCTCTCATGCACTGTACTCCTGTACTCCTCTCATCGTAATTTTACTCCCTTTACAATATTCCGATTTTTTTTTCAAAAAGATACGTACTGATTTGAGTATTTTGTTTTGAAGATTTTATTTTGAATAGTCCGCTATTCCGCCATCTGTCATAAAATGTGCTGTCATTTTCTGACAGATAAGACGTTAAAAAACTAATTCAAATGGAATGATATCGCTTCAACAATGCATTGAAATTCTTAAAATTCACTACAAACATTCACTGGAACAATTCGAAAAGTTAGAAGATTCCTCGGTCGATGCGAAGCACCTTCTGGCGTAGTAATTGTTAAACTGGTTCAGAAATTTGAGCTTCTGGGACAAGTTTATGATGTCAAGAACCAAAATCGTGCAGGTCGAGCAACAATAACTAGAAATATTGCTGAACTGCGCCAACTACAGAGGTACATATAAGTCTCCTAAATATCGCATATAAGATCCTGTCTGCCGTACTATGTGAACGCCTAAAACCGATCGTCAACAACTTGATAGGTTCTTATCAGTGCGGTTTCAGGCCTGGAAAGTTCACCATTGACCAAATATTCACACTACGGCAGGTCTTGGAAAAAACCCATGAATATAAAATCGATACGCACCACCTTTTCATCGATTTCAAAGTTGCCTATGATATCATGTATAGAGACGAGTTATAAAGAGCCATGTCTAGTTTTGCTCAAGAGATGGAAAGAGCATTTTGCTACGGTTTTGAACCGTGTATTCGCTAGCGATATGCTCCCAAATCAGACTGAGATGCCCGAGGTGAGAAGTTCCCGAATACGCACCACGACTCCCAGTAAAGATGAGATCATTACCGCGATCAAGGCACTCAAAACCAACAAGGCGGTAGGACTTGACGGTATTCCAGCAGAGCTCTTACGAGCAACGCCAACAACATCGGCTGAGCTTCTGCTTCCACTTATAGATAGAGCTTGGGAAGCTGAGAGCTTTCCTAACGAGTGGAAAAAGGGAATGATCTTCAAGCTTCCTAAGAAAGGAAATTTAATGGAGTGCGGAAACTGGAGGGGTATCTGCGTGCTGCCTGCTGTAGCTAAGATAATAGCTAAAATCATCCTTGAGCGAATCAAACAACATCTCGAAGACACACTCGATGCCGAACAAGCAGGTTTCCGCTCTGGATCCTCCTGTGCCGACCACATCAACACCCTGCGGATTATCATCGAACAGTGTGTTGAATATCGATCGCCACTGCACCTGCTGTTCATCGATTTTGAGAAGGCGTTCGATAGTGTCAACAGGGAGTTTATTTGGCGTGCCTTACGCAGGAGAGGCATTCCCGATAAACTAATTGCTATTATCAAAGCTACATATGAAGGCTCCAAATGTCACGTTCTGCACAGGGGAAGGTTGTCTGAGGAATTTGAGATCCAAAGTGGGGTAAGACAAGGCTGTATCCTTTCAATAGCGATGTGCTTCATGCAGCTTTGTCGACGGGAAACGGAGGAATTCGATGGACTCTTACATCTCAACTGAAGCATCTTGACTACGCAGACGATGTATGCTTACTCTCCCACAGAATTATGGACCTCCACCAAATGACAGCAGATGTGGAGAGGGAGGCAGGTGTCGTCGGGCTGAAAATTAATACGACAAAAACTAAAATCATCAGCCTTGGAACTAACTCATCGGCTCAAATATGCATTGCTGGACAACCGGTAGAGAGAGTAGAGGATTTCCAGTATCTTGGGAGTATTGTCTCGACCGATGGTAGAACCGAACTGGATATAGCCAACAGGATCGCCAAAGCAAAGTCCGCGTTCGGGATGTTGTCCAAAATATGGCGAAGCAATGCAATCAGTTTGAGCACCAAAATAAGACTGTTCCGCTCCAACGTTGAATCCGTGCTGCTATATGGTTGCAGCACGTGGAGAGTGACCACTACTATCACCAGAAAGCTGCAAACGTTCGTTAATAGGTGTCTGCGCAATATCTTAAGGATTTTCTGGCCCAATCGTATCTCTAACGAACACCTTTACGAGAGAACGGGTCAGGAACCAATAGGCACAACTATCCAACGGCGGAAGTGGCAGTGGATTGGTCACACGTTCCGAAAGGGTGACAGCTCCATAGCGAACCATGCTATGCAATGGAACCCTCTAACTCAGGATGGCAGAAGACCTGGCGGTCCGCGGAAAACATGGCGCAGAACAGTCGAGAAGGAGGCACGGCAGTTAGGGAAAAGTTGGGGAGAACTCAGACACATTGCCAGAAACCGTACACGATGGCGCGTAGGCGTAGTAGAGGCCCTAGGACCCACAAGGGGATACAGGACATAAGTAATGTCTAGTTTTGGCATCCCTGCCAAGCTCGTCCGTTTGTGCAGAATGGCGATGGATAATTCTCGCAGGTTCATCAAAGTCGATAAGAACATCACCGAACCGTTCGATGTCAGGAAAGGTTTTAGACAAGGCGACGCGCTATCATGCGATCTCTTTAACATAGTACTTGAGAGAATTGTACGAAACTCACAAGCCAACACCGGAGGTACAATCTTCTTCAAGTCTGTAAAACTACTCGCTTATGCCGATGACATTGACATAATCGGAAGAACTCAGCGGGCCGTCAATGGGGCATTTACAAGTATTGAGAATGAGGCAGCAAAGATGGGTCTAGCGGTCAATGAAAGCAAAACAAAATATATGCTGTCTACAAAAAAGGACACCCAACATCGGCGTCTTGGACATAACGCCACAATAGACAGATATAATTTTGAGGTAGTAAAGGATTTTGTCTACCTAGGCTGTATGGTGAACTCCGCAAATGACATCAGTAGGGAGATCACACGAAGAATTACTCTTGCCAATCGTACTTCTATGGGCTTAAACGGCAATTGAGTAGCAAAGCTCTATCTCGAACTACTAAGGTAACTCTCTATAAGACACTAATTATCCCAGTCCTGTTGTATGGCGCAGAGGCATGGGCTTTGGACAAAACCGGATGAGGATGCCCTTGGTTATTTCGAGAGAAAAGTTCTTCGAGCGATCTTTGGTCCCGTCTGCATAGACGGTGAGTGGAGGAGAAGGAGGCAGCTGGCTCATAACCGTGCTGGCTGGAGAGGTTTGTTGGTTGAGGCCCAGGTCCACCCCGGACTGTAGCGCCATCTAAGTAAGTAAGTAATGGCGTTACTGGTGTTTTTGTGTTTCGGCTTAGCGCGAAATATTTGACGGAGAACTGGATGTTGACAGCCTAACGAGTGGCAAAGAGTGTTAAACATTTGGTGAAGACTTTCGCCAGATACAAATGGAATTCCGACAAGGATAGCATCGTTAGCTAGGCTCTTTTGATTTTGGTCATTCATCTGCGATTTAAGGCAAGCAACTTCGGCCTTTAAGTTGTGTACTTCGCTCGCGCAGCTTTCAAGAACCTTGACCCTCTCACTGAAAGCGGACATCTCGTCTCTTATTTGTTGGTAGCTGTTTGCCATTTTTTCTTATATTTTTTTCAATTTTTGCCGAGATATTTTCTTCCAAGAATGATAATCTCTTATGAATAGATACACCCTGGTCTTTGATTTCCTTCCATAAGAGCGACAAATCACTTTTCGAATTTTTTGCTTTAAGTGAGTTCGTTGCCGGAGATTTGGAAGGAATATTTTTAATGTGAGATCTCAAAATTGCGGGGGATGTCATTTTTACCGGAACCCAAATAATCCAGTTATTTTAAGCAATTTTCAGACGACTTTTTGATCGAAATGACACCACATACGTAATGAAAATCGTATAACTTTAATTCAGCCGATATTAACAATTGTTGACAAAGACTTTAGAACCGAAAATAATGAAAGTTGGGTGAAAAAACCGTGTGAATCCAAAAAATGATACTGCCGCACAAAAAACACGTATACTGCTCAGCTGACATTCTTTCTATTGAGCAATGTTTTTGTTGGAGAAGCATCTCCTCTACGTCGACCCGATTGGAGTTTTGGATCTCAAAATCTTGTCCTTTAAATTTGTTTCCATGCACAAGTTCTTCGTGAAATAGACACCGTAGTATTTATACTCATTTACCACTTCGACATTTAAGCCATTGTAGTACCACCTTTCATTAGTGCAATCCCCCCTCCGCCTCTCCTGAAAATCATTACGTTCGATTTATTCAAATTCACCAGCAAGTTTTATAAGGTATAGTATTCGTTCAGTATATAGATCATCATCTGGAGAGATTCCGGTGTGTATGCTAGTAAAACGAAGTCATCTACGAAAAGTAAGGCATTAATACGGTGACTAGCGTACTCAATGTCTGCAGGAAGGGAGTGGATCACATCTTCGACGAACAAGGCAAAAAGGGATGGACTCAGCGCGCATCCTTGTCTCACTCCCGATCTAGTCGTGAACCATTCCGAAAGTTTTTCACCATTCCACACCGCTGCTCGTGTTTCGCCGTAAAGATTTTGAATCACTCAGTCAAACTTCCGCGGCATTCCCATGTCATACAGCTTGTAAAACAGAGCGTCCCGATCTACTGTGTCGAATGCTGCCCTAAAGTCGACGAAAAAAGCATATACTCGTAATTTTCTCCCTTTCCTGAGGAAAGATTCAGCAATGCTCCTTAGCACAAAAATATGGTCAATGGTGGAGTAACCCAGCCTTAATCCTGCTTGATGTTCGTCCAATAATTTATTTTCAGTAATCCACCTATTCATTCGGCATTGTAGAACCGCAGTGAAGATCTTGTAGGATGAGTTCAGAACGCGATGCCTCTATAATTTGATGGATCCGATATATGGTATTAACTTTCTTGTGGATTGGAGAAATGAGTGCGTCCTTGAATTGCCTTCGAATTATGCCACTTTCAGGAATTCTATTGTAAACACGCTGGGGATGATTTATTAGATTAGGAGTACCATATTTATAAAATTCGACCGGAATTCAATCCGATCCTGGACCATTTCTCTTTCTACCCGAGTTAGTCTCGTTTTTTAATTCGCAGTTCGAACGAATTGCATAACTCCAACAATTTAGAAACTTTTGCATTATAAACCTTGTGTCTGGACTGCTGAATTATTCCTGCTGCACTGTTAGGTTAGGTTAGGTTAGGTTAGGTAGGGTTATGAGGTTATCATAAAACACTAGGCACCAAAGTGGGCCCATCGCGATCCCTAGGAAACCTTCACCGCAAAAGACCTAAACCCATTCCCCCAAGCAATTAATCTCCCTACAAAATTTGAAGAGATCCTTGTTATGGTTCAAGGACCTCACCTCCTCCAAGTTATCGAAGAAGTATCTACCAAGGTACTTTAGCCTTATCCTGGCAATTCCTTGACATTCACAGAGTATATGAGTTATATCCTCTGAGACATGTAGGTCATCGCAGTACCTACAAACATCCGTATCGGATAATCCTAGTCTCATGGCATTCCTCTTTAGGAGACAGTGGCCAGAGAGCATTCCTATCGCTGTTCTTGGCCTCGATCTACCTAACTTGATTATCTCCCCAGATTTTCTGCGATCTAACACAGGCCACAAGGCCTTAGACACCCTGTGACCATCTAAGTTTGACCATCTTAGATTAGCCGTGTCAATGATTTTATCCCGGATAATTCCCTTAGCCACGCACCCTGGTGGCTTAATACTACCAAGCATATCGCTACGTGGGAGCCCCGCTCCTCTTTTAGCCAGCGCGTCGGCCTGCTCGTTGCCTTCAATATCGCAATGTCCAGGTACCCAACATAATCTGACTCGGTTCTGCGTACATAATGCCCTAAGCATTGTGCGGCAATTCCTGATTATCTCAGATTTGGTGACGTAAGACTCTACCGCGCTAAACAGCCTGACTGTCAATGTATATGGCAATATTCTTATCGGATATTGATCCCATCTCAAGTAATTCCGCAGCTTTAAGTACAGCTAGAACCTCTGCTTGGAACACACTGCATGTGTCCGGAAGTCTCAGGGCCACCTGTAGGTTCGTATCTCGCGAGTAAATACCTGACCCCGTGCCCTCACTGGTCTTAGAACCATCTGTGTATATTGCAATCTTGTTATGGACAGAGACTGTCTTCCTTTGCCAGTCCTCTCTAATAGGATACAGTACTTCGTATGGTGCGTCGAAGTCTAAGGTGCGACGTATATCGTCCGATTCGTCAGGGAACAGATTCCTTGAGAATGGAGCTGTGTCCTATGTTATTAGTCCTGAAGAGACCAACGTCAGTGAGCCGAACGTAAGGATGGGTCTGACTACCATGATGTATAGCCAGCGCATCATTGCGGTCTTCAGGCCCCATTTTTTTCCCGCGGTCCGCTTACAGATGAAGAGAGCATTATATGGTTTGCGGACTCTTTCCTGTATGTTAAATTTCCAATTTAGCTGCCTATCCAGCATTATCCCAAGATAACTAGCGCGATCCGAAAGGGAAAGCTCCACCCCTGCTAGCTTAGGCAGTTTGAAGGGTGGTATCTTGTATTTTCTACTGAAGAGTACCAATTCAGTTTTATCCGGGTTGACGTGTAGTCCACACCCTCTAGCCCATTTTTCGAGACTATTAAGAGCTGATTCCATCATTTCACTTAATGTATCAAGGAACTTGCCCTGAACTAAAATTACCACGTCATCCGCGTAAGCAGTGACGCTTATGCCTGTATTGCTTAGTTCTTTAAGTATCCCATCGATGACTAGAACCCAGAGGTGGGGGAGATAACGCCTCCCTGGGGAGTTCCCCTGGTAACGGATTTTCTTATTGAACTGTTTCCGATAGTGGAGTTAATGTTTCTAGTGCCGAGCATATTGCAGAGTCAATTGCTAATGCTATGCTCGACATTCATAGATTCTAGGGCCTGTTTGATGGCCCTTCCTTCTACATTATTGAACGCACCTTCTATATCTAGGAAGGCTGCTAGTGCGAATTGCGTATAGTGAATGCTAACTTCTATCTTCCCTACTACGTCGTGTAAAGCTGTTTCCACCGATTTCCCCTTCAAATATGCATGCTGAGCTTTGCATAGAATCCCGTTGCAACACTTACTTCTGATGTGAATATCAAGAAGTCTTTCAAGTGTCTTGAGGAGGAATGACGAGAGACTTATGGGTCTGTAGTCTTTCGCTGAAGTGTGGTTTGGTTTACCTGGCTTAGGTATGAATATAACCCGCACTTCCCTCCATGCCACTTTTACGTAGCATGACCTTAAACAATGTTACAAAATTTCCCTAAGCATGTTTCTGACCTTTTTTTTTTATGGTTGCGCCAAAGGGTGCTACTGCTACTGGCATGCACGATTCGCAAACCTGAATACTCGATGCCAGGAATACGCCTACGTACTAAACCACACCCTGCACACTTCAACCACTCTCCCCGCGGGACTACCGTTAGGTATTACTTCGCGGGGCTGGTTAGCTATTTAAGCTCTTCATTCGCTGTCTTCCGCTTCTTGTTCCAAAAGTGTTGCCGGTTGGACTTGGTTGCTCTTTCTGACTCTTTCCAGCCGCCTAAGTTCCTGCACGATTATCGCTGCAACTTGTTTCACCGCGTCCCATATTGCATTCGATGCTATCATATGGTGCACAATGTTTTCGGGGGTTGGTATTTCTCCAATTTTTTCCTCCAGTTCTCTGTGCTCTATATGAAAACGTGGGCACTGAAAAAATACGTGCTGAGCGTCTTCTGAGGCCTCTCCGCAATTTGGACAGTTGGGAGATTTATCGAGCCCAAACCTGTTGAGATACGCTCGAAAGCAGCTATGTCCGATTAGGAACTGGCTAAGATAGAAATCTACCTTTCCGTGTTTCCGGTCCATCCATTTTTGGATATCCGGTATAAGTCGATGGGTCCATCTTCCCTTTGAGGACTGGTTCCATCGCTCCTGCCATGCTCTAATGCTTCGCTGTCTTTCTTCCAGCTTGATATTTTTGACTGACGCTTGAGGTTCCTGAATTTTGGCGTCGTAGGTCCTTTGTAGCTCGATAGCGAAGATATCCGCTGGTAGCATTCCCGCGATGACACATACACATAGTCTGTTGACAGAGTTTATCCTTCTTGCGTAGGCCTTTTTCATCATAGCTTTGGCCCATATGGGTGCCGCATACATAAGGATGGACTGCACCACCCTTGATAGAATAAGTCTCCTTTGTTGCCTAGGTCCTCCTATATTTATCATTATTCTTGATAAGGCACCGCTCACCCGAGCCGCTTTGTCACACGTTCTTTCAAGGTGCTCCTTGTAAGTGAGCCTCGCGTCGATCATCACACCTAGGTATTTGATAGCCGATTTTGATGTCGCATTATGATCTCCTACTCTGATGGTGATTTCCTCTCTTTTCTTGCGGCTGCTTACCAATACTGCCTCTGTTTTATGTTCGGCGAGCTCTAACCCGACTGCTGCCATCCACCGTTTGACTTTTCGGATACATTCATTTGCAATATCCTCTATTTCCTCTAGATGTTTTGCAACCACGACAATTGCAATATCATCGGCGAAGCCTATGATTTTTCCCTCATTTGGGATTCCAAGCCTTAGAACCCCATCATACATAATGTTCCAAAGGATAGGGCCTAATACCGATCCTTGTGGAACTCCGCCAGATATGTGGTACTGCTTTACTCCATCGTCGGTATCGAAGAGCAGAAACCGTTTCTCGAAGTAGCTCAGTATTATTTTAATTAAGAACCATGGCACCATCATTGACCTAAGCGATTGCACTATGAGTCCCCAATTCGCAGAATTGAACGCGTTTTTGACATCCAATGTTATTACGGCACCGTATTTCTTTGCACCGCCTCTCCATCTCCTGCCCTGAATAGCTTCTTCCAAGGTTGTAGTTACCCTTCTTATTGCGTCTGCTGTAGAACGAGCTTTCCTAAAACCGTACTGTTGGTTGGAGAGTCCCCCGGCTTCACCAATTGCCACTTCTAGTCGGTTGCGTATGATTCGCTCCAGTATTTTACCCATTGTGTCTAACAGGCATATGGGACGGTATGACGAGGGCTCGTCTAGTAGTTTTTTCCCTTTAGACAGCAGAACTAGACGTTGCTTTTTCCATTGCTCTGGAAAAACTCCTTCTGTTAGACACTTGTTGTAGAGTTCCACAAATGGTTGCGTATTTGTTTTAATGGCTAATTTAAGGGCCTTGTTCGGTATGCCATCCAATCCAGGTGACTTAGTATCCTCGAATCGTCTGCATACATCTAGGAGTTCCCTTTGCGTGACAGTTGGGATGTCCTGTACTTCCGGAGGTGGCTCCATACGCTCTGCTGGTATTTGAAGTGGAAACAACCCCGATACAATTTTCTGCATAAGGAGAGGGCATGAGGGGGAGGGTGCCCTAGTGCCTTTGAGTTTTGCCATTACTGTTCTATAGGCGGTGCCCCAAGGATTTACATCTGCTTGCTCGCAGAGTTCCTTAAAGCTATTGCTCTTACTTCTGCGGATAGCTAGTTTTAGCTCTCTTCGCCTATCTTTGAATTGCGCCCGTAGGTCCTGATGTGTGGACAAACCTCTGGATCGCTGGAATAGTCTTCTGGCTCTATGGCACTTGCTGCGTAGCTCTGCTATCTCTTAGTTCCACCAGTATACTGGTGGCCGGCGATTTGTTGACGTTTTCCGGGCCATGGATGCGTCGCAAGCCCTAGTTACTTGTTTGGTAACCTCAACGGCCATAGCGTTTGCTGTTCCTGGGCTTATTGTTGACTCTGCAAAAATCAGGGCAAAAGGGTCTTTGTCCATGGTGCTTATTTTCCACCCCATTCGTTGTGCCTTCTTTGGGCGTTCCTGGGTTGCTCTCCAAGGTTGTACTTCAAACAGGATGGCAAGGTGGTCGCTGTGAGTATATTGATTACTGACTCTCCAGTTGGCGCCTCTCGATAAGGAACTAGTTGCAAAGGTGATATCAACTATGGAGCCTACACCATTTCTACTAAAAGTGTGCTCACTTCCTGTATTTAGCAATATTAGGTCTAGTGACGATACGGCTTCTAGGAGAGCTTCTCCCCTTCTATTGGTCCGTGCGCTGCCCCAATCCGCGGCCCATGCATTGAAGTCTCCAGCTATAATCGTTGGGCTACGACCTCTAGCATCATCCACGAGCCTATCAAGCATACTTTGGAACTCCTCAATGGTGTTGTTTGGAGATGCATAACAGCTATAGACATGCACTCCTTTGACATTTGCTCGCACGAAGCCTGTTCCGGGGGTCATCATTTTTTCTTCAAAGGCGCAATCTCCACAGGCCCAAATAGCAGCTCTTTTTGAGTCATCCGCAGCCCAAACTGTATCATCGAGATTTTTGTACTGCTCGCATAATACGGCAACATCTATCTTTAACTCGCGAACGGTTTGTGTCAAGATGTCCTGTGCCGCTTCGCAGTGGTTTAAGTTTAGTTGCAGCACTTTCATATTCTTCTTGCGACTTTTGCAGCTTCTTGCTATACCGGGCATACTATGCTTCCTGCCGCGTGCTTGATGATGCTACTTCCCTTTTCTTCGCAAAGGACGCACCTTGCATCATTGCTGCAGTTCTTGGATACATGGCCTTTCTGTTCACACCGAACGCAATCCCCACTCCTATCCAACGTGTTTTTACACGCCTTTGCTAGGTGCCCGAAGTTAAGACACCTAAAACATCGCAGCGGTATTATTTTCTCCCGTATTCGGCATACCGTCCATCCGATTTTTATTTTTTCAACCTCCAGAACTTTTTTGGGCAGTATTTATCGGGAGGCTAATGAAGGCAGTTTGCGTCCCTGCATAGGCTGTCCTCATAGATTTGATGGATGAGATCTCTATGCCTTGTGCTTCCTCGAACTGCTCGGACAGAGCTTGGCAGATCTCTTCCTTTGTGGTGACGCCATCTAGGTCGTTGCACTCAATGAGCACCTCTTGCGTTAGGGATCTCACTTCCGCTATTTCACCAAGAACTTTTCCCACTTTACTTTGGTGTTCTGATGTTCTTCCATCAGCTGCTTTCTTGAGCTCAAGCAGTAGCTCTCCCTTGGCTGTCCTTCTTATGCGGGTTACATCACACCCCAATCCATTCAACTCGGGGTTGGTCTTCACTTTTCGGAGTATGTCGCAATAGGAAATTTCTCCGATCTTTTTAATCACCAGTGCGTCAGGCTTAGCATATATCTTGCCTCGACTTTTTTCTACTGTTGTCCAAACGACTTTATTAGTAGTTTCTGCACCTGGTTCTTCGATCCGGGGTTTCACAGTGGACACTCGTTTCTGGAGAGTGGATAGTTTGAGTGGCTTTAGACACTCTACTGCATACCACTTTATCTATTTCGCAATCTACTGCGCAGCTGTAGTGCTTACGAATTGCACTAGCCAGTCTCCTAATCTCATGATGCACATTGTTTTTTCCCTTAATGAATTCCATGAGTGCCGAGATGTGCTTTCCCAGGGAATGCATGGCTTCACGTTTTTCTCTCTCTTCGCTGGTTTCTTTGGGCTTTATTTCCGTGTTGGTTTCGGACTTCAGACTACCAGTTAATATTTCACTGGGGAGAGATTTCGACGGCATTTGCGAAGTTGTCTGTTCATTTATGGGTTCATGGGACGGCATCTCCGCGTTTGTGTCATCTTCTTGCGTCGGTCCATCCGCTATTTTTAACGGCGGTGATCGCATCAGTACCGAGCTTCTCCTGAACGGATTTTCCTCTGTACTTTCGTCTCCTGAGTTTTGTATTTTTTTTTGTTCTTTTTTTCTGTTTTATTTCTATTTGTTTTTGTTTGATTCATAGTTGGATCCCACGAGTATGGGGGAAAGAAGGGTCCACCACATCAGAGACCCCTGTAATGTGGTAAGGCTATATTCCAACCAGAGGGCACCAGTTATCTGGAGGGCTCCGTTAGCGATGCTGTATGGGTTTTACGTCCCCAGCACCATTCAGGCCTCGGTACGGGTCGCATAACGCCTTGCCTTAGGGACAAGGCCGGAGCTTTTTGCAGCATAGCTGGCAAAATTCCATCAGGGCCTGGCCCATTATACGAGTAGCTATGAGTAGTAGAATCCATTGGCGATCTACTTCCTGGGAAGTGAGCTTCAATTAACGTTTCTAAAAATTCTTCGCTACTTTCTGCCCACGAGCCGTCAGATTTTTTGATGAAGCTTGGGACAGAAGTGTCTTTAGCTAGCATCTTGCGAAGTCTGGAAGCTTCACTAGTATCCGCAATGGACTGACAAAATTCCTTCCACGACTTTTTTTTTTGATTGCCTAATTAATTATTTAAAATCCCGCTTGCGGTCCATATATTCATCCCATGTAGTACCGTCCCCTATTTCTTTGGCCCTGTTGTAGAAATGCCTAATCTGTTTTTTTTTTTTGGAGTTGATTTCCTTGCTCCACCAAGGAGGTTGGGACCTCTTCTTAGTGGACAGGCCCTTTCGAATGCCATGTTCATTACTTTGCCTAAGTTGTCTACCGCCTTATCTATATCTTGAGGATCGCCGCTGCGAATAGGCCCATCGTTAAGATGTTTCCTTACTAGCCCTGTATACATACTCCAGTCTGTACTCTTAGGGTTTCTGTAGCTATTGCTAGCCCTAGTTTGGAAATTGATATGGAAGCGTCGTATCCATCTGTGATCAGAAAGAGATGCCTCCTCTAAAACCCTCCATTTTTCTACCGTTAGGTGATCAGAACAAGAAGCTAGTGTTATGTCAATCATTTCTTGTCTGTTCCTTACTACAAAAGTTGGCGTAGATCCCTTATTGCATATTGTGTGCTTGGTCGAAAGAATGAAATCGAAAAGACACTCACCTCTTGTATTGGTATCACTGCTACCCCATTGCGAGTGATGCGCATTTGCATCGCAGCCCACGATGAAGAGCCAGTTGTCCTTCCTTACCAACTGCTTCATCTTACCAGATGGAATCTCCGCCAGCTCGTACGGGAGAGCTGGTTGTGGTAGTGTTGTGGTAGTTCTACCACAATTTTGAACGTGCGACTTGACGTTTCGAACCGTTTTTTTTTTTTTTTTCCTATGTTAAGACTACACTCGTATGCACCAGTCAATATGGTAATAAAAGGATTAGGTGCTCTCACAGTGCATCGATGCTTAGAAGACTATGTAATATCCATAATGTAGGGTGAGCCTTATTTTTGGCAATGCCCGCTGGTGGTAAGGCCTCGGTAGTTATAGCAGCTCTTTACAGCATCTAAATTGAAATCCGTTATTTCCGTGGATGTTAGCCATTTTTATAATAAGTAATAATGGCTGGCACGTCTTAAATGAATAATCTTTTAAGCAGTCCGAATCAATTCTGAAAAAAAAAGTTTATGACTGCTTCGGCTTGAGCACGAACTCGCTCTGGCTTGACACATATATGGATGTCAGTAACACACTTCATGAATGCGAAACAGCTTAGGTGGTCAATTGACAGATGAACTTGCAGGTAGTGGGCTAGACGAATGTAATGGAATGATGTAATTTTACACGGGAAACGCTGCGGATCGCTGCAGCATTTGCGCGGCCAACTATTCAAACCGCAAGATTATCGCGAAGTTCAAAATACATATATTATACAAGAGATACTAACTGCAAAAAGAATATCTTGGCCAAGGTTGTGAAGCACCCTGAAATGCGGACAAGTAGGTATGTTGATGGGTGCTTACTCACTTAGGTCATCAGTTTTGTCCACAGCGCCTTTTAGCCTTAGCAATGGCTTCATTGTCAGTGAGTTTTTTTAGCTTTCGAAATATGCAACGCCAATGCTTTCCTGCAAGTTCGTCTGCTCTTCCATTACTTGGAATATAACTCTTCCATTACTTGGAATATCATGCCTTGGTACCCAGCGCAGGTATACCGTATGGGTTCTAGATAACTCATTTAGATATTGATTTTAATTTTTTTTCAACCTTCAACAAATGACTGCAGAGTCCAAAGCCTTAACGGCTGCTTGGCAGCTTGGCGATGTATACAGTAAGAACCTTTGCAACGCCTAAATAATGGCTTTTATATCGACCTTTGTCTCTACCAGATATATAAGAGCGACCTATTCACAAAGATAAACATAATCATGTGCTTTATCCAACAATTTTTTGTATTTCGAAACTCTCAAAGCTGTGCAAATAATTCTTTATAGTTGTCCTTATCCAGTCATGGTGAAAGAAAACACTGGCATACACGTCTGGGTAGCCCACAGCACATGGAGTACCCCAGTTAACAATTCCCACCAACGTTCCATTACTCACCAGCGGTCCACCCGAATCGCCATGGCATGCGCCTGCCCCTTGACTGGACAGTGAGCAAACGTTGCTTACATCAACTGCATCGGAGCCATTATACATCTCCTTGCAACTCTTATGTGTCACATAATTTACTTCCGCTTTAAGCAGAAATTGCGAATAATTGCCTTCCACTTTCGTCAGTCCCCAGCCGGTAAGCACTAACTTACTGCCTTCATGAAGTAGATCAGTTGCTAATTTGATTGGCTGCGTCTTTGCATCCCACTGAATGGACGAATCCAGATGAACTAACGCGATATCATTGCTGAATGTAGAAGTTTCCAAGTTAAGTGCATAATTGCAATGTATGTCGACCTTGTCGGGGTAGTAGCACGTGCTGTTGGGCGCCAAAATATCATTCGTGCCAAAGCATACTCGAAACTGCTCTGGATGCCATCCAAACACACAATGGGCAGCTGTGAGGATCCATCGCTCATCGATAATTGCTCCGGAACAGAAATGATAACCACTGATTGTCTGTATTGATACGTGGTAAGGTGCGAATCCTTCCGGGGCCTTTTCCCCATTGATGATATAGTTCGCGTAGCGCCCACGATCTGTGCTCTTCATCCGGATACTCAGGGTATTGTGGCTCGCGATAGAAAGAACTGTTACAATGAGAAGTAGCCTCATAGTTTTTCCACTATAACGCGGTGAGTTTTCTTTTATATGGGAACATGTCGATAGGCAGTATGAGTATCTGGTATCGCTAGTACACGACCCTGAATTAAAAAGTATAGCTTATGACCTATTAGTGTCAGCAAGCCGATATAAAACTTAATTTTACCTCAGCGTCGCATTTCTCAGCTTCAAGCTAAAATCTAATTACCAAGCCATATTTTAACGGAAGCGTATTTAAGGTTAGTTGCTGCATGCTATAAGGAAATAAGGGCATAAACAATCAAAGCGAATTTTCGTCGAGACGCTTTCGAGTCGACTTCGACTCTCGTCATACGATTAACTCAAACTAAAGCGAAAAATCCGCTTGAAATCAGAGGGCATACTCGTCGAGTGAACGCATCGTTAAATAATAACTGATAAGTCATTATAAACAGTACTGTTCAAAGCCAAAAATGTTTCTCTTCAATCGAAGTCACAACCAAACGTCAAAGCAGAACAATCTGGGAATCAGTTGTCTTGGCGTTGCAATTTGTTTTGTTTGGAGTAAACATTTCAATAATTATTATTCAAAAGAAAGCATTTAATTAAGCTCTCCATTTTTTTTATTTTGCAAAACAATTATTCAAATACGTCGTAATAATCTCAGGTGGAGCACAGCTACCGCGAGGCAGAGCTATAAACGAATGCATTCGCCAGCTTTGAGCAAAAAGTACAATATCGACAGAATAAAAAAAGTACAGAGATCGGCGTGCGTGGGTATCACAGGAGCAATGAGGTCTTGTCCAACTACACATCAAAGACACAGCTATATGCAGCGCAGTCCGGCTCAAGGAATATGGATGCTGGACCACAAGGCCATATGGTCATGGCAAGGTCCTGGAGACGATACCAAGTGAACTGGTTGCGTCCACGACCGACTACACGATACCCAAACTCAACTTCGAAAAATCCTTTTTAACAAAATTTCCTTCCAGAGAAGGATGGAAGAACGGAAGCGTTACCTGCAACTATGATATAGGGATATACACGGACGGTTCGAAGATGGACTGCGGAGTCGGCGCAGGCATCTTCTCTAACCAGCTGAATATATCAAGGTCTTTCCGTCTCCCAGACTCTGCTAGTGTTTTCCAAGCGGAGCTTCTTGCGATTCGAGAAGCCTGCTGCCTGCAAAACTATTGCCCAACATCTAAACACAATATCGCTATTTTGTCGGATAGCCAGACTGCCATCAAGGCCGTTGGTGCGGTTGGCATCTCTTCAAATCTGGCAGAGCAATGCCGGTTCGAATTGAATCAACAAAGCACTCACTCGAGAATCACTCTCATCTGGGTCTCAGGGCACAGCAACCATGAGGGTAATGAGCGTGCTGATGAGCTGGCCAGGCGAGGGTCGGCCCTTAACGGCTCTCTAGCAGAAAGAGTCGACATTCCGCTTGGTGCCGTTAAGGGCCATATTCACCTTCACTTCCTCCAGCTAGCCAATCGCAGGTGGAACAGTCTCACAAGCTGTGTCATATCTAGAAAGACGTGGCCCAGTTTCAACAAACCCAAGTCAAAAGAGTTACTAGATAAACCAAGACCAGTTATTGCCAGAATCGTAGCTATTATCACAGGTCACTGGCCAGTTGGAAACCATGCGGCTAAGCTTGGTATCCCCTACAACACCTTTTGTAGGAGCTGCAAGGACATTAATGAGAGGGAATCTCTATGTCACTTTCTTTGCAGATGTCCGGCCCTGGCGAGGATCAGTAAACAAACTCTTGGCAAACCCTTCTTCGAGGATCTGAGAGAGATAGCGGACAAGAGGATTGGAGAGCTAATCCTCTTCCTGAACTCCACGGGCTGGGTTTAAACTTAACATCCCTTATAACTAACCACTACAATAGGTGTACACGAGTCCGTGGTAACAAAACGGCGCACCCTAAGCGCTAATTGGGTTCTTTTGGACCGCCACTTTACCTACCTACCTACCTGCATTCATTTGTGAATTTAACTCTTATGATTTTCCTGCAAAATAAATTCATTCATATACTTCATTTTTGAATGGTGACTTACAAGTATAAATCGCCATTCATTTTGAAGATATTGAGTCAACAATCCATTCTAGCAATTAAAAGAGTGAAATCAGAAGACCTCAAGTCTTCGAATTTAAAATTGTGAATTTGCAGTCATTCGTATTCATTTTAAATCATTTTGGACTCATTTGAAGCCATTTGCATTCATTTGCATTCACTTGCACTCATTTGCATTCGTTTGAAGTCGTTTGCATTCATCTGAAATCTCTTAAGCCACTCCCATTCATTTGCATTCAATTGCATTCATTGTCATTCTTCGCAATCTTTTGCACTCATTTCATTCTTTGAATTCTTTGTGTGAGTTGCTTCGACACAATCGGATCACAGGTTGGTAAGCAATTTCCAAGGTTACTTACGACCTTTGAATAGAGATGGTGCCGGAGGAGCCTTTAATAGGTCAACGGCAGCGCTCATACTCCCGTAGTGGACGACTGGCATCTGTGTACCCGGCCCCGACTCCTAGGGGTATAACAAAAAGAACTGGCCCTCTAGGTTGAGGGTTGTGTCGTCGGGTTAACTTCCCTACCAAGAAGTCTTGAGTTTCCGGCATGTGAACGAGCGCCTCATGACTATCCGTATCAAGGATAAATTCGCCAACGTTAGCCTAATATGCCCCTTCACGAGAAGATATACGACGCGACCAAGGATGACTTCTACCAGCTATTGGACAAGACGTATGAGCAGTGCCCTAACAATGAAGTTAAAATTGTCCTAGGTGATTTTAAGGCAAAGCTAGGAAGAGAGGACGTCTTTAGTAGCGTGGTCGGAAAGTACAGCCTGCACGACATCACATCCGACAACGGACACAGGCAAGTCGACTTTTCGGTGGGACGAAATGCTGTCGTAGCTAGTACGCGGTTCCCACGTCTTGTTATTCAAAAAGGGCATGGCTTTCTTTTGATCGGAAAACGGTGAACCGATTACACTGCAATCGAGCCACTCTTCCAGTATTTTGGGTGTCTGGACTTTCCGAGGAGCCAACGTGGACTCGGATCACTACCTAGATGTAGCCAACATACGGATGCTGATATCCAGAACGGAGCCAAATCAACGAAACATTGTGAGGACGTTTGACGTCGCACGGCTACAATCGCAAGAGACCACCAGAGCATTAAGAAAACAGCCGATCGAGTCTCCTTTGATCTTAATCTAAGTCCTATGCCGCCAGCAGCAAATGCGAAAGCCCAGTGGCAGCGTTGCCAATAAGCCAACAGAAATACCGCCTCTCATGTACGGTGATTCTCTCGGCTACCACAACGAAACCCTTGTTTTGATGCGGAATGCCGGCAAACACACGCAGCAAAACAAGAGGCGTACTCGTACAAGGCGGCGCTGCAAAAAAGAACTAAAGCTGCCCGCGAGCTCTACGAACGGAGGAGAAAAGAGGAACATCGACGTCTCAGAATGAAAAAGAAGGAGCATGAGAAGCGCTCGATCGAGGAGATTGAAAGACTATATTGCAGGAATGATGTTCGAAAATGTTACCACAAGGTAAAAAGAACATCCCAGGATTTCAAATCCAGAACAGAAACCTGCAGGGACGAAAATGGTGACATAGTATGCTGAAAATATAAAAGGAACACTTCTGCAGACTGCTAAACGGCGATGATGACCAATATTCCGCTGTCAGGCAGAATGAGCCATTAAACAGTGACGATGATAGTCAAGATTCTCGTCAATCCGATCAGAATAAAGTGAGAAAAGCGATATCTAAACTTTAATCCAACAACTGCTGGAGCCGACGGCCTTGCCGCTGAAGTTTTCAAGGCAGGAGGAGATGAGTTGGTAAGGAGCACACACCAGCTCATCTGTAAAATCTAGTCGGACGAAAGTGTGCCCGATGGATGGAACTTCAGTATCGTTTGCCCGATCCTGAAGAAAGGAGACCCTCTGAACTGTGTCAGCTAAGAATTTACACGCATGTACTCAATCGTGCGCTGTGGTTCATTAACACGAAGGTGGGGAGTAAACCCATAAAAATCTCACTTAAGCCAAGGTGTGTAGGCACTCGTGCCGAGGGCTGCATGGCCGGCTGGTGATAAAACAGTGCTGGTCTCGAACGGTCCCTATCGATGCCCAGGCGAGGTCGGTAGTATAATATCCTTATCCTGGTATGTCGGCTCTGCCAGGATTGACTTTTCATTCCGGACATACTCGTGGGACCAAAAATTATAAAAAAAAAATGGATAAAAAAAATCAAAAAAAAAAAACAAAAATAAAAACAAACAACTTGTGGTGAGGATGCCCGACATTGGCTCCTCAACGGAAGACGAACTTCTAGCCTCCAGTCAGGAGTCTTCAGTCTTCCCTTCAGCCGCAGCAAGTACTAGGCAAAGTACTCCCTCTGGCGTACAGAGGGCGGCTCATCAGACAGCAGCAACAGTAAACACCAAAATGGCAACCATTGGCACGCTGGTTCGTGAAGAAAACCAAAACCCCGGACGCCATCATGAAGAGCAGGTACAAAATAAATCGATTCGTTCTTGACAAGGTTGCCAAAAACGAAGCAGCTGGTACCGTTCATGAGAGGGACGCTGCGGATAAGGCCCAATATCAAGCTGTGGTCGATGAGTACATCGCACATCTTGAGAAGCAACAACAACATCCACAACAGAAGAAGTATGACACCTAGGCAAGCAAGCGAAACAGGTCTTCGGATGAGTGCAACCGCTAGGCAAAAAAGTCCAAGGTTGTCAGGACGCCGACTACGACACAAAATCTACCAGGTATATCCTCAGCCTGTCCTACTCAGACAACGCGACACTTTTCCGAAGTGGTAAGAGACCATCTGCAGGTCGCCCTCGTGGACGGGCGCTCCTCAGATGGCAAGACGGTCAGTGAAGCGTGGGGTAGCATAGAGGCCAGACTATCTGGTATGGTCTGTTGGGAAATCCTGGGGGACCTCTGCCGTGCTTCGATTCCGCCGAGTTGGTCAGGGGTTATCGGGTCATCAGATGCGAGGGCCAGTTCTCCAAGGATTTCCTTAGCGAGTGTGTCACCAAGGTTAGTGACGCCTGGGAGGGCTTGAAGCTCAAGCTTGTCCCCGCTAATGACATCCCCAGGAGACCAAGGGCCCGCATCTGGCTGCCCAATATGCAGATTGATGGGGTAAGGCTTCTCCAATGTCTGAAACTGCACAATCCGGCGGTTTCGATGGATGACTGGGCAGTCATCAAGGTGGAGGAACCTCAGAAAAAGAGCTCCTCTTTCCTGCTGATGATCAACGAGGCTAGCCTGGTGGCTCTCGAGAAATCTGATCACAAGCTGTGTTTCAGCATAAGGCATGCTAAGTTAAAGATTTTCCGCCCCTCTGGTCCTGATGAAGATTTAGGTGAAATCGATGGTTCCGACAGGATGTCGGAGGAAATGGGGGATGTCATTATTCAACCTACCACCAATGCTGAATATCATTCAGATTAATCTGCACCACTCGAAGAGTGCGTGAAATAATTTGCTTGTCTTCCTCGGCGAGGAGGATATAGATATCGCCATTGTAAAGGAACCCTGGGTGAAGTGTTCATCCATAAAAGGCCTCAAGGACAACCGTTACAACATCTTCTACAAGTCCACAAACCAGGTTAGTAACAAGCCTAGGACCTGCATCCTAGGCAAAAAACATTTGAATGTTCTGATTTTGGCTCTGTCGATTTAACGGCAAATAACACTCTTTTTATATCCTCAGTTTACATGGATCGTGATAGGGCATCACCACCAGAGGAGGTACGCCATTCCCCATTAATGACAATAAAGGGCAATCTGCTTCTGGGCTGCGACGCCAATGCCAGGGATACATTATGGTGCAGCTCTGAAATCAATGAACGCGGTGAGTCCTTGTTTGATTTTCTAGTGATGTCCAACCTTTCGGTTTGTAACGTGGGTAACACACCAACTTTTGTTTTTCCAAGTACGGACAATTGCAGAGGGTGGGAGGAAGTTTTAGACATCACTCTTAAAACCAACAATAATAACCTTAGGGTAGTTAACTGGCGAGTATCCGATCGAATGTCCTTCTCCGACCACAGATGGATTCTCTACAATGTGTGCCTCGAGGTTGAGGCTCCCAAGCCATTTAGAAACCCTAAGAGAATTGACTGGAAGAAGTTTGGTCAGGTTATTACATCAAAACTTCATAGAATACCCGACTTGAAAATTAAATCAGTTGAGGAACTAGACCTAGGACCTTCGAAACAGCCATAGGTGCGGCTTTTAAGGTTTCGTGTCCTATTAAATATAGCAAGAAAAATTGCCCCGAAGATCTATCCAATCTGAAGAAGATTACTAGAGAGATCTTCAATATCTGCTTTAAACACAAGTTCTGGCAACCATATAAGGATTGTCTGAAGTAATGCAAGAAATCCATTAAAAGTGCCAAGTCTCTTGCTTGGAAAGACTACTGTCAGTCCATTGAGACCATAAAAGACTCTGCCAGGCTAAGTAAAATTCTGTCCAAGGAGCATTCTAGCCCGTCCTTTAATAAACGGCCGGATGGGACTTGGACGGACTCCTCTAGCGAGTCATTGGAAATTTGAATGCAAACACACTTTCCAGGATGCAGAAATGAGATTGCCCTCCTACCAGTTTCTTGCCTTGACGGCATTCTCCCTATTATGCTGCAAAATACACTGGACCAGGTGGTCCCGTGGCCAGTTCCGATCTACAGAAGCTGTATTCTCCTAAACCACGTCCCCCTGAGCTGGAAACGCGTTCGTGTTGTGTTTATCCCGAAAGCTGGGAAGCGGGGTCATGGATCCACAAAGGATTTCAGACCCATTAGCTTATCCTCTTTTCTTTTAAAGACGTTGGAACGCATCTTAGATACACACATTCGAAATACCCTAGATAAATCCCTTCTATCCAAATCTTAACATGCGTACACTAAAGGGCGATCGACAGAGACGGCGGTCCACGAAGTTCTGCAAATGATAGAAAAGACAATCCACTTCAAGCAATATACCCTTGCTACCTTCTTAGACATTGAAGGTGCCTTCAATAAGGTCACTACGGAATCGATTCAGGAAGCTCTGATCCAACTAGGTGTGGAAGAGTTTATTAGCAAATGGGTATTGACAATGCTAAAAACTAGAATCATTCAATCGACTCTCGGCAACAGCAGCTCTAACATATCTGTTCTTAGAGGAACTCCTCAAGGTGGGGTCTTGTCTCCTCTTCTATGGCTTATGGTCATCAATAAAATTTTGTGTCGACTTGATAGGGATGGATTTAAGGTTGTCGCGTATGCGGTGACGTGGTAATACTGGTATCGGGGATGTTTCCATTCGTAATCAGTGAGATTATGGAAAGCGCCTTGGGCAAGATTAGCTCATGTGAAACTGGATGTGGACTCAGCGTCAACCCAAGCAAAACTGAACTGATGCTTTTTACCACTAAAACCAAAATACCGACGTTTACGCTTCCACGGCTAAATAATCATCTACTCTCCCTATCCTCCAGTGCCAAGTACCTAGGTGTGGTACTTGATCCAAAACTAAGCTGGAAGCTTAATGTTGAGCAACGGGTTAAAAAGACCTGTGTGGCTTTCTATGCCTGAAGCAAGACCTTTGGCAAGAAGTGGGGACTTCGCCCGAACATGGTCTTATGGATGTACACTGCCGTGGTGCGTCCCATTCTTTTCTATGGATCGCTAGTCTGGTGGCCTGCGCTAAGGAAAGCTTATAACATCAAACTTATCAACAGGGTACAAAGAACTGCGGCTATAGGCGCAACGGGTGCCATGAGGACATGTCCAACCGATGCCTTGAACGTTATTCTGCACCTTTTACCACTCGATCCTCACATTATGCAGCTATCATCATGTAGTGCGGTCAGGCTAAGGGAAACAGGATGCTGGTGCACCAATCCGTATGGACACAGCAGTATCCTGAATTTGCTACCGCAGGATCTGGTAGCTAATCTGACCGACTATATAATGCCCACAGTGAACTTTAGAAATTACGTCACGGTCAGATTCCCAACCAGGGCGGAATGGTAAACTGGCGTACTGACAAATGAGTTCGAATCAACAATTTTTACCGACGGTTCAAAAATAGACTGACGGGTAGGAGCGGGGATATTCTCTGATTCCCTCAATATTTCCAGGTCTTACCGGCTTCCTGATTCGTGCAGTGTCTTCCAGGCGGAAGTTTTTGCTGTTTCGCTTGTTGGCAACGCTGCTACTGGTCTTCCGCATTTGCTGCTCTTGGCATAGGACTTAGATTGGGATTAGAAGAAACACGATCGGCAAAGGTTCTGGCGGTCTCTTGCGATTGTAGCCGCCCGACGTCAAATTTTCTCACAGTATTTTGTTGATTTCGCTTCGTTCTGGATATCCGCATCCGTACCTTGGCTACAACTAGGTAGTGATCCGAGTCCACGTTGGCTCCTCGGAAAGTCCGGACACACAGAATACTGGAAGAGTGCCTTGCGTCGGCCGCAATATGTTCGATTTGGTTGACAGTTTTTCGATCAAAGGAGAGCCATGTTCCTTTGTGAATATCGAGACGTGGGAACCGCGTACTAGCTGCGACAAAGTTTCGCCCCACCGCAAAGTCGACTAGCCTGAGTCCGTTGTCGGATGGGATGTCGTGCAGGCTGTACTTTCCGACCACGCTACTAAAGGCGTCCTCTCTCCCTAACTTTGTGTTAAAATCACCTAGGATAATTTGAAAATCGTGGCTAGGCCATTGCTCATACGTCTTGCTCAAGAGCTGGTAGAATTCATCCTGGGTCGCGTCGTCCTTCTCCTCGTGAAGGACGTGAGCGCATATTAGGCTAACGTTGGAAAATTTATCCTTGATACGGATAGTCATGAGACGCTCGTTCACATGCCGGAAACTCAAGACTTCTTGGCTAAGTCTGTCTCCAATGACAAATCCGCACCCGAATAGACGCTGTCCTTGTTGTCTGTAGCGATCGCCGTAGTAGATGTCGCAGTTTTTCATACTCCTTTTACCCGGCCGATCCCATCGCACTTCTCCAAATATGTTGAAGTAGCTCCGGTAAGGTATCCGCTGGTCTGTAGGCGTCACCGTTGATTCCATTGATTCCATTGAGGAAATTCATCCGCCGCACGTCCTCCTTCTGAGGGGCTCTTGCTAGACTTCTGGGACGCATATTTCCGCCAATCAGGTTAACAAGAGATGCCTCGTCCGGTTAAACATATGCGCGCTGAAGTTCACCCAGATGTGCTTACGCAGGTCTGAGTGTTCAGCTGCACATATATCGTCAGACTCAGCATACGCTCATCGTTAGTTCACTATCAGATAGCTATCCAGTGGGCACCGCGAGGAGGTGATGATGCGATTTTACCACGCTGTTCGCTAAGGGTAGGCAGGATTTTACCTGGTGCAAGCAGCACAACGTCATCCGCGTAAGCTGTAGCTCTGACGCCACTCTACCTTAGTTGCTGTAATACCTCATTAAGAACAATGAGCGTTCGAACCCTTAAGTTTGGTGGTTATGTGCCTTTCCTCGAGCATGCTAACAATCTAGTAAATTAGACTGATGTCGATGTCTAGGTGTCTTAGAGCTCTTTTAACCGCTTCGGGATTGAAGGCTCCTTCAATGTCAAAAAATGCAGCTAGGATGAACTCTTTATCTTTAAGTGATTTTCCTATAGAGCCGACAACATGATGTAGGGCAGTTTCCACACAATTACCCTTTGTGCATGCGTGTTGGGCTGGGGATAAGTCCTCCGGAAGTATTCTACTACGTATGTAAATGTCGAGCAATCTTTCAAGTGCTTTCAGGATGAAAGAGGTAATTCTTATTGGCCTGAAGTTCTTCTTCGGTGAGACTAGCCTTGCCCGCCTTGGGTATAAAAACCACCTTTACCTCCCTCCATGTTCTTGGTATGTGACATTGTTTAAGACTACTAGCAAATAGCTCTTTAAATTTAAACAAATAGCTCTTTGAGTACTGGGATATTTATTGGTGCATTTTTTTGCAGCATGATCGTTATAATCCCATCAAGTCCCGGAGATATAAAGAGGGAGAACGATTTAACTGCCCACGCTATTCTATCCTCAGTTATCAAATCCGCAGGGGGGTCCGATTCGCTGTGATTGTTGTTATTAGTACTGCTGCGTGGTACGGTCGTACAGGTACTGTTTAATTTGCCGGTTCAAAAAGTATCCTAAATCTTGACCTAGAATATAAGCTATCATCATGCGAAGTGTTATCAAAATCCCTGTAGTAGTTGCAGTGTGATGCATGCACAGAAAGACAAGAACACTTAACCCTCTACAATTTTATTATATGCATGTTAGACATAGAAGATAGAAATTATGAATTATTATCCGTATACAGTGGCAACGTTTTTTCAGTGTCGTTTCAATAGGTATAAATAATTATATAATGGTTTGGCCAATCAATCAGCCCGTAATACCATTCATTATTTAGTGTAATAAGTCGATAAATACAAGTCGTGAACGCACAATTGATCTAAAAACCCACCTTATAATACATTTTAATTATATTATATATCTAAATAATTACTCCTCATGGGTCTAATGAATACCTATAATTATGCATGTACATTGTCAAGGAATTCTCAATGTTCACACTTACCCTCATTTAATGAACCCATAAATATACACATCTTTTGTATACCTAAAGTTAGTTTTTTTCAACCCCCCACCGGACAACAGGTATGTACAACAGGAACTTCTTAACCCCTTACTAAACCGTTTAAAATATTCAGCATCTAGCCGACAAAACTTATTGCGAATATAAATTATCACCCAGGCGTAAGCAAAAATTCTCTCGTTGTTTCAGAAATGGTAATATGTGTAACATAACATGATATGTACATTACCCGCATTTTGTGAGCCTTGGTAAACTAAGGACCACACTTGCGTTAATAAATAAAAGGACAATTTTTGGCTTCCCGAGCGTAATTACTCCCCAGGCAGTAACATTTCCAGGCAGCATCGCTAACGCCAACCCAAATCGTGTAATTAAAAATACATTTTAATCTCCTGCAAAATAGTATAATTCTGAGAAATTTATTATCAACCGGTGTTTGAAAAATTTAAAGGATTTCGGGCGGGTGGACGGGCCGGGCGGTTGGGTGCTCGTTTTCTTTATAGCTCACATGATGCCTTTTCTGCAATGGGACGTGTGTGATAATTACGATACATTAAAGATTTATGAGCGATTTTCACATAGTTTACTAACAATAATGCCAGGGTATGACATTAAAATATGTTGCCATAAAAGTTATATATAGACACTAGAATGTGATGGCAAAAGTTTCAGAATTCGTTAAGGGACATTGAACTTTTTCCATACGCGTAGATGAGTTCCTGAAGGGCAGAATGGAATGAAACAAATCTTTTTCAATGGAAATTTTACAACAAAAAACATACGAGGAATGGATGTTTGGAACAGAACGTATTATTGGTGTTCGTAACAATAAAACGATCTTCAGCGTATTTGAACTGTTTATTCGTAAATAACTACCAAATGCATTTTCGTATATTTCAAAATTATAAAATCTCTTTATTCGTTATCAATCTCAACTTAAACTGTCTTTACGAATTCACCTTTAATCAAAATATGGTTTATTTTCCACACTTTGGGGGTGGCAATGGTGTAGTGGTAACGTTGTTAATTGCTACGCTAATGGTTCACGGCTCAAATCCTGATGTCAGCAAGCATTTATTTATTTCTCATGAAATATACAAAGTCAGTCCGATCATTTGCGAAAGCTTGTGTGAACACTACTGCGAAGGCATAACACTGGCAGTAGCTTGCTCATGTGGCTGGAAAAATTGTTCGCTCTCTTGATGGTGACTTGCCCTTGACATCGGTTATCGGGAAAAAAGTACTGCGAATGAGAAGCAAAGACAAAAAATAACAAAAATCTCCCCAGTTATCCGGACGCCACCCCCGGAGAATCTCTGAAGCATAAACAACTGAGCTTCAAGAACCACTACACCAAAATCTTTCTCTCTCTCTCTATCTATCCTTTCCAACGCCCGCACTGTGTGCAACAGTGGTGTCATTTTAGCATTTTTTATGCCAAATCTGGCATATTTGGACTTTAAATTGCATAAAAGTAAAAATAAAATATGCTGCATGCAATCTGGCATATTTTAAACTTTAAGCACAAAAACCCAAATACTTTATACCCATCATAAGAAAATGTTGGTTCGCTACACAAACAACGAACGCATCCATCAAAATATTATTACATCATGTCTAGTTCTGGTAGAAATTAATTTCAGTACAGCAGATGATCTTTTTTTGCAGCTGCTATTAAACAAGTCCTAAAGGATTTTGACTTAGATGTATCAAAAATGTTTGGTTTTGCGACAGATAACGCAGTCGTTATGGTGGAGCAGAAGACTGGAGTGTATAAAAGGCTAAAAGAACTAAATTCATCATTAATACTAATTCCTTGCGCTTGCCATTCCATACAACTTGCTGTATCGCGTGTATCAAGAGTTCTTACCTCAAAATATTGAATTTATGGTAAGTGAAACCTATACTTGGTTCTCGAAATCACACACGCGTCAATATTTTTATAAGAGCGTATATAAAGCCATAAACGGATAAAAAGGTCCTCTTCAAATGGTACGTCCTTGTGATACCAGGTGGTTGTCAATAGAGATTGCCGTACGACGAATATGTGCGCAATGGTTGGACTCACTTTGGTGTGGTTTAAAAAGCCGAAAAGATTTATGCAGCTGAGATCTTGTGCAATTTATATAGTGACAACAAAAATTATTTGTATTTAATTTTTCTCAAAAACATTTGATGTGAAGTTCAACGTCTCAATAAGATTTTACAAGCCAGTAATGCAGATCCAACGAAATTTTTAAAAGACATAGTATTTTTAATTAAAACATTGACATCTGCGTAAATGAAGAATCTATAAACTTATTGACTTGTGATATAGACACGTATGCACCTATTTAGGTCAGAGCAGACTATACGATCTATTTGCCTATCTTATATGAAGAAATTAATAAATGAATTGAAGCATCGCTTGCCTGCAAATATAAATATTTTACAAACCATTGATATATTCTCAATTAAAAATAGTTTGAAGATTATAAAGGATCCAATAAATATTTTTTTTTAAAGACATGCAAAGAGATCGAATTTTGATTACGATGCTTGAAAATCGATTGCAAAGTCTTACATTTGTTAAATGGAATTCAGTGCAAAATATTGACACTATAATGTTTTGGATTGAAGTATACTCATATAAAAATGAAATAAATGAAATTCCTTATCAATGAATTGTACATCAGAGAAGGGTTAAGATTAGAGGATAAATGCTGCATGTTCTACGAAATACCGGAAGATGTCAGTAATAAAGTAAAAGACTCGGCAAAATATCAGGGCGAAGGCGTGGAAGATGATGAATTAAGTTCTGTAATTGACGAGCTTTTGGGCAATTAAATATGATTTTCATTACAAAAGACTTTTTTTTCGTTCCTTAAATAGAAGTCACTTTATGTTTATATTGTTTGCTATATTTTTTTTCTTTTGTTGGGCTTAACTCATCTTTGTAATAAAGTTGTTGTTGTTACTAATTTTAGCATATTTTGTTTTACTCCCCCATATAATTTAGCAAATTTATTTTTTAATCTGGCATATTCTTCTGGAAAAATTCTGGCAACACTGGTGTGCAAACATGTTAATGGTATTCATAACCCTTTGAGTGCGAGTAAATTATAACAAAAAAATTAATTCTCAGACTAAGCGCACTTGTTAATCGCTATATTTCATTCTATCGACTGTGTTCCGTCTGGTGGTGGTTGAGGTAATTATACCAAATACAAGAACCTCTAGAGCATTTCCGAATATACTTGAAGCCTCTGTCCAAAAACACTAGATGTCTCTAGGGCTAGATTGTGGAATGTAAACTGTGGAACAAACTGCTGTGCATGACGATAGTCTTGACAGATTTTTTTTTTTTTTTTTCCGAGGGTAGGTGAAAAATCTTCCATAGACACTATGAGAATAGCAAGCGCGTGCTCATAGTAGTGTCAGATTCTTACTGACTAAAACAACACCACCCTTCGATATAAATTTGTTAGATATCGCAACTAAGTATAAACTTATCAGGCAATTTTTCTGTCATGAAATAAAAACGTTTGGCAGGTTACTTTCCACTGAAGGATCCTGCATATTCCGCAATCTAGACGCGGTTAATCATTATCTCGCCAAGTCGAAAGGTTGCGTCCTTTGTAGTCGGCGCAATAAATTGCTCTCATCCAAAATTTGTAGGACTGTATTGTTGACATGTCCGATTAGTCGGTTTCTATGCTTTCTCGCGAAGCTTCTAGTTTCAGCTTCGATTGTCGGAATGCCGAGATCCCTGTGGATATCGTCGCTTCTACTATAGGTACCACAGTGCTTGGACAATTTCTCTTAGCACTTTATTTTGAAAAGCTTGTAAAATATTTGCATTTGTTTTCTTGGTACAACCCCAAAGTTGTATACCGTAGGTCCACACCGGCTTTAGCACTTGCTTGTATAAAAGCAGTTTGTTCTCAGTACTGAGCTGGGAATGTTTTCCGAGTAACCAGTACATTTCTTTATATTTGATTTCGAGTTCTTTACGTTTCATTTTTACGTGCGAATTCCATTTCAGCCTTGCGTCGAGTGTCATTCCCAGGTATTTGGCCTCGTTTGCAAAGGATATTCGGGCCGAGTTTAGGAAAATTGGCAAGTCATTAGTTTTCTTGTAAGTGAAATTCACGTGAACAGATTTAGATTCGTTGAGAGCGATCCGCCAGTCCCTCGTCCATTCATTTACATTATTCAGTGCGTTTTGCAGTTTTGCAGTCCTTTCTTCAATTGTTTTACCTACTGCTAGAATAGCAGTGTCATCGGCAAACGTAGCAAGGATAGTGCCATCTTCGTTCGGTATATCACGAGTATATAGCAAATAGAGAAGCGGCCCAAGAACGTTTCCTTGCGGTACGCCGGCCGAAATTTCCTTGAGCTCGGAGTATTCGACTCCATGTCTAACAAAGAGTCTATTCCCGAGATATGATTCTAGAATATCGTATAAGCATACAGGGAGAACTTGTCGTAGTTTGCTTTTCAAGCCATCATGCCACAGCTTATCAAATGTTTGCGAGACGTCAAGAAATACGCTTGAGCAAATCTTTTTTTCTTCAAGTGCTTTCTCGATTACGTCAGTAATTCTATGCACCTAGTCAAACATGAAATGCTTACTTCTGAACCCAAACTGGTGGTCAGGGATAAGATTATTTTCTTCTATAACCGATTGGAGACGCCTTAATAATATCCTCTCGAAAATTTTCGATATGATTGGAAGAAGCGAAATTAGTCTATACGATTTTACTTCATTTGGCGGTTTTCCTGGTTTTAAAACCATTATGACTTCCGCAATATTCCATTGGCTCGGCACGTGTTTTAATCTGAGTGCAGCATTTACAATATGGAGAAGCTTAGTCAATGCTTTTCTAGGTAAAACTTTGAGAATTTCTCCGGTAATCAAATCATAACCAGGAGATTTCTTAGGTTTTAGATTCTCGATCTCATGTGTGAGCTTCCTTAGCGTTGCACTTGTGAGTGTTTAATTGCCAAATGGTAAATCCGGCCTATTGACGTTATCGTAAACCACTTGACTATCGTACGGTTTAAAGGTTTCTTCCAGGTGGGCCGCAAAGACGTCCGCTTTTTCTTTATCTTCCCTCGCCCATTCATTTTGATTTAATTTAATTGGGGGCGCGGGGACTTCGGGCCTTTTGGTTCCTTTTACAGCTTTCCAAAGTGAATAATTGGAATCTTTTTTCTATGTTAAACTTTCAAGGTAAGAGCCTATTGCACGATTCTTAAAATCCTTAATAGCCTTCTTCAACAAATTGCACAGACGATTCAAGTGTGCTTTATGTTGCGGAGCACGACTCTGTTGCCCTTTGTTACGAGCTTTTCTTTTTTCCTTGACCAATTCTTTTATTTCCGGAGGGTATCGTAAACCGTATCTGTCCGGTGTTTTCCTTGGATTGGGCGTATTATTCCAAGAGGCGAGCTGTACGATCTCAACGAAGCGATCAACTTCAACCTCAAGTTCATAGGGTGTCGTAAGTGGAACGCTCAGTTCAACATTATCTTGAATTTTGTTCCTAAAACCTTCCCAGTTAGTTGTTCGACCAGTTAATCTCGCTGGCTCTAGGTTATAGACTAGTTTTTCGCTGATTGTTAAAATAACCGGGGAATGATCAGACGACAGATCAAAGCTGTCTTCGACTTTTATGTGGTTGGAAGATATTCCTTTTACAACGAAAAAATCTATCAGGTCAGGTATTTTCGAAGTATCAGTTGGCCAGTAAGTCGGTTTACCCGTCGAATGGAAATCACAACTGTACTCCATACCTGCCCCATACAGCATTCTACCTTTTTTCGAGCTGTATCTTGAGCCCCAGAACGTATGTTTCGCATTAAAGTCGCCGCCGATGATAAAATTAGGTTTCACCGATTCAAACAAGTTAGTAAAATCAGATTTTTCAAGCGCGGAACGCGGTGGACAGCAGATAGATGAGATTTTAAGAGTACGCTGACTATTTTTAACTCGAATCGTGCACAGTTGCAAAGTTTCAAGCTCTATCTTTAGGTCTTCGGATTGTTCGATGTAGTCTTTAATAAACATTGATGATCCGCCTCTCGCTTTTCCCGAAGGTGATTCTCTGGACCTCAACTCGAACCTGGAAGGATAAACGACATGGTGCACAAAAAAAGGGGTATCATCGGTTAAGCGGATTTACATTTGGTAATCGGGCGTTGTTTGTACGGGGCCTACTGGTTTCAAATAAAACTCGGTGATGATTGAATGAACTGTGTCGGATTGTTTTTTTTATCTATTCGGGGACAGATATCAATTTCATGCCGCGGCCTACCTATGTCAATGAACCGCATTTCCCTAAAAACATCTTCAGCACGATTCTTTCAACACATTCTGAAGGATAATTTGTCTAGTAGGATCAACAACTACTTCTTCTAATCTATTCAAATCAGATGCACTAACTTTCAAATTCATGTGTTTATTTAAATCATTTTTAAATTTGGGCTTTGGCAGGTCTAGTTTGTACAAGACAGACAATTTGATTGATGTCGGGACACTTGAACGTTGTATTATACTAATTGGGCTGCCAGAGTCAATGAGAGACAACAAATTTATGAATTTAGTGCATCTGTCCTGATCACAAGCATAAAAAAAAGCCCCAAAAAAGCCTGTTACATAAATCGTACATTATCGGCAACATCTTCATCAGCATCTGCAAGGACATCAGTTGGATCCAGTGACAGAGAGGCATCGGTGTGTAGTTTCTTCAACTTTGGCTTCGGGCAATCCTTATGGTAATGCCCCATCTGGTGACAGGTGAAGCAGGAACCCGGAGGGCGAATTGGTTTTGGACAGGCACTTTGATAGTGTCCAAACTGCGAGCAATTAAAGCACCTTATCACTCCTTTGCCTGTGGTGGCAGCAACAGCGATAGCTTTCGGTTTGTTTGCAGTTACAAAAAACAAATATTTGGCGCAACAGCTCTTTAAAGTGCCAGGGCCTAGCTTCTCGCAACCACTCATGTTGTGTGCGTTATATTTTTCACACGAATGGAAGGGACCTACAGTTTAATGCCGAATCCGAACGGCGATTTGAGAAGCTTTTTCGTGACAACAATACTCTCGGATGTTTGTCAGACGCTCGCGAGAGGTGGCACCGTGATAAAACTTTTTGGTATTTTCTGGGATTCGAACTTGGAACCTCATGCGTAGTGATCCGACACACTAACCACTTACGCCACGGCGCCACATAGCTTGGCACTGCCCTCTTTTGGTATATCCACATGTGTTGGTGTATGTAGTCATCGAATTGTGAAAACCATTTTACGGTGTCATAATGGTCATCACCGCTGAACTTCGGTACGACAGCATCTAACTCCTCAAAGTTAACGCGTCGAGTGCGAGTCTGCCTATCACTCGCCTCCATTGCCCGAATTTGTTCTTGCAATTCGAGAGTCTCCCGCCGCATACGTAACAGCCTCAGCTGTTCTTCTATTTGATGGACGTCAGCATGTACGATTTGCGCCTGGCAGCTTTCAGCGGAATTGTGCTCTGCGGATACTTCAAGGGCAGCGACGGCAGATGTACCAATGGAGTTGGTGTCAGCGGAGACTTCAAGAGCAGCGACAGCAGATGTACCAACGGAGTTGGTAGCAGTGGGTACGACAACGGCGGCGGCAGCGGGTGCGTCAACGGCAACGGCAGCGGGTACGGCAACGGCGGTGGCAGCGGGTGCATCATTTCGGTTGCTGGCAGTGAATACTGCATTGGTTGCAACTTCTTCCTTGGAATCGGGATTCTCAACTTGGCCTAGTCCTGCCATCAATTCATTGTAGAGTGGACGAAGTTGCTTCAATGAAGCGTTGACAGGGAAATCGACCTCGGCTTCAGTCAGTGCTTGAATCATGGCTTGTCGACTTTTTCGCGGCATGGTTGTTGTAGTACTTACGTTGAGTATTTTCTAAAATATATAATATTTATATTAAATGCTGTGGTAGAGACCCCACATCTGAGATTTAAAGCACAACTTAAATAAAACTTGACGATGAACGTTTAATTTTTGGGTTTATTTTTGTTGTATTCTTTTCGCTTTTTCTGTTCCCAGAAGAATGTCCTCGCCTCTTTTTCTAATGGCCTCCTCTTCCGGAAGTCATTTTTTATTATTTCGTGGCATTGCCACGTTACAATTTGTCTCTTATAACTATACGGAGACCGCAGATGGCGTATAATTAACAAGAAGGGAACTATTACAATTTAATGTTAAAACAATATTTTGTCCGGCATCGAGATGTAGATGCCGGGTTCGTAGGATTAGGTAATTTCGATTCTATTTCACTTTTCAGTGTTACAGAAATGTCTTCAAGTAGGGGTTTTAAAAACACCCAAGTTGAAGTATTAGCTCTTAGAAGAAAGGTTATGTTGTAGGTTGAATCGCTAAATTTTTTAAATTATTTCCCCAACATGATAAGTTTGTTTTTTTTTAATTACCAGTTAACTTTACAGGAACGTATTCCCCCACTTCGAAAGAATAGTCAGTCAAAGTATTTTTAGAAACTTCTGACTTTTCTGTCTCACAATTTTCATCTTCCGCAAATACACCATGTGACTGATCTGAATCACCATCGCTATAACTTTCGTCAGATGATGCAGCTATTACACATTTTTTCTTTGATTTGCTGGAAACTTCACAACTCTGTTCACGGACTCGGTTTTTTTTTTTTATTGGCCTCTGTTTTACGCTTTTCCATTGAGCTTGCTGTTGCCTTGGCAGCATGTAAACGATAAATTGGGGGAATCATTTCGGGGGTTATATTTGCTTGGATGCTTGTCACCGGCATTGGCTGCATTTGTTCTGCTGGCAAAGGTTCTAATGCGGTAACGTTTGCATTGACCTAAACCTGCGAATCAAAGTGATATATTCCAGTTGTTCTAAACCCGCCATTTGATGAAAATTACTTCTGGAAAGGCAGATTAGTCAGTTTTTGTAAAATCTGCAATGCCAAATGTTCCCCGATGATAAATGTGCCCCAGTTTGCCATATAAGCAATGGACTTTTTTCGATATGTTTGCTGTTGTCGCAATATGATCAGTTAATATCACTCAATATCACTACCAGGCCATTTGACGCGGAATAACCATAACACAACCTAAAATGTACTTCTAAACTCATTATTTCGATTATATGTGCACAGCACAACCTGACTCCATTGCTGCCCATAGTTCCATGTGATTTTGCGATGAGTATAACTCTTCTCGCTAATCATTGACCCGCTTCAGTGGTCATAAGTTCTCCTTTAATAAACTCCGAAGGACATATTCGTTTGTTCATGTGATTGCAATTTCAAAACTAATCCAAGTGCCTTACATTGCACTTTCTCGATTGCACCATAAACAATGTCATAATTGCTTTCAAGTTTATTCATTAAATATTCCCTAATAGACATTACCAAGAGGGATGAAAAATGACAGTGCTATGTCCCCCGATACGTCCTCCTTCAAACTGCGTCACATCTGCAGAAAGCTCATCCGGCAAGCCAGACTAATATGCCGAGCGACTCATCCGCCAATGCCATTAAGGGCGCAGCTACACTTAGTCAATATTAATAAAATATGATAAATGAGTGTTTCTCTCGAAAAAAATAAAACAAAAGACAAACAGTATAATTTCAACAAAGCAACAGTGATGGGTAACAAAAAAGTTTCAAATCTGAAAAAGGACTTTCATCCATCCACCATATTGAAGTGTCGGCAATTTTTTACAATTTCCCAATTACCACAGCGGGTAAGTGTGAACTTAATTCATATTAATTTTTAATATCTCTATTTTTTTGGCTGATATTTAATGAGTTAATTATAGAAGGTCCTAGAAATGGACACGAAGACTCGGCGCTGATGCACAGTCAGTTGCTGGGCATGTAGTGCACTTTCAAGGAGTATCTATGCGCCTTGGCAGAAAGCCAACTTTTAATGGTCTGTGAGCATTGTCGTTGCAGAGGACGTGCAACAATTTCATTGTACTGGCCATGGAGTCATGCAATTTACACGAAGACGATAGGATAGGATTGTGAAGACAGACTCGAAAATTGGCCAACGAAGAATGCGATTCAGCAGTTGGGGTGATTTCTTATTGTGTCATGAAAAGTTAAATTACACTACATTGAGCTGCTGTGCAAGGGTGTCGAACCTGCAACTGTTGCTCGGTCGAGGTAATTGAATTATCTCGACAAATATCCATTTTAAGTGGGAGGCAAGCAATGATTACAGAGCCACACGACAGCCGGTAAGCTGGGCACTGGTCCAAGAGAAGGGAACGGATTCTACCACGAAATGGACTATTTGGCACAAGCCGCTTCGTAATTGGTAGTAAATTTTATTTGAAGCTGCTGATTCTGGATAATTAATATAATTTCAGCGCGAAGCTAACCACATAAATTTACATTTATCAGATGCTTCGTTAATTGCTGGCCCTGTTCAGAGACAATCCAATGGGGACTCGATACCCAAGTCTGTGGGTGTTTATTGCGTATAAATTATTCCGTGAGATTTGTATTTTTACCGCAGTTAATTTACGAAAATTAATATTTTACACCATCTATCATTTGGGAATCGTTTGTGCGGTAGCATTGTGGGCAAAAGTTTCTAAATTGTTTTCAGAGAATTGCCGCTAAAAGCATGATCGGATTTCAATGGATATCTCTGTTCCAAAAGGCAAGTTCTGCGCCAACAAAGAACGGGAACTAAGGTTTTGTTCAAAGAAATTCAAAGCAACACCTTTCATTGACGTATTCGTGTTGTCACTCAATAATTATGATTTAGAAGATTGTGGTTTCTTGCAAAGTAGGGATAAATGTCTATATTTTCCACAGTATAACACTTTCGATACGGTTCTCGACTTTCCTTACCATTTACTGACTTATAGAAGAAAATGAAACTGGTTACTCAAATATTGTTTGTAGGATAACGGAATGCTTGACGTAAAATCAATAGTAGATAGATTTATTAAATTTCCAGATTGTACAAAATTTACATAAAAGAAAAGTACTTAAATTTTAAAAGCATTGCTCAAAGCCGTCTGCCAAAGACTATCAACCTTTTGGTACAATTTTAATAATTTGTCAGTAATGTTTACTTCTAACTTTTTGATTTTAAAAATCTTCTTCAATGATAATTTTTCTATAACCTAAAGTTGATTCACAGTACGATATGAGAGCTTTCCAATTAGAACCGTTTAATAACTCAGTTACTTCTTCGCTTGACAATATGGTTTTTCCAAAGTAAAATCTCCTGATACCCCGGAATATTGGGCACAATCCCAAGAAGTGTATAGAGTTCTCTCTTTGAGCTAAGTTCCAAATTGAACAGAGAACTGGAAGATCCTCCCTGTGTGGCAATACCTCTCCTCTGGCACGAAAAATCAAAGAGATACATCCTACGCTGTTAGAATCCTTAAAGTAATTAACGGGGCCTAGGTTGAACGGCAGAGTCCTATAGATTTCCCTGTGTGTTGATGCCTCTGCTTCCTCGATATATTTGTTACGCATACATATATCTACGTGAGATATAAAGTCGTAGAGTATCCCCTTCCAATTATTCTGAGCATTGCAGTCTAAGCTAAGGTCGTATCTATATGTCTCCGCCAGATTTAACATGTCCTTGTACCACAGACTTTGCGCATTCACTGCGAACATAACAAATTTTCTTGTCAGCCTTTCATCACCCGTTGTGAGTATACTGAGAATGTAGTCCACGCTCAGTTTAAGAGTCCGTATGAACAATGGAGCAAGTCCAATTTCGATCATCAGCATGTAGTTTGGGGCAGTTTTTGGGAGTTGAAATGACCTACGAAGATAAACCCTTAGTAGTTTTTCTACCAAGTCATAATATTTATGACCCCATGACTGCGCTCCGTAAAACAATATGGATTTGGATACAGCTTCAAAGACTCTGTGCTTCGAACTGTGAGGTATATTTCGATTCTGGAAACAAATTCGCCACGTGGAGTTTCTTGCATTCTTAGACTGCATTAATTTCTCACTTAGATGGGTGTCTAAACTCAAGTTACTCGATAGCACAACTCCCAAGTATTTATAATGTTTAACCACTTTAATCGGATCACCGTTAAATATCCATCTTTCTGTTCTACATAGCATGCCACCTCCTCTCCTAAAAATCATAATTTTTGATTTGTCTAGGTTTAGTTTTAAATTCTATAGTGTGCAGTAGTCGAACAGGCGGTTTATCATAAGCTCCAAAGACTCTGGCGACCTAGCCAGCAGGACAATATCATTTGCGTGCAGAAGAGCCTTAATCAGTAGTAGTTCTATAGTTGTACGAATTTGACGTGTTGTGCTTTGTGATGCATGCAATTTTGATTTTCGATGTAAATTCCGTGTAATCTTAATTATAGTTCTGGTATATGGTATTATCTAGTGTGTTTTCTTTAATTGAACAAGTTTTGAAGTGTTCTCATCTTACTTTTAATTCAATTTCAGTGATTTCTATAATATATTTTTTCTCTTTGTTTTTTTGAGATCTCGTTTTTAGTGATTTTTATTGAGTGAGTTAATCCGTTTTTGCTGTTTCGTCTTGTCTTGTCTGCTTATATTGTTTAGAATTTACAGCTTATACCTAGGTACCACTTTACATAAAGTTTTGCTGTAAATTTATGTGCAAATGAAATCTTCGTTTCTAGACTACTTCCTGGCACGTCTTGTGACGACATACTTAACAATTTAAAAGGCCATTCTGTTGACGTGTCTAAAATTAATAAAAAGACTAGTCCCTTCGCTTAATTTAAACTAACGACGGAGTTATATCTCTTTGAAAAACTAAGAGATGTGGCCACAGGATGCATTCATTAGAGAGTTTGTTGATAAGCCTCCGAATAACAACACTCACCCTGTGTTGTTATTCGGAGGCACCCTAAACCGTTTATCTCTTTACTACCAAAATGTAAGGGGACTCCGCACGAAAACGAAAAATTTATTATTGGCATCTCATGCATCGATTCATGATGTGATTGCACTGACGGAAACATGGCTTAATTTTACCTTTCTGAACACGAAATTATTCTCCTCAGACTTTGAGGTATATCGTAAAGATAGATACTTAGATATTGAGCATCTAAGGGGTGGTGGAGTCCTAATTGCTGTTCGAAATTCTTTGGAAAGTTGTATCTTTCCAATTCCTAATACAGACTCGCTAGACGTTATCTGTGTGAAATTAAATCTAGGATATAAGTTCGTTATAACTATTATTATTTTCATTCCTCCTGAAAGCTCGATCGAGGTATATAAGCATGCTACTGATGCCATAAATTATGTATCGGAAAATTGTAATCCTCTCGACGACATTTTATTGGTGGGTGATTTTAATCTACCCAACTTAAAGTGGACCCTTTCTGACGACGAACTTAGTTTTGTGGTAGCTCATGCGTCTTTACCTCAAGAAACAATTTTGGTGGACAATGTAATGTCTTGTGGATTACTGCAACTAAGCGGTATAAAAACTTTCTTGACAGACAACTTTTTTTTTTTTTTTGCCGAGAGTAGGTGAAAAATCTTCTAAAGACACCATAAGGTCCGACCGAGCGTGCTTATGGTAGTGTGAGATTTTTACTCACTAAAAGAACACCTCTCTTCAAGAGTAATACTACAACTAAGCCGACGCTTATCCAACAGTTTTATTTTCGCTTACGATACACGTGATTTTTGGGAAAAAAAATGTTCGTACGAAGTTAAAAAAAATGTAGAACTTTAGGCAGGTTAAATTCCAATAATAGTTCCTGCCTTTTTCGCGACCGGCATATACTATGACGCGAGGTCAAAAGGCTTATCTTCGGAGACGACGAATTGAATTATTCGCGTCAAGTAGTTGAATGACGGTACAGTTACAATGGCCGTGAACACGATCTTTGTGTTTACGCGCAAATTTTGTTATCTCTTCGACGACGCTGGGAATTCCCAGATCTCGATGAATATCTTCGTTACGTACATACCACGGTGCGTTAACGATCGTTCTAAGAACTTTATTTTCAAAAGTTTGTATGATGTTTCTATTGCTTTTCTTGGTACAACCCCATAGTTGTATACCATACGTCCACACAGGCTTTAGCACTTGCTTATAGATAAGCAGTTTATTATGTAGGCTAAACTTCGAATGTTTTCCGAGTAGCCAGTACATTTGTCGGTATTTGTTTTCTAGCTCGTCGCGTTTATTTTTTACGTGTGATTTCCATTAAAGCTTAACATCTAGAGTCATTTCTAGATATTTTGCTTCGTTCGCGTACGGTATATGAGCCGAGTTAAGATATAGAGGTAATCTATCGACTTTTTTATAGGTAAAGTTGACGTGAGTAGATTTGCTTTCGTTCAGCACAATACGCCAAGAATTCGTCCAAGCGTGGACTTTATTAATAGCATGTTGCAGCTTTCCAGTTGCTGCTTCAATAGTTTCGACCGTGGTCAATATCGCCGTATCGCCCGCAAACGTGGCGACGACGCAGTTTCTTTCCTGCGGGATATCACGCGTGTAGAGTACATATAGAAGCGTAATCATTTCCGTGCTTAACACGAAAGAGTCTCTCGGTGAGATACGATAGTAGGATTAGAAAGAGTTGCCCTGGCAGTAGTCGTTGCAATTTATACTCCAAGCCTTCGTGCCAAACCTTATCGAAAGCTTGTAAGACGTCAAGAAATACACCACAACAAATCTTTTTTTCTTCGAGAGCTTTCTCAATCACGTCAATTATTTTGTGGACTTAGTCAATTGTAGAATGTTTAATTCTAAATCCAAACTGATGGTCAGAAATAAGACGTCTTTCGTCGATTACGGGCTGTAGACGTTTGGAAAGTAGTTTTTCAAATATTTTTGAGATAACCGGCAATAGGGAAATAGGCCGATATGATTTCTTCTCATTTAGCGGTTTGCCTGGTTTCGGGACCATTATAATCTCGGCGACTTTCCATTGCCTCGAAACATAAAGCAATCTGAACGAAGCGTTGATCAAATAGAGCAGTTTGATAATAGCTATATTCGGCAATTCCTTGACTACCTGCGCCGTTATCAAGTCGTAACCCGGAGTTTTTTTTGTCTTTAAATTTGTAATCACTTCCCTCAGTTCAATCAATGCAACTTTTTTTACTTTAAAGTTGTCAGATGTCGTGACTGGGGAGTCAGGCGTTAACGAACAGCCGTCGAACGGCTTAAGCGTTTCTTCTAAGTGCAAAGCAAAAATTTTTTTTGTCGCTCTTGGCCCAGCTTCCATCGATTTTCCGAATTGGTGGTGCTTGCATTTGAGGTTTTCGGATGCCTTTTAGCGCTTTCCAAAGCGAATAATTTGATTCTCTTTCACCGGAGAGATTTTCAATGTAAGTCGCTATCTTTTTGCTTATAAATTCACGAATACTATCTCTAAGCCGATTGCATAGTCGGTTAAGGACCGTTTTATGCTGCGGTGCGGTATGTGGGATACTTTTCGTTGCGGTTGATCTTATAGCTTCTAGAAGGTGTGTTTCTCCATGCCGCTCTTTGAATTGCTTCCACGAAATGATCAATTTCGTCCTCCAGTTCACAAGGTGTTCTAAGTGATACATTTAAGGCGATATTTGTTTCGCAATCATTTCTAAAGCCCTCCCAGTTTGTTCTATTGCTAGTGAGGTCCTTTTTTCTTGTTCAGCGCTTCTCCAAGTAATAAATAATACCGGCGAGTGATCAGAAGAGAGATCAAAACATTGTTTGACTGTAATAAACTTCTCGTAAATGCCTTTTGTAACAAATAAATCTATAAGATCAGGAATTTTTTGTGAGTCAGTTGGCCAATAGGTCGGTTTTCCAGACGAATAAAAACAACAACCGAATTCATATGCCACTTCGTAGAGAAGTTTTCCTTTAGAAGATGTACATCTTGAACCCCAGAAGGTGTGCTTCGCGTTGAAATCTCTACCAATAAGGAAATTTGAACCAAGGTCATTAAAGACACGAAAGTAGTCGTCTTTTTCTAGTAAGCATCGCGGCGGACAGTAAACAGATGCTATATTGTAGCTAATGTGTTTATTTTTAACCCTTACCGCGCACAACTGCAGTTTTTCCAGCTCTATGCTTATATCGGCCGAATGTTCGATGTTAGTTTTAATGAATAAGGACGAACCGCCCCGCGCTCTATCAAAAGGATGATAGGCGTGATAACCAGCGTAACCTCTTATCTTTATTTGCGACTTCCTTGTTAGATGGGTTTCGGAGATCAAACATATGTCGATATTTTCTCTTATTAGAAACATTTCTAATACGTTAGATTTTTGTAAGAGTCCGTTTGCATTCCATGTTACTATTTTAAGCAAAGCGTCCATATTTACTAAGATTTAGATATAAGGTTGGCCATACAAAAACTTTCGACGTTACTAAGACGTTCGAGAATCCGTTTGTTAACTTCACATTGTTCTTCGAACTTAGCGTAGATGCAGTTCAGAATTTCATTCAACGGATCAGAGGGTGGGCCGTCGTTTCGTTTGGTTGCTTTGACTGCACCCTGAGAATACGTCAGACGTACGGGGTTCGCTGGCTTATCCGAGGTTATTTTTCGTTCAGCCTTTTTAGTGGACGACTTTGACGTACGTTTCATCGGCTCAGAAGGCTGGTTGACTGTTGTAAGAGTCTGCCCTGCTGATTCAAGCGTCCTTTCAGTCGGCTTAGTAGTTTGAACAATTGGTTTACGAGCCCGCTCAGTCTGCTTAGCAATATGTTCTATCGACTTGGGAGCCCGATCGACTGATTATGTTCCCCGTCCGATCGGCGTTGTAGATCTTTTCCGTCTTCGCAATCGCGATCATTTGCTGGGTGCCTTCCATTGCAGTTAACGCAAGTTGCTTTTTCATTTTTGCACAAACTGCAATTTTCCGAAGAGCGTTTTCCAGCGCACTTAACGCAGCGCGGCTCTTTCCGACAGTACGCCTGTGTATGGTTAAAATCTTGGCAACGCTAACATTGAGGGATGATCTTCGTGTTGACACCTATGGGCTCGATTTTAAAGACCATACTCATGATTGTACGAATGTTATATATCTTTTCCTGGCTTTCCGTTTTATCGAATGATAGCACAAAAAGCGGAAGTTTACGTTTCACTATAGGTTCTTCTCCACGCTCGGGTCGTTTTCTCTCCTTTTTTAAAAGGTTCACGGCGTCGAGAATGTTATAACCTCTATCGCGTAAATCACCTATAACGTCTTCTTTAGCGCATGATGGATGAAATCCTCTAGCTACGACCCTCAAGAGTCTCTCAGACTTGTTTTCGTAAGTATGCCATTGAATTTTTTCGTTGTTAAGATTTTGAGATACAGCCCGATAGCCCTCAGCGTCATTAACCTTGATTTTCCATGCATCGTTTCACAAGGAAGTTATTTTAAATTCAGTAGCGATCGTTCTTTTTAAAATTTTCCTCACAGAATTGTAGTCCGCAACGCCTGTAATATTTATTGGTGGAGGTGCGCGTTTGCTCTCAATTTTCTTATCAGATTTTGGCTGCGCTTTCCGATTAGGTTCGTGTTGTGGAACAACCTCGGGCGATGAGCCGGCCTTGCGTTTTTTAGATGGTCTTCGTTTAAGTATCCAATCCGTTTCGCGAGCGAGTTCTTCTTCGTCCGTACTGTAGTGATGGCTACCCGGAGAAGGCTCACTATGAGTAACCTTATTTCTATCAACCAAGCAGCATGGGTTTATGAATAGAAGATCCACTGTTACCAACCTTTTGGAATTTACTTCTTTTACAAACAAAGCCGTCGAGGAGGGTGGTCAGGTCGATTGTATTTATACAGATTTTAGCAAGGCCTTTGACAGCTTAATTCTGTTTAAAATGACGTCTTTGGGCTTTCAAAATCATTTCGTTCGATGGATATGTTCTTATCTTGAAGAACGAACTTATCAAGTTTTATTTCGGGGAACAACATCCGATGCAATCCTCGCTACATCCGGTGTACCCCAAGGAAGTCACTTAGGTCCTCTTTTATTTACCATTGCGATCAATGACGTGGTGGCAACACTTAAGAGTACTCGAATCTTAATCTATGCTGATGACATAAAAATCTTTAGACTTGTACGCAGTCAATCTGATTGCATTGCTATGCAGAATGATTTAAATACGTTCGCTGAGTGGTGCTGTAATAACAATTTATTTTTGAACGTATCTAAATGCCAGTCGATGATCTTTTCAAGAAAACGTAATTTAATAAGTTATGATTACAATCTCAATGAATGTGTACTTAACAAAGTCACATAAATATGTGATTTAGGAGTGCATTTTTCTCAAAATATCGACTTCGATTTTCACATTGAACAGATTGTCGATAAAGCAAATTCAATGCTTGGTTTTACAAAACGTTGGAGTAAAGAATTCAATTATAATACCTTTGTTCGTCCGCAATTAGAGTATGCGTCTAACATTTGGTCTCCAATGTATGCAGTACACATTAACCGTATTGAATCGGTACAGCGTAAGTTTGTCCGATTTGCACTTCGCCTTTTAAACTGGAATGACCCTACACGTCTTCCACCATATTGCGACCGCCTTCTTCTCTTAAATCGTTATTCTTTGGAAAAACGTAGGGAAGTATGTGATGTAGTATTCTTACACCAACTGGTAAATTGTTTTATTGACTCGCCGGATCTTTTAAATGAAGTCGGTTTAAACGTAAGATGCTACAACTCCAGAAATACCGAGATTTTCCGCTTAAATTTCCACAGAACGAACTACGGTTCAACGAACCTCTTACGCGTATGGCGAAGGAAGTAAATAGTAACTGCGACAAATTTGATTACAACTATAGCAAATTAAATCTAAAACATAAATTATACGAACGATACTAACTTCTTTGTTGTAAGTGTTTAGTGTAATGTTTGACTTATGCGTAGCATATTAATTTTTAGTTGATACTTTTGTTTAGTATGCAATCTGCTTTTTGTTTACTTGTCCAGTCTTTTTGTGTAAGGTGTTAGGCTTTATGAATATTCACAATATCAACAACTAACACCACGCTAAATGATGACTGTGACAAGCTGGATATTACTTAGTAGCTGATTTGAGTTTTTCTCTCTCAGTTCAAAGTAATATTCGTCACAAAATGCTTGCCCTTAAGCAGTACTGATAGCGTTTAATAAGAGTACCTGCGAATGTGACTCCTCCTGAAAGGTGATCAATAATATCCTCTATGTAAAGGGAAATACTAACGGGCTTGCATTACTCCTATTTTTGTAGAAAACCACTTCGACAATTCGTCACCGTTCCAGACTGCTGCTTTTGTATTATTGTATAAATTCTCCAGTACATTTCCAAACTTATAAGACAATCCATACTGGTACAATTTGTAAAATAGTCTTTGTCGGTCTACGGTATCGAAGGCGGTCGATGAAGAACGTGTAAAGCTTCTGTTTCCGTCCGATGATTGTCTCCGCTATGTTTCGCAGTACAAAGATGTGATCCGTAGTAGAGTAGCTAGCTTGGAACCCAGCTTGAAACTCTTTCAGAAGTGAGTTCTCCTGTATCCAATGCATTAATCGGGTTTGCAGAATACTTGTAAAGATTTTCGCTGATGCATTCAGTCAGAAGGGAAATGCACCCATAGTTGGATGGGTCTGACGAGTCGCCTTTTTTGAAAATCGGAAATATTACTGCTTGTTCAAAGCTTTCCGGTACGTTTGCAGTTTCAAATATGGAGTTGTAGACTGACGTAATGGTTGCCACAAATTCGGCAGAATTGAATTCGACTGGAATTCTATTAAATCTTTAAAATCCTTGGATCGGGCTAATGCTTCACTCACTTCCAGAGTTGAAATTTCGCTATCTAAAGTTTGATTTACAAACAATGGTTTCGCATACAGCATGGGTAGGTCGTTGCTTATCGGGTTTAATAGACTTTCAAAATGTCTTTTAAGGACTTCAGCTGTTAGTTGGATATTCATTTTTAAAGTATTTCCGTTTAATTTTTTAGCTGTTTTCCAAAAATCTGCTGAGCTTTTACAAATGGAAAGTTTTTGAACCTCGGCTACAAAGAATTCTGCCTTCTTCGCTCGACATATCTGTTTATACTGGGCCTTAGCTTAACTGTAGAGCATCTTGAGTAATAGGCCGTTGAATTTTCTGAATGCTCGCAGAAGGGAGAATGTGCACTATCTGCTTTTCAAACAATCTTCATCAAACCATGGCATTTTATTCAGCAATCTCTTCTTTTCATTCGTGTTTTGCAACTGACTGAGAATCGATTGCTTGTTCACTATTTTCAGGTAGCTCTGACAAGAGGCGATTAAGGTTAAGCCTGTACAAATTTTCATTAGATTTATTCCATTTGAGTTTAAGAAGAAGTTCGAGCATCTCATCCCTTGCACTCATTTCTAGGCCGAAAGTGGTGATAATAGGGAGATGGTCCGAGTATGGAAGTGCTTTAACCTCGAAATCCCTTACTATGGAGCACCAGTCACCTACAAAGCAGTAGTCGATAATGGACGAGCAATTCGATTTTATGAAGGTATATTCGCCGTTTAAGTACCTCGGGGTCTTATTCACGAGTGATGGGAGGAGCAATGCCGAGTTATCCTGTAGAATTGGTCAGGCTGGATCAATTTTGAGAGAACTCGGCCAATCTGTTATAAGAAAGGCCGAACTTAGTGTTCAAGCTAATCTATCGGTTTTTAACTCGGTGTATGTTCCAGCTCTCACCTATGGTCATGAAATTTGGGTAGTGACCGAAAGAATAAGATCGCCAATGCAAGCTGCCGAAATGAGGTTCCTTCGGGGTGTTGCTGGAATAACTCGTACGGATCGAGTGCGCAACACCAGAGTATGCGAGGCGCTCAATGTTGAGCAGCTACTTCTCCGAACGGAACGATCTATGCTTCAATGGTTTGGTCACGTAGTGCGTATGCCCCTAGACCGGCTTCCATACTTTAAATGGTATTGTTGATGGGTTGTCCATTAACGAGGTTCGACATTAATACCGCGATTTCTACACAATGCTTCGGACAGCTTTGGTGTTGGTCAAGGACGCGAATAACGAGTTCCTCTTCTTGACTCCGGGTCTCAAGCGACGTTAGTTTCGGGATTGTGCGTACAGCGATTAAGCTTGAAACGTAGCCATGACATTGTCGTGTAAACACCATTAAATAATGACTCTATCTTGTCAGTTCAGGCTTTCGTTTTATCGACGTTAACAAACGATTTGCCAAGTATGGAAATACCAAGTATTAATGTCTCTTACTTTAATAACCTATCGTTGGCAGATCCTCTCTACCACCGTCCAAGTAAAACCGATATTTTATTCGGCGCGGACATATTTTTTAACATTCTCACGGAAGGTTGAATCGTTCATCCATCTGGATCACTCATCGCCCAGAACACAATATTTGGATGGGTGATTTCTGGAAACATTTCATCGAAACAAAAAAGTGATATAAGTGTTTTTCATTCATCGATCGATCTCGATGTGCTCTTAAAACGATTTTTTGAGCATGAGGATCTCATGGACGGAGTTCGTACCGACTGCGAGGTAAGTTCATTTATTGAAAATCATTTTATTTCGACATATTTCGTTAAGCCCGAAGGTAGATTCGTCGTTAGCCTAATCTTCTCAAAACCCCCATTTGAATTCAGAGATTCTCGGGGTGCCGCTTTGAAAATACTCAATGCGATGGAGCGACGATTCTCCAAGGATGCGAATTTGAAACCCGAATGCGTGGATTTTATGCGCGAATATGAAAGGCTGGATCATCTGACGCTGGTGCCCTCGTCCGATTTTGATCGTCCATCGTCTTACTTACCTCATCACGCGGTACTTAAGCCCACTAGTATGCAACAAAGCTCCGAGTACTTTTCGATGCGTCGTGTAAATCTACGAACGGTTTCTCATTAAACGACTATCTATAATACGTTCTCATTCTTCAGCTGCCTTGACGTGGCGGAACGGCTTAAGAGTCAATGACCATAAGGGTCCGAAAGGACCACAGGTGAGACATCGAACTAAAGGCTGAAGACGTCTTGACTGTGACGCAAAACCTGTTGACAGTATGATGGAAGAAACATTTACGATATCTACTCCAGGTGTTATTCGTTAAAACGATAATCCACCCGTGGTCTTTTTGACTAAGGGAAGGACGAGGATTCTGGAGGTCCCAACCACCATACTTTTACCCCCCGCCTCTGGCGTTGAATCAGAAATAGTAGCGACGCTGGTTTCAGAAGACTCCTGCAGCTCTGTCTCTGACTCGTTTAGTAGACTGGGCTGCAATGGCAAAGAAAGTGGCGGAAAGGCTTCGGCTGGAACGTCTAATCTCTGTCTCAATAGAAAGGTAGCTGGTCGAAGTTGCGTCGGTGACGGTTTGACTCGGGAAACCAATAAGGCTGAACGAGCTCCTGAAGCGGCGCACTCCGATGGGCTCCTGACTAAGAGTCAACTGAAAAGGAGAATAAGGAAGGCGGCGATGGCGCGGTGCAAAGAGGCTGCAGAGTCAGCTGAAGGCGCAAGCCCCGAAAGCAGTCATCCTACAGTAGCGACAGGAAAGAAGCGTAGGTCGGCAGAAAGTACTCCAACTGGAGCCGATCAATCCCTCAGACCTAACGCTGGCTCCTTTTCGGTCGGCTCGAACAGGTCCAATCTGACGGAGCAAGTTTCGCCTGCTCTTCTTGGTGGAAGCGTATGCGCATCTGATGCGCGCTCTTCTGCCGGGCACACTCTTACCGCTGGCGTTATCTGCCCACAAAATCTGTTGGATACTGGTGCTGTTACCCCTAAAGGTCCCAGAACTAGCGGACAGAAAATGGCTGACGCAGGCAAAGCCACGGGTAGGGGCACTCGCCTCGCCGGAAGCATGTGCGCACCTGGTGCGCGCCCTTCTGCTAATAAAACTCCGACTATATCTTTGATATTTTCGCAGATAAACCTACACCACTCAAAGGCTGCTAGCACTCTCTTAAGTAGCAAACTTTCCGTAGTACGTACAAAACCCCACATAACATCTATCCAGGAACCATACGTGCGGAACAAGCGCATATGTGGTTTTGGGGGTCTTCGTGGAGTAACGGTGCTATGTGACGAGCGATCTGAAAGACCGAGAGCTTGTCTAATTGTGCCGAATTTCCTCTCAGTAACCAAGCTTGGACAATTCTATGGACAGGACCTGGTTGCTGCAGCTGTAAGCTACGAAACGACCGGAAGTTGGAAAACCTTCGTCGTTGCGTCGGCTTACTTCCCTTATGATTCGGTAATGCCTCCACCACCGAAGGCGGTTGCCGAACTCATAAAGTACTGTGACACTCGGGAGATGGGACTAGTCATAAGTTGCGACGCGAATGCTCAGAATAAAGTCTGGGGCAGCAGCAAATGTAACATACGACGCAACCATCTCCTAGACTTTACACTATCATCTGGCATGGTAATTAACAATGTTGGCTCCTAGCCAACTTTTGTTACGGCAAGGAGGCAGGAGATAATTGATTTGACTTTATCTAATAGGTATTTCAAGTCAATTACTAACTGGATGGTACTGCCGGAGGTGTCCTTGTCAGACGATAGATACATCGTTTTCCAAATCGAATGCGACGCCATAACTTTGCAGGATAGGAGGAATCCGAGGAAAACCAACTGTGTGCGGTTTAGGGAAGAGCTAGACAGATCTGTCAAAACTCCAACTAAACTCAAAACGAAACGAAAGGTTGAGGATGCTGTTCAAAACCTGACTAGTGTCCTTACCAGCTGTTTTGAACTGACGTGCCCATTGACAAAAACCCCCTGCAGAACTCCGGTTCCCTGGTGGAGCCCAGAACTGCAGCGACTTAGGAAAGAATCCAGAAAACTTCTAAATAGGTCACTCAAGACAAATTTAGAAGGTGACTGGGATCTTTTTAGATCGAAGCAAAAAGACTATAGAAGTTAATTCGGTTGTCGAAAAGTGCTTCTTATAGAATTTTTTGTGAAAAGATCGAGACACTCGGTGAAACCAGCAGGTTGGTTAAGGTTCTCAAAAGGGGCAAGCCGACCAAACCGGAATCACTGAGAAAGTCTGATGGCAAGTTTACTGAGACGAAAGCGGAAACTTTTAGTCTTCTGCTGGAGACTCACTTTCCTGGCAATCGGATAATCACTAGGTCGGAGCTTGGTCCGTTTACCCAGGCTGAGCTTGATCTAAGTCAAAAAACTCGGCGCAGCTGGTATATTGCATCAGCCGTGGTAACAGATGAGGCCATCAAATATGCTGTGGCATCTTTTGATGGTTTCAAATCGCCTGGCACCGATGGAATATATCCAGCTATGCTGCAACAGGGTATGGATCAGCTATTGCCAACTCTGAAAAGAATTTTCACCGCTGGCTTTGCCCTGGCATATATTCCTACACCTTGGCGGACAGTTAGAGTAGCTTTCATACCGAAAATTGGTAAGGAAGACTATTCGCTCCCCAAGAGTTTCAGACCTATAAGTTTGACATCCTTCTTACTGAAAAGTATGGAGAGACTGGTAGAATTTTACGTGCGCAAAGTTGATTTGAGGCTGCATCCACTATCGGAGATGCAGCATGCCTATCAGCGTGGGAAATCCTGCGAGACCGCACTTCAAAATTTAGTGGCCAGAATCGAATGCGCGCTTGATAGGAAAGAATACGCCATGGGTATCTTCATCGACATTGAGGGTGCTTTTGATAATGCGACTTTTGACTGCATGTGCGACTCTGCCAGACAACACGGGGCAGATGAAACATTAGTGTTGTCGATTAAAGCAATGCTAATGAATAGAACTTTGGTAGTGGATGCGGATTGTGGGCAATATGTTATGACAGGGGTAAACAGGGGCTGTCCGCAAGGTGGCGTTCTGTCTCCATTGTTATGGTGCATGGTGGTCGACTCTCTGTTGAACACTCTAAATAGTTCTAACGTCTACGCTCAGGCATATGCGGATGATGTCGCCGTACTTTCTGTCGGGCCATGCCTGGCGACGGTCTGTGCTAACGCGCAGGCGGCGCTGGACATGATCGATAAATGGAGTACTAGGAGTGGGCTTTCGGTGAATCCTCTTAAGACTGAGGTTGTTCTTTTTACGAGAAGGAGGATTTTGACCGGTCTGACTCAGCCAGTACTAAAAGGCGTCACTATTCGCATTTCCAATGAAGCCAAATATCTGGGAGTGATTTTAGATAAGAAACTTCATTGGTCCAAACACGTCGAGTCGAAAACATCCAAGGCGCTCTCAGTCTTCTGGCAGTGTAAGGGTGCGTTTGGCAAGACTTGGGGCTTATCACCGAATAAGGTTCTCTGGATCTACACGGCTATGATAAGACCATTCCTCGCATATGCGTCGGTTGTTTGGTGGAAGGGGCTCTCGCGTAAATATGTGGTTGCCTTTTGTGCGAAACTCCAAAGAACGGCTTGTCTCGGCTGCTCGAGAGCTTTCCCGAGTACGCCTGGCTCTGCTCTAGACGCTTTGCTGAACTTACCTCCCCTTAATACTTATATCATGGGTTGCACTATCAAAGCCATCCATCGTCTTAGGCGAGGCGGTTTTTGGTATCCTCCACACTGGAACTTTGATGAACTTGCGCGACACTTATCTTACGACTCCTGTCTTATAGATATGCCGTCTGATGCAATGACACCAGAACTCCAGCTGATGCGCAAATTCAGAGTCGACTTTCCTTGTGTCCAGGACTGGCTTCGGCCAGAGTCTGGGCCGGGAATGGAATGTAGTCGTATTTTCACGGATGGTTCGAAAACCAGTCAAGGGTCTGGCGCTGGTGTCTTCGTGGAAGTCGACAGCATTAGACTTCACTTTTCATTAAGCAAATATGCGTCTGTTTTCCAAGCGGAAACTTATGCAATCCTAATGGGCATGAGCTATGTTGTGAAGAACAGGTGGAAGGGACGTAGCATTTGCGTCTGTAGTGACAGTCAGGCTGCGCTTAAGGCCTTGCTTAACCCTTTAACCACTTCCAAAATAGTTCGTGAAACCAAAAACTCTTTGAACTCGATCGCATAGCTGAATTCTCTGTCTCTTATTGTGTCCCAGGTCACACTGGGATCTTGGGGAACGAGATCTCCGATGAGATTGCTAGACAAGGCTCAGAGGAGGGTTTCTCAGGTCCAGAACCTGCGTTGGGTCTCCCTGCGTCCTCGGTTAGGACTTCCATTGACGATTGGATCTCTCACGAGCACAATTGTGTGTGGCATGACTCTCCGGGATGCAGGTTGACTAAACGCATGCTCCCGGACGTCTGTAAGAAATCAGCGGCATTCTTGCTGTCTCTCAGCAGAAAAGACTGTAGACAATTTATTGGCGTCTTGACAGGCAACTTTGCTTTTGCCAAGCACCTTAACGTGCTGGGCTTAAGTGACACTACAATCTGCGACGCTTGTGGAGAGAGCGACGACACCGCGGAACATTATCTCTGTGAGTGTCCGGCCTTTGCTCGTATCAGGTGTCAGATCCTCGGTGCGGATGTGGTGAGTGCTGGTACTGTAAGCTCCTCATCACTGAAGTGCTTGCTTGGCTTTCTTAGAAAGACAAGGAAATTCCAATAAAATAGGTAAATCAGGGTTTGCTCTCTGGTAGTATAATGGACCAGTTGCGTCTGAGAGCTCCAGTTTGAGCGTTTCTTTAATGGACACTTTGGCGCATCTTTGTTATGTGCAACACCAAGCGCTTTTAAATTTTTCCACAGATCCCTAGAATTCAATTTAGTATCGAGCGTACTGTGGGAATATAATTTTTTTTTGTTACGTATTAAAAGATTAGCCTGATTTGGTCCACTACGCTTAACATAAATGTCACAAATTTCTGGCAGAATGACAGGTCGGTTTGACAGTTGCCCCCATCGTAAAGTCTATTTAAGACGAAAAAGAAAGAAAAAGAAAAAACACCCTTTATGTGATCCCAATTTGTTTCATAAAAGTGCTACCACGCGGATCCTTAAAATCTCTATAAAACATCCTTTACCAGTATCGCTGTCTTACCGTTTTGTTGCAATAAATCTAAGACCCGGCTCCTTAAAGCTTTGCCTTAGATGTAAACCTACTTGAGTGTGCAAAATCTCATTACACATGCAGAAAATTTACAATCGGCTTGGAACTTATCCTAAAATACCATATCCCTTATCTTTAACACAACTCAGTGAAGAAAACATGCTTGCAACCAACACACGTTGCAAACATGTTTGTTTATTGTCCCTTTAGGATTCGAAGAAAACGCCCTTAAATGGTCCTTTAGGTTGTACTGTTGAATTGTAGAGAAAGTCAATTACCATTAAATTTTAAGGATTTCTATAATTTATTCATTCTAATTTAGTTTTTTATTATTAAACGATTCAAATAAATTCTGCCTTATGACTCAATTGCTTTATTAATATTTCTCCCTTCCTAGAACAGCCCTTCAATGATTTGGTTTCTATATTCGAATGCCCGTTCGATGTTCAAAATATTTTCCATATCGCCGTTGTTTAGAATGTAGCCGAACACGTTTCTTTGAATTTCCATAACTATAGGGCATATTCCCAAAAGATGATGAACATTTATCCGAAATTGATAGTCCCGCTGGTTTCTGGTTGATTCGTCTTATATGGACTAAAGCTCATAAAATTCTGTGGTAGCACCTCTTTCCTTGTTCTTATAAGTACAGTTGATACAAGCCGGGTGGAATGAGTGCAGCTAAAGTAATGATTGCCTCCCAGGATTGTAATCTAATTGAAAAGAAATTAATGAATGCCTTGAGTTTCTGGCGTTTGCTTTTTTATTATAATCTTCTTTCAGGAAATGCGAACCTATAGCGCTGAAACAGTGCCCCGAAATGACTGCAGACGTTGGTTGATTCTGCTCTTAAATAGATTGAGATTGTTATATTCTGCAAACATTCTTCCTGGGAGTGAGTCCCAAAGTTTGCTCGTCCTGTAACAAAAATAAAAGTTGGTGGAGAGATATTGTTTTCAGTCATCTAGTAGTTAAAGCATGATGTTATCTTTCATGATCAGCTTGGTGATCTTCTATTGTAATCTTCTGTCATCTACAATATTTTTAGAGTTTTGAGTGAACACCACAACAGCTGCTTTACTTACTTACTTAGGCGCGCTACAGTCCGGGTGGATCTGGGCCTCAACCAACAAACTTCTTCAGCCTGCCCAGTTACGAGCCAACTGCTTCCAGTTGCGCACGCCAAGTTCGTTGAGGTCTCCTCCACTTGTTTGTGCCACCTACCGTGAGGTCATCCTCTACTGCGCCATCCATCCGGCGTGGATTAGAATATTTTCCGACCTGGAACGCGGGGATCCATTCGCTCTACATGACCCAGTAATCTTAGTCGCTGTATGTCAACTCTTCTGGCTAAGTCGAAGTCATTATATAGGCCGTATAGTTCGACATTGTACGGGACCAAAGATCAATTGAACAACTTTTCTCTCAGAGTAACCAAGGGCATCCTCATCTGATTTATCAAAGTCTATGCCTCTGCATAACCATACAACAGAACTGGAATGATGAGTGTCTTATTAAGAGTTACCTTAGTATGTAGTTCGAGATGGGGCTTTGTTACTCAATTGCCTTCTTAGCTCATAGAAACACCGATTGGCAAGAGTAATTCTTCGTTTGATCTCCCCACTGGTGTCATTTGCAGAGCTCGCCATAGAGCCTAGTAGATAAAGTCCTTTACTACCTCAAAATTATGTCTATCTATGTGATAGACATCGGCGTTCTGTACAAGATGCCGATATTGGGTGTCATATATTTTGTTTTGCTTTCATTGACCGCTAAACCTCTCTTCGCTGCCTTCATCGATAAAGAAATGGTGAGTATCGACTTAGACTTCTTGTGCTTTCTGCAGGATCTGCCGAAGTGTGAAGATTTCTTCGATAGTGGACTTTCCTGGCCTGAAACCGCACGAATAGGGGCCAATCAAACTGTTGTTAAAAGGTTTCAGGCGTTCACACAATATCGCAGAAAAGATATATGGAAAATTGAGGAGACTGATGCCTCTATAATTTGCGCAGTTGAGGAGTCTCATTTCTTGTGAATCAGGCAAGCGATGCTGAGATTCATCTTAGAGATGAGTTGGTGTATTTCACACTGCCTTGGAGAATTCGGCCGGTAAGCTGTCAAGAACAGCAGAAGTGGATTTCCATATTCCCAGCACTGCCGTCAAGGGCAAGAAGAAGTGCTCTAGTGAGAAAGCACTCTTCCCCTCTCTCGCCTGTTGCCCTCAAGACTTTTCAAAGGAGTTGGCTACCTGATCTCCGATCAGAAACCCAGCGGTGATACATTCTATAAAAGTATGACAGTTACATAGGCACAATATGAGCATACTTACTTACTTAGGTGGCGTTACAGTTCGGGGTGAACCTGGGCCTCAAACAACAAGCCTCTCCATTTAGCTCCGTCTTTAGCTAATTGCCTCCAGTTGCGCACTCCAAGTTGGTTGAGGTCCCCTTGAACTTGTGCGCGCCACCTACGGCGATGATTCCCTCTACTGTGTCGTCCCTCGGGGTTAGATTCGAAGACTCTGTGGGCCGGAGCGTTGGTGTGCATTCGCTCTACATGTCCTAGCCATCTCAGAAGTCCAATACACACCTTTTTGACTAGGTCGATGTCGCTGTACAGCTCGTATAGTTCGTAATTGAATTTTCTCCTCCAAAACCCATCAACGCAAACGGGACCGTAGATCTTACGAAGAATTTTTCTCTCGAAGCGACCAAGGATATCTTCATCCTCTTTTAATAAAGTCCATGTTTCAGCGCCGTAAAGCTCCTTAGTTGTTCGAGATATGGCTTTACTGTTGAATTGCCTTATAAGCCCAAAAAAATAGCGATTGGCAAGAGTTATTCTTCGATTGATTTCTGCGCTAATCTTGTTTGTAGAATTTATAGCAGAGCCAAGGTAGACAAAGTCCCTTACTACCTCGAAGTTATAGCTACCCACTGTGACGTTCTGTCCAATTCTTCGGTGTTGGTTTTCCCTTCTTGTTGACAGCATATACTTGGTTTTGCCCTCGTTTATCGCTAAACCCATTTTGACCGCTTCCGCCTCAATGCTAGCAAACGCACCGGTGACAGCCCGCTGAGTTCTTCCGATGCCCATATCGCCGGCGTATGCAAGCAGTTGTACAGACTTGTAATAGATTGTGCCTCCGGTGTTGGCTTGTGAGTTCCGCACAATCCGTTCAAGTATAATATGCATTAAAGAAGTCACATGACAGCTCGTCACCTTGTCTAAATCCTTTTTTGACATCAACGGTCTCGGTGGGGTCATTACCGACCTTTATGGAGCAGCGAACATTCTCCATCGTCAGCCTGCACAGACGTACAAGTTTGGCAGGGATGTCAAAACTAGACATGACTCTATAAACCTCTTCTCTATAGATGCTGTCATAGGCGTCCTTGAAATCAATAAAGAGATGGTGAGTATCGATTTGGAATTCTTGGGTTTTCTCCAGGATCTGCCGAAGTGTGAAGATTTGAACGATGGTGGACTTTCCTGGCCTGAAACCGCAATGATAGGATCCAATCAGGCTGTTCATGAAAGGTTTCAGACATTCACACAATATCCCAGAAAAGATCTTGTATGCGATGTTGAGCAGACTGATGCCTCTATAATTGGCGCAGTTGAGGGGGCCTCCGGTAGTGCATGCGATCATATGAAAACACAAGCGTTTTCACTCGGCTGAGGCCTACCAACTCCTACTCTCAACCTCCACGCGGTGACAGCCGGGTGCCTAGTACCTTAATCCAAGAAATGGGTAACCAACCCCGTTTGGAGGATTCTTGGCGGCAGCAGATGAGAGAGGGTGGGAAGAGTTCTTTCTCACTAGAGCACTTCTTCCTGTTCCAGCCGGCAGCGGACGAATTCCTTAGACGGAGTCAACGGTGGCGTCTATAGTTCCAGTTAGGTCTAACTTAGGAAATACCTTGCGCGAGCTGCTTCGACGTATTCGGATCACAGGTCGGTAAGGAATTTCCAATGTTGGTCAGGACATTGGAATAGAGATGGTGGCGGAGGAGCCCTTAATGGGCCAACGACAGCGCTCATGCTCCCGTAGTGGACTACTGGCACCGGTATACCCGGCCCCTCGTCCTAGGGGAATAGTTAAGGAACTGGCCCTCCAGGTTGGGGATTGTGCCGTCGGGGTAACTACCCTACCACGTAAAAAAGTATGGTTCCGAAACAAACAAAAGCCTCGGATAAGGATGACTCAACTAATGACGACCCCATCAAACGAAATAAGGACAACGACCTTCGGATCTATACGTGGAATGTTCTGTCCCTTTACAGACCACGTGCAGCCGAACAACTAGCAGAGGCCCTAGACTGCTATAAAGCAGATATTACCGCCATCCAGGAAGTGCGATGGCATGGTCCGGGCAAAAAGAGGATGAAAAACTGTGACATCTACTACGGTGATTGCTACAGAGGCAACAGGCAACGCTTATTCGGATGCGGATTTGTCATACGCGGCAGACTCAGGCAAGAAGTCCTAAGCTCCCGACAGGTAAGCGAGCGACTATCCGGATCAAGGCTAAATTCGCTAACATAAGCCTAATATGTGTTCATGCCCCCACTTAAGAAAAGGACCCTGCCACCAAAGAGTGTTTCTACGAGCTCCTCGACAAAACATACGAGCAATGTCCTAAATACAACAGTCGGCATAGCCTACACGACACCACGTCTGATAACGGACTAAGGCTAATTGATTTCGCTGTGGAGCGAAATGTCACCATAGCAAGCACATGGTTTCCTCATCTCGATATTCATAAGCAGACATGGCGGTCCAATGATCATGTAACGATAAACCAAATTGATCATATTGCGATCAACGCAAGGCATGCCTCCAGTATTTTAGATGTCCGGACCTTCCGAGCGGCCAACATAGACTCGGATCATTACCTTGTTGTAGCCAAAGTGGATATCCCAATCTGAGCAACAAAAAAGAATTACTGTGTGAAAATTTAACGTCGAAAAGCTACAACCGCAAGAGACCGCCAGACTCTTCGCTGAACGCGTATCCCGAAATCTCTCAATCACCCGTATACCGCCAGAATCAAATGCCGAAGACCAGTGGCAACGCTGCCAGCATGCCATCAGAAACGCCGCGACCGATGTGCTGGGTCTCGCTCGCCCACCACCGCGAAAACCCTGGTTTGACGAAGAATGCCGGCGAGTGCATGCAGCAAAACAAGAGGCATACAAAGCGGCGCTGTCAAGGAAGACGAGAGCTGCCCGTGAGCTCTACGAGCAAAAGAGACGGGAAGAACATCGGCTTCTCCAAAAGAAGAAGAAAGAGCATGAGAAGCGCGCGTTTGAGAATATCGAGAGTTTATACTCCAGGAACAATGTACGAAAGTTTTACCAAAAGGTAAAAAGAACGTGTCAGAGAAACAATACCCGTACAGAAGCCTGTAGAGGTGAAAATGGAAACCTCGTAGTAGAATCACAGTCGGTGCTGAGAATATGGAAAAACTACTTCTGCAGACTGTATAACGGCGACGAAGACCAACATCTCACTGTCAGGCAGAATGAACCATTCAACATAGACGATGATAGTCAAAATGTTCGTCCACCTGACCAAAACGAAGTGAGGATAGCAATATCCAAGCTAAAATCCAACAAGGCTGCTGGACCTGACGGCTTACCGGCCAAACTTTTCAATGCATCTGGGGATGAATTGGTAGAGTGCATACACCAACTCATCTCTAAGATTTGGTCGGACGAGTGTGTGCCTGATGAATGGAACCTCAGCATCGTTTGCCCGATTCACAAGAAGGGAGACAATATGAGCATGAAACCTAAACAAGTTGTTTTAAGTAAAATTACAATATATATAGATAAATACATTTGTATATCATTTTTGAATTGAAATGTATTTAAATGTTAATTGAAATCAACATAACCTCGTTCTCTAAATTATAAACATTACTCGTATATTCAGAGAGGTTCTGAAATATACATATTCGTGTGAACGACTATGTACGAGTATACATAAACGGAACTTCCACAAACTCTCGCTCTAGGTACGCGTGTATTTATTTCTAATTAAAACGCGATTTAAAGTAAACACTGAAGGACGGAAATATTATTTCCATGGGAATACATTTTAATTTTCATAAAAATAGAATACTTTGCACGTTATTCGCGTGGGTTGCATTCCCAAATAGCTTGGACTGGAAATTGATGAGAATCGTGAAATCCAGCCAACATTTTTCATATTTATTTTTACAATTATTTTGCGCATCCTAAATCTGAGTTTTGCCAGTGTTGCAGCCACAATTGTTGGTATCTGTGTCTTCTGCTTTAGCATAAATTGTACTCGTACAATACTTTCCATTTCCACAGAGAATGACTGGTGCAAAGTGGAATGTGGGAGGAAAAGCATTGTGTGTTGCTCAAATCCACATTTTCTTGTATACGTTTTGTCATTATCGGGACAGCACAAGTCAAGAGATTTGAAGTGTTTTAATGAATTCAAACGATTCATAGGAGAACAAAAACCAAATAATTCTTTCTTTTAAATGTTGAGAAATTTATGAGAATTTCGGGTAAGTCAAGGACAACTTTGCTTGAATAGGAGGGGCTTCTAGTTTATGTATTTTTAAGTGAGTTTCGAAACGCCATAAAAGCCGTGCAAATGATTAAATTGAATATACTTATAATAATAATAATAAATTGTTATATAAATTAAATATTATTATAAATTCTGTTTATTTTCTAATTTAAGTTTACGCAAGCGCGAGCACTACGCAATAATTACACGAACCATTTCGAGCCCGTCTCAACCCCCCTCTATATCCGAAGCTAGTTACGTTACAGACCCGAATTTTATCGGTGGAGTTATGGTTACCAAAAGAAGCATTGTCCTCAATTTTCATTCTCGTATTTACGAGTATAGGTGGAATAGTTTCCAATCGAGCTAGAGCTTTGAAACTTGGAACATAGATGTCTAAAGCGATAATTACAAAAACAAAATGTATACACTATAGCATGCCTAGTGGGAACTAGTGGGCTGGGATTATTTACTACCATATATACGAGTAAATCGCGAAACTAACGTAAATTAATTAAAAGCATGCAGTTTAAAATTACAAAATTAAGCTTAATTGAAACAATGCGTTTGCCTGATCCACAAGAAAGGAGACCCCCTCAACTGCGCCAATTATAGAGGCATCAGTCTTCTCAACACCTTATATAAGATCTTTTCTACGATATTGTGTGAACGCCTGAAACCTTTTATGAACAGCCTGATTGCACCCTATCAGTGCGATTTCAGGCCAGGAAAGTCCACCATCGATCAAATCTTCACACTTCGGCAGATCCTGGAGAAAACCCAAGAATTCCAAATCGATACTCACCACCTCTTTATCGATTTCAAGGCCGCCTATGACAACATCTATAGAGAAGAGCTTTATAAAGCCGTGTCTAGTTTAGACATCCCTGCCAAACTTGTACGTCTGTGCAGGATGACTATGGAAAACGCTCGCTGATCCATCAAGGTCGGCAATGACCCCACCGAGACCGTTGATGTCAAAAAAGGATTTAGACAAGGTGACGAGCTGTCATGTGACTTCTTTAATGCATATTATACTCGAACGGATTGTGCGGAACTCACAAGCCAACACCGGAGGCACAATCTATTACAAGTCTGTACAACTGCTTGCATACGCCGACGATATAGACATTATCGGAAGAATTCATCGGGCTGTCACCGGTGCGTTTGCTAGCATTGAGGCGAAAGCGGCCAAAATGGGTTTAGCGATAAACGAGGGCAAAACCAAGTGCTGTCAACAGGAAGGACAGCCAACACCAACGAATTGGACAGAACGTCAAAGTGGGCAGCTATAACTACGAGGGAGTATGGGACTTTGTCTACCTTGGCTCTTCTCTAAGAACAACATCAGCGCAGAAATCAATCGAAGAATAACTCTTGCCAATCGCTGTTCTTTTGGGCTTATAAGGCAATTCAACAGTAAAGTCCTATCTCGAACAACTAATGAGACTCTGTATAAGACCCTGATCATCCCAGTCCTGCTTTACGGTGCTGAAATATGGATTTTATTAAAAGAGGATGAAGACATCCTTGGTCGCTTCGAGAGAAAAATTCTTCGTAAGATATTCGGTCCCATTTACGTTGACGGATTTTGGGGGAGAAGATTCAATCACGAACTATACGAGCTGTACAGCGACATCGACCTAGTCAAAAAACTGCGTAATGGACGTCTGAGATGGCTAGGACATGTAGAGCGAATGGACACCAACGCTCCGGCCCGCAGAGTCTTCGAATCTAACCCCGAGGGACGACGCAGTAGAGGGAATCATCGCCGTAGGTGGCGCGCACAAGTTCAAGGGGACCTCGACCAACTTGGAGTGCGCAACTGGAGGCAATTAGCTAAAGACGGAGCTAAATGGAGAGGCTTGTTGGTTGAGGCCCAGGTTCACCCCGAACTGTAGCGCCACCTAAGTAAGTAAGTAAGGATGTCTTCAATATCGCATTCCTCGTTCACTTCCAAGTCATCTCTAAAATCTGGTATGATGGCATCGTCCTCATCACTCTCGTCATGAAAATCATCGGAGTTAGAATCATAGGGAAATTTGTGTATCTCCGAGATATCATCCGGTTTTCATAAGTCAAAAAGCTTTTTTTGGGAAGTCATTTCTACCATGAGCTATAAACAAACAAATTAATAAGTGTATAATAAAACTGAGTTTGTACTTGTTACATTTACTAATAAATAGTTTAATAAGGCTAACATACTCACATTAAAAGAAAACACTGAAATAACGTTTTTTAGTATATTGGTATTCTGCTACACTGGGGTACACCTGTATCCCAATATCAAATTTCAGCACAATGACAAACACTCCGCGTACCGTCAGTATCACATGCGAACTAATGTAACAAGTCATAAAACTACTCAGACGCTCAAGCTTGCAGTTCCATCTGCTACCGATTGGCGGCAATTTAAAAAAAGGCTGGGGTACAAGTGTATCCCAAGTAGCATTCCAGGGTTAATCTCCTCGATCAAGGGCTTCTCTCCTCATGCTTCTTTTTCTTCTTTCTGAGAAGTCGATGTTCCTCTTATACCTCCGCTCGTAAACCTCGCAAGCAGCTCTAGTCCTTCTATGCAGCGCCGCTTAGTACGTCTCTTGTTTTGCTGCTTGTGCTTGCCAGCATTCTGCATCAAACCAAGGAATTCTTTGTGGTGGCCGAGGGAAACCCAATACATCAGAGGCCTTATCTCTGATGGCTTTTTGGCAAAGCTGCCACTGGTCTTCCGCATTGGCTGCTGGCGGCATAGGACTTAGATTGAGATTAGAAGAAATTCGATCGGCAAAGGTTCTGGCGGTCTCTTGCGATTGTAGCTTTTCGACGTCAAATTTCCTCATAGTATTTCGTTGATTTTGCTCCGTACTGGATATCCGCATCCGTACCTTGGCTATAACTAGGTAGTGATCCGAGTCAACGTTGGCTCCTCGAAAGTCCGGACACCCAGAATACTTGCTTCCATCTCAATATGATCGATTTGGTTGACGGCTTTTCGATCAAAAGAGAGCCATGTCCCCGTGTGAATATCAGGACGTGGGAGCCGCGTACTACGATAACGGGTCTACGCGCCGCAAAGTCGACTTGTGTGAATCCGTTGTCGGATCTGATGTCGTGCAGGCTGTGTTTTCCGACCACGCTACTAAATCATCCTCTTTTCTTAGCTTTGCGTTAAAATCGCCCAGGACAATTTCAAAGTCTTGGCTAGGGCATTGCTCATACGTCTTGTCCAAGAGCTGGTAGCAGTCATTCTTTGTCGCGTCGTCCCTCTTCTCGTGAGGGGCGTGAGCGCATATTAAGCTAATGTTGGCGAATTTAGCCTTAGTACTTAGACTTATTGCTTACTTAGTCTTATTGCCTGATAAGCACAGACAATTATTGTATGAATTGATCAATTTTCACACCAAACTTGGAAAGTTTAATACTGCTCAGTTATTAAATGAAAACTGGTCAAGTTTGGTCTTAAAATTTATCAATGCATACAATATCAAAACACTGCTAATAATATGTAGCCAAGGAAGTTGGTAACTTGTAAGTCCTCCAACTCAGAGAAGAAGTAACTACCAAGAGTCCTCATTCTTCTGACAGATAGGACAGGACAGTCACACAGCAGGTGACGAACAGGTTCAATTTCGACTTTGTCCCTGCAACTTCTGCAATAGTCGTTGTGCAGCATATCGAGTCGCTCCGCGTGAAAGTCCAATTGCACAATGATCATTAATTATGCAGGAAACGACCTGTGCGTTATAACGACTAAGTTTTACCAGGGAAGTTGATCTTTTTCTGCTGTAGGCCGTCCATAGCGCCCTTGCCGTTACGCATGTTTCCGTCTGTTTGCTTGACCATTGCCTTCATCTTCTATTTTCTTTCGTAAGGAACTAATTGGGGTTAGTACAAAAGTGAGGGCCCGCGATTAGTGCAGCGCCGACCCTTTCCTAGCAAGCTCGTCAGCCCTTTCGTTCCCTTCGCTTTCCATATGCCCTGGTACCGAGCAGAGGGTCACCACATTGGTTCTAGATATCTCGTTTAAGAGTGATTTGTAGGTCCTCACAAGCCTCGATTCAGAGTCCAGAGCCTTAACGGCTGCCTATCTCTCTATATAGACAGTGATCGTCTTACCAACGATATTACTCTCGTGAATAATTTCAGCAGCCTGTATGATGGCTGTGACTTCGGCCTGAAAGACGCTGCAGTCGTCGTTAATTCTGAAGGAGTGGTTTATTCCTAGGGCTGCACAATAAACTCCGGCTCCCATGCCAACGTCCACTTTAGAACCGTCGGCATAGAACGCCAACTCCTTTTTCTTCATAATTTAATTGACCTGACTTTGTATAACAAATATTTCAAGTCGATTACTACCGATGTGATATATAATTAGCTATGCTGCAACAGGGTATGGGCCAATTGATGCCTACTCTAAAAATAATGTTCACTGCTGGCCCGGCGCTGGCATATATTCCTACACATTGGCGGACAGTCAGTGTCGCTTTCATACCAAAAATTGGTAAGTAGGACTACTCGCTCCCCAAGAGTTTCAGACCCAAAAGTCGTACCTCCTACCCACTCAAAAGTATGAAGAGACTGGTGGAAATTTACATGCGCAAAGTTGCTTTGAGACTGGATTCACTATCAGAGATGCAGCATGCCTATCAGTTTGGTAAACTGCGCTTTAAAATCTAGTAGCCTGACTTGAATGCGCGCTTGACAGGAAATAATATACGAGGGGCATCTTCATCGACATTGATTTTGACAAGGCGACTTTCGACTGCATGTGTGACTCTACCAGACAACATGGGGTAGACGAAACATTACTGTTGTGAATAAAAGCAATGCTAATGAATAGAATTTTGGTTGCGAATGCGGATTGTGGCCGATATGTTATGACACCGGTAAACAGGGACTGCCCGCAAGCCCACGTTCTGTGTCTACATGCACGGTGGCCGACTCTCTGCTGAACACTCTAAGCAGTTCTAATGTCTACGTTCAGACATACCATATGCGGATAATATTGCTGTACTTTCTGCCGGGCCATGCCTAGCGACTGTTTGTGCTATCATGCAGACGGCACAGGACACTAGGAGTGGGCTTTCGATGAATCGTCTTAAGAATGCGAATGCTCTCTGTACGAAAAGGAGGATTCTGACCGGTCTGACTCAGCCAGTGCTAAAGCACTTCACTACCCGTATTTCCAATGAAGCCAAATATCTAGGTGTGATACTGGATAAGAAACTTCTTTGATCTAAACATGTCGAATTGAAAACGTCCAAGGCGCTGTAAGTTTTCTGGCAGTGTAAGAGTGCTTTTGACAAGACATGAGGCTTATCACCAAATAAGGTGCTCTGTAACTATACGGCTGTGATAACAAGTCCATTCCACGCTTATGTATCAGTTGTTTGGTGGAAGGGGCTTTCGCGTAAATATGTAGCTGCCTTTTTGTGACAAACTCCAAAGAACGGCTTGTCACTGCTGCATGGGAGCTCTTCGGAGTACGCCTGGCTCTGCTATATACGCTATGTTGAACTTACCATCTGACGCAATGACACTAGAACTCCGGTTGTTGCGCAAATATAAAGTCGACTTTCCTCGTGCTCAAGAATGTAGCCGCATTTTTACAGATGGCTCCAAAACCAGTCAATGGTCTGGTGCTGGTGTCTGCGTGGAAAGCAACAACAGTAGGCTTCACTTCTCGTTAGGCAAATACGCGTCTGTTCTTCAAGTGGAAACTTATGCAATCCTAATGTAAGTATTGGCGTCTGTAATGATAGTCAAACTGCGCTTTAGGCTTTGTTTAACCCGATAACTACCTCCAAAATAGTTCGTGATTTTTTTTTTTTTTTCGAGGGTAGGTGAAAATCTTCAGCAAGACACTATGAAGATCGACAGCGCGTGATCGTAGTAGTGTGGGATTGTTACCCACTAAAAAACCTCCCTTCAAAACAGACTTGTTTTTTTTATTTTTACTACAACTTAATATTCGACTTATCAAGTAGTTTTCATTTCACGAAATAAGGACGTTTCGCAGGTACCTTCCCATTAGAAGTTCGTGCTAGCTCAACAGTTTAGACGGGGTTATTTAACGCGCTAAGTCTAAAGGTTTGATTCTTTGTAGACGGCGTAGTAAATTTCTTTGATCCAAAACTTGGAGGACTGTAATATTAATGTGACTTTCTAGTCGACTTTTATGCTTTCTCGCGTAGTTTTTGATTTCGTCTTCGATTGTTTTAATGCCAAGATCTCTGTGGATATCGCTGTTTCGGATATACCATGGCGCAGTAACAATACCCCTTAGCACTTTGTTTTCAAAAGTTTGTAAAATTTTAATGTTACTTATTTTGGTACAACCCCAGAGTTGTATACCATATGTCCATACAGGCTTTAGCACTTGCTTATATAAAAGCAGTTTGTTCTCTATATTAAGCTGGGAATATTTTCCAAGTAACCAATACATTTCTCTATATTTATTATCTAGTTCTTTGCGTTTTTTCTTTACGTGCGTTTTCCATTTCAGCTTTGCATCAAGTGTCATTCCAAGATACTTAGCCTCGTTTGCAAACGGAATTTGAAATTTTTTTTTTTTTTTTGCCGAGAGTAGGCCCGACCGCGCGTGTTTATGGTAGTGTGAGATTTTTACTCACTAAAAAAACACCTCTCTTCAAAATTAATACTACAACTAAGCCAGTGCTTATCCAGTAGCTTTATTTTCGCTTACGAGAATCGTTATTCTAGAAAAGATGATCGTATGTGATTAAAAATAAATGTAGCACTTTAGACAGGTTAAATTCCAATGAAAGTTCCTGCCTTTTTCACGACCTTCATATGCTATGAAGCGAGGTCAAAAGGTTTTGTCCTTTGAAGACGGCGAATTGAATTGTTCGCGTCAAGTAGTTGAGTGATAGTACGGTTACAATGGCCGTGAACACGATCTTTGTGTTTACGCGCAAATTTTGTTATCTCTTCGACGACGCTGGGAATTCTCAGATCTCGATGAATATCTTCGTTACGTACATACCACGGTGCGTTAACGACCGTTCTAAGAACTTTATTTTCAAAAGTTTGTATGATGTTTCTATTGCTTTTCTTGGTACAACCCCATAGTTGTATACCATACGTCCACACAGGCTTTAGCACTTGCTTATAGATAAGCAGTTTGTTATGTAGGCTCAACTTTTAATGTTTTCCTAGTAGCCAGTACATTTGTCGGTATTTGTTTTGAAGTTCGTCGCGTTTCTTTTTCACGTGCGATTTCCATTTGAGCTTGACATCTAGAGTCATTCCTAGATATTTTGCTTCGTTTCGTACGGTATTTGAGCCGAGTTTAGATATACAGGCAATCTATCCACTTTTTTGTACGTAAAGTTGACGTGAGTAGATTTGCTTTCGTTCAGCACAATACGCCAAGAATTCGTCCAAGCGTGGACTTTATTAATAGCATGTTGCAGCTTTCCGGTTGCTGCTTCAATGGTATCTCCCGTTGTCAATATCGCCGTATCGTCCGCAAACGTGGCGACGACACAGTTTCTTTCTTGCGGGATATCACGCGTGTAGAGTATATATAGAAGTGGGCCAAGGAGACTTCCTTGCGGGACTCCGGTGCAATCTCCTTGAAGTCAGAGTAATCGTTTCCGTGCTTAACACGAAAGAGTCTCTTGGTGAGGTACGATCGCAAGATTAAAAAGAGTTGCCGTGGCAGTAGTCGTTGCAATTTATATTCCAAGCCTTCGTGCCAAACCTTATCGAAAGCTTGTGAGGCGTCAAGAATTACACCGCAACAAATCTATTTTTCTTCCAGAGCTTTCTCAATCACGTCAGTTATTTTGTGGACTTGGTCAATTGTAGAATGCTTGATTCTAAATCCAAATTAATGGTCAGGAATGAGACGTCTTTCGTCGGTTACGGGCTGTAAACGTTTGGAAAGAAGTTTTTCAAATATTTTTGAGATAACCGGCAATAGGGAAATAGGACGATATGATTTCTTCTCATTTAGCGGTTTGCCTGGTTTCGGGACCATTATAATCTCGGCGACTTTCCATTGCCTCGAAACATAAAGCAATCTGAACGAAGCGTTGATCAAATAGAGCAGTTTGATAAAAGCTTTATTCGGCAATTCCTTGACTACCTGCGCCGTTATCAAGTCGTAACCCGGAGCTTTTTTTGTCTTTAAATTTTTAACCACTTCCCTTTTTTTACTTGAAAGTTGTCAGATGTCGTGACTGGGGAGTCGGGCGTTAACGAAGGGCCGTCGAATGGCTTAAACGTTTCTTCTAAATGCAAAGCAAAAGTTCTGCCTTTTCTTTGTCGCTCTTGGCCCAGTTTCCATCGTTTTTCCGAATTGGTGGTGCTTGCATTTGAGGTTTCCGGATGCCTTTTAGCGCTTTCCAAAGCGAATAATTTGATTCTCTTTCACCGGAAAGATTTTCAAGATAGGTCGCTATCTTTTGCTTTTAAATTCACGAATACTATCTCTAAGGCGATTGCATAGTCGGTTAAGGACAGTTTTATGCTGCGGTGCACGAGTGATTTGCCATTTCTTTCGTGCTTTTCGTTTCTCTCTCACCAATTCAATGATTTCTCTAGGAAACTTTAGTGATGCATTTCTTATTGCACTATTGGCTATATACCACGTATTTATATTTTGAATAAGAGTTTGTCCATCAAACGGTTTAAAAGTTTCTTCCAGGTCGGTGGCAAAAACTTGCGCTTTCTCTTTATAATGCCTGGCCCATTGGTCTTGATTTTTCCTAATTGGTGCGGCTTGAATTTGAAGTTTTTAATACCTTTTTTAGCTTTCCAAAGCGAGTAATTAAAATCTTTTTCTGCCGTTAAACTTTCTAGGTAAGTTAGTATTTAATTTTTTTAAGGTCTTTAATATATCCTTTTAGTGAGTTGCACAAACGGTTAAGTTGTGCTTTATGTTGCGGAGCCCGAGTTTGTTGCCATTTTTTTCAAGTTCATAGGAACGCAAACGGCCTTCTGAAAAAAGTTAGAAGTGTGTCTACGGAAAAATAATATTGATATATGTTTGGTATCGGAAACGCACTTAAAAAAGGGACTTAGACCCAAAATAAAAGGTTACAGCGATTGCCATGCGAATCATCCTTTGGAAAATGCGAGAGGCTGGTCCTCTCTTTACATCAAGAACTGTATTAAGCACTCCGAAAACATAGAAATAGAATTTGATTCTATGCAAATAAGCTCAGTCTCGGTAAAAATAAACCACTTAGACTACAACATCGGATCTAGTTACTTCCCTCCGGGATATAAGCTAGTAGAAGACGATCTCGTTCGTATCTTTGTCTCACTCGGACCTAATTTTGTCTTGGGTGGTGATTTTAACGCGAAACACACTTTCTGGGGATCAAGATGCAATTCGACAAAAGGCAGATTATTGTACAAAGCCAGTATGAAACGTGGGGTGAACTTTTGTTCGACAGGAAAGCCACTTCCAAATAGATTGAAGTCTAGTAAAAAAAAGAAGGACCGCCTAGGCTAACTAATAACAAAACTAACTGAGACGCTTTCAGAAGAGACTGCAAGGAAAATGTTGCTTTAAATGTACCGTTAAAGACACCGTTCGAAATTCAGAGCTCAGCGTGGAAAAACACTCCTTTTCGGAAGACAGAAGCACGGAACAATAAAGTCAAATACCAGCCTGAAATCGAAGACCTCATACGAGAAAAGAGGAGAGCGCGCAAGAGATGGCAACAATCCCGCGCGCCACCGGATAAAGCTTATCTGAACCACCTTTGTAACAAGCTAAAAAATGTGATGCAGGACCTAAAAAATTACGAGACTTCTACCTACCTCGAGGGTCTGACCGCTGATAAGTATTCAAACTACTCTCTATGGAAAGCCTTGAAGTCCATAAGGAAACCTGTAATGCACTCGCCGCCAATTAGGAAAGCTAACGGGAAACGGGCAAAAGAAGACAAGGCGAAAGCAGAATTATTTGCCGATCACTTAGAGGAAACGTTCAAGCCATTCGATATGGACAACCGTTGATCGAAGATCTGAGTGATAATATGGCACCCGACAACTTTAGAGTAAAAACCGTATCCCTGTCCGAACTTCGAATGACAATAAAAAAAATTGAAAAATAACAAGACTCCGGGATATGATTTAATCACTGGCGAAATTTTGAAAGAGCTACCGAAAAAAGTGCTGGTTAAGTTGCTCTACATTATAAATGCTTCTTTAAGACTATTATATATACCAAGGCAATGGAAAGTCGCTGAAGTTATTATGATTCCGAAACCGGGGAAATCATATAGACCCATTTCACTTCTGCCTATAATATCTAAGGTCTTCGAGAAACTTCTGCTGAAACGATTGCTACCAGTAATTGAAGAAAGACACTTGATCTCGGATCATCAATTCGGCTTTCGGGTCAAACATTCCACAATCGATCAGGTGTATCGAATAACGAACGAAATTGAAGAAGCTCTAGAAGGGAAAAAAATATGCTCTAGCGCTTTTCTCGACGTATCGCAAGCCTTCGACAAGATGTGGCACGAAGGCCTAAGGTATAAGCTAAGGGTAATCTTACCGGGAAAGTTGTACAGATTATTGGAATCTTATCTTGAAAACAGACTTTTCCGTGTTAGACACGGGAGTGAATATTCGGATTTCAATGAAATCTACGCCGGTGTTCCACAAGGAAGTGTTCTCGGTCCAATCCTGTTCCTGCTCTACACAAGAGATATACCACAAGATGAAGGGACCGTTGTAGCAACGCTCGCAGACGACACGGCTATCCTCGTAACGGATGAGTCAGTCGAATGGACGAAAACCTGGCGAATAGTCCTCAATGAGACAAAATCAATGCATGCCAATTTTACGTTAAGAAAGATAAACAACTTACCTATATCCATTAACTCGGTGCAAATACCGTACGCAAACGAGGCAATATATGTAGGAATGAACCTAGACGCAAAACTTAACTAACTTGGACGTAACAAACCTTGAGCGCCGACTACAAAGAACAAGACCTTTCGACCTACCGCCGTAAGGAAAAACCGCATGTAATGACGGTATTAGTAGGTTGCCTTCACTGGAAAGCTACCTACCTAACGCGATTAACACTACAGAAGTGTAAACTACTTGTTAAGGCAACATAGTCGTAGTCATCACAAAAATGAAAAAATGAGAGGGACGAATTTCCTACTACTATGAGTACGCGCAGCCGGTTCTCATAGTGCCTGTCTGAGGGGTGAGGTTTAGCCTGTAGGCATATACTGACTAGCACTGATGGCATTGTCAGATATACATATGAATCGGGCATAACCAATGGTACGGACCATTGGTATCTTTTGAAGATTCCTGCACCTCCAGGCGCAACCAAACAAAAAAAAAAGTTCATAGGGCGCTTTAAGTGATACGCTCAGCTCAATATTTGCTTCAACATATTTTTTGAAGCCATCCCAATTAGTTTTCGCGCCTGTTAATCTAGCCGGCTCGTTCGTGAATGTAAAAACACTTTGAACTTAGCCCCAAGGCTGAGTTCTCTGTCTCTTATCTGGATTCCACGTTACACTAAAATCTTGGGGAACGAGATCTCCCATCAGATTGCTAAAGAAGGTATTCTCAGGGCCCGAACCTGTATTGGGTCTCCCTGTGCCAGCGGTTAGGACTTCCATTGACGATTGGGTTTCTCACGAGCATTATTATTGTGTATGGCGTGACTCTCCAAGATGAAGGTTGAATAATTTACCTCGGTTAATTAACTGCTTCAAACAAACTTTAATTGTTGTATTTGCTCAAGAGGTATTCAAACTTAAATCAGCGTCATTCTACAGAACCTGTACTTAATGACATTTCTGTCATTTCAGTAGATAGTTAAAAATATTAATAGCAATTTTGCAGTTCGTTAAAAGTTGTTATAAGGAAAAAACGGAAGCTGTTCGTTAAAAAGTTGATGCCCCCTATTGAGCAATTTTTTTTTCTTTTAAATTCCTTTGAGCCACAACGCCACAAAAAATGTTCCGCATAAACTTTAACTGTGATGGCCACTATACTGCGCCTTCGCCATTTAGTACGAACCGGAAGAAAAACTTTGCATGCCATAGCTCCTACAAATTTCTTCTGTTAAAAGTTCTGAAAGCGATGTAGGTATGTAAGGAAAAACTTGTCTGAGTAGTAGGTACACAATTGTATAAATGGGAAAATATATTTCGGGTGATTCTCTAAGCTTAGTGTATTTTAAAATGTTGTATATATAGAGCAAAACAAAATGGTTACAAATCTCATAGCCACTTTCTTTATCAATACAATCCATCTTCCTGGATACATTCTCATAACTAACCCACATAAAGGAAACGGTTTAAGTTTTTTACTCTACAGGGATTCGTGGAAACCACGACGTCTAAATGAAATATGCAAATACCCGCTGCCAGGGAACAATGAATCTAATATATTCAGGTGAAGAAATATGACATCAGCAAAGGACTCTATACTTATTTCATAATAAAATCAATGACCTTCATTAAAGCCCTAAGCATAATTTTCCCTAAAGTCTTACGAGAACCTTTATGGTCTTTTTTTTTTTATATTACGCACTTTGTAAGCCTTGGCTGAAACGAATGCAGCCTGCAAAATATCGAACGCCAACGAACCCAAAGAAAAAGCTTCCAGGCTGTCCTAAATTCTTGGAAACTGGAATGAAGGAGAGGCAAATTCCTTTCCACGCCCAAACCCCCACACAGGCGGTGTCACAATATTTGTGGAACACCTATTCAGGACAAAGCAACAATTGCTTTCCATTTCACTTGGCCGAGTTCCAATCTGAGCTGAAGGAAGTTCTGGAGAGAATCTGAACCGATTCGTGGGAATGGTCCTGCGCGGTGTTATCGACACACAGCAACAGGCAGTTTGAAAAGTTTTTCTTTTAGTTTTTCGCTCGTAAAGAAAGATTTTATTCATGTATCTGTACAACAACGAAGGGAGGGTTATGCAAAGGTTACAGGCTGGCATCTATGGAAATTTCAATATTCAGAGTGTTCTAGTTGCAGAACTACATACATACGATACAGTATATCAAAATACTAAAACTCTATATTATAACTCTGAGAGAAAACAAATTTATTTGTAATGTCAATAATGTGGAGTCGTGCTGTGCTATGGATCATGTAATTCGACAGGGAGCATAGCTTACAGCACCAACTGAGTTAAATCCGAACAAGAGTCTTTCTCAATTATTATGTTGCAATAAAAGGAAAAGCATCTATCTGAGGCTTGACATTGTGTAATCATTTGTGTATCTCTTCAAAGGTGCTTTCTGGTAAAATGGCGACGAGTTAGCAATGAATCTGTGCTACGGTTGGTTGCGCAATTTACGTTTGATTCTTGGTAGGTACACATATCACAAGGTTAAGCATTAAATATTTCTTTTCGATCCGTGAATGGCAATGTCTTGTAAAGTCTGGCTTTTGGGAACTACCAAAGGAAGTATACAAATAAAGGTACAAGTACAAGGTGTGAACTTCATATGGTTTTTGTGAAAAGAGAAATACAAATGTAGGTCGTCATCATCACTGAAACCAGTCGGGGTGCGATGGTTACTTATTGTATACCAATATATAGAAAATATACCTTTTACGTTGTATGTAGCTTTATTTACTTTAAAAAGCTAAGCTGCTATGCAAGTGGCCTAGCTGGCGGCGCTTTTGTGGTGTGCGAACTGAGTAAGGTGAATAAAAGAGATATTTAAGGGATATTTCAAGCCCAATTAAATCCTTCAATTTAAGGGTAACTTTCTTTCTACCCCTCATTCTCTGCTCGCTGCGCTATAGTACAATTTAGTAGCTGGTTCTGTTCACAACGAAACAAACTTTCCTATTTCAACCCTTCTAACATAAAAGGATCGGATCTACTCTGTTGCTGAACGCACCAGAAAAGCGCTCATTGTCCTATACACCTTGGTTGCCCTATACTTTGGCCCACAGCCAAACATAGTAAAGTGGTTGTATAATTCGGTAATCAGACTGCTCCTCACGTACATATGTACAGCAATTCGAACTCAAAATCCACATTAGCTTTAAGAGACTTCAAACAAAGGGCAATTGGTTGTCAAACGGTAGTGCATCCGATTGCATGAAAGCACAAGCATTTTCACTTAGCCTAGGCTTATCAACTGCTACTTTCTACTTTTACGTGGTGTGACCGCTGCGTACCTAGTGCCTCGATACGAGAAATAGGTAACCAACCCCTTTGGAGCATTTTTGGCTGCAGCAGACGAGCGAAGGGGGAAGAGTGGTTTCTCACTAGAGCATTTCTTCTTATTCCAGACGGCAGTGGTAAGGAGTTTCCAATGATTGTCGGGATCTCGGAATAGAGAAGATGACGGAGGACCCCCTTAACGGGCCAACAGCAGCGCGCACACTCCCGTAGTGGATTACTGGCGCCGGTGTATCCAGCCCCGCATTATAGGGGGATAACAAAAGCTACTAGCCCTCCAGGCTGGGGGTTATGCCGTCGGGATAACTTCCCTACCACGTAAAAGCAAAACCTTTAGTTCAGATATAACCACAATCCTCTGATAAAAAACATTCAGCTGTTAAAGACCCCAGAAAACAACCAACTATGGACAACGACCATCGGATCTGTACGTATAATGTTCTGACCCTTAATAGTCCACGTGCAGCCGCACAATTAACAGATACCCTAGACTGCTATAAAGCAGATATAACCGCCATCCAGGAAGTGTGATGGCATAGGCTAGCTAAAAAGAGGATGAAAGACTGTGACATCTACTACGATGATTGCTAAGAGATAACAAGCAGCGCTCTAAATAACTTGAATGATACCCCTGGTGTGAGTAATAACACCACTTTGGCAATGATTAATGTCTTGTCGAATGCGCAAGATGGGTTTAAGGTTTGCTACTTCAATGCTCGTATTCTAAATTTGTCTAAATTAGATTATATTCGTTACTTGCTCCACACCTCAAGTATTGACGTGATCTGTGTGAGTGAGACTTGGTTTAAACCGAAGTTCTTGGATAAAGACTATGGCATACCTAATTTCACCTTGCACAGGAATGATAGAGTTACGTGTACTATTGGTGGAGGGGTGGCAATCTATTGCAGGAGCTCTTCAAATTCCCGGATAGTGAGCAGATCGGATGAAAGTGGAGCCGAGTTCATAACAGTGGAGGTATCTGATAACAATGCTAAGTGCATTGTCTCATGTGTTTACGTACCAGATAAAAGTATTTCTTCTGAACCATTTTTTTAAAATTTGACTGATTTTTCTGCAACGTTTGAGCACATCATAGTATGTGGTAATTTTAACTCAGACCTACTTAAAGATGATGCACGCGCTCACCAAGTTACTAATGTCTCTTCCTCTCTTGGTCTTAGCATTATAAACACCTACCCAACCCGCTTTGCTCCGAATTCCCAGTCTTTTAGATCTAGTTATTGTATCCGATTCTGAATCCGTTCTCTTGTTCGATCAGGTATCACTTGCCTGTATTTCAGATCACGACTTGCTCTTCTGTACGTATAATGCCAATTTTTCATGCAATCCTGTTCCTACATGTTTTACGTTTAAAGATTTTAAGTCCGTGGACTCACATGCAGTTAGTACTGCCGTCAATTTGTTACCTTGGGAGCTTTGTAGAATGGAACCAGATCCTAACAAAAAGCTTATTATATTCAATAATTTTATAACAACCCTTTATAGTGAATATGTCCCCACTAAAACCGTTCGTATTTGTAATAATGTTTGTCCATGGTTTACATCTGAAGTTGTCTTTGCTCTTAAATGTAGAAACAAGTTGTATAATAAATGGAAACGCAATCCATCAATAAATAATTGGAAAATTTACAAGAGTGCACGTAATAATGCAACTTGTGTAGCCCGAACTGCCAAGCATAATTACTTCTGCTCCAAACTTGATACCGCTCTTCCGGCAGAACTACTCTGGCGAAATCTTCGACAGATCAGAATTGGTTCAAAGAGCACTAGCGATTGTAAAGTGGATCCCAATGATCTCAATGAAAAGTTCTTGTCTAATTCTACAGTAAACCCTACTTTTCACCCACGTGAAATTACCACATCGTCTCCACACTGTGAACTAGACTTTCAGGTTGTCTCTGAGGCCGATATTGTTCTCGTCATAGCCGCCATCAAATCGAATTCTATAGGTGAAGATGGAATACCACTGCGCTTCGTAAAAATAATTCTAGCTCAAACAATAACTCACATAACACATATAATTAACTCTTGCATTATGACTTCAACTTTTCCACAGAGCTGGAAACTGGCAAAAGTTATTCCAATTGCGAAGAAAACTAGAGCAAGTTGCGCTAACGATTTCAGACCCATGAGTATCCTACCGTGTGTGTCTAAAGTCCTGGAGAAAATTCTAGCCAAACAAATCCAAAATCACCTGAAGTCTAACTCAATATTATGTCCTTTTCAATCTGGTTTTAGGTCTAACCATAGTTGTACTACATCCATGGTTAACATTCTGAACGATATAAGACGTGAGTTTGATAAAGGTTTTCTTACGCTTCTGTGTCTGCTAGACTTCTCAAAGGCTTTCGATAAAGTTAATCATGGTATATGGTACTCTGTTGGAAACTGCGCAACTTGTTTAATTTTTCTCCGACGGCTGTCAAACATATAAAGTCTTTTTTGTCAAATCAGTTCCAACGAGTGGTCATCGGCGAAAAGAAGTCAGATTTTAAGCCTGTATATCTGGGAGTACCCCAGGGATCAATTTTGGGACCCATTCAATTCTGTATGTTTATAAATGATCTTCCTGCTATATGTCAATCTGCTGCTGTTCACTTATATGCCGACGATGTTCAATTGTATTTGTCTCGCCCGTTGACCTGTGTAAATGAACTTGTCTCATGTGTTAATAAAGATCTCACAAATGTATATAATTGGGCACTAAGTCTCAGGTTATACCGATCTCACCCCACACTTTTAATCGCAATACTTTGCCTGATATCTGTTTGGCAGATACCAAACTTAATGTAGTTGAATCTGTGAGTACACTTGGTTTCGATCAGATCTAACCTGTTCTAATCATGTTCATTATGTTGTTGGTCGTATTTATGGATGTCTTCGTAAATTATGGTTTACTGCACCTTTTACACCTGTCGCAACCCGTCTTAAACTAATTAAAACGCTGATTGTCCCTATTATAGGATACGCAGAGATGGTCTATTGCAAGCTTGACGCAGTTTCTCTTCATAAGCTGCAAGTAGCATTTAATGATGCAGTTAGATACCATATATCTTTGGGTTACCTAGGCACGCTCATATATCTGAATATAGTAAATTAGTTCTGGGTTGTACCGTGCAACAATTTCTCAATGCGAGGTGTTTTATATTTCTGTTCAACATTATTCGTACAAGATCACCGCCCTATTTATTTAATAGATTGCAATTTCCCAGATCCACCAGAACATTTAGACTTATTTCATAAGAGTATACATACCTTAACTCCTCTCGCCTTTTCTTTGTCCACGCCACTAGATTATGGAATGCACTGCCCACTTACATCAGGGGATATTCTAATAACAAGCTTGCAAGTTTCAAATCTGCTATTTTTGACCATTTTGCATTGCAGCAATAAACACAGCACTATTCTTTTTTGCTTTAATACTCTGTTTCCTTCCTTTTTATATAATATTTTATTTTGTTAAGTTAAATATCCTTTAACATTTTTAATTTGCTAAGTGTATAATAATATGTACTAAAAAAGACCCAGTTTTATTGTACTCATAAACTATTGAATAAATTGAAATTGAATTAAAATTATTCGGATGCGGATTCGCTATACGCGGCAGACTTAGGCAATAAGTCATAAACTTCCGAAGTGAGTGAGCATATTATGATAATCCGGATTAAGGCTAAATTCGATAACATAAGCCTGATATGTGTTCATGCCCCCACGGACGAAAAGGACCCTGCCACCAATCAGTGTTTCTACGAGCTCCTCGACAAAACATACGAGCAATGTCCTAAAACGACGTTAAAATCGTATTGGGCGATGTAACGGCAAAATAGGAAAGGAGGAGGTCTTTGGTAGGGCAGTCGGTAAACATATCCTACACGACACCACGTTTACAACGGACTAAGGCTAATTGATTTCGCTGTGGAGAGAACCGTCACTATAGCAAGCACATGCTTTCCTCATCCCAATATTCACAAACAATCATGGCGGTCCAACCAAATTGATCATATTGCGATTGACGCAAGATATGCCTCCAGTATCCTGGATGTGGGCGCCGTGGCATAAGTGGTAAGTGTGTCGGATCACTTCGCGTGGGGTTCCGAGTTCGAATCCCAGAAAACACCAAAAAAGTTTTTTTCACGGCCCCACCTCTTGCGAACGTCTTACAAACATCCGAGAGTATTGTTGTCTCGAAAAAGCTTCTCAAAACAAATTGCCCTTCAGATACGGCACTACACTGTAGGTCCCTTCCATTCGTGTGAAATATATAACGCAGACAATATGAGTGGTTGCGGGAAGCTAGGCCCTGGCACTTAAAGAGCTGTTGCGCCAAATATTTATTTATTTCTGTATTCTGGATGTTCGGATCTTCCGAGTGGTCAACATAGACTCGAATCATTACCTTCTTGTAGCCAAAGTAGAAATGCGGATATTTCAAGCTGAACAACAAAGAAGAATCACTGTGAGAAAATTTATCGTCGAAAAGCTACAATCGCAAGAGACCGCTACAATCCAGACGACGTTGATTTAGCTTTACTGACAGTCAAGCTGCGATCAAGTCCCTAGAATCGGTTAATTTCAACTCAAAAATAGTCTTAAATTGTCGCTTGTCTCTTAATTAGATAGCAAAGCAGTTCAATATTCACCTAATTTGGGTGCAGAGGCACAGGGACAATCCAGGGAACTGCTCGCGCGACGAACTCGCTAATCGGGGCACTTGTCTACCGATTTCGTCGAGTAAGGCGAATCTCGGCATGCCTCGTGCTACAGTGAATTTACTACTTATCCTCAACACCGCTAACGATACTACACCTTCTTTCTACGTAACAGGCCCTCTCCGCTCGAAGAAAATTACACTTAGGGGCCTACCTCTTGGCCTATCACTCTAACCAAACCTAACCTAAGAGACCGTCAGAGTCTTCGCTAGACGCGTATCCCGAAATCTCTCAATCACCCCTATGCTCCCAACATCAAGTACTGAAGACCAGTGGCAACGCTGCCAGCAAACACAAACGGCGCAACTGATGTGCTGGGTTTCGCTCGAGCAACACCACAAAACCCCTGGTTTGACGAAGAATGCCGGCGAGTGCATGCAGAAAAACAAGAGGCATATAAAACGGCGCTGCAAAGGAAGACGAAAACTGCTCGTGAGCTCTACGAGCAAAGGAAACGGGAAGAACATTGGCTTCTCCAAAAGAAGAAGAAAGAGCATGAGAAGCGCGCGATCGAGAATATTGATAGCTTATACTCGTACTTCAGGAACAATGTAAGCAAGTTTTACCAAAATGTAAAAAGAACGTGTCAGAGAAGCAGAACCCGTATAGAAACTTGTAGAGATGAAACTAGAAACCTCGTAATAGAATCACAGTCGGTGCTGAGAATATGGAAAAAATACTTCTGCAGACTGTATAGCGGCGATGAAGAACAATATCCCGCTGTCAGGCAGAATGAATCATTCAATATAGACGATGATAGTCAAAATTTCCGTCCACCTGACCAAAGCGAAGTAAGGATAGCAATATCCAAGCTGAAATCCAACAAGGCAGCTGGACCTGACGGCTTACCGGCTGAACTTTTCAAGGCACCTGGTGATGAATTGATAGAGAGAATACACCAACTCATCTCTAAGATTTGGTCAGATGAGTGTCAGTGATCCACAAGAATGTAAATAATTATAGAAGCATCAGTATCCTCCGTATTGCATCCAAATCTTTTCTGCGATATTGTGCGAACGCCTGAAGCCTTTCATCAACAGCCTGATTGAACCCTATCAGTGCGGTTTCAGGACAGGAAAGTCCACTAGCGATTAAATCTTCACACTTCGACGGATCCTGCAGAAAACCCAAGAAATTAAAATCGATACCCATTATTTCTTTATCGATTCCAATGCTGCCTATGGCAGCCAATAACAGCCTAATCATTCCAGTTCTGCTTTACGGCGCTGAAACATACAACGAAGGCGAATGAAGATATCTTTGGTCGGTTGGAGACGAAAATTCTTCGTAAGATATTCGGTTCCTTTTGCGTGAATGGGTTTTAGAGGACAAGATTTAATGATGAATTATACGGGCTGTGCATCGACATCGACCTTGTCAGAAAACTGCGTATTGGACGTTTGAGATGGCAAGGGCATGTAGAGCAAATGAACACCGACGCTCCAGCCCGCAGAGTCTTCGAATCTAACCCAGAGGGATGACGCAGTAAGTTCAAGGGGACCTCAACCAACTTGAAGTGCATAACTGGAGGCAATTAGCTAAAGACCTGGTTGAGGCGCAGATTCACATTCACGAACTATAGCGCCACTTAAGTAAGTAAGTAAAATCGGTCAGAGGGGAAATTTTGGGGTTGAGATGAGAATGACAATATCACCTGAAACTTTGATTTCACAGCCCTTAGATATGTACGAAACAAATCCGCTTAGCCATTTTCGCTACAGTTGAGCATGCGCGCATGCATTTACATACATTTCACCATACGAAAAATGTATGGAAGATTGGGCCAAGCGCTGGCATAATTGTATTGTACTCTATGGGGGGCACTGAGAAGATGACAAAATAAATGCTAGAGAATAAATACATTTTTTTGTGTTTTATTAAACAAAAGGAGACAAATCAGATCCAGGCAATATAACACCCAATTGAGCTCAGCGACACATACAATACTCTCTCCCACAAGTGTGCATGCGAGTCCGTGGGTTGACACGACTGGAGATCACCGGTGTCATAGAAGAATAATCAATACTAAAACAATAAAACAATAATAAAACAGGAGCAGACACGTGTCAAAGACCATCGCAATAAATTTAAAAAAAAAACTGTAATTACCCCACCACGCACTACCACCGCTATGCATGGTACTGATCCTGGACCTAGCACCGGAAATCGGGCATAATTCTTGGAGATTAGGACAAAGCTTACAAGATGTTTTACTACGAGCGGAAAAGGGTAGGAATGGAATCGGTATCATCCTTGCGGCAGAGCTATTTGGTAACGGCTTGAACACTTCGAAATCCAGCGTTCGTTTGATATCTCTCAAACTAGTAATGCAAGGAGAGGTGTGGAATATTGTTAGTGCATATACTCCCCATAGTGCGTGCGATCAGAGGGAAAAATCACAATCTCCAAAAGAATATCTCAAAGGAAGAGCTTCTGTTTGTTGGAAGAGATTTGAAAGGACATGTCGGGAAGTCAAACGATGGCTATGAAGACTACCATGGAGGACTAGGCTACGGCACCAGGAACCTTCCTGCTGAAGACATCCTAAGCATGTGCAGATCACACGGTCTTATACTGCTTAATACCACGTTCATCAAACAAAGCCGCCAACTGATCACTTACAGCAGTGGTGGAAGTGAAATCCAGATCGACTACCATTTGATAGCCAGTTTCATGAAGCCTCAGGTAAAAGATTGCAAAGTGCTTCTGGGAGAGGTAATAGCTCAGCAACAACGTCTCCTGCTAATAGCAATTTTTATAGAGACACTGAAGAAAAGCAATCAAACAAGGGTCCCTGAGAAAACAAGTCCTATAATCTGAACAAAGAAAAAGGCACCACTCACACCATCAATGACGTTGAGGATGAAGAGTGAAGAGCACAAAATATGTGGAGTTTCCTACATCGAACTTGCTTAAAGAAGGTCAAATCACTGCTAGGAGTGTCAAAAACCCATCACCAACAGGCCAGAGAAACATGTTGGTGAAGTAATAAAACTAAAGGAGTGATAAATAAGAAGAAAGCGGCTTTCAAAACTTTCAAAGAGTGGCACCATATTAAAAGACGAAAAAACTCGCCTAGAAGTGGAATACAGATGTTGCAAGAAAAAAGCGAAGAAGAAGTGCGCTCAGCTTCAAGCAGAGAGTACGGAGGGCCTGTAACGGAAGCTGGAGAAAATAGCTTCTCCGGTTGCTGATGCAAATTAGGCTATCCGGGAGCTGCTACGACGCAATATGAGCAAGAACGCAACCATCTTCAAAATAGCCGCCCAAAAAAGGAGGAATGTTCATTAACAATGGTCATGGTCAGCTTCTTGTGGATGACGAGAAAATTCTGCAGAGTTTTGTAAACGACTTTTGAATAAAAAGTTTCCCCGGCTATACTTTCCAAGAGCCACCCATAACTGTTAGGAAAAACACGACGAAATACTGTAATAGTCGAAGAATTTAGTGAGGCGGTCAAATACTCCAAAAAACGAAAAGCGGTTGAGCCAGACAAGATGCCCTCTGAGTTCTGGGAAAATATGGGAGACATGGGGGTCAGATGGCTCAGAACTCTCATCTCCAAATTTATGAGAGGTGATCCAATTCCCAATCGATGGAGGGAAAGTTACCTTCTCCCTGTGTACAAAGGGAAGTGTGATACGTAAAATTGTGATAACTACAGTTCAAGCTGATGTTACACACCATGAAGATCGTTGAGCGCATATTAGGCCGACTGCGAAAAATAATACGGCTATCTAATGATCAGTGTGGGTTTGTCGCGGGTAAATTAACTACAAGTGCAATCCATAGTATAAGGATCATAATGGAAAAACATAGTGATTCCTTAAAGGATTTGCATATTGTGTTGGTTGACTTTGAAAAGGCCTTCGACAGACAACCACGAGATCTGATATGGGTGGCGTTAAGACATCGAGGGGTTCCAGAAACCTATGTGCAAATGATCATGGACATGTACGAAGGAGCAGGGACAAAACTTAGATGCCCCGCTGGAGTAACCGAAGAGTTCCAAATCAAAGACGGGCTGCACGAGGGATTCGTTTTAAGTCCTTTGCTCTTTATTACAGTCCTTTGCTCTTTATTACAGCCCATTGCTCTTTATTACAGTCCTTAACTATCTACTTAAAGATGATGTGACGGACCCCAAGGTACATCAATTATTCTTTGCTGACGATGGAACCATCGTATGTAAGGATCCTATATCCCTGCACCGAGCACTTGATGTGTGGGTCGACATTTTGGAGAGAAATTGGTATCGCCTTAGTTCAAAAAAGACAGAGTACTTGCGCTGCCCGTTCTTTGATCCACTCAGGCTTATTCCAGACATTTATTTGAATGGAACAGTGCTTCAAAAGTGCGAAAAGTTCGAATATCTGGGATCTATGATCAATAGCAAAGCAACCTGTGGCGACGGTATTAATCATCGCGCAAGCATAGGGTGGATGAAGTGGTGGGAAAACTCCGCTATCTTCTGTAATCGAAAAATGCGCCCTAAGTTGAAAGGAAGGCTCTACACCGCAGTTGCGCGTTCAGCCCTCACATACGGTTCACAATGTTGGACAATGTACAAAACGTATGAGAGTAAATTAATGGCAGCTGAGATGAAGATGCTTCGCATGAGAGCAGGAGTTACAAAGCTTGATCAAATAAGAAGTTGGAAAATGCGTGGAAGCCTTCACGTCAAGGAAACCATCTTACGAAAGATAGAGCGGACCGGCTCAGATGGTATTGCCACGTTCAAAGAAGAGATCATTTGAACCCTGCTAAAAAGGCAATATCCATGAACGTTCCAAAGACATTGCGAAGGATGGACAGGCCTATAAACGTCTGGATCACACAAATGCAACGACACCAGCATTTGATTTTCCTAATAATGAAGTGATCCGAAATCGGGAGGCCTGCCGATATTTTCTGAAGTAAAAAAGGCGAACCCCACAGGCGGATCAGTTGAAATGCAGTGAAATTGGAGGGTTATGATCGTTTGTTTTCAGATCATAACCTCGCCGATATAGAAAGAGCAAGAAGAAGATGAAGCTCAAGGTCTGAACAGTGGAATGGGACAAATAGGAAAAATGATTTCAACATTTCTTGCACGAACCTAATCTTGACAGTAGGGGGTACCTTACGCGATCAATAACTTTACCTGGCTGTCAGAATGCCAGGATCATAAAAACTGTTGGGGGGCTTGGGGAACCCAACCCTTGCGTCGATTGCGAGTGAGCAACCAAATGAATGTTGACCGACATAGTGCACAGAATAAGACATTTTATGAATATTGCTTATTCGTAATACAGAATAAATGTACTCGTATGTCAACATTTATTGCAGCAAAAATTTGGTGACGCCACCTTCATTTTCTTTCATGATAAAGCCCAACCCAATAGACCGTTGTCGGAGGCAGTCAGTGCAGTAGTCACAGTTTCTCCATTCCTTAGCCCTGTCCATGCCCAGGTTAGGTTAGGTTAGGTAGAGTTATGAGGTTATCATAAAACGCTAGGCACCAAAGTGGGCCCATCGCGATCTCTAGGGAACCTTCACGGCAGAAGACCTAAACCCATTCCCCCAAGCAATTAATCTCAATTAAGAGATCCTTGTAATGGTTCAAGGACCTCACCTCCTCCAAGTTATCGAAGAAGTATCTACCAAGGTACTTTAGCTTTATCCTGGCAATTCCTTGACATTCACAGAGTATATGAGTTATATCCTCTGAGACATGTAGGTCATCACAGTACCTACAAACATCCGTATCCGATAACCCTAGTCTCATGGCATGCCTCCTTAGGAGATAGTGGCCAGAGAGTATTCCTATCGCTGTCCTTAGCCTTGATCTATCTTATTTAATCATCTTCCCAGATTTTCTGCGGTCTAACACAGGCCACAAAGCCTTAGACACCCTGTGACCATCTAAGTTTGACCATCTTAGAATAGGCGTGTCAATGGTTTTATCCCGAATAATTCCCTTAGCCACGCACCTTGGTGATATAATACTACCAATTATATCGCTACGTGGGAGCCCCGCTCCTCTTTTAGCCAGCGCATCGGCTTGCTCGTTGCCTTCGATATCGCAGTGTCCAGGTACCCAACATAATCTGACTCGGTTCTGCGTACATAATGCCCTAAGCATTGTGCGGCAATTCCTGATTATCTCAGATTTGGTGACGTAAGACTCTAGCGCCTTTAGCGCAGCCTGACTGTCAATGTAGATGGCGATATTCTTATCGGATATTGATCCCATCTCAAGTAATTCCGCAGCTTAAAGTACAGCTAGAACCTCTGCTTGAAACACACTGCATGTGTCCGGAAGTCTCAGGGCCACCTGTAGGTTCGTAACTCTCGAGTAAGTACCTGACCCCGTGCCGTAACTTATATGGTCTTAGAACCATCTGTGAATATTGCAATCTAGTTATGGACAGAGACTGTCTTCCTTTGCCAGTCCTCTCTAATACGATACAGTACTTCGTATGGTGTGTCGAAGTCTAAGGTGCCAAGTATATCGTCCGATTCGTCAGGGATTCCGGGGAAAGACTCCTTGAGAATGGAGCTGTGTCCTACATTATTAGTCTTGAAGAAATTGAAATTTAATTTGTACATAGGTCTAATGGTAAAAGATACAGAAAGATCTCGAGTGCAGACGTAGGTGTTGTGCGTAGAGCACCTGTGATGGCAATGCAAGCTGTGTTTTTCTTATTCGTTGCCTTCCACCACACAAGAGCCCTATACGTAAGGATGGGTCCGACTATCATGATGTATAGCCAGTGCATCATTGCGGGCTTCAGGCCCCATTTTTTCCCCGCGGTCCGCTTACAGATGAATAGAGCATTATAAGCTTTGCGGACTCGTTCCTGTATATTAAGTTTCCAATTTAGTTTCCTATCCAGCATTATACCAAGATATCTAGCGCGATCCGAAAGGGAAAGCTCCACCCCTGCTAGCTTAGGCAGTATCTTGTATTTTCTACTGAAGAGTACCAATTCAGTTTTATCCGGGTTGACGTGTAGTCCACACCCTCTAGCCCATTTTTCGAGACCATTAAGAGCTTATTCCATCATTTCACTTTATGTATCAAGGAACTTGCCCTGAACTAAAATCACCACGTCATCCGCGTAAGCAGTGACGCTTATGCCTGTATTGCTTAGTTCTTTAAGTATCCCATCGATGACTAGAACAAAGAGGAGGGGTGAGATAATGCCTCTCTGGGGAGTCCCCCTGGTAACGGATTTTCTTATTGAACTGTTTCCGATAGTGGAGTTAATGTTTCTAGTGCCGAGCATATTGCAGAGCCAATGCTATGTAATGCTATGCAGAGCCAATGCTATGTAATGCTATGCTCGACATTCATAGATTCTAGGGCCTGTTTGATGGCCCTTCCTTCTACATTATTGAAAGCACCTTCTATGTCTAGGAGGGCTGCTAGTGCGAATTCCTTATGGTGAAGGTTAGCTTCTATCTTCCCTACTACGTCGTGTAAAGCTGTTTCCACCGATTTCCCCCTTAAATATGCATGTTGAGCTTTGCATAGAATGCCGTTGCAACACTTACTTCTGATGTGAATATCAAGAAGTCTTTCAAGTGTCTTGAGCAGGAATGACGGGAGACTTATGGGTCTGTAGTCTTTCGCTGAAGTGTGGCTTAGTTTACCTGCCTTAGGTATGAATATAACCCGCACTTCCCTCCATGCCACTGGTACGTAGCATGAGCTTAAACAATGTTTAAAAATTTCCCTAAGCCTGTTTCTGACCTTGGCTGGAGCTTTTTGCAGCATAGCTGGCAAAATTCCATCAGGGCTTGGTGCTTTGAATGGTGCGAATGCCATAATAGCCCACCGCAGATTCTTCCATGTAATGAGATTTTCTACGTCGTCCCCATCCATTCCACCCCACTTCTTTTATAGCGTTGATGTGTGCTTAAAAGTCCATCACCATCAAACGATATACCCTATAATATTCTTATATGCAGGCTACGAAGAAAGTAATATTTAAAGTCATTACTTCTAACGGCTTTAAGAACTAATCTGTGTGCCTCCCTTTTAAAAGGTCTTATTGGATAGACATCTTTGAGGAGACTGCAGTCTTCCCTTGCTTTGCTAGAATTTAATTTATAATTGCCTTCTATAATCTCTTTTTACGCATTTAAATTGACTTGGCAATCTTATCTATGTTATCCTTGGCCCAGACTTCAACTGGTAAAAGGAGAATCAAGAAGACATACGTGCATACATACGTTCTTGTAGTACGTCGAACACGAGAAGGATGAAGGACGGGCGAACAGAATTCAGAGAATTTTCCAGTTTTTTTTAATATGTGAACGAATCTAATATATCTCTAACGTTTGACCCACACAACATTTGAGTGAAGATTACCCTTAAAAAGGATTCAATTGGATTAGCTATCGGAGTACACTTCAGTTTCCAAGGCGATATCATCCTCAGAAAGGTAATTTCCTAAGTAGGAACGTGTATACACCCATACTTTGTACATGAAATATATCCGTTTAATGGAATCACTCGGTATTGGGTTACACAATACATTTTACCAACACTAGCTTGTACGTACGATGATACCAAGGTATGTACATTGACTTAAAAAAAAAGGATAATGCAGAATTTTTCTTTAAAATTGTGAGTGACATCAACTACACACTTACTTGGAGGGTATACGACCAGAAATAAATTGGGTAAATAGTTTATTTATGTGGTAAGTAATGAAAGCACTGTGCACCTATTTTTGGTTCCACAGGAGTGTTATGGCACATTTCCTACTAAGCGTTACCTACAACAAGTACGCTACAATATGTCATTCTGAGATAATCAATTTCCATTAGTTAATATTACACATCCTGATGTTGCTTACTTGGGTCGACCAAGTAACAAGTTTTATTACACCTAACATGCACATAGTTACAAATTTTCGGTCATGTAACTTATATTAGTGGTTAGGTTTGGCAGATGGGCTTAGCGAAGGGTAGATACGTGTACTCTCCTATCCTGCCACGCTGAGGTCAATGTAGACACATTGTGATGCCCATTGGAGGAAATGATATCCCTGCTCGTCTTCCCTGCATACATAGAGCGCACGACTGGGTCGCATGTGCTTGCACCTATATACTATTCATTTGCAATTATTAAAGCAAAAATCGTTCAAATGGAGAGTTTTTGAAAATTTGCTACACAGCAAAAACAAAAAAACATTTTTTAAAAGTTTCCAAAACTTGATATGTTATACCCTTTGCATATGTCATATGCTTCTTGCTTTACTGAAGTGGCGCTACATTTCGGTGTGAACCTTGGGCTCAACTAACAAGCCTCTCCATTTAGCTCGGTCTTTAGCGGGTCCCCTTGAACTTGTGCACGTCTATTACGGCTATGGGGCCCGTTACTGCGCCGTCCCTCCGGGTTAGATTCGACAACTCTTCAGGCCGGAACATTGATGTTCATTCGCTCTACATGTGCTAACCATCCCAAACGTCCACTACCCAGTTTTTTGACTTGATCGATGTCGCTGTACAGCTCGTATAGGTTGTCATTGAGTCTTCTGCTACAAAACCCGTCAACGCAAACGGGTCCGAATATCTTCCGAAGAATTTGTTTCAAGGCTTTAAAGCAGTACTGGGATGATATACAGTGCAGCCCATGCAACTTCTTCATTCTATCTATCTCTCCACTCATCGTCTATGCAGATCTGTTCGTAAATCACTTGAAGAACATTTCTCTCAAAGTAACCAAGAACTACCTTGTCATCGCAATTTCTATAGAGATATTCTTCAGTCAGCCTAGCTATTACTCCTCTTTCAACTGGAGTTCACTGTCGTGCTTTTTTCTGCAGTTCATCAGCTTGTGCATTCCCTGGCATGCCCTCATGTCAACAGAGAACTTGAACCTTCTTCTTCTTCTTCTTCCTTTTATCAGCGAGGTTATGATCCGAAAATAAGAGATCATAACCCTCCCACTTCACTGCATTTCTACTGATCCGCCTGTGGGGTTCGCCTGTCAACAGAGAACTTGAACCGTATTCCAAAAACCCTAAGCTTTTTGCGAATGCATAAATAGCTTTCGATTTTACTACTGTGGTAGGCCTTTCCAAGTTGTCGCTGTATTACCCTCCTTTTCCCACGGGTGGGTACAGTCATTGGTCTCATAAGGGTCTGCTAAGAAAACGCATTCAAAAGCATGCATGTTGCATGGTACCGCTCACAAGTCACTTTATTTTTTGGAGCACAAGTTGCCAAGTAAAATGTTCAGAGAACCAGAACTCGTCAAGCGATGGCCAAAATGACAGTTTCGAGTACTAAGACGTTTTCTTATTTTATCCATTTGGGGAAATAAAATAAATATTTGGCGCAATAGCTTCTCGCAACCACTGGTGTTGTGTGCGTTATATTTTTCCCATGAATAGAAGGGACCTATAGTTTAGTGACGTATCCGGAGGCAATTTGTTTTTTAGAAGCATTCTCGAGACAACAATACTCTCGGACGTTTGTCGCGAAAGGTGGGACTGTAGAAAAACTGTTTGATGTTTTATGTGATTCGAACATGGAACCTCACGCGCAGTGGTCCGACACAATAACCACTGAGTGACGTGGACACAATAATCATAGGTCATTGGTTTGTAATGAATTTTTACATCAAGATATTGTCCATAGAACCAGTTCCAGAGTCTCAGCCAATATGTTCCGCTCAGCGAGCAAAATATCATTTGCCTCCTGCGTGGAACTAATGTAGGGAAGGAATCATCATACTTTAGTAATGAATCCAGTGTGGCTGTGTTTTATTTTCATCAACTTTGCATAGAATTTTCTATGCGATTTCAGATTTACTTTCTTTACTTTCACCTTATAGTCTTTCTACACAGACTGATAGCAATATCTTCTTTTCAAATTTTACATAAAAACTCTACTCAATAGTTTTTAGAATCATTGTTTGAACCTCCGATGCCCCACCAGGTTTCAGTGATTCCGATATGTGAGGTATATAGCTATTGATACATAATGTATTTTTATATCAGCAAGTCAGGAGGTCGCAATCTCCTTTTGTTAAGAATTTCACAAAAAAATAAATAAATATTTGGCGCAACAGCTCTTTAAGTGCCAGGGCCTAGCTTCTCGCAACCACTCACACGAATGAAAGGGACCTACAGTTTAGTAACGTATCCGAAGGGTAATTTGTTTTCAGAAGCTTTTTCGAGACAACAATACTCTCGGATGTTTGTCAGACGCTCGCGAGAGGTGGTGCCGTGAAAAAACTTGTTGGTGTTTTCTGGGATTCGAACTTGAAACCTCGAGCGTAGTGATCCGATACACTAACCACTTACGCCACGGTGCCCACTATAGGTCAATTATATATATAGCCAATTAGTGCTGTCCAATTTTGATATCCATTTAGTATTGCAATGACTTTACTTATCGGCAGCATATTTTTTTCCCAGATGATGACTTCTTATCTCCGTTAGTACCGGACAGATTCCTATAAAGTGAAGTACATTCTCTTTCTTCTGTAAGTTGCAGAGCGAGCAATTTGTCAATTTTCGATCTGACATTATAAGTAGAAAAAGCCCACATGGTTACGGCTTCTGTACCTTGGAGAGTCCGGTAGCACAACAGAAAATCTGAAACAAGAGACTGAAGTGAGCACACTACAGCACTATCACCCGTCGAGCACACAAGAGCGTCTCGACAGAGATGGATCTCTACTTTCCCAGCAGCAACACTAGAGAAAGGGGATTTTATAGATGTATCCTGTACTTTGAAAGCTATGATAGCCCTAACAGTGCCCAGTATGCCACTGGAAGGCTAGATTTAAACCGGAGGTCACTAGATATCTGGAGTCCGCATACTAGCTACTGAGAACTCGTTCTTAACCATTCACCCCTTATTTACTTACTTACTTAGATGGCGCTACAGTCCGAAGTGGACCTGGGCTTTAACCAACAAACATTTCCAGCCAGCGCGGTTAGGAGCCAGATGCCTCTAGTTGCGCACGCCAAGTTGGTTGAGATCCCCCTCCACTTATTTGCGCCACCTACCGCGAGGTCGTCCTCTACTGCGTCGTTCATCCGGGGTGGATTCGAAGACTTTCTTAGCGAGAACGTTGGGCTCCATCCATTTTAAACGACCCAGTCATCTTAGTCGCTGTATGTGAACTCCTTTGGCTAAGTCGATGTCCTTATATAGGCCGTATAGTTCTTCTCCTCCACTCACCGTCTATGCAGACGGGACCAAAGACCGCTCGAATAACTTTTCTCTCGAAATAACCAAGGACATCCTCATCCGGTTTTGTCAAAGCCCATGCCTCTGCGCCATACAGCAGTACTGGGATGATTAGATTCTTATAAAGAGTTACCTTAGTAGTTCGAGATAGGGCTTTGCTGCTCAATTGCCGTCTTAGCTCATATAAACAACGATTGGCAAGATAATTCTTCGTGTGATCTCCCTACTGATGTTATTTGCGGAGTTCACCATAGAGCATAGGTAGGTATTATATCTGTCTATTGTGGCGTTCTGTCCAAGACGCCGATGTTGGGTGTCCTTTTTTGTAAACAGCATATATTTTGTTTTGCTTTCATTGACCGCTAGACCCATTTTTGCTGCGTCGATCTCAATACTTGTAAATGCCCCATTGACGGCCCGCTGAGTTCTTCCGATCATGTCAATGTCATCGGCATAAGCGAGTAGTTGTACAGACTTGTAAAAGATTGTACCTCCGGTGTTGGCTTGTGAGTTTCGTACAATTCTCTCAAGCACTATGTTAAAGAGATCGCATGATAGCGCGTCCCCTTGTCTAAGACCTTTCCTGACATTGAATGGTTCGGTGTTGTTCTTACCATGCCAAGACTAGACATGGCTCTGTATACCTCGTCTCTATACACGCTATCATAGGCAACTTTGAAATCGATGAAGAGGTGGTGCGTATCGATTTTATATTCCTGGGTTTTTTCCAAAGATCTGCCGTAGTGTGAATATTTGGTCAATGGTGGACTTTCCTGGCCTGAAACCGCACTGATAAGGACCTATCAGGTTGTTGACGATCGGTTTTAGGCGTTCACATAATGCGGCAGACAGGATCTTATATGCGATGTTGAGGAGACTTATGCCTCTGTAATTGGCGCAGTTTAAAGGATCTCATTTCTTCAGGATCGGGCAAACGATGCTGAGGTTCCATTCATCGGACATACTTTCATCCGACCAGATTTTACAGATGAACTCGTGCATGCTCCTTACCAACTCATCTTCTCCTGCCTTGGAAAGTTCAGCGGCAAGACCGTCGGCACCAGCAGCTTTGTTGGATTTGAGTTTAGATATCGCTATCCTCACTTCATTCTGATCGGGTTGACGGGAATATTGACTGTCATCGTCACCGAATGGCTCATTCTGCCTGACAGCGGAATATTGGTCATCATCGCCGTTTAACAGTCTGCAGAAGTGTTCCTTCCATATCCTCAACACCGACTGCGATTCTACTACTATGTTGCCATTTTCGTCCCTGCAGGCTTCTGTTCTGGCTTTGGAACCCTGGCATGTTCTTTTTACCTTATGGTAAAGTTTTCGAACATCATTCCTGCAATAAAGTCTCTCAATTTCCTCGATCGAGCGCTTCTCATGCTCTTTTTTCTTCTTTCTGAAAAGTCCAATCACCATTCACCCCTTAGTAGCATATATACATATATGTTCCACGTTGGATTAGAATTTTTTTTTAAAGCCAGAGAGTCATGAAGACCAAGTTAGACACAAAGTACAGAAAAGGTCTACATAAATTGAGTGACCTTCTACACTAATATAGAATCCGTTGCCCGGCAACCATAGTGAGTCTTCTTACGTCGATTATTAGTAAGAATCATCCTATGACTTTGCTCGGTACGTCTAACTACTCTGTATCAGCAACCCATCTGCATTAAAAATCTTACCATCTTGGGCAGTGCGGACGGTGTGTCCATAAATTCATTAAATCAGTGAAAAAAAAAATCGAAATGGTTATTATCACTAGAAGATGGATACTAGGTCTTTCAAGGCTCGAGGAACTACTCTGAAGAGCTCTTAAGAAATATCTTTTAACTACTCTTGATCGTACCAAATGCGATTGACAATTCTGCAAACGGTTTGTCACAGCGAACAACTCATTCTATCGTAGTGAGGGAAAGGAATGTAATTCCATGCCCAGAATGTCTCATCGGGAGGATGTGCCGCCAGATCACGAAGTTACATATTCTGGAAGAGGATTGTCTTTCGAATCATCGCTAGAGAAACCGTTAACACAAGGAGGCGACCGCCTGACTGACAGAATTGACTGACAGCATTGAGACCTACTTGATCGAAAAGAACCTTACATACAGAAGCTCAGGATCATCGATTCGATCGAAAGGGAAACTCTGAAACTGTCAGCCCGGTCAAATTGAGCAGATCTCTGGTGATGCTCTAGATTTGCAGAAAGTTATTCAAAAAAGACGATAAGGTTTACACTTCGTTCTTCGAAAACCATAAATCACCTGATCCGGAAATCAAATATCCAGTATTCCTAAATAGAGACTCTGTGCAGACACCTGTGTGTAGCTCTTCAGTTAACATCTGATGTTAAATATCTAGCAGTAACCTTAGATAGTAACCTGAAATGGCATAAACACCTTGATCGACATGGGCTTTTAAAACATTAAGGCAGCTTCGAAGAATTTCGGTAAGACAAAGTGGCTGAGGCCTGCTGTAGTATGCTGGTTTAACATTATCTCATCTTCCAAACCAATCTTTACCTATGTGTCTGTGGAGTGGTGGCCAAGGACAGTAGCTAGAACCACTTACTTTATATTCCAAAGAAGTAGGTTGGTAAATGGGTGCGCTGGGACATTTGTCGCTGCTTACGTAAACCAACAGTTGGATTCAGTGTGCCTACTTTTATTACTCCAAGAAGCTTGTAAAGAAAGAACCACTAATTTAGAACAAACTGGATGCGGAAATTAATCTCAGGAGGTATTTTGGCTCAATATTACCTAAGACCCCCAGCTTCGTGAAGAATGGCAGTGCATTCTCGTCTCTGCAACTATTTTTAATAGTCGTTGTGAAGTAATCCGAGACGTTCCGCAAGAATACCAATGGCGCCAGAGGCGATGCGTAAGGAATATCTTCTTGTTATAAGCCGGGCGTATGGTTTTAATCACAGCGCGTGTATCCAGTTGAATCCTACGCCTATTTTTTTTTTTTTTTTTTTTGCCTAGGGGGTAGTGGAAAAACGCTAATGCGCACGGGAAACAGTCCCGCTCTGTTTCTAGTAGTGTGAGACTCACTACTCACTAAAAAAAACACCTTTAACCCCTTCTTTCTACTTGACACCATCCACTCCGGAACCGCTTATCGCATTACTTCAGAGTGGTGTCGTTTTCTTTCCCCTCTGTGGATCGGCTTTTTCATATTCAGCTCCTGGTGCGGGTTTATACATTCTTGCCGGTAAGGCTTTTATCTACTTTATGTAATTTGTGAGGGAATGTTGGCGTCTTCCTCTCTCTTTTTGGATCTTAGTACCGTCTCGATAAAGGAAGATATTTTATTCCATGTGTCGGTACTCGAGATCATCTTGCTTATAGCATTTTCCGGGGAAAAATCGCCTATTTCCGACTCCAGTCTACTCCTCTGCTCTCTGCTACAGGCGAAAAAGGTGTGGAAAGCGTCGTCTTCCGCTGAGTCTCCATATTGGCAGGCTGCGCTCTCTACTTTACCCATTTTGTGGAGGTATCGGTTGCAATACCCATGTCCGGTTAGGAATTGAGTGAAAAAAATGAATCCTACGCCTATTAGTTTAAACATTGGCTTCATTGTCGATACAGTTTTCTGAAGACTTAATGGGGACCCTCACAAAGATGAGAGCCTGCGAAGCTGACACGCCTGTCCCATCTTTGCAAATTCATCTGCCCTGTCATAACATGGGATATCCGTATGCCCCAGTATCCAGCACAGATGCCGCTTGCAGATTCCAATAAGTCTTGATCTGAATACTAATTCTAAGAGAACGGTGGACTCCTATGATTTCACAGTAAACCATGTGTCCTGTACGAGTATCAACATCTATATTCGACCAAACAGCGTGGAAGGCCAGTTCGATTTTACTGACGACTTGTTGATTCATTCAGTCACTTCGGTCAGAAATGTTTAGCCTTCTGTCAAATCTCAACATTGAAGTCATATACTAAGTTTCTGTCTGCCTGTTTCTAGCCTACCGTCGGGATAAAATTGAGGCCTGCATGTATGGTGCTGATCACCGCAATACTGCATTACTCAGCTTGAGTGCAGTTTTAGATGCAATACTGCTGCAGTACAGGTCTAGCGAAGACCTAACATGCTCTCCATTGGATCCTGTTTTTCTATTTTTTTTTATTGCAGGTTGTTCTCTGGACTCTGGTAAAGTTTGAAAGCTGGTATGGCTTATCAAGTACCTTCCACCAGACTATCGATACATATGGGTCTCGATGGGTCTCACGACCGCCTTTTTGCATGCAAAGAAAGCTATATCTCATCAAACTCACATAATAAATTGTCACAAAAATTAGGAATCTGTCATAATGTAAAGTAGACCGTTAATTTTGGTATTACGAATAGAATAGATAATCGGATGTCGCCTCAAATTCTGGTCCTACAGACCCCAGATTTAAGCAATTGCCTAATGGATCCGTTCACTGCATTGACTACGAAGACTACGAACAACCTGAAACGCAACATAAATAGGCCTAACGTATCAAATGAACAGATTTTAACCTGATTATGAGAGACGATAAGCCTTTTTCGATGCTCCCACAATGTTTGTAGAAAATTACTTTGAAATCGTGCAGAATTCCTTTAATGCAAGCAGTTCTATAGAACATGTAATCAAAAGTTCTACAAAACATGTTCCCCACTTTGAGGACGTAAGCACTGCAGGGGATTAAAACGCCCTCGGTGATTTACTGACGTTCAAAAGCGAGCACACATGCATTCATATGCATATTGGCTTACACGACATTCTGATTGCCTAATGGATGTCGGGGGTGTAAAAGAGGATTAATAATAAGTCTGCTCTCATCAAGCCTTATGACATCATTCGGAAGAGTCAATAAAGTTGATGCGGATAAATTGCTTTTGTTTATGTAGTACTGCTGTGACAAGTTGTGGTTTTGTCTTACAAAGTAGTGCGAGATATTTTCTTATTGACGCGGTTAGATCAAGTGGAAATGAGAGCTGGTGGACGAATTCGGCGCTCTTGCAAACCCAGACGGTTCGCTATGAGGTAGATTGTTCAACCCGAGCATTTATATCGTTTCTTTGTGCATCCGTTCTTGGAATGGTGTAAAGGTTTGGGTTAATGATGAGATGATTTGCGACTCTTATATACCCCGAGTTGCACCTTATACGTATTGAAGGAAAAAAAATCGCTTTCTGAAATTACACATTCAAAGGGATATATTTCCCAGAACCATTCTGCGGGTTCTTTTCTAGTTGATGACCTCTTGTAATAAATTTGCACAAATAAAAAAAAAAGTAAAGATTTTCTAAAACTAGGCTGGATATCTAAGAGCTCGAGTTACCTGACAAATGTTGAAATAATAGGTATAGCACAAAAATTATTTCAATTATAAAGCCTTTTGGCGTGCAGTCAAATGGTACTGCATGTGATTATATGAAAACACAAGCGTTTTCACTTAGCCTAGGAGTGCCAACTCCTACTCTCAACCTTTACGTAGTAACAGCAGAATGCCTAGTTCCTTGGTCGGCGATAGGGTAACTAACCCCTTTCAAAGATTTTTGGTGGCAGCAGATGAGAGAGGGGCGAAGAGTGATCTCTCATTAGAGCACTTCTTCTTGTTCCAGACGGCACCGGACGAATTCTATAGATGGAGTCAACGGTGACGTCTACAGTTCCAGTTGTGTTGTTGCTTCGATATATTCGGATAACAGGTCGGATAAGAATTTCCCAGGCCAGTCAATGCCCATGTGCCAACGACAGCTCTCACACTCCCGTAGTGGACTACTGGCAACGGTGTACCCGGCCCACGCCCTAGCGGTACGTAAAAGCCTTTGGTTACGAAGCAACCAACAACCTCGGATACAGATGATTTTACTGTTAACGATCCTTGCAAAAGTAAAAAGGATAACGATCTTCTTGTATGCTCGTGGAATACTAGGTCCCTCTACAAACCACGTGCAGCCGAACAACTTGCGGAAGACCTAGACTGCTGCAAAGCAGACATTACCGTTATCCAAAAAGTGGGATGGGCCGGGCAAAAGGAGGATGAAAACCAGCGACATCTACTACGACGATTGCTACAGACAACAAGGACAATAGACGATATTCGGGTGCGGATTCGTTACTAGAGGCAGACATAGGCAAGATGTCTTAAGTTTCGGGCATGTGAACGAGCGCCTCATGACTACCCGTATCAAGACTAAATTCGCCAACATTTGCCTAATATGCGCTCGCGCCCCTCACGAGAAGTAGGACGACGCGACGAAGGATCGCTTCTACAGCTCTTGGCCGGATGCGGATATCCATAAAGGAGCGAAATAAACGAAATACTGTGAGGAAGTTTGACGTCGGACGACTGCAATCGCAAGAGACCACCAGAGCCTTTGCCGATGGAGTCTCTTTTAATCTCAATCTAAGTCCTGTGCCACCAGCAGCAAATGCGGAAGATCAATGGCAGCGTTGCCAACCAGCCATTAGACATGCCGCCTTTGATGCATTGGGTTTCTCTTGGCCAGCACAACAAAACCCCTGGTTTGATGACGAATGCCGGCAAGCACATGAAGCAAAACAAGAGGCGTACTCGTACAAGACGGCGCTGCATAGAAGGACTAAAGTTGCTCACGAGCTCTACGTGCGCAGGAGTAAAGAGGAACATCGACTTCTCAGAAAGAAGAAAAAGGAGCATGGGAAGCGCTCGATCGGGGAGATTGAGAGACTTTATTGCAGGAATATTGTTCGAAAATTTAACTAAAAGGTGAAAAGAACATGCCAGAATTTCAAAGCCAGAACAGAAACCTGCAGGGACCTGAATGGAAACATAGTAGTAGAACCGCAGTCGGTATTGAGGATATGGAAGGAACACATCTGATCAATATTCCGCTGTCAGGCAAAATAAGCCATTGGCGATGATATTTAAGATTCCCGTCAACCCGATCAGAATGAAGTGAGGATACTTACTTACTTATGTCCTGTATCCCATTGTGGGTCCTAGGGCCTCTACTACGCCTACGCGCTATCGTGTCCGGTTTCCGGCAATGTGTCTGAGTTCTCCCCAACTTTTCCCCAACTGCTGTGCCTCTTTCTCGACCGTTCTGCGCCATGTTTTCCTCGGACCGCCAGGTCTTCTGCCATCCTGAGTTAAAGGATTCCATTGCATAGTATAGTTCGCTATGGAACTGTCACCCTTTCGGAACGTGTGACCAATCCACTGCCACTTCCGTCGTTGGATGGTTGTGCCTATTGGTCCCTGACCCGTTCTCTCGTAAAGGTGTTCGTTTGAGATACGATTGAGCCAGAAAATCCTTAAGATATTGCGCAGGCACCTATAAACGAATGTTTGCAGCTTTCTGATGATAGTAGTGGACACTCTCCATGTGCTGCATCCATATAACAGCACGAATTCTACGTTGGAACGGAACAGTCTTAGCTTGGTGTTCAAACTGATTGCATTGCTTCGCCATATTTTGGACAACATCCCGAACGCGGACTTTGCTTTGACGATCCTGTTGGCTATACCCAGTTCGGTTCCACCATCGGTCGAGACAATACTCCCAAGATACTGGAAATCCTCTACTCTCTCTACCGGTTTCAGTTGAGATGTAAGAGTCCATCGAATTCCTCCGATTCCCGTCAACGAAGCTGTAAGAAGCACATCGCTAATCACCAATAGAAATAGTTTTGGTGAAAGGATACAGCCTTGTCTTAACCCACTTTGGATCTCAAATTCCTCAGACAACCTTCCTCTGTGCAGAACGTGACATTTGGAGCCTTCATATGTAGCTTTGATAATAGCAATTGGTTTATCGGGAATACCTCTCCTGCATAAGGCACGCAAAATAAACTCCCTCTTGACACTATCGAACGTCCTCTCAAAATCGATGAACAGCAGGCGAAGCGGCGATCGATATTCACCGCACTGTTCGATGATAATCCGCAGGGTGTTGATGTGGTCGGCACAGGAGGATCCAGAGCGGAAACCTGCTTGTCCGCATCGAGTATGTTTTCGAGATGTTGTTTGATTCACTCCAGGATGATTTTAGCTATTATCTTAGATACAGCAGGCAGCACGCAGATACCCCTCCAGTTTCCGCCCTCCTTAAAATTTTCTTTTTTAGGAAGCTTGACTATCATTCCCTTTTTCCATTCGTTAGGAAAGGTTTCAGCTTCCCAAGCTCTCTCTATAAGTGGAAGCAGAAGCTCAGCCGATGTTGTTGGCGCTGCTCGTAATTCTGCGGGAATACCGTCAAGTCCTACCGCCTTGTTGGATGTGTTGGAGTGCCTTGACCGCGGTAGTGATCTCATCATTACTTGGAGTCGTGGTGCGTATTCGGGAACTTCTCACCTCGGGCCCCTCAGTCTGATATGGGAGCATATCACTAACGAATACGCAGTTTAAAGCCGTAGCAAAATGCTCTTTCCATCTCTTGAGCTGGTCCTCATCCGAAATGAGCAAGCAGCCGTCTAGGCTTTTCATTGGGTGTTGGCTGGAGCTGCGACCACCTGCCAGCTCGTTGGTGATTCTGTAGACGGTCCTGCAGTCGCACCTCCGTGCAGCTTCTTCTGCTTCTGTAGTCAGCGCGTTGATGTTGTTGCGCTTGTCACGTCGCACGCTACGCTGAAATTCTCTCATCTTCATACGCTTCTCCCTGCTACTGGAGTATCTGCAACGTGAGCTTTCAGCTGTTTTCGTTCATCAAAGCCACGCCCTATGTCTTCCCTGCGATCGACCGACAATTCTTTCAGCACCAGATGTAAAAACATTTTTCACAGCACACCAATAATTGCGGGCAGTGAGCTGTTGATTGCTTCCACACCTTGCGAAGGTGCTCAATTAATTGTTGGCGGACTGAGGGATCACTAAGACTGTCGATGTTGAACTTGGGCATTCTTGTGTTGTCGTGGGATCTTCGAACTGCAGCAGTGAGTAGTTGGAGAGTAGCTATCATAAGATGGTGATCTCGTACTATCCCCACATCTGGAGGTTGCATGCCTGTCATTGGAAACCCAGCTAACTTTGTGGCAGGTCTTGTGCTCAAATATGGTGCCACCTTTCACAGGGCGGTCGGCATTGCAGAAATCCACAAACTTTTCGCCGTTGCCATTGCCGTTGCCTAGTCCATGCTTCCCGATTGTATGTTTGAGCCCTTCGTTGTCGTTGCCTACCTTGGCATTCAAATCCCCCATCACTATGACAATGTCTCCATTTGGTGTTGTGTTGAAGACGGTACTTACAATTTTGTAGAAGCTCTCCTTTTTGACCTCAGATGAGCCATCGTTGGGGCATAACACTGTATGATGGTGATGCGTCGTACTCTTGTCCGGAATCTGGCCATAATAATCCTATCATCATGAGGCCATGAAATTAGGCCCTTGCGTGCTGTTGTTGTTAACAGTAGTCCGACTCCATATTCCACTGAAGTGAGGATAGAGATATCTAAACATAAATCCAACAAAGCAGCTGGGGCCGACGAGCTAGTTGCCGAAATTTTGAAGGCAGGAGGAGATGAGTTGGTAAGGAGCATGCACCAACTCATCTGTATAATCAGATCTTGGAAGAAACCCATGAATATAAAATCGATATGCACCACCTTTTCATACATTTCAAAGTTGATTATGATAGCGTATATAAAGCCGAGTTATACAGAGCTATGTCTAGTCTTGGCATCCCTGCCAAGCTTTTCCGTCTATGCAGGATGACGATGGAGAACTCTCGCTGCTCCATCAAATTCGGAAAAAACACAATTTTTCCGAACGGCCAGAAATTTCTACTGCCTTTGGGATACTGTAATACCTTTTGTCTTAATTTCTGGTCATATTTGAATTTCACACGAAGAATGTGGGAATTACATTCATTTCGATCTCATGTGAATTTTTTCTGATTTTCCTCCGAAGGGGCGGCCTTGTAGGACCGAAAACTTAACTCCCTCAGCCTGACAGCCTCCTTACAGTTCAAGTCATACCAAGCACTTTCTTTTGGGTTGATACTCTTCACTCTGCTAGGAATGAAGGTTTTCATGCCAAGGATGATGATATTTGTGATCATATCGGCGGCGGCATCCACGACGCTACCCAGGAAGCAGGATTTCATGTGGGCTCATTTACCGCAGCGAAGTTCTCAACATGCCTCATGAAGTCAACCAGAATTATGTATATTTTAATCGCCCGCAATAACGATCTCATTACGAGGAAAATGGAAAATAATTCTTGAGATGGATTCAGACAACGCATCAAACTCATTGCAAGTAGAATTGCTGTCTACGTTCGAGCTTCTATAAATAAAATAGTAGTGAATAATTTGCCTACACACGCTGAATTTTAGCCACAAGACGTAGAATTTAGTAGGCTACATCACTACGTATGTATGTAAATGGCGAGACCGTGGTGAGAAAAGAATAATGGCACCAGGCTACGTATATATCCAGGTAAGTTTAAATCGGAGAAATCAGATCTGGACGGTATGGATGTCCCATCGACTATTCAAAATACCCCACCCAACATCATTTATCATTTTCGTAAGCTATGTAGGTCCATATACTAAGTCTTATAGGATTATAAATTATTATTTTATGGGCTGGCAGGGAAAGACGCTCTCTGCCACACTCAGGTCAGCGTCGACCCATTTTCATACCCATAGGGAAATAGTAATCCTTTACCCATTGAAACTAAAAACTATTCAAACTCAATCACTTACTTCGTTTCTGCATACAAACCACCCTGATGATTTAATGAAGTTCAGCATCTTTTCTGTCGAAACGACGGAGAGCTCCTCGAGATCCTGGAAGAAATATTTACCAAGGAACTTTTTCCTTGAGTGTTGAAGACTCGGACAGTGGCGCAGGAAGTGCGTAGTGTCCTCAAAAACTTCCTTGTCACCATAGCCTCTACAGAGTTCCTCCTCCATCAGGCGTAGTTTCTTCAAGTGGTACCGCAGAGTGTTGTCCCCCGTGATGATGCCCACGAGGGTGGAAAGCGATTTCCTATCTTTCCGAGTAGTTCTCTCGGTCATTGCCTTGTCGAAGGATGGCCATAGCTTCCTAGTGATGGAACAAGTTTCTATGGAGGTCCATCTTGTGTTCGCCTCTTTAATAGCTTTATTCCTTGCAACGAGCTCGAGTTGAACGAGAACTTGTTCTAGTTGGGCTGCTGAGCCGATTTTTGCCAGCTCGTCGGCTTTCTCATTGCCTGGGATACCCTCGTGTCAACAGACTGATACCACGTGCTGTGTTTCAAGAACCCTGAGCTCTTCTCGACAACACTTCACAAGCTTCCACTTAATTTCTATGGCAGTAATCGCTTTTATAGCTGTCTGGCTGTCGATTAAGATATGATACCTTCTGGCGGTATTGCCCTTACCGCAGACTCACAGGCGGCTGTTGCCACTGCTAAGACCTCTGCTTGGAAGACGCTGCTAAGGTCTGGAAGTCGTATGGATTTCGATATATCTAGGGGTTTGGAGAAGATGCCTGATCCTACGGCAGGGCTCATTTTTGAACCATCTGTGTAGGTGGGTATAGATTCGGCATTAGGTATATGACCGCTTTTCCATTTTCCCTGGTAGGGTAGGCGGTAGAAAAAAGGTCTTACAAAGTCTAAATATGGCGTCATGTAGTCCGTTTTTTCACAAGGCCAAAGATAGCAAGTAGGATCATCAAATGACCTATTCAATTTGGTTTCCAGTTTGCTGACGAGCTAATTCTCATAGCATTAATGTATGCTGATTTGCGTATAAAGATGTCTAGCGGTAGCAGGTTGAGAATAGCTTCGAGTCCTGTGGTTGGGATTGTTCTCATTGCACTGGTAGTGACAATGCACGCTAGTCTTTGGACTTTGGTGATTGCCTTTAAGTTGGTTGTTTTGTTGACAGCTTGCCAACATACTAGATTGCCGTAAGTCAGTATGGGTCTAACTATAGTCGTATACATCCATAGTATGATTTTGGGGGAGGATCCCCAGGTTCTACCTAAGATTCGACTGCATGAGTAAAAGGTTATTGTTGCTTTCTTAATTCTTTCTTCTTTATTCAATCTCCAATTGGAATTTGTTGTCCAGTATGAGGCCCAGGTATTTTGCGCTATCGGACAATCTGAGTGGGATACCATCAACAAAAGGGGTTCCAAGGTCTGGTATTATATAGGATAAGGGTAACACTGGGGTAGTGGATAGTATGTTTTTTCGTCAGTAAATATATGCAAGTTCAAGCCCCAGCGAAGAAGATCAATCATTAGCCACCCAAGTAAAAAAGATAAACGAATAACATGAAAGTTTTTCCAAGCACTGTACCAAAGAAAGGTTCCTGCCCGCTAATATTATTTCTCATAAGCAGCCGTAAAAAAGTGGAACACCTAACCATACAGGTTGGTGAGCAAATCATCGAGTCGAAACCACACATCAAGTACCTGGGAGTGTTGCTGGACCGCAGAATCAACTTCAGAGATCACCCAATGTACGCAGGCGAGAAGGACTCTCGGGCAGCGGCGGCACTATGCAGACTAATGCCAAATATTGGAGGACCAAGGCAGCCAATCAGAAATCTTCTTACGACCGTGAGTAAGTCGTGTGGGCAGAATATGGTCATCAACGATGCACCGTAAGTCGTAAATTAGAACGATGAACTTGGCGCATAGAATCGCATCTTTAACGGCATGCTACGCCTTTAAAACTGTGTCACCGGATGCGATAAGTGCAATATCAAGCCGAATGCCTCTCGATCTAGACGCGAAGAAGACAGCGCCGATACGTGAAAATGAGCACGATGACAAAACAACAACTGTGGAAGCTATAAAAGCAGAATGGCAACATAGGTGGAACATCACAACCAAAGAACGATGGATATACGAACTGATCCCCGAAATTGATGAATGGATTAGTAGAAAGCACGGGGAGGTAAACTACTACCTAACACAATTTCTATCGGGCATGGATGCTATCGGGAGTATCTATACGAGTACAAGCACGCGGATGACCCATTCTGCCACCACTGTGAAGGAAAAGTGCAGAACGCAGAACATGTAGGGCCATATTTCTCTCCTATACTGATGGAATGCCAAAATTATACAAGGGCTAGGAACATCCTAGAAAGAACAATTGGCGGCCAAGCGACCCCAAGAAGCTTGATCTCATTTATGCTGGCAATGAGCGACTACTGGGAGATTGCAAATGAAGTAATCACGAGTGGGATGTAGCAACTGCGTATAGAGGAACAAGCAAGGAGAAACGAAAATAACGAAGATCCTGCCAACACTGGCAGCTAAAAAAAGTAACGAAATGTCAAACCTGCCCCTGCGAAGGAATGCCTTGACTGGCGGTGCCGCAGGGGAACAACAGGACAGGGAAATAGGAGGGGTTTCTTTTTTAGTACGTAACCGTGCCGGAGCATTCGAATCCAGCCCCGAGGGACGACGCAGTAGAGGGAATCATCGCCGTAGGTGGCGCGCACCAGTTCAAGGGGACCTCGACCAACTTGGAGTGCGCAACTGGAGGCAATTAGCTAAAGACCGAGCTAAATGGAGAGGCTTGTTGGTTGAGGCACAGGTTCACCCCGAACTGTAGCGCCACCTAAGTAAGTAAGTAAGTGCTGGAGCATGGCGCCGGGCCTAACTCGTAGCACGAGTACAAGTACCCATAAAGAATTTTCATCCCTACCTGAAGAAAGCTTCAGAAAGTTCTGTGAGACAATAAATAGCACTCCTGCTGCAGCTAGGTTACATAAAGCCCTACCAAAATCGGGGGGAATGCCAACATCCCTTAAAAAACCAGACGACAGCTTTACTGAAGATGAGGAACAAAGAGCATCACTGCTCTTAGAAATTCACTTCCCCGGAAGTTCGCAGAACACCTGTGACGGGAGCATGACCAACACGACCAGACCTCGGAAAGAAGATTGGGAGATTTTAGGGGCTATCTGTTCCAGAGGAAGAATCGAGTGGGCAATTACCTCCTTCCAGCCCTTCAAGTCACCAGGTGTAGATGGTATTATACCAGCGCCATTACAAAGGGGGCAAGAAAAACTACTACCACACCTGGTCAGAATAACAAAAATCAGTATTGCATTGGGATATATTCCAAACCATTGGAGACGGGCGAAAGTTGTGTTTATACCAAAAATTGGGAAGAAGGGCCCAACACAGCCTAAGTCATACAGACCGATCAACCTAACATCGTTTCTTCTCAAAACAATGGAGAAAGCTGTGGATAACCATTTAAAGGAGGATGTACTTAATACATCCCCACTACATTATCGTCAGCATGCATATAGAGCGGGCAGATCCACTGAGACTGCTCTTTGTCAACTGACGGAAACTATCCAAAGTGCTCTTGAAACAAAAGATATAGTAATTTGCGCCTTCCTAGACATCGAAGGACCATTTGATAACACTTCACATGAAACCATTAAACGAGCCCTTGACAGAGAGGGAGTTAGCAGAACAGTATCTAAGTTAAGTAACAAGAAAGAGTGGAGCAACGAATCCACGATATACGGAATGGGCAACCACACGATAAAGTGGTATATAGACGGTTCGAGAACTGGACAGGGCACAAAGGCGGGCGTGTTTGGGCCAAGGACCAAGCACTCAGAACCCATGGGCAAGAGTACCAGCATATTTTAAGCTGAAATATGTGATATAGACAGATGCATCCAACTCGATCTCGAAAGAAGATACAGCAACTGCGACATAGCAATACTGTCAGACAGCCAAGCAGCTATCAGAGCACTTAACTCCTATGTCATTAAGTCAAAACTTGTGTGGGAACTCCGGAACACCTTCTGGAGTCATGTGGGGCACTGACCCACAAAAGATTGAAATACTTGGGCAAATACGAAGTATCAGAAGAGGATATGCCAACCATGGACCCACTTCTCATTCTCAGATTCTTAAAAGAAACTGGTTTGGAGAAAGAGCTCTAAGGTGAACTATTCTCGCCGAGGAAAAGTAAGAGCATATGACCTTCAAACACAATTCCAAAGGAATTGCATTGCAAGGGGAACTCTAACGAGGGAACAAACCTCTCCAAGGTAATAGCAGGGGGCACAATAGACCATTAGGTCGCAGTGCAAAATAACCCTACACAAATAATAATAATACCTGCACATCAACAAAAAAAACTACTATCATATCTAATTTGACCATATGAGTTGAGCAGTTTAGGTTCATGGTCATAGAGAAGTTAATCTGGAATATTGTACACAGAACAATGTCGTATGTGTACTAATTCTTAGTACGTTGATAATTAACCAACAGATATAGAAAATAATTGCAAATCTGTCAACATATATCTATCGGTTGAAATGCAGCTATGCTTTTGCCAAAACATTGTGCATAATGACGAGAATACCAAACCAGAAACCCTATGTACCTAATAAACCATTTTGAATATGTTCACAACGTAACGCATGTCGTCTACCAAGAAACATCTAACATACAATTTCGTAACCAAAATGAACTGACACCTGATTTACATTCGAAATAAACGTACTTATGGCAAAATTATTACCCAGAAACCAACAGCACAATGCTAACAATCATCCAATTTCAGTACAATAAGCTCGTAAGTAAACGAACAACTAGAGCGAGGCATGAAAGGATGGCAAAAAAGAAAAATCCATAACAAAACAATTGGAATCCCCCGCACGCAAACAGGTGACACGGGCCAAATGTATACCGCCATTCGCACGTACGGAAACGCAACGTGCCCTAGAGCGCTTACTGCAGCATTGGCTGCACGCACTTTAATATCCTTTCAGAGTTCGAAAGACGTGACTGTATTAGCAAATCGCGATGCTACCGTGTCGTCGTCATTCCCAGCATTCGAGAAATTTTCCTAAGAATATTCAATATTCAATATCAATTCAAGATTATTATAACTCATGAGGCGTTTCGCCCGGCCCACACTTCGACCTTATGACGGTTATCTCTTGCTACCTTTAATCGAATGAAAAACTCATCTCCTTCGACCTTTCCCATCGTTTTTGGGCTCTCCTGTATGTTTCGGAGGGTGGAATAATATTCCATTTATGGAAAGAGTACGGGTAAATGTATCTATTTCACATTCACATGTAGCTACTACTTATTCACCATCGTTATCCCGGGTATAACCTAACATTTACCAAAATCCCGCCGACGGCGGCAGCACCAAATGTTACTCCAGCGCACTGAGAAAACCAAGATGAGGGTGCAACAACTCTCGGTTTATGGCCCTAGGTGCACACAGCACAGCACATTCGCCTTATATGTACTCGAACCAGCCACTTCAAGGGTGGCATACGGAGAGTTAAAGTTCCTCTAAGAGGGTGCAGCATTTTCAGTTTTGCATAAAAATGGATTTACGTGAAATATACTTTTACTCGTAAGTACCAACTGAATGCGCCATAAACTTGCTAGTGCAGTAAGGACTGACAAAACGCAACCACGGATAGGAAATAACGACTTGCAAGGAGAGCTTCTCGAAATTCTTAAAATACAGACGGACGGAGTGTGTGCCAGAGTTTTCCAACGAAACGTAAATACTATATCTTTGCTTATTTAATTTTCTATACAAAAAGGTGTATATGGGTTTTTTCGACAGTGGAAGATAGATGTTCTCATTTTGTCAACTTTAGATATAGCTGGGTTGTCGCATCCTTCTTGGGTTGCATCAACAAATGCAAACTGCTGATACGACCACAGACGAAGGAACACCCCGTGAGAATGAACAGGAAAAAAAAAATTCGAGAATGTATTAAGGATTCCCACCGGGCGTCCGCGGCCTCGTAGGAGATAATGGGTGTACTCCACTCAACTCACTTGGTATGCAGTGTATGCAAATTTAAATCTTTTGTAATTGTATTGCAGCTGTTGTTGTCGAAAATGGAAATTATGAATGTGGAATATGGTTCCTGCAGGCGTCACATGGTTGGTTGGTTGTGCGTTGTTGGTGACATCGTAGTTCCCATTGTTGTCTGAAATGAGTTTTAGATTGATGCGGCAAGAGGCTCTTCAACGTGAGTTCATGTAATTGGGACAATTGAGTTATTAAGTTGAACGATGTACAGTTGTTAGCACTTTAAATACATTTTGGATAATGGAAACAGTTTTGTGTTCTCATTTAGCAATGTGGTCTTGATTTGGTAGACAGTCGTTTGTATATTTAACCGTTGCGTCGTCTGTTGTACTGAAAGGGAAAATGAATCTTCTTTGCAACTGAATGAAAATCAACATTCTTATAGATATGTACATTGTACATAGGTACATGGAAAAGAAAGTACATACATACATAGGTACAGCAAAATTCAAAACCAGGTATCCTGGAACACACTGGAGCCGATCAATCACTCATACCTAATGCTGGCTCCTTTTCGGTCGGCTCGAACTGGTCCAATCTGACGGAGTAAGTTTCGCCTGCTCTTCTTGGTGTAAGCGTGTGCGTATCTGATGCGAGCTCTTCTGCCGGGCACACCCTTACAGCTGGCGTTATCTGCGCACAAAATCTGGTGGATACTGGTGCTGTTACCCCAAAAGGTCCCAGCACTAGCGGACAGAAAATGGCTGACGCAGGCAAAGCCACGGGCAGGGGCGCTCGCCTCGCCGGAAGCATGTGCGCACCTGGTGCGCGCCCTACTGCTAATAAAACTGCGACTATATCTTTGATATTTTCACAGATTAACCTCCACCACTCAAAGGCTTCTACCGCTCTCTTAAGTAGCAGACTTTCCGTAGTACGTACAGATCTGTCAAAACTCCAACTAAACTCAGAACGAAACGAAAGGTTGAGGATGCTATTCAAAAAATGACTAGTGTCCGTACCAGCTGTTTTGAACTGACGTGCCCATTGACAAAAACCGCCTACAGAACTCCGGTTCCTGGTGGAACCCAGAACTGCAGCGACTTAGGAAAGAATTCAGAAAACTTCTAAATAGGTCACTCAAGACAAATTTAGAAGGTGACTGGGATCTTTTTAGATCGAAGCAAAAAGACTATAAGAAGTTAATTCGGTTGTCGAAAAGTGCTTCTTATAGAGATTTTTGTGAAAAGATCGAGACACTGGGTGAAACCAGCAGGTTGGTTAAGGTTCTCAAAAGGGGCAAGCCGACCAAACCGGAGTCACTGAGAAAGTCTGATGGCAAGTTTACTGAGACGAAAGCGGAAACTTTTAGTATTCTGCTGGAGACTCACTCTCCTGGCAATCAGACAACCACTAGGTCGGAGTTTGGTCCGCTTACCCAGGCTGAGCTTGATCTAAGTCAGAAATCTCGGCGCAGCTGGTATATTGCATCAGCCGTGGTAACAGATGAGGCCATCAAATATGCTGTGGCATCTTTTGATGGTTTCAAATCGCCTGGCACCGATGGAATATATCCAGCTATGCTGCAACAGGGTATACCATAGATCAGCTATTGCCAACTATGAAAAGAATTTTCACCGCTGGCTTGGCGCTGGAATATATTCCTACACCTTGGCGGACAGTCAGAGTAGCTTTCATACCGAAAATTGGTAAGGAAGACTATTCGCTCCCCAAGAGTTTCAGACCTATAAGTTTGACATCCTTCTTACTGAAAAGTATGGAGAGACTGGTAGAATTTTACGTGCGCAAAGTTGATTTGAGGCTGCATCCACTATCGGAGATGCAGCATGCCTATCAGCGTGGGAAATCCTGTGAGACCGCACTTCAAAATTTATTGGCCAGAATTGAATGCGCACTTGATAGGAAAGTATACGCCATGGGTATCTTCATCGACATTGAGGGTGCTTTTGATAATGCGACTTTTGACTGCATGTGCGACTCTGCCAGACAACACGGGGCAGATGAAACATTAGTGTTGTCGATTAAAGCAATGCTAATGAATAGAACTTTGGTAGTGGATGCGGATTGTGGGCAATATGTTATGACAGGGGTAAACAGGGGCTGTCCGCAAGGTGGCGTTCTGTCTCCATTGTTATGGTGCATGGTGGTCGACTCTCTGTTGAACACTCTAAATAGTTCTAACGTCTACGCTCAGGCATATGCGGATGATGTCGCCGTACTTTCTGTCGGGCCATGCCTGGCGACGGTCTGTGCTAACGCGCAGGCGGCGCTGGACATGATCGATAAATGGAGTACTAGGAGTGGGCTTTCGGTGAATCCTCTTAAGACTGAGGTTGTTCTTTTTACGAGAAGGAGGATGTTGACCGGTCTGACTCAGCCAGTACTAAAAGGCGTCACCATTCGCATTTCCAATGAAGCCAAATATCTGGGAGTGATTTTAGATAAGAAACTTCATTGGTCCAAACACGTCGAGTCGAAAACATCCAAGGCGCTCTCAGTCTTCTGGCAGTGTAAGGGTGCGTTTGGCAAGACTTGGGGCTTATCACCGAATAAGGTTCTCTGGATCTACACGGCTATGATAAGACCATTCCTCGCATATGCGTCGGTTGTTTGGTGGAAGGGGCTCTCGCGTAAATATGTGGTTGCCTTTTGTGCGAAACTCCAAAGAACGGCTTGTCTCGGCTGCTCGGGAGCTTTCCCGAGTACGCCTGGCTCTGCTCTAGACGCTTTGCTGAACTTACCTCCCCTCGATACTTATATCATGGGTTGCACTATCAAAGCCATCCATCGTCTTAGGCGGGGCGGTTTTTGGTATCCTCCACACTGGAACTTTGATGAACTTGCGCGACACTTATCTTACGACTCCTGTCTTATAGATATGCCGTCTGATGCAATGACACCAGAACTTCAGCTGATGCGCAAATTCAGACTCGACTTTCCTTGTGTCCAGGACTGGCTTCGGCCAGAGTCTGAGCCGGGAATGGAATGTAGTCGTATTTTCACGGATGATTCCAAAACCAGTCAAGGGTCTGGCGCTGGTGTCTTCGTGGAAGTCGACAGCATTAGACTTCACTTTTCATTAAGCAAATATGCGTCTGTTTTCCAAGCGGAAACTTATGCAATCCTAATGGGTATGAGCTATGTTGTGAAGAACAGGTGGAAGGGACGTAGCATTTGCGTCTGTAGTGACAGTCAGGCTGCGCTTAAGGCCTTGCTTAACCCTTTAACCACTTCCAAAATAGTTCGTGAAACCAAAAACTCTTTGAACTCGGTCGCATAGCTGAATTCTCTGTCTCTTATTGTGTCCCAGGTCACACTGGGATCTTGGGGAACGAGATCTCCGATGAGATTGCTAGACAAGGCTCAGAGGAGGGTTTCTCAGGTCCAGAACCTGCGTTGGGTCTCCCTGCGTCCTCGGTTAGGACTTCCATTGACGATTGGATCTCTCACGAGCTCAATTGTGTGTGGCATGACTCTCCGGGATGCAGGTTGACTAAACGCATGCTCCCGGACGTCTGTAAAAAATCAGCGGCATTCTTGCTGTCTCTCAGCAGAAAAGACTGTAGACAACTTATTGGCGTCTTGACAGGCAACTTTGCTTTTGCCAAGCACCTTAACGTGTTGGGCTTAAGTGACACTACAATCTGCGACGCTTGTGAAGAGAGCGACGACACCGCAGAACATTATCTCTGTGAGTGTCCGGCCTTTGCTCGTATCAGGTGTCAGATCCTCGGTGCGGATGTGGTGAGTGCTGGTACTGTAAGCTCCTCATCACTGAAGTGCTTGCTTGGCTTTCTTAGAAAGACAAGGAAATTCCAATAAAATAGGTAAATCAGGGTTTGTTCTCTGGTAGTACAATGGACCAGTTGCGTCTGAGTGCTCCAGTTAAGCGTTTCCTATCCCGACAAAAAAAAAATTTGGAACACTTCATATAGAAACACCAAATAAACAATTTGAATATATTTTTTATTAAAGCGATTTACTATACTTAAATTAATTTAATCATTTGCAAATATTGATCACATATACCGCATTGAGAATCATGACATTATCTAGACCGAGAAAGAAAAATCTCGAATGAACAAAACAGGGCAGCGCAAAAAATAAATTAACTTTCGAAGTAGATAGATGCTGGTATGTGGCGAAAATAAGAAGCAGAATATGCTGACAGAAGCAGGACCAGCCGACACTTGATTTTTTCTTGCAAATAAGGGCTTCGCAGAAAGTAAGTTCGATGCTTTGTATGGAAAGAATGGCGAAACCCTCAAAAGTATCCGAGGTATAAAAAAGGTCACAGCGCAATGGCAATTACTAGTATATGGTAGTTCGCAATTGCACCTTCTCTTCCTCTCGCCGACTATGCAGACAGGACCAAAGATCACTCGAAAAACTTTTCTCTCATAGTAACCAAGGGTATCCTCTTCGTCACTAAATTGCCTTCTAAGCCCATAAAAACAGCGATTGGCAAGAGTAATTCTTCGTTTGATCTCCCCACTGGTGTCACTTGCGGAATTCACAATATAGACTAGGTAGACAAAGACATTTACTACCTCAAGACGCTGATGTTGGGTGCCGTCTTTTCTAGACAGCATATTAAGGGTTTTCCAATAGGGATTTCCGAACTTTGACAGGCGTTTGCGTCCATATTGTTAAAGCTACATCTGTCAAATTGGCTGTCATTTATTTAGTCTCTCTTGCCAAATCAACATGGAGAGTTATAGCGTTCAACAACATGTGCAAACGATTAAATTGTTTTATGGAAGTGGGTCTTCTGTTCGTGCAACATTTTGCGCGCTTCGCCCATTTTACGGTCGCCATTTCTGGCCCATTTCTGGATGAATGCGTTCGCCAACAAGCAAAATTGTCGAATTTGAGACGATAACAATCCACACGAGATCCACCAAATTGCAATGCATCCAGAGAAAGTCACTGTTTGGTGTGGATTTTGGGCTGGCGGCATCATCGGTCCATACTACTTTGAGAACGACGCACAGTGGTCCAAAATACCATTCTACCTGGACAAAATTATTTTAATATTCCAAACTGTTCGTTTGCATTTGTACCTTAAAATAAATAATTTTTATTTTTTTTTTATTATACATATATGAAATTTTTCAATAAATAAGTTAATACTAGAAAAACCACTTTGTTTGAAAGTTGTTGGTTATTATATTTCTTTTAATTTATTAGTTCAATAATTCTTATCAATAATAATAAATTCACTAGTTAACAAATTAATAAAAATAAATTTTAAAGCAACAAAAATAATAAATTATTATTTAATTCGAACTAGATACAGATGCATTTGACTCAAAACTGCATTCTTCTTCTTTCTCAGAGTCTAATTCAGCACTTTCCTGAAGATTTTGGGGAATTTTAAGCTAATCGACCACATCCGGTGTTAAAGTAGACATCTTCTTGCTTGGTGTTTGGCGGTTAAAGCTCACTAGAGGATCTGATGAAACGAGGAGCATGTGAAAAAAAATTTGCATTGTGCTTCTTCTGTTTATTTTTCTTGTTTAGTATTCACGAAAATATTTGCAGTCCTTGTTTCTTGCTTCCAGTGCTTCTTCTGTTAATTGTCCAATAGGGACAATCGAATTCGGCACCTCGTCTGGCCCATAAATTAGTATCTTGTGCACAGTCACAGGCATATAGTACCATGGGTAAATACTAACATACAATTCTGCGGTTTTCTTACAGTGGCTAGTAAACTTTTCAATGTTGATCTCAAGACCGCTAGACATTGTGTGCAGTATTGTAAGCTCAACATTCAGCCCTGTTATGGAAGCTTCGAAATTTATCCTGAATGCATTTTTTTTGTTCATGGACAATTCTCTTTTCGAATCAACTGATACGCATGTTTGGGTAAATTAGCATACAAAATAAATGCTAGCGCTTCTTCGGTTAAATAAGGCTTCAATTCTATGGACCGTGATTGATTTTCGTAGCTTTCCCGAGATTTTATTTTCGTAGCTTTCCCAGGAGAACCTGAAAGTGCTTGCTCCGTCCTTCATTCCAACCGCACGTAAATTTGTTTCTGGTGCATAAACTAATTCAGAGGAATCAGTTGAATTTAACAAATATTGCACTCTGCCCCTCACAGTTCTTTCACTTGCAGCACTAAATTCCTTTCGAGGTCTGCCTGTAGATGAGATATTTGATGAGCCAGGCTCTGTTTCAGCGGCATGCACACAAACGTTAAGGACTGGTAACACTATATTTTCAGTCGGCCACGATTTATTACTTTTTTCAAAAACAGCGGAGTTCCTGCTACATATCCATTAAATGTCTTCAAAATTGAATAAATTTTATCCTTACTGTCAGCTAAGACTTCCTCAGTATCGAGTTTTTCTAGGATAAAATTATACAACGCACTTTGTTTGTTACCCTGAGTACATTTTTTCCATTCATCAAATAATTCTCCTCTGGAAATTCGGCTACCCTCTGAAACAAAATGTCATAACTTTGTAATACGCAAGAAAATGCGAGAAATTTTTGGTATGTGACTAGTTTATTAGTCAGTCAGGCTTTCTAAAAATATACAATTTGACTGGACGATGTTGGACGAAAACACTGTAGGCTTAAATAAATTTAGGTTTTTATTCGCGTTTATCAAATGCTAGAGTGTTATATAAAATATTTCACAATAAATTTTTAACAACTAATTTATTCCATTCATTTACGTTTTTAGATAGCACTTACATTCAGTAACAAACTCCATAATTAAATTCTACTCAAATCACTCTGGAAAACTTAGCACATGTACTTACTTCTGACTGTTTGATTTTGCTTACATTATTCCTTGCAGCCATGCCATTCAAAGTGCGCACTTTGGGCTCTCCTAGTACCATTATTTTTACAGAGTGGCCCGAAATACTTTGTCACATTATGAATTGACCATTTTTGAACATATTAATATATTTTTTTTTTTTTTTGAGCAACAAAAAATTTGAATTTTGTCCAGCTGGATTTCCATTTTGGACCACCGTGCGACGTTGGCCAGGCCATCACCGTCAACGGCGAGCGCTATCGGTCGATGATAACCAATTTCTTTTGGCCCGAATTGGATGATATGTACACCGACGACATGTGGTTTCAACAGGATGGCGCTCCGTGCTACACAGCTAGTAGAGATGGGCAAAAAATCACTACTTGCGAATTATTCACTGCGAATGAAAATTCACATACGCAGCCTGTGAGTGAATTAAAAATAAACTGTGAATGTTTAAGACGTGAATATGGAATTATTTTTTACATCACATTTTTGTGTCGGCTACTGTTTAGGACTATGTAACACAAGTGCCAAGTAAACCCATAGCAGATTATTTGCAAAACCTTAATTTTGATAACTCTCCATGTCTCTATTAAATTGCATTCCTGCCACACTCTCTTTGAATTACTCCGAATATACAAACAAAATTTCATCTTTTCATGTGGATACTCAGACTTTCTCAGACCATATGCCTTTGGTTTTAGAATTTCACCTCAACGACACTGCTGAACACTGTTTACTTAAGCTACCTCCCAAACTCGCGTGGAAAGAAAATTATAAAGATATGTTCAAAATAAAACTACATAACGAGATGCAGAATGCCTGTGCAACCACCGCTATTCAAACTACCGCCGAAGAAAAGATAAGTTTTTTAAATAATTGTATCAATAGAGCAGTGTCTAATAAATCGCTCTCAAAATCACGCAACTACCGGCAGAAGTGGTTTGACCAGGAGTGCTTTAAAGCAAGAGAACGTTCTTTTAACCTCTTACGACAAATCAGAGTTTCCAATGATCTCAATGAATCTCTTACAAAAAACTACTTTGCTGAAAATAAAGCGTACAAAAAACTATGCAGCAGTAAACGAGAAGAATATTTGAAAGCTGTTGCAAAGGACTTATCGAGATCAAGAAATAGTAAATGTTTTTGGGAAAAAATAAAGCAGCTTAAAGGATCAGATTTCATCTGCGGAATTCATTTAAATGCTTCAAAGCTAGCAGAGTATTTCAAAGAGCTTCTAAACCCTAACCCTTCTTCGTACAATATTCATTTCGCAGAACCTTTAATAGTTAATGATATGCTCGATCATGAAATTTCAATGAATGAATTCCAACTGGCTCTTCGTAACACATCAAACAAAAAAGCCCCAGGTCCAGACCGCATTTCAAATGAATTTTACAAGAACGCTCCCATAAGTTTCTTAAACCAAATGCTTAAAGCTTTTAACTATATATTTGATAATGGAGATGCCCCGCAGTCATTTAAGGACGCTATTGTGTATCCAATATTTAAAAAAGGGGATATCAACTTACACAGTAACTATAGGGGGATTTCATTTATGAACTCAACTGCAAAAATTGTTTCCTCCATTCTCCTACGTCGTATAAATTGCTGGATCAACAGAAACAACATCCTCAGCGAATATCAATCGGGTTTTCGTAAAGGGTATTCGACAATAGACAATATATTCATATTAACATCAATTGCACAATACTTTCTGAGGCAAAACAGAAAACTTTATATATTTTTTGTCGATTTTAAAGCTGCATTCGATTCAATAGATCGTAACACATCTTCAAGCTATCGAAACATGGCATGTCAACAAAAATGCTACAAATTCTCAAAAACATGTATAGAAACACACGTCAAGCAGTATGGGATGGTAGGAATATGTCAGAATGGTTTGAGACAAAGTCCGGGGTAAAACAGGGTTGTCTTTTGAGTGCCACTGTTTTTGCTCTATTCATAGACGATATAGCAACGTATCTCCCCGCTGGAATACGCTTCGCCGGTTTGAATATAAAAACTCTACTCTATGCAGATGATATTGTTCTGCTAGCAGAATCTCCCCATAGTTTGCAATTAATGATAAATGCACTAAATAACTACTGCAAGACATGGAACTTGACAGTAAATCTAGAAAAATCAAAAATCATGATTGTATGCAAAAGACAATCGAAGTTAAGTACAAATGAAAAATGGTTCTTTGATGGTGTAAAAGTTAAAGTAGTTACGGAATACAAATATCTTGGAATACTAATGAAGAAACCCAACATGAATTGGACCCATCACCTCGAGAATAAATTAGATGCGGCAAAATGTTTGATTAATGCCTCATGGCAAAGTATTATTCAAAAAAAGGAGATACCAAATTCTGCAAAATTCAAAGTATTTCAAGCCGTGATGCGTTCCGTAATGTGTTATAGCTGTCAAACATGGGGATATAGGTCATACGAAGAAGTAGAAAAGCTCCAACGCTTCTTCCTTAAAAAACTATTCCATCTACCTGCAACAACACCTAATTACGTTCTGCTGCTCGAAACAGGCTTACCCACTCTCTTCATCTACACCTTCAAACTACAAATCGACTATGTGTTGAAAGTTCTTAGTTTCACGCCAAATAGATTACCCTTGATTTTCACAAAATACATTTTTGATAATAAGGTGGAATGGACAAGCGACTGGAGATCCTGGGCGCATCGGTGCGGCGTCGAACTGAACATCCAATACAGGGATCCCTTTCTGTTAAAACAACAGCTCTATAAATTATTAGAAGCAATAGATATTCATCAACGCAATGGAAATATTCAGCAAGCGATTTCTTCTATTAACAGGGTAATTTATCCTGAATTATCCTACGACATGGTAAATAACTATTTTAATGATAATTACAACACGCGAGCGATATCCCTGATTTGTAGAGCAAGGTGTGATATGTTAAATTTTGATGGCTCTCCATACAAAAAATCTACCACTACTCAATGCACTCTATGCAATTTGCAAGCGAAAGAAAACAGCTTTCATTTTTTAGCTATTTGTCCGATTTATAAAGAGCATCGATTTACCCACTTCCGCAAACTTTCCTTAACAATGGAAGAAACAAAAATAGTCCTTAACGGTGAAAACTGGTCAACTCTTTATAATTATTTGGAAGCGGCTTTCGCGTATCGGCACTGTATCATATCTGAATACAAATAAAATTCCATATATTAATAAAATTACGATAGTCATGCTTCTCTTATGATAAATTTGCAGAAACGTTAAATTAATAACATTGTTCAATGGCTTCAATCAGGCAGACGGCAACGCCACAGCCTTACTATTTATTTTCTTATAATTACAATATAATATTTTTTTTTTGTTGTATCTTTGCCAAGAATTGTAATTTCAAAAATTGTTTATAATAAAGTAAATCTTGAATCTTGAATCTTGAATTTACTCAGAATATAACGTTCGATTTTCCATAGTTTCTTTTTACATTCATGTTCTTTATTGCTCAATGTACCTTTTGTAAATTAGTTTCGTTCTTTTTCGATTTAAAAATTTACCGAGTGTGGACGCATTGGTAAACATGTATGCACAAGCCATTAATACACAAGACATTTATACGCAACATATTTATGCTACACAAATTTATTTAATAAAGTACTCCTATTGAAAATACAATAATTACATATTTACCCAAACTCAAAATTAATATTCGATACACTTTTACACAAAACACATTCGATCCAACACAGCAACAAAAGATAGATTGAGCGACGAATGAAGAAAGAAAATGTACACATCTAACCGTTCAGTGCGGCTATTGCTCAACGAGGAGCGACGAGCGGATAACGAACATGCACACATCTAACCGCTCAGTGCGGCTATTGCTCAATGAAGAGCGACGAGCGGATAACGAACATGTACACATCTAACCGCTCAGTGCGGCTATTGCTCAATGAAGAGCGAGGAGCGGATAACGAACATGACCGTTCAGAGCTGGCAACGAAATACGATCAACGATTAACAAAAATGTGTATACCTAATGCGCATAAGGGAGGAATTCTTTTTTACACCGCATTTATGTATACTGAAGTGGCGGGCAGCGAAGGATAGAACAAAGCAAAGCGTGGTGAAAAAAAACCTTGGGTGCAAAAATAACATGCAGGTATATGAAATGTATATTATTCGCTGGGCTATACCATAGATAAAAGAAATATGTATTTCTCTTGTATGTAGTTACATATATGTAGGTATTCAAAGCAAAAATTTACAGATTTGTGTTTGGTGTGTACAAGTGCGCGTATTTAAAAAAAAATGTAAATTTAAGATGCCGCCAATGATAAAGCGAAAAAAGAATAGTTTTATTTTGATTTTTTTACGGAATTAGATGAGACTTCCGCAAAATGTAATTTATGACTGGTATGTACATATGTAGATGCAAATCAAACATCCTTTGGTGACATTAATTTGTGGGGTAAGTTTATTTTTTGAATTATTGGGCCGAAATATTTTTAATGGTATTATTACTTATATGGATAGTATGTGCATTGTGCATACATCAACGCATGTGTATTAACGAATTACCTACGAGTACATTTTACGATACAAGAAGTCAATAATATAATAATTCATTGATAGATAACAGAAAAATATGTAAATTGTACTTTATTATCATAGTAAGTGAATAATTTTTATTCGTAAAAAAAAATTACTCTCATACGTTCGGATTCACAGGTTATATTCACAGTGAATAAGAAATCGCGTTCACAGTTATAGCTGTGAACATAAATTCACGACTTAGCCCAACTCTAACAGCTAGTGCCACGATGGACATTCTGCACGAGCGATTTCCGAACATGGTTATCTAATGCGGATACGATTTGAATTGGCCACCGAGATCGTGCGATTTGACCCCGATAGACTTCTTCTTGTGGGGTTCTCTTAAGTCACAGGTCTATACCAATAAACCACAAACCACCACTGCCCTGAAAGCCAACATAATCAATGCCATTGGTCCAATTCAGCCTGATTTGCGCGCCACCCAGCGAAGACGCGGTGCGGCGGACATTTGAATGATGTTATATTCCACACATAATGGCAAACACAGGCCTTCTAAATAAATAAATAAAAAATTTAATGATATCTCACTCACAGTTTGTTTTATTCAAATTTAAAGATAGGTAACGCTTAATGGGAAACCCTGTATGCATTTCATTTTGCTTTCTTTGACCGCTAAACTCATCTTTGCTGCTTCGATCTCAATACTCGCAACCGCCCCACTGACGGCCCGTGGAGTTCTTCCGACTTTGTCAATATCATCGGCTCGTTAACCGATGTTTTCAAGTTGAAACCCCAGCGGGGAACAGTAATCGTCAGCCACCTTAGTATAAAAATGGAAAACGAGTAACATCAACATTTTTCCAACTGCTGCATCAAAGAAAGGTTCCTGCCTGGTAGTACAATGGGCCGGAGAGTCTAACTACTCTGGGATTTGGGTTTCCTTTTATTTATTATAAAAAAAATTAAAAAGAAAAAAAAAAGAAAAATCGGCGTAGGCGAGTAGTTGTAGTAAATATTTGTAAAATATTCTACCTCTGGTGTTGGCTTGTGACTTTCGTGCAATTCTTTCAAGTATTATGTTGAATAAATCGCATGATAGCGCGTCATCTTGTCTAAAACATTTCTTGACATCAAACGGTTTGGTGGTGTTCTTTCCGACTTTGATGGAGCAGTAAGAGTTCTCAATCGTCATCCTGCATAGACGGAAAAGCTTGGCAGGGATGCCGAGAGTGGACAGGGATGGATATATCTGTCATAGCGTGAATATTTGGTCAATGGTGGACTTTCCCGGCCTGAATCCGCACTGATAAAGACCTATCAGGGTGTAGACGATAGGTTTTAGGAGTTCACATAATACGGCAGACCTCTGGAGTTGGCGCAATTCAGACGATATGCCCTCTTCAGAATCGATGCGACTGTATACACATTAAATCTTTTTACCTAACTGTAATATTAACTTGAATTAATAAAAAAAAAAAACTTAAATCAATCCTAAAGTGAACACCTTTCGTTCTCTACGTACTCGTACGTATCCCAGTTCCTCTGCTCTTAAATTTGCGTAAAGGACCACGCTTCTCTTTTGTATCTATTTTTTCGCGGCAGACAAAGCTTTTGTTTCAAATCCTCCTAATGCAGACGGAAAATACCAACAATAATTGAAATTTTTATTCGTTCATTATTCTGTTAAAATATTTAGTTTACAATTAAAATTTCCCACGTGCCCTAAAACTGTTCCATTTAGTACACGATCCTAGAAATTCCTAACCAAACTTGTGCAATTTTCACTTACCTTTACTAAGCCTATAATTATGTCAATATTTGTGTTTCGTGAAAGTTGTTATAAACTGAAAGTAGGATGCCATACGATTCCTCAGCTTTGGCACGTGATAAGGACCAACTTCCATGTAGACATTCAGAAAACAAAACTCGTCATTTCCGCAGACACTAACAAGGACTAAATGCATTTCTAATTGAAATACTTTGAATTAACAACGTTCCTCAATCTGTCAATTTCCATGCAAACTTTCAACACTTTATAAGAACTTGTCATCCAAACAAGGGGGAGAAATAAATAAAATATAAAAGAATGCCCTACCTCCGTTCCCTGCTGCGCCAAAAAGGGTGATGAAGGAGTGCGGCGTCACTCTCGCTTTTACAGCAAATTGTTTAGTAAGAAATATAATTCAATTTCCCAGATGAAATATTAAAATTGTTTTGGAAGACTTTTTGCATTTGCCCTTCGTTTCGCTGCGAAGAAATTCATTTTTTTTTTTCTTTTTTTCTCGTAGTTATAAACTTTTGATTGACATTCCGGCCTGTTGAAATGGAACGGAAGAAGAAGTATTCCGGACGGACATGAATGATTCATGCAGATAGCGACTGTGCTGTAACCGGTGTTATTTCCCGTTCTACTGTCACACATGAGTTCTTCCTTTCACCTGAATGTAACACACATTTTACCGCAAGCGAAGCATTTTAAATTGATAAATTCGTATTGAGAAAATCTCCAAGGACATCAAGGCTGACACCTTTCATTTGGTTAATGTATTTTTATAACGGACTGTGCTTTTTTTAAGGTCTCTGGTATGTATAGCGGCATTTACATATAAGCTACTTTGGACTTGATTTACGGTGAGCACAATAGAGGTTCCATACACAAGTTCCATACATACAAGCATGCTCAATTGTTGACTGGTTGCTGAAGGATATAAAGGATGTTCCTATTTTTGGTGCTTGAGAAAAAGGAAAAGTACTTCGATTTAGGAATAAAAGGAAATGGAGTCCATTCCCATGACATCGGTGTCCAAGAAGCGCAGTCTTTTTCTTGATAAAGGAAGACAGTGACAAAGGAAATTCCCGGTCGTACCTTGCAGACTGAACGTGTTTCTCGGGTTTTTATTTATTCCTGTGGTCTTCTTCCAGCGAATCAATGTTATACAAGGAATCACATCCTAAGCTCAATCTTAAATAATATGTTCAGTAAGCTACAATATAATCCGTGTAACACGGATCGTACGTTTTCTTCACATTTTCATCAACCTCACCTGTAAACCCTGCCCCTTTTATTGAAGGGGTACCGGAAGAGGATCTGGCTTCAATGTTTTGGCTGCGCGGAGATGTTGGTTGATTATTTGGATTTGCGGTTTATTTTTTTTGGGGGTGTGCACGGAGTAGGATGGTATGGGAGTTAGGATCATGGGGCGTACGAAGAGTATGTAGTGATCGGCAAAACGTTATGTTCGCCTGGTGAATTCCAGTATAATTAATTAATAATTTTATAAATTGTTCTGTTTCTTTTCAATAAAAGAAAATTATACAAAACATTACAACATGACAAACGGCAAATCAATTAAAAGTGATTATACTTATCGATTTTTTGTTAAATAGTCTTCACCACTTAGAACAGTGCCCTATAAAGTTATAAACCAAGTAATGGAGTGAAAGAAAATAGTATAGAGGGGAGCTAATGGGTGGATAGGGAAGGGAATAGAGAGAGGTAACGAAGTGTTCTTATTTTAAATCTTTGTAGATTGCAGGTTTCTGGAAATACTGAGGAAGACAAATCATTCCACAGCCGTGTTGCGCGGTTAGAGAACGAAGTTCTGAATTTCATCGTTTGCCCGAAAAAAGGTTTAAAGACGTAAGGATGTGCAGAAGATGCCGCCTGGGTATTTCGATTGAACTGACGGATGGGCGTGACGGGCGCAGGGCAGAAAACATCCCGGCAGAGTCCCAGTGAGAAAATTTTGGTTATAAACTGGAAATAGCCACTTAATGAAATAACTCCGCAAACTTACTTCCATATTTAGGTGGCGCTACAGTTTGGGGTGTACCTTGGCCTCAACCAACAAGCCTCTCCAGCTCGGTCTTTAGCTAATTGCCTCCAGTTGCGCACTCCAAGTTGGTCGAGGTCCTCTTGAACTTGTGAGCACCACTTCCACGAGGAAGCAATTTACTGCGTCTCGTCCTTGCGAGCTAGATTCGAAGACTATGCGGGTCAGAGCTTTGGTGTCCATTCGCTCTATATGTCGTAGCCATCTTAAACGTCCAATATGCAGTTTTTTTGACTAGGTCGGGGTCGCGTATAGTTTCTCATTGAATCTTTTTCTCCAAAACCCGTCAACGCAAATGGGACCGAACATCTTACGAAAAACTTTTTCCTCGAACCGACCAAGAATATCTTCATCCGGATTTTTTATTTTTTTGATATTATTTTGCGAGCACTAAAGGGGTGATGAATACCCTTAACATGTTTACACACAGTGCGGGTGTTGGAAAGGATAGATAGAGAGAGATAGATAGAGAGAGCCTTCAATAAAGTCCCGCCGTAAAGTAGGACTAGGATGATCAGGGTCTTATATAGAGTCCTCTTAGTTGTTCGAGTAAGGCTTTACTATTGAACTGCCTTATTTGCCCAACGAAACAGGGATCAGCAGGAATTATTCTTCGCTTGACTGCGGGATGTTGGTCTTCGTCGCCGTTATACGGTCTGCAGAAGTAGTTTTTCCATATTCTCAGCACCGACTGTGATTCTACTACGAGGTTTCCATTTTCATGTCTACAGGTTTCTGTACGAGCTTTGCATCTCTGAGACGTTCTTTTTACCTTTTGATAAAACTTCCGTACATTGGAGTATAAGCTCTCGATATTTTCGATCGCGCGCATCTCATGCTGTTTCTTCTTTTTTTGGAGAAGCCAATGTTCTTCCCGTCTCTTTTGTTCGTCGAGCTCACGAGCAGCTCTCGTCTTTCTTTGCAAAGCCGCTTTATACAAGTACGTCTCTTGTCAAACCAGGGTTTTCGCGGTGTTGGGTGGGCGAAACCTTGCACAGTTGTGGCGTTTCTGATGACGTGCTGGCAGCGTTGCCAATGGTCTTCAGCCCTTGATGCTGGCGGAATAGGAGTGATTGAGAGATTTCGGGGTACGCGTCTGGCGAAGACTCTTGCGACTGTAGCTTTTCGACCTTAAATTTTCTTACAGTGATTCTTTCTTGTTTGAGCAGGAGAAAAGAGGAACATCGACTTCTCAGGAAGAAGAAAAAGGAGCATGAGAAGCGCTCGATCGAGGAGATTCAGAGACTTTATTGCAGGAATGATGTTCGAAAATTTTACCAAAATGTAAAAAGAACATGCCAGGGTTTCAAAGCCAGAACAGAAGCCTGCAAGGACGAAAATGGTAATATAGTAGTAGAGTCGCAGTCGGTGCTGAGGATATGGAAGGAACACTTTTGTAGACTGTTTAACGGCGATGATGATCAATATTCCGCTGTCAGGCAGAATGAGCCATTCAACAGTGACAATGACAGTCAAGATTCCCGTCAACCCGATCAGAATGAAGTGAGGATAGCGATATCTAAACTCAAATCCAACAAAGCTGCTGGAGCCGACGGCCTTGCCGCTGAACTTTTCAAGGCAGGAGGAGATGAGTTGCTAAGAAGCATGCACCAGCTAGCTCATCTGTAAAATCTGGTCGGACGAAAGTATGCCCGATGAATGGAACCTCAGCATCATTTGCCCGATCCTAAAGAAAGGAGACACTCTGAACAGCGCCAACTACACAGGTATAAGTCTTCTCAACATCGCATATAAGATCCTGTCTGCCGTACTATGTGAACGCCTAAAACCGATCGTCAACAACCTGATAGCTCCTTATCAATGCGGTTTCGGGCCGGAAAAGTCCACCATTGACCAAATATTCACACTACAGTAGATCTTGGAAAAAACCCATGAATATAAATTCGATACGCACCACCTCTTAATCGATTTCAAAGTTGCCTATGATAGCATGTATAGAGACGAGGTATACAGAGCCATGTCTAGTCTTGGCATCCCTGCCAAGCTCGTCCGTTTATACAGAATGAAAATGGAGAACTCTCGCTGCTCCATCAAAGTCGGTAAGAACATCACCGAACCATTCGATGTCAGGAAAGGTCTAAGATAAGGTGACGCGCTATCATGCCATCTCTTTAACATAGTACTTGAAAGAATTGTACGAAACTCACAAGCCAACACAGGAGGTACAATCTTTTACAAGTCTGTACAACTACTTGCTTATGCCGATGACATTGACATAATCGGAAGAACTCAGCGGGCCGTCAATGGGGCATTTACGGGTATTCAGATCGAGGCTGCAAAGATGGGTCTAGCGGTCAATGAAAGCAAAACAAAATATGTGCTGTCTACAAAAAAGGACACCCAACATCGGCGTCTTGGACAGAACGCCACAATAGACAAATATAATTTTGAGGTAGTAAAGGATTTCGTCTACATAGGCCCTATGGTGAACTCCGCAAATGACATCAGCAGGGAGATCACACGAAGGATTACCCTTGCCAATCGTTGTTTCTATGGGCTAAAACGGCAGTTGAGTAGCAAAGCCCTATCTCGATCTACTAAGGTAACTCTCTATAAGACACTTATCATCCCAGTCCTGCTGTATGGCGCAGACGCATGGGCTTTGACAAAACCGGATGAAGATGCCCTTGGTTATTTCGAGAGAAAAGTTCTTCGAGCGATAATGGCGTTAATTCACTTTCAAATACGAATTAACGCCATAATCCACTTATGGCTTTAATTCACTTTCAAATAAGAACTAAAGTCATCACTTAATGTGAACTAACCTCATATGGTGTTAATTCGCATTCAAATATGAACTAATGCCACAAAATGTTTTTGAGCTCTGAAGCACACCCAGTGCAATGCAACAGTTTTGATAAAACTTTATCAGTCCAATGTCAGACCACGATCAGCTCACGTTTAGTCCACAATGGACTTTTTACCCACCTGGGCCAACAGTCCACAACATTTAGGGCCATAGTTCCACAATCTTAAAGAAGAAGTGGGCCATAAGTTCAAAACTATTCTTATGACTTATATGGCGCAGGGACATAAGTCCCAGGAACAAAAGCCCCAAATTTTTCTTTTGGGACTTATGTCCCACCCCATCGAGACATTAAGTCCATTTTTTTTGACGGAAATGGGACATAAGTCCCAAATTTTCGGAGAGTTAGTATCTATTCAAAAAACTGTGGATGTCCATTAGGCGTCGTGTTTTAATGAATATAATATGAACGCAGAGATTTATGTCAAGATTTTTTTTTGTCGAAGATGACACATACATAAGTCCACAATGCATAAACAGTGCAATGTGAAATTGGTACACACTCAAAAATATGAAGCGGGAAGTAACCTACAATAACTAATAATGTATGTTTCTTAATACATATGTATATCGACATAGATGCAGGCATATGTATATACATTTTACGGCGTATAAATAGTGAAGTAAACTTGGACCGAATTTCGGCAAGGAGACGCGCTATCATCTTTACTTGAATTTCATGCTGGAATAGATAGTGCGCACAGCGGGCGTTAATACGGAAGACACTATCTTCTAGACGCATATTTATATAGAGGGCAATTGGAAGAGCAGCTACAAACCCAACAATATTTGAATTTCGACAGAATTAAGGGTATTATAAAGGAATTGTGGCCAAATTTCTTACCTGGAGGCGTTGAGTATGGAGGTGTGTTGATTAAAGCCCTCCTGTTTGCAGACGACGTAGTCCTTTTGGCGTACTCACCCGAATCTCTACAGCTTTCAATAAACCGACTCTTCGAATACTGTAAAATGTGAAATCTAGTGGTAAATTTGAGCAAGTCGTAAATAATGATTTTTAAAATGGGTGGAGGCAGAAACTGCGCACATGAAAAATGGCATTTCAATGGGGAAACTATCCAAGTGGTGAGAGAGTATAAGTACCTTGGAGTGTATTTTACAAGAAATCTCAACATGGGCACCTTAAAGAGAAATTGTCGAAGTCGAAAATAGCCATCAACGTTGCCTGGAGAAAATGTTTCACCAACAAATATATAGCTCATAGCAGCAAATATAAAGTTTTTGAATCAGTTTCGAAATCCATTCTCTTCTACGCTGCACAGGTATGGGGAGGAAAACAATTTGATCGCGCGTGTGGATGAGCAGATCAGAGAAAGATTTCTGAAAGAGGCAGCAAGGTCACTCACACAGGTGCCCAATTTTGCGAGAAACAAGGAGATTTGTGTTTGGAAATGATTTCTTGTCGGAAAACCAAGTCCTGCAAATCCTCAATGAAATTGACGTCACAACACTAACCAGGTACTGCAAAATTGCTTTACAAAATAGACAGAGAGTCTTAGATGAAAACTTCTAAAGCGCCTCCTAGACGCTCAATATTATTGTGCAATATATTGCACAATATTATTGGCTGGGTGCCACAGACGGTGCAATATTTTTTCCAATAATTTAGTTGACCGGTGATATTTGTGTAGACAACATGTCGAGTGATAGTGAAGTTTATTGTGTGGCCATTGCACTGGCTGTTTGCTTAAAAGAAAAAGAAAGGAAAAAGCGCAGATGGATGAAAGAGTGGTACAAAAAAAGAAATGTGTTCACTCAAGAAAATTTATTAAATGAACTAGTGGTGAGTGAACCCAATGATTTTCGGAATTTTCTACGACTACACGGTACATTATTTAACACTGGAGTACACGCATGGCCTACTATAGTAGACCACAGTAACAGTTTTGTTCATAACTTAACTGTTTTTTTATGTAAGAGCGGTGTCATTTTAAATAAGCCCTCTCAACTAAATTTGTCAACAGGTTAGTATCTCTCTGGATTCGTTCGCGAACGCATAGTTTTATTGTTAAGAGCCAAAGTCAACTGTCTACCATAGTAGTCCGCGCGAGTGTTTGTGTACCAAATTAAGGTGATCTATTTTTATTCTTTTTCAAGTTTACAAGGCTAATTAGTTGATGTTTTTTTAAGATAAAAACGTTTTTTATAATGAGTTATTCAGACCTGGAGAAATGGCTTTTGGAGTTGGAAACTGATAATGTCTTCGATGATCCAATTGAGAGTGATGAAGATGAAGATGCACCGTTACCGGATTTTGAAGGCCTAGTTCGTGAGGTGGAAACTCAGGAAGCCGAAACGCATGAATCTGGATTGAATGACTCAGACGACTTCTCGGAATCGGATAATGCTCCTCTCGCAGAATTGACTGGTAGGATACCAAGATCTTACAAATGTCCAAATGGTACAATTTAGCCAAAAAACGTACCGCCACCAACTCGAACCAGGACTTGCAGGACTTGTCCTTCAATCTAATAACACCATTACTAAATCGCCGGTTGTCGATCGAAACAATTCCTAGGCAACTTAAAATTAGAATTGGGATGCTTTTAGGTACAAATGAAGAGACACAGCACGATCTGACACCAAAGATGGGACGAGTTGGCAGATGCGCTTATTGTACCAGGGCCCGAAATAGATCAACAAGTTTTCATGCTAACATAAATTTGTATAAAAAAATATGAATACTTTCTTTTTTCTTGTACAATTTAATCCGTCAGATACTTGTTCTCCTCCTTCATCTGCTATTAACATACTACTTTGTGATGTGCATGGTTCCCCTTGGTTTCTGAGAAACTGCATCGCCTCAAAGTACCACAACGTTGGTTCCACTACGTCGTCTACACCTGCACCACTCTTTTCAGAGTCAGAAATTCTTTTCAATTCTTTTCTGAAATTAGTTCGCGACGAAATGAGTTTTTGTATTAATTGCTGTTTATCAGCTTCGGGATATCGTTTTTTATATTTGGAGAGCATTTTTTCATATTCCTCAGTTTTTTTTATTTCGGTTACTGTAGTCCTTGCTCCTCATATTCCACAAAGCCGGCAGAGTGTCATACACCTCGATACACTCCAAAATAAATTTTCTATTATCCTCTTTTGTTTTTACAGACATTTTCACTAATCACTCGCGGAGGTGTTTACTGTTCGACACTTGAAAAATAAATGAACAAATATTGTGCAATATTACCCACAGACGATACAATTTTTTATATTGCGCAATAAATATCAAAAGCCTTTTGATTTTGCACAATATATTGCACAACCTTCCAATATTATCTACAGACGAGCAATAATATTGTGCAATGTCAAATATTGCGCAATAATATTGACCGTCTAGGGGCCGCTTAAAAAAATTGTAAATGAAATAAGCAAAATAACGAATTAATTTATCACTGTGCTATTAGGCTACAATTAATTAATGTTTCACTTTTTGTCAACCAGGCAGACGGCAATGCCAATGCTAACTGATTTTTGTTTGATTTTGATTTTGTAAATATTTTAGTATAAAAATAAAAATCTAATCTAATCTAATCTAAATCACTATCTTCTACAAGTCCGTCGACTTGCTGGGGTACGCAGATGATATTGACATCATCGGGAGATCTCAGCGTGCCATCACAGAAGCATTTACGGCAATTGAAAATCAGGCCCGACGATTTGGTTTTGAAGTTAAGACGAAACCAAGTACAATATATGTTATTAACAATGAAAAATCTATCTGCCGGAAACGTAGGACAGAATGTCACTGTAGATGACCTAAGCTTCACGGAGGTCAAGGTGCTCACCTATCTTGGAGTAAATATTAAACCCTGTCTGCGAGCTGTGCGAATGGAGGAGCAGATTTAATCGCGAAATCTATGAGCTGTACCAAGATGTGGATGTAGTTCACAAAGCTAAGTTACGTCGACTACATTGGCTTGGTCACATTCGGTATAAAGACCAAGTAATCGCGGATGACAGGAACTTGGTCTACGTAACTGGAAGCAGCGACAAGAATGGAAACATGTTCTGTCTCAGGCAGAGACTATATGGGTCGTGAGCCCATTAAAAATTAAAATGAAAAAAAAATAATAATAATTAATCAGTTCAATAAATAATCCAATAAAACAAAACATTTACCGAAAATGAACGTAAGTATTTATTAATACTTATATTACTTCGTTTCGAGTTCATATAAGCTCTGGAATTTCAAAACATCAAACCAGTTCAACTAAAGTATAACGTAACTCATAAAAAACAAAGTTTAAAGCGTTCAACAACAAGTCAAAGCCAATAATCAATAAAAATAATAATAAAAATCAAACCACCTTCATCACCTTATTCTACAAATTTGTCCCCTTTTCGGGCCGACCAGATCTTTAGCTCTCATGCATACAGAGTGTCTCCAATGAGTCATTATTGGCCAGAGTGTCCTCTCCTTTTCGAGTAATTTTATTAAAATCTCCTCCAATTTACATGCTGTATCCACTCCTCCAACGATGTATCATGACGACTCTGCATTGGTTGTTCCAATTGTTGTACGTACATATTTATGTGCATACAAATACAAAAAGAAAGAAAGAAAAAATGTACGTACTTAAAAAAACTTATTTACATATATATTGTCAATAAAATTAAAATTTTACTGTCGCAATTTTCCCTGCAAAAAAAAGGCATAAAGAGCTACTCCTGCTTTTATGGAAATATTTTGGTTATTAAACTTTAGTCATTCAAAGGGATTGCGGTAGTGGGTTGTGTTCTTCCTTATGGGGACAGTATACACATGTACATATGTATGTATGCAGACGTGAAATAAATCCTGTGAACTGGAAGAGAGGCAACAACGAAACAAAAGCAGTGCTTGATTGCGACGAATTTATTAGCTCCTCGTTATGTTACTCAGATTTGTTTTTATTTTTTTTATTTTTCTTTAATTGAATGCACTTCTCACTTTTTTTTAAAGGATCTAAACTTTCATTTAAGGCAAGAATAGCGCCCGGTAGTTTTACTTTAGTATGAATGCGTTCATACTATACATATATGTATTTAGTTACCGTAAGAAAATGTTCTATTCGTTGTAAGTGCAGCTAACATGAGTTCTTACGGAAGCATTTATACTACGTATTCTAAAAAAAAAACTTAAAAAAAGTTCTTACGTTTGGAGTTCTTCATTTTTCGATAAAGATGTAGCCAACATAAAGAAGGTAAAATGCATTTTAGAGTTAATATACAGGGTCATCTAACAAGAGGTGTCATTTTAAATTTCGCGCTATTTTTGAACTGTCAAAATTCAAGTATCATTGTGATGACCTTTGATAAGTAAATACTAGAAGGTTATTAAATACGGATCGATACACACTCGCACAACAAGTTGAAGTGATGAAAAATCACTACAAAAACGGTTAAAATATCGCGGAAATGTTTCGTAAAGTTCGTACTACTTTTAGTCATCTTCATGCGCCTTCTCGCACAGCTATAGTGAATTTGATTGAACAATTTGAACGTTTCGGACAGGTTAGTGATGTGAAGACTCCAATTCGTGGTCGTCCGGCAACGTCAGCTAAAAATATCGCCGCCGTAGCTGAGAGTGTGACTGAAAACTCAGGTGTGTCCATTTCGAGACGATCACAGGAATGCTTAAAGGCTCCACAACTAACCTGTCCGGCATTGCTAAGGACCATAGTAGAGCATCCATTCCCCCATATACCAACTACTATGGTCTCCATCACGAGGGAGATCAGCGCGGAGCACATCCCGGCAATCACGTTCGAAGAACTCTTTGGGGCATGAAAAAATCGGAGAAAGCAAAGCACCTGGACTGGATGGCATCTCGAATAGGGCAGTCAATGCGGCTGTTAAGACGAAGCGGACATCTTTCTAACAACGATGCAAAGGTGCATAAAGGAGGGGGTATTCCCTACACCATGGAAACTACAACATTTAGTGCTGCTTCCAAAGGGCAATAAGCCGCCCGGAGAACCATCATCGTATCGCCCAATGTGCCTGCTTGATACGCTAGAAAAGATCCTAGAGCGCATCATATGCGTATATTATGACAGACTGCTTGCGGTGGCGGAGGAAAACGGAGCCCTGTCAGACCACCAGTACATTCTACCGTCGATACCATAAAGGCGGTGTTAGATAGTAGATGCAGCAACTGAAGGAATACAGGGGGAAAGGGGAAAAGGAGGACGAAGAGACACTGCGCAGTAGTAACGCCCGACGTCAAAAATGGTTCAACTCGGCGAGTTGGTCGTTCATTAGGAGATCCCTGGCCAGGCTGGATACACCATACAACCTGCTGATGATAGTCACGGCCTAAGCTAAGATACCGTACTGACGTTGGGCTAAAAACTGCAGCATTTGCGCGGGAGTCCCGCAAGGGTCGGTCATTGGACCTATCCTATGGAGCATTATGTACAACGGAGTTATGCGACTAACACTGGCCGACGGAGTCAAAGTGCCTACGAGCCAAGCACATACACGAGATGGAGTTCGCCACAGATGAGACAGTTATAAGAATAAAGGAATGGCTGGAGTCTACCGGTCTGGAACTAGTTGCCCACAAGACTGAAGCTGCCTTAATAACCAGACGCAAGACGGTGGAATATGCGAACTTCCGGGTGGAAAACCAAGCAATCAGGTCCAAAGAATCATTGAAGTACCTTGGAGTCATGCTTCACAATAGGCTGCGCTTCAAAGCCCACGCCGAGTACTCCAGTAAGAAGGCAGACACTCTCTCAAATGCTCCCGAACATCGGCGGGCCTGGATACGCCCGCAGAATCCTGCTGTCCAGAGTCAGCTCGGTACTTCTATACGCTACCCCGATATAGGCGGGTGCATGGTTCCGAAACAACCAAAAGCCTCGGATAAGGATGACTCAACTAATGACGACCCCAGCAAACGAAATAAGGACAACGACCTTCGGATCTGTACGTGGAATGTTCTGTCCCTTTACAGACCACGTGCAGCCGAACAACTAGCAGAGGCCCTAGACTGCTATAAAGCAGATATTACCGCCATCCAGGAAGTGCGATGGGATAGGCCGGGCAAAAAGAGGATGAAAAACTGTGACATCTACTACGGTGATTGCTACAGAGGCAACAGGCAACGCTTATTCGGATGCGGATTTGTCATACGCGGCAGACTTAGGCAAGAAGTCTTAAGCTTCCGACACGTGAGCGAGCGTATTATGACGATCCGGATCAAGGCTAAATTCGCTAACATAAGCCTAATATGTGTTCATGCCCCCACAGAAGAAAAGGACCCTGCCACCAAAGAGTGTTTCTACGAGCTCCTCGACAAAACATACGAGCAATGTCCTAAATACGACGTTAAAATCGTATTGGGCGATTTTAACGCCAAAATAGGAAAGAAGGACGTCTTTGGTAGGGCAGTCGGTAAGCATAGCCTACACGACACCACGTCTGATAACGGACTAAGGCTAATTGATTTCGCTGTGGAGCGAAATGTCACCATAGCAAGCACATGGTTTCCTCATCTCGATATTCATAAGCAGACATGGCGGTCCAATGATCATGTAACGATCAACCAAATTGATCATATTGCGATCGACGCAAGGCATGCCTCCAGTATTCTGGATGTCCGGACCTTCCGAGCGGCCAACATAGACTCGGATCATTACCTTGTTGTATCTGAGCAATCTGAGCAACAAAGAAGAATTACTGTGAGAAAATTTAACGTCGAAAAGCTACAATCGCAAGAGACCGCCAGACTCTTCGCTGAACGCGTATCCCGAAATCTCTCAATCACCCCTTTGCCGCCAGCATCAAGTATCGAAGACCAGTGGCAACGCTGCTAACATGCCATCAGAAACGCCGCGACTGATGTGTTGGGTCTCGCTCGACCACCACCGCGAAACCCCTGGTTTGACGAAGAATGCCGGCGAGTGCATGCAGCAAAACGAGAGGCATACAAAGCGGCGCTGCAAAGAAAGACGAGAGCTGCTCGTGAGCTCTACGAGCAAAAGAGACGGGAAGAACATCGGCTTCTCCAAAAGAAGAAGAAAGAGCATGAGAAGCGCGTGTTTGAGAATATTGAGAGTCTATACTCCAGGAACAATGTACGGAAGTTTTACCAAAAGGTAAAAAGAACGTGTCAGAGAAGTAATACCCGTACAGAAACCTGTAGAGATGAAAATGGAAACCTCGTAGTAGAATCACAGTCGGTGCTGAGAATATGGAAAAACTACTTCTGCAGACTGTATAACGGCGACGAAGACCAACATCCCGCTGTCAGGCAGAATGAACCATTCAACATAGACGATGATAATCAAAATTTCCGTCCACCTGACCAAAACGAAGTGAGGATAGCAATATCCAAGCTAAAATCCAACAAGGCTGCTGGACCTGACGGCTTACCGGCCGAACTTTTCAAGGCAGCTGGGGATGAATTGGTAGAGTGCATACACCAACTTATTTCTAATATTTGGTCAGACGAGTGTATGCCTGATGAATGGAATCTCAGCATCGTTTGCCCGATCCACAAGAAAGGAGACCCCCTCAACTGCGCCAATTATAGAGGCATCAGTCTCCTCAACATCGCATACAAGATCTTTTCTGCGATATTGTGTGAACGCCTGAAAGCCTTTATCAACAGCCTGATTGGACCCTATCAGTGCGGTTTCAGGCCAGGAAAGTCCAACATCGATCAAATCTTCACACTTCGGCAGATCCTGGAGAAAACCCAAGAATTCCAAATCGATACTCACCACCTCTTTATCGATTTCAAGGCCGCCTATGACAGCATCTATAGAGAAGAGCTTTATAGAACCATGTCTAGTTTTGACATCCCTGCCAAACATGTCCGTCTGTGCAGGCTGACGACGGAGAACGCTCGCTGCTCCAACAAGGTCGGTAATGACCTCACCGAGACCTTTGATGTCAAAAAAGGCTTTAGACAAGGTGACGCGCTGTCATGTGACTTCTTCAATATTGTACTTGAACGGATTGTGCGGAACTCGCAAGCCAACACCGGAGGCACAATCTATTACAAGTCTGTACAACTGCTTGCATACGCCGACGATATAAACATTATCGGAAGATCTCAGCGGGCTGTCACCGGTGCTTTTGCAAGCATTGAGGCGGAAGCGGCCAAAATGGGTTTGGCGATAAACGAGGGCAAAACCAAGTATATGCTGTCAACTAGAAGGGAAAACCAACACCGACGAATTGGACAAAACGTCACAGTGGGCAACTATAACTTCGAGGTAGTAAGGGACTTTGTCTACCTTGGCTCTGCTATAAATTCTTCTAACAAAATCAGCGTAGAAATCAATCGAAGAATAACTCTTGCCAATCGCTGTTTTTTTGGGCTTATAAGGCAATTCAACAGTAAAGCCCTATCTCGAACAACTAAGGAGACTCTATATAAGTCCTTGATCATCCCAGTCCTGCTTTACGGCGCTGAAACATGGACTTTATTAAAAGAGGATGAAGATATCCTTGGTCGCTTCGAGAGAAAAATTCTTCGTAAGATTTTCGGTCCCGTTTGTGTTGACGGGTTTTGGAGGAGAAGATTCAATCACGAACTATACGAGCTGTACAGCGACATCGACCTAGTCAAGAAACTGCGTATTGGACGTCTGAGATGGCTAGGACATGTAGAGCGAATGGACACCAACGCTCCGGCCCGCAGAGTCTTCGAATCTAACCCGGAGGGACGACGCAGTAGAGGGAATCATCGCCGTAGGTGGCGTGCACAAGTTCAAAGGGACCTCGACCAACTTGGAGTGCGCAACTGGAGGCAATTAGCTAAAGACCGAGCTAAATGGAGAGGCTTGTTGGTTGAGGCCCAGGTTCACCCCGAACTGTAGCGCCACCTAAGTAAGTAAGTAAGTACTGTCGAGAAATGAGTGTAGGAGGAAGGTATCATCAGCTCACAGGTTCTGCGCAATCAGAGTTATTAGCGGCTTCCGAACTATCTCCGACGATGCAGCCTGTGTTTTAGCTGCGATGGTCCCAATCGACATTCTGGGAGATGAGATGCAGAGGGTTTTCGCTTAGACATCCCTCGAACCGGCTAAAGGCAAAAACAATTAAGAAGCGGGAAAGGGCAGCATCGATAACGCTTTGACAAACCAGATGGGACAGCTCTACAAAAGGCAGGTGAACCCACAAGCTCATTCCCACCATAGAATCATGGGTAGAGAGATCGAGGGGGAACAGTTCCTTTCGGGACACGGTGGCTACCGGAAATACCATAGTTTGCCCCTGTATCCAGAATGTCCAAATGAGGAGGAGGATGCAGAGCATGAAGTGCTCTACCACAGACGCTTCACCAGAAGATAAAGCAAACCTGTCAAGCCCAGATAATCGCGTAAGTCATATGGTGCGATCAGAGGGCGAGTGGTTGGAGATCTGCTCATTCATAGTGTGTGTGCAGAATGCGCTGCGACCAGCAGAAGCCCTAATAAGAGCCCAAGATGTAGCTTCGGAGACTAGACCATAATTGCTAACCAGCCCCGCGAAGAAATATCTAATGACAGTCCCGCGGGGAGAGTGGTTGAAGTGTGTAGGGTGTGTGTTTAGTACGTAGGCGTAATCCCGAAATCGATTACTCAGGTTTGCGAATCGTGTATGCTAGTAGCACTCGAGCTATTAGTGTGTATGAAGATTACACATCCGTGTAATTACACAAGCGAACGCCACAGGCGGATCAGTAGAAATCCGGTTAAGTGGGAGGGTTGTGATCGCTTATTTTCGGACCATAACCTCGCTGAAAAAAAAAAAAACGCCACGCGCCGTTAGCGGTTAGTGTATCGGATCACTACGCATGAGGTTCCAAATTCGAATCCCAGAAAACACCTAAAAGTGAAGAGTCATTGCAAGAAGCTAGGCCCTGGCACTTTAAAGAGCTGTTGCGCCAAATATTTGTAAAGAAGAAGATTACGCATCCGTGGTGCAACCTTAAAAAAAAAGCTATTAAGGACCAGCTGACACAAGAACTGAAGTCAGGAGACCACCCACAACGCTGTACTTTCGCTGATTATGTGCTGGAAATGAATGAACAAGGTTATGATTATTCTGAGTGATGAGGCTCATTTCCATTTTTCTGGGTACGTAAACAAAAAAAACTGTCGCATCTGGGGTTCGAAAGCCCAAAAAAACTAGTGGAACAACCTCTACATCCTCAACGAGTGACAGTTTGGTGCGGTTTTTGGGGTGGCGATGTCATTGGGCCTTATTTTTTCCAAAATGAAGCTGAAGCGAGCGTTTCAGTGAATGGATTACGTTGTCTAACGATGTTGACAGACTTTCTTTTGTCTGAAATTGATGCTACAAACGTGGACGACATTTATTTTCAGCAGGACGACGTCGCATGCCACACAGCTGGCAAACAACGGAGACTTCAATTGGCCGCCGAGATCGTGCGATTTGACACCATTAGACTTTTTCCTTTGGTCCTATGTTAAAGGTAGAGTCTACGCCGATGCTCCACCAACGTTTCATGCACTAAAAGAAAATATCAGAGCTGTTATTCGCGAAATACATCCGCAATTATGCGAAAACGTGATGCAAAATTTCATCAAAAGAATGACTATTTGTAGGCAGATTCGAGGAGGACATTTGGAAGATATTGTACTCCATTACTAACCAAAGAAGTAGATATTAGTCATCCCAGATGAAAACATCAAATGGGATGAGCTGCATGGTTTTTGATTTTAATGAAAAAAATTGAGGATGATCTTTTAGGTATCAAATACGAAAAACTGCCAGCGTTAAAGTTTTTGTTTGGTCAATCGGTAGTGCATGCGATCATATGAAAACACAAGCGTTTTCACTCAGCTGAGGCCTACCAACTCCTAATCTCAACCTCCACGCGGCGACGGCCGGATGCCTAGTACCTTAATCCAAGAAATGGGTAACCAACCCCGTTTGGCGGATTCTTGGCGGCAGCATATGAGAGAGGGGGGAAGAGTGTTTTTTTCACTAGAGCACTTCTTCCTGTTAAAGGCGGCAGCGGACGAATTCCCTAGACGGAGTCAACGGTGGCGTCTATAGTTCCAGTTAGGTTGAACTTAGTGAATACCTTGCGCGAGCTGCTTCGACATATTCGGATCACAGGTCGGTAAGGAATTTCCAATGTTGGTCAGGACATTGGAATAGAGATGGTGGCGGAAGAGCCCTTAATAGGCCAAAGCCAGATCTCATACACCCGTAGTGGACTACTGGCACCGGTTTACCCGGCCCCTCGTCCTAGCGGAATAATTAAGAAACTGGCCCTCCAGGTTGGGGGTTGTGCCGTCGGGGTAAGTTCCCTACCACGTAAAAAATCGATGGTTCCGAAACAACCAAAAGCCTCGGATAAGGATGACTCAACTAATGACGACCCCAGCAAACGAAATAAGGACAACGACCTTCGGATGTGTACGTCGAATGTTCTGTCTCTTTACAGACCAGGTGCAGCCCAACAACTAGCAGAGGCCCTAGACTGCTATAAAGCAGATATTACTGCCATCCAGGAAGTGCGATGGGATGGGCAGGGCAAAAAGAGGATGAAAAACATGTACTTCGGTGATTGCTACAGAGGCAACAGCCAACGCTTATTCGGATGCGGATTTGTCATACGCGGCAGACTTAGGCAAGAAGTCTTAAGCTTCCGACATCTAAGCGAGCGTATTATGACTATCCGGATCAAGGCTAAATTCGCTAACATAAGCCTAATATGTGTTCGTGCCCCCACAGAAGAAAAGGACCCTGCCACCAAAGAATGTTTCTACGAGCTCCTCGACAAAACATATGAGCAATGTCCTAAATACGACGTTAAAATCGTATTGGGCGATTTTAACGCCAAAATAGGAAAGGAGGACGTCTTTGGTAGGGCAATCGGTAAGCATAGCCTACACGGCAACACGTCTGATAACGGACTACGGCTAATTGATTTCGCTGTGGAGCGAAATGTCACTATAGCAAGTACATGGTTTCCTCATCTCGATATTCATAAGCAGACATGGCGGTCCAATGATCACCTAATGATCAACCAAATCGGTCATATTGCGATCGACGCAAGGCATGCCTCCAGTATTCTGGATGTCCGGACCTTCCGAGCGGCCAACATAGACTCGGATCATCAACTTTTCATGGCAGCTGGGGATGAGTTGGTAGAGTGCATACACTAACTCATCTCTAAGATATGGTCAGACGAGTATATGCCTGATGAATGGAATCTCAGCATAGTTTGCCCGATCCACAAGAAAGGAGACCCCCTCAACTGCGCCAATTATAGAGGCATGAGTCTCCTCAACATCGCATACAATATCTTTTCTGCGACATTGTGTGAACGCCTGAAACCTTTTATGAACAGCCTGATTGGACCCTATCAGTGCGGTTTCAGTTCAGGAAAGTCGACCATCGATCAAATCTTCACACTTCGGCAGATCCTGGAGAAAACCGAAGAATTCCAAATCGATACGCACCACCTCTTTATCGATTTCAAGGCCATCTATGACAGCATCTATAGAGAAGAGCTTTATAGTGCCATGTCTAGTTTTGACATCCCTGCCAAACTTGTCCGTCTGTGCAGGCTGACGATGGAGAACGCTCGCTGCTCCATCAAGGTCGGTAATGACCTCACCGAGACCTTTGATGTCAAAAAAGGCTTTAGACAGGTGACGCGCTGTCATGTGACTTCTTTAACATTGTACTTGAACGGATTGTGCGGAACTCACAAGCCAACACCGGAGGCACAATTTATTACAAGTATGTACAACTGCTTGCATACGCCGACGATATAGACATTATCGGAAGAACTCAGCGGGCTGTCACCGGTGCGTTTGCAAGCATTGAGGCGGAAGCAGCCAAAATGGGTTTAACGATAAACGAGGGCAAAACCAAGTATATGCTGTCAACAAGAAGGGAAATCCAACACCGACGAACTGGACAAAACGTCACAGTGGGCAACTATAACTTTGAGGTAGTAAGGGACTTTGTCTACCTTGGCTCTGCTATAAATTCTACAAACAAGATCAGCGCAGAAATCAATCGAAGAATAACTCTTGCCAATCGCTGTTTTTTTGGGCTTATAAGACAATTCAACAGTAAAGCCCTATCTCGAACAACTAAGGAGACTTTGTATAAGACCTTGATCATCCCAGTCCTACTTTACGGCGCTGAAACATGGACTTTATTAAAAGAGGATGAAGATATCCTTGGTCGCTTCGAGAGAAAAATTCTTCGTAAGATTTTCGGTCCCGTTTGCGTTGACGGGTTTTGGAGCAGAAGATTCAATCACGAACTATACGAGCTGTACAGCGACATCGACCTAGTCATAAAACTGCGTATTGGACGTCTGAGATGGCTAGGACATGTAGAGCGAATGGACACCAACGCTCCGGCCCACAGATTCTTCGAATTTAACCCCGAAGGACGACGCAGTAGAGGGAATCATCGCCGTAGGTAGCGCGCACAAGTTTAAGGGGACCTCGACCAACTTGGAGGCAATTAGCTAAAGACCGAGCCAAACGGAGAGGCTTGTTGGTTGAGGCCCAGGTTCACTCCGAACTGTAGCGCCACCTAAGTAAGTAAGTTAAATTTTTTGTTCAATTTGCTACTCTCTAATATTGAAATGTTTTTTTTTTTTTTTTACTGCACAGTAAGTGTGTTTTTAAAAATAATTGACAATATTTCGCGACTGATATTCGTTTTAATTCTTGTTAGTTTTGCGATTGACTGGCTCCTGTGCAAGGCGTATTAAAAAAAAGTTCGCTTAATTGGTGTCAATTTACTAGTTTTTAAAAAAAAACATTATAAGCCTTTCTGTAGCTTATAATCTAACAATATTTATTTTCAAATTTCAGAACAATAGGTAAAAATGGAGACGAGAAAAAAAAAGTTAGTGACGTAAGTTCGGTTGAAGTTCCACCGCCAACAAGAGGGAACAAATTCGTTTTACCATTTTCTTCGGATTTCGACGTCAACTCACGCCAGTCAAAATTCTACACGAATGGCAAAATGCATACGGAATAAATGTACCATCTCTTGTTACTATTTCAAAGTGGTTTCGAAGATTCCGGAGTGGCTATTTTTCTGCGGAGGACGAATCTCGTGAAGGTCGGCCCAAATCCTCGACCGACGATACAAATGTGGTCCGGGCTAATTGACGAAGATGCCAGGATGACACAGGAGATGATAGCGGATGAACTGCGCTTGAATGCCATGGCTGTGTCACGAATTTTAAATTATCACCTGAAATAAAAATTTTGAATGAAGAGCAAAAACAGGGTCGTGTTCGTTTTGTTCAATATTTCCTGGATAAGTTTGAAATTGGAGAGTCAAGCTGATTCAATAAGATCGTTACAGGTGATGAATCTTGGTTTTACACGTACGACCCGGAAACCAAACAGCGGTCCATGGTATGGAGCCCAGAAGGTGCAAATCCACCAGTAAAGAGCAAACAAAAAAAGTCAGCGACAAAAGTTATGATGTCGATGTACTTCACCAGGGCGAAAATGGTCGCCGTCATCCCGCTTGAAACTGATCAGACACTTACTGCTAATTGATATACTGAAACTTGCTTACCACAAGCTTTCCAAAATTCAGTAGAATATCGACAAAAAGAGGAGCTGCACCGCTACTTTTTGCACCACGACAATGCGCCTGCGCACACTGCTGAAAAAACCAACAACTTTCTTGCGCTCTCGGGCATCAATGAAATTCGCACAGCACGTTATTCTCCGGATCTAGCGCCGTGTGACTTTTGGCTGTTTCCGAAAATAAAAAAAGATTTGAGGGGAAAATGTTCTTCTTTTTTAATGAGGAGATTATTAATGAAATCGAAAAGCTCCAAAAAGAGGATTTCGAAAGCTGTTTTGAAAGATGGATCTAACGGCTAAGGAAATGTATGGAAATAAATGGGAATTATGTGGAGAAATAAAAAAAAGATGAAGATTAAATATCTAAAGCTAAAATTATATCTGTGTTTTATTAATTAATCAACTAAGTGAACTTTTGTTAGTCCCTACATAAGTCTAGTGATTTGATTTTTTTTCTTACATCAAGTACTTATGCAATAGGTAAAGCAACGCTACGTTTTAAATTCCTGGGGTTTACTAGGAAATACAATTATTAAATTTTGAAAATTTCCGCGATTAGCGCACTGAAATCATTATTATATTGGGCAACAAATCAAAATCTGAAACTTTCAGAAAATGTAGTCCCTGTGTAGGCCTTTACAGCTCAGTTGGTTTTATTCTGTTATTTACATTCCTCTAAGATATACATATAATTTTTTGAAAGTGGTACTTTCGGAAGGCAAGAAATAATTCAAATAAAAGACGTATGGAACGTTATGTGATAAATGTTTATTTGACAACAATGCAGAGATGTGTGTGAAGATTTTTAGTTTCTTGAAAAGCTCGGTTTCTCTCGACTTACATGTTTTTACTATTTCGTAGTTGTAACAGCTGGAATATATCCGAAATTTTTATTTTTGATGAGAAAGAAGTACAAAATTATGATATAATCTTGTATTCATGGTAGTAATTGAATTTGAGAATCTTTCTAATAAATGTGATTCGGCACCTTCGGCATCACTTTTGAAACAGAAAAAGAATTTGATCCAAACAAAAATTGAGCATTGACTAAGGTTTTAAGAAATGACTGCCTACGGTTCTTTTGTAGACTGGCTTTTCTAACAATTATTTTGATTGTTTCGCCTGAATCATCACAGGGGCTTTTTTCATTAGAAGTTGCAAAGAAATTCCACTCTGCTTGCAACCCAAAATCATGGTTGTGATAACACAAATTAACGAAATTCTTTTTATTTTTATATTGCGTATAATGCAATCTTTCCAATGCGGGGTAATTTTGCTTAATGAGCACAGCATCTGTAGAGAGGAGTTATATAGAGCCATATCTAATTTTGACATTCCTCCCAAACTCGTCAGTTTGTGCAGGATGACGATGGAGAACACTCGCTGCTACATTAAGGTCGGTAATGAGCTTACCGAGAATTTTGATGTCAAAAAAGATTTTAGACAAGGTACCGCGTTGTCACGTGACTTCCTTAATAATGTACTTGATCGGATTGTGCGGAACTCACATGCCAATACCATAGGCACAATCGCCTAAGTCTGTATAACTGCTTGTCGTTGGCGTTTGTCGCTTTTCGACGATTGTCGTTCTATTCATAGCTATGACCTGCTGACCGTCAAACACTACTAGGCAATTTGTTTGTCATGTAGAATACTATTACAACTCTTTCACAGTGAAAAAGTTATGAAAATGGATTCGTACTACATCTGAAAAATAAAAAAACAATCGTCGAAAAGCGACAAATGCCAACGACAATCAGGGTGATTATTGGAATAACTCAGGGGCCTGTCACCGATGCTTTTGCAAAGATTGAAGCAGAAGCAGCCAAAATGGGCTTAGAGGTAAACGAGGGCAAAACTAAGTATATGCTGTCAACATGAAGTAGCAATTAACTCCGACGAATTAGACAGAACGTCACAGTGGGCAACTACAACTTCGAGGTAGTAAGGGACTTTGTCTACCTTCGATCTGCTATCATATAAATATTAAAAACAACACCAGCGGGTAAATCAAGCGAGAAAAACTCTTGCCAATCTTGCCCTATCTCGAACAAATAAGGAGGCTCTACATAAGACCCCGATCATACTAGTCCTACTCTACGGCACTGAAACATGGACTTTATTGAAGGCGGATGAAAATATCCCTGGTCGCTTCGAGAGAAAAATTCTTCGAAAGATATTCGGTCTCTTTTGCGTTGACCGGTTTTGGAAGAGAAGATTGCGTGACGAACTATACGAGCTGTACAACGACATCGACCTAGTCAAAAAAAACTGCGTATTGGGATGGATATGGCATGTACAGCAAATGGACACCAACGCTCCGGCCCGTAGAGTCTTCGAATCTTTAATCTGGAGGGACGATGCAGTAGAAGGCCTCCGCGCCGTAGGTGGTGCGCACAAGTTCAAGGGGACCTCGACTTACTATGTGTGCAACTGGAGGTAATTAGCTAAAAACCGAGCTAAATGGAGAGGCTTGTTGGTTAAGCCCCAGGTTCACCCCGATCTGTACCGGCACCTAAGTAAGTAAACTCATAGATAACCTGGTTTATATTAACAAGCGGGGACATTTTCTCCAGCTGCCGATACAGGCCCTCCGTACTCTCGGCTTGAAGTTGAGCGCACTTTGACCAAGCTTTGAAAGCCGTTTTCTTCTCATTTATCACTTCTTCAGCTTCACCACTCCACCAGCATATTTCTTTGGGGTATTTGTGATGGCCTTTTAAAGCTCCTAGCAGTGATTTGGCCTTCTCTAAGCAAGTTCGCTGTATGGAATCCCACTTAATTTTTGCTCTGCACTCTTCATCCTCAGCTCCGTTGATGGTGTGATAGAGGTAATTTTTTATCACAAAACAAAAGGCTTTCCTTTTTCTTTGTCCGGATTGTACGACTTGATTTTCTCAGAGATTGTTGTTTGTTTACTTTTCTTCACTGTCTCCGTACAAACTTCTGGAGGCATTTCTGTTCTGGTCGCCTCTCCCAAGATCACTTTGTAATCTTTTACTCGAGGCTTCATGAAACCGGCTACCAATTGGTAGTAAGTCTGGGTTTCACTTACACTGCTCCTGTAAGTGATTACGTGTCGACTTTGTTTCATGAACACTATAAGACCGTGTAACCTGCACTTGGGTAGTCAAACGGAAGTTCGTGCGATCATATGAAAACACAAGTGTTTTCACTCAGCTGAGGCCTACCAACTCCTACTCTGAACCTCCACGCGGTGACAACCGGGTGCCTAGTACCTTAATCCAAGAAATGGGTAACCAACCCCGTTTGGAGGATTCTTGGCGGCAGCAGATGAGAGAGGGGGGTAAGAGTGTTTTCTCACTAGAGCACTTCTTCCTGTTCCAGGCGGCAGCGGACGAATTCCCTAGAAGAAGTCAACGGTGGCGTCTATAGTTCCAGTTAGGTTGAACTTAGTGAATACCTTGCGCGGGCTGCTTCGACGTATTCCGATCACAGGTCGGTAAGAAATTTCTAATGTAGGTCAGGACATTGGAATAGAGATGGTGGCGGAGGAGCCCTTAATGAGCCAACGGCAGCGCTAATACTCCCGTAGTGGACTAATGGCACCGGTGTACCCGGCCCCTCGTCCTAGGGGAATAATTAAGTAGCTGGCCCTCCAGGTTGGGGGTTGTGCCGTCGGGGTAACTTCCCTACCACGTAAAAAATCGATGGTTCCGAAACAACCAAAGCCTCGGATAAGGATGACTCAACTAATGACGACCCCAGCAAACGAAATAAGGACAACGACCTTCGGATCTGTACGTGGAATGTTCTGTCCCTTTACAGACCATGTGCAGCCGAACAACTAGCAGAGGCCCTAGACTGCTATAAAGCAGATATTACCGCCATCCAGAAAGAGCGATGGGATGGACCGGGGAAAAAGAGGATGAATTGTCAAGCCTACGCTGATGACATTGTACTGATTGCCAGGGGGAAATTCGAGAAAACCATATGTGATATTATACAAAGGGGCCTAATAGGAACTCAGGAATGGTGCCGCACGGCTGGGCTCAATATATACCCAGTTAAAACCACAATAGTACCGTTCACGAGAAAGAGAAAACTTGAACTGAAGCCAATCCGACTGTCGGGCACTATACTGACACCGGTAAAGGAAGTGAAGTATCAGGGACTACACTTAGATAGTAAACTCTTGTGGAAGAAACACACAGAGGAGATATCCAAAAAGGCTACGCGTACTCTAATGATATGCAGAAGCCTAGCGGGTATGTCTTGGAGGTTTAGTCTAAACATTCTAGGACAAAGCGAACTAGTCTAGTCACAACGAGTCTAAACATTCTAGGATGGATGTATATTGCCATTATGAGACCTATGGTCACTAATGGGGCAATAGCATGGACAAAGCGAACTAGTCTAGTCACAACGAGGGAGACACTCACTAAAGTGCAAAGACTTGCGTGCCTCTGCATCACTGGGGCCATGCGAATATGTCCAACTGCAGCCATGGAATTACTCCTGGAGCTAACACCACTCCATCTCGTAGTGGAACAAAGTCCACAGCGCACGATTGTAAGGATGGCAAAAGAAGGTATTGGAAGGGAGAAATGCGTTGATTCGATTGAATACGATGCACTTCTCAAAATACTAACCAACAAATGAAGGCCTTTGCAGATTCTGCAATGAGTCAAGTGGGACTCCAGATTACCTTCTGGAATCTTGTGGGGCACTGACCCACAAAAGATTGAAATACTTGGGCAAATACCAAATATCAGAAGAGGATATGTCAGCCATGGACCTACTTCTCATTCTCAGATTCTTAAAAGAAACTGGTTTGGAGGGAGAGCTCTAAGAAGAACTATTCTCGCCAAGGCAAAGTAAGAGTGTATGACCTTCAAACACAATTCCGAAGGAATTGCAACGCGAGGAAACAAACCTCTCCAAGGTATTAGCAGGGGCACAATAGACCACTAGTTCGCAGTGCAAAATAACCCTATACAAATAATGATAATAACGCACGAGATTATCACACCGTTGTCTATCCCATACCGCTCTCTTTCAGCTACAATCCATAGCAGAGAGTACATAAGACACAAATGTGATGCTGGAAAATTAACGGGAGAAGAAAGCATTCAGGGATAGCTCATGAATCACACATAAGTATTTGATTCATGGGAATAGCTCAGTGGTATAGCGTTGGTGACTAAGACCATAACTATTGCAGTTTAGTCTCCTGCCTTTGGAAAAATGTTTTCCCCTTTGATCAATTCTCCAAAAATAATCATTCTTTACCTTGATAACTATTTATATGTAGTACTTACGTTTTCTAGATAAAGTGTCTATGCACTTTTCCATCAGATATACATATTTGCTTACAAAATATAAATCAAAACAGCTTTTCTATTAAAATGCATTTTATTCTTAAATATTCATCTACATACAAATATCTAAAATATTTAAATAGCTATATGAATAAACATATAATATCTATCTGCTTATATAGATACAAATTAATCGTTAAAATTGAATTGTGTAGAAAATATGTGTAATTACACTTAATGCACTCTAGTCCTTTTTATTTCAATTAATTGTATATTTTTTTTTTATTTATGTTACTACTCATAGGTATATTTGAATACAAAATTTTAGTATTCATTATTAGTTAAAAATATATTTTAAAACTACATTATAAAATGCAATAGCTTTCTAGCTACTTCAATACATGAATTGTATTTCTTTTGTTGTATGAACTAATGGAATGCAGCATATTTCATAATTACTATAACAAGGGATGCATTTTTTTTTAATATGATATATTCGATACTTGTAATAGGACGCAAACATTTTACATGATGTCAATATTTTTCTCAACATTCTAACAATATATTGTGATTGACACCCATTACCTTAAATTAAAACATAAACAATTTTATGAAGTTTGTGTTAAAGAAATCTGACTAATTTAAGAAAAAAAAGAAAGAAAATTTACATATGTGAGCTCTAAGAGTTAAGCGGGATGAAGGGAAGTTCTGCTTTGCTCCTTCTTATTCGTGAATACCTACAGTTGTAGATCTACATCCGGAATGATATGAATTTAGCAGGCTAGGATCTCTGAAATTATACATAGTGATTAAGTATGATAATAGAAAGTTTATAACTAAGAAATCAAAAAATAATAAATAATGTTTAAAAGGGAAGTCAAATTTAGGTACTAGCAGGATTATGGATTAGATAATTTGGTATTTTGAGCTGGTGCAAGGGATCGATGACTTTCACATGTGTTACACAAAATTTTTAAAATTAGCTTACATGATTAACGATTTGCTTAGTTACTTGACTCGTCGGTACCTTTTCCAACTTAAGAAAGAACCAAGTACTCTAAAAATACCATTTTGGGTCTTAAACAGAATAATTGGGTTCAATAGAGAAGTGAATTGGAACTGCAACTGATTGGTAGGTATTTCTTCGGTTTTTCTGTAATGATCTTAGAGTGTTATAGCGTTATAATGCTAACGTTAGCAATATCAGCAACGGCAACAACAGCCTTGTTTTAAAAGACGTGTTCGAACGCAAGGCTTACCATAGAATCAGTAGGGTGTCATCCGAACTACAGTGAAGTTACAAACAAATTGACCATATTCCTTTTACTTGGATATTTAGGAATCCTCTTCTGGGTGGCCTTAAGTCACGGGGCCACGGTACCACCTTATGGTACATTCTATCTGCTTGCATATTGCAATTCCCCAGATAAGTAAAAAAAATCTCATTTCGACAAAGAAGTTGTGAAAGTAGAAGAGTCCATCTAAAGCTAAGGCTGCATTCGGTATGTTGCCTAAGATATGGAGAAGCAGTGCATTCAGCTTAAACACCAAACTGCGACGACTCCGCTCTAAACTTAAATTGGTACTGTTGTACGGTTGCAGTACCTGGAAGTGACTCAATGTCGCAAAAAAGCTGCAAACTTTTGTTAATCGCTGTCGAAGAAACATGTTACGAGTGTTCCGGCCAAACAGTATCTCAAGCGAACAGCTTTATGAGAGAACGGACTAAAAACGTATAGATGTGATTATACAAAAGTGGCAGTGGATTGGTTACACCCTATGTAAGGGCGAAAATTGTATTACCCGGCAAGCCATGCAATGCTAACACAGCAAGGGCAAACACAGAGAGGCCCTCGTATGACGTTACGTAGAACAGGAATCTCGGGAACTGAAACAGAGCTGATTGGAGCTGAAACACATCGCCTGGAACCGAACAGGATGGCGCGCAAGCTTGCTCCGTGCCCTAAGACCCACAGGTTAGGTTGACTTAGGTAAGGTTGACTTAGTACACTTAGACCAGTAAAGGTCCAGTATGATGCTATGAATCTACCATTATACCACTCAACGACGAATTAAAATCAACAAGAGCTTTTGATAAAGCGATAGATTCTCATGACACCCTAAGGATGTCAAATCGCCGAGGCCTTCAAGGAAGGGGGGCCCCTATATGGAACATTTTTTTACGAGATATGGATGGTTTCCTCCTCCTTCTCGTCCCTACAACTTCTGCAGAAGTCGTTAGAGAAGAGGCCAAGTATTTTGGCATGTTGGCCTGTAAGACAGTGTCCAGTGAGGACACCGATAACGCAGCGGATCTATAGGTATGATTGCTTTAGCTTAACCAACTTGGCGCTACGTTTCTGGTCCAGCTTAGGCCAGATCTGTCTCGAAATATGACACGTTGAGTCGTTTTCCCATCTGTGGTTAGGCTTGCTAATAACGTTCAGTTTTAGTAGATGCTTACATGTAGAGAAGGGCATATCAAGGGCTTGCCTATCAGGTAGAATCCTTAGAATTATACCCTGTCTGGCGAGCTCGTCCGCCCTGCAGTTTTCCGGAATGTCCCAGTGGCCTGGCATTCAGCATAGGTGAATGTAGAACTGCTCTGTCATCTGTAAGAGATAAACGACAATTTAAGACGGCCTTTGAAGTGAAGGTCGGTAATGACCTCACCGAGACCTTTGATGTCAAAAAACGTTTTAGACAAGGTGACGCGCTGTCATGTGACTTCTTTAATATTGTACTTGAATGGATTGTGCGGAACTCACAAGGCAACACCGGAGGCACAATCTATTACAAGTCTGTACAACTGCTCGCATACGCCGACGATATAGACATTATCGGAAGAACTCAGGGGGCTGTCACCGGTGCGTTTGCAAGCATTGAGGCGGAAGCGTCCAAAATTGGTTTAGCGGTAAACGAGGGCAAAACCAAGTATATGCTGTCAACTACAAGGGAAAACCAACAACGATGAATTGGACAAAACGTCACAGTGGGCAAGCTATAACTTCGAGGTAGTAAGGGACTTTGTCTACCTTGGCTCTGCTATAAGCTCTGAGAACAACATCAGCGCAGAAATCAAGCGAAGAATAACTCTTGCCAATCGCTGTTTTTTTGGGCTTATAAGGCAATTCAACAGTAAAGCCCTATCTCGAACAACTAAGGAGACTCTATATAAGACCTTGATCATCCCAGTCCTGCTTTACGGCGCTAAAACATGCACTTTATTAAAAGAGGATGAGGATGTCCTTTGTCGCTTCCAGAGAAAAATTCTTCGTAAGATTTTCGGTCCCGTTTGCGTTGACGGGTTTTGGAGGAGAAGATTCAATCACGAACTATACGAGCTGTAGAGCGACATCGACCTAGTAAAAAAAACTGCGTATTGGACGTCTGAGAAGGCTAGGACATGTAGAGCGAATGGACACCAACGCTCCGGCCCGCAGAGTCTTCGAATCTAATCCCGAGGGACGACGCAATAGAGGGAATCATCGCCGTAGGTGGCGCGCACAAGTTCAAGGGGACCTCGACCAACTTGGAGTGCGCAACTGGAAGCAATAAGCTATAGGCCGAGGTAAATGGAGAGGCTTGTTGGTTGAGGCCCAGGTTCACACCGAACTGTAGCGCCACCTAAGTAAGTAAGTTTGAAGTGAAGGAGCACGATTCCATGAAATTGATTGCCGCTTGACTGTCAGTGAAAATGCTAATATCCCTGACAGATAGTACATTACATTTTAGCCAGGACATGGCTTCCTTAATCGCCATGATTTCCCCCTAAAAAACGTTGCTGTGATCTGGGAGGCGGAAAGAGATGCTTAGGTTAAGCTTTTCGGAAAAAAACACCATAACCCACCCCACCTACGGTCTTAGAGCCGTCTGTAAAGAAGTAAACCGAATCGCCATCAACATGGGGAGAGTTGTCCCATTCATCCCGTTCAGGGATACTTGTACGGAAGTTTCGGTTAAATCTCAGTTTCGATGGGGTGTAGTCCGTATTTTCTGAGAGGATCAAGGATCTACGAGTGCCCAGTGTGATATCTGAACTACTGCGAGGAGGTTTTTAGACGGATGGCCGCACTGGCAGCAATCTGTTTGCCAGCAATATCTAAGGGCAGCAGATGGAGCAAAATGTCCAGTGCCGCGTAGGTAGTAGTTCTCATTGCACCACTGATGCATATGCATGCAGATCTTTGCACCTTATCTGTGAAGTGAAATTAGTCATAAGTACTTTTTTGATATGACAACGAAGATTGTCAGCCTTTTTTTATAGATCTACATTTTCGCAATCCTATTAGTGGCCACAGGTAATGTTCTACTTACCGATGGTATGCATTCCTACAGCGATGTAGTGATGGCTCTGAAACAACTCTCGGACCTCATTCAGTACCTAACCACATTGCTTTGCTACTCGATTAATTAACTAACATCCCGTAATTTGGATACGCCATTGGTAACCAATGTACCATCGGGTACAAACGATAAACTTTTAGAGTGTTATTGGGGTAAATAAACCCGGAAACCTAAACAGGGGTGGGAGTATGAGTATGAGTGGCTCTCAGACTTCACTAAATCAAGAACTGTATAGGTATGTATGTGTATACTGGAGAAAACAATAACAAAAAAAACTAAATGAAAAATCCATTTTGAAATGACTCACTTGTTTCTCCCCTTCACCGCTTGAGGGATAACTAAATTTTTTTTTTTTTTTCTTTTTTTTCTATCTTGTTTTTGTTTGTTCCGTTTGCTGTTGTACGCGTCCTTTTACTTGTATTCTATTTCTTCTTTTTTTTTGCTTTATATTTTGTGCTTTAGCTCCTTCTATAAAATTGTTTACATCAATTTCTGGAATGGCTTGTGTTGATCAGAGTATGTGTGGGTGGGTGAAGGGCGGGGGTATCTGTGATTTATCCCTTCGAGAATATTGAATTGCAAGAGACCAAGAGAGAAAGAGATTCATTTGCCCTTGCCTTTACCCTTTCGTTTCGCCTTGCTTTTGTTATTAGACTTATTTACCACCGACGACGACGTAGTTGTTGGTTTACTGCTCGCAGAAGTAGCACTAGCTGCAGAAGCTATGCTTCGTGGTATGCCACTGGTTATGACCTTTGTTACCGTGGTTGTGGTTGTCGTAACACCATTTGTTGTGCTTGTAGATGTAATGGTCCTTTTCGTTACGGATGATTCGTAATCATGTGCCTCCTGGTCTGTGTCCATGCCCACATCGGCAACTTGATCTGCGTTGGTGTTTATCTTGGTTTCTAGAGTTACATCGAGTATGTTTTCTTTTGCAGTGGTATCTTCGGTATCGTCCTCAGATTGAATGTCATCTTTCACTGGCAGCAATTGCTGCTGATGTCCTTGTGATGGGGATACAGTCAGAGATGGGGACGAATGTTGTTTGTCTTCTCCAGCAATGGTATCTGTATTCTTCTCCGAAGCTTCGTCTTCGTCGTTGCCATTGCCTTCGCTTGTTTTCGTAAGGTTGTTGTTTTGGTTTATTAGATTTCCGGAGAATGGTAGCCTGAGATCTAGGGGTTGCGTGTACTCGTGTTGTCGGTTTTCAGTTTCACCATCTGCCCCGATGTTTGCCTCTGCTGCCACTTGCAGTTGAGGCATTATAATTTTGTTTAGGTTTGTTACGGTGAGGTCCAGAAGTTCATCTTGCAATTCTTTAGCATCTACCGGTGTTATTTTTGTTGCTGTTGTGGAGAGTTTTAAGTAGATCGGTGTTGTTGTATTTGGATTTGTGTATACTTGGCAACCGTCTATTGAAGATTTGTTTTTAACTTCGTCTTCATCATCATCATCATCATCGTCTTCTTCGTCGTCGTCATCGTCATCATCGTCCTCATCATCGTCGTCTTCGTCATCATCGTCATCATCATCGTCATCATCGTCCTCCTCCTCCTCATCATCATCTTCATCGTTGCTTTGAGCAAGGAATTGTTTCAACTTCATTTGAATTAGATTACGATTTGAATCCTCCGGATTTGCAGTGGTCGTTGTTGTCGACGATACCACAAAGGTTCGATTACCATTTCCATTGTTGTCCAGTTTGTAATTGATAAAGCCTTTACCACCCCCACCATCAACCTCATCATCGTCCAACTCCCCACCATCACCGTCGTCGTCATCATCATCATTCTCGTCATCTGATGAATTTTCTTCATTAAGACTCCTCGATAAATTCAACTTAACTCTTTCGTTCTCCAGCAGTTCCTCGAGGACATTTTTCATTTTTGCATTTAATGACAACTCAGGCTTATCATGGTCGTATACTTCAGTCAAAGACGCTGCGGTATAGGAGTAACTCAAATCCCTGGGGTGTGAAATTATTTTAGTATATACTTCAGAATGTTGAGTGGGCTCCTCCTTCTCATCGTCATCACTCTCTTCCTTCTTGTCCTTGTCTACGGTTTCCTCCCCATCGTTATCGAATGATGGATAGCTGCAATCTGTTGGTCGACCTACTGCTATACTATGGGCAGAACCGTCTCCTGCTATGATCGGATTTATAACTTCGACAATTGTGTGCTTGGGAAACGAGTTTCCGTCAACGGTGGTGGTCGACATCGTCATTATCGTCGATGTAGTCGTTGTTGTTGATGCTGTTGTTGCTTCAGGAGAAATGTAAGGATTTTGCTGCATTGTTAATGTAGTGCGAGTAGTTGTCGTTACGGTTGGTATAGTGCTGCTGGTAAGGGTTTTAAATATTTTTACTGAATTGTCCTCTTCGTCCAATTTAATGGTATCCCCATCCTCGACGACATTATCATCTATGTTGCCGTCGTAATCGTTATCGTCGTCATCTGTTCGAAGGAATAACTTTTCAGAATTTGCATGAACTGTTACTATGGATGCAGCATCGTCATCATCTTCCTCACTGGCTGATACGATAACCATTTCCCTTTCAGGATCTTGTAATTCTAAGGAGATTATTTTCTCTCGACATGTTTCCACCTGAATAGTTGGCAAAATGTTTACATAGACATAAAATATATTTTTTTTGTTTTCTTAACAACAATATGATGGAAAGCATTGCACAAGGCGATAGGATAGAAAATGTCCATTTCCAATAAAAAAAAAAAGCTTATCAGTGACCAAGTTTCAACTAAAATAACAACTTTTTGCAAAAAAGAATAAAGATTTTGTCATATTTACATAGTGGATACATGCAAGTCAAAAAAAGTGAGTTCCCATACAAACTTTTTTTCTCTTTTTATACATAGAAGCAAAAAAACGGAAATATAAACACGTTTGTCAAACTCTACATAGATTGATAGAAGAAACAATAGATTATAAAGTATGTATTTAAAAACAAAAACAGTTTTCGTATAATAAGTTTACGGCTATCGGTGCATCATTGGACATATGAAACATATCCTATAGATCGGAATTGCAATGTCCGAATTTGACATGTAAATATTCTACATCAGCTTCAACGATAATACCAAAATCAGTATTCTTTGTCGTTAGAGATGTTTTATTAATTTGGTTTAACATCATTGTTAGATTCAGTCCTTTTGAATATATGTACAGAGGGAGGTAGGTAAGTAGGTTGAGGTGGCGGTTTTGATACCACAACTCACGTAATGGGGTATTAGAATGTTTTCGGTTGAAATCGGAGATATGTGTATGTATATATTTTTTTTTTACAATTTGCGCACACACAATGGGCTATGAATACTCTTAACATTTTTTTACACAGTGCAGGCGGTGGAAAGCTAAGAGAGGGAAAGAGAAAGATTTTTGTAGTGGTTTGAAATTCTTATGTTTTGTTTCAGAAAAATTCCGAGGGTGGTGTACAGATCACTGGGGAGATTTGTTTTAGTTATTTTGGCCTTTGCTACTGATTCACAGTATTTTTTTCCCGACCACCTGATGTCATAGGCATATCAATTACCCAACAAGACGCCGGCCGGCCGTGGCGTAGTGGTTAGTGTGTCGGACCACTGCGCGTTCAATGTTCGAATCCTAGAAAACACGAAACGTTTTTTAATGGTTCCACCTCTTGCGAAGGTTAGACAAACATCTGAGAGCATTGTTGTCATGAGAAGGCTTCTCAAAAATGAAGTAAAATATGGCCTTCAGATACGGCACAAAACTGTATGTCCCTTCCATTTGTGTGAAAAATATAACGCACACAACACGAGTGGTTGCAAGAAGCTAGGCATAGACCCTTCATGGGCTGTTGTTGTTGTAACCGAGCGAACAATATGACCAACCTAGAGCCAGTGTTATGCCTTCGCAATAGTGTTGACGCAATTGATTTGCTGACCCTTTATTTATATTTCATGAAGAATAAATAAATAAATGCTTGCTGACATCAGAATTTGGTTCATGAACCATGAGCGTGGCAATCAATGACGTTACTACTACACCATTACCAACCCAGCCTGTCGCGTTCAGGTAAAGGATGAGGACTCCAATCCTTTTAACATGTATCTTTATAAGGTCGTCGAAGAAGGGTTTGCCTAGAGTACGTTGTCTGCTTCTCGCTAGGGCCAAGCATCTGCAAAGAAAGTCAAGAACAAATTCTCTGCTGCATGGTCTCCTATAAGCCAAGCGCCTGTACTTATGGCTACAGTTGCGGCAATATCTGGTCTTGATATGCTTAGTAGCTCATTTGATTTAGGTTTGTTGTAGCTCGGCCATGTCTTTCGCGTTCTATAGTAGCTATTTAGTGTGTTCCATCCGAGATTGCCTAGCTTTAAGAAGTGATGATGTATGCTACGCTTAACGGCTCCTAGCCTATATGTATATGTATATATATATATATTTTTTATAATTTGCTCGCACTCAAAGGGCTATAAATGCCTTTAACATGTTTACACACAGTGCGGGCGTTGGAAGGGATGGATAGAGAGAGAGAGAGAAAGATTTTTGGTGCAGAGGTTCTTGAAGGTCAGTTGTTTATGCTCAGCTATTCTCCGGGGGTGGCGTCTGGGGAGATTTTTTTGTTATTATTGTCTTTGCTTCTGATTCACAGTACTTTTTTCCCGATAACCGATGTCAAGGGCAAATCATCATCAACAGAGCGAACAATTTTTCCAGCCACATGACCAAGCTACTGCCAGTATTATGCCTTCACAGTAGTGTTCACAGAAGCTTTTGCAAATGATCGGACTGACTTTATATATTTCATGATAAATAAATAAATGCTTGCTGACATCAAGATTTGAACCATGAACCATTAGCGTGGCAATTGACGACGTTACCACTACACCATTGCCACCCCTAATTGTATATTTTTAACGATATACATATATAGGTATATACATGTTTGCTTATACTGGAGCCACTTCCAAAATATCGGCTATAGGTCAATAGCTTAGGAGGTAGATGGTGGTCGCAGACTCAAAGCCATGTAAACGTTCTACAACTACTACTGCAATTTTTGTAACCAAAGGTACCTACGAGTATATGTATTTGGAAATGCTGTCGATTTTAAAATTCAAGAAACAGATATAAAGGGTGAGCCAACAGATGGCGTGGATATTGGCTGTCAACTACTGTCATTTACTGAATTCAATGTGGTTAATCTTTTTACAGATGTCAAGTACAATTTTTGGTCATGGAGTCCTTTACCACGCAAAAACGCATTTTTGTTATTCTATCTTATTACGAAAATGGGCGATCTGCAAAAGTAACATTTCGTAAAATTCGTGAATTTTTCGGTCAACATACACGCCCTAGTGAGTCCGGAATTTGTGCAATTGTGAAGCGTTTTGAAGAAACTGGCTCGGTATCGGGTCAAACTCCATTTTAGCATGCTCGGCCAGCACGCCAAAACATCAACACTATGAGCGAAAGTGTTCAAAACCAACCAGGCACCTCAATTCGTTGCCAAAGTCGACAATTGAGCCTTGCGTATGGCACTTTACGGCGAATTTTTAAAGCTTATCTTCATTTGCACGCCTATAAAATCCAAATTACACAATAATTGAAGCCTTTGGACCAGTAAGGTCTATGCCAATAACCCAGCGATAATTCAGGATCTCAAACATAACATCCAAACTAAAATTGCGGCCATTGACCCACTTATTCTTCAAAAAGTCATCGATAATTTTGACTTTCGGATGGTCGCTTGAAACAGCCGTAGTAATCGCATGAACGATGTTGTGTTCCATTCATAATTGCCATGGACCGGAATTCATTAATCAATGAAGTTCTATATTGATTTCGCAATAAATGTGTACTTAGTTAAATGAAGACTTCCACACTTGCTGTTGACTCACCCTTTGTAGTTCTTTCTTATTTCCGTTTCCCTTTTTTAATGGAAACAGAACTTTTTTTAATTACTGTTTATATAACTACATAACTAAGGAAGGGATACGAGTGGTGGTGACAAAAAACTATTCAGTGGGAAAACATGTAATCGCTATCATACTTCTTTAAGGGCAATTCCAAGCAGTGTTAAACACATCGACAGAATTACTTCACCTTTTTGTACGAATAACATGGCAAAATGGGTATGGGAACTGGAGAACCGCAATCAAGACAATAGCTATAATAATCTTAGGAAGGATGATGAAATATTTAGATTTAATTCTAATCTAATTAATATGTCTATTTATCTATCTAATATATGCCCCGCCCCAGATTCTACTTTTTAAACCACAAAAACGCATTGATCCCCGCTAAATAAATTGTTCATAGACTTTAAGAAGGCCTTCGATGGGTTGAATCGAGATGGTATCTGGCTAGACTTGCGTAGAAGAGGCATCCTAGAAAGACGTATACCTATTATAATGGCTATATACTATATACATTGGGGTTAACTGTAACGATTTTCGCAATGGCAGGGTGTCGTGGGACTTTCAAGATCAAGGCGATCATGGACTATACGCCTTAGCAAACATTTCAACATATGTTGAAGATGTTTGCCTATTCTTCCGCAGAATTATGGACCTTCACCTGATCACAATTTTGAAGCCGAGGCAAACAAAGTGAGGATAAAGATAAATACACTGAAAACTCAAGGCAGTTCAAGATCGCGCACTCATCTGAACATTGTCGGACAACAGGTCGAGAAAGCAGATAGTTTTCTACATCTAGCACCGAACTCAACGTGTGCAGCAGAGCCCGGGAAATAAAAGCTACGTTCGACGTCCTGTCAGAAATATAGAGAAGCAGTGATTTCAGCCCAAGAACCAAACTTCGAATGTTAAGCTCCAACGTCAATTCAGTGCTGCTGTATGTGTGAAGAACGTGAAAGGTGACTTCTACTCTCATTCGCGAGCTGCAAATTTTCGTACGCAATGCCTACCCATCATCTTAATAACTGTGGCCCAATCGTATCTATAATGATTAGGCCAGGGACCTGTAGGCATCACCATACGAAGGGGAAAGTGGCAGTACATCTGCCAGATCTTACAGAGTTAACTCGTTTGCAAAATAAACCATACCGAGTGAAACAGCAGCATCATTTGCCCGATCCACAAGAAAGGAAACCCTTCAACTGCGCCAATTAAAGAGGCACCAGTCTCTTCAACATTGCATACAAGATTTCTTCTGCGACAGTGTGTGATCGCTTGAAACCCTTCATCAACAGCCTGATTCCCCAATCATCATCAGTGCGGTTTCAGGCCAGGAAAGTCAATCATCGATCAAATCTCCACACTTCGGCGGAAAAAACCGAAGAAGTCCAAATCGATACTCATCATCTCTTTATCGATTTCAGGGCCGCCTAGGGCAGCATCTATAAAGAGGAGTTATATGGAACCATATCTAGTTTTGGCATACCTGCCAAACTTGTCCGTCTGTGCAGGATGACGATGAAAACCGCTCGTTGCTCCACCTTAGATGTCAAAAAAAATATTAAGACAAAGTGACGCGTTGTCCTGTGACTCTCATAATATTGTACTTGAACGGATTGTGGGGAACTCACATGCCAACATCAGAGGCACAACCTATCAAAAGTCTGTACAACTGCTTGCATGCGCCAACGATATTGACATAATTGGAAATACTCAGCGGGCTGTCACCGGTGCAGGTGTGGTGCAGAAGCGGCCAAAATGGGTTTAGCGGTAAATGAGGGTGAAACCAAGTACATACGTCAACAAGAAGTGACAATCAACACCGACGAATTGGACAGAACGTCACAGTGGGCAGCTACAATTTCGAGGTAGTATAGTGGCTCTGCTATAAATTCTGAAAACGACATCAGCATAAGAAATCAAGCGAAGATTAACTTTTGCGAATGGGTGATTTTTTCGAGGTAATAATGCAATTCAACAGTAAAGCCATATCTCGAACAACTAAGGAGACTCTGTGTAAGACTGATCATCCCAATCCTGCTTTACGGCGCTGAAACTTGGACTTTATTGAAAGCGAGTGGAGATATCTTTAGTCGCTTCGGGAGAAAAATTCTTTGTAAGATATTCGGTCCCGTGTGCGTTGACGGGTTTTGGGGCAGAAGATTCATTGATGAAATATACGGGCTGTATAGCGACATCAACCTTGTCAAAAAACTGGTGGACGTTCGACATGGACATGTAGAGTGCATGGACACAAACACTCCGGCTCGTAGAGTCTTCGAATCTAACCGGGGACGACGACGCAGTATAGGACCTCCTGAAGCGCCGTAGGTGGCGCGCACGAGTTTAAGGATACCTCAACCATTTCGGAGTGCGCTCAAGTGACTCAATTGACTAAACACCTAGCTAAATGGAGAGACTTGTTGGTTGAGGCCCAGGTTCACCCCGAACTGTAGCGCCACCTTAGTAAGTAAGTAAAAGTCAGTCAGAAGAGCGGGTCGCCCCAAGGAAACGTGACGTAGAACAGATAGAGACAGCTTTAACGTATTACAGAACTTCTAAGAATATGGCGCGCAATCATTGTTAACCCCTTATAGCCATCACGGGGTGCAAGGGCTTAAGTAAACGCAGCCGTGCATCAAATGGATCAAAATTTAACCCAGTAGTTAAAATCAGAAAAGTCGATAATGACTTTCATTTAAAATTTAAAAACGATACTTTCGACATGTACAATTGATTATTTAATGAGCAAAAAGTAATCCGCCTAACTCTAAGCTGAGTAGGTCATTAAAAAGACAAAGGACTTAAACTTTAAACTCCATCCTCCAAAAGTAGTACTCTCTTACCTCAATACATTTACATTCATTCACACACAAATTTTAGTCACGGTTAACAACATAAAAGCTTAAAGTAGCACAAAAGCGTGGGATTCATTGAGATTTTTTATTTCCAAAAATAGAAAATTTTCAAAAAAATGATAACCATCCGGTCCAACTTTGTTTCAAATTTCGTAGCACAATGAACCATGCCAGGTGCATGTAACCCATCACCATAAACATTAACCCACACAGGTGTATTCGGGTTTTCAACCAAAAATTAAAACTCAGACATTTAGCCACCACTGCGAAAAAGGAATTAAAACCATCAGCCAAAGTGCCAAATCCTTTTAAGCATTTTATAACTTGTTGTTGTAAGGGTTCATTTTTATTTACAGCAAACTCAACCTGAGCTCTCTCACTGGTTTGTACTTTGCTTTCACTATACAATAGGTAAGGCAGTCCTTTCTCTTCCTGCTTTTGTAAATTTTATCACTGACTCCATAATAAAGGAAAAAAATATACCACCAAAGCATTTAAACGGGTGGTTTGAGGAACATTTTTAGTCCTTTTTCGGGGGAGATAAAAAATAATTAAGCTCCGGAAGGTTTTTTTTTTTTTGGTTTGAGTAGTTGTTTTCTTTTTCACAAAAACAAATTTAGAAATATATGTACTTCGTTATCGGTGGTAAGCCCCAAATTTTTATTTACTGCCTTCAGCAGACGCCTAGTGAAACTTCATTTGTAAGCCGGTCGCATCCTCTTGGAATGTATGTGGGTATAGATTATATAGGTTGATTAGTATTATGTAATGTACACAAATCGATGGAGGCGGATGAAGGGGGGACAAAAGTTTTAAGGGCAATTATTCATTTTAACGTGGATAAAGCTAGGGGGATGAAATTTCGAAAACACAAATGTATATTTTGTGGATTTACTCTCAAAAGGGAAGGCTAATATACATATAAATCAACTTGATATGGAGTAAAGGCCCGTTTTTGAAAACAAATTTATGGTTTGAAATATGTGGGTTGATATTACCTTATTTTAATTCGCCATTTATCGTACGGTTCTATAGTACGTTAATATATGTATCTTCTCGTATGGTTTAGCTAGTCTTGGGGAGAAAATATAACAACAGTAAAAAGATATTTTATTATTGTTTTTTTTTTTTTTTTAATTTTGACCATGCGCAAGGTCGTGAAAGCATTATGATCAAAAGGATCTATTGTGCCAAAAATCACTTTTAAGCCAGGAGACATTCCATATACTTTACGAATCAAGACTGTTTCCTGTGGAAGACTTAATTATCTTTATTGGGTGGCGCTAAGACATCGAGGGGTTCCAGAAACCTATGTACAGATGAGGATGGATATGTGCGAAGGAGCAGAGACATGAGTAAGATGCCCCGCTGGAGTAACCGAAGAGTTCCCAATCAAAGTCGGGGTGCACCAGAGAAGCGTCTTAAGCCATTTGCTCTTTATTATAGTCCTTGATTATCTACTTGAAGGTAAAGTGATGGACCCCAAGGTACATTAATTATTCTTTGCTGACGATGGAGCCATCATAAGTGAGGATCCTACATTCTTGCAACGAGCACTTGATGTGTGGGTAGACGTTTTGCATGGAAATGGCTATCCTATTAGTTCAAAAAAGACAGCGTACTTGTGCTGCCCATTTTCTGATCCACTCAGGCCTATTCCAGACATTTATTTGAATGGAACAGTGCTTCCCAAGTGCGAAAAGTTCAAATATCGGGGATCTATGATCAATAGCAAAGCAACCAGTGATGGCGACATCAATCATCGCGTAAGCGTAGGGTGGATGAAGTGGCGAGAAAACTCCGCTATCTTCTGTGACCGAAAAACGCCACCTAAGTTGAAAGGAAGGCTCTACACCACAGTTTTGTGCCCAGCGCTCACATACGGTTCACAATGTTGGACAATGTACAAATAGTATGAGAGTAAATTAAATTATACAGCTGAGATGAAGATGCTTTGCATGACATTAGGTGTTACAAAGCTTGACTGAATAAGAAGTTCAAAGATTCGTGGAATCCTTCACGTCAAGAAAACCATCGTACGAAAGATAGAGCGCGACCGGCTCAGTTGGTATTGCCACGTTCAAAGATATCGCGAGGCAGAAGAGGCAGGCCTATACACGTCTGGATCACACAAATGCAACGACACGAGCATTTGATTGGCCAGTAATCCAGGTCAGTAACACAGTAATTCAAAGTCCGGAGGCCTGGCGATATTTTTTGAGGTCAAATAGGCGAACCCCGTTACGTTAAAATTATCCTAGGTGATTTTAACGCAAAGCTAGGAAGAGAGGACGTCTTTAGTAGCGTGGTCGGAAAGCACTGCCTGCACGACATCACATACGACAACGGACTCAGGCTAATCGACTTTGTAGCGGGGCGAAACTTTGTCGTAGCTAGTACGCGGTTCCCACGTCTTGACATTCACAAAGGAACATGGCTCTCCTTTGATCGAAAAATCGTCAACCAAATCGATCACATTGCGATCGACGCAAGGCACTCTTCCAGTATTCTGGGTGTCCGGACTTTCCGAGGAGCCAACGTGGACTCGGATCACTACCTAGTTGTAGCCAAGGTACGGATGTGGATATCCAGAACGGAGCGAAATCAACGAAATACTGTGAGGAAATTTGACGTCGGGCGGCTACAATCGCTAGAGACCGCCAGAACCTTTGCCGATCGTGTTTCTTCTAATCTTAATCTAAGTCCTATGCCGCCAGCAGCAAATGCGGAAGACCAGTGGCAGCGTTGCTAACAAGCCGTCAGAGATGCCGCCTCTGATGTGCTAGGTTTCTCTCGCCCACCACAACGAAACCCCTGGTTTGATGAGGAATGCCGGCAAGCACATGCAGCAAAACAAAAGGCGTACAAACTGCGCTGCATAGAAGGACTAGAGCTGCTTACGAGCTCTACGTGCACAGGAGAGAAGAGGAACATCGACTTCTCAGAAAGAAGAAAAAGGACCACGAGAAGCGGTCGATCGAGGAGATTGAGAGACTCTATTGCAGGAATAATGTTCGAAAATTTTACCAAATGGTAAAAAAACATGCCAGGGTTTCAAACCCAGAACAGAAGCCTGCAGGGCTGAAAATGGCAACGTAGTAGTGGAATCGCAGTCGGTGCTGAGGATATGGAAGGAACACTTCTGCAGACTGTTAAACGGCGATGATGACCAATGTTCCGCTGTCAGGCAGAATGAGCCATTCAACAATGGCGATGGCAGTCAAGATTCCCGTCAACCCGTTCAGAATGAAGTGAGGATAGCGATATCTAAACTCAAATCCAACAAAGCTGCTGGAGCCGACGGCCTTGCCGCTGAACTTTTCAAGGCAGGAGGAGATGAGTTGGTAAGGAGCATGCACCAGCTCATCTGTAAAATCTGCTCGGACGAAAGTATGCCCGATGAATAAAACCTCAGCATCATTTGCCCGATCCTGAAGAAAGGAGACCCTCTGAACTGCGCCAACTACAGAGGTATAAGTCTCCTAAATATCGCATATAAGATCCTGTCTGCCGTACTATGTGAACGCCTAAAACCGATCGTCAACAACTTGATAGGTCCTTATCAGTGCGGTTTCAGGCCTGGAAAGTCCACCATTGACCAAATATTCACACTGCGGCAGATCTTGGAAAAAACCCATGAATATAAAATCGATACGCACCAAATTTTCATCGATTTCAAAGTTGCCTATGATAGCGTGTATAGAGACGAGTTATACAGAGCCATGTCTAGTCTTGGCATCCCTGCCAAGCTCGTCCGTTTGTGCAGAATGACGATGGAGAACTCTCGCTGCTCCATCAAAGTCGGTAAGAACATCACCGAACAGTTCGATGTCAGGAAAGGTCTTAGACAAGGCGACGCGCTATCATGCGATCTCTTTAACATAATACTTGAGAGAATTGTACGAAACTCACAAGCCAACCCCGGAGGTACAATCTTCTTCAAGTCTGTACAACTACTCGCTTATGCCGATGACATTGACATAATCGGAAGAACTCAGCGGGCCGTCAATGGGGCATTTACGAGTATTGAGATCGAGGCAGCAAAGATGGGTCTAGCGGTCAATGAAAGCAAAACAAAATATTTGCTGTCTACAAAAAAGGACACCCAACATCGGCGTCTTGGACAAAACGCCAAAATAGACAGGTATAATTTTGAGGTAGTAAAGGATTTTGTCTACCTAGGGTCTATGGTGAACTCTGCAAATGACATTAGTAGGGAGATCACACGAAGAATTACTCTTGCCAATCGTTGTTTTTGTAGGCTAAAACGGCAATTGAGTAGCAAAGCCCTATCTCGAACTACTAAGGTAACTCTCTATAAGACACTATTTATCCCAGTCCTGCTGTATGGCGCAGAGGCATGGGCTTTGACAAAACCGGATGAGAATGCCCTTGGTCATTTCGAGAGAAAAGTTCTTCGAGCGATCTTTGGTCCCGTCTGCATAGACGGTGAGTGGAGGAGAAGGTACAATGCCGAGCTATACGGCCTGTACAAGGACATCGATTTAGCCAGAAGAGTTCACATACAGCGACTAAGATGGCTGGGTCATTTGGAGCGGATGGAGCCCAACGTTCCCGCTAAGAAAGTTTTCGAATCCACCCCGGATGAACGACGCAGTAGAGGACGACCTCGGGGTAGGTGGCGCAAACAAGTGGAGGGGGACCTCATCCAACTTAGCGTGCGCAACTGGAGGCAGCTGTCTCGTAACCTCGCTGGCTGGAGAGGTTTGTTGGTTGTGGCCCAGATCCACCGCGGACCATAGCGCCATCTAAGAAGTAAGTAGTAATAGGCGAACCCCACAGGTGGATCAGTAGAAATACAGTGAAGTAGGAGGGTTATGATCTCTTGCTTTCGATCTAACCTCGCCGAAATAGGAAGAAAAAGAAGATTAGGGCAATGAACACGAAGCTAAAAGTAAGTAGTAATACTGTCATTGCGATCACTGCTAGTCAGCACTCCGTTTTTCTCACTGAACAGAGATCAGTTGTGATTTTCCTGTAGTCTAACTGCAAGGTAGGTCAGTGGCACACACACTGCTTGTTCAGTATTTTATATTCCCAACGTATTCGAACTGCACATCGCACGCTCTGTTTATCGCACATATATAGTAGGGCATAGGCGAACCCCACAGGCGGATCAGTAGAAATGCGGTGAAGTGGGAGGGTTGTGATCCCTTGTTTTCAGATCATAACCTCGCTGATAAAAGGAAGAAGAAGAAGAAGATGTAGTAGGGCATAATTGCGATTTATCTGTGGTAGATACATACCGAAGCACAGGGCGTAGTTGTGATTGTTATTGCTCTATCGTAAAACTGTTCAAGTACTTAGTGCTGATGTGCATACCATATCACAGAAGATGATGAATATAGGATTGCTAAGCACCGTACTAAATTGCAACGTTATCACATTTTTGTCTTTGTAAGGACTTGTGCAGGTATGTATTGGATCATTGCAAAAGTTCGTGCCCGATCTTCAAACGTGGCGGAAAGTTTGCGGTATGACGCAACCTTTGTTTGTTTTTTGGACTTGTTGTATACCAATGGATAGGTCGTGGCATCAGAAGTAATTTTATTGCTAGACCCCGTTGAGTTAAGTCAAATTGTGTGTAAAAAAAAATTTCTAAAATGGAGAACGAAAAGTTACACCTTCGCCATGTAATGCTGTACGAGTTTTGAAAAGGAGTGAGTGTTGGAACTGCAACAAAAAACATTCAGAGCGTTTATTCGGACCGTGCTCCTGCCCTTAGGACCGTTAAAAAGTGGTTTGGTAGATTTCGTTACGGTGATATGACCTTGGACTATAACCTCGTTCTGGACGGCCTTTCGAAATTAATGACGACATTTTGCGAACCTTAGTAAAAAAATAACACGAAGATTTCAACTGAGGAGATTGCTGAGAGGCTTAATATTGATCATTCGTCAGCCTTTCGTCATTTAAAGAAGCTTCGATTCACTTCCAAGCTCGATACGTGGGTGCCGCATTGTTTGACGGAAAAAAATAAGCTGGACCGCGTCTCCGTGACCATATCTCTACTTAGACGCCATGAGAACGATCCTTTCTGGGATCGAGTCGTAACAGGTGACGAAAAGCAGATTGTACAACAACGTGTAGTGAAAAAGGAGCTGGAAACAAGCAGGTGAAGTTGCAGAACCCGTGGGAAAAGCTGGCTTACATCCAATGAAGGTACTGTTACGTATCTGTTTAGTGGGATTCCAGGGGTATCATTTTTTCGAGCTTCTTTCACCTGGCGAAACAATCACGGCGAATAATAACTGTGAGCAACTCTCTAAGCTTAATGAGAAAGTTGAAGAAAATCGTCCGGTTTTGGCAAATTGAAAGGCGTCATCTTCCATCATGATAACGCCAAGCCACATGCCGCCCGACAAGCGCTGCAAAAACTGAAGGAGTTAAAATGGGAAATCCTTCAGCACCCACCGTATTCCCAAGACCTTGCTCCTTCAGATTTTCATCTGTTTCGGTCCCTTCAAAACGGTTTGAATGGAAAGAAATTTGGTTCCCCCGAAGCTGTCGAAAACTACCTTACGACATTTTTTGAAGGAAAACCACGCAGTTTTTATGAAAACGGAATCCGCAAGCTTGTAAAACGTTGGGAGACAATTGTAGAAAATAACGGGAACTATATAATCGATTAATAAAATTGTTTTCTTTAAAGTGTAATCGCTTGTGTTTCATTATCAAATCGGGCACGAACTTTTGCAATGATCCAATATGATTCTATGGAGGGAACATTAAAAAACTTCATTCTTAGGCCCGCGTTTGCTTACATTAGTCTTATCTTCGGCTGCCGTTTGTTTACATTTCTGGTGTTTGCGTTGATTTTTTTATTGATTGTCACTTGCAATTCTTTTGTTTTGTTCTAAATTGTGTCCTTACTATGCACGAAACAGAATAAAGCAATCCAATGCTAACTTGATTTTGAGAGTCACAACTAGTCTTAACTGCTCTTTTCCTTACCTAACACACATTATTTGATGGCAGGGCTTCGATAATGTCTATCCTAATGATGCATACTTTTTGTCACTATATCTCATATCAGTGGAACAAGTGTAAACATTTTACGAAGTGCACAAACTTTGTAAAGATAGATTCCTTTTTCAACATTTTTCATATGCTATGTAGGTTAGGTTAGGTTAGGCCTTAGAAAAAGCTATAAACCGCGATTATCTAAGTAAGGTCCAGCGCACAGTTTGGAAGGGACATATTTTAATAAAATATAGTTTTCACTTCACAACGCCGTGTTTCAGATGGATAACCAGGTGTTCTGTGTTTTCAATATATTTACTACTACTACTACTCGATGGGTCTTTTAAAATGCAATTTCACGTACACTTTTTTAGATTAGTCTCAGTTTTCTGAAAGATAAAAGCATTTGCCTCTGATTTGACCCACTTACCTTCGGCCGGCCCCAAAACTACATACAGGCTGGGGCAGAAAGAACTCCCCGATTTAAAGAGAACGTAGATAAGGTTAGGGTGGGGATAGCAAAGCGCGGGAGGTGGCGATAGACAGTGGCAATCGTGCGGTTTTCAGTTGTCAACATGGACAAGAGCGTGGTTCCAACAAGATGGTGCAACAGCTCACACATTTCGCCAGTCACTAGCAATTCTTAGAGAAATGTATCCTGCGCGTATTGTCTCATTACGTGATGATATCGGGTGGCCACCGCGTTTGCCTGATTTGACGCCTTGTGATTTCTTTCTCTGGGGATATCTTAAAGCCCAGGTGTACAAATATCGTCCGCAAACTTTGGAAGCTCTAAAGAATGCAATAACACAGGAAGTCGCTAACATTCCGCCTGAAATAACTCGCCGCGTAATGGAAAACTTTCAAGCGAGTGTTACTCGGTGTATCGATAATGGAGGCCGCCACTTGAGTGACGTTTATTTTCAACACTTAATTTAAAAACTAGGTTATGGGTATTATTTAGAAGTAAAGTTATAAAGTTATTGATATCTTGGTTGTTTTTTGTTATTTAGCATCCCAAATGGGGGAGTTCTTTCTGTCCCACCCTATATAAGTCGTTATGCTCCGGTTGATTAAGGATTATTACACACAACTTCTTCAGATTTCTTATCTCAAGCCAAAAAATGCAGATCTCAATTTTCATTGCATGCCAATAATACACATACAAACATAGACACATACAATAAAAAAAAAATACAAAAACAAAAAACATTTATACCTAATTAACTATAGTATTTCTCGAAAAACACCTTCTATTCTTATAATCAGAAGAAACACTAATCTCCTTACAGTTCATTTCAAGAGTGCAATCGCACTTCTCCTTAGGTAAACCAAAGGCAAAGAAGAAACAATCTAGACACGTTAAATGAACATAACCATGCATAAGATAGCAACTACTCGCGATTCTCTATGATTTTTCGTATACACGAGAATTTATATGATACTAGTGAGTACCCGGCGAGCATTGCTGCGCCTAACATAAAAAAAAACAACTGTCAGGCAGGTGCCTGGGGCTAAGTCTATTAGAGAACAGTTTTGTGCCAGCCAACAATGGGTAAGTGGTCCAACCTTAAATACATACTCGTATATCAAAATATTTTTATTACTAAAGTACTATAATACTAAAGTAGTGGGAAAACCGCTGGACCGATGGTACCCAGCGTGGTTTGCTGCAACTGACAAAAGAGAATTTTTTTTAGTACTAAAGTATGATAATACTAAAGTAGTGGACCGATTTTGACCAACCTTCACAGAAACACTGTCGGACCAATACTGAAGGTTACGGTTACGGTTACACACATTTCTTCCCATGGAAAAAAGCACTCAGCTTTTCCCGAATTTCCCAATCTTCCGGGCAACTTTTCAAATTTTTCTTTCCGTAAAACCCTTATTCGGACTATTACGAACATTTAACAAAAAAATGAGCTAAATCGGTCCAGCCGTTCTCAAGTGATACGATGACCAACGAACAGCATTTCATTTTTATTTATATAGATTTTGCGTCACTACTGTGGTTCTAGGAAGCACAGATTAATGATTGATATCACAATCTGTTAAGTGATTAACGCACTAATCAAACGATTTTACTCAAATCAGTTCAGCCACTTTTAAATTAGAAGCGTCTAAACATAAAAGGATACATACGTAAATATTAGGTCGTTACATATGACATTGCTGATCTACTGATCAATCCTAAAGTTATCGTTGTGGCGTGAGGTTCAGATGAGAAATTGAAAATAAAGTTTTTTTTTTTAAAAGAGTGCATTTAACCTTTCTGTCGGTATTAGCTCATTACGCAATTTTTTTTTTTTTGCATAAAGAATGCATTCACCAATACATTTAAGAGCAATTTTCCTATTTCAATTTAAAAAAAAAAATTAACGCAGCCGCAGCAACTAGGGGAATTAATTGTGCTTTTGGTTTCGGTACGTGTAGCGGGGGATCAGTTCGAAACTGGTTTACTAAGTGTGGCGAAGGAGATTTTTCGCTCGAAAATGTGCCAAAGAGGTAGAGGTTATTGATAATGTTGATGAAAATCCAGCTACGACTGTTCTTTGCCTTGCTGTAAGGTTCAAAGTCTCAACTGCAACCATAAGTCGTCACCTTTCAGCCGCCGGAAAGGTAAACAAACTAGAGAGATGGGTGCCCCACGTCTTAATACCAGCGAATATGCTACGACGTTTGGAGGTTGCAATATCTTTGGTCAACAGACAGCGTGTGGATCCTTTCTTGCATCGCGTCATCACCTGCGACGAGAAGTGGATCCTATACGATAATCGGGAGAAGTCGGGAGACTGTATAAAAAAGATAGGCTTACACCCGAAAAAGGTAATGGTGACAGTATGGTGGACGAGTGAGGGAGTTGTCCATTATTCGTTTCTCAAGCAGGGAGAAACAATCACGGCCGAAACGTACTGTAGAGAAATCGATATAATGCACTTTGCGCCAAAAACAGCCGTAAGTGGTCATGGACATGGTCGCATACTGCTGCATGATAATGTAAGACCACATACAGCAAAGTCAACGACTGGCGGAGTAGGGACATGAAGTTTTGCCTCATCCGTCTTACTCACCAAACTTATCCCGACCGATTACCACATTTTCCGAAGTTTGGGCAATCACCCCCAAAATAGACAGTTCATAAGCCCAGACGCCAAAATACAGGACACTGAAGACTTCTTGATCCAAAAGGATAAGGACTTTTTCAAAAGAGGGATATTTGCTTTAGTGAAACATTGGAAAAGTACTATGAATGTAAATGGAGATTATTTTTTGGAATAAACCTTGTTCATTTTTAAAATAGCGTTGTTTAACGTTTCACATAAAATGCGACAATTTCGTATGTAACGACCTAATATTTTCAGGAAACATCTAATTTGGATTCGAAATTTTATGTCTTGTCCTTCTTTTCAAAACAAATCGGTTGATATTATAATAACCTTGGCGTTTCGTTTAAATAATTACTTTTTTTGCTGACAAACAAAAAAATGGCTTCTAAAATATAGATATAGAGATAATATTTACTACATTAGACATCATAAAAAGATATTTTAATAAAATATGTAGGCATTGCCTTGCTCTAAATATAGTTCTCCCAAACATTACCTAGTGCAACACCCACCTTATATAAGATCTGGAAAATCGGAACAAACACATCTAAGAAGCAAGTTTAAAGTACGCAATGTCACGCTCACTTTTTAGGGTATTATGATCCTTTTAAAGCAAATTATAACTTTTTTGCATGTTTTATTCCATAGAACATTAAATTTTCCCAAATTTTGTTTGCCTGCCGTACTGCCTCTGAAAAGTGCAAACTATTCCCAGCACTTACTGTCGTTTATTCAGAAATGCAACCCCAATTTCACAGATATCATTGCAAAGCTTAATTTTTCTTTAATAACAAATCCCATATCCATAATATGTGCATTGCGAATAATAGCTATTTATTTGTGCAAACTATGATTTGAATATTTATGCATTGAGCGATGTGTGAATTTGTGCAAATGAGTTTTGTTGTGTGCGAGTGCTGTACAAGATGAAATCGCATCAAAAATATTATTTTAATCCTTAAAAAACAACTTTGAATCAATAAATTTTACAAAAGCTAACAACTCCCACATCAAACATCTACAGAAGAGGATAATAAAAGTAAGCAAAATTTTGTATTTGATTTTTTTCTAACTAAATTTGCAACAAAAAAAAAAAACAAAAACAACCTCAACTAACCTCTGTCTCGATGATCTTTTCAATATATTCAACAGTTCGGAATCGAGGTCGTCCAGTCATTGGACATGGCACCTCTTCAGTTCGACGAACAATTTTCTCATCAAGGACCTTTTCTCTTTCGCGCACAATAACTGGCCCCTGACTTGATTTAATTGCAATTTTTGGAAAAATTATTTTCTGCTAAAAACAAAAAATGTAAATATTTATAGAAGGGAAGAAACAATAAATTAACAAAATAAAGACAGATAAAGAGGAAGAGTAAGAGCTGGCGAAAAAAGAAACTATTTGAAAAGTAGATGCCAATTAAAATGTGTAAACAGAAGATTTATTTTTATTTCCTCCATTCTTTATTTTGCTTTCGTTACAGTGCGCTTAATCCTGTTGGAATGAAAGGTCAATTAAACGCTGACTGCCAACTACACAACACATCCTGTGACAGGAAGTTTTTAATATCACTCATATATGAGGAGTGGCTCGCTTGATCCAAAAAGAAAAAAACAGAAAGTCCATTAAATACATAACCTAAATATTTATGTGAATGCACACTCGTCCCTTGCCGATCGATTGGGGAAATTGAAAAAGCCTGCCATTGATTTAATCCAATTTAAGTACATTTGCATTCTGCAATGTTGCTGTTGTATGTTTCTGCTGCGAGCCTTTGTTGGGTGGATAACCCTCACGCTTGATTATATGTATACAATTTCGACTGTAGCATGTGTGTTTTTGTTAATTCAGTTCGGAAAGGATTTCATGGAGATTGTCTATTCACTTTGAAAAGCTCGCGAAGCGAACTGCTAAAATATTTCAAAAAATCGCAGCTGGGTGGTTGATATGCATGAATGAAAATTTACTAACTTCCAATTTTAATTGTCTTATGTTGGGACAAATATTTATGAAATTTGATTCGGAATTTGCTGTTTGACAACTAAATGGTGTAATGAATGTTTGGAATTGATATGGTTCAAGTTTTCATCAGTCAATAGAGACTTAAGCATAATATATGGACCATTAAATAAAAAAATACTTTGTAAATATATTTTCCTTAAGCAGTTTTATACGGGGACCGATCTGTCGGAAAGTACACTTTACTGTTCAATGTACTGGTAGTACAATATGCGATCCAACACACGAACTTATAACCATTATCTCCGGAAATACAGGAGAAATACAGCTACAAACTTACGTCACCAGAGACAGGTCCTTTGTATTACCACATGGATCATGTAATCCCTACCTTCTTGTGCGAACCATTTTGAACTTCTGATGAAGTAGAAGATCTTCCTAATATCATTGTTTATCAGGTCGTCTAAATCGTTGTTGCAGATAAGTGAAGATTCCTTCTGTGGGAGAGGTCTGGGCATGTACAAAAAAGGTGAGCACTAGTTTCTTTCTCTTCTCCGTCCATATACGAGTAGCTTTTGCAAAAATCGTTTGAAAATACGCCAAGCCTCGTTGCATGCTTGCTTTTTAGACAGTGCCCAGTGTTGACATCTATTGAAGTGCCAATATGCAATCTGTTGAAAGAAATCAAATTCTGAGATCGTTTGATATCCAGCTTACCATATTTTGTCACTAGATATATTGTTCCACTTGCCCATCTAAGATTTGAGTTTGCAAGTAGCGATCGGTATGCCTAGAGTACCCTTTTTGACAGCGTTTTTCTTGAAAACCATGGAAAGACTGCTAGACTTACACATTAAAGGCATTCTTGAAAAGACTATACCTCTGCACTGTAGTCAATTTGCATACAGGAAATGCCCTTTGTGCATTCCTTAACATAGAGGTGCTTTTGATAACACTGGTTATGAATCCATCACTAGTGCTATGAGACGCAGGGGAATAGACGAACCTACTACCAGATGGGTTAGGAACATGCTCGATAGCCGCATAATAACATCTTCGTCTGGAGAGGTCTCTGTAACGGTCTCCGCGGCCAAAGGCTGCCCCCAAGGCGGCGTCCTCTCGCCTCACTCGTGCTGGATGACTTATTGAACACACTTAATAGTTCAGGTTTCACAACCATAGGCTATGCAGATGATCTGGTGATCATCATTAAAGGCAAACATGAAGACAATGTGTGCCAACTCATGCATAATGCACTCCTTGTAGTATCGGACTGGTGTGCTGGGGAGGGCCTATCGATAACCCCAGTAAGGCAGTCGTTGTACCGTTTACAAGAAGAAGAACGCTGAATGTTGGCTCAGTGACTCTAAACGGCACAGCAATCAATTTTTCCGATGAGGTCAAATATCTAGGAATTGTCCTGGATAAGAAACTTAACTGGAACTCCCATATTAAGCATAAAATTGCCAAGGCGACTACTGCCTTGTGGGCCTGTCGCTGTATGTACGGCCTGTCTCCAAAGGTCATTTTCTGGTTATATACCACGGTTGTAAGACACATTCTGACATACGCGTCCGTTGTCTGGTGGACGAAAACCAAAGAGGTCACAACCATTAATAAACTCACAAAACTTCAAAGACTAGCTGCCTCGGTATCACAGGTACTATGCACACTTGTCCCACAACAGCCATTGAAGCCATAATCGGACTTACTCTGTTACATATATTTATAAAATAAGTGGCAATCCGCAGTGCAGTTAGTCAAAATCAGGTGCTAATAGTACACGGGATCACGTGGATCTCATGGAGCTATTGTCCGACTTCCCCGAGCTAGACATGCTTAGCACGGTCTCCGACTTTACGCTTAAATCACTCTACTTTAGTAGAAGGTTTGAGATTGTGATCCAAACCGTCGCTTGATCCAAAAGGTATAGTGTGGTACACCAATGGATCAAAAATGGATTCAGGAGTTGGCGCCGGTGTGTATGGACCCAACCATAAAATTTCGAAATCACTCGGAAAGAGTCCTAGTGTTTTCCAGGCCGAGCTTTACGCCATTGAAACTTGTGCTACCATTAACCTGCACTCAGGCAACAAAAGTGCCTCTATCCATATACTCACCGATAGCCAAACGGCGCTCAAAGTACTGATCTCCCATTTGATTAGTTCAAAATCAGTACTAAGCTGCTTCGACAGCTTACAAAATCTGGCCCGACGTAATAAAGTAAAATTGTGGTGGGTACCTGGTCATGTAGGCGTTGACGGCAATGAAACTGCAGACCTGCTAGCTAGGAAGGGCTCCTCTGAGTTGTTTACTGGACCTGAACCCTTCTGCGGGATATCCGATTCCGCCTTCAAACTTACCCTGAACATCTGGGAACGCAACATGTGCATCTCCCACTGGAATAACTCCCAAGGTCTCAGACAGGCTAAAAGAGTTGTCCAACCCTTCGAAAGACAGGCAGTTGATATCCTAAAATACGGCAGAAATGACATAAGAAGACTTGTGAGCTTCCTTACCGGTCACTGTCAACTTCTTTACCACCTTAACAAAATGAGAATTTCGGAGGATCACCTGCCGCCTCTACCTAGAAGAGGACGAAACCGCAGAACACATACTATGTGAGTGTGTAGCTCTGTGTAGTACTAAGAGAAGCTTTTTCCTTAAAGAGATCATATCTCCAATAGATCTAAGTAACTCCTCCGCAGCCGTAATTATAGCTTTCATAAGGAGAGTAGAAGTACTGCTGCCCTAAAAGTGGCCTATGGCACAATAGATCTCCTTGGTCGCAGTGCCTACACGCCACTTGGGCATGGCGACACACCTGTTATAAAAAAAAAACCTTTTTTGGAAGTATTGGTATAGCTTTTCCTATTCTGGCGAATTCATCAGCCTTACGATTCCCCAGAATGTCCATATGCCCTGGGTCATAACTCAAGTCAATACTGAACTGCTCTACACATCTCTATGAGAGACGATCGCCAATCTAGATCTACTAAAGAATTTATAATGATCGATTCCAAGGATTTGATTGCTGCTTGGCTGTCTGAAAAGATGTGGATATCTTAAGCGGATATCCCGTTTTTCTTTAGCCAAGATAAGACCTCCTTAATCGCAAATATTTCCTCCTGGAGCACACTACAATGATTTGGAAAACGGAAAGAGAGGTTTAGATAAAGCCTGTCAGAGAAAACACCTCCACCAAGCTTAGTGTAAAAATGAATCGACTCTCCCTCTTCTGGGAATAATTCTTCCTCCCAGAATGACCTGCAAGGAATGGCGAAATGGAAGTTTTTTTCAAAATTTAGGCGAGGAGTTGTGTAATCCGTATTTTCAGGAGAAATTTTCAATTAATTTAGAATAGAGGCGTTGCCATATTCTTTTCTTCACCACTGTGACGTTGGTTCAAGGTGAATGGCTGCACTAGCTGCCATTTGCTTGCTAAAGATGTCGAGGAGTAACGAGGAGTGCTGCAGAGGGAATTGTACGCAGTGCTTCACTTATGCACAAACAAGCTGATCATTGGACTTTACTTAAATTATCGCTACTTATGTCTTTTTCTAAGGCCATTCACCAGACAATTACCCCGTTTGTGAGTATCGGTTTAGTAACCGAAATGTAGAGCGAGTGTTAGTTTTCCCCCATAGTTTCTTTTTTTGCAAGAGAAAAGTGCTAATGTAGCTTTCTTGACTCGTTTTTGAATGTTAAGTTTTCAGCTATCCAAAATAACACCCAATATTTTGGTTTGTCAGAGAACTTAAGCTTAAACCATTAAGAGAAGCAGGGTCGACTAACGGAATTTTATACGTATATCTTGGGAAAGAGTACCAGTTTAGTTTTGTGGGGGTTTACACCCAGACTACACCGAACTGGCGTTATAGTTAGCTTGTTTAAGGCGTTTTGTAGAAGTTCTTTTAGAGTATTGAGGTGGTTTCCTGAGACTGCTATAGCAGCATCATCTGCATAAGCGATCACCTTCCAGGATTATCAATAGCTCATTGACCACCAAATTCCAAAGAAGAGGGGATACAACACTACCTTGCGGAGCCTTTACTTACACTTCTATTAGACGTCCCACCCAGCTTTGAGTTCATTATCCGACCAGTAAGCAGTACACTAATCAATTCGCAAAATCATCTGTCTACATTCAGGTCTGATACAGCATTTACAATCGCTGATGTATTGACATTGTTAAAATCGCCTTCAATGTCTAAGAAACTTACCATTGTATACTTCTTATGAAACAGGGAATACTTGATATTAGTTATGCAGTTTAGTTAGGCTGGTCAAACGGTAGTGCATGCAATCATATGAAAACACAAGCGTTTTCACTTAGCTGGGGCCCACCAACTCCTATTCTCAACGTCTACGCGGATTATTGGCGGCAACAGATGAGAGAGGGGGGGAAGAGTGCTTTCTCACTAGAGCACTTCTTCCCGTTCCAGGCGACAGCGGACGAATTCCCTAGACGGAGTCAACGGTAGAGTCTTTAGTTCTAGTTAGGTTGAACTTAGTGAATACCTTGCGAGAGCTGCTTCGACGTATTCGGATTAGAGGTTGGTAAGGAATTTCCAATGTTGGACATTGGAATAGAGATGGTGGCGGTAAAGAGCCCTTAACGGGCCAACGACAGCGGTCATACTCCCGTAGTGGACAACTGGCACCGGTGTACCCGGCCCCTCGTTCTAGGGGAATAATTAAGAAACTGGCCTTCCAGGTTGGGGGTTCTGCCGTCGGGGTAACTTCCCTACCACGTAAAAAGCCTATGGTTCCGAAACAACCAAAAGCCTCGGATAAGGATGACTCAACTGATGATGACCCCAGCAAACAAAATAAGGACAACGACCTTCGGATCAGTACGTGGAATGTTCCGTCCCTTTACAGACCACGTGCAGTCGAACAACTAGCAGAGGCCCTAGACTGCTATAAATCAGATATAACCGCCATCTAGGAAGTGCGATGGGATAAGCCGGGCAAAAAGAGGATGAAAAACTGTGACATCTACTACGGTGATTGCTACAGAGGCAACAGGCAACGCTTATTCGGATGCGAATGTCATACGCGGCAGACTTAGGCAAGAGGTCTTAAGCTTCCGACATGTTAGCGAGCGTATTATGACTATCCGGATCAAGGCTAAATTCGCTAACATAAGCCTAATATGTGTTCATGCCCCCACGGAAGAAAAGGACCCTGCCACCAAAGAGTGTGGCATTGGCCGATTTTAACGCCAAAATAGGAAAGGAAGACGTCTTTGGTAGGGCAGTCGGTAAGCATAGCCTATACGATACTACGTCTGATAACGGACTAAGGCTATTTCGATTTCGCTGTGGAGCGAAATGTTACCATAGCAAGCACATGGTTTCCTTATCTCGATGTTCATAAGCAGACATGGCGGTCCAATGATCACGTAATGATCAACCAAATTGATCATATTGCGATCGACGCAAGGCATGCCTCCAGTATTCTGGATGTCCGGACCTTCCGAGCGGCCAATATAGAGACTCGGATCACTAGCTTGTTGTAGCCAAGGTACGAATGCGGATATCCCAATCTGAGCAACAAAGAAGAATCACTGTGAGAAAATTTAACGTCGAAAAGCTACAATCGCAAGAGACCGCCAGACACTTCGCTGAACGCGTATCCCGAAATCTCTCAATCACCCCTTTGCCGCCAGCATCAAGTACCGAAGACCAGTGGCAACGCTGCTAACATGCCATCAGAAACGCCGCGACTGATGTGTTGGGTCTCGCTCGACCACCACCGCGAAACCCCTGGTTTGACGAAGAATGCCGGCGAGTGCATGCAGCAAAACAAGAGGCATACAAAGCGGCGCTGCAAAGGAAAACGAGAGCTGCTCGTGAGCTGTATGAGCAAAAGAGACGGGAAGAACATCGGCTTCTCCAAAAGAAAAAGAAACAGCGTGAGAAGTGCGCGTTCGAGAATATCGAGAGTTTATACTCCAGGAACAATGTACGGAAGTTTTACCAAAAGATAAAAAGAACGTATCAGAGGAGCAATACCCGTACAGAAACATGTAGAGATGAAAATGGGAACCTCGTAGCAGAATCAGTCGGAGCTGAGAATATGGAAAAACTACTTCTGCAGACTGTATAACGGTGACGAAGACAAACATCCCGCTGTCAGGCAGAATGAACCATACAACATAGACGATGATAGTCAATATTTCCGTCCACCTGACCAAAACGAAGTGAGGATAGCAATATCCAAGCTGAAATCCAACAAGGCTGCTGGACCTGACGGCTTAGCGACCGAACTTTTCAAGGCAGCTGGTGATGAATTGGTAGAGTGCATACATCAACTCATTTCTAAGATTTGGTCAGACGAGGGGGGGAAGAATGGAATCTCAGCATCGTTTGCCCGATCCACAAGAAAGAAGACCCCCTCAACTGCGCCAATTATAGAGGCATCAGTCTCCTCAACATCGCATACTAGATCTTTTTTGCGATATTGTGCTAACGCCTGAAACCTATTATCAACAGCCTGATTGGACCCTGAATGTGCGGTTTCAGGGCCAGGAAAGTCCACCATCGATCAAATCGGCAGATCCTGGAGAAAACCCAAGAATTCCAAATTGATACTCACCACCTCTTTATCGATTTCGAGGCCGCCTATGACAGCATCTATAGAGAAGAGCTTTATAGAGCCATGTCTAGTTTTGACATCGCTGCCAAACTTGTTCGTCTGTGTAGGCTGACGATGGAGAATGCTCGCAGCTCCATCAAGGTCCGTAATGACCTCACCGAGACCTTTGATGTCAAAAAAGGTTTTAGGCAAGGCGTGACGCGCTATCATGTGACTTGTTTAATATTTTACTTGAACGGATTGTGCGGAACTCACAAACCAACACCAGAGGCACAATCTATTACAAGTCTGTACAACTGCTTGCATACGCCGACGATATAGACATTATTGGAATAACTCAGCGGGCTGTCACCAGTGCGTTTGCAAGCATTGAGGCGGAAGCGGCCAAAATGGGTTTAGCGATAAACGAGGTCAAAACCAAGTATATGCTGTCTTAAGGATTTTCTGGCCCAATCGTATCTCTAACGAACACCTTTACGAGAGAACGGGTCAGGAACCAATAGGCACAACTATCCAACGGCGGAAGTGGCAGTGGATTGGTCACACGTTCCGAAAGGGTGACAGCTCCATAGCGAACCATGCTATGCAATGGAACCCTCTAACTCAGGATGGCAGAAGACCTGGCGGTCCGCGGAAAACATGGCGCAGAACAGTCGAGAAGGAGGCACGGCAGTTAGGGAAAAGTTGGGGAGAACTCAGACACATTGCCAGAAACCGTACACGATGGCGCGTAGGCGTAGTAGAGGCCCTAGGACCCACAAGGGGATACAGGACATAAGTAAGTAAGTATATGCTGTCAACAAGAAGGGACAGCCAACACCGACGAATTGTTGGACAGAACGTCGCAGTCGACAGTAGACTTTGTCTACCTTGCCTCTGCTATAAACTCGAAAAACAAGATCAGCGCAGAAATCAAGCGAAAAATAACTCTTGCCAATCCCTGTTTTTTTGGGCTTATAGGGCAATTCAACAGTAAAGCCCTATCTCGAACAACTAAGGAGACTTTGTATAAGACCCTGATCATCCCAGTCCTTCTTTACGGTGCTGAAACATGGACTTTATTAAAAGAGGATGAAGATATCCTTGGTCGCTTCGAGAGAAAAATTCTTCGTAAGATTTTTGGTGCCGGTTGCGTTGACGGGTTTTGGAGGAGAAGATTCAATTACGAACTATACGAGCTGTAGAGCGACATCGACCTAGTCAAAAAACTGCGTATTGAACGTCTGAGATGGCTAGGACATGTAGAGCGAATGGACACCAACGCTCCGTCCCGCAGAGTCTTCGAATCTAACCCCGACGGACGACGCAGTAGAGGGAATTATCGCCGTAGGTGGCGCGCACAAGTCCAAGGGGACCTCGACCAACTTGAAGTGCGCAACTGGAGGCAATTAGCTAAAGACCGAGCTAAATGGAGAGGCTTGTTGGTAGAGGCCCAGGTTCACCCCGAACTGTAGCGCCATAGTAAGTAAGTAAGTAAGTAAGTAAGTTATGCAGTTTCCATTGATTTGCCCTTGCAATATGCATGTTGGGCCGCTGACAAAAGTTTCGAATCAATACTGTTGCGTAAATAGATATCGATCAGTCGTTACAATGTTTGTAGAAGCAATGATAATAGACTAATGGGTCTGAGATCTTTTGGATTTGTGTGAGAGCATTTGTCAGCAGTGTATAAGAACTACTTTGACTTCTCTGCATACTTTTGGGATATAGACCAGATGCAGACAGCTTCTTAAATCGTCTGCAGCACCGGCAAGATATGGTCCGATGACTTCTGTACTTAGTAACTTAAAAGCTCTGGTCCCATGATTAAAATCTGAACTGCAAATTAAGATCACAAGGGTAACTATTTCAGAGGAAATAAGAAATTTCAACTGACTCTGTCTCTGATTTCCAACTACTAGTCGGACGTGGTTTCTATAGAGGCCAATTCACTTCAAGGTATCCAAACAGACCTAAGCACCCCGTCGCTATGAAGATCACCTTCAACCTACACGAAGGTGAATAATATAAAGTATATTTCGTTGGATGTTGATAGTAGTCTTTTAACAAGGGCGCTCGATCTTTGCTTTTCTGGCTAGGTTAGGATCGGCCCTCGATGAGGATGTACTTAGACCAGAAAGTAGGTCCATTGTACTGCTCTTCTGGCTAAGTAAGTTTAAAAAAAAACATGAACAGGCAACACAATTTTCCCGTTTGTTCATAGTAAATACTCGTAGTCTAATTTTTCACCACAATATTTGAAGCAATTTTTTTTTATGCGGAAATTTAAATACAGATATTTGGTGTTAGCACAATTCTTTCATTGTCGGAATTTCGCAGTGATAAATATATAGGGGACTTCTAATTTCGTTCGATCAGTGTACTTAACCGAAAGTCTTATATTATTTGTGAAATTAATCTCATTTCTTTTTGTTGCACCTGGAAGTTTATCCCTAAGGCTAACGCTTTTTAACGCCCTTGTAGCACCTACCTACGTTTACGAACATTCCCGAAAAACTTAATAGGTCCGTTCGTGTATTTTCCGAGCCAAAAACTAATGAATTGTCAACTATGACATGATAAGAGTAAGATCTCACGGAAAGCGAAAAATCTAAGCAAAAGTACGCGAATGAAAAGCGAGCTATTTCGAGCCATGTTGAGCCAACTGCCATTAAAAAAAGACTATGATGAACAAATTAAACTCGTGTGAAAACCAACAGATTCATATTAAGTTAAAAAGACAGCATTTTCTTCAAGATACTTTGCATCTATTTTTTATGTCTATTGACCTTTTGAAAGGCGAACCCCACAGGCGGATCAGTAGAAATGCGGTGAAGTGGGAGGGTTGTGATCCCTTGTTTTCGGATCATAACCTCGCTGATAAAAGGAAGAAGAAGAAGAAGAAGAAGAAGAAGATTGACCTTTTAAAATGGAATCAAAAACTCTTTGACTCATTTGGCAATCAGCTGATTCCACTTGGCAGTTTTTGTGCTAGTGTGGCGGCAGAAATTCTTCGAGCACATTCAAGCACAGAGGGAAAATACTCCCTACTTGTTACTTATCAATTTTTATCTTTATCTGTCATGTTCGCCCAGTACGCGAATACACTTGAGCACTTTAGAGCACCTTAAAGCAACTTAAAGCCCTTTAGATTGTGTACGCGAATGGACCTAATATTTGAATAGAAACAACGTGTGTGTCTTCAAAAAATGGCATATGTACTTTTATGACTTATTCATCCCTTAATAAGCCGAACTCGGTAATTTAGTTATTTTTTCGCTGAAAAACTTCAGATAACTCTAAAAATAAAAATAATAAAGCATTTTATTCGTAAAAATAATGCCCTTGGATTTGATTAAGCCTTGTTTAAGATATTTAAACTTTTTGACGTTTAGAATATGGCTTCAACAGTATAAGCTTATAAGCATTGTAATAATTTTTTTTTTAATTACAAACCAAGATTATCAAATATGTTTATATAAACCCAAACGTTTTGTTAGTCGGGCTTTTTTTTTACCTTATTATCTACTGAATCAACAAAAACATTACACCACATACGAAATTGCACACAGTATCTGCTAGTGACAAGTAACACTAAGACTATGTCAATCATAGTTTTCTTGTTTTTTGTTCATAATTGTTAGATGAAATGTTAGAAGGTTCTGTTAGTAACAACCCCGCGTTATGCTTGTTACATTTAAGAAAAACAATTAAACACATGCGACCATTTTATTAATTAATTAATAAAAAAAAACAGCAACATTTAAATTTTAATCGTAGTTTTATTATATTTTTTTTCTTTATCTAACATACCTCGGTTTTTGTGTCTTCCAAAAGGTCGTCTGCCATTTTACTCATATTCTTGATAACATCCTGCGCCTGGACGGCTCCTTGCTCTAGTGATTTTAGTCGAGCTGCTCGCCATGCTGCACGTTTTTCGGCACTAGATAGAAGATAGAAACGTCAGTGTTTGACCTAACCTTGCACATAGAGAATCATATGTCTTAGAAGATATAGAAAGGCAAATCACCAAAAAAAAAAAACTCAAAAGAACAAGTAATAATTTGTACAAGATTTCAATTACCAACGTTTAACAACATTAACACGCTAAATTGTGCACAACAAAAAATTATTTAAAAAACTGACTAATGTAAAATGGAATCAACTTACTTTAATTGCGCCTTGTTAACATGAGCCGCAGCTGATGTTGTGGAAGTATCAACTCGATTCGAGTTCGAGTCTGTTACAGAACTTTCTTCAAGGAGTCGAGCTCGCTTCTCAGCATTTGCTGTGCGAACTGGTATACGACTTGTTACAGGAGGCGGTGGTGGTGTCGTTGTGCCTAGATTAAGCTGATGCGGGACAAATACTGGTAACTTTACCTTGGGCTTTGGCAACAATGACGGCTTGCTTAATGGTGATCTAGAACTAGCTGAATCTTGTTCCGATTGCGACAACGATTGCGATGGTACTGATGATGTGCTTGTTGTTGTTTCAGTGGTTGTTGTACTTTGTGCACTAATTTTTTTATTTTTATTTTTTTTGTTTTACCATTAGAACAACACGTGCAACGTTTTGAAATTTTGGGTGATCAAAATAAGGGTACATTGAAAAGTGCCCAAACAAATTCGAATATAGAAATAAAAAATAAAAGAAAATAAAAATTTGTTTAACTAAATTTTAATCCGATAAGTTTTTTTTTTATGACATTTGGATGTTTCGTGCTGATGGTTAGTTACAGACATAGAGTGTTGTGGATTCGTAGTAAAATATGCGATGCTGATGATGAATGAAATGTGACAGTTGATGAATGTAGGATTTTATGTTGCACAATGATATAGCATGCGAGTTTGCTATAAATTTGATGAGTTGTAAGTCACGAGCAAATAAATTAATAAAACTTAAAAATATACACCATTTTAACTCTAGATTTTAATTAACTTTAGTGGCGTTGTGAAACTTAAAACGTTTCTATTACTTCATTGGATCAAAAGTGAGGAAGGAGATGACTGAACTTCCTAATAGATCGCTGCAGAAATAGTCTTGCCAGTTTAGATATTTCAAAAAAAAAAAAAAAAAAATAACAACAAGGGAATTCACAGGGGCCCTACGTACTAGCACCTAATAAAACTAACTCCCAATAAACTAATTCCCGCAAAAGTTGTACACGTGACACGTGTTGTTGTGTTACATGGCATCATATACACGGGTACACGTGTACGTCTTAGAAACACGTGTAATTAGGTCAGACACGGATACATATGTATTACTTAAAAATAACATGCAAGAAAATATAATAAGCAATTTGCTGCTTTCTAATTCGAAACAAAATACGAGTATGATGGAATTGCGTCAAGCTCGACACGCGTTATCGATGAGGACATACAATTGCCCTTACTCTATTTTCTGATCAGCAGTGCTTGCGAAAGGTCGGAAATAATTTTCGGTATATGGCTAAGTGTTAACTGTGCAATTTTTTTTTTAATGAAGATCAAGAGTTGGGTGTACTCATCGAAAAGGCGATATAGCCTTCTGTGATTTGTGATGATGGGAATAATTAATTATCCTGTCACGGTGGTACGACAGGATCATTGGGACTGCATTTATAGGGAATACATGGAATTTTCTATACAGAAGAACTTCTTTTTTTTTTCTAATAAAAGCAAAAGACTATGTTATTCATCAAATGTATATTACAAAATTTATTGAAATGAAATTTCGATGAATCGATTTTTTATTAAAAAAAATACCAGATCCAATCGTAAAATAAATACACGTGTAAATCGTAGGCATGTGTAATTGATACACGGTCCGAAGTACACGTGCTAATTCACGCAAAAAATACTCGTAAATACACGTGTTGTCCATGTAAACGTGATTTATGGGGATTTAATATGTACAATTATTTTACTTCAACAAAAAAAGTATTCCAATCCGGGAGAGTGAAATATTTATTGTACGTAAATATGAATGACACATGTAGCCTGCAGCTGAAGTTTTTAAATGTATACATACATACATAGGTGGGGGCCAACAGTAGGTAAGTGGCGCGCTTCACACGAATTATTTAATAAAATCCGCTTTCCGGGCTGGCTTAGCCGCTCAAACGACTTCGTCGCTCCGCTAAGTAAGGGTAAGTGTTTGTTTCCTGGCAGGCGCCTATTTCTTAACAGTTCTTGCGTGCCCCGCTTCGCGAATCAAAAGGTTTTCACACTATAGGACATTCTTCGACTCATACACCGACGTAGCCCTAATAAGCGAACCGTACAAGCCCATAAATGGAAGCAGCTGGATAGACGATACCACGAAAAAAAGCCGCGATAAGGACCTGCGGGAGCTATGTTCTGCAGTCAGTCGGCCACCAGGCTGACCTTTTCGTATCTGCAAGGATAAGTGGTGTGCACTTCTATAGTTGCTATGCGCCCCCCAGTATAACACTGGTGGACTATCTAAAGCTGCTGGACGACATCGTAGCTGACGCGCAGGGGAAACATCCAGTGATTATTGCTGGATATTTCAACACCTGGGCTACTGATTGGGGCAGTAGAACCACAGACGCAAGGGGAAGAGCTCTCCTCGAATGCTTCGCAGCACTGGACATTAGTCTGGCCAACGACGGTACAGCGGAAACGTTTCGAAAGGCAGGCAGAGGGTCAATCATTGACATCACATTCATGAGCAACTCACTCCTGCGGAAAACCAAATGGCGGGCCAGTGAAGACTATACCCACAGTGACCACCAGGCAATTACATTTAATGTCGGCGAGGAGAAACGTAGACTGCGTCCCACCCTGACAGGACCAAAGTGGAAGGACACGCTCTTCGACAAAGACATGTTCGAAGAAATGTTAAACACCAGCGCCACAACAAATAATGGATCGGCTGAGGCCCTTTCGCATCAGCTGATCCAGGTCATAACCACAGCGTGCGACGTAGCAATGCCCAGAAGGTCTGTCAGTAAAAGAGGCGAGCCCTGCTACTGGTGGAACGACGAGATTAAACGGCTCAGGGCGAAGTGCCTACAAGCACGACGCAGATCTCAGAGATCCAGAGGCAGACAAGATTTCCAAGAGCGGCTAACCACATTTAAATTGGCGAGGCGAGAACTGGAAAGGACCATTAAGGAGAGTAAGTCAAGGAGCTTTAGGCGGCTCCGTGACGAGGCCGAATTAGAGTGGTATAGAGTGGTGATGAAGAAGTTTAAAAGCAGCAGGTCTCCACAACTTACATGCCCGGCAGTGCTAAAGACTATAGTAGAGCACCTATTCACCCATAGAGGGCGATCAGCATGGAGCATATCCCGGCAATCACGTCAGAAGAACTCTATGGGGCATGCAGAAAAATCGGAGACAGCAAAGCACCTGGACCGGATGGCATCCCGAATAGGGCAATCAAGGCGGCTGTTAAGACGATACCGGACATCTTTCTAACAACGATGCAAAGGTGCATAGAGGAGGGGGTATTCCCTACACCATGGAAATTGCAACATTTAGTGCTGCTTCCAAAGGGCAATAAGCCGCCCGGACAACCATCATCGTATCGCCCAATATGCCTGCTCGATACGCTGGAAAAGATCCTAGAGCGTATCATCTAAAACAGACTGCTTGCGGTGGCGGAGGAAAACGGGGCCTTGTCAGACTGTCAGTACGACTTCAGAAAATCACGCTCTACCGTCGATGCCATAAAGGCGGTAGTAGATATAGCAACTAATGCAATACAAGGGAAAAGGTGGAAATGGGGGACGAAGAAATACTGCGCAGTAGTAACGCTCGACGTCAAAAATGCGTTCAACTCGGCAAGTTGGTCATTCATTAGGAGATCCCTGGCCAGGATGGATACACCATACTACCTGCTGAGGATAGTCGCGGACTACTTCAGCAATAGGAAGCTAAGATACCATACTGACTATGGCGTTAAGCACTACAGTGTTTCTGCGGGAGTTCCGCCAGGGTCGGTTCTGGGACCTCTCCTATGGAACATTATGTACGACGGAGTTCTGCGACTAACATTGCCCGAGGGAGTCAAAGTAATTGGCTTCGCTGACGATATCGCAGTGGTTACAGTAGCCAAGCACGTACAAGAGGTGGAGTCTGCCACGGATAAGGCAGTTATAAGAATAAAGGAATGGCTGGAGTCTACCGGTCTGGAACTAGCTGCCCACAAGACCGAAGCTGTCCTAATAACCAACCGCAAAAACGTGGAATACGCCAGCTTCCGGGTCGGAAACCAGACAATCAGGTCCAAAGAATCCTTGAAGTACCTTGGAGTCATGCTCAACAACAGGCTGCGTTTTAAAGCCCACGTCGATTATTCTAGTAAGAAAGCATCGCTGATGCAGGCAGCACTCTCCCGAAGGCTCCCGAACATCAGCGGGCCTGGATACGCCCGCAAGATCCTGCTGTTCAGAGTGGTCAGCTCGGTACTTCTATACGCTGCCCCGATATGGGCAGGTGTACTGGCGACAAATGAGTGCAGGAAGAAGCTATCATCAGCTCACAGGCTCTGCGCAATCAGAGTCGTCAGCGGCTTCCGAACTATTTCCGACGATGCAGCCTGCATTTTAGCTGGGATGGTCCCAATCGACATCTTCGCTGAAGAGATGCAGAGGGTATCTATCCCTCGTCTATCCCTCGAACCGGCAAAAGGCAAAAAGGATTAAGGAGGAGGAAAAAGAGGCGGCCTCGGAGACTAGAGCATAATTGCTAACCAGCCCCGCGAAGAAATACCTAACGGCAGTACCGCGGTGAGAGTGGTTGAAGTGTGTAGAGTGTGTGTTAAGTACGTAGGCGTATTCCTGGAATCGGTTACTCAGGTTTGCGAATCATGCATGCTAGTACCACTCGGGCTATTAGTAACTTGAAGATTATACATCCTTGGCGCAACCTAAAAAAAAAACAAACACCAGACAGCCTTCGGCCTCACATGCAGGTGCTCAGGGCGCCAAAAATTAAATGAATTAACTCCTACTATTTTGATGTTGAACTATCTGAAAGTAAGAACTAAATCCCACTGCCAAAATTGATGGGACTCAGTTCGTTTCGGTCATTGGGAGCTAGTTCGTAGGGCCAATTACAGCCATATAGTTTCCAGACGTATTATTAACATTTTACATATTCCCTTAATAAAATGAGTTCTCATCACTGTTGCCATTTTGAGTCAACTCAAATTTGACTTAATTCTATAAAATTTCACCTCAATATGCACAAAAAATGAATTCAAAACTTTTCTTGACTTAATTCGATATAACTTTCGACCTGCTTGACTTAATTAATTTTGTTGTTGTTGTATTGAGCACGATGAATTGGATCAAAGGATGTGTTAATGACGAGCAATGTGATGTTTTCGGCCTTTTCGTAAAGGATTTTTTTTAAATGAGTTGAAATCAATCAAGATTTTCTTGGTGCTCTTAATCTCCGAAGTCCTCCTGAGGGTATTTACACTACCGTTCATGAGTTTAAGGCCACCTCTATTTCATTGAGTGTACTTCATTTGTTACCAATCCATTTACAGGTAGGAAATAATTTTTTTTACTCGTCATTGCGGCAATATGTTGTAACCTCAACCCTAATTGCATTACCCATGCACCTTTTTCTTGCACGTGGACGCATGAAATTTTCGTTGTTATCAGTTTTCCCAGTATAACGCCCGTTTCATACATATCCGGAATCGGATACACGGCTGTTTGCAATTTTCACACATATCCGATACCGTATAAAAGGTGCAGTGTATTCCGTTAAAAATCTACAGAATTTTATGAAAGCGTTCACACTTATCTGGCATCGGATACACGGCATCAGTATCATTATAGAGACATCAGTCTCCTCAACATTGTTCACAAAATCTTCTCTGCGATATTGTGTGCACGCTGAGGTCTTTCATAACCAACCTGATTGGCACCTATGAGTGCAACTTCAGACCAAGAAAGTCCACTAGCAATCAAATTTTCACAGTTCGACAGATCCTGGAGAAAACCCAAGAAATCCAAATCGATACTAACCATCTCTTCATCGCCTATGGCAGCATCTTTAGAGAAGAGCTATATAGAGCCATATCTAGTTTTGCCATCACTGCCAAACTCGTTCGTCTGTGCAGGATGACGACGGAGAACGCTCGCTGCTCCATCAAGGTCGGTAATGACCTTATCGAGACATTTGATTCAAAAAAGGTTTTAGGCAAGGCGTGACGCGCTGTCATGTGACTTCTTTACCATTGTACTTGAACGAATTTTGCGGAACTCGCAAGTCAACACCAAAGCCGCAATCTTTCAAAACTCCGTACAACTGCTTGTAACCACCGACGATATTGACATAATTGCAAGAACTCATCGAGCTGTCACCGGTGCGCTTGCAAGCATTGAAGCAGAAGTGACAAAAATGGGTTCATCGATAAAAGCGGGCAAAATTAATTACATGCTATCAATAAGAAGTGACAATCAACATCGATGAATTGGAGAGAATGAACGGGGGGCTAAAAAGGCAATTCAATAGTAAAGCCCTATCTCGAACTGCTAAGGAAACTCTACATAAGACCTTCTTAATCGCAGTTTAGGGCGCTGAAACATGAACTTTATTGAAAACGGATAAAGATATCATTGGTTGGTTGGTTAGGATCGGCCCACGATGAAGATGCACTTAAACCAGAAGTAGGTCCATTGTACTGCCAATGTGTAAGCTGGGTGAGTCACCCTCTTACTCTAGGAACCATTTGCTTCGTTGTATAAATGCGTTAATTTTAACCGTGCAGACGTAGAGATCACTTAGATCGTGGTAAAAGTATTCACCCAGGGTGGCCTTCCTAATGTTGGCGAGCGCTGGATAAGCGCATAGCAAGTGACTAATGGTCTCTTGCTCCTCTTCATCTCTACAGCTTCTGCAGAAAACGTTGTAAGAGATGCCTAGTCTTTGGCAGTCAGCCCCACTCAACGAACAGCAGTAACTTCGGCATGAAAAACGCTGCAATGGCTTGGAAGATTAAAAGAGAGGTGAATCCCCAGGTCTTCTGAGAAGATTCCGGCACCAACTCCGTCCTTGGTTTTGGACCCGTCCGTGAAAATTGACAGCGACTCATTGTGTAGGACATCGCGTTGCGTCCACTCAACTCTGTCCGGTATTGAGTGGATGTAGCCCCTCTTGAAGTCATGTTCAATGGGCAGGTGGTCAGTGGAAGTGTTAAGATGACGTTGGATCGAAAGTATTTTGGCATGTCCCGTGTGTTGCTTCTTCCACTGCTTGGAGCCTATCAGTCTTATTGCTGAGCTAATAGCCACTAACGATGTCGATCGGAAGTAGGTGGAACATGGTTTGGAGCGCCGCTGTGGGAGATATTATTGGTCGCTCCGAGAGAGAAATTCTTCGTAACACATTCGGTCCCGTTTGCGTTGACGAGTTTTTGAGGAAAAGATTCAATGACGAACTATACGAGCTGTACAGCGACACTGACCTAGTCAAAAAACTGCGTATTGGACGTTTAAGATGGCTAGAGCATGTAGAGCGAATGGACACCAACGCTCCGGGCCGCAGAGTCTTCGAATGTAACCCGGAAGAATGACGCAGCAGAGGGCGTCTTTGCCGTAGGTGGCGCGCACATGTTCAAGAGAACCTCGGCCAACTTGGAGTGTGCAACTAGAAGCAATTGGCCAAAGACCGAGCTAAATGGCTATGAGGAAATGGGCTCATAGAGTTTTACTAAGTTGTCTAAGCCTGCTACTCACATTTTTAGGCATAAGAGAAAACTGTAAGAAATATTTGACTTTCACCATTGATACCTTCTATTGTTTGGACTGACTTTTGCTCAATAATTTAATAGTACCTAAAATTTCCAATCAAAGGGAATAACTTTTTCGAGATTTGTAAGCTCTTTCCAAAGTCATATAGCCATAGCGTACCTACCTACCTCTCCACAAGTAGTCATTTCATTCAATTGAAAAGAACACTCTTCTTCGATAACTCTTTCCGTAACCTCAATAGTTGGTAGTTTTTTCTTGTCTGCGACTCTTGACCTTACTAAGTTGCACTTTAATCCACAAAACAGAAAAAATTAAAACCAAAAACACAAGTGGAAGAAAGAAACTTTCGAATTCAACCAACTGAAAAGGAAAAACTTTCAATTGAAAAGAAATTCGAAAATAAATCTGCCAGAAACAGCTCCCGTCAATTAAAATTGAAACTTGGTCCTCGTACCGAAACCAAACGATGAATAAACTAACGAACCAACTTTCTTACAAGTAACGCAAAAATACCAACTTATACCCCAAGGTCCAACAGTTTTCAATTGCAGAAAGTAAAGATGTTAAAAGTATTCCATCAGGTAGATTTTTGTTCATTATTAGTAAAACAGTTCAGAGATTAAAGATTAGTAATCGTTTTCGATTAATGCTGGCATTGTAAAACGATGTTCTCTATTACCAAACAGCACACCCAAATATGCCCTTAACATCGAAACAGGCCTCCCAAAGGCGTTCCTTACAACCCTCAAACTTCATTTTAAATGCATCCAGAGAGTGGTTTCAATTCTTCTTCTTCCTCCGATTACCAGGCATACTTGCGGAGGCAAATTAGTGGTCTGCCCGTTTCCAGGAAACTGGAATAGAGTTCAACTGGGCGATGAAGTCTAAATGGAATGAAATTCACCCAACCAAGCACTTCAATCAGAGTTTCATGACGAATACTGCAATTTATCCTATGCTGATACCCCCAACTATTTCGAAGACTTCAGTCCCCGTGATATGATCGGACTGGTTTTGATGTCCCGATATGGACTACTCAATTAGAATGCCAGAGCTTTCAAGAACGATGCAGTTAGTTTATCCACGATCTGTAACGGTGAAAACACATTTGACCGATTTGACCTTGCTCAGTTCAAAAAAAAGTTAAAAGGTTGCTGCAGTGCACATCCAGCAAAGCTTGATGTTCATGGATGCTTCTCGGCCAAAGGATTCGGAAAGTTAATAGTCTTCACAAAGAACTTCTATGCTCATTTCATGGTAAAATTATACTAGAGGCGTTTGCTAAGGTCTGCCGAATCTCTGTTAGGACATAATAATGACGACTGGATTCTACAAGAGGATAACTATCATTTATTCTCGAAATAATTTAAGTGATTTGGGACGTGTCTAAAGTTGTTCTTTGTGCACAATATCTCTTGAATAACTCAATTGTATTGTAGATATTCCTTATTTGGCAGATTTTTGAGATTTTAATTGACTTAACCGCTGATACCCTAGTAAACAGTACACATACGCGAATACCTTCTGATATCCCCAACAATAATGCGAAGAACTTGACACGCAAATGTTCCTTTGCATTAACTAACTTAGTTCCATAAGCTCTACTCATATAATGTAGACTTTGTCCTTTTAAGAAGTAGACTGTGCTCATGGCTGTTGGTAGACAACTACGACTCGAAACAATAAAAGTTATATCTAAATGGGCCTTAGTTGAGCCTTTATACTCGTATGATCACAAAGACTGGTCAGTGGTCGGATCTATCTCATATAACGGGTGGGGCATCTAGTGATTTCTTTTTAAATCATAGCTTATTTTGACACTGACAACTGTTTCCCGCTCGAAATCTTGACAGAAAGTCAGTATCATACCTCCGCGGAACGAAATAAATCGCTTTACGCTTGAACAACATTAGGAAATATTGAAAACTTATTTCCAAAGTGAGTGCTGTGTAGCCCAAACAGTGCGTTTTTTTGAAGAGAAGTTTTGGCCGAAATGAAGCACCCACCGCGCCTGCTATATGCAAGTTTGTGCAAAAAGTTCGTGCGACTGGTATGCTAGTGGACAACACTCATGGTCCCCGTCGTCGTAAGATGCGCACAGACGAGAATGTGACTGCTGTAGCCGAAAGTGTGAGACTCAATTCACGAACATCAACTCGTCATCGATCTCAACAGCTCAACATTTCACGCGCTAGCCTGAGGAGAATTCTGCACAAAGATCTGGGATTATTCGCATACAAGGTCCAATTGATTCAGCAGTTTAAAGCGCACGACCATCCGCATCATTATCGCTCGCAGTTTGGGCCTTAGAGCAGCTTGAATTGGACAACGATTTTGGGCGAAAAAATCATCTTTTCTGACGAGACACATTTTCATCTCGGCGGCTACGTTAACAAACAAAATTGCCGCATCTGGGGCTCGGAAAACCCGTACGTTATTGTCGAGAAGCCAATGCAGCCACAGAGAGTGACAGTTTGGTGCGGATTGTGGAGTGGTGCCATCATTGCACCATTTTTCTTCGAAAATGAGGCTGGGAACAACGTTTCGGTCAACGGTGGGCGTTACAGAGCCACGTTAACGACTTTTTTTTTTACTGAAATTGAAGACATGGATTTGGACGACCTCTAGTTCATGCAGGATGGCGCGTCATGCCACACAGCACAGCGATTTTTGCGCACTTTTTTTTGTATTTAACAGTGAAGGACCGATGTTATGCCAACAATCCGGAAACGATTCAAGCACTTAAGGCCAATATCATCCAAGCAATCCGTGAGCTACAGCCCGAAACCATCAAAAAGGTCTTGGAAAATTGGAGTGATAGAATGCGCTACTGCGAAGCCAGCCGAGGCAGCCACTTGTGCTCCGTAATTAATGGGAAAGTTTGCTCTTACTAATAAAACCATAATACATGGAAAAAATTTCATTTTGTTCATTTTATTGCATTTTTAAAAAGAAACTTGTAGTTGGCCCACCCTGTACATCTAGTGGTCAGATCAGATAGTCTGTTTATCTGTCGGATGACAAGTTGTTCTCACTTGGATACATGTGAAATACATTTAACGTCGAAATGCTTTCCACTTGCTTACTGTTTTTCTGCCGTTCTTCCTAAACACATGTGATAAATTGTCACTTCGCTTTATTTTGTCACTTAAATTTTTCCTTATTTCTTATTCATCCCCATACAAAGAAAATGGTATGGGTAACCCGAGTCGACTATATGAATATTATTGTTACTCCCTCTTATCGGGTGATGCAACAGTGCTAGTAGGAATGATTAAACCTTTTAAGACAATTGGCTTTGATTGTTGTTTCTTCTAATGCAATTTTATTTATTTTGCAGGAAAACCAAAGGAGAGAAGAAAAGAAAATTATTTTAGTTATTTGCATTGTATTACGGAAACAATTGTAGTTTGGTGGTAACTGTTATAAAAGAAACTAGAGGAAAAGTTTTAAAGTCATTCCTCTCATTATGGATACATCGCGACAAGCATCAGAATAGCACAGAACAGCTTCACTGTGCGCGCCATTTCGCATCGCTTCTCGAATCGATTTGTCACGTCACTGTGCGCGCAGCCTTAAAATAAATAAATAAATAAATAAATATTTGGCGCAACAGCTCTTTCAGTGGCATCGCCTAGCTTCTCACAACCACTCATCTTGTGTGCGTTATATTTTTCACACGAATGGAAGGGACCTGCAGTTTAGTGCCGAACCCGAACGGCGATTTGAGAAACTTTTTCGTGACAATACTCTCGCATGTTCGTCAGACGCTCGCGAGAGGCGGGACCGTGAAAAAAACTTTTTGGTATTTTCTGGGATTCGAACTTGGTACCTCATGCGTAGTGATCCGACACACTAACCACTTACGCCACGGCGCACAGTGGTCAAAAAAGTCGATCTAAGTGGACATAATTCAAAAAATGTTGGGTTCTGAAATTATTCACATATAGGTTGCAAAAAAGCCAAGGCATCATGGCTAAGAAAATGTTAAACATCCCTGGTAAAATAACAGCGCTACGCGAGTTCAAAGTCACAACATTGATAGACCTGAGAACGAAGAAAAATGTAAACAAAACTCAGCCGTCAAAGTAAGCACATCTACTAAGTTAAGTGAAGTGATTAAATTTAAATTAAATAATGGAGGTTTTTACTGAAGGTTAGTGTTTTATATAATTGAAACAATATTTTGAAAATTATTTGTTTTACTATTCGTTGAGAAGCATTTTAATTAGCTTTTTGGTATTTAAAACAACAAAAAAAAAAAGGTTACAGTTTGGTAGAGCGTCAGTGTGATTGTCCAGTGTCGTCCATTTAAGTTTGATGTTTTTGTTTAGCTTGACTTGTAAGCTAAACCCTCGGTTCTTAAACTGTGTTCCGCGAAACCCTAGTGTTTGACGCTTATATTTTCTTTTTATTGAAGTGTGAGCTACCCATAATTCAAAAAACGCAAACAAAAATGGAACAGCAACATCCAGTTTCCAAAGAAAATTACGTGCAAAATATCTGACCAGATTGAATGCAACTCGATGACAGCACGGATGTTGCCGGCTTTTCAATACTTCTTGTATTCGTGAGGTATACCTTCGACACATCTATTCTACAAGATTTGCTCATCTGCACACCTTTGGAAACCAATACAACTGGTGAAGAAATATTAAAGGCCATAAATTGTTTTATAAATAAACACAACATTAGTTGGGAAAAATGTATTGATGTATGTAGCGACGGAGCCGCAGTAATGGTAGGAAAAGTTAAAGGGGTCGTGTCAAAAATGAAAAACATTACGTCAGGAAGTAACAGCAGTCATTGAATTTTGCATCGTTATGCACTTGTGGTAAGAAGAATGCCAACTGATTTGAAAAAAGTTCTTGATGAAGCTGTGAAGATTGGAAATTTCGTAAAAAGTCGTCCTCTCCAATCGAGATGGTACAAAAAAGTGTGCAAAGATATGGGAAGTCAGTACGAAGCACTTCTTCTGCACACGGAAATAAAATGGCTTTCCTGAGGAAAAGCTTTATTTAGATTATTTCAACTTCGTGATGAGTTGAAAGTTTTCCAACTGGACAAACATATGTCTTCATCTGCAAACCTTTTTGATGTATTGCATGATGAGCAATTGATAACAAAATTAGCTTATCTTGCAGACATTTTTGAAAAGTTTAACGGAACTACTACTGCTTTGCAGGGAAAATCTATAACAGTATTTTTTGCGAGAGACAAACTGGCAGCTTTAAAAAGAAAAATTAATTTCTGGCTTACCTGTGTACAGAAGAACAATGTTGAATGTTTTCCAGTTTTACATGAATTCTTCCAAGGAAACATGCTAGAGCTCAGAGTAGATATTGGCAATATGATCGCTGGACATTTGGTAAGTCTAGAAAGATCTTTATTAGATTACTTTCCAGATACGAAAACTTACATCGAGTGGGTACAAAATCCATTTCTAATGAAAACCCAGCCTACGACACTAAGCATTCCGGCAAACGAGTCTCTTTTAGATCTGCAGAGTTCTTCTTCATCAAAACATGTATTTGATTCTGTATCATTGAAGGAATTTTGGGTTGGTATTAGGAGTGAATTGTGGGCGCCGCGGCGTAAGTGGTTAGTGTGTCGGATCACTACGCATGAGGTTCCAAGTTCGAATCCCAGAAAATACCAAAAAGTTTTTTCACGGTCCCACCTCTCGCGAGCGTCTGACGAACATCCGAGAGTATTGTTGTCACGAAAAGGCTTCTCAAATTGCCGCTCGGATTCGGCATTAAACTGTAGGCCCCTTCCATTCGTCTGAAAAATATAACGCACACAACATGAGTGGTTGCGAGAAGCTAGGCCCTGGCACTTTAAAGAGCTGTTGCGCCAAATTTGCTCCCTTTTGTCACGACGTATCGCTGTGAAGCAGGCTTTTCAGCGTATACTAATGCAAAGACTAAATACAGATCGAGATTGGACGCTGCCCCAGATTTGCGAATACAGCTTTCGGAGATACTCGTAGAAGTCAATCTTAAAAAAATTATAAATCAAACAATGAAACAGTTTCATTCTTCACACTAACCTTGATAAAAATATCTTAAATAAAAAAATTGATTTTGAAATGTGTTGTTTTCATTTTTATATCGTTAAGAGTTGGGGTTCCAAAATATATTTGGGCCTTGTTTAGGGTTCCACGGCTTAATAAGTTTGAGAACCGCTGAGCTAATCGACTACGAAAGATTTTTTGCTTTTTTCTGCGGATGACGAAGTTATTACATTTTGTTCAGACAGTAGGCGGATTTCCAAAGAGAACTATTTGATATTTTTTTAAAAATACTCTATAGTCACCATCGATCACAGGGTTGAATCCTGAGCTTCTATCGGCTTTTTCGATAATTTTGCACACGATTTCCAGTGGTTTTGCAATTGATGTTGAGAAGTTTAGAAGCTTCTGTACAAAAACTGCAGAGCTATTTGTAAAACTCTACCCATGGTATTACATGCCTGTGATTGTGCACAAAATATTAATTAACGGGCCTGACGTTGTGCAAAACTCAATAGTTCCGATTGGGCAATTAACGGAGGAAGCACAAGAAGCCAGAAATAAGGATTCTAAATATTATCGAGAGCACAAAAAAAAAAATACAAATATTTGGCGCAACAGCTCTTTAAAGTGCCAGGGCCTAGCTTCTCGCACCCACTCATGTTGTGTGCGTTATATTTTTCACACGAATGGAAGGGACCTACAGTTTAGTGCCGAATCCGAACGGCGATTTGAGAAGCTTTTTCTTGACAACAATACTCTCGGATGTTTGTCAGACGTTCGCGAGAGGTGGGACCGTGAAAAAACTTTTTGGTGTTTTCTGGGATTCGAACTTGGAACCTCATGCGTAGTGATCCGACACACTAATTGAGAGCACAATACTCGCAAAATAAGCAAGGTAAGCACCATGCAAGATTTGTTGCATATGCTGCTTATTTCGTCAGATCCTATGGTGAGCTTCTAACGAGAAACATCCAAAATGAAGTTTTCTGCTTTATCTTCAGATGTGGCAGACTTGCTTTGAATTCCTGAAGATATGCTTGTTTAGGAAAACGAAGATGAAAACGAGGATGAAAATGATGATTCTGAGGCTGATTGCTCAGTGCTAAGCATTGTACCTAGTGCAGACTAAAAGTGTTATATCTTTTTTTGTTGAATAATTATAATCCTAAATCTTTTTTTTTTTTTTTCTTTCTTTATTTCCTTATTGAATAAAAACATTACTTTATTACTCGAAAACTAAATTAAAGATACATTTTTTCGTGAAAATGAAGTTTTTGGTGTATTTTCTCTCACTTTTGTTCAAAAACAAGCCTTATAATTGGATAATTTTTTTTTCTATTTAATTTTCAATAAGTACCCCTCAGCAAGTGGTTTAGAATCAAAAAATAATTTTGTCCAGATAAATTGCTGCTTTTGACCACTGTGCGGCGCCCTCCTTAATGGGGGGAAAAAAAACAGCCATAACAAAACAACTTGTGCGGTCTTGAAGCAAATTCGGAGAGGCCTAGGTTTAGAATAAGCGCAAAAATTAAGTGAAAGTTGCACTAGACGAAATCGCTTTTACCTGATAGGCAACTTTTAAAGTTATTGTCAAACAATATTTTTTTAATTTTTTTTACTAAAATAAAAATGATTTATCTATCGATCTATCTGATTTTGAAGAAAAAAGTATTGTTGTCCACTATAGATAAAGAAATTAATCTACAGTTAAGCACATCCCCAAAACCATTAAACACAATAAAAGCAAAGCCATGAGTATAATCACCTTTCCACCAACGAAACAAAGCCAAAATTTACCAAAAAAAAAATCAAAAATATAATTTAAATTTAGTTATTTTTTTTTTTGTTGTTTTTATTTATAACATACAATAATAAAAGTTTTGTTTTTACAAAAGATAGTGATAAAAATGTGTTATAGGTATCATTATAAATATATATGTATAGAGTTTCCATATAAAAACAGCATAAAGTTAGCATTATTAAAATTAGTATTAAAAGACATCATTATCAACATTGTATACCTTTTACCTCTAGCATATTATATTTTAACAAATTGAACTATCTATATCCTAATGGTATTTTATATGTATAATTTACATTGGTAGAAATTAAATATATGTATGTATATATAAAAGAAATTATGTGTATTAAACAGCACAGAAATAAAATACTATTCGTTAAAAAAATGGATTCATTTTTAAGTAGATCTAGTTATTGTTAATTTATTTAAAAAAAAACAAAGAAGTGTTAATTTAGTAAAAATTAAAGTTTTAGCTTCTAAATACTGCTTCAATTTCATCGAGTGGATTCCTAGAAACAATGTAAAAGTAAAAGAAAAAAGATTGTGTGAATGCGAAAAAAATTATCTTTATTGGATAAATAAAGAGTGAACCAAAGAAATCAAATATATAAAGCATTAGTGAGGTGAAAGAAGTGAAGAGAAATGTAACGAAATTACATAGCAACATTCAAGCACAACAAAGGTGTGATTGTGTGCGCGTCTTGTACCTATAGTGCTTTCGGTTTTTATAATTAAGATAAAATCTTATATTAATCTAATAAATCACTTTAACAATTGACAAACATAGTTTATGGAAAGTTGGCGTTGGGCGCAATTAATACCTACTAATTCAGTGTATAAACATTTGTAAGACAGACAAATTCAAAAATCCATTCGGTACAATATATATGTAGGTGCGCTTTATTGGTATTATACATACATATATAGATGTATAAACAAGATCATCCGCGCTAAAGTCCACTGTCAAAAAAATATCCGTTTACATAAAAATAAAATAAAAATTCCGATAACAATATCCATTGATCGTAACGCGAGTCTCGCGGACACAAAACATGCGGAATTTCTAGCGAAAGGCCAAGAAACTGCCAGCTTACTTTAAACCTGGAACGCAGAATCCACATCCACGCCCAGTCAATGAAGAAGTAGTACCTCTATCCAGTTTAGAAGAGGTTAGTGCTACTATTAAAAAGCTGGAAAACAACAAAGCCGCTGACTCTGATGGCCTAGCCCCGAAGCTTTTCCAGTACGTAGAAGATGCCTTGGTTAGATGTGTGCATCAAGTCATCACCCAAGTACGGGTGGACGAAAACGTGCCCGAAGCCTGAAGTATCATCTCTATATGCACCATTTTTGAAAAATGCGATCCCATGTTTTGTAAGAATTACTGAGACATATCCATACTAAATGTCGCATATAAGATCATATCGAACGTACTGTGTAAACGTCTTAAGTACTTTTGCACCACAATAATCGGCAGGTACTAGTGTGGCTTCCAGTCCGGCAGATTGACGATAAATCATATTTTCACACTGAAGCAAATCCTGAAAAAGACCAAAGAATTTTAAGTCAAGAACAGGTGTTGGTGACCTGTTTATCGACTTTAAGCCCGCATATGATAGCATTCATCGTCTTGAGCTCCACAATGCGATGGCTGAATTCGGGATACCGTCACAACTAATAAGCTTAAAAATACGCGATGCTCTGTGCAATTTAGAAATGTATCGTCCGAACTATTTCAAATTTGTACCGAATTTCGGCAAGGAGACGCGCTGTTATGTGATAGTGTGCAGAGCGGGCGTTAACACGGAAGGCACTGTCTTCCACAAGTCCGTCTAGTTGCTGGGGTATGCAGATAATATTGACATTATCGGGAGATCTTAGCGTGTCGTCGTAGAAGCATTTACGGCAATTGAACATCAGACGCGACGATTTGGTCTTGAAGTTAGGACAAAACCAAGTATATCTTATCCACAAAGAAAAATCTGTTCGAAACGTAGGACAGAATGTCACTGTTGATGACCTTAATTTCGAGATAGTCAAGCAGTTCACCTACCGTGGAGTAAATATTTATCCCATAAACGACACCTTCGTATAGATTCGACGAAGAATAACCCCAGGAAATCGCTGCTACTTCGGTTAAGCAAAACAATGTGCTTAAACTTCTTATTTGTTTTTGTTTATTTATTTATCTACGAATTTAACAATCCAAAGACAATCATTGACTTAAGACTAACAATAATGATGACTAAAATACACGCCTGGTCACAAATACATTTAAAAAAAATTCTTCTTCTAGGTACACTCATTCGATTTGTTTTGAGCCAAAGGATTCCAAACAACACAAGCATATTTCAAAATGGGACGAAAAATACTACAAAATAAGGACCGTAAGGATCCTGGAAATCAAAAGAATTTCTTTTAAGAAATTCCGGGACTGAATTAGCTTTAGAAATCATAGAGCTTATTTGCAGATCAAATGTGACTTTGCAGTCAAACTTCTAACTCGACGGACTAAAATAATGCTCTACAAAACGCAAATCTTACCAGTCCTGCTATTGCGCCGAGTGCTAGACGATTAGTAAGAAAGCTGAAACTCTTTCGATAGAAAAATACTTAGTCGGATATAAGCTCATGTATTCGAGAAGAGCGAATGAAGGAGATTTATCCGCAAACTCTATGAACTATGGATGTAGCCCAAAAAGCTAAGATATGTTACGTTGACTACATTGGCACGGCCGCATCGAGTGAATGGACAACAGCCAAGAGAATCACAGCCCCCAGGTTTGAGACGATGAAAACCACCAAACCTCCGGTATAAAGACCAAGCAATCACGGATGTCACGAATGTCAGAAAACTTGGTCTGCGTAACTGGAAGCAGTGTTCCCGGAATAGACGAGGATGGAAAGATGCTGTGTCTCAGGCAGAGACTACAGGGGCCGGAAAGCCATAAAGTAAGTATCTGAAAACACAGAGAATTTAAAAAAAGCAAACGTGAGAAAATACTTGTGATCGGCAGTGTACGTAGATAGTTAATACAGGACCTAGAGTCCGGCAGCTATTTGTGCCTTGTGTGTAATATTTCTCACACACGCTATTTTCGTAACTACCACTGTTTAATGAAAGAAGATGTCCTCGATGATGGAATCTTTCTTCTTATTACTATTTCGGCGAGGTTATGATCTGAACTCAAAAGGTCATTAACCTCCGACTTCACTGTATTTCCACTGATCCGCCCATTTGACCTTAGAAAATAGTGGCAGGCCTCCCAATAACCGTATTATTCTTCGCAGTCGGCCACCTAATGCCCGCTCAATGATCTTCATGGTGTGTGAAACCAGCTTGATCGAACGTTTATTATCACAGTTTCGCGTATTACCCTTCCCTTTGTACATAGGGAGAAGGTTTTTTTTTGTTTGGGTTCAAAAGTAAGCATTCGACGATTGACCAGGTGCATAGAATTACTGACGTAATCGAGAAAGCATTTGAAGAAAAAAAGATTTGCTCAAGCGTATTTCTTGACGTCTCCCAAGCCTTTGATAAGGTGTGGCATGATGGCTTGAAATCCAAACTACGACAAGTTCTCCCTGTATGCCTATACGATATTCTAGAAACATGTCTCGGGAATAGACTCTTTCGTGTTAGACATGGAGTCGAATACTCCGAGATCAAAGAAATTTCGGCCGGCGTACCGCAAGGAAGCGTTCTTGAGCCGCTTCTCTATTTGCTATATACTCGTGATATACCGAACGAAGATGGCACTATCCTTGCTACTTTTGCCGATGACACCGCCATCCTAGCAGTAGGCAAAACAATCGAAGAAACGACTGCAAAACTGCAAAACGCACTGAATAATGTAAATGAATGGACGAGGGACTGGTGGATCGCCCTCAACGAATCTTAATCTGTTCACGTTAATTTCACTTACAAGAAAACTAAAAACTTGCCAATTGTCCTAAACTCGGCCCGATCTTTCAGTGGAAAGAAACCTGCCAAACGTTTTTATTTCATGATAGAAAAATTGCTTGATAAGTTAATACTTAGTTGCGATATCTAACAAATTTATATCGAAGGGTAGTGTTTTTTTAGTCAGTAAGAATCTTACACTACTATGAGCACGCGCTTGCTATTCTCATAGTGTCTATGGAAGATTTTTCACCTACCCTCGGGGGAAAAAAAAAAATGTTTAAGTTCCCTTAGCGTTGCACTTGTGAGGGTTAAATCGTCAGACGGTTAATCCGGCCTATTGATGTTATCGTAAACCACTTGACCATCGTACGGTTTAAAGGTTCCTTCCAGCAGGGACGCAAAGACGTCCGCTTTTTCTTTATCTTCCCTTGCCCATTCATTTTGATTTAATTTGATTGGCGGCGCGGGGACTTTGAGCCTTTTGGTGCGTTTTACAGCTTTCCAAAGTACATAATTGGAATCTTTTTTCGCTGTCAAACTTTCAAGGTAAGAGCCTATTGCACGATTCTTAAAATCCTTAATAGTCATCTTCAACAAATTGCACAGACGATTCAAGTGTGCTTTCTGCTATGGAGCACGACTCTGTTGCCATTTTTTACGCGCTTTTCTTTTTCCTTGACCAATTCCTTTATTTCCGGAGGATATCGTAAACTGTATCTGCCCGGCGTTTTCCTTGCATTGGGCGTATTATTCTAAGAGGTGAACTGTACGATCTCAATGAAGCGGTGAACTTCAACCTCAAGTTCATATGGTGTCGTAAGTGGAACGCTCAGTTCAACATTATCTTCAATTTCGTTCCTAAAGCCTTCCCAGTTAGTTGTTCTACCAGTCAATCTCGCTGGCTTTGGGTTATAGTCTTTTTTTTCGCTCAATGTCAAAATAACTGGGGAATGAGCAAACGACAGATCAAAGCTCTCTTTAAGTTTTATGTGGTTAGTAGGTATTCCTTTCACAACGAAAAAATCCATCAGGTCAGGTATTTTCGAAGTATCAGTTGGCCAGTAAGTTGGTTTACCCGTCGACAGGGAGAAGGTAACTCCATTGATTTGGTATTAGATCACCTCTCATAAGTTTGGAGACGAGAATTCTGAGCCATCTGAGCCCGATGTCTCCCACATTTTCCCAAAACATCCGAACCGCTTTTCGTTTTTTGGAGTAATTGACTAACTTCTTCGATTGTAATGTCGGGTATTTCTTCTCAATTAAGAATGACCCTTGGAAAGTATAGCCGGTAAAATTGTTTATTATGCAATGTATGAAGTCAGCCTAAGAATAATAGTATGAAGTCTACCAAAGAATTATAGTATGAAGACAGCATGTTTGACATGACTTCATCCTCATTCTTATTAGTGGTATCCTCTGTGTAAGTCGCAAAATAAACGAATCTAAGAAAAATGGAATCAGTGGAATTTCTGCTGTTTTATTCCAAATAAAATCCGAATTTAACACATTCAAAGTCCTTCACAACTCGCCACCTATGCAGAATTTTGTCGTCATCCACAAGAAACTGGCTATGAGCATTGTTAATGACCTTTGGCGAACGAATCTTCTGAGCACTCCTCCTTCTTTGGCATGCTATTTTGAAGATGGTTGCACCCTTGACAAATCGTCGCGGCTCCTGGATAGCCTGGTTTGTATCACCAATCGGGGAAGATATTTCCTCCAGCTCCCGATACAGGCCCACCGTACTCTGTGCTTGAAGATGGGCGCATTTTTTTTCGCTTGTCTCTTGCAACGTCTGTATTCCACTTCGAGGCGGGCTTTTCGTCTCTATTATTATACACTTTCAGCAAGCTTCGACAGCCCATTTCTTCTCATTTACTACTTCTTTAGCTTCATCACTTCACCACCATGTTTCTTTGACGTGTTGGTGATGGCCTTTAGAAACTCTTATCAGTGATTTGATCTTTTTAAGTAAGTTCGATGTAGGGAATCCCACTTATTTTGTGCTCTGTACTCTTCATTCTCATCTCCTTTGATGGTGTGAGAGAGGTAATTTTTCATCGCGAAAAGAAAAGCCTCACCTTTATCTTTGTTCAGATTATACCACTTGATTTCCTTAAAGACCCTTGTTTGTTTGCTTTTCTTCACTGTCTCGATATACATTTCTGTTAGTGGTAGACGGTGTTGCTGAGCGATCGCCTCTCCGAGGATCACAGTCCTTAATGGCAGTCTTCATAGCCTTCGTTTGACTTTCCGACATTTCCCTTCAAATATCCTCCAACAAACAGAAACTCTTCCTTGGTGATGTTCTTTCACTTTCACTTATATAGAAGCATTGTCAATATTTTGCACTTTTATTTTGAATTTCATCCTCTCGGCTTCAGCAACGATATTAAATGCAAAGCAAATACATAATTGGTATATAAACTCCAATAAAGCGTTTCGTTCTATTGTCAATAAAAAAATATTTAATTTAAACAAGAAAACAAAAACTGGGGCTTTTTACGTATTACCACAGAAGAAAGCAAAACTTTACCAGTAAATCGTACTTTTTATTTAACTAAGCACGAAATTAATGTAAATTAAATTTCTTTCTCTTACCCCAAATAAATATGTATAGGTATTGTACCAACATACATATGTACATATCTATATGTATGGCTCTGTCGATTATATTACAAAAGCTCAGCCCACAAAAATGTTTGTTCCTTTTCGACAAAAGTTTAATAAAACAAAAAATTTACATTCCGTATTAACGTTATCTGAGAATTGTGGGTTTTCATTTCGATTTCGACGAAAGACATTTGAATTTCTCTTTTCTTAAATTTTTCCCTGGAAGGGGCGTAAATGAGAAAACTTTATTTTCTTTATTTTTTTGCTTACTTTCGCCTTCGCCTTTGCTTTTTTTTTTATCGAATGTTGTTGTCGTTGTCTTAAATCCAAGGAGACACCCTTAAGGGTAAAATCAACTTTTTGAACCATTTTCTTCTCGTTTTTATCGAAAATCATTGGCAAGAGTGGTATTTTGTTTGGTGATCCGTTTCACTGACACCCGTGTCATTATAGCCAAAATGAAAGAGCAGATTCCTTATTAAGGAATAATTACCACACCCTGACTAGGTGATTCCATTAACTTATCTGCGCCTTGAGTAATTGGTAATAATGATACAATAATGAAAAGGTAAAAACTACCACGTAGACAGGATATATAGAATTCGGGGCAGGATACAAAAAAATTCCAATCTTGAGAATGAAACCCAATTATTTGGTTGGTTTCACACAACCCTAATTAAAATATTGAAAACAGTGTTTCACCCAGAAAAAAAAATGTCTCATTCATAAAATTGATTTCAGCTGCGGGTATCCTCAATCATTTCAAAGCGACTCTCAATATACCCGAATAGTATCAAATAAAAACAAAATGCCTTTTTTCCTGGTAATTGAAAAACATGTTTTTTTTTTCCTATTTCCTAGAGAGACTTACTCCACAATGTGTAGTAGGTCCCATACTCGTACATCTTGAACAATAGAAACAGGGGGAAAAAAAGTACAGCCAAATGAATGTCCTAGTTGTAGCCTGTGAAAAACACATTATATTCGCGCGCACATATGCGAACATGGTATGGAGCCGGGTAATAAATTCTGCCTCCAGTCACTCATAAATTAAAACCCAGTGTGGTTAATGCCCTTGTTCGTGGAGTCATGAAGGATTTTTTCTCGTTGTGATTCGTTGATCCTCCTACTGCATGCCGAAACGTAGATTCAAACGAATTTTTATTGAGTTTGTAGATTGCTAAGAACATTTGTTACTGGAAGATATATGGTGGGTTTTATTATAAAATTGTCGCAATAAGTGTATATAAGCGAATATGGATTGCTTTGGATGGCTTTATTTTATTTTTAATTTAAATAAAATCTCATCGCATAAGCTATGGCCTTACAACTGAGGGATTATTTTCACTGTTAGGATTACAATTGAATGTTGGAATGTAATTGGGTCGTTAGGCTTGGATGTAGTACGAACGTTATTGGTTCTCAAGCCGCAGGACTTTTGGCGTTCTAAATTTCCTTCTTTTTTTTTACTACGTTGGATAGGAAAAAATAAATCGACTGCGAATAATGTGCGAGAGCCAATGTGTATGTACGAACTCAAATTCAATCTACTTCACTTCCCAGAAACAATTAATTTTAGAATACCAAATAAAAGCGAACGACATGAAAGTGAATGAATAACTAATTTAACATTTCTGAATCAAGGGGTTTTTAACTGCAGTTAAGTTTTAATTAATCTAATTCAATATTCAAAGGTCGGTAATGGCGTACCAAGTTTGGAAACCTGAGGTTCCTTAATTGAACAGCCTCTCTGCTCTATTTGCATACACAAACAATAAAACTAGAAAATACTGTCAAAGCCGTTAGGTGTATACAATATTCATGCAGTTCTGTGAAACAATTACTTTAGCTGAATATGAAACAATTTTGGTTCCATCGGTCTGATTGACAGTCTATCATGATTTGTATCATATTTTGTGAGGGGCTGCAACAAATTGCGAATAACAAATATTTCTAGCCACTTTTGGGGGTTACTCGGTATCCAACGTCAAAAAGAATTATTTGCTATTATGGGGCACATCAAATGAAAGCTGAAGGCACAGTGGGATTGGCCACGAAATCCCGTCCCACAAAATCTCGTTCACAGAATCCCGCATCACAAAATACTCCCGCACAAAATCCTGCCGCACAGAATCTCGCATGTACAAAATCCCGCATAACATGTGTGTATTAAGCATCTAAAAGCACTGAATGTGTTATACACACGTAAGGGAATGTAATTCTGGTGTGTATGAGTAGAACGTATACCCGCCTTTAACCATGAGGAGTATCCTCGTTATTTTGTGTCTGAGCAACAGTTGGAGTTGGACTAATTAAATTTCTCAATTTCTTGAAATGAAGAACTGCAATATGTGTAAAAGTTAAATAAGTTAAAATTTGAGGAGAATTAAACAGAACTTTGGTGAATAGCTTCACGGGTTAAAAGGATTTAATACTATAGGGAATTCTTCGACTCACATACCGAACGGCCTTCGAGGCGAATTAAACAGACCTTTGGTAACTCGCTTCACGAGTTAAAAGGATTTAATAATATGGGACATTTTTTGACTCATACAGCGGACGGCCTTTGGCGTCACATGTAGAAAGAATGCATCTACTGTTCCTCAACTTCAAATGAATAACCAAATAATCGATCCCAAAGAGACCTTGCATTTACTGGGTGGTACAGTAAACTCTGGAGTAACATGGCATGACCACATATCCAACATCGCAAAATCAGCTTCCATGAAGTTGAGTTGTCTTTTCACATCAAAGAAGTACTTTACACCGCCGCAACTTCCTCTTTTATATAAAACACAAGTAAGACCGGTACTTGAGTACTGCTTACATGTTTAGACTTCAGCCCCTAAATCTACTTGACAGCATCCAGAGACGAGCAGTTCGCTTAACAGAAGATGCAGCACTTACGACCAACCTTCCATCTTTGGCTCATCGAAGACAGGTGGCAGATTTAAGCCTACTCTTAGATACTACCATGCCAGATGTTCGGCAGGATGCCGCGTGGAAGAATACTTCCAAACCAAACCAAGAGAACGACAGCCAGTTACATTCAAACTTACCCACAGGTAATAAAAGAGATGATTAAGGAAAAGAGAAAACCGCGCACAAAATGGCAACAAACTCGGGCTCCGCAACATAAAGCACATCTTAACCGTTTGCGCAACTCACTAAAAAGATATATTAAAGACCTTAAGAATAATGAAATACAAACTTACCTAGAAAGTTTAAAGGCGCAAAAAGATTCTAATTACTCGCTTTGGAAGGCTATAAAAGTTATTAAAAAACCTCAAATTCAAGGCGCACCAATTAGGAAAAATCAAGACGAATGGGCCAGGCATTATAATGAGAAAGCGCAAGTTTTTACCGCCCACCGAGAACAAACTTTTAAATCGTTTGATGGACAAGATCTTATTGAATATTGTAATAAGAAATGCAACAATAACCGAACTTAAGGAAGAAATAAAGAAACTTAAACCTAAGAAGGCTCCTGGATACGACCTAATCACGGGAGAGGTTTTTAAAGCACTACCAAGAAAAGCTTTAACGCCGCGCTAAGACTAGAATATGTTCCCAGTCAAAGGAAAGTCGCCGAAGGATTAATAGTCCTTATGCCCGGAAAACCCCCGAATGAAAAAACATCTTATAGACCGATTTCGCTTGTTCCAATTATATCCAAAGTGTTCGATAGAATATTGATTAGGGGAATACAGCCGGTAATAGAAGAAGGGCATCTCATCCCGGATCATCAATTCGGATTCAGAAGTAAGCATTCTAAAGCAATAATCGCAACTCGGACCTCATTGGTTACGATATCGCCTCTGCGCAAAGCAAAGTAAGCATTCTACAGTTGAACAAGTGCATAGAACAACACATGTAATCGAAAAATCTCTTGAAGAAAAAATGATTTGTTCAAGCGCATTCCTTGACGTCTCTCAAGCCTTTGATAAGTTCTGGCATGAAGGCTTAAAGTTTAAATTACGACAAGTTCTGCCAGAGCACCTATATAATATTTTGAAGAACTACCTTACGAATAGATTATTCCGCGTCAAACGTGGAAACGAATATTCGGATTTTAAGGAAATAATGGCGGGGGTGCCGCAAGGAAGCGTTCTTGATCCAGTTTTATATTCATTATACTCTCGTGATATACCGCAAGTAGAAGGCACTGAGCTAGCTACATTTGCCGACGACACTGCTATCTTGGCAGTAGGTAAAACGGTCGAAGATACTACAGAAAAACTGTAAGAAGCTTTGGATAGAGTAAATGAATGGACAAAGATTTGGCGAATCGCACTCAACAAGACCAAATCTGTTCATGTAAATTTTACTTACGAGTATAAGAAAATAAATAATTTGCCGATCTTTTCAAACTCGGTTCAAATTCCGTTTGCAAACGAGGCTAAGTATCTTGGAATGACACTTGATGCAAAGCTGAAATAGAAAACGCACGTAAAGAAAAAACGCAAAGAACTACATAATTAATATAGAGAAATGTATTGGTTACTTCGAAAATATTCCAAGCTTAATATAGAGAACAAACTGCTTTTATATAAACAAGTGCTAAAGCCTGTATGGACATATGGAATACAACTCTGGGGTTGTACCAAAATAAGTAACATGAACATTTTACAAACTTTTGAAAACAAAGTGCTAAGAGGTATTGTCAATGCGCCATGGTATATCAGAAATAGCGATATCCATAGAGACCTTGACATTAAAACAATCGAAGACGAAATCAAAAACTACGCGAGAAAGCATAAAAGTCGACTAGAAAGTCACGTTAATATTACAGCAAGTAATATTTGGATGAAAGAAATTTACTACGCCGTCTACAAAGAACCAAACCTTTAGACGTAGCGCGGTAAGTAACCGCGTAAGTAAACTGAGGAGCTAACAGGAACTTCTAATGGGAAGGTACCTGCAAAACGTCCTTATTTCGTGAAATGAAAGCTACTTGATAAGTCGAATACTTAGTTGCAGTAAAAATAAAAACAAGTCTGTTTTGAAGGGAAGTTTGTTAGTGGGTAAGAATCCCACACTACTATGAGCACGCGCTGTCAATCCTCATAGTGTCTTATTGAAGATTTTCACCTACCCTCGGAAAAAAAAGAAGATATTCGGCAGATCTGAACAGAATGATCCCTAGAAACCCGACCTTTCAACGTCCTATTTACCAAGCAGGCCTATAGAGCACACAACTTTAATGTTCTTCTAGCAACCGCAAGAACATCATTTTAACAAAATTTATTTTATTACAGGAACTCACTTATTATTTGGAACTTACTCCTAGGCGAAATATTTCCAGAAAACTATAATAGGCCAATCCCGTGCGGGATTTCTGTCGATATTCTGCAGGCGGGATTTTGTGCATGCGGAATTCTGAACAGCGGTAAAACGTAGATCACCTCATTGATAAAGGGGCACTTTAAAGATTTCATGTTTTCTCCAATTCTGTATATTATTCAACATCAGATTTGTCTGGCCTGGGAAGCTATGAATAAGCTGTGTTTGCAGATGACACATTTATTTATACATAGGATGTAATTGGTTTCAATATTCAATTGATTTACAATACACACATCGCACTTCCTTCATTGAAATGTGGTTGATTCCATGCATAATAGGTTAAAGAAATCTTGCTAAGAAATTTGACTAATTGACAGTGCTGTCGCGGGAAGGAAAATCCGAGCGAATCTGACTATTTATTATTATGGTAAGCGAATCAAACAACTCACATTCGCCTTAATCAGGAAAAAAAATGAAATAGTCAGCGACTGATTTGACGAATGAAATATCAGACCAACATTGTTTTTAATTCAACCTATTCGAAATAATTGATTGATTCAGGAAGGTTCGCTGTTCGTGTCTACATTTTTCAGATGCTTCGCCGAACAAATCTGACATGCAACAATGGATGTAACGCTTTTAGCTAAATATACAGGATTTACATCTCGAATAGCGTTGAGAATGGTGTCACTTAAATTGATTTGTTTAGTGATTTGCTCACACAAGGTCCTGTAGTAGCATTAGTAGTTTTCTATTTCAATTACTTTCGGTTCAGAAAAACATTGGAATTTTAGAATCAGCTAAGCCTGCAAGGGTCCCTTTTTAGGGAAATAATACCAGAAATCTTAAAATAATAGTGGAAAGTCTAATATCGAAAGGAGTAGCTATTTTGAGGCGCTATATAAATACGAATAAATGTATTGCAACTTTTACAGCAGAAGGCTTCTGGTCGCACTGGTCACCTCACTCGTTGTTATTAGAACGTTTAATTCTTCCATATACCACTTTCTTTTACTGGGGTTTGCTCTTTTTCTCGATTTTTTTCTATAAACCTATCGTTGTACATATGTATGTACTCATAACTATATAATTGTTACATAAGCTTTGTACGGAAGCTCATAATTGGGCAATACAATCTCTATCTTTAAAATTCCGCACAGCACAATCTTCGAACTCATATACGAGTACATTTGTACAAGTATGTTATATGTGTCAAAATGAACGTCTTAGGAAGTTGTTTTACATACTCTGTTACATAGTCACTAACATAATAGAATACACTTTTAATTTTTTTATCAAATCAATTTGCAAGATACAGCAAAGTTTTGGAGTGTATAATACTTCTTGCAAAGGCGATAGGTACAAACAAAGTTGGTTTGAGTGGAAACGAATTGTATGCTGTGATAAAATACACACATACCTTTTTTTTTATTTTTACTATTTAATATTATATGTTTAACAAACTGTTATATAATAAAAGAACAAGTATTTGTTTAATATTTTTGCACCCGAATACTTTACTATACTAGGGTCTTGGACGCACTGCGACCTATATGATATATTAAGCCAGCCCGATGTTTAGCCGAGAACTGGGTTAAGGCTGTTGATAAACTTCAAAGAAAAACTCCAGGATCAATGTTTCAAATGTCTGAGATCTGATGCGAGATTTTTTTGATCGAGACAGTCCCAAGTTTGGATCCTACCGTGTAGGATTTCAATGCCATAAATGCTGCCTGGGTGTCCGAAAAGATAAAAATACGGGTGCCCTCAACCCTTCTGCGTAGGCATTCTCGTACACAGAGATCGGTTGCATGGACTTCCGCCTGAAATAGTGTTGGTGATTTCCCAAGCGCTGCTGTACATTGGAACCTGTGCCGGTCATTGAGGAGTTTTCGTGAATCAAGATATTTCATAAGCTGACGATTTATCAGCGTTTCCATGACCTTGGAAAGAAGGGACGTAAGTAAGTGCAATGGATCGGTAATTGGACGGGGAGGAAGATTCGCCTTTTTTAGGGACGGGCTGGACAAATGCTGTTTTCCATCTACTCGGAAAAAGCCCAGAAGAGTAGGACAGACAGAAAAGCTTACGCAGAGGTTTTGTCAGCGTGGAAGAACACCTTTTTATCAGCGAGGCTATGATCCGAAAACAAGGGATCACAACCCTCCCACTTCACCGCATTTCTACTGATCCGCCTGTGGGGTTCACTTCAGAACTATGGGGGAGATACCATCTGGACCAGCGGATTTGTGTATGTTAAGACCTTTGAGTACTCCTGCAACTGTACGAGTGCGAAAGTGGACTTGTCCCATGGAAAATTCGATGCTCTCAAGTACAGGCGGAGACAAAGCACTATCTGGCATGGTGGAGTTCGCTGCAAAGTGAGCAGCAAGCAAATTAGCTTTGTCTAAGGAGCTGACAGTTGGAATGTCATTGTAAATGAGCGTTGGGATGGAAGACAAGACAGAATTTTTAATATTTTTGACGAATGACCAAAAATGTTTACTACCTTTGGGACATTGTAGAATTTTTTGTCTCAGTTTCTGGTCATGTAAGAATTTTACACGTCGAATGTGGGCATTGCAGTCATTTCTGGATTGTTTAAACTTCTTTCGGTTTTCCTCAGATTTGTTGGCTTTATAAAACTGAAAACTTACCTCTTTCAACCTGATAGCCTCTTTACAGCTCTGGTCAAACCACGAGTTTGCCTTAGGTTTGATGCTTTTTATTTTGTTAGGAATAAAGGCATCCATACCTAAGAGAATGGTGTCAGTAATCATATCGGCGGCGGCATCCACGTCGCTATCGAGGAAGCATAGCGACCAGTTAAAACTCATAAAGAAACTATTAAGGCCGTCCCAATTGGATTTCTCGTAACGTAATACTTTTCTTTTGGGAGTTTTTTCTTTAACTGAGTCGTCAGAGTACGAGAATTTAACCGATATGATGTTGTGGTCAGACCGGCCTAGAGGCGCTATCACATCAATGATGTATTTATCAGGGTGTGAGGTAATAAACAAGTCCAGAGTGTTGGCAGAATGACTTGCAATGTCCGATATGCGTGTAGGCTCATTTACAAGCTAAGTCAAATTGTTTATCTCAGCGAAGAGTTCAACATACCTTCCTTCGGGTGTTGTCTGGCCAGAATATCAAAGCCAATCCGAATTGTATATATTGAAATCGCCCGCAATGACGATTTCAGTATGATGATACAGGGAGACAATTCGTGTGATGGAATCGGAAAACGCATCAAACTCGTTAAAAGTTTAGTTGCTATCCGCACTAGGGCTTCTGTAAATAAAACAGTAGTGAATTATTTGCTTACGGACGGTGAATTTTAGCCATTTGTAATTAAATTCCGGATTGGAACAGTGGCCATACTGTGGTTGAACTTGGTAAACTATATCACTACGGACGTAAATGGCGTGGCCGCGATGGGGAAAGAATAATGGCACTAAGTTATATCCAGGCAGCTGGATATAACTTAGTGTTATATGTTCAACAGTATTGAACATAAATGTAAAAGAACTTTCAAAAATGACAGTAGGGTTTGAAAGTTATCTGAGATGGCTAGGATATGTAGAGCGAATGGACATCAACGCTCCGGCCCGCAGAGTCTTCAAATCTAACCCAGAGGGACGACACAATAGAGGCCCTTCTCGCCGGAGGTGGCGCACACAAGTTCGACCAACTTATAGTGCGCAACTGAAAGCAGTTAGCTAAAGACCAAGCTGAATGGAGAGGCTTGTTGGTGGAGGCCCAGGTAATTAAGTTTGAAAGTTATCCCTACTGGAAGATCTATCAGTCTTAAAAAAAGCACCAATTATCAGGTTGTAGCATAAGTATTGCGCTTTTTTTTGTTATTTTCAAATTGTCATAACATACACAAAATCAATTTAATGTTGAAATTGTTATTGATATTAACAAGCAGCAAGCAACCAAAGAAAATTTCGTTGTGTTAACATCATTGTAAGCTTTTTGAAATGAATGTATCGGAAGAGCATATTCGGCATATTTTATTGCTTTTGTTCCGAAAAAACTAGAATGGAAATGAAGCCGTTAGAGAAGTTAAAAATGTGTATGGAGACAGTGTTTTCAGCGAGTCCAAGTATCGGCCTTAGTTTGCAATGATTAGAAATGACAATTTCGATTTAAATGGTAAACCTCGTTCGGGTAGGTCAGAAAAGCTAGCCAATAAGCTCCTGAAAACCACCGTAGAAAGAAATCTCACTGCTAATATAAGGGAACTCTTAAAAGAACTCAACGTAGGCCATATGACCATCCATCGACACCTTACAAAGATGGGAAAATGGCTACCACACCACCTATCGCAAAAGATTCGATGCTTGCACTGCTCTTCTGTCGCGTCAACACGTAGAACCGTTTTTGAATCGAACCATTACTGGAGTTGAAAAATTGTATTAAACGTCACCACCATCGGCGCCAGATCAGCACAACATCCCAGAGATGGACTTCACCCACTCAAGGTATTACTTTGTATACGGTAGGCTGCTGAGCAAATAATTCACTTTAACCTGTTGCCCCATAACCAGACTATCACCACAGAAGTCGACTGTCAACAGTTGTGCAAATGAAAGCACAGAAAAGTTTTATTCCATTAGGATAACGCTCGCCGGCATACAACTAGGACCACCTACACACAATTACAGGAATTCGGTTGGGAAAAATTAACCCATCCGCCTTATTCTCCAGACTTAACCCCTTCAAATTTCTACTTGTTCCGAAGTCTGCAAAACGTCATTGATGGAAATAATTTTAGATCTCGAAATGATGTCCAAGAAGCTTTTGGGATATTGTTTTTGTCAAAGCCAAAGAATTTTTTTTACATTAAAACGACTAAATTAAAAAATTCCGCAATACTTGCATATGTTGTATGTACATATGTATTTCAAAGATTTGTTTGATCTTTTGTAACATTTTTCTGTATCATATTTGTTTGAGAACACAAAACACTGTCCTTACATGTGACCATTGTTTTATTACTGAAAAAAGTTATACAATTTTTTTTTGTCAAAGATCTTTGAAATATAAAGCAGCTAGCTAAAACTGAGTAAAAGCAATTAACTTTAAAGGACCAACACCAACTTCCATATAAGTTAAACAATTCACCCAATTGTCTTAGAAATAGGAAGAACAAACTGCACTAAACCATTATTCATATTGTTTATTCTAAAAACCGAAAGCCATGAATTATACATTACCCTCTGCAGTGCAGTGTGCATGGACAGTGATATTTGTTTCTTTTGCTTGTGTGTGTGAGTGTGAGTATTTGTGTGAGAATGCATCATACAAAATATTATCTTTAAGTCTAACTTTCACCGCAACTAACAAACAAAACCAACAAAAACAAAAAAAAAAAGCGAAATGAGAAAATAATGGAAAATAATTGAATGTTCGAAGATGAAATTGCATTGTAGTGCACTTACCTCGTATCCTCGGAATCACAGTTTTCATTATCATCGCCTCCATTATCACTGTTTGCATTATCATCCACATCCTCTGGGTGGTGCTCGTAGTGCTCCATTATGTCATTGGAACCGTCCAGTAATCTGCTCTTCTTATCACGTCTTAGGGTTGCGATTTTCTTCTCTTCTTCTTGTTTCAACTTTTCAACTTCGTCCTTCGACAGGAAGGAGAAAACTTTTTCTAATTGAAATGAAAAAAAAGGCAAGTAAATGAGAGGATACATCAAATCATAAAAATGAAATAGTCGTCTGCGTCGCTAAGTGCTTACAAGAAGGATCTGGATGGAATGTTAAATAGAGATGACCATGGCTAACTAATTTATTTTTTTCCAGTTGATACAAAGGCACTAATTGTGCATCGTTAAAACAGCAAAATAACAAAGTTGCATTCGCAGACGAATAATATCCACTTAACGAGGGTACTTTCGAAGCATGAATTAGTTAAAGCGGAGGGAAGTTCTACTGAAAGCAGGAAAATTGAGTGAAATAACTTGGGTCTGTAGTAGCTAGTATCGGAAGTTTAACCCTTTGAGACCTAATTTAGTTTGCAATATAAAAAAGAAAGAAAAAAAACTTTATTTTTTCAAGGAAACATTAGAAGATAAAGAAATACCAACACAATTGGGGCCTATGTTGAGAATAATTAACCATTCCTTTTTTTGACGAAATGTAGTCCCTCGAGTCGAAGTCGCCTCGGGATTACAATGAAATTGTGTGATTCCCATATCCCAATTCACACTTGGGTAAAGCATTCAAAGGTGTACATGGACTACGTAAAAGTCTGACTTCACTCTTAAAAATACGAAATTTCGCCAGCGGATTGAAGTTTATTATGAATTCGTTGATTTATGAAACATTAACTTCTCATGGGCCATTCATCAACACCCGGAGAAGAAATTCTCAACAGGGAACAAGCTATTTTATTTTGGGATCCTGATCATCCTGTATTGACTATACCTAGTACTTTTATAAATGATATTACAGCTCTTAACCGTTCGCTACCGTCTCTTGTGTTGCGTTGCGTCATTTGTGGTTTCATATTTGGTCTGTTCATTGAAATATTTAAATTAAAATTCGTCAAGTTTTTAACATGGCGTGGAGTGATAGGGGGCATACAAAAGACATACTGGCCATTGGCTGACTAACGCGCTAATGGAGAAGGTTGGGTAAGGTTTGGTTCAAATGGCTGCAAGGATACGCCGACACACTTAGAACAGAGATGGGTCATTTTTGATACCACATGATTCATGTTATTCCTACCGTTTGAACTACTGAAGCGTAAGAAGCTATTAATATCTATGTTCATCAGATTGCCTAATTCGTTGTAATAGAGAGCTCATAAGTGAAACTTTTTTCTGTGGGAGAGAAGTGAGGTTGTACAAAGAAGGTGAGCAATAGTTTCTTCCTCTTCTTCGTCCACATAACTTCTGCAAACATCGTTCGAATATACGTCAAGCCTTGTTGCATGCTTGCCTATTAGACAGGGGCCTTATTTTGTATTGCGTTTCTATAGCAAATGCATACAAGCTCAATTTCCAAGTAATTTAAGTGACGTTTAAGGCCCCAGTAAATAAATAAATATTTGGCGCAACAGCTCTTTAAGTACCTAGGCCTAGCTTCTCGGAACCACTCGTATTGTGTGCGTTATATTCTTCACACGAATTGAAAGGACCTACAGTTTAGTGCCGTATCCGAAGGGTAATTTATTTTGAGAAGCTTTCTCGTGACAACAATACTCTCGGATTTTTATCAAATGTTCGCGAGAGGTGGGACCGTGAAAAAACTTTTTGGTGTTTTCGGAGATTCGAACTTGGAACCTCACGCGCAGCGATCCGACACACTAACCACTTGTCTCACGGCGCCCCTATTAGACAGTGCCCAGTTATAACACCGATATATGTTGAGAGAAATCAAACTCTTAAAGCGTTTTAAATCCAACTAGTGCAAAATATGTTTTGTCGCTGGACATGTTGTTTCACGTGTCCACCTAAAATTTGTTCTTTCGATAGCCAAATACAAATACAAATATTTGGCGCAACTGCTCTTTAAAGTGCCAGGGCCTAGCTTCTCGCAACCACTCATGTTGTGTGCGTTATATTTTTCACACGAATGGAAGGGACCTACAAGTTCTAATGCCGAGTCCGAACGGCGATTTGAGAAGCTTTTTCGTGACAACACAATACTCTCGGATGTTTGTCAGACGCTCGCGAGAGGTGGGACCGTGAAAAAACTTTTTGGTATTTCCTGGGATTCGAACTTGGAACCTCATGCGTAGTGATCCGACACACTAACCACTTACGCCACGACGCCCACTGGTGACGTTACCACTGCACCATTGTCACCCCCAAATGACTGCTGCTTTGCTGTCTGAAAAAATTCGATATCTTTAGCGGATATCGAAGTTAAAGTAGGGAGTGGTGTAGTCCACTTACTGCAATTTGCCTGCTTAAGATGTAAAGTGAGGAAAGTATGACACTCATCGCAATCCACTATCCCGCATGAATGCGGAACTCAAATATTTTTTAATTCCTTTGCGCATGAATGTGCACTCTGACACGCAGACCCATCATTAAGTGTTCCAGTTTAACTTCCTATCATTTAGGGCATCACCCCGCGTCTGTCATAGTTTGGTGGGGAGTATCCTATGAAGGTGTTACAGAATTCCACTATTGTGAAAAGGAGTAAAAACTTCAGTAGCACTCTACCAGGAAACTGTTTTGGAAAGAGTGGCGAAAATGCTTAATCAGTCCCTTTCAAAACAAGCCGTGGATGTTTCAACAGGACTCTTCTCCAGCCATAAATCAAAAACTACCCAAGCTTCGCTCACGAACATGTTCCTCATTCTATAAGCATTTACCATCAGCAAGTCCGGATCTTAACCTTTTGGATTACAAGCTAAGGTCCGTTTTAGAGGGCATTGCTTGTACCAAAAGACACCCAAGCCCGTATTCGCTAAAAAAATAGCTTAAGAAGAACAGGTGACAGTTTTCCAATGGAAATCGTGCGTGTTGCGATTAAAATATGGCCAATTCGTCTCAAGGCATGTATAAGGTCAAATGGAGGTCATTTCGAATAAAATATTTTTTTTTTATGTTTAAAATGAACCAATTAATATTTACGGTAAAAAATAACTTAACATCTTTTGTCTTAATTTTTTGAGACATAGAATGTATTTACAACTGTAACAGTATTTATGGATCATAATCGAAAAATATCTCATGTCTCATTGATGTATCCCCTACACCATCCGAAAAAGCTTGTGATGGTGCACGCAGATAGAAATATTTTTGGAAAAATATTTTGTACGGTTGGTACATTACATTGGAAATAGTGTCCTAGATACGTTATTGCTACGAGTTTTAAGGAAACTTGTTGAGGTAAAAGAAAATATGCTCGGATCAATCAAAATTTATTCGAGTCTAAAGAACTTATTTATTTAAATACTCGTATGTACGTGCCAAGTCGAGAAGGAGGCATGGCAGTTGTGGAAAATATGGGGAGAGCTGAGACATATTGCCAGAAACCGTAAACGATGGCGCGTAGGCGTGGTAGAAGCCCTAGGACTAGGCAAATCCCGGGATCCCCGACCTTTTTTGCTCTTGAACGTTCCCGGGATTGCCAGTCACCAATCCCGGGATTTTCGGGATTGAAAGCTGAAAGCTTTGTCTCTGAAGCAAATACCTAAGTAATTTTTGATTTTTAAAATTTAGATTATTAATTTTTTGTGATCGAAATCAACCTTTGCCTTGCCGTTTTCCAAAAATGATGTACATAAAAGAAACATATCTAGAATAGGTTAGATTACGGTAGTGCTTGACAGATCTGGCGCCGTTGAAGCGCAAATCAACGTATGCGTTCATCTATTTTATTTCTATTATGGTTTCTTCAGTGCTTATAGGTTCCATGAACCACGCACAAACACAAACAGAATCGGATTTAACAGCGTGCCTAAGAAAAGAGTTGAATCTCTTTCAAAATGGAGGTACCGGAGGACATCATCTGGATTTAGTTCACGAGTATTTACTGTCCATTCCACCAACAAGCGTAGAAGCAGAGCGAGCGTTTTCAGCGGCCAGTTATATTGGCAATAAATTTAAAAGCCGGCTTGGGGATGATACTCTCGATGCCCTTATTTTCCTGTGGTTTTAATTCCAAAGGTCGGATGAAGACCAAGAGCAAGAATAAATATGCCCTTACATTTTTTCACTAATTTTTTTTTGACTTTGGAATCAATTTTTTTTTTCTGATTTTGTAAACCCCTTGAATTGAGGTATTTTTTATTTATTTCTTTATCAAAAATTATCATCTTCAAATTTTTTATGGAGTGTAAATAGTTGTTTGTTTCTTAGCAATTAACTTTTTATTAATTTAAATAAAAAGATAAGGCACTTATAATTAATTTCTACATTTTTGTGAGCAATTATCGGAAGTTAAAAACATGACTTATCAATTTTTTGACCCGCGTATCGATTTTTGGTCTGATTTATTTTTTTTTTACAAAAAAAATATTCTGTCCAATCCCAGGATACCCCGCGATCCCGGGATTCATTTTTCCAAATCCCGGAATGCCGGGATTGAAAATTAGCTTCGGGATTGAAATCCCTACCTAGGACCCATCACGGGATGCAGGACACAAGTAATGTACGTACTAAAAGCAAACATACGATTATATTGGGTTGGAAAGAAAGTATTGAACCTCTTTGTCTCTAGATGGCATTAAAGTAATATTAATCCGATCTGACAACTTCTAGCAGTGCTTAAAAAGTTGCATTTTGTGAATCAATTTAGAAAAAAAAACAACATTTAATCATTCAAACAAGGATGAGTGAAATTTCTGAAAAAGTTCGATATGTTTTAGAATCTTGCTTTGAAAAAAGAGAAAATACGACATAGGCTGGTGATGCAATTTGTGCTGCTAACGGTAAAAGTACTTTAGTAAAAAAAACAGCCAAAAGAAGGTTCGCTCGATTCCATTCTAGAAATTTTGACGTCAAAGATTCACCCCGCTCTGGTCTACCAACATTTGAAAAAGTCCATGAAATCCTAAAAAAAGTGGAGTATGACCACCGGCATATAAGCAGGCCTGATATCGCTTTGGAACTAAACATCAGCAACACAACAGTTTTAAATTATTTGGAGAAGGCTGGCTATACAAAGAAACCCGACGTTTGGGTACAACATAATCTGTCGGAAAAAAATTTGCTGGACAGAATTTCAATTTGTGAATCACTAATGAATCGAAACAAAATCGGGCCGTTTTTGAAAAGATTGCTTACTGGCGATAAAAAGTGGATCACGTACGACAATGTGGTACAAAAACAATTATGGTCGAAGAAGAGTGAGGCTTTCCAAACTGTTGCAAAGCCGGGACTGACACCGAGTAAGGTGATGCTGAGTATTTGGTGGGACTGGAAGAGATCCATGTATTACAAGCTGCGTCCACCTAACCAAACGATTAATTCTTAGCTCTACTTCTAGCAGCTAATAAAATTAAACGAAGCGGTTTAGGAAAAGCGGCCGGAGTTGATCAACAGAAAGGACGTTTTCTTCCGACATGAGAATGCCAGACCGCATACTTCCTTTGTGCCCCATTAAAAACTGGGCTGCGAAATTTTGATCCATCCACCATATAGTAGTTCAGCATTTAAGCCGTCGGATTATCATTTCTTTCGGTCTACTACAAAAGGTTCAATACTTTATTTCCAACCTAATATATATAATCTGTACATGACTAAAAAAAAATGTTAAATATTAAAAGAAGAAAAACTCACCTGCTTTCTGCGCGGGTTTATGTTGGTCCTCCATAGCCGACTCAAAGAACTTCTTTTTGTCCGAAACCGATTTGGGTGTCTTCGCTGACGTAGGTGGGGACTAGAAATCGTAAATTAAAGTTAGTAAATATATTAATAACTCAAAGACGCATATACCAATAAATGATAATGAAAAAGAGGAAAACAAACACAAGAAAAATAATTAAAAAAACAAAAGGGAAACCAAAATATCTATACATCTACAAGCTATAGAACGGAACATAAAATACGAACAAAAATTCAAGTTTCATAAGTCAGTGTTAAATTACAGATGCTTCACCATTAATCACCAAAAGATAAAGGACCAAATGGAAAAGAGAAAAAAAAATACTAAAATTGGTGTATCATCCTTGCTCGTTCATGAACCAATTTGCGGAGGTAATTTTACTCGCAAGTTGAGAAATACTGGTGGGATCTGAGGGCCGTTTTGTGTGGGAAGTAGAGGATATGCAAATATTTGACTAAGGAGTTCGATTTTTGCGTCAGCACATCGCCTCCGCCTCCGCCTTCAGCTGCTCTCTCATATTAATTAGAGCTGTTCGAAGAAAAATTAGTTTCACATCAGATTAGAATTTTCAATTAAATTCAATATCGAGGATGCACACACCGTTCGTCGTTCGAGAACGATGTGCATCTCTCGTCATCTCTGCAAATAGCCCGTTTTCACCCAATGCTCCTTCGTAGTACATTCACATCTTGATAGGATTTTTCCTCATTATGGGAATTAATTTCATATTTATGGCAATTTTAATAGGGTTAGTGGTAAGCGTCAGGTCTGGGTGAGATGGCCCAGCCAATCGTTACACACAGGCAAGGCATCCTTAAAATTTTAATTATACGATCGTGTCACTTGGCTAGCAAGCGAAGGGTGATAAATGTGGGTTGCTTGTGCTTGGTGTGTCTTCTTTCAGAGAAAATGAATCTTTCTTCGTTGCCATGGTGTGCTGTGTGCTCAGTTGGCAGTCAAATTGGCAGGGAAATTCAATTCGAAATCATCGATTAGCTAGATGCTGCTGCTTAGCAAAATACCGAACGGAGGATTATCGTGGTGAAATGTCAATTAGTCGTTTATTGATGTGAATGCAATTATAGAGACGATTTGCCAGCAATTCTTGGTCGATGCGAAGAGGAGGAGTTTATATAGACTTGGAATTCAATGGAAGGTAAAATTACGTATTAAGATTGACGGTAGAGGAGTGTGCATTGGTAGAATCTGTTGAATACTCTTAATGTAAGGGAAATTCGGTTCAAATTTGAGTTCAATGTGGAGAGGAGGTGTTAATACTTAGATATGAAAATGTACTTCAATGATTTGGGAATCTGAAGTGGTTATGAATTTACATAATTTACGATGGATTAGAAAATGTTTTGGTGAATTTGTATTGGAATTTCATAATAAACGAGAGTAGGGTGTAAATTATTTTAGGTTATACATGCGGTATCGGATTCGGTAATAGAAACAACACAGTGGTATTAATTATAAGGTGTGTTCGACTTATGGGGACTTCCGAAAGGGAGATATAACGCTTAGAAAAAATTTTATGTTTTATTGTTCATGCTTTTTGGTCTCTGGGTTCAAAGTGGAGAGTGCGAAATCGAATTCAAAAATATTTGGTCTATGATTTGTCTGGAGAGTAACAGCCTACTTGTGGAGGTCCTTTTAACTCAGACACGCACCTAGAATCACTTAAATACAATTGTTTGTTCTCGATGGTTTTAAAAATATTCAAAACTTGTTCAATTATTAGTAGAACTTTGAAAAGGGCATATGTCCTGGCTTATATTCTTCATGTTCACACGAATGAAGGCGATCACTGTTATACATATGTCGTTTCCAACGGATGGCTTTTGAGATTTCTCATTACCTTAATTGCTTGGTGCTTTTATTTTTTTTTTACTTTATTAATGTTCGAATGCTGAGCACTCTGATCAGTAATCTAACGAACTAACAATTAACGAACGGCACCCACATGATGATAAGAGAAGAGCTAAGAAAACTAAGAACTTCTAACGAAGGGCAAACGTACATATTACAAACGTTTTAATGGATTTTTCCTCAACATACTGATAACTCAATTATTCAATTATCATCTAAGCAAATGAAGTAAACGTCCTTCTGAAACTTGTAAGCTTTGTCTCGAGGAAAGAAATTACCGAGCACCTTTTGCGGGAGTTTCTGACATAAAAACCCCTGGAAATCAATGCAACTTCCAGAACGATCCTGAAATCGGAGCATGATCTTACGGAATCCCAAGATTCTGTTTGGCGTGGTTAAAGTAGAAAAAAAAAAAAAAAAACAAAACATTTTTAAAGTATAAAAGTACATACACTTCACTTTTAGCTTAGCTTAATGCCTAAATAACAATAGCGCTTTGGCTACGGCTTCACCTGACGTTTACAAGTTAAACTATAGGAATTCAATGCATCCTATCACAATGTCGCTTCCCTTATATTTAAATCTAAGTAGATATGGACTTTGGGGACCTGCATTGCGATTGATCGGGAAACTACTGACTGCCCAAAACTTGGCTTGGGCCAGTAGCGCAACAATCAAGTTCGTGATGAAGTGCTTACTTTACCTCCTAGTGGTGGTCCCCGGGCAACTGTACGTATAAACCCTTATACGTATAGGCCAAAATTGTAAGTGCGGGTTGTCTAGGGCCTTGATTCTAGGCTAGGTAACGTGGGCCAGCAACCTGCGTTACTGAAACCAGCTCGCTACTGAAACCGACACTATGCCTCGGATAAGGACTGATCACATGTTGACGACTTTTGGCTATTGTACCCGGACAAAGATAGGTTTCTGGAATGTAAAGACGCTCCTCGACTCGGGAAGAGAAGGTCCTTACAATGCCAGATTCCTCCAACTGGAAAAGGAATTCATGTGATATAAACTGGACATTTTGGGGGTAAGTGAAGTAAGATGGTTAGAAGCGGGCGAGTACCAGTCTCCAACGCGTAACACTGTACTACTCTATTCTGGAAGACCATCCGGAAGTCCGCGGGAATATGGAGTCGGACTACTGCTAACAACAACAGCACGCAAGGGCCTGATTTCCTGGCAGCCTCATGGTGATAGGATTTTGACGGCCAGATTCCGGACTAGAGTACGACGCGTCACCATCATACAGTGTTACGCCCCAACGAATAGTTCGTCTGAGGACGAAAAGGAGAGCCTCTACAATCTCTTAAGCGCTGTCTTCAACACAACACCAAATGGAGACATTGTCATAGTGATGGGGGATTTGAATGCCAAGGTAGGCAGCGACAACGAAGGGCTCAAGCATGTAATCGGGAAGCATGGACTAGGCAACCGCAATGACAACGGCGAAAGGTTTGTGGATTTCTGCAATGCCAACCGCCTTGTGATAGGTGGCACCATGTTTGAGCACAAGACCTGCCACAAAGTCAGCTGGGTTTCCAATGACAGGCAAGCAACCTCCAACCAAATTGACCATTTTGCTATCAGCCGCCGCTTTAGAAGCAGTCTCCTGGACGTCAGAAACAGACGAGGGGCAGATGTGGGGATAGTACGTGATCACCATCTTATGATAGCTACTCTCCAACTACGCACTGCTGCAGTTCGAAGATCCCACGACAACACAAGAATGCCCAGGTTCAACATCGATAGACTTAGTGATCCCTCAGTGCGCCAACAATTAAGGGAGCATTTTTCGCAAGGTGTGGAAGCAATCAGCAGCTCAATGCCCGCAACCATCCAAGACCATTGGTGTGCTGTGAAAAATGTTTTTACATCTGGTGCTGAAAGAATTGTCGGTCGATCGCAGGGAAGACATAGGGCGTGGCTTTCCGAGGATACCTGGAGACGGATTGACGAACGAAAACAGCTAAAAGCTCGCGTTGCAGCTACCCCAGCAGCAGGGAGAAGCGAGCTAGAGTCCCTATATCGCATGAAGATGAGAGAAGTTCAGCGTAGCGTACGACGTGACAAGCGCAACTACATCAACGCGCTGGCTACAGAAGCAGAAGAAGCTGCACGGAGGTGCGACAGCAGGACTGTCTACAGAATCACGAAAGAGCTGACAGGTGGTCGCAGCTCCAGCCAATACCTAGTGAAAAGCCTAGACGGCTCCTTGCTCATTTCGGATGAGGACCAGCTCAAGAGATGGAAAGAGCATTTTGCTACGGTTTTGAACCGTGTATTCGCTAGCGATATGCTCCCAAATCAGACTGAGATGCCCGAGGTGAGAAGTTCCCGAATACGCACCACGACTCCCAGTAAAGATGAGATCATTACCGCGATCAAGGCACTCAAAACCAACAAGGCGGTAGGACTTGACGGTATTCCAGCAGAGCTCTTACGAGCAACGCCAACAACATCGGCTGAGCTTCTGCTTCCACTTATAGATAGAGCTTGGGAAGCTGAGAGCTTTCCTAACGAGTGGAAAAAGGGAATGATCGTCAAGCTTCCTAAGAAAGGAAATTTAATGGAGTGCGGAAACTGGAGGGGTATCTGCGTGCTGCCTGCTGTAGCTAAGATAATAGCTAAAATCATCCTTGAGCGAATCAAACAACATCTCGAAGACACACTCGATGCCGAACAAGCAGGTTTCCGCTCTGGATCCTCCTGTGCCGACCACATCAACACCCTGCGGATTATCATCGAACAGTGTGTTGAATATCGATCGCCACTGCACCTGCTGTTCATCGATTTTGAGAAGGCGTTCGATAGTGTCAACAGGGAGTTTATTTGGCGTGCCTTACGCAGGAGAGGCATTCCCGATAAACTAATTGCTATTATCAAAGCTACATATGAAGGCTCCAAATGTCACGTTCTGCACAGGGGAATGTTGTCTGAGGAATTTGAGATCCAAAGTGGGGTAAGACAAGGCTGTATCCTTTCACCAATATTATTCCTATTGGTGATTAGCGATGTGCTTCATGCAGCTTTGTCGACGGGAAACGGAGGAATTCGATGGACTCTTACATCTCAACTGAAGCATCTTGACTACGCAGACGATGTATGCTTACTCTCCCACAGAATTATGGACCTCCACCAAATGACAGCAGATGTGGAGAGGGAGGCAGGTGTCGTCGGGCTGAAAATTAATACGACAAAAACTAAAATCATCAGCCTTGGAACTAACTCATCGGCTCAAATATGCATTGCTGGACAACCGGTAGAGAGAGTAGAGGATTTCCAGTATCTTGGGAGTATTGTCTCGACCGATGGTGGAACCGAACTGGATATAGCCAACAGGATCGCCAAAGCAAAGTCCGCGTTCGGGATGTTGTCCAAAATATGGCGAAGCAATGCAATCAGTTTGAGCACCAAAATAAGACTGTTCCGCTCCAACGTTGAATCCGTGCTGCTATATGGTTGCAGCACGTGGAGAGTGACCACTACTATCACCAGAAAGCTGCAAACGTTCGTTAATAGGTGTCTGCGCAATATCTTAAGGATTTTTTGGCCCAATCGTATCTCTAACGAACACCTTTACGAGAGAACGGGTCAGGAACCAATAGGCACAACTATCCAACGGCGGAAGTGGCAGTGGATTGGTCACACGTTCCGAAAGGGTGACAGCTCCATAGCGAACCATGCTATGCAATGGAACCCTCTAACTCAGGATGGCAGAAGACCTGGCGGTCCGCGGAAAACATGGCGCAGAACAGTCGAGAAGGAGGCACGGCAGTTAGGGAAAAGTTGGGGAGAACTCAGACACATTGCCAGAAACCGTACACGATGGCGCGTAGGCGTAGTAGAGGCCCTAGGACCCACAAGGGGATACAGGACATAAGTAAAGTAAGTAAGATATGGACTCTTTGCTTAAAATAGTAACATGGAATTTGCATTCCTACAAAAATCTAACGAATTAGAAATGTTCCTAATTAGAGAAAATATCGACATATGTTTGACCTCCGAAACCCATCTAAAAAGGGAACCGCAAATAAAGATAAGAGGCTACGCTGGTTATCACGCCTATCATCCTTCTGATAGAGCGAGGGGCGGTTCGTCCTTATTCATTAAAACTAACATCGAACACTCGGTCGATATAAGCATAGAGCTGGAAAAACTTCAGTTATGCGCGGTAAGGTTTAAAAATAAACACCTGAGCTACAATATAGCATCTGTTTACTGTCCGCCGCGATGCTCGCTAGAAAAAGACGACTATTTTCGTGTCTTCAATGCCCTTGGTTCAAATTTCCTTATTGGTGGAGATTTCAACGCGAAGCACACCTTCTGGGGTTCAAGATGTACATCTTCTAAAGGGAAAATTCTCTACGAAATGGAAAATGAATTCGGTTGTCGTTTTTTATTCGACAGGAAAACCGACCTATTGGCCAACCGACTCAGAAAAAATTCCCGATCTTATCGATTTTTTTTGTTACAAAAGGCATTAACGAGAAGTTTATTACAGTCGAAGAAAGTTTTGATCTCTCTTCTGACCACTCGCCGGTAATTTTATTACTTGGAGAAGCTTTGATCAAGAAAAAACGACCTCCAAGACTTACTAGCAATAGAACAAACTCGGAGGGCTTTAGAAATGATTGCGAAACGAATAACACTTAAAACACCTTGTGAACTGGAGGACGAAGTTGTGGAAGCAATCCAAAAAGCGGCATGGTGAAACACTCCTTTTAGAAGGTGTAAGATCAACCGCAACGAATAGCATCCCAGAGAAATCATTGAACTGGTGAGGTAGAAACGAAAAGCACGAAAGAAATGGCAAATCACTCGTGCACCGCAGCATAAAACTGTCCTTAACCGACTATGCAATCGCCTTAGAGATAGTATTCGGGAATTTAAAACCAAAAATATAGCGACCTACATTGAAAATCTCCCCGGTGAAAGAGAATCAAATTATTCGCTTTGGAAAGCGCTAAAGGGCATCCGGAAATCTCAAATGCAAGCGCAACCAATTCGGAAAAACGATAGAAACTGGGCCAAAAGCGACAAAGAAAAGGCAGAACTTTTTGCTTTGCACTTAGAAGAAGCCGTTCGACGCACCTTCGTTAACGCCCGCCTCCCCAATCACGACATCTGACAACTTTAAAGTAAAAAAATTTACATTGATTGAACTGAGGGAAGTGATTAAAAATCTAAAGATGGAAAAAGCTCCGGGTTACGACTTGATAACGGCGCAGGTAGTCAAGGAATTGCTGAATAAAACTCTTATCAAACTGCTCTATTTGATCAACGCTTCGCTGAGATTGCTCTACGTTTCGAGACAATGGGAAGCCGTCGAGTTTATAATAGCCCCTAAACCATGCAAACCGCTGAATGAGAAGAAATCATATCTATGACCTATGGCCTATTTCCTTTTTGCCGGTTATCTCAAAAATATTTCAAAAACAACTTTCCAAACGCCTACAACCCTTAATCGACGACGGGTTTTTTTATTTTTATTTTTAAGATGGTCCAACTTAGAAGGTTATAGGGAGTCCAAGGTCTTGTGGCCTGTGTTACAAATACAAATATTTGGCGCAACAGCTCTTTAAAGTGCCAGGGCCTATCTTCTCGCAACCACTCATGTTCTGTGCGTTATATTTTTCACACGAATGGAAGGGACCTACAGTTTAATGCCGAATCCGAACGGCGATTTGAGAAGCTTTTTCGTGACAGCAATACTCTCGGATGTTTGTCAGGCGCTCGCGAGAGGTGGGACCGTGAAAAAACTTTTTGGTGTTTTCTGGGATTCGAACTTGGAACCTCATGCGTAGTGATCCGACACACTAACCACTTACGCCACGGCGCCCACCTGTGGCCTGTGTTAGGTCGTAAGAAATCTGGGAAGATCATAAAATTAGAAAGATCACGGCTAAAAACAGCGATAGGAATACTCTTTGGCCATTGTCTTCTAAGGAAGCATGCTGTGAGACTAAGATTATCAAATGCGGCTGTATGTATGTAAGTACTGCAATGACATACATGCCACAGAGGACATAACGCATATACTCTGTGAATGCCAAGGCATTGCCAGGACAAAGCTAAAGTAACTTGGAAGATACTTCTTCTTAAAGAGATAGAGTCATCCATAGAGTAGGTACGCCACTTAACATCAATGACAACAGCAAAACAGGACAATCTGCTTCTGGGCTGCGACGCAAATGCCAGGCATACATTATGGGGCAGCTCCGAAATCAATGAACGCGGTGAGTCCTTGTTTGATTTTCTAGTGATGTCCAACCTCTCTGTTTGTAACGTGGGTAACACCCCAACTTTCGTTTTTCCGAGTACGGAAAATTTCAGAGGGTGGGAGGAAGTTTTAGACATCACTCTCAAAACCAACAATAATATCCTTAGGGTAGTTAACTGGCGAGTATCCAATCGAATGTCCTTCTCCGACCACAGATGGATTCTCTACAATGTGTGCCTCGAGGTTGGCTCCCAAGCCATTTAGAAACCCTAAGAGAATTGACTGGAAGAAGTTTGATCAGGTTATTAAATCAAAACTTCACAGAATACCCGACTTGAAAATTAAATCTGTCGAGGAACTAGACGCCAAAATCAGGACCTTCGAAACAGCCATGGGTGCGGCTTTTAAGGTTTCGTGTCCTATTAAATATGGCAAGAAAAAATTCCCCCCTCGGTGGAACGAAAATCTATCTAATCTGAGGAAGATAACTAGAGAGATCTTCAATGTCTGCTTTAAACACAAGTTCTGGCAACCATATAAGGATTGTCTGAAGGAATACAAGAAATCCATTAAAAGTGCCAAGTCTCTTGCTTGGAAAGACTACTGTCAGTCCATTGAGACCATAAAAGACTATGCCAGGCTGAGTAAAATTCTGTCCAAGGAGCGTTCTAGCCCGTCCTTTATTAAACGGCCGGATAGGACTTGGACGGACCCCTCTAGCGAGTCACTGGAACTTTTAATGCAAACACACTTCCCAGGATGTAGTAATGAGATTGCCCTCCCACTAGTAGCTCAGGTCGCGCAATCTTCTTCCTGGAATGACATTAAGACAACAATTTCAGCCGTTAACACCTCCTAGGCTATTAACAGCTTCTCTCCCTATAAATCGGCCGGCCTTGACGGAATTCTCCCGATTATGCTGAAAAAAACACTGGACCAGGTGGTTCCGTGGCTAGTTCCGATCTACAGAAGCTGTATTCTCCTAAACCACGTTCTCCTGAGCTGGAGGCGCGTTCGTGTCGTGTTTATCCCGAAAGCTGGGAAGCGGGGTCATGGATCCGCAAAGGAATTCAGACCCATTAGCTTACCCTTTTTTCTTTTAAAGACGTTGGAACGCATCTTACATATCCGAAATACCCTAGATAAATCCCTTCTTGCCAAATCTCAACATGCGTACACTAAAGGGCGATCGACAGAGACGGCACTCGACGAAGTTGTGCGAACGATAGAAAAGACAATCCATTTCAAACAATATACCTTTGCTACCTTCTTAGCACGCACGTGCGTTTAGCACGCACGCTAAATAATCATCTACTCTCCCTATCCTCCAGTGCCAAGTACATAGGTGTGGTACTTGATCCAAAACTAAGCTGGAAGCTTAATATTGAGCAACGGGTAAAGAAGGCCTGTGTGGCTTTCTATGCCTGCAGCAAGACTTTTGGCAAGAAGTGGGAACTTCGCCCGAAGATGCTCTTATGTATTTACACTGCCGTGGTGCGTCCCATTCTTTCCTATGGATCGCCAGTCTGGTGGCCTGCGCTAAGGAAAGCTTATAACATCAAACTTATCAACAGGGTACAAAGAACTGCGGCTATAGGCGCAACGGGTGCCATGAGGACATGTCCAACCGATGCCTTGAACGTTATTCTGCACCTTTTACCACTCGATCTTCACATTATGCAGCTATCATCATGTAGTGCGGTCAGGCTAAGGGAAACGGGATGCTGGTGCACCAATCCGTATGGTCATAGCAGTATCCTGAATTTGCTACCGCAGGATCTGGTAGCTAATCTGACCGACTATATAACTCCCACAGTGAACTTTAGAAATTAAGTCACAGTCAGATTCCCAATCAGGGCGGAATGGGAAACTGGCGTACGGGTAAATGAGTTCGAATCAACAATTTTCACCGACGGTTCAAAAATTGACTGCGGGGTAGGGCCGGAGATATTCTCTGATTCCTTCAATATTTCCAGGTTGTACCGGCTTCCTGATTCGTGCAGTGTCTTCCAGGCGGAAGTCTTTGCTGTACGTGAGGCATGCCGCATACTCAAGCAAACCTCTACACCCCTAAATACCATTGCCATCCTCATTGACAGCCAGACGGCTATCAAGGCTATAGTATCTGCCACTACATCCTCAAGGCTAGTAGAACAGTGCAAAAAAGAACTCGCCTCGCTTAGTCACCGGCTAAGGATCTGTCTCCTTCGGGTTCCGGATCACAGCAACATTAAGGGGAATGAGCGGGCTGATGAACTCGCGCGGCAAGGATCTTCCCTTGATGCTTCCCTAGCAAAGGAGGTGAACGTCCCGTTGGGGGTCCTTATGGGAGGCATCTTCGCGCACTATCTGCTAAAGGCGGATATTAGATGGCAGGGGGTGCGGAACTGTGTCATCTCCAGGCAGATGTGGCCCAAATACTCCCTGAAAAGAACGCAAGATCTACTAAACAGAAACCGTACAGATATCGCAAGAACTCTGGCAGTTAGTACTGGCCACTGGCCCATCGGGGTTAATGCGGCCAGAATAGGCATTGCATTTAATGCACACTGTCGCAGCTGCAATACTGTTGATGAAATAGAAACAATCTTACACTTCCTCTGTAAGTGTCCGGCTTTAGGCAAGGCCAGACAGCGCACCTTTGGTAAATTCTTTTTCGACAACCTTATAGAGCTAGCGGAGACTAGCATTGGGGATATTATCAGCTTCCTCAATGCAACGGGTTGGATTTGAATAATCCTTACCCCTGTTTCTTCTTCCTTCCCCTAGTAGTTCACATCCGTCAGGTCACTTGAGTTGTGGTAATAAAACGGCGCTTCTGCGCTAATTAAGTGTCGGCATGGTTTGCTGACACAACTACTCCTACCTACCTACCTACCTACCAGAGTCATTCATAACAATCATATATTCAAATTCTGTAGGGAAATTAAGTGGATGGAAGAATTGGTTTAGGTTTTTGTCGTGAACGTTCGCTGGGGATCGCGATTTGTGGAAGAACAATGCATGGATTTTGGACCACGATAATACAGCCTCGCACAAAACCATCGTTCTGCAAAAGTTTTTGACCAAAAACTCAACGAATATCATTGAACAAGCATCGTACTCGCCTGACATGATACGGTGTGACTTTTTTTCTGTTCCCGAAGATAAAATTACTACTTCGAGGAAGACGTTTGGTGTCAACTGAGGCCATAAAAGAAAATTCGCTTTAGGAGCTGAAGGCCATACCCCAATCAGCCTGCGAAAAATGTATGGATGATTGGGTCAAGTGTGGCATAATCGTATTGGACACGATAGAGTCTACTTTCAAGACGACAAAATTAAATTTTTAAGAATAAATAATTTGTTTGTGTTTTATTAAACAATTCCGGGCACAGAATAATTACTTTTTATATGATACAATAGTAAAATCCCAACGAAAAGCGTTATACGTATTTACAGAACCCACCCTAAAAGCGGTTCGGTGGTTGGTTGACCAAGTCCAATAACAGAAGAAGTAATAAAGTACACATAAAAGGGAATGATATATTTATTTGAATTCAACCCTAAACTGTTGCGCACTGCACTGTTATACTTTTTTTTTCATTTTTTTATGAAGTAACCACACTTAAATATATGAGCTGGGTTGATATGAATACAAAATAGATAATAACCGTAGGGACTTGTGCCCCACTGCGTGAGTAAAACCAATCGTTAATTTTATTTCATTTAGTTGCATTATTTTCAACGAGTAGTATACTCGTATCATTTGGCAATACATATTTATTAATGGGAAACTACCAACATCATTGAGAATACATCTTCCTTCAAATTAAAATAAATTTCAATTGTAACCATTATTTTCTGCGAAAATGTATACGAGTTTCAGATTAAATTTTCTCATGATTATCATACAATATAGACATAGCTTTAAGGTTCCACCTGCCGTTGACATAGTGAATTGCTAGAGGGCCGCAATAATCAAACAACAATGGTATGGTTCTACTACAATATACGAGATACCACCATTCCTATCTTATCTTTCGCAAGGCAAAAACACAAAGTTAATTACACAAGAATGAATAGTTTCCCACTTTCTGTGCCATAAGTTTGCAGACGATAAGATAAAATTCATAAAACATTGTACACGTAGCGAGGTTAGTGGAGAAAAAACTATGCTTTACGGTAACAGGTTGTTCAGTTGTCTTTAAAAGTTCGTCTGTTGAACAACGTGAAAGAGTTTAATTTTATTAATTTTATTCTGCCGTAAGGATTTTGAACGATATCTTCTTGAATTGTATAGAAAATTAATATTTTAGATAAAATAAAGTTTTACAGGTTTTTTGGTGCTGGTGTATTTATTTTCATTAATTATACTCGTATAAACACGATTATAGATTTTTGCTGGCCGAACGCGTATTCATTAGATACTTATTTTCTCTTAGAAATGATGATCTAAAGCCCTGTAATCTTCAATGGTTATTATAGAGAAGGGGTATATACAGGCGGTTTCATTGTGAAAGAAATCCAGATAGTGAACGGGTGTGGCGTGGTGCAACAGTTTAACTGTTTCTCTTTGAACCTAGTGATGTGAGGAAGAAGTTACCGCGGAGTTTATTTATTTATTTATTTATTACAATTTCATCAATACAGAGTATACATATAATACGTACGAGTATAACCTTGCAGACTACGAATTAATATGTTACATATAAAAAGAAAAAAAGGCTACGTAATGCTTATGCAGATTCGTTCACTAGGGTATTTAATAAATTTTTCTTCAACGAATCTCTATTGCTATTAAAGTCGAAAAAGTTACAAATTGGATTGGCTTCTCTAATACAATGCGTTAAAGGCGTATTGAGTCCATAATTTATCCTACGTAATGTTTCACAGAGACATTCCAGGGAATTGTAAGGCCGATGAACTCGCAAGAATAGGAACAACTATACCCATTCTGCGAGATAAAGGCTCAAATTCAAGCTGGATTCTATCCAGAGTACGAATCTTAGGTGGACAAGTGGACCCACATGCCTAGCGACAAAATAAATTTGGCCGAAGCTGGATCTAAAACGTTCTAAGAATTTAATTTCTCTCAACAGATTGCATATCGGCGCTATAATAGGTGTCATCACTGGACACTGTCTAATAGGCAAGCATGCCGCAAGGCTAGGCGTTTTTGCGAACGACTTTTGTAGAAGCTGCATGGACGAAGAAGAGGAAGAAACTATTCCTCACCTTCTTTGTTTCTGCCCAGCTCTCTCCCGTAGAAGAAAGCTTCACCTAGGAGCCCCCTATTACAACGACATAGGCGACCTGAAAAACATCGATATTAAGAGCCTCCTACGCTTCATAAGAAGCGCAAAATGGTTTAACGAGTAGGTAGGAGAAACTTTCTCCCATGATCCATGTGGTATCACAATGGACCTATTTTTGGTCTAAGTGTGTTGGCGATTCTCTGCTGGCAGCCACTTCAACCTAACCTAACCTAATGTTTCACAGATAAAATTACGAACTCGCAGGTCTCTCGTATAAAAGTAATGAAAATATATCTGCGTCACACTTCCAGTCACTGCAAGCTTATCAACAGCATTTGGTAGGGTACAAGGGAATGCGAATATTCATTCCTTTCAAATGAAGTCGAACTTACAACTCTCGAAAAACGTTTTTGAATCTTTTCAATTCGTATAAATGAATATCATAAAACGGGTTCCAAATCACACAACAGTACTCAGGGACTGATTTTACAAATCCATAATATAATGATTTGAAAGTGTACGGATCCGTGAACTTGTTGGAGTTCACAATAAAGTCAATGTGAGCTTAGAGTCTAATATAATTCCACGGTCCTTCTTTTCATCTATCCTTAAAAGGGAGGTGTTCCCCTCACCTTGGTCAGCGGTTACGGAAGAAGGACAAGAACTGACATTTATAAACATTAAGCAAAAGTTGATTTGCATCGCACCACTCTGATAAAGGGTCTGTTCGGTTAAGCATGTAAAAAGTGCCCCATCGTTTAATTACGTTTTATTGCTATGTACGTATATTTATTGGTCTTTGGTTAAAACATTTTCACACCCAATCTTGGAGCTCTACTGTCAATAATTAAGGAAATATGGTGGTTGCAACCCCTAACATTCCTAGGGATCGCGATGGGCCCACTTTGGTGCCTAGTGTTTTATGATAACCTCATAAGCCTACCTAACCTAACCTAACCCCTAACATTAAAATTAATTTTCTCCGAAACTTCTTGACAAGTATTATTGAAAATGTACAAAAGACAACAATGAAGAAAGACACTAGTGAGTTCTATAATATAAATTCTTTTCACAATTTTTGCTCATTTTTAAATGATAAAAATTGATATGTATATTTTTTTAGGGTGACTTTTTGTACTTACCCCTGAAGTGACACCTACCAGAAAAATGTATTATAATCGTTCATTAAGTACCTATTACATATAACAATTACAAAAGTGACAAAAAAGTGGAACATAAAAAAAAGCATGCTACTCGTATCTGTATAAAAGATGTATTTGACAACTAAGTTATGACAGGTGGACCCTTATCGTTTCTTATATTTTATCCACAATTAACAATTCGATCACCTTTTCATCTTGTACTTGTATTTTCCATCATTTTATGTTCCTTAATTTTCACTAAAAATACAATTTAATAAACTAAAATGAAAAAACATTTGCAGTGAGCAAAAATTCTGAAAAACATATGTGTTATAGTTCTCACTAGTGTCTATGTACATTTTCAATTTCATTAATATTTGTCAAGTAGTTTCGGAGAAAATTATTGTCAAAGATCAATAATTGATAAACGATAAAATTGATTGTCAATTGATAAATATTTCTTCTATTGCGAATAAAATGGGTTTGTGAAAGGGTATGCGATTTGACATTTGCGTTTTCGCATTCTTTTTGTAGGTTGTGTTTTTTGTCTTTTGTTTGTTGTTTTCTTTTTTCGTTTAGTTTTTGTCTTAAGATGTGTATTAAATAAAATAAATTTCAGTATTTCTTGATATATATTTCCACAGTTCTATTGCGGACATTTCGTACTTAAAATGCTTCTTTTTAGATGAAAACAACGAATAAGATCCATTTGTCAACGAGAATTTGCGATTGACTGAAAATTAGAAGATATCAACATTTTTGACAACGATAATACCAAGTTTATCAATAGAACTATTCAGAATGGATGTAAAAATCACTATAAATTCACAGCTGATCAAAAATGTTGTCAATTGATCACGATAATATCGATTTAACAAATTATTTGATAATTGTCAATTATGGTATTGACATTTGACAACCGTAATAAGGGTGTTAATGTTAGGCGTTGCAACCCCCATATTTCCTTAATTGAATCGGTGAGTGGAAGAACAGTATAAGCACCAAAAATTGCATTTTGGCCTTAAATAGCCAAAATGCTCTATATATGTAAATCTACCAATCAGCAAAATAATACTACATTAGAGAGCCAAATGTATACAAAAATGGAATACGCTTTTTGCTGATTGTATGGAAGCGCAGTACAAATGCGTTTAGTTTTTTCTGTTTTTCTCAAAAGCGATATTTTGTACATGTACTGTTCTTTCACTCACCGATTCAATTATTGACAGTAGAGCCCCAAAATTGAGTGTAAAGATGTTTTAACCAAAGACCAATAAATACATAGCAATAACACGTAATTAAACGCTGGGAAACTTTTTACATGCTTAACCGGACAGACCCTTCGTCCAGGTATTTTTGCTGAAGCTCGCAGTCTGTTTGGGACGTTATGCAGCGAAATATTTTTAACTCATTTGCATACATAAGGCAGAGTGAGTTCAGAATAAAATCAGGGATATCATTAATAAATAAGAGAAAGAAGAAGGGCCCCAAATGGCTTCTTTGTGGAACTCCCGACCTGCCATATACATATGGGCTTAGGTAATATCTTATTCAAGGTTATCGTGAATGAATTTTCCGTCGGAATTTTTCCCCCGAACAAAAATTAGGTATCTTAAAAAAAATGACAAAAAAATTAATGATAATTCAGGAGCATTTTCAACGCAATCGCGATACTTAATTTTTGTATGATGATTTTTTTCTCTATTTTTGAAGATACCTAATTTTTGTTCGGGGGAAAGATTACGGGTGAAAATTTATTCGCGATATCCCTGATTATCTACGTGTACTAAGTTCGCTCAGTTAACTCTTCTGTCAATGCGTAGGTCTGGCCAGACCTTTTCCATTTTCGAACCCATTTTTTCCTAATTGATTGTGTAGCTATCTTTACCAAATTTCCTGACTTTGTCAGCGTACATATTTTGAATGCTTTAGTGTGGACAATAAATTGTAAATCTAAGTGGGTGAGAAAAAAATAAAGTTTTTCTACAAAAACCCCTAGAATCAATGGAATAGGTCTGGCCAGACCTTGCTACATATTGTATGGAGAAACGTATTTATTTAACATTTCATCCAAAAACAAAAAAACTTTTTACCTAAGTCCGTCAAGTAATTATTAGTTTTGTTTAGTGCATTATATATAAACAAAATAATTTATTACGGTATTTTGCTAAAATATGCAACTGCCTGGAGTTTTCCACTAATTACTTATGTTTATTACGTATGCAGGCCATTGGGTCACTTGAACATTTCGTATTTGATTGTAAATCGTTTATTGCCTATGACTTCCAGATAATTAGATCATTAGTGAATTTTACAGTTAGTTATTTTTGTTCAGTTTGTGGGTGAATATATATATAAATATATAGATGAGTGAAGCAATTCTGTTTTACAACAAACATGAAGTTGGCGTCGACGACATGGATCAGATGTTGGGAGAATATACATGTAAACGACAGACGAAGCGATGGCCATTGGCTTTTCACTACGACATGTTGGATGTCGCAGCATTAGCATCTTTCGTAATTTACAAAAAAGTAAATGATATGAGTGCAATGAATAAAACCAATGCACGTCGACAATGTTTGCATTCTTTGATTGAGCAGTTAGTGACCCCTCAGATCGAAGCAAGGATGAACGATCCAAGGATAATAGGAGTGTTTTCCGTTTGAAATGGCATCGAATCTTTCTTCGGAGCACCATTGCAAAATAGGATTCCACAGCCCAGCAGTAGCCAGACATCAACAGGTCAGAAAAAGTCGTGTAGAATTTGCAGAATAAACGATAAAATACAAAGGAAAACCAGATTTACATGCACTGCCTGCGAAGAGCCTATCTGTTTACAACACAGTATTCAGTTACATAAATGCCATAAATGTGTAAATCAAGAAAATACTTCGTAATATTAATGTTATGCAAAAAAAAACTTTAAATTAAAAATAAAAATAATAATATGTCCAAAATAACAAAAAAACTTCAATTATTTCATTGAGTTCCATCAATTTTCATACAAAATGTATGAAGGTCCAGCCAGACCTATTCCATTGATGGGAAGGTTTTAAAACATCCATTGACAGAAGGGTTAAACAAGATTCACACCATCTTAATCAGGGCTATCGTGAATAAAATTTCCTCCGAAATGTTTCTCATTTTCGAAAAATAGGTATCGACAATGAATTTCGAACGAGGGAAACAATTTCCCCCGGAAAAAATTTGTATCGTTATAAAAGTTTCCGCCGGAATTTCAACGCGATTTCCCCCGGAATATTCCTCATCAATTTGCTGGAGGAATCAAAAACAAAAGCAGCAATTCATGAATAGTGTTAGCTTTTTTTTGCCAATTGTGTTGTTTTTCAAGCGAAAAGTGAAAATAGAGACGTCACGGGTTTGATGTGCACCAACCGCAAAGGACGTGCCATTTTAAAAGTAAAAAGTTTGATTGCTTTTATTTAAAAATACTAAAATAAACATTTACTTATTTGAATTAAGTCTAACTTAACTATTTCTAAAACTGCCCGAAAATAGAAAACACTAAAATGGTACTGGCTATTTCAAGGAATACAGAATTTCCTTTTTGGATAGGATACATAGATACATGTGTTGAATGAGTAAATCAGTGAAATGTTTACCGAATAAAATAGGCCACGATAGATGATCGAGGGTTCACTTATCGTCTTCTGGTAGTGAAATGAAGCGATATTGAACCTTCCAAAGATCCATTCCATCTGAAAGTGCACATGATGAGTACCATATATACCAACCATTCTAAAAACATAATCTCGCCCAGGGGTGGAGCTACAGCCATTGCAATAACGTCACAGCTCCTTGGCTCACCACGTAATTGCAGCGCCTGTGATAACTTCAAAGGGTTGGACTTGTCTATTTCACTTCTGGTTCTGAATCTTTGTTAATTTTGATCTCATCGGTCTTACTCCCCGGCTAGCAATGTAAATCTAGGCAATCAATTTTATTATTTTTTGCTTTAAAGCAGATAAATTAAAAAAATCTCCCAAATATTAGCTGTGATTACAACCAAGAATCCGCGAATGACAACTGTCAAGATATGCGAACATAATTTCGAAAACCATTTTTAGATTCCGCGGGAAAGAAATTCCGATGGAAATTCAGGATAGGAGGAATAATTTCGAGGGAACAAACAAATTCCGGGGGAATTTTTTTTCCCTCGGAATTGGCGATAACCCTGAATATGTTAGAGCGAAAACCCAAGACTCCCAATTTGATGATTAAGATATAGTTATCAACCATGTCAAAAGCTTTGTTAAAGTCAGTGTACCATATATGACATCGCACTGATATCCATTTTCAAGGTAGTTTACGCGCGCCGTTGCAAAAAATCGTAAGACTAGATGTGGTCGATTTACAAGAAACAAAACCATGTTGAAGAGGTGAGATTGTTTCCTTAAGGAGCAACGTACATTTTTTATAAATTATTTTTTCAAAATGCTTTGGAATAGCTGAGATTTCAACTTCCTGTTTTGATCCTAATTTGTGAATCAGAGAAATAAATGAAATTTTCCACTCTAAAACCCCTAAACAATAATTGTAAAGGTTCTCTTTCGGAACCTGTTGTGCAGGTTTTCATGACAATTGGAGGAATGGCGTCCGAAACGGATTATAAATTTAATTTTAAATAATTTAGGGCTTTAAAATCTAAAAAACTTGTGTGTGTTATGTGTATATTGACGGAATTATTTGAAAATGCCATATCATCATTTCGTGGAAAGGAATTAGAAGTATAACCTGATTGAAAGAAATCGGTAAGCCCCAAGATCTAAAGAAATGTCGATTTCGTTCTTAATGCAAGAGTCCTTAAAAGGTGGATATGATGGATTTTATGTCGGTAACAAGCTTATTTAAAATTTTCAAAAAGTACATTTTAATCCATTTAAATCGGCTGAAAAAAATTTTAATAAAAAATTCCTAAAATTTACGATCATATTTATTCATTCGCTAAACACTAAAGCAGGTATCGCATGGATACCAGCAATTGGTGTGAAAGGTTGTGTTAATGGAAATGTAATGAGTTTCTAGATATCGTGTACACTGTCTCGCAGCAAAATAATGATTAATTACATACGAGTACAAGGTTGTTTGATTGCTTTTTTAATTTTCTTTCAAAAGAGACGAACGTATAAAACTGATGCAACAACCCATCCTGATTCAGCTCTTAAATAATAGAAACTTCTGGAGTGTTTCAGATGTTGGATACCTACGAGTACATAAAAGGCGGAGTCAGACTAATTAGAAGTTGAAAAAGGAACCGGTAAGGGAAAACGTCGGCTCTTGGAATAAAAAAGTGTGACACGATGGTGGAACGATAAGTAAATACCTGTGTCAAATCTCTCTGTCAATTAATTTCTTAATTGTGTCAGCCGTATTTATTAGTATTCGTTGAAACACCTCTAAGCGTTTACATATACGTAGTTATACATTTAAGTATCTATGCACCCTTCATATTGCTCTACTTAAATTCTTATTTGTAAAACATTTTCCTACCAATTTTAATTACACAACCTATATGGCGGAAAAAGTACGAAAAAGAGTATACAAGTCGGCTCATTTCGATAATTGTTTCATTTATTTATGTGAAAACAGTCGAAAAATATATGAAAATAGGTATTCCTTTGTTTTAACTGAAGAATCATATAAAAAAAATACAAATGACTCATACCTACTTATAATTTGCAAGTACGTCTGAGGCAATCAATCGATGGAAATTTATATTTATCGAGAAATCTAATCAAGGAATGAATCCAGAGCGTCATAGGATCGAATCTAGCTTTCATTTTCTAAATGAGTGGATCCGCTTCAAGTGGCAATGTATATAATACTCTTATCGGAAATAATGATCTTGGTAAGGCAGTTATTAACCGACTTCCCCGAGCTAGTATGCACGGTTTCTGACTTTATGCATAAATCACTCTATTTTGGTACAGGGTTGGAGATTGAGATCCCAAGCCGTGATACATAGAATAAGGGCGAACCGCTGCTTGATACAAAAGGAATGGTGTGGTATACCGATGGATCAAAAATGGATTCAGGAGTTAGCGCCGGACCGTGCATGAACCCAATTACAAAGTTTCGAAGCCACTTGGAAAGAGTCCCAGTGTTTTTCAGGCCGAGTTTTAAGCTATTGAGACTTACGCTAGTATAAACTTGCACTCAGGCATCAAAGGTGGCACCATCCACATACTCACCGACAGCCAAGCGGTGCTCAAGGCACTGATCAGTTATAAGCTGCTTCGACAGTTTGCAAAACTTAGCCCAATACATAAAAGTAAAATTGTGGTGGGTACCGGGCCACGTAGGCGTTGACGGTAACGGAACTGCAGATCTGTTAGCCAGAAAAGGCTCCTCTGAGTTGCTCATTGAACCTGAACCTTTTTGCGGAATATCTGATTCTGCTTTGAAATATACCCTAAATAGCTGGGAACGCAAGATGTGCATTTCTCACTGGAATAACACCTTAGGTCTCAGACAAGCTAAACGAGCTGTCCAACCCTTCCAAATAAAGGAAGTTGATATCCTTTAATACAGCAGAAACTACATAAAAACGCTTGCGAGCTTCTTTACCAGTCACTGTCTTTTGAAATACTACTTAAACAAAATAAGAATGTCCCGCTCTGTGTAGAATTAGATGATTTTTTTTAAAAAAGATTATCACCCCTATTATGGTTAGCGAATCGAACGTTCGACTCAAGTCGAACCTCTCGGCGAATTACTTCTGTCACTTTATACACTTCACAGATGACATTTAATTGTTTTTTCTTTTGTCAGCACTTATTCTTTATTCGAATGAAAATGTTTGCTAACAGGAATACCACGACAGAAGCAATTCGCTAACAGTTCGATTCGCTAACCATAATAGGGGTGTAAATCTCCAGCAGACTTAAGGAACTCCTCCTCAGCTGTAATTATCGCTTTCATAAGGAGAGTAGAAGTTCAGTTGTCCTAAAAGGTGGCCCCTGGCACAATAGAACTATTTGGTCGCAGTGCATATACGTCATATGGGCGTGGTCACAAACTTGTTTAAAAAAAAATGCATACTCTGTAATCGGTAGGATCATGAACAATCAAATCAACGGCTGTTAAGAAATATCACATTACACTCTAAGACGTTAGTCAACACTGAGTGAAACTGTGATGATTTCTTGGACATAGCAAAATAAATAGAAGGGAACGAGATAACAAACGAATTGTGCATTATTGGGTCAGATATGAGCAACAGTGTGACTGACAACTTGAGTATCAGTCACACTGCACAACATGATTGATAATGTAGTCAAAAACGAGACGAATTCTTCATGGTGCACGAGGCGTGATTCGTTTACATTTCACACACTTTAGCCAGAACTTGATTTTAGCAGAACAAAAATTGTGCTACAACTTGATAGATTCTCTGTTCGCATACTCATCGAAGTAATCACTCGACCTGCCCTGCTTTACAAGAACGACGGTTTAGGCTTCGGTTTCTCTGAAAGCATAGCAGAGCTAGAAAAGTAAAAGATACCCAATCAATCCAAGTATTCGAATCAGTACAAGGAGCACAAATTGGTTCACGAGCTGATAAGACGATAGGTTCTCTCGTAGTCTTAATCATGAACTCTTGAGGAGTTGAGTAGCTAAGGGCCAGGTTGTTCAGTTCTAAACAAAGTAATGGCTTTAAAATCTGATGACAAAGCGATGTCATCAGTTTTCAAAGAGGTGAAGGTGATATTAGTGATTAGATGCTGAAGAGGCAGCGAAAACTGAACAATAACAGGTAGCCGTTCATATCAATTGAACTAAAAAATTCGACCAGATAAAAATGTAATTTTCCACCAGGATCATTCCATGTGTAACAGCGAAGAGCTTTGGGATTGCCAACGATAAAATCCAAGTTGGTTAAGCAATGCCGCAGGTTTCTAAACAAGATCGCAGATAGCTGCGAACTGTCTCAATGCTTGGTACCATGTCATAGGGATATTCAAGGCAACTGCAAAGCGGATGAGCGAGCGAAAGATGGTGCTGGAAATAGTGAAGCTCCAACAGCTTTTATTCATGTGATTAAATTCCAACTGAACACTGAAGCGGTAAGATCTGCCAAAGTCAGGTGGAGAGATATCAGCACCTGTCTCATATCTACGCAAATTTGCTCGGCCTAAATCATAGGAGACAATCAGATTATGTTCAACAGGTAGGGAAAACATTAGTTCTACAATCGATGCCCTCACGGGGCATTGTCTGATAGGCAGATATGCCAAAAGACTGGGTGTTCCCTTCTGTAGCTGTAGAGACGAGGAAGAGATTGAGTCAATCACCCATCTTCTATGCAACTGTCCTGCGTTATCCACGTTGAGGAGCAAAAAGTTGGGCGAGTACTTCTGTAACGTCCTAGACGACCTCTCGGGTCTTGACACCTGCAAGATTAGCATCTTGTTTTCAGGTCAAATTGGTGCACTCAACACAATGGACCACAATAGTGGACGTAGCTTGGCGTAGCCATTCTACCTAATCTAACCTAACAGCAATGACAAAGAATAAACAATTAAAGTCCACTCACCCACCCACTCTATTCATCTGATTTGGTGGGTTAAAGTCCACCGCTTATGTTTATTTTGAAGGCTTAAAGAAAATCATTCAAAGTTTGTCCATTAAAAGACTTTTAGAAAAAAAATTCTCCTGTACAGCAAGTACAATATTTTTACTTCTGATCACACTGGTAGTGCAGCGACACGGCTACTTTACGAGTATTGCGAAGATATTGCTGCGAAATCGATTTAGATCATATGGCTTGTCAGGGTTATATGACCAGCAGCTGCGAGTGACTGTTGTTGCCCAAACCCAGTGCTTCACTCCGAAACCCGGAGCATGGGCTTACGTGTAACGCATCTTTATGCGCTTTTGATTGATATTATTCTCGACTTCAAAACTCTGAAATTCGTACCGAAATAGTAGTCAAGCGAAGCGCGTCGATTTTCTTGCACGCGCAGCAATAGTAAGCAGATAATCTAGACATCAGTGTTCTTGATTTTCCGCATCCTTGCGGATGACCGGTGGTGGAATCGCTAGAAGGTTTGTGCCTTGGGTACAAAGAGGGCACCACCACCAATGCTTTCGACAAACAACGAATCAGACTCGAAATTAGTTTCCTTGAAAGGAGGCTAACATTCAACTGGCGAGTGGGGTTTCCGTGAGATGATTGCAGACCTACATAAGTTTCATAATTTAAAAATAAGCGAAATGTGCAACCAGGTAAACCAGCAGCTAAACGACCCCCTTAAAGGCTTAGGACTAGATGGTTCGATCAAGTCTGACATCTCTCCTGGACCCATCTGTAGTTTCTTTCTGATGAGTTGGAGTCGGTGGCGGAGGATCGAGAAGCATGAAAGGTTCATCTGAACACCCGACCCCCATGACCCTCATAAGGGTTGTCTATGTATTAAATACACAATGAGTTAGAGCTATCACAACGTGAACTCTTCCATAGCTATAGATACACGCGTGCACATTGCCGGTACCTTAGGGCTGAACTTAATCAAGATTTGTTTGTACCCTTTTAACTGAAGAATGTGTGTGTTTACACTGCTAGTTATCTCTTACTTATATCATTACATATTTCGGAACCCTTATAACCTAAGCAACACGTAAGACGGCACAAAGAAAAACTCAAATAAAGCATACATACTTCGTTAAATTTATTATATAAAATATTTAAAAAATAAAAATCCATTGAAATCGTTTACCCTATGTATCTCTGTGTAAAGTGCAGTTTTCATTATATTTACCGATAAATATTTATATACTCGTAACTTATAGCAAAACTGTGGTTATTTTGATTTTATTTTGTGTTCGTTGCGCTTGTTATTGTTCAAAGAAAATCTATCTACTTGTTAGCCAATGCAATGAAATAACTGATTGTGTGTATGTGGTTGAGAATAAATATGAGCAGAACTAGTAAACAGAGGGAGAGACAAGAAGCGAATAACAGACTTGAATGGGATTCCCGGCGGCCAGCGTGAGGGAGGGACAGGACCAAAGATACAACAATACACGTTTAACCTCAGACAGTTGTCTCCTTGCCAATGGAGGATGTGGGTGAGTTCGGTGGCGAGCCAGGAGTTTGCGATAAAATCAAGTTCAATTGTGGCTGCGATAGTGAACGAATTTTTATCGGAATTAGGGGAGCCGATGATTTTGGGAATTTCTTCGGCGGCAATGGCGGAGGCGTGGAGGACTGTGAAAAGTACGACACAGATGCAGCACTATTGCTGCGACTGCCAAAGCTCATACTGTCAAATATAGTAGTGTTACTGTAGATAGCCTCCTCCTCGATGGTCGAGTAAATTTCCTCGGCAGTCTCGTAGAACGAGTTTGCATTGGGTGGCGCCGGGGCACGAGATGCTGATGATGGCGGTGGTGGCACAGGAGGCAATGGCTTCGATAGGTTAAAGTAGTTACTTTCCACTACTTGTGCAAGGGGTAAGTTCTGGGACTGTGGTCGAGGTGGTGAAGGTGTTGCCGGAGGCGGTGGAGGAGCAGGAGTTATCGGTGCAGACAGATATTCACTACTTTGAATATTCAAGAGGGTTTGGTTCTGAGTCGATGATGACGGTGGTGGTGGTGGTGGTAATGGTGGTGGGTGTGGTGGAAGCTGTGGTGGGGTATGCTGCACCATGTAGGTCGACGATGCCGCAGCATTACCATTTTCTGTCGAAGGCTTCATCACGACCGAACTGTCACTCACCATTAAACGTCCTGGTGTTAGTTGATAGTGATGTTGCCGTTGCATTTGGAACGAGGGAGGACCACCGGTCGAGGTGGAGAACATAGAAACCGGCCCAGAGCCAGTGGACGAGATGCTCGTCGGATAACCTAAATGGAAGTAATTTTGTGTAGCAGGTGAGGATGGAGTGGCGGTTGCAGTGTATGGAGGAATAACATTGTAATAATGTGATGTGTGTTGTGGTATGGGCAAACTGTTGTACTGCACGGGAAGGATTTGTGGTGTTGGGAATATTTGTGTGGATGTTAGTACTGTTCCATGCTGAAGCTGCTGCTGCTGCTGCCTTTGCTGTTGTATGTGATGGAGTGCCTGCTCTTGCGGCAGTTGAAAGTTGTTTTCGGTTTGATACAATGGGGATTGATTAGTGTAATTGGAAATTGTCGTATCGGATGATACATTAGAGGGATCGGAATCATAATCTAGAAACGGATTTACCGGATGTTTTCTGGTTAAAGTATTACTCCTGCTGGTCGTTGACGATTCAGAAGTTGTGGTAGATGATGATGATATGCCCGCTGTACTGCTGCGGAGAGTCTTTCGCAGTTCGTTCTCTTGCAGGAGAATCGTTCGGTGTAGGTCTTCAGTGACAAGAATGCTGTCGGGTGAATTCTCATGGACGAATTCTTTTGGCCGTTTAGCAGTTGCAGGTGTGGGGATCGGCGGAGCTGCCTTTTGTGTTGGCGATGGACTTATCTGTGGTGAAAGTTGAGGTAAGACTTCTAAATATTGTGGATCTGGGTCGAATGGTTTTGGAAGAGTGTCATAGTTTACCGGGGGTGGTGGTGGGCTTTCTCTTGGTCGCGCTAAGGCTATTTTCGAAGGGAGTCTAGGACTTTTCACAACCTCATGGATGGTATTAGTCTCGGCATTGTGCTCGAAAACGGCAAAATCACCGTGACCGACATCGGTGTTTTGGAATGTCTCGAGGGCAACGTTCTTTAAAATGTCAGCGTGTTTTACCTTTGGCTTCGGAGGTGGCAACGGCTTTGGTGGCCGCTCTGACAGGTTGTCGGTTGATTTTGAATGGAATTGGGTGCTCATTGGGATGGACGAGTGACTCTCGGAAAGTAGATCATCATTGGATTTGGACAACGTGCGATCTTTCCTGCCGAGAACAAAGTTATCTCTGGATGGCTTCATTGCCGCCTTTTGGGAGTACAATTTTGCCATTTCCTCATATTCATCGGGCTTACTTCTGTCCAGGAATGCTTCGCGGAATGGATTGTCTCGTTCGATTTCTTCGCTTGTGGACGGCAGCCTTTCGGGGGTGTGCCGCCCAGGAATGTCGTAAATAAAGTCATCCTGCCTTACTGGGCTGAATTCTGCGAGGACGGGTGATTCGATCTCTTTGATTCGCGCAACCGTAGGCACTATTGGTGGCAGTTTATCTGGTTTGTACTTTTCCAGCGTGGAATTGGCCGAAGACGATGGACTTGCCGAGCGAAGAATGCCCTTGCGGGGACGCGGGCGATAGTCGTATTCTTGTTCAGAATCATACTGCCGGGTTTTACATGCTGACATATCAGGTGTCTTCGATCGTTCATAGTCCGACTTGGAACGCTCATCTCCGCTCAAGTCAAAACTTACCGACTTACGATGGCTGTACGATAAGTCAGGTGTACTGCGACCGGAACCGAATTTTTGCTGTGATTGTTGGTATTGGTCCTCAGAATCACTGGTGTTGCGTTGAAATTCATGAGCGTCCGAATCCACTTCATCAAAAATGTTCTCCTGCGGACGCTCATAAGGTCCATCGACATCGACGCCGTTGTCATCGTCATCATCATCGTCGTCAACATCTTCGATGTAGACCTGTTCAACTTTGCTGATTGGTGGGGGGACACTTGGCTTCTGGCTTACGGCTGCAACGCTTTGGTTGTGAACCATTTGTTTATACTCAAATCTGGGATCTAGCGGACGCCTACTGCCATCATCTGGCACGTTTATCTGACTGCTGTCCTTAGTGGTGGTCGAAGGCTGTGGTGATGGTGGAGTTTTCTCTCTGAGTTGCTTATTTTTCTGAATTGGTTTGACATTTAGTTCAATTTGGAATGCATTTAGTTTCGATTTTCGATTTAAAATACAAAAGAGAGAGAAAAATATAATTAATTTAGTTATATTGTTGTAATTTATAATTTTTTTTATTTTTTTGTTATCGCCGATGAAATGTTCTCAAAAACTATAAAAAGCACACTGATTGAATTGCTAGCGTGTGTTTTCTGATGTGGAAACATGATTTCAGTGCTGGAAGATGAGGTGACACCACTTTTTTTTTTTTTTTTTAGCTTAAGACAGACACTTTAGATATGTAAATGTTATTTAACGAATTATAAATGTGTTACGCTATGTAACTCTTAATTTTAGTGTATGAAAACATAGAGAGACGATTACAATATGAAAGTTTTTAATACCGCAGTCTACTGTTTTAAGAATTAGGATTTCGTAAGTTGATCAATATTCTAGGAAAGGAAGAAAGAACTAGCTCTATGGTGGGATTATCTCCTAAACTTATCCTGTTCAGTTTAAACTATTCAATTCTTTACAATTTTTGGTTTTATGAAAGAAGTCTGATCATAGTGTTTGGTTGTACCAGAGAAACCAATATTACCTTTGAATGTTTTACCCAAAAAAACTTTGAGAATAATCTTCGTATATACTCGTATATCTTTTCGAGCAGTGATGGCAACATTTATTGAGATAAAAAACTCTACTGTTAAAAAGGCTGAAATATTATGGATATTTGTTTTAAAAAAAAATTATTTACATACAGTGGTGGCCAGATATTCACAAATAGCATCCCTCAGCGACATTTCTTATACCAGTCTTTTTGTGCAGAAAATCAAAGATTTTTGCTAAGAGACATCAGAATGTCCGATGATGCCGATTTTTATGCGAACAGCCACATGATGAAGCAAAACGCAAGGTTTTCAGGGCAATGAGACTCCTATGGTCTTAGGTCAACATCGACTGCATCCTTAAGTAATGACACTATAATTCAAAGTTATGCCGTCATTGAAGGTGCCACTTACAATGAAAAGAACATCTTGAATGTACAGTTAGCTGGTCGCCGCACCGCCTAAAATCCAACATTTTACGGAGAATGTCTTGCTATCGTAAAGGGTGATCTGAATGCCAAGGTGGAGCTAATAAAACTTCGGTCAAACATGGGATAACATTAGACACCATAAGAACAACGGCGAGTGAACATCTACAATATTAATCACTTCGCTAAGGGAGACAGCTTGATTGAAAACAAGACTTGTTATAAGATTAGCTTGGTGCCAACAGCCACTGCTGGAGAAGTCGCCTTTTGGGCTTCCGTAACAAGTGTAACGTAAACTGGTACGCGACTACTACATAATGAGAGCTCTCATTAGCGCCGCAGCGTCCAAACAAAATTTCGTGCCATTTCTGACAAAAAACCGCATAATTAAAAAAAAAGCGTGCCATAATATGATGAAGTTAAAGCGCTGCCGAAAACCCTCGCCCACCTCCAGTACATTTGGAAAACATAGTCGCGGTAATTTTTCCATATCAACAGGGAATAGAGGAACAAACAGAGAGGGGAAATACGACGGGAGTATTACCAATACATCTCGCCACCGCAGAAGATGTCATACAAGTATGCAGAAAAATCAATGACCTGGTGTCGATGGAATCGGCAACATTGCCTAAAAAGCAGCAATCAATCGGAACCCACACATCTTTGCAGAAATATACATTTGCATCAAGGAAGGAGTATTCTCCGACCAGTGGGAGAAAATAAAACGGGTCCTCCTACCAAAAGGTAATAAACCACCGCAGGGTCACTTATCGTATTGGCCTCTATGCATTTTGAACACCTTTGGGAAAATACTGGAGCGCATCATAAGTGATAAATTGGAAAGTGCAATCGATGAGGCAGAAGGCCTCGCACTTCGCCAGTGTGGTTTCCATAAAGCACGTTACACGATCGATGCTATCGAAGAACTCGTGAATACAGCGAAAAAATGCGGGACTAAACAGTACTGCGCAATCATCACGCTGGATGTCAAGAACGCCTTCAACACCGTGAAGTTGAGAAATATTCTTCGAGCACTTACCGGTAAGAAAGTACCAGACTACCTGCATAAAATAATAATCTGCAATATGCAGCTGAGAAGACAGCAAAGGTAACTAGGCGAACCCCACAGGCGGATCAGTAGAATTGCAGTGAAGTGGGAGGGCTGTGATCCCTTGTTTTCGGATCATAGCCTCGCTGATAAAAGGAAGAAGAAGAAGAAGAAGACAGCAAAGGTAACTGCCCTGGCAACGATCATGCCAAATATCGGCGGACTAAAGCACAAGAAGAAATTACTCTTACTTGTAGCAGGAGTTGCGGCATCGATAATGTTCTACGGCTCCCAATATATGTAGACTTGTGCCATGAAGACGAAGTCGTACAGAAAGAAGACGAAGACAGCGTAAAGAATAAACGCATTGAGAGTATGCAGTGCTTTCCGAACAACAACGACGCAGCATGTGTAGTGGCTGGCAGGGTACCAAAAGACCGTCTGGCTAAAGAAGCCCAACAGAAATGCCATGCCAGTAGGACGGCGTCATTAACAGCGATGATTCAAAGTGTTGCCGAGGTACCACAAAGAACAAATCTGGAAGAATGGCATGAGAGATGGTACCACTCTGATAAAGGCAGGTAGACGCAGAGAGCTTGATCCAGACCCTATCTCCACAAGTTTATATTCGACGACAACCTATTGCCCAACGTGCACGGAAGCAGTCGAATATGCGCAACTCATCATGTTTAATTGTCGACGATACTATAAAGAATGACACCTGCTGGTGAACAAACTGGCTGAAGACTTAACCCTGACAACATCACCGGACAGATGATGAGCAGAAGATGCCTGGGAACCAGTTAGCGACACTGTAGCAATCATTATTAAGGAACACGAAGTCAGGAGATATTATACTTTACTCTCACGGACCGAGGGTGCGAACAATGTTGTTCTGTTCTGTTCTGATTGGAAACTAAAAACCAATTTCTAAAAATATTATGTAATTCTGCTAAGGACATGTCTTGATCGAGCCATGGGACTTAAAAGAAAAATTTAAAAAAAATGTTTGATATTAGATATGATACTCAAAGGAAGTGAGTTCGTGTTAAATACCATGTTCATCAAACAAATCCGACACCATCACGTACAGCAGTGGTGGAGATGAAATTCAGATTGACTGCCATTTGGTAGCCAGTTTCATGAAGCCTCGGGTAAAAGATTGTAAAGTGATCCTGGGAGAGGCAATCGTTCGGCAACACTGTCTCCTGCTAACAGAAATTTATATCAAAACACCGAAGAAAAACAAACAAACAAGGGTCTCTGAGAAAATCAAGTGGTACAATCTGGACAAAGAAAAATGCGAGGCTTTTGTTTTCGTAATGAAAAATTACCTCTCTCACACCATCAACGGAGCTGAGGATGAAGAATGCAGAGCACAAAATATGTGGGATTCCCTACAGCGAACTTGCTTAAAGAAGGCCAAATCACTGCTAGGAGCTTCAAAAGACCACCATCAACACGCCAAAGAAACATGGTGGTGGAGTGATGAAGCTAAGAAGGTGATAAATGAGAAGAAAGCGGCTCTCAAAGCTTGGTCAAAGTGCCAAAAGCGAAGAAGAAGTGAGCCCAGCTTCAAGCAGAGAGTACGGAGGGTCTGTATCGGGAGCTGGAGAAAATATCTTCCCCGGTTGTTGATGTAAACCAGGCTATCCAGGAGCTGCGAAGACACAATATGAACAGGAGCGCAACCATCTTCAAAATAGCCGCCCAAAGAAGGAGGAATGCTCAGGAGATTCGTTCGCCTAAGTTCATTAACAATGCTCATGGCCACCTTCTTGAGGATGACGACAAAATTCTGCAGAGGTGCCGGCAGTATTGTGAAGAACTATTAAATGAACAGTTTCCCCGGCTATACTTTCCAAGAGCCACCCCTAACTGTGAAGAAATACCCGACATCACAGTCGAAGAAGTTAGTGAGGCGGTCAAATACTCCAAAAAACGAAAAGCGGTTGGGCCAGACGAGATGCCCTCTGAGTTCTGGAAAAAGATGGGAGACGTCGGGTTCAGATGGCTCAGAATTCTCATCTCCAAATTTGTGAGAGGTGACCCAATGCCGAATCAATGGAGGGAAAGTTACCTTCTCCCTGTATACAAAGGGAAGGGTGATACGCGAAACTGTGATAACTACCGTTCGATCAAGCTAATGTCACACTTCATGAAGATAGTTTAGCGGGTATTAGGTGGCCGACTGCGAAAAATAATACGGCTATCTGATGATCAGCACGGGTTTGTCTCGGGTAAATCAACCACCATGGACATGTACGAAGGAGCAAAGACAAGAGTAAGATGCCCCGCTGGAGTAACCGAAGAGTTCCCAATCAAAGTCGGGGTGCACCAGGGAAGCGTTTTAAGTCATTTGCTCTTAATTGCAGTCCTTGATTATCTGCTTGAAGGTAAAGTGATGGACCCCAAGGTACATCAGTTATTCTTTGCTGACGATGGAGCCATCATAAGTGAGGATCCTACATCCCTGCAACGAGCACTTGATGTGTGGGTGGACGCTCTGGAGGGAAATGGGTATCGCATTAGTTCAAAAAAGACAGAGTACTTGTGCTGCCCGTTCTCTGATCCACTCAGGCCTATTCCAGACATTTATTTGAATGGAACAGTGCTTCCCAAGTGCGAAAAGTTCAAATATCTGAGATCTATGATCAATAGCAAAGCAACTTGTGATGACGACTTCAATCATCGCGTAAGCGTAGGGTGGATGAAGTGGCGAGAAAATTCCGCTATCTTCTGTGGCAGACAAATTGCACCTAAGTTGAAAGGAAGGCTCTACACCGAAGTTGTGCGTCCAGCGCTCACATACGGTTCACAATGTTGGACAATGTACAAAACGTATGAGAGTAAATTAACGGCAGCTGAGATGAAGATGCTTCGCATGACAGCAGGAGTGACAAAGCTTGATCGAATAAGAAGTTCGAAGATCCGTGGAAGATTTCACATCAAGGAAACCATCGTACAAAAAATAGAGCGCGACCGGCTCAGCTGGTATTGCCACGTTCAAAGAAGAGATCGTTTGAACCCTGTTAAAAAAGCAATATCTATGCACGTTCCAAAGACATCGCGATGTAGGAAAGGCAGGCCTGTAAACGCCTGGATCAAGTGATCCAAAACCGATATTTTCTGAGGTCAAATAGGCGAACCACACAGGCTTATCAGTAGAAATGCGGTGAAGTGGGAGGGTTATGATCCCTTGTTTTCGGATCATAACCTCGCTGATAAAAGGAAGAAGAAGATTCAAAGGAAGTGAGATACTTAGGCGTGAGGCTTGATTTTTATAACCAATTTCATTGGAAATCATTTTTCACGATTGGCGAAGGCAGTTTCCACTTTTTTTAAAGATCGCCTGAACTGGGTCATGATCTACTGGAGACTTTTATGTATCCCGAGAGTCTCTGATACATTCAGGACAGGTATAATGTACCTGTGCCCCGCATGGTAAATAAAGTCAGTAGTGTTAAACCCACGACTAGACTCAAAGGTACCTCATTCTATTTGGGGATACAACATGTCCATTTTTGAAAGATGTGGCAAAGTTCAGTTTAATCCAGAAAATAATTCTTACTAGGCTGGGACGTGTAGCTTAACGTCAAATTGAACTTGGCACTGGTATTGTGTTTTTTTTTTTTTTTTTTTGCTGCATTGCAATACTATATTTATTTGTCTTATTGTGTGTTTAGTTCAAGGTACGGATATGTAATGTAAGGTGAGAGCTAGATTAGCTAGTTCAGCTTTACTCTTGTGTTATATGTTTAGTTATGTAGCTTTAGTTCTAGAGTTTTAGCTTAAGTACTGTACAAAAAAAAAAGAAACAAATTAATAAACGGATAAGAAAAATCTAATTATATCCTCACAAAGAAATGAATGCATGCTAAACAAAACTTAAAGAAAAAGTTTTATTTTATTTAAAATTTAAGAGCTTAGTTTTTTCTAATATTTGATTATGTCAACGTGGTTTTCATACCAAGGATCTCAGACCCATAAGTTTATCATCCCAACCTGCTGTCAGCCTCCCAGCATGCATATAACAAAGGGAAATAGTTAGAAACGACCCTGCACTCGATGGTGCGCATTATTGAACATTCTTTAGATTGCAAAGAATACACACTAGTAGAATTTCTCGACTTCGAGGGAGCTTTTAACAATGTTGAACCTAGAACAATTATACCACCGCTCACAAATCTTGCAATTGCGGCGCTAATTGGCGCCTTGGTTAACCAGTTGTTGACAAGCAGGGTTATCAACTCTAAGCTGGGCCAAGGCGTAACTCAAATGTTTGTACGTAGGGGAACTCCGTAAAGCGGGGTGCTTTTTCTCCTTCTTTGGAACCTAGCGGTTAATAAACTGCTTTTGATCCTGGAGGGGGAAGGCTTATACGGATGACATTGCTATAAATGTCTCGTACAAACACCTCAATACGCTAAGAGATCTTGTGCAAAACGATCTTTCTCGGCTCTCTAAATTGACGTGCTCTTGGTGTCAACTCACAAAAAACAGAACTGGTCTCCTTCACAAGGAAATACAAAATTCCGCATTTTGATCCTCCGAAACTATGCGGCACTAGTCTTACACTCGTAGACAAGGCCAAATATTTAGATGCCATTCTTGGTAAGAAACTTAGCTGGAAACCCAATATCCTAGAACCCAAGAACCTCCTCCCAATCAAGTCTGGAGTACATATCGCTCATTTACTTGGAGACTGTCATAACATCAAAAAGCGATTTTGCAGAAAACGCGTTTGAAGTTTTCAATTGCCTACCACCTTGCTGAAAAAAGAAGACATTTTATAGTTCTAACGCAGAGAGTATACAAGATATTAAAATGAAATTTTTAAACAATATAAAGCATGATAAAACGAATAATTCTGCATCATTAACCCGAAAATAGCGTTTTTCGAGCTATGATGACTGTCTTCAAGTAAATGAGCAATATATAGTCGGCGCCTTGCGGAAAGAATTCGAGATCGTAAAGAATAGAGGAGTGTCCGGTGATAAGACTAGACCACTGAAATATGGCCTTCATGCGAGCGGCTGCACGAACAGCCACATAATTTACTATAAATATCCAAGGGAGGTAAGTAAAGCCGAATGTGCAGAGCCATTGTTGGGGTGTTTGTTTTTTTTTTTTTATAGACAACTGTTATTTACACGCTTTTTCAAATTAAGTCAAGAAGCGATATACAGCTCAACAACACGTAAAAGTGATCGAAGCATTTTGTTTTAAATAGTCGTTCTGCAAGAAATGCATTTAGCGTATTGCGTGATTTTTTCGGTCAACATAACCAGCCATCTGAGACAGCAATAAGCCGTTTGGTGCAGAAATATCGAGAATCTAGGTCGGTGCAAAACGCATAAACACCCATGGGTAGTCGTACAGGTCGTTCGACTGAAAATATTGCTATTGTGGACGAAAGTGTAGCCCAGGCCATGACAACCTTATTTCGTCGTCGGTGAATGTTATCGTAGGTTAGGTTAGGATAGGTAGGGTTATGAGGTTGTCATAAAATACTAGACACCAAAGTGGGCCCATCGCGATCCCTAGGAAACCTTCACGGCAAAAGACCTAAACCCAATCCTCCAAGCAATTAATCTCCCTACAAAATCTGAAGAGATCCTTTTTATGGTTCAAGGACCTCACCTCATCCAAGTTATCGAAGAAGTATCTACACAGGTACTTAAGCCTTATCCTGGCAATTCCTTGACATTCACAGAGTATATGAGTTATATCCTCTGAGACATGTAGGTCATCGCAGTACCTACAAACATCCGTATCGGATAATCCTAGTCTCATGGCATGCCTCCTTAGGAGACAGCGGCCAGAGAGTATTCCTATCGCTGTTCTTAGCCTCGATCTATCTAACTTAATTATCTCCCCAGATTTTCTGCGATCTAACACAGGCCACAAGGCCTTAGACACCCTGTGACCATCTAAGTTTGACCATCTTAGATTAGCCGTGTCAATGATTTTATCCCGGATAATTCCCTTAGCCACGCACCCTGGTGGTTTAATACTACCAATTATATCGCTACGTGGGAGCCCCGCTCCTCTTTTAGCCAGCGCATCGGCTTGCTCGTTGCTTTCGATATCGCAGTGTCCAGGTACCTAACATAATCTGACGCGGTTCTGCGTACATAATGCCCCAAGCATTGTGCGGCAATTCCTGATTAACTCAGATTTGGTGACGTAAGACGCTAGCGTCTTTAGCGCAGCCTGACTGTCAATGTAGATGGCGATATTCTTATCGGATATTGATCCCAACTCAAGTAATTCCGCAGCTTTAAGTACAGCTAGAGCCTCTGCTTAGAACACACTGCATGTGTCCGGAAGTCTCAGGGCCACCTGTAGGTTCGTATCTCTCGAGTAAATACCTGACCCCGTGCCCTCACTGGTCTTAGAACCATCTGTGTATATTGTAATCTCGGTGTGGACAGAGACTGTCTTCCTTTGCCAGTCCTCTCTAATAGGATACAGTACTTCGTATGGTGTGTCGAAGTCTAAGGTTCCAAGTATATCGTCCGATTCGTCAGGGATTCCGGGAAAAGATTCCTTGAGAATGGAGCTGTGTCCTATGTTATTAGTCCTGAAAAGACCAACGTTAGTGAGCCGAGGCGCACTGTTGCCCGCTTGAAATTTGATTTGTAGGTCTAATGGTAAGAGATACAGGAAGATCTCGAGTGCAGCCGTAAGTGTTGTGCGTAGAGCACCTGTGATGGCAATGCAGGCTGATCTTGTACCATGGCCAACATATTCCGTGTGTTTTTCGTATTTGTTGCCTTCCACCACACAAGAGCCCCATACGTAAGGATGGGTCTGAATGAATGAATGTTATCGTAAGATGTTAACAAACTATTTATGGCCTGAATTGGATGGCATGGACTTGCACAATATGAAGTTTCAACAAGATGGTGCCTTTTACCACACAGCCCACACAGAGCGTGAAACAATGGAAGTGTTGGGAACGAAATTACCCGGACGCATTATTTCACGAAATATAGAGGTCAAATGGCTGCTGAGATATTCCGATTTAACACTATTGGACTTCTTTCTCTGGGGCTACGTGAAAAGTAAGGTCTATGCCAATAAGTCTAAGACGATTCCAGAGCTGAAGGATGAAATTACACACGTTAATTACAAGGTACAAACCGAACTATCGCAAAAAGTCATGCAAAATGTTAATGCGCTCATCCCAGAGGATTTGTGATGAGCATTTGTCACATAGTACACACATACACAAATGCCATAGTTTTTCAGCTCTCTATGTCAAACGGTTCAGAAATTACTAGGACATGACAGCCTGACAGACAATCAGACACCATGTTGCTTGCATTATTGTTCCATTTTTACCTTTTTAGCAAATATTTAGAACAACCTGTTTAGTAGCATCAATTTCACAATATATTCGTATGTATGCGCTTAAAAACTCACCCCTCTAGTTTGCAAGATTTGAACCTTTGAATTCTGTTTACTAAAAGAAGCACAAACGCAACACAACTTTAGATGCCATGGGTCACGCGGCTCATTATCCAAAGGTCATTATGTTAAAGAATGAGCGGTATGCTAAGTAAACATCCGCAGTTAAGAATACTAATGGTTCTTACGTGGTGTGACTAATCCTAAGCAAAAACAGAACCACCACCTACGATAATCCATAGGTCAAAACATCAATAAAAAAAACTACAAACAAATAATAAATGGTCCAGAATATTACACAAATCAACCCCGAGTGGATTTTAAGTCAATATACATCTTTAGGGCATATTCAAAGCATCATCCACTCGCAAAATGACTAAAATAATAAATCACATCCCATCAGGGGGATAATTCACTGCGCACACAACATCATCATGACATTTTCAAATTAAACTTTTGGATAAAAAAACATTATTTTCATAAAAGCGCCGAAGAAAATGTTAAAATAAACAGACTTAATGAGCCGCAAACCCAATGAATAAGTACTCCTAATGTCACATTCAGACAGAAAAACATAAAATGTGAAAACCAAAACAGGAAAGAAAAAAAAATTATAAGAAATTAAAAGTAATACTGTACAAACAGCCAAATGTTCCAACAACAAGAATTAAAAATTACTTTTATCCACGAAAAACACTGAAACGAATTTTACATCTTCACATCATCCCTCCACTTACGTATGCAGGACGACGAGAGCGGGCGAGCGCACCACTCAAAATGTAAACATGAATACCCTTATCACATTCCCTCATTCAAATTTATAACCTCCACCTACACCACAATGTATAAAGGAATATAAATTATTTTCCATGTTGTTATCCTTTTTCTGCCTCTACGGCAGCCCACACTCATACCATCACATCTCCTATCCAAGTGCCTTGGTGATTCTTTTTTTTTTCCAAAACGATGTATAATATGCCATCTGACAGCTTAATGCCATTAAAAACCAATTTACTAAAATCATATACGTTGGCAACAGTGGCACAGGCACTCACTGGACGAACGACAGAAATCTCCCCAGCCATCGATTCATAGCACAAACATTGGTAAATAGTAAAATGATATCCTGTGAAATTATGACGTCACTTTCTGAGCAATTTAACAAATTAATTTAATTGCTCGATGATTTGGGAATATTTGCGCAGAAATTAATTTGATTACTTTTCCACTGTGAAAAGTCGGAGATTTCTTCATTTTTTTTTGTTTTCGTTGCCTTTAGACTGTGTATCCCTGTACAAAAGGTGTACGGGCGGATGTGCGTATCATGGGACAAAAGATACTGTATAGCGTTGTGCGTTCTTTTTTAAGAAATCACTTAGGTCTATTGAGGCTCAGTGGTTTCTTTTGTTTTGCTTTTCATGCTTTTGTGCTTTTCGAGGAATAATTTTAAATGGAATTATGATTTGAGAACCCCAGTCTCACTCATTAAATTTGTATGCAGATGTAATTCAGATAAATGCGAAAGGAACAAGGCTTTGTTTGTAGAATTTGTGAAAAAAAGCAAGATAAATATTTTCCTTTCCTCAGAAGAGATAGTGACTTAAGACAGCTTGTTTTGGTATAAATAGAACTCAGATATCACTCTAATGGAGGCGGCTAAATCGTTTGTAATGATGAACTGGAGGCAGCATTGGAAAAGACATCCATCACAACAGCAACGGAGTGGTCAGAGTTGAACATCCTCATGTCCTTCAGGGACGACTGGTTATTTCTTAGCTAGTCTTTTCGATAGCAATCCTCTGCGAATAGCAGTCACTGGAGGGGAAGAAAGTAAAGTTGATTTTTTCCGAAATCTCATGATTCATACTACGATACTTAGATTTTTTTTTCTTCAGCCACTAGATTTAAGGATGAAAAGGCTCACAAATTCAAATCAGGCAGTTGATTGGTTATCTGGAGAGAATAGAAGGACGCATCATCAGAGAAAAGCTCCGAAAGTAAAAGGAAACCAGAAGAACTAAATTGCGGTTGTCGGCTAAAATAAGGGGCATGACTGGGGCGTACCTACTCCCACCTGTATGGTATTTTTTTCACACAGATTTAAAATCTAAGTAACATCATTATTCTTTAAATGTATATGCACTTATTTCTTACTAGTCCGAATTATTTATTGTAAGGGTGTTACCGGAACAGACTAGATTCCATAAATAGATTAAGGCGGTAGACATCGCCGGGGCCTAATGCAAAAGGTCGCTAATGATCACCAGAGTCGTTGATAAATAAGTATGCAAATTCATTTATTAACTATTATTTCTAGTCTCGCTTTTCCCCGTCCAGTTCAAGGTATGACAAAACGTATATTGTACAACATGGCACATAAGTAATGACTCTTTACGAATTATTTTTGATGTTTCTATTATCGCGATTTCGACGCGAGTTGTGTAGTAATCAGATGCGAAAAATACGACGATGAACAATAGAACGATATACTCCTGTAAAAACGTGAATTTCGTCCAACATATCTCCACCAATTCGACACCTAGCAGCACCGCTTAGTCTTGAAGGGACTGGCTGTACGGGAGACAGGGCAGGGGCTGAAAGACAGAGAACAGACCGTTCGGCCGGGAATATTGATGCTGTGCACGAGAATATGGAAGAATGTACATAAGCATCAACGAGACGACGCGTAGGGTCGCGCAATAAAATATTTCCAGGCGGTCCGGTCCCTCCAGCGTATTTTGGTGAAAGACTTGAATACCATATGTTTCCGTATAGGACTCAGATGGTGCATCAGCTGCTACCCGCAGGCCACAAAGCCCGCCAGCACTATGCTCCTTAACCATGAAGATGACGATTTTCTTTGAAAACTCATCATAAGTGACGAAAAACATTTCTATCTCTACGGATATGCCAAAAAGCAGAATGCCTCTATGGCACTGAAAACACCAGCAGTATTCAAGAATCGCCTTCACATCCACTGTAGGTTAGTGTGTGGTGTGCGGTGTCTGAGATGAAAGGGTGAGTTTGCCCTACATTTTCGAAAACGCTGCTGGCAACGCAACTACTGTCACTGGAAAGCGCTACAGAACCATTTTACCTGAATTTTTAATACCCGAATTGGATGAATTGGGGTAAGACCGCATGCGGTTTCAACAAGACAGCGTCACTGTACACAAAGCGGGTGACAGACTTGCATTGGCCCGCAAGATCACCCGATCTGACAATTCCAGATTTCTTTTTTTGGGGTTATTTGAAGTCATTGGTCTATGTGAACAAGACCCAGTTTCTTGCAACAAACAACACTAGAAAAATAGAGAATATGCCGACGGAAATATTAAGGAAAGTGATGAAAAATGCCATTAAAATTTCTTTTAATTTCGAAAAAAGTTATAGCTAGGCGAACCCCACAGGCGGATCAGTAGAAATGCGGTGAAGTGGGATGGTTGTGATCCCTTATTTTCGGATCATAACCTTGCTGATAAAAGGAAGAAGAAGAAGAAGAAAAAAGTTATAGCTAAATCAATAATCTTAACATTCATCCCTTCATTTTCACATTAAGAATGATGTCGTGGTTAGGTTAGGTTAGGATCGGCCCTCGATGAGGATGTACTTAGACCAGAAAGTAGGTCCATTATACTGCCGATGTGTAAGGCGGGTGGATCACCCTCTTACTCTTGGAACCATTTGCTTCGTTGAATGAAGTCGAGAATTTTAGCCGTGCAAGCGTTGCCGAGATCATTAAGATCATTGTAGAAGTATTCACCCAGAGTGGCCTTCCTGATGTTGGCGAGCGCAGGATAGGCGCACAGGAGATGACTGATGTTCTCTTCTTCCTCTTCATCTCTGCAGCTTCTGCAGAAGTCATTATGAGGGATACCTAATCTTTGGGCATGTCTTCCTATGACGCAGTGTCCAGTGAGGACATTTGTTATTTTTGAGAGGGTTCCTCTCTTGTGCTTCAAGAGTCCGATGGACCTGGATTTACTGAGTGTCGGCCAGAGCTGTCTGGCGGTATGACATTGGTCTAGATGTTGCCATCGATGATTGGCTACTTTCTCGGCATCAATTTGAATAAGGTACTTAACATAAGACGTTGGCGCTTCGATATCGGTGATGCTTATGCTATCTGTACCAGAGGAGCCTTGTCGTGCTAGTTCGTCGGCTGCACAATTCCCCGGTATGTCACAGTGACCTGGTACCCAGCAAAGGGTGAGGTTGTACTGACCAGCGATCTTGTTAAGAGATATGCGACAGTCTTTCACTGCCTTAGATCTCGTAGTGCTGGATGCGAGGGATTTGATGGCTGCCTGACTGTCGACATAAATAACAATATCAGGTGTTGATAGTGTGCTAGCCGCCAGCCAGTCAGCAGCTTTGCGAACTGCGGCGATTTCGGCTTGAAAAACGCTGCAGTAGTCTGGAAGGTTAAAGGAGAGGTGTATGTCCAGATCTTCTGAGAAAATTCCGGCACCGACTCCGTCCTTAGTTTGGACCCAGCCGTGAAAATTGACAGCGATTCGTTGTAAAGGACATTGCGTTGCGTCCACTCACTTCTGTCCGGTATCGAGTGCGTGTAGCCCTTGTTAAAATCATATTCAGTGGGCAGATGGACAGTGGAATTGGGAAGATGACGGTGCATCGAAAGTATATTGGCATGTCCCATGTGTTGCTCCTTCCACTGCTTGGAGCCTCTCAGTCTTGTTGCCGAGCTGACAGCCAATTGCTTACTGACGATGTCAATCGGAAGCAGGTGGAGCATGGTTTGGAGCGCCGCTGTGGGAGAAGTTCTCAGTGCACCGGTAATACTGAGACATGCAACTCGCTTAGTTTTTTCCATTATGGATAGGTTGGATTTCTTCTCCAAGGCGGGCCACCATACCAATACTCCATACATGAGAATCGGTTTAATGACCGACGTGTATAGCCAGTGCATGATGCTTGGTTTAAGGCCCCAGGTGGAGCCTACTGCTTTCTTGCAGATGTATAGGGCGGCCAGCGATTTCCTGGCCCGTTCGACGACATTCTCTTTCCAAATTAGCTTGCGGTCAAGCTTTAGGCCTAAATAGCTAGCACTATTTGAAAGCTTGAGGGTGGATCCCCTTATCTTGGGCGGAGTGAAGTCAGGTAGCTTGTGTTTTCTTGTAAATAGAACTAGCTCGGTCTTCGTCAGGTTAACGGAGCGGCCGCATTTATCGGTCCATCTGAGCAGTTCATTAACAGCAGACTGCATGACATCGGCCAGCGTCTGCGAGTATTTGCCAGTTGTTAGAATGGCGACATCGTCTGCATAGGCAATAACATTGCATCCAGTTTTTTCGATCTTTAGAAGGGCCTCGTTGAGCACCAAATTCCACAATAGTGGAGACAATACACCCCCTTGAGGGGTGCCTCGATGTGCATGTCTCTTGACAGTGCTACTTCCGAAGGATGCTGTTATTACCCTGTTCTTTAGAATGTGTTCTATGAAACAACAGATGGGTTCGCAGATGTTGAGCCTACGTAAGGCACTGGTAATCGAATTTGTTTCAACGTTGTTGAAGGCTCCCTCTATGTCTAGAAATGACACTAGGGTGAACTCTTTGATTGAGAGTGATTTTTCGATAGGGTGGATGATGGACTGCAAAGCCGTTTCGACAGATTTACCTTTTTGGTAGGCGTGCTGTGACGTGGATAGTAGGGTGCTATCAATAGTGGCCTTGAAATGTAGGTCCAGGATTCTTTCCAGAATCTTGAGAAGGAAGGACGTTCGACTAATAGGTCTATAGGTCTAAGGTCCTTTGGGAGGGTGTGCGATGTCTTACCTGCTTTGGATATAAAGACCACTCTTACCTCGGTCCAGGCAGTTGGTGTTGTTCCGAGCTCAAGACAAGCTCGTCGTTAACGATTCCATAATATTCATAAACATACAAAGCAAGAAAAAAAAAAGGATCTTTGAACCTATATAGTTTGCTACTTTGTGTTCTAGCATTGAAAAATGTAAGCCCCTTAGCTTAGTTATAAATTCGAATGAGAAAGACCTTTCATAAAAAATTAAAGAATTCCATCTCGGCGATTGGCGCTAACTGGATCTGGAACACCCTGCAGTATAAGTAGGTATATCTTAACTATCGTAAGTCCACTCTTATGTACGAGTAATATGAAGTAACATGCCTAAACCAAAGCACATGCTTAAATCAGGTGCTCAAAGAAGACGTATTCCATTTTCGTGTGAATAAAGTATAGGTAGCTCACCGCCAACACAGGAGGTACAATCTTTTACAAGTCTGTACAAATACTTGCTTGTGAGTATTGAGACAGAGGCAGCAAAGATGGGTTTACCGATCAATGAGAGCAAAACAAAATATAAGCTATCTACAAAAAAGGACATCCAACATCGGCGTCTTGAACATAACGCCACAATACCATAGACAGGCATCATTTTGAGGTAGTAAAGGACTTTATCTATCTTGGCTCTATGGTGAACTCCGAAAATGACACCAGTGAGGGGATTAAACGAAAAATTACTATTGCCAATCGCTGTTTTTATGGGCTAAGAAGGCAATTAGTAACAAGGGCCTATTTCGAAATACTAATACTACTAAATCCTGCTGTATGGCGCAGAGGCATGGACTTTGTCAAATTCGATTAGGGATGCCCTTGGTTACTTTGAGAGAAGCATTTTTTGAGTGATTTCTGGTCCCGTCTGCATAGACGGCAAGTGTACAATGTCGATTTATACGGCCTATACAATGACATCGACTTAGCCAGAAGAGTTCACATACGGGCGAGTAAGATGGGTCACTTGCTGGTTAAAAATTTATAATTTTTTTTTTATTTTTGAAAATATATATTATATAAATTCAATCTTTTTTTTTTTAATGTTCAGAATTTTACTTATAAATATGAGTAATTGCTATTTACATTTTAAACACGTATAAGTGGAAATTATACCCAATATGTGTAGCAACTGAATTGCCATTTTTTTTAATGCATTTTCGGGACTCTTTATCACAAGGTACTTCATAACTTCAAAAAATGCAAATAAGTGCAGCTGATTCTGATATATAATAGGTAGATACCTTGTGTACAAAGTGAAACAAAATTTAGAACATACGCAAGCTTACCTAACTGTCAAAAGTCTCGTCAAACTTGAAAAAATTATACGATTTGCTGATCGATTTGCTTGACGACCAAATATTGCTTAGCCTTCGAATTGTACTACATGTTTGATAGACTTCATTTGTGATTTTGATTTCGAACTGTGTCCATGGCAGCGGATGTTTTAGTTGCGGCTCTTGCTATCGACGGAGATTGGGAATTGAGGAAAATAAGAGAAAAGACAAAAAAGCCGAATGTGGGTTAAACCTTGGATAAAAAAAAAAAAAAAAAAAAAAAAAAGGGAATACATTTTCATCTGTAAACCTCTTGAACGAATTGGAAGAAAATTCGCCTGACGATTTTCGGAATTACTTAGGGATGGACGCGGTGACGTATGAGGAACTACTCGTATTAACAAAAATAACAGTTCTATAAAAAGACAAAATACACACTTCGGGAAATTGCCGGTATAGTTAAAAAATGGCATTGCTACTGCCTCTGGCGAACACCCAGACACTCAAGTAAATCCTCCAAAATGCTCTCCTTCGGCTAACCAGATGTGCCTCCAAATGTGGATTTGAAATAACTCTCATAAAACAGAACTCGTTCTCTTCACAAGGAAATAAAAAGTTCCCCTCATAGATCCTCTTATGATAAACGGCACCAGTCTCACCTTCAATGAAAACGCACAATACTTGGGTCTTATTTTGGACCGAAAACTGAACTGGAAAGTCAATCTAGTAAAATACGTAAGGAAAGACAATGCAGCTATCTATTTTTGTAAAAAGGCTATATATAGGAGATGGGGTATGAAACCTCAAATCACTCGTTATCAGTACGTGTCCGTTATCAGGCGTATACTACTCTATGGCGTGATCGTATGGTGGCCTGCCCCTGATAGGGCGTTTAAAAGCCTCGTCCCAGTTGTCTAGTTATCACACTGGGCAGTTCTCGATCTTTGGTCTTCTCAACTTCACCCATGAAAATGCGGACTACACCCCACAGAAACTGAGATTTGCCATAACTACAAATTGGATGACCTGCTTGATGAGTGTTCAAATTGTACGATTTGGCCGGTCGTCAAGCAAATCGTATAATATAATGTGAACCCCGCTAGTAACTATTTCTGAATCTACAAAAAAAAATAATTTCTTAATATGTATCATACAATAGGACTATTTTCTTTGAAAGTATATAATTTGCGAGTCAAAATTTACAGAATTTGCGTAATGTCGGTATCTAACGTAATTTACTCCCTATTTGGTGTACTAAGTACATGAAAAACTAAGTGAATATTAAAGTACGACTTCTTAACTAAAAAGTAAAACCAAAAACATATGCAATTTGCAACATTTCTAAAACATATTTTTGATCAGCTCTTGTACTACCATATTCCATAGTGCGGCGTAGTAAAGGACGGCCTCGCGACAGGTGGCGCAAATAAGTGAAAAGGTACCTCAAGCGGTCTGGCTGGAGAGCCTTGTTGGTTGGGGCCCAGGTGCCCCCCGGACTATAGCGCTACCTAAGTAAGTAAAGTATAGGTTGTACCTAAATCGAAAAATGTGCACCTTCTACCAGATAGAGGACAGATACTCCTTCCTACATACGCTTAGCAGAAAAAGTCCGCGTAAACTAGGCATTTCCAAATTCGTTCCTGGAAAAAACAGTAGTTTGCACTTTCCAAGTAAAATCATAATATCTCACATTTATGTTATGTTTTGAATTTAGAGAAAACTCGTACTCAAAAACATCACATGAAAATGAACAATATAAAGAAAAATATACAGAAAAGGTCTGCGTACGCTTTTAAAAAATAGGTAAAAGGAAGTAAAGTAAAGAGCTTGACAATTTCAGAGGTTTATTTGGAATTATTATCATGTATAAAGTAATATCTGTGGCCACAAGGTAAAACCGCCTATGTCGATTTTCACAGATTCTCACAAAACGAGTTTAAAGTTTTCTTTTTTCCAGAAAACGTATGGGAATTTGAATTTTTTGTCTTGTTCTATTACCTATAACTTGGTAACGATAACAGGTAATAAGATAAAATTTTGGAAGCATAAACTTCGAATATTATAGCATCTTCTGGCATCTATAACTCAATTTTGTCCTAACTCGACTTAGGCGGTTTTACCTTGTGGCCACAGATTCATGATTAAGACCCAGTTTTTCGGCACTATGTTTAAGCTTTGTTTCACCTATAGCAGATTTTATAAATTTCAATTGTCCTACGCCAGTACTCCCCATGCACCCCACACCATTACTCCAACCCCACCATGCTTAACAGTTTGATGAAAATTTTCTTTGTTAAGTGCCTCATATAAAGAGTCAATAATGCGCTTATAACCACATAAATAAGGCAGTAAAATTCTGAATTTTCTGATGAAAGCAAGCTCTGCATATTTGGTATTAAAGATCGAAAAACGTGTGGAGAAAATCTGGTAGAGCACTTAACAAAGAAAATTGACTTCGTGCTGTTAAGCATGGTGGTGGAAAGTGCAAGGACGTTCATTTTTGTCAGGAACGAATTTCAAATTGCATGCAGACTTCTTCTACGTGTAAGTATGTCCGAATATATAAGTACAATAAATGTACATAAATATAACTTCATATTATTACAGTCGGATCTTACTCCGGTTTTTATTCACACCGCTATTGTCTTTCTATTATGATGGGTACGTTTGTACTTGGTATTAGAAATATTTTAAATACTTGTGCGTACACCTCTGTAAGGACTATGCTCTATAAATAGTGCAGGAGAAACCGCCTTGACGATACAAATAATTCAGCACCTGGTTCAAAAGGTTGAATGAAAGTAGGTACATGATGGAAACCAATTTACATAGACCTTAAAACAAAATACTATATGCTTGTATTTTTTAATGATTATATTTCTTCTTTTTTTCCTCCTTTGACATCCTGTAATTTCTTTTGCAACGTTTCATAAGGACACATTTATAATATGGTTTATTTTCAAAGACATTAACAAATATATAATTTATTTATGTTACAGATATAACATACATATGTAATAATCAAAAAAGGTATACCATTCATCCATTTCTTATATACGAGTATGTTTGTTTCTTCTTACTTATATAATGTATGTATTTATTAGAAATAGTTTAACTGTTTATCGACAAATACATTCAAGCTAAATTGCATTGCAAGTGTATAAAAAAATAGTGACAAACTAATAACGAAACCTTAATAGTAGGTATTTAAACTTTATTTGATTTTATAAAATTTATTAATAATGAATTTCAACGATGCTTTAAAATCAACTATCATGGATTGCTTGTAGGTATTTGATGTAACACATTCTATTTTGGAACTTTTCTTTAATGATGTTAATTCTTTAATTTATTTATTACCTAGTTTATGAATAAATTGATTAAAAAACCTATTTGGACCTTGATTATGATTTAAAAAATGTATTTCATACCTACATATGCATAGTTTCCTTTTTTATTATTATTATTATTTAGGTATACATTTCTGTTTGTTATTGTTTTACGTAGGAGGGATTCATGTGATTGTAAATTTGTCCAGTTTTGATATATGTAGTAAAATTAGTTAAATCAATCTTTGTAGCTTTAAAGTGTAGAGATATGAGTTCGTTCGTTTTTTTTTTTTTTTTTTTTAAATACTGATATTCTACTACAACAAAATGAAAAGTAATAAGATCTACACATATTATGAAATAAATAAAATACAGTTAAAAATTAACACAATAGACATACAATTTTTTTTTTTTTTAACTTGACTTCCTACTAGTACAGTCGAAAGTTGATCAGTGGTAGGTTAGGTAAGGTTTAATATATGGGTGCCTTGTGGTAATAAGTCACTGCCTACTTTAGGTCTATCATTAATTTAACCCTGGATCATTGCAAAAAGATATATCCGCTGTGTTAGAACCATCCAGATAATGAGATGAATCTCAGGAAGTCAGTCAGCTCAACATTACTTAAGTCCTCCAGTTCCGAGAAGAAGTAACTACCAAGATTCCTCATTCTTCTGACCGATAAGGCAGGGCAATCATACAGCAGGTGGCAAACAATTTCAGTTTCCTCCTCGTCCATGCAGCTTCTGCAATAGTCATTGTGCTGTACACAGAGGCGTTTCGCATGAATACCGATGGCATAGTACCCAGTAATTATGCCGGAGAGACCCGTGTATTATGAAGGCTAAGTTTTACCAGAGAAATTGATCTCTTCTTGCTAAGGGCCATCGCACATATGTCCAGATAAACCCAGCGTCTGTTAGTTCGACCGTTGACTTCATCTTCTATTTTTTTCTTTAAGAAAATTCATTGGAATCGCTACAAAAGAGAGAGCGTGCGATGCGTGTAGCGCCGACCCATTCTTTGCAAGATCATCAGCCACTTCGTTCCCTTCCTTTCAGAGCATTTCCTTACCCAGCAGATGGTCACTGTATTGGCTCCAGATAACTCGTTTAAAAGTAATTTGCAGATTCTCACAAGCCTCCATCTAATTACAGAAGAGCCCGGAGCCTTAACGGTTGCCTGGCTGTCTACGAGTATATAGGTAGTTATCGTCAGTGGTAAGGATATGCTCTACATAACGCCTCTACACGTTGTGCGTGTTATACCGTTCGCACAAAAAGAAGGGACTTACAGTTTTATGCCACATCCCAAGAGCATTTTTTGCAGAAGCTTAATTTTAAAATGCACGCTAATGTCGCTAACGAAATGAATCGCTTTACGCTTGAACAACATTGGGAAATATTGAAAACATATTTCCAAAGTTGTTGTGCTGTGTAGCCCAAAGTGCGTTTTTTGAAAAGAAGTTTTGACCGAAATGAAGCACCTACCGCGCCTGCACAAAGATCTGGGATTATTCGCTTACAAGGTCCAATTGATTCAGCAATTGAAAGCGCACCTCGCTTCGCAGTTTGGGCCTTAGAGCAGCTTGAATTGGACAATGATTTTGGGCGAAAAATCATCTTTTCTGACGAGGCACATTTTCATCTCGGCGGCTACGTTAACAAACAAAATTTCCGCATCTGGGGATCGGAAAACCCGCACGTTATTGTCGAGAAGCCAATGCATCCACAGAGAGTGACAGTTTGGTGCGGATTGTGGAGTGGTGGCATCATTGGACCATTTTTCTTCGAAAATGAGGCTGGGAACAACGTTTCGGTCAACGGTGGGCGTCACAGAGCCATGTTAACGATTTGTTTTTTACTGAAATTGAAGACATGGATTTGGACGACCCCTGGTTCATGCAGGATGGCACGCCATGCTACACAGCCCATGCCACAATCGGTCTTTTGCGCACCAAATTCGCAAATCGTGTTATCAGCCGTCTTGGCGATGTCAATTGGCCGCCTCGGAGCTGCGATTTGACCCCTTTAGACTTTTTTTTGTGGGGAACCGTGAAGGACCGATGTTATGCCAACAATCCGGAAACGATTCAAGCACTTAAGGCCAATATCATCCAAGCAATCCGTGAGCTACAGCCCGAAACCATTAACAAGGTCTTGGAAAATTGGAGTGATAGAATGCGCTACTGCGAGGCCAGCCGAGGCAGTCACTTGAACGACGTTGTGTTCCATAATAAATGGGAATGTTTGCTCTTACTAATAAAGCCATAATACATGGAAAACATTTCATTTTGTTCATTTTATTGCATTTTTAAAAAGAAACTTGTAGTTGGCCCACCCTGTACATACTTAGTAAGATAGACCGAAACCTGCTGAGACTAAGTTCTTACCTTGAGCAAACCTTTGTTCAATTTCATTGATATGGCTATTTTCTATTGCATCATACAACACTATTACACGAACGCGAGCTAACGCCAATAGAAGTTATATTTTAGTCTACGAAAAAAGGGAAAACACAATAAACAAAGTTTTGTGTAAGTCCACCAAATTATGGGTTAAAATTGGACAAAAAAAAAAGAAAACTGCATGTCTCCCTTTATCTTTTCTGGTCTAGTGGCTAGAGAAACACAGAATTTATTAATTTTCCCTTACGGGTGGCAGTCTGATAAATAGGTTGGTTAAAACCACGACTATCGCTCAGCATATAAGAGCGAGAGGCATTTTGTTTAACAGATACATTGCATAAGCTTAATTGTGCGGGGTACCTCATCCGCTGAAGCGGTGAACACAGCCAACAGTCGATTGATGCTACTAGACCAAAACAATACCGCTTGACTATTTTTTCTAATACTAGCTAAGGAAAGGTCTACCACACTTTTGAAACATAGAAAATAGGGTTCCTCCCTCTCTAAACTAATCAGTGATATCACCGGACATAGTGCATAGTTAGGCATGCTCAAAGATTGGGTATTCCTTATAATAATTTCTGCAGGAGCCGTAGAGATGTAGGAGAAGAGGAAACCGTCACACATTCTTTTGCACGTACCCTGCGCTGGACGACGCCACACTAGATGAATACTCATTCAACGATCTAAATGATATCAGCAATGACTGCACGGCTAAGCTGATAATAAGAAGTAAGTCGTTCCAGGAGTAGACGGATGATTCACCAGTCACTACTCAGTGGCAGCACTTGTAGGTGAACCTCGTAGAGGGCCACTCCTAACGAACCAACCAACTGATGCGCAGTCTACATTTTTATTACATGTGTTAATAATAATGGCAGGTACATATATCTTGAAATTCTATGGGGACATAGGGCCTAATGAATCCGTTTCTTTTTTGCAAAAGCATTTACTTAAATATGTTTGGATTAACTTTACGTTTTCAGGTTTCCTTAAGCTTTTCGTAATTCACGCAATTTCTAGCTTTGACTTCAACCCCATTCGAGCGTTATTGTTGAAGAAAAAATACAAACAAGTCCCTATGTAGGAAAAGCAATTGCAACTAAATGCATACGATTTAAAGCAAGCTTTTCCTTTAAGGTTTTGCTTTAATGCATACCATATGTCTTAAAGCAAGCTTTTCCTTTAAAGTTTTGCTTTGGTGCAAAGAAATTGTTACGAACTCAAGCTTTTATTCACACAAATTCAGGCAATTACTAGAACATTTTAGGAACAAAAATTGTTTGAACATTATTCATTAGGACCAATATTTTCCAGAATTTTTAAAGGATACAAAACTAAGAAAAAGCTCTAGCAATAGGGCGGGATAAAACTACAGAGAAGTGAAATAAAGTGAATGTTGTGCTCAGTTTGCATATAAAATAAATTAAGAGGAAACGATCAAAACGTCACATATCTATTTTTTAATTATATTTTTTCACTAGCAACATAGAGCTTTACATATTAACTTTAAAAAATAAATCATTTAATGAGCCATTTGCCATATATAATCGTGAATTGTTGTTCGTATAAAAACAAAAGCAAAAATGGAAATGTGGCGTTTTGATCCCCTCGAATAAATACTCTACTTTCAACAAAGCTAAGAACTGCTAATATGTTTAAATAAAATCAATTTCCTAATAATATTATAAAACAATCTAACCTAGCATACATCAATTCTTAATTTAAAACAAAATCTAAATCTCCTACAGAAAACGAATCTACGTTACTATATCATTGGATACTTATGTTAAGGTTATTACGAGTAAAATGTTTTAGGTACATACATTTGAGTTGAGTGTTCTTTCGAGATTAATAAAGGTTTTAGTTTTTTTTTTCTTTTTTTTTTTAATAAAAAAATGTATTGCAAGAGATACGATTTCGGTGTTGTTGTTGGTTCTTTTAGTTCATCAGAGTGATTGCATTTACATATATACAGACAATTTTAAGTAAAAATATCCGATTTTGATATACTATACATACACATACTGTCTACTGTTATTTTGTTGATCATTTTCTTTTTCTTTTTTTGCAAATATTAAACTTAACATTAATTGTCTATATATTACATTCATGGATATAAAATTCAACAATTTCAATTAAAAAAAAAAAAAAAAAGTCCGCTGATCTAGTACAACTCAGTTTCTTTTTCTTATTACACTACATTTCCATTTAAACTAGTATTTCAGTCTTATATTTAGTAAAATCCGCTTGTTAAGTTATTTTTTGATCGTAATTCTGTAATGGATAAGAAAATATTGTGTTTTTGTACTTTTTCAACTTATATTCAATTTGAGTTTGCGTCATTTAACAATGAAAAAAAAAAACATCGAATTAACAAGCTAAGTATTCAGTACTTTTTTGGCAATTAAAAAAAAGGATATACGTAATTTACGAAAAAAAATACTCGGGATGCATACACTTAACATCGTTTCTATTACATTTTCATGCATTTTTTTGAAATACTTAAACAATCTAGATGAAATATGTATGCATGTCCTCTTGTGACATACATTTTACATGCGACCCCTTAATAATTGTCCTATATCTTGTTATAGATTATAATGAGTTTATTAGAATACTGTTTCATTATTCGTATGTAATTACAATCACATAATCCCACTTACGCAAATAAAAGGTAGTAAAACATTTAAAACATTTTTGTCGAATACACTATTAAACATATATTTTAAGCTTAAGATGCTTATTCAAACTTAATCGGCTTCTGTAGAACTTTCTTATTTTTATCATGCACACAGTTAATAGCAAATAAATTTCTGTTTGCAGGAACTTTAATAAATTAAAACAAAAAAAAGTTAATAAAAGTTGTACACAACAGGGCAATTGTATGTAACCTGTAGGTATAATTCGTAAGATAAGAGAGAATAATTACTTATACACCCACGAAACGAATTACTTATGCAAGCAAAAATTAACTTAATAATAAGGGGTTTCCAATAGGGATTTCCGAACTTTGACAGGTGGTTTCGGCCATATTGTTAAAGCTACATCTGCCAAATTGGCTGTCTTTTATTTAGTCTGTCTTGCCAAATCAACATGGAGAGTTATAGCGTTCAACAACATGTGCAAATGATTTAATATTTTTATGAAAATGGATCTACTGTTCGTGCAACATTTCGCGCGCTTCGCCCATTTTACGGTCGGCATAATCGTCCTTCCGAGAGGACTATTCGCAACGTTGTAGATAAATTCGAGTCGACCGGTTCAGTGAACAATCCGTCAACACCCGTACGTCAACGAAACGCAAGATCTGCCGAAAATATCGCCGCTGTCCGTGAGAGTGTGTAGGGGAATCCGAGGCAGTCAATTCCGCGCCGTGCACAAGAACTCGGCTTTTCTCTGACCACAACTTGGCGAATTTCGCGTCATGACTTGGGCCTACACCCGTACAAGATTCAACTGACCCAGGAGCTCTAAGTTAATGACCATAGTGACAGCCGTTTGTTCACTGACTGGGCTCTCGAGCAGTTGGAAGTTGACCCAAAAATCATATTCAGTGACAAGGCCCATTTCTGGATGAATGGGTTCATCAACAAGCAAATTTATCGAATTTGGGACAATAACAATCCACACGAGATCCACCAAATTGCAATGCACCCAGAGAAAGTCACTGTTTGGTGTGGATTTTGGGCTGGCGGCATCATCGGTCCATACTTCTTTGAGAACGAAATTGGCCAGGCCATCACCGCCAACGGCGAGCGCTATCAGTCTATGATATCCAATTTCTTTTGGCCCGAATTGGATGATATGGACACCGACGATATGTGGTGTACAGGACAGCGCTCCTTGCCACACAGCTGGTGTCACGATGGACATTCTACACGAGCGATTTCCAAACATGGTTATCTCACGCGGAGGCGATGTGAATTGGGCACCGAGATCGTGCGATTTGACCCCGTTAGACTTCTTCCTGTGGTGGGGTTTTCTTAAGTCACAGGTCTATGCCAATAAACCACAAACCACCACTGTCCTGAAAGCCAATATAATTAATGCCATTGGTCCAGTTCAACCTGATTTATGCGTCAGAGTTATGGAAAATTGGACGTTTCGGATGCGCGCCACCCAGCGAAGCCGCGGAGGACTTTTGAACGATGTTATATTCCATACATAATGGCATACATGGGGCTTCTAAATGAAAAAAAAATTCAATGATATCTCACTCACAGTTTGTTTCATTCAAATTTAAAGATAGGAAACGCTTAATGGAAAACCCTTCATACACTGCACTTAATTGTAATGGAAGGGAATCAACTCTAAACTTAAGGCAATCATTTTGCTTCTCTACAATAAACAGAATAATAATGTACCTCAGTAAAAAGTTTGATTTAGATTTATTTTATGTATTACGTCATACTAGTAATATTTTACAATAACTACGTATATACATAAGTATTAAATGCGATTATACTGGGTTGGAAAAAGTATTGAGCCTTTTGTAGTTAAAACGTTTGTAGCGAAACTCTGTCGAGTTTTGGCGGGTCACCAAAGAAGTATGTAATCTGACATTGTCGTGGTGGAAGACAATGCCCTTTCTGTTGATCAACTCCGCACACTTCCCTGATCCGTTTCATTTAATCTTGTTAGCTGCTGACAGTGGAGTTCAGAAGTAATCGTTTGGCCAGCCAGTAGCACTCATTAGCCGTTTTTCTTTTTTCGTTCAGAGCAGAGCTCTGAACATCGAGCACATCGAGCGCGCTCTGAACCAAGCGTGCTCAGAGCGTTCAGATTAGTTTATGAAACACAATTAAGCACTCTGAGTCATTTGATTAGTAATTAGAGTTTAAGCTGTCAAAATATGAATAGAATATCTATTGATAGTTATTTTTTGTTATATTTACTTTCTGCACCAGAACAACAAATTTCGTCCGCCATTTCAATTGTTTTGCATTTTTTTTCTTTGTCCTCCTGTCAAACACGAAAAACGACTGTGCTCAGGATTTTGCTCTGAACGCTCGGTCAATTAATCCAGAGCTCATAGAGTGCGCTCAGAGCATGCTCTGAACGAAAAAAGAAAAACGAATTCAGAGCTCTGATGTGTCTGAGCTAAAAAAGAAACACGAATTTTTTTTTTGACAGTTCAGGCTCTGCTCTGAACTAAAAAAGAAAAACGCCTATTGCGTCTCTTCCAATCCCACCAAAGATTCAGCATCACCTTCCTTGGCTCAGTTCCGGGTTTCTTCGACCATGATTTTTTTCGCACCTGATTGTCGTACGTTATCCGCTTTTCATCACCAATAATCAATATTTTCAAAAACGATTCGATTTCGTTTCGATTCATTAGCGATTCACAAATTGGAATTCTGTCCAAAAATTTTTTTTTTTCTGTCAGATTATGTGGTACCCAAACGTCGGGTTTCTTTGTGTTGCCAGCCTATTCCAAATGATTTAATACGGTTGTGTGGCTGATGTTTGATTCGGAAGCGATGTGACGACTGCTTATGTGCGGGTCATCCACCACATTTTTCCACAGAGCGGGGTGCATCTTTGATATCAAAATTTTCAGAACAGAATCAAGCGAACCATGTTTCGACTGTTGATAAAATAGCTTCACCATAAACAACAAAAAATTACTCACGAGCCTTCGCAAGATTTTCGCCTTTCTTGAAGTTAAATTGAAAAATGTATCGAAGTTGTTGAAAAATTTAACTCATTTTTACTACGCGAAAACAATGCCACTTTTCAAACGCTGGTATGAGTTTCCAGATCGGATCAATATTACCAGAGATTTTTCACTTTAACGCCATCTAGTGACAAAAAGGCTCAATACTTTCTTTCCAACCCAATATATACCTTCAAAAAAGCATGTTCATAAGTTTCTTAGGAAACCTAAGCTGTCGGCTAAAACTTGCTGGTGGTGCAATATAGCTGTTAAGTAACAGGGTACCGTTCATTATTATTATTTTATTTCTTATAATTCGCACGCGCACAAAGGGTTATGGCTATCCTTAATATGTTAAGACACAGCGCGGGCGGTAGGAAAATTAGGATAAGAGGAGAAACCGATGTGCATTGGTTTTAAATGCTTGTGGGTTATAATGAGAGGGAAAAACATGGCTTTCCAAAGCATTCCATATCCAGGGTGTACGGCTCAGAAAAGAATCTCTATATTTCACAGTTTCATTGTGAACTGATGAGCATTCACGGTAAGACGAGTATTGCGAGACAACTATTGAAGGGGAGGAATGCAAATGGCTATTACGCTGTAACACTGTTTGTAAAAAAAAAGCGATAAAATAAAGAGAGGGGGTAACATTTCTTCGGTGTTCAAGCGAATCTATTAACTTCAGAATGTTTTTGTCCCCTATTAGTTTTAACGCACGGTTTTGAATCCAATCAAGTAAGTGCAATGTGGTTTTAGGTGCACCGGTCCAGATAGGGGATACATGTCTTATATACCGCAGTCAAAGCAGAGAGGGAAAAGTGTTTCCTGTACCGTTTTAAGGTATCTTAAACATTTCGCAGCGTTATTGATAACATCAAGGTTGTCATTAACACAAATAACGAGAATGGAAATTTTTTCGGTTCGGAGATGCAATTACCATTAATTAATAATTGCTGGGCGTTTAGATTTCCATTGAGCATTGAAGCAGCATTGAATTATTTGTGCATTAAATTCCACTCTATTCTTTGTACCCCATATAATTATGCTGTCAAGATCCGAATTTAATGAGCTGCTGCTCCATTTCCACAGCCGAAGAGCAGGAACGTAAATTTGGAAACGAATATGAGAGAGTGAGAGTACTGCCGTCAGCGACGGAGTGTATTGGATTAGAAGTAGCAGACAAGAGATCATTAATAAACATAAGAAAGAGATTCGAAGACAAAATCTATGGTGAAATCCAGACTTGAAACCATCCAAAACAACTTGATTGAATTGAACGACCCGAAAGGTAATTTCTTAATTATTAAAAAAAGAGATTCATCGACACTAAATGCACGCATTTTCGACAAAAGGGCTAGACGCCAAACTCTGTCAAATGCTTCAGAAATATCAAGCGCAACAATCTTACTTTCACCAGAACGATGGAGAGATTGGCTCCACTTTTCAGTGAGATATGCCATCATATTGGGTACATTCAGAATATACAATTTTTATATATACAATTTTTAGTCAAATCCTAATTTCTGAATGGTCAATTTCACTAACTTTGCAGTTACACATGTCACGTGTGTCATAATTGAAAATTCACTTTCTGTTCTCATTTTAGTTTTTGTGTGGATTGTGATAGCTTTTAAAATTCAGAGCAAAAACGTGGTTTTTGTAACACAAAGTAAAAAGTGAATGTAAGTATTAAAGAATAATTGAATTGAATTGAAGAAGATTATATAATATCATGATACTTACACACGTGTACTTAGAAAATAAAATATTTACGTAATAGGTCAACTTGCATTACAATGTGCTGCTACGTTGCACTGTAATACATATGAGTAAGATTGTATGAGTAAGTTCGATAAGCCTGATAAGCTTTTGCATCAAAAGAAACCATAAAAATGTTCAGGGGCTACGTTATATCACCGAATATGCATCTAGATGTATGTATGATATATATTATACAATGGCAATACTAACCACAAATATAACTATACTCTGTCCAACATAAATTGGCAGTACACGTCTTATGGGGAAGGTTTTTCAAAATCAGTAGCGTGCCATATTTTTGCACATACTAAATTGAAAGAAACCCCCCATAAAAAGTGTTGCCCCGCCAGTGAATTTCCAATTGCATCTGACATAGACCCAACATGAATGGCTGTGGACTGTGGCTGCTGCTATTCAACCCCCCATTAAATTGATGTGCATTCAGAGTTACCAGTGTCCGTTTGGTAACTCGTTCAGTTTTTTTTCCTTTGATTTCTGTTAAGGAGCTTTTGGTTTTAGAGCTTTGAAAAAAGCGCTTAATGATAAGTGTTATCGTGGAGATCTTGTTTTGATCTTTTGCATTTTTTTTAATGTGTGGAAAATACGTTAAAATGCAGTTACGAAATTGTAAGCTGTTTTCTTTAAGGAAAACGTTTATTTGCGTACGTTTTCGTAACGCTCGGTCAGTTTTTTGATGTTAGTTGTATTTTTCTAAATTTGGATTGTGATACTAATGTGAAGTTAAGTGTTTTTATGTAAATTGTATTTTTGAAAAGTGTATTTTTTTTTTTAGTTTTGTGCGCCTTTTATCTTACTTCTTGGTGGTGTGGAAAAAGATAAATTTATTTTATTTTTTTATAAATAAAACAAATTAAATGAAAATTTCAATCTAAAAAAAAGGACGGTAACCCTACATAATATTCTTTCAAATTTTTGCTAATTTTAAATGCTTACTACGGAAACCCTATAAGAGCTTTTGTTAGAATAGCACCTTACGGAAAACAAAAGAGTGCGAATGAGAGACAAACATCCCTATCTTCCCTGTACTGCCAATTTATGTTGGACAGAGTATAGAAATCCATTTTTTTATAACATAGGTGCTTATCCCTAATAACATTTTGTGGGTCGATCAATAAGTACCTACATGTGCTAGGATTTTTTTAATTTTTTATTTTTTTTTGCAACGGTATCTCCTGTTAGGTCGATACACTTTTCGCAACGTTTTTGGAATTCCGGTGATAACCTCCTCGTTTAAGCTGAATTTTTTTTTTCCGAGCCATGTTTTCATATTGGGTAACAGAAGAAAGTCACAGGGAGCCAGGATTAGATATGAAAACTCCAGCGAATTTCGCCTAAAGAGGGCCAACCACTGCTTTGACCTTTGACATTCACAGCCATATCCGCTTGTTGTCTACTATGAGCAATCAGGGCACCCATTGGGCCGATACCTTTCTCACACTCAACTTATCATGTAAAATATTGATTGCTGTTTCGTACGATACGCCTGCGGCCTCTGCTTCTTCGCGCACTATAGTTCGGCGATCAGCGAAAACCATGTCGTGGACTTTTTCAAACATTTTCTTGGTAAGCACATCTGCCGCGGCCTGACCGCTCCTCGTCAAAAACAGACGTTTAAATTCGTTGAACCAATATCTCACGGTTGTCATAGATGGTGAAGGGTCCCCATAAACAGCGCCCAACTTCGCTTTTATTTCTTCGCACGGTTTGCCCTCCAAAAATAAAAAGCGAATTACGGATCGATATTGTTCTTTTTCCCTTTTATTGAGAAACACGTGTGATACAGATGTCTGCCAAATAAAGTTTAGTATGGTGTCTTTTGACAGATTGCAGTACACGACGGTAATGTCAACTTCCCTCAGGAACTCCACCTGTCTTCAAACACGGGTACTTATTAATCGACCCTCGTAAATGGAAGTTTTCATGAGTTAGTTATGAAAGCAAACCCCAACAGAACTAAAATATGTACATATTAGTATGTTCATTAATTCATATACATACATACATACATACGTACATACAAAAGTATGAACTCAATTCCAACATAACATTTCATAAAATTGAAATACCAAGTTAAGTGAGTGTAAATGAGTGGAAAACTGACTTAATGGACGATGTGCACCAACAACAAAGTGCTTTCTACTATTTTACCCAGTCATGAAAAACAGACAACATTAACTCCAACCTGAAAGTCTTAAGATTGAACAAGAGTCACTCGGATGTGCAGCGTAATAATTGCCTTGGAGACGATACCAAAGCATGACAATTCCCTCCTTGCTTCAGGACGATTAGACTCCTTTGCTTTGATATAAAACACACAGCAAAAAGAAGGAAAAACACATAAAACGAAAATACAATATACACACAAGCGTACGACACCATAATAAAAAGAAAATTAGATAAGCTACCTGCCTTGGGATTCACAAAATTTAATTATGAAAAAAATGCATGTTTCTTGGCAGTACTAAGTAGGTACAGGATATGAAAGAATTTGTACATGAATGCAATTCAAATCAAAAAAACAACATTTAACGTATAGAGACAGCTTAAATTCGGAAGCAAAATTAACACTGACAACATAGAGCGGTTGGTAATTGGATCATGATATTAATTAACAATTTTTGGTTTTAATAAAAATGAGGTAAATTTGAAAAATCAAACAACGGATAAAATGTGAATGTTAAGTACACAACATGGTGATTGGTAGGCTTTTTTCGTACAACATTGTAATGGTAGCAACAAAACAATAAATGATTATGACCAGAAGAGAATGAGTGCGAAGAATTTTTTGTTATGAATGAATATTGAAAAATTTGGAACATACCTGTGATTGGGGTGGTGCCTGTATCGATGGATTTGTATCCAACGTGTGTTTCGATATGACCACGGTTGTGGTTTTTTGGATTTTATCTTCATGATGTTCAGATGGTGATTTCGGAGGAACATTGTCGGCTAAGGCTAAAACTTCAGCTGCTCTAACTATATCTAGTACCTGTAAAATAGAGGAAAAGAGAAATAAAAAATGAATTTATAGACTGCCTAAGGAATTATAGACTTAGAAACGATTCAGAAATACCTTACATCAGATAATTATTTTTGTATGTGCTTGTGTTAGTATTGTGTGAAATAATATATGTTTGTACAAAAGTTATGTCTCTTCGCCAAAAACATTAAGAACACCCAAGGCACCCGCCGTAAACCAGACAGGCACGGTAGAAAAGGAAAATCCTGCCAGCTCTTGTACGCGCAGAATTTATACCAGCGGTACTGAGGCCACACAGGGCTCCAATACCAGGGTGGAGGCCACACAAGCCCCAGCACCAGCGCGGTATCCACAAACAAACAGCCGCCAGAGAGTACATCAACTGGAGCGTCAAGCGTGCTACCGAAAAATCCGCGCAACCTTCATCCACACCCACCCTCGCCACTCAGACCCAGACATAAACCGCGCCAAGAGGTGGATTACACCCCTAGATATAGCGAGAGACGGGTATTTCATTTCTTAATGCAATGTATAAAAGTTTTACTACGATCTTGCAGAGTCGACTTTTGGAGTGAGTGGAAGTCGATAATCTACTAAAGGAATATCAAGCGGGTTTCCGAACAGGTTACTCTACTATTGACTATATATTTGCTTAGAACAGTATTATTGAGTCATTTCGGATAAAAGCCAAAAAGCTCTACCGCATTCTTTGTGGACTTCAAGGCAGTATTTGATACGGTAGATCAGAAGACGCTAACGTATAAACTGTATGGAATAGGATTGTCTCTGAAGTTTGATCGTGTTCTTCAAAACTTATATAAAGACACTCGGACAGCAATATGAAATGGGGAAATTAAATCGGTTGAATTCCTGACTAATTCAGGAGTGAGGTAGGGATGCCCCTTAAGCCCATGCTCATTTGTTCTCTTTATTGAGCATTTAGTTGAATCTCTGCCGGGAGGTATCCAATATCCCGGAACATGTATAAAGGCTCTGCTCTTCGCAGATGATTTAGCGCTGCTGGCTTCGTCTCCGGATAGTCTCCAGCTAATGATGAATCGACTACAACAATACTGTGAACTTTGGAGTCTAACTGTTAATTTGGAAAAACCTAAAGCACTGATTCTCAAAAAAGGAGGGGGAATAAACTGTGCAAATGAAAATTGGATTTATGGCGGACTTAATGTGGAAGTTGTTAAGGACTAGGAGTTTTCATTACAAAAAATCTGAGTTTGGAAAAACACTTAAAAGAAAAACTGAATAAGGCTCAAGCAGCAGTCAATAGCACCTGGAAGGGTTGCTTCGGCAAAAACTATATAGCCCACAACAACAGTAAATTTAAGGGTTTTGAGGTAGTTTCAGAGTCCATTTTTTTAATTTTACGCAGCACAAGTGTGGCGTTATAAAATATACGAGACGGTAGAAAAGCTCTTGTGCACCAATTAGTACGCCAAATTACATGATAATGGTGGAAACTGGCTTATCTTAAAAAACTTTATTAAAACTTTCAACTGCAGATCCTAAAAGTGCTGAACATGCCAAACGAAAGATTCGGTTCCGGCTAAGAAGACAGCTCTTAAAACAATTGATAACAGAACCAGCTGGCTCCGGGAGAGGTTAGAGATAGCAAGTGGTTGCGGAATCGAAGTCAATTTGAATTCGTCTGATCGTTCCAATTGGAAAATCGACCTTTACATGCTAATTGCAACCCTGGATGAGTAAATCAGGGCGAAATTCGTGGAAAAAGCGTCGGAATATCTGCCTAAAACCATTTACAGTAGGCTTGATCGCAGTCTCCAGGATAGAAATTATTTTCGAGCCGACAACACTGTGGAAGAATTTTCAATTATGATGAAGTTAAGAGGGGAATTGTTAAGACTAAATAACATGCCACAATGGGAGGATCTACCCCTGAGGTGTACCTTGTGCAACATGGGAGTACGGGCGGACATTATACATTTCATTGGCAGTTGCCCGACTCTCCGCGAAATAAGAAGACACATCCTTGGCAACGAATTCTTATCGGAAAATAACACTATAGACCTCCTCAATGAGTTAAATGTTAACAAACTATACAAGTAGTGCAAAATCTCTCTAGAATTATAAGTGGGAACTTATAAACAACCTGCGATTTTCAAGGTCACCAAGATGTGTAAGAAATGAGTGACCTAGATTAACTGAGGAAAATCCTCTCCAGAGAGTCAAGAACCCCCACGGAAACTGAACTGAATCTGGTTCGGAATCACTAAGACTGAAAACTTCCCGCGCTGCACAACCCAGGCTAGCAATAACAATAGTACTTATAATGCTCGTACCATATAAACATCTTCCTGAGGATCTGATTACAGAAGACAGAATTGAGTGGGCTATCAGATCATTCTCTAACTAGAAATCCATAGGACTTGAGGGAATTATCCCGATCATGCTGCAGAAAACTGCAACTACAATTATTCCGGTACTTAGAGAACTGTACATATGCCAATAGCCTCATATGGGGTTATATACGAAGAACATGGAGAGGTAAGAATTGCATTCATACCTAAGGTTGGCAAAACAAATCACACTTCTGCGAAAGACGTCAGCCCAACAAACCTTACCTTTTCTTACCTGTTTTATTCTTAAAACACTCGAAAGACTGGTCGATATATTCATTCGCAGCAGATTACCGCTAGGGGACCTTTCCCCAGCTCAATATGTTAACACCAAAGGTAAGAGAGTAGAGACATACCCCTACATATAAACGCTTGGATCAATAGGAAGCATGGGGAGCTGAATTTCTACCTGACCCAGATGCTTACTGGCCATGGTTTCTTCCGAGCCTACCTCCACAGGTTTGAACTCGATGATAACCCCTATTGCCAACGTGCTCGGAAACAGTGGAGGGTGCGGAAAACATCATGTTCCATTCTCCACGATACCATATTATGAAGAAATAAACCGGTGAGCAAACTGGGTGAGGACCTAATTCCAGACAACATCACCAGACAGATGATGAGCAGGGAAGATACCTGGGAAGCAGTTAGCGACACTGTAGCAACCATTATGAAAGAACAGCGAAGACAGGAGTGACAACGAAATGTAGCGCAGGAGGCTGCCAACACGAACGAGCCGAGTACATAAAGCGGAAGTCCCCCTCGCGATGAAATGCTTGAAGGCAGTGCCGCGAGGACCAAGGGTCTTTAAAAGATTTGCAACTACAGACGCAAAAAAAATCACTGCTTTGGGTCATTGTATTAAACTAAGCAGCTCAGATACAGTGGCGTCAAAACCACAGCTTATGCGGACGCAGTTGTACTGCTGGCACCGGCAAATTCTTCCCAACGCTTAGCGAGCAAATCGATAGGGCCATAAAAACCTTAAATACCCGGGTCAGGAATCGCGGACTCACGGTCAACCCCGAGAAAACCGAGCTGGTATTATTCACCAACAAAAGGAAGATACCAAAGGCGGATCAGTAAAAATGTGGGGAAGTGGGAGGGTTATGATCCCTTGTTTGCGGATCATAACCTCGCCGAAATAGGAAGAAGAAGAAGAAAAGGAAGATACCACACTTTATAATACCTTCTGTTGGAGGGAGGCACCTCCCTCAGAATCTTTGACAGCACAAAATACCTGGGCCTGCTGCTCGATAAAAAAAACTCAAAACAACTCAAAAAACAACACCACAATAGCCTTTTACTCATGCAGCAGAATGTTTGGGAAGACCTGGAGACTGTATCCAAAAATTATACTGTGGATGTACACGGCTATAGTAAAACATATACTTGCCTATGACAGCCTCGTATGGTGGCAGGCCGCCAATAAGACCACCAACCTAAAGGCCATCACGAAAGTACAAAGACTAGCGTGCATCAATTTCACCAGTGAAATGAGAACAGCACCAATTACAGGGATTGAGGCTATCCTCAACCTGCTACCGCTAGATATTTTCATACAATCATCGGCAGCCATTAGAAATGCAATGGGTCATCTAACTATCCAACAGAAATATCTAGGCTATGTACCTATTATAGACTACACTACGCCATACATGGACTTCACAAGACCTTGCTCTAGCGCCTGTCGCAGGGAAGAATGGAAAAGTGATCATGTACCTAATGTGCCATCCTTAGCAGTATAGGGGCAACACCTTCCTTATCGACAGCCAGACAGCTATAAAAGCGATTTCTCTTATAGAAATAAAATCGAAGATTGTGAAGTGTTGTCGAGAAGAACTTAAGGTTCACAAGGCAACGCTCTGCTGAGTCCCTGGACGTGAAGTCAGACCAGACAATGAGAAGGCAGACAAATTAGCAAGAGGAGGATCGATATCTACAACAGAACAAGTTGACCCTTCTGTATATATCCCACCTCAAGCTCGAAGCAGGAATAAAAAGCCACAAGAGAAGCGAATACCAGATGAACCTCCAAAGTCTCTTCACCAGCCCACATACCTAACCTAACCTACATTCAGGGTTATCGAAGAGAATTGAAAATTCTCCTAAATTGTCATTCACGATACCTATTTCTTTTCCGCGGAACTATTTCCTCTTTTATGAAGATACCTAATTTTGTTCGGGGGAACAATTCCGAGAAAAAATTTATTCACGATAACCCTGATTAACAAGTTCAAAATGAATGCTGGTAAAGGAGCATGAAGGTACATCTTTTGAATGAACAGAGTACAAATTTTGTATGTAGCGTTTATGCAAGTAGTATATGAGCTAAAAAGTGATAATAGACAGGCGAACGCATTAGAGAAAGCAATAGGCTTTCAATTGTATATTCATATTCAATCTCTTTACTTACCTTTTCGGGAGTGCTCTTTTCCTTCGTGCTAACTAAAGACTGCTCAGAGTTAACCAAAGCAACAACATCTTTCGATGTTTGAGGAACTCCACTATTTACAACATTTTCTGAATGTAAATTGCTGTGCAGCGGCACCTGTTCGTTATTCGTGTCCGTTTTTGTCGCAAAAACTTCGAAATCCTGTAAATTAGACTGCTATAAATTTATTACATTTTATATACAAACAGCTCTTTATGAAGTTCCAAATACATACTTGTCGCATACGGTCGTCTTCATCTCGATCCAAACTCGATATACTTTGACTTAGTTCAGAGCCAGTTTCTGAAGCTCTAGACCCTTTACAAAAAAATAAATAAAATATAAGTAGAGACATTTTTAAAACAAGTCCTTCCCATTTCTACATACCATGTCGGCTGCCGGTTGAATTGAATCCAGTACTCATGCCACCCGCCGTGCCAATGGAATGAATTAAATTCGATTTATCATAGCCCTTGCATACAACTAAATGTATCTCGTTGCCAGCTGTGCGGAGGACATTTACTGCATCCTGATGTGCAGCACCCAGCAGAGAATTTCCATTAACTTCAAGAAGGCGCATACCAACCTATAAAATCAATAAACGACAACCATGTTACTATCAATCCCGATTCAAGAGCGTTGGAAGTAAGAAATTAAATTAAATTCGCTGACGAAATACATAAGTATGTTTTGAAAACTAATATTAGAGTCAACTGAGTACGGAATTCAATTAACCAGATATGGTTCCATCCTTGTCATCTGAACCTTTATGACTTTCAAAGTAATTAAAACTTAAAAAATCAAATTAAATCAGATGTCCCATCCCTTCAATAAGATCTCAAAAAATGAGACAGGAAGAAAAAAAAAAGTTCTTTAAAGCAAGACAAACAAAGACATCCTCTTTGTCCTTGTTCTTGCTATGAGAGCCATCCGAGTAAACGAGCAACCCAATTAAACACAAGGATTCAAATTGTAGAGAACAATAAGAGAACGAGCAAGAGATACAAAGATACAAAGTAAAATAAATAATTCTGAACTCACCTTAAGCCTTCCGTCACGTCTAGCAGCTCCCACTGAATTAATTTTGGATACAAATACACCCTCATCTGTTGGATCAACTGGATTGCCACGCTGGCCATTCAGACCGCCCTTAATGTGCATTCCCAGGCGTTCACCATCCGTTTTTTTGATAACAATTGTCTGGGGAAACGAGAGAAGAGAGATTGTGAAAAACAAAATTTAAAAAAAAACTCATATTATCCTTTGAAAAATGAGAAAAAGGATTTATTTCTTTGTGTGATGATGCTTTTCTTCATTAAATACATTTGGTTGTGTTAGTTTGAAATAATTATTGAGTTTTTACTTATTTTTTTCAATTCATGTGCTTTGGATTAGAGACATGATAATAAACATTTAGAAGACCTTCTAGTGAATGAAATATATTAACATTGCAATTTTATTTAAATATTATACATATGTAATTGTATACAATAGCAGAGAACAAGAGACATACTCATATATACTCGTACCATACATGTATAGTATTTGACCACAAATTTCGTTATTTTCGAAGTGATTACACGTCCAGGCTAAACTGTAGTCGTACCATGAGTGTACCCGAAAACAGCCTTTGACGCCAGCAACCCACGAAATCTACATGTATATCTAAAGGGTGTTCCATAATTCACGCAAAATTTGAATTTTGCGCCATTTAATAGTACAGTGGTGCCAACGGAAAAAAAGATAACAATGTGACAGCTGACATTTCGGGGTTAGTAAAAATGGAGGGCTATACGAAAGAACAACGCATTTTTATTGTTGAGCAATATTTTAAAAATAATGAAGGTTTGTCAGTTACAGTCCGCAATTTTCGAAGAAAATCATCTTCAGTGATGAAGCTCATTTTCATCTTGATGGCTTCGTTAATCGTCAAAATTGTCGCATTTGGGGTTCAGAAATTGTTGAGAAACAAATGCATCCACAACGCGTGACTGTTTGGTTCGGATTTTGGACTGGAGACATTATCGGACCATTCTTCTTCGAAAATGCGGCTGATCAGGCAGTAGCAATAATTGGGTTCGTTATCACATAATTACATAATCGTGTAATCGGCCGTTCTTGCGATCAGAACTGGACATCCAGATCTTGCGATTTAACGCCATTGGACTTTTTTCTTTGGGGTTTTTTGAAGTCAAAGGTCTATGCAAACAAGCCCACGACCACCAACGCCTTGAAAGAGGAAATTGGGAGGTGTGTTAATGAAATTCAGCCACTTTTGTGCGAAACGGTCATAGAAAATTTCAATAGAAGAGTACGTACTTGCCGGCAAAGCCGTGGCGGCCATTTATCCGATGTGCTATTCCATACATACTCTATGAATCAATAAAAAATGTAAGCTTTCTAATTAAAAATCGGTATGTTCTATCAAAATTACATTTTGCGTGAATTATGGGACACCCTTTACATGCTGTTCCGTCTTTGTTTGCCTGAACTAGACGCAGTCATAACTTGAAATTAGTTTTGTTTATTCCCCTTTCGCTTTTTCTTTTCCTGTGTAAAACTATTTCGCTTTTGGGCTACTAGGCTAATTCTGGTCAAATGACTAAATGGCATCCGTTCTAAGGCAAGATAACGACGCCGTACATCGAATTGTTAAGGAATAACTTAATCACTACTTGCGAACTGCATAAAGTAGGTTAAGGTTATCCGTTATCGGTAGAATGCACTTAGATCAGAGGAGCTCCATTGTGTTACCACATAAACTAACCATTTCCGGTCGTTTTTAGAACCATTTAGTTTTTGAATTCATTTAAAATTTTATTTATATCCGAATCAGCAATGTAAAATTTTTTGTTTAATAACTTTCGCGCACTCAACGCGTTATGAATACCAGGTGAACCCCAGAGGCGGATCAGTAGAAATGCGATGAAGTGGGAGAGTTGTGATCTCTTATTTTCAGATCATAACTTCGCTGATTAAAGGAAGAAGAAGAAGAAGAAGAAGAAGAAGAAGAAGAAGAAGAAGAAGAAGAAGAAGAAGAAGGAGTTATGAATGACCTTAAAATGTTTTACACAGTGCGGACGCTGATAACGATAGATTAGTGTAGTGGTCGACTACACTATCGCCACCCTCAATTTACAACATCGAAGCATTCCTCAAAAACCCCAGAATTTATTTTCTTTTCGACAATAACGCTGGGCTGTTGCATAGCAAGTACAATGTAGTCTAACTCAACAACAATGCATAGATCGACTTCGTTCGGCTTTTGGTGATAAAGTATCATCGACATGTGAAATAGAAGCAACCTTGGGTATTAGTAAGACCGGAACTCAATCAATATTGTATGAACATTTGGCAGTGAAAAAGCTTTGAGCTAGGCGGATTCCACACAAGCTAACAGATGCTCAAAAAAAAAATAAAAAATGGTACAAAGAAATGCTCAAGAAATTCGATCGTGGTGCTTCAAAAAAACATGTACAGCATCGTTACAGGAGACGAAACGTGGATTAACCCATATAAACCCGAATCTAAGCGACAATCGATTATTTAGGGTACTCCTAAATAAGCGAAAACCGCAAAAGTTACTCGTTCTTGGAGCACCTCGTTATGTTGCTACTATTACTTTAGAAGATCGAAGAACTGTTATTGTCGATTGGTGTACAATAATTAGTTTGCCGGAAGTCATCAATGAATTGCGTAACACCAACAAAAATCGACGAAAACCTAATTCTCACACAGTCACTTAAACAAATTAAATTTTTCAAATTTCAAAACCTCCATTTAATGATCCATTTCCATTGCCTATAGTCTACTGATTTATTGCCTAATGACTGCTTTTAATTTCCGGGTGTTTCGAAAACTGGTTCTATAAAATGGAGAAGTGTATAAATCTTGAAGGAGAACACTTTGAAAGACAATAAACCCGTTTAAACTGATCAATTTATGTTTTTTTCTTATTTTTCTAAAAACTTTGGTTGTCCAATATAACCTACGTATATACTAATGCCGCCAATGGCTAAGTTAGGTTTGTTAGTGTTTGGAGATAGAAATCTTCAAACACACTAGGCACCAGAGTAAACCCATCGCGATCGTTAAGAGAACATATAAAATGCACGAAAACCTAAAAACACTCATTCTTCAAAAGCATTTAATCTTGCTGCAATATTTTAAGAATTTCATTACGTCAATGCTGCCTAATTCTTCCAGGTTTCTAATGAAACCACTACCTAGGTCTTTCATTCGCCCTCACCCTAACATTCGCAAAAAATACATGTTATATCTTCTGTGACACATAAAGCGACGTATCCCAGTCTGTGAGCCATAATTTGTGAGCATGCTTTCTAATAAGGTAGTACACAGACAGGATAGGACAATGCTGATAATAGTTGGCAAGTTATGCCAACATTTTTTCCTTGAAAATGTTGAGTTCTATTGATTTAACTGCGTCTTTTTTGTTAAACCTGTTACAATTAGGTGTAACGCCAGTTATGCTTTTAAAAATTTACTAAAAATAGATCAACACAGCATTTTTTTTTTGCGTTTATGTTTCATGATCATAGCATATATGATATACATATAGAATCACACATGAATATGGAAAATAAGAACAAAAATGTTGTTTATCTATTTCTAGTAAATTTTGTATGCAAGAGTAAATATCAATCCCACCTTCGTCTAGTAACGATGAAGAATAGCCCTAGAAAACCACTGCTACTTCAGTTTGGGAAAACAACTGGGCTCCTAGCTCGACGGACTAAATTAATTCTCTACAGAATGCTAAACTTACCAGTCCTGGTATATAGTGTCGAGTGTTGGACGATTGGAATATTGAACTCTTTAACTGCGAACTCTATGAGCTCTACCACCGAATATCTGGTATAAAGACCAAGTAATCATGGATGCCAGAAAACGCAGTCTGTGTAATTGGAAGCAGCGTTCCCGGGATCTACGAGGATGGAAGGCAGAGACTCTAAATGGATCAGGAGCCCGTTAAGAAGATAGGTTTTATGTTCAATGTGTACCATAGTACACAAAGAAATGTGTAAATAGAATAAGGGACTTCGCAAATTTTGTATAGTTAACTTCCAAAAGCATATTCGTACGAGTATGATGGCCGTTATGCGTAAACAGACTAGAAAAAGTGTTTTAAAAGAAAATCCTGCACAGTTGCAACGCTCGACATAAAAAAATGTGTTCAAATCGGAGAACTGGTCATGCATTAGGAGATCTCTGACCAGAATAGATACACCATACAAATACAAAATTTTGGCGCAACAGCTCTTTAAAATGCCAGGGCCTAGCTTCTCGCAACCACTAATGTTGTGTGCGTTATATTTTTCACACGAATGGAAGGGACCTACAGTTTATTGCCGAATCCGAACGGCGATTTGAGAAGCTTTTTCGTGCCAACAATACTCTCGAAAGTTTGTCAGACACTCGCGAGAGGTGGGACCGTTAAAAAACTTTTTGGTGTTTTCTGGGATTCGAACTTGGAACCTCATGCGTAGTGATCCAACACACTAACCACTTACGCCACGGCGCCCACAACTTATGTACATTTCTATTAACTTTATTTTTGCCTTCATGTTGTTGAATTAGTTTTATGTTTGTTTATTTTTTTGGCTTTTTATCAAATAAAATTAATAATTTGTTTTCATTAACCCAAAAACTATGCATTTTCATTTTATATTTAATCAATTTTTAAACAATTGAAACGTTTTTTTTTAAATTCCATAATATAAATCTCTTTAATATGTTAAATAGCCATGTTTTAATTAGTTCACATTATTAGAGTTTAGAATTTACTATAATACTAAGAAAAGCGCAAAGAAATAATTCAAGGGCTGTACTATAAGGAAATTTTTAAGAATCCTTCAACAAGTTCAACGCTTGTCCTTGATATGTACTCTACTCCGGTCTCAAATATGTTATTATAATATAAAAAAAAAGTACTCAACAGATTCTAAAAACTTATTTTCTACTTAACTTTCTAAAATGTACGAGTACTTAAGTGAAAATGAAAAGAAGCAGCTAACTATAAGAAATACTCTTTCAAATAAAAAAGTTAAAAAACAAATTATATCTACATAAGTACACTTCAAGTGAAGATTTCTTTTAAAGCTATTGCAATGAATGAAGTTTTTCTTTTTGTCTTACCTCGGTTGGTACATAATTTACTTGGATGTGCTTGTAATATTAGAGGCAGAAATAAAGAAGTAATTTTGATTAAGCGTGAATTGGACTGAAGGATAGAAAGTTACTAATAGCAATTGTGATTGATTATCTAAGTACTACATGCAATTAAGTCTATTAGAATTATTTACATAATTTTTTAATTTATTTTTACTACATAAAGTATTTACCTGGAATCCAACTGGCAATGGATCATGTTGAATGTACAGTTTAATGTCATCGCCGGGTTTTAACAATTCCATAACTGCCTCCTGGTGGGTTGCACGAGAAACATCAACACCATTGACTTTTAATATTCTATCACCCATTCGTAGTTTGCCACATTTAGCGGCAATACCATCTGGTACAATCTGAAAATTAAAAAAAAAAAAAAATGAAGGTTATGGTGAATTGTAACAATACAAGTTCGGAATAAAGAGATTCATTATGTCTTCCCAAACTTTAGAAGTGTTGTAGAGAACAGCCCAAGGTTATTGGAACACAGCACAAGGTAAAGATCTGCTGGGTCCTTGGACATGAAGGTATACCAGAGAATGAGAAAGCCGGCGAACTGGCTGGAGGAGGCTCACCACTCGAACCAATCCGAACCCTCACTGTACATCCCGCCTTGCACACTCAAGCTCGAAGCAGGGAACAAAGCAAACAATAAGTGGACCTCTCTAGATACTTGTATTACAACGAGGAAGCTATGGCCTACAGTCGATAGAGCAAGAACCAATAGACTTATGCAGAGGAATAGAAAATCCCTCTCTACTCTCAAAGGAGTCATTACGCGGCATAACACTATGCGACACCACATGAAAATGTTACGTGTGACGAACGAAAACCTTTGTAGGGGCTGTAGTGATGAGGTCCAGGAGGACACTACCCATTTCCTTCGCCATTGCCTACTTGGACAATACTTTTTTAAGGATTTAGAAGAATTGTCCAACAGACTGGTAACCGACATCGCAAACTTCATTAAATGCTTTCTACTACGATATGTATACAGAAGTTTATTTTTTTCACGAGGAAGGGATTCATTCTATCCCCTATTCTTTCTATTTACCTAAGTGTGGTGTAGAGGATTTCTACCCCCTACATGAACTCACACAATCGTTATCATAACCCCGGCTTTTGCATACAAAAACGTCACGTAGTCCGTCTTGGTTCTTGTCAATAACCATCTTTAATTCATCGTTCCCCTCTTAAGTGTGCCGAACTGAGATCGACATTTAACACTGTGTTGTCAGGTTGAGCCCTTTTATATATATTTGAGCGAGAGACTTTCAGGGACTACAATTTGGGTACTCTACGCTCCATCACGAATCAAAAGTTATTCAGGCTTCGTGATCAATTATGATAGTAAATGTTTGATATTCGTCAACCGTTGTTTAACTCTTTTAATGCAATTGCACGACGTAAGTTGGAAATACGAGAAGAGATAGGAAAGAGTTATTTTTGGTACAATGGTTTGAAACTCTGGTGATATTAGGTTTCAATACATGCTTACTCCAAGGGTTGTGTCCGAACTAGTCGGGGAGATTTCGCTGCGATTTTTGCGTTCGGTTATGATTCCTAGTATTATTATATAAATCTTTATTTCAATAATTCATACATACAAATTTCGAAATACAAATATGGACATGGCAATCGTGCCAGTCTGTCTGATTTATTAAACATTTCATTGAAATAATATACAATACATAGGATGAAAATACAGTAGGTAGAAATTTAAGGCTTTCAATTTTACTTTTTATTTTTTATTTAATAATGTTGAAGAAAAAGCTGGTAAATTTTATGGAGTTAGTATGCTAGTATAAGTATGCTTGCACTATTTATACAAATTTAACCATATAGTTGTTTGGTAGATATCGCGCTTACTTTAAAATACAATCTACGGATTTTTTGCAATACTGGACAAACTGCTAAGAAATCATAGATATTTTCTCGTTCGTTCATATTGCAGAGTACAATTTGGGGAGTGATCATTCCAATGGGGTATGAAATTTAGATTAAGAATTTCCACCCTTACTGTAAGACAGCTCCTTAAAGAAATACGAAATACTCGTAGTTGCGGTTTTGCAAGCGATGGTTTACGTTTTTATAGACGTGTCTTGGCGTAGAAGATGATTTAAGTATTGGGTGTACGAGTATATTCTCTCACTGATTTTGGAGATAACGTCGGCGAAATTTGTTTACCATTTATCGACATTAGACTCTCCTAAATCCAGTAAAATTTCATGTTATGAAGCAATTTCGTCCCACTCTTTAAAAGAGAAGGCATTAGTGCGAAGAAACCATTAACTTGCGCAAGCTATTACCTGAGTAAAATCAGAGTGAGCATATGTCTGTGGCATTCCTGACTCAAGATGTACTCGTATAGCGGAATTTGGTGAAAAGTTTGGCAATCGAAATAAGCGTTTCAAGAAGAATCTTTTGAACCCCCTCGAATTTTTCAAATAATATATTCCTAAAAGCCTAGGCTCCACAGCACATGCACATGTTTACCGTTGCGTTGAACACCCTATATTTCGACACCAGCTCTACATTTTGAATAGTATAAAATTTAGGCCATATTATGTTCAAAGCTGTCTTGGCTTTTGTACTTTTAACCTTGGCGTGTTTACTGTAATCAAAGCTTGGGGTAAAAAGTACTCCTAGATATTTAAACTCACTGACAACTACGATGCGAACGTTTCTATGAAACCAATTTTCTTGCATGTTGACGAGTTCGAAAAATCATAATTTTTATATTTTGGGCATTTACTTGTAGGCCTTAGGTTTCACAATAAGTTTGAAGTCTATTAATTTGCAACAGAAGAGTGAAGGGGTTGTCAGCCAATATCATTAGATGGTCCGCATACACCAGAACTTTAATTTTGATTAAACCAAAAAGTACTCCCCAAACAGGCTATTATATGTTACTATAATAGAGAGCAAAGAGAATAAGGCTCAATATACAGCGTTGGGGTATTCTTGCAGAAGTATGAAACCAGTTTGATAGCTCCTTTCCATCCCACACCATCGTAGTTGTCGACGACAAGAACTTGGAAGAGATTCCAACTGATGACATGCATATATCAAAGCTTCCCTATTCACCGTATCAACAGCGGCTTTAAAATCTATGAAACAAACATACAATTTTTTCTTCTTTTAGATTAATTTCTTAGCGACGTAGAAACGTAGAAAAGCCAGCACGGAACCCAACTTGGAATAAGTTAAGTGGTCCCTACTCTCAATCCCTATTGGTAATCGTTCGTATAGGATCGTTGCAGAGATCTTTCTAATGGAATTTAGTCTTGGTATGCCTCTATAATGTTCCAGTATGTTTATATCACCCTTCTTAAAACTAATATATTTTTTTTTTGTTGCGCCTGGTGCAGGAATCTTCAAAAGATACCAATGGCCCGTACCATTGGTTATGCCCGATTCATATATCTAATAATGCCATCAGTGCTAGTCAGTATATGCCTACGGGCTAAACCTCACCCCGCAGAGAGGCACTATGAGAACCGGCTGCGCGTACTCATAGTAGTAGGAAATTCGACCCTCTCATTTTTTCATTTTTGTGATGACTACGACTAAGTTGCCTTAGCAAGTAGTTTACACTTCTGTAGTGTTAATCGCGTTAGGAAGGTAGCTTTCCAGTGAAGGGACCTACTAATACCGTCATTACATGCGGTTTTTCCTTACGGCGCTAGGTCGAAAGGTCTTGTTCTTTGTAATCGGCGCTCAAGGTTTGTCACGTCCATAGTACGGATTATTTCATTATTGCAGTGAACATGAAGACGGGTACGAAGTTTGCGAGCAAAGTTTGTTACTTCGTCCCTCACGGTAGCAATTCCTAGATCTCTGTGAATATCACTATTCCTTATATACCAAGGAGCATTCACGATTGCTCTTAGTATTTTGTTTTGAAATGCTTGCAGTAGAGCCATATTACTTGGTTTGGTACAACCCCAAAGTTCTATACCATATGTCCAAGACGGTTTTAGGACTTGCTTATACAGAAGCAGTTTGTTGTATACGCTTAACTTCGAGTATCTTCCGAGTAGCCAATACATTTCTCTATATCTGATTTCGAGCTCTTCGCGCTTCTTTTGAAAGCTGAAAGCCGAATTGATAATCCGGGATCAAGTGTCTTTCTTCAATTACTGGTTGCAATCGTTTCAGCAGAAGTTTCTCGAAGACCTTAGATATTATTGGCAGTAGTGAAATGGATCTATATGATTTCTTGTCATTTGCACATTTCCCCGGTTTCGGAACCATAATAACTTCGGCGACTTTCCATTGCCTTGGAACATATAATAGTCTTAAAGATACATTTATAATGTAGAGCAACTTAACCAGCACTTTTTTCGGCAGCTCTTTCAAAATTTTGCCAGCGATTAAATCATATCCCGGAGCCTTGTTATTTTTCAATTCTTTTATTGTCATTCGAAGTTCGGACAGGGATACGGTTTTTACTTTAAAGTTGTCAGGTGTCATATTATCATTCGGATCTTCGATCAACGGTTGTCCATCAAACGGCTTGAACGTTTCCTCTAAGTGATCGGCAAATAATTCTGCTTTCTCTTTGTCTTCTTTTGCCCATTCCCTGTTAGCTTTCCTAATTGGCGGCGAGTGTGTTACAGGTTTCCTTATGGACTTCAAGGCTTTTCATAGAGAGTAGTTTGAATACTTATCAGCGGTCAGACCCTCGAGGTAAGTAGAAGTCTCGTGATTTTTTAGGTCCTCTAGCATATTTTTTAGCTTGTTACAAAGGTGGTTCAGATAAGTTTTATCCGGTGGCGCGCGGGATTGTTGCCATCTCTCGCGCTCTCCTCTTTTCTCGTATGAGGTCTTCGATTTCAGGCTGGTATTTGACTTTATTGTTCCGTGCTTCTGTCTTCCGCAAAGGAGTGTTTTTCCACGCTGAGCTCTGAATGGCTTCGACGAGTTTGTCGATTTCTTCTTCTAGTTCGAACGGTGTCTTTAGCGGTACATTTAAAGCAACATTTTCCTTGCAGTCTCTTCTGAAAGCGTCCCAGTTAGTTTTGTTACTAGTTTACCTAGGCGGTCATTCTTTTTTTACTAGACTTCCACCTATTTTCAGATTGACTGCTGAGTGATCTTCCGTCAAATTTTTAGTTAACCCTTTTGCGATAAAGAAGTCGACGAGGTCAGGGATTTTATTTTTGTCAGTTGGCCAATAAGTTGGCTTTCCTGTCGAAAAAAAATTAACCCCACGTTTCATGCTGGTTTTGTACAATAATCTGCCTTTTGTCGAATTGCATCTTGATCCCCAGAAAGTGTGTTTCGCATTAAAGTCACCACCTAAAACAAAATTAGGTCCGAGTGAATCAAAGAGACGAACGAGATCGTCGAGATCGTATATCCCGGAGGGAAGTAACTAGATCCGATGTTGTAGTCTAAGCGGTTTATTTTTACAGAGACTGAGCTTATTTGCATAGAATCAAATTCTATTTCTATGTTTTCGGAGTGCTTAATACAGTCTTTGATGTAAAGAGAGGACCCGCCTCTCGCATATTCCGGAGGATGATTCGCATGATAATCGCTGTAACCTTTTATTTTGGGTCTAAGTCCCTTTTTTAAGTGCATTTCCGATACCAAACATATATCAGTATTATTTTTCCGTAGAAACACTTCTAACTCGTCGATTTATATATGTCATTTTTGAGCTCTGTTTAAGCTGTTTGGTGCACAGGTTTCCTTACACAACTTATTATAAAAAAGTAGCAAATATTGTTCGAATTGCAGTGTTGCATTTTTATAAAACTTCGCCGGAATGCCATCGCGGCCTGGGAGATTTATTATTTTTCATTTTGGATAAAACTATTTCCAGTTCAGACATCAAAATTGGGGAGTCTAACTCATACACCTCTATATTAGTTAGTGCGTATTAAAATGAGCTACCCCATTTTTCGGACACTGGAACCAAATATTTTTTTTTTTTTTTTTTTTACAATTGCCCAATTTTCTTGCTAAGTCTTTTATATAATTGGATTATTTTATTAGACACCGCTCTTTGTATTGTTCGCTTACATAGAAATAAGCCGTTATAAAGAAAATGGGTTCATAGTTTCGAGTACGTGTTGAGTTGCTTTAACTGATGTATACTCGAAGCATTTAATTTTATCATCAGAAAACTTGAACGGATATTATTGGTACTTGAGCCGACATCCTACCAGAATGCATTCATTTGTGAATTTAACTCTTATGATTTTGTAGTGGTTCTACCTATACTATGAGCGGAGGGGTTTGGTATTTAAGCGTACCACGCTATATTGATAGGCGATTTCTCGCCGCAACTTAGAGACCTCAATAGAAACAAGGCATTACTGCCGATTTGAATTCCAAGATAGATCTAATTTTATTCATGCCATTTCATACCTTAAATACTATCAACATAACTGTTATACTCATCTTCTATCTTACTTCTATTTACACTAGCGATTATGGATACCTTATTCTAGATTCTTATTGGCTGTACACTATTCGATAGGATCTTATTTCTATTGAGTGACGTTCAGTGCAATTGAGTGCATGACACACCAAGAATGTGTGACACATAGAGGAATGAACTCGATTGCACTTCACATGCTTCGTCACTTTGTTATTGTTTATGTTTTGGGCACTGGCGTCAGTCAGTGGATACACTACAATGTTCCTGAAAAATGAATTCATTCCATGCTTCGTGTTTGAATGGTGACTTACAAGTATAAATTACCATTCATTTTGAAGTCATTGACGGAGCAATCAATTTTAAGATCCAAAAGAGTAAAATCAGAAGACTTCAACTCTTTGAATTCAGGATTGTGAATTTGTAGTCATTCGCATTTATTTTAAATCATTTTGGGTTCATTTGAAGTCACTTGCATTAATTTGAAGTAGGATTTGGGTTTTTTACCTAGCTTAGGGATAACACCACATTTACTTCCCGCCAAGTTAGTAGAATAAATCCCAGGTTGACGCTTGCTCTAAATAGAGCTGCCAAGGCAGGCGGGATGTAATCAAGACCTTTCTGGATCAAAGCTTGGAAAACCGTATCTCAACCCGGTGCCTTGAAAGTTTTAAATGAACCGATTGCCATTTAATGCTGGCTTTACAGAAGTAGTAATAAACTCAGTATACGAAGGCGAAAACTAACAAGAAGCACCAACCAATCTTGGCAGTGGCCCGCTTACATAAGCACATCCATGGTGGCATTTATTTTATTCCCTGTCTTTGAAATCGCTGTAAATAAAAGTTTTAACTCCATTTGTCGCCCAGTAATGACCAAAACGATATATCTTTAATTGGCACATGAAAGACCAATCTTTCGCGCATTAAAGACTTCAGGCCGCTCAAATGGATTAAGTCCATTTCCACGTGCGCGCATCACATAAAGCAAGACTTTCTTCTACTGCAATGATTTTTAGCCAATGACGGCGACTATATACCTAAATGAAGATCTTGTCCCTCCCATTCTATTTCTAGTATAGCTCCAAATTTCCACTTGGAGACTTCGATTACGGAAAAGTAAGCAACTTATTTCGCACAACCAGCTCATCAATCATTTAGTTTGCATTGCAAGAAACTGCAATTTTCAAACCAGTTACGCGAGGCTCACAATCTGTCTTTATTGGCTCCCTACACTTAAAACGACTGAACATCTACATAATAAATTAAGGCCAAAATAATATGATAAAACAGCAACTCTTCAATACAAAATAACTTCTTTTTTTTTAAACGTCAGCCCAGCTATTCACGAAGTTTTGCCGAAAAAATACACGTACTCTGGACGTGGAATAACCAGCAATTTTCCAAATTTAATTCTAAGTTTCACTAAAATGAATGCATAATTTTCAAGCCTCCTTCCGGGCAAGATGTTTTCGCTTAACATCCCATCCAGAATCCAGAAGGATATTTAAAATTTTTCCAAACAATAATTTTAGTCATGTTAAATTAGTTTTGTGAAATATTTTAAAATCGTTTCTAGTGGTATACGACCCCATCTGTGGGAGTTTTCATTTTCGAAAGGCAGATGCTATAATTTGTGAAATTATTTCATGTTCAAATTATTAGCAGAAATTTAACTTAAAGCGAGATGTATTCAATTTCTATTTCTCTGGTGCTTTAAAAAACAATGACTTGCAATCGACGAACCTCTTGCGTATTGCAGCACGTTTGTCTTTTTTACGAAGGAAAACATGCCTGCATGGGTGCATAATTCCCAGAGATTGTGTGTGTGGGTAACGTTAGAAGGAAGGCACTCATGTGTGTACCGGCTTAAGTGGATATATTAAATTTTCTGGAAATACAATTTTCCGGGTCATATTAGATGACGCCAACACAATGCAGTGTTGTGCATTGATGCAGAATCAATTCAGAAGAAATTTCATTTCTATCAACAATATTCTACCTCTGAGTATCCCTGGTGTATAATACTGAAGCATGGTTAGAGCAAATGTTATGCTTTTACTCGAAGTCATGATTAACACGCTGAAAAGTTAAACATGGGAATTATTCTTTAATCAAATGTTAAAGACAAGTATGGATCTATGATGCTGTACACCTATAGAACTTACTTACTTACTTAGGTGGCGCTACAGTTCGGGGTGAACCTGGGCCTCAACCAACAAGCCTCTCCATTTAGCTCGGTCTTTAGCTAATTGCCTCCAGTTGCGCACTCCAAGTTGGTCGAGGTCCCCTTGAACTTGTGCGCGCCACCTACGGCGATGATTCCCTCTACTGCGTCGTCCCTCCGGGTTAGATGCGAAGACTATGCGGGCCGGAGCGTTGGTGTCCATTCGCTCTACATGTCGCTAGGACATCTCAGACGTCCAATACGCAGTTTTTTGACTAGGTCGATGTCGCTGTACAGCTCGTATAGTTCGTGATTGAATCTTCTCCTCCAAAACCCGTCAACACAAACGGGACCGAAAATCTTACGAAGAATTTTTCTCTCGAAGCGACCAAGGATATCTTCATCCTCTTTTAATAAAGTCCATGTTTCAGCGCCGTAAAGCGGGACTGGGATGATCAAGGTCTTATATAGAGTCTCCTTAGTTGTTCGAGATAGGGCTTTACTGTTGAATTGCCTTATAAGCAAAAAAAAACAGCGATTGGTAAGAGTTATTCTTCGATTGATTTCTACGCTGATTTTGTTAGAAGAATTTATAGCAGAGCCAAGGTAGACAAAGTCCCTTGCTACCTCGAAGTTATAGCTGCCCACGGTGACGTTTTGTCCAATTCGTCGGTGTTGGTTTTCCCTTCTAGTTGACAGCATATACTTGGTTTTGCCCTCGTTTATCGCCAAACCCATTTTGGCCGCTTCCGCCTCAATGCTTGCAAAAGCACCGGTGACAGCATGCTGAGATCTTCCGATAATGTCTATATCGTCGGCGTATGCAAGCAGTTGTACAGACTTGTAATAGATTGTGCCTCCGGTGTTGGCTTGTGAGTTCCGCACAATCCGTTCAAGTACAATATTGAAGAAGTCACATGACAGCGCGTCACCTTGTCTAAAGCCTTTTTTGACATCAAAGGTCTCGGTGAGGTCATTACCGACCTTGATGGAGCAGCGAGCATTCTCCATCGTCAGCCTGCACAGACGAACAAGTTTGGCAGGGATGTCAAAACTATACATGGCTCTATAAAGCTCTTCTCTATAGATGCTGTCATAGGCGGCCTTGAAATCGATAAAGAGGTGGTGAGTATCGATTTGGAATTCTTGGGTTTTCTCCAGGATCTGCCGAAGTGTGAAGATTTGATCGATGGTGGACTTTCCTGGCCTGAAACCGCACTGATAGGGTCCAATCAGGCTGTTGATAAAGGCTTTCAGGCGTTCACACAATATCGCAGAAAAGATCTTGTATGCGATGTTGAGGAGACTGATGCCTCTATAATTGGCGCAGTTGAGGGGGTCTCCTTTCTTGTGGATCGGGCAAACGATGCTGAGATTCCATTCATCAGGCATACACTCGTCTGACCAAATATTAGAAATGAGTTGGTGTATGCACTCTACCAATTCATCCCCAGCTGCCTTGAAAAGTTCGGCCGGTAAGCCGTCAGGTCCAGCAGCCTTGTTGGATTTTAGCTTGAATATTGCTATCCTCACTTCGTTTTAGTCAGGTGGACGGAAATTTTGACTATCATCGTCTATGTTGAATGGTTCATTCTGCCTGACAGCGGGATGTTGGTCTTCGTCGCCGTTATACAGTCTGCAGAAGTAGTTTTTCCATATTCTCAGCACCGACTGTGATTCTACTACGAGGTTTCCATTTTCATCTCTACAGGTTTCTGTACGGGTATTACTTCTCTGACACGTTCTTTTTACCTTTTGGTAAAACTTCCGTACATTGTTCCTGGAGTATAGACTCTCGATATTCTCAAACGCGCGCTTCTCATGCTCTTTCTTCTTCTTTTGGAGAAGCCGATGTTCTTCCCGTCTCTTTTGCTCGTAGAGCTCATGAGCAGCTCTCGTCTTCCTTTGCAGCGCCGCTTTGTATGCCTCTTGTTTTGCTGCATGCACTCGCCGGCATTCTTCGTCAAACCAGGGGTTTCGCGGTGGTGGTCGAGCGAGACCCAACACATCAGTCGCGGCGTTTCTGATGGCATGTTGGCAGCGTTGCCACTGGTCTTCGGTACTTGATGCTGGCGGCAAAGGGGTGATTGAGAGATTTCGGGATACGCGTTCAGCGAAGAGTCTGGCGGTCTCTTGCGATTGTAGCTTTTCGACGTTAAATTTTCTCACAGTAATTCTTCTTTGTTGCTCAGATTGGGATATCCGCATTCGTACCTTGGCTACAACAAGGTAATGATCCGAGTCTATGTTGGCCGCTCGGAAGGTCCGGACATCCAGAATACTGGAGGCATGCCTTGCGTCGATCGCAATATGATCAATTTGGTTGATCGTTACATGATCATTGGACCACCATGTCTGCTTATGAATATCGAGATGAGGAAACCATGTGCTTGCTATGGTGACATTTCGCTCCACAGCGAAATCAATTAGCCTTAGTCCGTTATCAGACGTGGTGTCGTGTAGGCTATGCTTACCGACTGCCCTAACAAAGACGTCCTCCTTTCCAATTTTGGCGTTAAAATCGCCCAATACGATTTTAACGTCGTATTTAGGACATTGCTCGTATGTTTTGTCGAGGAGCTCGTAGAAACACTCTTTGGTGGCAGGGTCCTTTTCTTCTGTGGGGGCATGAACACATATTAGGCTTATGTTAGCGAATTTAGCCTTGATCCGGATCGTCATAATACGCTCGCTCACGTGTCGGAAGCTTAAGACTTCTTGCCTAAGTCTGCCGCGTATGACAAATCCGCATCCGAATAAGCGTTGCCTGTTGCCTCTGTAGCAATCACCGTAGTAGATGTCACAGTTTTTCATCCTCTTTTTGCCCGGCCCATCCCATCGCACTTCCTGGATGGCGGTAATATCTGCTTTATAGCAGTCTAGGGCCTCTGCTAGTTGTTCGGCTGCACGTGGTCTGTAAAGGGACAGAACATTCCACGTACAGATCCGAAGGTCGTTTTCCTTATTTCGTTTGCTGGGGTCGTCATTAGTTGAGTCATCCTTATCCGAGGCTTTTGGTTGTTTCGGAACCATGCGCTTTTTACGTGGTAGGGAAGTTACCCCGACGGCACAACCCCCAACCTGGAGGGCCAGTTCCTTAATTATTCCCCTAGGATGAGGGGCCGGGTACACCGGTGCCAGTAGTCCACTACGGGAGTATGGGCGCTGCCGTTGGCCCATTAAGGGCTCCTCCGCCACCATCTCTATTCCAATGTCCTGACCAACATTGGAAATTCCTTACCGACCTGTGATCCGAATACGTCGAAGCAGCTCGCGCAAGGTGTTCACTAAGTTCAACCTAACTGGAACTATAGACGCCACCGTTGACTCCGTCTAGGGAATTCGTCCGCTGCCGCCTGGAACAGGAAGAAGCGCTCTAGTGAGAAAAGCACTCTTCCCCCCCTCTCTCATCTGCTGCCACCAAGAATCCGCCAAACGGGGTTGGTTACCCATTTCTTGGATTAAGGTACTAGGCACCCGGCTGTCACCGCGTGAGAGTAAGAGTTGGTAGGCCTCAGCTGAGTGAAAACGCTTGTGTTTTCATATGATCGCATGCACTACCGTTTGACCACACCTATAGAACCCCAGCCGTAAATTCTTATATGGAGTTCTTTCTATAAAAAATCAAATGTACGACTAAGACATTCATACTAAAATAGCATCTAGATATACCATATTATGTACGAGGACTGTTTGATAAGTCAGTACTTTAAAGTTAAAAATGTTGCTCAACGACATTCCAAGTTCTTTCAACCTTCCAAAATACAATATAAGACTTCTCGAACTCTTCAAGATAGGCGTTTGTTTCAATAATTCGTTCTTAATTTGATGCAAATCTATTTTCACCGAGCCATTTCTTTATATTTAGAAATAGACATATCTAAAGAACAGCGTAGAAGATGAAGCGGTTCCTAGCGCAATACGAGAAGTTTGGCCATGGTATTTCCCAAGTGCGGTCACGTTTCCGTGAAATTCATCCAATAAAGTCGATTTTTGTTCTTTATTTTCTGGCATGAAAGCAATACCTACTTGCCGTATAATACACAGCATCTGGGTGAGATTGCAGCTGATGGCAAAAGCTTCAGTTAATCATCCTGCGACATTCAACTAAAATAGTCTGATCGTTCTGTCATTATCAGAGCGATAATCTAAAACGCCTTAGCATTAAGTAATTGGATTTTCAAGACTTTGGATTAGTATTTTCTTTTTATTTATTGAATACTAAAAGGTTTACTGAAATAACAGCAGCTTTCTTAAAGTCGAGGATGCTTCTGATATAAACGCTCCCAAATGGAGCACTATTCTTTTGCACATAACCGTACAATGTAAAAAGAAAGTATTTCCCTAGTTTCTTATGTCCCTGAAGATCCTTTATTAACGTTTGAAACTATACCAAACCTGTTGGTACATAGACTTATCGGCAAATCTAAGGTGAATGCACGGATGATGGTGCTGCCGTGCCCTGATTCAGTTCAGGGCCGATATTTTTGGAGGCTTAACATTTTCATTCTCCTATTGATTAGCTTTGCTGATGGCATACAGCTTGAGTATATGTTTACAAGTAAGGATGGCTATATAGTGTATATATAACGCTGGATATACAAGTTCGCATCATGACCAGAAAATCTGTATCAAAATCGGTTTGAAACAGCTACGAGAACTCGGGAGACATCGTCAGCCGATCGCGTTTTTGTTGAACTGAAGCCATGGTTAATTACCACTATTAATATTGTATGTAATTCATGTTTTATTATTAAGTTATATAAAAAAAAATAACAAAAATATATGTGCAACTTAAAACTTTATAGAAATAGCCTAAGCCGTCTGCCAGAATGGCTGAAGTATAATATTTACAAACATATAAATTAATAATATATATGGTGAATGGAAGGGACAGTTTTAATGCCGAATCCGTGCCGGGACCGTGAACAAACTTTTTGGTGTTTTCTGGGATTCGAACTTGGAACCTTATGCGTAGTAATCCGACACACTAACCACTTACGCCACGGCGCCCACGAATAATATATATGTAGGTATAGATTTCAAATGTATTTGTAAGGGAAATCTATGTATGTTACATATAATAAAACGATAACAAGGGCTCTTGATGGGCGCGCATTATGCAGAAACTACTGTCCATATTTTAACGAATCTTTTGGCGTCCTATACCTTAGGATATTGGCCCTTATTTCTAATAATAATTATCACGATAGTCCTTAACGGGGATTAAGATATTAAAAGAAGTAAACACAGAGATTAAAAAAACAAACAAAACCAGGCATTATAAAACTATACATTTGGACAGTTAGAAGGCTACTGAGTTTTTTTTTTGCATACTTTTGCGTGCAGTATAACAAAAATAAACACATTAAATTCCTGTTTCACATTAATTTCCTGTATTTCCAAACTGTGGCGCCTTCTAACTAAGTAAATAAGTAATTTATTTACTGGCCTACCTAAATTTATACATATGGTATGCACATGAGCATTTTGACGCAGTACTTCTGTTAGCTAAACACATACATATGCGGCGGTTAAAGTCATGCTGGTGTAAGTCATTTCTCAATTAATACTACAGATGCCAAACTGTTGCATGAAAATGTGAAGTAAATTAAAATGTTACCACTTCAACAACAGAAGGTAGCACAAACTTCATAGATAAAGGAAAAGCTGATATGCATTGTTGAAAGTTACAGCGGGACAAATCTTAAATTCTTAAGCTAAAAATGGCTTACACCACTAACTTTAACCGCCCCACATAAAGTTATTGTGGACCACGCAGACAAAGTTGCGGGTATCTGCTAGCAGCTCAATAAAACATTTTTCGGAAGCGCAATTTTCAAAACTCTTCGTCGATAATTTGTTCCAGTTCTCGCCGTTTAAAATGCTCATTCATTGTGTATCGTCCATCCTATCAAAACTCCAAAAGCCCCGTCTTATTTCTGATGGAATAGAGCATGTACCAAAAAAAATGAGCTATATCCTCAGTTGCCCTCAGATTGCACAAGCAGCAGGTTACAGACAAATTTTCTCTATGGGGTCTATAGTTTGGCGGAAATATTTCATTATTGGTTTTAAATATTGCAGATATAGCACCTGCTGACAGTTTATCGTTCAAATAGTTAGCTTCAGCGAGGTTGTACTGCAGCCGACTGTACTACCTCCGACGTTGTGAGGACCTAGCGTTTCCAACAAAGTCTTCACGTAGTTTCTCGTCCAAGGTTCTTAAAAGACTGTCTAGTTGGGGCTTCCAGTATTGTTACTGTCTAAGTCGAGGTCAATCCCATATTTAAATACGAAATTAAACCAACTGGCAACGAATAAACCAGTTTGCTTAGCGACTTCCAAAGCTACTATTCTACCATCTTTCAGATTTAAAGCTCTAGCAACTCTAGCTAATGTTCATTTTGAGTGAAGATATCCCCGTCTCAAGATGAATTGTGCCATTCGGCGTGCAATGAGGTAGCTTAAAGATGCGTTTAATAAAGTACCTCAGTAGGTTTTCCACCTCCTCATATGCATTGTAACCCTAAACTTGTGCACCGTAAAGTATGATAGCTCTACCCGTGGCAAGGAATATTTTGCTTCTGTACTGATAATTTTGTGACTCAGGCAGGTTTTCCATGTTGCATTTAGTGCTGCTTTGGATTCAACTAGTTTCAACTTTAGGTGTGGCTTCATATTCACATTAGCATGCATATGTATGTCGAGGTATTTATACGAGGCATGGAGCTAAATCGGTTCATTTCTGAACCAAAGCAAGGTGACGCGCTATCCCGCGATTTCTTAAGCATACTACTTGAAAGGATCGTACAAAACTCATAAGTTAACACCGGAGATACACTGCCAACCGAGGAGCGAGAAGTATTTTTTTTGTATTCTTAAATAAGAACAATCAAAAGGTACCTACATGTTATAACTTTTGACTTTAAAAAGGGCACGCGTCAGGGTACATCAATCCCGCGACGCCTCTATTTTCACTTTTCGCTGAAAGAAACTGAACGATGAATTGCTGCTTTTCAACAAATTAACTAAGAAACATTTTTTACGATACTAAATTTTTCCGGGGAGACATTTTTTCCCTCGTTCGAAGTTCATTGCCGAAGCATCTTTTTCGAAAATGGAAAACATTTCGGGGGAATTTTATTCACGATAGCCCTGATTATAGCATACGTATAGGTAGGTTATAGATCTTAAAGTGGATGTGGTGGCCATAAGTGAGCAGTATAAAATCAAGGACGGGCCTAGCTGGTTCTCGGAAACACTCGGCACAGCTGCAATATGGATACCGGACGCAAAGACGACCCGCATAAAAACCTATGGTGCAGATAGTGGCTTTGTCTGGGTGAAATGCGAAGGAATCACGATATTTAGCTGTTATTTTACGCCAAACGAGAGTATCAGTCATTTTCGAGCAAATCTAGTCCGCTTAGAGGACACCGTGAGAGATATTGAGGACGGGGTCTTGGTTGCCGGCGATTTTAACGCCAAGGCCTTAGATTGGGGAACGCCTAGCACAGACTCACGAGGTAAGCAGATACTTGAGATGGTTGCCAGACTGGGGCTCTATGTGTTGAACTAAGGAAATGCACCCACCTTCAGGCGTCCCGGATATACCCAAACAATACCGGATGCTACTTTTGCGTCAGAAGAGCTACTAGCAAAGGTGGAAAACTGGAGAGTCATCGAGGAGTACACCGGGAGCGACCACCAGTATATGGTCTTTGACCTACAGAGGGTCCGACGAGTCTCTAACGGAAACCAGAGGCGAGCACCGAGGTGGAAAGTCAGCCGGTTAAATGAAGAGGTTCTCACGGCCACGCTAGAGGAAGGGAAGGAAGCTATCCTAGAAATGACGGGGACAGCGGAAATAAAAGCTCAAGCGACGATGCAACTCTTACACCGCGCATGCGATGCGTCGATGCCTCGAGTTAGAAACTCAACTGGAGGGCGAAAGCCAGTGTACTGGTGGACGGAAGAGATCGATGAACTTAAGAGGAGACGCCTACACCACAGACGCAAGATCACCAGGGGAAGGCGAAGACACGCTGAAATCACGGAAGGCCCACTCGCGGAATACAAAACCTCAAGGTTCGAGCTCAACAATCGAGCAATCACTCTACCACAAAGAATTTACTTAAGCGGCCTTTTTAGGCGTGGAGGGAGCCTTTAACAATGTGAAAACCAAATCAATAAGATTATCACTGGACCGACTCAGAGTAGATTCCACACTCTCCGACTGGATTGAATGTATGCTCAATACAAGACACATCAACTCGGAGCTGGGTGACAGCCAAGTAAATGCATTGGCCTCTAGAGGAACCCCGCAAGGAGGGGTCCTATCTCCTCTACTATGGACTCTAGTCGCAAATGAGATCCTTTTAAAATTAGGACGCAGCGGAGTAAAAGTTGTTGCTTAGGCAGACGACATCGTCCTACTTATGTCCGGCAGATTTCTCGACACTATTACCGAACTTCTGCAATCGGCCCTGAATACCCTCCATAACTGGGCGAGAAGTTGTGGACTGAACGTTAATCCAGCGAAAACAGAAGTTGTCCTCTTCACCAACAAAAAAACAATCCCAGCTTTCGGACCTCTACGACTCGGTGACAGTCCACTCCAAGTCTCGGACAAAGCACGGTATCTTGGGTGCATACTTGATCGCAAACTAAGCCGGAGAGATAACACAAATGATAAAGAAAGCGTACATTGCGTTCTATGCTTGCAGCAAAATTTTTGGTAAAAAATGGGGAGCCAAACCTGCCATTATCCGCTGGATGTACACAGCTATAGTCAGACCCATTCTTACATATGGGTGCATTGGCTGGTGGCCAATTGCAGAGAAAAACCCGCATCTCAAAGAGTTAAAAAAAATTCCAGAGACTTGCTTGCATAGCAATCACAGGCGCCATTAGAACTACTCCGACCGCAGCACTTGAAACAATTCTCGCACTGATTCCACTAGACTTATTTGTCAAGAAATCAGCCGCGATGAGTGCCCTACGCCTAAAAGAATCCAAACTATGGACCTATGGAGGAAGGGCCACACGGGTCACCGTAGCATCTTAAGATGGGCTCACCTAGACACCACCACAGATTATCTGCCGCCATCACCCGACTTCAGCCTAAACGTCAAAACGGTCATCCCATCAAGAGAATACTGGGAAGACGGTGGGGTCATTAACCCGCATAGTATTTCAGTCTTCACTAACGGATCCAAAACAAACGAAGGAGTGGGTTCGGGTATCTACTCAGCAGAACCTGATATTGCAATATCACTAAGGCTTCTAAACCACAGTAGTGGGTTCCAGGCAGAAGTCCTAGCGATATCAGAAGCGGCACGAGAATTATCCACGAAACTTGTTACTAGAATGAGATTGATATCTACATAGACAGTTAACCTGCTATAAAGGCCATCTCATCCGCGGTTATAAAATCAAAGTTAATAAAACGATGCCGCGAGGAGCTTAACATGCTTACCCAAAGTCACCATGTAACACTCTGGTGGGTCCCAGGACACAAGGGGATCCCAGGGAACGAGATAGCGGATGAATTGGCAAGAAAGGGATCAGAACAAGACATGTCAATGGTCCAAAGCTTAGTCTTACCTCCGCTAATACTTGTTAAATCTAATACAGCACTTGACTTCAAACGATAAGCAGAAGAAAGATGGAGAGCGCTTCCTTCATGCCGTGTCTCCAGAAGCATCTGGACAAAACATGACAAAATGAAAACCAAGCTCATCCTTACCCAAAATAGAAAAAACTTGGCGCTTCTCGTAAGTATCATTACTGGCCACAACTTATTGGCGGCCCACCGGAAGAGAATGCGGCTAAGTACAGATGAACTCTGCAGAGGATGCGGCAACACAGACGTAGAGGAAGACACGGAACACTTCCTCTGCAAATGCCCTAGACTCTGCAGTACCAGGAAGACGGCCCTTGGAGAGTACTTCTTCAACCATCTGGGCGACCTGTCTGAAAAGCCACCAACCACCATCATGAAATTTATAACTTCTTCAGGGTAGTTCAGAGGAGGCCGTTCCACTAACACAGAACCCTAGCTATTTTGCTTTTTCCTCTTTGCAGTTCTTCAGCCAGGAAACTCCACGTCAGGGGAGCACAATGGAGCCGTGTGAGATCCGAGTGCAGGCTGCGCTCATTCGTTGCAGCTAACCCCTTTTACCTAACCTAACCTAAGGTCCGAGCTCAAGAGGGCCATCAATTCGAGCAAGAAACGAAAGTGGGAGTACCTTCGCCGGGAGATCAACAGCGACCCCTGGAGACTCGGCTATAGGGTTGCCATGAAAAAATTAGGAGCGCAGGGGCCCTGCCCCACTATGACCGCGGAGCTAATGAAGAACATAGTGGACATACTCTTCCTGGCTCACCCTGTTAGGCCAATGGAAATCTCTCCTGCCCAACAACAAGACATCCCTTTCTTCAGCGAAAAAGAGCTAATTCCAGCAGCTAAATCTCTTCAGAACAATAAGGCCCCTGGCCCCGATGGCATACCAGCGGAAGTATTGAAAACGGCTGCCCAAACTTGCCCACAGATACTGCTAAGTATGTATAACGGCTGTCTAAAGGAAGGGATCTTCTTCAAGAAGTGGAAGGTACAACGCTTGGCGCTCATAAGCAAGGGAAAAGACAGACCTCTGTGCATGCTGGACACGGCAGGAAAACTCCTCGAGAAGATGCTAAAGCCTCGAATCACAGCAGCAATCCAAAGAGCAGGTGGCCTATCCGATCGACAACACGGATTCAGAAAAGGGCACTCCACGATATAAGCAATTGAGGAAGTAGTCAAACCCACCCACCTCACCCAAAGGGGAAATCACTACTCAAGACGAATCGTCGTACTGGCAGCTCTGGATGTGAGGAATGCCTTCAATTCGGCCAGATAGGGAGATATGTTAGATGTGCTCGAGAACACCTTCAGGATACCGCAATATCTTTTGCGAATTTTGAAGGACTATCTCAAAGACAGGGAACTTCTGTACGACACCTTGGAGGGTACTCACAGAAAGGAAATCACTGCTGGAGCAGCACAGGGCTCAATCCTTGGACCTACTCTGTGGAATATCTCATATGATGGAATCCTTCGCATGGAGATGCCCGAAGATACCTTCTTAGTCGGGTACGCAGATGACATCGGTGCGGTGATTACCGCAAGGGACATCGAAGAAGCACAGCTGAAACTGAACCAGGTAATGAGACGAGAACTCGCCTGGATGGAAGCCCATGGCCTTAGTCTCGCCGCGGAAAAAACAGAGATAGTTCTTCTGACTAGGAAACGGATCCCGACCATTGCTTAGTTCCGAGTAGGCCCAGAAGTGATAATCAGCAAACCAGCAGTAAAGTATCTAGGAATCGACCTGGACTCTAAACTCTCTTTCTGGCAACAGATTAAGTCCGCATCTGAGCGAGCTGCGAAGGTCACGTCATCACTGAGTAAGCTTATGACAAATATCGGAGGCCCAATAATGAGTAGGCGACGACTCCTCGTGTTCATCACCCATGCCATTCTTCTGTATGAGGTTGAGATCTGGGCAGACGCACTTAAACAGGTGAAGTACAGAAAGCAAATTGCCGCAGTACAAAGGCGAGGAGCCCTCCGAGTTGCAAGCTCCTATCGCACAGTGTCGGAACCAGCCGTCCTCGTAGTTGCGGAAGTGACCCCCATCGACCTCCTAGCGACAGAGAGGAAGTACGTCCACGACAAGAAGGTGGAAGTAGGAGCAGAACTGGCAGTGGCGGATGCGAAGGAGCTTACCAAGCAGGCTTGGCAGAGACGGTGGAGCGCTGAAACGAGGGGGAGGTGGACAGCGAGGCTGATTACAGACGTCACGGCTTGGACAGAGCGGGAACACGGCGAAGTTAACTACTTTGTCACTCAATTCCTAACCGGTCATGGGTATTTCAACCGATACCTCCACAAAATGGGTAAAGTAGAAAGCGCAGCCTGCCAATATGGAGACTCAGCGGAAGACGACGCTTTCCACACCTTTTTCATCTGTAGCAGATGGACAGAGCAGAGCAGTAGCCTAGAGTCGGAAATAGACGATTTTTCGCCGGAAAATGCTATAAGCAAGATGAGCTCGAGTACCGACACGTGGAATAGAATATCTTCCTTCATCGAGACGGTACTAAGATCCAAAAAGAGAGAGGAAGACGCCAACATTCCCTCACAAATTACATGAAGTAGATAAAACAAATTACAAAAGTAGAAAGAACGGGTTAAAGGTGTTTTTTTAGTGAGTAGTTAGTCTCACACACACACAGAGCGGGACTGTTTTCACTACCCCCTAGGCAAAAAAAAAAAAAAAAAAAAATCAACAACGGTTTTAACATTTGGCACTCTAAGCTATCTTTTATATGAGTCAAATACTTTCCATGCCATGCATAGAATCCGGAAGACCCTATACGTAGATATAAACAATCCTACAAAAAAAATAGTTAGTTTACTTACGTGAGAAATAAATACGCCAGGCTCTCGTGCTCCAAATGGCACACAGGAATGATCCGTACCGCCGATTATGCTAAAACCTAACGAACCTTGATTCTTCGGCAAAACGACCTCCTACACGCACACATCAAGAAGAGAAGAAATAAACAACAAAATTAATCACTAATTTATATAAAACAATAAAAGTAGAAATGTTCACGTTATCAAAGCTATAAACTAAGCAAGAGTCTTTATAATTGTGAATATTATTTTATTTACAATAGACATTGATAAAATTTACCAAAAAACACAAACCCAGGAAAGTATGCTCCAAAATTTCAGTAATAAAATTTCGCACAAAAACAACCATTAAAAACATACTCCACAAAAGAAAATAATATATTAAGCATATCTGCATAAAGCCGTGCATAACCATAAGAACAAACAAAAAACACCACATCAAGCAAATGCATCTATGACTGTGTATGTACATATATTTACATGTGCGTATGTGATTATGTGTAAAGATATGGATAAAGGACTATATCTGACTTCACTCTCGATGCTTTTCAAAGCCCCAGAAGCAATAGGATAGCAGCAGTAAAAGAGGAATCAGCTTCCGATAACAAAACACATTCATACATACATATATGTACATTATGACTGGTATTAGATTGATATATGTATGCATGGAGATGCTTTCTTGTGTGTATGGATCGGAATGAATGCAAATAAAGTGTAAATGAGCCCTGTGCCAAGGATATTCCCGCCTGATTAAGCGTAGCTGCTACTACTATAGTTGTTGCTGCTGCTGCTGAGGCGATAACAAGCTGAACAGGAAAAGGGAAAAGCTTTTCCTTTCTCTTTTTTTTAACACATACCATAGAAAAAAGGAAAATACATCGCTTCACTTCCACGCACATTTACAGCTTACGAATGGAACACAATGGATAGGTATGCTATGATCTATGTACAATATTTATTTTTGTTTTATTTAAAATGTGCATCTCGTTGAGGAATACTTAAGACATTTTTTTTTTATAAAAAAGATACTTAAATTCTTGTGCAAGATTGAAAACTGGAAATACACACATACACACACTCTCTGTCCCTCTGTTATAAAGAAGGAGAGAAAATTTATATTAAAAAGGCTTTAAGGGAAATGCCTGAGATAAAGGAGGGAATTTAATTATAAGCATTTATATATAGACAGTATTATAGAACTGTATTTGAAGCTTGCATCTAGATTACAGGGGGATTATGCATGCTACAGCATGGGAATTATACAAGATATGGAATACAATATTAGGTTAGGGGTACCTACATTTTATTAGGATACGTCTATTAAATTTAATTGTTGGAAATAAGTGTTTTAAATTCCTGTTAGCAATACGTATGTATATCTTTAGCGTTTCATTAAATTATTCTAATACGGTAGTTCGGAAAGTACTGTCAATATAAGTATGTACGAGTATGTATCTATTTTGTAAAGTGACATGGCTTATAAATAATTCTAACATTTATGTATGATACAAGGAAACAAATTAAACATGTACACATATTTTTAAAAATATTTGTATTCTATACTACCAGTGTAGCTGCATGGGTTGATGGGGACTGTACACACACAATGCCGAACAAGCAGCTTTCTGCTCTGGATCCTCCTGTTTCGGCCACATCAACAGCCTGCAGATTATCATCGCAGAGTGCGTTGAATATCGACCGCCACTTCACCTGCTGTTCATCAATTTTTAGAAGGCGTTCGATAATGTCAACAGGGAGTGTATTTGGAGTGCCTTACGCAGGAGAAGTATTCCCGATAAATGAATTCCCATTATCAAAGCGATACGATAACGTTCTGCATAGAGATACAAAATGGGATAAGCCAAGGCTGAATTCTTTTAACAATGTGCTTCGTGCAGCTTTTTCAGTGGGAAACGGAGGAATTCGATGAACTCTTACATACCAAATGAAATATCTTGATGATGTATGCTTATTCTCTTACAGAATTATGGACATTCACCAAATGGTTGTTGGACAACCGGTAGAAAGAGTAGAGAATTTTCAGTATTGTCTCGACCGATAAATTTAGCTAACAGGTTCGCCAAAGCAAAGTTCGCGTTAGGGATGTTGTCCAAAACATGGCGAAATAATGCAATCAGTTTGAACACTAAGCTTAGACTGTTCCACTCCGACGTTGAATCCGTGCTGTTATATGGGTGCAGCACGTGGAGAGTGACCATTACTATCACTAGAAAGTTGCAAACGTTTGTTAACAGGTGCCTGCGCAACATCTTAAGGATTTTCTGGCCCAACCGTATCTCTAACGAACGCCTCTATCAGGGAACGGGTGAGGAACCAATATGCACAACCATCCAACGACGGAAATGGCAATGGATGGAACGTTTCGAAAAGGTGACAGTTTCATAGCTAACCATGCTATGCAATGCCTTTAACTCCTGGCTGTCCGAGGAGAACATGGCGCAGAACAGTCGAGAAGGGGGAACGGCAGTTGGGAAAAAGTTGGTGACAGCTGTGGCACATTGCCAGAAACCGTACACGTTGATTCGTGGGCGTAGTAGAGGCCCTATGACCCACAAGGGAATATAGGACATAAGTTTAAGTAAGTAATAGCAGCCGCCACTTGTTTTTGTCGAACACTAATATTTATTTTATTCAACTTGGCTGGAGTTCCGAAAAGCGGAACCATCCGACTTGAAATTTTGCAGCAACATCCACTATGGTATGAAAAAAAAGAGCTAGGTTCCACGAGTTACAGTCCTTTTCCTTACTTGTAGCTGTAAGATATAGACCAATTTCGCTTCTTCCAGTCATATCGAAAATGTTCAAGAGGATATTACTAAGGCGTCTCCAACCGGTTATAGAAGAAAATAATCTTATTCCTGACCACCAGTTTGGGTTCAGAAGTAAGCATTCGACGATTGACCAGGTGCATAGAATTACTGACGTAATCGAAAAAGCACTCGAAGAAAAAAAGATTTGCTCAAGCGTATTTCTTGACGTCTCGCAAGCATTTGATAAGCTGTGGCATGATGGCTTGAAAAGCAAAATACGACAAGTTCTCCCTGTATGCCTATACGATAATCTAGAATTATATCTCGGGAATAGACTCTTTCGTGTTAGGCATGGAATCGAATACTCCGAGCTCAAAGAAATTTCGGCCGGCGTACCGCAAGGAAGCGTTATTGGGCCGCTCTCTATTTGTTATATACTCATGATATACCGAAAGAAGATGACACTATCCTTGCTACGTTTGCCGATGACACCGCTATCCTAGCAGTAGGTTAAACAATCGAAGAAACGACTGCAAAACGCAATGAATAATGCAAATGAATGGACGAGGGACTGGCGGATCACCCTTCTTCTTCTTCTTCCTTTTATCAGCGAGGCTATGATCCGAAAACAAGGGATCACAGCCCTCCCACTTCACTGCATTTCTACTGATCCGCCTGTGGGGTTCGCCTGGCGGATCACCCTCAATGAATTTAAATCTGTTCACGTGAACACCCTTCGGGTAGGGGTTAGAATATACCCGAGGTAGGCATGCCTGTCGTAAGAGGCGACTAAAATCCACCCTCCGTATACCGAGTATGGCGTATACAAAAAACATGCAATGAACAAAACAAAAGATTTAAATACCCCAGGTGGCAGTCCAGGTAAACTGGAAAATCCACCCTCTTCGGAGGTCGGCTCTACGGATTCTGGGGAGAGCCATTTATTGCACATAATAAATCCCTTCTCAAAAAGTACAAGGGTATCTCGATCTCCACCAACAAGATCGAACGTCTCCGGAAAAAGAAGTCCGCCGGAAGCGCAAACGCGTGAAAAACGGGACTCAGCGAAATCTAAAAGCATTGAGGAGGAAAACGACGTACTCCGTACCAAGCTTAGCGAAATGGAGCTACTCTATCGTGAGCTCAAGAAAGAGGTAGATTTACTCAGGCAAGAAAATAATGCCCTAAAAAACACGTACCTACAAAAAGAAAATACAGTTAGCTCACATCGCTCACCTAGTCGCGAATACCAGACGGATGAAGAAGAGCTAACACGCGAAACGAATTGGGTCGAAAAGAAACGACCTAGCAAAAAACGAAAAGCTGGTTCCTCACCGGAAGTCGAGCCACAAAAAGATGAAAAGCGCAAGGAGATGCAAGAAAAGCAACAACAACCAAAATTACGTCCTCCGCCACCGATAAACGTCGTTGGAATTACGGACTATAATAAGTTGCATTGCCGCCTTAAAGGAACTCTGGCTTCGAAGTTTAAGGTGACATCTCTGCGAAACAATACGTGGAAAATCAATGTCGATGATGCCGACGGTTACCGATCAGTATCTAAAAAATTGAATGCCGAAAAGATTCAGTGGTATACTTATGAAAATAAGTTAGAAAGACCACTGCGTGTTGTAGCAAGGGGACTCCACCCCTCGTGCACTAAAGAAGATGTAATGCACGACCTTCAAGACAAAGGCTTTAAAATTCTTGATGCCGTCAATATTATCAAGAAGGAGAAGCAACAGTCGGAGGGAGATCATGAAAAATTGGTAAAGCGCTGTCTTCCACTATTCATGCTTAGTTTTGATAAAGACGAAAATAAAGACATTATATATGGTATCAAGACTATTCTAAACATCGTGGTCAAAATCGAACCCATGCGTAAGACCTCCAGATCGATCCCGCAGTGTAAGCGCTGTCAAGGCTTCAATCACACGCAGACTTACTGCCAGAAAGAGCCGCGATGCGTCAAATGCGCAGGTAAACATCTCTCGGAAGAGTGTCACCTAAACAAGCAAACCCCAGCCACTTGTATAAATTGCAAAGGAAAACATTCTGCGAACTATCGAGGTTGCGAAGTGGCGAAAGAGCTTCAAAAACGCCGCGATACGCTAAAAAATTCGATGCGTCCGAATATGAAACCAATCAAGAACAGACCCAAAATAGCTACGAAAAAAGCAGCGAAAGATAAAAAGTCCGTCAATATTAACTTAAGATCGGTTAATGATAAAAAATCCGAAAGTAATAGAGATAAGGTAACAGAAGCAAAATCTCCGAATATTGGAGATTGAAAAATAGTGATAGAGGTAGTTCAGAAGATCATGTATCCAATGTTTTTTCCCTAATTCTTGCGAAACTTGAAGAGCAATGCAAAACAAATAAACTAATTTTCGAGAGACTAGTTGCACTAGAAAACAACATTCATAACACGCGCACTTCAACCAGAATATGAAAGAAACGCTTAAAATTCTTACTTGGAACGCTAACGGGCTCATACAAAGACTCGACGAGTTAGAAATATTTATGCGAGAAAGATATTGATATATGCTTGGTCTGTGAAACTCATCTGAAAAAGCAATCGAATATTAAGATAAGGGGATATAGCGGATATCACGCCTTTCACCCATCGGAAAGAGCCAGAGGCGGATCATCTTTGTTTATAAAAGAAAATATCGAACACTCAGCGGAAATAAAAATTGAATTAGAAGCAATGCAAGTAAGCACGGTACGCGTTAGAAATAGACATTTTGCTTTCAACATTTCGTCTATATATTGTCCACTGCGATGTAAACTTGAAGAACTTGATTTCACAAACATCTTCAACTTCCTTAAACCAAATTTTATTATTGGTGGTGACTTCAACGCGAAACACCCCTTCTGGGGCTCAAGGTACGCCTCTCAGAAAGGTAGAAAGCTTTATAATGCGGGTATGCAATTCAGTTGTGATTTTTACTCGACGGGTAAACCAACATATTGGCCAACTGATAGAAATAAGATACCAGATCTGATTGATTTTTTTGTTGTTAAAGGAATATCTAGCAACTGTATAAAAGTTGAAGAAAGCTTTGATCTCTCCTCTGATCATTCTCCAATCATTATGACGATAAGCGAAGCTTTGATTAAAAAAGTAGGACCGGCCAGATTAACTGGCGCGAAAACTAATTGGGACGGCTTTAAAAAAGATATTGAAGCAAATATTGAGCTGAGCGTATCACTTAAAACGCCCTATGAACTTGAAGTTGAAGTAGATCGCTTCGTCGAAATCTTACAGGATGCCGCGTGGAAGAATACTCCCAACCTAAAGAGAACCCCGCTCAGTTACATTAAAATTTATCCACAGGAAATAAAAGAGATGATTAAGGAGAAGAGAAAAGCGCGTAAAAGATGGCAACAAACTCGGGCTCCGCAACATAAAGCACATCTTAACCGTTTGTGCAACTCACTAAAACGATCTATTAAAGACCTTAAGAATAATGAAATACAAACTTACCTAGAAAGCTTAACGGCAGAAAAAGATTCTAACTATTCGCTTTGGAAGGCTATAAAAGGTATTAAAAAACCTCAAATTCAAGCCGCGCCAATTGGGAAAAATCAAGACGAATGGGCCAGGCATGATAAAGAGAAAGCGCAAGTTTTTGCCGCCCACCTGAAAGAAACTTTCAAACCGTTTGATGGACAAGCTCTTATTGAAAATATAAATACGTCGTATATAGACAATAGTGTAATAAGAAATGCAACGCTTACCGAACTTAAGGAAGAAATAAAGAAACTTAAACCTAAGAAAGCTCCTGGATACGACCTAATTACGGGAGAGGTTCTTAAAGCACTACCAAGAAAAGCTCTAATTAAGCTTCTGTTCATTACAAACGCCGCGATTAGACTAGAATATGTTCCCAGTCAATGGAAAGTCGCCGAAGTTATAATGGTCCTTAAGCCTGGAAAACCGCCGAATGAAAAAACCTCTTATAGACCGATTTCGCTTCTTCCAATTATATCCAAAGTGTTCGAGAGAATATTGGTTAGGCGAATACAGCCGGTTATAGAAGAAGGGCATCTCATCCCTGATCATCAATTCGGATTTAGAAGTAAGCATTCTACAGTTGAACAAGTACATCGAATAACACATGTAATCGAAAAATCACTTGAAGAAAAAAAGATTTGTTCAAGCGTATTCCTTGACGTTTCTCAAGCCTTTGACAAGGTCTGGCACGAAGGCTTAAAGTTTAAATTACGACAAGTTCTGCCAGAGCACCTATATAATATTTTGAAGAACTACCTTACGAATAGACTATTCCGCGTCAAATGTGGAAACGAATATTCAGATTTTAAGGAAATAATGGCTGGGGTGCCGCAAGGAAGCGTTCTTGGTCCAGTCTTATATCTATTATACACTCGTGATATACCGCAAGTAGAAGGCACTAAGCTAGCTACATTTGCCGACGACACTGCTATCTTAACAGTAGGTAAAACGGTCAAGAAGCTTTGAATAGAGTAAATGAATGGACAAAGATTTGGCGAATCGCACTCAACGAGACCAAATCTGTTCATGTAAATTTTACTTATAAAAAAATAAATAATTTGCCGATCTTTTCAAACTCGGTTCAAATCCCGTTTGCAAACGAGGCTAAGTATCTTGGAATGACACTTGATACAAAGCTGAAATGGAAAACGCACGTTAAGAAAAAACGCAAAGAACTAGATAACAAATATCGAGAAATGTATTGGTTACTTGGAAAATATTCCAAGCTTAATATAGAGAACAAACTGCTTTTATATAAGCAAGTGCTAAAGCCTGTATGGACATATGGTATACAACTCTGGGGTTGTACCAAAATAAATAACATTAAAATTTTACAAACTTTTGAAAACAAAGTGCTAAGAGGTATTGTAAATGCGCCATGGTATATCAGAAATAGCGATATCCACAGAGACCTTGGCATTAAAACAATCGAAGACGAAATTCAAACCTACGCGAGAAAGCATAGAAGTCGACTAGAAAGTCACGTAAATATTACAGTCCTCCAACTTTTGGAAGAAAGAAATTTACTGCGCCGTCTACAAAGAACCAAACCTTTAGACCTAGCGCGATAAGTAACCGCGTCTAAACTGCGGAGCTAGCAGGAACTTCCAATGGGAAGGTACCTGCAAAACGTCATTATTTCGCGAAACGAAAACTGCTTGATAAGTCGAATACTTAGTTGTAGTAAAAATAAAAACAAGTCTGTTTTGAAGGGAGGTTTTTTTAGTGGGTAAGAATCCCACACTACTATGAGCACGCGCTGTCGATCCTCATAGTGTCTTGTTGAAGATTTTCACCTACCCTCGGAAAAAAAAAAAAAAAAAAAAAAAAACTTATAAGAAAACTAATGACTTGCCAATTTTTCTAAACTCGGCCCGAATACCTTGTGCAAACGCAAGGTTGAAATGGAATTCGCACGTGAAAATGAAACGTAAAGAACTCGAAATCAAATATAGAGAAATGTACTGGGAAAACATTCCCAGCTCAGTACTGAGCATTTATACAAGCAAGTGCTTAATCCGGTGTGGACCTACGGTATACAACTTTGGGGTTATACCCGAAAAACAAATGCCAATATTTTACAAACTTTTCAAAATAAAGTGCAAGAGAAATTATCCAAGCACGTGGTATACTAGAAACGACGATATCCACAGTGACCTCGGAATTCCGACAATCGGAGCTGAAACTAGAAGCTTCACGAGAAAGCATAGCAAAGAAAACAAACCGACTAATCGGACATGTCCACAATACAGTCCTACAAATTTTGGATGATAGCAATTTATTGCGCCGACTACGAAGGACGAAACCTTTCGACTTGATAAGATAAGGATTAACCGCGTCTAGATTGCGGAATATGCAGGATCTTTCATTGGAAAGTAACCTGCCAAACGTTTTCATTTCGTTATAGAAAAATTCCTTGATAAGTTATTACTTAGTTGCGATATTTAACAAATTTATATCGAAGGGTGGTGTTTTTTTAGTTACATAGTAAGAACCTGACACTACTATGAGCACGCGCTTGCTCTCATTGGTTCTATGGTAGATTTTTGACCTACCCTCGAAAAAAAAAGCTGTAAAACAAGTTTTGGTTTCGTAAAAATGTTCGATAACCAGATGTTGATCGATCTTGGCATACTATTAAAGAGGAACTAAAAAAGTGGGTGCCATAAAACGGTGTCCATAGTATGTGTCGATAAACGAGGGCAAAACCAAGTATATGCTGTCAACAAGAAGGGAAGGCCAACACCGACGAATTGGACAAAACGTCACAGTGGGCAGCTATAACTTCGAGGTAGTAAGGGACTTTGTCTACCTTGGCTCTGCTATAAATTCTACAAACAAGATCAGCGCAGAAATCAATCGAAGAATAACTCTTGCCAATCACTTTTTTTTTTTTTTGGCTTATAAGGCAATTCAACAGTAAAGCCCTATCTCGAACAACTAAGGAGACTCTATATAAGACCTTGATCATCCCAGTCCTGCTTTACGGCGCTGAAACATGGACTTTATTAAAAGAGGATGAAGATATCCTTGGTCGCTTCGAGAGAAAAATTCTTCGTAAGATTTTCGGTCCCGTTTGTGTTGACGGGTTTTGGAGGAGAAGATTCAATCACGAACTATACGAGCTGTACAGCGACATCGACCTAGTCAAAAAAAAAAAATCCATATTGGACGTCTGAGATTTCTAGGACATGTAGAGCGAATGGACACCAATGCTCCGGCCCGCAGAGTCTTCGAATCTAACCCCGAGGGACGACGCAGTAGAGGGAATCATCGCCGTAGGTGGCGCGCACAAGTTCAAGAAGACCTCGACCAACTTGGAGTGCGCAACTGGAGGCAAATGGAGAGGCTTGTTGGTTGAGGCCCAGGTTCATCCCGAACTGTAGCGCCACCTAAGTAAGTAAGAAGACTGTGTCGGTTTGTATTTACATGAGATCGCAGACTAAACGGCTAGACGGACTTCCAACAATCGTAATATCTGTACTACGTATGTTCGTAGTTCCTGGCGAAATCGAAACTGCAACCTCAAAATAAAGTTTACTTAACGTCAATTGTTGAAAAACTGGATTTTCTCAAAAACGACTCTAACAATTTTATTTATCCACATTTGGGTGGAGGTTTTTGTAAAAAAAAAAAGTATAAGTTAGGTTAGGTGAGGTGGCTGTCCTGGCAGTCAAGAGGTTAGGTCAATTGTGGTATCACATGTTTAAGAGCGGGAAGTTACCGGGTACTTAGGGGAACCTCAAATTATATTAGGTTGGATGTAGACTGAGAGATCCTAATGTGCCTGACGTGGCCGAGTAGGATGGTCAATTCAATCGAACCCTGACTGTCTAGAGGACCGTGGAGGTATTAGGGTGCGTAAGAGTATTAGGGATGACTGATGCAATCGAACCCCTAGTACGGTTATGCAGTTCTAATTGAGAGATCTCAATGTGTCTGATGTGGCTTAGTAGGGTGAGTGATTTAATCAAGCCCTAATTGTGTAGGTGAACAGTGGAGGTAGTAGGGTGCATTCGAGTTTTGGGGGTGACTGATGCCATTGAACCCCTGGTACTGTTATGCCATTCTAACTGAGATATCGCAATGTGTTTGATGTGGCTTAGTAGGGTGACTGATTCAATCGAGCCCTAATTGCCTAGGTGGACAGTGGAGGTGGTAGGTTGCGTAAGAGTATTAGGGGTGGCTGATGCAATCGAGCCCCTAGTACTATTATGCAATATATTATATTATATCCAACTATATTCAGGTAAATGATTGCTGATACAGACATAGTAGATTATGGGTCTGTTTGTCGCTGCTGAGAGGTGACTACACCACGTGTAGGTGTTGAGTGAGCAAGATAGATACCAGTGATAGACAAGGTGGAGAGCCTGACTGATACATTCGAAACCTAGTTACTATGTTGCTTAAGACATAGCTGGGTTTACCCCCGATAGAAAGGAAGGGAGAAGTGTAAGTATTACTGTAGTGTAAGCCAAACTAGTTAGATTTTGACGTAAGCCTACAAAAATACTTAAGATGTATATTTTCGACATATCACTTAGATTTTGATTTTCAAAGAAGGAGTTTCTCTGAAGCTTAAACATCTGAGCTTCAAACCACTACACCAAACCTTCCTCACTCTATCTATCATTTCCAATGCCCGCACTGTGCAAAAAAATGTTAAGGGTATTCATAACTCTTTGACTACGCGCATATTATAAACTAAAAAGAAAGTATTCTCCTAGTAAGTTCTTCCTTAGAGCAGCTAATGCTGGGCAGGTGCCCAATATGTGAAGATTATTTTCTTCTTACTCTTCGTCCCTACAGCTTCTGCAGAAGTGGTTTGAGAGGACTCCCATTCTTCTGGGAAAGTATAACTTATTAACTGATTTTTGAATATTGGATATTTTCGTAAAATTCTTAATATATTTTGTTCAAAATGTACACCTAGTAATTGTAAAAATTATTAAAATTAACATTTTAACGAAATTAAAAAAAAAAGTATCGTTCCAAAGATTTTTCTTAAATTTGAAATCTGAATAAGTGTGCGATCTATTTTTTTTTTGTTTTTATTAAATTATTGTATATTTTGCATTTATAAGACAACTAGTAGTATATCACAAAGGACCTTCACTGGTCAAATGTGTATGCACTCTCGTGCGGACAGCCAACCTAACCTAAAGCAACTTTTCACAACGGTCTCAAAATCTTTAAAACGACACAAAATTCCGTAAAATCGTTTTGTCGGCTTGGAGTTGAAAGTTCGTCAAAACGACGATAAAATCTTCAATCTGGCATTGCTTGATATAATTCAATCTACTCGGCTAGTAGTGCTGATCATTTACATCTATACCTTGTGCGATGTGTTTTGAATCATACTATATGTATCTAATACACCGTACTTCTTTTTATATGTCGCCCAATCCTAACTAATTTAACCTTAAGTTATCCCAATTTGAACGACAGCCATGTGTCTAGTGCTTCTCTGGTCTTTAAGGGAATAACATTTGTCTTTTCAAATATTCATCAAAATGATTAGTAAGTATCGCACACTCTGTTAGAGACAATTACCTTATCTACTGTTCTCTGCTCCTTCTAAAGGTAAGTTTGATGATTGTAATCACTATCTCTATCCGCAATTGCAAAATAGAATTACATAGGTATATTCAACACATTATCTTATCATATACTGATTAAATCTATGGTAGCGTTACAATGTAATACGCTGGTTAGCAACATCATTTTTCAAAAGCCCATTGACATGGTTTTGCAATCGCCCCGTTATCTAGTGGCATGAGTCTCAAGATATCTTCAAAGCGCTTTTGTTTGCGATGAAATTACGAAGAATGATTTTATGCGTACGTACGACTTCTATTTTTATTATTATTATTTATTTTTTTAATTACTTTGACTTCATAAAAGGAATACACACCGTTTTTCTTTACCTGATCTCTAATTATACTGGGCTACATGCTGTGCCACATATGCTCGTAAAACTATGCTCTAGTTATTGAGACAAAAAAATGTTTCTTTTGTAGTCCAGAATTAAGGGATGATTTTTCTCAAATAGTGCTGTGTACACAATCACATCCTCAATCCTGCACTACAGGCATCTGTATCTTTCACTTAGTGATGTTATTGATCGGTTGAAAAAGTTAAGACCGAAGTACCGAACAGCACATTAAACTAATTTTTTTTAAGAGACAAACAAAATCCCGAATCTTAAAAGCAACAGTGATTTCGTTAATTTTCCGATTCTTCAGTAAAGAAAAAATAATTTAGCGTCCTAAATTAGGTAGAGCATAATCCCATTGAGACATATGTAATACATTTCCTTTGTTATCAATCATTTCTGAGCAGTTTTCTTGGATGCTTTATATAATCATGCTTTTTATACTAAGGATGCAATAAGCATAATATAATATTTAATATATGTATGTACACATCTATGTATATAATGCTAAGTGTTAAGCATACTTGAGGTTATAAATTCTATGAAAGTGCATGATGTAGATAGTTTGTGCAATTGACAGAGACTTAAAACACCTGTGCGTATTTATTTCCATGAATGCTTACAAATGAATGTGCGTCTGGCTTAGAGTGAGAGAATATTTTGTCACTTTATGTAGGAGTTTGTATCGAAACTCTCATAAAAGTTTCTTTTGATTATCTGCTAAGTATAACGCAGCATACCATACATAAAGTATATAACGTCATATGGCGCCATTAATAAATCATGTACACACGCTCGTGATGATATTACTGTGCTTATAGCAGAATTTAGTTACATCGTCGCGTATGAATATATAATAAAGGTCAAATAGAGAGTACGTGGGGCAACTTGAGAGGGATTCTGAATGTCGTAAGAATAAATTTCATTTAAAATTTACAATTTTCAGTACTTGTATTGGAACTAAATGCCTGTAAGGTTGTTTACAATATTAAGGGCGGTTGAAAAATCTCCACCAACTATACAAGTACCAGTCAGGGAAGCCTATACGATGGTCGTATATTATAATTAACTAACGATTCAGTGAGCCAATTTACCCCACTCATTACAGAAGTCAAGTCAGGAATTTACCAACAGAAATCGATTCATCGTGCTCAATGGTAACATCACGTTTTCCCGCATGCACAAAATCCAGCAGGGAAAAATCACAAAACTTTAATAATCCCGCAGCCCACAATACCGTATGCAGAACTATAGATACACTCGTAACAAAAACCAGCGCGGGACTGTATGAGTTGAAGAATGTACCATTTCTTTCTTTTTTTTAAGAGATGGGGTGACAGGGCAGACAATGACCCACGAAGCACTACAACATAAAGAGATCTTTTGTGCTATCCCCTGGTCGGTTGTCAGAGAAGTAGTTATCAGTTAGCTGAAATCTAGTTCATTGTTGAAGTTAAGGATAGCTCGAGCTGAGGAAGAGGTGACGGAGGAGAGGAACGTGATGTGAGGCCTTTGTTAAAGTGCTTAAACCTAAGATGTACAATGGCCGGTCAAAAACATGGTAGGTGATGGGCTGTTTCGGTGTCTTCAAGACAGACATGGCACGTATCCGATTGGACACGGCCCATTTTCCTGAGATGGTAATTGAGAGAGTAATGTCCAGTAACGAAGTCTGTTGAGATCTTAGCATTGTGTTTGCTCATTGTTAGAATGTCTCTGGTTCTGTTTTTTGAGAAATTAATAAATTTCTTGGAGTACCATAGGCCAGGTTGAGCATTCCAATGTGAGATCATTTATTCACGCTCCCAGTGATATAGCACTATCTTTATCTGGCTGGTAGGTAAACCGCAGAAAGGTTCAGGTCCAATGAAAGGAGATTGGGCACCTAGCCTAGAAAGCTCATCAGCAGCTTCGTTACCAGGGATGCCTTTCTGTCCAAGGACCCACATTAGTGTGATTTTATTATGTGCAGCAAGCTGCAAGAGAGTCTGGAGACAGTTCCAAACCAGCTAAGCCTCGAAGTCGAAGGACATGAGAGCTTTGAGAGCTGCTTGGTTTTCTGAAGGATGTTCCATAGTATGAAATTCTTTTAGCCCGCGAAGCGATCCACACAAGTACTGTTTAATTCGTCTGCAATTTTAGTTTATTCAACTTTTGAACATAATTTAGTACTTCATTTCAAGAAATTGAGAAACGAAATCACTCACCAATTGCGTTATTGTTTACACACAAAATAACGAGATTGGACTCTTCATGGTTAAGGATGGATAATTGGTATACGTTCTACTCACACACATATGAATAACATTCCCCTCTGTGTGTATAATATATTGGATGCTTTTAGATTCGTATGCACATACACAATCACAAAACTGTGGGATCTCGTGCTGAAGGGATTCTGTGAAGCGGGGTATCGTAGCCAACCCCGCTCAATTCATTTGAAAACCGTAAAAATTCGAAAAAATATTCGACCCAAATTAGAAATCATTTGAATTACTCGTACTTTTTCCCTTATTTGCCGTCTTCTTATTTAAAAGGAATATTACAAAACCGAACAAAGGTTTGAATTGATTCGAAAGTAATCAACTTCGAATTCAAAGGAGCACTGAATAGGATTACATAATTGAATGATGTATAATTATTTTCATTTACGAAGCCCAACACCAACTAGGTCAACGATACGTATTAAAGCTTGTGGGAGGAAGAAATTGAAATTGAACGAAAAATCGGCACTTCGCCATATTTGCTCCAAAGCACTAACCACCGCGCAACCCACAAGGAGATGAGAGCTTAATATGTTCTTCTCAGATTTATAATAAGGCGATTTAGATCACTTGCAACTTTCTTTCAATTAATTCTTAATTCGACTTCTGTTATATGTATAGTATTTATTGAAAAAAACGTATTAAAGCTTGTGGGAGGAAGAAATTGAAATTGAACGAAAAATCGGCACTTCGCCATATTTGCTCCAAAGTACTAACCACCGCGCAACCCACAAGGAGATGAGAGCTTAATATGTTCTTCTCAGATTTATAATAAGGCGATTTAGATCACTTGCAACTTTCTTTCAATTAATTCCTAATTCGACTTCTGTTATATGTACAGTATTTATTGAAAAAAAAATAAAGGACACGATTGGGTCGCACGGAGTTGCACCTATATGTTATTCGCCTGTAGCTGACCCAGATTTTAAACTTGAACAAAATCGTTACAACGTAAAATTTTTTAACAAAAATAATACTTTTCAAAACTTGGTACCTCATGTCCTTGGATACATACTCATTACATATCTGTGGCCACAAAAAATAGCTGCCTTGGTGGATTTTCACAAATTCTGAGAAAATAATTTTGCCCAGGGGTATTAACAATAACTTCACAAATGTGAAGTTTGAAGCAAATCCGCTTAAACTACTATCGGAGGAAGAAATTCAAGACAGCAGAAAAGCTCCTACGATACTATCTCAAAAGAACATTTCGGCTACCGCGTCCGCCCAGTGCCCAAATTATACGGTTATGTTTGAAACCGGAATGCTCCCCTGTACATGAAAACGCTCAAACTACAACTGAACTATGTCCAGTGTTGAACATGCCCAGAGTTTCCAGTTTGGGGGTTTTCCCCCAGATTTAGGGGTTTTTATTTATCGGCGGGGGTAAAACTAGAAGAAGACAATTTTTAGGCGGAAATCTGTTTTTTTTTTTTTTTTTCTTTTTTTATTCTATTTTATTTGTAGTATGTCATAATTATCTCGTTATCTAAAGCTTCGAGGTAGTAAGGGACTTTACCTAACTCGGCTCTGCTATACATTCTGACAATGATACCAGTGCAGAAATCAAGCAAAGAAGAACTCTTGCTTGTTTTTGGGCTAATAAGGCAATTCAACAGCAAAGCCCTACCACGAACAACTAAGGACACTCACAGGGTTATCGTGAATAAATGTTCCCTTGGAATTTTCCCCTCGAGCAAAAATTAGATATCTTCAAAAAAAAGGGAACAAATTCATCAGGAAATAAATAGATATCGTGATTGCGTTGAAAATGAATTGTCATTCGTAATATCTATTTCTTTTCCGGGGAATTATTTCCTCTTTCTTAACGAAACTTAATTTTTGTTCGGGGGGGAAATTCAGAAGGAACATTTATTCACGATAACCCACCCTGTCTATATAAAACCCTGATCATCACAGTCCTGCCTTACGGCGCTGAAACATGGACTTTATTGAAGGCGGGTGAAGATATCATTGGTCGCTTCGGGGGAAAAATTCTTCGTAAGATATTCGGTACTGTTTGCGTTGACGGGTTTTGGAGGAGAAGATTCAATGACGAACTATACGACATCGACCTAGTCAGAAAACTGCGTATTAGACGGAAGGACGGAGTAGAGGGCCTCCTCGGAGTAGGTGGCGCGCACAAGTTCAAGGGGAACTCGATCAGTTTGGAGTGCGCAACTGGAAGCAATTAGCTAAAGATCGAGCTTAATGGAGAGGCTTGTTGGTAGAGGCCCAGGTTCACCCCGAACTGTAGTGCCACCTAAGTAAGTAAGTAATTATCTCGTTCTTGGTTATGTGAAATCAAACTATTTTTCAAATCAATTTCAATGCTATTACTACTGTTATAGGCAGTGTTGAAGCTAGCTTCAAAGCGGGGTTGGCTCAGCTAGACTACGCTTTCGGTGCCGAGTCAAGTCGAATAAATGCATGTGTACCTGGATTGAGTAATGTATTTTATTCTTATTTTAATTTTATTTTTTTATTTTAGTGGTGGTTGATGAGCAATCAGTATCCCTATTCCCATTGTTTGTTTTTTTTTATGTTCCGGTCTGTCTTTTTAACTTGAATTTAAGTACTATTTAATTGTTAATATACAATCGAGTTACGGCTAACAAAGCGCACACCCCATGATGACAAGAAGGAATCGACCGGCCTCGGATATTGCCAAGCCTGGTAAGCCAGGGCATCCTTTGGAGCCAGGCCTGAAGGGTGTCAGTATGCGAGCGTCTGGTGGTCGGCCTGTCCCGCTCGGCTGCCGGCCGGGTCAAACCCGAAATGGCTACGAGCTTCCTGTCAATGGTCTCGCGAACCACTACGGGGGTCAAGGGGTGAGCGCGCTGTGCACCGATAGGGGCACAGATGGACTCTCTGAAATTCAACAACGGCATCGATTTAGGATAGGCACATGGAACGTCTCATCGCTCACAGGGAAGGATCTTGAGCTTGTTGGGAAGGCTGTTAAAAGTCGACTAGATATAGTTGGCGTCTCTTCAACAAAGCAGAGAGGTTCTAAAACTGTAGACCTTTCGGGTGGGTGGAAGCTGTCAGGAGTCGCACCCTCAATATCTGAGAGGTTTGAACGAATTCCAACTGTTCCATCAAATCTAGAGGAAGAATGGCAACTGTTTTCAACAGCGGTTATTGCCTCTGCGCGAGATGTTTGTGGAGTGAAGCGGCTTGGTGTGGCGGCTGGTGGTGAGAAAAGAACTGCTTGGTTTAAAACGCCCGGAGTTCAAGAAGCCACCAGAGAGAAGAAGAGAGCCTTTAAGGTGTGGATTCACTTGGGGAACTCCGATTCTCGAAATCGGTACACTGACGCGCGAAGAACTTGCAAATTAGCTGTGAAAACAGCGAAAGAACAGTCTTGGAAGGAGTTTGGCGAGAAATTGGAACGTGACCACAGATCTGCAAATAAGATGTTCTGGCTTGTGTACTTTTTATGTATAAGTAAACTAACCCTAGAACCCCACCCAGGGTACCTGAGCACCCTGTTTCTTTGAAAAATTCAATTTTTTTTTTGACGTGAAAACATCTGTAAGCAGGCAAGAAAACGTACGAAGCACCCTAGGTAGGAAAAGTCGGGAAGAATATGTGTAGGGTTCTACGGTTAAAAAAAACAGTGGGTTTTTTTAAGCCAAATCTGTGGGTTTTTGAGATTTGTCTGCTTCGCAACGCATGCCTTACTATCAACTTCCTAAGAAAGCAGTTCTGCAAGCTATTCACAGAGAACTGGCTGGTTTAACGAGTGATGGAAGCTAACAAGTGACGTTGAAGTCGAAATAAATGCCAATGATCTCAGCAATTGGAAGCCAACACTATATCAGTTTAATTCACGGCTAGATGAACAGGCCAGGGAAAGATTTTTGGAAGAGGCAACTGGATCTCTCTACAGGACATCTTACAGTCCGCTGGATTACAATATACAGCAAAGAAACTATTTTAGTGATGATTGCAGCATTGAGTATCGATGATATTTTGGCTGCGAGGAGAACTGCTTCGTCTTAGTTTTATACCGCACCGTGATGACTTGTCAAAAATGTGCAGCTTATGTAACCTGACAGAATGCGAGGATATTTTTCACTTCGTCGGCAGGTTTCCAATCATCCGATAAACGGAAAGAAATATATTTGGCAGCGATTTTCTTTCCGATGATAATTGCTCTTCTTCCTAATGAGATGAACGTTTCAAAAGTATTCGAATTTTGTAAAATTGCTTTATCGTATCGGATATTAAGTGGTTACTTTTGAATTTAATAAGAAGACTTAAACATATGTATAATTGTTCTATTTAAAACCATATTCAATCAGCAGACGGCAAGGCCATACTACTCGTATATCGATTTTTGTAACTAATTGTATGAACAAATTAACCCTAGAATGCATAAGGGTTTTTGAGTAACGTTAACACATATGGGGTTCCTGAGCACCCCAGTACTTTGGGTTGAAAATACCAGCAACTTATAACACAATCTTATAAAATTTATTTATTTTATTAAAAAATAATGTTTTTACTAACTTAATTAACAAAATAAATGGCATTTCCATTTTTGAAGTGGGATGCGATAGCACCCCATATGCATTCTAGGGTTAATTAAAAACAAATAAAATCTATACCATCATTTTGAATTCTACTCAAGAGGGATCCTTTTGACGATTCACGCACCACATGCATGTGTTCAATGGAAAACAAATTTTATACCTCGAAAATTTTCACGAAAACCATACCTGCCCTATACGTACATATGTATGTAGGTATAAGTGTAAGCCTTAGGATACAAATAAAAGCTCTCGAAAATCAGTGGGTTGAAGTACGAGTAGTATTACCGTCAAATAGGAAATAAGACGCTTACGTTTATTTTATGATTGGTTGCTGTAATTTCAACAATAACAGTCAATGTGAATTGCAATTCAAATCATAAAAAAGTCAATTGACTTTATACTCGTACCTCCCACACAAATGAACTGGTATAGCAGAATCCAACATTTTAAAACAGGAAAATGAAATCGTCATCATGAGCAAATATTGCTCGGATTTGGAACGTTTTATTTACCAATAAGTGGGCGTAGTAATAGCTCCAATAAAAAACATAAGAAGAAGCTTAAATTCACATGTATGCGGTTTGTGTAATATCTTTTCCTTTGAACAAGGAGAAAGAGATAATGAAATAAAGAAACATACGTCCAAGAAATATTTGGTTTAATTTAAACACTCTACTTTAAATATAGATATATTGCGATTAATGCCAAATGCAACTTACCACCAATTTCTTAAATTCTAAGTCGACTGGATCGGATGGTATATTTCCCACTAAAATCCAACAAAATATGAATATGATTCTTCCCTGGTTAAGTCTTATCTTCAGAAGTTGCCTGTATATGGTTTACATCCGTAAATCTAGGATGGAAGTCAATATGGTTTTCATACCGAAGGTAGGTAAAAGCTCGCATAATAATTCCAAAGATTTCAGACACATATGTTTATCAGCATTTGTTCTGAAGACTATTGAGAAACTGATAGATGCTAACATTCATTGAAGCATCAACCCTAACCTATAGCCAGCCTTCCAGCATGCGTATAGCAAAGGGAAATCAGTAGAAACGGCATCGAGCATGCCGGTGCGCATCATTCAAAAATCTTTAGATTGCAAAGAATACACACTGATAGCATTTCTTGATTTCGAGGGAGCTTTAAAGAATGTTGAGCCTGGAGCAATTATGACGGCACTCACAAACCTTGGAATTGTGGAGCCGATTGGGGCCTTGGCTAACCACTTGTTGGTTATCAACTATAAGCAGGACCACACGCGAAGGTTATTGAGTAGGGGAACTCCGCAAAGCGGGGTGCTTTTTCCTCTTCTTTGAAACCCAGCGGTGAATGAACTGCTTTAGTCCTGGAGGGGGAAGGCTTATACGGACAACATTGCTGTAGCTGCCTCGGCTAAACACCTCAATACGATCAGATATCTATTGCATAGAACATAGAGATGCGGTCTTGCCAAACCACAAAAAACAGAATATTGGTACTCTTCACAAGAAAATACAAAATTCCACATTTTGATCTTCCAAAACTATGGCACTATTTTGACACTCTTTGAGAAAGCCAAATATTCTGGTCTCATTCTTTTTCCACTTACCACCCTTGGATATTTTTAGCAAACAAGTGGCAGCTCATCCGGCCGCTCGCATAAAGGACATAAGTATCTCGGTGGTCTAGTCTTATCAGCGGACACTCCTTACTCTTAACGATCTCGAATTCCTTCCGCAAGACACCGACTACATACTTTCACAACTTATGTTGGACAAAAACTTTGAATCCCGCATCTCCTCCAGAATTGATTGGGAGGAGGATCTGGGGGTTGCAAGATGGATCCAAAACTGAATCGGGAGTATGAAGGGGTGTCTTCTCCAATGATTTAAACACAAGTATCTCTTCCCGACTTCTTAATCATTGCAGCATTTTACAGGCGGAGGTTATGACGATAAAAGAAGCCCTATCGTGGATAAGGTACGGTATAATATCTAACCGCGATATCACCACTTTTACTGACACTCAAGCTGCTATCAAATCCCTGGAATATCTCACCTTCAATTCAAAAAGTGTCCTAAATTTTCCCCTGTCACTTAACGAGATGGGCCTAGGAAGATGGTCTTGGTAATACGTAACTACTAACTTAACGAGATGGCTAACAATTCAATATGCACCTCATTTGGGTACCGGGACACAGAGATATTCCAGGAAATTGCATGGCCGACGAACTCACCAGGCAAGGCACTAGCCTATCAATTTCACCGAACAAGGGAAATATCGGAATGCCTTTAGCTACTGTCAAACTGCTGCTTAAACTCAACACTATCAACGTAACCAACTGCAGATGGGCAAACGGCACTACGTGTCTCATTACTAGACAGATCTGGCCTAAGCCGAATCAAGAACGCTCGAATTGCCTTATTAGATAGAAGAGAGCGCTCATTGGAACTATAATAAGTGTAATTGCAAGGCACTATATGATTGGAAGTCATGCCATCAGGCTAGGCCTCATCGCAAACGACTTCTGTAGAAGCTGCATGGACGAGGAACATACTACACCTCAATACTACACAACTAGAACGTGCCAGGGTCTCTCCGCTCGTAGAAGATTGCACTTAGGCGCCTACCTTTTCGACAGTTTTGGGCGAATTGGGAAACGCCAACATCAGCAGCATCCAGCGCTTCATAACAAGCTTCAATTGATTCTAAGGGTAGTTCTTTCTGGGGATCATAGATCCATGTGTTACCACAATTGACCTTTCCTGGTCTAAGTGAGGCTGCATCTAATGCAGCCTGCCACGATAACCTTACCTAAGGGGATATACTCTTATAGGTACATAACTTGCAACGGATTCTGAACTTTATGTTTAAAAAAGTGCGGGTCAGCCCTTGCGCTTTAGTGTTATGGACCGGTCTGTGTATGGTATACGAATTGGGGATGAAAACTTGGGTATGCGAATATTCAAGATAGATCTGGAACCAACATAAAAGCATATCTGGTTCCAATATCCGAAAGTTAGATTAGAAATCAAGATATCTAGTTCCAATATCCGAAGATCATGTCCTGGGCATCCGATTACAATACATATTTTGGAATTTGAGTTGGAGTTCTGCTAACGCTCGAATCTTAGATTTTACTACTTAGAACGAAGATACAAATCTATGTTAAGATCGAAAGATACGGATCTGAGAATCGAGTATACAGATACCCGATTACTCAAATAATGCCTTTTTGGCCTACAATAACTCGTACAAGAGCCAAAACATTTACTCTTCCATCCAGCATTAGATTGTGATTGTATTTATGATTACTCCTAGTCATCAATCCACTTTCTACTCTGAGGAAATCACGCTTGTGATTGCGCTCTAATAGACCCCTTTGGCTGATTTACTGCTTTGCACACCAAGAACAACTCCACATAGCGCACACACCGCTTGCTCATTGTTTTTCAGTTAAATTAACCAGGTATATACGAGTACCTACCAAACCGTAGTTTACATGCAACGCAATCATATCTTTCAATCTTTCCCAAATCATAGATACATACAGTTTGTCAAGAAATTGTTTTGACAGGGGAAAAAAATTGTAATTTGAACAGTTTCTTTATAAAAAAAAAAGAGCTTCATCGATGTTTTTTTTATTTTCTTTTAATTAATTTTATTTAATCAATAAATCTACTTATGAGAAATAACAAAAAATAGTACATTTGAAAAGCAAAAACAAAAGAACAACACGAAAAACAAAAAATAAACAAACATTAGGCTGTCAAGAAATTGTTTTTACATAAGAATTTTTTTTATTCATAAAAAGGTTATAATGTAGTTAATATTTCACAGTTGGAATAATGTTGCGATTTTGCAATGCCGTTAACGGTTGTCGCATGCAAAAACATGAAAATCATAACTGTAAATGCATTGCAGAACCCGAAAGAACCGGGTTCTGCAATGAGTATGGCGACAACCGTTAACGGAATTGCAAAATCGCAACATTATTCCAACTGTGAAATTCGGGAAATTATCAGTCATGGTGTGGGGGTGCATTTCCAGTAAATGAGTTGGAGATTTGGTCTTTATAGAAAACACCATGGATGCGGAACAATATTTAAATATTTTAAAGTGCAATTTGGTACATAGCGCAGATAAATTTGGGTTCAATGGTGGCAACAAACCACAATTCAAATTTTACCAGGACAACGACCCTAAACATAAGGCGCATATGGTGAGGATGTGGCTTCTTTTCAACTGCGGAAAAGTATTGGATACTCCTGCCCAGAGCCCAGACTTAAACCCTATTGAGAATATGTGGGCTTATTTGAAAAAGAAAGTTGCCAAAAGAAACCCAAAAAGCCGAGCAGAGCTGAAAATTGCAATACAAGAAGAATGGAATAACATTCCAGGCGATTATGATGTGCAGAATTTAATTTATTCGATAAAAAGTAGACTACAAGCTGTGATAAACGCTAAAAGTAGCCATACAAAATATTAATTACATTATAACCTTTTTATAAATAAAAAAAATTCTTATGTAAAAACAATTTCTTGACATGTAAAAACAATTTCTTGACAGCCTAATTTTTGTTTATTTTTTGTTTTTCGTGTTGTTTTTTTGTTTTTGCTTTTCAAATGTACTATTTTTTGTTATTTCTCATAAGTAGATTTATTGATTAAATAAAATTAATTAAAAGAAAATAAAAAAAAACATCGATGAAGCTCTTTTTTTTATTAAGAAACTGTTCAAATTAAAATTTGTTTCCCCTGTCAAAACAATTTCTTGACAAACTGTATGTATATTTCCATCGTGCTCGAATTTGGTATCATATACTTTGTTTGTCGAACCCCACAGGCGGATCAGTAGAAATGGGGTGAAGTGGGAGAGTTATAATCCCTTGTTATTCCGATTGTAGGCTCGACGAAATAGGAAGAAAAAGATACTTTGTTTGTCACAATGAGCAGGGCATAGTTGTAGGCGAACCCCACAGGCGGATCAGTAGAAATGCGGTGAAGTGAGAGGGTTATGATCCCTTGTTTTCGGATCATAACCTCGCTGATAAAAGGAAGAAGAAGAAGAAGAATGAGCAGAGCATAGTTGTGATTGTTCGGCACGATTACGATATCCGTGGCGCCACAATTTTTTGATGTTTTCTAATAGATCTCGACTGAGCAAAATATAATAAATAAATTTGTTTGATATCTCGCTTAGTTTTCGAGATATCGCACTTTGAAAATTGACTTTTGACAACCGATATTTCAAAAGAAACTACCTTCCCGCAGTGCATTTCGGGATTGAAATACATATTGACGATATTTTCTGATAGATATCGACGCCCTGTTTAAAAAAAAAAAATAAAATTGATACCATTTCTTGATATCGTTTGGTTTCGGGATATCGAATTTTGGCACGAAGCGCGCCACTTACTCGTTGTGGCGCCACGGATATCTTAATATCTCCGATGGTAGCTAGATATACCCGTAATTACAGGGCATAGTGGTGATTGCTCTATATAGCAAAAGTGGACGACTGTTCAGTGTGCATGGTAGGTACATACAATACAGGGTAGGCATCATACATTCCAAATGTTTGATTGTCACTTGCGATTCATTTGTTTTGTTTTGAATTCCGTCTTGTACTACTCGTACGAGATGCACCAAAGAGAATGAAGTACTAAATGCTAGAAATGATCTCCAAAGCAATCAGTTAATCTTAACGGTTTGGTTCCTTATCTTCCCATTGTGATCACTGTTCACTGAAAATCACTCTTTAGCTCATCTCTATCTTGCATTATCTATTGTTCTACATCATATGAGAAAAAACATTTACAGACGCTGACTTTAAGAAAGGTTTGGTGCGCCCGTGTTTATCATCGTCTTGTAGTTTTTCAAATTGTGTTAACCGACGGTATGTTGACAGCTTCATTGTTGATTCTCCTTGGTATTTTCTTGAGGATTAGTGGTGAATCGCTTGCTGGAACATTTTTCATTGTATAATAAAATGTATACAATGAAATTTATTTTCTTTTCTTTCATGCCATTTGCTTTAAAACTTTTGCTATTTTCCGATTCCAATTAACTTATTTATGTGTGTTTATTATCAGTTTCATATATCTATGGGTATCTTCAGCTAACTAAACATTCCTATTTGGAATACGTTTACATCGATAAACATTAAAATACTGAGAAAAACGTTTATCACCTGCAGTTTATACCCAAATCCTCGTTGAGAACGGCTGGACCGATTTGGCAATTTTTTATTTATTTTAATGTTCGTAATAATCCGAATAAGGTTTTAGGGAAAGAAAAATTCGAAAAGTTGCGCGGAAAATTGAAAAACACTTACGCCACGGCGCCCTTTTTTTTCCGTGGGATTTCGAATAGCTGTTCACAAATTCACAAAACGATCACAAACAAATTTATTGAAATTTGTTTCACAAAATGGCAAGCACAAAAAAAAGATCAACGCCATTATTCTTTTATTTCTAAATCACTACATACTCGTATTATAAAACAAACTCCTCCGCCACGTCTGTCTGTCTGCGCGCGATTTTCTCTGTAACTACTGAACGGATTTTATTTCGGTTTTCACGATTAGATAGATTGATTCACGAGTAATGGTTAGATGTATGTTTGATGTATGTTTTGTGTAAATTAACTGACCTATGACGATGAATATCGGTGAGGTCGGAAAAAGGCATCGTCGATGAGGTGATCTTTCGGGTGCGCTGCATAAACTGTTGGTGATACATACGTATGTGAAAACGATGTGTGACAATGTTGTTCCTCCTAAATAAATCTACAAAAAAAGCCCGCGCCTACATATATGTATCTACCTATAAGGTTAACCCACAATATGAAAAAATGTGTCAAAAATTGATGTGAGAAAATGATTCAACTGATGTATGAGTCTGATTAAGGAAGGAAAACATCTATAAAGCTGTAAATGTAAATTGTTTCCATACGCATCACGCAAAAACTACTACACGAAATTGAACGAGTTTCGCGGTTGCATTGTATAAAGTTGAACTTTCATAATGGAGAATGTTGTGTCATGATCCGCCATCTAGAAGTTGAGTTTGCAAAATTCACAAGTAAATTAGTTTTTCTTGATCGTGATGATTTCGAATCTGCACTCATTGGAGGTAATACTTTTTTATTTTTTTTATTTTTTATTTGCTCTGCTTTTGTTGTCTCTTCACAATCTTTAAGAGAAGACCCGACTGTCTGACGGGAGAGGGAGAGTACTCTTCGTGCTTTCGTATTCTTCGGTTTCCTTTTCTATTATACCTGCTTGACATGGTGTGTTTGTGTATTGTGTGCGTGTTTTTGTGTGCTCTGGTGGGGATTCCCACTGGGGAAGCCAACCTCAAATTGAGTTTATACTGAGAGAATTCTATTTAATTTTCTTGACGTTTTAAATTGTTTATTTCGTAGATGTATGCGAATAAACATAATAATTATGAAACTATCTTAATATTGAATGTCGAGTATGTAGTCTACCTACTATTCTATAATATCAAAAGGATTATAAGCAGTATCCTCCAAGTCGTCTCGTTCAGAACGACAAGAAACAGTCGATTTGAATTGTTTGACTGTTATTTAAAAGTCCAATGAATTTAAAACTAAAGCACTAATAAGCTTTGATACTTTCGTATATAAATTTTGTTTATATTAATATCCAAGAGTAAAATATATTAATTTAATCGAGCTGATTGATGGGACTTTGAGAATACGGCTCCGTCCTTGTTTGTTTTTATTTGAAAATTGAATATTTATGCATAACTCGTTAAAAATACTTGTAAACTTCAGGACTGATATTTCGGTTGTTTCCCTTTATTTTATATGTACAATACATGTTATTCAAAAATGCAGAACTACATTCAGGAAACTACTTACAACTACATATGTATACTCGTATATTACTATTTGTGTTACAGTATATCTCGGATATGACGAATCTATTTGGGGGTAAGGAAACGTGTTTATTACATTTGAGTTTGGTTTATACCGGAGCCGAGCATGCTTAATGCTTTTCAAACAAGAACCAAATGCTTTTGTTTGTTAAATCCAAGAATTCATTATAACCGAGTTCGTTGTATCCGAGTTGTACTGTATTTCATATTTTTGTATAAATGTCTAACCTAATCTAGTGAGAGCATTGCACAGTAATTTTTGATGCAGTAATTAAGGTTTTATACTTTTTTTTACTTTTAAATACAAGATATTAGTGCGAGTAAAATTTTGTACTGAAGATAGTAAGAATGCAGTAGATTTAGGAGAATTTAACTGCACTACCAGTCTCTCTGTTTTGTGTCTTTAAAAATCATTACTTTCCGAAAGTTTACATATTCAGGGTTATCGTGAGTTATTTTTCCCTCTGAATTTTTCCCCCGAACAAAAATTAGGTCTCTTCAAAAATAGGGAACAAATTCATTGCGTAAAAATTAAATATTGTGATTGCGCTGAAAATTCTCTTGAATTATCATTCATAATACCTAATTCTTTTCCGGCGAATTATTTCCTCATTTTTGAAGATATCTAATTTTTGTTCGGGTAAAAAATTGCGAGAGAAAATGTATTCACAATAACCCTGATTATTTTTTCCAAGTAAAATTAAGCTTTAAAGTTTCTATTAAATTAAGTTAGTAAAGCCAATTGCATTCATGCAAGTATTAGTAAACAAACTACATACTGTCAGAAAACCATCGTATCCCTTAGAAAATAAGGATAATTACGTACTTTTTTTTTTATAAGAAAAATGTGTAAATATATTTTAATAAATTCTTATAACAATATGTGTAAATTTTAGATTAAGTGAAAAAATTCAGTTACGATGGATTTCGTTAGTTTGGGTTATAAAAATGGCATATTTTAATATTAATAACTTGATAATTGAAAACCCTAAAATGAAAACCCTATCCTCAAAAACTTGTTTTTTAAATCCAGAATATGTGTGTGTGTGTGTGTGTATTCCAGTGATGTAACTTATTTACAATACATCATTAATGTCAATGAAGTTGTTATTTTCTAAAGTAATGGTGCTTAATGTCTTAGTCAAAATTTAAAAAGTACAAAAATCATAAAAAAAAACACAAACTTTTTATAATACAAAAAGAAAGAACAAAAAAAAAAGAAGTATTGCGTTGAAGCTTAGCATTTTACGTGTATTTTTTGTTTTGATTTGATAACGTGATAATCACCTCACTAATTAGCGGTTCCAGCAAATGATTATCAGTGACCCGGGTCATAACGGTTTCCGTGAATGTCGACTTTGTTATGGTTTCTGTAATGAGACCTAATTCGGTCGGTGCCGGAGGCAACATTGGTAGATCCGGTACGGCTTTATTAACGGTGACTGTTACTGACGGTCCAACACCATCGTGCTTGGCCACATGGACTTGATGTTGGCTACCACCACTCAAAAAGTGCGCAGGAATCATTGCTTGGAAATCATCACTTGTCAGTGGTCTTGGTGGGGGTTGTGCCATCTTAAATTTGGATTTATATTTGGATATATATATTTTTTTTTATTTTTTTGGTTTTAATTTTCAATTTTTGTCATTTACATCAAAGGGAAGTGTGTTTTAATGATTGTTTTAGCAACGGACCAAATTTTTGGTATTAAAACAAAATGTGTATATATAAAAAAAGAAAAGAGAAGAAAAAGGAAAAAAGAGATGATAATAATGGATTCATGTTCTATTATTATTATTTTTTTGTTTTGTTCTCCTATCCATAGCATTTAATTCAAAATAATAAGCAAGCTGACAAATCACTTATAAATAATTAATTTTTTTTGATGTTCTTATTTTATAGCAAAAAAAACCTACACTCAGAATAATTTACTATTAAAAAAATGTATCTTGTTATCTACATTTGAGAATGATATAGAATTATATGTAGAAGAAATAAAAATTAAAATTAAAAACAATGCAATCATGAGTAACAAAATCTAAAACATTCATTTTAGAACACACAAAATATGCTATAATTATAAGGAAGATATAAGTAAATATATAAAACGAATATCTATATTTGCCGTTTACAACCACAAATGCAATGATTAATAAATATTTAGATATAACGAAACATGCATAATATTAGGAAGACTGAGTTTTATTTCAATACGAATACCTTCATAAACAAATAAGAAATCATAACTTTGTTGATATTGTTTAATACAGTAGCGCTAAACATTCGTTTCGCTGTAAAGTTTAACATAGTGTTTACCTCATATTCTGCTTTACTCAGACCAAAATATTTGAAATGCCTAGAATATGACCATGTAGAAAAGGCGTGCTTAGGGCACTAATAAATTGCGACAAGAAACCAAAATTCATAGAGTTGACTCAACACCTGCTTGGAACCAATAATACAAATCAGAACCAAAGGAAAAATCACAGCAAACTCTCTCCGACTAGTTTCGACTGCACCCGATCGAGTGAGAACATACTGAAACCTAATAACACCTGGGTTTCAGATCACAACAAAAACAACCCTTTCCTACCTCTTCTCTTGATTTCTAACTTATGTCCTGCAACTACTCGCGTGGTAAAAGATTTAAACTTTTAAATGTAAGTTAATATGGAAACAAAAAGTTCTAGCGGATTTCACCCGAAATGTTGCAGTTCTCTAATACGAGGGCAAGGTGAAAAGTTCTCGGCCTGACGCAGAGATAGAATTCCAATCAGCAAACATGTATGTTTCCTGCCTGGGTGCACTTCTCATTAGTTCGTATAACAAGTTTCAACTTGTTCTCTCAAGTAGTTTGTTTACACGAATTTTTGCAGTAGACGTCTTGCGTGTTTTTCGTTAAAATAGATAAACTTGAATATCGTGCGCTCATAAAATTCTTCGTTTTGGATGGTTTAACCCATAAGGAAATTCATCCAAATTTGACAAAAGTTTACGGGGAATCTGCTCCTTCCATGTCAACCGTTAAAAAGTGGGCAGCTGAATTTAAACATGGTCGCACGTCTCTCGAAGATGACCCACGTGAAGGACGGCCAAAAACCGCAACCACACCCGAAACCATCGAAAAAGTGCATGATATCGTGTTGGACAATAGGCGAGTGAAGGTGAGTGAGATAGCTGCAGCTGTGTGTATATCGGAAGAGAGGGTGCGAAACATCTTGCACAAAAACTTAGGGACACGAAAGCTCTGCGCAAGATGGGTGCCGCATTTGCTGAATGCCGATCAAAAGTAAATGCGCAAACGATTTTCGCGGCAATCTTAGGACCGATTCAATAGGGATCCGACCGATTTTATGCGCCGATTTGTCACCATGGATGAGACATGGGTCCACCACTACACGCCAGAAACGAAACAGCTGTCGAAGCAGTGGGTGGAAGCCGCTGGTTCAGCGCCAAAGAAAGCGAAGTCGATCGCATCTGCCGGAAAGGTCATGGCCAGTGTGTTTTGGGATGCGAAAGGGATCATGTTAATTGATTACCTTGAGAAAGGCAGAACAATTACAGGCGAATATTGCTCCAAACTTCTTGACCAGCTGGATGCCAAAATTCGCGAGAAGAGGCCTGGCTTGAAGAAGAAAAAAATCATCTTTCACCAGGCAATGCACCTGTACACAAGTGTGCGTTGGCGAAGGGAAAACTGCAGGATTTGGGGTACGATTTGTTCCCAAACTTGAAAAAATTTGTTTCTGGGACGAGCTTCGCATCCAATGCAGAAGTTGAGAGGGCCGTAGATGAATATTTTCACAGCATTCTAGACTCTCACTTCCGAGAAGGAATACTGATGTTAATAAAATCATTTTTTAACTGAAAATCGCAGTCTTTCATTGTCAGGCCGAGAACTTTTCACCTTACCCTCGTAGATGTCGACTTAAACTAATCTTCGTCGGATTTTTTTAAGGAAACCTAAATCCCAGACCACTCAGACTCTCCGGTCTATTGCACAACTAGGCAGGAACCTTTCTTTGGTGCAGTGGTTGGAAAAACCGTTGTAATTCGTTTTCCTTTGTACTCGGGTGGCTGATGATTGCTCAGTTAACGAGCAAACACACTACCCACTGCTCAAGGAAAAACATGCTCCCAACAGTCTCCTCTTCTTTGAAAGCCAAACTTAGGCACACAAAGTGTTAGAATACTATAAAAAAGATGCTATTTCACAACCAGTATGAAAGGATAACCGCAATCTGAAGGCACGAAGAACCAACATGGAATTGGCGCTAGACTATGACAGAATGATCGATTTAAAAATAAGGCCACAATTATAAAAGACAACTTCGACTGTAGTTTGGTTGTAAATAAAAATGTGTTAATACCTGCCTCAACACACAACAAAATATTTAATGTATCATCATGTTCATTATAATTTACCAGAAAGGAATCGACAAAATTTGTAGACATTTGGCGGAATGATTTCACCTAGTTTTTGTGTTTTTCTTTATGTAATTTACTAGAACCGTCGCACTTAATACAATAATATATAACTGTTATAAAGAGGTAAAGAGGTGAAGTTTATTTGTTCGTAACTCTTTCACTCGAAAACTACCTAGTAGGGACATAAATATTGTTACAGTACAAAACGCACCCATTACCATAACAAGAACTGAACGCACCCAAACATTCACATTTGGAATTTGAAATACGTACCGCTATGTTACTCATCTGTTACAGTAATTTGAGTTTGTGGTTTGTTTCGCCATGGAGTGGACCGAGAAAGAATATCGTATCGCGGTAGTAGCTTTACATAAATGTAAAGTGGAAAAAGGTGATATTTTTAAAATGCTCAAGCCGCTCGGGATCAGCCGAATGTTCGTTTATCGGTGCATTAAATTATTTGAAGAGACTGGAGATATAAAAGACCGCCCACGTTCTGGGCGACCGCGATCGGTACGAACAGTAGCGGCCATCAATGCTGTCAAGGCAAGAATAAGAAGAAATCCGCGAAATAGGGATTAACCAAAAATCAATAAGTCGTATTATCAAAAAAAGACTTAGGCCTTGGTGCCTACAAACAACGTACAGGACAGCTGCTCACAGCAGATCTTAAACGGAATAGAGTCGAAAAATCAAAGCGGCTGCTTGTGAAATACGCAAACAATCTTCACAGAAAAATTCTGTTTTCAGATGAAAAAAATTTTACCGTACAGGAAAAGTTCAATAAGCAGAATGACAGGATTTATGCCCGGTCAACTGGTGAGGCTTCACAACTGATTCCACGAGTTGAAAAAGGTCATCATCCAGTGGCAGTCATGGTTTGGTGGGGCGTATCCTACGAGGGGGTAACAGACCTCCATTTTTGTGAAAAGGGGGTGAAAACATCGGCTAAAGTCTACAAAGAAATCGTTTTGGAACAGGTCGTTGCTCCACTTAATAGCACTCTTTTTCAGAACCAGCAGTGGACCTTTCAGCAAGACTCTGCGCCTGCGCATAAGACAAAACTACCCAACTATGGCTTCAGAACAATATTCCGGACTTTATAGGGACTCAAGACTGGCCATCTGCAAGTCCAGATTTGAATCCACTAGACTACAAGCTGTGGACGGTGTTGGAGGAGATGGTATGCCGTAAAAGATACCCTAACATTGTCCTTAAAGACCGCGTTGGTCTCAGCTGCAGCCAATTTTCCGATGGAGGAGGTGCGTGCAGCCATAGATGTGTGGCCCAAGCGACTTAAGGCCGGTATTAACTCAAAAGGCGACCATTTTGAATGAACTTGCATTTTTTGTATTTGATATTTAATTACGAATTAACACCCCTATTATGGTTAGCGAATCGAACGTTCGACTCAAGTCGAACCTCCCGGCGAATTACTTCTATCGCTTTATACACTTCACAGATGACATTTAATTGTTTTTCCTTTGTCAGCACTTATTCTTTATTCGAATGAAAATGTTTGCTAACAGCAATACCACGACAGAGGTAATTCGCCTGGCAGTTCGACTTGAGTCGAACGTTCGATTCGCTAACCATAATAGAGGTGTAAAAAAAAAAAGTCAAAAAAATATATTCGGTTGTTTTAAAGTTATGAAGGAGAATGGGCGTAACAGCATTTTTGTTCCTTCTAGGTATTTCCTTGATTGAATGAATCAAGGATGAAACTTTTACTGACATATTAGACGTTGTATCCGGAATAATACAGGCTATGTATCATAAAGTTTTATCAGAAGAGGGCTTAAAGTAAAGTAAGCCAAAGAAAACATGTCATTCGGTTGGCTTTTATTGCTTACTCTAGCTAAACTATTAAAAATACATACGCATATGAAAATGATGTTGACAATGAAAAGGTCTACGAAAAAATCAGTTAGCAATTGCTGGTTTAATATACTCGTACATACATTCGTACATCCCTATACATACATACTATTGTAATATTCTTGCTGGGGTTCGTTTAAATAAAACTGTCTTTTGTGTATTTCACTGTTTATTTATTGTCAACTACTAACTTTACTTCAACACAATATTCAATCACTTTATTTTATTATATATTTATTTCAAATTAAACTGTCGCTACAGATTTACTTTCAATATGTCGCTCTTTTTCACCACTGGTCGAATATCTCTTGTAATCGCTGTATTTACTTATAAACCACTGTATCGACGATGGTTGTGGTATGGGTACTTATATAAAATACAAGTCCTTCTAGAAAATGCTAGATGTCGCTCGGGATGAATTGATGATCCTGGAATAATTGGGATATTGTGTGGAACAATTGTGAAACGTAAGCACACTAGGTGGGAATATTTACTGCTAGCAAGTTTTGGCAATAGATGTCGTTGCACGCAGTACCTGACGATGTACTTGATACTACACTATTATAAAAACAGGCTGATATTTCCTTTGTCCGGGGCTTATATACACCCCTATTATGGTTAGCGAATTGAACGTTCGACTCAAGTCGAACTGTCAGCGAATTGCTTCTGTCGTGGTATTGCTGTTACCAAACATTTTCATTCGAATAAAGAATAAGTGCTGACAAAGAAAAAAATATTTAAAAGTCATCTGTGAAGTGTATAAAGCGACAGAAGTAATTCGCCGGGAGGTTCGACTTGAGTCGAACGTTCGATTCGCTAACCATAATAGGGGTAATAATGATTATAATGATTTTCTTTTTTTATGGATTGAGAAATCTCCTGGGGCGCCGTGGCGCAAGTGGTTAGTGTGTCGGATCACTGCGCGTGAGGTTCCAAGTTCAAATCGCAGAAAACACAGAAAAATGTTTTTCCACGGTCCCACCTCTCGCTCTCTCCCACCTCACTAAACTGTAGGTCTCTTCCATTCCTGTGAAAAATTCAACGCACACGAGTAGTTGCGAGAAGCTAGGCCCAGGTAACTTGAAGAGCTGTTGTGCCAAATATTTTTATATATTTTATTTTTATTTTATTTTTTTAAGAAATCTCCTGGAACAGGTTCGTATAAAGCTCTTTATTCCATTTGAGAGACCACGAAAATAAACAAAAAGAAACAAGAAAGCGCATACATATAACATCAACTTTAGCTTTGTCGATCAAATTAGTTTTGGTGTTTAGAGTTTTTAAGGATGCAGAATTTAAGCCAAAAATCATGTTTCTAAGTTACCTAGAAGCTGAGCAATATCAAAATTATCTTTTGCAAAATTCAGAATTTAATCAATTTTTTCTTGATCATGATCTCGAATCTGTACTCTGTGGTGATTTAATTTTTAATCTTATTTCGCTGTCTCTTCAGTATCTTTAAGAGCAGAGTATCCGACTGACTAACGGAAGGGGGATTTTACCCTCTTCATGTTTTGTTCTTCTTTGGTTTCCTTTTCCGTTATACCTGTTTGACGGGTGGGCAATCGATTTTACAAATCTTCAGTATTGTATGCAGTTGGCGATTGTATTTCAACGAATAAATGTATGAGCGTCAATTAAAAAGAGTAAAAGATCGTCTGACGGTCTAAGAAAATATATGTTTGCCTTACCCCTAGTCTCCACTGGCACAATTTCCAATGGAGACCGCAAATGAAATAATTATTTCAGGAAATTTGCGGTCTCCATTGGAAATTTCAATTGCTTGACATATTTCTTGCAATGAATTATTGCGAATGGAGACTAGGGGTTAAAATTTACAGACAGGCGAAGCAAGACGAGCATGCCTCCGATGATCAACGCAATCATCTTCCAGCCACCTAACCGTAAAAAAACGTTTTCCACCAATTTTCCTCATACGATCAAAACAACTTAACGAACGTTAGATTTGCCAAGTCACAGGGTCTCCAACTGGGTAAGAAATAAATACAAAAATGACTAATGACACATGACAACGAAGACAAAAAATACTTTATATATAAGTATCTCGTTCCTGTTCATTTCCTAACTAACTTTTATTTCGAAACAGTAAACATACGTATCTGCCAGCGCAGCCAAGAAGATACCCGGGTTTATCATTAACTTGGTACTTAATGGGCTTTAAGCTTGCATGATTGCATATGTGAACACAGTCGGTCGGGTACTCAATGCCAATGTTATATTTTTAAATGAGAATGCGCATCGAAAGTTTTACAATAACTTTTTAAACGTTATGTAACAGGCTTGAAAAATTGCTACATGCTCAGCTTACTCAGCTGTAAGATTCAAACCAAACCTTATGTTAGGTAAGAAACAATTAGGGTCAAACCGAACTTTATTGTTAGATAAGAAACCCTCAGGAAAAGGACTAATTACAAATAGCTTATGTACCCAAATCTATATATTAATACGTGAACATGAAGCTTTTCGTTCGTTTTTTTAATATTTATTATAAAAGGAGGGGGATGAATCTTATATCATTCAAAACGTACTGTGCCATAGATGTGCAGAAAAGAAAAATCATGTTTGTTTATTTCCCCTCGGTCGAATTTCGACCATACGCGATACTAGTCCACGTAAATACGAGACTTATTATCGCCTAGCAATTTTAAATTGGTCTGCAGAATTTTATTAACACTTGCACAAGTTGGCCCAAAATGTATCACCCTATCGCAGGATGCTATAAATTTTGCAAATGGCGGCAGTGTCAGTTGTTTTGATATTTGTGAAGAAAACAGATGCAGAATACACGTCGACAGGCCATAGAACGCTATACTTTTAAAAATTGCGGAATTCTCATGACTCGTGATTTGCCGTCGAAATTCATCATGAGTGACGAGGCCCATTTCCATCTGAACGTAAACGAACTAAATTTGCGCTTCTGGGGCACTGAGAATCCACGTATCATTCACGAAAAGCCATTACATCCACCCAAAGTTACTGCATGGTGCGCTATTTACGCCGGAGGTGTCATCGGGCCTCATTTTTTTGAGAACGCCATGGGTAACATGGTTACTGTAACTTATAAGCGATACAGAACAATGATCAACGAGTTTTTGTTGCTGCAAATTGATGAATTTGGACTGGAGGACATGTGCTTCCAACAGGACGGTGCACCCGCACAAACAGCACGACAATAGACATTTTTAAGGATGCGTTTCCGGCTCCCCTAATGTCCAGTTTTTGCAATTTGCACTGGCCGTCAAGATCGCCCGATTTGACCGCTCCAGACTTCTTTCTTTGAGGTTTTTTAAGTCGCGGGTCTGTGAAAACAAGCCACAGACTCTGAAAGGTCTCAAAGAGAATACCCGATAAGAGTGCGAGAACTTATCGCCCGAAGTTCCCGCCAAAACTATTGAAAACGTGGTTAAACGAGCCCAAATGGTCATCAACAAAAGCGCCGCCCACTTAACCGAAATAATCTTCAAAAATTAATTGAAAAAAATTTAAAGGTCCAAATAAACATTTAAAAAAAATTATGAAATGATGTCGTTTTATTTTAAAGATATGACAAAACAATATTGCGTGAGTGTCTTTGGGCCACCCTGTGCTTGTCTATAACACTTGTGACTTGTTGTTACTCTGACTTCTTTCATTTACACAATTTTTTGCAAACTTGTACAATTTCACTTGTCCTTGTTATAAGTCTACTTGGCTTCTTTACTACTCTGTACTCCACTTTCATTTCCACAAATTTAAAGACATAATTAAATCTTCTACTAAATAAACATAATCTAAGGCCGAAATAAACCCAATTTCATTAATTTCGACCGAAACTTTTTCACTTTTATTTTTAAGGTAAATATTTAAGCTTAAACCTTATTAAATGAACTAGCCTCTGTATTGCATAAAGCATTATATAAATAACCTGCATTCAGGAAACTACTTAATTCAATGCGGTATCCTTCTCATTAACCCCCAAAGGCACACAAAGCAGGCAGAGGTACACAAAAAAAAAGAATTAAATAACGAGTAAAAGGAGAAAAACAAACAAAACCTTGGTTATAATTTAATTAAATCTTACTGCTATTGCTACACTGAAAGTTATGATTTCTTATTAGTTAATGAAATTTCTTTCTCTTTTTTAATAATGAAAATTGAGCAAGACGAAACAAACAAATTACGAATATTTTATTTTTCATGTTGGATGGCAGACACAAACGCTGACAAAATAAGAAAATAAAAATAAAAACATAAACAACATCAATAACATAACATAAAATAAGAGTAAATAAATAAACACAATCTCATTTCCTAACTAAATTAAATTGTTATTGCAAAAAAAAAATAGAATGAAAAACAAAAAATTTTCAAACCTTCAATATTGAAGCCATAGCTCACCTGTGTATCCACATCACTGGGGGTGGTGGCAGTTGGACCATTCTGAGGAAGCGGCGATTGTGACTGCTGTTGATCCAGTGGAATGGAATTTGAATGCGCCACACGAACCCGAGGCGCTGGAACTGGTTGACCAGTGGCCGCATCAACAACAACTGTGTCCAGTGATACCCCTCCTGGTGTTGGAATGCGATTTGAGTTACTGGTCATCGTATCGAAACCATTTGTCTTCGTCGTCGTCAGTGTGCTGGTCGGTGAAATGTTTTTATTCGAATCGTAGGCAAATGGCTGAGTGATGTATTTCTGTGATTGTGGTGATTCTTCAGCAATGTCACCAACAGAACGATTGAAACCGGCTGCAGAGTGGTCAATTAAAATTTCAGATTTGTCGTTGTCCTTTTTTCTTGGTCTCCATAGACCGTAGATACTACTCACCTGGATGATTTGCTAAATATCCCGACGGACTTAATGAATTCAAAACCGATGGACTATGTGGACTCAACGGTGGTTCTAGTGGTCCCCTAATCTCACGCTGCAGGACGAGTCGTACGAACCGTTGATGATCCGTTAAAAGTTGAACGGCTGCATCGTGATAGGCGTGTGTCATATTGTTTCCGTTTATCTACAGGAAGATGATAGGTATGCATGCAAAAAATAACAACCGTGTAACTAGCACGAATGCAATTAAATGACCACAACTCACCGCCAACACCCGATCGCCGACCATTATTTTACCATCACGATGGGCCAAGCCGCCTTCGGTTATGCGAGAAATGAAAATACCATCGCAGTTGTCCTTAAATGGCGGGGAGCCCTTGCCTCCGGCGATACTAAACCCAAGGCCCTGGTTAATTTGATCCCTTATCAACGTTGTGTGGAGGGTTACTTTATGAACGGGAGCTTCCTAAATAATAAATCAATGTTGATGTTTTTTTTTTTTTTTTATTATTGGTATTATTTTTGTTAGCGGTTTTTTGTTGTGTGTGTGTACAGGTGAAAAGGACACATTTTGTTTTGGTAAGATTCACACATTTTCGTATACAACAACCTACCTTGCCATTTTCCAAAATTCCATTTGTGGTCGCAGGGACTATGGTTGTGGCAGGGATAACATGTTGTACACTTTGCGGCTGCTGCTGTGATGCGGTGTTGGTGGTCATGATATTCTGTTGCTGATAATTGTATTCATTTGGTAAAATTTCTATGGGTGGTGGGATGGATCTCTCCTGACGTACTTTTTGTGGCCGGCTTTCAACTGAAATCTGAATTTTTGTTTTGTCGTGAGATACGTACATATGTATGTATATGTAGGTTAGACAAATGTTTGATGAATTTTAAACTAGTTTTCGGGGTACAGATGAACTGTATGCGTGAATGACCTAATGAAATAAAAATCGTACCCCAATGATATTTGGAATTCGTCGACATCACGAAATCACGTTTAGTTTTAACCAACATTTTTGCATCCTATTTGCATTTCTGGGAATATTTTTAATTAGAGGCATAAGCTGAAGCGATGGCTTAATTGCAAAGTTTGATTCCAATGCCACTAAACAGAAAATTCCTAACACATGTTGTAGAAGCAGAGAATGTACTTACTGGGGCAGCGTATTGCAGTGCATGTGGTTCAATTGCAGATTCCGTTGGGTTTTTCGGGAAATTCTATACTATGTATCCGGGTTGGACAAACATTTAAAGAATACAAGGGATACAGGGGCGTCGTGGATTTAAATGGTATAGGACCCATGTCCTCTATGGATGCGCACGCCCAGGACCTCAGCCCCAGAGTAATAAGTGACAGAATAGCACTCGAATAGAAAATAGACAATAGATATCTAGTATGAAAGATACGATCAAGACTAAGACTAAAGATTCCAAGAACCAGGAAGAATCTCAGGACCAGCGTTTTGCACTTCACCGTTTTAACCCTAAATAAATAAAAAATAAATATTTGGCGCAACAGCTCTTGAAAGTGCCAGGGCCTAGCTTCTCGCAACCACTCATGTTGTGTGCGTTATATTTTTCACACGAATGGAAGGGACCTACAGTTTAGTGCCGTATCCGAACGGCGATTTGAGAAGCTTTTTCATGACAGCAATACTCTCGGATGTTTGTCAGACGCTCGCGAGAGGTGGGACCGTGAAAAAACTTTTTGGTGTTTTCTGGGATTCGAACTTGGAACCTCATGCGTAGTGATCCGACACACTAACCACTTACGCCACGGCGCCCACCTTAACCCTAAATAGGTTATTCTTTTAAGAAACTTTTTCAGATGAACAAAATATCTACTGAAGATTTTTTTTTTAATAAAGATTCTAATGGTGATTTCAAGAGCCAAGGATGATTTGGTTTTATGTAACGTTTCCTTACTTCACAATATAACTGAGCTACATACTCGTAACTACTTTCTTAGCTCAAGGAAGCAGTTCGCCAGAGTGGATTTACGCCATAAGTTCGTAGAAAAATATATTGTGGAGTTGGGAATGGGTCATAGCCAAGAAAAGGGTTCAGAACTATTGGTTTGGCGCTACTAGATTAAAGCGTCCCAGATATAATAAATTTATATGAATACGTAAACGCGAGACTGAATGTATATAAGTTTTTAAAAGTTAATGTAGAAATTTGTGACCTTTACTTCAAAATGCGCTTCGCCTGGTGTAATGATTGGGCTCGTCAGTAGACGGCAACCACATCTTGTCTTAACGCACTGTTTGCTCAATGCTTACCGTGTCTGCATAATTAGGTAAGTCTATACATATATTGTAATATAATGTGAATTATGCGCTTCCACTCGTCTTTGGTCAAAAACTGTAGAATGGAACCATGTATTGCCTGTGGCCAGGCTTCGATAAAATGTTTTGTATATCAACTATTGCTGGTTGAATATGCAATTTGTTTAGTACAGTGCCAAACTTACAAGTTAATGTAGAAATTTGTGGCTTTTACTCGGCACTGCTGATATACAAAAGCAATTTTTCATATATGAGTTTTTCTTACATTTGTCAGAATAATTATAAAATGAATAATAATTTATATTGCGTACTGTTAAACCTAACCCATTGATAAATAACCTAAATAATGCCGGCTTCACAATTCAAGGTTATGCCGAAGACCTCGAAATCATATTTCGTCGCACATTCTTTCAAAATGTGCAAATTGAAGAATGCGGAATTAACATTGGCTGAGTCTGCGCTTCTGGTGATGCATCATGCTTAACCCATAATGAAGTTCATTACAATTACGAGTACCTCCAGTGCAAACACGCAATGGAAGCATTAATTCATTTACCATACACTAATGGTGTCATCAAGTTAGTTTATTTTTCCTTTTTTTTTTTTGTCTGACATCGCCCACGGGTAATGGTAAACTTCTATTTAATGGTGTGTTTTGGTGAGAATTATGCAAAGCAAAGTGAAAGCTTCTCCACAAAACGATCCCAAGTCAATCTGGTTTAAAACTTTTTTTATTGTTTGAAGATTGGTAATTGAATTGAAATTAAATTAAAAAGTATGAAAAAGTTGTGCCTAAATTTGTAAAATACTACTGAATCATTCAAGTTGAATAAAAAAGCTCTTCTCAGCGCCATTTGAAATTTGTAGCGTAAAATAAACATCCCAACTTAGTTTTGACTGAGAAAAAAAAAGCTAAAGTGGTTCCAAGTCACTTTTTGTTGTTGTACTCCGTGTTAAATCTTACTTCACTGAGAAGCGACGTCTCACCAAAACGCATCATAAAGAATATTTATATAGAAATCTATTGTACCATTAGACAATTTTTTTTTATTCCGAACTCCGCCTTTGTGACAAAATGAGGACAGATCCCAGAGGTTTCCTTTAAATCCACAAACACAAACAAAAAACAAATAGTTTCGTGTTCTTCTTCACAGAGTCCGCATTCCGTTTCCGGATTTAAAATCATCTCATTTTGACGATACCTGAGTCAGAAGTGGTCGAAGTGGTCGAAGTACACTAGCCTTCCGATATCCTCGCTGTTACATCTGGAATGAATTTGGATCTCTTACTTAACTTGTCTGCACTCTTCTAGGTAATTTTCCCAGAGAGACGTGTTACTAACATATTCCCACAAAATGAGGCTTGTCAGCGATTTCTTTCTACCAAGTTTATGGTCAATATTTTTTTAGCATTAGGTGTTTTTTTTTTTTTTGTGTATTAGGTGTTACCAATGTCTCACGACCAACAATTTCATCGAACAAGTTGTTGGTGACAAACCGCAAAGCACAGATCAGTCGATTCTTAAATAATATGGATGGATACGTAAGCTACGCAGTGCTGCAGGGGCATATGCATGTGTAGATTGCATTACCGTAGCGGACTGGATATCTTTGGTTGCATTCTCGGTTTATAATACATGCTGACTTCTTGACACTGTTCGATTTTTAATCTAGTGTTGCTTAATACTCATAGTCTCGGAACTTGGGGTTTGTTGATATTCGAGGATGAGTCTGTGTTTTTTATAAGAAAAAGTGAACTTTGGTCTGCGGGTAGAGAAGTGGTGACCATTCATAAGGTTTTTGGAATTGGATCCTGATACTGGCGTTCAATTTAGCTCGGTAGCATGTATGTCAGCCTGAAAAACGCTTGGATGCCTTTCTAGGAACTTCAAGATTTTGTAACGCTAACAGCTACCACAGAGTCCATTTTGGAATCAATTTGAAGACTGCCAAGTTGTGCGATCTTAAATCGATGTAGCATAAGTTCCATTAGAATCTGTCATAGAGGTGGTAAGCTGTAGAGCATAATTGTGCGTAGTTGTATTCCGATGATCAGTTATCCACGTCATTAATCACCTTTCTTACTGACTCCCTTAATAATAATAATAACAATAATAATTATAATGGCTACGAGAAGCCCTTGAGCTAGTTATACCTGGTAGGCAAGCCTACATATTTACGTAGTAGCATTTCTAACAATAAACGGCAAGTTTGTGACTTATCGGCTCGTCCTTCCTAAATTATATTCACTATGCTATCTGGCACAACCGAGGTCTTAAAATGGTGCCATGAACAGAGCGTAATTATTTAAATATCTCTATATTGTGCACCTTTGAAAGTCATCGTAGTACAAAATCTGAGTGATGTTGCAGTGAAAGATATATTGAAGCCATTCCCAGTCTGTTGTCTCTACTGAATCTGTGCAAGAATACACAACAGAGCATTCATTAAAAGTTATCCAATCTGAATGCAGGGGATCTACTTAGACAGGAAATATCATACTTAGATTCTACATAGATACATGGACACGGACGACACCGTACCTAGACTTCAATGGACCAATTTAAAGATATTTTCCACTAAATTTCCTTCCCCACCCCATCTATACTGATGTGTTAAAGATAGATATTGGTTAAGGTGTATGACATTCACAGACAAATCGGACTTTCAGACAGCAACAATGAAGATTGTCTTCATCACCGGTGATATTACCTTTGAGATTGACAACCAGGCGCAATAAAAGCAATTTCTGCGATAAAAAAAAATTAAAGCTGGTATGTTACTGTTGCGAAGAGCTACAGGTTACGGAATAGTAACATCAGAGTCTTCGAATCTAATCCAGAGGAACGACGCAGTAGAGGCCTCCTCGTCGCAGATGGCGCGCACAAGTTTAAGGGAACCTCAACCACCTTGAAAAGGGTAACAGGAGGCAACTAAACTAAAGATCGAGCTAAATGGAGAGGCTTGTTGGTTGAAGCCCAGGTTCAAACTGAACTGCAGCGTCGCATACGTAAGAAGGTAACAGCAAACGATAGGTGGGCCGAGTTCGATCCTATGCAATAACTAAGAAGCTGTGACAAAAAATCGTACCGAGAATTCTGCATATACGTATAAAAGAACGTTCTATGTCTGCTTTATTGGGATTGTAACCGCACACAAAATGATACGATACCACGTAGCAAAACTGTAAATAAGGGAAAATTAGATAGGCTAAGGTAATAAGGATACTCCCCATTTCTAGTGTCACTACTCAGGATTCTACCTCCTTCGATATTTCTTTAATTTAATACAGGGATACCTCGATTTACGTTATTTCGATTTACGTTGTCCGGTTTTTTACTTCCCAGTTTCGATTAACGTCGCTACAATTTCGATTTACGTCGTTCCTTGACACACAATTTTCTCACAAAATTCCCTCTTTCGTCATTCTTATTTAACCGAGATGCACATCTCACCGATTTCGAGAGTAAGTCTTTTTCAATCCATATGGACTGTACGAGTATTGGATAATTTTATTTTCGATTTACATCGCATTTTCTCGGTCCCGAAAATGACGTAAATCGAGGTATTCCTGTAGTTACACTGCATGCGCTTTACAATAAATCTATATTGATCTAAGTGTGATGGAGATGAGGTTCTCTCCACACAAATAAAAATCTATAGTAACGCGCTTCTTTGAAGTAAGGTAAAGCAATTAGTTTGTCCTTCGTTTATTTATCGTTTCCTATACTCTTACTTATTGAAAATATCCACCGGGATCTTCAGTTGTCTCACTGAACTGTTGACACGAAAATAAAGTGCACTTTGCTGATAAATGCAATAAGCTTACGTTGCACTTTGAATCTGCAATAGTGTTGTGTTATTTGAACACGAAATTTCCACAGGACGTTCCAAAAGTCAACGCTTCCCATCAAAGATTCTGCACTTTACTCTTTCAAACATAACCAAATCTGCATCTCTCCAATAAAATCTATTTGTTAACGAAGCAAATATCTCAATAACTCTCCATCTACACTGATGCACAAGTGAAATATTCAAATAATCGAATATTTCTTTCACCCAAACACTCGTGACCGTACAAGTGTTTCCATCCGTTATTATGTAGTCACAAGAACTTCAAGTCACTCCAGACATTCGTAAACTATATCGTTGGACACATATGTAACATCATCTACACAAGCTCTTATGCATTTTTTAAGCAATCTTCACGAGTGGTGGGATATCACTTCGTCTTGCAGTATAAAACGCAGTCTTCTCGTACGTAACCTTCTTGAGTGGGATGTCGTCTTCTATTCACATAAAACAGTTGCACTGTCTGTTTTAGATATGTCTTGGGGTGAGAATATTTTCTTTATAAAAATTCGTTTATTTGGACAATCTGACACAAGAAAGCATAGAATAGATACAATATAAATATATTTACGTTGTCGACAAACAAAAGCGGATAGATGATGAAGTTATGAGACACTTACTAGTATTACTAGTTGAAAAGACTCCTAAAGCTTAAGCTGTTTATTGAATTTTTATATGACTTGATGACTTAAATTAATAATACCTGTTTACCTCAAGAGCATATGATTACCCGTTTAATGAAAACCCCACAAAATTGCACCCAAACTAACCTGTGATAGTGAGCCATCTTCGCTGAATACTGGATGACCGATTAAACGTGTCACCTCTCGTTGCACCACTAATACCAGTACAAGTCCACACGCCTTCAGAACTTGAACTGCCTGATAATGATCGGCATTCTCAACAGACTTCCCATTAACTTTGATGACTTTATCACCGACTTTCAAGCCAGCCAAATCGGCTGGACCACCTTCAGTGACACGTGAAATGAATATACCCTCATCGTTTCCTTTGAACGGAGTTGATCCCTTGCCACCGGCTATGCTCAAACCCAATCCAGCTGATGTCCTTTCAATGTGAATTTCATATTGCTCCGTACGCAGTTCGGTTACACCGTCTGGGGCATCTGAAAGAACACACAAGCAAACAATGACAATTAATATACATAGCACAGAATCTAGTAGTAGTTGATGTTGCAATGACCACCATTGCATTTTAATTCAAGTCACGAAATGCAATTACAGGTATAAAAGGACTTATAGCCAAACCACTATCACCACCTTCCCACATCATGGAGCAAGGAATGTATCAAAAATTAATCAAAAAGAAAACCCCCGTGTGGTATGTCCTTGCGACATGATTCTCTTCTTCTCTCTCACCGTAATTTGTATCCCTGTCCGAGCCGACGTACGTTGTGATTATTCGAACTTTTTTATCCTTTCTCTTTAGCGAATTGTAAGGACTACGACCGGATGAGAGGGAGCTGCGTAGACTTCCGGTTGCTAACGAGGGACTATTTCTACCACCATCGTAGTATATTGGCCTCTGATTACTTCGTGAGAGCGACGATTGGCCACTTGAACGTGGCAGGGAATTGGTGCCCTCTTTGACTTTTAGTTTCACACTGAACATTGTTAAGTTACCCTTTTTCTTTTCTTTTTTTTAGTTCGTATTAATTTACGGTCTTTGATAGTAATATCCTTTGGCACACGAAGTAATGGTGTTTACACCATGTTTAACTAGAAATCTGAACGGGAAAAAAAAATTGGTTTTACTGTTTGCTACAGTTGGAAAAAGGATACTTCGATGGGATAAAGGTAAAGTGCAACTGGCAGACACGAAGACGTAATAAAAATGTACTTTAGTCGTATATTCGATTCGACGTTGGGTAAAATGTGAAAAAGATCAACTCTGTCTGTTTTCGCTCGTTAAATTGCAATTTGGATGGTTTCTTGGAATGAATGTGTCTGGAACGGAAAGAGGGATATTATGGAGGACACCTACATAGTGAGAGGTTGATAGTCTCAGATGCGTTGCTATTAGATATAATAACGGAATTAAAGCGACAAGACAAGGAAAAGATTGGTATAATAATGAGTTTTAATGGTCGTCTGATGTCCTGTCAATTTCCGTCTCTTTGGTACAGTTTTCGTAATAAAAGGCAATCTACCTAATGTTTCCAAAAGAAATTGTAACTAAAAAGTTTTGCAAATTAACCCAAATAGTGGATAAAATATTTGAGACAATCTGAAGTTAAAGATACCCGAGTTTCAAACAAACCAATGGTTCCGACTCTTGATGGCCGCTCTATTATTTTGAAATAATTTAGTTCTATAGCGAACTACTGGCAGTCGAAATCTAACTTTTAGCTCATCATGGACTTTAACTTTAATGTGCGAAAAATTAGATAGTGCTCCAAGGAAAAGAAAGGATAAGAGAAAGCATACCAAGTAAGGAAGGAATTCCCAGGATATTGATAAATAAATAATTAAATAAATATTTGCCGCAACAGCTCTTCAAGTGCCTGGCCTAGTTTTTCGCAACCACTCGTGTTGTGTGCGTTATATTTTTCACACGAATGGAAGCGACATAGAGTTTAGTGCCGTATCCGAAAAATTATTTGTTTTTGAGAAGCTTTTTCGTGACAACAATACTCTCGGATGTTTGTCAGATGTTTGCGAGAGCTGGGACCGTAAAAAAAAATGTTTGGTGTTTTCTGGGATTCGAACATGGAACCTCACGCGCAGTGATCCGACAAGCTAACCACTTGCGCCACGGCGCCCACTATATATATTGATAAGGCATCAAACAATAAACCATCGCAGTAATACTCCCAGCGACAACCGCTGTTTTACGAGCTAAGAAGGCATTTGATTACCATAGCTCTACGAAGAAAATCTAAGGAGAAGATTCAAACACGAGTACACTAACTGTAAGCTGAATGGACCTGGTTAGGAAAATACGCATCTCCAACGAGTCATCGAATCCACCTTCACAGAAGGGGCAGAAGGGATAAGGTGTCTTTGATTGTATGCACACGAGATATTTGAGATATTTTGCATTTTGATGTAGTGGTTTGGAACTGAGGAGGTATACTTCACGGGTTGTATCCGAACTACTCAAGAAGTATTTCTGCAAGTTTTTGCATTCCGTTTTGATTTCCAGTATTTATTTTTTTCCAATATGCCTTTTTTTACTGGTTTAATGGACATCAAAGGTGCTACCATTCATACACTTGCCGACTTACCGACACTGCCATCTAAAATATGTAATCATATCCAACCTCAATAAGATTAGAATCTAGAAGGACATCACCTGCCACCCACCTCTGTCTAGAAAAGGACGAAACCGCAGAACACATTATATGAGTGTGCAGCTCTATATAAAATTAAAAGAAGCTTTTTCCTTAAAGATATCATATCTCTAACAGACTTAAGGGACTCCTCCGCAGCTGTAATTATTCATTTCATAAGGAGAATTGAATTACTGCTGTCCTAAAAATTGGCCCCAGCCACAATAGATCTATCTGGTCACAGCGCCTTTACTCCAAATGGGCGTGGCCAAAAACCGATAAAAAAAGTATATATGAATGTAAAGGGAAACAGGAGCAGAGGCTGGATATGTCTCTATTATAAGACATGGGGTAATGGACCACGACGACCATCATCACAGCTAAAAAACAGTCAGTTTTCGTTACCTACGAACCTATGCACAACAAACATTAAATCGGTGTTCCTCATAAATTATTTCTGATTATGTGTATGTAAATCAATACCAATCGCATTTATCGCATCGAACGAAAATTTGAAAATTGAAAATCTACACTCGTGTACGTTTGCTTCGCGCTATTGTCGAGTGCCATAAAATTCCCATTAACGACCTAGAGTCATAACGCAGATTGAAAGCCGAATTGATGATATGATGTTCTCGTACGTTTGGTCCCATTTTATTGCTCCCAAAGGACACTGAATGTGCCATTATTCCGAACGGGCGAAAATAAATTATATTTAAATTAAACAAATCTTTAATACATTCTACATGATCGTTTTATAGGAATTTTGTTCCCGCTGTCCCATCCAATTCCCAACGACACCCAAACAAATACCTCTGCGACGCTATCAAATGCGTGTACACTGCTTTGACAAGTTTAAAGTACTCCGCGACGTCCTTCCTCTACATTTTTTCGCAATGTACGTGTTTGGTACATTAAAGTGTCGTAAATTGTAATCAGATTAAACGTTTATCGATTTGTTTACATAAAAAAAAGAGAACGAGACATAGAACACAGAAAGCAAATCTATCTATGGAATAATCAGCCAAAGTATCTTTGATTACACACCACTTAAGGGCGAAGGAATTACACCAGCAACAATATTTCTCGAAGTATGAGGTGTGTGTGTATGCGTGGATAATTTACCACCATGGGGGAGAAAATTTATTTTACAAATAAATAAAGTTACAAAACAAATACCAGTAAACGCGAAGCAACAGCGGAAAAGATACTCTCCACCGCTCGAGGGGTGAATAGAAGAACAAGCTGCTATTACTGAAAATATCTTCTCTTATGATCAGATTCACAAAAAAAAACAAATATAAATCGGAAATGGAAAAACATAAAATATATTGGAACAAATTTTATGACTGGATATAAAAAAATAAAAATGAAAGACGTTAGCACTAGACGGTAGGTAGTACCCACCCCTCATCTGTAGACAACCTTCGCACCTAGTGATGATGTTGGGCGGGCAATAGCACTGCCTCTCTGTTGGGGTGGTTGCAAACATATAAAATTCGAGCAGAATGTACGTTTTAGTAGAGGAGAGATGATAAAAGTACCAACGATTGATGAATGAGCCGTTAAAAGGTGTTGTTTTACACATTCGTAAATGGATATGATGCTGTGCTGTGCTCCTTCAGAGTTGGCTACAGCGGAAAAAAAAGCAGACACATACACTGATAGACAAGTAAAGAGATTCATTCGTCCTCTTTATTTATAAACGTTTAAGGATGTAATCACATGCCTGAGTGAGTGAAATAGATGAAGAATCTTGAATTCAATAGATAATAGAATTTCCACAGCTCACAGGCACACACCAAGTGGCGGTATCTTTCGCATTTTGAAGGGATTCTAAAAAGTGAGCAGTTTTTTTTTTGACAAGAAAATAGCACACAGACGTGAGGTATTATTTGTAGGAATTTCGAAATATTCTACATTAAGGTTTTGTAATTCGATTTAGATTTAGATGTGAGAAATTGATTGTATTTGGACAGGACTTTCGGATTGGAAACATGAGTTTTAAAGGGATAGCACAAAAGCGGAAGGATGAAAGGAATTACGAAATTACATGTTGGTTTGTAGTACATGTTTACTTTACACATGTCTATAACCGAATTCTGAAATTAGAGTAGAGCTTTCTGCAGCACGACCAACACAACAAAACCTTGAAAGAAGATTGGGAAATAGCAGGTGCTATCTGTTCCAGACGAAGAATTGAAAGAGCTGATAGCTCCTTTCAGAGCTTCAAGTCACCAATGGTGGATGGTACCACACCAGCCCTATTGCAATAAAAACTACTACCACACCTAGTTAGAATAACAAAAAGTAGTCTCGCATTGGGATATATTCCAAACCAGTGAAGACGCGCGAAAATTGTGTTTATACCAAAAGTGGGAAAAAAAGACCCAACACACCCGAAGTCATACAGACCAATCAGCCTAACTTCGTTTCTTCTTAAAACAATAGAAAAGGCTGTGAATAACTACCTAAGAGAGGATGAACTTAACACATCCCCCGTTTACTACCTTCAGCATGCATACAGAGCGGGCAGATCCACTGACACTGAAGAGAGCTCTTGAAACAAAATGGATAGTACTCTGCACCTTCCTGGACATTAAATGGGCAGAAAAGAAGTCAGCAGATACCTAAGTGAATGTACGAGTTGCTGAGAGCAGAAGCTCAGACATCACGTAGAATTATTAAGGTCAACACAACAAGAGGATGTCCACACGGAGGAGTGCTATATCCTGTAATGTAAAGCCTTGTTGTAGATAAACTACTTGAAAAGCTAACCAACCTCGGGATCAATTGTCAAGCCGTCAAGCCTATATAAAATATATAAATATTTGGCACAACAGCTCCTTAAGTGTCAGTCAGGGCCTAGCTTCTCGCAACCACTCATGTTGTGTACGTTATATTTTTCACACGAATGGAAGGGACCTACAGTTTAGTGCCGTATCTTATCTGAATTTTAAGAAGTTTTGTCGAGACAACAATACTCTCGGATGTTTGTCACACGTGGAGCAATGATTCCACAATATACGCAATGGGCAAGCACACAATAAAATGGTATATAGAAGTGGGACCGTTAAAAAAAAATGTTTGGTGTTTCCTGTGATTCGAACTTGGAACCTCATGCGCAGTGGTCCGACACACTATCCACTTACGCCACGGCGCCACGTGCCTATGCCGATGACATATTATTGATTGTCAGAGGAAAATTAGTAGTAGCCCTCTGTGACATCATACCTCTAATAGTAACTCAAAAATGGTGCCGCTCAATATAAACCCGGCTAAAACCACAATTCACGAGAAAAATTAGGCTTCGACTGAAGCCAATTCGGCTGTCGGGCAAGATACTGACACCAGTCGAAGAAATTAAATATCTAGGACTATACCTACAGAGTACACTCATGTGGAAAAAGCACACAGAGGAGATATCCAAAATGGCTACCTGTACTCTCATGATATGCAGGAGCCTAGCGGGCAAGTCTTGGGAATTTAGCCCAAACCTTCTAAGACGGATGTATGTATATTGCCATTGTGAGACCAATGATCACATATGGAGTGATATCATGGGCAAAATAACTTGTCTAATCACAAAGATAGAGACTTCACAAGCCCAAAGACTTGCTTGGCTTTATATCACTGGGACCATAAGAACATGTCTAACTGCGGTCATGGAAGTTCTCCTAGAGCTAACTCCGCCTCACCTCTTAATTTATCAAAACATATAGCATACGATCCTAAGGATGCGAAGGGATTGGAAGAGAGAAATGCACTAGTTTGAGTGAATATGATGTACTTCTCAAGAAACTTCTTTTCTGGCGATCCCTAAGGACAATAGTATCAGGAAATTTAATGTTGAGAAAAACTTTCGCACGAAGTTAGGTAACAAGAAAGATTGGAGCAATGATTCCACAATATACGAAATGGGCAAGCACACAATAAAATGGTATATAGACGGTTCGATAAACTGAGAAAGGAACAGGAGCAGGTATGTTTGGGTCAAGGACAAAGAACTCAGCACCTATGGGCAGGAGTACCAGCATCTTTCAAGCTGAAATATGTCAGATGTGTCCAACTCAATATCGAATACGTCATTAAATCGAAACTTGTGTGGTAATACCTACAAAAACTTAATGAATCGGACAGAAATAATAAAATAACCCCCTACTGGATACCCGAACATTTCGGGATAAAGGTTAACGAGAAGCAGCAGAATCTTTCTTTGAACCTGAACCATTCCGTGGAAAAGGGGGAACAAACGCGAAGAATTCAGGAAAATGGAGACAGAAGACAGGGCAAGAACATGGAATAATACTCCAGGCCTGAGGCAAGCTAAGAAACTCCTCAGATGCTATAATCGGGAAAGATTTGAAACATGCACCTGCCTTGAGCGCAAAGTAAGAGTGTATTACCCTCATATTCCGAAGGAATTATAATGCGAGGGGAACTCTAATGAGGAAATAAACTTCTCCAGGGTATTAGCAGGGGCACAATAGACCATTGGGTTGCAGTGCAAAATGACGCTACACGCAAATAATAATAATAATGTCCTTACAACTTGACTGCCACAATGAGTTGCAAATGTTAATTGCTACGCATTGGATAGACTCGAACGAATTTTGGGTGGCGATAAAAAACTTAAACGGAAAGAAGCTTCAAATTAGTATTGAGCTCACTACTGATTTATTACAAGCTCATTTTCAGAAACTAATATTACGCCGCCTATGCAGTATGCTGTACCGTCGTACACTAATGATATATTAGATTCTCCCTTTACGCAAGAAGAAGTTAGATGGATAATCAACAAACTTAAGGATGGGAAGGCACCTGGCGCAGATAGAACTGGCATCGAATTCTTCAAATATGGTACAGATGAGTTAATCGATGAACTTACAATAGCATTGAACACAATTGTGGAAACTGGTGATATACCACAACAATTCAAAGAAGCCATTATACACCCAATCCACAAAAAAGGAAATATGACAGATCCAAACAATTATCGTGGGATATCTCTTCTCAATGCTTCCTACAAGGTGTTTACATCCCTGTTAAGTCATCGGCTGTGCGAATGGATAAATTATAGTAAGAAGCACAAAGAATTCCAGGCCGGATTTCGAAGCGGATATTCAACTATTGATAATATTTTTATCCTACAGAGTATCGCTGGGACATTCCTTGACCACAAAAGGAAACTATATGCATTTTTTGCCGACTTCAAGGCAGCCTTCGATACAGTTGACAGAAGAGCTTTATTTTATAAACTGTACAACGCTGGAATGACGTCCCAATTTGAAAAGGTTTTAGAGAGAATCTATGAGGACAATCGATCAGCCGTATGGAACGGAGCTGAAATTTCAGAATGGTTTGAGACAAATATGGGAGTAAAACAAGGATGCCCGCTAAGTCCATATCTTTTTGCCTTATTTATCGACGATCTGATAGACTATCTACCAGGCGGAATAGAATTTGCTGGAACCTTGATTAAAGCCCTTCTTTTTGCTGACGATGTCATCATTTTTGCATATTCACCCGAAACATTGCAACTTATGATCAATCGACTTTAGGAGTACTGCAGGTTGTGGAATTTGACGGTGAATCTGAGCAAGTCAAAAGTAATGATCTTTAATAAAGGGTCTGGTAGAACATCGAGAATGAAGAAATGGTATATCGACAGAGAGCCGATCGAGATAGTGAGAGCTTATAAGTACCTTGTTATCACGATAACCAGCAATCTGAATATGGAAAGACACCTTAGGGATAAACTCATAAAAGCCAAAAGTGCGATAAGTGCAACTTGGAAGAAGTGCTTCTCAAACAAACTTGTATCACACAGCGTAAAATACAAAGTTTTCGTATCAGTAGCTGAATCGGTGATGATGTACGCAGCGCAAACGTGGGGATATGAAAAGTATGCAACTGTAGAAAAACTGCTGAGGTATTATATAAAAAGATGTTTTCAGCTACCTAAAACCGCACCTAACTACATGATCACCATTGAAACAGGATTATCACCACTTTTTACTAAGACCCTCAAGCTACACGTGGACTATTTACTGAAAGTCTTTGATATGCCAAACGAAAGATTGCCGAAAATCATAGCAAAATATACAATCGAGAGGAGGAATTTATGGTTTACAAAATTGAAGGAGCTTGCGGACTATTGTGGCCTTAATTTTGACTTAAACCTGGAAGTGAATAATGGAGGGTATGTAAGAGATGCGCTGTACAATCTTATGTTGGAAGTTGATGAGAGGTATAGATTGGACTGTATTAACGAAGCAAGGTCCTCTGTCCACGGAACAATTTACAGCCATCTGCAACACAACGTATGTGAACGGAACTACTTCCACAGCAATAATAGCCAAAAGGTAATTTCTGCTAAATTTAAAATGAGGGGTGAGCTGATACAATTGAACTTTATCCCCCATCGCGAGGATTTGGGTATTTATTGCAATCTTTGTAATCTGTCCGAGAGGGAAAATGTCGTTCATTTCATTGGGAAATGTCCAATCCTAAAAGAGATTAGAAGAGCCTTTCTCCGCAGTGATTCAAAAACTGAAGCAGAAGTATTTGAAATCCTTAACTGCGGAGGAGATATACCATAAACCTTCTATATAATTTCTACAGTACTGCAATGTCTTATAGAAGCCAAATCTTAGCCGAAGCTTTTTAATAGTGTTTATTTAGTTTCTATTCCTATTAATTGTTTAATAATCACTTTTTTTTGGTTTTTATTATTTTGTTTATATCAAATAAAAATTATCCGTTAAAAAAAGAAAACAAAAAATGTCAATCGCGCAGACGGCACAGCCATACTTTAACGAGTTTTGTAAACGATTGTTTTTGTAAAATGTATTTCAAGAGGGACGAGGAAGAAATTGAATCTGTCCGACACCTGCTGCGCGAATGTCTTGCCCTCGCCGACAGAACAAATGAGGACGTTCGATAGTTACTACTTCACTGAGTTGGACGACCTACGTCTCATTGAGCTGAAAGACCTCTTGAGATTCATATCCCTAACTAGGTGGTTCTAAGCCAATGGTTTCCCTTTCCGAGCTGACAGACCATCTGCTGTTCATAACATTATCTAACAGGTGTAAATTCAGCAGTTTTTCTTTGCAGATTCCCAGAGTAAAAATAAGATAGGCACAATGGACCTGTGTTGTGTTGGTCAAAATGAGCAGTGAATTACGTCGCAAGGCACCCGATTACCTAACCTAAGTATGTAATTTCATCACTTAAAAATGACTTGTCTGGATGTTTTACTGAATATAAACTGTTGTGACCACCAGTAGGTTTGATGAAATTGGCCGTATTATGAAAAGTAAAAACAATGTTTACCTGATCATCTTGCCAATTCCACGGCAATCAAATGATAGCGCTGATTAGTAGAAAAAGCTCTTTGTAATTTTGTATCAAAAAATCGTTGATTGTCTCTAATAATTGAAATTATATCCAATAGTGCAATGGCGCAAGGAAGAAATAAATAATACCGACAATAGTACTTCATTTATAGATCGCATCTGGCGTAGTCATTATGTATTCAAAATTAGACAATTAAAGTAGGCGTCTTATCAGAAGGACTAAGTATTGCCTGCCATACCTACATACATATGTTTCAGATGAAATGAGGGAGGACACCCTCTTCTAATTTGGATCATCTTACGTTAACCATGTTGATGATTCTATCGAGAATAATTCTCCTAGCCATGCACATTGGTGGTTTTATCCCTCCAATTATGTTACTATGTGGGAGCTCTGCTGCTCTGTTGGCCAGTACATCAGCACTTTCATTGCCCTCTATGTTGGCAGGTACCCAACATAATTTGACACGATTCTGCGTTTATAATGCCTGGAGAATTGTGTGGGAGTTCCTGACGATTTCAGATTTTCTAACGAAAGACTCTAGCGCCTTTAGCTCAGCCTGACTGTCAATGTAGATGACGAAATTCTTATCGGGTTTTGATTCCATCTTAAGTAATTCCGCAGCTTTTAGTGCAGCTATAGCGTCTACTTGGAACACACTGGATATTTCCGAAAGTCTCAGAGGCAGCTGTAGGTAAATAATCTGGAGTATATACCTGACCCCGTTCCCTCACTGGTCTTAGAACCATCTGTACATATTGCAATCTCATTGTGGACAGAGACCGCCTTCCTTTACCAATCTTCTCTAACAGGGTACATTACTTCGTACGGTGTGTCGAAGTCTAAGGTATCAATGGTTTCGTCTGGGAAATGATTTCTTAAGAATGAAGCTATGCCCCGCATTACTGGTTTTAAAGAGCCCTACGTAAGTGAGCCGAAACGCACTATTGCCCGCTTGTAGTTTTATATATAGATCCAGTGGTAAGATATATAAAGATCTCGAGTGCAGCCGTAGGCGTTGTGCGTAGAGCATCCGTGATGGCAATGCAGGCTATTCTCTGTACCATGGCCAACATATCCCGTATGTTTTTCGTATTCCATGCCTTTCACCATACTAGAACTCCGTAAGGATGGGTCTGACTACCATGTCCTCTTACAGATGAATAGAGCATTGTAAGACTTATGGACTATTTCATATATGTTAAATTTCCAGTTTAGTTTTCTATCTAGCACAATACCAAGATATCTAGCGCGATCCGAGAGGGAAAGCTTCATCCCTGCTGTCTGGGGGTAGATTTAATTAGAAAAGGGTAAGGAGTATTTCTGCTATTCTTTCTATTATGGCAATCCCAATAAGGGGTTGGAAAGGATGCACCCCCTTCTTATTCATAAGCATTTTCATACCTCGTGCTATACATACGCCCGTGTTTTGTGCCGGCATCTCGCTTAAAGGTCACTTGCAGTGTTTTACTAGTCTTAATCTTACTTTTGGCGACTCCTAATACGGCCTAATATGGACCAGGGGCCTTATTTTGTATTGGGTTTCTATAGCAAATGTATACAAACTCAATTCCCAAGTAATTTAAGTGACGTTTGATAGATGTTTTGACAACCTAACTTTCCGAAATGTTTAATTTTGAGTTGGAAACACTTACACCCAATCCGAGAACCATACAAAATACCCATTCATTTTAGAATCGGATTACATTTTCGAATGGCAATCCGAAAGCAGTACAAAATAAGGCCCCAGTCTCAGACATGTCACAACATTTTGAAAATGGCCAAGTAGATAATTATAAATAGTCAGAAGAAGAAGAATATAGATGAAGGTAGATCCCTAGGTGCAGATAAGCTGTTCGAATAATGTGAGCATGATAAGTGCTTTGTTGGAGAGACATACCTATGTTCTTTGCCTACGTTGATGATTTACCACCCCCTCAACATTTGAGGATTTTAGGTCAATTATGTCGAGTCATCAGATAGAAAAATGTATCGCGTAAGCAACAGGTTTGAAAAACTTTGCACTATTTACAGAAAGTCCAACCTTTCGGTTCATACCGTTTTTCTTCCATCAGGTTAGGTCCTCATTATTACTGTGACAGTCGAATTACTTCATGACTTCGTTTCGTTTCACCTTCTGTAATCACAAATGTCAGATCAACAGAAAGAGATTGCTAAATCATATGTCCATCTCAAAGAAAGAATTAATCTGATAACTAGACTACATATTCTTTGATCTAAAACCACAGACCATGTGCATATATGGTATGTATGTCAATCAATAAAAACATTTGCAAGTGGTTGTGAGCGGTTTTGAGAAAATACATAGTTAAATGCCAACTTATTTTGAGGCACGAAAGCACAAAAAAACGGCAGACTTGTCTTTGCCCTCAAAAATGGCGCCCAACGTGCGATTGTACTAGCCCCTCCGGTACCTTGATATAATACAACTATGGCATTTTGGGGCATATCATATAAGTCGTAGGCACCAGTCCATAACAATTTGATGTCTGTCTGCTACACTTAAACGCTTTTCCATATTGAAAATAAGTACTTCTTCATGGGTGTTCCCATCGTTATCGTTTTTTATGGACATTAATCAGTATTCTATCGGTCAGCATCAATTTAATCGCTTCCTGTTCCATTATATAAGTGACCTATTCCTTTGAGTTATTATCGAACAATTGCTGAAACTGCTTCGATTTCACATCAAAAACACATAATGGCCTCATCAAACATTGATGATAGTATCTTTCAAGAAGCGACCCTAAATTCTATTCCAAGGATTCCAAATCATCCTGAATACTTTCCCAGAACTTTAAATAAAAAAAAAAACTTTTCTGATAGAATCTAGCTGTAGGCGATTTCGCAACAATTTATCAATCGACTCATTCAAAATAAAATAATATTGTCAACTCAATTAATCATTGTGAGCTTCAATGAATCTCACTTCAATAAACTTCAACTCAGAAGCAACAAAAACCGAAGTAGCAGACCAAACAAAAAAAAAAAAAAAAGTTCAAATCTTGATTGATACGGATATACAGATGAATCAATGTCGATGCCTCCCTAATGTACCTTCTTACTGTCAAAAGAAGTTTTCAGTTCTTTTTCTTTTTTATTTTTCACCCCAGGTGCTGGACTGATGAATAGAGCCAATTTGAGGGGTCTTCCTTGAATAGATAATGTGTAAACAAAGTTTCAATAGATTTCCACAAGAACAAAAGTTCATGATTATAAAGATTGATTTTTTGCTGATTTTCTATTTTATTCTTCTTGGTCTTGTTCTTGCATCATTTGAACGAACAGACGAAGATTCAAATTCAACCACAGATGGCATTGTGGTCTATATTTGTCACCACCCCTTCTCCATTGTGCCTTAAATAAACGAGTACAATCAGCAGCTTTCATCACCACAAAGACAAATGGCAAACATTTTGGGATGCAATCGAGGTCATGAAATCGCATTCGAGAAAGGAAGTGAAACCGCAAACACATCCCCAACTTTTGGAATATCCGCCACACAAAAGGCAGAGATAAAAGTTAAATTTCATTTAAAACGATGTTGACCTTTAAAAGGGGGAAAAGTTTGATCTCTCCCCGCACACACAAAATGGTAGGCAAAGTTTTTTTCTTTAAGAAAGTGAAACTACTAGTTGAATTGATGACAGTCAACTTAGGAGTCTTCTACCTTTCAATTAAGTGCATTTGATGTCTACTCATAAGCTGGGGAGGACTGTCATCTTTCCGATATTTGCACTTGACACTAATGTGACTTCATCTCGATTTTGCGGTACTGATCAAATAAATTATCCCAAGACAATTATTGAATGATTACAGGGCTGCTTACAGTCGATCTGTTCAGCGCTTGTTTACTTTGATCTTGAGGGACTGGAAAAATGTATCTTTTTTGTTCGTTTGCCGAAGAAAAGAATTATGTAATGCGTTACACACTTTTGCTTTGTATTGGGGTAAACATAATACACTCGTAGTAACGACGCTAAAGACGAAAAAGATGTAGGTGTTCAGTTTCGATACAGCGTGCTATAGATACAAAAAAGTTTGATAATTATTTTAAATGACTTTGTACAAAAATAATGTTTAGTTTCACTTTCTTATTGAAATAGCACTTCTGGATCGATAACATGATGCGTTGAGGAAGCTGAGCCGGATTTGAGTTTATTGAGACAGATTATACGACGATAGCCTTTAAAAAAAAGTCATGTCTAACCTGTTACTTACTTAGGCGGCTCTACAGTTCGGGGTGAACCTGAGCCTCAACCAACAATTATCTTCATTGAGCTCGGTCTTTAGCTAATTGCCTCCAGTTCCGCACTCCAAGTTGGTTGAAGTCTCCTTTAACTGGTTCGCGCCACCTACGGCGAAGAGTACCTCTACTGCGTCGTCCCTCTGAGTTAGATTCAAAGATTCTGCGGGCCGGTGCGTCGGTGTGCATTCGTACATGTTTGACTAGGTCGATGTCGTTGTACGGCTCGTATAGTTCGTCTATGAATCTCCTCCCCCAAAGCCCGTCAACGCAGGGATGATCAGGGACTTACGAGTATCTCCTTGGTTGTCGTAGATAAGGCTTTACTGTTGAATTGCCTTATTACCCCAAACAACAAAAAAACAGCGATTGACAAGGGTTATTCTTCACTTGATTTTTGTGCTGATGTCGTTTTCAGAATAGATAGCAGAGCCAAGGTAGACAAAGTCACTTACTACCCCGAAATTGTAGCGCTTCTGCTTCAAAGCTTGCAAACCCACTGGTGACAGCCCGCTGAGTTCTTCCAATTACGTCAATATCGTCGGCGTATGCAACCAGTTCCATAGACTTTTGATACATTGTGCCTCTGGTGTTGGCGTGTGAGTTCCACAGAATGCGTTCAAGTATGATATTAAAGAAGTCAGCTTGTTTTGACATCAAAGGACATAAGGATTTATTCTGCCTAGCAGCAGAATGTTGGTCTTGTTTTAAAAAACGAAAGTAGTAGTGGGTTGGCCACATATGGCCTATAAAGGGATGGTGAATGTATAGCTTGCCAAGCCATGCAATGAAATCCTCTTACGTACTTTAGCACGGACTGCGTGTCGAAATTAAAAAATTCGTGCAGTTTTTTGGGGTTGAGACGAGGAATTGAAGATAATGGGTAGAAGTGGTTACGCGTTTGCTACTCAGCTTACAGACACCTAGCGTGCAAATGTCATTTGTGTTTTAAAATCCTAGTTTATAGATCAGAAGCTATTGCTTGCTCCCACAAAGATATTATATGTGGACATCACTAACCACACCAACAAGTTGTCTAAAAGTAGGAAAGGTAGGTATCGCATGAACTCAACAAGAATTTTCGTCAATGCACATTGTACACCTTAGTCAAGCAGTGTATGAAGTTCAAGAAAGTGTTTAAGGTTATAAATTTGAATCAGATCTATCTTTATCATGAAGAGCTGACTAAATTTACTGTAAATCCTGGCTCAAACTATATCAATTATTCTTTCAGAATATGTACATAGCTATTAATTTATAGTGGTGAAATGGTAGGCTCGAGCAGGTTGAGTAGACCGAATGTAACAGCAAGCAGTATAAAGATTGCGATAAGAAATGAGGATTTTAACACACAAGAACTCAAAGAAGGTGGAGTTTGAGATTTTAACGAGGGTCGCATCATAACGACTCATCGCGGCCATCGACCCGAAAGACGTTGAGATCAGATGCGAATAATTCACGGAAAAAAAAATTGGAGACAAGATGGTTTTAGTTATGGCAAAGATGTCGAAAGGCAGAGCCTGGGAGTTCAGAAAGATGGCTGTGGTTTTTGTACGACTGTACAGAAAAAAACAGATAAAAACTGTTTCAACTGGCGAAATTGTTGATTTAATGCATGGAACTGTGATTGAAGATCGTCGACTGACACTTTAGGAGATTGCTGAGGCTTGTGGGATATCAGGTGATGGGGTACACAAGATCTTACACGAATATTTGGGTATGAGCAAATTGTCCGCGCGCTGGGTGTCATGTTTGTAGACAACGCTGTAGACCGGTGTCCCAAACAATTTTTTTCTGACGACTTGAAGGGTTGTGAGAAACGTTTGATCAAATATATCGAGTTACCAGGAGACTATGTTGAGAAATAAATTTTTTTTTTGTTTGTCTTGGTTTTTCTTGAAAAGACCGGAAACTTTTTAAATGAATCTCGTATATATAACGGGTGGGCCATCTAGTGATTTCTTTTTAAATCATAGGTTATTTTGGCACTGACAGCTGTTTCCCGCTCGAAATCTTGACAGAAAGTCAAGTCCGCGGAACGAAATGAGTCGCTTTACGCTTGAACAACATTGGGAAATATTGAAAACTTATTTCCAAAGTGAGTGCTGTATAGCACAAACAGTGCGTTTTTTGAAAATAAGTTTTGGCCGAAATGAAGCACCCACCGCGCCTGTTGTACGCAAGTTTCTGCGAAAAGTTCGTGAGACTGGTATGCTAGTGGACAACACTCATGGTCCCCGTCGTCATACGGTGCGCACAGACGAGAATGTGGCTGCTGTAGCCGAGAGTGTGAGACTCAATTCACGAACATCAACTCGTCATCGATCTCAACAGCTCAACATTTCACGCACTAGCCTGAGGAGAATTCCGCACAAAGATCTGGGATTATTCGCTTACAAGGTCCAATTGATTCAGCAATTGAAAGCGCACGACCATCCGCTTCGTTATCGTTTCGCAGTTTGGGCCTTAGAGCAGCTTGAATTGGACAACGATTTTGGGCGAAAAATCATCTTTTCTGACGAGGCACATTTTCATCTCGGTGGGTACGTTAACAAACAAAATTGCCGCAACTGGGGCTCGGAAAACCCGCAAGTTATTGTCGAGAAGCCAATGCATCCACAGAGAGTGACAGTTTGGTGCGGATTGTGGGGTGGTGGCATCATTGGACCATTTTTCTTCGAAAATGAGGCTGGGAACAACGTTTCGATCAACGGTGGGCGTTACAGAGCCCAGAGTATGTTTACATTATGTCCAAGTAGCACGACGTTACTGTTCGGAAGTGTTACATTTTTCGCACCGCTACTGTCTCCTCTTTGCTTAGGCGAACCACACAGGCGGATCAGTAGAAATGCAGTGAAGTGGGAGGGTTATGATCCCTTATTTTCGGATCATAACCTCGCTGATAAAAGGAAGAAGAAGAAGACTGTCTCCTCTTTGCAGGGTCATCAGTGCGTTCGGCTACTCCAGCCGTAAACAATAACATCTGCTTCGAACTACGTCACCAAGAAGTATTTCGTCGATGCGCCAAGAGGATTTTGCCTTGGTCTTGTTTCTTTTTCTTTTTCTTTTTTTTTTCTGGCATATGGTATGGTGTGAAGAGAATGCGTCTCTCACACTGCGCTGACGTTAACGCCGACCGAAGGATTATTTCGTCCATGTATCAGCGGGAATCTGCCCTTGTGTTGTTGCTTCATCTCTTAATTCGGACAGGCGTATAATTCACACTACCCTGATGCAAGAAAATGGCTAAGTAGCAGAACATGGAATGGGAGAGGCAGAGTCTGCTCCGTATTGTTGTACGTACTAGGTTAATGAATGTACGTGACCAGAATCTCCGAGAGGTTTCACCCTCACGAAAGTTTTAACCCTTCACCGAGGTGATTGGGCAAATTAGTTCGGGCCTGCTGGTGGTCGCAGCCGACCCGACACCCGCATAAAGTTTCTCCCCTTCTGGGAGAATCATTGTTGATAAGAGCTAGAGTGGATTTGCCCCTTCGAACCGCCTTCTGTGGAACTGTGTGAGGAGAATGGACCCTCAAAAGTCGGAACCGTGCGCTAAAAACCGACCCTACAAGGTCGGAAGTGTGACTGGAACCAACCCTCAAAAGTTGGGACCGTGTCTGGAACGCACCTTAAAATATCAAAACCTGTTATTGAAAGCAACCTTCACACCCTCAAAAGTCGGAACCGTATTTGTAGTCAACCTGGTCAAACAGAGCCGTCCCGTATAAAGGTTCCCCGAGCTTACCGGCATCCAAATGCCATCCAAGAGTTGGACATTCGGAAGCCGTACTAAGGTAGCCTATCTTATCGCAATTGCTGTTAAGTATAAAAATTGTTAAGACACGAGAACACTTGAATTGTTAAATCTGAACTAAGCCTAATATAAAAATACTCTATTCTCAAAGTTTTAGGGTGTTTCTTTGGGCCAACCCTGAACCGAGCGAGCTTAACCTCAGCCGTTAGACAAAAACCACATCACACTGCGACGAGAGCAACGATGATCATTCGCTAAACTTGACTTCTTGTTTTAGCTAAATTTTTAAGAGACTAACTACTGTTGCTTTACATGAATTTGTAAATCCAAACGCCACCTTGTAGTATAGATATAGTCATAACAATTCCATAAGGCATACATCATACTCATTCGTGTACACTAAATAAAATTATTTAAACCCGACTGACGTAATTTAGCCCATAATACTGGCAATCGGAAGACAAAACACAACTGCCAATGACATTCTCTTACAACAATGAATCTATTATTACCATCAATTGTAAATAAAATGCCTTGAGCCAGGTAAATCAAAAGTAGTTAGATTTCAAAAAAAGTGTTATGTACAGCAAATAAATAATGCATGTTATATTAGATACATATCCTAAAAAAAGAAAACTAACGACATTAAGCGAATTCCAACCTTTAATGCATGTAAATGGATCTACGCACTACCAAAAGGAATAGCATGCTATCATCATTTCAGAATAAGGTAAGTAGGAATACCTACTGAAATATGTAATTTTCATCAAAGGTTTCTTTGCTCGTCATTGCCATAAATAGGTCAACAATTTGCATGTGATGCTTACACTACACAAGTACCTTAAAATGCAACTAACATACGACTAAATATAGAACTTTGTGGGCGGTGTAAGAAAGGTGTAACAAACATAGTTTTGAAAATATTTTGAACAAAATGCATTTCAGTTGCAATGTCATAACTAGTGTCTAAATTTGGAATGTTAATTGAATAGAAAATCAAGGACGATGTACAAATATCAATGACAAGCTAAGTAACCACACCATCAATATACGTAGAAGAGCGCTAGTGAGCTGTATATGGTGTTACATTCGGGATGGACCTAGAAACCAATTGTGTAGATAGATGGTTCTACCTGATATTTCGTTTGCACTAGACCCAAATGAGATACTTCAAATGACTCATTTGAAAAGGTTTACATTATATTTATCATATTTTGTTTTGATAGTTTAAACAATATACAGTTGCGGTCGATTTTCAGCTGGCGCTAGCAGCGGATTCGCACCAAAATCGATCTAGGTTTTTTTTAACAACTTACTACTAATTCGATGGTTTGGTCACGTAGTGCATATGCCCTCAAACCGGCTTCCAAGGTATGTCATGATGCCGTGCCATCAGGTAAACGATCCCTCGGTAGGCTTAGAAATATAGTAGATAGTTGGATCAAGTCCGACATTTCTCCTAGAACCGTCAGGGATTCCTCCTGATAAGTTGGACTAAATGGCGGAGGATCGAGAATGATGGAGAGTCCATCTGTATGATCGGAGAAGGAAACATTTTATTCAAAGACCTGAGCTGAACCTACTCTACCGACCCTGCATGTTTTCTCCTTCATTCAATGCTCTTTGCAATGATTTTTTGTAAAGAAAATTGTGGTTTTTTTCATTTTGTAGGTTAAATTGATAACGAAATCAATTTAAATCGGGTTATAGCGATATTGATATTGTATGCGTATACATCAAAATTCCGAATGTAAGCGTATACCATATAGCTACAAGAAGTTCGCTAAGAATGAATTCTCATAGCAAAGGGAACGGGCAAGGCGTTTGAAATGCGCCTCGGTTCATGAATCTCCTACCAGACCTGACTCTGAGTGAAGGTCAAACTTTCAACACAAAATAACCAAATGAAAATAATGATAAAAAAAGGAGTATGTCTGAGTTTGCTCTTTTTAGGGTTAATAGAGGCCATCCAGTCGAAAACTGGGAAAAACGAAAGTTTTACTATCGTTTTTAATTTGTTCAATAAAATATACTAGTAAGTGCTCCATAAGCTGCTTAAAAACTGGAAGTCATTCCCATCAACCGTGTGACTCATACTAAAAAAAAATATCGACTTTTAAAATCATTTAATACACATTCCAAGCATGCGACCGATACCCACAGTACAGCTAAACAATATTAAAGAATTTTCCTTTCCCCATTCGAATTACAAAATTTTTTAGATAAGAAACATAGCAAACATCCATATCTGATAACTGAAATCATCAACCAAAATAAAAACAAAGTATGACGATGACTTTTACATGGGGGGAATCTGACATACAAAATTTCAGGTTTATCGCACCTGCTGATAAGGTATGGGAGCTAAGTTCCCCCCTTACTCACTTAATTGCAAACACTTTCGATATGTTGGGTACGTTTCAATATTTAATACAAAAGGCGTGACTGCATTAACTAGCCTTGGCCGTCTGATGTAAGAAATATGAGGACCGACCTTAAGATAATTTAATTTGCTAATCAATTATAGAAAGGGTTGTTATATAGAGATACATACGATACATTTAATGGAAGCATACAGTTCTAAAAGCTCTGAATGAATTTGTACTTTTTTTTTTAAATGCGATAAGCTATCATATCTGCGTACCTAAAATAATATTATTCAGGCTTATGTCCCAATAACCTGCTACACTAGAACTCAGAATAGGAAAATATTCAGGCGAAATGATAAAAAATACAATAATTGTCGGAAGTCTGGCAAGTAGCTTGTAATAGGTGTGGCGAATGATACTATGCACGTACGGATGCATTAGTGTGGAGCGCAAAATACGTACGTCAATTTGAAGATGGCTTTGCGATATTATGTAGTAATAGCGCATAGTAACGTGTGAAGTAAATAAAGGGATTTTTAAAAATGATAATTGGTTTTTAATTGGTCACTACCTCGTTAGTAGTTGCTTCCTCTCTTGAAATATGCGTGTTCGGATTTGAACTTCAGAGATATTTTCAGAATTTTACTTCACAGGCTTCACTAATTACCCCTAGGAGTAAGAACTAGTTGAACGAGTATTTAGACTAGGAGGACGTGTTTCATCTATTAAAATCGACAGTAGCAATGGAATTTAAATGTCTTGCAATCTTTGGCAGGGGTTTAAACAGTGAGATGCTTTTTACGCATCATGAATGTCCATAACGCAGACTATACATCGTCAGTGGTGTTTATGTGCTACTGTTCATTAGAGATGCCATCAACTCCGACCACAAAGGGCAAAAAAAAGGGAACGTATCGAATAAAGTGAGAAAAGAGAGCAAAATTATAAATGATGAACTCCTCTACAATTGAATAGTAAGTGTACAAGTTGGAGTATAGGGGGCGTTTCTTGGACGTTAGGACAAAAGATTACAAGATGTTCTACTACGGAACGGAAAAGTCTAAGAACGGAATCGGTATCATCCTTGCGGCAGAGCTACTTGGAAACGTCTTGAGCATTTCGAAGTCCAGCGACCGTTTGATGTCTCTCAAACTAGTAATACAAGGAGAGGTGTGGAATATTGTCAGTGCATATGCTCCCCACGATGGGTACAATCAGAGAGATAAAGATGCATTTTGGCTAGATTTTCACAATCTCCTTAAGAACATCCCAAAGGAAGAATTTCTGTTTGTTGGAGGAGATTTGAATGGATATGTCGGGAAATCAAACGAAGACTATGAAGACTGCCATGGAGGACTAGGATATGGCACCAGGAACCTTCCTGGTGAAGACATCCTAAGCATGTGCAAATCACACGGTCTTATCGTGTTAAATACCATGTTCATCAAACAAAGCCGACACCTGATCACTTACAGCAGTGGTGGAGATGAAACTCAGATTGACTACCATTTGGTAGCCAGTTTCATGAAGCCTCGGGTAAAAGATTGCAAAGTGATCCTGGGAGAGGCAATCGCTCGGCAACACCGTCTCCTACTAACAGAAATTTTTATGAAAACACCGAAGAAAAGCAAACAAACAAGGGTCTCTGAGAAAATCAAGTGGTACAATCTGGACAAAGAAAAAGGCGAAGCTTTTGTTTTCGTAATGCAAAATTACCTCTCTCACGCCATCAACGGAGCTGAGGATGAAGAGTGCAAAGCACAAAATATGTGGGATTCCCTACAGCGAACTTGCTTAAAGAAGGCCAAATCACTGCTAGGAGCTTCAAAAGGCCACCATCAACACGCCAAAGAAACATGGTGGTGGAGTGATGAAGCTAAGAAAGTGATAAATGAGAAGAAAGCGGCTTTCAAAGCTTGGTCAAAGTGCCCCTCTAATAATAATGACGAAAAAGCTCGCCTCGAAATGGAATACAGATGCTGCAAGAAAAAAGTGAAGAAGAAGAGCGCCCAGCTTCAAGCAGAGAGTACGGAAGGCCTGTATCGGGAGCTGGAGAAAATATTTTCCCCGGTTGCTGATGCAAACCAGGCTATCCAGGAGCTGCGAAGACACAATATGAACAAGAGCGCCACTATCTTCAAAATAGCCGCCCAAAGAAGGAAGAATGCTCAGGAGATTCGTTCGCCAAAGTTCATTAACAATGCTCATGGCCAGCTTCTTGTGGATGACGACAAAATTCTGCAGAGGTGGCGGCAGTATTGTGAAGAGCTTTTGAATGAACAGTTTCCTCGGCTATACTTTCCAAGAGCCACCCCTAACTGTGAAGAAATAGCCGACATTACAGTCGAAGAAGTTAGTGAGGCGGTCAAATACTCCAAAAAACGAAAAGCGGTTGGGCCAGACGAAATACCCTCTGAGTTCTGGAAAAAGATGGGATACATCGGGTTCAGATGGCTCAGAATTCTCATCTCCAAATTCGTGAGAGGTGATCCAATGCAAAATCAATGGAGGGAAAGTTACCTCCTCCCTGTATACAAAGGGAAGGGTGATACGCGAAACTGTGATAACTACCGTTCGATCAAGCTGATGTCACACACCATGAAGATCGTTGAGCGGGTATTAGGTGGCCGACTGCGAAAAATAATACGGCTATCTGATGATCAGTGCGGGTTTGTCTCGGGTAAATCAACCACAGATGCAATCCAAAGTATAAGGATCATAATGGAAAAACATCGTGATTCCTTAAGGGATTTGCATATTGTATTGGTTGACTTTGAAAAGGCATTCGACAGACAACCACGAGATCTGATATGGGTGGCGCTAAGACATCGAGGGGTTCCAGAAACCTATCTACAGATGATCATGGACATGTACGAAGGAGCAAAGACAAGAGTAAGATGCCCCGCTGGAGTAACCGAAGAGTTCCCAATCAAAGTCGGGGTGCACCAGGGAAGCGTTTTATGTCCTTTGCTCTTTATTACAGTCCTTGATTATCTGCTTGAAGGTAAAGTGATGGACCCCAAGGTACATCAGTTATTCTTTGCTGACGATGGAGCCATCATAAGTGAGGATCCTACATCCCTGCAACGAGCACTTGATGTGTGGGTGGACGTTTTGGAGGGAAATGGGTATCGCATTAGTTCAAAAAAGACAGAGTACTTGTGCTGCCCGTTCTCTGATCAACTCAGGCCTATTCCAGACATTTATTTGAATGGAACAGTGCTTCCCAAGTGCGAAAAGTTCAAATATCTGGGATCTATGATCAATAGCAAAGCAACTTGTGATGACGACATCAATCATCGTGTAAGCGTAGGGTGGATGAAGTGGCGAGAAAATTCCGCTATATTCTGTGACAGAAAAATGCCCCCTAAGTTAAAAGGAAGGCTCTACACCGCAGTTGTACGTCCAGCGCTCACATACGGTTCACAATGTTGGACGATGTACAAAAAGTATGAGAGTAAATTAACGGCAGCTGAGATGAAGATGCTTCGCATGACAGCAGGAGTGACCAAGCTTGATCGAATAAGAAGTTCAAAGATCCGTGGAAGCTTTCACATCAAGGAAACCATCGTACAAAAATTAGAGCACGACCGGCTCAGCTGGTATTGCCACGTTCAAAAAAGAGATCATTTGAACCCTGTAAAAAAGGCAATATCTATGCACGTTCCAAAGACATCGCGATGTAGGAAAGGCAGGCCTATAAACGCCTGGATCAGACAAATGCGACGACATCGGCATTTCATTGGCCTCAGTAACCGAGTGATCCAAAATCGGCAGGCCTGCCGACATTTTCTGAGGTCAAATAGGCGAACCCCACAGGCGGATCAGTAGAAATGCGGTGAAGTGGGAGGGCTGTGATCCCTTGTTTTCGGATCATAGCCTCGCTGATAAAAGGAAGAAGAAGAAACGAGTAGCAGTGTAGCACGGACACTCACCATTTTAGAAATGTTCTCATTGTAAAGTTGAAATATCTCACGGCTGTGAATTAATTTCAATACACGACATCTAAGTTTTAAGGAATTATACACACTTTACGGAAGTAAGGCGAATAGACATGTCACCGAAAAATACGCCCTTAACGAACGGAATGGCAGTAATGAAAGACTTACACATAGAGGCCTGCAGCACCAATCGCCTTATTATAGGTAGCCCCATGTATAAGCACTAAGCCTGCCATGTTCAGAAACTCTTAATTAGCAAACTACATGCTAGCCCATATTCGGCTTTTTAAAACTAAAACCAATCTACGAGGACCCAAGCACATAGTCGACATGTTAAGAAATGCATTCATACAGGATGCCAATCGTTTAGTAACTATCTTGGTCAAGAAGCAGACACTATCTCATAAGTTTGAAACTGAAAGGTAGAAAACGACTTTCTAGCACACTACCCTAGAGTAACCCAACCGAACGAATATTAGAAATCAAAAGCGAATCAAAAAATCACAGAAAATGTTCCTCAACTATTTCAGACACCATCCATGGAGTAAGTCTACACTAAAACTTAATATTATCTGAGTTCCAAACCACTACACCAAAAATAACCCCTTCTCGCGTTTCCAACGTAAGACGTGCTATTGCATTACACGGTGTCTCCACGAGCCATGAGTCATGCTTGGGCATATGTCGGACATCTGTCAGACGATGCCCAGGCAGCTGCCATATTTTAATGGGTGGGCAGTTCATGTCTAAACATTTCACTAAAGATGCAACTAATTTTTGCACAACTGCCAAATAAAGAAGAAAAAGAGCAAAGATGACGTCGATTCTGAATAAATCCTTACGTTTTCCACTCGGTTGAGAATGAATTTTGTTCAAAGTGACGTCTCATGCCCAACGTCATGGCAGGCATGGATGGCAAGCCATAAATCCAAACATGTATGTCAGGACATGCAAACATGGAGACATAGTAAGGTCTCCATGAGACATTTTGAAGACATGCATGAGCATGAGTTATGGCTCGTGGAGACACCGTGTTAAAAGAATTAACTTCGGATACGTAGGTTGACATAAAAAAAAAAAGAATAAGATCTCGGGCGGAAGAGTTCAAGAGCAAGTTGCGACCTCTCTTTGGCAGTTGAATCCGTGCTGTTATATGGATGCAGCACTTGGAGAGTGACCACTACTATCACCAGAAAGCTGCAAACGTTCGTTAATAGGTACCTGTTCAATAACTTTAAGATTTTCTGGCCCAAGCGTATCTCTAACGAACACCTTTACAAGAGCACAGGTCAGGAACCAATAGGCAAAATCATCCAACGACGGAAGTGGCAGTGAATTGGTCACACGTTCCGAAAGGGTGACAGTTCCATAGCGAACCATGCTATGCAATGGAACCCTTTAAGTCAGAATGGCAGAAGACCTGGCGGTCCGAGAAGAATATGTCGCAGAACAGTCGAGAAGGAGGCACGGCAGTTGGTGAAAAGTTGGAGAGAGTTGAGACACATTGCCAGAAACCGTACACGATGGCGCGTAGGCGTGGTAGAGACCCTTAGACCTACAAGGGGATACAGGACATAAGTAAGTAAGTCTCTCTGGCAGTTTGGAAATAGCTCATATGAACTCTTCCAAACATACACCATATTAAGGCAAGGAGATGTCATGTGATTTCTTCAGTCTCGTGTTAAAACAGATAGTACGCAAGGCACGAAAGACATAATTTGTCACAAGATCGTCCTGCTGCTGGGATATCGACATCATTGCACGTGAATGGCGGCATCTGTTAACGGGTATAGAACAAAACATCACGGTTGTTCATGTACACACATATGTTATGTAGTTGGTATAGTTGGGGATTTCACTTGCCTCGGAATAAACATCAACTTAGAAAACTTTAGGGTATTTCTTTGGGCTGACCCTGGAGCCGGTGAGCTCACCTCAGCCTTCGACAAAAAAGACCTTTACAATTGGCGCCCGAGCAGGGACCTCTGCAAGAGGTACCACCAGAACCCGACCAACCGGAACCGAAATGAAATTAGCTGTGCCAAGATGAGAGCCAAGACACATCGAGCGAATGGACATCATTGTTCCAGCTAAGAGGATCTGTGAATCTAGGCCCCCAAACAGTAGCACAATGCGTCGTTCAAGCTATTTAGCTTTTTTCTGAGAATTTTCTTTAAAAAATATATACTCGTATTGACCGAGTAAGTGCTCATGTTGTGTGCTCGATCTCAAGAGTTGAGAATGATCGCATTTCGAAAGTTCGTTCTAAGCCAGTCCATGCTTTGATGTTCAAAAAGATGAGAAAACGGTTGCTTACATGAGTATTTTCATTACACAGTTCACATACAGTTGCTTCAGATTTGCGTTGATAGATGTCAGATGTATCGATTTAGTGAAGAGGGTGTCTACTGAACAATGGGAACTGGAAACAAGTGGTAGTACTTTGACGAATGAAGAAAAATTATAATTTTGTTGCACTATATAGGAGACCCGGGGTTTTGAATTAGAGTGGATAAATATATTGGTGAACATCAATCAACTGTAACAAGAGTGATTCAGCAAGTTTCAGAAGAAATCGCTAGCCATGCGAATGATTAGATTGTATTCCCACATATCTATACTTCGGGAGTCTTAAACTCCACAGGCTGGCTCTAGATTGTCCTCACCAACACACATCAACATCCAAGGTCGCATGAACCGCCACTTCTACCTACCTACCTACCATACTTCGGGAGAAATACAAGAAGCACAAACATTAAGGAGCAGTAAGAATGAATTTCCTTATGCGATTGGTGCTCATGAATGCAATCTGGTTCCTATAAAAAACCACCAAACCAATAAAACGAATACGTCAATCGCAAAAGAATCTACTCAATAAATGTGCAAGTTAAGCGAAAGGTAGGGATTGAAGTAACTGTCAGCTAAAGCCAACACACGTAGGCCAATGATAGGTTACCACATAGATCATGGAAAAATGTATACATACCTAGTCCTAAATTCAATTGAAGACTTTAAATATCGGTTTTTAATAGATTACCTAGATCTTTAGCTCCTAGGAGAAGTTTTCTTTTGTGAGAAAGAGGAGGGCATGTATAAAGAAGATGGATAATAGTTTCATCCTCCTCTTTGTCCAAATAGCTTCTACAGGAATCATTTGAGTGCACATTAAACCTTGTTTCATCCTAGCCTATTAGACAAGCCCTAGTGATGACACCTATTGTAATACTAATATGCAATCTGTTGAGAGAAATCAAATTATTAGAGCGTTTCGGATCTAGCTTAGGACAAATCTGTTTCGCCGCTAAGCGCGTTGTACAACTTGTTCACCTAAGTTTTGTTCTCTCGATTGCATTCAGCTTTAATTTAAATTTGCATGCAGAGATTGGTATACCTAAGGTACATTTCCCTGATAAAATGGGCATTGTTATTCCATTTCTGGCGAGTTCATCTGCCTTACAGTTCCCTGGAATATCTCTAGGCCCCAGCACTCAACAAAGATAAATATTAAACTGCTCCGCCATCTCTATGAGAGACGATCGGCAATCTAGAGCTACTTTAATTATTTAATTATAATAAAAGAAAAGGATTCGAAAGACTTGACTGCTTTTGAAAAAGATGCGGATATCTTTACAGGATATCATATTTTTCTTAAGACAAGATGAGACTTCTTTAAACGCTATTATTTCTGCCTAAAAAACACTACAATGATTTGGTAGATGGGAGGAGAGACTGAGATTAAGCATATCAGAGAAAACACCTCCATCTACCCCATCACTAGTTTTTAATCCGTCGCGTTGCTGTAGAAGCAAAATCTATCAGAATTTAAGTTTGTTGGCCAGGATCCGTCCACGACTCCCGTACTTTAAAAAAACCTCCTTCTTATTTAATCATATGAATAATAATTCATCAGCAATACAACTCCCCGATGAAGGATATGGGATTACTCCTCGGTTAATGACACCATCTAAACAAACAAGTACTGATGATGAACGTAATTTTGACGCTGTTTAAACAAAGAATAGCTATGAATTTCAGCAAAGCATCCGTCTTCCTTGCCTTAAACATTGGTAGCCGCAAATTATCCAGCAAAATTCAACTTTCTTTAAATACCTTCACCGAAAATGAATTTAGTTGATCCGGCTGATTGTTAAAAACAACACTTTTGGATGCCAGTTTTGCTGCTAAAGTCTACTCACTGCACAGAAATTGCTTACACAGCTAAGTTAGACGGAGAGCTTTAAGATCGATCTCACATCCATCAAGTCAACGCCGCTTATAACGATCTCATTTTTTTTCCATATAAAACTGAGTCCGAGTTCAGCTCTGCTGAATCGATCTCACTAGGTGAGGTCAAGCTTGTTAGCTCAGTCTCTGAGATCTTGCTCATCTTTTTGCATGCGACCCAGTCAGGGTTATCGTAAATAAAGTTTCCCTCGGATTTTGTTCCCCCGAAAAAAGATTAGGTGTCGTCATAAAAGAGGAAGTAATTCCCCGGAAAAGAAATAGGTATCATGAATGACACTTCAAAAGAGTTTTCAACGCAATGGCCGAGATCTACTATTTTTCCCCCGATGAATTGTTTACCTTTTTTTAAAGGTTCCTAATCTTTGTTCAGGGGAAAAATTCCGAGGAAAAACTTATTCACCATAACCTTGAATGTCTGGCGGCATTAAATCTCCAAGGGAATAGAAGCTGCCATAATTGCATCTGACCGCAAGAAACCAACAATTGTACGAGTTTACTCCGTTAAAGAAAAAAATTGCACTGCCTTGAACTAAAAGAATAGAAGAAGCTCATTAGCACTCTCTAATTCGCGAAGCAGATTTAATTGCAATAAACTCTCCCGAAATGACTGCAGATTTGTTGCTAAAAGCAATACAATCCATAACATCCGTTAAATTAGAAAACAACTACAAATTTAGACAAAGGGTCAACACTTCTTTGTCTACAATCAATTAAACCATAGAACCGTCTCACTATTTGCTTCTCTTTTAGCTGACAAATAAGAGCGTAACATAAACCCGTCATTACGTATTTAACTCATTATGTCATTAATCCCATAAAAAGAAACCAAAATAAGTCCGATAACAAGAAAGTGCAATAAACGAACTCAAAATGGATAGAGTAGACTAGAAAAAAAAAGCTGCTATTATCGATTTCGTTCGGCACAAAAGAAAAATCGATAATCTCAAAGCAAAATGAACAATAAGACGCAATAGAAGAAATTTATCATAAAATTAAATTGATTTTCCACACAAAAGTAATGCCTTCCCCGTACAGCACCCATGAGTGTTTGTGGAGTAGCAACTCCTGAGTTAGATATCTAAATTGAATCTTGCAATCGTACACTCTTCATCTTGGTTTTGATATTCAAGTGTCCAAATGAGAAATATGCGCACACAAAGATAAAACCGGCAACAACAGAAGGGATAAGGATAAATAAATTCACTCACGTCCTGTAAACAATCAGTCAGTGAGTCAGAAATCAATTACGTTTCCTGTGCTATCTGGCATTGCATGCAAATGACCAAAATCACTCATGCGATCGCATGAAAATGAAATCTCCGCACATACACGATGCTACCGAATTGCTTTGTATCTCATTTGTCAACATAATACAAATGTAAACAGGACCGAAAAATCACCGAAGGTCAAAAACATGTGAAAACATCAAAATACTGATGCGAGACTGGTGTGGGCGGGTCGACCGACCCCCAACACCCGCTCTGTAGTCGATATGTATCGTCACACACCGGTCGACAACAAATTCGGAACGGATACATTCTTTTTTCTTTTTTGTATCCACTCGTATGTGAGATACAGTGTGTGATTTTTTTTCCATTCCATGCAAATATAATGCAACTGGCCAATCTGTACAGGATACACAACGTGTATCCTTTTCTGTCAATTGGGAAATTTGTTTTCATGTTGTACTATGTCGTCGTGGTCGTCTATACAAATATCTCTATTCTATTCTTATTCTTCTTTTTATCGTTTTTTTCTTTTTTGTGAAAAACTTTGTCAATTTGTTGAAGGATTTGCACTGGAACCGTAGTCATCATCCACTAGGACATTTCAATTCAAAGTCGTAACGTCTGCAACTCTAACCAACCAAATCGAAATTGAAAATGCACCAAACTGTATACTAATGACTGTGTGGTGTGCTTTAAAAAGTTTTTGCGTTTACGTAAGTTGTTCGCACGTAGTACATATAATCCTCTCTAGAAAAAAAAAATAAAAATACTTCCAGTTGCACTTATGGGAAAAGGAGAATTTTTATAAAATAAACTTCTAACCACGAGCCGCTTAACCGAAACTAAGTCGCGGTAATTTGAAATTCGAAAAAAAAACAAAACTATTTGAAAAAGCAAATAAACTTCGTCAAAGCAGATAAAAACAAATTTTCGAATTAAAAAGCAAACAAACACAAAATAAATTATAAAGAAGCGAAAACGTTTCTATCGAACAAAGGGTAAGTTATGACTAACTAACGTAGCCAGTGATAAGTAACGCGAAACACCTTCGATATTCACGATAATACAATGGAGAATGTGTGCATATGTATCTAAGTATGTATCTGTGAATGGAACTGATATAATTTTAGTACATGTCATCAAGTGTTTGTGGTCGCTTCTCTTCCTATTCATTGTCCGGGTATACGACGCGTACTCTTTTGTGTGGAAGCTCTCGAGAGTTCATTTGGAATTTCGTACCGTTGTACGACCCTCTCTCAATTTATTGTGGGAGCACTCAAGTTTTGCGAAATTTTAATTAAATCTGAGGCACACTTAAGAAAGAAAGTATTCGGTCATTTGATTGAGTTGTCGATGATCTAGATACGAGTAAATTAAGAAACATAAGCACATGTGTCTTGGAAAAAATCCACGAACATAAAATCTTCTTCTTCATTGATTTCAAAGTTGCCTATAATAGCGTGTATAGAGACGAGTTATACAGAGCCATATCTAGCCTCGACAACCCTGCCAAGCTCGTCCGTATGTGTAGGATGACGATGGAGAACTATCGCTACTTCATCAAAGTCTATAAGAACACCACCGAACCGTTCGATGTCAGGAAAGGTCTTAGACAAGGTGACGCGCTACTTGAAAGAATTGTATGAAACACACAAGCCAACACCAGAGGTACAATCTTTACAAGTCTGTACGAATACTCGCTTACGCCACTGACATTGACATAGTCGGAAGAACTCAGGGGACTGTCAGTGGGGCGTCTGCCAGTATTGAGTCAGAGGTGACAGAGATGGGTTTAGTTTGATTAATGAAAGCAAAACAAAATATATGCTGTCTACAAAAAAGAACACTCAACATCGGTGTCTTGAGCAGAACGCTGCAATAGACAGATATTTTGAGGTAGTTACTAGGACTTTATCTACCTAGGCTCTACGGCGAACTTCGCAAATGACAACAGTGGGGAGATCAAACGAAAAATTACTCTTGCCAATCGCTGTTTTTATGGGCTGAGAAGGCATTTAAGTAACAAAGCCCTATCTCGAACTACTAAGGTAACTCTATAAGGCACTAAGCATCCTAGTTCTGCTGTCACTACGCGCGAGGTTCCGAGTTCGAATCCCAGAAAACACCAAAAAGTTTTTTCACGGTCCCACCTCTCGCGAGCGTCTGACAAACATCCGAGAGTATTATTGTCCCGAAAAAGCTTCTCAAAACAAATTGCCCTTCGGATACGGAACTAAACTGTAGGCCCCTTCCATTCGCATGAAAAAAAGCTAGGCCCTGGCACTTAAAGAGCTGTTGCGCCAAATATTTATTTATTTATTTATCCTAGTTCTATTATATGGCGGAGAGGCATGTACTGTGTCAAAATCGAAGGATGCCCTTCGTTACTTTGGACGAAAAATTTTTCGAATGATCTTTGGTCCCGTTTGCATAGACGGTGAGTGGAGGAGAAGGTACAATGCCGAACTACCACCTTGATCAAAAAGTTCCCGGAATAAAAACCGTGTGGCGCTCCCATCGTTCCGATTTGATTTCTGTTTTCTTTGTTAAGTTGGTACATCTGTTATTGATATTCCCTATAAATCTTAGCGTCATAGCTTGACATTTGCAAAAGTTACGTAGCCAAGAGTACATCTATCTCTGTGTGTGTTGGCGATTTTTTACAATTTTAGAAATGGATTTAAATTTGCAACAACGAACTTGTATTAAATTTTGCGTAAAAAACGGATTTAATGGTGCGCGAACGTTGGAAATGTTGGAAAAGTTTTTCGGCAACGATTCTCAGAAGAAAACGGTCGTTTACCAGTGGCACGAGCGGTTCAAAAGTGGTCGTGAGTCAATCGAAGATGATGAACGCAGTGGCAGACCATCGACATCGAAAACCGACGAAAACTTTGATAAAGTAAAAGAAATGTTGGTCAATAACCGCAAATTAACCATCAGAGAGATAGCGGAGGACTTGAACATTGCCCATGGATCCGTCCAAGATATTTTGGTTAATGATTTGGGTTTCCGTCGTGTAGCAGCAAAGTTGGTGCCAAAAGACCTCAATTTCATGCAAAAAAGAGACCGTGTTGACGTCGCAAAAGACATGATTTTTTGACGAGAAATGCAACAAATATCATCCAACAGCCACCGAATCCACCTGATTTGGCTCCCTGTGACTTCTTTCTGTTCAATCGAGTTAAAAAACCATTACGGGGAACGCGTTTCAGCAGCCGAGAGGAAGTAATGGAAAAATCGCAGGAAGCACTGATGGGCATACCGAAAACTGAATATAAAAAAATGTTTCGAAGATTGGATCAAGCGCTGGCATAAGGGTGTTGCAGTCGATGGGGATTACTTTGAAGGGGACAATATAGATTTAGATGAATAAACTTGTATTTTTAATTTTCTGAATAAATTCCGGGAACTTTTTGATCAAGGTAGTATATGGCCTACACATTGACATCGACTTAGTCAGAAGAGTTCACATACAGCAACTAAGATAGTTAGGTCATGTAGAGCGGATGGAGCCCAATGTTTGGCGTGCGCAGCTGAAGGCAGCTGGCTCGTTTGCGGTTTGTTGGTTGAGGCCCGACTCCACTCCGGACTGTAACGCCACCTAAGTAAAGTAAGTTGCATACTCCGTGGGTGGCGTCCGACCTGGTTGAGAAGCGATTTGTTTGCCTTGTTATTTAATTCGCCGTATTCCTTTCGGACATTTGCTCTATTACTCTAGGAAATGTCAGGAAAAATTGAATGGATGTGGTTGCTACTTTAACTGACATTCTACCCCTTAACACATTGACTGCCATGGCTATCAAATATGATTGCCAGTGGATGCCTTTGCTGTTTCCGTGGGTGCCTTTGCTAACCAACATGACACGGTCTCTATTTGTTGGTTCGTGTCTAAAACAATGCAGGTAATGAGAAATTTATTTTGAAATTGGTTTGGCAGTCAATGTGTTAATTACCATTTCGACAACTATTGGGTGTGTTAAACTGTAAAGGAATTGCTGGGATCTAAATGTCCCTTTCGCTCTAACGCAGCGCAACGCAGACTCTAAACTGTTGTTGGCGTGTAGATTAGACAAAAAGTATTTTGTCATAGCACTACGAATCACAAAGCTTAGGCATTCTACTGCATACGACTATCTCTCATATTCGCATTGCAGCCACCCCAGAGGGTAGAATCGAGCTCGGGTCCCTATACCGCATGAAGATAAGAAAAGTCCAGCGTAGCGTGAGCCGTGACAAAACAAATACCATCAACACACTAGCTGAACAAGCCGAAATAGCGGCAACCAGATACGATAGCAGATCCGTGTACATAATCACCAGACCTGATAGGTGGTCACAGCTTGCGCCAATACCCGATGAAGAGTTTGGAATGGGTCTCTGCTGATTTCTGATGAGGACCAACTAAGGAGATGGAGCGAACACTTTTTAACTGTTTTAAACAGCATGATGGACAAAGGTTTGGCCTAGAATCAAACCGAGTTGTCCGACGACCAAAGTCCAGAATTCGCATCTTGCCTCCCAGTAAGGATGATTAAAGCACACAAAACAAACAAGGCGGCAGGACTTTACGGCCTTCCCGCGAAGCTCTATAAGGCTTTGCCCGCAATAACTGCGGACCGACAGCATCCATTAGTGGACAAAGTTTGAAACAGCGAAACCTTCCCTGAAGAATGGAGGAAATGAATACTTGTCAAACTCCCAAAGAAAGGCAACCTAACAGAGTGTGAAAATCGGAGAAGCATTTGCCTGCTCCCTGCAGTTGCAAAAATAATAGCCAACATAATCCTCGAACGTATTAAAGAACATCTAAAAAGTACCCTCGACATTGAACAAGCAGGTTTCCAGTTCCGGATCTTCCTGCGTTGACCATATTAATACCATCGTCGAACAATGCGTCGAGTATAGATCTCCGCTACACCTGCTGTTCATTGATTATAAAAAAAGCATCCGATAGTATAACGGAGAGTTTACATGGCATGCCTTACGCAGGAGAAGCATACAAAAAAAAAAAAAACAATGGTGACTATTATAAAAGCATGTTATGAAGGAGCGAAACGTCATGTGCTGCGCAGGGATAGGTTGTCGGAAGAATGCGGTGATCAGCGATGTGTTTTGGAGCGCTCTGTCGACAAGAAGTGGCAGAATCCAGTGGAGCCTTACAATCTACCTCAAACACGTCGACTATCCTGACGATGTTTGCCTACTATTGAATTGCCGTACTATAGAATTATGGACATGCACCAAATGACCACTGGTTTAGTGGTGGAGGAACAATTGGTAGGCTTGAGGATTAACTTCACCAAAACTAAAATCCTAAGTCTTCCTTCGAACTCATCAACAACTCAGATCAGGGCTGGCAATGGTGTAGTGATAACGTCATCAACTGCAACGCTAATGGTTCATGGTTCAAATGCTGATGTCAGCAAGCATTTATTTATTTCTCATGAAGCATATAAAGTCAGCCAGATCAATTGTAAAAGCTTGTATGCATATGCTTGTATGCACGGCTGGAAAAATGGTTGGATGATTGATTGCTGGGCAAAAGGTCGAGAGAGTAGACGACTTCTGTTACCTTGGAAGTGTAGTCTCAATTGACGGTTATATCGAATTAGACGTTAGTAGCCGCATATCTAAAGCTAAGACTGCATTCGTTATGGTGTCTAAAATGTGAAGAAGCAGTGCAATCAGCTTAACACCAAGTTGCGACTGTTCCGCTTTAACCTGGAATCGGTACCTACTATTATATGGCTGCAGTACCTGGAAAGTAACAGTCTATGTCATAAGCTTTTGCTAATCGCTGCCTAAGAAAAATATGATGAGGGTTCTAGCCAAATCGTATATCAAACGTTCAGCTTTATAAGAAAACGGGCCAAGAACGTATAGATGTGATGATATAAAAGTGAAAGTGGCATTCGATTGGTCACATCCTTTGTAAGGACGAAAATTGTATTGCCTGACAAGCCGTGCAATGGAACCCGCTAACACAACAATAGCAAATACGTATACAGGGAGGTCCTCATATGTCTCGTATACAGGGAGGTCCTCGTATGCCGCGGCGTAGAACAGTCGAAGAGGAATCTCGACAACAGGAAAAGAGTTGGTTGGAGCTGAAACGCATTACCCGGAACCGAACACGATGGCGCGTAGTCGTGCTTGATGCTTTTTTTTTTTTTTTTTTTCTTTTAAGGTAAATAGGGAGGAAGGCAGAGAATGACCCCTGGAGCACTGCGACCTAAAAAGGTCTTTTGTGCTATCCCCTGGTTAGTTGCTTGATTTTGTCCACTAGCTGAAATCAAGTTAAATAATTAAGCTAAGAATTGTAACGACGTGACATAATCCACCACCACAGAAGCGATCATCCACACTCTACGCACACCTCACTAAACACCTAATTCGGAGGCCGCCATCTGTTGGCAGGTAGCGAAACCGCGAATATTCTCCGAATCCTCAGTCGAACAAGAGGAAACGGAGGAGAGGGAGAATAGTATAATATGAGAAAAAGCAAATACAAAGGTCGCAGACGAGAATGTGGAGGAAATTTTGCATTGGCTCATGATTCACATTTTCGTCTTGCGGGATTTTTCCATAAAGGAAAGTGGATGAAGTCAGTCGAGAGAGTCTGCTCAAGCGTGGTACTACCAATCCAGAGTACTTTTGACAGCCTCTCCAGGAATTGGTCTTACGACTTTCCACCGATTTTTTTCTGCCTTCACCTCGGTGATTGGGCAATAACCCACGGGTCTGCTACTAGCTATAGCCGGCCCGTCCGATAGGTTTCTCCCCTTCTGAGGGAAACAAACCGATTTAACCACAGCGGATTTGCCGCCCTTTGTTAAGCTACTTCCTAAGCCTGCCCTAAGTGCGGACTGGGTCACAGCACGCCTGCCCTAAGTGCGGACGGCTATTTTCCAAGCCTGCCCTAAGTGCGGACTGGATCCCTCCTAAGCCTGCCCTAAGTGCGGACTGGGTCACAGTACACTTGCCCTAAGTGCGGGCGGCTACTTTCCAAGCCTGCCCTAAGTGCGGACTGGATCCCTCCTAAGCCTGCCCTAAGTGCGGACTGGGTCATAGCACGCCTGCCCTAAGTGCGGACGGCTACTTTCTAAGTCTGCCCTAAGTGCGGACTGGATCCCTCCCAAGCCTGCCCTAAGTGCGGACTGGGTCATCGCAAGCCTGCCCTAAGTGCGGACTGCGACCTTCAAAGCCTGCCCTAAGTGCGGACTGAAACTCCTTCGAGACGACGCACCGAACCGAGCCAGACAACAGGACGCATAACCCCGGCCCGTACCAGAACCAGCAGCAGGACGACGATAGTTGTAAGCGTATTAGTGCTATTATTAAGTATAAAAATTGTTAAGAAATAAATCCGAGAAATAAAGTACCTCTTTCCCAAAGTCTAGGGTGTTCCTTTGGGTTAACCCTGGGGCCGGCGTGCCCACCTCAGCCTTTGAAGAAATATACCCTCACAGAATAGTTCGAGCTGAAGAAGAGGTGACGTCAGAAGGTGTTGTAACGCCTTTATTAAAGTGCTTTAGCCTAAGTCTGACTATGGCCGGGCAATCACAGAGTATGTGATGGTGTCTTCAAGACAGAGGTAGGTATCACAATGGATCTATTTTTGGTCTAAGTGTGTTGGCGATTCTCTGCTGGCAGCCACTTCAACATAACCTAACCAATACAGAGACGGCACGTTTCCGATTGAATACGGCCCATTTTTTTGAGATGGTAGTTGAGAGAGCAATGTCCAGTTAGGAAGTCAGTAATGATCTTAGCATTCTGTTCGCTCATTAATAGAATGCCTCTAGTTCTATTTGCCGGGTTGAGCATTCCAGTGAGAAAGCATTTGTTCGCGTTCCCAGTGGAGTAGCGGAGTAGCTCTATTTTAATCTGGCTGGTGGGTAAACCGCAGAAGGGTTCAGGTCCAATGTAAGCAGATTGGGCACCTAGTCTGGCTAGCTTATCAGCCGCTTCATTACCAGCTTGATTCCCTAAAACCCATAAAAGGACACAGGATTTAAGTAAGTATTAGAAAAGGCCTTTATGAATATTATTTACAACAAGAACTAATTACAAGTCAGTTAGAAGCAACATTTGCATCGGACTAGTTCGTAATTTATTACAATTGCATTTTAAAATAAATTTTCCAATATTCCTTTCGGACAGAATTGCATCTTTTCAACCCAAAAAATATGCATAAATACATATATTCAAATATTATCAAAATCAGTGACAAGACTTCTGGCCACTACTGTAAATATATTTAGAAAACGATGAACCACATTATATTGATAATTAATACCCTAACACAGCAGGAGAAGTGGGGGCCTTACGGATTTGCTTATCACCTCAAGTGAATGATATTAATGTGCACGAAGATAGCACCGGAACGTACCTTTTTATCAAACGTTTAATAACAGGTGGTTAGCAGGTGTATGTGAGAAAATTCACCCGCGATAATCAACACATAGAGGGCCTAGTTTGTGTGTATACGCGTATTCAGCGCGAGCAAAATTGTGAAATGTAGACAAATATTGATAAATTGATTATTTACTTGCTCTCTCTCTGCGCTCTGTATGTGGTCTGTGGTGGGATAGGCACTGAACAGCAGAATAGCTACGTGAGTTGAATATCTGACTCCCCCTTCAGTTCTCTATTTCATTACGATGTATCGAGCAAAGGGTTGATGATTTCCCAAGAGCACTTGTGTGTGCACAACAGGTATAGAAAGGTAGGTTGGTAGTGATAGGCACAGGTAGAGGTATGTGACCTATTTTTATCGCATCTGATGCCTTTACTATCTGATTGGAGGTGGTAATTGGAGCAAAAATCTCATCTTGGGTTACATAGGGAAATTTTAATCGATCATTTGCTGCGTCGCAGTTATGCGAGATGTACATACTCGTATGTCGGTTCAGAGACACAACTTCAACGTGACAGAGCGAATGTGAATTCGATACCGGGAAAGTGCGTTCGATTAGATTGCTCCGAATGAAAGGATGCCGTCATTTGAAATGGTTATGGGAAATGAATATGTATACTTAGTGATATTGTAACTACGCAATGACATTCGATGATGAAAAAACACATTTTTCTATACAGATTGGGATTATTTTTTATGAGCTGAGCATCATCCTTTGATGTGGCTATTTTTGTTTTTATTGACATTTGCAGCAAAACAGAGCAGCACTCATAGTTTATTGACCCCAAATAAATTTCAAGGAGAATCGATTTACGCGGATAGCAGCAGGTTATTTGGTTGAAGTAATATTTTAAACAGAGTTAAGCATTTTTTTTTTAAATATACTGATACTGTATACTGTAATACATCGATATAAATATGTCTATGCCCATTGTTGAATATTTATAATACAATCTTCGATACTTAGTTGGTATGTTTCTTTTTTTTATATAGCGGATCTATCCACATATGTAAAGGTCCTTAGGGTGCACAGTCCTTATTTATTAATAGAACGTTGCTTATTTTTTTTTTTTGTTCTGCAGGCTATTTTGTTCTCTCACTTCTCTGCTTTTCAAAACACAGAATTGTAAATATTTGTCCGAAATCGGTTGAGTAATTTTTAATCAAGCAGCCAGACAAATGGTCAAATATTTTTCAAAGCAAATTCGGTATACCTACGAGTACATGAGATGTAGATGCAATAACAAAACCAGTTAAAGTTAAGTGTGATACTCAATAAAGTGCAAAATAATATAGGAATTACTTTATTATGCAAAAAGCACAACGTTCCTTGGGTAGTTAGGTTAAATATACTTGCACTTACGTACATACCTCGCATCTAAAGAAATGTCAAGTTCATATTTTTAACCGAAACCGGTATACCCAACCGCTGCGTCACCTAAGATTTAAGACAAATGAGCTGAACATCTTTCTAACTAAAAGCACTCAAAAGACTTGTTAATATTCAGTAAAGAGACTAGTAGTTGGACACAGTAGCTGTATTTTCTTGGTAGGTTATATGCCCTTGGGTAAGAGTTTACGTATTACTCTGCAACAATAAGGTAAGAGTACATGTATGACCTTAGCAAGAATAGATAAATATACCGTCATGGGCGAACCCCACAGGCGGATCAGTAGAAATGCAGGGAAGTGGGAGGGTTATGATCCCTTATTTTCGGATCATAACCTCGCTGATAAAAGGAAGAAGAAGAAGATAAATATACCGTCATAGGTATTAAGGGATGATTAACAGCAGTTTGGTAGCACAGATGATGTGTTACCAATTCATAGAAAATATTGAAAAAGGAAAGTGAATTGAGGTGAAATAAAACCGGTATGCCATTCTCTCATAGTCTAAGAGTCCGCAGTAACTTTTGGATGTGTAAGATAACCAAATTATATGAGTTTTGGAATTCTTATTTCAAAAATAGAACTCTTGAAGGCCTTACTGGGGGCTGAAATGAGCAATGTTATGTTAAAAATGCAATTTTTTCGAAAATTGAAGTAATTGGTTTAACCACTTGAACTAGTTTTCAGATATAGAATATTACTATCTAAACACAAATACGTGAGTGCAAGACGTTTTACAGACGGCCAACCGCTAGCTAGACGCGCTAATATTATGCAAAAAAAAATGTTTTTCAATTAATTGATATGACCAATTATACTTTGTACTAAAATGTAGAGCTGGACTCGCCAAACACGAATATGGTGGTACAAGACGTTTACGACGCAGTCAACTTCCTACCAGACATACCTGTAGGTGGTACTTACTTACCGGTATACTATTGCCGAGACTCGTGTTTGCTCAGAAATATTTTCAAAACCATAAGGAATAGGATCCCAAAGAATACGGGAAGAATTAAGGAAAAACAAATGGGTCAAGCATTGGGACGATATCCCCCAATTAAGACAGGCAAAAGAGCGTCTGGGGAAATACAACCAGAAAAGAAACAGAACCTGCCTAAGAATTAGCTTAATCGACTTCGCATTTTGACGGGCATGTTAACTGGTCACTGTAGACTCAAGGAGCGCCTTAAAAATAGAGGGAGACGGACAGTGCAGATTCTGCAGGGACTTCGCAGAAATACCAGCACACCTTCTTATGGAATGCAAAACACTGTTCTACAAAAGAAGAAATCACCTACATAGGTGCACATACCGAAAATGGCAAGTCTTTCGGATTCAGCGATACAAGTACCATTCATGGATAATGGTTGAGGGTCTTGGTTTCGCTTGAGAGACAGAAGACAGCATTGAGTTTCGGATGCATTAAATTCCACTCTATTGATTGAACCCCATTTGGTTATGCTGTCCAGGTCGGAATTTAATGTGTTAAACATACGTTGTCGTTCCTCTTCTACGGGACGTGAGTTAGGGAACGAATATGAAAAACTGAGAGTACTGTCATCAGCGAAAGAATGGATTGGATTAGAAGTTGCAGACAAGAGGTCATTTATAAAAATGAGGAAGAGAGTCGGAGACAAAACGGAGCCCTGGGGAACACCAGCATTTATATGATGAATTGCAGACTTGAAGCCGTCCAAGACAACCTGTATTGAACGGCCCGAAAGGTAATTTCTAATCCATTGAAGAAGAGACTCATCGATGTCATATGCACGCATTTTCGACAAAAGAGCCTGATGCCAAACTCTGTCAAATGCCTTAGAAATATCGAGCGCAACCATCTTTGTTTCGCCGAAGTGATGTAGAGATTGGTTCCACTTCTCGGTGAGATATGCCATCAAATCGCCAGTGGACCTATTGCTACGAAAACCATACTGCCGGTCATTGAGGAGTTTTCGTGAATCAAGATATTTCATAAGCTGACGATTTATCAGCGTTTCCATGACCTTGGAAAGAAGGGACGTTAGTGCAATGGGTCGGTAATTGGAAGGGGAAGAAGATTCGCCTTTTTTAGGGATGGCTGGACAAATGCTGTTTTCCATCTTCTCGGAAAGAGCCCAGAAGAGTAGGACAGACAGAAAAGCTTACGCAGAGGTTTCGCCAGCGTGGAAGAACACCTATTTAGAACTATGGAGGAGATACCGTCTGGACCAGCGGATTTGTGTATGTTGAGACCTTTGAGTACTCCTGCAACTGTACGAGTGCGAAAGTGGACTTGTCCCATGGAAAATTCGACGCTCTCAAGTACAGGCGGAGACAAAGCACTATCTGGCATGGTGGAGTTCGCTGCAAAGTGAGCAGCAAGCAAATTAGCTTTGTCTAAGGAGCTGACAGCTGGAATGTCATTGTAAATGAGCGTTGGGCAGACGAGACAGAATTTTTAATATTTTCGACGAATGACCAACAATTTTTACTACCTTTGGGACATTGTAGAATTTTTTGTCTCAGTTTCTGGTCATGTAAGAATTTTACACGTCGAATGTGGGCATTGCAGTCACTTCTGGATTGTTTAAACTTCTTTCGGTTTTCCTCAGATTTGTTGGCTTTATAACACCGAAAACTTACCTCTTTCAACCTGATAGCCTCTTTGCAGCTCTGGTCAAACCACGAGTTTGCCTTAGGTTTGATGCTTTTTATTCTGTTAGGGATAAAGGCATCCATACCTAAGCGAATGGTGTCAGAAATCATATCGGCGGCGGCATCCACGTCGCTATCGAGGAAGCATAGCGACCAGTTAAAACTCATAAAGAAACTATTAAGGTCGTCCCAATTGGCTTTCTCGTAACGCCATACTTTTCTTTTGGGAGTTTTTTCTTTAACTGACTGGTCAGAGGACGAGAATTTAGCCGATATGATGTTGTGGTCAGACCGGCCTAGGGGCGCTAACACATCAATGATGTATTTATCAGGGTGTGAGGTAAGAAACAAGTCCAGAGTGTTGGCAAAATGACTTGCAATGTCCGGTATGCGTGTAGTCTCATTTACAAGCTGAGTCAAATTGTTTATTTCAGCGAAAAGTTCAACATACCTTCCTTCAGGTGTTGTCTGGCCAGAATGTCGAAGCCAGTCCGAATTGTGTATATTGAAATCGCCCGCAATGACGATTTCAGTATGAGGATACAGGGAGACAATTCGTGTGATGGAATCGGACAACACATCAAACTCGTTAAAAGTTGAGTTGCTATCCGCACTAGGGCTTCTGTAAATAAAACAGTAGTGAATTATTTGCTTACGGACGGTGAATTTTAGCCATTTGTAATTAAATTCCGGATTGGAGCAGTGGCCATACTGTGGTGGAACTTGGTAAGCTATATCACTAGCTTAAGATACTCCGGTTCATAGTAGCAGCTGGACTGGAGGAAGTGCACTAGACCGAGTATATCATCGACTAGAGCCTTAATTTGGGGGGCACAATAGATCTGCCAAAGGTCGCAGTGCACTTGCACCTCATTATGACTATTATATCTATCTATCCATCTGCACACGAGGATAAGTCATCTACGCTGCAATTAGGTTGGGGCTTAGCCATCTATATATAATATATCAATGGGCTTAATACTAAATGAATGTACTTCTATAATGTGAACTAATTAAAACACAGCCAATTCACATTTTGGAGGTCACATTAGTGTATACATTACAAAACTTCGAAATATTGTTCGTTTTGACATAGGTTATGTTAGGTTAGAGTGTCTGTGTGTATTTAGGCGCAGCACACTCAACAAAATGTATTCATTGAGATACAATAGGACATGCATACATATATGCAGCTATGCTAACTTACTTAATGGAACTAGCCACACTTATGAGTGAATAATGCATTTAACATCTAAATACATATGTATATTCACTAGACCATTGAGGTTGTAGAAGAGAAGCGCTAACAGAAGGTGCAATTTTCTTTTATACATATTTATATAACTGGAAAAGTTTAAAGGAAAGGGAGAGTAGGGTCTTTCTCCCCTTTGTCCCTTTAAAAACTACAAAAATGTTTAAAAATATGCAAAACCTGCTGATATGTGCTTTACATGCGTTTTCTCAGGGTTGGTCATTGAATCATATATTTTCGGTCAATTAATTGTATTTTTTTCATACCAGCTTAGAGAATAATCATAGCAGAGTTCGTTTATTAATTTTATACTGGAACAAACAAAGTAAGTTTTAGATGAGCAATAACAGATATTAAAAGAATTCAAATAAGTTGGTCTATTTTACCACCCTTTAAGCACATACACGACATAAAAGGAGATCCCCTCAACTGCGCCAATAATACCAATAGAGGCATCAGTCTCATCGACATAGCATACAAAATACTTTCTGCGATATTGCGTGAACGCCTGAAACCTTTTATCAACAGACTGATTGGCCTCTATAAGTGCGGTTTCAAGCCAGGAAAGTCCACCATCCATCAAATCTTCACACTTCGACAGATCCTGGAGAAAACCCAAGAATACTCATCATCTTATTGATTTCAAGGCCGCCTATGACAGCATCTATAAAGAAGAGCTATGTAGAGCCATGTCTGATTATGAAATCCTTGCGAAACATTTTCGTCTGTGTAGGATGGCGATGGAGAACGCTCGCTGCTTGATCAAGATCGGTAATTATCTCACCGATACCTTTGATGTCAAATAAGATTTTAGACAAGATGACGCGCTGTCATCTGACTTCTTTAGTATTGTACTTGAACGGATTGCGCGGAACTCACAAGCCAACACCAAGGGCACAATCTATTAAAAGTCCGTACAACTGCTTGCATACGTCGACGATATTGATATTGTAGTATCAAGTACACCGTCAGGTACTGCGTGCAACGACATCTATTGCCAAAACCGGCTAACAGTAAATATTCCCACTTGATGTGCTTACGTTCCACAATTGTTCCACACAATATCCCAATTATTCCAAGATCATCAATTCATCCCGAGCGACATCTAGCATTTTCTAGAAGGACTTGTATTTTATACAAATACCCATACCACAACCATCGTGGACACAGTTGTTTATAAGTGCATACAGCGATTACAAGAGGGAGATTAGACCAGTGGTGAAAATAAGCGACATTGTGGGAAGTCCATCTGTAGCGACAGTTTCATTTGAAATAAATAAAGAATAAAGTGATTGAATACTGTGTTGAAGTAAAGTTGGTGTTTGATAATAAATAAACGATTAAAATACATAAAGGACAGTTTTATTTAAACGAACCCCAGCAAGAATATTACAATATTATTGAAAGAACTCAGCGGGCTGTCACTGGTGCGTTTACAAGCATTGAAGCAGAAGCGGCCAAAATGGGTTAAGCGATAAACGAGGGAAAAACCAAGTTTATACTGTCAACAAGAAGGGACAAGCAACACTGACGAATTGGACAGAATGTCACAGTGGGCAGCTACAACTTCGAGGTAGTAAGGGACTTTGTCTACCTTGGCTCTGCTATTAATTCTGAGAATCACATCAGCGCAGAAATCAATCGAACAATAAGTCTTGCCAATTGTTGTTTTTTTTTTTTTTTTTGAGATAATAAGGCAATTCAACAGTAAATCCCCATCTCGGACAAATAAGGAGACTCTATATAAGACTCCGATCATCCCAGTTGTGCTTAACGGGGAAGAAATATGGACTTTATTGAAGGTGGATGAAGATATCATTAATCGCCTCGAGAAAAAAATTCTTCGTAAGATATTTGGTTCCATTTGCGTTAACTGGTTTTGAAGGAGTAGATTCAATGACGAACTATGCGAGCTGTACAGTGGCATCGCCCTAGTAAAAAAAAAAATGCGTTTTGGACGTCTGATATGACTAGGACATGTAGAGCGAAGGGGCACCAACACTCCGGCCGCAGAGTCTTCGAATCTAACCAAGAGAGACAACGCAGTAGATGGTCTTCTTGCCGTAGGTGGCGCGCAGAAGTTCAAGGGGACATCAACCAACTTGGAGTACGCAACTAGAGGCAATTAGCTAAAGACCGAGCTAAATGAAGAGGATTGTTGGTTGAGGTCCAGGTTCACCCCGAATTGTAACGCCACTTAAGTAGGTAGGTAACGTAAGTGGGTCAAATCAGAGGTAAATACATTTATGTTTCAACTAACAAATCCCCGCGACTTTGTGGTCCATAATAATATTAACTATATATGTATGTATATGTTTAGCCAACAAAAGGAATACATCAAACGCCATCATTATCGCCTGCGTCAAAGTACACATGTAGCTACAAAATTGCGCTTCATAGGTAGACAAAGAAATAAATTCATGTTTATTTATTTTATACTGCGCCCAAAAGTACACAACAAAATAAGTGATTCTGAACTTTTCGAATGTGTAGTTCTATAATGATAATACTTGCTTCTTTTCTTTTTTTATCTCTGCGTTTATTTATTTTAATATTTTCATCCCCTTGAGGAATATGGTGATAATTCTAATTGAAGATTTGGACCAAGCCTCTAAGATAGAGTATGGCAATGTTTTGCTAAAATCTGTCGATTAGTTTTTGCGTGATACCTGCCCAAACACGATTCTAGTTATCATTTTATTATAAAGGGTGAGCCAACAGCTAGTTTTCATTAAATTAAACACACATTTATTGTGAAATCAATGTAGAACTTAGTTGATTATTGAAATAATCATAAAATGCCATAAGTGAAGCCCAATTGTTGACTTCGGCGACGAATTGAGGTGTCTGGCTGATTTTGAACACTTTCGCTCACAGTGGTGATGTTTTGGCGTGTACGTGCTGGCCGAGCATGCTGAAATGGAGTTTGACCCGATACCGAACCAGTTTCAAAACGCTTCACCGTTGCACGAATTCAGAACTCACTAGGGCAGGGGTTCCCAAAGTGTGCGCCGTAGAAAGTAAAGAGAGGCGCCGCGCCGTGAGTTAGGTAGATTAAGAGAAAGATAAAATAATACGTATTTCTTGTGTATTATATCTTATATCTTTTTATTTTGTTTTAAATTCACAAAAATACAAATTTATTTAAGCTTCGCGCTGCTTGTAAACTGAATTTTTAAACATACCTCACTTTGCACTTGCCGAATTCATTTGGCCCGTTGTACCATTTAACTGCAATTTCAGTAACTTTTTTGCCAAAATAAGTCGACTGGTATTTTTTTTTTTGAAGTGGCAACCTCTCTTTTGACACATCAGTCCAGCGAGAACGAAGTGTACTTTGCTGAACAGATTTTTTGCTAAAACTAGCATATTTGTGCGATATATTTGAGAAACTTAATAAATTGAATATATCTTTGCAAGGCAACACGCACATTCTGAAACTATTGGAGAAGATAGCGGCGGTTAGAAAGAAATTGCAGTTGTGGATAAGAAAGATGAATGAAGACTGCTTCCCGCAATTGTATAAATATACCGCATCTAATGAACTGGTTGTCTCACAAGACCTAATGGCCCTTTTCACGGAACACCTTTCGAAACTCATCGAATGGTTTTCAAAATACTTTGCAGATGATGATGTCGAAAAGTTTGCGTGGATCCAAGATCCATTTCATGCACAAGCTCCACCAGAATTCACATCACAAGAGGAAGAGAGTCTCATTGAACAGCAGGCTTAAAACTAGATTTACCAGTTCCGGTTTGGTGGAGTTTTGATTATCGATTCAAAATGAATATCCAAATTTAACTGCAAAAGCCTTACGAATTTTCATTCCGTTTGCAACATCATATTTGTGTAAAGCTGGATTTTCAGCTGTAGCTGTAATCAAGAGCAAATATCGCTCAAGGATCAATGTTGAGCAAGAAATGAGAGTAGCAGTGTCAAGCCTTATTGCCCGCTTTGAAAAACTGTGTGGAGATCACCAGGCTCACCCGTCACATTGATTTGACTGACTAGCTATTGTATATTATTATAAATATAATAAAAAACTCAGTTTCATATTGTGGATGTTTTAATTTTTGTGCCTATCTATCTATTATTTCATTCGACTGTATAAGGTAGGGCGTCGTGACAAAATACTAAACTTGTATGTGCTCCGCGGGCTGAAGAAGATTGGGAACCACTGCATTAGGGCGATTATGTTGACCGAAAAATTCACGAATTTTACGAAATGTTGCTTTTACAGATCGCCCATTTTCATAATAAGATTGAAGAACAAAAATGCGCTGTTGCGTGGTAAACGGCTAAAATTGCCAAAGATTGTACTTGACATCTGTCAAAAAGATCAACCACATTGAATTTAGTAAATGACAGTAATTGACAGCCAACATCCACACCATCTGTTGGCTCACCCTTTATGTATAGACATAGAAAAACTGAAAGCGCTCTAAAGAAGTGTACATGAAATTGTATATTAACAGAACCAATGAAGCGGACACAACAAAACAATTTAATTAAATATATGTATATGTATGTATATCTAATCCTGCCACAAGTTCTGTTACACAATTTCAAGCGCTTATCGTTTAAAACTTCCGCTAAGAACAAAAGCGTTAATTTTTTTTTCAGTCGGTTTGGTTTCAGCTTCCGATTTATTAACATGGAGTGGGACGTTAAAGAGAATCTTCGTTTATCGAGCTATTTGTGGCTTCGGTGAATCGTCCGAAGTTGAGGGCAGGTCAAGATGTGGTCGTCTGCGCGCCGCCGTACGAGTGCGGTAGTAAAAGCAGTGCGTTTACGAATTCGCAGAAAACCACTTCGGAAACAGAAAATTATGTCCAGAGCATTAGATATATCAGCCAGGTCGATGTCTAGGCGTGGGCGCCGTGGCGTAAGTGGTTAGTGTGTCGGATCACTACGCATGAGATTCCAAGTTCGAATCCCAAAAAACACCAAAAAGTTTTTTTCACGGTCCCACCTCTCGCGAGCGTCTGACAAACATCCGAGAGTATTGTTGTCACGAAAAAGCTTCTGAAATCGTCGTTCAGCCTCGGCACTATACGTATAGGTCCCTTCCATTCGTGTGAAAAATATAACCCGCACAACAAGAGCGGTTGCGAGAAGCTAAGCCCTGGCACTTAAAAGAGCTGTTGCACCAAATATTTATTTTATTTTTTATCGATGTCTAGGCTGCTTCGGGTTGATCTGCACATGAAAGTCTTTCGTCAGTCGACGGGACATCTTTTAACTGTTCAACCGAAGAAAATTATGCTCGAAAGATGCAAGCGGCTTTTGCAGTGGCACGCAGCAAATGGCCATGAAAATATTCAGTTGACGGATGAGAACATTTTTACCGTGGAAGAAGTTTTTAAAAAACTAAATTACAAAATGTATGCTACGTAATCAAGGGCAGCGAAAAAGTTGTTCCAATGGTGCAATGTGTCACCAAGGTGTCACATCCATCCACTTCTGCGAAAAAGATGTGAAAACGGGTGCAAGCGTTTATCAAGAAGTTGTGTTAGAGGGTGTTGTGAAGGGTTTAATCAATACCCTTTATAATGGAGAGATGGATCTTTCAACAGGACTCTGCTCCGGCTTTCAACACAAGGCCAAAACCACGCAGGAGTGGCTTAGGATTAATATTCCTGGTTTTATAGCAGCAGAAGACTGGCCGCCGGGAAGACCAGATCTGAATCCACTAGATTACTGTTTGTGGTCAGAATTGAAGAACATGACCTTCAAGACTACTAAACGAAATTTGGAAAGCCTAAAATAAGAAACGTTAATCGCAGCAGCGTCAAAAATGTCCGTGCGTTCCGCTATAGCCCAATGGCCACAACGTTTAAAAGCCAACGCGTAAAAAGCAATCATTTCGAGTGACATAGTTTTTTATCTAATAACCAGTATTACAGTTTAATAAATGAAATAAATTTTAATACAAAATGTTTACATGTTCTTTTTTATTGCGTTTCATATATGTAACAAAAAAGTTATTAAATTGTTAAGCCTCATGGTTACTTATAACCCACCTTGTATACATATGTATATAGAGCTATCCACTCTTAAGTTTATTTTCGTAATCTATTGGCTAAGTATTTTCGAATTATCTAAGCAAACTTGTGCCTAGCAGGTCTTTGATCAACGCATATATCTCGGATCATATACATCTCACATCAGTCACAACAACACCACAATTGGAAAAAATTGATTTGCCAGTATTAGCAGAATAAAGGAATCAAATATGCATATTGAATCCTTATGGAGGCAGCCATATTTTTTTGACGTCATTGTATCCGACGTGAGATATGTATATAAAATTCCAATTACCAATCTGTTCACGTCACGGAGAGTTTAAACCAACAAATTTGCGACCACAAATTATTAATAACCAACCCACTAACCTACCCGTCTAAATATAAAATAAGAGCAATTCAGGTTACCTATGTATGAGTACGTATATTTTGTGTGACGTACCGAGTATTAAATTATTAAATGAAAAATAATAAAAGCTAATTTGAAGAGTACCTCCACCATAAAGACTTTCTTTTAACGAAACACAAAAGCAGAACAAAAATCAAAATAAACGAAAACAAAGAAATAAAGTATGAAAAAAGGAAAGAATTTTATTTAACGAAATTATAAATAAAATAAAAAAGAAGTCAATAAACGATAAAAAGAAAAAGAACGTGAAAATAAAAAATCAAATTAAAACAAAACAACAGCATCTTCGTGACTTGACTGGGTAGAAATGTAAAAAAGTTTTGTTTTTTGTGTCTGTGTGCGTAAGAGTTAAAATCACTCACCCTCATGCAATTGCACGGGTATGGGGGTTGAGGCTTGCGATGACGGTGGTATCGGTGATATAGATGCTTCAAAAGGCGCCCCCACAGAGCTATCAGAAACCTGTTCGGGAACCTCCTCTATCGGGGACTTCAGCCCCGTTGATAGCAACGTGAGTTGCTGTGGCTGTTTGGTTTCTAGTTCTTTGTTTTTCATAGCATTGGCGAGTATTTCACTAGCTTGCTTATCGAGAACACCGTGTTGGACACGTTTGTTCTTCAAGTGATGTGGTGTATCTCTGCAAGTAGAATGGGATTAGTTGTGGCTTAGCATTGGCCGCCTATGAATACAAACCTTCTGTGCAATTTCATTGGTCGTTTGTAGAAATCATCATCGTCCTTATCGTCCACATTGAAACCAACTTTTCTCTCTGCATATTCCTGTAATTTCAAATCGGTAATAAATGTTAATCGGCACAGTTGGTTGTAACCTGTACTTACATATTCATCGTCATCGGCAGTGTCGTCGTTTGAGGATTGTGTACCCGGTTCACGTTGACCGGTTGGTGAAACCAATGGTTCTTGTTCGGGATTACGTTGAGTTTGAACATGAGGTGCAGCCGCTGGCACTGGTGGCGCTACCACTGTTGGTGATGTTGGGAGCAGTGGTTCGGTTTGGGTTTCGGCTAGATTCTCCATTGTTGTTGAATTCATTTCAGTTTTCGCTGACGATGACGGCTTCGATGAACTCTGGAAAATGATTGTAGAGAGGTGAATTTCATAGCAATGCTAGGTGAATATTTATTCTATTTGATGGAGAAATTGTGTTGGGTTTAGCTCATGCATTTTAAATAACAAGGTAGAATCGCTTAGATATTCATGGTAAGTGCAGTTGTATGGCGAACGACGACGTAATGCTGCTGGACAAACAGACAAATATCTTCCGACCCTCAGCGAGCAAATTGAAGTGGCGGTAAAGCTCATAGACTTCTGGACCAGGAGATGTGGTCTAGGGGTCAATCCTCAGAAAACTGAGTTCGTATTATTAAACTAACAAAAGAAAAACTCCCAACACCCTCTATTGAGGGTACCCCTATAAGTATCTCTAACAGTGTGATATACAGTAGAATCTCGGAAACATGAACGGTTCTATAAGATGAACAATTCGGAAAGATGAACGAATTTTTTTCTATTATTATAGTGTTCCAAAAGATGAACGCGTTGAAATTTGGGTACTCGAAAAGATAAACGCTTTATTTTTAATGCCGTTTTTTCTGTTTCTTTATCTTAAGTTCGTCTTGCTATATTTAGGTTACGGTATTTGGTTTTAATAACGGTACCTTCGGGCGTGTTTCTTTTAACTTTTCATGCAAATTCTTCAGTGTAATGTGAATTTTGTAAAGGTAAGATGCCTCCAGTTAAGGGTAAAGTGAAGTTTTTAAACCTTAAAGAGAAATGTGCAGTGCTCGAAGATTTAAAAACTGGAATATCGTATCGCAGCATTGTAAAAAAAAATACGGAATTGCTTTATCCACGATTGTGGGAATAAAAAAAAGATAAAGAAATCACTTTGCGAGTGTATAAAACATCAATTTCTGGAGCAGAGAAACGTAAGACATTGCATAAATCGGAAATGCCGAAAATGGAAGCTGCGTTGTATAGATGGTTCCTGAAGTTACGTGACCGTCATGTTCCAGTGTGAGGAATAATGATGAAAACTAAGGCAAAAAAGTTGCCTTCCATTTTCAAGGAGAAAAATTCTTTCGGTGCAAGCGATGGATGGATTAACAACTTCAAAGCTAGATTTGGAGTTCGGCTCCTAGCAATCAGTGGAGAGAAACTAAGCTCTAATAAACAATCCGTCTTGCCCTTCAAAGAGAAATTGAAGAAGACTATGACTGACCTTGGTATCACTCCAGACCAAGTTTATAATGCAGATGAAAGTGGTCTTTTTTGGCGAATGATTCCAAACAAAACATTTGTGCACTCTGGCGAAAGATCTGCTCCTGGGAGAAAAATAGCCAAGGACCGTTTTATACATTTTTGGTATAAACGAAGAGCAGTGGTGAACACAAATTAAAACTACTGACCACTGGAAAGGCAAAAAACCCAAGATGTTTCAAAAATTTCAGGCCCCCAATGACATATACCAACTCACAGACTGCATGGATGACAAAAGAAATTTTTAAAAATTGGTTTCATACAGAGTTTGTTCCCCAGGTAATTATGATTTGAAAAAACATTGTGTCTTATATGTATCCAACTCTTTAATAGGCACGGGAGTTTATGAAGGGTAATAACCTTCCAGAAAAGGCATTGCTTATTTTTGACAATGCCCCAAGTCACCCCCATGAAAATGAGCATCAAAGCGATGATGGCTATATTGGCACCATTTTCATGCCTCCAAACGCAACTCCCCTAATCCAACCAATGGACCAGAATGTGATACGGCTCACAAAGTTGCATTGTCAAACAAGCCTCTTGTCAGATGTGATCTCCAAAGGGCGAGATGTTGAGAAGATGTTGAAAAAATTTACCTTGTGTGACGCCCTTACATGTCTGCAAGGGGCTTGGAACAAACTAACACCGGAAGTCATCGAAAAGTGTTGGCATAAATTGTTTGAATCTGACTCTGTTTCTAGTGACGAAGAAGAAGATGTCCCTCTTGCTGTACTGCAGCAAAGAATGCGATCGGAGGAAATAAGCGAGGTTTCAACAACAGCGTTGAATATGCTTCAAGAAGTTTTTCCTGATGTAAGTCAATAAATTTAATTTAATAAAACGGTAGTCAACATTCAAATTTAATTTCAAGGTTCAATGTACGTTTGATGATGTAAGAGAATGGAATGAAGATGTGGTCCACCTACATGTTGATGCTGAAGACGAACTTGCATCCTCAGAAGAAAGTGTAGTCGAGGTTGTCGTTTTAATAAAACCAGAAGAAGCCATTTCAGCCGTCAACACCCGTTTGAAATTTGCAGAACAATGTGGTGCTGATGTTTCTACACTTTTAAATTTAAGAAATTTGCGAGAGAAGGCAATTGTAAGACAACTTTCTTCCGGGAGACAGTCTACCATAGAATTTTTTTTTTTTTTTAAGAAAAACGTCTAAATAAGTCTGCTTTCATACCTTTTATAAACAACTTTTCTTTTTTGTTTGTTTGTTTGGTTTTTTAAAATAAAATGAATTATTAATGTGATATAACGGGTGGGCAATCTAGTGATTTCTTTTTAAGTCATAGGTTATTTTGACACTGACAGCCGTTTCCCACTCGAAATCTTGACAGAAAGTCAGTATCATACCTCCGCGGAACGAAATGAGTCGCTTTACGCTTGAACAACATTGGGAAATATTGAAAACTTATTTCCAAAGTGAGTGCTGTGTAGCCCAAACAGTGAGTTTTTTTTAAAAGAAGTTTTGGCCGAAATGAAGCACCCACCGCGCCTGCTGTACGCAAGTTTGTGCAAAAAGTTCGTGAGACTGGTATGCTAGTGGACAACACTCATGGTCCCCGTCGTCGTACGGTGCGCACAGACGAGAATGTGGCTGCTGTAGCCGATAGTGTAAGACTCAATTCACGAACATCAACTCGTCATCGATCTCAACAGCTCAACATTTCACGCACTAGCCTGAGGAGAATTCTGCACAAAGATCTGGGGTTATTCGCTTACAAGGTCCAATTGATTCAGCAATTGAAAGCGCACGACCATCCGCTTCGTTATCGCTTCGCAGTTTGGGCCTTAGAGCAGCTTGAATTGGACAATGATTTTGGGCGAAAAATCATCTTTTCTGACGAGGCACATTTTCATGTCAGCGGCTACGTTAATAAAAAAAATTGCAGCATCTTGGGCTCGGAAAACCCGCACATTATTGTCGAGAAGCCAATGCATCCACAGAGAGTGACAGTTTGGTGCGGATTGTGGAGTGGTGGCATCATTGGACTATTTTTCTTCGAAAATGAGGCTGGGAACAACGTTCCGGTCAACGGTGGGCGTTACAGAGCCATGTTAATGACTTTTTTTTTTTACTGAAATTGATTACATGAATTAAGACGACCTCTGGTTCATGCAGGATGGCGCGCCATGCCACACAGCCCATGCCACAATCGGTCTTTTGCGCACCAAATTCCCAAATCGTGTTATCAACCGTCTTGGCGATGTCAATTGGCCGCCTCGGAGCTGCGATTTGACCCCTTTCGACTTTTTTTTCTGGGAAACCGTGAAGGACCGATAGTATGCCAACAATCCGGAAACGATTCAAGCACTTAAGGACAATATCATCCAAGCAATCCGTGAGCTACAGCCCGAAACCATCAACAAGGTCTTGGAAAATTGGAGTGATAGAATGCGCTACTGCGAGGCCAGCCGAGGCAGCCACTTGAACGACGTTGTGTTCCATAATTAATGGGAATGTTTACTCTTACTAATAAAGCCATAATACATTGAAAAAAAATCATTTTGTTCATTTTATTGCATTTTTAAAAAGAAACTTGTAGTTGGCCCACCCTGTATGTATTTAATGTTTTTTGGTAGATATACCATACATACGTTCTTTTTTAACTAAATTTGATTTTCGAAAAGATAAACAATTTGAAAAGATGAATGGAGCATGTTTTATATCTGTTCATCTTTCTAAGGTTCTACTGTACCTGGGTCTGGTGCTCGATAAGAAACTGAAATGGAGACTGAATATTAAGGATCACAAAAGCCGTGATAGCTTTCTATTTATGCAACAGATAACCCTGTGAATGTACACGGCTTTAGTTCGGCCTATACTAACTAATAAAATTTAGTTTTTGCTAGTTCTAAGTGTAATGCTGAGCTAGCTTTAAGTTCTTAACTTTAATCATCCTTCACTTAACCCATAAACTTCTCTTTCGTTAGTTCTAAGTTTAGCTTTAATTAGATGCTTTTATTGATCTATTAAATAGATAGAAATAGAGTACAAAGACTAGCGCGCATTGGTACTCATACCACCAGTGCAAATCTTCCACTTAACACCCACTTATCCGATTCCAATGAAGCTTTTATTGACTTATTAGGCACTTTGTCCAGAATAACATCGGCTATGTATAATCAAAATTTATCAAAGGGGCTCGACCGGGACGAGAAAGGTGAATAAGTTTAGGTTAGGTTAGTGTGACTGGTTGTACGAGAGTACAGACACACTTAGACCAGTAAAGATCCACTGTAATGCCATAGATCTTTCCATTTGGTTACCGAAGGGCTAATTAAAACTAATAGGAGCTTTTAATAAAGCGAAACGTCTGAGGACACCATTTCGACTAGGTCCTCGAAGAAAAGAGCCTCTAGATGGAGCAGTCTTTTTAGGGACAAGGCCGGACATGTGCATAAGAGGTGAAGGATGGTTTCCTCCTCCCCTTCGTCTCTACAGCTTCTGCAGAAGTCGTTCGAAAAGAGGTCAAACCTTTTTGCATGTTGCCCTATCACACAGTGTCCAGTGAGTACCCCGATAACGTACATAGCCGATCTGTGATCGATTTAGCATAAGCGCATAAGTGCATCCCGGCACTACGTTTGTGATCCAGCCTATGTCAGACCTGTCTCGAAATATGATACTTTTAGCTTTTTTCCCCATCTATGGTTGGTTCTGCTAATGGCGTACAGCTTTAGATGTTTACATATAGCGAGAAACATATTCAAAGGACCGCCATTTCGGCAGAATCTTTAGAAACGTACCCTGTCTGGCGAGCTCGTTAGCCTTGCAGTTAGCCGGAATGTCTCTATGGCCTGGCACCGACAAATGGCAGTTCAAAGCGTCCGCTTGATTGTCAGTGGAAATGCTAATATCCCTGACAGATATTGCATCACATTTTAACCAAGACAAGGCTTCCTTGGAGGCTTCCTTGAACGCCATAATTTTCACCTGAAATACGCTACAGCGATCTGGGAGGCGGAAAGAGATGTCAGGTTGAGCTTTTCAGAGAAGACACCACAATCCAATCTTTCGATCTTGGAGCTGTCTGTCTAGAAGTGTACTGAACTACCACCCAAAGGGGAAGCGTTATCCCAATTGTGGCAGTTGGGGATGCTCGTTCGGAAGTTACGGTCAAATCTCAGTTCGGACGGGGTTGATTCGGTATTTTAATGGGTAAATTTAAAAAGATCAGGGATCGAGGAGTGGTCAACGTGATAACTGGACCACTGCGTGGAGGTTTTTAGTCTGCCGCAGTGGCAGCTCTTTTATATATCTATTTATACTTATTTATAAACCATTTTGAATCCAATCTGTAAATCTTAGTTGTTTGTACATACTATAATAAATAAATAAATAAATACCACCCAATGCACAAATTTGGTAGGCAGATGGCTTCAAATTGGAAAGTCGCAGTACCGGAGCTGGAGTCTCAACTTTCAGTGCTTGGTAAATCAACTACCGTCTTCCAAGCAGAGGTCCATGCGATAGAACTATGTATTCGGCAATGCCTGCGGACGAACACTACCGGAACCCACATCTATCTACATCTATTCGGGCAGTCAGGCGTTCTGCACAGGGAAAGGTTGTCTACCCCAAAGTGGGGTAAGACAAGGCTGCATCCTTTCACCAATATTATTCCTATTGGTGATTAGCAATGTGCTTCATGCAGCTTTGTCGACGGAAAACGGAGGAATTCGATGGACTCTTACATCTCAACTGAAACATCTTGATTACGCAGACGATGTATGCTTACTCTACCACAGAATTATGGACCTCCACCAAATGACAGCAGATGTGGAGAGGGAGGCCGGTGTCGTCGGGCTGAAAATTGATACGGTAAAAACTAAAATCATCAGTCATGGAACAAACTCATCGGCTCAAATATGCATTGCTGGACAACCGGTAGAGAGAGTAGAGGATTTCCAGTATCTTGGGAGTATTGTCTCGACCGATGGTGGAACCGAACTGGACATAGCCAACAGGATCGCCAAAGCATAGTCCGCGTTCGGGATGTTGTCCAAAATATGGCGAAGCAATGCAATCAGTTTGAGCACCAAAATAAGACTGTTCCGCTCCAACGTTGAATCCGTGCTGTTATATGGTTGCAGCATGTGGAGAGTGACCACTACTATCACCAGAAAGCTGCAAACGTTTGTTAATAGGTGCCTGCGCAATATCTTAAGAATTTTCTGGCCCAACCGTATCTCTAACGAACACCTTTACGAGAGAACGGGTCAGGAACCAATAGGCACAACAGGGGATACAGGACATAAATCCGGGCAGTCAGGCAGCAATAAGACCCATTAATTCCTACGGTAGGGTCAAAGCTCGTGGGATTGTCGCGACCTCCTTGATAGCCTCGCGTCCACAAATCAAATTACCATAACTTGAATCACTGGATGCGAAAGCTTTGGGGGGAACGAACGACAAGAGGCACTCTCGTTGGCACTGAACACTACTTCGTGGTACCATCCATTGGTATCCACTCTACAATTATGCAATAAGAACCTGAAAGACTCGTCGAAAACTGAACCAACAAAAGGGGCTTAAGACAAGCGAACATTTTCATAATCCCCAACACAAAAATGGAGCAAGCAGGTTACCTAAACTCAGCAAAGAGGAGTTGCGAGCTCTAACGAGCTACCTAACCAGACATTTTACACACTCAGGTACCATCTGAATAAAATAAAACTATCAGATACAGCTAGCCATGTAAGGACTCTGCGGCGAACAAAGAACCCATGGGCTGTAGGGGAAAGTTAGAAGCATTACTTCGTTTCACTTGTAGTTATTATTATTTTTTTTTTGTTTTTCAAATCTGAAAATCGAAGCCGGGCAGGACAGGATAGGTTAGCTTGCATAAATTTAGAAGTCTATTTCTTTCTTTGTAACGAGTAAACGTAAAAATTCCTCGACTGGGAAAAAAGAAGGTCGCTAGCTTACGCTGTGATATGAATCATAATGCTATGACGGCGCGGGAGTGAAGCAGTAAAAATAGTGTAATATAAAATATTATCTTGGTAATCACTGAATTGCTATTGATATGACTTTCGCTACAGTACACGTTAAAAAAAATACATTATTTCAAATTTTACAACCGCATCGGATAACAGAATATAAATTGTCAATTGGCTCAACTCAACTCCGTCAAGATAGATAACACAAGAAGTAAAAACAAATCATCAAGTGGAAGTCGGCAATTGCACCATAGTGTTTCGAACCATAATTCTACCCGACTGCTAGTTATGATTCCTCGATAAAAAGAGAGCGTAATGTACATATCTGAAGGGAAAGGGGGGGGATTTTAACCATTTATCGTATTTTGATTAAATTGTACATTCGACCCAATGTACAATTAAAACCAGATTGAAATCAGATTGAAGCCGCGTATTACATATTATTATTGTTATGGATTGAGTGGGGCGAAGAGTTCAAGACAGTCCCGCCTTACACTGCAACCTTAAGAAATCTTTTGCATTATCGTCTAGAGCTTGTAAGTAAATCAGCGGGAGAAATGCAGGCTATAAAGAAACATAAGGATGGATTGGGTGAGTGATTGAAGATGTCAAACGGAGAAATGAACCATCACCCGAAGTTCTTTAGTCACACCCACTGGGGATCCCGACTAATAACAAAAAAAGGTCGTGAGTTATACGAAGCGGCTCAGGATTTGCGATGTGAGTTCATATCCACTGGAAAGCCGACATACTGACCAACAGATCCAGATAAAACTCCAGACTTAGTTGACTTCTTCCTGGTAAAAAAAAATTTCCAAAAATTGCATGCATATTGAAGAAAGGTTTGATTTAAGTTCAGATCATTCTCCGATCATCCTAACTCTAAGCGATGACAACATACCAAAAGATAAAAACACAATCTTGGCAAATATCCGCACTGATTGGGTTCTTTTTTAACAGTTTCTGGATGAAGAAATCAATTTATCTATCCCCCTTAAAACTACTGCAGAACTTGAAGATGATGTTTTAAATTTGACCCAACAATTCAACAGCCGGCCTGGAAATCAACTCCAGTTCTAAAAAGGAAAGCAGTTGGCCAAAACTTTCCCAAAGAAATATTGGAATTAGTAGCCAAGGAACGGAAACTTCGAGCTAAATGGCAGCTAACTCGGGCTCCAATAGATAAAAGAAATTTTAATAGAATCTCCCAGCATCTCCGCCGTATGATAAAAGAAATAAAAAATAAGTCAATAAATAAGTATCTCAAAGAACTTACGCACGATAAAAGTACCGACTATTCACTCTGGAAGACCACCAAACACCTAAACAGACGTTTGCCCGATCCTGAAGAAAGGAGACCCTCTGAACTGCGCCAATTACAGAGGTATAAGTCTCCTCAACATCGCATATAATATCCTGCCTGCCGTATTATGTGAACGCCTAAAACCAATCGTCAACAACCTGATAGGTCCTTATCAGTGCGGTTTCAGGCCTGGAAAGTCAACCATTGACCAAATATTCACACTGCGGCAGATCTTGGAAAAAACCCATGAATATAAAATCGATACACACCACCTCTTCATCGATTTCAAAGTTGCCTATGATAGCGTGTATAGAGACGAGTTATACAGAGCCATGTCTAGTCTTGGCATCCGTGCCAAGCTCGTCCGTTTGTGCAGAATGACAATGGAGAACTCTCGCTACTCCATCAAAGTCGGTAAGAAAGAGAAGTATTAAAGAAGTCACATGACAGCGCGTCATCTTGTCTAAAACCTATTTGACATCAAAGGTATTGGTGAGGTCATTACCGGCCTTGATGGAGCAGCGAGCGTTCTCTATCGTCATCCTACACAGACGAAAAAGTTTCGCAGGGATTTCAAAATCAGACATGGCTCTACATAGCTATTCTCTATAGATGCTGTTATAGGCGGCCTTGAAATCGATAAGATGATGAGTATCGATTTGGACTTCTTGGGTTTTCTCCAGGATCTGCCGAAATCTGAAGATTTGATGGATGGTGGACTTTCCTGGCTTGAAACCGCCCTGATAGAGGCCAAACAGGCTGTTGATAAAAGGCTTCAGGCGTTCACACAATATCGCAGCACTGATCTTGTATGCGGTGTTGAGGAGACTGATGCATCTATAATTGATGCAATTGAGGGGGTCTCCCTTCTTTTGTATCGGTTTAGCGCACCCCAATTGATAATTGCATCAATATCAGAGTTGAGCTCTTTAGACAATTGTTGTCGATGGGACTCGACTCTCTTGTCGTGAAGACGTTAAGGAGTAGGCGAAGTCAAGAGTTCTGCCGTCCGCGAAGGAATGGATTGGATTACGAGTGAGAGATAAAAGGTCCATGATAAATATGAGGAACAGGGTCGGAGAGGACTGAACACTGGAGTACAACAGCATTGATTGAGAAGGAGGTAGAAGTACATCCATCCAATACAACTTGTATGGATCGCCTACTTAAAAAAAAACTCACAAACCGTGATGAGAAAATGTTACCAATCCATTCATTTTACACAAAAAATTCAGTTTTAAAGAATAATACACTCGTATATGATATATCTGTGGCAACAAGGCATAACAGCATAAGTATACTTATGCCGTTATTGAAATATTTTTTGTTTTTAACATTTTTTATATAATATTCTCTCAGGAAAGGCGAACCTATAACGCTGAAACATTGCCTCAATATGTCTGGAATTCAGTATCTGAAGCGGTTACTCAATTAGGGGCAGGGAAAAGAGACGATAAAGACATCTTTAAATACGTTTTTTGGAATGTGTAAAGGTACTTATGCTGTTATTCGTTTTTGCCACAGATATATAAGAGTAGGTATGTATCAATTTTTTATTTTTTTTTTTAAATATTAAAGATGGAAAATATATCTACAAACTTTCTTGCTTGCATGATTCCTTTTAAAAACCTCTATCCACTCTGTGCCGCAGTAGCAGCGCAATTCGAACATTTCATACGATTTTCATGGGTTACAACTTTATACGTCCTCCCCTAAAGTAGCATTATTCAATTCCCATTGGATTTAAAATTAAATTTAACAATTAAACGCCCTTAACACTTTCTCTAATTTAATAAAAACCATATGAAGTACTTACCTCTTCGGACAATGTATCCAAATTAATTCCTTCTTCCGTTTTACTACGCTCCTTGGCGAATAATTTGTGCGCTTTCGCTTTAAGCTCCTTCGGATGTGGTGTATTCTGTCGTACAAATGGTGTATCCTTTTCGGTACTTGAATCCTCTGAAAACTTTACGGAATGTGTACGGGATGCCTCACGCTCTTCCCAACCTTCGGAATCGGACTCTTGCTCTTTACCGGTACCTTGAATATTTAAGAAAAACATACAAATTAGTTAAACAGCACCATTAGTCATGATATTCATGATATCATGCTAGTATATGGGTATATTCAAAATGCTTAGCAGTTGGTTAGATGTCAACAAGCAATTATTACAGGATGTTGTTTATATTTATAAATTTTTATTTATAGATAAATGCAATTTACATAACTGGCTTCAATGACATGCTGGTAAATGATTGTACAAATGGCACAGACTATTTTATTATTTAAGGTTAAACATCATACGGGAATGGGCGGCACTTGGTTTACTTGGTTAGGGTAAGTAATATTGGAATACTTGTACATATCTGAAAAGGTATTAGGAATAGACCTATATTTACATTTAAATTTTAAATTTAAGACTTTTACATAACAGACTTTATAAAAGCAGGAATAAATAGTATTGTACACATGTTGACAGACTTGATCATCATTAACAGAGCTCTACTAGTGACAATATCTTGGTACATGAGGTCTTCCCACATTTTAGCACACTGAAATGCAGATCAAGGTGGAATCATTCACCTAATAGCCGCTTAAAAAGCGTATGTTAAGGTTCATATACCTCCACTTGCATCTCTGTCCCTATAATAAGGCGGGGTTTCGTCGTAGTAGAAATAGTCGTTTTTTAACAAACCAGAGGTTTCACAGATTCAACAAATCCCAGTTAATGTATGACTCGTATAATGCATAGATCCTTTCGAAGATGTGAGATGCCTTACGCTGTTTAGCTGGTTTAGTTTGAGTTTTAGAAGCTGAGCCATTACTATATAAGGACCAACTCGTACTGAATCAGATCTACCTATAGCATCTGCTGTAGATGTTGAAAACAAGCGTGATGCTGACATCGGTAATGCACCTATTTTATGATAGCTCATTTTCGGCTTCGTACTTCATTCGTCCGAAACAACTCGACATCCTTCGGGACACCTCAATGCGCCAAAAATTTGAAGGCCCATCTCGCCGAAGAAGCAGAAACGATCAGCAGTACAGCTCAGACGAGCGTAGACATTGGAAACCTGTGAAAAACTTTTTATAGCTGAAGCAGAACAGTTTGTCGGTATAAGGCAGAAACACCACAGCACCACTACAGAGACCTGGAAACGGATCGCAGAGCGTATTTCACTTAAAGCTCAAATCGCAGCTGAAGAGGAGGAAGTTCAGCGTACTGTGAGACGTGACAAGAGCGATCGCGTTAACGTCCTTGCAGCACAGGCTGAAGAAGCAGAAAGTAGATGCGACAGTACTATGCTATACTATACTAGGGCCTTGTACGCACTGCGACCTATAAGATCGATTGTGCCAGCCTGGTGTTTAGCTGAGAACTTGGTTAAGGCTCTTGATAAACCTCAACAAAGCTCCAGGCTCAATGTTACAGAAGTCCGAGGGGCTCAATAAAGCCCTCCCGAGATCCAGAAGTCTTTTCTTGCGGCCATAGGGCATTCACAAAGAATATGTTCTGCCGTCTCTTTTTGCGACAGTTGGACCGTTTATAGGATCACAGAGAAGCTAATAGATGGTCAGACCTCCAAGCAACACCCGGTGAAAAGTTTAAACGGTTCGTTACTGACTTCTGATGAGGATCAACTAATAAGGTGGAGGTGGTTGTAAACCATTTAGACAATAATATTGCTACCTTTTATCCGAATGAGTTATCCGCGGCAACAAATAACTAGATTCGCATCAGTCCTCCCAGCAAGACAGAAATCATAGCACTCAAGAAAAATATAGCGGTCGAACTAGGCGGCATCCCCGCAGAGGTCTTGTAAGGCCGCCCTAATACTACCAATTGTGTGTAGGGTTTGGGAAAGCGAAAGCTTCTAAGACGAAAGGAAAAGGGGGATGATCGTCAAGCTCCCAAAGAAAGAGATCTTAATAGAGTGCGGAAGCTGGAGAAGTTTTCGTGTTCTTCCTGCGGTCTCCAAAATAATGGTAAAAGTGATACTGGATAGAATCAAAGCACACATTGATGCAACTCTCGATGTCGAACAAACGGCTTTCCGTTTCTCCTCCTCCGATCCTCCTGCGTTGACCACATAAACACCTTACGGATCATTACAGAGCAATGCGCCAAATATAGATCTCCGCTTCATCTGCTATTTAAATATTTCGAGAAAGCCTTCAACAGTATAAAGCAGGATTTTATGTGGGCGCAGAGAGGTATCCCCGAGAATTTCGCAGCTATTATAAAGGCAATTTAGGAGGTTGCAAAAAGTCAAGTGTTGTACAAAGATAAGGAGTCTAGCAATTTTGAGGTCGAAAGTGGCGTGCGACAGGGCTGCATTCTTTCACCAGTACTGTTTCTAATAGCGATCAGTGATGTTCTCTTGCAGCGGCATTCAGTCGACAATTACATCTCATCTTAAGCACCTCTACGGTAACGACATTTGCTTGGACATTGAATCTACATCAAATGGTCCACAGTCTGAAAACTAAGGCCAACAAATGGGGGCTGAAGATAAATACCACCAAAACACAAGTTCTCACCTTTACAGATTTCACCACCCATTCAAACATTGCTGAGCAGCAGGTCGAGAAAATTTACAACTTTCTTTACCGAGGAAGTATTGTCTCGTCCAAAAGTAACACCGAACTTGATGTGCAGAACCGAATCAGCAAAGCGAAGGCTGCATTCGGAATGCTATCAAAGATCTGGAACAGTAATGTTTACAGCACTAAAATCAAGATGCGACTGTTTCGCTCAAATGTCGAGTCTGTATTACTGTGTGGGAGTAGTACGTGGAAGATGTGCGTCACTGTCATTCGTAAGATGCAGTCTTTCATCAATAGATGCCTACAGAGCATTCTTAGGATTTTTTGGCATAACCGCATCTCAAACTAATAGCTCCATATGAGAACGGGTCGGGAACCTATTGACGTCACTATACGGAGAAAATGGCAGTGGATTGGTCATACCTTGCGGCGCGAAGAAAGTTCCATTACCGAATATGCCATGTAATGGAATTCGCTTACCTAATTAGGCAGAATTGAGGGCGCCCCGTGGCGTAAGTGGTGTGTCGGATCACTACGCATGAGGTCCCAAGTTCGAATCCCAGAAAACACCAAAAAGTTTTTTCACGGTCCCACCTCTCGCGAGCGTCTGACAAACATCCTGGCACTTTAAGAGCTGTTGCGCCAAATATTTGTATTTATTAGGCAGAACAGTGGGCGTCCAAGAGACACGTGGCGCAGAATAGTTAAGGAATTTTGGATTTTGGATTTTGGGGATGAGCTGGAGAGAGTTGAAACGCTTTGCTGAACTCCGAACACGATGGCGCGCAGACGTTGTTGACGCCATATGCCCCCCCAATCAGGGCTTTTCGAACAACGTTGTATCCACCGTGGTATCTATTTACATTTCAGTAAATAAGGCATTCCGCATTCTATAAAGATGAGAGAAACAATTTCAACAGCCAAGCTGAAGCTCAACACTATGCAGGAACATCATAATAGAAATACAGGACCTTATGTCATGGGGAAATGCCACATCTGCTGGAAGACACTATCGTATGATTCGATTCAGTGGATAATCTTTTAAATAAAAGGCTATCTGCTCCCAACTCCAGCTGAAGAATTTGTTTCCTTTCTCAGACACTAATTTCACCCATTTTTTTTTTTTTGCTAAAGATAATGATTTTGTTTGTTCTTAACGCGGCCTCGCAGAATCGTTGCACTAAAAACCACAATATACCAGCCCAATCTTACATACATAGATGTCTGATGTTATCTTAAGAGATCGTCTGCGAATTTAAATATTTGTTCTTGTATTTCATTGTGCCGGTATGCGCAACTAATTTCTTTTTATTACGTACTTTAGCAATAGTATAATAGCTGCAGGTACTTAATGTGTTGCAAACGGACAATTTATAGATCAAAGGTGTGAAAACTGGTTTATAGACCTTCTAGCAGTCACGTTTAGTATGACCTAATTTTTTTAATGAAGTACATATAGTACTGCTGCCCATAAGTTTCCGGGCAAACCATTTTCTTCCACAATTATAGGTTTATCTATCTGTGCAGGACTCCAATGAATAAAACGTTTTGGCATTATAACATTGCATAAAGAAGGGTATGCAGTGTGTGCTATTGCAGAGAAACTCAAAATACGGAAGTCGACAGTGCACGATACCATATGCGCGCTGCTTTAAAGAATAATTCTTTCTTAAAACCCGGAAGGGAAGCGGAAGTCCGAAATTAACATCAGGAAGACCAGACTATGAAGTTAATAAGAGGAATCGACGGCTTATAGTTCCAGAAATCTGTGCAGAGTTCAACCGTTCGAACTCAAAATATATTAGATATCAGTCTCAACGACAAAAAGGCGTTTAGCTACCACAGGCATTCACGGTCGAGTAGCACTACGAAGACCTTTGCTACCACGTCAAGATAGATTGGAGAAGAGAGCAGCAGGATTGGACACTAACCGACTGGTCGAAAGTCTTATGGACGGACGAGTCTTAATTTGAAGTTTTTGTCTACAGAAGAAGAAGAAGTCTACATTCGGCGGTTTGCCGAAGAGAAGATGCTCCCTAGCTGTGTGGTCCTAACAATCAAGCATGGCAGTGGTTCAATAATAGTCTGGAGATGTTTTTCTTCCGCCGGTGTTGGAGATCTCATCCATATCGATTAAATTATAAATAAGGAGAAGTACAGGCAAATACTAAAAGAACACATCTTACCATCGGGTTTGCGATTAATAGGCCCTGAATTCGCATTAATACAAGATAATGATCCGAAACATTCTTCCAAGCTACGTGACGTAAACGTAAAGACTCGAAATCAAATATATAGAAATGTACTGGTTACTCGGAAAACATTCCCAGCTCAGTACGGAGAACAAACTGCTTTTATACAAGCAAGTGCTAAAGCCGGTGTGGACGTACGGTATACAAATTTGGGGTTGTACCAAGAAAACAAATGTAAATATTTTACAAGCTTTTCAAAATAAAGTGCTAAGAGAAATTGTCCAAGCACCGTGGTATAGTAGAAACAACGATATCCAAAGGGATCTCGGAATTCCGACAATCGAAGCTGAAACTAGAAGCTTCGCGAGTAAGCATAGAAACCGACTAATCGGACATGTCAACAATACAGTCCTACAAATATTGGATGAGAGCAATTTATTCCGCCGACTACAAAGGACGAAACCCTTCGACTTGGCGAGATAATGATAAACCGCGTCTAGATTGCGGAACATGCAGGACCTTTCAGTGGAAAGTAACCTGCCAAACGTTTTTATATCGTGATAGAAAAATTGCTTGATAAGTTTATACTTAGTTGCAATATCTAACAAATTTATATCGAAGGGTGGTGTTTTTTTAGTCAGTAAGAATCTGACACTACTATGAGCACGCGCTTGCTATTCTCATAGTGTCTATGGAAGATTTTTCACCTACCCTCGGAAAAAAAAATTCTTCCAAGCTTTGCCGAGGATACATAGAACAAGAAGGACAAAAAGGAACACTTAAAAATATGAAATGGCCTGCCCAATCATCCGATCTCCGTGCTGTTTTGGGATGAACTTCACAAATATATTCGAAGACAGTGTCCAACATCGAAAGACAAGTTTTGGGAGATCCTTCGAGTACCCTGGAGATCAATTACATCGGAAACAATTAAGAAGTTGGTCGATAGAATGCCTAGATTGACAGCCAATGAGGCGGCTTTATTATTTTATTATCTAAATCTTTTTATTTATTACGTCCCATACATTTTTTTCATATCAATTTGTCTGACAGAATGGTTTGGCCGCAAACTTATGGACGGCAATGTATGTTCCCCAGTAACAAAATAACAATTGATCAAAATCAACATTAAGCCCGTTTCGTACTTTAACTAATCCTTGCCTTATCACCATGCAATCGGTAATCAAACAAACATAAAAGTCGGCAATGGTCCGCATAGCATATCAAACAATTTTAACTTCAATATACGAGTGCTTATATAATACTTGCTACTGGAATCCGATCTAAGGAATCCCAAATGGATTTTACTTTAATGTTTTCATATAAAACTAAAAATAGCATTTTCGAAGAGCAATTTCAGTAATTTCAGGTAGCAATGGTAGACTGCCTGCATTTTTATTTATTTATTTTAGAACAAACAATCTGGCAGAAAATGAAAATTGCAAATAACATAAAACTGTTTAAAGACTTTTTATACATGGTTAGGTATTTTTTTTTTTTTTTTATGACTATAGCAAATTGCCAATGAATCATCAGACGTAATGCCTTGGGTAATTGTTATGTGAATGGCAGACGATTGAGTTATGAAAAAATAAATTAATGAAAAGTGATAGTTTATCTAATAAAGTGGCTTAACGAGAATCCGAAAAAAAGACGATAAATGAATTCTTTCACTTGTTTATTGTTGGTATGACTTTAAGTGCGAAATTCATTTGAACAAAGTTCGAGGATTAAAAAATATCGACACCAGTTTGACTTGGTAAAAAAAAAAAAACTTGTAACCATAAAAAGGTACGTGGAACTGGGCACTGGAACTGTAGCACTGGGTCTGTGGATCCCTCGATTAGTAATGCATGCAGTGCACACTAATCAGAAGTGATATCGTGTGATAACATATCTCGTATCGCTTAGCATACTCGTATACAGTCTGTCACAGATCCAATGAGACTGGTTCCATCAAAGTTCTTAGCGCAGTGACAGTTGTGAGTGAATGATGGTAGGTGAATGTTCTACCCTTCATCTACTTAACCTCAAAATTTGAGCGAGTTCGGTTGATATTTCACTGTGGTTTGACATTTTATGTAAGGTATCTTTGTGTAAGTCGGTCGAAAAAATAACATGGAACAAAGAGCGAATATTAAATTCTGTTTTAAACTGGGTAAGAGTGGTGCAGAAACGTGCGAAACGCTAAAAAAAATGTGTATGGACGAATGCATGTCCCGTGCACAGGTTTTCCGTTGGTTTCGCCGATTCCGTGACAGCCATGAAGACCTTGCAGACGATGAGTATAAAAAATATTTCAAAAAAAACCTTTCCAGCGCTGTATTGACTCAGAAGGAGATTATTTTGAATAAACAAGAATACAAAATTAAAATAATAAACGCTTTGTATTTCTTTAGTCTGGGACAGACTGTGTATACATAAGTGGCTGGAAAATACCTATACGTATTTTCGTCAAATTCTTAGGAATTATACAAATTTCGAATTTTGACGAAAAAAAAAACGCCCCAAAATGTGGGCGTGGGCCTATACAATCTATAGAAGAATTGTATCGAAAGTCAGTCCCTACATATCTTCTCCACACAAGTTTTTACGATTCGTAATAAAATAGATATTGAAAAAGGGTAATATTTTAAAAAGTGGGTGAGTTTGTGGGCTGATTTTGAGCGATTTTCCACTGGTATTGCTTCGGGTCCTGAAAAGTATGGGGGACCGAAAATAAATCCATTATTTTTGATCTTTACAAAAAGCTGTATTATCTATCTTTCTTGTCTTTCTGGACACGTATCACGCGGAAACTACTCCACGAATTTTGATAAAACTTGGCATAGTGATCAACCCCGTATCCACAGTACGGCGTGGTACGGCTGCGCATGTCCAAAGATCAATTGCGCATGTCCAGGAAAAAATATTCTCGCATGTCCAGATTTGACTGTATTTTTATTTCTTAAAAGTTTTTATAAAAATGTTTCTTTAGTGTAGACAAGCCTTAAGACATGAGCCTTTCAAATTTCGATACAAATCACACAGTGTCATCTGATCAGGCCTTAGGTGTGAGCAGTAAGCACGGGAATGAAATGTCAAATGTCAAAATGAGCGAAGTGTCAAGCTGACCGCCATTAATTAAGGTTTTCTTTGTGCAATCGGTGTAATTGTTTGCCATTCCGTAATTTTAGCTAAATGATTACGTATATTAAAAAACACTAAAGCATGCCGAGGAGATTTAAAGCGAAAATCGCAAATCAGCCAAAATTGGAAACATTTTTCCCAAGCAGAAATGCAGAAGCCGACACGAACGCAGGCAAAAAGGCAAACTGTAAAATCTTTTTGCATATTTCTGTGCATAATCGCAAAAGGGTGTTAGTCGATTTAGAGTCGGGATTTGAACAAGGCACCTTCGTTTCAGATGTGTTTGTCTGTTCTTCGATCCACTCTCAACCACCGAGCGATCACAACCCCATAACACCGGCGCCGGCAATTGTGTCGGCATCAGCTATTGTATCTGCAACAATTCGATTCGAGAACATCTAGAATTGACAGAGCCTGTGCGTAGAGGACAGCCACCAATAGGCAGTCAGTAAGATTCACTGAGATCTGTATTCTACAAATGTGTTGACGTTGTTGTCAATGAGTTGACGGCGCGCTTCACAGAAAACAGCGATATCTTCATCGCCGCATCATGTGTTCAGGAAATGGATTTTAAGTCCTTGCAAAATCTTTCCAAAATAATTAAGTTACCGGAAGAATGTGAAGTTTCTTCAGCGAAATCATATCTTGACAGACAAAAGCAGGAAGCAGAATGGCAAAACAAGTCAATTTTGCAAATTTTCAATTCAGTTAAAATCGCTTCTCCACTCGTGTACCAAATGTTAGAGGCCGTTGAAACTATTGGCTGCAGCACAGCCGTGAACGAAGCTTCGTTTTCGTCTTTATCACGAGTTGGAACTATCAACCGAATGTCAATGTCCAGTCAACGATTGCGAGACCTAACATTTCTAGCGTTTGAGTCTAATGAAGTACAGAGCGTGGATAAAATGATCATATTACAACGATTCGATGGTGCAAAAGATGGGAAGGTGCAATTATTTTAAAAATAAGTTTACATGACAAAAAAAACTAAAACAATTGAATAAAACCAGATTTTTGAAATGTCGATTTTTTATTTATTTTCCAGCTGGTTACGGGGCTGATAGTGAAATAGCCCGGTTCAACATTCAGGAAATTTTTTTTTAATTTTTTTTCTCGAGAAATGAAAAGGTTCCTACAAAGTAGTCAAAATCTATCTATACATATAATAAAACTGTAAATGTAAAACTGTTTCCATACGCACCACGCAAAACACGTACTTAAACGGGGTTTCCGCAATTGCATTGCTTAGAGTCTAACTTTGAAAATGGCGTTTTATCATGATCCGCCATCCGGAAGCTGAGATCTAATCGAAAATATCTTTTGCAAAATTCAGAATTTAAGTACCTAATATTTTCTTGATCATGATCTCGAATGAACAATTAGCATATGTAATGAAAAAGTTTAACACTCATATAAATAGGCCAAAGATTATACTATAAATTTGTAAGTGAAGCCCAGTGATCGCAGCACAGGTTATACTAAACCACTATATGCGAGACAGATCATATTTACTAGCTGGCAATTCGTCCAATATGATGAGCAGTAAGAGGGGAACTCTTACCCATTAATTATATCCCGCAACGCCCAGAACTTTTTATCCTATGTAATATATGCAACCGGAAAGAGCATAAACATGTATTCCATTTTCTAGCAGTATTTCCCATTCTTAAAGTATTTCGTCTAAACATCTTTGGAGTACATACCTCGAGCTTGGAGGAAGCGATAAATATATTCAACGGCGACAGAGGCTGGGATTCATTATACAGGGTGTTCCAATTAAGCAGTATAATCCTTTAAGAGGAGATTCCTGAAGTTCCGCCGAACAAAAACTTGTATGGCAGGGGGGGTCTATTCTCACAACATTTCAAGTTATAGTCCATCAAAGTGGGTGACCTCTTATTTGGAGGTGTAACCACTTTAAACACTATAACTTCTAAACTATTATAGGTACAAAAACAGTTTTATACATTTTGGAAAGACAATTTAGTAGCGCATACAAGTTTCAAGATTGGGAACAGCTGTGCAGTTACAAAAAAGTTATGGCTCCTTAAATTCAAAATAATGAAAATTTATTGTTCCATTTTTTCACTTAAAATGCATTTTTCTCAAAATTTTTACTTAATATTTTTTTTTTTATGAAATTTTTATCCTCAAAAATTTCCTCAAAATTATATTAAGCAACTTTTTTACGTACGATTAACAGAAGTTGTAGTAAAAGCCATTTTTTGTCAGACAAAAATGGTCTGATCACCTACCCTTAGCTATTACAGACTCCCTGACAATCGCCGCCCACACAGAATCAATTATTACCTAAAGTTCAATGGAAGGAAAGTTTTGCATCTAGATAGAAATTTCTTTTAAACTAGAAGCTCAGTGTGTTAAGCGACTCGGAGATCAATTCAATTTGCGGACCAGATCTCAGACGCGCCATGCTAGCGCAACATGTTAGAAGATTGCAAAAGAAACTAGTATGGTACGACTGGGAATGTGAGTTAGCAAGGAGAAAAGCTTTTACGTATTTACGCTTGTTAAGAGAAACAGGTAACAACTCCGCCAAAGCCAACAACAGTCAAATAAAGTATATAAAATGATATGCAAGGAGAAACAAAAAAGGTACACTCAGCAGCTGACGATGGAGATTATAAGAGTTAAAGACAGCCGTTCCTTATGGAAATTGGCAAGAACACTCAACGGCCAAACCCTTACAAGTGGCATTCAAGTGGAAGCACCGATCTTAGCCGAGCATTTTGAACAACTGCTTAACCCGCCATACACCAGAAGTCAACTACATTATGCGATACCTTACCAGAGAGTGGATGTACTGGATTGCAAAATTACGTCGCAAGAAGTCTGCACAGTTATACATCGATGCAACTTAAATAAAGCCCCAGGAGAGGATCGCATACCGTACGAATTCTTCAAGTACGCTACGAATTATTTCATAGAAAAACTTACGTTTGCTTTCAATTTCATTTTCGAGGTGGGGGAAGCGCCGCCCAGTTTTAAGAGAAATATAATCTTCCCACTGTTCAAAAAAGGAGATCGCAGTGATCCGAGTAACTACAGGGGCATAACCTTCCTGAACTCTGTAATGGAAATCTTCACCGGAATCATCTTGGATCGGCTGTCCGCATGGGTGCAGGCAAACGAACTACTCAGTGAGTTTCAAGCGGTATTCAGAAAGAACTACTCCACAGTGGATAATATCTTCACTCTGACCAGTATGGCTAAGGCTTATCTCGACAAGGGCACAAAACTATACGCGTTCTTCGTAGACTTCAAGGCAGCTTTCGACTCCATTGCCAGAAAATCGCTGTTCTATAAACTTAGTAATCTCGGAGTGTCCACGAAAGTACTTAAGGTTATGCAAAGTCTTTACGATGAAAACAGAACTGCAGTATGGGATGGTCACAACGTGTCAAACCGGTTTGATTCGCGAATGGGCGTTAAACAAGGATGCCTCATGAGTCCCCTACTCTTCTCTCTGGTTTTGGACGACCTGCCAACCTTCTTGTCTGGGGGAATTGAGTTTGACGAGGTAAAAGTAAAAATATATCTTTAAGCACAAAATATGAAATCTTTGAAGCAGTAGCGAGGTCGATCATGTGCTATGCAGCCCAAGTGTGGGGCCTCTACCAATATGAAAAAGTTGAAAAGTTGTTGAGGTACTTCATTAAGAAAATATTAAGATTGCCGGAAAACACCCCAAACTATATGCTCCACCTGGAAACCGGACTGCCCCCATTATATATCTATACACTACGACTGCACTTTTTGTACATTGTAAAAGTAATGTCCCTTCCGAGCCAACGTCTGCCACATATCGTCGCAATGCATCATATACGCCGTAAACTACAATTTTTCAATGAATGGTCTAGATTGTGCAACGAACATGACGTCGAACTAGCACCCTACAATGAAATAACATGGAAAACGACTTTAAAGGAACTGCTAGCGAAGATTGATTTATCCACCCGTGCCGCGTTTAGAGTAAAAGCCCAGCAAAGCCTAACTAGATATTCGTATTGTACGCTACAATACGACCTAGGTAAAAAACTTACTTTCACGATCAAAACACCATATACACAATATCGATGATATTCAAGACCAGAGGGGAGCGTTTGCAGTTAAATTACAGGCCGCATATAACCATCCGGAACGAGGAGGCAGAATGTTCTTTGTGCAATCTACGAGCTATCGAAGACGTACATCACCTAGTCGGAATATGTTCAATACTGAGGGGGATTAGAAGAGCACATTGGGGAAAACATAGTTTATCAACAAGCGAAATCATTTCAATCCTAAATGGCCAAAATTGGAAAACACTGTCTAGCTACTTAAAGTTATCATTGAAATATCGACAGCAAATAGTAGATGAATCATTTTAAATCACATTTGTGCATGCATTAAAAAAAGTAAAATGAACTATTTATCATATTTTCAATAATACCCTGCTATAAATTGTAAATCCCTTCTATCCGGCTGACGGCAAATGCCAATGCTGTATTTTGTGAATTTTATGAATTTTGTAATTATTTTTTTTCTTATTATCCAATAAAATCAGAATTATTGCTATTACTTACAGAAGCTGTTTAAGTGGCGAACATTTTAAAACGAACCTTTTGAATTAGTAAACTTTAACAATAGGTATAAATATTACTTTACAAATTTCTAAATGTCAGTCTGGTCGACAGCCTTTAACCAAACCAAAAAAAAAAGGACTAAGAACTTGTAAGAAATTGTATCTATTTAGATTTTTTACGAAATAAATAGTCTAACTTACTAACTTACTGGTTGACATGGAGAAGGATTTCCATACTGTATGGTTAGAGTATGTTCCCATTCTTCAGCTGCCTTGACGTGGCGGAACGGCTTAAGAGTCAATGACCCTAAGGGTCCGAAAGGACCCCAGGTGAGACATCGAACTAAAGGCTGAGGACGTCTTGACTGTGACGCAAAACCTGTTGAAGGTATGATGGAAGAAACTTGTACGGTATCTACTCCAGGTGGTACTCGTGAAAACGATAATCCACCCGTGGTCTTTTTGACTACGGCCGGGACGAGGATTCTGGAGGTCCCAACCACCATACTTTTACCCCCCGCCTCTGGCGTTGAATCAGAAGTAGTAGCGACGCTTGTTCCAGAAGACTCCTGCAGCTCTGTCTCTGACTCGATTGGTAGACTGGGCTGGAATGGCAAAGAAAGTGGCGGAAAGGCTTCGGCTGGAACGTCTAATCTCTGTCTCAATAGAAGGGTAGCTGGTCGAAGTTGTGTCGATGACGGTTCGACTCGGCAAACCAATAAGGCTGAACGAGCTCCCGAAGCGGCGCACTCCGATGGGCTCCTGACTAAGAGTCAACTGAAAAGGAGAAGAAGGAAGGCGGCAATGGCGCGGTGCAAAGAGGCTGCAGAGTCAGCTGAAGGCGCAAGCGCCAAAAGCAGTCATCCTTCAGTAGCGACAGGAAAGAAGCATAGGTCGGCAGAAAGTATTCCAACTGGAGCCGATCAATCCCTCAGACCTAACGCTGGCTCCTTTTCGGTCGGCTCGAACAGGTCCAATCTGATGGAGCAAGTTTCGCCTGCTCTTCTTAGTGGAACCGTGTGCGCATCTGATGCGCGCTCTTCTGCCGGGCACACTCTTACCGGTGGCGTTATCTGCGCACAAAATCTGGTGGATACTGGTGCTGTTACCCCTAAAGGTCCCAGCACTAGTGGACAGAAAATGGCTGACGCAAGCAATGCCACGGGTAGGGGCGCTCGCCTCGCCGGAAGCATGTGCGCACCTGGTGCGCGCCGTTCTGCTAATAAAACTGCGACTATATCTTTGATATTTTCGCAGATAAACCTCCACCACTCAAAGGCTGCTACCGCTCTCTTAAGTAGCAGACTTTCTGTGGTGCGTACAAAACCCCACATAACATCTATCCAGGAGCCATACGTGCGGAACAAGCGCATATGTGGTTTTGGGGGTGTTCGTGGAGTAACGGTGCTATGTGACGAGCGATCTGAAAGACCGAGAGCTTGTCTAATTGTGCCGAATTTCCTCTCAGTAACCAAGCTTGGACAATTTTGTGGACAGGACCTGGTTGCTGCAGCTGTAAGCTACGAAACGACCGGAAGTTGGAAAACCTTCGTCGTTGCGTCGGCTTACTTCCCTTATGATTCGGTAATGCCTCCACCACCGAAGGCGGTTGCCTGTTGTGAAGAACAGGTGGAAGGGACGTAGCATTTGTGTCTGTAGTGACAGTCAGGCTGCGCTTAAGGCCTTGCTTAACCCTTTAACCACTTCCAAAATAGTTCGTGAAACCAAAAACTCTTTGAACTCGGTCGCAAGGCTGAATTCTCTGTCTCTTATCTGGGTCCCAGGTCACACTGGGATCTTGGGGAACGAGATCTCCGATGAGATTGCTAGACAAGGCTCAGAGGAGGCTTTCTCAGGTCCCGAACCCGCGTTGGGTCTTCCAGCGTCCTCGGTTAGGGCTTCCATTGCTGATTGGGTCTCTCACGAGCACAATTGTGTGTGGCATGACTCTCCAGGTTGCAGGTTGACTAAACGCATGCTCCCGGACGTCTGTAAGAAATCAGCGGCATTCTTGCTGTCTCTCAGCAGAAAAGACTGTAGACAACTTATCGGCGTCTTGACAGGCCACTTCGCTTTTGCCAAGCACCTTAACGTGTTAGGCTTAAGTGACACTACAATCTGCGACGCTTGTGGAGAGAGCGACGACACCGCGGAACATTATCTCTGTGAGTGTCCGGCCTTTGCTCGTATCAGGTGGCAGATCTTCGGTGCGGATGTGGTGAGTGCTGGTACTGTAAGCTCCTCATCACTGAAGTGCTTGCTTGGCTTTCTTCGAAAGTCAAGGAAATTCCAGTAAAATGGGTAAATCAGGGTTTGCTCTCTGGCAGTACAATGGACCAGTTGTGTCTGAGTGCTCCAGTCGAGTGTTTCCTATCCCGACAAAAAAAAAAAAAAAAAGTATGGTTAGAGAGGCTCATCTACAAATTGAGCAGGCTGGGCATAAGCAAGCCACTGCCACATATTTACTCTATGACATGCTCACCAATAAGAGGTTCATTTTGAACAATGGTAATGCGACGTCTGCTGGAACTTTTGAAGCGAAAAATGTTCTGCAACAGAGTGTGGTTAATTCGCCGAGCCTATTCAACATTTACACGAGCAATCTCATAGGTTAACTTCACCATGCCATAGCGTACGCAGACGATTTTTTTTTTTTATAATTTGCGCGCACTCAAAGGGTTATGAATACCTTTAACATGTTTACACACAGTGTGGGCGTTGGAAAGGATAGAGAGAGAGAGAAAGATTTTGTTGTAGTGGTTCTTGAAGCTCAGTTGTTTATGCTTCAGAGATTCTCCAGGGGTGGCGACCAGATAACTGGGGAGATTTCTGTTATTTTTATTTTTTTTTTTTTTGCTTCTGATTCACAGTACTTTTTTCTCGATAACCGATGTCAAGGGCAAATCACCATCAGCAGAGTGAACAATTTTTCCAGCCACATGATCAAGCTACTGCCAGTGATATGCCTTCGCAGTAGTGTTCACACAGGCTTTCGCAAATGATCGGACTGACTTTATATATTTTATGAGAAATAAATAAATGCTTGCTGACATCAGGATTTGAACCATGAACCATTAGCACGGCAATTGACGACGTTACCACTACACCATTGCCACCCCCAAGGTAATTTATATTATTTGCTATTTGCAGAGCAATAGTCAACATAGTCCCTGGGCTATCTTTAGTTCACTTACCAAAATTAGAACCTTTGCCCTACCGCAATGATACCTCTAACTTGTTTAAAAAAAAATCGCAAGGTAGCATGATATAATTAGGCTTGTTATAGATGCTATTGTCGTAACAAACGTCGCCTAACATCAGTATCACTCGTACAAATTTATATCTCTATTGACCAAACTTCGATTATTTCATCGGGATAGTGTCTGTCGAAGCTCTTTGAATATTTTCACATGTGCTAGAGAATCTAAAATAAACTCGTATCTTTAGATGAAAACTATTTGCCTGAACGATAGCAATTGTGTCAACACGTGAATTTTACTTATCAAGTTCAGTACACTTAACTTTTATCTTCATTTAACAAAACGCAACAAGTTGTGTAAGAATAATATTTAACTAATCCCCCTTAAGTAGCCATCTAAGCATAATATATCGCAACCCAGCATAGATACCACTCCTGTTATCTTATCTGTGAGGTTTATTTTATCAAATACTTGTTGCATAAGTCACACAGGCGATAATGGGCCAAAAACTCCGCTTTTGCGAATGGCTGCTAATAACTTTGTCATGTTTCGATTCCGTTTTTAAAAATTATCAATTTTTAGAAATATCTCTAAATTCGAAATGTACATATCTATTAAACTGCACTGGCAAAAAGAAATAGATTCATGTATGCTATATGGGTGGGGAATTTGTTTGATTTTATTACAGACGTGTTTATTTGTTCAATATCCGAGGCTGGAGGGATAATGTTTTTTTTTTCGCCCTGTTAACTGTGCTGCTGTGTTTACGTTTTCGTTAAACGTGCGCGTAGTTTGTGCCATTGAGAGTAATCAGACGTGTGAAAATCTTAGAAGTATCTGTCGAATATACAGAGAGAATTTCCTCCAATTCGAAAGTGGCTAATTAATTTTATTTTATCCTGAGAACATTTTGAAATGTTTGAAACATTAATTTAGCATAAATAATTAGATGTCATTTTTTTTCTTTTTGATCCGGGTCAAGATTGCAACATTACTAATGGACAGGTTTTTTCTCATTGAGTATTAAAATGCAATTCAAGTTGCGGAGCAGGCATACACTCTGTGTCAATTGAATTTTTTATAGCAAACTATATAGCAAAACTAAAGATACAATTATTAAGAAATTGGCTGACTTCGCTCGTGTCTTTCTTAAGTGCGAAAGTGCACAGTATGAATAAGTAGATAAAGTGTTCTTTCTTTGCTGAGATAGAACCTTCGATAAGCGAAAACTGTCAAACGTATTGTGACATTTACCTAGTCCTGTCATAATTTCTGATAAAGACAGCCAATCAGAAATCTTCTAACGATCATGAATAAGTCAATACTCCCGTATGCGGCCCCTATATGGGCAGCATCAGCGACGCACCGTAAGTCGTACATTAGAACGATGAACTCTGCGCATAGAATCGCATCTTTAAGGGTATGCTGCGCCTTTGGAACTGTGTCAGCGGATGCGATAGGTGTAATATTAGGCCAATTGCCTATCGATCTAGACGCGAAGAAGACCACGGCACTACGTGAAAACGAGCACGATGACAGAACAACACTGTAGAAGCTATAAAAGCAGAAGATGAAACATCACAACCAAACACCGATGGACATACAAATTGATCCCCGAAATTGATGAATGGATAAGCAAAAAACACGGGAAGGTAAACTACTACTTAACATAATTTCCATAGGAACATAAATTCTTCCCGAAGTATCTCTACAAGTACAAGCACGTTGATGACCCATTCTGCCAGCATTGTGAAGGAAAAGTGCAGAACGCAGAGCATATATTAATGGAATGCCGAAATTACACAAGGGCTAGGAATATCCAAGAAAGAGCAGTTAGCAGCCAAGCGACCCCAAGAAGTCCGATCTCATTTATGCTGACGATGAACAAATGCTGGGAGACTGCAAACGAAGTAATCACGAGTATGATGCAGCAACTGCGTATAGAGGAACGAGCATGGAGAAACGGAATGAACGAAGATCCTGCCAACTCTTGCACCTAAAAAAGAAGAATGCCTTGACTGGCGATGCCGCAGGGGAACAACAGGACAGAAAAATAGAATGGGTTCTTTAGCACGTAACCATGCAGGAGCATGGAGTCGGGCATCGCTCGTTCCTTCCCAAAGATTTTAGATATATCAGTCTTTCCTCATTTCTTCTGAAACACTAATCGACGTAACATACGTACATACGTACGTATATACGTACGTACATAATTACTTACTTAGGTGGCGTTAGAGTTCAGGGTGAACCTGTGCCTCAACCAACAAGCCTCTCCATTTAGCTCGGTCTTTAGCTAATTGCCTCCAGTTGCGCACTCCAAGTTGGCCGAGGACATACATACGTACATACGTACCAGACTAGATATCAGTCTAATTTCAGATTCCCGACATTAAAAGGAAAATCCGTGAAAACCGAACTTCATTCCTTCGTGGGAACTATTGAAAAATAATTTGTTAACTAAGAATTCACAATGGTTTCCTTTCTAGATATTGAAGGCGCCTTAGTAACGTCAAAACTGAAGCTATAACGACTATACTGAACAAATTCTTGTAAGCAAGGTCATCTACATAAAGCCAGGGAGTTTTGAGATAACTACATCTGTGCGCAGAGGTACCCCTCAAGGGTGAGATTACTAGTAGTAGTAAGTAAATACGATTCTAGAAAGGGATAAATTCAGAGTTATACTCTATGATGACATAGAGATACCAATATCCGGAAATTTCTTCCAATAATAATAAAGATGGATTCGGCTCTCAAAAAACTCGTCAAGTGAATGAACACAGTTGGTGTTGGAACTAGCTTGGCCAAAACAGAGATAATAATCTTCACGAGGAAATATATGAAATACTTTGCATTACTCGTACTACACTAATGTTAAACAGCACAGTCCTGAAATTCGCGGACCATGTCAGATATCTAGGATTAATCCTGGATAAGAGATGGAATCTGAAGCCTGAACAAACAAGAACACGCAAGGAAGGCATCAGTCGCCGTTGGCCTAAAATGGGGCCTTGAGCCTCGGATGTCCACTGGATGAATACGGCTGTTAACAGATCTATCATATTATACGGTGCGTTAGTCCAAACAATACTACTTTTCTCTCTAGAGCGAGTACAAAAAGTAACTTGTATCAGTATAACTGGTGCAATTAGAATAGAACCGGAACTGTCGTATTGGAAACAATGCTTCACCTTCTTCGCATTGATATATTTGGGAGACTTTTAGTTGTAAAGGTAGCACTTAGACTAAGAAAATCGCAGCAGTTATTACGAACGGACTCTTGTCACTCGTGAATACTGGTGAACTATAATCCCAAATTATCACTTCGACATAAGATACTAAGCGAGAATTCGAAGTAGAACCGAGTGGGAATCTAACAGAATTCTAAATTCGTCTGCGATAAAGACGGATCCAAAATAGCGAGTGGGACGGACGAGAGTAAGAGTATTTTCCAGCTCACAAAATTTACCACTTGACTTCCGGATCACTGTAGCATATTTCCAGCGGAAATTACGGCAATTCGAGATGCAGCAGCCTGAATTTCTATGAATACAATAGAGGATCTTGCTACAGTAGTATACACAGACTACGTTCCCATTCTTCAGCTGCCTTGACGTGGCGGAACGGCTTAAGAGTCAATGACCCTAAGGGTCCGAAAGGACCCCAGGTGAGACATCGAACTAAAGGCTGAGGACGTCTTGACTGTGACGCAAAACCTGTTGAAGGTATGATGGAAGAAACTTGTACGGTATCTACTCCAGGTGGTACTCGTGAAAACGATAATCCACCCGTGGTCTTTTTGACTACGGCCGGGACGAGGATTCTGGAGGTCCCAACCACCATACTTTTACCCCCCGCCTCTGGCGTTGAATCAGAAGTAGTAGCGACGCTTGTTCCAGAAGACTCCTGCAGCTCTGTCTCTGACTCGATTGGTAGACTGGGCTGGAATGGCAAAGAAAGTGGCGGAAAGGCTTCGGCTGGAACGTCTAATCTCTGTCTCAATAGAAGGGTAGCTGGTCGAAGTTGTGTCGATGACGGTTCGACTCGGGAAACCAATAAGGCTGAACGAGCTCCCGAAGCGGCGCACTCCGATGGGCTCCTGACTAAGAGTCAACTGAAAAGGAGAAGAAGGAAGGCGGCAATGGCGCGGTGCAAAGAGGCTGCAGAGTCAGCTGAAGGCGCAAGCGCCAAAAGCAGTCATCCTTCAGTAGCGACAGGAAAGAAGCATAGGTCGGCAGAAAGTATTCCAACTGGAGCCGATCAATCCCTCAGACCTAACGCTGGCTCCTTTTCGGTCGGCTCGAACAGATCCAATCTGATGGAGCAAGTTTCGCCTGCTCTTCTTAGTGGAACCGTGTGCGCATCTGATGCGCGCTCTTCTGCCGGGCACACTCTTACCGGTGGCGTTATCTGCGCACAAAATCTGGTGGATACTGGTGCTGTTACCCCTAAAGGTCCCAGCACTAGTGGACAGAAAATGGCTGACGCAAGCAATGCCACGGGTAGGGGCGCTCGCCTCGCCGGAAGCATGTGCGCACCTGGTGCGCGCCGTTCTGCTAATAAAACTGCGACTATATCTTTGATATTTTCGCAGATAAACCTCCACCACTCAAAGGCTGCTACCGCTCTCTTAAGTAGCAGACTTTCTGTGGTGCGTACAAAACCCCACATAACATCTATCCAGGAGCCATACGTGCGGAACAAGCGCATATGTGGTTTTGGGGGTGTTCGTGGAGTAACGGTGCTATGTGACGAGCGATCTGAAAGACCGAGAGCTTGTCTAATTGTGCCGAATTTCCTCTCAGTAACCAAGCTTGGACAATTTTGTGGACAGGACCTGGTTGCTGCAGCTGTAAGCTACGAAACGACCGGAAGTTGGAAAACCTTCGTCGTTGCGTCGGCTTACTTCCCTTATGATTCGGTAATGCCTCCACCACCGAAGGCGGTTGCCGAACTCATAAAGTACTGTGACACTCGGGAGATGGGACTAGTCATGTGTTGCGACGCGAATGCTCAGAATACAGTCTGGGGCAGCAGCAAATGTAACACACGAGGAAACCATCTCCTAGACTTTATACTATCGTCTGGCATGGTAATTAACAATATTGGCTCCCAGCCAACTTTTGTTACGGCAAGGAGGCAGGAGGTAATTGATTTGACTTTATCTAATAGGTATTTCAAGTCAATTACTAACTGGAGGGTACTGCCGGAAGTGTCCTTGTCAGACCATAGATACATCGTTTTCCAAATCGAATGCGAGGCCATAACTTTGCAGGAGAGGAGGAATCCGAGGAAAACCAACTGGGTGCGGTTTAGGGAAGAGCTAGACAGATCTGTCAAAACTCCAACTAAACTCAGAACGAAACGAAAGGTTGAGGATGCTGTTCAAAACCTGACTAGTGTCCTTACCAGCTGTTTTGAACTGACGTGCCCATTGACAAAAACCCCCTGCAGAACTCCGGTTCCCTGGTGGTGCCCGGAACTGCAGCGACTTAGGAAAGAATCCAGAAAACTTCTAAATAGGTCACTCAAGACAAATTTAGAAGGTGACTGGAATCTTTTTAGATCGAAGCAAAAAGACTACAAGAAGTTAATTCGGTTGTCGAAAAGTGCTTCTTATAGAGATTTTTGTGAAAAGATCGAGACACTCGGTGAAACCAGCAGGTTGGTTAAGGTTCTCAAAAGGGGCAAGCCGACCAAACCGGAGTCACTGAGAAAATCTGATGGCAAGTTTACTGAGACGAAAGCGGAAACTTTTAGTCTTCTGCTGGAGACTCACTTTCCTGGCAATCGGATAATCACTAGGTCGCAGCTTGGCCCGCTTACCCAGGCTGAGCTTGATCTAAGTCAGAAAACTCGGCGCAGCTGGTATATTGCATCAGCCGTGGTAACAGATGAGGCCATCAAATATGCTGTGGCATCTTTTGATGGTTTCAAATCGCCTGGCACCGATGGAATATATCCAGCTATGCTGCAACAGGGTATAGATCAGCTATTGCCAACTCTGAAAAGAATTTTCACCGCTGGCTTGGCGCTGGCATATATTCCTACACCTTGGCGGACAGTCAGAGTAGCTTTCATACCGAAAATTGGTAAGGAAGACTATTCGCTCCCCAAGAGTTTCAGACCTATAAGTTTGACATCCTTCTTACTGAAAAGTATGGAGAGACTGGTAGAATTTCACGTGCGCAAAGTTGCTTTGAAACTGCATCCACTATCGGAGATGCAGCATGCCTATCAGCGTGGGAAATCCTGTGAGACCGCACTTCAAAATCTAGTGGCCAGAATTGAATGCGCGCTTGATAGGAGAGAATACGCGATGGGTATCTTCATCGACATTGAGGGTGCTTTTGACAATGCGACTTTTGACTGCATGTGCGACTCTGCCAGACAACACGGGGTAGATGAAACATTAGTGTTGTGGATTAAAGCAATGCTAATGAATAGAACGTTGGTAGTGGATGCGGATTGTGGCCAATATGTTATGACAGGGGTAAACAGGGGCTGTCCGCAAGGTGGCGTTCTGTCTCCATTGTTATGGTGCATGGTGGTCGACTCTCTGTTGAACACTCTAAATAGTTCTAACGTCTACGCTCAGGCATATGCGGATGATGTCGCCGTACTTTCTGTCGGGCCATGCCTGGCGACGGTCTGTGCTAACGCGCAGGCGGCTCTGGACATGATCGATGAATGGTGTACTAGGAGTGGGCTTTCGGTGAATCCTCTTAAAACTGAGGTTGTTCTTTTTACGAGAAGGAGGATTTTGACCGGTCTGACTCAGCCAGTACTAAAAGGCGTCACCATTCGCATTTCCAATGAAGCCAAATATCTGGGAGTGATTTTAGATAAGAAACTTCATTGGTCCAAACACGTCGAGTCGAAAACATCCAAGGCGCTCTCAGTCTTCTGGCAGTGTAAGGGTGCTTTTGGCAAGACTTGGGGCTTATCACCGAATAAGGTTCTCTGGATCTACACGGCTATGATAAGACCATTCCTCGCATATGCGTCGGTTGTTTGGTGGAAGGGGCTCTCGCGTAAATATGTGGTTGCCTTTTGTGCGAAACTCCAAAGAACGGCTTGTCTCGGCTGCTCGGGAGCTTTCCCGAGTACGCCTGGCTCTGCTCTAGACGCTTTGCTGAACTTACCTCCCCTTGATACTTATATCATGGGTTGCACTATCAAAGCCATCCATCGTCTTAGGCGAGGCGGTTTTTGGTATACTCCACACTGGAACTTTGATGAACTTGCGCGACACTTATCTTACGACTCCTGTCTTATGGATATGCCGTCTGATGCAATGACACCAGAACTCCAGCTGATGCGCAAATTCAGAGTCGACTTTCCTTGTGTCCAGGACTGGTTTCGGTCAGAGTCTGAGCCGGGAATGGAATGTAGTCGTATTTTCACGGACGGTTCCAAAACCAGTCAAGGGTCTGGTGCTGGTGTCTTCGTGGAAGTCGACAACATTAGACTTCACTTCTCGTTAGGCAAATATGCGTCTGTTTTCCAAGCGGAAACTTATGCAATCCTAATGGCCATGAACTATGTTGTGAAGAACAGGTGGAAGGGACGTAGCATTTGTGTCTGTAGTGACAGTCAGGCTGCGCTTAAGGCCTTGCTTAACCCTTTAACCACTTCCAAAATAGTTCGTGAAACCAAAAACTCTTTGAACTCGGTCGCAAGGCTGAATTCTCTGTCTCTTATCTGGGTCCCAGGTCACACTGGGATCTTGGGGAACGAGATCTCCGATGAGATTGCTAGACAAGGCTCAGAGGAGGGTTTCTCAGGTCCCGAACCCGCGTTGGGTCTTCCAGCGTCCTCGGTTAGGGCTTCCATTGACGATTGGGTCTCTCACGAGCACAATTGTGTGTGGCATGACTCTCCAGGTTGCAGGTTGACTAAACGCATGCTCCCGGACGTCTGTAAGAAATCAGCGGCATTCTTGCTGTCTCTCAGCAGAAAAGACTGTAGACAACTTATCGGCGTCTTGACAGGCCACTTCGCTTTTGCCAAGCACCTTAACGTGTTAGGCTTAAGTGACACTACAATCTGCGACGCTTGTGGAGAGAGCGACGACACCGCGGAACATTATCTCTGTGAGTGTCCGGCCTTTGCTCGTATCAGGTGGCAGATCTTCGGTGCGGATGTGGTGAGTGCTGGTACTGTAAGCTCCTCATCACTGAAGTGCTTGCTTGGCTTTCTTAGAAAGTCAAGGAAATTCCAGTAAAATGGGTAAATCAGGGTTTGCTCTCTGGCAGTACAATGGACCAGTTGTGTCTGAGTGCTCCAGTCGAGTGTTTCCTATCCCGACAAAAAAAAAAAAAAAAAAAAAATACACAGACAGCCAGGTAGCATTCAAAGCCTTGGAATCGCCAACGATAAGATCCAAGTTGGTTAAGCAATGCCGCAGGTCTCTAAACGAGACCGCAGATAGATACAAACTGTCCCTATGCTAGGTCCCAAGTCATAGGGATATTCGAGGCAACTGCAAAGCGGATGAACCAGCGAAAGAAGGTGCCAGTTGAGACTTCGCTTAAAATAGTGCAGATCCATCAGCCCCTATTGATGTAATCAAATTCCAACTGAACACTGGAGCAGTAACACTGCTGACAAGCGATGTCAGCCTGTCTTATATCTAGTCAAATTTGGCCACACCTAAATCATAGGAAGACAATCAGATTAATTTAAATAGGTAGGAAAAACTTTTGCTCTACAATCGACGCTCTTACAGGGTATTGTTTGAGAGGCAGATATGCCAGAAGACTGGAAGTTCCCTTCAACGATTACTGTACAAGATGTAGAGACGAGGAAGTGGAAGAGTCGATTACCCATCTTCTGTGCAACTGTCCTGCGCTATTTACGTTGAGGAGGAAAACTTTGGGAGAGTAATTCTATAACGTCCTAGACCACCCCTTGGGTCTTGACACCTGCAAGATTAGCAACTTCGTTTTCAGGTCAAATATGTTCACTTAACAGAAGATTGTGCCATAATAGGAAAAATATAATATGATACTGATACAACTAAGTAAACAATATCATAAGGATTATTTTAGTTTGGTTAGACTCCGAAATACTTATAAATGGGCATACTTATTGGTCTGAGTCCTAGCTTTAGCCTGGGGCAGCTATTCTACACAACCTAACCTAAGATCTGAACAAATTTTCAATACCAGCAGAATGTATTTGGGACAAACATATTTTTTCCTCAGCGAGTAAAGGACACCTCACATATGGTTTCGACATCCAAAATGAAGATAGGGAAATATTGTTTTTATGGGCAATTTATAAGATCGCGGATGCAAGCTGCCGAAATTTTTTTTTTTTTTTTTTTATAATTTGCGCGCACTCAAAGGGTTATGAATACCTTTAACATGTTTACACACAGTGCGGGCGTTGGAAAGGATGGATAGAGAGAGAGAGAGAAAGATTTTTGGTGTAGTGGTTCTTGAAGCTCAGTTGTTCATGCTTAAGCTATTCTCCGGGGATGGCGTCCAGATAACTGGGGAGATTTTTGTTACTATTGTCATTGCTTCTGATTCACAGTACTTTTTTCCCGATAATCGATGTCAAGGGCAAATCATCATCAACAGAGCGAACAATTTTTCCAGCCACATGACCAAGCTACTGCCAGTGTTATGCCTTCGCAGTAGTGTTCACACAAGCTTTCGCAAATGATCGGACTGACTTTGTATATTTCATGAGAAATAAATAAATGCTTGCTGACATCAGGATTTGAACCATGAACCTTTAGCGTGGCAATTGACGATGTTACCACTACACCATTGCCACCATTCCTTCGCGATGTTGCTGCAATAACTCGTAGGGATCGAGTGCGCAACACCAGAGTACGCGAGGCGCTCAATATTGAGCAGCTACTTCTCCGAACGGAACGATCTATGCTTCGATGGTTTGGTCCCCCAGACCGGCTTCCAAGACGTGCCATGGTGGCCGTGCCATCAAGTAGGCGACCCCGCGGTTGGCCAAGTCCGACATCTATCCTGGAGCCACGTAGGGATTCCTCCTGATGAGTTTCCTCATGAAGGATTAGCGGGCCATTGAAAATGTATGTATGTATGTATGTATGTATGTATGCATGTATGTATGTATGTATGTATGTATGTATGTATGTATGTATGTATGTATGTATGTATGTATGTGGGCGCCGTGGCGTAAGTGGTTAGTGTGTCGGATCACTACGCATGAGGTTCCAAGTTCGAATCAATGAAAATACCAAAAAGTTTTTTCACAGTCCCACCTCTCGCGAGCGTCTGACAAACATCCGAGAGTATTGTTGTCACGAAAGAGCTTCTCAAATCGCCGTTCGGATTCGGCATTAAACTGTAGGTCCCTTCCATTCGTGTGAAAAATATAACGCACACAACATGAGTGGTTGCGAGAAGATAGGCCCTGACACTTTAAAGAGCTGTTGCGCCATATATTTGTATTTGTATGTATGTATGGGCAATCTGCCTGCTTTCAATTTGCAGGCAAAGATCGACCTTTATAGAGCTCTTGAGCAACTGATGTTATTTGTTTAACGATTTATGTCGAGCTCGAATCACTGACCGTAAGATAAATATGCTATCAATTAGACATATTGACAAAAACATAAATCTTAATTTAGAATTTAATATGCACTTCGCTTTACATCCACCGTCGAAAAATCCCAACACAAAAGTCGTAAGATCAACAATTTAGGGTTGTAACACATTGTGTTTAAGTGCTTAAAAACTACTTCAAGCTACATAAACTATAATATATTAGATCTGCCCATTTTGACTAATCTTTCTCCAAAAAGACGTAAAACACTTATCCCAAATTAACGATTTTATTAAAATCTAAAAAGAAATAGCAATAAAAGAACAATTAACTTATCTTATAAATAAGAAATATTTGTTTTAAAATGACTCATTAGATTTTAGTTCCTTGACGTGATGATAAATCATCGAACAAGTGTCATATATACGCCATCCCTTCAGTATTTGTTTGACAGTCGAAATTGCTGATTCATTTGCGATATACACACATATATATATATATAATTAGATGTTAACATTGTTATATTTGTCTAGGCAATACTAAGTGACTTAAATTCACAAAATCTAATTAACAAATTAATTTATTTCTATTTGAAAATTTATTATAAAAAAAATTCAATATATGACAAATCCTCAATTCTAATTCGTTTGATGTTGTTTATTTAATAATAAAATATATTATAGTCATAAGTATATATATTTTTTACGTATAAGAAAATTTTCAAATCGTTCCAATCTGTCTGGTCCATCATTATAACAGGTCGAGATGAAAGAAATCAAAGGAAAGGGATATATCAAAGGCTTTAAATAGGTCAAAGATGAAAGAAATATAGTTAATATATTTATTTTTTTGCTTTTATGAGCGTTATGGCTTTAAATGTAAACCTTAAAAGCATATAAATCACTTTTCGCCGAGTTAATCTATTTACACTTTCAGACAAATAGAGTCAGAGTAATTTAAAACACGACATAAAGTGGCCTTTGATGATCTAAAAGATATATCTATAAAAATGTGATGATTTATTATAATACATTTAGCGAATATATTATACAATTTTCTAGGTTATATTGCGACCAAGGTTGCGGTTTTACTCACGCATTTATCACATGAAAATCTTGATTCAAGAAGCTTAACTACGTACATGACGTGGCTAAGTAAACCAATTCAGGAGTGTATACAATCCTTCTTATAAAGTAATAAGGTATAATGTGGGCGTGGCGCAAAACACAAGGTTTAATTAGGTACATAATCTCAAGTAATCCATTGTGTTTCCATTTTGTGCCGATGGGGGACTACTAACGGAAAGACGGAAACTGATCACATGAACCCGATTCTAGCATTGGAAAGACTTTAAACTGAAGAACCACGAAGAAAAAAGAACTAGTCTTCTATACTGACGGTTCAAAGATGGGCGCTGTCACGGGAGCCGGAGTTTATTGTGAAGCTCTAGGAATAAACCACTCCCTTACAATAAGGACAAATCCTTTACAATAGATGACAAAGCCGGAGTTTATTGTGAAGCCCTAGGAATAAACCACTCCTTTAGAATAAGCAACGACTGCAACGTGTTTCAGGCCATAATCACAACCATTATACAGCCTGATAAAATTATACGCGAGAATATAAAAAAAAAAAAAAAAAACCATTGCTCTCTATACAGACACCCAGGCAGCCGTTGAGGCTCTGGACTCTGCTATAATTAGGTCGAGGCTTGAGAGGATCTGCAGATCACTTTTAAACGAGATATCTAGAGCCAATGCGATAACCCTCTGCTGGGTACCAGGGCATATGGATATCGAAGGAAACGAAAAGGGCTGACGAGCTTGCTAGGAAGGGGTCGGCGCTGCATGGTTCGCTGGCTCTATCTTTGGTAGTGATCCCGATTATGTAATTCCTTACGGAAGAAAATAAAAGATGAAGGCACCAGACAAACAAACAGACGCTGGGTTTATCTGGACACATGCGCAACGACCAGGGCGCTATGGCCTGCCTTTAGCAAGAAGAGATTATCTTCTCGGGTGAAGCTTAGTCGTCATAACACACGGGTCATTTCCGGCATAATTACTGGTCACAGTACTATTCATGCGGAACAGCTCGGTGTACTGCACAATGACTTTTGTAGAAGTTGTAGGGACGAAGAAGAAATTGAATCTGATGTGTGATTGTTCTGTGCTATCCGTCAGAAGAATGAGGGCTCTTAGTAGTTACTTCTTCTCGTAGCTGGAGGACTTACGTAAAGTAAAGCTGATAAATCTCCTGAGATGCATATCACTATCTGGGTGGTTCTAGCACTGGACCATTTCTATAGTGTTTGCAAGGTTAAACAATTGCGCACAATGGACTTTTGTCATAAGGCACCCATCTACCCACTTAACCAAATCCATTGTGTCCCGCTTACCCAACAGAATAGAGATACATTTAAACCTCAGGAAGTTGCAACCAGAGTGGATCACAAAAGTCGTGTTGTCACTTCCTAGAAGAAAATATTCCGGAGATAAACTCATCTCCCATTCGGATCTCTGCGGGTGCAACAAGCGATATTTGATCTACATCAAACACGTGGGCTTAGACATGGACAGACTGTGGACACTAATAATCACGCGCTCATAACGGAATTCTGTAACATTCAAGGCTTAGGATTCAATAACGTGAATTTGAACTGTGTCCCTCAACACTTATGGGAAAGAAACCGCACTTGCTAGTCCTAACAGAAACACAAATTAACTCTGCAACTGATTCCACATACGTATCTTCGTTGCCCCGGCGACGAATTGGATTCTTGGTTTTGGTTTAAATGTGGTATGTTTATTTGCTCGGTCAGACTTGACTTGTCAGAGGGAGGAATCAATGGAGCTTGATGCTCCATATTATATGGATAAAACTTACCACACCCAGTTGCACCAAGTTTGTGTGCTGCCTTTACTGGTCTCCAAACGATGACGAACAGGGCAGATTATTCCAACATCTTTCCGAAAAAGTCGTACTGCTAAACTATTCGTTCCGATATGACACAGTGGTCTGACGAACATAGAGGCGACAATATGTTTATACTGTACTTATCAGAGTCGGAGGTAAGAAGCAAGTTCAGGGTGTTGGCTGTATATCTGTCAATGTCAGGAATCATTTACAAGTTGGATCAAACTATTTACCGCAGCGAAGATCTCAACCTACCTTCCTTAGAGTACTAAATGTCCAGAATGTCGAAGCTAACCAGAATGGACTAACGAATGTTACTAAAGTCCACTCAGTCCACTATAAAATTCCCTGTCATTAAAAAACACAAACGCAAAAAACACCATTCCGACTAAGCATGGCCAAGAAGTGAAAATCAAACTTTAGTTTTCCAAAACAATTGCCAGTACAGCAATATTTAAAATAGTTTGGTCCCCCAACCAAAATTATCATTATGATTCTCATGCTGATTATGGTTCCCAAAGGTATAGAAAAGATCCATCAACCTAAATACTAAGCTGCGGCGGTATAGCAATGCAGGATAGGCAATTTGGGTAATTGGGAAAAACAGAAATTAAACATAACTAATCGTAAGCGTGGTAGATGCCGTAAAACTCACAGAGATACACGACCTACTTAAATAAGACTAGATTAAAGCTGTGTATATACCTCAAACATGGTGTACATGCTTGGAGCGTACAAGATATTCATCATTAAGACACACATTTACAGCAAACTAAGTTCAAGTATGAAATGTTTAGTCGAAGTTCCAGCACCTGCTTATTTCATCCAATTTCCATAGTAGGAGCCGTTAATTGATTATACGACAAAGAGTAATGAAAAATTAATATTCAGTCTGCCGAAAGTTTCGAAGTTCTAAAACAGGATATAATAAAATCCCCAAACCAGCAACTGAGCTGTTGCGAATCAGTGGTAGTGCCAGAAAGTAATTAAAATGTAATTCAAAGGAAAAGAACTAGTAGAGATACTTGGGATCTGAAAACGATGGGCTCTGTTATCTATATAAATGACAATGAAATCGTAATTAATTATGGTAATGACACTGCCTGTACTACAGTACAACAGGTAGATGATGGAATTTTTCACACTTAGAACAGTACACATGCTGACAGATATACGATGCACTGGCAAGGTTGGGAACAATACCTACGTACTATCCCAAACGGGAATAGAATTTCATGTCTTCGGTTTTACCACAGAGCGACGCTGATGCTAAGTAGAAAATTCAAAGTACGTATGACGATATAGCAGATGCGTCAAAAGTAATTAGTCCTGATTAAGGCAAGAATACACATAAATAGATGTAACACTGCTCGTAGATATTTGGTGTACCTATTGAAGTAGTTAAGTTAAGTTACACTGCATTTTACCTTACAACTTAAAAGAGATGAAATGTTGTTCACAAGAACCCTTCGCACAAACTATTCACTTTTCGAAGAATCTCGTCGCTTTGAAATGTACTCGTATCTCAACAGAATCAAAAGAAATTCGTAACACAAAATTGTAATCCCAAAGCCACTAGATGAGCCACTACGCTTATCCCAGCTTTAATTTAGCATTTAAATCTTATCAAAAGAACACCATTATCAAGGGTCTTACTATGCTACAATGCACTCTAGCATGTCGCTCTCAACCAATTAACAACCAACAATTATTCAACAGTAAAGTTTTCACTCAAAACTAATCCTTTCCAATGAACCGTAAACTTTATTAAAAACTAATTAAGTAGAAAGTTTGGCGAGCAGCAACCCCCCAAAGTACATGCTCTTTATTTTCGCTACAATTTCCAAACTATAAGAGTTAATTAAGTCTCGCATTAGCAAGTGCTAGTTTATAATGTCGGCGGCAGGCAGTCCATTTTACGAAAAAAAAAATTAGCAGCAGTCTAGTTAACTTTTTTTTATACCTATATATTTATATACGTATGTATGTACAGCAATTGAGCAACAAGTATACCTACTATGGACTGATATATTTTTTTTAGTATAAATGCAAATGTGAAGCATATCAACTGCATAGATACGAGTAGATGATGTATAATTAGTAATAGTCACACAAAAATATAATCAGGAGCAATAGTAAATTATTGTCAGATTTTATGCATGGATGCGGGTAACGATAACTTTTAATCATAATTATTACTGTGGCGTGCATATCGATTAAGGGCTTATTGAGAGATTGAGAGGACGCAGCAAACCTGAATAGCAGTCGAAGAGGAGTTCGGTTGAGTTGAATTTTTCGCTAGATCTGTATAGTTGGCCCGGTGGATAATCTTTTTGGAAAATTTTATTTTTATATTTAAGTTTAATGTTTCTGTTTAGTCACTTTACATAAAGATTTTGATAGACTTATTGGCGTTACAGAGAGCTATGAGTATGCATTGTCCGGACACAATAAATATTGGTTTATATGTTTCTTTTGATATAACTTACTGATCTTGATAGTAGAGACATTCATTCACATTAATCTCCCGAAGTTCTATAGACAACGTCTTTCTGTATTCGAAGTTAAAGTAGAATCCTTGAAGCGAACCCCGAACTAACCCATCCACATACTGTACTTTTATTTTTTTTTGAACAGAAACATTTCTTTGGTGCAGTGGTTGAAGCAACTTAGATACTACTCGTTTTTCTTTTATCCGGATTAATGTTCCCCACTGGAGAACCCCACATGCGGAGTAGTAGAAATGCAGTGAAGTGGGATGGTTATGATCCCTTGAATTCAGACCATAACCTGACCGGTAAAAGAAGAAGAAAAAGCTGTTCCTCACTAGGACTAAGAAGCTAACACACTGCTCACTATTCCAGTGGCAGATACTATACTACATATATACTAGGGCCTTGTATCCGAGAATATAAGTACCTGGGAGTGTTGATTGCATCCAACCAAAATATGAGTAAGCATTTAAAATCCAAGTTGGCGGAAGCTAAACGAGCAATTAATTCAGTTTGGGAAGTTGCCTTAATACAAAATACACTACCCACACTGCGAAGCAAAAAGTATTCTGTGCAACTGTAACCGCCATTCTTCTTTACGGAGCACAAATATGAGGAAACTGTTCATTTGAAGTTGTTAAAAAATTCGTTCGCTACTTCATCAGAAGAACATTTAGATTGCCGAATACTAGGGCCTTGTACGCATTGCGGCTTATAAGATCTATTGTGCCAGCCCGGTGTTTAGCCGAAAACTAGGTTAAGGCTCTTGATTAACCTCAACATAGCTCTAGGTTCAATGTTCCGAATGTCTGCAGGACTCAGTAAACCTCGCTTAACGGGGCATTCACAAAGAATATGTTTTGCCGTTTCTTTTTGCATGGCGTGGCAAAATCGCATCATTAGCTCCCCGTGGTGCCCGCTGGATAGCTATCTAATAGTGAACTAACGATGAGCGTATGCTGAGTCTGACGATATATGTGTAGCTGAACACTCAGACCTGCGTAAGCACATCTGGGTGAACTTCAGCGCGCATATGTTTAACTGGACGAAGCATCTCTTGTTGACCTGATCGGCTGAAATATGCGTCTCAGAAGTCTAGCAAGAGCTCCTCAGAAGGAGGACGTGCGGCGGATAATTTCTCCCGATGGAATCAACGGTGACGTCTACAGAGCAGCGGATACCTTACCAGAGCTACTTCGACATATTTGGAGCTGAGGTCTGTAAGGATTTTCAATACTACATCAGGGTATTGAAAAAGAGATGGTGGCGGATGCACCCTTAACGGGCCAACGGCAGCGCTCATATCCCCGAAGTGGGTTACTGACATCGGTGTATCCGGCCCCTCGTCCTAGGGATTGCAAAAAAGGATCTGGTCCTCCAGGTTGGGGGTTGTGCCGTCGGGTTAACTTCCCTACCACGTAAAAAATTTTGGGTTACGAAGCAACCAACAGCCTCGGATACGGATGATCTTACTGTTGACCACCTAAGCAAACGTAAAAGGAGAAACGATCTTCGTGTCTGCACATGGAATTTAAGGTCCCTCTACAAACCACGTGCAGCCGAACAACTTGCGGAAGCCCTGGAGTGTCTCAAAGCAGACATTACCGCCATCCAAGAAGTGCGATGGGATGGGCCGAGCAAAAGGAGTATGCAAAACTGTGACATCTACTACGGCGATTGCTACAGACAAAAAAGGGCAGCGTCTATTCGGGTGCGGATTTGTCATTGGAGGCATGTGAATGAGCGCCTTATGACTATCCGTATCAAGGCTAAATTTGCCAACATAAGCCTAATATGCGTTCACGCCCATCACGAGGAGAAGGACGACGCGACAAAGGATGACTTCTACCAGCTCTTGGACAAGACGTATGAGCAATGCCCTTGCCACGACGTTAAAATTATCCTAGGTGATTTTAACGCAAAGCTAGGAAGAGAAGACGTATTTAGTAGCGTGGTCGGAAAGCACAGGTTTCTCTCGGCCACCACAACGAAACCCCTGGTTTGATGAGGAATACCGCTAAGCACATGCAGCTAAACAAGAGGCGTACAAAGCGGCGCTGCATAGAAGGACTAGAGCTGCTTACGAGCTCTACGTGCGCAGGAGAAAAGAGGAACATCGACTTCTCAGAAAGAAGATAAAGGAGCATGAGGAGCGCTCGATCGAGGAGATTGAGAGACTTTATTGCAGGAATGATGTTCGAAAATTTTACCAAAAGGTAAAAAGAACATGCCAGGGTTTCAAAGTCAGAACAGAAGCCTGCAGGGACGAAAATGGTAATATAGTAGTACAATCGCAGTCGGTGCTGAGGATATGGAAGGAGCACTTCTGCAGACTGTTAAACGGCGATGATGATCAATATTCCGCTGTCAGGCAGAATGAGCCATTCAACAGTGACGATGACAGTCAAGATTCCCGTCAACCCGATCAGAATGAAGTGAGGATAGCGATATCTAAACTCAAATCCAACAAAGCTGCTGGAGCCGTCGGCCTTGCCGCTGAACTTTTCAAGGCAGGAGGAGATGAGTTGGTAAGGAGCATGCACCAGCTCATCTGTAAAATCTGGTCGGACGAAAGTATGCCCAATGAATGGAACCTCAGCATCATTTGCCCGATCCTGAAGAAAGGAGACCCTCTGAACTGCGCCAATTACAGAGGTATAAGTCTCCTCAACATCGCATATAAGATCCTGTCGGCCGTACTATGTGATCGCCTAAAACCTATCGTCAACAACCTGATAGGTCCTTATCAGTGCGGTTTCAGGCCGGGAAAGTCCACCATTGACCAAATATTCACACTACGGTAGATCTTGGAAAAAACCCATGCATATAAAATCGATACGCATCACCTTTTCATCGATTTCAAAGTTGCCTATGATAGCGTGTATAGAGACGAGGTATACAGGGCCATGTCTAGTCTTGGCATCCCTGCCAAGGTCGTCTGTTTGTGCAGAATGACGATGGAGAACTCTCGCTGCTCCATCAAAGTCGGTAAGAACATCACCGAACCATTCGATGTCTGAAAAGGTCTTAGACAAGGTGACGCGCTATCATGCGATCTCTTTAACATAGTACTTGAAAGAATTGTACGAAACTCACAAGCCAACACCGGAGGTACAATCTTTTACAAGTCTGTACAACTACTCGCTTATGCCGATGACGTTGACATAATCGGAAGAACTCAGCGGGCCGTCAATGGGGCATTTACGAGTATTGAGATCGAGGCAGCAAAGATGGGTCTAGCGGTCAATAAAAGCAAAACAAAATATATGTTGTCTACAAAAAAGGACACCCAACATCGGCGTCTTGGACAGGACGCCACTATAGACAGATATAATTTTGAGGTAGTAAAGGATTTTGTCTACCTAGGCTCTATGGTGAACTCCGCAAATGACATCAGTAGGGAGATCACACGAAGAATTACTCTTGCCAATCGTTGTTTCTATGGGCTAAAACGGCAATTGAGTAGTAAAGCCCTATCTCGAACTACTAAGGTAACTCTCTATAAGACACTAAATATCCCAGTCCTGCTGTATGGCGCAGAGGCATGGAATGGGCTTTGACAAAACCGGATGAGGATGCCCTTGGTTATTTCGAGAGAAAAGTTCTTCGAGCGATCTTTGGTCCCGTCTGCATAGACGGTGAGTGGAGGAGAAGGTACAATGCCAAACTGTACGGCCTGTACAAAGACACCGACTTAGCCAGAAGAGTTCACATAAAGCGACTAAGATGGCTGGGTCATTTGGAGCGGATGGAGCCCAACGTTTCCGCTAAGAAAGTCTTCGCATCCACCCCGAATGGACGACGCAGTAAAGGACGACCTCGCGGTAGGTGGGGCAAACAAGTGGAGGGGGACCTCAACCAACTTGGCGTGCGCAACTGGAGGCAGCTGGCTCGTAACAGCGCTGGCTGGAGAGGTTTGTTGGTTGAGGCCCAGGTCCACCCCAGTATGTAGCGCCATCTAAGTAAGTAAGTAAGTAAGTTTTGCTCTTCACAAAGCCGCATGCATCTGTAACTGCTACTACTATTTTGTGTCTAATCAGATAGCCTATTAAGGTACTTAAGTCTTTTTGCTGAGTCCAGGGGAGTGGACTCCTCCTTGCTGACAACCTTTGGTAGCTGTTGTAGTTTTAACCTAGCCTCCGCACTCAATTCTCATCTTCCTGCTTCTCAGCATGGTTAGGGTCCATTTTATGACCAGAGGTGCGGTATCATAGGGTTTCTGATTCTGATACGAGTAGGAAGTGTTGTCGAAAGCTCCCTGTATATCTATGAAGGCACATATGGCTGTTTCTTTAGCAGCTAACATTAAGCTGTGAATGGCTGTTTTAGTAGATTTTCCAGATTGATGAGCAAATTGGTTTGCATGCAGAGGGTCATGTAAAAGGAACTTTTCCCTTGTATAACGATCGAAAATTTTCTTCATCGTTTTCAGGAGAAAAGAACTGAGGCTAATGCGGCTGAAAGATTTAGACGATTGGAATGAATTGAGACTGGGGAATCACAATCCAAATCACAGCCTGCGAACTGAGTATCAAGAAAGACCTGACAGGTCCCAGCATGACTGCTAGTGAAGTATCCATTTTGTTTCTTTAGGGAGCCAAGGTGCTTGGAGTGACTCTGGGCTAGGGCATTTTAATGGCGAACCGCTACAGGATAGTTTTCAATACGTTTACAGTGAGCTCTCCAAGATTCGCGTTTAGATTTCCTAAGATCTTTGCTATATGTTGTTAGAGTTTCTTTGTAGAAGTTAATTCCACCATGGGGCATTACGGCTGGTTTTCTTCTTCGTTTTCGCACAGCTACCTTCGTAGGCGGCGAAAATGGTTTTTGCCCCGAATTCCTACTCTGGAATAGAAATTATGGAGTTCAAGGAGCGATTAAGTTCAGTGGCACATAACAACATACTAAATTTATTAACGCTTAAAGTAATAAAATGGACTTTAATTACTTCTTGGTTGAAACCAAATTCTATGACGAAAAAGAAGCTGCAACCTACTTACGACACCTAGGAATTATGTATAGCAGCTGCCTTAGTAAAAAACTTTACAATACGCCAACACCAGCCTTAAGGTCCTTCATCAATATACGGATAGTTACCGATTACTTTGGGAATAAAACCCTACTACACGTACAACAGAGTAAAGGAATCAGATAACCGGAAGAGTTCCGCAAGGTTCGATACTAGGTCCAATATTCTTGGTATATTTAAGTTCTCTGTGATCTTAGTAGTGTGCCTTTCACGAATGAGGTAGATCCTGGGAGTTGGTTGGAGACGCTTGTGTGAGTAAGTAACAGAGTCATATTTATTGACATAAAGTTCTTGGAAGTTTTGCTTCACCGATGGAGAAACTATTCAGGTCATCCTGCAGAAAACGTGATGATATATGAAAGTTTACAGATTTCCGACGCGACGTTTACAGATATGCGTAGACAAGATTGGAGTTACTGATGATGCGTTTAGCATCGTTTATCGTAAGAGTAAATGCCAATGACCCAAGATGGCTGTATTGAGGGACCGCCGAATTTGCTATAATAGGGCCCGATACTAAACATCTAAAACGTACTTTGTATTGGCGGTCTACAAAGTACGATTTGATCCAGGGCGTTTAGCCATAGGCTATACGGACAATATAGCCGTTGTATGAGTTGTAAAATTCTTAGAGGAAGTGGAGAAATCACTCAATGAAACAGTAGGAGTTGCGAAACATTGACTAAAATCGATTGATTTGGATTTAGCTGAACACAACACGGAAGCAGTGTCAAATCAGCAGTATATAAACGAAAGAAATAAAATAAACTAGGAACCGGTAGTTACAACTCACAATCAACCCTCAAGTACCTGAGAGCGATCATCAACCATCTGAAGAATCCGGTAAGCGCATGCGACAAGACAGCTCAAGTCAATGCTGCCTTATCAAGAACAGTGCCGAACATAGAAGGATTCAGGCAGAGTAGATGTCTATTACTGACAAGGGTCATCCAGTCGATTATACCATATACCCTTGGTTGGTCGACAAATGGGCCAATATTGAACTATAAGCGGTAGTAAAGAGTAAATAGAAGTACAAAAATGGTTAGTACCGATGCCTAAAGGACATGGTAACTTCAAGTACCACATCAAAAAGATGGATCTTATAGAGGAATATACCTGGAGACTATACCTAATGAAGATAGGAACGCCCGCACATAAAAAGTACCTAAAGCGCTAGCACTGTTTGGAAAAGTAGAGAATCGCCCTTTTCGAGCGAGTGTTTGCGTTAGCACGGGCGATCGACTCCGGATGGTAACTCTGGATCAATCAATCTCTGGCTAAGACAGATCGTGAAAAAGAGAAGAAAACGGGCCCAATAATGTGGTTCGACAGCCTAGAAACACGAGGAATACCACTATGCAAGCACTCATTAATAATGGATTTGTCGAAATTCACCCTCTTAGGGGCAGAAAAGGGCTAACATTCCATGCGATAAAACTACCTTCTTATAGATTCCTAAATTTCTATCGCGTCAGCTTCTCCTTAATCCATCTGCTAATAATCTGCTGCCGAAGACATTTGCCTGCTTTCACAGAAAGTGCTGAACCTACATCAAATGGTCCACAATCTGAAAACTGAGGCAAGCAAATGGGGTCTAAGGATAAATGCGGCAAAAGCAAAAGTTATCAGCTTTACATATACCACCGTTCAATTAAACATTGCTGAACAGCGGGTCCAGAGAATTGGCAACTTTCTTACCTAGGAAGTATTGTCTCGGCCAGAGATGGCACCGAGCTTGATGTGGAGAACCGAATCAGCAAAGCGAAGGCTGAAATTTTGGACTTTGGGGATGAGTCGGAGAGAGTTGAAACGCATTGCAGAACCCCGAACACGACGCGATGACGCGCAGACATTATTGACGCCCTATGACCGCCGAACGGTGATAGGACATAAGTGAAGTGAGTGATGGGCTTCTGCCTCTTATTAGAAATGTCTGCTTCGAACAATGCGTTATAAATTCTGGCGTACCACAAGTAAGTCATATTGGTCCCCCATTGTTTGTACATGATCTAACTTTTGCTATTCGCAGCTTTCAATGCATACTAACGACATTTTTTTTTTTTTTTAAATGCTCCGAGTGATTGTTTATTTTTTTACAAGTTTGTGGCCACGCCTATATGGCGTGAAGCCACTGCAACCAGAAAGAACTATTGTGCCAGGGGCCAACTTTTCGGGCAGCAGTACTTCTACTTTCCTTATGAAAGCTATAATTACGGCTGCGAGGGAGTTTCTTAAGTCTGTTGGAGATAAGATCGCCTTACAGAAAAAGTTTCTCCTGATTCTAAGTAATTTAAGGGGTAAAGCAAGTGACAGTGACCGGTAAAGAAGCTTACAAGCTTCTAATGTCGTTTCTGCTATATATTAGGATATCGACTGCTTTTTTTTTTTTGAAAGGTTGGACAGCTTGTCTAAATCTTGAGAGTTGTTCCAGTGAGAAATGCACATGTTGCGTTCCCAAATGTTAAGGGTCGATTTAAAAGCAGAATCAGATATTCCGGAAGAGGGTTCAGTGAATAACTCAGAGGAGCCTTCTCTAGCTAGCAGATCTGCAGTTTCGGTGCCGTTAACGCCTACATGACCCGGTACACACCACAATTTTACTTTATTTTATCGGGCCAAGTTTTGTAAACTGGCGAAGCAGCTTTGAACTGATCAATTGGAAGATCGGTGCTTTAAGCACCGTTTGGCTGTCGATAAGTATGTGGATGGTGACACCTTTGATGGCTGAATGCATGTTTATACTAGCGCAAGTCTCAACAAAGATCTCAACGAAAGCTCGGCCTGGAAAACACTGGGACTCTTTCCAAGTGGGGTCAAAACTTTTTAGTTGGGTCCATACACTCCGGCGCCAACTCCTGAATCGATTTTTGATCCATCGGTTTACCACACGATTACTTTTTGATCAAGCAACGGTCCGCAATTATTCCATATATCACGGCTTGGGATCACAATCTCAAACCTTCTACCAAAGTAGAGTGATTTAGGTGTAAAGTCAGAAACTATTAACACCCAACTTTAGAAGACTAACTGCACCGCGAATTGACACTTTTTTATGAACGGAGCAAGCCCGATTATACCCTCTATAGCTGTTGTGGTGATTATAAGTTACTGCGACATCAAAAATGAACAAAAATGAATATTGGACTCAAAACTAGCTTTCGAAATGCATTTCGACCATCAAAAAAAAGAAGACTTCATAAAAAGATCACGATCAAGATCACTTTTTAATTCCCCAAACACAACTAGGACTGTATGTGTAACAGTTTATTATTGTATTCAGAACTGCCCTCATGACCATGATGGAAAGTGGCCTCGACAATGGAACTTTCATTGAATTGTAAATTGTACAGTTTGGAAAATGTTCAAGGCTAGATAAGAATAGTGTTGGCGGGAGTGGATAGTTCGTTGCGGACTGACATTGAATCCGCATATTAGCACAAGCAATCAATGCATTCCCGCAAAGCCTTTAAGTTAATACCATATTGCGAGTATTAAACATCACTACTCTGTTCACAAATTAACTAAAAACGATCGTATATTATAGTAGAATGTCATGATTACAGATAGAGACAGTCGATGTGCATAGCCACCCGCTCTACGGCAATTTGTTGACTACAGCTCCGATGGGAGGTCGTTTTACTCTTAGCTTTTCAAAATGCATACTCATACTCTCTGCAGCGACGTAAATTATTAGTAATTATTGAAACTTACCGGGAGCAACAGGTTGATATTCTAGTTGTGGCAAAAGGAAGCATGTCAGCACCTAAATAGAATAAATAAAAATTATTAGCAAACATTTCGGTATTCGGCAAAAATGAAAAAGTAAAGATTAAGTTCAAGGCTGTTCATAAAGTAATTTTATCAAAACACACACATTAAGGAAGGTGTTCATTGCAATGGATTTGGTATGTTGAAAAATAAGGAGGATGCAATACACAAAAACTATACAAGCAGTATGTTTTGCTCTGTTTTTACCTAGAGGTTATTGGATGGATCTTCCGGATAACCGTCTGCCAACACTGCTGGTAGCGCAAGCTCTTGCAAGTAACGCCCTACTTACTTACTCAACTTACGTAACGTACTATGTAACACCCTACTTTTTAAGGAAAGGTAACTTCTAGCGAAAGGGAATTTTGCATTCTGGCGAACAACATCGAGCGCTGGAGAGAAAATTTATACGCTTTTATATGGGAGCTGAACATCAAATTAAGGGAGCAATCCGCAAAACAGACCAATTCGCTGCTGGACCTGGCGGCTTACCGGCCGAACTTTTCAAAGCAGCTGGCGATGAATTGGTAAAGAGCATACATAAACTTATCTCTAAGATTTGGTCAGACGAATGTATGCCTTTCAGCGTCGTTTGTCCGATCCACAAGAAAGGAGACCAACTGCGCCAATTATAAAGGCATCAGTTCCCACAACATCGCATACAAGATCATTTCTGCGATATTGTGTGAACGCCTGAAACCTTTTATTAACGGACTGATTGGCCTCTATCAGTTCGGTTCCAAGCCAAGAAAGTCCATCATCGATCAAATCTTCACACTTCGACAGATCCTGGAGAAAACTCAAGAAGTCCAAATCGATACTCATCATCTCTTTATCGATTTCAAAGCCGCCTATGACAGCATCTATAGAGAAGAGCTATAAAGAGCCATGTCAAGCTCCCTGCTTGACATCCCTGCCAAACTTGTCCATATGTACGGGATGAGGATGGAGAACGCTCGCTGCTCCATCAAGGTCGGTAATAACTTCACCGAATCCTTTGATGTCAAATAAGGTTTTAGACAAGGTGACGCGCTGTCATGCGACTTCTTTAATATTGTACTTGGGCGGATTATGCGGAACTCACAAGCCAACACCAAGGACACAATCTATCAAAAGTCCGTACAACTGCTTGCATACGCCGACGATATTGATATTATTGAAAGAGCTCAGCGGGCTGTCACCGGTGTGTTTGCAAGCATTGAAGCAGAAGCGACCAAAATTGGTTTAGCGATAAACGAGGGCAAAACCAGGTTTATGCTGTCAACAAGAAGGGACAATCAACATCGACGAGTTGCACAGAATGTCACAGTGGACCGCTTCAACTTCGAGGTAGCAAGGAACTTTGTCTACCTTGGGTCTGCTATTAATTCTGTAAACGACATCAGCAAAGAATAAATAACTCTTGTCAATCACTGTTTTCTTGGGCCAGTAAATTCCTATCTCGAACAACCAATGAGACTCTATATAAGACCCTGATCAACACAGCCTTATTTTACTTCGCTGATGAATGCGATGAAGGTATCCTTGGTCGGTTCGAGAGAATAATTCTTCGAAGATATTCCTACTTCTTTGCGTTGACGGGTTTTGGAGGAGTAGATTCAATAGTGAACTATACGAGCTATATTGTGAAATCCACCTAGTTAGAAAACTGCGTATTGGACGTTTATGATGGCTAGAACGTGTAGAGAGAATGGACACCAACGCTCCGGCCCGCAGAGTCCTTGAATCTAACCCAGAGGGACGACGCAATAAAGGACCTCCTCGTCATAGGTGACGCGCACAAGTTCAAGGGGACTTCAATCAATTTGGAGTGCGCAACTGGAGGTAATAAGCTAAATGGCGAGGCTTATTAGTTGAGACACAGGATCACCCCGAATTGTAGCACCACTTAAGTAAGTAAGTGTTTAATTTTCCGTGCATTTAAGAAAACTTTTCAGGAATCGCGGTGGACGCATTATGACTTAAGGTTAATCGTTATTATTATTATTATTATTTTTTAAATATTAAAGTACATCGAACTTGTGTTTTACTACACCAATTGAAATAGAATCAAGACATAGGTATGTGACATTTGTCGATTTACGATGTCATACGGCGGAATCGTATTTTTTTGGCAACAGCCGAAATGAAAAGAGAATGCGAAAGTAAATAGGTAAGCCAGGGAGAGGTTGTGTTTCACAACGTTTCACAACACACTATCAGCATAAGTGATTTATCACCTCGGCCTTAGTAGAATAATTCCTAAACTCCACGAACGTAAGTATATTTTTACGGAATATATGCCGTATTACCCAGCAGAGTAGTGCTCGAATACTGTCTCCTTTCCAAGGCAGAGGTATCTCAAGCAACAAAGATCCTTAGCTTCCTTATGTTCTATTTATTAAGTGTCAAGAATGGATCGTTTAAAGTGCCTAGGTTAGGTTAGGTTAGGTTAGGTTAGGTAAGGTCCTAACAGGGTCAGGACACACTTAGACCGCTTGAGTCCATTGTGATACCACATAAAGTAGGGACCGGAGGAATTAAAAGTTTTTAATTTAATTTCAATTTATTTCAATTTATTATTAAATGAATTAATACATGATACTACAAGATTTTAAATCTTAAAATTAATTATCTAATTATAAGGCAAAAACTTAGAACAAAATAGAAAAACCAGAATTCTTTAAAGATAATATTTAAGTAGTAGTAAAAGTTAAGTAGTAGTAGCAAATGAATTATTCTATTTTTGATTTAAATTAAGTTGATAAAAGTCGAAATTTAATTAAGTTGATAAATGTTGAAATATCTTCCTCTTGAACATGGGTAGTGAAGTAATCGTCTGCAATTCGACTGGAAGACTATTCCAGAGTCGAATAGCTGAGACGATGAAGGAGCGTTCTGCTATCGTGTGGGAAAAGCGTGGAAATATCAAACGTACACCTCTACGTGACTGAGCAAAGAGTAACATTTCACTCAAGTATTCAGGGCAGTTGTTCTGAATAATACTATGAAGCTTTAAAAGATTTCTGAAGGAGTAGTATTTATCCAACTTGATTCCCAGAAGATTAGAATTTAAATGCGAAACACTGGTGAACCTTCGGACATTGTATATAAATCGCACACAGTCATTAAAAGCAACATTTAGTTTACGACCACATTCAAAATTGAACATGAAAAACGGGACGATGAGGCTTTTCACTAGACGCATTTTCAAGCTGGGAATCAGCAGATGAGATGAACATCTTAAGGTACGCAGACCGCAATAGATTTTCCTAATCGAGTCAGAAACGGCATCACAGCAACTGAGGGAGGAATTAATACTGAAGCCTAAACACTTAATCTTATTGACGTACGGAATGGTTTTACCATCAAGGACTATGGATGGAAAATCAAAACAATTGACTTGAGCCCTCGAGAGGATCATAGCCTCAGTTTTCAAGTGATTAAGCAGAAGTTTATTTAAAAAAGACCAACTTTGAATCCTCAAAAGATCCTCATTAACCCGCGCAACACAATCTTCCATTAAACCAATAGGTCGAGCTAGGTATATGGAAACATCCGCATACATCAGTACTTTGCAATGGTCAACTGATTCGGGAAGGTCGTTAATAAAGAGCGAAAACAACAAGGGTCCCAAAACTGAACCCTGCGGTACCCCGGAATTAACAAAAGTTGGTGTGGAGGTTCCGCTTTCCGTTTTTACGACCTGCACCCTATTTGTGAGGTATTCACTCAGCAGCTTAAGAGCAGTAGAAGAGAAATTAAAGTTGTAGAAGAGAAATTAAAGTGCTTAAGCCGTGGAACTCTTTCGCAATGAGAAAGATGAAGCAGATGTTCGCAAGTTTTAATGAAGGCGGTTGCCATTGCCTAGTTAGCGACACAAAAAGGCTCATAGCCTAAGAATACAGCATCTAATCCAGCTCCAGCCAGTTCATTCGCTCTCTTATTGGCTTTAATTTATTCGTGGCCAGATACTCAATAAGTCCGATTTTATTGTGACTGGCAAGAGATTTTAAGCATTCCAATGGCATGGATTTCAGCCTAAAAGCAATTGGGATACATCCCTACCAAGAATTCTTCGTCGTCCATGCAGCTTCTGCAAAAATCATTCGAATATACACCAAGCCTTGATGTACGCTTGCCTATTATAGATTGTAGCGCCAATATGTAATCGGTTAAAAGAAATTAGTTTCTTAGAATGTTTCAGATCCAACTTGGGCCAAATCGCTCTAGTCGGTAGACATTTTGTTCCACTTGTCCACCGAAGATTTGTTCTTTCGATTGCGTCCGGCTTGATTTTAAGATTGCGAGTAGCGATTGCTACACCTAGAGTTCCCTTGTCCGAAAGGATGGGTGTAGTTGTTCCTATTCTGGCGGGTTCATCAGAGTTACAATTCCCTGGAATGCCCCTATGCCCTGGCACCCAACATAAGTGAATGTTTAACTGCTCCGCCATCTCCTTAAGAGACGATCGGCAGTCTAGGGCTTCTAATAAATTAATAGAGACCGATTCCAAGGATTTATTTGCTGCTTGGCTCTCTGAAAATATGTAGATATCATTCGCGGATCGTTGGACTTTACTTAGATTGTCACGATTTATTGTTTGTTCTAAGGCAGTCCATCAGACAAATACCCCGTAGATGGGTATTGGCCTGATGACCGAGATGTAGAGCCAGTTCGTTATGCGAGGTTGCAACCCCCATGTATTCGTACTTCCGATAGCTTTCTTGCAAGAGAAAACTACTACTGTAGCATTCTTGTCTCTTTCTTGAATGTTAGGTTTCCAGCGTAATTTCCTATCCAAAATAAAACCCAGATATTTTGCATGATGCGAGAAAGTTAAGCTTGTACTATTAAGAGAAGCAGGGTCGACAAACGAAATTTTATATTTCCTGGAGAAAAGTTCCAGTTCAGTTTTATGGTGGCTTACACCCAAACCACACCAAACCGGCCATCTCGTTAACTTGTTTAAAGCGTTTTTAGTAGTTGTTTTACAGTATTAATGTGCTTTTCTGAGACTGCTATAGCAACATCATCTGCATAAGCGATCATTGTGCATCCCTCACTTTCTAGGATTATCAATAGTTCATTAGTCACCAAATTCAAAAAAAAATATGTCCTTGCAGAGTACCTCTACTAACAGATCTTCTAGTAGACGTCTCACCTAGCTCTGAGTTGATAATCCGATCACTAAGCAGTACATTGATCAATTCGCACAGTGAGCTGTCTATCTTCAGGTCAGAAAGTGCATCTGCAATCGCTGATGCATTGACATTGTTAAAAGCACTCTCTATGTTTGAGAAAGCTACTATTGTGTACTCCTTGTGAATGGCGAGTAAAAAGTGAACTGCAATCGGTTACACGGCAACGGCGGTCTTGAAAGAGCTTCGCCGCCTGGAATTATGAAAAATAGTTAATGAAACAGATAATTACCAACACCTCTCCAAGAAGCAACACTTGATGGTGGTTCCGTGAAGACTAATGTATCGAATGAGGTCATTCATTTTTGGGATTAAGAATATAGGTACAGAATCTTATCGCACACTATTATGTATCTATAATAATATTTTTAACGAGAACAAACTGGGTGAGTGCTTAATTCTTAATAAATACAGGTTAAAATATTTTCAGAGAAGCGAGAAGCTAGGCCCTGGCACTTAAAGTGCTGTTGCGCCAAATATGATAATATGATGAATATTTTCAGATCATAATGAGGTTTATCCAATCATTCATTGATTCGTTAATACTCATGCGCTCTTTATTTTATGATAGATTCAATCCTATAATAGGTGTTATATCTCTAAATATTTACTCATGCATGTAGCAGCTTCTTTGAGCTGGTAATATAAGCAAATGAACTACCTACTTCCTCTGATTATCTACTGACAGATAGTTCAAAATGCACTAAATGCATTCGCTACTCACTCTGTAAGGGATGTGGACCCTCTCAAAGTTTATAACACTCGGCTTTACATTCAATGAACACCCTTAATTCGTCTCATGCTTTATAATAACAATCTACACTTACCTGTTCCCCTGTCGCTTCATCAATGTCAGGTTGAAATGTCAGCAACGGTTGAGCTTGATTCTCTGACAGCCAAACTGCTTTCAATTGCAAATTAACGAGCGAATACGGTAGATACTGCAGTTGATTGCCCGATACATCTAAAACATGTAACAGCGTACAATTGCCCAACTCCGGTGGTAGCTTCTTCAGTTTGTTATCCCTTAAGCTAAGAACGCCCAATTTTGTGCACATACCAATCTCCAGTGGTATGTAATCGAGGGCATTGCGATCGACATTTAAATTACTTAATTTATTCATCCGACCAATGGATGTGGGTAGTTCCGTGAGAAAATTTTCTGTTAATATTAGCTCTTGCATACTTTCACATCTGCAAATAAAAAAACAAACAAACAAGTTATAAGAGTGTCTGCGTAAATTATTAGCTCACTAGGTGTATCGAACCAAAGATCAAGTATCTGTGTATCTATTGTAACTATATCGATTACTGAATTTTTATTTTTCTATTGATGATGTCATATTTTCACGGTGGACTTGCGTTTGTTTTCATATTTTTCATTATAAGACGCACCACTAGTGTCTAGTCTGTCAGTGTGTAGGCGGTAAAGACTGTTTGTTTTGGTTCTATAGGCACAATCTATCAAACTTGCTTGATAGATGGCTCTGACTAAAACCCTTTCTGGGTATGTCAAGGTCAGCAACTATAATAATATTAAAAATAAACAAAACACAAAAATGTTGACTAGAAACCAGTTATTCCTCTATTGCACCGTTTTGTGAATTTGATTAAGAAAAACGTCATTGAAAGAGTATGGGAATAGAAATATGAAAAATCCAAAGATTAAAGCTGATTGTGAAAAATGTGATACCGTCGTAGATACAGTGCCTCACAAAAGTCGTGGGACAGATGGCGTAGAAAATAATTTTAACTCATTTCATTAAGAAAGTAAGCAGAACATAAATTCTTGTTTATTTATTTAATACTACTTCTTAAGACACAAAACTTAGCATATCATAATTCATTAAACAAAAATTATAAAGCAAAATAATGTAAATTTTATCATAATAAGACCAAAATCAATCTCACAAAAGTAATGGGACAATATAACTTTAGCGGTTTGAAAAGCAAAAAAAAAAAGTTAGTACTCTATATTAATATTTTGTGGGATTACCGCTGGCTTCGATTACTTTCTGAAGTCTTCTTGGAATCGATTCGACTAAGTTTGTGGTCTCTTCGGTGGTAATAAGTGCCAATTCGTCAGCCAATATCCTCTTCAATTCGGCCTTTGAATTGATTGTGTGCTTCCTTACTTTCTTTTCAAGAATATCCCATAGATGCTCAATGGGGTTAAGGTCCGGGGATTGAGGCGGTGTTTCAATAACTTTGGGACAATTATAAAGCAACCATGACCGAACGGTGTACGATTTGTGTTTAGGGTCGTTATCTTGATAATAATTAAATGTGTTCAGAAGTCCCATTTTTTCTGCGCTTTGGTGCAAATGATTTTTAATTATATTCAAATACACCCACTGTGTCATTGTCTCTTCGATAAAAACCAAATCACCGACACCATTAGCCGACATACACCCCCATACCATAACCCCGCCACCTCCATGCTTGACTGTTGTTACCAGGTTTTTCTTTTTGAACTCTTCATTTGGTTTTCGCCACACGGTAATGCGTCCATCACTACCAAAAATATTAAACTTACTTTCATCTGCATATATAACATTCTTCCAATAGGTGAAATCAAAGTTTTTGCATGTTTGAGCGAACTGTAGTCGTTTTTTTCTATTTGCTTCGCTGACATAAAATTTCCTTCTAGCTGTTCTTCCATTATAACCAGCTCTCCGTATCGCTCTTCGTATTGTTTCAGGATTCACTACCTTTCCCGTTCTTTCCTCTAAATTAGCTGCTAGTTTTGGTGCACTAACTCTTGGGTTCTGTTTAATTTCCCTTAAAATATTTCTTTCATCGCGAATATCTAATAACTTGGGTCGACCACTCCGCGGTTTGTTTTCCAACCTGTTTTCTTCTTTATATCTTTTTATTATATTAAAAACTGTCGAATGACTTCTTTTAACTAAATTTGCAATTTCTCTTACAGTCATATTTTCCTCATAATTTAAAACAATTATTTTTCGAATTTCTTCCGAGGTTTCTTTTCGCGACATACTGGGTACTTAAAATTGCACTACCAAATTGACTTTTTAGCGCCGAAGTCTTTTGCACGACTAACTAGAAAACGGATATGAATAATAAATGCGTCTACTCAAACGAACATGCAGGAACCAGACAAAAAATCCGTTATTTCTAATGCTGTCCCATTACTTTTGTGAGATGAGCTTTTGCGCTTGTACGCATTCAGTGGTCTGATTTTCCCGTTAGTTAGCGCAGCATGCTTTCTCATTGTGCTACTTATTTACCTAGTTTTAAACAATTAAATGGTATTCTTAAACCTTAGCTGTTGCCCGAATTTTTCGTTAGATTTCTATAAATTTATTGCCATTGCTCTTGTCCCATGACTTTTGTGAGGCACTGTATGTATAAACAGAACAAGTTTTAATTTGTAGTTGCAGCCATATACATCGTACATAAGTAGAACGAAAAGTTTATTTTTTACAATTTTGATAAAGCGATGATAAATAGTTCGGCCGTTCTCAGTATAAACATGCTACTGCTATCAAGATAATAATTTTGAAAGATACATACATTTGTACATGTAGATATGAACTAAAAAATAAAGTCACACAAGCTTGCACCTTCATTTTCTAATATTTGATTGCAATTTATTCAGAATTGATTTAAAAAAAAAAAGATTAGTACGCCAATTCTTACATATTTAGCATATTGCTTAGATTTGACCTGGATCGACTAAGTAAAAGCCCACAAATACTCGGTTATCAAAAACCTGTTAGTTAAGTAGAGTACAGTAATATGGTACCTTGAAATTTACATCAGGTCGGTAAGGCATTTCAACGGTTAGTCAGGACCTTGGAATATAGATGGTGGAGCAGGAGCCCTTATTGGTCAAACGATAGGGCTCACACTCCCATAGGAGACTAATGGCACACATCCCTTAAAACGAGGGGTTGTGACGCCGGGTAACTTCACTACCACATGACAAAATTGGCATGTGAAACTTCACTTCAATAAAGTGGGGAATACACAATACAACTGTTGTACCAACGGTTTGACAGCTTTGATGTTATATACGAAAATTGTATCGTAGGTATACATCCACATAACCGACCGTTGTACCGATATCGTATGGTCGCATGGTCTTAACTGTACAACCGATGTCACATGCACAGATTGTACGAAAATGGTATGGGGCGCATATGTAAAATGACTGAATAAAATGTCTGGTTGTACGTAAATCGTACGTAGATTGTATAATGTGTGTGCCGATGTCGGTACAACACAAGTCAGAAAACCTTCCATCCAATCTGGGCTTATATAGCACTCGAAATTGAATCGATACCGACCTAAACTCGTAGTTGGCTTACGGGCATATGGTACCCATCTATCTCTCACTTCTTCATATCCACATCGCTCTCTTACGTATATGCAAACACACGTTTAAACTAGCCAAGGCGGTGACTTCAATGCATGGGCAACAGAATGGGGTAGCTGGCTCACCAATACCAGAGGGCGTATGCTACTGGAAACCGTTGCGCCACTAGAAATAGTGCTCGCAAACAGGGGGCGTGCAAGCACATATCGCAAAGCAGGTATGGGGTCAATCATCGACATAACCTTCGTTAGCAACTCTCTCCTGCGCAACACCAAATGCCGGCTTAGCGAGGAATATACACATAGCGATCACCAGGTGATATTAATTGCTATTACGGAAACTCATCCAATCTTCCAACGCCCTAAATTAACAGGCCCAAAATGGAAGGACAAACTCTTCGACAAAGACACATTCGAGGAAATGATGAGCACTGATACCATAACTCGCAGCGGAACAGCGGAGACTCTCTCGCTCCAGCTATCACAACAGCCTGCGATGCAGCAATACCCAGACGAACGGTTACTAGAAGAGGTGCACCATGCTACTGATGGACCGAGGAGATAAAAACACTTAGGGCAAGGTGTCTACAAGCCCGACACATAGTCCAACGATCGAGGGGAAGAGCCGATTTTCAGGAGCGTCTAGACACATTTAAACTGGCGAGACGCGACTTAAAAAAGGCGATCAAAGAAAGTAAAACAATATGTTTTAAGCGACTTTGTAACGAAGCAGACATAAACCCTTGGGGTATGGCGTACAGGATGGTGATGATAAAGCTGAAAGGTCATAGGTCCCCACAAATAACTTGCCCAGCTATGTTAAGATCCATAATAGAGCACCTATTCCCCCATAGACCATCTACTCTGTGTGATATAATCAGAGAGACCAATGCAGAGCACATCCCTGCTATCACACGGGAGGAGCTATTCGAAGTATGCAGGAAGATAGGAAGCAACAAAGCACCTGGACCAGATGGCATCCCCAATAAGACAGTGAAAGTGGATGTCCAAAAGATGCCGGACATTTTTATAGCCACTATGCAAAAGTGTATGGAAGAAGGAGTTTTTCCTGGGCCAGCCATGGAAGCTTCAACATCTAGTACTGCTACCAAAAGGAAACAAACCACCTGGAGAACCTTCGTCATATCGCCTAATATGTTTACTCGACACTTTGGGAAAGATACTTGAACGAATAATATACAACAGACTGCTCGTTGTAGCAGAAGAGAAAGGAGCACTGTCAGACCATCAGTTCGGATTTAGAAAATCGCGTTCTACCGTTGATGCCATAAAAGCGGTAATTGACACAGCAACTGGAGCGATCCAAGGAGAAAGATGGCGAGGGGGAACAAAGAAATACTATACAGTAGTGACTCTGGACATCAAAAACGCCTTTAACTCGTTCATGAGGAGATCGCTAGCCAGAATGGATACTCCATACTACCTATTGAGGATAGTTACAAGCTACTTCACCAAAAGGAAGTTGAGGTACCAAACCGACGAGGGGGTGAAGTACTACAACGTCACGGCAGGAGTCCCACAAGGATCGGTACTTGGCCCTCTCTTATGGAATATCATGTACGACGGAGTCCTGCGACTAGCACTTCCACAAGGAGTTAAGATAATCGGGTTCGCTGACGACATCGCCGTGGTCACCGTGGCTAAACACATCCACGAAATAGAATCAGCGACAAACGAAGCAATCGGAAAAATTAAAAACTGGCTACAATCCGCCGGCTTAGAATTAGCAGACCACAAAACTGAAGCTGTTCTTATAACAAGTCGAAAAGCTGTTGAATATGCGAATATTCAAGTCGGGACTCAGACTATAAGAACCAAGGAAGCCTAGGAGTAATACTCGACAACAGGTTAAGTTTTAAAACACACGTGGAATACTCGAGCAAGAAGGCTTCACTACTGCAGGCAGCCCTTTCTCGAATACTGCCAAACATCGGTAGCCCTGGATATGCTAGACGGATTCTACTATCCAGAGTGGTTAGCTCGGTTCTCCTATACGCTGCACCGGTTTGGGCGGCGGCGTTAGCGACGATAGAAACACGGAGAAAACTATCGTCAACATACAGGCTATGCGCGATAAGAACAATCAGCGGTTTCCGAACAATATCGGACGAAGCAGCCTGTGTCATAGCCGGAATGATCCCCATTGACATCCTCGCAAATGAGATGGGATCTACGAAAGGAGAACCTCGAGTCATCAAAAGATATTGTCAGCAGATATCGTCAATAGGATAAAGGCGGAAGGAGAATGCCACATCACTAGCTATGTGGCAAGTCAGGTGGGATAACAGTACAAAAGCTAGATGGACCTACAAGCTGATCCCCACCATTAAGGTCTGGACGAAACGAGTGTTTGGGGACTGCAACTACTACCGTACGCAGTTCCTATCAGGTCACGGCGGCTATCGCAAATATTTACACAGATTTGGACATGATAACTCACCCCTCTGTCTACATTGTCCAGACCAGGAGGAAGATACAGAGCATGCAATATTCCATTGCAATCGCTTTACGGAATGGAGAAATAACCTGCCAAGTCCACCATTACTTATAGACCAAATGCTGCGGTCAGAGGAGAATTGGCTGGAAATTTGTACCCACATAACGAATGTGCAGAAAGAGCTCCGAATAACTGAGAGAGCAAGGAGAGCTGAAGCAGCAATACAAGAAGCATAGCATTGATTGCTAACCAGCCCCGCGGAACACCGGAACACGCGGTGTTCCCAAGCGGTCCTCCATCGTAGTATTAACCGCACCTGACGCTGCTTGATTTCGGTGATTGAACGAACGTGGTTGAACGTTTCATATTTGGTTGTTGTATCGAGATCATTCCGATTCACTAGTCTTGCTAAAGAAATTTCACTTCAAAAAGTATTCAACCTGATTGTCGTTGGTGTTGTCGTTTTTCGACGATTGTCGTTTTATTCTTCAGATGTAGCACGAATCCATTTTCATAACTTTTTCACTGTGAACGAATTCCAATAGTATTCTGCACGACAAACAAATTGCTTAATAATGTTTAACACTCAGCAGGTCGTAGCTATGAAGAAAACGACAATCGTCGGAAAGCGACAAACGCCAACGACAATCAGGGTGAATATTTCCGAATAACCCAACTGTTGACGACATCAGCGAATGAAACAAGGACAACGATCTTCGGATTAGTACGTAGAATGTTCGGAGTCCGAACTTCGGACCCTTAACAGACCACGTTTAGCCGAACAAGTAGCGGAAGCCCTAGATTGCTATAAAGCAGATATAACCGCCATCCAGGAAGTGGAATGGGATGAGCCGGCCAAAAAGAGGATGAAAAACGGTGACATACACTACGGTGATTGCTACAGAGACAATAAGCGACGCGTATTCGAATGCGGATTTGCAATGCGCAACAGACTTAGGCAAGTAGTCTTAAGCTTCCGATACCGTCGGTATTCTGGATGTCCAGACCTTCCGAGCGGCCAAAATAGGGTGGTCAAACGGTAGTGCATGCGATCATATGAAAACACATTCGTTTTAACTTAGCTAAGGCCTACCAACTCTTACTGTCAGGCTCAATGTGGTGACCGCCATGTGCCTACTACCTTGATCTAAGAAATTGGTAACCAACCCCGTTTGGAGGATTTTTGGCGGCCGCAGATGAGAGAGGGGGGAAGAGTGCTTTCTCAATAGGGCACTTCTTCTTGTTCCAGACGGCAGCGGATGAATTCCCTAAATGGATTCAACGGTGGCGTCTACAGTTCCAGTTAGGTTGAACTGAGTGAACACCTTGCGCGAGCTACTTTGCCATACTATTCGGATCACAGGTCGGTAAGAAACTTCCAAAGTTAGTCAGGACCTTGGAATACTCGTAGAGAAGGTGGCGGAATAGAGATACGCGACAGACTTACGCAAAAAGCCTTAAGCTTCCGACACGTGAGCGAGCACATTATGACAATGCGGATCATGGCTAAATTCACTGACATAAGCCTGATATGTGCTCATGCCCCTACGGAAGAAAAGAACCCTGCCACCAAAGATAGTTTCTACGACCTCCTCGACAGAACATATGAGCAATGTCCTAAATACTCGTACGACATTAAAATCGTATTGCGCCATTTAAACGCCAAGATAAGAAAGGAGGACGTCCTTGGTAGGGCAGTTGGTAAATATAGCCTACACGACACCACGTCTGACAACGAACTAAGGCTAATTGATTTCGCAGTGGAGCGAAACGTCACCATAGCAAGCACATCGTTTAAAAAAATAAATAAATAAATATTTGGCGCAACAGCTCTTTAAGTGCCAGGGGCCTAGCTTCTCGCAACCACTCATGTTGTGTGCGTTATACTTTTCACGCGAATGGATGGCACCTAGAGTTTAGTGCCGTATCAGAACGGCGATTTGAGAAGCGTTTTCGTGACAACAAAACTCTCGAATGTTTGTCAGACGCTCGCGAAAGGTGGGACCGTGAAGAAACTTTTTTGGTGTTTTCTGGGATTCCAATTTGGAACAACACGCGCAGTGATCCGACACACTAACCACTTACGCCACGGCGCCCACAAGCACATGGTTTCCCTATCTCAATAGTCACAAGCGTTCACGATCAACCAAATTGATCATATTGCGATCGACGTAAGACTTGCCTCCAGTATTCTGGATGCTTGAACCTTCCGAGCGGACAATATAGACTCGGATCATTACCTTGTTTGTAGCACAGATATGAATGCGGATATCCCAAACTAAGCAACAAAGCAGGATCACTGTGAGAAAATTCAACGTCGAAAAGCTACGATCGCAAGAGCCCGCCAGAGTCTTCGCCGAACGCGTATCCCAAAATCTCTCAATCACCCCTATGCCACCAGCATCAAGTGCCGAAGACCAGTGGCAAAGCTGCCACCATGCCATCAGAAAGTGGGTTTCGCCCGACCAACACTGCGAAATCCCTGGTTTGACCAAGAATGCCGGCGATTTCATGCAGCAAAACAAGAGACATATAAAGCGGCACTGCAAAGGAAGACGATAGCTGCTCGTAATTTCTACGAACAAAAGAGACGGTAAGACGGTAGATGGCGCGCGTTTGAGAATATCGAGAGTTTATACTCCAGGAACAATGTGCGGGAGTTTTACCAAAAGTTAAAAAGAAAGTGTCAAGAAAGGGCAAAGCCTGTACAGAAACCTATAGAGATGAAAATGGAAACCTCGTAGTAGAATCACAGTCGGTGCTGAGAATATAGAAAAACTACTTCCGCAGAATGAACCATTCATTATAGACGATGATCGACAAAATGTCCGTCCACCTGGTCAAAGCGAAGTGAGGACGGACCTGACCGGCCGGACAGGTGGTGATGAATTGGTAGAGAACACACATCTCTAAATTTGGTCGGATGAGTGTATGTCTGATAAATGGAATCTCAGCATCGTTTGCCAAATATAGAGGTCTTCTGCAAGATCTTTCTGCGATATTGTGTAAACTCTTGAAACTTTTCATCAACAGACTGATTGGCCCCCTTTCAGTGCGGTTTCAGGCCAGGAAAATGCACTATCGATTAAATCTTCACACTTGGGCAGATCCTGGAGAAAACCCAAGAATTCCAAATCGATACTCATCATCTCTTAATGGACTTCAAGGCCGCCTATGACAGCATCTATAGAGAGGAGCTATCGACTATAGCTATAGACCCATGTCTAGTTTTGACTTTGCTGCCAAAATTGTCCGTTGTGCAGGACGACGATGGAGAACGCTCGCTGCTCTATCAACGTCGGTAATGACCAGACCTTCGATATCAAAAAAAGGTTAGAGGAGAATAATACAAGGTGGCGCAAAGTTAATCATCCAATTTTGTTTTTGAATCACTTTTTTACTAAATAAAAAATTTGATTTTGAGTTATGGAAATCTTTATTTGGGCCGTTACAATTTTTTGTGTTAAATGGAAAAGATGATATCCGCCAAGTGGCCGCCGCCAGTGTTGATACACATTTGTGCCCGTTATATCGCATTTTCCATGACTTTCCGCAAGATTTCCGGTGATAACTGTTCGCATTCCTGTCGAATATTCTCCTTAAGGGCTGCGATTGTCTGAGGCTTGTTGGCATAAACCCGTGACTTCAACTAGCCCCAAAGAAAGAAGTCTGGGATAGTTAAATCGGGCGATCTTGCTGGCCATGCCAAATCGCCAAAACGGGAGATTACGAGACCAGGAAACGCTTCATTCACAATATCCATTGTGGCTAGTGCTGTGTGTGCGGTTGCACTGTCTTGTTTAAACCACATGTTCACCAAGCCCCGCTCATCCAATTCCGGCAGTAAGAAGTCGTTTATCATAGCCCTGTAGCGTTCACCAGTAACAGTGACTGTATTGCCGATGGCGTCCTCAAAAAAATACGACCCCAATCACTCCTCCCGCGTGAACGCCGCACCACACAGTGGCTTTGAGCGGATGTAATGGCTCTTCGTGCATCATACGCGGATTTTCAGTGCCCCAGAAACGAAGATTTTGCTTATTGACGTAACCGCTTAAGTGGAAATGCGCCTCGTCGCTCATGATGATTTTCGACACAAAATCGTCCTCTTCGTTGTTGAGACTGATCGTCCTCTTCGTTGGCTTGACGGCCGCGATATTCTCAGCCGAACGACCAGTCAATTGGCGGCCACGCCCTGCATGGTCTCCTGTGGTTCCAGTCTGTTCGAATCGAGTAGCTAAGCGCCGGAATGTTTGTCCAGTTGGCACGACACGATTAGGAAATCAACGTCGAAATTCACGCTGCGCTAACACCACCGACCGATTATTGGTCAAAAAAAATCGACACAATTATTCCACGCTCTTGCGGAGTATAGCGCTCCATTGCTAGTCTGTTTGTATACTGCAGCTTTCCAGTTCACACACGTCAAATATGATTGACGTACGACGATTGACGTTCCAAATCAAAGTCGGGGTGTACCAGGGAAGCGTTTTAAGTCCTTTGCTCTTTATTACAGTCCTTGATTATTTGCTTGAAGGTAAAGTGATGGACCCCAAGGTACATCAGTTATTCTTTGCTGACGATGGAGCCATTATAAGTGAGGATCCTACATCCCTGCAACGAGTACTTGATGTGTGGGTGGACGCTCTGGAGGGAAATGGGTATCGCATTAGTTCAAAAAAGACAGAGTACTTGTACTGCCCATTCTCTGATTCACTCAGGTCTATTCCAGACATTTATTTGAATGGAACAGTGCTTCCCAAGTGCGAGAAGTTCAAATATCTGGGATCTATGATCAATAGCAAAGCAACTTGTGATAACGACATCAATCATAGCGTAAGCGTAGGGTGGATGAAGTGGCGAAAAATGCCACCTAAGTTGAAGGGAAGGCTCAACACCGCAGTTCTGCGTCCAGCGCTCACATACGGTTCACAATGTTGGACGATGTACAAAACGTATGAGAGTAAATTAACGGCAGCTGAGATGAAGATGCTTCGCATGACAGCAGGAGTGACAAAGCTTGATCGAATAAGAAGTTCGAAGGTCCGTGGAAGCTTTCACATCAAGGAAACCATCGTACAAAAAATAGAGCGCGACCGGCTCAGCTGGTATTGCCACGTTCAAAGAACTGATCATTTGAACCCCATTAAAAAGGCAATATCAATGCACGTTCCAATGACATCGCGATGTAGGAAAGGCAGACCTATAAACGCCTGGATCAGACAAATGCGACGACATCGGCATTTCATTGGCCTCAGTAACCGAGCGATCCAAAATCGGCAGGCCTGCCGATATTTTCTGAGGTCAAATAGGCGAACCCCACAGGCTGATCAGTAGAAATGCAGTGAAGTGGGAGGGTTATGATCCCTTATTTTCGGATCATAACCTCGCTGATAAAAGGAAGAAGAAGATGATTGACGTACGACGCCATTTGCAAAAATTATAACATCTTCCGATAGGCTGATTAGTTTTGCGCCACCTTGTATAAAGAATTGCTTGGGTACTTCAAAAAAATTCCTCGTAAGATAATCGGTCTTGTTTGCGTTGACAGGTTTTGGAGGAGAAAATTCAATGAGGAACTATGCGAACTGTACAGCGATATCGACCTAGTAAAAAAAAACTGCGTACTGGACGTCTGAGATGGCTAGGACTAGCGGAGCTAGAATTAAAAATGCCTATGAGACTCCGGGATGTAAGTGCATGCAGTGTATTCCAAGCAGAGATTGAGCTGCAGGCCACGCTTAAAATGCTGGAATCTAATGCCATCAGATCTAGACTAGTCGAGAACTGCCGCGTAACCGTGTAAGACTATATTGGGTACCTGGGCATTGCGGTTTAGAACAAAATAAGCTCGTCGATGGGGGTGAACTGCCTCCCGACGCAATCATATATGCCGTGTGTGGTAAAGGCGGTCATCTTACACAAGATAACCAAATTGGCTAACCGTAGATTGTCAAACATAAGGGTGTCTAAATCCTTATGGCCGTTATTTGATATGAAGCAAACCAGGAAAATTCTGAGACTTGATAGGTTGCAGTCAAAAACTGCCGTAGGTATACTTTCGGGCACTGCCTTCTGAGAAAGCATGCTCACAGACTAGGATTCACAGATTCGAACACCTAGGTTACATTCTTTAGTAACCTGGAGGAATTAGGTAGCATTGACCAAATAAAAATGTTGAAATATTGCGGGGAAATCGAATTCTTTTAAGGAATGAATGTTTTATTTTTATTCTTTTTAAGTGAAACTTCTTTAGCGAGACTAGTGAATCGGAAGGCCTTCGACACAAAAACCAAATATGAAACCACAAACAATGAACCACACTCGTCCGATCACCGAAATCAAGCACGTCGGGCGCGGCCGGCGGTTAGTACTTAGATGGAGAACCGCTTGGGAGCACCGAGTGTTGGCATTTTTTTTTTTTTCGATTTATAAGTTAATGTAGGTATATACTCTACACAGATTTTACAAAAGCTTTTGATACAGTACATCGCAGCTTACTTTTAGCTAAGCTTAAATCATTCTTCAATGCTAACGCGGTTTTCAAATTATTTATGTGATAGAATGGAATTGGCAAATGTCGATAGTTTTACATCACGCGTAATAAAAGTAACTTCTGGCATCCCAGAAGATAGTCATTTGGGTCATCATCTGGAAAGCGAAAGGCCAGAGCTAGCGTGTAAGTCTGAATAAAGGGTGAGCCAACAGTTGGTGTGAATGTTGGCTGTCAATTACTGTCATTTACTGAATTCAATGTGGTTGAACTTTTTGACAGAATATGTCAACTACAATCTTTGGAATTTTAGTCATGGAGTCGTTTACCACGCAACAACACATTTTTGTTATTCAATCTTATTATTATTAAATGGGAGATCTGTAAAAGTAACATTTCGTAAAATTCGTGAATTTGTCGGTCAACATAATCGCCCTAGTGAGTCCTCAATTCGTGCAATGTTTCGATATCGGGTCAAACTCCATATCAATAATCAATAACCAATAAGCCAATAACCTGGCGACAATTCAGGATCTCAATCATAACATCCAAACTGAAATTGCGGCCATTGACCCACTTATTCTTCAAAAAGTCATCGATAATTTTGACCTTTGGATGGTCGCTTGCAACAGAAGCCGTGTTGGTCACATGAACACTGTTGTGTTCCATTCATAATTGCCATGGACCGATCTTCATAAATCAGTAAAGTTCTACATTGACAAAGATAAATGTGTGTTTAATTTAATGAAAACTTCAACACTAGCTGTTGGCTCACCCTTTAGGAGTATGCATATGTGTGAGAGGGCGATGAGTATGTGTATAAGAGAAGGATGGATGAGTAGCACATGCCCATAAGTCAACTATGAATTTAGGTCGGTATCGATTACTATGTTTACATGCCAGGTTTAATCCGGATAGACCTAACCTATAAACGGCTTTAAAAAATTCCTTATATGTATGTTTATTTTTCTACGGAATTATAGAATTGTGTATTATAAAAGTTATATTTAATGTGTTACCATACGGTGTTATACGCTATTTGTATTTGAAAAAAAAAGAGAAAACATATTTAATAGAATAATACTTACGCTCCAATAGTTGTGTTTACTCTATGTAAACGATTTTGGTCCAATTTTAAAATAGTTAAACGACTTAGTTTAGCAATTCCATCTGGCAATGATTCTAGTAAATTTTGTGATAAATGTAAATCAGTTAAATTCTCCAGGCCACCAATTTCGTCGGGCAGTTCTTCTAGTCTGTAAACACAAAAAAAAAAAATAATAATAACCACAAATTATATTATAAATCTATCAACAGCAAAATTACCACTATGTGGTTTCAATTAACTGCACATAAACACTGATTGAACATGCAAACAACAATTAACATCAATAGCACTCTCACCTATTTTCAGATACATCAAGGCAAATCAAATTTCTCAACAATCCAATTTCAGGCGGAAGCTTCTGCAATTGGTTGTGGTCTAACCAGAGTTCCTGTAGTGCAGGCAGATACCCCAGATGCGGGGGTAAATCTTCGATTTCATTATCACCCAAATCGAGTCGTTCCAATTTCGTCAACTGGCTAATTGATTCGGGGAGAAGTTTTATAAGATTCTCTCTTAGTTCCAGTGATTCTAGTTGTGTTAAACTGAAAGAGAAAATAATTCCATGAGTATATTAGTAATTCAATATTGATATTCAGGTGTCGTAAAGTAAATAGATATAATTAAATGGCATGTGTCCTTTCAGGTAAATGATGAAAGATGAATTTCTGGAACAACAGTAGACACCAAGAGGCAGACAATGTGTAGATAATAAACTCAAGAAAATTCCGATGTCATTTCGAATCGTGACGTTTTGGGATAGAAATACTAAAATTGATTCGAATCCATTCAGACTCAACCTTCATTCGTTGAATGATAACCGATAACGATAGCCAAGGAAGTATCCAGATCTGAAACAGGAAACCGTGATGTTCGGCGCTGATATGTGGAATCCGGATCTCTCTCTAATATCATCTGTTATACCTACAGTCCAACGGATACTAAAATTTCCAAGAGACCAGGTAGGAGCTTGGGTATGAAACCTCAAATCACTCGCTGTATGTAGCCGTTATCAGGCCCATTCTACTCTATGGCGTTATCGTATGGTGGCCTGTTCTTGATAGGGCTGTCCACCTCACTCAACTAACTAAGGTGTAAATATCTGCATGCATATATGCATCAGTGGTTTACTGAGAACTACTCCCTCTGCGGCACTGGACAAATTGTTCCACCTGCTGCCCTTAGATATTAGATACCCCTCAAAAGCCTCCTCGCAATGGTCTAGTTATCACTGTGCCACTCCTTAATCCTTGATCTTCTCAACTTCACCCATGAAAATACAGACTACACCCGGCCGAAACTTCTGTACGAGTATTCCTGAACGGGATGAATGGCTAAAATGTAATGTATTATCTGTCAGGGATATTAGCATTTTCACAGACAATCAAGCGGCAATCAAGTCCCTAGAATCGTGCTCCATCACTTCAAAGGGCATTTTAATTGCCGTTTGTCTCTTATGGAGATAACAGAACAGTTCAAAATTCACCTATATTGGCTGTAGAAACGAGGAGGAGGAAAAAATCATCGTGCACCTCCTATGCACATGTCCAGCCCTATCACGTAAAAGAATGTTCCATCTATGGGCCCCCTTCCTTGATGACCTCAGCGATTTGACGTCCTTAGGTGTCATGAGCATCCATCGCTTTATCAAAAGCACCGGTTGGTTTTATTAGTCCCTGAGTACTCTAATGGTAATGATCCATGGCATCACAATGGACCTTTACTGGACAAGTGTGTCTGCACGAGCCAATCTAATCTAACTGAAGACCAGAACGACGACAGAGGAAGAAATCTTCACTAGAGAAGTAGTCGGCTAGCAGACGAGTGGACTGAAATTAAGCTTTAAACCTTAAGCTTTAGCGTTTGAAACCGCAACCTTTTTAGCCGGAATCCTCAAACACCATACAGACTACTAGGAAATACGAGCAAATAGAGAAAATTGAGGCAAATCCGCGCCCGATTGTGCGCTACAAATCTGCAGCCAACTACCTTAAAAATATATCAAAAACTGACACGACCAGCCAAGAAACCAACAATTTAGCGGCTACATCGATGATTTATTTGGTCAAGATTTATTTGTAAGGTCTAGTGTAGATACATTCCGTATAAGCAATGAACTCAGAACTGTGTTTCAGGACGAGCAATGCGCTTTTGTGAATAATATGGTAGGTATAACGAATTGTACGTCGTTATAACTTTACTTTCATTTCCTTTTAAAATTCACTTGAAAAATTGAGTTGAAGGTTCAGTTATACAAACTGCTCAAAACTGCTCAAAATATGGCTTCAGGTTCGTGATGAAATGTTTGATTTACCTCCTAATGGTGGAACCCGGTACGTGTAGGAACGTATAAACCCTTATGCTTGTAGGCTGAAATTGCAAGTGCGGGTTGTCTAGGGCCTTGATTCTAGACTAGGTAACGTTGGCCAGCAACCAGTGTTACCGAAAATGGCTTACTACGGAAACCGACATTACGCCTCGGAAAGAAATGATCACATGTTAACGAATGTTGGCTATTGTACCCGGACGAAGATAGAATTCTGGAATGTGAAGACGCTCCTCGACTCGGGAAGCGAAGGACCGCACAATGCCGAATTCCTCCAACTAGAAAAATTCATGCGATATACCTAGACTGGACATTTTGGGGGTAAATAAAATAAGGTGGTTAGAAGCGGGGAAGTACCAGTTCCCAACGCGTAACACTGTACTACTCCATTCCGGAAAACCATCCGGAGGACCGCAGGAATATGGATGCGGACTGTTGCTAACACCAACAACGCGCAAGGGCTTAGTGTCCTGGCAGCCTCATGGTGATAGGATTATAACGGCCAGATTCCGGACTAGAGTACGACGCGTCATCATTATATCATAGCTCTTCTGAGGACGAGAAGGAGAGCTTCTACAGCCACCTAAGCGCCGTCTTCAACACAACATTAAATGGAGACATTGTCATAGTGATGGGGGATTTGAATGCCAAGGTAGGCAACGACAACGAAGGACTCAAACATGTAATCCAGAAGCATGGACTAGGCAACCGCAAGGACAACGGCGAAAGGTTTTTGGATTTCTGCAATGCCAACCACCTTGTGATAGGTGGTACCATGTTTGAGCACAAGACCTGCCACAAAGTCAGCTGGGTTTCCAACGACAGGCAAGCAACCCCCAATTAAAGTTGCCATTTTGCCACCAGCCGCAGCTTTAGGAGTAGTCTCCTGGACGCCAGAAACAGGCGCCGAGCCGATGTGGGGAGATCACCATCTTATGATAGATACTCTCCAACTGCGCACTGCTGCAATTCGAGGAACCGACAACACAAGAATGCCCAGGTTCAACATCGATAGACTTAGTGATCCCTTAGCACGCCAACAATTAAGGAAACATCTTTTGCGAGGTATGGATGCAATCAACAGCTTACTGCCCAAAACTATTGGTGTGCTGTGAAAAATGTTTTTACATCTGGTGCTGAAAGAATTGTCGGTCGATCGCAGGGAAGATATATGGCGTTGCTTTCCGAGTATACCTGAAGACGGATTGACGAGCGAAAACAGCTGGAAGCTTGGAGCGAGCTAGAGTCCTTATATCGCATAAAGTTCAGCGTAGCATGCGACGTGACAATCGTAACTACATCAAAGCGTCGGACTAAAAAACTGACAGATGCTGGCAGATCCAGCCAACACTCAGTGAAAAGCTTAGACGTTTCCTTGGTCATTTCGGATTAGGACCAGCTTAAAAGATGGAAGTGATGGATCCGTGTTGTTGCAGCAGAGATTGACTATTACTATCACTACGCAACATCTCAAGGATTTTCTGGCAAAACTGTATCTCTAACGAACACTTCTGTCATAGAACGGGTCGGAAACCAAAAGGAAAAACAATCCAACGACAAAAGTGACAGTGGATTGGTCACACGTTCCGAAAAGGTTACAGTTCCATAGCTGACCATCTACGCAATGAAAGTACCAAGTAGACGACGACAATGGTACAAGACAAATCACGTAACACTTATTTTCAATCTCAAGAACAGAATCACCTTTTACTCAAGAAGATGGTGTAGGAGTTTCGCATGACAGCAGGAGTGACAAAGCTTGATCGAATAAGAAGTTCGAAGATCCGTGGAAACTTTCACGTCAAGTAACCATCGTACAAAAGATAGAGCGCGACCGGTTCAGCTTGTATTGCCACGTTCAAGGAAGAGATCATTTGAACCCTATTAAAAAGGCAATATCAATGCACGTTCCAAAGACGCGATGTAGGAAAGGCAGGCCTATTAACGCTTGGATCACACAAATGCGACGACATCGGCATTTCATTGGCCTCGGTAACCGATTGATCCAAAATCGGCACGCCTGCCGATATTTTCTGAGGTTAAATAGGCGAACCCCACAGGCGGATCAGTAGAAATGAAGTGAAGTGGGAGGTTTACGATCCCTTATTTTCGGATCATAACCTCGCTGAAAAAGGAGGAAGAAGAAGATGGTGTAGGAGTTTCAGTCCCGATCTGTGCTTTGCAACATCGGACCAAGGGGAAAAATCGTAGCAGATATCCAGACAAGCTCTACCCGACTTCCCCCACAGCCAACATCGTTCAGCAGTCCTAGATGCCGACGCAAAAATTCCGTTAGTGAACTTCACCCCGCGACCTTGGAACCGTGGAACTTCAATAAAGCATCTTGACACAACTTCGCCTTAGAACACGTCTCTAATATTCGCCCCCCGACCGACGCCTAAGAACTAATAGAGATTCATTAGTATTGTGATAAGTACTGCGAAGAAATATATTCCACGTGGTTTCCGTAAGAATTACATTCCCGGATGGAGTGCGACAGACTTTACCAAGAATTCTCGCGAAACGGTGATCATTAAGTTGCAGAAGAACTACTCCAGCACGCCTAAATCTTTGGAACAAAACCACTGAAAGCTTAAACTTCATCCGCTCAAGCAGAAATGCATGGAGCTTACTTCGGAAACTAAGAGGGGCTAACTCCATCTCGTCCTAAAAGCCTACGATCATTCCAGAACTTATTGTTACTCGGATAGTGGAAACTTCTAAGTCCGATAAAAATCACACACAAGCCACCAAGAAATCGCTGATATATATTAAAGCGACGCTGCCAGCTTCTGCTTTCTCCAGTGAATTCTCAATACCGGAGCTAGAAACTGCCATCGCCAGCAGCAAACCTGAAAAAGCTGCAGGGATTGGCGGTATTTACCCCGAATTTCTTAAAAATAGGCAAGAACACCAAAGTTTGGTTGCGCAAATTCTTCAGCAATATTTCTATTGTCAGGAATCTTACCTAAGGAATTTAAGAAATCTAAAATCATTGCGATACTTTTTTTTTTTATAATTTACTCGCGCTAAAGGGGTTATGACTACCCTTTTTATGCATTATATATAGCGTGAACGTTAAGGAAGAGGGGTTAGGGGGAAACGAGGTACCCATGCACATTGGTCTTAAATGACTGTAGGTTATAATGGAGAGGAAAAGCAGACTCGGCGAGAGCATTCCACAGACGTGTTGTGCGGCTCATAAAAGAATCTCTATATTTCACGATACGTCCGAAGATAGGCTTACCAGGGAAACGAGACGACAGGGCCGAAAGCTACAGACCTATCGCTCTCTTAAGCATTTGCTAAAAGATCATTGAGCGTCTTATCTAGAATAGAATTGTAGGGGCAATAAATGAAGTAATTCCTATTGAGCAGGGCGGTTTTGGATCAGGTCGGAGCTGCATAGATCAAGTACTAGCTTTAACAACTCATACAGAAGATGGCTTCGAAAATAAGCTTAAGACGGGAGTTGTATTTGTGGACCTCACAGCCGCTTACGATACACTCTTACGTAAAGGTATGATTTTCAAACTTTTGAAGGTGGTACCCTGCTTGAAATTATTTAGTCTAATTAACAATATGCTTAGCAAACTGCTTCCTTCAAGTTCATGTCAGCGACAGTGTGGGTAGGCCTAGACAACGGGTTGCCACAAGGGTCAGTTCTTGCGGCACTTTTGTTCAACCGATACATTCACGACATGCCGAAACACAGTCCAAAAAAATTCGCTTATGCTGACGACTTAGCCATAGCCGTTCAGAGCCGAAATATGAAGCTGATTGAAGACGTACTCACAAATGATCTTGAAGTGTCGATGCTGGCGCCTATTCCTACCAAGACTGAGTCAGCTTGTTTCCACTTAAATAACCATCTATCCTATCTCCCACTCGAAGTAAAATTCAACGGTGTTACCCTTCAGCACAACAACCAGCTGACATACCTCGGGATAACAATCTATATGATCTTGACCTTCAAACATCATTGTCTCAGAACTCTGCCAAGCTAAAAACGAGAAACAATTTGCTCCAGAAACTTGGATCCTGGAGTGCCTCTCCTGATTCTATGCACACAGGTACCCTCGGCCTGGTGTATCCAACAGCTGAATACGGTGCTCCCGTTTGGCTAAACAGTACACACAGCAAAAATATAGATAGCCAGCAGAACATTGCAATGCGTCTTATTAACGGCACGATCAGGTCCACACTAACCCAATGGCTCCCAATATTGAGCAACATTAACCCACCTCCATTAAGACACCAAAATATGCTGGTAAGGGAATCCACAAAAATCCAGAACAACCAAAACCTTCCAATGCACGGAGATATAAATGTAAATCATCGATACCGTTTAAGTCACGTAATCAACCCATGAGACTAGCCACGAGACTGTACGGGTCAAATTTTGATATTAATGAGAAGTGGAAAAGGTCTGAGCGACTTCCCAGCAACTAACAACTTCATCGCCAATTCGCGTACTAGGCTTTAATCTACCAAGGCATATAAGGACGCAACTCAACAAGATCAGGACTCAACACGCCCGCTGCGTAGACTTTTTGTTCGAGTGGAGCGTGATAATATCCAGCGACTGTAACTGTGACCAATCCCGCCAAAGAATTAGCCACATCATATCCAACTGTTCTCAACATATGTTTAATAGCAACATACGAGTAGACGATATTCACAACGCCACACCTGATGCTCTTCTCTGGTCGAATAACCTTAATATAACCCTACTTATAACACCAAGCTGCACGGGAGCTTTTCCGAGTACGCCTGGCTCTGCTCTAGACGCTTTGCTGAACTTACCTCCCCTTGATACTGATATCATGGGTTGCACTATCAAAGCCATCCATCGTCTTAGGCGGGGCGGTTTTTGGTATACTCCAAACTGGAATTTTGATGAACTTGCGCGACACTTATCTTACGACTCCTGTCTTATGGATATGCTGTCTGATGCAATGACACCAGAACTCTAGCTGATGCGCAAATTCAGAGTCGACTTTCCTTGTGTTCAGGACTGGCTTCGGCCAGAGTCTGAGGCAGAAATGGAATGCAGTCATATTTTCACGGACGGTTCCAAAAACAAGCAAAGGGTCTGGTGCTGGTGTCTTCGTGGAAGTCGACAGCATTAAATTTTTTTTTTCTCGCTAGGCAAATATGCGCCTGTTTTCCAAGCAGAATTTTATGCAATCCTAATGGCCATTAACCACGTTGTGAAGAACAAGTGGAAGGTAGTATTTGCGTCTGTAGTGACAGTCAGGCCTTGCTTAATCCTTTAACCACTTCTAAAATAGTTCGTCAAACCAAAAACTCTTTGAACTCGGTCACAAGGCTGAATTCTCTGTCTCTTATCTGGATCCCAGGTCACACTGGGATCTTGGGGAATGAGATCTTCGATGAGATTGCTAGAGAAGGCTCAGAGGAGGCTTTCTCAGGTCCCGAACCCGCGTTGGGTCTCCCTGCGTCCTCGGTTAGGGCTTCCATTGACGATTGGGTCTCTCACGAGCACAATTGTGAGTGGCATGACTCTCCAGGATGCAGGTTAACTAAACGTATGCTCCCGGACGTCTATAAGAAATCAGCGGCATTCTTGCTGTCTGTCGGCAGAAAATACTGTAGACAACTTATTGGCATCTTGACAGGCCATGTTGCTTTCGGGACCTGCATTGCGATTGATCGGGAAACTTTTGACTGCCCAAAACTTGGCTTGGGCCAGTAGCGCAACAATCAAGTTCGTGATGAAGTGCTTACTTTACCTACTAGTGGTGGTCTCCGGGCAACTATACATATATGGTAAACCCTTATACGTGTAGGCTAAAATTGTAAGTGCGGGTTGTCTAGGGCCTTGATTCTAGGCTAGGTAACGTGGGCCAGCAACATGCGTTACCGAAAATTGCTCGCTATAGAAACCGACACTATGCCTCGGATAAGGAATGATCACATGTTGACGACTTTTGGCTATTGTACCCGGACAAAGATAGGATTCTGGAATGTAAAGAGGCTCCTTGACTCGGGAAGCGAAGGTCCTTACAATGCCAGATTATTCCAACTGGAAAAGGAATTCATGCAATATAAACTGGACACTTTGGGGGTAAGTGAAGTAAGATGGTTAGAAGCGGGCGAGTACTAGTCCCCAACGCGTAACACTGTACTACTCTATTCTGGAAGACCATCCGGAAGTCCGCGGGAATATGGAGTCCGACTACTGCTAACAACAACAGCACGCAAGGGCCTAATTTCCTGGCAGTCTCATGGTGATAGGATTTTGACGGCCAGATTCCGGATTAGAGTACGACGCGTCACCATCATACAGTGTTACGCCCCAACGAATAGTTCGTCTGAGGACGAAAAGGAGAGCTTCTACAACCTTTTAAGTGCCGTCTTCAACACAACACCAAATGGAGACATTGTCATAGTGATGGGGAATTTGAATGCCAAGGTAGGCAACGACAACGAAGGGATCAAACATGTAATCGGGAAGCATGGTCTAGGCAACCGCAATGACAACGGCGAAAGGTTTGTGGATTTCTGCAATGCCAACCGCCTTGTGATAGGTGGCACCATGTTTGAGCACAAGACCTGCCACAAAGTCAGCTGGGTTTCCAACAACAGGCAAGCAACCTCCAACCAAATTAACCATTTTGCCATTAGCCGTCGCTTTAGAAGTAGTCTCCTGGACGTCCGAAACAGGCGAGGGGCAGATGTGGGGATAGTACGTGATCACTATCTTATGATAGCTACCCTCCAACTACGCATTGCTGCAGTTCGAAGATCCCACGACAACACAAGAATGCCCAGGTTCAACATCGATAGACTTAGTGATCCCTCAGTGCGCCAACAATTAAAGGTGAACCTTTCGCAAGGTGTGGAAGCAATCAGCAGCTCAATGCCCGCAACCATCCAAGACCATTGGTGTGCTGTGAAAAATGTTTTTACATCTGGTGCTGAAACAATTGTCGGTCGATCGCAGGAAAGACATAGGGCGTGGCTTTCTGAGGATACCTGGAGACGGATTGACGAACGATAACAGCTGAAAGCTCGCATTGCAGCTATCCCAGCAGCAGGGAGAAGCGAGCTAGAGTCCCTATATCGCATGAAGATGAGAGAAGTTCAGCGTAGCGTGTGACGTGACAAGCGCAACTACATCAACGCGCTGGCTACAGAAGCAGAAGAAGCAGCACGGAGGTGCGACAGCAGGACCGTCTACAGAATCACGAAAGAGCTGACAGGTGGTCGCAGCTCCAGCCAACACCCAGTGAAAAGCCTAGACGGTGCCTTGCTCATTTCGGATGATGACCAGCTCAAGAGATGGAAAGAGCATTTTGCTACGGTTTCAAACCGTGTATTCGCTAGCGATATGGTCCCAAATCAAACTGAGATGCCCGAGGTGAGAAGTTTCCGAATACGCACCACGACTCCCAGTAGAGATGAGATCATTACCGCGATCAAGGCACTCAAAACCAACAAGGCGGTAGGACTTGACGGTATTCCAGCAGAGCTCTTATGAGCAGCACCCACAACATCGGCTGAGCTTCTGCTTCCACTTATAGAGGGAGCTTGGGAAGCTGAGAGCTTTCCTAACGAGTGGAAATAGGGAATGATCGTCAAGCTTCCTAAGAAAGGAAATTGAATGGAGTGCGGAAACTAGAGGGGTATCTGCGTGCTGCCTGCTGTAGCTAAAATAATCCTGGAGCGAATCAAACAACATCTCGAAGACACACTCGATGCCGAACAAGCAGGTTTCCGCTCTGGATCCTCCTGTGCCGACCACATCAACACCCTGCGGACTATCATCTAACAGTGTGTTGAATATCGATCGCCACTGCACCTGCTGTTCATCGATTTTGAGAAGGCGTTCGATAGTGTCAACAGGGAGTTTATTTGGTGTGCCTTACGCAGGAGAGGTATTCCCGATAAACTAATTGCTAGCTACATATGAAGGCTCCAAATGTCACGTTCTGCACAGAGGAACGGAGGAATTCGATGGACTCTTACATCTTGACTACGCTGACGATATATGCTTACTCTCCCACAGAATTATGGACCTCCATTAAATGACAGCAGATGTGGAGAGGGAGGCAGGCGTCATCGGGCTGAAAATTAATACAGCAAAAACTAAAATTATCAGCCTTAGAACTAACTCATCGGCTCAAATATGCATTGCTGGACAACCGGTAGAGAGAGTAGAGGATTTCCAGTATCTTGGGAGTATTGTCTCGACCGATGGTGGAACCGAACTGGATATAGGCAACAGGATAGCCAAAGCAAAGTCCGCGGGATGTTGTCTAAAATATGGCGAAGCAATGCAATCAGTTTGAGCACCAATATAAGACTGCTGCGCTCCAACGTTGAATCCGTGCTGTTATATGGTTGAAGCACAAGGAGAGTGACCACTACTATCACCAGAAAGCTGCAAACGTTTGTTAATAGGTGCCTGCACAATATCTTAAGGATTTTCTGGCCCAATCGTATCTCTAACGAACACCTTTACGAGAGAACGGGTCAGGAACCAATAGGCACAACCATCCAACGGCGGAAGTGGCAGTGGATTGGTCACACGTTCCGTAAGGGTGACAGTTCCATAGTGAACCATGCTATGCAATGGAACCCTCTAACTCAGGATGGCAGAAGACCCGGCGGTCCGAGGAGAACATGGGGCAGAACAGTCGAGAATGAGGCACGGCAGTTAGGGAAAAGTTGGGGAGAACTCAGACACATTGCCAGAAACCGTACACGATGGCGCGTAGGCGTAGTAGAGGCCATAGGACCCATAAGGGGATACAGGACATAACGAACGATGACACTCCAGGATGCAGGTTGACTAAACGTATGCTCACAGACGTCTGTAAGAAATCAGCGGCATTCTTGCTGTCTCTCAGCAGAAAAGACTGTAGAAAACTTATTGGCGTCTTGACAGGTCACTTTGCCACGTACTGGGCTTGAGTGACACTACAATCTGCGACGCTTGTGGAGAGAGCGACGACACCGCGGAACATTATCTCTGTGAGTGTCCGGCCTTTGCTCGTATCAGGTGGCAGATCCTCGGTGCGGATGTGGTGAGTGCTGTTACTGTAGGTGCTTGCTTGGCTTTCTTAGAAAGACAAGGAAATTCCAATAAAATGGGTAAATCAGGGTTTGCTCTCTGGTAGTACAATGGACCAGTTGCGTCTGAGTGCTCCAAACGAGCGTTTCCTATCCCGACAAAAAAAAAAAAAATAACACCAATTTATGTAAATCTTTGTTTAGTATTAACTTCAATATGTACGCTATCTGAACCTTCATATGTTTAATGTGAACATAAATTTAATTATATCTTTGTTAAATCCATTTTAAGTCTAACTTATTCGCTTCTGTGCAATTACACTTGTACAATCCATCATCAAATTGTTACCTCCATACGATAAATAAATAAAATACGCAATGGAACCCTTTAACCCAGGATGGCAGAGTACCTGGCGCCGGCGGTCCAAGGATAACATGGCTTAGAACAGTCGGAAAGAAAGCACGGTAGTTGGGGAAAAGTTGTGCTGAGGCACATTGCACGGGGGCAGCTAAAGCATTGAGGCACGATGGCGCGTAGGCTTTGTAGAGGCCCTAAGACCCACAAGGGGATACGGGACATAAATAAGTAAAAAAAGTAAGTATGATATAGCACCCAGGAAGGTTTTACGAGTCGGGATTCAATTTTTCACTTTTCAATGTCTATTCTACCTAAAAGACAATAAAAAAAAAAAATAAAACTCACCTTCCAAAATCGGCTGGTAACGACGTCAATGACATATCGTTTAGGCCTAGCACTGTAAGATTTTTCAACTGTGAGAATCCAGCTGGTAACCTTGGAATAGGATTTGAACTAAAATCAGCCACTTGAAGGCTTTGTAGATGCTTAATGTCATCGGGAATGTCTGGAATATCTGCAAATAAATAAAAAAAAGTTAATTGTTTGTTAAATAAAATTCGCAATTACTGTTCTAAGTATCCAGAGACAACACTCATGAGCATGACAATAAATACAAAAATAACTCCCCAGTGCAGCCACTGCACTTCATTTATTTTTTTTTTATTGGCACAAAGCACAGATGGATAATTGCACGCCCAAAAGTCAATACATTCCTCGCGTCGTAATATAATACACGGGGGGTGTTCAGAAAATGCGACAATTTTTTTATTTATTTTTTGATAGTGTTTGCAAGCAAACAAATATTGCAACTTATCGCTCTGTCGCAAAAATATGGGGGAAAGAGTACTTCCCCGCACAATGGTTAATCATGATTTGACATTTTCTAATATGAAAGCCTAACGAAAAGGGTCATTTCTTTCTCGTCCTTTCGCTCTGTCGCTGCTTTGTGGAATTTTGCAGCAGAGTTAGCCAATTAATTAGGCAACTCGTCGTAAGTTGGTACTCGTATATTCCATTCTAATGCGGTCAGACATTAATCATTCACAATTGACAAAAAAAGACGGAAACCTTTTTACTTGCGCGTTCTAGATGGCAAATGTATTGTTTTAGCTCGGCAGTTGGCGTTTCCTTGCAATACTCTCTGGGGTTGTTGACCAAGTACATACCCTAGGCAGTTGGTCTCCATGCAATGTGTCTTGGAAAGAAGCGAAATGGAAAAAAAAAACCTAAACTAGAACGAAAGTATCTATAGTACAGTGAAGCAAAGAAAATGTCACAATTGTTTTTTTGTTTTTATTTCCTAGTCGCTTGTGTAATGTTAAAAGCAACAGATACCGTCAGTCGTATGTGAGTAGACGTTTTTCGGGGGCACACCTTTCCGTCACTGTTGACTGCTCTTGTCCGCCTTTCATTTCTATGGCATGACACATTTCAGTTGGGCGATGATGTGAGCATACCATATATATACGTAAGCCCAATGACCCATTTTTTATTACACATGGTTTTTTTTATGATTATTACTTCGATCGAGATCACATTTTTGACAGTTACTTTGGAACTTCACACAGTGTGTAGTAGTACAAGTCATGTGTAACGGAAGAAGAAATGAATTTTATAGAGAAGTTGGAAAATTCCCTAGCCAAGGTTTGCAAACGAATAGCCTACAAGGAAATAGAGTGGTATGTGGGTCATGGCATGGATTATGGATTTAGGTACAAATAAGCTGTAGAATTACAAAGTAAAATACTATGTAGACTTCAAGTGACATTCAGTGTATCTACTGGAGAGGTCAAAGAATTCACGTGAATACAATCGTGGATAACACAGACTGAATCGACCAATCAATACCCTTGTCAATATTGCTGGATATTTAGTTCGAACAAACTAAGGATACAAGCCAAATCCTTGAATATGTCAAATATATAAAACATTCATTTTAATTTCAATTCACTAAACAGACTACTTAATCTTGTATTTGTATCTGATAGCTTATGTGTAACTGATAAGGCGTGTAGTCCGATTTTGGCAAATTCAAATTACCATATATAATAGTTCAAAGTGCAATTAGCATAAATATCAGTAACTACATGTTTGAAAATTTGATGACATATTTTATCCGTGACAGTTTTAGTACAGATACTAAATCGGGTCAAATACGCTTTACGAATGCTGTTAATTGGTATAGGTGAGCATCAGCACAATAATTTGGAAAGAAATTTGTTGGCTTTTTTTGAACAATTTTGTACTCTCTTAGCTTGTTGCGTACTCAAAGTTGCAAGAGGGCAAGTTGCACCCACCATTTTTGTAAATTAAAAAACGCGGAAAGGGCTGCTCATAAGCAATTCTATCAGATATTTTCACGATTGTCGGAAGAGTTTAGTTTTATTTTCAATTCTTTATTTCTTCAAAATTCATTACAATTAATCAGTTTCCGGGAAGTCAAAAATGTATCTGCAGGAGGTTGTATTACAAAGTAAGTATCAGGGTGGGCCAACTACAAGTTTCTTTTTAAAAATGCAATAAAATGAACAAAATGAAATTTTTTCCATGTATTATGGCTTTATTTGTAAGAGCAAACATTCCCATTAATTATGGAACACAACTTCGTTCAAGTGGCTGCCTCGGCTGGCCTCGCAGTAGCGCATTCTATCACTCCAATTTTCCAAGACCTTGTTGATGGTTTCGGGCTGTAGCTCACGGATTGCTTGGATGATATTGGCCTTACGTGCTTGAATCGTTTCCGGATTGTTGCCATAACATCGGTCCTTCACGGTTCCCCACAAATAGTCCAAATGGGTCAAATCGCAGCTCCGAGGCGGCCTCGGCATCGCCAAGACGGCTGATAACACGATTTGGGAATTTGGTGCGCAAAAGACCGATTGTGGCATGGCGCGCCATCCTGCATGAACCAGAGGTCGTCCAAATCCATGTCTTCAATTTCAGTATACAAAAAAAAAGTCGTTAACATGGCTCTGTAACGCCCACCGTTGACCGAAACGTTGTTCCCAGCCTCGTTTTCGAAGAAAAATTGTCCAATGATGCCACCACTCCACAATCCGCACCAAACTGTCACTCTCTGTGCATGCATTGGCTTCTCGACAATAACGCAAACATATCGCATTGCACAAACTTGCGTATAGCAGGCGCGGTTGGGTGCTTTATTTCGGCCAAAACTTATTATTAAAAAACGCACTGTTTGGGCGACACAGCACTCACTTTGGAAATAAGTTTTCAATATTTCCCAATGTTGTTCAAGCGTAAAGCGACTCATTTCGTTCCGCAGAGGTATGATACTGACTTTCTGTCAAGATTTCGAGCGGGAAACAGCTGTCAGTGTCAAAATAACCTATGATTTGAAAAGAAATCACTAGATGGCCCACCCGTTACATTTTTCCAATCCGTTTCAAAAATCCAACCCACTTTCAATGAATTTTTCATTTCATTCATTTGTGTGTTACCCTTTCTCATCATCCTCATCAGTACATCATTTGATGCTATGTATTCGCTCTTGGATGTGTACAATATAGCCCACGCAGAGTGCCGTGAATGCGAATATTTACCTCGTCTTTCCAGTCTGATTGGATTGAATGACTATTGACATTTTTGGACCATTTGAAAGAAATAGGATTGCAGCTATACTAGAAACACAACAATTTTCTTTGATAATAATCGATAAAGGCACAGATATAACCACCAAAAAATGTCTTGTTATGACAGTCCGCTATGTTTGCGAAAAGGTTGCTTCAGTGGTAGACCGGTTTTTTTGGGCTCCTGGAAATGGACGAAGGTAGAGCCATAGACATCTATGAGGCAGTAGTCAATCAGCTGCTTGAATTACAAATACCCCTCGAAAACCTTATCGGTTTTGCAACAGATAATGCTTCTGTTATGCGAGGAAGCAAAGAAGGTGTCGAGACAAAATTTCAGAGAGAAAACAAAAACTTATTCGATCTAGGTTGTACATGTCATTCCCTTAGCTTGTGTTCATCCGGAGCTTCAAAAGAATTACCAATGGAGTAAGAGAAAATAATTGAGAACGTGTACTCCTTTTTCTCACACAGCTCAAAACGCCAACTTTTCAGCAGTCCTTCGGCACTGAGCCACACAAAATACTGAGATTGAGTAAGACTCGTTGGCTATCTCTTGAAGCTGCCGTAAATCGTTTGGTTGAGCAGTGGGAACCTTTAAAGCACTACTATTTGTTGATGTCTTATGATGAACTTAATGAATCCTGTGCAGGTAACATCTTGAAAGGATTAGATTACTATCTATTTTTGAGTTAAGTACTAGCATATATAAGTAAACTTAACAAGCTATTCCAGTCAGAAAAAAAAACTATGATACATTTGCTATATCCTTATATTTCAGACTTGTTTAAAAAACTTTTACAAAATTTTGTCAAAATTGAAAATATAAATTTGTTTACCGATTATAAAGATACCACATTGCATTTGCCATTAGCGGAAATGTTTTTCAATTTGAAGAACACCTAAATAAGTTTTCTAAAGAAATAGATCTTAAAAGCACCCAAGAAAGACTTCTTAGCTATTATATTAAGTTGTGCGATGAGCTGAAAAAACGATTCGAACGAAAAAACGGTTAAACATGTTGAACATTTGGGTGGAAGTCTTCCAACGTATGGACGCTCAGCTCAACGCGTGCCTTTCGTCGAATTTTCTCAAATCATAGAGTTCGTCATTTGCTTTCCTGCTTCTTTCAGAAGCGAAGAAAGTTTACAAAAAGAAGAGCAAGAGAAGAGAGAAGATGCTCTTCAGATGTCGACGCTGAAAGATATTTTAAATGTGAAAATCAATTTGGAATTTACGTGCATCGGCTTGTATAATTTTATCAAAACTCAACCGGAGCTGCTACGCAAAATTGCGTGCCAGGAGAAGTACAATTTCAAACAATTTCAAAGTCAAGCCAAGAAAAGTCCGGGCGCAATGTTAACAATGTCAGTTGATGTGAATGAAAGTCGATAAATAGTTTCGATATTTATTTTCAAATCATTTTTGACCTTTAACTCTGATGTTACACACAAATTTTCCTCTGAAATACATGTACCTTTTTCCTTTGTTTTCAAAGCAGATATACTTTTTATACTTTTTTTTTTTTAATGAAATAATCTTTTTTCGCCCAAAAAGAGTTGGTACGACTAGGCGTAACCAACAAACTACAATTTAAAAGCTACCACTTTCTTTTCTTATTTTCAAGACCGACATCCTATAACTGGGGAGCACAATGTATTCAACAGTGATCCGATTGAAGACTGTATCGGAGAGTACATAGCCTTCGCAAAAACCTAACCTAACTCGAATACACATTTGTTTTGTACCTAAGAATTAATACAAATTATAATCAATAATATTGGGATCAGCACAGGCTACAACATACTGGCATACCAGGAAATGAGAAGTCCGACGAATTGGCTGGCATATAAAACATCGTCGGTATGTTCTGCGTCTTAAAGAGCATACATGGTCAGCTGTGGCACTTATCAGAGAAGCTTGTGACGACAGATTAATTTTGAGAACCTTTTGTTTTTTGGCCGACTTCAAACCGCCTTAAATTGAACTAAACTTTTAGCACAATAAAAAGCTAACCACACCAGTTTTAAATTACTCAATCGAATCGGATTTGCTTCCTGTCAGGATTATCGGTTGAACTAACCTAGCAACTTCTCATCCGAAGTAGCAATATAACCAAAATCATTTTAAGTACCATCATTGCCAAAGTGTGGGATATCGTTTACATTTCCAGCCACCGGATGTGGTCTGCCAACGAGAGAGTTTTGGTTTTGTAGAATGTCCTTGGGTGCCTTTTCATCTCTACATTTAACGAAGCGAAAATTGAAGTGTTTCTGAGAATTTCAAATTTCCCACTGCTGACGATTGCCACATTATTCACTTATCTATGTGCGAGTGTATAGCATGAATGCTTTGAGTTCTTTTAAACGAACGAGACAAATATTAGTAGTCCACCCATTCTAAATATTAACGTTTGCATACCTCAAAAACGCGCTATGTCATTAACAATGTAGTTTTACAATGTACTTAAAAATTCCACAGCGTTAGTCTTCAATTCTTGCGCTGGGTCAACCTCGTAGTTAGAAGTGGATGACTACCAACCGGGGATTATTAACTTACTTACTAAAGCCTTCGTTGGGCATAAGGTTTAAGCAACACCTGAGCACCATTTAGCTCAGAGGCATACAACGCGTTCTAACTTCCTTCGAATTATTCCTAACGCTCTGGACTCCTTCTCAATCGTTCTGCGTCACGTTTGCTTAGGACGAACCATTCTTAAACCGGATCAAGTACGTGGATTACATTGCACAGCTTGTAAGGCAGCATAATTTGCTTTGCGTTGTTGAACTGTGATGTCAATTTTTCATATGGAGCTGTTCGTTTGAAATCGGATTGTGAATACATGAATTTCAATACGTGAATGTGTGAAACTTCAATGGGTGAAACCGTGCGCGGATTAACGGACGGAAAAAGTAGAGAGTATGCTTACTTTATCCGTCGACGTTGACGTATCCGTTGGCTATGGGCCACCTTCCAGAATGTGTGTATTCTACCTAGCTGTAAGTTAAAAACGACGGAGCAACGGATTGACGGATTCTATGGGCCGGGACCTTTAGCATTTTATCGGAACAGTGACAGCTTAGTTTTACATATGTAAATATAACTTTTCCAGTTTTCTGATAGCATGCCGAGTTGCCCTCATCGAGTTCAATGCCACTTTCGTAATTCCTAAGTGCAGATAGTAGGAGTGGCAATGATGCAGTGGTTAGCGTGTTTGCAAACAAACCCCAACAACTGGGCACTTTTTCACGAAAATCTCGCGGTCAAAGATGACATGCTGCTTACATTGTCAAAATATGACGTTGATGTGCCAGGCTGCCAACTAAATGACGTTCTGATTTCATTCTTTAGGAGTAGCTGTGTCCCAAAAAATAATACGACTAAACGGAGCGTACCATGATGGAATTACCAGTTACGAGTAGAAACACTCCGGAAAAGGGTGAGACAACTTTTTAATCCCGTTAAACCCACCAAAATTTGGGACGAGTATAGGTCCGTACTGACTCATTTCAACATAGAGTTGAGGAAATCCAAGAGATCAGCATGGAGAAAGAACAGCGAAAACATTGAGCCCCTTCCAGTAGCAGCCCGTCTCCAAAAGGCTCTATCAAAGGAACATTCCAACGGGGTAGGATTGCTCGACTTTCACTTCTCAAATTCAACTATCTTAAACGATTACACACTTGTTGCTCCTGAAGGCACCACTTGTAGCGGCTCAAGAAAAGTCAACAGCTTGTCTGCAAATCTGTTTAGTCAGGAAAAAATTAAATGGACAATCGGTTCATTTAAACCTTTTAAATCAGCAAGCACAGATGGTATTTTTCCTATCCATAAAGGTCTTAATTCCATCCTGCCCGCCTTGGTAGCTCCACCTGGGATACATTTCACAAACTTGGCGGGAGGTTAATGTTTATGTTTATGTGTTTATCGCTAAGCTAGGTAAGAGACCCAATGAGCTTCCCGAACCCTATCGTCCAAGCAGCTTGACATCGTTTTTCTTGAAAACTGTGAAAAGACTGCTGGACATTCATATTAGATGCATTCTTGAAAAGACAACACCCCTGCACTCGAGTCAATATGCATACAGGAAAGGTCGATCCACGAAAGGCGCCCTTTACTATCGCGTCACAGAGATAAAATCAGCCTGTTTGTACATTTCTTGACATAGAAGGTGCTTCTGATAACACTGGTTATGACTCCATTACTAGCACCATGAGACGCAGGGCAATCGACCAACCAGATGGGTTAGAACTATGCTTACTAGCCGCATAATAACATCCACGTCAGGAGAGGCCTCTGTGACGGTCTCTGCAGCAAAAGGCTGCCCCAAGGCGGCGCGGTGAATGACTTATTGAGTAGAGTTAACAGCTTAGGCTTCAGAGCTATGCAGATGATTTAGTGATCATAACGAATGGCAAACATGAAGGCAATGTGTGTCAACTCATGCAAGATGCCCTCCTTGTAGTCTTGGACTGATGTGCTGGCGAGGCCCTATCGATCAACCTCAACAAGGCAGTCGTTGTACCATTCACAAGAAGAAGAATGCCAAACCTTGGTTCAGTGGCTCTAAATGGTTGTTTTTCCAACGAAGTAAAATACTTACGAATTGTCTTAAAATAATTAACTGGAACTCCCATATTAATCACAAAATTACCAAAGCGAAAGAAGTGTCATGCGTGCCAGACGCCGAATGTGTGGCAAAACTTGGGGTCTGTCCCCAAAGGTCACATTTTGGTTATACAGCACGTTGGTTAGACCCATCCTAACGTACGCGTCCATCGTCTGGTGGGCAAAAACAAAGGAAGTCACAACCATTTACAAGCTCAATAAACTTCAAAGATTAGCATGGCTCGGAGCCACAGGTACAATGCATACCTGTCCCACTGCAGCCATAGAGGCTATAATCGGTCTCACTCCGCTACATACATATAAAGGTGTATTTGTCAAGAAAGTGGCAATTCGCAGTGCAGTTAGTCTTCGAAAGTCAGACGAAAATATGGATTTATTAATCGACTTTACCGAGCTAGATATGCACAACACGGTTTATATATGGAATAATGGAGAACTGCTGCTTTATTCAAAAGGAATCGTGTGGTATACCGACGGATCAAAAATGGATTCAGGAGTTGGCGGCGGTGTAAACATGGGCCACCCGAGTATAAAGGAAAAACGAATTACATCGAAGTTTTTCCAACCACTACACCAAAGAAAAGGTTCCTGCCTGGTAGTACAATGGACCGGAGAGTCTGAGTGCTCTGGGTTTTGGGTTTCCTTTAAAAAAAAAAAAAAACATGTGCCTTTCTCACTGGAATAACTCCCAAGACCTCAGACAAGCTAAGCGAGCTGTCAAACCCTTCCAAAAAAAAAGCAGTTGATATCCTAACATATGGCAGAAACGACATTAGAAGGCTTGTGAGCTTCCTTACCCGTTACTGTCAAATACTTTACCACCTTAACAAAATGAGAATCTCGGAGGATATCATCTGCCGCCTCTGCCTACAAGAGGACGAAAATGTAGACCACGTACTATGTGAGTGCGCAGCTCTGTGTAGAATAAGGAGAATCTTTTTCCGTAAGGAGATCATATCTCCAACAGACTTAAGGGATCCCTCCGCAGCCGTAATTATAGCTTTTATAAGGAGAGTAGAAGTACCGCTGTCCTAAAAGTTGCCCCATGGCACAATAGATCTTTCTGGACATGCGGCACGTGGGATTGTATACTCAACGGGGAACAGCAATCATCAGCCACCCGAGTATAAAAAGGAAAACGAATAACATCTATGTTTTTCCAACCACTGCACCAAAGAAAGGTACCTACCCGGTAGTACTATTGACCGGAGTCTGAGCGCTTTGGGACTCCTTTTTCTTCTTTTTCTTAAAAACTCAAAGTAGATTTGAGCCGTCACCTTCAAATTACTTTTAGTTCTACAAGTTGACTTGAGATAGCACTGGTTAACTCCGGAAATAGAAGAGGGGACGAAATTAGGGACAGCGACGAAATTTACCAACTATACCTTACTAACAAAATAAATTTGCCCAATCGAAATCCGACCCTAGAAAGACGTGGAGAGTTATTAATGATAAACCATCTGTAGAAGATGGCTCGTTAAAAAAATATTTTGTTACATGGAGATAGTCCTAATAGTCCTATAAAAAAATAAAATAATGCATGACTGATGTCACCGGATATAACTGCCAGACAATATTCGTTGAGGAATCAAGCGAAGTAGAAACACTCACCATACTGCAATCACTAAACACAAAAGTCACGTAGATGAAATAAGAGCTGTTGATCTTAAAACTAATGCAGATGACTTCGCATCGATAATAGCCACAATAGTAAACCTCATTTTGCTTCAATATAAATTTCTCAGGGTTTTAAAATTAGTCGTAGTACGACTAATTTACAAAGGATGTGTTAAAAACCTTATCTCAAACTACAGATCAATCTCCATATTATCAGTCGTGGATAAATGTTAGAGAAAAACAAAATCATACATCAAAACCAGTACTTTAGTGAAGCGTTTGATACTGTTAACCACGAAAAACTATTAGCAGTTTTAAGCCGAACTGGAATAAGAGGGGCTGCTAGCTGGTTGCAGGACTACCTACGCAATAGGAGCATCATAGTAAACATTGGAGATGCATGTAACCAGGAAGAGATTGTTAAGCACGGAGTACCACAAGACTGACAGCTACGACCGATACTCTTCATTCAATACACCCACGAACTTTTACGTGTACTAAAAAAAAGTAATGCCTTTGCGTATGCAGTCGACACGCTATGATAGCATGACATATATCTTTGGAGACTGCGATATCAATAATGCAAGAGAAATTCATTGAAGTGGCTAAGTGGTGTCACGACAAGGGTTTAGTTTTAAACGCATCAAAAACTGGGAGCATTTGTCCTAGGCATGAAAACGGGATCTGTCCTAAGACGTTGGTGCAAAATACGGGATTGTGAATGAATTTAAACACCTAGGTGCCAATTATCGATAGAAGCTTTAGATGTGATAATCAATTTGAAAAAATAAGATACAAATTGAAAAAGACAATTTTTGGATTGGGGTATTTGACTAGGTATTCTACGATGTAGTTGCTAAAACAGGTTTACTAAGCACTTGTAGAGTCAAAGGAATTTTGGTTTGGGGTAACGCGGCAGCCGTATACATAAACGATTTATAAAGATTCCAAAACTTCCCATTACGTATAATATCCGAAAAAGACGACCTGGAAGTGAAAATTTCAATGTGCTGATTGTGGAGCATATATTTAAGTTGACGGCGGTACTGGAGTATTATAAAGATGGGCGATTCAAATTGCGTATTGTTACGTGCTTAAAATCTTCTCCATATTCCTTGTTTTTACAATAAGTATGGTAAAAGACAATTAGACTACGTTACATAAAACAATGTAGTTACGTAAAATAATTAATAATATACCACTAAACCTACAAAATATCTTAAAGATGAATTTGAGAAAAAAAGATAAAAAAATACTAAATACTATCTAAGTCTTTAATTATTATATATTATATAACGGGTGGGCCATCTAGTGATTTCTTTTTAAATCATAAGTTATTTTGACACTGACAGCTGTTTCCCGCTCGAAATCTTAACAGAAAGTCAGTATCATATCTCCGCGGAACGAAATGAGTCGCTTTACGCTTGAACAACATTGGGAAATATTGAAAACTTATTTCCAAAGTGAGTGCTGTGTCGCCCAAATAGTGCGTTTTTGAAAAGAAGTTTTGGCCGAAATGAAGCACCCGCCGCGCCTGCTGTACGCAAGTTTGTGCAGAAAGTTCGTGAGACTGGTATGCTAGTGGACAACACTCATGGTCCCCGTCGTCGTAAAGTGCGCACAGCCGAGAATGTGGCTGCTGTAGCCGAGAGTGTGAGACTCAATTCACGAACATCAACTCGTCATCGATCTCAACAGCTCAACATTTCACGCACTAGCCTGAGGAGAACTCTGCACAAAGATCTGGGATTATTCGCTTACAAGGTCCAATTGATTCAGCAATTGAAAGCGCACGACCATCCGCTTCGTTATCGCTTCGCAGTTTCGGCCTTAGAGCAGCTTAAATTGGACAATGATTTTGGGCGAAAAATCATCTTTTCTGACGAGGCACATTTTCATCTCGGCGGCTACGTTAACAAACAAAACTGCCGCCTCTGGGGCTCGGAAAGCACACACGTTATTGTCGAGAAGCCAATGCATCCACAGAGAGTGACAGTTTGGTGCGGATTGTGGAGTGGTGGCATCATTGGACAATTTTTCTTCGAAAATGAGGCTGGAAACGTTTCGGTCAACGGTGGGCGTTACAGAGCCATGTTAACGACTTTTTTTTGTTATACTGAAATTGAAGACATGGATTTGAACGACCTTTGGTTTATGCAAGATGGCGCGCCATGCCACAGAGCACATGCCACAATCAGCCGTCTTGGCGATGCCGACGCCGCCTCGGAGCTGCGATTTGACCCCTTTGGACATTTTTTTTTGTGGGGAACCGTGAAGGACCGATGTTATGGCAACAATCCGGAAACGATTCAAGCACTTAAGGCCAATAACCCTGATTGTCGTTGGCGTTTGTCGCTTTTCGACGATTGTCGTTTTATTCATAACTGCGACCTGCCGACAGTTAAACATTACTAAGCAATTTGTTTGTCGTGTAGAATACTATTACAACTCTTTCACAGTGAAAAAGTTATGAAAATGTATTCGTGCTACATCTGAAAAATAAAATGACAATCGTCGAAAAGCGACAAACGCCGACGACAATCAGGGTGAATATCATCCAAGCAATCCGTGAGCTACAGCCCGAAACCATCAACAAGGTCTTGGAAAATTGGAGTGATAGAATGCGCTACTGCGAGGCCAGCTGAGGCAGCCACTTGAACGACGTTGTGTTCCATAATTAATGGGAATGTTTTCTCTTGGTAATAAAGCCCTAATACATGGAAAAAATTTCATTTTGTTCATTTTATTGCATTTTTAAAAAGAAACTTGTAGTTGCCCCACCCTGTATTATGCTAGACAGAACACTAAACTGCAAACTTAACATACAGGAAAGAGTTCGTAGAACTTACCGTAGAACTCTCTTCATCTGTAAGAGGAGTGCGGGGAAAAAATGGGGCCTTAAACCTGCAATGATGCCCTAGATATACATCATGGTAGTCAGACTGATTCAGACGGGCTCTTGTGTGGTAGAAGGCAACGAATACGAAAAACATGCGGGATATGTTGGACATGGTACAAAGAACAGCCTGGGTTGCTCTACGCATAACGCCCACGGCTGCACTCTAGATCTTTCTGTATCTCTTCCCACTAGACCTACAAATAAAATTACAAGCGGGCAATAGTGCGCTTGGGCTCACTAACGCAAGTCGCTCCAAAACCATTAATATGGGGCACAGCTCCATTCTTAGGGAACTATTTCCCGATATCCCTGATAAATTGGACGATATACTTGGTGCCTTAGACTTCGTCACACCATACGAAGTAGTCCACCCTGTTGGAGAAGATTGGCAAAGGAAGATAGACTCTGTCCACAACGAAATTGCAATATATACAGATGGTTCTAGGACAAGAGATATTAACCTACAGGTGGTTCTGAGACTTCCGGACACATGCACTGTGTTCCACGCAGAGGTTCGAGCTAATTCTTGAGATAGGATCAATATCCTATAGGATTATCGCCATCTACATTGACAGTCAGGCTGTGCTTAGGGCGCTAGAGTCTTAAGTTACAAAATCTGAAATCGTCAGGAATTGCCACACAATGCATTATGTACGCAGAACCGTGTCATATTATGTGGGGCACATGGACACTGCGATATGGAGGGCAACGAAAGAGTTGCCGCGTTGGCGAAAAGAAGAGCAGAGCTTCCACATGGTAACATAATTGGAAGCATTAAACCACCAACGTACGTGGCCAAGAGAATCATTCGTTATGGAATCATTAACATGGTTAGCCTAAGATGGGCCAACTTAGAAGGGCATATGGTGTTTAAGGCCTTATGGCCTGTTTTAGATCGCAGGGAATCTGGGGAGATAATAAAGACAGAAAGATCACGGTTAAGAACAGCGATAGAAATACTCTGGCCACTGTCTTCTAAGGAAGAATGCTATGAGATTAGTATTATCAAATACGGAAGTATGCAAGTATTGCAATGGCCTATATGTCCAGATGACATAACACGTATACTCTGTGAATGTCAAGGCATTGCCAGGACTAGGCTGAAGTACCTCGGAAGATACTTTTTCAATAACATAGAGGAGGTAAATTCCTTGAACCATAACAATAATATATTTTTTTATTCTGTAGGGAAATTAAGTCTATGGAAGAATTGGTTTAGGTTCTATGCCGTGAAGATTCCCTAGGGATCTCGATGGGCCCACTATGGAGTCTAGTGTTTTGTGACAACCTCATAGCCCTACTCAATCTAACCTAACCTACACTCAGATCAATGCAGATCCATTGTGGCACCCATAGGGAAGTGAAAAATATGTCCATTGCCCGTTGGTTAACCTATTGATTGAGGTGCTTACTGTAATGAACTTACAAATTCTCCAGTGGATTTGATATATAGTTTAAAATGTCGGTGTCGCTCGAGGAATTTATTCCTGAGGTGAATGAGACTTGGACAGTGACAATTCAATTTCAATTCAATGTTCTTTATTTCACAAAAAGTTTTACATTTCTTTGTAAGATTTTTCTTCGATTAAATAATTAAAATAAACAACAATGACAAAAAGCGTCGTCTGTCGGAAATCAATTTCTTTGTGTTTGCATAATATCAAGATAAAGCTAACATAAATTCACATTTATTATTTTATTCAATGAAGTTCAATTATATTCTAAAATTAATATCTTTCTATAAGCTAAAGCGATTTTAAGGTATTTTATTAACTTTTTCCCAGTCTGAGTTTAAATTTCCATTCAGTATTTGTATTATTTCATCTTCTGTAAGTAAACTTTTCCCAAAAGCGGCTAATCTAAACTCTCTGAGGATGGGGCATTTGCCCAGGAAATGTTGTATCGTTTCTATCTCCCTCAAATTGCACAGCGTACATAGACTCGTGTCATTTGGATTGTATCCATTTCCATTCAGCCAAATTAGGTCGCAGCGCGCTTTAAAAATCCATGTGATGTTGCTTTGATCATTACTATCAATGAAGTAGTGTTGGCTCTTCGTGTAGTCCAGATGTTTGTAGATACGGGCACTGCTCCCAGCTGCTCTCTGCAATCTCTGTTGGTGGTTTTTCAACTTAAGTTGATTTATAATATCTATATTCCTGTTCTCCCATTCTGCTCGTGAGGCCATTTCTCTATTCCATTGCATACCTAGGCTACTGCATATCTCATTTAGTGCCTTGACCCAAAAAAGTTTTTTTCCTTAGCAATATGTTGGTCAGTTGATGTGGCAATCTACTATTATCATATTGGAACATTAGGTGAAGTTAAAACGTATAGATGTGGCTATCTTCAACCCCTGTTTCCAACATCAGAGCGTAATTTGGAGTAAACTCCGGAAGTTTTAGAATTCTTTTAAGAAAATAGCGTTGTAACTTGTCTACGTCCTCAAAATGTCTGAATCCCCATACCTGCGCTGTATAAGCTTGAATTGCTCTACATACCGCCAAATATATCTTCCATTTCATTCTGAGTGAGATACTTTTCTTTCCTAAGAAATTTTGCCATGTAGCATTTATTGCATTCTTCGCTCGGATATTTCTTTTTTCCACATGTTTGTAGAAAGTCATTTTGGGTGTCAGAGTTACTCCTAAATAGCTAAATTCTGAAACCATTTTGAGTTACAAATACAAATATTTGGCGCAACAGCTCTTTAAAGTGCCAGGGCCTAGCTTCTCGCTAACGTTGTGTGCGTTATATTTTCCACACGAACGGAAGGGACCTACAGTTTAATGCCGACTCCGAACGGCGATTTGAGAAGCTCTTTCGTGACAACAATACTCTCGGATGTTTGTCAGACGCTCGCGAGAGGTGGGACCGTGAAAAAACTTTTTGGTGTTTTCTGGGATTCGAACTTGGAACCGTTTTGAGTTGCTCTCCCTTAAAAAAACCATCTTTCTTGCGCAGATAATCTGCCTCCGTTTCGGAAAACCATAATCTCAGATTTGCTCAAATTGACTTCGAGGTTCCATTCATTGCAGTAATGTTCCAGTCGTTCTATCATTTTTTGCATAATTTCGATGTCATCTGCCAAGATAACCATGTCATCCGCATACAATAGAAGTCTTATATTTAAGTTATCAATATTTAGTCAACCTCCTATATAATCATGTAAATCATTAATATATAGAACAAAGAGAAGAGGTGACATCAAGCAGCCCTGTTTAACACCTGATCGTGTCTCAAAATATTCAGAAATCTCTTCGCCGTCCATACTGCTGATTTTGTGTTCTTATATATGCCTTCTATTAGTCTTGTGAATTTACTTGACACTCCTAACACATTAAGCTTATAAATTAGCGATTTTCTCGCAACCGTGTCAAAAGCCGCCTTAAAGTCTACAAAAAAAAATGCGTACACTTTTTCCTCTCAGCAAGCTTAAGATGAACAATGTCCGCCAAATTATAGATGGTATCCACCGTTGAATATTGTTTGCGGAATCCCGATTGGTACTCTATCAGGACATCATTGCTTTCAGCCCATGTGTACCTATAGTCTTTCATTCAAAATTTCCATCATAAGTTTGGCTGTGCAATTCATAAAGGATATGCTTCAGTAATTGCAAGGTTGATTAACATCTCCCTTCTTAAGTATTGGAAAAACGATCGGCCTGATAAATGCGTCATCTACCCTACTTTCATTAAGTATCCTATTATAAATAAGTACGAGTTGTTCCAAAAATTCATTTGTAGCATTTATTAGGAATTCGTAAGGAACTCTATTCTCTCCAGGAGCTTTATATTAGCTTTACTTTTTTTAGAATGGTCTTAACTTCTTGTATTGTAATCTGTTCGTCTAGTTTTTCATCAACATTTAGTGTAGGTGCGTATTGTATCGATTGAGCTACTTGTGGTGGATTTAGCAGTACATTGAAATAAGCTCTAAAAATCGCAGCGGGGATTTGTGATCCTTTTTGATAGCTTTGGTTTCGTATATCTTTCACAAGTCTCCACCATTCCTTACTATCCTGAACTGTATTTATTCTCTGAATGAACTGCTGGAGATATAATCTCTTTTTCCTGGTGCACATAACTTTGTACTTATCTCGGTCTTGCAGGTATCTTTCTTTATCCCTCGGATTTTTTGTTTTCCTGTATTCGTTTAGACTTTTAAAAGCCTTCTTCCTTGCATAATTGCAGCTGATATCATATCAATAGCTTTTTGGAGTAAAGCGTTTTTTAATACCTCTTCGCTCGTCTACTGGCATTTTTATTATATCGGTTAGATCTCTTAGCTCTTTAAATTCCACCTGATCATGTAGATTTTGCAAATTTATATTAAGGTTCCGTTGATAATTTCCTTTTTGTGAATCTTTCCATAATAATTTTGGCAGCAACTTGATTTTGTTTGCATTACTATTCGTAAACCTGAAGTTTAAAGATAACTTTATTGGTAAATGATCTGACCATATCTTTTCTTCCACTGCAAAACTTTCGACATACTGCAGTAATTCTTGCGATATGGTGCATATATCATTTACTGATTCGCTCAAACTGTTTACGAAAGTTAGGTTTCCCTCTTCGTCTCCTTTTGTTCTGTCATTTAATATTATTAAATTGTAGTCGGTGCAAAAGTCTAGAAAATCTCTCCCCTTTACATTAATGACTTGGTCCTTCGAATGTCGGACCTCTAGTCCAGCCTGAAATTCCATTTTGTAGGTTTCTTCTATTTCCTGCTGTAATTCACCCAGCCTAATATTTAGGTCTCCAATTATTATAGGATTCGCCATATTGCTATCAGTAAAATAGCGTCTTGAAGTATTGAAAATTGGACAGTGACAGAGAAAATGGATTATGTCCTCATTGGCTTCATCTCCACAGCCCTGGCATAGGCATTTTTTTCGTTAGACGTAGCTTTTGCATGTGGTAGCGCAGAGTATTATACCCTGTGATGACTTCTACCAGGGTAGAAAGGGATTTCCTGTCGGTTTGCATAAGTCTATCGGTCCTTGTTTTGTCAAAGTATGGCCATATTTTTCTCGTGGTTGTCCAAGTGTCTAGGGAGGACCATCTGTTGTTTGCCCCCATTAGGGTTTTAATTCCTACTTCGGGCAAGGCGGGATGTTTACCGAGGAATCGACTTGTTCCGATCCAGATGCCGAACCTCTTTTAGCCAATTCGTAGGCCTTCACATTTCATGTTATGACTTCATGTCCAGGGACCCTGCAGAACGTAACTTTGGTCTTCTCGACAGCACTTCACAAGCTCGGATTATATTTCTGTAGCAGAAATATTTTTTATTGCTGCCTGGCTGTCGATAAAAAAGGTGATCCCTCCTATGTCAGTTGTACTCAAAAGCATTCTTCTTACGTTCGGCGCCAGTAGGTTGTAGCCTGTGATGATCCCTATGAGACGTGTTAAGTATGTTCTTTTAAACACAAGAATGTGCCTTGTTTTCATTTTGTCCTTCTTTGCACAAAGTTCCCTCGAGATACGTAAGCTAACTTACTGGAAATCTATTGCCGTGTTGGATTTTAGGAGCGCTATGGGGAACAGAGCTGTGGTATCGACCATTGATTAGTTCAGAGTGATACATATATTGTCGTTCGCAATTAATGGCTTCAGGTCATCTTGGCAACGTTTCACCAATTTTGACAGGAGTATTGTGGAAAAAATAGCATTGGGGATTGCCAGAACTTCTGCTTGAAACACACTGCCGTGGTTCGGAAGTCTTTTTGACTGGGTAACATCGGGTTCCATTGTATAAATACCGGAGCTCAGCAAGCAGAATTTGTGTGAGATAAAAATATATTTTATCAGTGTATAGGAAAGCCAACGTACGATGAGAGGCTCAAGCATTCAGCCAGATGAAGAATTACTTGAATTTTTTTTTTATTGGTAGCTATTCATGAATTGGTAAGGAGAGATACTTTATTTAGTTTTATTGAATTGTAAGCAGACGACTGTAGATTTTGTTTGTTGACAAAGCTTCGGACAACTTTTTAATGTTACCTTCAAATCGATTGCCTTCTGAACTGGAGTGTGGCATGCCTCGTCTATCAATCTGTGACAAGAATTTGAATGATAAACCACTCGCGTAACAATTAAAATTGTGTTTGAATTGAAATCAAATAGACTTACCACATCTATATGCACTCCATAAACATACAAAGATTTATAAACAAAAAAAAAAAAAACCAATTGGAGATCACTTTGAGATTCCATCAAGTGGGTACCATAAACCAAACTATTTCCCAAAGTAGAGAAGGGTAAGCTTGCAGAGCCTTTCTTTCTATAAATATCAAAGCAATATGACACAATGAACACTTAACCACCACAAACGCGTCACCATACGGAAATCATTTTATAGATTCATGTATGCTATTCAGGTATATTGATGTGGAGTGTACTCCAAGCTGTAAATCTTTTTTTCTTTTCTTTTTCATAAGCCCCAGCAAGTAAAATCAATAAATGTCTAGAATTGGAACGCTCATGAATCAAGCGAGAGGAGAAGGTTCTTTGTTGTTCCTTTTACTTCCAATACTTTTTATTTGTGGTTCTTCGGTTGAACCATAGTCACAGAGATTTCAGCTGTTCACCTCGAATTATATCTCAGAGATTTTGCGGGGGCTTTGCACAAGCAATGTCACGGATTTGCATCGTAACATCATATTCACTTGGCGATGGTGGCGTCCCACACAACCCACATCGTAAGCCGATGGATCTAGTTTCATTGGTTCCGATGGAATAGAAGAGAGTTAACTGTGCTTTGTCCCCCCGCAAGCAGGTGGCAATTAAAGTATCTGCAAACACCGAGGCTTCGAGATACGAAATAAGAACCTTCTCTACGTGAATGTGTGCCTGGATGGTGGAAAGGCAAAATGAGGTTAATGCTTCTTAACTTGATTTGATATTGGAATGAAATGCAGTTAGAAGGTATGACACACATTTGTAGTAGTTACACAGGTGAATGCAAAAAGCGTTCCCACACCATCACCACGATCACCGCCATCATCGTCACCGCACTGGCGTCATCGACCTAGCTTGGCAAAAACTTATTGCCATCGCGCCGGAACAGCATGCAAATGCGAAGATTAATCAAAGCGCTACACGTTCGTCGGTAGACATATCATTCAACGTCAATGGGAACATTAAGCAGCACGGAGGTACCTCTACGAAAGTATCTACGTGTTTATATTTATGGTGTATCATGAGTGTGGCAAGTGAAGCATTTCCTTATTGTTTACATTTAATGGAAGACAACGTGGCTTCTGGAAAAGGTAAGTACTTTTAAGTAGCGTACAGCATTTTACTGCAGCCCTTCATATAAAAACAACCAAGAGACGGCGAGCAACGGTACAACGAAATGCATTAATAAAATTAACACTCACTTTGAATGGTTGCACACTTGATTGCACTTGATATGAAATTTGTAAAAAGTTAATGTATTGCTTTTTATGGTAAAGCCTTCTAGACAGATTGAGATGTTACTTTGATCGATGTCTAGGAGAGATACGGGGAAAACTTTATTAGGATTAAGAGCATTTCGATTTTCAGATTTAGACTGTAGAACAGTTCTGCCAGGGAAAAGAGACGAATTAATGTCACTAGACGATACCAGCCCTGATGTTGGCCCAACAATACTTCTCTGGCTACTAAACCTTGATTAAAACGCGATTAAAGGCCATTGCAAGGGAAATCACAGTCACCGAAATATAATCCATTCGTGGATTGATCACAGATTTGGGAATAGAACAGCCGCTGGACAGGACGGCGTTCCCAATGTAGTCCAGTGAGAGACCGTGTACTTTAATGCTCATCTTCAGAGCATGCTAACATGAAGGAGCATTTTGCGACCAATGGGAACAGCAAACGGGAGCAAACCGTACGTACATACTCGCATATCTTAAATGCATTCAGTTGCGTATTGTTGCTGCTCCCGCTGAAAATTGAAAACAACAATAAGAATCTTGATAGAATATTCTAGCGGTTACCAGGTGAATATGAAGGTGGGTTATCATATCAGCTTGTCCGCTGGGACGACCAAATGCTATATTTGCAGAGATCTTTCGTTGACATCATCTGACCGTCCATCACGGTAGTATATGCATTATAGGGAACGGTCACTTAACCGCCTTCGATGAACCAATGCTGAATGTTCTATTCTGGCTTAAATTTTTTTTCCAGGAATAAGTAGGATCACCGCCGAAGTAAAGCATCCCTTTGCACTAAACATGTACCTCAAACTCATGGATACTGATTTATTTCTCTGCTAAAAACGTAAACTTTCTTAAGTCTGTTTTCATAGTTTTTCAGGAGAGCGAAAAAACTAAGCGGGTCGGCTCGATTTTATACGCATTTTGGGACTTAACTTTTACTTTACACAGGAAGTAGGTCCGACAGAAAATGGGGGATTCCATACAGCTGCGTATAGTGAAAATATATCTGTGGCCAAAAGGTAAAACCTCCTAAGTCGAGTTAGGACAAAATTGAGTTAAGGATGTTAAAAGATGCTCTACTATTCCAAGTTTATATTATAAAATGTTATTGCCTCTTACCCTTACCGAGTTATAAGGTAAGATGACAAGATAGCGTATGCAATTAAATCATTTGCTCCATATAAGGCACCAGGAATAGATAACATTCGACCTGTGATGTTGCAAGAGTCAGTGGATATTGCTATTCCATGGCTCAAACGTATCTTCACAGGACGCCTTAAGCTAGGTTATGTTCCTAAAGCATGGCGGGAGGTGCGCGTTGTTTTCATTCCAAAAGCAGGGAAAGCGAGTCATACAAATGCAAAAGACCTGAGACCTATCAGTCTATCGTCCTTTTTCGCGCTAGAACTAGTGGACAACTGGTTCAACAGCAAAGGGCTGGGAGTAAATCCTTCAAAGACGGGGGTATTTCTCTTCACTAGGAGGAGATCAATCCCTACCTTCAGACCCCCAAATATTGGTGGCACTGAGCTAAGTATCTCAAGTTCAGCTCGGTATCTGGGCGTAGTTCTAGATTCCAAACTTAACTGGAAGGAAAATATTGTCGAACGCGTTAAAAAAGCAAGCGTAGCTTTCTACTCCTGCAAAAAGGCTTTCAGCAATACGTGGGGCTTCAAACCGGCTGTGGTGTACTGGATATACACGGCGGTTGTAAGACGCATTCTCACATATGGTTCACTAGTATGGTGGACGGCACTTGATAGGCAATACCAGCTTTCAAACCTCACCAAAATCCAGAGGGCAGCGTGCATCGGTGTCATGGGATCAATAAGAACAACACCAACGGCGGCAATCGAAACCATGCTTAGTTTCATTCCGCTTGACATATTCTGCAGCAGTCTGGCGGCTAAAACCGCTGTAAGACTGAGAGAAGGCCGGTTGTGGTCATCAAGCCTTTACGGCCATACCTCCATTCTGTGCCGATGGGGGATCACCAGCGGATTGACGGGAACTGATCACATGAATCCGACGCTAGCATTCGAAAGGAGATTCACTACAAGAATTCCCGAAAGAATATACTGGAAGAATCGTAGAACCATGAAGAAAAAGGAGTTGGCTCTCTATACCGACGGTTCTAAGATGGACGTTGGCACGGGAGCCGGAGTTTATTGTGAGGCCCTAGGAATAAACCGCTCCTTTAGAATAAACGACGACTGCAGCGTCTTCCAGGCCGAGGTCGCCGCCATTATACAGGCTGCTGAAATTATACGCGAGAGTAATATCGTTGGTAAAACGATCACTGTCTGTATAGACAGCCAGGCAGCCGTTAAGGCTCTGGACTCTGCCGTAGTTAGGTCGAGGCTCGTGAGAAGCTGTAAATCACTCTTAAACGAGATATCCAGAGCCAATGCGGTGACCCTCTGCTGGGTACCAGGGCATATGGATATCGAAGGTAACGAAAGGGCTGACGAGCTTGCTAGGAAAGGGTCGGCGCTGCACTTATCGCGGGCCCTCCCCTCTGTAGCAATCCCGATCAGTTCCTTGCGGAAAAAAATAGAGGATGAAGCCACCGGTCGAGCAAACATGCGCTACGGCCAGAGCGCTATAGCCGGCCTACAGCAAGAAGAGATCAACCTCTCTGGTAAAACTTAGTCGTTATAACGCACGGGTCATTTCTGGCATAATTACCGGACATTGTGCCATTGGCGTTCACGCGGAACGACTCGGTGTGCTGCATAATGAAGAAATTGAATCTGTTCGTCACCTGTTGTGTGACTGTCCTGCCATATCCGTGAGAAGAATGAAGACTCTTGGTAGTTACTTCTTCTCGGAGCTGGAGGACTTGGGTAGTGTTGAGCTAGCGGACCTCCTGAGATTCATATCACTTTCTGGGTGGTTCTAACGGCGGATTTTCTTTACAGCGTTTCCAGGGTGAAATGATTGGGCACAATGGACCCGTACTGTTGGTCTGAGTGAGCAGTGACTCCTTGCCACAAGGCACCCATCTACCTAACCTAACCCACCGAGTTATAGGCAAAGGAACGCAAACGATTTTCGCGGCAATCTTTGGACCGATTCAATAGGGATCCGACCGATTTTGTGCGCCGATTTGTCACCATGGATGAGACATGGGTCCATCACTACACGACAGAAACGAAACAGCAGTCGAAGCAGTGGGTGGAAGCCGGTGGTTCAGCGCCAAAGAAAGCGAAGTCGATTGCATCCGCCGGAAAGGTCATGGCCAGTGTGTTTTGGGATGCGAAAGAGATCCTGGTAATTGATTACCTTGAGAAAGGCAGAAAAATTACAGGCGAATATTACTCCAACCTTCTTGACCAGCTGGATGCCAAAATTCGCGAGAAGAGGCCTGGCTTGAAGAAGAAAAAAATCATCTTTCACCAGGACAATGCACCTGTTCACAAGTGTGCGTTGACGATGGGAAAACTGAGGCATTTGGGGTACGATTTCCTCGGTCATCCACCCTATTCACCTGATTTGGCACCCTCAGACTTCCATCTGTTCCCAAACTTGAAGAAATTTGTTTCTGGGAAGCGCTTCGCATCCAATGCAGAAGTTGAGAGGGCCGTAGATGAATATTTTCACAGCCTTCTAGTTTCTCACGTCCGAGAAGGAATACTGATGTTGGAGAAACGCTGGACTAAGTGTGTTGAAGTCAAGGGAGATTATGTAGAAACATAAAATCATTTTTTAACTGAAAATCGCAGTCTTTCATTGTCAGGCCGAGAACTTTTCACCTTGCCCTCGTAATATTGGTGGACTTCCATATTTAAAAAAAAAAAAAGGCCTAAGATCGATCGCACTTATTCAGGCCGGGAAAGTCCATCATTTGACAAAATATTCACATTACGGCAGATCTTGGAAAAACCCCATGAATATAAAATCGATACACATCACATCTTTATACAGAGCCATGTCTAAACTTGACATTGGCAGAGATGTCCGTCTGTGCAAGATAACAATGGAAAATTCTAGCTGCACCAACGAACCGTTCGACGTCAGGAAAGGTCTTAGACAAAGTGACGCGCTATCATGCGATCTCTTTAAGATAATATTTGAAAGAATTGTACGAATACTGGAAGTAAAGGAGTTGGTAAAGGTAAAGGCTCTATGGTGAGCTCCGCAAATGACACCAGTGGGGAGATGAAACAAAAAATTACGTTTGCTAGAAAGGTGATTGGGTAACAATGACATCTCCTGAACTACTAAGGTAACACTAATTATTCCAGTCATGCTGTATGGCGCAGAGGCGTGGACTTTGTCAAACTCGAATGAGGATGTTCTTGGTTATTAGGAAAGAAAAGTTCTTCAAGTGATCTTTCCCATCGGCATAGACGGCGAGTAGAGAAAAAGGTGCAATGCCCAACTATACGGCCTATATAATAACATCGACTTAGCCAGAAGAGTTCAAACACAGCGACTAAGTTGGCTGGGTCATTAAGAGCGGATAGAGCCCAACGTTTCAGCCCGCAAAATCTTCGAATCCAGCATGTGGCACAAAGAAAAAGAGGTGGACCTCCACCAACTTAGCGGGCGCAACCAGAGGCAGCTGGCTCGTAACCAGGCTAACTAGAGATGGTTGCTAGTTGAGGCCCAGGTTCACTTCGGACTGCAGTGCCACCTAAGTAAGTAAGTAAACGTATTTATATTTAGTTAAAAATAAACAACAATTTACTACTAATCAACTTTTCGACGCTAATTTTACCAACCGAAGTTTTTTTCTAGAAATAAGATAAGGCCGTGTTTGAGTCGTGACTACAGACTAACTGCAATGGAATGCACTTTAATATAGCTGTAACATTCATACAGTGAAAGCTCGGCTTTGTTAAAATAATAAAATATTTACAGAACAATTCCTTTCTGTTCTACCAATATCGAGATACTTATTAAACGCCTCTCATCTATAAAATATGTACTAGTATATTTACTCGTATATAAGTACATATTATCACTGTTTTTCTCAGAATAACGAACATTTTAAGTAATAATAAGAAAACAACTACTGTAAATTTTATGGTCAGTGTCATCGTAGGTTATAAAAACCATATTGTCACCACCATTTACGGTAATGACCAACTCGTGTAGTTGCGCCTAAATCTTTATGTGTTGACCCGTTTCATAACTCATAAAAATTTTATGAAAATTAAATTAGTGAAATGACATTGAATCTGGGAGCGTGATTTTACATATTTTGTTCGTCCCATGTGCAGAGATATAATCACTTGTGAGCAATAAAAGAGTAAAATTTTAACTTTGAAATACCTAATGGTTTATCGCGGGTAAATCAACCAAAGAAGCAATTCAAAGCATAAGGATTGTTATGAAAAAACATCGTGATTCCTTAAAGGATTTGCATATTGTATTGGTCAACTTTGAAAAGGCATTCGATAGACAACCACGACTTATGATATGGGAGACATCGACGGGTTCCAGCAACCTATGTACAAATGATCATAGACATGTACGAAGGAACAAAGACGAGAATAAGATGCCATGCGGGACTAACCGAAGAGTTCCCAATCAAAGTCGTAATGCACCAAAGAAGCATTTTAAGTCCTATGCTCCCCATTGCAGTTCTTGACTATCTGGTTGAAGGTAAAGCGAGGGACCACAAAGTACATCAGTTATTCTTTGCTGATGATGGAACCAACAGAAGCGAGGATCCTACGTCCCTGTAACGAGCACCTGACGTATGGGTGGACGTTTTGGAGGGAAATGGGTATCACATTAGTTCAAAAAAAGACCTAGTACTTTGCTGCACGTTCTCTGATCCAATCAGGTCTATTCCAGACATTTATTTTAATAGAACAGTCTATGATCAATAGCGAAGCAACCTGTGATGACGACATCAATCATCATATAAGCGTAGGGAGGATGAACTGGCGAGACAACTCCGCTATCTTCTGTGACAGAAAAATGCTACCAAAGTTGAAAGGAAGGATCTACACCGCAGTTGTGCGTCCAGTGCTCACACACGGTTCACAATGTTGGACAATGTACAAAAAGTAAGAGAAATAAGATGTTCGAAGATCCGTGGAAGCCTTCATGTCAAAGAAACCATCTCAAGAAAAATAGAGCGCGCCCGGATCAGCAGGTATTGTCATGTTCAAAGAAGAGATCATTTGAAAGACAATATAAATTAACTTTCCAAGGATATCACGAAAGAAAAGCCAACAACACCAGCATTTGGTTTGCCTCAGTAACGAAGTGATCCAAAATCGGGAGGCCTACCGATATTTTCTGAGGTTGAACATGCGAACCCCACAGGTGGATCAGTAGAAATGCAGTGAAGTGGCACAGTTATACCATAATTCCTTGAGTTCCGATCATAACCTCGCCGATATACTTACTTACTTACTTAAATGGCGCTACGGTCCGGGATGGACCTGGGCCTCAACCAACAAACCTCTCCAGCCAGCACGGTTACGAGCCAGCTGCCTCCAGTTGCGCACGCCAAGTTCGCTGAGGTCCCCCTCCACTTGTTTGCGCCATCTACCGCGAGGTCGTCCTCTACTGCGTCGTCCATCCGGGAACGTTGGGCTCCATCCGCTCTAGACCCAGCCATCTTAGTCGCTGTATGTGAACTCTTCTGGTTAAGTCGATGTCCTTGTACAGGCCGTATAGCTCGGCACTGTACCTTCTCCTCCACTCACCGTCTATGCAGACGGGACCAAAGATCGCTCGAAGAACTTTTCTCTCGAAATAACCAAGGGCATCCTCATTCGGTTTTGTCAAAGCCCATTCCATGCCTCTGCGCCATACAGCAGGACTGGGATGATTAGAGTCTTATAAAGAGTTACCTTAGTAGTTCCAGATAGGGCTTTGCTACTCAATTGCCGTTTTAGCCCATAGAAACAACGATTGGCAAGAGTAAATCTTCGTGATCTCCCTACTGATGTCATTTGCGGAGTTCACCATAGAGCCTAGGGAGACAAAATCCTTTATATCTGCCTATTGTGGGGTTCTGTCCAAGACGCCGATGCTGGGTGTCCTTTTTTGTAAACAGCATATATTTTGTTTTGCTTTCATTGACCGCTAGAACCATCTTTGCTGCCTCGATCTCAATACTCTCAAATGCCCCATTGACTGCTCGCTGAGTTCTTCCGATTATGTCAATATCATCGGCATAAGCGAGCAGTTGTACAGACTTGTAAAAGATTGTACCTCCGGGGTTGGCTTGTGAGTTTCGTACAATTCTCTCAAGTACTATATTAAAGAGATCGCATGATAGCGCGTCACCTTGTCTAAGAGCTTTCCTGACATCGAACGGTTCGGTGATGTTCTTACCGACTTTGATGGAGCAGCGAGAGTTCTCCATCGTCATTCTGCACAAACGGACGACCTTGGCAGGGATGCCAAGACTAGACATGGCTCTGTATAACTCGTCTCTACACACGCTACCATAGGCAACTTTGAAATCGATGAAGAGGTGGTGCGTATCGATTTTGTATTCATGGGTTTTTTCCAAGATCTGCCCTAGTGTGAATATTTGGTCAATGGTGGACTTTCCCGGCCTGAAACCGCACTGATAAGGACCTATCAGGTTGTTGACGATCGGTTTTAGGCGTTCGCATAATACGGCAGACAGGATCTTATATGCGATGTTGAGGAGACTTATACTTCTGTAATTGGCGCAGTTCAGAGGGTCTCTTTTCTTCAGGATCGGGCAAATGATGCTGAGGTTTCATTCATCGGGCATACTTTCGTCCGACCAGATTTTACAGATGAGCTGGTGCATGCTCCTTACCAACTCATCTCCTCCTGCCTTGAAAAGTTCAGCGGCAAGGCCGTCGGCTCCAGCAGCTTTGTTGGATTTGTGTTTAGATATCGCTATCCTCACTTCATTCTGATCGGGTTAATGGGAATCTTGACTGCCATCGTCACTGTGTAATGGCTCATTCTGCCTGACAGCGGAATATTGATCATCATCGCCGTTTAACAGTCTGCAGAAGTGTTCCTTCCATATTCTCAGCACCGACTGCGATTCTACTACTATGTTGCCATTTTCGTCCCTGCAGGCTTCTGTTCTGACTTTGAAACCCTGGCATGTTCTTTTTACCCTTTGGTAAAGTTTTCGAACATTATTCATGCAATAAAGTCTCTCAATCTCCTCGATCGAGCGCTTCTCATGCTATTTTTTCTTCTTTCTGAGAAGTCGATGTTCCTCTTTTCTCCTGCGCACGTAGAGCTCGTAAGCAGCTCTAGTCCTTCTATGCAGCGCCGCTTTGTACGCCTCTTGTTTAGCTGCATGTGCTTGACGGCATTCCTCATCAAACCAGGGGTTTCGTTGTGGTGGCCGAGAGAAACCCAGTACATCAGAGGCGGCATCGCTGATGGCTTTTTCGCAACGCTGCCACTGGTCTTCCGCATTTGCTGCTGGCGGCATAGGACTTAGATTAAGATTAGAAGAAACTCGATCGGCATTTCGTTGACTTCGCTCCGTTCTGGATATCCGCATCCGTATCTTGGCTACAACTAGGCAGTGATCCGAGTCCACGTTAGCTCCTCAGAAAGTCCGGACACTCAGAATACTGGAAGAGTGCCTTGCGTCGATCGCAATGTGATTGATTTGGTTGACAGTTTTTCGATCAAAGGAGAGCCATGTTCCTTTGTGAATGTCGAGACGTGGGAACCGCGTACTAGCTACGACAAAGTTTCGCCCCGCTGCAAGGTCGATTAGCCTGAGTCCGTTGTCGGATGTGATGTCGTGCAGGCTGTGCTTTCCGACCACGCTACTAAAGACGTCCTCTCTTCCTAGCTTTGCGTTGAAATCACCCAGGATAATTTTAACGTCGTGGCTATTGTCCAAGAGCTGGTAGAAGTCATCCTTTGTCGCGTCGTTCTTCTCCTCATGAGGGGCGTGAACGCATATTAGGCTAATGTTGGCAAATTAAGCCTTGATACGGATAGTCATATGGCGCTCGTTCACATGCCGGAAACTCAAGACTTTTTGCCTAAGTCTGCCTCCAATGACAAATTCGCACCCGAATAGACGCTGTCCTTTTTGTCTGTAGCAATCGCCGTAGTAGATGTCGCAGTTTTTCATCTTCCTTTTGCCCGCCCCATCCCATCGCACTTCTTGGATGGCGGTAATGTCTGCTTTGAGACACTCTAGGGCCTCCGCAAGTTGTTCGGCTGCTCGTGGTTTGTAGAGGGACCTAACATTCCACGTGCAGACACGAAGAGCGTTGTCCTTTTTACGTTTGCTTGGGTCGTCAACAGTAAATTCATCTGTATCCGAGGCTGTTGGTTGCTTCGTAACCTAAAGTTTTTTACGTGATAGGGAAGTTAACCCGACGGCACAACCCCCAACATGGAGGACCAGATCCTTTTTTTGCAACCCCTAGGATGAGGGGCTGGATACACCGATGTCAGTAACCCACTTCGGGGATATGAGCGCTGCCGTTGGCCCATTAAGGGTTCATCCGCCACCATCTCTTTTTCAATACCCTGACGTTGTATTGAAAGTCCTTACAGACCTCAGCTCCAAATATGTCGAAGTAGTTCCGGTGAGGAATCTGCTGGTGTGTAGACGTCACCGTTGATTCCATCGAGAGAATTCATCCGCCGCACGTCCTCCTTTTGAGGAGCTCTTGCTAGACTTCTGAGACGCATATTTCAGCCGATCAGGTCAACAAGAGATGCCTTGTCCGGTTAAACATATGCGCGCTGAAATTCACCCAGATGTGCTTACGCAGGTCCGAGTGTTCAGCTACACATATATCGTCAGACTCAGCATACGCTGATATACAGGAAGAACAAAATTGATTATTCTTGACCCCATTTCGACTGAAAATAATTCTAAGAACCCGAAAACAAAGTCATATGACAAAGCGATTAGTAAGACTCGATAACTATCAATAGCTATCGTAATGCCCACAGCTAATTCGTTACGAGCACCAAGTCAAATTGTATTAATTTTCTCATGCCTGTCACTTAGAGGGTCTATTCATTAATTTTTGTTCTTCCAAAAAGAGCACGCAAAGAGCAAATGGTAATACCAAAAGGTCTAACAACCAGAACCATGATTATAGCAATTCAGAAACAAGACATTCTTTCAAAAATTCTATTAATGAACCTAAGCGGCGGATCTCCATGTTAATGCAAATGATGCACATTTTGTACCTTTATACTCTTCATATTGTGTAATTTCCGATGGGCGTGTAACCCCTTTTACCTTTCAGTGAATTCTTTACACACCATGACGGGTAATTTGATTGTTAGCCCCTTGCAGACCAGAACTATCTAGTGTGATGCTACTGGCATCGCATATACCATTTTATTGTATGAAAGTACGTAATTTTGTTTGGATACTTTAAATTAATTATCACCTTCATTTTTTACTTTAACAATGTATACACAGGGTATTAGTGAAACTTGAAGTGCTTCTAAACCCAATGTTTTTCTTTTAAGAATTTTTTTTTTTTTTTATAAAAGAATGTAACCGCAATGATTCACGATGAAAGCAATTTATTCCCCCCTATTCAGGCTACCTGAAGATAAAAATAGAATATTTTGAATATTTAAAGAAAATCAAATGGGGGTGTATAAATTTTTTTTATATTGGGGTTGCCGACTTTATTGGCACTAAGCATGTGTGGCAACAAAGCGACATTCAATGAATTTCGAATAAAAAATAAAATAAATAAAAGTAAAATTTTCCTCTCAGTTGAGATGATTCTTTTTTGTTTTTTTTTTCGTCAAAAACGGTGATCTACGAAAAAATAATGAAGAAGAGATTCAAGGTGATGTGGGAACTTCTTCCCCACACGTCAGATATTCAAAGTGAAATGAAAAAGAACAAATTTGAAAATTAGTTTGCGAATGAATATCTCGTGCTAGTGAATTATTGCTGAGAGATCTAATGCAGATGTTTTCGTTTTTGACTTTTGGAATTAATTTATTTGCCTTATTGTTTTTTCTCTCGGTTCGCTGTATAATTGATACACTTCATTTATTTGAAATTGAATTCTTTTATTGAAAGATATGTGGAATGGAAATATATGTGTGAAGTAAAAAATTAATTCCAGATGAGCTAAAGGGGATTTGAAGAGGATTAAATAATACGAGAGTGTTTATTTATACAACCGGGCTTTCAGTGGCATCTGTTAACAAGTGTTATTTGGATTTCATTATGGTTTCTAACCAAATTAATTTCCTTTTATGGAAAATTAGGTCTACAAATATTTAATGGGGAACAGTCCTTTCATAGACTAATCAGTACGGATCCCCAAATGATCAAACTACTAAATACAAAGTGCTCAACAAAGCCCTTCTGGAGATCGAAAAACTGGATGCAAAGTTATTGCTTATGCAGACGATGTCTTAGTAATAGGCAAATACCCACAGATGCTGGTCGATATTATTCAGTCTGCTCTTGACGAACTGGTCAGTTGGACCAGCAGTTGCGTACCGACGAAAACAGAGCTAGTCCTACTCACCAGAAAACACAAACTCCCTGACTTCACTCTACCCAAAATAAGAGGATCCGTTCTTAAACTTGCAAATAGCTCTAGCTATTTAGACCTAATCAGTGACCCCAAACGTTTCTACCACTTCATTAATGTCAAACGTAAATCTGATAGCTATCCATCCACTTTGAAATTTGCTAATGAATCTTCGGCAGACCCTAAAACAATTGCAAATCTTTTCGCTAATTTCTTCAGCCAATCGTTTACGGATCACGTTACTCAACCTGATTATAACTACTGTCCCCAAACCTCCTTAGGCACAATTGATATAACTTCGGCGTCCTTATTAGAAAAGATTAAGAAACTAAAGGACGAATACTCCCCCGGTCCTGATGGCCTTCCCGCTATAGTTTTCAAAAAATGCGTCAATCACTTAGTCCAACCCCTCACTACTCTTTTCCGTTTATCTATTTCGCAGGGAGTTTTCCCCGAAATTTGGAAAAATTCATACATAATCCCCACCCACAAAAAAGGTTGTAAAAGTGAAATATCCAACTACCGGCCCATCGCTAAACTGTCCTGCATACCTAAGCTATTTGAAAGCATTGTTTATGACACAATGTTTTTCCACTACATGACTATCCTTTCACCGAACCAGCATGGTTTCTTTAAGGGCAGATCAACAACCACCAGCCTTACCGAGTTTGTGTCAAGCACTCTGTGCATTTTGGAAGATGGTAATGAAGTCGACGTAGTTGCCACCGACTTCAGCAAAGCCTTCGACAAAATTTCGCATGCTATCATTCTTCTCAAACTTAAAGCTCTTGGTTTTCAACCGGGGTTCATCTCATGGATCAAATCGTACTTGGAAAATCGCCAGTATAAAGTCCTCTTCAGATCTTCAATTTCTGATCCCATTAAAGCCACTTCGGGAGTCCCTCAAGGCAGTCATCTTGGTCCAATAATCTTCATCCTGACAATTAACGACGTTGATTGTATCATCAATGATTCCAACCTTTCTATATACGCTGATGATATCAAAATCTTCAGGCCAATATCATCCCCTGCCGACTCTCACTCACTGCAAGATGATCTAAACCGATTTTCAGTCTGGTGCCATACTAATTTCTTAGAGCTCAACGTCAGCAAGTGTCAAGCTATCACTTCTCTCGTAAGCGTATCCGACCATCCGCTAGAGTGTACTCCATTTGTGGTGATCCTATTCCCTCCGTCTTTTCACTGCGCGATTTGGGAGTTATCTGTGATAGGTAACTCAACTTCCGTTCTCATATCGATAATATTATCAATAAAGCTAACTCAGCGCTCGGTTTCGTCAAGCGATGGTCTAAGGAATTCTCAAACCCTTACGTTACAAAATCCTTATACATCACTTTCGTCAGACCCCTCCTTGAGTATGGTTGCCAGGTATGGTCACCCTACTATGAAATCCATGTCTTGCGAATCGAAGCTGTTCAGAGAAGGTTCATCCGCTTTGCCTTACGTGGTCTTTCTTGGGCTGATAGCTACAATTTACCCCCATACACGGACCGTTTAAAACTTATAAATTTACAGTCTCTCTACAAACACCGCGAAGTTGCTGACATCTTGTTTATTCATCAGCTATTACCTTGCAACATTGATTCCCCCGCGCTACTGCATATGATCTCTTTTAACACCAACCCACGTAACCTCAGGTTCTCACCCCTCTTTCGTCCTATTCCTCACCGCACCAATTATGGATATAACGAACGAATGTCCAGAATGCTCCGCAGAGCCAATCTCATTCAAACCGATTTTGACTTTCATAATAGCAAAGCCTCCCTAAGAAATGCCCTTCGTTCTATTAATTCCTCCTCCTTATCCATAAACTGTTAGTGTTTAAGTTCTAGTGTAAGGTTTGTACATTTAAATTTGTTCATTCATTCATTCATTTTCAATGGCCCGCTAATCCTTCATGAGGGTCGCGGGGGTAGGATGCTCAGGTGGACTCTCCATCCTTCTCGATCCTCCGCCATTGACTCCAATTCATCAGGGAGAATCCCTAAGCGGCTCCAAGAGAGATGTCGGACTTGATCCAACCATCTATTTCTGGGCCTTCCGCGAAGTCGTCTACCTGATGGTACGGCAACCATGGCGCGTCTTGGAAGCCGGTCTGGGGACATACGCACTACGTGACCAAACCATCGAAGCATAGATCGTTCCGTTCGGAGAAGTAGCTGCTCAACGTTGAGCGCCTCGCGTACTCTGGTGTTGCGCACTCGATCCCTACGAGTTATTCCAACAACACCGCGAAGGAACCTCATTTCGGCAGCTTGTATCCGCGATCTTATTCTTTCGGTCACTACCCAAATTTCATGACCATAGGTGAGAGTTGGAACATACACCAAGTTAAAAACCGATAGCTTAGCTTGAATACTAAGTTCGGCCTTCCTTATAACAGATTGGCCAAGCTCTCTCAAAATTGATCCAGCCTGACCAATTCTACAGGATAACTCGGCATTGCTCCTCCCATCACTCGTGAATAAAACCCCGAGGTACTTAAACTTCTCCACCTGCTTCAGTGGGACTCCACTAACATGCAGAGTGCACTGAATGGGTTTTTTGGAAACGACCATTACTTCCGATTTGTTCACGTTGATCTTCATTCCAGCATCATCACAAACGGCTACAAACCTTTCGAGTGCGCGCTGAAGTTCGGTTTCAGAGGACCCAAGGATGACCAAATCATCCGCAAAGAGCAGATGACTAATCCTTAGGTCTCCCACTTTGAAACATTCTCCGCCACGGCTGCGCTGCAACATCCAATCCATATATACAATGAAGAGGAGAGGTGACAAAACGCACCCCTGGCGGAGTCCAACGCCCACAGTGAAAGGTATTGATTTAATACCGTTTATCCGAACACAGCTTTTACAGTTTGTATATAAAGACTGAATCGCCCTTAACAGGGAACCATCAATCCCATACTCCTGCAGAACACTCCAGAGTTTGCCTCGAGGAACCCTATCATATGCTTTTTCCAAATCCACAAAACAAGTGTAGACAGGTTTGGCATATTCCCAGGCTTTCTCAAGAACCATTCTGAGAGTGAACAACTGGTCGGTTGTGCTTCTACCGGGACGAAAACCGCACTGCTCATCCCCCAAACTGTCCTCAACCACAGCTCTGGAACGCTTTTCTAGCACCTTAGCGAAGACTTTTCCAGGGAGACTTAAAAGAGATATACCCCTGTAGTTGGCGCAATCTCTTTTGTCCCCTTTTTTAAAAAGAGGAACTATCACCCCCATTTGCCAATCAGCAGGTGTTTCACCGCATTCCCAGGCCACTTTAATGACACGCGAGAGCCATTGCACTCCCTCTTTACCTAAAGCCTTGAGCATTTCTGGCCGAATTTCGTCCACACCAGCAGATTTGCCAACTTTTAGCGATTTGATCGCCAAAGTTACTTCCTCTACCGTAGGACTACTTTCCGCCCAACTCTCGACCATAGGTCTGTCATCTTCGGTGCCCTGTTCGGGATTGAGCAATTCTGAAAAGTGCTCGCTCCATCTGCGTAAGATGTCCTCCTCATTGGAAAGAAGTCTACCGTCTTTGGATTTGACTCCTTCAACGATATTCAACTTTTTTCCTCTGAGTCGGCGGACGGTCTGCCAGAACATCTTATTTGCAGATCTGTGGTCACGTTCCAAAATTTGTTAAAAAAAAAAATAAAAAATTAAGTTAGGTTAAGTGTCCATTTGTTAGTTTTAAGCTACCCTTAGGTTAGTGCTTGTATTAAGCTTAAAATAAATAAATTAAGCTGGACCGCAAGCTCAATAGGATAGAGAATGTGACAGGAAATGGCTGGTTGCAAAGATGCAGTAGACTCCTCTTGTATCCTACAACCAAGCATCATGCAATGACTATACACGTCGGTAATAAAACCGATTCTCATGTATGGAGTACTGGGGTATGGCTTGAAGAAGAACTCCACTTAACTATACTTAACGAGTCGCATGTCACAGCATTACCGGTGCACTGAAAACGTTTCCCACAGCGGCGCGGAGCTCCAAATCATGCTCTACCTACTTCCAAATGATATCATCAGCAAACAATTGCCTGTCAGCTCGGCAATAAGAGTGCGGGGCTCCAAGCAGTGGAAGGAGCAACACATGGGACACGCCAAAATACTTTCGATGCACCGTCATCATCGCCCCAATTCCACCTGCCGACTGAGTATGACTTCAATAGGGGTTACATGCACTCAATACCAGACAGAAATGAGTGGACGCAACGTGATGTCCTGTAGAAGACAACAAAGCGCTACCTCACCCAACTTGGAGTACGCAGCTGGAGTCAATTATAAAGACCGAGCTAAATGGAGAGGCTTGTTGATTGAGGCCTAGTTTCACCTCGAACTGTAACGCCACTTAAGTAAGTAAACCATTTCATTTGATACCTATGTATGTGAAGAAGGGGCCGGCATATTTGATCTGGAATAAAGCCACATACATAGCTTATTGTATTCTACTCTTACTTAGGTGGCGCTACAGTTCGGGGTGAACCTGGGCCTTAACCAACAAGCCTCTCCATTTAGCTCGGTCTTTATAATTGCCTCCAGTTGCGTACTGCAAGTTGGGCGAGATCCCCATGAACTTCCAATACTCTATGGGTCACAGCGTTGGTGTCCATCCGTTCTACATGTCCTAGCCATCTCAAACGTCCAATACGCAGTTTTTGACCAGGTAGATGTCGCTGTACAGCTCGAATTATTATTCTTCGCTTGATTTCTGCACTGGTGTCATTGTCAGAGTTAATAGCAGAGCCAAGGTAGACAAACTCCCTTACTTCCGCGAAGTTGAATCTGTCCATTGGGACGTTTTGTCCAATTCGTCGGTGTTGGCTGTCCCTTCTTGTTGACAGCATATACTTGAACTTGCCCTCGTTTATCGCTAAACCCATTTTGGCCGCTTCCGCCTCAATGCTTGCAAACGAACCGGTGACAGCCCACTGAGTTCTTCCAATTATGTCTATATCGTCGGCGTATGCAAGCAGTTGTAGAGACTTGTGATAGATTGCGCCTTCGGTGTTGGCTTGTGAGTTCCTCACAATCCGTTCAAATACAATATTAAAGAAGTCACATGACAGCGCGTCACCTTGTCTAAAACCTTTTTTGACATCAAAGGTCTTGGTGAGGCTATTACCGACCTTGTTGGAGCAGCAAGCGTTCTCCATCGTCATCCTGCACAGATGGACAACATTGGCAAGGATGTCAAAACTTGACATGGCTTTATAAAGCTCTTCTCTATAGATGCTGTCATAGGCGGCCTTGAAATCGATAAAGAGGTGGTGAGTATCGATTTGGAATTCTTGGGTTTTCTCCAGGATCTGCCGAAGTGTGAAGATTTGATCGATGGTGGACTTTTCTGGCCTGAAACCGCACTGATATGGTCCAATCAGGCTGTTGATAAAAGGTTTCAGGCGTTCACACAATATCGCAGAAAAGATCTTGTATGCGATGTTGAGGAGACTGATGCCTCTATAAGTGGCGCAGTTGAGGAGGTCTCCTTTCTTGTGGATCGGGCAAACGATGCTGAGATTCCATTCATCAGGCATACACTCGTCTGACCAAATCTTAGAGATGAGTTGGTGTAGCCACTGTACCAATTCATCACTAGCTGCCCTGAAAAGTTCGGCCGGTAAGCCGTCAGGTCCAGCAGCCTTGTTGGATTTCAGCTTGGATATTGCTATCCTCACTTCGTTTTGGTCAGGTGGACGGAGATTTTGACTATCATCGTCTGTGTTGATTGGTTCATTCTGCCTGACAGCGGGATGTTGGTCTTCGTCGCCGTTATGCAGTCTGCAGAAGTAGTTTTTCCATATTCTCAGCACATTGAACTTGACTAATAATTTTTTTTTTTTCGCTCGCTTATATGATTTTTAATTAAAATTGTCCAATGTACTCCGATGCATAAGACAAAACCAAATATCGTCTTCCAACACAAATCTGTTGTGATCAAACCGTGGGAACCCAAACAACTTTACTAAACTTTTCCAACTAAGTGCGGTTATTCACCAGAAATAATCCCTGCATCAATTTCAGCACTTACATGAAGCCATAAACCGAATGAAAAATGTGATAAAATAGCCAACAGAGTGTACCATGTACGTCCACCACGGATGAGTTTATTGCCATTTTCTATGTGGTCCAGCCGCTATAACGCTGACTTTATGTACGAAAAAGAAATGCCCAAGGGTCACTGACTTACAGCGGTTCATGTTACATAAAAGGCACACTAAACCGCCACCCAAAAGCCATTATTTTCTAATTATTCGTCTGCTGTAGCGAGTAGCGCGGTCTAGCAGTGTAGTAGGCCCCACAGAATGATGAACACAATCCTTGTTCATACATTTCATTGAAATTCGCTTGGCAAACGTTCAGAGTGCATTTTTATTTTCATTTCTTTTTAATTTTTTTTTTTACTCTTTCGTTAGCATCAACTATTTCTTGGCAATGGAATGCAAAAGATGAAATTTCGTCTCTTTTGCATTCCGATTTTAGTTATTGTTCGTTATGGTACTATTCATACAAAGGAAATAAGAGCCTTTTATTCGCCAACGAACATGAATCCTTCATACAGAAGGTGTAGGACTACAGTGAGAGAAGGAAGACCACTTTAAATCACGTTTGTGGTGGATATTGTGCAGAACCGTTCATCGGAATCCTTTCAATCAAATGTGGAACGGGCAATTTCTGGAATCGAGGTTGTGCTTCATATTAATTAAATGCAAACAAAACACGTGTTCTTATTCGGGATTATGCGCTTAAATTGCTACCATTACTTGGGCCACCTATGCTATTATATGGCTCGGTGGTGTTTATCGGAAGTTTTCACTGAATTACACTGTGGGAATTCATTTGTGTCTGCCAACCGAAGTGTGTTGTGTAATATTATTTTAATTTGTTTGTCCTATTTCACGCGTGACAACGTTTTACGAAAAGCATTGTTCATTTCAATGTAATGCCTTTAAAGCAATTCTATGTAAAAGAAAGCATATTAAATCAATGTGCATAAAATTAGGCATTAACCTTTCGAACGTGTCAAACAATTTCATACAATTACTTTTCTGCGAAAAAAGATATGTTTAAGTAGATAATGTATAAACGAACACTTTGCTAGCACAATGGAAGAATTAACAATGAATTATAACTTATCATATAAATTGTTGATAACTTTTTAATTCATAGAGCCAACGATTGTAAAAAAACTTGCACCTATTGCAGCCGTTTCGGGTTCCAAATTTGCACAATTTTTAAAAAGTTTGACACTTGTAGACAAAGCCAAATATTTGGGTCTCATCCTAGACAAATAACTTAGCTGGAAGCCCAATATCCTAGAACGAATGAAAAAAGCCACTACAGCTTTGTACTACTGTAAGGAAGCAATAGGAAATAAAGGGGGACTCAGGCTCTATGTACCCGTAATCAGATCCGTACTAACGTATGGGTTGATCGTCTGGTGGATGGTTTTGAAGAAAGCTGTACACCTAACCTCACATATTTGTGCATCAGCGGAGCACTAAGAGCAACTCCAAAAGCGGCTCTAGACATTCTTTTGCACCTGCCTCCTCTTGACATCTATAGCAAACAATTGGCAGCGTGTGCAGCCACCCGCATGAAGACCATATCTCAGTGGTCCAGTCTAGGTCCGGACATTCCTCTATCCTCAATAATCTTGAATTCCTTTCACAAAACACCGACTATGTACTTCCATAACATCTGTTCGATAAAAACCCGCATCCACTCCGACTTGAATGGGAGCTAGGGACACAAGAGGGATCCATTTGCTTCTACACAGATGGATCCAAAACAAAGTGGGAGGTGTCTTCTCCCAAGAACTAAACATCAATATCTCTTATCGCCTCCCTAATCACTGTAGCGTCTTCCAAGCGAAGATCATGGCAATTAAAGAAGCCTTGTCGTGGCTGAAGTACAATGTGATATCCAGGCGGGATATTACTATCTTTACTGACAGTCAAGCTGCGATCAAGTCCCTGGAATCGGTTACCTTCAACTCAAAAACAGCTCAAAATTGTTGCTTGTCTCTTAACGAGATGACCAAACAGTTCAACATTCACCTAACTTGGGTTCCGGGGCACAGGGACATTCCGGGGACTGCTCGACAGACGAATTCGCGAAACAGGGTACTTGTCTACCGATCTCGTCGAGCAAGGCGAATCTTGGCATGTCTCTCGCTCCAGTGAAACTACTACTTAAGCTCAACATCATTAGCGCGACCAATCGCAGGTGAGCTAGCGGCACTGCGTGCGTCATAGCTAAACAGCTCTGGCATAAGCTGGATCAGAAACGCTCCAACTGCCTTATCGGGCTGACAAGGTGGCTCATCGGAACTACAGTAAGTGCCATTACGGGGCACTGCCTCATCGGTAGGCATGCCATCAGGCTAGGCATCTTAGAAAATTATTTCTGTAGAAGTTACATGGACGAGGAAGAGGAGTAAACTATACTACACGTACACGCCAGGCCTTCTATCCGCTCGTAGAAGACTACACTTAGGACCCTACCTCTTCGACAATTCGAGCGAGCTAGCTTACGTCAGCGTCCAGTGCTTCATAATAAGTACCAACTGGTTCCAGGGGTAGTTCTTTCTGCGGATGATAGATCCATGTGGTACCAAAGTGGGCCTAGTCTAGGCTAAGTGAGGCTGCATTTTGCAGCCTGCCGCTCTAACCCAACCTGACCTATCCAATGGATATTGTGGAGCCCAGCAGTAGATGAGCCATTGCAAAACCTGTATTAAATGCCAAGGATACGCCGACAACATAGTCATTATTGCAAGAGCAAAATTTGAAGAAACGCTTTCCGAAATTATTCAAAGGGGTATAAATATCACACAGAAGCTGAGTAGAACTTGGAGCGAACTCAACCAAAACCACTGTGGTATCTTTCACAAAACAAGGCAGCTGAAGCATGCAAGCCATTCTGCTGACGGATATTATAGAGACGACCAACAAAAACAGGTCAATTATTATATCTAGGCGTCGTTGCGTAAGTGATTAGTGTGTGGGATCACTGTGCATGAGGTTCCAATTTCGAATCCCAGAAAACACGAAAAAGTTTTTTTCACGGTTCCACCTCTCGCGAGCATCTGACAAACATCCTAGAGCATTGTTGTCACGAAAAAGCTTCTCAAATCGCCGTTCGGATACGGCACTAAACTGTAGGTCCCATCCATTCGTGTGAAAAATATAACGCACACAACATGAGTGGTTGCGAGAAGCTAGGCCCTGGCACTTAAAGAACTGTTGCGTCAATTTTTTTTTTTTTTTAGTGGAATAGATCAGGAGAACAAAGTTAAGCACGACGAGGACATCAATAGGCAAAGTGCATCAATATAACAGGAGCCATGAGAGCTTGTCCCATAGCAGCACTAGAGTTAATCGTAAGACTACCTTCGCTACACATAGAATCACAAAGGAGACCATATTGGAAAATGCATCGCGCAAACAAAGAGAAAGAAACCCTATCCAAATCGGTGCCGGTTCTGGACTGGCTCATATGGTCAAGAAATACTACTTTGAAAGGAAATTTGACTCAAAGCAGTGAGTCCGACAAATACCAAGTCAAACAGCATACTATTAAATGGTACATGGAAGGATCAAAAACATCTGTAGGCACTGGGGCAGGCGCGTACGGGCCCATGACCAAATACTCAGAATCTCTATGAATTCCCCCAACATATGCCAAGCAGAAGTTCATGCGATCGAAAGATGAGCCCAATTCAACCTCGACAGGGAATATCGCGGACAGGATATCCCAACGCTGCAAGATAGTCAAACCGCAATCAAGGCACTAAGCTCACACGACATCAGATCCAGACTGGTATGGGAGTGCCCCACCAAAATCAACAGACTGCGACAGGCTAACAAAGTAACTCTTTACTGAGTACCATGGCATGTAGGAGTGGAGGGAGACGAATCATCTGATACACTATGGTCGAGAGTTGGGCGAAAAGTAGTCCTACGGTAGAGGAAGTAACTTTGGCGATCAAAGCGGTAAAAGTTGGCAAATCTGCTGGTGTGGATGAAATTCCGTCAGAAATGCTCAAGGCTTTAGGTAAAGAGGGAGTGCAATGGCTCTCGCGTGTCATTAAAGTGGCCTGAAACACCTGGTGATTGGCAAATGTGGATAATTGTTCCTCTTTTTAAAAAAGGGGACAAAAAAGACTGCGCCAACTACAGGGGTATATCTCTTTTAAGTCTCCCCAGAAAATTCTAAGCTAAGGTGCTAGAAAATCATTCCAGAGCTGTGGTTGAGGACAGTTTGGGGGATGAGCAGTGCGGTTTTCGTCCCGGTAGAAGCACAACCGACCAGTTATTCACTCTCAGAATACTTTTTGTGAAGACCTAGCAGTATGCTAAGCCTGTCTACACTTGTTTTGTGGATTTGGGAAAAGCATATTATAGGGTTCCTCGAGGCAAACTCTAGTGTGTTCTGGACGAGTATGGGATTGATGGTTCCATGTTAAGGGCGAATCAGTCATTATATACAAACTGTAGAAGCTGTGTTCGGATAAACGGTGTTAAATCAATACCTCTCTCTGTGGGCCTTGGACTCCGCCAAGGGTGCGTCTTGTCACCTCTCCTCTTCATTGTATGTATGGACTGGATGTTGCAGCGCATCCGTGGCAGAGAATGTTTCAAAGTAAGAGATTTAAGGATTCGTCATTTGCTCTTTGCGGATGATTTGGTCACTTAGTGCGTATGCCCCTAGACCGGCTTCCAAGATGTGCCATGATTGCCGTGCCATCAGGTAGGCGAATCCCCGGTAGGCCTAGAAATATATGGTTGGACCAAGTCCGACATCTCTCCTAGCGCCTCTAGGACCCTCATGAAGGATTAGCGGGCCATTGAAAATGTATAATGTATGTATGTAAATATTTTCAACGAGTGAATAAATTTATTTCCTTGATTAAATAAAAAGTAAATAAATATTTGGCACAACAACTCTTTAAGTGCCAGAGCCTAGCTTCTCACAACCACTCATATTGTTTGCGTTATATTTTTCACACGAATGGAAAGGACCTACAGTTTAGTGTCGTATCCGAAGGGCAATTTGTTTTGAGAAATTAACTACTACCTAACACAATTTCTATGGGGGCACGGATGTTTTCGTGATATCGAGAATCAGAAACATTTGTATAAAAACTTTCTGCGGATGGATGAAACTACTTTCAATGAATTGTTGCTGCGGTGTCACCACCGCTAATTCAAAAACAAGAGACAAATATGCGAAAGTCAACTTCCTCATCTGAGCGTTTGGCCGTTACTTCGAGATTTTCAACTACTGACGTCAGCTTCAAATCGCTCTCAATACTGTTTCGAATCGCACCTTGTACAATATCAATCATAGTACCAGAACTACCAGAACTTACATGTTCTTTGAAACGAAAAAACACGAGATATATCAATTTCGCTGCGAAATTAATCCAATATTGACATCTGTGGTTGACGCTCGGGTCGTCGGTTGACGGAATTGAGCTGTGGGTTGACGCTAGTGTTTCAATTGATTCATTTACACGATTGACATAATCGCGTAAATTTTGGTTGACGCAAATTGGGAACAATCTGGGGGTCAACCAAATTGGCGTAGATTGACGTAAAAAAAAAAATGGTGCCTTTATACGATTGATGTCGATTGGACTTCAAAAAAGTGTAAATATTGACGCAAATCGTCAATCGTGTAATCCTAGCTTTAAAGAGCAAGTAAATCATATTCCAATAATGTTCAACAGTTCTTAAAAATATTGGGACTAAAGCTACGGACCACTCGTTCCAAGGTAAAACACCACTTTAAAGGACCAAAGTATGTGTGTTTGAAGATATAGAATAATCCACACATAGAGAAATATTTGTCTGAACATGTTTGGATGTAATAAAAAGATGTTCGCAGATAGTTTAATAAGAACTGGATATAATAACGTGACTACATTACTGATTAAGATTCAAAGGAAACTTTGCTTGGGGGAAATAAAATATGGAAATAAATGGAGCAACAAATATTTATTTACAAAATAATTAATTAAGAAATATATTTGTTTATGGCAAACATATTTGCTTAGATGATGGTGATATGATCTCGAAGTGTAATGAATGAGTCTTCCGAAGCAAAAAATATCCCGAATTCGCACCGGACCTCCCAGTAAAACCAAGTCCAAGCAGCAATCAAGTCCCTTAAGAAAAATAAAGCAGTCAGTATTTTGACATCCCTGCCGAACTAGGAGTATTTCAAGCGGCAAACACTTCGGCAGAACTGATACACCCGTTCATACTGAGAGTGTGAGAAAATGAACAATTTCCCCCAGGAGTGGAAAAGAGGGATGATTGTCAAGCTTTCGAGAAGGGAAATCTGATGGAATATGGAAACTGGAGAGGTATATGCGTTCTACCGGTCGTAGCCAAGATAATACCTAGAATCATATTAGAATGCATTAAAGAACATTTAGATTCAACTCTAGACGTTGAACAGGCAGGCTTTCTTGCTGGATCCGCCTGCATCGACCACATAAAGACCGGTCGGATCATAATAGAGCAATGCGTCGAGTACAGGTCTTCGCTACTTTGGACACCATGGGAAAGATCCTCGAGAAAATAATCTATAATAGATTACTCGCAGTAGCAGAAGAGAAAGGAGCCCTCTCAGATCACCAATTTGGCTTCAGAAGAGCACGATCTACTGTTGATGCCATAAGAGCGGTAGTTGATATCGCCAAAGGTGACATCGAAGGCGAAAGATGGCTCTATGGCACAAAGGAGTATGTGTAGTAGGTCACTCGCCAGGATGGATACGCCATATTACCTGCTACGGATAGTGACGAACTACTTCAACAACAGGAAGCTGAGGTATAACACCGATGAAGGGGTAAAATACTAAAACGTAACTGCGGGAGTTCCACAGCGATCGGTTTTAGGGCCACTATTGTGGCACATCATGTACGATGGAGTCTTACGATTAACGCTACCTGGGGGAGTAACGATAATTGGATTCGCCGACGACATTGCAGTCGTGACAGTAGCTAAACAGATCCAAGCACTAGAATCAGCTACAAATGAAGCAATTGCCCGGATAAAAGATTGGCTAATATCCACCGGACTAAAACTAGCTGACCATAAAACAGAAGCTGTTCTTATAACCCGCCGGAAAACCATCGAATTTGCCAACTTTCAGGTTGGTAACCAAACCATCAGGTCGAAAGAGGCGGTTAAATACCTTGGAGTAATGCTGGACAACAAGCTACGGTTTAAAACGCATATTGATTTTGTTACCAAAAAAGCATCGCAAATGCAGGGAGCTCTCTCGCGTATCATGCCTAACATCGGTGGACCTGGATACGCTAGAAGGATTCTACTCTCTAGAGTTATCACCTCAGTTCTGTTATATGCCGCCCCAGTCTGGGCGGAGGCACTGAGGATGAAGGAGACCAAAAGGAGACTATCGTCATCATACAGACTCTGTGCGCTACAGACAATCAGCGGCTTTCGAACCATCTCTGACGAAGCTGTATTTGTCATAGCTGGAATGGTCCCCATCGATATTCTCGCAGATGAAATACTGAGGATATATAATAGAAGAGCATTGAGTCATCACGACGCCACTGGTATCAAGGTGATAAAAATTGAAGAAAGGGCAGCGTCAACAGCTTTGTGGCAAGCTCGTTGGGCTAATACAACAAAAGGCAGATGGACATATAAACTTATACCGACAATCCAAGACTGAATAAGTCGAAAGCATGGAGACTGCAACTACCATCTAACGCAGTTCCTGTCTCGCCACGGTGGCTACCGCAAATATCTACACCGATTTGGACACGACAACTCACCATCCTGCCCGGAATGCCCAGGTGAAGATGAAGATACGGAGCACGCAGTGTTTTCACGGCATGGAGAATTACTCTTCCAAGTCCGTCATTACTCCTCGACCATATGTTACGGTCGGAAGAGAATTGGATGGCTATATGTTCCTTCGTAACAACTCTACAAAAAGAGCTGCGGAGAATAGAAAAGCTAAGAAGAGCAGTTGAAGCGGCGGAAGAAGCTGACACAAGAAGCATAGCATAAATTGCTAACCAGCCCCGCGAAGTAATACCTAACGGCAGTCCCGCGGGGAGAGTGATTGAAATGTGTAGGATGTGTGTTTAGTACGTAGGGAAGTTGGAAACCTTCGTAAACAGATGTCTAAGAATCATCTTGAAGGTCTCTTGGCCCAATCGTATCGCGATCAACGAACAACTTTATCTGAGAACGGGCCAATAACCTATAGACATTACTGTGCGAAAGAGAAAGCGACAGTGAATTGGACACACTCTACGGCGAGACAACTTCATCTCGAAATACGCCATGCAGTGGAATTAGGTCACCCAAGTAGGCAGAATAGCGGAACGCCCTATGCAAACGTGACGCAGGACAGTCGAGGAGGCATCAAGCTCTTTGGGAATGAGTTGGAGGCAGCTCAAACGCGTTGCAGAACTCCGAACAAGATAGCGCGCAGGCGTTGTTGATGGCCTATGCCCCCGAGGGGTGTAAGAATGTAGTCATCAAATCAAACATATTTGCACCTCAAAAAGCTTTTCGAAGAAATTTGTTTGGGGAAAACAAAATATGTTTTGATTAACCAACATTTATTTGGACTCGAGTAAACAAGGTATTTAAAGCAAATGTTTATGAAAAACGTAAAATTTATTTCGCTGGAAGCAATACATATGTGTTTCTGAATAATACACAATACTCGTTCGTGTGGCTTATAATTGTATGAATGATTTAAATAATGATTTATTTGGTGAACCCGAACAAAGTTGTACTGCCAGCAGAATTTGTTTGTAACACGCCATCGTGGCTATTGGTGTTGGTGACAACAACGCCCACATTAGCTTGGGAGTTAAGTGTAGCTAAGAAGTGGCAACTGACATCTGTGGAGCCATTATTTTTACCAAGCTATTGGTTGTTTTAGTTCTTCGTGGCTACTGTGGAAATAAGATCGGTAAACCCCAAACCGTACCATGCAAAGACACCGGCAATTGTGGCTCCATTTCGGTGCTTTTGATTTCAGCTCCCCGCGGTACTGGCATTACATCGGCTCCAGTTGGCAACAAACTCTTGATGCTGGCTGATATTGAAGATTACAGCTCGATTCGTGGTTCTACTGGCAACTTGAATAACTTTGCCAAGAACACCTATGCTGCCATTGGCAAAACATACAATTACCTGAAACTAAACTTGTAGAAGGACTTGCCGCTCAGCATGACACCGTATCAGTTAAATCACTTTTTGGCCGAAAAACCCTGTTGAACCCTAATACAACCAAAATACACCCCCCCGGCATGCAGAATTTAAAATGGCTCTCTGGCAGTTGAAAATAAAAGTACCATTCAGTATGATATTCGCAATTCTGAATGGTAGCTACCTTGTTTTACTTAAGAGCTTAAATTTCACCTTTTAAATTCGAGTACAATCCACATGTCCAGTTCCAGAATGAATAGAGAAAAATGTTCTAATTTCGTAGAACAATTTTCAATTTGGTTCTCAAATCTGTCACTACGTTGCTACAATTTAAATTTGATTTAGAAAATTACCTACGCAGTTATAATGGTCGCTTTAAATATTTGTACATTCAATTTGCTTGGAATAATAAATTTAAATTGCATACGAAAACAAAATTTTCAATTCAAGGCTAATTAACTAAATTATTTCCTGGAAGCAACGAGTCCGATCTAGTCCTCCTTTCTTCCACTGAATAAAGAATGCAATGCACACAACCACCATCACCCCAAGGGAAGAACAATACAACAAAACAATTATCTTTTTCACAAAATACCATATATGCTAGTTAGATTGTATCTCAGCTCAGCTCTGCATCTCCGAGAACAAAAACACACTTGAGATTCAAATTCAAATGAACGTAATGGGATAAAAAAGGGCGGAAAATATGAATTGCAGCTCATTGAAGGGGCCCAGCTAACTAATACAAAAACCCAGTCACAACGTCTCGTATTCGTTGGGATAAAACGCATTTTCTAGATTTCATTAGATTATCATCCATTCCAAGTAATTCGCCAAGAGACAGACCAGTCAGATACAGAAAAAAAAACGACAAAATTTAATTAAAATTTATATCTATCTGGACTAACAATGAGTACAGTTGTAGTTTTATTGAGCGACGAGCACTTGTATCTGAAGGAATTTATCTTGTTAATGAAGAACTAGGGTGCATATTGTGAAGCGGACGTGTATGGCTTGAGAGAGAGAATTCTAATTTTATTTTTCTTAGTCTGCACCACGTTCATTGAGATTTTTCTACTCTCTGTTTGTCATCTATGGGCGTCTTCCTTCCTCTGCGGTCCCCCTGTCCGGTCTGTCCTTGGATGAACTCGTAAGTATGGGGATTGTATGCAGCTAACTTATTACAACACATTGTTTTTGTGCTTTAAATGGTGTGAACACTTTTATGTAGGTCAAAGGTGCAGAGATGTCGTCATCGTCGTTAAAGTGAAAATAAATGAATTTATTGAATTTCTTTTTTTTTTTTTTTCTTCGCTTAAAAGAATGTGTCCATGAGTAATTGAATTTTTTATGAAAACTATTAAGGTTAAGTTAGAGGAAATATATTAGTTAAGAAAATAGCTTTTGGAATTATGTTCCGTACAAGTTTTTAGTCATCCATACAATAGACGACTGTAGAATGAGGACGGGGTTTAATGAAATTTGACGTAGGGACTACAGTTGATGACACAACGTCCTGGAAACGCATATTTGTAGTCATTATATTCCTTTCAAGACTACATAACTTCATACTGCTAAGGTCCTTGTAACCACCTGTTCACAAATTTCGGTACCCTAGAATATTTCAAACATTGTTTAAATATTGATTTTAAACGACAGATAAATAACCAATAGAACATTTTTCGAAAAACTACTCGTACTAATCTTTAAAGTATTGACCAATTAATCTACAGGGTGGGCCAACTAGAAGTTTATTTTTTAAAATGCAATAAAATGAACAAAATGAAATGTTTTCCATGTATTATGGTTTTATTAGTAAGAGCAAACATTCCCATTAATTATGGAACACAACGTCGTTCAAGTGGCTGCCTCGGCTGGCCTCGCAGTAGCTCATTCTATGACTCCAATTTTCCAAGACCTTGTTGATGGTTTCGGGCTGTAGCTCACGGATTGCTTGGATGATATTGGCCTTAAGTGCTTGAATCGTTTCCGGATTGTTGGCATAACATCGGTCCTTCAAGGTTTCCCACAAAAAAAAGTCCAAAGGGGTCAAATCGCAGCTCCGAGGCGGTCAATTGACATCGCCAAGACGGCTGATAACACGATTTGGGAATTTGGTGCGCAAAAGACCGATTGTGGCATGGGCTGTGTGGCATGGCGCGCCATCCTGCATGAATCAGAGGTCGTCCAAATCCATGTCTTCAATTTCAGTAAAAAAAAAAGTCGTTAGCTTGGCTCTGTAGTGCCCACCGTTGACCGAAACGTTGTTCTCAGCCTCATTTTCGAAGAAAAATGGTCCAATGATGCCACCACTCCACAATCCGCACCAAACTGTCACTCTCTGTGGATGCATTGGCTTGTCGACAATAACGTGCGGGTTTTCCGAGCCCCAGATGCGGCAATTTTGTTTGTTAACGTAGCCGCCGAGATAAAAATGTGCCTCGTCAGAAAAGAGGATTTTTCACCCAAAATCGTTGTCCAATTAAGGCTGCTCTAAGGCCCAAACTGCGAATCAATAACGAAGCGGATGGTCTGCGCTTTCAATTGCTGAATCAATTGGACCTTGTAAGCGAATAATCCCAGATCTTTGTGCAGAATTCTTCTCAGGCTAGTGCGTGAAATGTTGAGCTGTTGAGATCGATGACGAGTTGATGTTCGTGAATTGAGTCTCACTCTCGGCTACAGCAGCCACATTCTTGTCTGTGCGCACCGTACAACGACGGGGACCATGAGTGTTGTCCACTAGCATACCAGTCTCACGAACTTTTTGCACAAACTTGCGTACAGCATGCGCGGTGGGTGCTTCATTTCGGCCAAAACTTCCTTTCAAAAAATGCACTGTTTGGGCTACACAGCACTCACTTTGGAAATAAGTTTTCAATATTTCCCAATGTCGTTCAAGCGTAAAGCGAATCATTTCGTTCCGCGGAGTTATGACTCTGACTTTCTGTCAAGATTTCGAGCGGGAAACAGCTGTCAGTGTCAAAATAACCTATGATTTAAAAAGAAATTACTAGATGGCCCACCCGTTATAGTAATTTCTATTTAAAACATTGGAACTCATAGACGTACACGTCAAGGGTGTGATCGGCGATAAATACCCATCCAGATAACATGTGATTATGAAAGGTAGATTGGTGAATACAGCTCTTCACAGAGTAGTACCGACAATAGAAAAATCTCTCCATCACTAGGAATACACGCTGAGAGCGTTCCTCGACATAGAGGGAGCCTTCAACAATGTAAGCACCTATGAAATATTAAAAAGTTTGCGTAGAGCTCAATTGTCTACCAGCCTCTGCTATGCGAAAGGTACGACAGTTAAGATACGGGTGATAAATTCAACACTAGGAGGTATTAAGTACAAAAGGCAAGTCTGCAGAGGGACACCTCAAGGTGGCGTACTTTCACCACTCATTTGGCTGCTTGTAGTGGATGAGATTTTGGAAATAGTCGAAGCGAATGGTTTCAACGTGTCAACCTAGGCCCTTTATGTGCTGTTACGCCATATGTATGCACATATGTTTGTACTAGTTAATAAGTGGATCAGTAGCCGAGGTTTGTGGGTGAACCCTGCAAAGAAAGAAATTGGCCTCTTTAACAGGAAAAGGTCAATTCTTGAATTCAAACCCCTATGATTGGAGGTGTTTCATAAAATCTGTCAAAGTCAGCACGATACCTGGTCGTAATTCTAGATTCTAAATTAAATTGGAACGATTTTAAGTTTGTAAATACGCGTTCGGCAATACATGGAGTTTCAAGCCCGCTGTGCCATATTGGTTATAGACGGCAGTTGTGCAACCTATCCTAACTTATGGTTTTTTAGTCTGGTGGAAGGCACTGGAGAAGCAATATTAGCTTTGAAGCCTCACCAAGATCCAGAGGTCAGCCTGCATATATCATGTGATCGTTACGTACAGCAAATACGGCGGCAATAGAAATCATGCTAAGTCTCATTCCGCTAGATCTATTCTGCAGAAACATGGCAGACGAATCGGCATTCAGAGTGAGGAGATTAAATATCAAAATTCCTGACAAAAATGACTGGAAGAGCGACCAAGTTACTAGTAATGAGGAATTGACCTGCTACGCTGACGGTTCCAAAATGGATGTTGGCGTGGGAGCTGGGGTTTACACTAAGGGTCGACCACTCATTCAGAATAAACAACGAATGCAGTGTATTTCAAGCTGAAATCACGGTCATATCCAGGCTGCGAAAATCATCACCAAAGGTAACATCGAGTGTGGTCAAAAATGATCCACTGGACCTATACCACAATCATCGTTCCGATAATAACTTATGCTCTGCTAGTATGGTGGGATAAAGTTAACCAAACCGTTACCCACTCCGCCCTCCAGAAGGTGCAGAGACTAGCATGTGTAGGTATTACGGGCGCAATGCGCACCTGCCCAACAGCTGCGCTGGAAGTTCTCTTAAACCTTCCACCCCTACACATAAATATTATGAAGACTGCGGCTGCCAGTGCTCTAAAGCTTCACCTTTTATGCAACAATACAAATTCCGAATTAGTTGGACACATGAAGATCCTTGAGAAAATTCCGGTACTTACTTGTGCAGTAGTATGCATCTCAGACTTCATGCCCAAAAGAATCCACCTCAATCACCCCTTCACAGTAAACATACCTGACCGCAGCTACTGGGACTATCCTCAAATCCCCCAATCAAGATCTCAAATCAATTGGTACACTGATGGTTCAAAAATGTCAAATGGGGTTGGAGCTGGTATCTTTGGCCCCAACTACAAACTCTTTACACCACTAGGTTAATCCACTACTATCTTCCAAGCAGAGGTCTATGCCATCGAGCTCTGCGCCAGAGAATGCATTAGACGAAACATCCGAAGATCACATATTAATATAATGTCAGATAGCCAAGCAGCACTCAGGGCTCTCACGTCTTCTTCTTCCTCCTTTTATCAGCGAGGCTATGATCCGAAAACAAGGGATCACAGCCCTCCCACTTCAGTGCATTTCTACTGATCCGCCTGTGGGGTTCGCCTATTTGACCTCAGAAAATATCGGCAGGCCTGCCGATTTTGGATCACTCGGTTACTGAGGCCAATGAAATGCCGATGTCGTCGCATTTGTCTGATCCAGGCGTTTATAGGCCTGCCTTTCCTACATCGCGATGTCTTTGGAACGTGCATAGATATTGCCTTTTTAACAGGGTTCAAATGATCTCTTCTTTGAACGTGGCAATACCAGCTGAGCCGGTCGCGCTCTAATTTGTGTACGATGGTTTCCTTGATGTGAAAGCTTCCACGGATCTTCGAACTTCTTATTCGATCAAGCTTGGTCACTCCTGCTGTCATGCGAAGCATCTTCATCTCAGCTGCCGTTAATTTACTCTCATACTTTTTGTACATCGTCCAACATTGTGAACCGTATGTGAGCGCTGGACGTACAACTGCGGTGTAGAGCCTTCCTTTCAACTTAGGGGTCATTTTTCTGTCACAGAAGATAGCGGAATTTTCTCGCCACTTCTTCCACCCTACGCTTACACGATGATTGATGTCGTCATCACAAGTTGCTTTGCTATTGATCATAGATCCCAGATATTTGAACTTTTCGCACTCAAGGCTCTCACGTCGTTTGACTATAAGTCTAAGCTAGTTGGAAACTGTCTCCAGACGCTTTTGCAGCTTGCTGCACACAATAATATCACACTAGTGTGAGTCCCCAGTCACAAAGGTATCCCTGGTAATGAAGCGGCTGATAAGCTTGCCAGACTAGGTGCCCAATCACCTTATATTGGACCTGAACCCTTCTGCGGTTTACCTACCAGCCAGATTAAAATAGAACTTAGTGAATACCTTGCGCGAGCTGCTTCGACGTATTCGGATCACAGGTCGGTAAGGAATTTCCAATGTTGGTCAGGACATTGGAATAGAGATGGTGGCGGAGGAGCCCTTAATGGGCCAACGGCAGCGCTCATACGCCCGTAGTGGACTACTGGCACCGGTGTACCCGGCCCCCTGTCCTAGGGGAATAATTAAGGAACTGGCCCTCCAGGTTGGGGGTTGTGCCGTCGGGGTAACTTCCCTACCACGTAAAAAATCGATGGTTCCGAAACAACCAAAAGCCTCGGATAAGGATGACCCAACTAATGACGACCCCAGCAAACGAAATAAGGACAACGACCTTCGGATCTGTACGTGGAATGTTCTGTCCCTTTACAGACCACGTGCAGCCGAACAACTAGCAGAGGCCCTAGACTGCTATAAAGCAGATATTACCGCCATCCAGGAAGTGCGATGGGATGGGCCAGGCAAAAAGAGGATGAAAAACTGTGACATCTACTACGGTGATTGCTACAGAGGCAACAGGCAACGCTTATTCGGATGCGGATTCGTCATACGCGGCAGACTTAGGCAAGAAGTCTTAAGCTTCCGACACGTGAGCGAGCGTATTATGACTATCCGGATCAAGGCTAAATTCGCTAACATAAGCCTAATATGTGTTCATGCCCCCACAGAAGAAAAGGACCCTGCCTCCAAAGAGTGTTTCTACGAGCTCCTCGACAAAACATACGAGCAATGTCCTAAATACGACGTTAAGATCGTATTGGGCGATTTTAACGCCAAAATAGGAAAGGAGGACGTCTTCGGTAGAGCAGTCGGTAAGCATAGCCTACACGACACCACGTCTGATAACGGACTAAGGCTAATTGATTTCGCTGTGGAGCGAAATGTCACCATAGCAAGCACATGGTTTCCTCATCTCGATATTCATAAGCAGACATGGCGGTCCAATGATCATGTCACGATCAACCAAATTGATCATATTGCGATCGACGCAAGGCATGCCTCCAGTATTCTGGATGTCCGGACCTTCCGAGCGGCCAACATAGACTCGGATCATTACCTTGTTGTAGCCAAGGTACGAATGCGGATATCCCAATCTGAGCAACAAAGAAGAATTACTGTGAGAAAATTTAACGTCGAAAAGCTACAATCGCAAGAGACCGCCAGACTCTTCGCTGAACGCGTATCCCGAAATCTCTCAATCACCCCTATACCGCCAGCATCAAGTGCCGAAGACCAGTGGCAACGCTGCCAACATGCCATCAGAAACGCCGCGACTGATGTGCTGGGTCTCGCTCGCCCACCACCGCGAAACCCCTGGTTTGACGAAGAATGCCGGCGAGTGCATGCAGCAAAACAAGAGGCATACAAAGCGGCGCTGCAAAGGAAGACGAGAGCTGCTCGTGAGCTCTACGAGCAAAAGAGACGGGAAGAACATCGGCTTCTCCAAAAGAAGAAGAAAGAGCATGAGAAGCGCGCGTTTGAGAATATCGAGAGTCTATACTCCAGGAACAATGTACGGAAGTTTTACCAAAAGGTAAAAAGAACGTGTCAGAGAAGTAATACCCGTACAGAAACCTGTAGAGATGAGAATGGAAACCTCGTAGTAGAATCACAGTCGGTGCTGAGAATCTGGAAAAACTACTTCTGCAGACTGTATAACGGCGACGAAGACCAACATCCCGCTGTCAGGCAGAATGAACCATTCAACATGGACGATGATAGTCAAAATTTCCGTCCACCTGACCAAAACGAAGTGAGGATAGCAATATCCAAGCTAAAATCGAACAAGGCTGCTGGACCTGACGGTTTACCGGCCGAACTTTTCAAGGCAGCTGGGGATGAATTGGTAGAGTGCATACACCAACTCATTTCTAATATTTGGTCAGAGGAGTGTATGCCTGATGAATGGAATCTCAGCATCGTTTGCCCGATCCACAAGAAAGGAGACCCCCTCAACTGCGCCAATTATAGAGGCATCAGTCTCCTCAACATCGCGTACAAGATCTTTTCTGCGATATTGTGTGAACGCCTGAAACCTTTTATGAACAGCCTGATTGGACCCTATCAGTGCGGTTTCAGGCCAGGAAAGTCCACCATCGATCAAATCTTCACACTTCGGCAGATCCTGGAGAAAACCCAAGAATTCCAAATCGATACTCACCACCTCTTTATCGATTTCAAGGCCGCCTATGACAGCATCTATAGAGAAGAGCTTTATAGAGCCATGTCTAGTTTTCACATCCCTGCCAAACTTGTCCGCCTGTGCAGGCTGACGATGGAGAACGCTCGCTGCTCCATCAAGGTCGGTAATGATCTCACCGAGACCTTTGATGTCAAAAAAGGCTTTAGACAAGGTGACGCGCTGTCATGTGACTTCTTCAATATTGTACTTGAACGGATTGTGCGGAACTCACAAGCCAACACCGGAGGCACAATCTATTACAAGTCTGTACAACTGCTCGCATACGCCGACGATATAGACATTATCGGAAGATCTCAGCGGGCTGTCACCGGTGCTTTTGCAAGCATTGAGGCGGAAGCGGCCAAAATGGGTTTGGCGATAAACGAGGGCAAAACCAAGTATATGCTGTCAACTAGAAGGGAAAACCAACATCGACGAATTGGACAAAACGTCACCGTGGGCAGCTTTAACTTCGAGGTAGTAAGGGACTTTGTCTACCTTGGCTCTGCTATAAATTCAGCAAACAAAATCAGCGCAGAAATCAATCGAAGAATAACTCTTGCCAATCGCTGTTTTTTTGGGCTTATAAGGCAATTCAACAGTAAAGCCCTCTCTCGAACAACTAAGGAGACTCTATATAAGACCTTGATCATCCCAGTCCTGCTTTATGGCGCTGAAACATGGACTTTATTAAAAGAGGATGAAGATATCCTTGGTCGCTTCGAGAGAAAAATTCTTCGTAAGATTTTCGGTCCCGTTTGCGTTGACGGGTTTTGGAGGAGAAGATTCAATCACGAACTATACGAGCTGTACAGCGACATCGACCTAGTCAAAAAACTGCGTATTGGACGTCTGAGATGGCTAGGACATGTAGAGCGAATGGACACCAACGCTCCGGCCCGCAGAGTCTTCGAATCTAACCCCGAGGGACGACGCAGTAGAGGGAATTATCGCCGTAGGTGGCGCGCACAAGTTCAAGGGGACCTCGACCAACTTGGAGTGCGCAACTGGAGGCAATTAGCTAAAGACCGAGCTAAATGGAGAGGCTTGTTGGTTGAGGCCCAGGTTCACCCCGAACTGTAGCGCCACCTAAGTAAGTAAGTAAGATTAAAATAGAGCTACTCCGCTGGGAACGCGAACAAATGCTCTCTCACTGGAATGCTCAACCCGGCCTGAGGCGTTCCAAGAAATTTATTAACTTCTCAAAAAATAGAACTAGAGACATTCTATCAATGAGCAAACAGAATGGTAAGGTCCTTACTGACTTCCTAACTGGACATTGCTCTCTCAACTACAATCTCAAGAAAATGGGCCGTGTTTAATCGGATACGTGCCGTCTCTGTCTTGAAGACACCGAAGCAGCCCATCACATACTCTGTGATTGCCCGGCCATAGCCAGACTTAGGCTAAAGCACTTTAATAAAGGCGTTACATCACCTTCTGACGTCACCTCGTCTTCAGCTCGAACTATTCTTCATTAATGAACTTGAGTTCAGCTAGTTGACAAACTCAAAATCAATTAACCAGGGGATAACACAAAAGATATTTTTAAGTCGCAGTGCTCCAGGTGTCAGTATCTGCCTTCCTCCTCATCTACCTCAAAAAAAAAAAAAAAAAAAAAAAAAAAAACATCGTGGGTAAATCAATTACTGTGTACATAGACAGCCATTAAGGTTCTGAAATCCACAGAAATTAGATGTAAGCTTGTTAAAATCTGTGGGTGGCATATGGACCTACCGGGTAATGAAAGAGCAGATGAACTCGATAGAATGGGGTCGGCGTTGCACATTTCGCAAACCCTCCGCTGTGTACAGGTTACTATTAACTCTATAAATAAACTCGTTGGAAATAAAGCCACTAGTAAAGCCAACAGACGATGGATCCATCTAGATACGTGTGTCACTGCCAGAACGATGTGGCCGGCCCATGATTTAAGAAAAATACTTTTTTCTGATTAGACTTAGTCGTAATAGTGCGGGGGTCATCTCTGGCATAATCACGGTGCACTGTGGCATTGGGATTCATGCAGAGCGTATCGGCGTACCTCACAACGACTTCTGTAGAAGCTGCAGGGATTAGAAAGAACTTAAATCTGTCCAAACCCCTCCCCTCGTCGACAAATTAGAACTGGTAGCTACTTCCACATTGAGTTAAAGGACCTAGTCACATTCAGCTGGAAGACCTCCTGAGATTCATATCCCTATCTAGGTGGTTTTAAACCAGCGGTTTCCTTTTTCGAGCTGACAGACCCTCTGAGACCTTATCTAGATGGGTACAAATTCAGCAGTTTTTCTTTGCAGGTTCCCAGGGAAAAATAAAGTGGGCACAATGGACCCTTACTGGGCTAAGTGTGCAGTGACTTAGTCTCAAGGCACCAGCATACCTAACCTAATCTTCGAAGTACCGTTATACTAATACCATGTGAGATTTTTCCTCACCGCTTGCTAGGTCAAAAGATTTGGTTCTTTGTAGGGTAAGCAGTAAATTTCTTTAATCAAAGATTTGAAGGACTGTTTGTTGACGTGTCCTTGTAATCGATCTTTATGCTTACTTGTGAAGTTTTTAATTTCATCTTCGACTGCCGCAATTCCGATATCGTTATTTCTGATATTCCACTTTATTTTTCAAAAGTTTGTAAATCCTTGAAATTACTTTTTTAGTACAATCCCAAGGTTGCATGTGCCCATACCGGTTTTAGCACTTGCTTGTATGAAAGCAGTTTGTTCTCTACGAGTATACTAATCTTGGAATATTTCCCAAGTAACCAATACATTTCTCTGTGTTTATTTTCTAGCTCTGTGTGTTTTCTTTACGTGCGGCTTCTATTTCAACTTGGCGTGAAATGTCATCCCGAGATGTTTAGCCTGGTTTGGAAACAGGATTCTAGCCGAGTTTATAACTATAGGCAAACTATTTACTTAGGTTAGGGTTAGGTTAGGATCGGCCCTCGATGAGGATGTACTTAGACCAGAAAGTAGGTCCATTGTACTGCCGATGTGTAAGGCGGGTGGGTCACCCTCTTACTCTTGGAACCATCTGCTTCGTTGAATGAAGTCTAGAATTTTAGCCGTGCTGGCGTTGCCGAGATCATTAAGATCATTGTAGAAGTATTCACCCAGAGTGGCCTTCCTGATGTTGGCGAGCGCAGGACAGGCGCACAGGAGATGACTGATGGTCTCTTCTTCCTCTTCATCTCTGCAGCTTCTGCAGAAGTCGTTATGAGGGATACCTAATCTCTGGGCATGTCTTCCTATGACGCAGTGTCCAGTGAGGACATTTGTTATTTTTGAGAGGGTTCCTCTCTTGTGCTTCAAGAGTCCGATGGACCTGGATTTATTGAGTATCGACCAGAGCTGTCTGGCGGTATGACATTGGTCTAGATGTTGCCATCGATGATTGGCTACTTTCTCGGCATCAATTTGAATGAGGAACTTAACATAAGACGCTGGCGCTTCGATGTCGGTGATGCTTATGCTTTCTGTACCAGAGGAGCCTTGTCGTGCTAGTTCGTCGGCTGCACAATTCCCCGGTATGTCACAGTGACCTGGTACCCAGCAAAGGGTTGTACTGACCAGCTATCTCGTTAAGAGATATGCGACAGTATTTCACTGCCTTAGATCTCGTAGTGCTGGATGCGAGGGATTTGATGGCTGCCTGACTGTCGACATAAATAACAATATCAAGTGTCGATAGTGTGCTAGCCGCCAGCCAGTCAGCAGCTTTGCGAACCGCGGTGATTTCGGCTTGAAAAACGCTGCAGTAGTCTGGAAGGTTAAAGGAGAGGTGTATGTCCAGATCTTCCGAGAAAATTCCGGCACCGACTCCGTCCTTGGTTTTGGACCCATCCGTGAAGATTGACAGCGATTCGTTGTAAAGGACATTGCGTTGCGTCCACTCACTTCTGTCCGGTATCGAGTGCGTGTCGCCCTTGTCAAAATCATATTCAGTGGGCAGATGGTCAGTGGAATTGGGAATTGGGAAGATGACGGTGCATCGAAAGTATATTGGCATGTCCCGTGTGTTGCTCCTTCCACTGCCTGGAGCCTCTCAGTCTTATTGCCGAGCTGACAGCCAATTGTTTACTGACGATGTCAATCGGAAGCAGGTGAGCATGGTTTGGAGCGCCGCTGTGGGGGGAAGTTCTCAGTGCACCGGTAATACTGAGACATGCAACTCGCTGAGTTTTTTCCATTATGGATAGGTTGGATTTCTTCTCCAAGGCAGGCCACCATACCAATACTCCATACATGAGAATCGGTTTAATGACCGACGTGTTTAGCCAGTGCATGATGTTTGGTTTAAGGCCCCAGGTGGAGCCTACTGCTTTCTTGCAGATGTATAGAGCGGACAGCGATTTCCTGGCCCGTTCGACGACATTCTCCTTCCAAATTAGCTTGCGGTCAAGCTTTAGGCCTAAATAGCTAGCACTATTTGAAAGCTTAAGGGTGGATCCCCTTATCTTGGGCGGAGTGAAGTCAGGTAGCTTGTGTTTTCTTGTGAATAGAACTAGCTCGGTCTTCGTCGAGTTAACGGAGAGGCCGCATTTATCGGTCCATCTGAGCAGTTCATTGAGAGCAGACTGCATGACATCGGCCAGCGTCTGCGGGTATTTGCCTGTTGTTAGAATGGGGACATCATCTGCATAGGCAATAACATTGCATCCAGTTTTTCCGATCTTTAGAAGGGCCTCGTTGAGCACCAAGTTCCACAATAGTGGAGACAGTACACCCCCTTGAGGGGTGCCTCGATGTGCATGTCGCTTGACAGTACTACTTCCGAAGGATGCTGTTATTACCCTGTTCTTTAGAAAGTGTTCAATGAGACAACAGATGGGTTTGCAGATGTTGAGCCCACGTAAGGCACTGGTAATCGAATTTGTTTCAACGTTGTTGAAGGCTCCCTATATGTCTAGAAATGACACTAGGGTGAACTCTTTGGTTGAGAGTGATTTTTCGATAGGGTGAATGATGGAGTGCAAAGCCGTTTCGACAGACTTAACTTTTTGGTAGGCGTGCTGTGACGTGGATAGCAGGGTGCTATCAATAGTGGCCTTGATGTGTAGTTCCAGGATTCTTTCTAGAATCTTGAGAAGGAAGGATGTTAGACTAATAGGTCTAAGGTCCTTTGGGAGGGTGTGCGATGTCTTGCCTGCTTTAGGTATAAAGACCACTCTTACCTCGGTCCAGGCAGTTGGTGTTGTTCCGAGCTCATGACAAGCCTTCAGTATACAGGAGAGATACTGCCATACTATACTGAAGGCCGTCTAAATCTGGGCCGGAAAAATACCATCCGGTCCCGGGGATTTGAATGGTTCGAAACTGTTTACTGCCCATTTCAGCTTATCTTCGCTGATAAGATGAGGAGGTGCCTGTGGGCGTGCAGCATTTACCAGGGCGCGATCATCGTTGGGGGTAGGCGTGCAGCCGGGGAAGTGAGTGTCCATGAGCAGGTTGAGCGATACTTCGTCCGATTCCGCCCAGGATCCATTGGGATTCATGAGGACACTAGGTATAGTTGGTGTTTTGGATAGGACTTTTCGCAGTCTAGAGGATTGAGACGTGTTGTCAATACTCTGACAAAAACCGCGCCAGGATCTGCGTCTAGCTTTCCGAACCTTTATTTTGAAGTTCTTCAGACTTTCTTTGTAGATCTCCCAGTCCAGTGGTAGCCTTGTTCGTTTGGCTTTATTGAATTGCTTCCTGCTTGTCAATTTGTTTGCCCTATCCAATGCTTCTTGCAATTTTTAAGTAGTTTTCATCCATCCTTATCTAGATGGGTACAAATTCAGCAGTTTTTCTTTGCAGGTTCCCAGGGAAAAATAAAGTGGGCACAATGGACCCTTACTGGGCTAAGTGTGCAGTGACTTAGTCTCAAGGCACCAGCATACCTAACCTAATCTTCGAAGTACCGTTATACTAATACCATGTGAGATTTTTCCTCACCGCTTGCTAGGTCAAAAGATTTGGTTCTTTGTAGGGTAAGCAGTAAATTTCTTTAATCAAAGATTTGAAGGACTGTTTGTTGACGTGTCCTTGTAATCGATCTTTATGCTTACTTGTGAAGTTTTTAATTTCATCTTCGACTGCCGCAATTCCGATATCGTTATTTCTGATATTCCACTTTATTTTTCAAAAGTTTGTAAATCCTTGAAATTACTTTTTTAGTACAATCCCAAGGTTGCATGTGCCCATACCGGTTTTAGCACTTGCTTGTATGAAAGCAGTTTGTTCTCTACGAGTATACTAATCTTGGAATATTTCCCAAGTAACCAATACATTTCTCTGTGTTTATTTTCTAGCTCTGTGTGTTTTCTTTACGTGCGGCTTCTATTTCAACTTGGCGTGAAATGTCATCCCGAGATGTTTAGCCTGGTTTGGAAACAGGATTCTAGCCGAGTTTATAACTATAGGCAAACTATTTACTTAGGTTAGGGTTAGGTTAGGATCGGCCCTCGATGAGGATGTACTTAGACCAGAAAGTAGGTCCATTGTACTGCCGATGTGTAAGGCGGGTGGGTCACCCTCTTACTCTTGGAACCATCTGCTTCGTTGAATGAAGTCTAGAATTTTAGCCGTGCTGGCGTTGCCGAGATCATTAAGATCATTGTAGAAGTATTCACCCAGAGTGGCCTTCCTGATGTTGGCGAGCGCAGGACAGGCGCACAGGAGATGACTGATGGTCTCTTCTTCCTCTTCATCTCTGCAGCTTCTGCAGAAGTCGTTATGAGGGATACCTAATCTCTGGGCATGTCTTCCTATGACGCAGTGTCCAGTGAGGACATTTGTTATTTTTGAGAGGGTTCCTCTCTTGTGCTTCAAGAGTCCGATGGACCTGGATTTATTGAGTATCGACCAGAGCTGTCTGGCGGTATGACATTGGTCTAGATGTTGCCATCGATGATTGGCTACTTTCTCGGCATCAATTTGAATGAGGAACTTAACATAAGACGCTGGCGCTTCGATGTCGGTGATGCTTATGCTTTCTGTACCAGAGGAGCCTTGTCGTGCTAGTTCGTCGGCTGCACAATTCCCCGGTATGTCACAGTGACCTGGTACCCAGCAAAGGGTTGTACTGACCAGCTATCTCGTTAAGAGATATGCGACAGTATTTCACTGCCTTAGATCTCGTAGTGCTGGATGCGAGGGATTTGATGGCTGCCTGACTGTCGACATAAATAACAATATCAAGTGTCGATAGTGTGCTAGCCGCCAGCCAGTCAGCAGCTTTGCGAACCGCGGTGATTTCGGCTTGAAAAACGCTGCAGTAGTCTGGAAGGTTAAAGGAGAGGTGTATGTCCAGATCTTCCGAGAAAATTCCGGCACCGACTCCGTCCTTGGTTTTGGACCCATCCGTGAAGATTGACAGCGATTCGTTGTAAAGGACATTGCGTTGCGTCCACTCACTTCTGTCCGGTATCGAGTGCGTGTCGCCCTTGTCAAAATCATATTCAGTGGGCAGATGGTCAGTGGAATTGGGAATTGGGAAGATGACGGTGCATCGAAAGTATATTGGCATGTCCCGTGTGTTGCTCCTTCCACTGCCTGGAGCCTCTCAGTCTTATTGCCGAGCTGACAGCCAATTGTTTACTGACGATGTCAATCGGAAGCAGGTGAGCATGGTTTGGAGCGCCGCTGTGGGGGGAAGTTCTCAGTGCACCGGTAATACTGAGACATGCAACTCGCTGAGTTTTTTCCATTATGGATAGGTTGGATTTCTTCTCCAAGGCAGGCCACCATACCAATACTCCATACATGAGAATCGGTTTAATGACCGACGTGTTTAGCCAGTGCATGATGTTTGGTTTAAGGCCCCAGGTGGAGCCTACTGCTTTCTTGCAGATGTATAGAGCGGACAGCGATTTCCTGGCCCGTTCGACGACATTCTCCTTCCAAATTAGCTTGCGGTCAAGCTTTAGGCCTAAATAGCTAGCACTATTTGAAAGCTTAAGGGTGGATCCCCTTATCTTGGGCGGAGTGAAGTCAGGTAGCTTGTGTTTTCTTGTGAATAGAACTAGCTCGGTCTTCGTCGAGTTAACGGAGAGGCCGCATTTATCGGTCCATCTGAGCAGTTCATTGAGAGCAGACTGCATGACATCGGCCAGCGTCTGCGGGTATTTGCCTGTTGTTAGAATGGGGACATCATCTGCATAGGCAATAACATTGCATCCAGTTTTTCCGATCTTTAGAAGGGCCTCGTTGAGCACCAAGTTCCACAATAGTGGAGACAGTACACCCCCTTGAGGGGTGCCTCGATGTGCATGTCGCTTGACAGTACTACTTCCGAAGGATGCTGTTATTACCCTGTTCTTTAGAAAGTGTTCAATGAGACAACAGATGGGTTCGCAGATGTTGAGCCCACGTAAGGCACTGGTAATCGAATTTGTTTCAACGTTGTTGAAGGCTCCCTATATGTCTAGAAATGACACTAGGGTGAACTCTTTGGTTGAGAGTGATTTTTCGATAGGGTGAATGATGGAGTGCAAAGCCGTTTCGACAGACTTAACTTTTTGGTAGGCGTGCTGTGACGTGGATAGCAGGGTGCTATCAATAGTGGCCTTGATGTGTAGTTCCAGGATTCTTTCTAGAATCTTGAGAAGGAAGGATGTTAGACTAATAGGTCTAAGGTCCTTTGGGAGGGTGTGCGATGTCTTGCCTGCTTTAGGTATAAAGACCACTCTTACCTCGGTCCAGGCAGTTGGTGTTGTTCCGAGCTCATGACAAGCCTTCAGTATACAGGAGAGATACTGCCATACTATACTGAAGGCCGTCTAAATCTGGGCCGGAAAAATACCATCCGGTCCCGGGGATTTGAATGGTTCGAAACTGTTTACTGCCCATTTCAGCTTATCTTCGCTGATAAGATGAGGAGGTGCCTGTGGGCGTGCAGCATTTACCAGGGCGCGATCATCGTTGGGGGTAGGCGTGCAGCCGGGGAAGTGAGTGTCCATGAGCAGGTTGAGCGATACTTCGTCCGATTCCGCCCAGGATCCATTGGGATTCATGAGGACACTAGGTATAGTTGGTGTTTTGGATAGGACTTTTCGCAGTCTAGAGGATTGAGACGTGTTGTCAATACTCTGACAAAAACCGCGCCAGGATCTGCGTCTAGCTTTCCGAACCTTTATTTTGAAGTTCTTCAGACTTTCTTTGTAGATCTCCCAGTCCAGTGGTAGCCTTGTTCGTTTGGCTTTATTGAATTGCTTCCTGCTTGTCAATTTGTTTGCCCTATCCAATGCTTCTTGCAATTTTTAAGTAGTTTCTTCGATCGTTTTATCTGTTGTGAAGATCGTTGTGTCGTCGGCGAATGTAGCTAATAACATACGGTGCCTTCTACTTGAGGTATATCACGAGTATACAACAAATACAAGAGTGGACCATGAACGCTTCCTTGCGGTACCCCAGCCATAATTTCTTTAAATTGTGAATATTCATTTTCGTGTTTGACACGAAAGAGTCCATTCGTGAAGTATGTCTTCAGAGTATACAAATGTTCGGGAAGAGAATGTCGTAGTTTGTACTTCAGACCTTCATGTCACACCTTGTCAAAGGGTTGGAAACATTAAGGGATACGGTCGAACAAATCTTCTTTTCTTCAAGAGCTTTGTCAATTACATCAGTTGTTATACATGAAAAATGCGTTAGTTCGAGAGAATACGATGCATGTCTTAAGAAATTTCCCTTTCTGACTGTCCCCAGGGACGACAGTATCAATTTAAGTTTGGGGAAAACTTTTGCACAAAGTTAAGAAACAAGAAAGAGCGGAGCAACGAATCTCCAATATACGGACTGGGAAACCACACAATAAAGTGGTATACAGGCAGTTCGAAGACTGAGGAAGTAACAGGAACAGGCGTGTTTGGGCCAAGGACGAAGCACTCAGAATCCATGGGTAAAAGTACCAGCATCTTTCAAGCTGAAATATGTGCAACAGACAGATGTGTCCAATTCAATATCGAAAGAAGATACAGCAACTTCGACATAGCAATACTGTCGGACAGTCAAGCAGCCATCAAAGCACTCCTATGCCATTAAGTCAAAACTTATGTGGGAATGCCTAGACAAACTTAATTAATTACGTAGAAACAACAAAGTAACGCTATACTGGATACCCAGTCATGACGGAATAAAATGTAATAAAGCAGCAGACTCTTTGACAAGACAAGGAACTGCAGAACCCTTCATTGGACCCCTACCATTCTGCGGAATAGGGGAACATACGTACGCGAAGAATTCGGGAAAATGGAGAAAGAAGACAGAGCAAGAATCTGGAATAACACTACAGGTCTGAGGCAAGCTTAGAAACTACTGGGATGTTACAACCGAAAAAGATTCGAGGCCTGTATCTGCTTTAACAAGAACAATCTACGAATCCTCACTGGCTTCCTTCCGAAGGAATTATAATGCGAGGGGAACTCTAACGAAGGAATAAACTTCTCCAAGGTACTAGCAGGGGGCACAATAGACCATTAGGTCGCAGTGCATGATAACTATACACAAATAATAACCCCTCAACAAACCTCTTAAAAAAAGCACATATCGATCATAATAACCATGTCTGTATGACCACTAATATAAAAAACGAAACCCGATAATTCTTTTTACTTCACATCAATCCGCTATCATAGCAAACGAGCAAAAAAAAAAAACAAAAACATTTCCATGACTATTTATAAAAACAAAAACTAATTTTCCTTAACCCAATAAACTGTTGCTCACTTAGGAAAAATATAAACGCACTGAAAGACAAAGTATCTACTACTACTCGTGCATGTCTTAAAAATTTCCTGTATCTACCCAAGGCCTTCCACCCACTTAAGGTTCACTCATTTAATTATGAAAACACATTATCCTTCCTAATGAATGTCCTTGTACACATTAAAAAAAAAAAAAAAAAAATAGAAAAAAAAATCAACATCGAGCGGCATAAAATCGTTACACATGGCATTGATACCTATAGAGATGTAAAACACGATACATACGAAAATAGGTCAACGTGCGACCACACCACCGTACAAGGGACTTTACTCCTCCACCCAATAGCACATGTATAAAGGCGTATGTTTGTTTCTACTACACTACGGGTTCTCTGTGATCAACAAGTTGAAAGGTTGACTCCAGGAAATCGTGTTTGTATACACATGCTTGTCAGAGTTCCATCTACAGCGATTTTCTGTGTATCGGCGACACCGTCATCGCCATCCGCCTATCCCATCTCTCTCTCTGAGGCATTTGCTGGAAAAGTTCTGTCATCCTGTCCACATTGCTATGCGACACAAAATAAAAATCAATAAAATCCTCATAAACCCATTCGAATACAAGCAAGCAGAAGTATATTTATGCTACGATTCCGGTGGATTAGAAAAGAAAGGATTTTATCGTACAATCGATGATTTTATATTCGCGCAGGAGGTGAGGAGTTTTTGGAAGCCGTCAGCGAAGACGACCTGCAAATTGAATGCAAACAGGTTTTGATTTTGACACGGGTTAGCAAGAATGTATCGATTGGGTTGCATAATTCGATAAATTAGTGCCCTAAGAGCTATTTGACACGAAGCTTTTGAGTTGAAGGAAACCATCAATTTCCTTGATACATTGTAATAAACTATATAGCAATTCCTCCTAGCTTCACCGTATCAATTACTTGGATTCATTAAGCTTGACGAATGTTTTTAGTTTCGCTCGTATGAGGATTATTCGAAACAGGAAAACCCTCTAACTGCCAGACTCCATTAGTTCCTTTTAAACTTAACTAAAACACGACATTGAAGCTCATTCTGAACCTGAACAGTGACCATAATAAATTGAATTTCTGCATTATGTTACTTAGAACTCTCAATTGGTGGATGCCATCCAGAGCAGCAGTGCAGCAATGAATTGGTTTATGCGGTTGTGGGTCGTTTTGTTTTGCGAAGGTTACACTTTTTGTTCTTTTGTCCATCTCTGTGGGTTTGAACAAGATAGAGTTTATATGGATGCGGATTTGTTATTACAGCAAGACTTAGGCCTTGTGTTGTGAACGAATGTCTCATGACAATCCACATCAAGGCAGAATTCGCCAACATAAGACTAATATGCGGCCATGTTGACTTATACGAACTTCTCAAACAGACCTATCAGAAATCCTTAGCAGTGACGTCAAAATTGTCTTCGGTGACTTAAGCGCAAATTTAGTAATAGAAACTGTTGGAAAGCATAACCTACACTACAAGACATACATTAATGGACTTAGACTAATCGACTTTGCGGCGGATCGAAACGTTTTAGTAGCAAGTGCGCGACTCCTTCGCCTCAGAATACAGAACGGTCAGGCAGTTTAATGGTCATATAACCGTCAACCAAATTGATCGTAGTGATGCAGTATATTGGATCATTTATTTAAATTTGAAGAACACTGCCAATATTTTAAATTAAGATGTCCATTTTCACTGCCGCAGAACTGCTGTATTCGGGTTACCGAAAATCCAGGATCTATCTTCAATGCACGGTTTGGGCCGTCGCAGTTCGAAAACAATGATGCCTCCAACTAAACTCAGAACGAAACGAAAGGTTGAGGATGCTGTTCAAAACCTGACTAGTGTCCTTACCAGCTATTTTGAACTGACGTGCCCATTGACAAAAACCCCCTGCAGAACTCCGGTTCTCTGGTGGAGCCCAGAACTGCAGCGACTTAGGAAAGAATCCAGAAAACTTCTAAATAGGTCACTCAAGACAAATTTAGAGGGTGACTGGGATCTTTTTAGATCGAAGCAAAAAGACTATAAGAAGTTAATTAGGTTGTCGAAAAGTGCTTCTTATAGAGATTTTTGTGAAAAGATCGAGACACTCGGTGAAACCAGCAGGTTGGTTAAGGTTCTCTAAAGGGGCAAGCCGACCAAACCGGAGTCACTGAGAAAATCTGATGGCAAGTTCACTGAGACGAAATCGGAAACTTTTAGCCTTCTGCTGGAGACCCACTTTCCTGGCAATCAGATAACCACTAGGTCGGAGCTTGGTCCGCTTACCCAGGCTGAGCTTGATCTAAGTCAGAAAACTCGGCGCAGCTGGTATATTGCATCAGCCGTGGTAACAGATGAGGCCATCAAATATGCTATGGCATCTTTTGATGGTTTCAAATCGCCTGGCACCGATGGAATATATCCAGCTATGCTGCAACAGGGTATAGATCAGCTATTGCCAACTCTGAAAAGAATTTTCACTGCTGGCTTGGCGCTGGCATATATTCCTAGACCTTGACGGACAGTCAGAATAGCTTCATGCCGAAAATTGGTAGGGAAGACTATTCGCTCCCCAAGAGTTTAAGACCTATAAATTTGACATCCTTCTTACTGAAAAGTATGGAGAGACTGGTAGAATTTCACGTGCGCAAAGTTGATTTGAGGCTGCATCCACTATCGAAGATGCAGCATGCCTATCAGCGTGGGAAATCCTGCGAGACCGCACTTCAAAATTTAGTGGCCAGAATTGAATGCGCGCTTGATAGGAGAGAATACGCGATGGGTATCTTCATCGACATTTTTTTTTTTTTTTTTATAATTTGCGCGCACTCAAAGGGTTATGAATACCTTTAACATGTTTACACACAGTGCGGGCGTTGGAAAGGATGGATAGAGAGAGAGAGAGAAAGATTTTTGGTGTAGTGGTTCTTGAAGCTCAGTTGTTTATACTTCAGCTATTCTCCGGGGGTGGCGTCCAGATGACTGGGGAGATTTTTTGTTATTATTGTCATTGCTTCTGATTCACAGTACTTTTTTCCCGATAATCGATGTCAAGGGCAAATCATCATCAACAGAGCGAACAATTTTTCCAGCCACATGATTAAGCTACTGCCAGTGTTATGCCTTCGCAGTAGTGTTCATAGAAGCTTTTGCAAATGATCGAACTGACTTTATATATTTCATGAGAAATAAATAAATGCTTGCTGACATCAGGATTTGAACCATGAACCATTAGCGTGGCAATTGATGACGTTACCACTACACCATTGCCACCCCCACATTGCCACATTGAGGATGCTTTTGACAATGCGACTTTTGACTGCATGTGCGACTCTGCCAGACAACACGGGGTAGATGAAACATTAGTGTTGTGGATTAAAGCAATGCTAATGAATAGAACTTTGGTAGTGGATGCGGATTGTGGCCAATATGTTATGACAGGGGTAAACAGGGGCTGTCCGCAAGGTGGCGTTCTGTCTCCATTGTTCATGGTGCATGGTGGTCGACTCTCTGTTGAACACTCTAAATAGTTCTAACGTCTACGCTCAGGCATATGCGGATGATGTGGCCGTACTTTCTGTCGGGCCATGCCTGGCGACGGTCTGTGCTAACGCGCAGGCGGCGCTGGACATGAACGATGAATGGTGTACCAGCAGTGGGCTTTCGGTGAATCCTCTTAAAACTGAGGTTGTTCTTCTTACGATAAGGAGGATTTTGACCGGTCTGACTCAGCCAGTGCTAAAAGGCGTCACCATTCGCATTTCCAATGAAGCCAAATATCTGGGAGTGATTTTAGATAAGAAACTTCATTGGTCTAAACACATCGAGTCGAAAACATCCAAGGCGCTCTCAGTCTTCTGGCAGTGTAAGGGTGCTTTTGGCAAGACTTGGGGCTTGTCACCGAATAAGGTTCTCTGGATCTACACGGCTATGATAAGACCATTCCTCGCATATGCGTCGGTTGTATGGTGGAAGGGGCTCTCGCGTAAATATGTGGTTGCTTTTTGCACGAAACTCCAAAGAACGGCTTGTCTCGGATGCTCGGGGGCTTTCCCGAGTACGCCTGGCTCTGCTCTAGACGCTTTGCTGAACTTACCTCCCCTCGATACTCATATCATGGGTTGCACTATCAAAGCCATCCATCGTCTTAGGCGGGGCGGTTTTTGGTATACTCCATACTGGAATTTTGGTGGACTTGTGCGACACTTATCTTACGACTCCTGTCTTATGGATATGCCGTCTGATGCAATGACACCAGAACTCCAGCTGATGCGCAAATTCAGAGTCGACTTTCCTTGTGTCCAGGACTTGCTTCGGCCAGAGTCTGAGCCGGGAATGGAATGTAGTCGTATTTTCACGGATGGTTCCAAAACCAATTAAGGGTCTGGCGCTGGTGTCTTCGTGGAAGTCGACAACATAAGACTTCACTTTTCGTTAGGCAAATATGCGTCTGTTTTCCAAGCGGAAACTTATGCAATCCTAATGGCCATGAACTATGTTGTGAAGAACAGGTGGAAGGGACGTAGCATTTGGGTCTGTAGTGACAGTCAGACCGAGCTTAAGGCTTTGCTTAACCCTTTAACCGCTTCCAAAATAGTTCGTGAAACCAAAAACTCTTTGAACTCGGTCACAAGGCTGAATTCTCTGTCTCTTATTTGGGTCCCAGGTCACACTGGGATCTTGGGGAACGAGATCTCCGATGAGATTGCTAGACAAGGCTCAGAGGAGGCTTTCTCAGGTCCCGAGCCCGCGTTGGGTCTCCCTGCGTCCTCGGTTAGGGCTTCCATTGACGATTGGGTCTCTCACGAGCACAATTGTGTGTGGCATGACTCTCCGGGACGCAGGTTGACTAAACGTATGCTCCCGGACGTCTATTATAAATCAGCGGCATTCTTGCTGTCTCTCAGCAGAAAAGACTGTAGACAACTGATTGGCGTCTTGACAGGCCATTTTGAGTGAGACAAGACGCAGCAATGCACGCCGGGTACCTGCTAGTTAGTCAAAAATGTGATTTTTGGTGAGCGACAAATTTCTAAGATGAGAAGATTCAATGACCTTCATTATAATAATAATGATAAGCGCTTTAAGTTGAGTCAGTGAGCGGAGTTTCTAGCCGAGACGTATTACCAATAATGCCCTATTTAACATGCCTTCAGCAAGGTATTGCGGGGCCCTTGTAGTAGATGTGTGGTCGATGAGATGCAAGTGCACTGTGATCTATTGTCCCCTCCCCAAACTAGGGCTCTAGTCGGTGGCGCGTTCCATCTAATTCATCTAGTTCAATTGATTTCAGAACTGGAGTGGGTTATGTTAGGTTACGTAAGGTGGCTGTCCTGACAGGGTCAAGACACACTTAGACCACTTGGGTCCATTGTGATACCACGCAGAGCTGGGACCGGAGAATCACCGGTTACCGGGGGAACCTTAACCTTTCTCAGGAGGGTGTTGGGTGAGAATAACTATGCCTGAAGTGGCTAGAGAGGGTGACGGGCACAATTAACCCTAAGTCGGTGTGTACCGGAAAGGTATAGTGTACAAACAAGTATTGGGGGTGACTGATTCAATCGAACCCCCAGAACTGTTTTGTAAGTTGTATTGGGAACCGTGTAGGTGTAGAGATGCATACGCGTAAAAGAGTGACTGATTCAATCGAACTCTAAGTACCGCTATGCAGGGTGTTGACTACGTGGGGTGACTGTTTCAATCAAGCCCTTCATACCTAGGTGGACCGTACAGGTGTAGAGATGCATAAGCGCCATAGAGTGACTGATTCAATCAAACTCTAGGAGCTGCTGTGCATAAGAACTGGAGTATCTGAAGTGAATTCAGCGAATGTAGATCCGTCTCTGATAGAGGATAGGCTCCTAGGTGATATCTTCTTTTATGGATTCTGTAAGGTATCTGCATGTTCATTCCTTTCTATTCCCAGTTTCCTAAGTTGCTCCTTGAGCCTGCAGTGACCCGTTAGCACGCCTGTCAAGATGTGGAATCGAGTTTTGCTCAGTCTTAGGCAACAAATTTATTTCCTCTTTCTCAACCAGGGGATATCATTTGTTTGCTTGCGATGTATTTTCCTTTCCCTATGCCTTCGTTGATGATTCTTAATAGATTAGATTAAATAAGATTAGATTTAGATTTTATTAATTCAATAATTATTTACAATTCTTTACAAAGATCAAAAATCAAAAAAGCATGACAATAAGCCGTCTGCCGATTGACAATTTTTTAAAAAAACCCTTGCTAATTTATGGATTGTAATTTAATAAAAGAAAAGCGTTATTCTTCAAAATTAGAAACTTTCTGATATAATTCTTTGCCGATAGGCTAAGGCTAATTTACAGTACGCTAACAGGAGAGAACGTTTTTTCACGGTCCCACCTCTCGCGAGCGTCTGACAAACATCCGAGAGTATTGTTGTCTCGAAAAAGCTTCTCAAAACAAATTGCCATTTGGATATAGCACTAAACTGTAGGTCCCGTCCATTCGTGTGAAAAATATAACACATACAACATGAGTGGTTGCCGAGAAGCTAGGCCCTGGCACTTAAAGAGCTGTTGCGCCAAATATTTATTTATTTATTTATTTATTTATTTATTTATTTATTTATTTATTTATTTATTTAACAGGAGAGACGCTTGCGTTTCGTTGAGCTTAGTTATGATTTCTTCATCGAAAATTGCATCTACTACAAAAAGTGCCGTCTAGTTTCCGGGAGCGTAGGACATCTTCACATGAAATGAAACATATGCTCCCTCTCCGCCATGTTACATATATTACACAAGACCGGTAGATCTTCTCTATGCGGTTGATAATTTAGTGGAAGTAGTTCAGCTGGCCGCTTTAGTATAAGTGATATTTCATCCCAGCTATTACCATCGTGAAAGTAGTTTAGGTCTCCCAAGTTATGATCCAACTGCCTATAAATAGATCGATGCAGTGACTCTAATGTTTCTCTTTCAAATTGTTGTCTGATGTTAAGATCTAATGCTGCTTACAACTGATATAGCTTTGGCTTCCAAGATTACCAACTTTTCTTAGTAATCTTTCGAAAGGCATATTCAATACTTTTAAAATATAGTCCACCTGCAGTTTCGGCGTCTTTGTAGTGGAGAAAGTCCATTCTCTAGCATTATGGCATAGTTTGGGGTGTTGGGCGGTAAACGGAATATCCTTTTAATTTAAAACGTCAATCGCTTTTCCACTTCTTCAAACCGCCTACCGCCCCATACCTGGGCCGCGTACAACATAGTTAACTCGGCAACCGCTTCAAAAACACGAAACTTACTGCTATGTACTATGCATTTGTTAGCAAAACATTTTCTCCACGTTGTATTTATTATGATCTTGGCCTTTTGTAGCTTACATTTCAGGTGTTCTTCCATTCTTAAGTTTTGCATGAAAAGCATGCCCAGGTAGTTATACTTTTTGACGGCCTCGATCTGTTCGCCGTTCAAAAACCATTTCTCGTTGCTACACATCCTTCCCCGACCCTTTTTAAAGATCATCACCTTTGATTTTTCCAGGTTTATTATTAAGCTCCACATTTTACAGAACTCATACAACGGTTAATCATGCGCTGCAATGTCTCCGGGGAATTCGCCATCAGCACTATGTCGTCTGCAAAAAGTAGCGCCTTTATCACTATCCCTGCAAACTCAATACCTCCAGGTAGCGATTCAACGATGTCATCTATGAACAGGGCAAATAGCAATGGGCTTAAAGTGCCTCCTTTTCTAACACCCGTGGTCGCTTTAAACCAGTTTGAAGCATGTTCTCCATTCCATACAGCTGACAGCGTATCTTCATAAATGTTTTGTATTACCCTTCCAAACATTTTAGACATTCCTTTGGCAAAGAGTTTATACATTAAGGAACCTCTGTTTGTCGAGTCAAACGCTGCTCTAAAGTCCGCAAAGAATACATATAACTTTTTACGTTGCGCTACATAGGCTTCCGCAATGATTCTGACTACCTTCTGCTGTGGAAAAGGTACTCATGGCTCTTGTTATACAGTCGAAGGCTACTCTCTGCACTTTGCTTGATGTCCTGCTAAGCATTGATCTTTATCCACACCTTAAAAAGTTGTAAGCGTTTTTCGCCGACTTTAAGACAACCTTCGATAGAGTAGAGAAGTATAGCTTGAGCGATCCACAATTTATATAATATACTGATATTGAGCGTACGATACGTTTGATAAGCTCCTGAGATAGTATTCTCAAGAAAACATACTTTCAACACATCACATTGAATTTTATGTTAATGTTTCTCATACTTGTCTTAAGTCTTCGCAACAGTATGCGACTTAGTAAGTTGATTGAGTTCTAAGTGTCAAAAAATACCCAGCGTCGTAAAAAAAAACTCATTAATAGTCAAGCCAGATGTTGTGATGGGTTCCATGGAGCTAAGTCCACACTAATTTCTCGAGTACAAGATTCGTTCAGGTCATTAGACAGAAGAATGTACAATCAATTAAGCACCACTTTGCTAAACAAATACAATTTTCCTGATACACACATAGCAGTAACGAGAAATCGATGATATTGAAACGACGAATAAATTGTATGATAAACCTCATTGGGATAACCTAACTATCCTATGCAACGAATGTCAGAGAGCACAGGGATCATAGAAAAGCCCCCGACGATACGGGAAACGAAAATACATTTTTGTGACAGCGGTGACCGAGTGACATCCTTTGTCGACAAACATATATCCGTAAACTAGGATTTCGTGGAAGAATAAACCAAAATGTCATCACCTAACTGACAACAAAAAACTTCATTAAGTCTCATCAGTGATTCTGCTGTTATAAGGAACCAAGCACAGTCAATTCATTTGCTAAATCGCACCAGTTTAAGAAAAACTTTTTATCAGTTTAAAGAGTTTAATCGGTCTTAAAAGCAGTTTTAGTGAAGTTTTCTGAAATTGCACTGAGGGTGGGAAGCTCTGCAACAGAATTTTTTCTCGCTGTGGAGACGCGTCATCTCAGAACTCTTCCGTCATCAAGAAAACTAATCTACTGTCTCGACCAATTGGTAGTCATTGGTTAAAGATGCAAGAAGGCCGTTAGAGCATCTGACGGAGTTGACCTTATAGTACCTGTGGTGCATATACATGCTCTTCTTTGTACCTTATTAAGTTGGGTTATGTTATACTGGTTTCTTAAAGCCGGTCACTATAGGTACTATTGACCCGTATGTGAGGATAGGACGTACTGTGGCTGTGTGCATCTATAGAATCAATTTTGGTCCGAATTTTTTCCCGAAAGTCTTGTTACAGGCGTTATGCGTTGTTCTATGTTTAGGATCTAGAATAACTCTTAAATACCTAGCACAGCACGATATGGAGAGTGGTAGACCATTGAGTTGAGGAAGTGTGCAGTCAGGTATTTTGGTTTTGGTGGTAAGGAGCATTACCTCAGTTTTGCTCGAGTTAATGCCAAAGTGTTTACCTTACTCAGGGCATTTCCTATGTTTTCGATTGTCACGGAAGGAAACATTCCTGATGCTAGTATAACCATGTCACACGCATACCCGACTCTGAGTCTTAGTAGAGGTGAAATGACACCGCCCTGTTCCTATTTCCTAGTGTTGCCCGAATAATTCTACGCCTAAGCATAGAAAGAATCCAATGACTTCAGTTGTTTCCTATCCCTAGCTCCGTAAGAGACTCAAGAATTGCAGCAGTGTGTGCATTATTAAAGGTTCCTATAGTGCGTCGGATCACTACGCCTGAGTTTCCAAGTTCGAATCCCAGAATATACCAAAAAGTTTTTTCACGGTCTCACCTCTCGCGAGCGTCTGACAAACATTCGAGAGTAGTGTTGTCATGAAAAAGCTTCTCAAATTACCGTTCGGATTCGGCATTAAACTGTAGGTCCCTTCCGTTCGTGTGAAAAATATAACGCACACAACATGAGTGGTTGCGAGAAGCTAGGCCCTGGCACTTTAAAGAGCTGTTGCGCCAAATATTTGTTTTGTTTTTTATGTCTAGAAAGGCGTCTGAGGTGTATTCTTCATAGTATATGGATTTTTCTATTGTTCGCCATACTCCGTGAAGAGCTGTTTCCATAGATCTTCCTTTGAGGTGTGCGTGCTGAGATTTGGAGGGGTGTTTTTTCTATTGTACCTCGCAGATGGTTATCTGGCCCAACTGTCTCCGGATTCAAGGGATATTTCACAGATAATGGTGTCTAGACCTAGAGTAGCTGAAACCAGTTGGGAACTATTTCTATTGAGCACAACTTTTTTCTTAAGCAACTTACGTCTAATATGTTAACTCTTGTACTGCAACTGGAGTACAGGGTCGTGCAATAGCCGCACCTGAACTTCTAAAGCCGATTGTGATATGTTTGACACGACAGCGCTGTCATTCTGTTACAACTGTGTTCTGTCATACCTACGGCAGTGGAGATACCAACAATTACAACGGAGGAACTATTCCGAGGATGAAGAAGAGGAGGAGGACAGAACAGCGCCGGGACCTGATGGTATACCAAATATTGCAATAAAAACAGCTGCCCAAAAGAGACCAGACATTTTCAAAGCAACGTTGCAAAAGTGTCTGGAAGAAGGAGTTTACCCCGAGTTTAGAAATTGCAACACCTGGTTTTACTGCCGTAAGGAAAGAAACCACCCGGAGAACCATCCTCATATCGCCCAATATGCCTCCTGGATACAATGGGAACAATTCTGGGGCACATCTACGCCATTAAAATGGTAGTTGACACCGCAGCCGAAGTGATACAAGGAGAAAGATGTCGTTCTGAAACTAAGGAATACTGCGCGGTAGACGTTGGACATTAAAAATGCGTTCAACTCGGCAGACTGGTCCGTTATAAGGGGAACATTAGTCAAAATGGGCGCGCCATAGTACCTGCGAAAAATAGTGGTAAACTATTTGACTAATAGAAAGCTAAGGTATAAAACCGACGAGGGCTTGAAATACTATAACGTTTTTGCGGGAGTTCGAAAAGGTTCCGTATTCAGCCCCCTTCTGTGGAACATCATGAACAATAGAGTTCTGCGACTATCTCTGTCACAAGGAGCAAAAATTATTGAATTAGCTGATTATGTCGCTGTGGTTACCGTTGCGAAATATACCCAGGAGATAGAGTCACAAATGAAGCAATATGCCGTATCAAAAATTGGTTAGTGACACCTGGTCTGGAACTGGCGGACCATAAAACGAAGGCCGTTCTTATAACTAGTCGAAAAGTTACAGAATATGTCAACATTGAAGTTACAAAATACAAATATTTGGCGCAACAGCTCTTTAAAGTGCCAGGGCCTAGCTTCTCGCAACCACTCATGTTGTGTGCGTTATATTTTTCACACGAATGGAAGGGACCTACAATTTACTGCCGTATCCGAACGGCGATTTGAGAAGCTTTTTCATGACAACAATACTCTCGGATGTTTGTCAGACGCTCGCGAGAGGTGAGACCGTGAAAAAACTTTTTGGTGTTTTTCTGGGATACGAACTTGGAACCTCATGCGCAGTGATCCGACACACCAACCACTTACGCCACGGCGCCCATGTTAAGTAGTTAAGTTAGCTTAAGATTATTTTAAGGTAGTTTATAAGTTTTATCAAATAGTTCACAAAAACCAGTCCATTCACTAAGTTTTTTTTCTATAGTAAACATTTTTCTTAGTTTTTAATTCATCAATTAGTTGTTATAATAAATAAATTTAGTTAGGTTACGTCGAAAGACATAGGTTAAGTGTTAAGTTTAGCTTAGATCCCTCGCATTGTTTTTGTTAGCACGTAAGGTATACTGAATTACAAAATAAAATGCATTGAAAATGAATGAAAATGAATGACATATGAAAAGTATCCAGGTCACGTTATTTCGAGAAGATCTGATATCAACTGGCCGCTACGATTGAGTGATTTAGCGTCCACAGACTTTTTTATTTGAGATTACTTGAGGTCACAATTCACAACGTGGAGAACAACGTCAGCCAGATTTATGCGGAAGAGTTATCCAGAATTGGGTCTCTTGGATTCCCTCCTGCAAACGAAGCCGTGGAGGTCATTTAAATTATGCTATTTTCAAAACACCATGGCATTGAAAGTGTGTTAATTTGTAATAAAGAGCTCGGCCATACCTCACATACAGCTTTTTTTTCATTGAATTTAAGAGATCTATATATTGACCATTATTAACAAACCCCTTAGTTTGAAACTCAAATGATACTAGGTTTTAGTACAGACACCATGGGTGGTGTCAAAACTATTCGGGAGGATTTTCTGCCGGTTTGTTTTGAGTACGTGTTGGGTTACTCTAAGTGGTGTGCGACAGCATCATTTAACTGAATTCCTAGGAAAATTTAATGGTTATGGTTGTTAGGTACTTGAACCGACAACCTGCCACTCAATAACACTATGTCACCCATACATTTATTTATGTCTTATCAATACTTTCTTCAGTGAAACTCTTTTTCAAGCATTTCCAAGCATGAGTGCATTTCAAATTTGATTTTGAGACTTGCAAACATTCAGTGCCCGACCAGCTGTATAATATCTCGGCCATTTTATTTTCGAAATACTGCTATTTCTGAATAGAAACAAACAAAAGGCACATCCAAGCTCTTACCATGCATAACGACACTTGTTTTTTTTTTCGATTTCACCCCTCAGTCAAAATTTAATAATCACAATCTGTCTTTATATAAACATTTCCTTTGTAACTCGAACGAGGAGAAAAACAGCAATCTCACCCCCTTCTGCAGAGCAGACCGAAAATGGGCACTTTAATTGATTTTGGGGTCGAAATGGCGCAGTGCACTGCGAATCGCTGGAAATTTACTCAAATTGAATATCTCTGCACTCCATTATTCGTGTTCGGGGTACTTCCGAAAAATTCGGCATTACATCTGCCAGTAGCATGGCCGATCGCCGCCGACGCACAGATGCATCGAAAGATGCACCATGAGCATTTGTGATTGATTTATTGTTCGTGTAGCCGCAGCACAGTAGTTCCTGGGTGTATTTTTGGTTTTTTGTTTAAACAATAAATATCTTGTTGGCCTCAAAAGATTCCATAAATATTGAGTTCCACAGAATTTAGACAAAGCGAAATGTTTGCATTCCATCATTGGGTTGTGGGCTCGACGAGCTCTAAAGTATTTAATCAGTTATAAAATACGATTGCCTTGATTCATTGGCATCTGCCAAATATTTCAAATTACGTATTCATTTGTGGGGTAAAAATATGTGCAGTGTTGTTCGTATCATATTCAAATCGGTACAAAATGGAGTGGAACCAATTTTGAGGCATTCAGTGTATTTTGATAAAATATTCACGTCCAAAAGTAATTAGCATACCGACTTAACTAAACATGTCCATATCGACATCATGGATGCAGTCATGGATGTGTGGACAGGTTGAGCGGTTTGCACGGAGAGAATATTAATTTAGGTGGATCGGGTGAGTGAATTGGAATTGAACAATATTTCGATGGTGGTTGTTCAATGGCCACACCTGCGGAGTAGTTGGATTTGATGTGTATTGTATTTTTGGGTTGAACAATGAAGTTGTGCAATAAAAAATCAAAACTTAATGACAAATTGAATTGATTTTCGTCATTTATAGTTTTGCGCTTATTCAAATGGGAAGGCAAAATCTATATGATGACATTTGACAGTTCTTTCAGTATATGTATGTAGATATGCAGACAGTTTATGTTCATGTTTAGAAAATAATCGGTCAGTTTCAGGTTACGTAATCTTTGGTAATTGTCTCTGATTTAAGTGGGAACACCAGAGTTTGTTCGTATTATTTCTTAATGACACTACGCACACCAAGCATTCCGATTAGCACTACTATCAGTGAGAAATAGAAAAGTGTTCGGCACTCCGGTCGGGAAGTTTTTGTATTATTCAAATTCATTTCATTTTCAATTTTATTTTGTAATGCAGTATACCTTACGTGCTAACAAAAACGCTTAAAACTAGCGTAATTAGCTTAACTATCTTATTCTAACTTACTGGCCCCATGGGGGCGCTCTAAGCTAAACATAGTTCTTAACCTATGTCTTTTGACGTAACCTAACTAAATTTATTTATTATAACTTAACTAATTAAAAACTAAGAAAAATGTTTACTGTGGAAAAAACTTAGTAAATGGACTGGTAGTATTATTCAAATATTTTAAATCAAATGTCACCAAACTCCTCATATTTTATCTGTTACAGTAATTGAAATAAGCGAGTAATGCCCGTTTCACACATATCCGGCACTGGACACACGGCGCTGTATATCCGGTTCAAAGTGTACACAATTAAATCAGAACGTTCACACATATTCGGTATCGGATACGCGGCACAAATGCCGGATAGACGGCGTTTTTTCAGCCAGACAAATTTCAGCTCTATCCGTCATCGGATGCTGGATACATCGAAGAGTACAGAACTAAATGAGAGGTTTCACACTACTCATCCGGCATCGGATATCACTTGCCTATTATGTTATTATGTTGCAAAATAATATTTATACGAGTTTTGGATGCTGTGTATCCGCTGCCGGATAAGTGTGAACGCTCTCATTGAGTTCTGTGTACTTTGAACCGTACACGCGGTGACGTGTACGTATATACGACGAATATTTGTAAAAAGTACAAAAATTCGTGTATCCGCCGCCGTGTATCCGATATCGGATATGTGGAAATGGGCCTAAAGCATTTTTGTGGAAGTTATATAACTTAAAGTGTCGTGCAGTGATTAGATCAATGAGCCCTTGCAGGCTGTTTATGGGAACAATGTTCCCTTGTTTTCAATTGTGGCATTCTGGGCACACCAATTCAAATTCGGCAGAGAGCAACTAGACGATGATCCTCACATTGGACGCTCGGTCGATGCAACTGGTGATGACATCTTCCAAAAAGTTGAAGATCTCATCATGTAGAACAATCGGTTGATTAATAAACATCTCAACTGAAAGCATCTAGCGGATGTCACATGACAGTGGGCACGAACAAGGCCAGTCGGTGTTGAGAATGAAGATCGATCCAAATAAAATTTTCCATCGCAAAGTAACATGTGATGAAACTTGGATCCAGCACTATGAACCCGAGACAAAACAACAAAGTGGCAGCGACGCGGAAATCGTATCCCCTTTCACACGACAACGCATGTGTTCAAACTTCGTTTGTGTACTGGGCGCACTTAAAATCGGTGGTTTCCAAATGATCACCCATCAACTGCACCGTAGTCCCCGTACCTACAAGGCCCCCATTGAGTAGATTCCATTTCCGAACCTGCGGAGCTCAAAGGCATGTGATTTTCAGCTAAAAGCTGCAATATTATGCCAATTGATTAATTATCAACTGTAATGTTTCCGGGGAATATGTTAGAAACACTATAACGTCCACCGAGAAAATAGCCTTGATTGTAGCACCTGCGTACTTAATACCGACAGGTAAAAGGTCAACAATGCCCTTGATAAAGAGCGCGAATATGACCAGGCTTAACGAACATCCTTGTCTTACTCCAGATTTCGTCTGAAATCACTCCGATAATGCGTCACAATTCCACACCGCTGCCCGAGCATCTTCATATAAATGTTGAAGAGTCCTGCCAAATTTAATTGACATTCCCATGTGAGCCTTCTCCGGTTAGCCATCACTACAGCACGGATGAAGAAGAACTCACGCGCGAAAAGGATTGGACACTCAAACGAAGACCATCTAAAAAACGTAAGGCCGGATCATCGCCTGAAGTTGTTCCACAACAGCAACCTAATCGCAAAGCGCAGCCGAAACCGGAAAAGCAAATGGAAAGCAAACGCGCCCCTCCACCAATAAATATCACGGGCGTTGCCGACTATAATTCTCTGAGGAAAATTCTAAAAACAACGATCGCTAGTGAATTTAAAGTAACTATGCGTGGAAAATCAAGGTTAATGACGCTGAGGGCTATCGGGCTGTATCTCAAGGGCTAAATAAGGAAAAAATTCAATGGCATACTTACGAAGACAAGTCTGAGAGACCCTTAAGGGTCGTAGCTGGAGGGCTTCATCCATCATGCGCTAAAGAAGACGTTATAGATGATTTACGCGTTAGAGGTTATAACATTCTGGACGCCGTGGACCTTTTAAAAAAAGAGAGAAAACGACCAGACCGTGGTGAAGAAACTACATTGAAACGTAAGCTTCCGCTTTTTGTGCTATCATTCCATAAAACGGAAAGCCAGCAAAAGATATTCAATATTCGTACAATCATGAGTATGGTCGTTAAAATTGAGCCGCTACGTGTCAACACGAAGTCAATCCCTCAATGCAAGCGATGCCAAGAGTTTAATCATACACAAGCGTACTGTCGGAAAGAGCCGCGCTGCGTTAAGTGCGCTGGGAAACACTCTTCCGAAAATTGCAATTTGAGCACAAATGAAAAAGCTACTTGCGTTAACTGCAAAGGTAGGCACCCAGCAAATTATCGCGGTTGCGAGGTCGCTAAGGAATTACAGATGCGACGGAAAAAATTGACAACGCCGATTGTACGGGGAACGAAATCAACCGATCGGGCTCCTACGTCGGAAGAACGTATTGCTAAGCAGACTGAGCGGTCTCGTAAGCCAGTTGTACAGATTCCTAAGCCGACTGAAAGGACGCTCGAATCAGCAGTGCAGACTCTTGAAACAGTCAATCAGCCTTCTAAGCCGGGTAAACGTACGTCAAAGTCGTCCACTAAAAAGGCTGAACGAAAAATAACCTCGGACAAGCCAGCGAACCCCGTACGTCTGACGTATTCTCAGGCTGCAGTCAAAGCAACCAAACGAAACGTCGGATCACCCTCTGATCCGTTGAATGAAATTCTAAACTGCATCTACGCTAAGTTCGAGGAACAATGTGAAATTAACAAACGGATTCTCGAACGTCTCAGTAACGTCGAAAGCTTTTGTATGGCTAACCATAAATCTAAATCTAAGTAAATATGAACTCTTTTCGTAAAATAGTAACACGGAATGCAAACGGACTCTTACAAAAATCTAACGAATTAGAAATGTTTCTAATAAGAGAAAATATCGACATATGTTTGATCTCCGAAACCCATCTAACAAGGGAATCGCAGATAAAGATAAGAGGCTACGCTGGTTATCACGCCTATCATCCTTCTGATAGAGCGCGGGGCGGTTCGTCCTTATTCATTAAAACTAACATCGAACATTCGGTCGACATAAGCATAGAGCTGGAAAAACTTCAGTTGTGCGCAGTAAGCGTTAAAAATAAGCACCTGAGTTACAATATAGCGTCTGTTTACTGTCCGCCGCGATGCCCACTAGAAAAAGACGACTACTTTCGTGTCTTCAATGCTCTTGGTTCAAATTTTCTGATTGGTGGAGATTTCAACGCGAAGCACACCTTCTGGGGTTCAAGATGTACATCTTCTAAAGGGAAAATTCTCTATGAAGTGGCAAATGAATTCGGTTGTTGTTTTTATTCGACAGGAAAACCGACCTATTGGCCAACTGACTCACAAAAAATTCCCGATCTTATCGATTTTTTTGTTACAAAAGGCATTTACGAGAAGTTTGTTACAGTCAAAGAATGTTTTGATCTCTCTTCTGACCACTCGCCGGTAATTTTATTACTTGGAGAAGCGCTGATCAAGAAAAAAGGACCTCCAAGACTCACTAGCAATAGAACAAATTGGGAGGGCTTTAGAAATGATTGCGAAACAAATATCGCCTTAAATGTATCACTTAGAACACCTTGTGAACTAGAGGACGAAATTGATCGTTTCGTGGAAGCAATTTAAAGAGCGGCATGGAGAAACACTCCTTCTAGAAGCTATAAGATCAACCGCAACGAAAAGTATCCCAGAGAAATCGTTGAACTGGTGAGAGAGAAACGAAAAGCACGAAAGAAATGGCAAAGCACTCGTGCACCGCAGCATAAAACGGTCCTTAACCGACTATGCAATCGCCTTAAAGATAGTATTCGCGAATTTAAAAGCAAAAAGATAGCGACCTATCTTGAAAATCTCTCCGGTGAAAGAGAATCAAATTATTCGCTTTGGAAAGCGCTAAAAGGCATCCGGAAACCTCAAATGCAAGCACCACCAATTCGGAAAATCGATGGAAACTGGGCCAAGAGCGACAAAGAAAAGGCAGAACTTTTTGCCTTGCACTTAGAAGAAACGTTTAAGCGGTTCGACGGCCCTTCGTTAACGCCCGACTCCCCAGTCACGACATCTGACAACTTTAAAGTAAAAAAAGTTGCATTGATTGAACTGAGGGAAGTGATTAAAAATTTAAAGACAAAAAAAGCTCCGGGTTACGACTTGTTAACGGCGCAGGTTGTCAAGGAATTGCCGAATATAGCTATTATCAAACTGCTCTATTTGATCAACGCTTCGTTCAGATTGCTTTATGTTCCGAGGCAATGGAAAGTCGCCGAGATTATAATGGTCCCGAAACCAGGCAAACCGCTAAATGAGAAGAAATCATATCGGCCTATTTCCCTATTGCCGGTTATCTCAAAAATATTCGAAAAACTTCTTTCCAAACGTCTCATTCCTGACCATCAGTTTGGATTTAGAATTAAACATTCTACAATTGACCAAGTCCACAAAATAACTAACGTGATTGAGAAAGCTCTGGAAGAAAAAAAGATTTGTTGTGGTGTATTTCTTGACGTCTCACAAGCTTTCGATAAGGTTTGGCACGAAGGCTTGGAATATAAATTGCAACGACTACTGCCACGGCAACTCTTTTTAATCTTACGATCGTACCTCACCGAGAGACTCTTTCGTGTTAAGCACGGAAACGATTACTCTGACTTCAAGGAGATTGCAGCCGGAGTCCCGCAAGGAAGTGTCCTTGGACCACTTCTATATGTACTCTACACGCGTGACATCCCGCAAGAAAGAAACTGTGTCGTCGCCACATTTGCGGACGATACGGCGATATTGACAACGGGAGATACCATTGAAGCAGCAACCTGAAAGCTTCAACATGCTATTAATAAAGTCCACGCTTGGGCGAATTCTTGGCGTATTTTGCTGAACGAAAGCAAATCTACTCACGTCAACTTTACGTACAAAAAAGTGGATAGATTGCCTGTATATCTAAACTCGGCTCAAATACCGTACGCGAACGAAGCAAAATATCTAGGAATGACTCTAGATGTCAAGCTCAAATGGAAATCGCACGTGAAAAAGAAACGCGACGAACTTCAAAACAAATACCGACAAATGTACTGGCTACTCGGAAAACATTCGAAGTTAAGCCTACATAACAAACTGCTTATCTATAAGCAAGTGCTAAAGCCAGTGTGGACGTATGGTATACAACTATGGGGTTGTACCAAGAAAAGCAATAGAAACATCATACAAACTTTCGAAAATAAAGTTTTTAGAACGATCGTTAACGCACCGTGGTATGTACGTAACGAAGATATTCATCGGGATCTGGGAATTCCCAGCGTCGTCGAAGAGATAACAAAATTTGCGCGTAAACACAAAGATCGTGTTCACGGCCATTGTTACCGTACTATCACTCAACTACTTGACTCGAACAATTCAATTCGTCGTCTTCAAAGGACAAAACCTTTTGACCTCGCGTCATAGCATACGAAGGTCGTGAAAAAGGCAGGAACTTTCGTTGGAATTTAACCTGTCTAAAGTGCTACATTTATTTTTAATCACATACGATCATCTTTTTCCAGAATAACGATTTTCGTAAGCGAAAATAAAACTACTGGATAAGCACTGGCTTAGTTGTAGTATTACGCATGCCACTACAAAACATTTCAGACCCATAAGTTTTACGTCGTTCATTCTATAAAAAAAAATTTGAAAAACTTATAGAAATGTTGTATTACTAGCAACAGGAAAATTGCGCTCAACCATTAGTGAACTATTAGAAAAGTCCTTGAAAACACTCACTGACTGAGCTAAGGAATGTTGTCTAGGAATCAACCCAAAAAAAGACAGGGTTAAAGCTTTTCACCAATAAAAGGGAAATCCCGGCCTTCGAACTACCTTTCATTGAAAAAACATCGCTCAAGATCTCAGACAGGGTGAAATTTCTAATCCTGGATAAGAAACTAAATTGGAAACTTAACATTGAGGAAAGAGTAAAAAAAAAAAGACCTCAATTGATTTCTACAGTGCAACCGCATCTTCGGTAGAAATTGGGATCAAAGCCCAAAAATCATCCTTTTAATGTACACAGCGATAAGTGCAACGGCTGAAAACCAAATCCAACCGGACATGCTCAGATCCTAAGTAAATTCGCAGCAACGAATGTCAGTAGCGACTATCTGCTACATTACCTTGATTTCATTAAACACTTCTCCTGTATCTTTCCAAGCAGAGAAGAATGGGATACAGGATAAGTACTAGAAACCAAAACTTTCCACCTATGCAGGTGGTTCGGAAATAGACATACATATGTAGGCATAGGCGCGGACGCCTACTCAGAAATGCTTAATATTCGCAGCTCGATCAGACTCCCTGACCACAGCATTGTTTTCCAAACTGAGGTTCTATAGAAATAAAATCGAAACTTGTTAAGAGCTGTCGCGAAGAGCTCAAGGTTCTTGGCTCGTAGCACAACGTAAAACTCTGCCGGGTCCCCGCCCACAAGGGTGTCGCGGGTAACGAAATAGCGGACGATTTGACAAAGCAGTCAGGACTTCACTTTAGAGGAAAAGTAGACAGTTTCTAAAGGATGTAAACACCAGATGGGTACTACTTCCCACCTGTGAAATATCTCGTATATTGTGGCCAAAGTACGATAAAAACAGAACCAAAAAACTGCTGCAAAAAGAGAGAGGGGTCCCTCTTTTTACTAATAAACGTACTTACTGGTCGCAATCTACTAAAAAGTCTACACTTTAAAAATAAAACTAACTGATGACGATATGTACAGAGAGTGCAGCGACAAAGAAGTTCATGAAGACACGCCCCACTTCCTGTGTCACTGCCCGAGCCTCAGTCACCTAAGAAACAGAATACTAGGAAGATACGAGTACTACTTCCTACCTCGAATTAAAGAGCTATCTGATGTTTCACTCTCTAATCTTTACAGGTTTTCGAGGGCATCGGGCTGGCTAAGAGCGCCCAACAAGGATCCACAAGTGTAAGAAGGAACAAACTCCAGATCAAGATCAATGGAACAAAACCTCAATGGGCATCACAATGGGTCTACATAGACCTGAGTGTGATGAAGAAGAATTAACTTCTTCATAAACACGCACTGACCTAACACATTTCGGTCCAAAGTGTGAAATGCCGCCTTTAAGTCGACACAGAACGCGTACAACATTTTACCTTTGACGAGGAAGGAGTCTACAATGGCGAACCCCACATGCGGATCAGTAGAAATGCGGTGAAGTGGGAGGGTTGTGATCCCTTGTTTTCGGATCATGGCCTCGCTGATAAAAGGAAGAAGAAGAAGAAGAGGAAGGAGTCTACAATGATTCTTAAGACGAACATACGTATATGGTCCACTTTTCAATATTCGGCTCTAAATCCGGCTCGGTATAAATACCTGGTATATGCAATATGTGAGTATGTAGATTGGAATGTTTTCAAAGCCATTTTGTCGCAAGAAATCTTGAACAGAATAAAATTGATTTACCATATCGGCCAGTTAATGATCAAAACCTTTGAGGTTAAATATGGCCCCAATTGGGTACTTAGAGGTGAGAAATCCTTAGCAAAGATATATTTTTACTGTCATCTCTGTCGATGGGCCTCAGTGTTTTATAAATAAAGAACAACTACACAAATGATACAAATATAAACGCGTTTTCCACGTTATTTCAATTCAGAATGAAATTAAAAGCAAAAAAAACACTTGTTACTCAAAATTTCAACATAGCCTTGCATACAATGTCGCTATTGACGCAAATGAAACAAAGTAAAATCAACAAATATCGTACAATTAAAACGAAATAAACCTGTTGGAATAGTGCTCCATGTACAAAAGAGCAATAACCAAATAAAACCCCGAAAACATGTATCATTACCACTTTCATTGAAATTAAACTGAAATATTTATACAAAAAAAAAACATTGTTTCGTACAAAAACAATACCTACAGATCCACTATAAATAGCGCACAGATTTTTAAAACAAAAAAAAAAAAAAAGAATTACCATCTGAGAAGAAGCATTTCTCATTTTTATCCAAAGTGATGAGATATTTATTTAGGAATCGAATTTATTTCTCTTTTTCTTTTTTTTATAATTTATTATACGCAAATACCATACGTTGTAAGGGCAGGACATGCCTCATGTGGCGAGTGCTGGCCTTTTTGACTTTCCATCTCTTCAACAACAGCCACAAGGATAGATAAGTGCGCAAGAAATACAGAAAAAAAAAACTAGAATAATGTTCAACACATCTGCTACTGAAACGACCATCGGAAAATATCTGCAACTGACGTGAAATTAATGAAATAGAAATGATATCTGTTAATGTGTCATTGCTGCAGCACTGAGTGATTTTTTAATTGCAAATTGGAGGCTGTCAATGCGTTGTAAAAATTTCCAAAGTGACATTAAAGTGAAACAGCATATTGAGCTGTCTGAAGAGAAAATTCATATGCAGAGGGGGATTAATGGTGTTAAAGGATTTTCTCTTTTAGTATCTCAATGATTTATTTTCGCTGCATAATGATGGAATGGAATTATATATCTGGTGTACCAAGTACGAACAGATGCCCTTAATTTATCGCGATGATGACGAAGCTCGCAATCGCAACCGCCACAGGAATAAAAAAAAAAAAAAAAAATCATTTGAATCATCATTCCCAGCGATTAAATAGATACAAACAAATGTACATATTTGTTGCCGTTCACAAACGGCGAAAATTACAGTATTTATTTATTTATATTGGTGAGCCCCACTTACTAATGATGGCAATCAAGTAGACAAAATGGAATGCGGATTGAATATATCTGGCAGAACGATCCACGCCGCAGTAATTATTCGACAGTTTGTTTATTTTTCATTAAATCAATCATCTTTTAGGGTCTCACTTAGACTGCTAATGGCATGATTTTCGAGAATGGTGATTTATAAAATGTTTAAATACTCGCAGTAGACAGTCCGAGAGCAGTCCGTATTTGATTACTGTAAAAACAATTTGAAAATATCTATGCAAAGCAAAGTAAGGAGGAATCGCATTTAAAGTACGTTTTGCGATGGGAATTTGGAAAGGGGATCCGAGAAATTCTTAAAACGTGAACCTATCAGGGTTAGAAAAAAAAGCCCAAGGATAGGCCTGTCTTACAAATTTCACAGTTTTTCTCTCATTTATACTTATCTTTGACATGACTTGTAGTTCCGTGTTAACCAGATAAAGCAAACCGATATAGCAATATTTTCATAACTATCAAACTATCCATATTTGTTTTTAAGTATCGATAGTTATAAATACAAATCAATTATTTAAATATAATGTACGTAAAATCGCAACGAAATTCTTAGTACCAGAAAATGTTGCAGATGTGTGTGCATCTATCACCCTGGAAGCTCCGACATTTTTACAAAGACAGTCTCCGATAAGTAAACGAAAAGCCTGGTTCGATGCAGGTTGTATGAAAGCAAAAAGGAAATCTTTTGCGTATCTCAAGCCGGGGAAAAGTTTAAGCTCTGAGTTTATAAAAAAGCTACACCAAGACAAACCTACAAAAATCGATGCAGACAAAAGCGTATTCATCACATCCATGACCTTACAAATTAGCTCATGACAACAAATGATCCCAAAACGTACTAGAGAGTAATAAGGAGGCTAAAGGTGTTAGATGTATCAAAAGTTTAAATTTAGATGTTAATGCTTTAGCAGAACACTTCAAAAATCTGATGAATGTAAATAACTTCGCAACTATGCACCGGTATGCTTTGTCATGGACATCAGCAGAGTCAATGGATCAAGAATCAATGGATGCCGTGACGCAAGTGATTAGTGTGTCGGATCACTGCACGTGAGGTTTCATGTTCGAGTCCCGGAAAACACCAACAAATTTTTTCACGGTCCCTCCTCTTGTAAACGTCTGGCAAATATCCGAGAGTATTTTTGTCACGAGAATGCTTCTCAAAACCAAATCGCCCTTCGGATACGGCACTAAACTGTAAAAACATAACGCACACAACACAACGGGTTGTGAGGAGCTACGAGGGCAAGGTGAAATGTTCTCGGCCTGACGCAGAGCGTTCCAATCAGCAAAAATGTATGTTTCCTACCTGGGTGCACTTCTCATTAGTTCGTATGACAAGTTCATACGAGACTGTGTGTATATCGGATGAGAGGGTACGAAACATCTTGCACAAGAACTTAGGGATGCGAAAGCTCTGCGCAAGATGGGTGCCGCATTTGCTTAATGCCGATCAAAAGCAAATGCGCAAACGATTTTCGCGGCAATCTTTGGACCGATTCAATAGGGATCCGACCGATTTTGTGCGCCGATTTGTCACCATGGATGAGACATGGGTCCATCACTACACGCCAGAAATGAAACAGCAGTCGAAGCAGTGGGTGGAAGCCGGTGGTTCAGCGCCAAAGAAAGCGAAGTCGATCGCATCTGCCGGAAAGGTCATGGCCAGTGTGTTTTGGGATGCGAAAGAGATCCTGTAAATTGATTACCTGGAGAAAGGCAGAACAATTGCAGGCGAATATTACTCCAACCTTCTTGACCAGCTGGATGCCAAAGTTCGCGAGAAGAGGCCTGGCTTGAAGAAGAAAAAATCATCTTTCACCAGGACAATGCACCTGTACACAAGTGTGCGTTGGCGATGGGAAAACTGCGGGATTTGGGGTACGATTTGCTCGGCCATCCCCCCTATTCAGCTGATTTGGCACCCTCAGACTTCCATCTGTTCCCAAACTTGAAGAAATTTCTTTCTGGGAAGCGCTTCGCATTCAATGCAGAAGTTGAGAGGGCCGTAGATGAATATTTTTACAACCTTCCAGACTCTCACTTCCGAGAAGGAATACTGATGTTGGAGAAACGCTGGACTAAGTGTGTTGAAGACAAGGGAGATTATGTAGAAAAATAAAATCATTTTTTTAACTGAAAATCGCAGCCTTTCATTGTCAGGCCGAGAACTTTTCATCTTGCCCTCGTAGGCCCAGACACTTGAAGAGCTGTTGCGCGAAATATAATATTTATTTTTTTAATGGATCAAGAAATCTCGTTTGCGGAAGTACAAAAGGCAATCGTTGGAAGCAAAAACAACAAAGCACCAGGAGAGGACAGGATCTCCTTGGAGTTTTTTTTTTTTCAACGAGTTTTATATACCTGGCTACGGAATGTTTCAACATGATTTATAACGCGGGTACGGTTCCGGAAAGCTTCAAGAAGAATATAATATTGCCCCTATTTAAATAGGGAGATGCTAAAACCCAGGGTAACTACAGGGGTATTTCCTTCATGAACACTGTTTTGAAATTGTTTATGAGTGTTTTGCTGCAACCCAACCACATGGGTAGAATCAAGAGGAACTTTGAGTAAATTTCGCTTGACAACATATTTGTATTGACTAACTTAGCAAAATTGTATCTCAGCAAGGGGAAAAATCGGTATGCCATATTTGTCGATTTCGTGCAGCGATTTTTTAAAATCTGAATTTACTGGGTATACCGTCGAAAATGCTAAGGAAAATATAAAGTCTTTACAACGATAATCAGAAGGCAGCTTGGGACGGTGTCACGCTATCTGAATGGTTTTCCACAAGTACAGGAGTCAAACAAGGCTACATCTTAAGTCCGCTATTGTTTAGTTTATATTAAGATGATCTAGCTTCCTACTTCCCAGGTGGAATTGAGTTGGAGGGCTATATCATCAAAGTACACTTCTATGCTGTTGAAATCGTCTTTCTCGCAGAATCGCCAAATATGTTGCAGCTTATGAGTAACAAACTGGAGGAGTATTGTAAGATATTGAACCTCACTGTAAACACCGCTAAATCGTAAGCCTTGATATTTCGAAACAATTTAAGAAGAGACGCCAGAGAGTAGAAATGGTCGTTTGCTCATGAGCAGCTGGAAGTAGTCAAGGAATATCGCTACCTCAAGGTAACACTTACACCAAGACTATTGTACACATTTTACCTAAAGGAGCCACAAGCAGCAATTGGAAAAGGGTTCCACATGGATCTACTTTAGGTACTTTACTGTTCTCCCCCTTCATTGATGACCCACACAATGCATGCTCAAATACTTTTATGCGCTTCTGTATACACAGGTGATGCTTGATTATGTAATATAATTTGTCTAGGCCAATCGGCCTCATCATTGAGGACTGCACGGGCAAATAAAAATTGAAAAACCATAAGTAATTGGGCTAATTTGAATAAACTTTACCTTAACCGAAAGAAATCTAAAACTCTAGTAATATCTAACGAACATGCCATTCAACAGTGACGATAACAGTCCAGATTCCCGTCAACCCGATCAGAATGAAATGAGGATAGCGATATCTAAATTTAAATCCAACAAAGCTGCTGGAGCCAACGATCTTGCCGACGAACTTTTCAATGCAGGAGATAAAAAAAAAATTTAAAATTTTCTCGGACGAAAGTATGTCCGATGAATGGAATCTCAGTGTGTCGTGTGCCCGAACTACAGAGATATAAGTCTTCTCAATAACGCATATACATAAGTTCCTAACTGACCTATTATGTGAACGCCTAAAACCGATCGTCAACAACCTGAAAGGTCCATTGACCAAATCGATTTCAAAGTTACCTAAGATAGTCTGCATAGAGACGAGTTATAGAGAGTCATATCTAGTCTCGGCATCTCTGTCAAGCTTGTCTGTTTGTGCAGGATGACGTTGAAGAACCCTCGTTTTTGACAGAGCACCGCGATAGAAAGATATAATATTTGATGTACTAAAGGACTTTGACTTCAGATACGGCACTAAACTGTAGGTCCCTTCCATTCCTGTGAAAAATATAACACACACAACATGAGTGGTTGCGAGAAGCTAGACTCTGGCACTTAAAGAGCTGTTACGCCAAATATTTATTTTTTTAAAGGACTATGGTGAGTTCCACAAATGACACCAGTGGGGAGATCAAACGAAGAATTTCTCTTGTCAACAGCTGTTTCTATGAGCTAAGAAACTTATTGAGTAACAAAGCCTTATATCCAACCACTAATGTAACTCTATATAAGACACTAACCATCCCAGTCCGGTTGTATTGAGCAGAGGCATGGACTTTGTCAAAATCGGATGAGGATGCCCTTGGTTACTTAGAGAGAAAAATTCTTCGAGTGATCTTTCCTGTCTGCATAGAAGGCGAGTGGAGAAAAAGGTACAATGCCGAACTAGACAGCCTATACAAGAACATCCAGAAGAGTTCACAAATAGCGACTAAGATGACTGGGTCATGCAGAGCGGATGGGGCCAAAAGTTCCAGCTCAGAAAGTGTTCGAATCCACCCCGCATGGACGGCGACCTCGCGGTAGGTGGCGCAAACTGGAGGCAGCTGGCTCGTAACCGGGCTGGCTGGAGAAGTTTGTTGGTTGAGACGCAGATCCACCCCGGACTGTAGAGCCACCTATATAAGTAAGTAACAAAAATAATAAAAATAGAATCTAATTTTTTTAATTAAAAAAAAAATGCATATCTAAATCAAATTGAATCATTACTCTTGTGCCACATTGTACGAAAGTTTAAAAAAGTCTTGATTTCTCCAGCTGAACAGTGCTACGAAAGAATGAAGCAACAGAGACTGTTATATGTATTACTCGTAATCCTTGTAAGTAGCTCCTTTCATAAAAGAAATTTCAAAGTACCATCCTCCAATGTACCACATTAGTCTATTCCAATTAAATCAAATACATTGTAGTGTGATCATTGCCATTGCCACACTGGAGGCTATTGAGCCAGTCGACTCCGTACTTTAGAGACTAGGATCACCAAAGAAACCAAACTGACTGTGCAAAAGATTCAAATCACCTACGGTTTGGGGAATACAATAACCAAGTTACACGGATGATGGTGGCTAGCTAGACCAATAAATGCTTTAGCTAGGAAGATGATGCGGATTGTTCCAATGATTATGAAAATATTCCAACACCCTGCTGAGAAAGACTGACGCCATATCTTATATATTAACACGTGAACACGAGATTTATCGTGCGTTTTTTTAGTATTCATTATAAAAGGAGGGGAATGAAACTAATATCATTCGAAAGGTACTCTGCCATAGATGTGGAGAAGGCATTCGAAAGGGCCTGCCCACTAAGAAAGAAGTCCAAGAGGTCCCAACCTCCTTGGTGGAGCAAGGAAATTAACTCCAAGAAAAAACAGGTTAGGCATTTCTACAACAGGGCCAAAGAAATAGGGGACGGTACCACATGAGATGAATATATGGACCGCAAGCGGGAGCTTAAGTACTTAATCAGGCAATCAAAAAGAAAGTCGTGGAAGGAAATTTGTCAGTCCATTGCGGATACTAATGAAGCTTTCAGACTTCGCAAGATGCTAGCCAAAGACACTTCCGTCCCAAGCTTCATCAAAAAATCTGACGGCTCGTGGGCAGAAAGTAGCGAAGAAGTTTAAGAAACGTTAATTGAAGCTCACTTCCCAGGAAGTAGATCGCCAATGTATTCTACTACTAATAGCTACTCGTATAATGGTAGGTCAATAGGGGCCGACGTAGAGAATCTCATTACATGGAAGAATATGCGATGGGCTATTATGTCATTCGCACCATTCAAAGCACCAGGCCCTGATGGAATTTTGCCAGCTATGCTGCAAAAAGCTCCAGCCAAGGTCAGAAGCAGGCTTAGGGAAATGTTTAAACATTGTTTAAGGTCATGTTACGTACCAGTGGCATGGAGGGAAGTGCGAGTTATATTCATACCTAAAGCAGGTAAACCAAGCCACACTTCAGCGAAAGACTACAGACCCATAAGTCTCTCGTCATTCCTCCTTAAGACACTTGATATTCACATCAGAGGTAAGTGTTGCAACGGGATTCTATGCAAAGCTCAGCATGCATATTTGAAGGGGAAATCGGTGGAAACAGCTTTACACGACGTAGTAGTGAAGATAGAAACTAGCCTTCACCATAAGGAATTTGCACTAGCAGCCTTCCTAGATATAGAAAGTGCGTTCAATATGAATGTCGAGCATAGCATTACCAATTGGCTCTGCAGTATGCTCGACACTAGAAACATTAACTCCACTATCGGAAACAGTTTAATAAGAAAATCCGTTACCAGGGGGACTCCCCAGGGAGGTGTTATCTCACCCCTCCTCTGGGTTCTAGTCATCGATGGGATACTTAAAGAACTAAGCAGCACAGCGTCACTGCTTACGCGGACAACGTGGTGATTTTAGTTCAGGGCAAGTTCCTTGACACATTAAGTGAAATTATGGAATCAGCTCTTAATAGTCTTGAAAAATGGGCTAGGGGGTGTGGACTACACGTCAACGCGGATATAACCGAATTGGTACTTTTCAGTAAAAAATACAAGATACCACCCTTCAAACTGCCTAAGCTAGCACGGGTGGAGCTTTCCCTTTCGGATCGCGCTAGATATCTAGGGATAATCCTGGATAGGAAACTAAATTGGAAACTTAACATACAGGAAAGAGTCCGCAAAGTTTATAATGCTCTTTCATCTGTAAGTGGACCCCGGGGAAAAAATGGGGCCTGAAGCCCGCAATGATGCACTGGCTATACATCATGATAGTCAGACCCATCCTTACGTATGTGGCTCTTGTGTGGTGGAAGGCAACGCATACGAAAAACACACGGGATATGTTGGCCATGGTACAAAGAACAGCTTGCATTGCCATCACAGGTGCTCTACGCACAACACCTACGGCTGCACTCGAGATCTTCCTGTATCTTTTACCATTAGACCTACAAATTAAATTTCAAGCGGGCAACAGTGCCCTTCGGCTCACAAACGTTGGTCTCTTCAGGACTAATAACATAGGACACAGCTCCATTCTCAAGGAATCTTCTCCCGAATCCCTGACGAATCGGACGATATATTTGGCACCTTAAACTTCGACACACCATACGAAGTACCGTATCCAATTAGAGAGGACTGGCGAAGGAAGACAGTCTCTGTCCATAACGAGATAGCAATATACACAAATGGTTCTAAGACCAGTGAGGGCAGGGGGTCAGGCATTTACTCGAGAGATACGAACCTACAGGTGGCCCTGAGACTTCCGGACACATGCAGTGTGTTCAAAGCAGAGGCTCTAGCTGTACTTAAAGCTGCGGAATTACTTGAGATGGGATCAATATCCGATAAGAATATCGCCTTCTACATTGACAGTCAGGCTGCGCTAAAGGCGCTAGAGTCTTACGTCATCAAATCTGGAATTGCCGTACAATGCTTAGGGCATTATGTACGCAGAACCGAGTCAGATTATGTTGGGTACCTGGACACTGCGATATTGAAGGCAACGAGCAAGCCGACGCGCTGGCTAAAAGAGGAGCGGGGCTCCCACGTATCGATATAATTGGTAGTATTAAGCCACCAGGGTGCGTGGCTAAGGGAATTATTCGGTATAAAATCATTGACACGGCTAATCTATGATGGTCAAACTTAGATGGTCACATGGTATCTAAGGCCTTGTGGCCTGTGTTAGATCGCAGAAAATCTGGGGAGATAATCAAGTTAGATAGATCGAGGCTAAGAACAGTGATAGGAATACTCTCTGGCCACTGTCTCCTAAGGAGGCATGCTATGAGACTAGGGTTATCCGATACGGATGTTTGTAGGTACTGCGACGACCTACATGTCTCAGAGGATATAACTCATATACTCTGTGAATGTCAAGGAATTGCCAGGACAAGGCTAAAGCACCTTGGTAGATACTTCTTCGATAACCTTCAAGAGGTGAGGCCCCTAAACCATAACAAGGAACTTTTCAGATTCTGTAGGGAGATTAATTGCTTGGAGGAATGGGTTTAGGTCTTCTGCCGTGAAGGTTCCCTAGGGATCGCGATGGGCCCACTTTGGTGCCTAGTATTTTATGATAACCTCATAACCCTACCTAACCTAACCTAGATGTGCAGAAAAAAAAAATAGGCTGTTTGTTTTTTCCCCTCGGTCGAAATTCGACCATACTCGATACTAGTAGTGATTTAAGCTTCCCACATCTTTCAACCGCTGCAGTAAATATAACAATAAATTACTCTTTCGACTCTATAAAGTCACCAAAAGTAAACGACCGTCTACGCCCATTCTTGAAATATTAAACACCAGCCAAGGCCGGAAATTAAGAACTAAATTAATCAATCATTATAAAAATACAATAAGCATTTAAAAACTAATAAATCTCATTCGTACACCATACGCTGACGGGACGAGTCCGACCGACAACCGGCAAAAATACATCACTCCAAAAAAATAGGTCCGTATGTAAATAACAGGCGAAACGAACCAAAGTTGCGGGTGTAACGTACTCAACAAGTGAGTCATTCATTCCACCATTCTCAATTCAAAAGGCCAGTGGCAAAAGCAAAAGCCGGCAGAGCGAAAAGAAGAATAACAAGAGCAAAGGCAAAAAAAAAAAAAAAAAAAAAAAAGCCGACAAGATTCCGTCATCGCTCCCCTCCTCGAAAAATGATTACGCATAGATACGATCTAGAGCATATTTAAAATACAATCTCCTATGCTACTACTACAGAACGCTGGATGGATGACGATAAGTACTGGGAATGGGCCGGGCCGGGTTCGTTTTGCGAAATTCTCTCATTCACAACACAGAGTTCCTGTTCCATTGTGAATAAATGTCATCCGCTGTTTTTCTGAACTCAAATAATCAGATAAATATGTATCTATAGGTGCATTCCATTCCATGAATCTGCAGCAGCAGAAGAACTGTAGAACTCTCACTTGTTTAGCTTACTGCACATGGCATAGATGGACTTTTTTTTTTAGCTAGATACCTACTTTTTTTTAAAACAATTTCATTAAAAATAGTGCTGGTGGAATTTGATTCATTCGAATAGATACATATAGATACATACGAATAGTAGTGGGACTGTATGGGGAAGGGCCGCGTCCATTTCCATTTCCATCATTGAAACAATCATGTGATTCTCATTGTAAATGACAAGTAACTGGGGTGCTACAGTTGGTGGTGTCTTTGTCACAGTTTCATGTTGCATTCGTGTTAAACACAGGCTGCTATGAATATGGCAGGCTATTTCAGATACAATAAGCTGTCGTTTACAAAGAGGATGGCGGCAGTTAAAAAAACAACTGAGAAAAAAAAATTAACGACGGCAACAAAATGATGTCGCAAAACAACGGTAATGGACTTTCTAAAGGTAAAGGAAAATGAGAACAAAAGAGTCTGTTTCTGTAAAACTAGAGCAAGTTAAAATGAGTGTAAATCTTTGGAAACTCAACAATAGAGCGGGTGTTCTTAATTGATATGGATTTGAAACATTTCACTTACCGTTACGGGATACATCTAACTCAACTAAATTTTCAAAATTTTGAATATCTGGTGGCAGTCTGTTGATTTCATTGTCACTTAAGCCCAACTTTCTCAATCGATGCAACCTGAAGAAGTTCTGGAAGAAAAATAAAAAGAAATTAATTATATATTACGTAGGTACTTGACGTAAGACACAGAAGTATTATGTATGTAAGTTTGACATTTTTGTAAGATGTACTAAGTATTACGTCATAAGCTATGACGCAACCCATTACGATTCACTATAGTTAATAGGCGTGTTCAAACATCATCTTTGCTTGAGACATTACGCTTCAAGACATATGAGTGTGCCTGAAGATGGGAGACCTCGAAGACATTGTGACCTCAATGACATAGAAATGAATATGAATTGTGTGACGACTTTTGTTGTGTTAGTTGACTTTTACGAGATAATGTGCTTCGAGGAGCAATTGGTAAAGGTTTACAGATACATAGGTATACCTATGCCAAGGTAAGACAGAATTATTTCAAGAAATCCCGCAAATGCAGGAGCACGCACGAAAAAGTTTTGAGTCAAAAGACGACTCATTCAGAATATGTTTATGGTTGTGTTGGGCTAGCACATAACAGTGGTCATTTGTGTCATTCTAGGAGATCATGGTTCACGTTTCGTTTTTATTTAGACTAGTTATAAGTTCCCCAAATATATATATTCCCTCAAAAAAAAAAAGAAGAAAAATAGTTGATTGTTTCAATGAAAATGATTACTTTGCGACATGATGAGGGTGAATAGTACCACATAATGTACCCAGTTCATAGTAGCGAAGCGAAGCTGCCATTTCTTGTTTTTAAATTCTAGTGATAAAACAAAAAAAAAAATACAACTACAGCATAGCTTAACGTATCTAAATATTAGAGCATCCACCAACATATCACATTAAGACGAATACTGCAACAATATCGACAATCACGATAAGGAGTGTGCTATACTTATTTTAATTGCAATTACGGATGACAGTACTCTTAACTAAATATGTACTAAAGAACGATTTTTGGTGAACAGTGATCACAGACAGGAATTAAGTAAAAAAGGAGAGTGCTTTCTCACTAGAGAGCAAGAAAACGTAAAAATAACAACGATCTTCGTGTCTGCACGTGGAATGTTAAGTCCCTCTACAAACCACGTGCAGCTGAACAACTTACGGAGGCCCTAGACTGCTACAAAGCAGATATTACCGCCATCCAAGAAGTGCGATGGGATGTGCCAGGTAAAAGGAGGATGAACGATTGCGACAGCTAGTACGGCGATAGTTACAGACAGCGTCTATTAGGGTGTGGATTTGTTGTTAGAGCCAGACTTAGGCAAGAAGTCTTGAGTTTCCGGCATGTGAACGAACGCCTCATGATTATCCGTATCAAGGCTAAATTCGCCAACAGAGGTATTAAGGTAAGATATAATAGTCCAATAAATTCCATAGTTGCCTTCCGTCAATGCTGCATGGATTACATCGCAGATAACTACCAAGAACAATAGTGGTGACAGTCTGCACCATTGACGTACTCTACTGTGGACTTCAAAATCCTCCGAGACCTTACCATTGTGTAGGACGTGACACTTACCGCCCTCGTATGTAGCCTTGGTAATAGCTATGAGTTTTTCTGGCATGCCTCTCCTGCGGAAGGCCAACCAGATAGCATATTTATAAAAGCTCAGCCTTCTTTAAGTCGATAAACAGCAAATGTAGCGGAGACCTGTACTCAGCACATTGCTCGATTATGATCCGTAATTCAACCCATTATATACGTATATGCTAGATATACTCGTAGCCGTGCAGGGACGGGTTAAGAATATCACTGCAGCGCCCCCCAACAACTAGTGCTTGTCGTAAAAGGCGACTAAGGGGATAAATCTGATCTAGGCAATATAACACCCAAGTGAGCCTAGCGACACATATACTACCTTAAAAACCCTCCCACAAGTGTGCATGCGAGTCCGTGGGTTGACACAACTGGAGATCACCGGTGCCATAAAAGATAGATCAAACAATACTAAAACAGGAGCATGCAGGTGTCAAACAAAAAACACTATCGCAATATGGTAATATTGCAAAACTGTATCATTATGGTAACACTTGCTAAAAGGAAAGGCACTACCCCGCCAGGCACTACCACTGCTGTACATGGTACTGATCCTGGACCGAGCAGAATTGTTCGGGTCAGAGCTATACGGATTCCGGGCAAAATAATGAAACAGTTTGGAAGGAATTTGAGGGTCGCGAGTTGGAACGTTGGAAGCATGACCGGTCAAAGTTACGAGATGGAAGAGATGATGAATAGAAGGCGGGTGGATGTCTTGTGTGTCCAAGACACGAAATGGAAAAACACCGGAAATCGGGCGCGTTTCTTCGACGTTAGGACAAAAGATTACAAGATGTTCTACTACGGAACGGAAAAGGCTAGGAACGGAATCGGTATTATCCTTGCGGCAGACCCTACTTGGTAACGTCTTGAGCATTTCGAAGTCCAGCGACCGTTTGTTGTCTCTCAAACTATTAATACAAGGAAAGGTGTGGAATATTGCCAGTGCATATGCTCCCCAACATAGGTGCAATCAGATAGATAAAGATGCATTTTGGGTAGATTTCCACAATCTCCGTAAAAACATCCCAAAGGAAGAGTTTCTGTTTGTTGGAGGATATTTCAATGGACATCTCGGGAAGTCAAACGAAGACTATGAAGACTGCCATGGAGGACTAGGATATGGCACCAGGAACCTTCCTGGTGAAGACATCCTAAGCATGTGCAAATCACATGGTCTTAGCGTGTTAAATACCATGTTGATCAAACAAAGCCGACACCTGATCACTTACAGCAGTGGTGTAGATGAAACCCAGATTGACTACCATTTGATAGCCAGTTTCATGAAGGCTCGGGTAAAAGATTGCAAAGTGATCCTGGGAGAGGCAATCGCTCGGCAACACCGTCTCCTGCTAATATTAATTTTTATGAAAAGACCGAAGAAAAGCAAACAAACAAGGGTCTCTGAGAAAATCAAGTGGTACAATCAGGACAAAGAAAAAGGCGAGGCTTTTGTTTTCGTAATGAAAAATTACCTCTCTCACACCATCAACGGAGCTGAGGATGAAGAGTGCAGAGCACAAAATATGTGGGATTCCCTAAAGCGAACTTGCTTAAAGAAGGCCAAATCACTGCTAGGAGCTTCAAAAGGCCACCATCAACACGCCAAAGAAACATGGTGGTGGAGTGATGAAGCTAAGAAGGTGATAAAGCTTTCAAAGCTTGGTCAAAGTGCCCCTCTAATAATAGTGACGAAAAAGCTCGCCTCGAAATGGAATACAGATGTTGCAAGAAAACAGCGAAGAAGAAGTGCGCCCAGCTTCAAGCAGAGAGTACGGGGGGCCTGTATCGGGCGCTGGAGAAAATATCTTCCCCGGTTGCTGATGGAAACCAGGCTATCCAGGAGCTGCGAAGACACAATATAAACAAGAGCGCCACTATCTGCCGCGCAAAGAAGGAAGAATGCTCAGGAGATTCGTTCGCCAAAGTTCATTAGCAATGCTCATGGCCAGCTTCTTGCGGATGACGACAAAATTCTGCAGAGGTGGCGGCAGTATTGTAAAGATCTTTTGAATGAACAGTTTCCCCGACTATACTTTCCAAGATCCACCCCTAACTGTGAACAAATACCCGACATAACAGTCGAAGAAGTTAGTGAGGCGGTCAAATACTCCAAAAAACGAAAAGCGGTTGGGCCAGACGAGATGCCCTCTGAGTTCTGGAAAAAGATGGGAGACATCGGGTTCAGATGACTCAGAATTCTTATCTCCAAATTTGTGAGAGGTGACCCAATGCCGAATCAATGGAGAGAAATTTACCTTCTAAACACAAATATTTGGCGCAACAGCTCTTTAAAATGCCAGGGCCTAGCTTCTCGCAACCACTCATGTTGGGTACGTTATATTTTTCACACGAATGGAACACAGTTTAATGCCGAATCCGAACGGCGATTTGATAAGCTTTTTCGTGACAACAATACTCTCGGATGTTTGTCAGACGCTCGCGAGAGGTGGGACCGTTAAAAAACTTGTTGGTTTTTTCTTGGATTCGAGCTTGGAACCTCATGCGTAGTGATCCGACACACTAACCACTTACGCCACGGCGCCCACCCACAAAGTTACCTTTTCCCTGTAAACAAAGGGAAGGGTGATACGCGAAACTGTGATAACTACCGTTCGATCAAGCTGATGTCACACACCATGAAGATCGTTGAGCGGGAATTAGGTGGCCGACTGCGAAAAATAATACGGCTATCTGATGATCAGTGCGGGTCTCGGGTAAATCAACCACAAATGCAATCCAAAGTATAAGGATCATAATGGAAAAACATCGTGATTCCTTAAGGGATTTGCATATTGTATTGGTTGACTTTGAAAAGGCATTCGACAGACAAATTCGAGATCTGATATGGGTGGCGCTAAGACATCAAGGGGTTCTAGAAACCTATGTACAGATGACCATGGACATTTACGATGGAGCAAAGACAAGAGTAAGATGCCCCGCTGGAGTAACCGAAGAGTTCCCAATCAAAGTCGGGGTGCACCAGGGAAGCGTTTTAAGTCCTTTGCTCTTTATTACAGTCTGTGATTACCTGCTTGAAGGTAAAGTGATGGACCCCAAGGTACATCAGTTATTCTTTGCTGACGATGGAGCCATCATAAGTGAGGATCCTACATCCCTGCATCGAGCACTTGATGTTTGGGTGGACGCTCTGGAGGGAAATGGGTATCGCATTAGTTGAAAAAAGGCAGAGTACTTGTGCTGCCCGTTCTCTGATCCACTCAGGCCTATTCCAGACATTTATTTGAATGGAACAGTGCTTCCCAAGTGCGAAAAGTTCAAATATCTGGGATCTATGATCAATAGCAAAGCAACTTGTGATGACGACATAAATCATCGCGTAAGCGTAGGGTGGATGAAGTGGCGAGAAAATTCCGCTATCTTCTGTGACAGAAAAATGTCCACTAAGTTGAAAGGAAGGCTCTACACCGCAGTTGTGCGTCCAGCGCTCACATACGGTTCACAATGTTGGACGATGTACAAAACGTATGAGAGTAAATTAACGGCAGCTGAGATGAAGATGCTTCGCATGACAGCAGGAGTGACAAAGCTTGATCGAATAAGAAGTTCGAAGATCCGTGGAAGCTTTCACATTAAGGAAACCATCGTACAAAAAATAGAGCGCAACCGGCTCAGCTGGTATTGCCACGTTCAAAGAAGAGATCATTTGAACGCTGTTAAAAAGGCAATATCAAATCAAGTTCCAAAGACATCGCGATATAGGAAAGGCAGGCCTATAAACGCCTGGATCAAACAAATGCGACGACATCGGCATTTCACTGGCCTCAGTAACCCAGTGACCCAAAATCGGCAGGCCTGCCGATATTTTCTGAGGTCAAATAGACGAACCCCACAGACGGATCAGTAGAAATGAAGTGAAGTGGAAGGGTTATGATCCCTTATTTTCGGATCATAGCCTCGCTGATAAAAGGAAGAAGAAGATGCTAGATATACTCGTAGCTGGGAAAATATTAGAGGACGCCACACACGACACCAACAAATAATTCAGGAAGTTTGACTGGGCACGAAATTGGTTAAGGCATTTTCTGGTCCTCTTAAATGATTATATATTCCGCCGTCTCTTCTTATTAAGTTCAAATGGGTTAAATTTGTAATCCAACCAATTGCAACCCAATAAGTTTACAGCTTAGACATTTGACCGCACTGATACCACGGTGCTTAAGTAAATATGACTTTTTAATCTCCACCAACTACTGACACAGCTTCAAGCTCTATACTGATACCCATCATATTTTAACACTCCCAACTGGCCATGGTATTTGCTCTTGGCATTTGTTTAAACCATAAAATAAAACCAGATCTATAAAATTTCGCCACGGACCAAACACCAGCGACGGATTACCCCAACTCAAACAAAACTTTAATCGACACTGTACGAGTATTAACACCTCCTACTGCATCAAGACCAACAATCTGACACCTCCATGTTTGGATTTACTTCACAATAAAATCCCTAGCCGCTAATTAAGTATAAATGTCAGAAAGTATTCCTTCCCCACACAAGAGGAAGGAAAGCATTTTCACGTTTTTTTTTTGACTCAACAAAAGCAACCCAATTTTCATCACGATTTGAGAGTTTTAATAACTTTTCTAACAAAAAATTAGTAAAAAAAAAAAAAAATATATATAAAAACTACTAACAAGCCATTCATCATTGCTCCATCATCATCATCATCGCCGAACCGTTAGAGTGGTTCATTCGTTTATTCCAGACCAACATCCATCTGACAGTATCAGCGTTGCCATAATATAATGAGTTGAACTTCAAATCTGACCTTTTCTCTGACTCTTTGCCTTTGTCTGTGCGCAATTGATATGTATTTCATTTTGTCTTTTGTTCTCCGATCAAATAGAGGATGGCAAATGCCATTCTGATGATATTAATGTTGGTTGCTCAGTTTTCCGTTGCCATGTTCCAGTTACGGCACGACTCTAAAAGGTGCTATAGAGGCAAATAACGTTTTCCTTTTTCCACTATTCGCACCGGGCGTCTCTGGGACTGGATACCGCGCCATGTCGTTCAGCGCTTCCGCTGGCTTCGATGAGGTCACTTGAACGATCACCAAAGGGAAAATATCTTGCTTAGGATTTGTGTTTCCCTAACCAATTCATTTAAAACCAAAAATGGATTTATGGATAGAAGTTGAATCGTGATATTCATAATAAATCGTTTTGGATTGGGATTATTGTGTTTTGTTCTCGTTGCACGATGCACATTTCTCCGTGCATTTAATTCAACGGGGATGATCATTGTCGGGAAAGTGGGCTTAGGTCGAATATAATAGAAATTCATCCAAGTGCGCGGTCTTATATGGAGATTTGTGGATGAAGTTGACAAATAACCAGCCACTCCGATTTGAGAGACAAGCAAATTGCCTTTCCTTTCTGAGTGCCTATTGTCTGTTCATTGGAGGGGCTGGGAATTTGCTATTGTTCTTTAAATTTCTGTAACACTTTCTACGTTTGATTTAACATTTATCCCACAGAGAACTTGAAAGTGGATAAACGTACATGGTTCTTGGAAGAAAATCTCCAATTCCCATGTAGAATAGGAATCCCATAGAAATGCCCTGCCCTTGGATATACATATCTTACTTATTATTATTAATGTACAGCTGAACCTTTTTAGTCCGGAACTCCAATAACCGGCAAATATTTTCATAAACACTTTATAATAATTTGTTCTCTATCATCCGGAAAATATCCGGGCACACATACTCGTATGTACTCGTATCACGTTTAGCTCCATCTCGTTTTGTCTTTTCTGTAAGAAATGCGTTTTAAGGAACATCTGCTCTATGGATTGGTTTTCTTCTGATACTACCATTCTGTAAAATAGCTGTCATGTCGTAGAGCGCAATGTGTTAAGTATTTGGGAGAAAATTCATATCACTAGTACTATAGAGAATCGCAAATGCATTCGCTTTCTATCAAGCATATATGGTCCACCATATGAGGTTTTAGTTAATATATTTAGGAACAGTTTGGTTAAGAAATGGGCACTAAATGCGATCAAGAAATTCAATACTTAATGCAAAATCCAAGGACACCATTTCAATTGTAATTGAATGACGGAATCTGACTCTCACAATGCGACGTTCCAACAACGTCATAGAGCAAGTATGGTTCTTTAAAGATGAGAATGCTCTGACCTTATACCAAAATCCGCATTGCGTTATCAAACTATTGATAATCTTTTTTTCCAAGAAGCTGTGTGCGGCAGGAAACTATGACAATGCACCAGTACATAAAGTAGTGTTCATTGCAACTAACTGAGGATCATAAGTCTCTAAGATCTAGCCTCGTGACATGTCGTCCATGTATATAACTGCGCCAATTATAGAGGCATCAGTCTACTCAGCATTGCATTCAAGATCTGTTCTGCGATATTGTGTGAACGCCTGAAACCTTTTGTCAACAGCCTGATTGGCCCCTATCAGTGCGGTTTCAAGCCAGGAAATTTCACCATTGATCAAATCTTCACACTTCGACAGATTCTGAGGAAAACTTAAGAACTCCAAATCGATACTCATCATCTCTTTATCGATTTCAAGGCCGCCTATGACAGCATCTATAGAGAAGAGCTATATTATAGATCAATATCTAGTTTTGGCAATCTGTGATGATGATGGAGAATGCTGTCGCCGGTGCGTTTACAAGCATTGAAGCAGAAGCGTCCAAAATGGGTTTAGTGATAAACGAGGGCAAAACAAAGTATATGCTGTCAACAAGAAGGGATAATCAACAAAAGCGAGTTGGACACAACGTCACAGTGGGCAGCTACAACTTCGAGATAATAAGGGACTTTGTCTACCTTGGCTCTGCTATTTATTCTGAAAATGACACCAGCGCAGAAATCAAGCGAATAATAACACAAACAGATCGCTGTTCCTCTTCTTTTTTTTTGACTAATAATTCAATTCAACAGTATAGCCCTATCTGGATCGACTTAGGAGACTCTATATAAGACCTTGATCATCCCAGTCCTGCTTTACGGCGCTGAAACATGGACTTTATTAAAAGAGGATGAAAATATCCTTGGTCGCTTCGAGAGAAAAATTCTTCGTAAGGTATTCGGTCCCGTTTGCGTTGACGTGTTTTGGAGGAGAAGATTTAATAACGAACTATACGAGCTGTACAGCGACATGAACCCGATCAAAAAACTGCGTATTGGACGATTGAAATGGCTAGGACATGTAGAGCGAATAGACACCAACGTTCTAGTCCGGAAAGTCTTCGAATCTAACCGAAAAGGGACGACGCAGTAGAGGGCGTCCTCGCCGTAGGTGGTGCGGACAAGTTCAAGGGGACCTCGACCAACTTGGAGTGCGCAACTGGGGGCAATTAACTAAGGAACAAGCTAAATGGAGAGGATTGTTGGTTGAGGCCCAACAATCGGCAGCGCCACCTAAGTAGGTAAGTAAGTTGTTTGTTCATGAAATAGACCACCATTTTTCTTAAACCAGGAAGACGATTGCTCTTTCTAGCATCACCTATGAGTCTGTAGTATGGTGGCATAGGACGTTAGATTAATCTTCCTGTTCTATGCTTACCAGACTGCAGAGAGAAGTTACTGGAGTTACCATGCACACTAATTCTGATTCGCTCTAAGCACGCCGCATAACATGCCACCGTTGGACTTAGCTGTACAGAAGGAGACAATGAAAGTGATCCGGGGTCTGGCACGAAGGACATGACATTCGGCATGGACCATTATCTCAAAAGATTTCAGAGCAATGTGATTTGTTCATGATGCTTAACGAAAATATGTACCCTGTCGTCATGTTCGGTAGAAGATACGTAGTGTATTTCCTCGAGAGAATCAAATATGAAAATCCAAATGAACTCAGACACATTGCCAGAAACCGTACACGATGGCGCGTAGGCGTAGTAGAGGCCCTAGGACCCACAAGGGGATACAGGACATAAGTAAAAGTAAAGTCCAAATGAGCTTCTTCAGGATTCCACTAATAAAATCTACACTGAGACTGGAGCTGGCCAGTGGAGCTAAATTCTCCTACGCTCTAGGCAAAATGACGACTCTTTTCCAGAAGGAAGTTTTTGCCATATCCGGAGTTGCTAATTAGCTAATAATTAAGAGATTGCGTAGTAGAAGTATCTGTAGTGATAGACAGACTGCAATTAGCGCGCTTAAGACTCCCAAACGTCATTTAAAGATTGTAAGATTGTTCTAGAATGTAATAACAGACTAAATAAGCTTTCCAAATAGAATAAAGCTTGTCTCATTTGGGTACCAGGTCGTAGCGAAATTGCAGGTCATAGCGGAATTGCAGGCATATTTTCTGAAATCAAACAGGTGGATCAATAGAAATGCAATGAAGTGGGAATGCAGATCATAATCTCGTTGAAATAGGAAGAACCGGAATGGCAGGCAAAAGGGGGTTCAGATACTCTTGCTCTCAACTTGAGCATTTCCAAGACGTGGCATGATTGTCGTTGTTGATGGTTGGATCAAGTCCGACATTTCTCCTGGAGCCGTTTAGGGATTCCTCCTGATGAGTTGGAGTCATCATTGGAAATGTATGTATATGTATATGACACTGGGTACCTTGATATTATCTGAATGGGTTCAATACACTCTCTTCCGCTGAACGATATTATAGGTTTCACCCAGAGTACGCAGCAATTTTACTAGATGCTGATTAGGGGTGTAAGTGGACGGCTTTGTGTCTGTGCAATTACCTTACCGATTAACTTAACAGTATGCTATTAGAGCACACCAGTCACTACCATTTAAAAGATTCGTTACTTCGCTAGTTTCTAAACGTTCTGCACCCAAAAGTGTCCGTCTGATGTCTTTCGGAATCGGGCAGTTACCTACAAAGTGAGCGGTGTCTTCTACTTCCCCTGTATTGCATAACCCACATCTTAATGGGAGATCGTTGCGATGTGGCATATAATTCAACTGTAGAAGTTCTCCCCTTGTTCACAGAATTAATGAAATTTGGTGGATATTAAAGTTGGAGTTAATCTGGTTGTGAGCTAGATTCCTATATATTAGACGCGAGCTTGAATTTTTGGCTGAATTAATGGAGTCGCGTTTCATCGCTAAGTCGACATCAGAAACAAATTTATAAAGAGCACTTATCCATTCTGGGGAATTAGAGTCGCTCATTCTTAAATTAATATTATACTTGAAAGCAGTATTCTCCCACTCTTTGTAAAATTGTGACTTGGTTCTTATAACTTTCTGCGCAAGAATCTTATTGAGTCGTCTATCGTCATCTCCGCTCAAAACCTTTAATATATATTTCATGTTTAGCTTCAGCGTGAATATAAACAATGGTAATATTCCACTCTCTATATGCAGTATGTAGTTAGGTTTGTTCGACGGTAAATGTAGTAGCTTCTTCAGGAAAAATCTAAGCAACTTTTCAACTTCATCATACAGCCTGTATCCCCAGACTTGCGCCCCATAGGCCATTACTGAACGCACTACAGCTTCAAATATTTTCACCTTTGCTAGTATGTGAACTTTGGGGTTAAAAATAAGGTCCCTCCACGTTGAATTCAAAGCTTTCTTCGCTTCTACAAGCTTGGTGATGTTTCATCGAAAGGTTATGGATTAAAGTTATACCCAAATACTTGTAGGACCTCACTACTTCAAAATTTTCTCCACCGTATGTCCATCGTTCGTTTCTCGAAAGACGGCCTGTACCTTTACGAAATACCAATACCTTGCCCTTAGAAATATTTATTTCCAGGCAGTTGGCATGGCAATATCTTTCAGTTTTGTTGATCATAAGTTGCAACGAAGTTGGTGATTCTGCAAGAATTACAATGTCGTCTGCAAAAAGTAGTGCCCTTACTAATAGCTGATCTACACATATGCCTGCTGGTAGTATGTCTAATATATCATCCACAAAATGTGCGAAAAGAATAGGGCTTAGAAGACAACCCTGCTTAACACCCATTTCCACCTCAAACCATTCCGACAATTTTTTACCGTCCCATATCGCTGACTTATTATTTTTGTACAACTCCTCTTGTATGTTTACAAACTTTAATGATAATCCAATGTTGGCTAGCTTATAGAACAAATAGTTTCTATTTATCTTATCGAATGCCGCTTTGAAATCAATAAAGAATGCATAAAGTGTCTTTCCTCTGTCTAGGTATTGTTGAGCTATGGTGGTCATGTTGAAAATTTGGTCGACTGTTGAGAAACCCTTTCTAAACCCCGCTTGGAACTGAAATAGTTTTCCGTTCTCATTTACCCATTTTGATAGTCTTGCTGTTAGCATGCCAGTGAAGATTTTTGTAACTGCATTCATAAAAGATACTCCCCTATAGTTTTCCGCTACCTTTGGATCGCCTTTTTTTTAAAAATAGGGAATACAATTGATCTCTGAAATGCACTCGGTACTTTTCCTGTGTTGTACGTACGATTAAAGGATATCAATAATTTTTCCAAAAAGGATGATGAGGCATATTAAAAAACTCATATGGGACCCCGTCTTCACTCGGAGCATTGTTTCGTTTTGCCTCCCTCAGTACCTCGAACAGTTCTTTTTCATCAAATGGCTTATGCAGGGACTCACAATAAATGTTTGGCATTGCGTATTGGAAGGCAGTCGATGTTCCCTGCGCGTTGAGCAGTGTTTTAAAATGGAGCGGTAAAGCTGAGGCTTCAATTTGGTTTCCGACTTTGTACTTCCTTTGGTTTAGTTTTTTTGGCTAATGACCAAAATTGCTCACTGTTTGCAGCCTCCCCCAACTCGCTAGCAATTTCATTGAGGTATCTTTCCCGTTTTCTATCACATAGGGATTTGTAGTATGCATTTATGTCGAGGTAAACAGCTTTCGCTATATCAGAGTTCTCTTTTTAAAACAAATTTAGCGCAGTCAAAGATTTTTTTCGGGCCTCATAACATTCGCTGTCAAACCACGGTTGCTTTCGTACGAATTTTCTCTTTGAATCATTCGTCTTGGCAGCAATTCTTATGAGGTTTGTGAGGACTGTTGCGCAAATCCATTCAGGTGATAGCTTCCAAATATATGTGTTCAAATTATGGCAATATTGGTCGGTATTGCTGTCCTTCCAGATAAGTTTTGGGAGTAAGTTAAGCTCTTTGACGTCTGTGGTTCTCGCTAATAAGGAACATTCAATTATGAGAGGCATATGGTCTGAGAATCCTTGTGCCGAAACGTTCATATCCTTTATAATATTGTGCCGCTCTCCATTAATAAACGCATAGTCAATAACAGAACAGCCATTTCCTCCGACAAAGGTAAACTCGCCATCTGAATTACCTATACTTCTGCCATTTAAAAGGCAAAGGTCAAAAGTGTTTTTAATTACGATTAAAAACTGAACAAAGACTTGAGATTACATTTTGTTTTATCGCCTATGCACAATATACCAGTCCGCAACCGACCTAACTCTGCATTGAGTTTACGAAATTCAAGTTGGATTGGCATAACAAATACTGCAAAATATTGGGCTTTTATAGTACCTTTAAGCTGCGGTTGGTTCTGAGGTCTAACTGGCGTGCTAAAATTATTTTAGAAAGATAGAAGAGACCAGACTTCGTTAAAGTTCTTAAAATAAACCAAAAATTCAATTTTAAATTAAAAAGCCCGTGAAAACAACCACGAAACTTGTTTTCTTGAACTTTGCGAACTTCGTTACACCATTTGCATTCATAGCCTATCATATCTATAAGGTTAAGATTACGCAATATTAAACAAACATGTTTTCGCTCTGAGTCCAGTGACTCTTTACGTAAGCCCATCTAGCTATTTACCACTTGCACTTTTGCTACTCTCTATTTATAATCGGCTACTATTTTAAGACTCAGAAACTTATTAGAAAACGGAGCAAATGTACAAACATAGCTTAAGTGCAGTCTCATACCAACAAAGATTACAGATTATATACAAATGTGATTTGTTTTTCTGTTTAGCTTGCAATCAATTTCATCATTATCGTCTGTGACCTTCAAGTGAAAGCCTTGACAGTGAAATTCTTTTAAAATACGATTATAACACAATAATAAGGCCAGCAGACGTTTGATTCACTTGACTAATAGTTGGCGTCACAGCGAATGAATTTGCAAGCACATTATGCAATTATATTGTAACATGTCTATTTCTACTTGTTTCTCGGTTTTATTTTGCAATTATCGTCTCTATACATGAGAGATTGGTTTGTAATTGGAAAATGCATTCGAGCAAGATTTGTAGTCGCAGTTCTTTGAACCAGTAGCCGTTGCTTGACATACTCATTCAAGCATACAAGGGTGCTGTATGTATTTATAGTTTGATTTTACAGCGACGAAGCCACAAAAGGTCGTGTCTTTCTCTTTGAAGTAATATTGGGAGCACCACCCTCTGTGGTAAACATACCTGAATATACTTCTTCCATTGGCGCAGGTCATACTGGAACAGTGTTTGTGTTTATATATATATATATATTCTTTCCAATTGGTGTTTTTATGTTAATAGCTTGACAACCCCACTTTGATCAACTTCCGCAGGAACGAAGTAATAACTTGCATCTTCCTTTGCATACCTTTAATTTGTTACGAGCATTTTATACAGGCTACTTTAAGACTGTATATAATAACACAAATCTACCATATTATCTATTACATACGAGTGCGGCTGATAAGTTCGCGGCCTAAGGCATTAAGTGAAAGAGATCCGATTAAAAAATGTTATTTCTAGATATAATCTCCCTCGAGTGAATTGCATTTCTCACGTGCATACAGGCTGTGCGAATAATCGCTCAAAACAAAATCGTCCAAAATTCCAAAAATTATAAATTTACGAGGGCAAGGTGAAAAGTTCTCGGCCTGACGCAGAGATAGCGTTCCAATCAGCAAAAATGTATGTTTCCTGCCTGGGTGCATTTCTCATTAGTTCGTATGACAAGTTTCAACTCGTTCTCTCAAGTAGTTTGTTTACACGAATTTTTGCAGTAGACGTCTTGCGTGTTTTTCGTTAAAATGTATAAACTTGAATATCGTGCGGTCATAAAATTCTTCGTTTTGGATGGGTTAACCCATAAGGAAATTCATCCAAAGTTGACAAAAGTTTACGGGGACTCTGCTCCTTCCATGTCAACCGTTAAAAAGTGGACAGCTGAATTTAAACGTGGTCGCACGTCCCTCGAAGATGACCCACGTGAAGGACGGCCAAAAACCGCAACCACACCCGAAACCATAGAAAAAGTGCATGATATCGTGTTAGACGATAGGCGAGTGAAGGTGAGTGAGATAGCTGAGGCTGTGTGTATATCGGAAGAGAGGGTGCGAAACATCTTGCACAAAAACTTAGGGATGCGAAAGCTCTGCGCAAGATGGGTGCCGCATTTGCTGAATGCCGATCAAAAGCAAATGCGCAAACGATTTTCGCGACGATCTTTGGACCGATTCAATAGGGATCCGACCGATTTTGTGCGCCGATTTGTCACCATGGATTAGGCATGGGTCCACAACTACACGCCAGAAACGAAACAGCAGTCGAAGCAGTAGGTGGAAACCGGTGGTTTAGCACCAAAGAAAGCGAAGTCGATCGCATCTGCCGGAAAGGTCATGGCCAGTGTGCTTTGGGATGCGAAATGGATCCTGTTAATTGATTACTTTGAGAAAGGCAGAACACTTACAGACGAATATTACTCCAACCTTCTTGACCAGCTGGATGCCAAAATTCGCGAGAAGAGGTCTGGCTTGAAGAACAAAAAAATCATCTTTCACCAGGACAATGCACCTGTACACAAGTGTGCGTTGACGATGGGAAAACTGCGGGATTTGGGGTACGATTTGCTCGGCCATCCCCCTATTCAGCTGATTTGGCACCCTCAGACTTCCATCTGTTCCCAAACTTGAAGAAATTTTTTTCTGGGAAGCGCTTCACATCCAATGCAGAAGTTGAGAGGGCCGTAGATGAATATTTTCACAGCCTTCCAGACTCTCACTTCCGAGAAGGAATACTGATGTTGGAGAAACGCTGGACTAAGTGTGTTGAAGTCAAGGGAGATTATGTAGAAAAATTAAATCATTTTTTAACTGAAAATCGCAGTCTTTCATTGTCAGGTCGAGAACTTTTCACCTTGCCCTCGTATTACCTTGAGTACAAATTGTGCGGGCCAACAGTGGGTAAGTGGCGCGCTTCGCACGATACATTTCTTTAAACTCAGCTTTACGGAGGGGTTTATCCACTCACGCGACATCGTCGCTCCGCTAAGGGTATGTCAAAAACTGTCAGACAGGCACCTGGGGCTAAGTCTATTTGAGAACAATTTTGTGCGGGCCAACAGTGGGTAAGTGGAGCGCTTCGCGCGATTCATTTATTTAAACTCCGCTTCCGGAGTAGTTTAGCTACTCATGCGACTTCGTCGCTCCGCTAAGGGTATGCCAACAACTGTCAGGCAGGCGCCTGGGGCTAAGTCTATTCTAGGACAGTTTTGTGCGGGCCGAAAGCGGATAAGTGGCGCGCCTCGCGCGATTCATTTATTTAAACTGCGCTTTTCGGAGGGGTTTAGTCGCTCAGCTAAGGGTATGTCAACAACTGTCAGGCAGGAGTCTGGGGCTAAGTCTATTCGAGAACAGTTTTGTTCCGACAAACAGGGGGAAAGTGGCGCACATCACGCGATTAATTTATTTAAACTCCGTTTTCCGGAGTGGTTTAACCGCTTACGCGACTTCGTTGCTCCGCTAAGGTTATATCAACAAAAGTCAGGCAGGCGCCTGGGGCTAAGTCTACTCGTCGCTCTGCTAAGGGTATTCATTTTGGTCTATGGTAGCCTTAAAGAAAGAAGGAATTCCTTCAAAACTTTTGGGCGATTGTTCATTTGGAAGTTTTCGTATAACATTTTGGCATATTTTCACTTTTGGTATTTGGACGTAAGCGAAGCCAACATTTTTTCAGATTTTTTTTTTTTTGCGATTGTTCATTTTTGGAATTTGGGCGATTTTGTTTTGGGTGGTTTTTCGCACAGTGATGCATGCAGTGCCTTAATACCACCGAAAAAATATTCTTTTTCTTTGCCTTCATAATGACTTTCTGCCTTGATCTCGTTCTCATCTGCAAATCTCCGGCCTCGTAGCTCCTTCTTCAAACTGAAAAAATGGAAAAAGTCAACCCAAGCCTCATCTACAGTTACGATTCGGTTGCAAATTTCATCGAGATTGTCCCCGGCTAACTCCAAAAAATCTTTGCAGCTCATAGATGTTGATGAAACTTGGCATAGTGATAGTGTACGAGGGCTGTTCGATAAGTCAGTGACTTTGAAATGAAATACTTGTTTTTTTTCTTCTCAAAATTGAATTTATTTTTCAACGTAGTCTCCTTTCAGTGCGATGCACTTTTCCCGACGATATTCCAACTTTTTCAACCCATCCAAAAAATATGATTTCTCAAACTCTGCAAAATGCTTTTTTGGAGAACGTTTGGCTGTAGAAGTCCACTGTTTTGATTGTTGCTTCATTTCTGGCGTGCAGTGGTGTATCCAGGATTCATCAACTGTTACGAAACGCCATAAAAATTCACTTGAATTGCGCTTGAAGAGTTCCAAACTCTGTTTCGAATTCTTCACCCGAATCCGTTTTTGGAACACCGTCAGCAAACGTGACAACCATCTTGCCGATAATTTGTTCATGCCCAAATGGTCATGCAGGATTCGAATGACGGTATCATTCGAAATTGCTATAATCCCAGCTATCTCACGAAACTTGACGCGGCAATATTACAATATTACAATATTTTGAAGTTGTTAAGATTTGAAAGGAATGAAGAAAACTAACTAACTTGCATCTTCCAACAACCGGAAAACAACAAGATACATCGAAACAAGGCTGATGTCCGGTTAATGCTCTGGTGCCAATATACCTATAGTGCAAATTGAATTTTTAGTTACATTTTACACTCTATTGCCGGAAGTAGTTGTCGTAAACTTTGCAATAAATTATTTTCTATGCGTAAAGAACTTTTCAAAACTAAGCCTTCTAAAATACAATTAAATCTAAATGCACAACGTGCTCTAATATGAGAAATTGTTCCGGAAAAATGTATACTTCATACAACAGCATTGGCATGCAGTGAAAGCAAAACTGCAAATTACATTTATATTCACAACTCAACTCCTCTAACTTTCCACTACCATCACATAAGATAGGCTAAACACACACTCGTAGATAGATACTCCTACCCAGGAATGGATTCGTAAGATGTAGCGTGCACATACGTCACAGCAGGACCGCGTTCTACTTTGCTGTTGAAATTATTGTTATGAAACTGTCGATTGTTATTATTATAATAATTGTTTTTCATTTTAACACTTACATATTAATTTTAAAAACAATCTGATTCACACAAGTTTTATTTGTGCGAAATTTTTCTCTCAAAGAGAAAAAAATGCTAAAGCAAGAATTTTATGTTCAGTTTTCCCTGAGGTAGCTGAATACGTTTTGTATGTGTAAACAAAAAATTGTATATGCACGAGATTGGTATAGCGTAAATAGGGAAGTGATAATTGCACTGGGCGATGAACACTGTAATTGGAAGATGTAAACAACAAGTGACATAACATCGGATGTAGATACATGGGTATATGTGTAGATGAGCACATTTCTGGCACAAATTTTCACGAGCATTCGCTGTTTTCATTTTGAAATAATTTAGTAAGTTTTCTAACTCAAGTGCCCTAATTTTAGGTATGTACATACACATTTCTTTTGAAAAATCGCCAGAGTAGATAAAGCGCACGATTGGGTCGTAGGCACTTGCACCTGTATGGTATTAGGTTGTGCACGCATTAGCGAGCCAACGTCTGTATAATTTACTTTGAAAATGATAAACACATTTAGTTTTTGTAGTTGAATAGGTACGTAAATGTCTTTCTCTTGGTAATTTTTCCGTTATAAAAATGCACAAAACATTTTTTTTTTCCTTGTAAAAAGATGCTTTCTACAAGACATATTCACGCCGATTACTGTTGGCGTTTTTCGCTTAGCTAGCTAGGACCAGCTGACCGTTAAACGTTACTAAGCAATTTTTTGTCATGTAACATACTACTACAACTCTTTCACATTTGAAAGGACTTGTGGTACATCTGAGGAATAAAACGTTGAAAAGTGGAAAAGCGAAAAACGCCAACGGTAATCGATCTTGAAAAAAAAACTGACAGTAGGATGAGGGGTATGCAACTCCCATAGCGCACTTTATGTATCTCTATAATTGTGAGCCCTTGGCAAAATCGGTCCACCGCAATGATTTGGGCAATGTTTTGATGTCAGTATGCATGTGCATTAGGTAGGTGTGGTGGTTCTTCTTAGAAAAGAAGAACCCAATTAGCACTAGGTGCCGTTTTGATATGCATGTGCATTAGTTGTAAAACAGATACATGAATAAGGAAGTCAAGGGATGTAAGCATAAATGCCAAAGGTAAACAATTTATGGAGTTCTGCAGTGAATACGGACTAGTGGTAAGCAATAAACAAACAATTGGAGACGAGGCTGGAAGCCTAACGTATGTCAGTAAAGCTGGAAGTTCTGTCAACGGCATTTGTGCTGTATCACAAGAGCTGTTTTCCCAGATAGCAAGCTTCTCGGTGGACGAAAATACATGGTCAGATCACTTAATAAAAAGATTATCGTTAGCTGTTAAAACCAAGCATAGGTCACGGAAAAAACTTAATCTGTTACCAAAGGTCAAGTAGAGAGAAAGCAATAAAGAGTTATATTGCCAAAATCTACACCGCAATATGATGGAAGCTAAACGAGAAAAAAAGACACTTTAGAACTGAACTAACAGATTTAATAAAGGCATCAACAAGCACGCTGCGTGAGTCAAGCAGTTACAATTATTTACCAAAGAACAAGTGGTTCGATGGAAAGTACGCATCAGCGAGAAGAAAACTATTTAAGAAGTTATTTAAGAAAACTTCAAATTCAAGGGATAAAGGGCAAAGACAAAATTAAATATTTAATTCCTTAAGAACGCTCCCAATGGTTAAATTGACGCGGGCATTCAATCAAATATTTCACAGGGGTTGAGTTGATAAACTCTTTACAAGTGTAATATGGTATTTCCAATCTTTAAGAAAGGAGATAGGATGGTGGCAAGTAATTACAGGGGATACCTTTCAAAAACTGTATTGAGAAAGTCATGATGAGTAACCTAAATGAACGACTTTCTATTTGGGTCGAAAAACATAATATTTTAAATGAATACCAGGCTGGTTTCAGTAAAAAATATTCGACGGTGGAAAACGTCTACAACCTAGCTGCCATTGTGCATTTAAAATTTTGTGAAAAACTGAAGGTTTACGCGTTCTTCGTAAACTTTAAAGCGGCGTTCGACAAAGTATCGCGAATATTATTAATATTCAAGCTGAACACAGTGGGGTTATCAAACAAAATTGTCAGATGACTAGAGAATATCTATGAAAGAACTAAGTGGTTTCATACACTAATGCAAAACAAAACAAACAGCTATTAACCTGGGGATAGTATCTTGCTTCAATCGAACTTTATATTGCAAAATAGTAGTATGTCGTTGACGCGAGACATCCAAGTGGAACTGTCTGCATTAGCGGATCATTTTAAACAGTTGTTAAACCCGCCAGCAATGCGCTTCAGCTAAATTATGCCCTTCCTCTTGTAACAAATAGTTCTTTAAACCGACCAATTACAGTCCAAGACCTTAGCAAAGTACTACACAGATGCAATGCAAATAAAGCTCCTGGTGAAGACCGTATCCCGTATGAATTATTTAAGTCTGCGTCAGTAGAATTCTTAGAAAAGCTCACACTAGTATATAAATACATATTCGTCTCAGAAGTGCCCGAATGCTTTAGAAAGTGTATAATACTTCCGTTATTCAAAAAAGGAGATGTGACTGACCCAGCGAATTACACAGGAATTTCTTTTATGAATTCAATAATGAAAATATTTGCTGGGGTTATCCTAGACCGTTTGACGGATTGGGTGCGAGAAAATGATCTTCTAAGCGAATTCCAAGCGGGGTTCAGAAAAGGTTTCTCCACAGTAGACAACATTTTCACATTAACAAGCATCGCCCGGTCATACCTTGATAAAGGCAAACAAATGTTCTTTGTTGATTTTACGGCAGCCTTCGACACTATTGACAGAAACGCGCTGTTCTAAGTGCGTAACTTAGGGGTATATTCAAAGGTCCTAAGGGTCATACAAAGTCTTTATGAAGATAATGAAGCAGCTGTTTGGGATGGACACAACGTGTCCAACTGGTTTAAGTCTCAAATGGGAGTGAAGCAAGGTTGTCTCATGAGTCCAATTCTATTTTCAATATTTCTGGATGATCTTGTGACGTTTTTAACAGGTGGAATTGTGTTCGACGGACTCCAAATAAAGCTGCTTTTATACGCAGATGATATCGTCATTCTATCAAAAACTCCAATGATGTTGCAGATGATGATAAATAAGCTCCAAAATTACTGCAATTTATGGAACCTGAAAGTGAACACCGCTAAGTCCAAAGTAATGGTTTTTAGAAACGGGTTTGGACGATACACAAGGCAAGAAAGATGGACTTGGAAAAACCAAGAACTTGAAGTCGTTAAGGAGTATAGATATCTCGGAGTTTTAATTACATCTCAAGTAGCCTTCAAGGCAAAAAACAAAAAACAAATATTTGGTGCAACAGCTCTTTAAAGTGCCATGCCAACCACTCATGTTGTGTGCGCACAGCCTTCAAGGCCCACCTGGGAGAAAAACTAAAGGAGGCGAAAAAGGCAATAAATTGCAGTTGACGGGGATTCCTTAGTAGGAAAAACGTTCTATTGAGCAGCAAATTCAATAGCAAATCTAAATCTGTTCACGTGAATTTCACTTAAAAGAAAACTAATAACTTGCCAATTTTCCTAAACTCGGCCCGAATACCTTTTGCAAACGAGGCCAAATACCTGGGAATGACACTCGACGCAAGGCTGAAATGGAATTCGCATGTGAAAATGAAACGAAAAGAACTCGAAATCAAATATAGAGAAATGTACTGGTTACTCGGAAAATATTCCCAGCTCAGTTCTGAGAACAAACTGCTTTTATACAAGCAAGTGCTAAAGCCGGTGTGGACCTACGGTATACAACTTTGGGGTTGTACCAAGAAAACAAATGCAAATATTTTACAAGCTTTTCAAAATAAAGTGCTAAGAGAAATTGTCCAAGCACCGTGGTATTGTAGAAACGACGATATCCACAGGGATCTCGGAATTCCGACAATCGAAGCTGAAACTAGAAGCTTCGCGAGAAAGCATAGAAACCGACTAATCGAACATGTCAACAATACAGTCCTACAAATTTTGGATGAGAGCAATTTATTGCGCCGACTACAAAGGACGAAACCTTTCGACTTGGCGAGATAATGATTAACTGCGTCTAGATTGCGGAATATGCAGGATCTTTCAGTGGAAAGTAACCTGCCAAACGTTTTTATTTCGTGATAGAAAAATTGATTGATAAGTTAATACTTAGTTGCGATATCTAACAAATTTATATCGAAGGGTGGTGTTTTTTTAGTCAGTAAGAATCTGACACTACTATGAGCACGCGCTTGCTATTCTCATAGTGTCTATGGAAGATTTTTCACCTACCCTCGGAAATAAAAAAAAATGTGTTATGCTGCACAAGTTTGGGGTATATTCGAGTACGAAGGGGTTAAAACTTTTAAGATATTTCTTTAAAAAAATCTTTAGATTACCCGAAAACACACCGACATACATGTTGCACCTTGAAACTGGTTTATCGCCTGTCTACATCTTTACATTAAGATTGCACTTTCTCTACATTCTGAAAGTAATGGAACTCCCAAACTACCGCCTTCCACACATCTTCGCAAAATATTTGGTACAGCGGAAGCTGCAATTCTTTAACGAATGCTCGAGGCTTAGCAGCGAACATAGTATGCAGCTAACGCACCATAATGCAGAATCTTGGCGACGTTCTCTGAATCAGCTGTTATCCATTATTGAAGAGTCTGCCCGTGCGAAGTTTAGATTCAAAGCGCAACAAAGTGAGACCAGGTGTACGTATCCCTTACTCAACCATGATCTGGCTGTGAAAAATTATTTCCACAATCGGTTCAGCGTTGATGTAATCTCTATCATCTTAAAGCGAGAGGCGAACTACTTCGGCTGAACTTCAGCGCTCATATAAGCGACGGGAATGAGGAATGCAGCCTATGCATTCTTCGAACAAAGGAAGACGGTTTCCATTTTATTGGAGCTGGCCCAATATTGAAAGAAATCAGACGAGCCTACTGGGGTTAAGAGGCGCTATCAATGGCTGAATTCATCAAAACTCTAGATGGTGAGGACTGGAACGTGCTGGCTAGCTGTCTTAAAGATGCATTAAAATACCGGCAGCAAATAATGAACGAAGCATTTTAAATCACTACATTTGCATAAAACTTTAGTCTAATTCTCTCTTTTCTTCGGCTGACGGCAAAAGCCAAAATCTTTTAGTGTAAATTATTGTAAAAAATTTAATATGAAGTTTAAAAAATAAAATTTACTTTACTACTACTACTACTACTACTACTATTGCTAAATAGGAAAACGTAACGCTCAAAGTATTGCTGATGACTTATTACTCATATGATTATATATGAAAGAGTTTTTCAAAATGCGAGAGTCGTGAACGGATCCTGGCCAACAAACTCCAACACTGGTAAATTTTTTTCTGCATTACATGTAGCTTGCACATTTATTAAGCAGAATCCTTTGCGATTGAGGTACTCCTCATAGTGATTTAGTGGTTTCTTTATACGAGTGTGAGTGCAATCAAGAGCACCAATTGCGCAAAGAAATTCATACTGCATACATACATACATAAGTATCCTTTGCGCTTCTTGTATTTCTTTCGAAATATGTGGAAATACGATCCAATCATTCACATGGCTTTCGATTTCTGCTACAACTTGCTGTATCACACTAGATATAGTTGATTGATATACACCAAAATCTTTACCAACGCCTATTTGAAATCCGGGGTCTCCTATATAGCACAGCAAAATTATCGTTTTTTCTTCATTCGTCAAAGCACCACGGCGCGTTTCCAGGGTCGGCTCCAAAAATTCTTCAGCTAGTAATTTCACATCCTCTTTACGAAATCGATACAGCCGACGAAAATCTTCAACAACTAGACACCTTCTATTTTTATAAATTCGATTTGTAACGAAATTTAGCTGAAATTCGGACATCTTGACAGTTGTATATGAACTAAGTAAGGGATCGATCTCATACAATCAATCGTTTTCTCATATTTTTGCTTTCAATTTGTGACCGATCTCAACACTTTGAGATCGAGCTCACAACATGAGATCGAACTCGGTCAGTGTATTATTCTTTGTATACCATGTTAGAAAGATCTCAGAAAAGTGAGTAAACAGCTTGAAGTAATCTTTTTGCATACGACCCATTGATTAAAACCTTGATCTTAAATGATTATTGTAGAAGGTGCAACAATGAGGATACCTAGTCTAGTCTTTAGCGAACCCTAGAGGCGGATCAGTAGAAATACTGTGAAGTGGAAGGGTTATGATCCCTTGTTTTCAATTCATAACCTTGCCGAAATAGAAAGAAGAGTCTAGTCTGTATCTTATATGGACATTAAAGTCCTCTCCACTAGAAAAAAGTTTCATATGATATTATTTCTCGTCTACAGCAAAGGTGACCTAACAAATGCTAATGTGAAGTGTTTCTAATGCTTTATGCGTACCTCCAGCTGGTTCTGTCGATAGATCATCAGAATGAACAAGTATGCTTACTCTCAACATCGTGGGACTTCATTTTGAAGATGTTCACCAGCTCTACTCGTATAACACTTAGAATATCAGTTTTTTCTGCATTAGAATATCACACTTAAAACAAATTCACCATTAATGTTAGATATACCCGAACTCAACAAGATACCTCATTTAACGAAATAACATCTGCTGAGTCTATCATTGATTGAAAAATCAGTGTCACATCTAATCCCCAGACCATCCGCAAAATTGAAATACCTACCACAATTACAATATCCATTCCATTTTGTTACTCCTTTTCTCTGACAACTTTACACTCCCATAAATCGTTCCCACCTTACATACAATGCACTCCAAGAACAATCAGAGAATCTCATCCAACAGAATAAAAAAAAAAATAAACAGACAACGAATTAATTGCATGTGATTCCTCAATTAATTGACGTGAACGAGGACTGAAAAACGAAACACAAACCAACAAGCAAAAACAACTTAAAACAAAAACAAAAAAAAAACTACAAAGAACCGAACTAGATAAAAGCCCTAATCAAATCGTTTTCAATTGCTACCTTATTTTACCTTCTTCGATTGTAGTCCGTAATTTATAGGTGCAAGCTGGCGGTTCTCCCTCTTTTTTGCTGTAAAGCCAGCCACCACCGCCAAGCAACTTGCCAACCAACCGACAATTCTTCGCATTTTATCATACCCCTTCTGCTAGGCCGCGCGCTGCGCGACATGCAACAACGTACGAGAGGAAACAAAGCATCACACAAAGGGGCAGATGGATATCTAGTGATAGATAATTCATTTCCACTCTCATCACAGCCTAGATATCAGAGGTACAACTACCAACAACCCAATTTCCTCCGCATAGACTCGAGACCACACTTGAAAGATCCTAGTTTCTGGGTCTAATGCCTTTGCATGGATAAGTGGCACTCTGCTTAGAAGAGGAAACTAATTTCCGATATCATTTGATTCGGATGCAGAACTAAAGTCTATTTTGCTGCTGCAACAGCATGGATTAGAAGTTACCAGGCGCACATCGAATGGGACTGTACATCTTCTCTAGAGTTATCTTACTGCTCCGTGTACGAGTATATGTACAGATACGTGAACAATTCTTGTGCACTTACTCTATCTATTCTTGTGAAAATAGTTTCAGGAAGCCTTTCAAGTGCTCTTTTCTTCCTCTTCTGCCTTCGTCTTCATAGTGGTGCCACATACTCGACTCCCAGTACCTACTCACCGGAGATAAATGATACCCAACGACGACTACGACTCATGTGCTCACATCACGTTTGTAAGTTCGAGTACATTCTCCTGCCAAGAAGAATCCCACAGAAAACAAAAAACAAAACAAAGATGATGTTGTTGCTATATCTTACCAAGCAAGGTGCTGCTGGGTGAACCAGTAAGAAGGCAACTCTTGCCAACAATTCGATTCGGCCACATGCATATGCAAGTGCACTCGTACTCGCATATCCATCCACATGCATAGTAGCTACGATCTGGAGTTGTGCATACACATTCGGTGAGTTGTAACGTGATGACTAGGAGACAAGCAGGGTTTCCTTCTGAGAGCTGGTTGCTACTTCTGAGCCCCGGTTACAAATAGTTACAATAGAAAAATTGCTCATCGGGCAGCCGGCTAGTTGTGGTAGGGGTTTCCTTGCCTTTCCCTCCTCTTTCGACGTCATCGTCATCTTGTTCGTGGTGATATGCCTTGCTATCGAGGTAGGGTAATGGGATGTTTTCGCTATTTTACGCCGCTGCCGGTTCGGCCGGTTTTTGCTTGGGTAAATATTTAACTCATGGATGCTTGGATCTTGATTATGTTGTGCATAATCACAGGCATTCGCATTTAACTAGTATTACTTAGCCAGTGTTGCGATTGGCAGAGTAGGCAAATGAGATGCGCAATGGCTAGATGGTAGGTTGGTGAGTTTTAGTTTTATATACTTGAATGTCAAAGCTATTTTTAGAATATCGCATGTCTTGAATTTCGGTACGGTTTTCTAATGGCTTTTCTTTATGCCTTGCCAACCAGTCTTTTGGTTATTTTTTGTGCGAATTTCAAAGTCATCCAGTGGTAATGTTTTAAACCTGATTTGAATGACAATAAAGTGAAGAAGATACCTCTTATGCCAGCCAGCAGTTATTGACCTTGATCTTGGAAATCAAAAATAAAAATTCAAAGCAGTGAGGACTTCTTAAAATTCTGATCTCATTCGCAATTTGATTGCGATGGCAGTAAAAACATATATAAGCAACTTTGTTTTATCTTGGATAGAGAAAGACATAGGCAGGTGTACAAGGCAGAGAACCAGAATGTGTGAGCATAGTTTTCAGACTTAGGTGCTGCAATTAAAGCATCGTTTAGAAAAGAGAAATATAACAGATTACAGCCTGACAGAAGAAACAAGATTTACAATAGAAGTTATCGGCTTTAAGCTGCTGGCCGGGTAAACTGAAACAAGGGATCATAGCTGTAAGTGAACGCTGCAGCTCAGTAGTGTAATTGGATAACTAAGTGGGAGGTTTAAGGTACAAATCCCAAAAAACACCAACAAGTTTTTCTACGATCCATTCTCCAACGAACGCCTGGCAAATATCTGAAACTATAATTATCTGCGAGAAGATGGGCTCTAGGCTTAAAAAAGCATACGACCAGAACATATGACTAGGGTTACCGCATGTGTCGAAATTTTTTCGTCTGTACATGCACCGAAACAGCGAATAAATTACGAGTATATGAAACTTCGGTTTTTTAAAATGCCTATAAAAAGTGGACGTAGCCGTACACATTCTATGGACAGCTTCTTTTAGCAAAAGCAGATCTATATCTTTAACAAAACCTTTTCTAATTTCAAGTAAAAATACTGAAAAAATTGCCCTTGTCTCGAGCGGATTTCGAAAATTCTTTAGATAACTATTGATTCGAATCTTGAATGGCTTATAAATATTCATCATCCAAACATACCGATGGACGGATGGACACGATTATTGGTAGATACTGATCATTTCAAACTTAGGATAGTAACTATCAAACCGAGCTCTCATTTTGCCCACTCTTTTTGGCATTTAAGCTCAGTATAGTGGTCAACCGATAGTGTACGAGTATGTGATTACATGGAAACATTAGCAGTATGGGATTACATGGAAACACTAACACTTAGCCTAGGCCTACCAACTCCTACGCTCGACCTTCACGTTAATGACCGCTGGGTGCCTGGTACCTTGGTCGGAGTTTTGATAACTAACCCCGTTGGAAGATTCTTGGAGGCAGCAGATGAGAGAGGGGAGAAGTGTTCTCTAACTAAAGCACTTCTTCTTGTTTCAGACGGCAGTGGACGAATTCCCTAGATGGTATCAACCGTGGCGTCTACAGTTCCAGTTCGGATGAACTTAGTGAACACCTTGCGCGAGCTGCTTCCACATATTCGGATCACAGGTCGGTAAGGAATTTCCAAGGTAAGTCAGTGGAATAGAGATGGTGGCGGAGGAGCCTTTAATGGGCTAACGGCAGCACTCACACTCCCGTAGTCAACTACTGGCACCGGTGTACCCGGCTCCGCGTCTTAGGGGTATAGCATAAGGAACTGGTCTCCAGGTTGGGGTTTGTGCCATCGGGTTGGGTTAACTTCCATACCACGTAAAAAAAAAAAATGTTACGAAGCAACCAACAGCCTCGGATACGGATGATGGATGACGACCCTTGCAAACGTACATAAAAAGGACAACGACCTTCGTGTCTGCACGTGCAATGTTAGGTCCCTCTACAAACTGCAGTCGAGCAACTTGCGGAGGCTCTAGACTGCTGCAAAACAAATATTACCAGCACCTAAGAAGTGCAGTGGGATGGGCCGGACAAAAGGAGAATAGAAAACTTCGACATTTACCACGGCGATTGCTGCAGACAACAAGGACAGCGTCTATTCGGGTGCAGATTTGTTATTAGAGGTAGACTTAGGCAAGTCTTGAGTTCCCAGCATGTGAACGAGCGCCTCATAGCTATCTGTATCAAGGCTAATTTTTCCAACATTAGCCTAATATACGCTTACGTCTCCCTCACGAGAAGATGGACGACGCGACAAAGGATGACTTCTACAAGCTCTTGGACAAGACGTATGAGCAACGCCCTAGCCAGGACGTCAAACTGTTCTGGGCGATTTTAACATAAAACTGGCAAAAGAGGTCGGAAAGCACAGTCTGCACGACACACATCCGACCACGGATTCAGGCTACAACTACTTTGCGGTGGGACGAAACGTTGTCGTAGCTAGTACGCGGTTCCCACGTTTTGATATTCACAAGTGGGGTTCCCTTTTAATCGAAAAACCATCAACCAAATCTATCACATTGCACTTTTCCACTTTATTCTGGGTGTCCGGACTTTCCGAGGAGCCAACATAGACTCATCACATCCTAGTTGTAGCCAAGGTACGGATGCGGATATCCAGAATGGAGCGAAATATAGACATTAAGGTCCATTCACAGCTCAGCGACCTGCGAATGCCCAAACTGCGAACAACCAGTTTTTTGCACATTTATATGCACGCCCTTGGCAATTTTATTATTCCAAAAGAACGGAGCTTAATTTATCTATCGATTAACATATAAAAAGTTGAATTGTAATTGGTTTCTGCGAAGAAATTAACAATTCGCCGATTTTTCCGCGAATGAGCGAATGATTTTTGCGAACTGTTAACTTTTATTCACATTCCACACATGTAGGACGCAATCCACATGCCCGCGACCAAAACATTCGCGAGAGTTTAACCTCACAATTCTTTTATTTTGTTCTTGATGGGTAAGATCGTGGTTGAATTTATCGAAAAAGGTAAGATATTACCTTATGATTGAAAGCCACGCTATGTATTTATGCATTTTTCACGTTTAGGCAATTAGTTATAAAATGAATTCATTCATCATTCATTCATTCATTTTCAATGGCCCGCTAATCCTTCATGAGGGTCGCGGGGGTAGGATGCTCAGGTGGACTCTCCATCCTTCTCGATCCTACGCCATTGACTACAATTCATCAGGAGGAATGCCTAGGCGGCTCCAGGAGAGATGTCGGACTTGGTCCAACCATCTATTTCTAGGCCTTCCGCGAAGTCGACTACCTGATGGCACGGCAACCATGGCGCGTCTTGGAAGCCGGTCTGGGGGCATACGCACTACGTGACCAAACCATCGAAGCATAGATCGTTCCGTTCGGAAAAGTAGCTGCTCAACGTTGAGCGCCTCGCGTACTCTGGTGTTGCGCACTCGATCCCTACGAGTTATTCCAACAACACCGCGAAGGAACCTCATTTCGGCAGTTTGTATCCGCGATCTTATTCTTTCGGTCACTACCCAAATTTCATGACCATATATAATGACCATCATGACCATTATAAAATGAATGACAACTCAAATTCGCGGATTGCCGCGACCAGATAAAAAAGCGGCTGTGAATGAAATGTCAAAATTGGCGAATATTCGCTCATTCGCATTCGCAGGTCGCTGAGCTGTGAATCGACCTTTACTGTGCGAAGGAGAAAGTGGCAGTGGATTGGAAACACTCTACGGCGTGACGGCAACTTCATTGCGAAATACGACATGCAGTGGAATCCGTTTACCCAGGCAGGCAAACCAGCGGGACGCCCTAGGCAAACGTAGGGCGGGACACATTGGAGGAATCAAGCTATTTAGGAATGAATTGGAGGCAGCTCAAACGACCTCCGAACAAGATGGCGCGCAGGCGTTGTTGCCGCCCTATGCCCCTCGAGGGTCGCAATAACAATATTCCATTTCTGGCTCAGACTCTGGGCGGAGAAAGTCCAAAACACAAGGAAAGTTGACTTTGAATTCCGCAACTAACGAAAATTTTGCGTCATTGCGTCCGACGGCATATCCATGAGACCGAAGTCGTAGGATAAGTTCACGCAAGGTCATTAAAACTCTAGTGGATGTAGTAGCAAAAACCACCCCGCCTTTAATAGTACTGCTCATGATAAACATACTCGTAAGTATAAAAAAAGAATGTACTTTGTGTGGAAAATTGAAGACAATGCAGAAAGTGCTCGAAATACTTGAACTTTGAGGAAATTGGAGTTCGAGTTATAACGATTCTTCTTCTTCTTCTTCCTTTTATCAGCGAGGTTATGATCCGAAAACAAGGGATCACAACCCTTCCATTTCACCACATTTCTACTGATCCGCCTGTGGGGTACGAGTTATAACGATTCGACTGTACATAATGAGAGTATGTATGAAGATTATATAATATTTCTTTTTTTCAACGTATTAAATGACATTCGCAAATGAAACAACAAACAAAATAATTCTTCTGTGAAGAATGTAACGCATGACAAGTTTGTTTACACGTTTGAATAGTCGTTGAAAAACCGGTTCTGTTAAGTAACTTATATCCGAATCAATTAATTCTATCGAATAACACCTTTAGCTTCGACATTAACATGCCACGAATGATTTCAAATAATTATTATTTTGCTGATAAGCTCACCCTTTTAATGTAACGAATTGTATTTGTATTTTGATGTATTATCTTTATTCAAATCTTATAATAAATTTCCTCTAAAACATATTGGTTAGGTTAGGTTGAAGTAGCTGCCAGCTTGTGCCAACACAATCAAACCAGAGATAGGTCCATTGCATGGATCATGTAATCCCTGCTTGCTCGTTAAAACCATTTTGAACTTTAGATGAAGCGTAGGAGACTCATAATGTCTATGTTTATCAGATCACCCAAATCATTGTAATAAAAAGCTTCTAAGTGAAGCTTCCTTCTATGGGCATGTACAAAGAAGGTGAGGAATAGTTTCTTCGTCCTCTTTGTCCACACAGCTTCTGTAAAAATCGTTTGAAAATACGTCAAGCCTTGTTGCATGCATTGGCTATTAGACAGTGTCCTGTGATGACACCTATTGTAGCGTCAACATGCAAATCTCTTGAGAGAAATCAAATTGTTAAAGCGTTTTAGATCCAGCTTGGTCCAAATCTGTTTGTCGCTAGACATGTTGTTCCACTTGTCCACCTAAGATTTGTTCTTTCGACAGCATAAGCATAAGCATGCTTAAATTTAAGTTTGCAGGTAGCAATCGGTATACCTAGAGTACCTTTATCTGGAAGGATAAGTATAGCTGTTCCTATTCTAGCGAGTTCATCAGCCTTACAACTCCCCGGAATGTCTCTGTGCCCTGGCACCCAACACAGGTGAATATTGAACTGGTGCGCCATCTCTGTGAGAGACGATGCGGATATCACGTTTTACTTAGGCGAGGTGCAACTCCATCTATTCTCGATAGGTTTTTTCCAAGAGAAACGTGCTACTGTAGCGTTTTTGACTGTTTCTTGAATGTAAAGTTTCCAACTTAATTCCCTATCCACAATAAGTCCCAAATAATTTGCTTTGTCAGAGAAAGTTAAGCTTATACCATTAAGAGAAGGGTTGACGAGCGGCATTTTATATTTCTTGGAGAAGAGTATCAGTTCAGTTTTGTGGGGGTTTACACCCAAACCAAACCGAACCACCCATCTAGTTAGGTTAATTTAAAGCATGAGCGATCACCGTGCATCCTTCTCCTTTCAGGATTATCAAAACATATAAGACAGAAACCCCGAGCTACTCTATCGAAGAACCATCTCCGGTAAACTCAATTTATAGGTAAACGCTGCCTCAATCTCAAAGTCTATTAATTTTATGAATTATTAAAACTGCATCCAACAAGTGTCTGCTTTTTTCTAAGATCACATCCTCATCTCTATTATGTGCGCTACACCATACAGGATGTGTACACCATTATCCGGTCATAATCTCTAGTTGATCCCATTTTTTAGCGTTAAAATTTTCTCCTAAATCTTCTCCTATTAAGGTAAGCTAACAGCGACAATAATGATGACGGCAACGACAAGTCTTTTTCCTTTCAATCCGATGGCATTTGAGCACTTCAGCGTCGTTGTGTGATGACAATAAAAGGAGAAAGAAAGCAAATGGCTACATTTACATTTGCCTCTTACCTGACTGTGGTGATGGTGTCACCCCCCGGTGCACAACGATGCAAATCTGTGAACCCGGCTCTCAATAGATCAGGGGGCACCTCGTGTAGTTGTAGGAGAAGTGCCTGCTTTCGCTTTGACAATGTACTATTGCTGGGACAGCGACGTGTGGTTGCTGTACATATATCGGTGTGGAAACATGACATTAGTCCTCCGACAGTGCTTAGTCCCAAAGAAGGAGAATGAAGACACGTAGAATGGAACCATAAGGATCTATTCCATACATTATTCATAACAAAAGTGTTGGGATTTTTCACAATTTTTATTTTTTTTTTGTCTCCTTTTAAACACTCATACAATATTGTTATTCTTGGAGTTTTGAGTTGAGAGTGCGATAAAAGTGTGCGACGATGGAACAATGTGTAATGAACTCGTTCCCATCTGTGCGCTCTGTTGGAAATGCAATTGTGTGCTGCAGATCGTTGTTGTGACTTTGAAACAAATTTCGAATCGCATTGTTGTACACTCTGGGCTATGTGAAAGTTTCTCACAATTCTGTTGTGTTTGAATATGAAGTGCGTTCAGGCTGTCATATCTGTTCGATTAAAAGCCACTGGGAAAAATGTGTGGTGAGTAAGCTACGATAAAGCACATGAAACATCGTAATTATATAGCAAACAAAGGGAAATAAGCAAACTGATCTTATCAAACAATGACGCAAACCTTTAATAAATTGATTAAATGCTATTTATTTGTTGGGCACATAAGCTTCCGGACAAACTATTTTTTGCACAATTGCACATTTATCTATCTGTACAGGACCCCAATGTACAAAATTCCTTCAAATCCTGCTAGGGTGGATAGTAGACATTATACACCTCAAAACAGGTAAAGGTGTTTTAAGAAAAAAGAGGAGAAAAGAGCAATAAAACAAAACTGCAAACGTCATTAACGTACGAGTACCATAAATAATTTGGTTTTTGTATAAAATTTCACAAAAAACTGCTTTATAACTATAAAAGCAGGTTGTGTATTCTTCCGGTGCCAGTTAGTTTTAAATTTTAATATTTATTTAACGAACGATCAAAAAAATGTACTGTCTTTAGAATATTGCATAATGTTTGCCTCACTTTTTGATCACGTTCGACTCTTGAATGCTATAAGATGATGTGGTAGTAATTTCTAGTCCGTCAGTATAGGCTTCTGTTTTCCTGTGATGGAGAAAAATAATGATTACGTTGATGCAGATCGATACATTTTTAGGCGTAAGACCACATAAGGTTAGTAGCAGTATAAAGGAAAACGAATTGCATCGAAGTTTTTCCAACCACTGCACCAAAGAAAGGTTCCTGCCTGGTAGAACAATGGACCAGACAGTCGAGTGCTCTGGGATTTGGGTTTCCTGTTTTCTTGTTAGTAGCAAATTTATTCGTCGATTTAGCAGGCTGAGATACGTAAGTTAGACTAAAATGTTTGACATCTTCGCAAAACCGTCTCAGCTTCATCTGGTATTTATTAACCTGCGCAGGTATCTGGTATAAAAGCTAAATATGCTAACTAAAATACATTGCACAGCAGTTGGAAGATTTTTAAATCCAAACCAAGGTACAAGATTATTACCACCGTTTTCTTGGGAAAGAACGAAAACAGTCGACAACAGGCAGTGACGTATTTTTCTTCCTTTCGTACATTCTGTGCAGTTCCCTTTTAAGCCGGTAAGCTGATTTAAAATTTGTAGGTTCATGAGTCAATACGTATGTGTCGTTATTTGTGGAGTGCACAAACCCTACCCGGAATAGCTGTGAGTCGCCCTAACTTAACATGGCACAGAATAATTAAAAAGAAAAATAAAAAAATCGGACTTATAATTATTAGAACGAATGTAGTAGAGGCTTTGCAGAACTAAGGAGCTGGTCATGTTGTCTAGCAGGTCACAGTTGATTAAGTTTATACATACGAGTACATATATAATTGGGTAAGTAAAATCGTAAAAATATGACGCATAATCTTATCTTCTACGTTAAATTGTTGGCATGTTTTATCGAAAAAAGAGCATACTTGTATTCTTCTTCTTCCTTTTATCAGCGATCCGAAAATAAGGGATCATAACCCTCCCACTTCACCGCATTTCTACTGATCTGCCTGTGGGGTTCGCCTATTTGACCTCAGAAAATATCGGCAGGCCTGCCGATTTTGGATCACTCGGTTACTGAGGCCAATGAAATGCCGATGTCGTCGCATTTGTTTGATCCAGGCGTTTATAGGCTGTCTTTATTACATCGCGATATCTTTGGAACGTGCATTGATATTGCCTTTTTAACTGGGTTCAAATGATCTCTTCTTTAAACGTGGCAATACCAGCTGAGCCGGTCGCGCTCTATTTTTTGTACGATGGTTTCCTTGATGTGAACGCTTCCACGGATCTTCGAACTTCTTATTCGATCAAGCTTTGTCACTCCTGCTGTCATGCGAAGCATCTTCATCTCAGCTACCGTTAATTTACTCTCATACGTTTTGTACATCGTCCAACATTGTGAACCGTATGTGAGCGCTGGAGGCACAACTGCGGTGTAGAACCTTCCTTTCAACTTAGGTGGCATTTTTCTGTCACAGAAGATAGCGGAATTTTCTCGCCACTTCATCCACCCTACGCTTACGCGATGATTGATGTCGTCATCACAAGTTGCTTTGCTATTGATCATAGATCCCAGATATTTTAACTTTTCGCACTTGGGAAGCACTGTTCCATTCAAATAATTGTCTGGAATAGGCCTGAGTGGATCAGAGAACGGGCAGCATAAGTACGCTGTCTTTTTTGAACAATGCGATACCCATTTCCCTCCAGAGCGTCGACCCAAACATCAAGTGCTCATTTGCAGGGATGTAGGATCCTCACTTATGATGGCTCCATCGTCAGCAAAAAATAACTGATGTACCTTGGGGTCCATCACCTTACCTTCAAGCAGATAATCAAGGACTGTAATAAAGAGCAAAGGACTTAAGACGCTTCCCTGATGCACCCCGACTTTGATTGGGAACTCTTCGGTTACTCCAGCGGGGCATCTTACTCTTGTCTGGGCTCCATCGTACATGTCCATGATCATCTGTACATAGGTTTCTGGAACCCCTCGATGTCTTAGCGCCACCCATATCAGATCTCGTGGTTGTCTGTCGAATGCCTTTTCACGATGTTTTTCCATTATAATCCTTATACTTTGGATTGCATTTGTGGTTGATTTACCCGAGACCCGCACTGATCATCAGATAGCCGTATTATTTTTCGCAGTCGGCCACCTAATTCCCGCTCAACGATCTTCATGGTGTGTGACATCAGCTTGATCGAACGGTAGTTATCACAGTTTCGCGTATCACCCTTCCCTTTGTATACATGGAGAAGGTAACTTTCCCTCCATTGATTCGGCATTGGGTCACCTCTCACAAATTTGGAGATGAGAATTCTGAGCCATCTGAACCCGATGTCTCCCATCTTTTTCCAGAACTCAGAGGGTATTTCGTCTGGCCCAACCGCTTTTCGTTTTTTGGAGTATTTGACCGCCTCACTAACTTCTTCGACTGTAATGTCGGGTATTTCTTCACAGTTAGGGGTGGCTCTTGGAAAGTATAGCCGGGGAAACTGTTCATTCAAAAGCTCTTCACAATACTGCGCCACCTCTGCAGAAATTTCTCGTCCTCCACAAGAAGCTGGCCATGAGCATTGTTAATGAACTTTGGCGAACGAATATCCTGAGCATTCCTCCTTTTTTGGGCGGCTATTTTGAAGATGGTTGCGCTCTTGTTCATATTGTGCCTTCTCAGCTCCTGGATAGCCTGGTTTGCATCAGGAACCGGGGAAGATATTTTCTCCAGCTCCCGATACAGGCCCTCCGTACTCTCTGCTTGAAGCTGGGTTCACTTCTTTTTCGCTGTGTTCTTGCAACATCTGTATTCCATTCCGAGGCGAGCTTTTTCGTCACTATTATTAAAGGGGCACTTTGACCAAGCTTTGAAAACCACTTTCTTCTCATTTATCACCTTCTTAGCTTCATCACTTCACCACCATGTTTCTTTGGCGTGTTGATGGTGGCCTTTTGAAGCTCCTAGCAGTGATTTGGCCTTCTTTAAGCAAGTTCGCTGTAGGGAATCCCACATATTTTGTGCTCTGCACTCTTCATCCTCAGCTCCGTTGATTGTGTGAGAGAGGTAATTTTTCATTACGAAAACAAAAGCCTCGCCTTTTTCTTTGTCCAGATTGTACCACTTGATTTTCTCAGAGACCCTTGTTTGTTTGCTTTTCTTTGGTGTTTTCATAAAAATTTCTGTTAGCAGGAGACGGTGTTGCCGAACGATTGCCTCTCCCAGGATCACTTTGCAATCTTTTACCCGAGGCTTCATGAAACTGGCTACCAAATGGTAGTCAATCTGAGTTTCATCTCCACCACTGCTGTAAGTGATCAGGTGTCGGCTTTGTTTGATGAACATGATATTTAACACGATAAGACCGTGTGATTTGCACATGCTTAGGATGTCTTCACTAGGAAGGTTTCTGGTGCCATATCCTAGTCCTCCATGGCAGTCTTCATAGTCTTCGTTTGACTTCCCGACATATCCATTCAAATCTCCTCCAACAAACAGAAACTCTTCCTTTGTGATCTTTTTAAGGAGATTTTGGAAATCTACCCAAAATGCATCTTTATCTCCCTGATTGCACCCATTTTGGGGAGCATATGCACTGACAATATTCCACACCTCTCCTTGTATTACTAGTTTGAGAGACATCAAACGGTTGCTGGACTTCGAAATGCTCAAGACGTTACCAAGTAGCTCTGCCGCAAGGATGATACCGATTCCGTTCTTAGCCTTTTTCGTTCCGTAGTAGAACATCTTGTAATCTTTTGTCCTAACGTCCAAGAAACGCGCCCGATTTACGGCGTTTTTCCATTTCGTCTCTTGGACACACAAAGAGCATACTTGTATTATCCACTTAATAACTAACAATAATATTTACCGACTCAATACCCTCGTACATAACATAAATATGAAACATCTATTTTTCTTTTTCTTTTTTCTTTATTTTAACTCTTTGCCGTTGCACCCCTGATTATATTGATCAAATTGAAAATGAAAACCCCCAGGTTAAGCCATTTTTCGGAATACAATTATCCCATTCTGCAGATTCCAGATACGAAAAGGGTGCATAAAATTCATGGTAACTGGATACTTCAAACAAAACACGATTCTCTTTTACAGGATTACTTACTTTCACATTACATTTAAAAGTTGAGGGAAATGAAATCGTACACAGGATGAACAGATGAATACATATGTTAGTATTGTACTTGCGGGGTAAATATCTGTATGTGAGTGCAAAATCCCCTTGTTGTTGTATTAATGCATCAGTGCATTAACGGAAATTTCGGGATGTGTATGTTTACATGCAGAGAAAATATATGCTTGGATATATTTGGAATATGTTTGCATAAAATAATAGACAATTGGATATACGAGTACGTGAGAAAAGTTTATGATTGTTTAAAACTATAAAAAATCAGCTAATATTTTTTAGGAGCTAAGGATATTTGTTTATGGCAAACATGTTTACATGGTACATGGTATTCACATAACAGTTTGTCAAAATATATGATTTGATTATAAGCACAGTGTATTGAAGGATGGTTTGTGTGCGTGTGTTGTAGTAGGAGATTTGTATTTCATCTGAGATAGCTAAAGAAATGTGTTTGAGGGAAATAAAATATACTGGGATTACCCAGTAATTTGGTGGGTCCCACATGAGGCCTACAACCAAATGTAGTGTAGTAAGGACGATTCTCTTATATGATATACTGGTGTGGCCTACACTGGAGAGACTTTACAACTTAAAGATATTGAAAAAAAAAAAACTCAACGAGTAGCGCGTCTCAGTATTGACGGTGCACTGAAAACTTCCCCCACAACGGCGCTCCAGACCATGCTATACCTTATCCCTATCGACCTCGTCGGCAAACAACTACCTGCCAACTCTGCAATAAGACTGAGAGATTTCAAGCAATAGATAGAACAACACATTAGGTAAGGTTAGGTTAGGTAGGGTTATGAGGTTATCATAAAACACTAGGCACCAAAGTGGGCCCATCGCGATCCCTAGGGAACCTTCACGGCAGAAGACCTAAACCCATTCTCCCAAGCAATTAATCTCCCTACAGAATCTGAAAAGATCCTTGTTATGGTTTAGGGACCTCACCTCTTCAAGGTTATCGAAGATGTATCTACCAAGGTGCTTTAGCCTTGTCCTGGCAATTCCTTGACATTCACAGAGTATATGAGTTTTATCCTCTGAGACATGTAGGTCGTCGCAGTACCTACAAACATCCGTATCGGATAACCCTAGTCTCATGGCATGCCTCCTTAGGAGACAGTGGCCAGAGAGTATTCCTATCACTGTTCTTAGCCTCGATCTATCTAACTTGATTATCTCCCCAGATTTTCTGCGATCTAACACAGGTCACAAGGCCTTAGACACCCTGTGACCACCTAAGTTTGACCATCTTAGATTAGCCGTGTCAATGATTTTATCCCGAATAATTCCCTTAGCCACGCACCCTAGTGGCTTAATACTACCAATTATATCGATACGTGGGAGCCCCGCTCTTTTTTTAGCCAGCGCGTCGGCTTGTTCGTTGCCTTCGATTTCGCAGTGTCCATGTACCCAACATAATCTGACTCGGTTTTGCGTACATAATGCCCTAAGCATTGTGCGGCAATTCCTGATTAACTCAGATTTGGTGACGTAAGACTCTAGCACCTTTAGCGCAGCCTGACTGTCAATGTAGATGGCGATATTGTTATCGGATATTGATCCCATCTCAAGTAATTCCGCAGCTTTTAGTACAGCTAGAACCTCTGCTTGGAACACACATGTGTCCGGAAGTCTCAGGGCCGCCTGTAGGTTCGTATCTCGCGAATAAATACCTGACCCCGTGACCTCATTGGTCTTAGAACCATCTGTGTATATTGCAATCTCGTTATGGACAGAGACTGTCTTCCTTCGCCAGTCCTCTCTAATTGGATACAGTACTTCGTATGGTGTGTCGAAGTCTAAGGTGCCAAGTATATCGTCCGATTCGTCAGGGATTCCGGGAAAAGATTCCTTGAGAACTGCATCCACTGCATCGTTTTTCAAGCTGTATCGCAGACAGATATTGTTAAATGCATCAACAGCCAAGCAGTTATTAAATGCATCGACAGTGCATTCAGTACCATCAGATCGAGGGCAGTGAAGGATTGCCGCGTATTTCTTAACGAGATAACTGCACAATATAGGCTCATCCTCTGCCGGGTAATAGGTCACTGTGAGATATCAGGGAATTGCCAAACTAATGACATAGCTCCACAAGGCTCCTCTGAAAAAAAAAACAGCATTAGAATTGACCACATCGAGGCTCCAATATCTTTTGCTAAATACCTCATCCATGCCGACGAGGTTCGTAAAGTAAATCAACGATGGTAACACTTAGACCAATGCAACACTCTTAGGCTACTCTGGAATTCTGAAACACGGAAGAGGAACCCTCTTAAAACTTACAAACGTCCTCAGCGGACACTGGACCATAGAGAAGCAAGAAAAAGAAGAGACCATTCGTCACCTCATATACAAGTGCACTGCAATCGCCAACACTAGGAAGGCTACATTGGGCGAATACCTCTTTAATAATCTAAGCGATATCTCTAACGTCTGCTTGGCTCTGAAGTAATGCAAAAGCGGTTCCGGAGTGGATGGTGTCAAGTTGAAAAAAGGTTAAAGGTGTTTTTTTAGTGAGTAGAAAGTCCCACACTACTTGAAACAGAGCGGGCCTGTTTTTCGTGAGCAGTATCGTTTTCCACCACCCCTTAGGCAAAAAAAAAGAAAACGTCTGCATGGCTAAAATCAATACATTTATCACCAAATGTGAACGGTTCCAGGGGTAAGGGTCGTGATCCGCCTAGTGGCAGCGCAATGAAACTTTTCTGGTCTAAGTGTACCTCATCAAGGTCCACTCCAAACCAACCTACCAGTATGTTTTTTTTCCACCGCTTTTCTATAATTTAAAACGCAAACACTTCATCATTAGGCATGTTTGAACGTAAATAAATGTGGGTCCTTAATGAAAAAGTGGGCGCCGTGGCGCAGTGGTTAGTGTGTCGGACGACTACGCGTGAGGATCCATGTTCGAATCCCAGAAAACACCAAACATTTTTTTCACGATCCCACCCCTCGCGACCGTTTGTAAAACATCCGAGGGTATTTGTTGTCACGAACTTCTAAAAAAAAAAAAAAAAATAATAATGCCCTTCGGATACGGCACAGAACTGTAGGCCTCTTCCGTTCATTCATTCATTCATTCATTCATTCATTTTCAATGGCCCGCTAATCCTTCATGAGGGTCGCGGGGGTAGGATGCTCAGGTGGACTCTCCATCCTTCTCGATCCTCCGCCATTGATTCCAATTCATCAGGGAGAATCCCTAAGCGGCTCCAAGAGAGATGTCGGACTTGATCCAACCATCTATTTCTGGGCCTTCCGCGAAGTCGACTACCTGATGGCACGGCAACCATGGCGCGTCTTGGAAGCCGGTCTGGGGGCATACGCACTACGTGACCAAACCATCGAAGCATAGATCGTTCCGTTCGGAGAAGTAGCTGCTCAACGTTGAGCGCCTCGCGTACTCTGGTGTTGCGCACTCGATCCCTACGAGTTATTCCAACAACACCGCGAAGGAACCTCATTTCGGCAGCTTGTATCCGCGATCTTATTCTTTCGGTCACTACCCAAATTTCATGACCATAGGTGAGAGTTGGAACATACACCAAGTTAAAAACCGATAGCTTAGCTTGAATACTAAGTTCGGCCTTCCTTATAACAGATTGGCCAAGCTCTTTCAAAATTGATCCAGCCTGACCAATTCTACAGGATAACTCGGCATTGCTCCTCCCATCACTCGTGAATAAAACCCCGAGGTACTTAAACTTCTCCACCTGCTTCAGTGGGACTCCACTAACATGCAGAGTGCACTGAATGGGTTTTTTGGAAACGACCATTACTTCCGATTTGTTCACGTTGATCTTCATTCCAGCATCATCACAAACGGCTACAAACCTTTCGAGTGCGCGCTGAAGTTCGGTTTGAGAGGACCCAAGGATGACCAAATCATCCGCAAAGAGCAGATGACTAATCCTTAGGTCTCCCACTTTGAAACATTCTCCGCCACGGCTGCGCTGCAACATCCAATCCATATATACAATGAAGAGGAGAGGTGACAAAACGCACCCCTGGCGGAGTCCAACGCCCACAGTGAAAGGTATTGATTTAACACCGTTTATCCGAACACAGCTTTTACAGTTTGTATATAAAGACTGAATCGCCCTTAACAGGGAACCATCAATCCCATACTCCTGCAGAACACTCCAGAGTTTGCCTCGAGGAACCCTATCATATGCTTTTTCCAAATCCACAAAATAAGTGTAGACAGGTTTGGCATATTCCCAGGCTTTCTCAAGAACCATTCTGAGAGTGAACAACTGGTCGGTTGTGCTTCTACCGGGACGAAAACCGCACTGCTCATCCCCCAAACTGTCCTCAACCACAGCTCTGGAACGCTTTTCTAGCACCTTAGCGAAAATTTTTCCAGGGAGACTTAAAAGAGATATACCCCTGTAGTTGGCGCAATCTCTTTTGTCCCCTTTTTTAAAAAGAGGAACTATCACCCCCATTTGCCAATCACCAGGTGTTTCACCGCATTCCCAGGCCACTTTAATGACACGCGAGAGCCATTGCACTCCCTCTTTACCTAAAGCCTTGAGCATTTCTGGCCGAATTTCGCCCACACCAGCAGATTTGCCAACTTTTAGCACTTTCATCGCCAAAGTTACTTCCACTACCGTAGGACTACTTTCCGCCCAACTCTCGACCATAGGTCTGTCATCTTCGGTGCCCTGTTCGGGATTGAGCAATTCTGAAAAGTGCTCGCTCCATCTGCGTAAGATGTCCTCCTCATTGGAAAGAAGTCTACCGTCTTTGGATTTGACTCCTTCAACGATATTCAACTTTTTTCCTCTGAGTCGGCGGACGGTCTGCCAGAACATCTTATTTGCAGATCTGTGGTCACGTTCCAATTTCTCGCCAAACTCCTCTTCCATTCGCGCGAAAAATATAACGCACACAACACGAGTGGTTGGGAGAAGCTAGGCCGAGGCACTTAATGAGCTGATGGGCCAAATTTATATTATACATATGTAATGAAAAAGCAAGCAAACTTTAATTGGGTAGAACATGTGCGTAGCAGAACGGGAAAGTATTTCCTTATTTTCCAATGAACTGTTGATCAGATACTTATTTTATTCTACAGAACTGGAATAATAACGGGTGGGCCATCTAGTGATTTCTTTTTAAATCATAGGTTATTTTGACACTGACAGCTGTTTCCCGCTCGAAATCTTGACAGAAAGTCAGTATCATATCTCCGCGGAACGAAATGATTCGCTTTACGCTTGAACAACATTGGGAAATATTGAAAACATATTTCCAAAGTGAGTGCTGTGTAGCCCAAACAGTGCGTTTTTTGAAAAGAAGCTTTGGCCGAAATGAAGCACCCACCGCGCCTGCTGTACGCAAGCTTGTGCAAAAAGTTCGTGAGACTGGTATGCTAGTGGACAACACTCATGATAACCCGCACGTTATTGTCGAGAAATGCATCCACAGAGAGTGACAGTTTGGTGCGGATTGTGGAGTGGTGGCATCATTGGACCATTTTTCTTCGAAAATGAGGATGGGAACGACGTTTCGGTCAACGGCGGGCGTTACAGAGCCATGTTAACGACTTTTTTTTTTTTTACTGAAATTGAAGACATGGATTTGGAGGACCTCTGGTTCATGCAGGATGGCGCGCCATGCCACACAGCCCATGCCACAATCGGTCTTTTGCGCACCAAATTCCCAAATCGTGTTATCAGCCGTCTTGGCGATGTCAATTGGCCGCCTCGGAGCTGCGATTTGACCCCTTTGGAACCGTGAAGGACCGATGTTATGCCAACAATCCGTAAACGATTCAAGCACTTAAGACCAATATCATCCAAGCAATCCGTGAGCTACAGCCCGAAACCATCAACAAGGTCTTGGAAAATTGGAGAGATAGAATGCGCTACTGCGAGGCCAGCCGAGGCAGCCACTTGAACGACGTTGTGTTCCATAATTAATGGGAATGTTTGCTCTTACTAATAAAATTTTATTACATTTTTAAAAAGAAACTTGTTGTTGGCCCACCCTGTATACTCTTTTCCGAACAAGCATACTGTAATTGTATGCATCTCAGACGAGATGCCCTCTGAGTTCTGGAAAAAGATGGGAGACATCGGGTTCAGATGGCTCAGAATTCTCATCTCCAAATTTGTGAGAGGTGACCCAATGCCGAATCAATGGAGGGAAAGTTACCTTCTCCATGTATACAAAGGGAAGGGTGATACGCGAAACTGTGATAACTACCGTTCGATCAAGCTGATGTCACACACCATGAAGATCGTTGAGCGGGTATTAGGTGGCCGACTGCGAAAAATAATACGGCCGTCTGATGATCAGTGCGGGTTTGTCTCGGGTAAATCAACCACAGAAGTATAAGGATCATAATGGAAAAACATCGTGATTCCTTAAGGGATTTACATATAGTATTGGTTGACTTTGAAACGGCATTCGACAGACAACCACGAGATTTGATATAGGTGGCGCTAAGACATCGGGGGGTTCCAGAAACCTATGTACAGATGATCATGGACATGTACGAAGGAGCAAAGACAAGAGTAAGATGCCCCGCTGGAGTAACCGAAGAGTTCCCAATCAAAGTCGGGGTGCATCAGGGAAGCGTCTTAAGTCCTTTGCTCTTTATTACAGTCCTTGATTACCTGCTTGAAGGTAAAGTGATGGACCCCAAGGTACATCAGTTATTCTTTGCTGACGATGGAGCCATCATAAGTGAGGATCCTACATCCCTGTAACGAGCACTTGATGTGTGGGTGGACTCTCTGGAGGGAAATGGGTATTGCATTAGTTCAAAAAAGACAGAGTATTTGTGCTGCCCGTTCTCTGATCCACTCAGGCCTATTCCAGACAATTATTTGAATGGAACAGTGCTTCCCAAGTGCGAAAAGTTCAAATGGGAACTATGATTAATAGGAAAGCAACTTGTGATGACGACATCAATCATCGCGTAAGCGTAGGGTGGATGAAGTGGCGAGAAAATTCCGCTATCTTCTGTGACAGAAAAATGTCACCTAAGTTGAAAGGAAGCCTCTACACCGCAGTTGTGCGTCCAGCGCTCACATACGGTTCACAATGTTGGACGATGTACAAAACGTATGAGAGTAAATTAACGGCAGCTGAGATGAAGATACTTCGCATCACAGCAGGAGTGACAAAGCTTGATCGAATAAGAAGTTCGAAGATCCGTGGAAGCGTTCACATCAAGGAAACCATCGTACAAAAAATAGAGCGCGACCGGCTCAGCTGGTATTGCCACGTTCAAAGAAGAGATCATTTGAACCCAGTTAAAAAGGCAATATCAATGCACGTTCCAAGGACATCGCGATGTAGGAAAGGCAGGCCTATAAACGCCTGGATCAGACAAATGCGACGACATCGGCATTTCATTGGCCTCAGTAACCGAGTGATCCAGGCCTGCCGATATTTTCTGAGGTCAAATAGGCGAACCCCACAGGCGGATCAGTAAAAATGCGGTGAAGTGGGAGGGTTATGATCCCTTATTTTCGGATCATAACCTCGCTGATAAAAGGAAGAAGAAGAAGAAGCATACTGTAATTGTAAAAAACCGTTCCTAACTTTTAAATATATATTTCTGTACAATAATATAATGATTGATTGAATAATATATTCATAGGAACCAACCAAATTTGTATTTGTACGACGGAATTTGATTGAGACAAACATATTTTTTCTCATCGTGTAGATTTATACATACATACATTGACGTTACAAAACGCTATGTATTCATTTTAAGTTCAATGAGGACATAAACAGATGCAGAAGATTAAAATGGGTAGCGACACCGTGCAAGTACTCAAATATACATACATACATATGTAAGCAGACTGTCCCCAAACACAAACATATTTAAAATTTTACGTAGAATAATTATTTTACAAATATGGACTACCTCAGAAATCATAAAGTAAACTGAGTTGTGCTCTGCATTGATCCGTATTTATGGTATTTTCAGACTCAGGCGCTGCAATTAAATTGAAAAGCTGCAATGGTCACAATATATTCGTTTTAATGAGTTAATAAACAATATTTACTCGAACATTTTATTTTACATTCATATTAATTTTCAATAAAGCAAAATAGACTGAATTAAAATTAAAATGGATGGGGGATTCAATGACATACCTATCCAACATTGATATTTGTTATGCACGAAAATAATAGCTTTATTGAGAGACCCTACTTAGAGCTAATGAGTCTATGAATTAAAAAGCTACATGATTATTTATATTCCAATGCTAATTTCTTTATTCTTAACTTTTTATATTTATTTAACTAAAGAACTACATATCCTTCACAGGGAGGCCTAAGGCCACCAGTAGACCTGCATGCATGGACAAAAATGTCGCCATTAGAACAACTACGATTGCGGCTCTCGATACTACGATTTGCGCTAACAGAGATACTACCATGACAGATGTTCGGAAGAACTTAGAACTCGTTTTGTTACACAACATATTATCTTTGGAACACAATTCAGTCGCAGAACACACATTTGCAGAAGCTTACAATCTCCTGATAATCAAAAGTAGAATCAACTATCATCTCTGTTGTTACAACTCCTGAAAAAAAGGGATGAATTATTGCTTAATCGGCGACGTAACCTGACGCCATGTCCGACTTTAGCTTAAATATCCAAATCAAATTCACCTAAAGAAGGAACAAGTTGTAAGCGATTACATTTTTGTTTAACCCCAGGATTATTCAATTCTGACCCCCATGAAACTTAATCAGTGCATTGGTCTTTTAAAAAATCACTGATTAGATATTAAGGGCATAGCCACCATGCAGCGTTTCAAACACACTATGGGCGCAATAAAAAAAAAACCGAAAAGTCTCTTAGCAAACTATATTTGCCCTTATTATTCCTTATTTGTAGTCCTGGGAATACTTAGGCCCTAAACTCTTCAAAGTCTTCATTTGTCAACGCTGAGTTATAGGCGGCAAAAAGAGGATTTTTCTATTTGGGCATTAATGTTCTGTTACATGCAGCCATGGCCAGTCATTTTGGGTAAAAGAAAAGAATTAAAAAAAAGGTGGGCAAAATCGCATCATCACCTCCCCGTGGTGCCCGCTGGATAGCTATCTGATACTGAACTAACGATGAGCGTATGCTGAGTCTGACGATATATGTGTAGCTGAACACTTTGACCTGCGTAAGCATATCTGGGTGAACTTATTTATTTATTTATTTATTTATTTATTTATTTAGTTAGCTTAATACAAGCAATACAAACTTAAGGCTAATTACCTAAAAAATAATCAATAACTTAACACTAATTTTTTTTATTATTTATTTTTGATTATTTTTTTTTTTAACTAACAAAACAACTTAAAACTAGGAGTGGGCAGGTAAGGTACGTAGGGAGTTGCAAAGGCTAGATTTGCTACTGAGGTGCATGTCAAAGGCAACAGGGAGCTTATTTGCATTACGTAGCATTCTGGTCAGAGGTTCATACTGGCCGTATTCAGTACGGTGATAGGGAAGGCGGAATAGGGGTGCTGATCTTAAACGTCGAGGGTTAGTATTAAACGAGATCAGTTGCAGCAGATGGAGGCAGTCAATAGTTCCCGCTAATAATTGGTGCAGAAAAAGTATATCAGCGTGAACGCGACGTGTTTCTAAGGCTTGCAAGTCTAACAATTTTAGTCGGTTTTCATAGGGAGGTAAGATGTGCGGGTCATTCCAACGCAGACCTCGCAAGGCGAAACGGATGAATCTGCGCTGAATAGCTTCAATTCTATGAATGTGGACTTGATGGTATGGTGCCCAAGCCTGGCAGGCATACTCAAGAAGCGGTCTGACGAAGGTCATGTAAAGATATTTGGTTACATAGGGGTTAGAAAATTCCCATGACCATCGTTTTATAAAGCCATGTCTAGTTTTGACATCCCTGCCAAACTTGTCCGTCTGTGCAGGCTGACGATGGAGAACGCTCGCTGCTCCATCAAGGTCGGTAATGACCTCACCGAGACCTTTGATGTCAAAAAAGGCTTTAGACAAGGTGACGCGCTGTCATGTGACTTCTTCAATATTGTACTTGAACGGATTGTGCGGAACTCACAAGCCAACACCGGAGGCACAATCTATTACAAGTCTGTACAACTGCTTGCATACGGCGACGATATCGACATTATCGGAAGAACTCAGCGGGCTGTCACCGGTGCGTTTGCAAGCATTGAGGCGGAAGCGGCCAAAATGGGTTTAGCGATAAACGAGGGCAAAACCAAGTATATGCTATCAACAAGAAGGGAAAGCCAACACCGACGAATTGGAAAAAACGTCACCGTGGGCAGCTATAACTTCGAGGTAGTAAGGGACTTTGTCTACCTTGGCTCTGCTATAAATTCTACAAACAAAATCAGTGCAGAAATCAATCGAAGAATAACTCTTTCCAATCGCTGTTTTTTGGGCTTATACGGCAATTCCACAGTAAAGCCCTATCTCGAACAACTAAGGAGACTCTATATAAGACCTTGATCATCCCAGTCCTGCTTTACGGCGCTGAAACATGGACTTTATTAAAAGAGGATGAAGATATCCTTGGTCGTTTCGAGAGAAAAATTCTTCGTAAGATTTTCGGTCCCGTTTGCGTTGACGGGTTTTGGAGGAGAAGATTCAATCACGAACTTTACGAGCTGTACAGCGACATCGACCTAGTCAAAAAACTGCGTATTGGACGTCTGAGACGGCTAGGACATGTAGAGCGAATGGACACCAACGCTCCGGCAGAGTCTTCCAATCTAACCCCGAGGGACGACGCAGTAGAGGGAATCATCGCCGTAGTGGCGCAGTTCAAGGGGACCTCGACCAACTTGGAGTGCGCAACTGGAGGCAGTTACCTAAAGGCCGACCTAAATGGAGAGGCTTGTTGTTTGAGGCCCAGGTTCACCCCGAACTGTAGCGCCACCTAAGTAAGTAAGTAGAAGAATCAGGAGGGCAGTACTATGTAAATAGAAACCGTTACTTTTCTATTAACACCCAAGTTGTGTGCGAATCCCACTTAAGAATAAGAGATATTGTTGCTCACTGGTGTGGAAGAACCCATGAATTTAAGAAAGAGCAAGCTAAAAGATCGTTTAGAAAGGGGGAGTTCTGGGGTCGTCTTTTAGGAGATGGTGGTTATGCATGCACCAACCATCTTTTTACGCCCGTTTTAAATTCCAGAAATCCCGCACAATATTGCTCATATTGCTTCTTCAAATACGGTTGAACGAACCATTGGTGTTTGGAAAGCCAGATTTCTTTGGAGAATGTAAAAACTATCATTGTAGCCCTATGCGTTCTACATAACCTCGCCAATTATTATGACGTTTCAATAGAATGTAGTAGATTTTGCTTTCTTTTTGGTACAATTAAGGGCAGTTGTTGCCATTTGCAAACTCTAGATATAAATTTAACGTCAGATATCTATTGCATGGAGAAAACATTTTTATTAATACGAAAATTTAACTAATGGATAACCTGGCTAACTACGAGTTAGTTAACTCATTGGTGTGTGTGGTGTGCTAGCGATTTTTTATTAATACGGCTGTATGACTTTAACCGCCTCAAATATGTTTTTTTAAGTAACAAGACACAGAACAATAATAGCAAAAATAGAAACTCGGTTAATGTATTTAAAAGATATCCCTGAATACATCTTGAAAATTCCCTAAACCCCCTCCCCTAGCTGGTTTATATTACGTCATATAAAAGAACAAACTAAATATTTAAAAGCATATAGACGAATCGATGGCTTGGCAACCATAAAACACTAAAAAAGGCAGTTCACCCCAACACTGATTTTCCAATTTTTAGTATTTTTCGCAATCGGGATTTCTGGTTATTTTTCATTAATTGATATTTCTGAATTGCACATCAATAAATTTCCATAAGTACCATAATCCAAAGTATACTAGTAGTCATAAATACATTCGAATTACTTCGTCATATTTCTTACGACTTTCTGTTTAACTACTAAGGATTTTATAACCTCGAATGTACCGAGTATTTTTATACTTCTTCCTAATAAACTTATGGCAAAATCCAATACCGTATCCAAGTGCTACAGATTTTATGGGAAAAAAAAGAAACGAAATTCAATTAAACGACCTCTCAATACTTGACAGTTTGTGACGAACTTATCAAAAGAATTTAATCATCGTGCGTAAATTGCATCCTGTGGATACGTGTACACAGGGGGTGACCAACTACCTACACACCATCGAGTACAAATAAAAGCCCTTTAAGCAACCATCTTGCTTTCTCAGCAGCAGCAGCAGTTACCACAACAATCGACATTCGATTACAGTGTCAATGGATGACTTTCATTTTGTTTAATTCTCGTCCATCGTGTCTACACACGAAGTCCAAACACTTTGCGGCAAAAATCATTAAGAGCAGATTAGTGATTAGAAACAGTGATCATTATATTCCAACACAACGTGATGTGCTGTGCTGTGTGTGTTTGCCTGAGAGCAATGGCATGACATCATTTCAACTAAGTTCTACCTAAGATGTATCATTTCAAAAAATTAGAGAACACTCATTAGGATGTAACGCATAATGCTAACCCGTCATTTAACAATGAAATACTATCACATAATTTTGTTGTTGTTGCCTTTGTGGTTGCTTCTTAACAAAAGCAAACAAAACCGGTTTCTATTATTATTTTCTTTTTTTATTATTAAGTATCACCTTTCGTGAACAAAGTTAAGCTGTTCAAAAAAAAATGTCGAAGGCAGGTATGGTTAATTAGCATGAAGATGATCGGTGTGACGTATGTATGCGATAAAGTGGTGAAGATATTGAGTATGAAAAATGTAAGGGGAAACTATCCACCGTCTTGTGGAAAATTTTGTCTGAAGGTAAGCTAAATCTTTGTTGGGTTCGGATAGTATGTTCGAAACCACAAAAGGTTAACACAGGTTTGGGAATGCGGTTAATGATGTTGCAGTCTGCTATTAGAATTTATTAGATAACGTAACTACGGCGAGTTATACTCTATTGACTTCAGGCATAAATATGCATATGTTTCACATGTGTATATAAGGAGGAAGGTGATAACTTCGAACTACGGCTGATAGTCTTCGATTGTGGTTTAGATCAAGCAAATTTTGGTTATGAATACAATTGTTATTATTGTTATTGATAACAAAACGTTTTTAAGGAAAGTAAGCGTGCCAGAAAGAAAAAAAAACCTGCACACGAATTTAACTTCCTACTGCGCATATATCATCCATCGATACATATAAGACTGTAAAGGGTCGAATGTTTTCATCTTTCTGTGCACCCATCACACCGAAACTACTGCACGGATTTTGATGATACTTGGCAGAGTTATATCATATATCCTGGGTCAACACGTAGGATACTTTTTATCTTGGCAAATGAAATGGTTCCCACAAGATAGTTATAATACACTTATACACATAATAAAACTGTAACTGTAAAACTATTTCCACACGTACCACAAAAAAAACTACTACAAGACACTGAAAGCTCTGCTTCTTCCGGATTTCGTCTAGCATTTTACGCTTCCGCATCACCAGCACGGTTTTCAGAAAAATCACAGCACCACTCCAGCCCTAAACCTGATTTCATCGCAAATCACCAACGGGCTCAAACAAAACCAACCATGTCACAGAACTGTCGCCGTTGCCCTGGACCTATGCAAGGCATTTGACACTACCCAACACCCAAAAGCGCAGGCCGACCAATTACCATTGCGGCCGCCAATCCTTTGTTGAATTCAGGAACGCCAAGTCTCAGTGCCGGAGAGTCAAACAAGAAGTACAACGGGGGACGTTCTATCAACACTTCTTTTCAACTTTTTCATCTCCAAACTACCACTCCCCCCGGACGGTGTCAATATTGTTTCATATGCCGACGACTGTACGGCCCTTAAAACCGGACCCAACGTGCCAACACTATGCACAGCGCTGAACTCCTATCTCTCTGTCCTGGATGGATTTCTCAGAGATCACAACTTACAACTGTCGGCCGAGAAGGTCTCAGTCACACTCTTCAAATACAAAAAAAAATCAAGTCCTTAGCGGGATACTCCTACATACAAGGCGATCGGTCGCTCCATGCTGAACTATGCGGCCCCATTTGGACACCGCAGCTGAGTGACACAAACTGGCAGCATCTCCAAGCCTCCCAAAATACCTCCATGCCGAAACGAAGTTGCTTTCAGTAAGGGACCACAACACAATGCTCTTCAAGCAGTTCCTTCTAGCATGTCACCTTCAAGACCACCCTAATCATCCGCTGACAGCGGTGCAACAATCACCCCGTTCCATTCGTACAGGGCTCCAAATATTAAAAAAATTACCTCGATGCATACACGCAGGGTACCAGGATCAACAGACAGACCTACAAGGATGCATTGAAAAGCATACATCACACGACTGTGACCCGCACTATGGCGAATCATCGACCCAACGTGGTCCTTGGAGGCCGCCCACAACCCATCACAGACGAAGAACGTAGTCTGCTACAGAGAACAAGAACCACCCTAACTCAGCTACACTCAGGTTAATACCACTTACTAAACAGCTACACGGACCGTCTGGACGCCTCCATAGAAGATATATGCCCTGACTGCGGAAATGGTCCGCATAACATCAGACATCTTTTCAACTGCCCAGCAAAACTAACCGACTTGAGCCCTGATGCACTTTAGGAACGACTTATAGACGTGGCTCAATTCTTGAGCCTAGAAACTGACCTGTACCCAGCGGAACAGTAGCTTCGACAACAGTATCAACAACTACACGAAATTGAACGGGAGTTTCGCAGTTGCATTGCTTTGAGTTCAACTTTCAAAATAATGTACATACTCGTATGTTCTATCGTCAAGGCGATTACGGGTTATCTAGTAATTTATAATTTCATTGTCAGAAAACTATCTATAAGTTTTCATATTGAACTTGCAGAAGAAATTACCTCAGACCATATCAAAAGGGAATGCCAGCCTTCTGTGCACACAGAGGAGCGTTTGGCAACATCAGTATCGACAAGCCACCTATGAAGTAATTTCTCCGAAACGCAGCTTACATTCAAATAATTGGATTTATACAGTCGACACCCACGGTAGTTCCTCTATTCTGTCGCGGTGGGGGTTCTTGGAGAAACTGACAGAAAGTAACTACCTGACTTGGGCACCAATATTTGATAGTAACTTCACTACTAACAACTTTGACAAAACTTAATGAACTTCTGATTGTACCTCTTCTCCCCGCCGCATTCTCAAAACTAGCTTTGTGAATTAAAACCATTTAACCTAACCACAGGTGGGCAAAATCGCATCATCACCTCCACGCGGTGCCCGCTGGATAGCTATCTGATAGTGAGGTAACGATGAGCGTATGCTGAGTCTGACGATATATGTGCAGCTGAACACTCAGACCTGCGTAAGCACATCTGGGTGAACTTCAGCGCGCATATGTCTAACCGGACGAGGTATCTCTTGTTGACCTGATCGGCTGAAATATGCGTCTCAGAAGTCTAGCAAGAGGTCCTCAGAAGGAGGACGTGCGGCGGACGAATTCTCTCGATGGAATCAACGGTGACGTCTACAGACCAGCGGATACCTTACTGGAGCTACTTCAACATATTTGGAGCTGAGGTCTGTAAGGATTTTCAATACTACGTCAGGGTATTGAAAAAGAGATGGTGGCGGATGAACCCTTAATGGGCCAACGGCAGCGCTCATATCCCCGAAGTGGGTTACTGACATCGGTGTATCCGGCCTCTTGTCCTAGGGGTACAAAAAAAAGGATCTGGCCCTCCAGGTTGGGGGTTGTGCCGTCGGGTTAACTTCCCTACCACGTAAAAAACCTTTGGTTACGAAGCAACCAACAGCCTCGGATACGGATGATCTTACTGTTGACGACCCATGCAAACGTAAAAAGGACAACGATCTTCGTGTCTGCACATGGAATGTTAGGTCCCTCTACAAACCACGTGCAGCCGAACTTGCGGAGGCCCTAGAGTGTCTTAAAGCAGACATTACCGCCATCCAAGAAGTGCGATGGAATGGGCCGGGCAAAAGGAGTGTGAAAAACTGCGACATCTACTACGGCGATTGCTACAGACAAAAAGGACAGCGTCTATTCGGGTGCGGATTTGTCATTGGAGACAGACTTAGGCAAGAAGTCTTGCGTTTCCGGCATGTGAACGAGCGCCTCATGACTATCCGTATCAAGGCTAAATTTGCCAACATTAGCCTAATATGCGTTCACGCCCCTCACGAGGAGAAGGACGACGCGACAAAGGATGACTTCTACCAGCTCTTGGACAAGACGTATGAGCAATGCCCTAGCCACGACGTTAAAATTATCCTAGGCGACTTTAACGCAAAGCTAGGAAGAGAGGAAGTCTTTAGTAGCGTGGTCGGAAAGCACAGCCTGCACGACAACACTTCCGGCAACGGACTCAGGCTAATCGACTTTGCGGCGGGGCGAAAATTTGTTGCAGCTGGTACGCGGTTCCCACGTCTCGATATTCACAAAGGAACATGGCTCTCCTTTGATCGAAAAATCGTCAACCAAATCGATCACATTGCGATCGACGCAAGGCACTCTTCCAGTATTCTGAGTGTCCGGACTTTCCGAGGAGCCAACGTGGACTCGGATCACTACCTAGTTGTAGCCAAGGTACGGATGCGGATATCCACAACGGAGCGAAATCAACGAAATGCTGTGAGGAAATTTGACGTCGAAAAGCTACAATCGCAAGAGACCGCCAGAACCTTTGCCGATCGTGTTTCTTCTAATCTCAATCTTAGTCCTATGCCGCCAGCAGCAAATGCGGAAGACCAGTGGCAGCGTTGCCAAAAAGCCATCAGAGATGCCGCCTCTGATGTACTGGGTTTCTCTCGCCCACCACAACGAAACCCCTGGTTTGATGAGGAATGCCGGCAAGCACATGCAGCAAAACAAGAGGCGTACAAAGCGACGCTGCATAGAAGGACTAGAGCTGCTTACGAGCTCTACGTGCGCAGGAGAAAAGAGGAACATCGACTTCTCAGAAAGAAGAAAAAAGAGCATGAGAAGCGCTCGATCGAGGAGATTGAGAGACTTTATTGCAGGAATAATGTTCGAAAATTTTACCAAAGGGTAAAAAGAACATGCCAGGGTTTCAAAGCCAGAACAGAAGCCTGCAGGGACGAAAATGGCAACATAGTAGTAGAATCGCAGTCGGTGCTGAGGATATGGAAGGAACACTTCTGCAGACTGTTAAACGGAGATGATGATCAATATTCCGCTGTCAGGCAGAATGAGCCATTCAACAGTGACGATGGCAGTCAAAATTCCCGTCAACCCGATCATAATGAAGTGAGGATAGCGATATCTAAACTCAAATCCAACAAAGCTGCTGAAGCCGACGGCCTTGCCGCTGAACTTTTCTAGGCAGGAGGAGATGAGTTGGTTAGGAGCATGCACCAGCTCATCTGTAAAATCTGGTCGGACGAAAGTATGCCCGATGAATGGAACCTCAGCATCATTTGCTCGATCCTGAAGAAAGGAGACCCTCTGAACTGCGCCAACTACAGAGGTATAAGTCTCCTAAATATCGCATATAAGATCCTGTCTGCCGTACTATGTGAACGCCTAAAACCGATCATCAACAACCTGATAGGTCCTTATCAGTGCGGTTTCAGGCCTGGAAAGTCCACCATTGACCAAATATTCACACTACGGCAGATCTTGGAAAAAACCCATGAATATAAAATCGATACGCACCACCTTTTCATCGATTTCAAAGTTGCCTATGATAGCGTGTATAGAGACGAGTTATACAGAGCCATGTCTAGTCTTGGCATCCCTGCCAAGCTCGTCCGTTTGTGCAGAATGACGATGGAGAACTCTCGCTGCTCCATCAAAGTCGGTAAGAACATCACCGAACCGTTCGATGTCAGGAAAGGTCTAAGACAAGGCGACGCGCTATCATGCGATCTCTTTAACATAGTACTTGAGAGAATTGTACGAAACTCACAAGCCAACCCCGGAGGTACAATCTTCTTCAAGTCTGTACAACTACTCGCTTATGCCGATGACATTGACATAATCGGAAGAACTCAGCGGGCCGTCAATGGGGCATTTACGAGTATTGAGATCGAGGCAGCAAAGATGGGTCTAGCGGTCAATGAAAGCAAAACAAAATATATGCTGTCTACAAAAAAGGACACCCAACATCGGCGTCTTGGGCAGAACGCCACAATAGACAGATACAATTTTGAGGTAGTAAAGGATTTTGTCTACCTAGGCTCTATGGTCAGCTCCGCAAATGACATGAGTGGAGAGATCACACGGAGAATTACTCTTGCCAATCGTTGTTTCTATGGGCTAAAACGGCAATTGAGTAGCAAAGCCCTATCTCGAACTACTAAGGTAACTCTTTATAAGACATTAATCATCCCAGTCCTGCTGTATGGCGCAGAGGCATGGGCTTTGAAAAAACCGGATGAGGATGCCCTTGGTTATTTCGAGAGAAAAGTTCTTCGAGCGATCTTTGGTCCCGTCTGCATAGACGGTGAGTGGAGGAGAAGGTACAATGCCGAACTATACGGCCTGTACAAGGACATCGACTTAGCCAGAAGAGTTCACATACAGCGACTAAGATGGCTGGGTCATTTAGAGCGGATGGAGCCCAACCTTCCCGCTAAGAAAGTCTTCGAATCCACCCCGGACGGACGGCGCAGTAGAGGACGACCTCGCGGTAGGTGGCGCAAACAAGTGGAGGGGTACCTCAACCAGCTTGACGTGCGCAACTGGAGGCAGCTGGCTCGAGAGGTTTGTTGGTTGAGACCCAGGTCCACCCCGGACTGTAGCGCCATCTAAGTAAGTAAGTAAGTAACCTAACCACAGAATATTGTCTCTAAAACTTTGTTGAAGTATAGATGAAGTCCTTTATTACGAGTACTTAGATGTGCTGGTGTTTGTTCGCGGATTTTACTGCAGCTGTTACATACATATACTCGTACGTACACTGATCTAAGAAAAAGTGCGCAAAATGTTTCGCAAGATCAACTGATAGAAGGAATACCTCAGTACATCAAGCTAAGGAGGGCCTCTTCTTGCGCTTGAGACTGTGTAAAACATTTGATGGGTATGCATAACCCCTCGAGTGCACGCAAATTATAAAAAAAAGAATAGGTTCAGGTGAAGCCAAAAGAAAAATAAAAATCTTTTTGCAAACATGTTTTCTGACAACTCAACAGACAGACGGACAAGACAGAATATCTGCCTTAGTCCTCAAAAACTGTGCATCCGAACTAACACCTATTGTTTGCAGACTTTTCTTAAGTATTGCCCATATTCAACCGATTCTCAAAAAAGAAGAAATTCGCTCCATAGCCTAGTTTTCCCTGCTTTGTAAAGCAATAGTAAAATGTACAGAGCGAGGTGGAGGAGTAAAATAGTTGTTTAACAGGGTACCTACTGAGCTAGGTATTATAACTCACCTATGGCCGTCAGGCATCGAAAAATATGAGAAACTTAGAGCCGGTGCCCTACATCAATATCTAGAAGCCGAGTCAAACTCCCAATATCAGCTCAACATTGCCGGACAGCCGGTCGAGAAAGTAGACAATTTCCTATACCTAGGAAATGTGGTCTCGGGCGTCTATGATGCCACTGAACTCAATGTATACAATGGAATCGGCAAAGCACGAGCTGCGTTCGGTATGCTACCAAAAATCTGGAGAAGCAATGTTTTCAGCACAAGAACTAAGCTGGGACTGTTCCGCTCCAACGTCAAATAAGTGCTGCTGTATGGCTGTAGTACATATGCATGTCTACGCATCATCTTAAGGGCTTTTTTGGTCCAATGGGATCTCTAATAAACTGCTTTATCAGAGATTAGGCCAAAAACCAATGGTGATGTCCCATACGAAGAAGAAAGTGGCTGTCAGACATTACGGCGCGAAGACAATTCCATTACAAAATACGCCATGCAGTGGAATTCATTTACCCAAAAGAAAAACGGGTCGTCGTGAAAGGATTTAACTAAGAAGTATACCACAAGATCATGCATCTTCTTGGTGTCACAGATAAATCTGGGACAACATGGTAGGAGTACATATCCAGCATATCCAAATCACAGCCCATGAGGTTGAGCTACCTGATTAGAGCAACAAGTTACACGTCACTTCGGCGCAGCTCCTTCCCTCGTACAAATCACAAGCAAGAGAGGGGCTTGAACATTGGTCTCAAGTTAAGAGTTTGACTCCAAATTCTCGATAGCATTCAACAACGACCAATCGTGGGCCATCGAAAACAGGTACTCCACTTATACATATAACGGATGAACTTTGACATTTATCAACCGATTAACTTGAGCAGACATGTTTTTGAAACGTCAATACAGTACAATTTTAACCATGAATCGCTTCACACCGAAACAACGCGACGAAATAGTGACGCTGTACATTGAAAATAGTCGTTCAGTTGTGTTAACTCAAAGTGCATATCGGCGAAAATATCGTGGCCAGCAAGCACCGTCTGACAACACTATTCGTCGTTTAGTGTCGAATTTTGTTGAGCACGGGACAGTGGGAGATCGTCGACATGCCATTCATTAACGCCCAAGATGTTCCAATGAGCTAAATGAAGCGGTAAGAGAGTGTTGCCGTGAACCCACATGTGTCGTATCGTCACCGCGCTCAGCATTTTGGCGCCAGTGGAACCACCTTGCGATGCATTTTGAAGGATGATTTGCATTTGTTTCCGTATAAAGTGCAATTGACTCAAAGGCCGTCAGACCGTCCACGTCGCTTGGAATACGGCCAAACAGTCGCTGGACGTGTGCTGTCAAAAATTGGCGGCATTGACTGGCCACTCAGATCTCCAGATTTGACCCCTCCAGACTTCTTTTTGTGAGGTTATTTGAAAAGCAAAGTATACGCCAGCAAGGCCAGAACATTGACGATGCTCCAAAAGGTGATGGAAAACGCAGCAAAAAGGGCACATTTTGCTTTGATCAATAGAGGCAACCACTTGATTGATGTTGTATTTAAAAACTAGTCCAAATAAATTGAATTGGCGAGTGGAAGAACAGTACATGTACAAAATATGGCTTTCGAGAAAAACAGAAGTAACTAAAGGCATTTGTACTGTGCTTCCATACAATCAGCGAAAAGCGTAGTCCATTTTTGTATACATTGGGCTCTCTAACGTATTGTTATTTTGCTGATTGGTAGGTTTACATATGTAGAACATTTTGGCTATTTCAGTCCAAAATTCAATTTTTGGCGCTTGTACTGTTCTTCCAGTCAAGTTAAACAAAAATACATCATATATGAAAATCGGTTTTTTTTAAAGTTATTCAATATTCACATAACGACATGAAAGATGGCGCACCCTGTACGTATACTACAATATTAGTAAAAACAAAAAATATATAGTTGTGCACCCAGCGCTCACATACGGTTCACAGTGTTGGATGATGTGCAAGAAGTATGAGTAAATTAACGGCAGCTGAGATGAAGATGCTTCGCATGACAGCAGGAGTGACAAAGCTTGATCGAATAAGAAGTTCGAAGATCCGTGGAAGCTTTCACGTCAAGGAAACCATCGTACAAAAGATAGAGCGCGACCGGCTCAGCTGGTATTGCCACGTTCAAAGAAGAGATCATTTGAACCCGGTTAAAAAGGCAATATCAGTGCATGTTCCAAAGACATCGCGATGTAGGAAAGGCAGGCCTATAAACGCCTGGATCAGACAAATGCGACGACATCGGTATTTCAATGGCCTCAGTAAACCAGTGATCCGATATTTTCTGAGGTCAAATAGGCGAACCCCACAGGTGGATCAGTAGAAATGCGGTGAAGTGGGAGGGTTGTGATCCCATATTTTCGGATCATAACCTCGCTGAAAAAGGAAGAAAGAAGAGCAGTGATCAGGTCCAAAAACTAGGCGAGACACAGATTGTAGTGATTTTTTAAGGTCTTTTATCACTTAGATCTGTCATTTACAGTACCGAGTATAATGCCCAAGGATGCAATTAAAAAAAAGTTTATAGGGGATTAAAGAGAAGGGCAAATTCAAGGCATTTAGCACCATCTTTGACAGTTAGATCCAATGAAGGTTTGGGCAAAACTCGCTATTTTAGCAAAAGTTCAAAATAAAGAGGCGGTGGATTGGGTAAAGCCGTTTGTTTAGATAAAAGCACATGGATTTGATTATTAATTTATTGAGACTGAAATATTTGCTGGTTTAGTGTCGGGCCGTACGACATCTTTGCTCCTTAACATAACATAAACCAAAGACTTTACGCTATGACTATGATCCTAGTCTTTAAAATCAAAAACAATTTGTGTCCACAATATCTGACGTCTAACCTACCCCAAAGTAGAACAATAAACTACGATCTACGAAGCTCAACGGAATTCAACATACAGAGGACAAGGACAGTACGAGCACAGAGTAGTATTGTGAATAATGGACTACAAACTTTCAACATGCTTCCTGAAATTATAAGAAACATAAGCAATCTGAATACTTTTAAAAGAACTATTTATGAATATTCTAAAAATAATGCCAATTAACCGTTTAAATTATCTCATTAACTGAACTTTAAATGTAAATATCCAAATGTAAAAGGTTGCTAAAATGTATGTATTTTTTTAAGAAATGGCTTCTTAGCCAAATAAATTGAATAAACTAAACTAAACTAAACTTTGCGGGACGGCAAAGACGAAGTCGACTTTAAGCAAAAGCATCAATTGTTATGGCACACTGATTGAAATGTAATAAGCAGATATGATGAACGTGCGTTTTTACGCACCGAGCATTTTCAAATGTCTGCCGCAACCCAACAGTGAAGGATATCATTAGTGCCGCGTGCAGCTGGTACGTCATGCGCCTTTGCACGAGATTTTATCATTTACATATATGTATGAACGGATACGTCAGGTATGCGGCAAGATCTTCAAATTGATACATTGACATACACATAAGCATAAATTCAAACTCGTTTCCCTTTCGCAGAAAGGGTGCAGACTTACCGCTCGTGTTATTCGAGACGAATAAGAATTAACGCGGTTGATTAGCAGAAAATTCGCCAGTGCGACCTGACAGTTACGCAGAAATTATCGTAGGAAGCAAGAGATGTATGGAAATGTTATAGTTTGGCTGTAACTGAAAGACGTTTATAGTAGAAACAACTGTATGGTTACAAAATATGTTATATGTACCGGATTGGTAGCTGGACGATCAATTTTAAGATTAACAAGTGAACATTGAAATATCTGCTATACATAAGCAGCTGTATCACTGGATTCGGGCCGTTGTAATATTTTGTAGCGGTTAGCTAGGTTGAGTTGTGGGCTTGCCGGCAGACAAGCTGGTGGCTTGTATAAGCCTGTGACCCTATTGTACCTGTTGGGGGAGAAAGTCTCGATCAGAATTTTTTCTATCCTGACTTGCTGAAACTTCACCTTATACGTGATATACATATATGTATATTCAGGGGCCTGCTCGTGGTGGTTAAATGGATTCTCGTTTATACACCGATTCTATAGACTGGCGACCGGATGAACAAATTGAAACTACGAGTCGATAATAACAGAAACATATCAGAGCAATAAAAGGAATAACAAATAGTTGTAGCTTCATTCAAACCCCGGAGAAGGATCAATTGTCTGGGTAGGTAGGTAGAAATGACTGTAACAGCAATCTATACTGAAACTTAACTAGCGTTTAAGCGCCATTTTAATACCACCGCTCACGTGACCTTATCGAATGTTGAACTTAGAAATAAGCGAAATCGGAATAAACGACGAAATCCACCCTGCGACATTAAGAAAGCTGATTACTTCTCCGGTTTGCCAAGTGTGCGCTGCTTGACCCTACCTAGAGCCGGATATCTATAGAGGATATCGTATATTGTTTCTTGCTCGCCAGCAGTATTGCAGCTGCGACAATGTGCACGGAATGCAAAGCCTAGTCTTGCCGCGTGGATCTCAGTTCCTGTACTAATCGCGACATTTCTAGCAATATCTGCACGGTTTCTATTTGTAGATCTTGTGTTCTGTGCCAGTTATAGTTGGGCTACATCTGCCTAGATACGATGCAATTCTGCAGTCTGTGCCATCTGCTGCTAATCTTTGAAAGAAAATGCGCAAAGACAATTCACTTGAGAATCCCCAACCGTACAAGCTGTCAAGGGCAGATCTCCGCCTTGCAAATTCATCAGCTCGCTCATTCCTCTCTATATTGCTGTGACCCGGCACCCAAAAGAGAGTGATCCTAAACCGATGAGGTTCAACACTCGCAAGGCGAGTTCATCTTTGCACTATCCCACCAGTTCAGCATATGACGTACCGGAAACTAACGCCGAGTATATTTCTGGATGGAATGGAAATAATCAGTTCAAGGCCGTGGGAACTTTTCAATAAAATCCCATGACGAATGGAAGAAATCAACAACTAGGCATATTGAAAACATACAAAATACTGCCCTGTCTTATGTGAAGAATTTAGACCAGTGAACATGTTGCATCCGAATGAAGAAGTGTTTGAGAAGCTAGTAGAAAAGCAGTTCAGGACCTACATACATACAAGTATGTGCCTACATGGAGAAGAATAATAATATTATGGAACGTCAGGTTGAATTTCGGAAAAGCTATTCACATGAGATGGCTTTAACTTAGGTTATCGAGAACTGGAAAAATCAAATTGACGATCGAAAAGTATGGAATCAAGATCAATTAGTTAAAGTGGCTCGAGTCATACTTTTCAATAACAGCATAACGAATCCTGTGGAAATGGAAATAGGAATGCCGCCTCGGAATTGAGGGTATTTCTGTTCTCAATATCTTAAAAATGTATCGATTCGGTAATAGATTATGTACATACGTACCGTAGAAAGTGCTTGCACAGGAGCCAGGTCTATTGTGATTCCCTATAAATTGTGGTACCATCTCGAACAGGTCCAATATGACGGAGCAAGTTTCGCATGCTCTTCTTGGTGGAAGCGTGTGCGCATCTGATGCGCGCTCTTCTGCCGGGCACACTCTTACCGGTGACGTTATCTGCGCACAAAATCTGGTGGATGCTGGTGCTGTTACCCCTAAAGGTGCGCAAATTCTTCGGCTTCGGCCAGAGTCTGAGCAGGGAATGGAATGTAGTCGTATTTTCACGGATGGTTCCAAAACCAGTCAAGGGTCTGGCGCTGGTGTCGTCGTGGAAGTCGACAACATTAGACTTCACTTTTCGTTAGGCAAATATGCGTCTATTTTCCAAGCGGAAACTTATGCAATCCTAATGGCCATGAGCTATGTTGTGAAGAACATGTGGAAGGGACGTAGCATTTGTGTCTGTAGTGACAGTCAGGCTGCGCTTAAGGCCTTGCTTAACCACTTCCAAAATAGTTCGTGAAACCAAAAACTCTTTGAACTCGGTCGCAATGCTGAATTCTCTGTCTCTTATCTGGGTCCCAGGTCACACTGGGATCTTGGCGAACGAGATCACCGATGAGATTGGTAGACAAGGCTCAGAGGAGGGTTTCTCAAGTCCCGAACCCGCGTTGGGTCTCCCTGCGTCCTCGGTTAGGGCTTCCATTGAGGATTGGGTCTCTCACAAGCACAATTGTGTGTGGCATGACTCTCCAGGATGCAGGTTGACTAAACGCATGCTCCCGGACGTCTGTAAGATATCCGCGGCATTCTTGCTGTCTCTCAGGAGAAAATACTGTAGACAACTTATTGGCGTCTTGACAGGCCACTTTGCTTTTGCCAAGCAGCTTAACGTGTTGGGTTTAAGTGACACTACAATCTGCGATGCTTGTGGAGAAAACGACGACGCCGCGGAACATTATCTCTATGAGTTTCCGGCCTTTGCTGGTATCAGGTGGCAGATCCTCGGTGCGGATGTGGTGAGTGCTGGTACTGTAAGCTCCTCATCACTGAAGTGCTTGCTTGGCTTTCTTGGAAAGGAAATTCCAATAAAATGGGTAAATCAGGGTTTACAATGGACCAGTTGCGTCTGAGTGCTCCAGTTCAGCGTTTCCTATCCTGACAAAAAAAAAAAAAAATAAAAATCTCTAATTTGGTTGCCTCTGGATTGGTTTTGAATCAAACCAACCTGTACTCCTAACGAAATATATCATGTTCCCGAGTGGCAGTTACGCCAGATCCGACGACGTTTGAAGATTAGGACAATAACACGGCAAGTGTTTGATAGTCCGATTTCTTCTGTATCATGTCATGACAGCGCCTACAGTAATTAGGTGAGTTGATGACCAGTATCGCGGCCATTAGTCCTATCGTCCTATTAATGTTTAGTTCTTGGGAGAAAAGACCTCCTCCGCTCCCGACTCTGTTTTGGATCCATCTGTGTAGAAGCAAATGTGTTCCCAGCCCCCCTCCCATTCAAGTCTGGAGTGGATGCGGGTTTCATAGATTTATCAAACAGAAATTGTGGAAGTACATAGTCGGTGTCTTGTGTAAGTAATTCAAGAATATTGAGAATAGAGAAGGGTCCTGTATCTTGACTGGACCACTGAGATATGGTCTTGTGCAGCCGCCCGCATTCACGCTGCCACTTATTTACTATAGAACTTGTTTCGCGTAGTAAAAATGAGTGAAATTTCTAACAAATTTTATACATTTTGCAATTTTATTTCGAAAAAGCCGAAAATACTGCAAGGCGGCTCGTGATGAAATTTGTGCTATTTATGGTGAAGATACTTTATCAAAAGCAACAGCTAAAGGATGGTTCGCTCGATTCCATTCTGGAATCTTCCTGAGGTCAAACAGGCCAACCCCACAGGCGGATCAGTAGAAATGCAGTGAACTGGGAGTGTAATGATCCCTTGAGCTTGAAGCATAACCTCGTCGATATAGGGAGAGGAAGTGGCGGAAGTAACGATATAGGAGCGCTAAGCACCCAACATTTCGGCGATAGGTGCTTGTCCTTGGGGCTGAATCCTACCTGTGCTAACGAAACACTGGACAACTTAACTAATAAACATCGCGTCAGCTAAACACAAAATCCACACAGACCCAAAGTGTAGCATTTCCCAAGGCCATATTACGAGTAAACCCACCGCAAATTACTTTAACAAAAACTTACCTTTGGCAAATCCCGGATATGGTTCGCATCCAAGAGCAGTTCCTCAAGGCTCCTAGAGTAACGCAGAATTTCTTCAGGCACTGTTGGCAACGAACAATGCCGCTTGTCGACAAACTCCACCTGGCGATTACAGCCCTTGAATATTGGAATGCACTTAAACATGATGCTGCCGTTTCCACTGCTATCCTTTTAATTATTCTTCCAATCTATTCGCGAGCGACAAAACAACTTGAGCAAAACGCTGCAAGGAAATCTTCTTCTGTTTGGCGTTTCCGGCAAACATTTAACCAAAACAACACACACTCGCGGATACTTCACACGCTGACCGAGTGAAATCACGCCTCGACTTTATTAATTTCCCGGTAAAACACTTATTTTCCAATTACAACAGACAAAAACACTAATCAAGGGAAAACGAAGCGATTCCTCCTCACAGGTTCACAAATTTTGACAGCACTATACACAGAGTACACATATCTCGCTCTGCAATCCTTGTCCGATTAGAATATTGCACGCGTTGGAATGGAACAGATATAGACTGGTACACAACGGCGCTGGAGAAGTGTTAAACCAAAATGACAGCGAAACGTTTTTTTTTTTTTTTTTTTTTTTTTGTAATTATTCTGCACTTTATTTTGGATTAGTTTACTAGCGGGGGGTGCTATTTCTCCCTCTAGCACTAAATTAGTTTTCAGCAGTAGAACAAGAACAACAAAACGACGACGACGAGTAGGAAAACATATTTCGCCGCACAATTAAGTCATTTCATACAGCGAAGGTGAGTTAACAGGTGCAATAGGAAAAAAAAAACCAAAATGGATTCTTTGCCGCGGAATTGATTTTTCTCGTATCGAGTGGCCTTCTACGTGCTGCGGCGGGGATTTTCTACTTCAAAGCTGAGCTGGCACACGGGATTTGTGTACATTTTCGTCTAGGAGCGCGACGATGAAACCGATTTTCAACACACGACGACGGCGGACCACGAACGACGACGAATACGATGACACGCCCAAGTTAGATAGAATTCTTGTTTTTTTTTCAGTTTTTTTCTGTTTATTTTCTGTGGGTAAAGCGGGGGCGGTTGAGTTTAGCAGGGAATTTTATTTTTATTGGGCGCAGCGGAAAATTAAGGGACGAAACGCGTTGAATTAAGGAATGAACCGAAACGCGGCAACGATTTTCTAAAAACAATGTATACATACGCTTATATACTCAAGTATATAACTACTACATTAAAAAAGAAAAACATAAAAAAGCGACGACGAAATTTCAACTTCTACTACGTGCAACTAGATGTAACAACACGGTTAACTCAACTAAACGAAACAACTGAGACATACACGACACGGCGATTATGGTAAAATGGAAATGGAATGTATTTGACGTTCCTGTGTTCGTGGTGGGATGAACATTTTTCGAGAATGCGTTCATGCGCGTTGCAGAGTTGTTTCCAGTTGGTGATCGGGTTGTCTCTGTCTTCGGCATTTTGGGAAAGGTAAACAAACTGCTAGTGTTATTGGAATTGTGTGACTGTAATTTTATTTGATTAAATGTTAGAACTTGATGGTTCACATTAATTTTTCAGCAAACCAACGCGTCTGATTATATATTCTGCTCAAATTCGGGATGTTATTTTATCTCGATCTTAGGACTGGCATTACTGAAAATACTTGAATATGCATAACAGTGCTACCAAGTCAGTAAGGCGTACCTATTCCAAGTGTCGTTTTTCGGTCAGGCGAACTCTATTTCTATTCTCAACTTTTTGAACTTGAGAACAGTGTTGCCAGAAATTTTCTGACAGAATATGCCAAGTTATATGGGGAAACAAAACAAACTATGATTAAAAAATTTCATGTAAAAGAGCATCTGTCTGAGTTTCAGCATGGTTTTGTTTCTGGTCGTTCGACAATATCAAATTTAGCGCATTTTACATCCTATGTTATCAACGCTGTTGAAAATGGATGCCAAGTTGATGCTATCTATACGGACTTTAGTGAGGCATTTGATTCAGTGGATCATAAGATTTTGCTAAAGGAACTGGAACATTTTGGATTTCATTCTGCAATGCTGAGGTGGATTTCCTCGTTTTTAGTTGGTCGGTTCCAAAAAGTTAACATAGATAACTAATGTTCAAGGCCAATATCATGTACCTCTGGAGTTCCGCAAGATAGTCATTTGGGCCCTCTACTTTTCATCATTTTTATTGACGATATTGTTGAATGTATAAGATTCTGTCAATGCTTAATGTATGCGGATGATCTTAAGCTATTTCTTAATACCATGTTCCCATCAAACGAAATCACAAGATTTCGCCAAATCTCTCCAAATCTAGGAGATTTCGAAATCTACTTGAAATCTCCTTGAGTTCATCCAGCCGTGATAGGTTGTCAAACCAAACAAGCCTACAGCGTGAACTTTGGTTCATTTTGGTGTTCATTTATAGATGTCAAAACATTGTTCCAGGTAAAGCGCAATTTGTGAAATTTGCGAAATATGTGAGTTTGGATTTGAGACTAAATCGAGTTAATTCCTGTTACACCGCGTCTCCACAGGCAATATTTCAGGAAATGGGAATGGCAATGGCAATTTAAAATTTAGGTGGGCATTTCATTGCTGGCAATATCCAAATGTCAAATGTAATTATATCATCCAGCAACAAACATGTGCGTGCGTTAAATTATTAAAAGTTTTAGAAATAATTGTAAATATCGAAAAAGAAGAAAAAAGATTTTTTCAATGTAAATCATTTTTTTCCCGCCACAATTTTCTTCTAAAAGTTTTTTTTTTTCCACACGTTCTTCTTTTTCACTTTCCGCCATTTTGAAAACTTCGAAACGTCGAATTCATTGCCGTTGCGATGGAAAGCAATCATTGCCATTGCCATTGCTTGAGCGTCTACATTAGGAAATTTTAAGGCAATGGCAATGGCAATTTATTGCCTCGAATATTGCCTGTGGAGACGCAGTGTAATTGTCACTAATTCAATCTTTATTTAGAGGATTTACAGCAACTACAGAGTTTTCATCCACATTCGTCGTCGTAGTCGGTGTCAAAGTACAACGACCAGCGTTCCCACTTAAATCCAGAGCATACGATGTAGTACATTAGTCAAACAAATGTAGTACGATATGTTTCTTTAATCTTTTTATTGGATTCATTGGATTGGACAAGCATCCAAGCAAATATAACGCCTGAAATGATTCGCCCAATTCATGGTTTACATGCTGCCAAGGCAACATCAAGGAGCGGATCTTCTCGGATCTTAACAAGCTTAACGGAAAAGCGCAAAGCAGAGGACAATGATATCAGAAAGAGGTTTAGCCAAACCGAAACAAGTCTTAAAAAAAACCAAGGCTGCAAAAAGAGTTGTGAAGTTTCCAGCAAATCAAAAAAAGAAAAAAGTGTAATAGCTGCATCAGATCAGTCAGATGATGCATTTGCGGAAGACGAAAATTGTGAGACAGAAAAGTCGGAAGTTGCTAAAAATATTTTGACTGACTATTCGTTCGAATTGGGAGAATATGTTCTTGTTAAGCTAAGTGGTAATTTAAAAAAAAAACAAGCTTATTATGTTGGGCAAATAATTGAAAAATTTAGCGATTCAACTTACAACATAAGCTTTCTTCGAAGAACCAATACTTTAACTTGGGTGTTTCCAAAACCCTTAATTGAAGACATTTCTGTAGCACTGAAAAGTGAAATAGAATTGAAATTACATAATCCTACGAACCCGGCATCTACATCTCGATGCCGGACGAAATATTTTTCTAACATTAAATTAAATAATTACTACGTTAAATAATTTCGTGCTTGTACGATCTTTTATTTTTATGAACTGCATTTTTTTTTAATTTATTTTAAAGATAAAGTAACAACGTTTAATTAGATAGGGAAAGCATTAGGAAGCTAGTGAGCTTTCTAACTGGCCATTGCGGCCTAAGATACCACCTTAACAAGTTGAACCTGTGCCAGGAGAAGGACTGTCGGCTATGCCTAGAGGAGGATGAAACATCCGAACACATTCTTTGTAAATGCCCGACACTACACTGGTTAAGGAAACGTATTTTCCACAAGGAGATACTCACTTCAGTGGAACTGAAATGCTCCACTACTAGAGACAAACTCACTTTCATAAGGGAGGTAGTACGTCTGTTAGGTTAACTCCAACCCTCCGATACAATAGATCTTTCAGGTCGCAGTGTCGTTGCCACGCGGGCATGGGTTGTACAAGAGGAAAAAAAAAAAAACAAAATTTCGTACAGCATTTAAAGTTTCTAAATATGTTGACTAATTTCGGTAATACCAAGCTTTGCATTTTTTGTGCCGAATGTGCCCCAGTTTACCATATATATTTATAGCGTTTCTTTTTACATTATTTGTGCTATTTATATTGATCTGAATTTGCATTTCAAATTGTAACGAAATGTAGTATTCTAGAGTAAGGTTTTAGTATGTAGTACGACATTCAAAAATCATCCAAATATGTAGTAAGTACTACAAAGCAACACAGTAGCTTAAATGACAGGCAAACCGATTTGATAGTTGCTTCCAATTGCTTCCGACTATTATGGGCCACTTGAGCGATGACAGTTTGGAAGGAAATTTAACGAAAAATTATGACATTAGACTGCTTCCGACTATTACAGTTAGGCCTTTACTTGAAACCTTCTGGACATGATTATTTAAAGTAAAATTCCCATTTTTAATTCTTGAGCCAGTAACTTATAACTGTCATCGATTTTAGATTCGTTGTTTTTTGTTATATCATGTTGTAGCCATGATAGAAAAAAGCATGGCTTTATGAAAGTTTTGGAAATTTTGCAACTGACTTTCTCTTCGCTCCTAAATTTTTATTGGTAGTAGTTCTTCCTACTAGTTTTCCTGGAATTCAATATTTATGGTACAACCATCATTTCCTAGGCTTTTGAACTTACTGTTCTTTGCCATCATCATTGTTGGTTATCGTACCGATCCTTCGCCTTTTTCCGTGGTTCTAAAAATCCTGGTGATACACTTTAAACATTTTGCTCATTTGCATTTCATATTTATATGGACATACGTATATATTTACCCGTCCATTTAGGCAACACATTAAATTAAATTCAGCAGTTCACTGGGAGTTAACTCGTGAATTGAATTTGGTTTTTGAGGTTTAATATTTGATACTTGAAATTGAAAACTTTGAGGTGCGTTCATTACTTCTTTAGCAAAATATAATACTACGAACATTTTCTTATGATGGGTATAAAGTTTTTATGTTTTATGTTAAGAGTTGAAAATATGCTGGATTGCATATAGCACATTTTATTTATACTTATATGCAATTTAACTTTGAAATATGCTAGATTTAGCATAAAAAATTCTCAAATAGCACCACAGCCATGGATGTTATCCTAGATAACAAACAAGTTGTTTAATCGCATTTGTAAGCTGATAGCTCCAAGGAATTGTTTTCACTGGTCTATCTGAAAAATGAGGGGGTATATTATAATTGCTCTTTAAAAAAGATAATTTCAACTTTGTTGCGTAACTATATAATTGATACTTAGCACTTTGAGATGTTTAATCATTGACATACTATATATAGACTGCTGGTTCCAACATTAGCGCTAGCGCTCTTGGCTCAGTGCGGAAAAAATGGAAACTCACATTTCTTTGAGATTTCGTTGGGTGCAGTTGTGTGTGCAAGGACAGTGTTTTCATTGACATATTACATTTACAGAGGGCTAGTTATGTTGGCATCAGAGATGTGTATGAGTATGGAACTGACATTTCGCTAACAGTCCATGTACAGTATGTCAGTGTGTTTAAGAATAACTTTAACATGGGGTGGTATTAATAAAAACTTACTTTGCTGAAAATGTGAAGAAATTGCTAGAAAAAGTAACCATTTTTAGCATTTGCTTACTTTCGTATGAAAAAAACTAAAGGCCGAACTATAATAGTAGAATGGGTGCGTACGTCGACGTACATAACTGTTCGAATACAAGGATTTCTACGACCATAATAGCTCTTGCTTAGATTCGTCATTTTTCGTTCACTTTCGCTCCCTTGCGGAAAAATCAAACCCACTCGCTCTTCGTACGAAACGACTTGACTCTGACAATCGCTTCCGTTAAATACGCCTATTAGGGGCAACTTGAGAAATTGATAGTACTGAAGAGAACCTAACGTAGAATTTTAACATTTGTTTCCAATTGCTTTCGACTACTGTAGTTTAGCCTTAACTTTTGCAATTGCTATGTTCGAAAATGGCGGTTGCTCAATTTTCATTCATCTTTCTTCTTTTTTTTTTCATTCGTTCATTTTGTGGCTGAAACCACTGCCAACCCGTCCGAAAAGCCCTCATCCATAATGGAAGCTATTGGACCAAGGGGAGTGGGCTTGTTGTAGATTCACCACAATTTTATTGGTATATCAGCAAAAAACAGCCGCTGTACACAGCTCTGTTAAAAACTTAAGGGAGAGTTCACAAGTATCACCAGAAACTGCATGAGTAGCTTCCGTCTGCCAGAGAGATATAGATATAATATTAGATCTTAGAATACTTAGTTATAATATAGCAGGCCTAAAACATAAATAAATTTTTACAGAATTTTTTAATTACAATTACAACAGTTTGATATATCTTTCTTATTCGAAACACATGTTTTGGAAGGAGAAGAAAGTAGATTTATAAGTTTATTCGCTAATTATGAACTGAAGTGGATACATGCAGTAAAGCAACACACATATGGAAGAGGAAGCGGTAGTGAATTATTTGGTTTCCGCAAGTCACTGAAACGTGTAAATGCAAAATTTAAGAAGCTTAAAGGTAGCAATATATTAAACTTAAGAATTAACAAGAAATCCATATTCATAATCCCCCTCTATATCAACGGTAACAACTGGAAAAATAATTACGATAAAACTATAGATACTTTGTTTAAACTCGGTTCACCTGACATTATGCTTGTTGGAGATTTTAATGGAAGAATTGGACTCTCGCAAAACAACTTTGTAAGCGGTGTAACAGCTCCAATATTGAATGAAACACGTTTCTCCAAGGATACTGTTTGCGATGCGAATGGTAATAAGATTCTTGGTCTTGCGGATGCGTTTGATTGCCGAATTTTAAACGGAAGTTGTGAGGGCGATTCTGGAGGAAAATACACGTTTATTTCTGGAACAGCTTGCTCCATAATAGACTATTGTCTTCTTTCTGGTGATTGGAATTATCTGATATCCGACTTCAGGGTCGTAATGTTGCCGTTCTTAGATCACATGCATCTTCAAATAGCGTGCAAAGTACAGGTATCAAGTAGTTCATCTGTCGAGGAAATTACAAAATCTCTTACTCTCTTACCAAAACTGATTTGGAAAGACAAGTTACCCCCACTATTCCAGAGAAATTTAAACAATGCACTTACCAGTCTGAAAGAATCAAACACTTCAATAAACATTGCCAATATTACAGAAATAATCAAGCGAGCTCTGCCGAATGAGTCAACAAGGATGAAGGTACTAAGTTAACAAAAGTGGTTTTGAATGTCTGAAAGCAAGAGAGGGTTCTTTTGATGCTCTTGGACTTCTGCGAAAACACAACTCAAACGTATTCAAATTATACTATGGCGAAGCGATGGAAGACTTCAAGCGCACCTGTAATAGGAAAAAACTGGTCTTCGGAGAACAGACTATTGAGGTAATTAATAGATCCAGAACATCAGCAGAGTTTTGGAAGGCGGTTAAATATGTCAACGGAAAAGTTAATATCATTGGATCTAAATTGCAGACACAACAGTTGAAAGAGCATTTCAACAAACTCCTAAATCCCGACCAAATTTCTCAAACTTTTCTCTTTCTGAAGTGCTCCAAGTCATTAAGGATTCGAAAGTTCGAAAAGCTCCAAGAGATGACCGCATCCCCCTTGAGATTTATAAAAACTGCGCGAATGAATTCTATGTGGCGCTTATTTTGGAATTCAACAAAATTTTTCAATCAGCGGATGTTCCCAATAGTTTCAAAAGAGCAATATTTTTCGCTTGCACAAAAAGGTGACTATAATGACTCAAGGAACTACCGTAGGATATCTTTCCTAAATACGTCGGCTAAGCTTTTCGGAACTATTTTGTTTAAAAGACTCATTCAGTGGATCTGTAATAAGAAAATTCTTCATGAATTTCAAGCGGGCTTTAGAAAGGGATACTCAACCACAGATCAAATTTTTTCGCTTGTTAACATCGCCGAAATTTACAAAAGCCAATACAAGAAGTTGTATGCCTTCTTCGTCGATTTCCGTGTAGCCTTCAAGTCAATACCACGCGAGGCGCTGTTTTATAAACTCCACGTAATAGGAATGTGCAGTAAAGTCATCAACGTTCTAAGGGCGATGTATGACAGCAATTTAGCCTACGTCTGGGATGGCGAATTTATTTCCGATGAGTTTGGAACATCAATGGGTGTGAAGCAAGGTTGCATACTGAGCGCACTTCTATTTATCATATTCGTCAATGACATAACCGAGCTTGTGAAGGGAGGAATTGAACTAAACCACGTAAAGATTCCTGCGCTTATATATGCAGATGACATTGTCTTCCTCTCTGATACAATCAACGGGATGCAAGTGATGGTAAACAGACCAGTTGAGTAGTGCAAACTATGGAACCTGAGTGTCAATCTTGAAAAGTCGAAGATGATGATATTCAGAGGTGGAAGCGGTAGGTATTCACGCAACGAAAAGTAGAGCCTACAAGGTCAAAGTATTGAAATAGTGAGAGAATACAAGTACGTAAGAGTTCTGATAGCCGCAAACCTAAATAAATAAATAAACACCTTAATGCGAAGTTATCGGAAGCAAAACGTGCAATATCTTCAGTTTGGAGTCGTTGTATTGATAACAAAAGCATTACTCCCAGTTCAATACAGAAAATATTTCGTGTAACAGCAAAACCGATTCTTCTATATGGAGCCCAAGTATGGGGTTTTTACCCTTTTGAGGAAGTAGAAAGATTTCTTCGATACTTCTTAAAATGAATTTGTCGCCTAGCTAAAAACACGCCTAATTATATGTTGTATTTGGAGACTGGAGTACCTCCTCTTTTCTTAAATGTCTTACGTCTGCACTTCGAATATATAGTTAATGTAACCGAGATGGAGCAAGGCAAGCTACCTTAGCTGGTGCTCAATCATATTGTATAATTGAAAGAAGAGGTCATCTTTATCAAAATTGGGAACGTCTAGCGTCGGAAAGTGGTTTCAATCTTGGATTATCAACGGCGGATCAAAGTGCAGTCTTAAGATCTAAATTTAATGCGCTATTGTCATCAATCGGACGAGATAGATACGAGAAATATTGAACGACGCCCGGAGTTCCCAACACAGAATATACTACTCGCAATTGAGATATGATCTGCAAGGTGGAACATACTTTTTAAACAGCAGCTCAACTGACAAAATAAGCCTGCTATTGAAAATAAGAGGTGAGCTGATTGCACTTAATTATATTCCGCATCGCCCAGAGCTGCCAATCCTTTGCGGGCTGTATAACAATAATGTGAGAGAGTACGTTTTCCACTTCATAGCAATATGGCCTATTTTGAAGGAGTACCGCCTGAGATTATTTGGGGCGACTGTGTTGGATGAGGAGAGAACTCTGAGCATTCTAAATGGAATCCATGGGTGGGACGCGCTGTGTAACTACACTACGAAGGCAATAATGTATAGAAAATGTATCATGGAAAAAAGTTTTTGAGATAGAAATCTCAATATAGTTCGATTCCGTTATACAATTGTTAATCTCTTTATGCGAATATTTAAAGTTTAAAGTTTATAATGTACTATGAAAGTAATCATATATTTTATATACGGAGCCTAAATGTCAATCTGGTAGACGGTCAATAATGGCCAAACCTAAATAGATTTGAAACTATTGTGATAATGTATCAACTTTTTATGAAATAAATGTCTAAATATTACTAACTAACTATTGGTATTTTAAATATTTTCAGTCGTATTAATAAACATGAGTTATCTCTAACTCATGGTTTACGCAGTGGATATATTAAAATCCTTATTAATAAAAAAACAATGCAGGCTTACCTGACGTTTGTTAACCTGTGGTTAACTAACTCGCCGATTTCGCGAGTTAACGAGTTGATAACTTTGCAAAATAGTGCGTATGTGTAAAATTGCTCAAAAGAAGTTCTTTTTTTTTTGTTGAATTATTATGTTTTTGTTTTGGTTTGTGAAATACCAGCTTTTAATGTTATACCATGTTCCCACCGAACTGAAATCCCGAGATGAACTTTTACCGAAATCTCGAAAGTCGTTCCCACCGAGTTAAAGTGATTTCAAATGTCAATAATTGTCAATTTTGTAGGCTGGAGTGTAGTACAGTACGAAGACTAGCGTGCATCGCCACAACCAGTGCGATGAGAACGACACCTACAGCAGGACTCGAGGCCATTCTCAATCTGCTTCCGCTAGACATCTTTATACAAGTATCGGCAGCTCATAGTGCCGTAAGATTAAGCCAAACAGATAGCTGGAGACCAAATGCAATGGGTCACACCACGATCCTGCAGAGATATCTAGGCAGTGTATCTAATACAGACTACCTTACGCCTTACCTAGACTTCATAAGACCATTTTCTAGCACCTATCCGAGCAGGGAAGACTGGAAAAATGACAGAACGCCTAACGAGCGATCCTTAGCTGCTTACACCGATGGATCCAAAATGGAAATAGGTGTAGGCGCAGGCATCTTCTCTGAAACGCTTGGTCTCTCCATTCCAGGCGGAGGTCCTAGCAGTTACAATAGCAGCTCGTGAGACTGCGATGAGGGCAATACCACGAGAGGATATCACCTTTTTCATCGACAGCCAGGCAGCGATAAAAGCAATATCTGCTATAGAAATAAAATCGAAGCTTGTGAAGTGTTGTAGAGAAGAGCTCAAGGTTCTTGGAACACAGCATGAGGTAAAGCTCTGCTGGGTCCCTGGTCATGAAGGCATACCAGGGAATGAGAAAGCCGATGAACTGGCTAGAGGAGGCTCAGCACTAAGCTCGGACCAATCGACCCCTCGGTGTACATCCCGCCTTGCGCCCTTAAGCTCGAAGCAGGAAACAAAGCCATAACGGAGGCTAACAATAGGTGGACCTGTTTAGATACTTGTGTCACCACGAGGAAGCTGTGGCCCGCATTTGACAGAGTAAGAACTAATAGACTCATACAGAGGCACAGAAAATCCCTCTCTACTCTAATAGGAGTCATTACGGGGCATAACACCATGCGGTACCAAATGAAAAAACTACGTGTGACTAGCGAAGACCTTTGTAGAGGCTGCGGCGACGAGGAGGCTCAGGAGGACACCGCCCACTTTCTCTGTCATTGCCCAGGCCTCTATCATTTGAGAAATAAGATCCTTGGACAACACTTCTTTGAGGATCTAGTAGAGTTGTCCAACAGACCAATAAATGACATCGCAAACTTCATCAAATCCTCTGGATGGTTTGTATCTAGGACACAGTGAGTACTTAGTTCTTTCTTTGGGATATTTACAAAGACGGTATTTTTCCACGAGGAAGGGATTTCCTTTTCTATCTCCTTTCCCCCCATGGGTATCACAATGGGTCTATACTGACCTGAGTGTGGTGTGGAGGTTTTCTATCCCCCTACACCTGCCCACTTACCTAACCTAACCTAACGTGCCGCTGTTAAAAGTGTATTAAGCTGAAGTCTTTGTTTCATGCTTAAACATTTAAGGGCATCCATATTTTGAAGCTTTTGGAGCCTTTGCAGCTGACCTTGATTGCAGGATGAGTGTGCCACAGTACTCAAATGTGGTTTCACTATGGTCTTGTATACTCTCACTGCTGTGATGTGGATAACAATCCATCTTCTTTCATATTCGTTTGAAAAATCTAATTTTTTGACAATTTTCTTGCATATGAAGCCTACATGTTTATTAAAGTTGAACTCTTTATCGATAATCATACCTAAGGATTTATGCCTGAAACACAATAGCACCTCGACCTCGGCTTCGGCTGACGTCTATGAGTTGAACTATACGAAATCAATGTATCCTATCACAATGTCGCTTCCACCTCGACCTCACGTTTTTCATACGCAAAGAAAAACGTAGTGCTACGTAACGGCACTCTAACCCAAGGCAGAAGTTGAGATGAGCTGAACTTTTGCTTTGCTTTGACATCTAACAGCTGTGGAACAAAGGAAAAATGTAAACTAGCATTCAACGCGCTCTCGAGGTGGATGAGACGTAACGGGAGCAAAACCGAGGTCGAGGTGATATTGTGTTTCAGGCATTAATTCTTCTGACATTTTCGATTGTTCTACTACTTACATATTTCAATGGATTTTGTTTTCAGTCGAAAATCAGTTTACTAGTACCGGAGAGTAGGCAATAATTTCGCTTAGAGGTAAGCAGAGATCTTCGAAGGCTATTGTCTAGTGCCTGCAAGTATAATATACTATCTAGAAAGAGAAATCTCTGAAAACTGTTGGTGGTGGAGATCCTCTCTAAACTTAGCGAAGACTTTGTTAGTTAAAATTAGTGAGTCCTAAAAGTAGGCAGCACCTTTTTGGCGGACGAAGCGTGTCTTTCACTTACGCCTTAATGACTACTTTGCATTATGGATCAAGACCCATTCAAATGCGGATCTAGGTGAGGCGTTCACCACTTTCAAAGAGTTTAGACGGTGTGAGAATGATTCGTTTTCCTTGCCTATTGAGTTACCCACAGGAGAACCCCACAATGGGCTCCAGGAGGTGAAGTCCCCTGTTAACACCACAGGTGAGTTAAATGATCTTATTATATCTTCTATGTCGGATGTTGAAAATAATTGAAGGGGATGAATGTAGAGGGATACAACAATGATCTTAGTTTTAATTACTAATTCGACCACAACTGCGGATATATTTTGAGTTTATTTGTACCGGTTTGTGAGGGATAGATTTACGAATTAATAAGCCGGTTCCTTATTTTGCTGAAGTGTTTGTGTTATGCAAGTATATATCGTACCGTTTAGGAACTTTTGAAGTAAAATTGTTTTGGAGATGGGTTTCTTGAAGTGATATGATTGCTGGGTTATGGTCTTTTATTAATAATTCCAACTCCTGGTAATTATTAATATATCCATTGCAGAACCTAAAGCAATGATACGGCCGTTTGCTAAGATTTTTGTGCAGTATAAACTTGGTTGTGTTGTGAAAAGTCGTGGGTGGAGAAATTGGGATGGGAGTAGTGCGACTCTGCTGTCCGAAAGCTGAACCATCAGCACTCCTAGTCGAGTCCAGATGATACAATCTTTGGCCAGCACAGTCGCTGCTTGGGGAGTTGATTAGAATATTATTGCACAACGTTCTCATCTTCAGTTGCTGAAGGAGCTAACAAATATTGGTAGGCTTTGATATAGTTTTGGATAACTGTGGAGATAGATGAGGAAGTAAGGGGTGTAGTATTAATATGTTTGCCTGGTGAATGCTGTTTTTGTGTGTTGTTATGATTTATATCTGTTGTATTTACGTTGTGGGTTGGCATTGATTTAATAGTTGATAAGTGAGTGAGTTGAGTGATGAATTTTTTTGGGCTTTTTCTACAAGAGCTTGGGAGGCTGTGGCTTTTTCTTGAGTTGGCAAAGGATCTATTGAGGAGATTGGTTGAGAGGGGGTGAGGGTTTTTGGTGAGATACTAATATTGTTATCAATTGTGGAATTTTGAATACCTGAGGTATTTATTATTATTATTATAATTTATTAGCAAGTGGTTAAAATTACATGGTAATATAAGCAAATAATGTGCCTAGCTTCGGAGACTATTATCTCCATGATAGTCTACTGTTTAACGATTATATTAGCATTTATTAAGAATTTATTGACTTGGTTGATATTTGCAGGATTGGGATTCTAAGTATTTCATAAATTGATGTTTCCTTAAAAATGTTCTAAATTATATAATTTAGCTTAGTGCAGTTTTCTAGTATATGGGGTATATCTATGGTAACGTTACATGAAGGGCTCGTTGGAGGGTTGTTTTTATTTAGCAGGTGCTGATGAGTAGCCGAAGTGTGACCCAGCCGCAATCGAACGAAGTTGGATATTTTAGCTTTTGAGATGGTTGTGGGGTACCTGGGGTGGGATCTGTCAGAGTTCACTTTCTTGTAATGGTGGTGATATACGCTCCAGTCGTTTAGTTGGTTTCTTATTACTATTTTCTGAACGGCTTTTTCAGATCTGATTTGCTGAAAATATCAAAGTTATAGACTGGTGCGTCTTTGGCCAGATTAGCAGCGAAGTCAGCATTCTAATTTCCCTAGAGGTATTTTTTTTCAGTTTGTGCTGCATTTTTCACAACTTCAAAGTATGGTGTACTATAGGCGTAGCTATGTAAATTAGCTTTGCTTCTGCCGTGGTGCATTTGTTAATGGTCTTAATTTTTAAGATTTCTTTTGCTTGTAGGAAGCGTTTACAAATTTTAGAAGAGGATGGATGTTGTTCTTCACAATTTGCGCAGATGACTCGTAGACATTTGTCAGGGGCGTGTGCGGGGGAGGAGGATTGCATGTTTCGCAGGAGGCGACTCCTTTGCACCTTTTAGCGGTATAACTAAGTAGTTGACAGTTGTGACAGCGCATTGAATTGGGGAAATATTCTTCAACTTTTAGATTGTACCAATCAACGTTGACAGTACTTGTGATGACGCAAAAGATCAAATGAAAACAGTATGAGACCTTACCTTCTTCTGTTTTTCTTTAAATTTGTATACTTCATTTACGCCTTGGGATTTCATTTCTGTTACTATTTCTGTTTCTGCGATATTTATCAGACATGCCGCATATACTGTTCCCTTGGATGTATTTAGGTGTTCATAGAGAGTAACAGAAATGGGACATACATATGTTTGCAAGTGATTTTTTGGTTAGAAACAAGTTTGCTACGTTTTGAGATTTGACCAAAATGAGTAGATTTCCGTCACGTAGTTGGGCAATATACTCATAAGAGGTGCTGATACCGGCGATGACTCTTTTATATAAGAAGACGCTGTATGAAGAAACAGGTTTTCCTATATTTATTGGGAAAATCACAATGAACTTGGGGTTGGCAGCAATTGAATGTGTAGGGAGGGTTTTATTTATTTCAAAGGATGAATTATTCGGTTTTTCTTTTTATTTGATCTTGGATTCGGTAAGCGGATCTGTATTCACTCACTTACACGAAAGAAAGGAACAAAGCGATTATTGGGGCTGTTTAAATAGCGGAGTCACACCAAAAACTGTGGAGAGAGCGAAGAAAGCACAAACTGCAAACCATGTTGTCGCCTCGGAAGCTATTCGGTGACTTATATTTGAATAAAGAGGTTGCATAACTTTAAATTGCAACGAAAGGGAATTTGTTAGTTGTTTATAAATAAACAGTTTAAACACACTGAACACGGTTTTATTATTATGAACGCCAGCAAGAATATTACAATACTAAAGGGTGCCCCAAATTGTACGCCGGATTTGATTTAAAAGTAAAAGAACACTGCATTTAGAGCTAATAATATAATTTGTACCGCGAAAGAAAAGTACGCCTAAAAACTCTTGGATCACATAAATGCAATGACACCAGCATTTGGTTTGCCTCAGTAACTAAGTGATCCAAATTTGGGAGGCCAGCCGATATTTTCTGTGGTCAAACAGGCGAACCCGACAGGCGGATTAGTAGAAATGCAAAGATGTGGGAGGGTTATGATCCCTTGAGTTCAGATCATAACCTTGCCGAAATAGGAAGAAAAAGGCTGTTAAAGTAGACATCATGCAGTTAAATATGACACATTATGTTATTCAAATGACAACCCATGCTACTGACGCAGGATCGGGTTCTTTTCACAAGATTCTCAATGACTTGGTTACAGACAGTCTGATCAATTATTATTATTATTATTATTATTTATTACAACATAAATAAATTTATATTCTAATTTTTACAAATCAGCACTAGCTACCAATGCTTTTAGCTGGAAATCACGAAAATAGGAGAAATAATGACAGGAAGAAATAATATAGTACTAATATTAATATGGAGGCGATCCGAAGTTGGCGGGGCCACAACTTCGTAACCACGGATTTGTGAGCCCTTCAACTTCTGATCGCCTCCGCGATAAACTTTAATATTGTAGTGCGTTGAAAGGTCTCCAATCGACTGACTTTATTGCAATCATTTGTTATTACATTTCTTATAAATAATGCTTCTGTTGCTAGAATTAAAAGTCTTACTCAGCTACCTTAACAATGTGTTTGCTTACTTAATTCTTATCGAATACTCATATTACAGTTTCAATTATAGGATACTTATATTACGGTCGGCTCGTGCAGACAGGTATTTGCTGAGCTTGCACTACAATATATATAGATAGTATTTGGAATTTTAAGGTCTAATAGAAGTTTGTAGACATTTTTAATATTTTCGGATGACTGTGTTGATAAAAGGTCAATTAGTTTTTTGTTAAAAAGTTCTTTACAAAGCTTATTTACTTTAGAGCAATTATACACAAGATGTTTAACTGATAAGATATGACTGGATTGGCAGTGGTGGCAAATTGGAGGATTGTTCTTGCTGAGGATATAACTGTGAGTTAATTGAGTGTGGCCAAGTCGAAGTCGCATAAAACATTTGTTCATTTGAGGTGTTGTATCTGTTGGAAATTGTGTCGAGTCGGCATTTGGGTTGATGAGAGAATAGTGGTGGGTATATGATTTCCACTCTTCTTTTCTCTTGTGTTCCCAGTGGGCGTTTATTAACTTCAGGAAGTCACTCTTCGGAGGTGGAAGTGGAGTAGCTATTGTCCCTTCGGAAGCCCTTCTCGCTGCCTTGTCTGCCAAATCGCTCCCTCTAATACCTGATTGTCTTAGTACCCAGATGATTAACAGTTTCTTCTTATTTTTAAAAATATTGTCCCGTATTTGGTTGATAATAGGTGAGCGGTTATTCATGTTCCCCATTGCGTTTAACGTTGAGAGGCTGTCAGTGTAAATCACAACATTTTTAACCGAAATATTTGCTAATTCAGTAAGCTTCAGTCGAAAAAATAGAAAAGTAGTTTGGGAGCTTCTCGGTATATACAACGTCATCTTGTTCTGTAACAATTGCGAAACTAGCCCCGCAATCGGATTTAGAGCCGTCTGTATATATAATATCCCATAGATTTGATCTGAATTCGCATGTAGTTTCTTGGAATAGTTGAAGATACATTCCACTGGTTGTGGTATCCTTTTTAAATTTTGCCAATTTGGTGTTAATGGCGTCAATTGGTAGTTTCCATGGGAGGATTTTTTCGACTGGCTGTGGGTTTATTTCAGGTAGTATACCTATGCTAGGTGATGTATTTAGTGCAAGGTATATGCTAGAAGGGCATTTTGGTATTTTCTTGCGTAATAAAATTTGTTTGGCGTCTACAATTATTGGGGATTTTTGCGAATGACATATTTTTTGTGTAAGGCGGGCGGTGAGAAGTTCCTTGTGATGTTCAATGGACGGTAAGCCAGCTTCAGACTTCTTCTTCCTTTTATCAGCGAGGTTATGATCCGAAAATAAGGATTCATAACGCTCCCACTTCACTAAGTAGGTAGGCCAGCTTCAGTAAGCATGTTTTTTATTTTTTTTTGTGGTTGTGAAGGCTTTTAAACTGGTTCTGATAGCGGAATAGTATGATGGCTTGATGATTCATGGTTTTTGTTACGTAAATAAGACTATTGGAGTGCACTAAGTTGTTTTTGCAAGATAAGAAACGAATAATATTTAACCTGGTAGCTAGCTTTTTCTTTAATTCTACTCCTTAAAACTAAAATTCTTATCGAAAATTACACCTAAAATATTTAACATATCTACATTTGGAATTCTAATATTAAGCTATTCAAACGACAACCCATGCTACTGACGCAGGATCGGGTTCTTTTCACAAGATTCTCAATGACTTGCTTACAGACAGTCTGATCAATTTAACGGATGACAGGCCGGACTTCATTTTTCCGTTCAGCAGTTGCGTTCGGCTTGTTGGCATAAACCTTGGATATAAGATATCGTCACCAAAAGAAGTGGATGGGGGTTAAATTCCGGTACTCATTTGTCCCGCGTCTGTTGGAACAACATTTGATCAAAGTCCATACGTTCCAATTGATACAAAAAAAAAATTCTGTAACATGTTTCGATTGCCATTGACTGTAATCACATTGCCAGCCTCATTTTCAGAGAAAAATGACTGTATAACCCCGCCAAACCAAAAACCGCACCAAACAATGACTAGAGTATGCATCAGCAACATGCTTCGTACATTTTATAGACTGATATCAATAGGGCTCTGAATTAAAAACAGCGAGCATCAGTAAGCAAACAGTTATATGGTATAAATATGCATATATAGTACATATATACGTATATTCTCTTTTTTATTTCACACTTCCAGTATTACATTTAATCCGGATTTACTTCCACATTATCGTATATCTCTTCTATACCAGGAACACTACGAACTTTCTGTAGAAAGATTTCATACGTCTTCAATTCGCCTTCCGATAACTTCAGAGTATTCTGCAAGAACATAAAAATCAAATTATTATCGTACAATCAAAATATGTTAGTAACATACTTTGGGTATGAAAACATGTTCAGAATTTTCAATCACATATCCTCTTGTTTTCAATTCGCGACTTATTGCGCCTAATTGGACTGGATTACACATGAACTGTTAAAACAAAATTTGTATATAATTGTTGGTAAAATTTTATTTTACCGGAAATGTCGAAAACTGCAATAATTTTCAATCTGATAGAATAACTTCCGTCCGACACCGGCCTATAGAATGTGGCCGCAGTGTTTTCCTGCTTGCTGCAGAAGTCGACTAAATGGGAGCTAAATCAAATTCAGACATTTCAACACCAAAGATGAGCCTGAGGCACTACAACATTTTTAAGACGATTGAGACTACAAGTGGAATAAGTCAAGCCAACAACAAATTTATAAGCTCACTCATCATCATCATGAAAAGCAATGCCAACGAAGACGATACACCGTCGGGCACTTCTTTTGCAACATGGACAAAGTGATCCCGGTACGAATAGAAATGTTCGTGGCAGATCTCGAGGACTTCCGAGCGGCGAGCAATAATGTGCACTTTCATATGAACGACTATGTATAGCAAGCTGGAAATTCTAAACCGCGACCGGCAAAAGATTTGAACTAGAAAAGATTTTACGCCAACAATAGACATATTTAAGTATTCAAGAAGCAGTGGCGGAACATTGGAAGCAGCAAACTCTCGGGTTCAGTGACATGATATAATGATGCTAAGATCCGTAGATTTAGCCAAGTGGCGCAGCAGCAAGGCAGATACGTTGAGGAAATACTTAACATAATATGCACGTAGTACGGCTGAAAAGCGCAAAAAGGTGTCGACGCCCGCTTTCTAGTAAGGCGTAACCTAATGGGATCAATATCCAGGATATCTCAAAATTTGTGGACCATTATTTGCTCTAATTTTTAATCGCTAAATTTCTACTTAGTTCTCTCTTTTACTGCTTCCACGGATCTTCGAACTTCTTATTCGATCAAGCTTTGTCACTCCACTTCACTTTTTGTACATCGTCCAACATTGTGAACCGTATGTGAGCGCTGGACGCACAACTGCGGTGTAGAGCCTTCCTTTCAACTTAGGTGGCATTTTTCTGTCACAGAAGATAAGAGGAATTTCTTTCACATCAAGGAAACCATCATACAAAAAATAGAGCGCGACCGGCTCAGCTGGTATTGCCATGTTCAAAGAAGAGATCATTTGAAGCCTGTTAAAAAGGCAATATCAATGCACGTTCCAAAGACATCGCGATGTAGGAAAGGCAGGCCTATAAACGCCTGGATCAGACAAATGCGACGACATTGACATTTCATTGGCCTCAGTAACCAAGTGATCCAAAATCGGCGGGCCTGCCGATATTTTCTGAGGTCAAATAGGCGAACCCCACAGGCGGATCACTAGAAATGCGGTGAAGTGGGAGGGTTATGATCCCTTATTTTCGGATCATAACCTCGCTGATAAAAGGAAGAAGAAGAAGAAGATAGAGACATTTTCTCACCACTTCATCGACCCTACGCTTACGCGATGATTGATGTCGTCATCACAGGTTGCTTTGCTATTGATCATAGATTCCAGATATTTGAACTTTTCGCACTTGGGAAGCACTGTTGCATTCAAATAAATGTCTGGAATAGGCCTGACTGAATCAGAGAACGGACAGCATAAGCACACTGTCTTTTTTGAACTAATGCGATACCCATTTCCCTCCAGAACGTCCACCCACACATCAAGTGCTCGTTGCAGGGATGTAGGATCCTCACTTATGATGGCTCCATCGTCAGCAAAGAATATAATTACAGACATTATAGGCGACATATCCAAGATTTTGGTATCATTCCGAATGGCTTTTTTTAAACTTTGGGGCGGGTTACGCCTTATTGGCAATAACAGATGATACCCATGTAAAACATATCTGAACTCGAAAAAACAAAATTAGAAACAAGACGTTCCTGGACCTAAAACTTCTTTGAAACAATGCAATTGCCGATACTAATAAGCAAGATGGAGTAATAAGGAATAGTTGGAGCTGAGTATAAACGGTACAAGTTCAACCTCAGTGGGAGAGTGAACAAGGAGGACGTTGATTAATGACGAAGTTTCGGATTTAGTTGAAGTTTAAATGGGTGGGCCACGATGATCAGTCTTGGGTGTTCTTCCGTTCTAGATTTACGTTAATGACTTTAATGTTGAAGTCAAGAACTGCAAGTTGTGTTTATTTGTGGATGAGTGTACGAGTCTATTGAATGATCTGTTGAGTGTATGAATTCCTAGCTATCAACGACAGCTTGACATCTACAACTGACTTGAAATAAACTACGCGCGCAAAAAGTGTACACTTTCACTTTATAGAATAAAATAGTCTCGAATAATTCTTCTTCTTCTTCTTCTTCCTTTTTTTCAGCGAGGTTATGATCCGAAAAACAAGGGATCGTAACCCTCCCACTTTACCGCATTTCTACTGATCCGCCTGTGGGATTCGCCTCGCCTCGAATGGTCTCGAGTATGCAGTTCAATAATATGCTATCATTTTCAACTCTGCTCATCCGTACTGTTCCTAACATATTAGCAGTCTGCAAAAGCTCCAAAAGAAGGGTATGAGTAAGTGTCATAAATCCGTTTTTAGGAACTATAGTGAATTATGCAAAAAGAATGAAATTATTTTACTCGGATCGATAATCAGAAAAGCGAGAGCGAGAAATTAAATGCTGGCAATTAAAAAGCAGAAAACTCTCATACGTGAGCGGAATGTATCCCTTCGCGCGGGTGGAAAGGGAAGATGGCAAGGGTCTGGTGCTGGTGTCTTCGTGGAAGACGACATTAGGTTACACTTCTGGTTAGGCAAACATACATGCGGAAAGTTATGCAATCGCAATGGCGGAAGTATTTGGGTCAGTGCTGTCAAGTTGTGCTTAGGGCTTTGCTGAATCCTTTACTACCACTTCTAAACTATTTCCTGAATGCACACTTTCTGAATTTCGTCGGAAGGCGGAATTTTCGGATTTTTGTCTTGGTCCCAGGTCACACTGGGATCTTGAGAAATGAGACCTCCAATGAGATTGCTGTGCAAGGCTCAAAGGATTTCTCAGAGCCCAAACCTATGTTGAGCCTTCTCTCGTTCTTAATTAGGGCTTCACTCCACGACGTCTGTAAAAAATCAGCGGCATTTTCGCTGTCTTTTAGCAAATAAGATTGCAGATAATTTATGGGCGTCTTGACGGGTTACTCGCCTTCGCCAAGCGTATTAAGGCTTAAGTAACATTCACCCTGATTGTCGTTGGCGTTTGTCGCTTTTCGACGATTGTCGTTTTATTCATAGCTACGACCTGCTGAGCGTAAAACTTTAGTAAACAATTTATTTGTCGTGTAAAATACTATTACAACTCTTTTACATTGAAAAAGTTATGAAAATGTATTGGTGCTACATCTGAAGAATAAAACGACAATCGTCGAAAAACGACAAACGCCAACGACAATCAGGGCGATTGTTTCGCATTTCCTCGTATAAGGTGTTAGATCTTCGATGCCGATTTGGTGAGTGCTAGTACTGTAAGCTGAAGCGCTTGCTTGGCTTTCCTGGAAAAGGTTGCGCCCCGGTAGTACAATGGACCAGCTCCGTCTAAGTGCCCCAATGAAGCATTTCATATCGCGATAAAAAAGATAAGATGGCGGAGTTCTATTCCGTTCGAAAAAATAAACGGCAATTTTCGACATTTCCGGGTGAAACAATCTAGCCTAATTATTTTGTTACGGCAGCTATGCACTTACGTTTACTGTCCCATTGCTATGATCTATCACCTGGATATCCTCCACTCCGCATTCAATGGCATCCTCCGTGCATATTTGTTCCAATTCACTCAAGGATTTCGCCTTGGATTTGACATCATCGCTTGCAATAGCTTCAATAATCCCAACATCATCGAACATATGCTGTCCATCAACGTTAACTGTTCTAATTAATTTTTTAGCAAACAATCAATCTTGTCTTGCAAAATCATGCACTCACCCAGACTTTTTTAAGATAGGTGCCAACTCCATCTTCACATGTGGGAAATTATCAGTGTACAGAGCACAAACAGCAAACACTTTTTGCTGATGGCGCCAATACAGAAAATGCTTCTTCAGGAGCGCCTTACTTTGGTTCGATTTTTTAATGGAATTCTGTATGGTCGCCATGGGCATATTCTTTCGCAGGGCGTCGTCAATTACATTCCGGAGTATTGTGTTCATAGCGGGGTCAGCGGATCCTCCCTCTGTTGTAGGAGCATTATGTAACATTTTTGTTCCTTAGATAGCAATATGTACCTTGTATGGCGAGTCGTATTTGTCGGGAATACCTAGTGAACAGCGCAGACTTCTGGCCGTCCTTTAGGGCTTTAATGTGCCGTATATTCGCCCATTTGGAGTGACCTGCAGCGGAAGCCGGCGATGTGCGAAATTCTTTTGCAAAAACGTTTTCATAGAAATTTACGGAAAGATTTTTCGTTGACAGAAGACACACTTTCCGGCACCACATTTTAGACAGTTTACACCAGAGATAACAATTGCGACCGATTACTTTGGGGGCTCTTTCTAAATTTTTGTTCGAACTCACATATTGTCAAAATTAAGCAGCAGTGGCATGAATGTGTGGGTGCGCATTGTAACACATTTGACCATATTTAGATTGTGCATGGGCAAGTGCGTTGACGGAAATTTTAGTACAGAGGGTATTGACGATTGGAGACCAATATTTGGTGGTGATGTTTGGTAGTGAGTTAGTACCATAGAACGATTGTTCGTATACAAAACGCATAAGGACCGAAGTAAACCATACAAGAAGTGGGTTCTTATTGTTTAGTTAAAAAAAAAACAAAGAACTATCTTTTGTGAACATATTCAGAGCTATCTTTTGTGAACGTTTTCAGAATTTTTTAACGGATAAAGTGAGTGGTTATTGTGAAAGTTATCTAGCATCTCGTGAGTGCTGTTTTGTTTTCAGATTATGAAAAGCGAGCAAAGAATGTTTAATTAATCTTCGCATTGTTGTTGCCAAACTTGGCAGCACCAAAGATTGGCCGACCGATGTAACACATCCCTTGGAATCGTACTGTCAGATTCTAAAAGGGAACAACGGTACTTTTTCGCCACCAGACAGAAAAAAGGATGACGAGAGCTGTCACGAAGCAGACAAACAAACGACGCCGAGAGTTGCCTTCAAGTAGACGAACAAAAGGACGCCGAGCTGTAGCTGCTACGAAGTAGATTTTATTTTCATATTTTTATAATATTTGTAACTCCTATATTCCTTCCATAGGAAAATAAAAGTATTAACCTATTAACCATATAAATCAAAAAGAAGTTAATACTCTTTATTTTAACGCAACTCAGCTGTCGATCGAATCGACAGGATTCATTTATTTTCTTCTGGTCTCGATCGACGTTTCTCTCGATCTATGACGAGAACAAAGAGCGATAAGGAGAGTACCAGCACCAGCCAGGATTAAATCCTAAAATACCAGAACCAGCCAGCAGGATTAAATCCTGAAATAACAACTCAAGCCAGCAGGATTAAATCCAGAAATACCAGCGTCAGCCAGCAGGATTAAATCCGAAAGCATCGCCAGCCAAGGAACATTCCAGACAACATACAGCTCCCCAAGCGGTCAGCAAATCCCCAGTTACACCGAGCACACATATCAACGAAGTCAACAAGTCGCCAGTCACGTCAAGGTAAGTCCTCTCACACTATATTTTACGTACGTATATTGGCCCAAAAGAACAAAAAATGACACGCACTTCGCAAGCAATGGTAGCAGATGGCTGCAAATCATGTCATAGCGAAGACATTAATATGGTACAATGCGACAAATGTGGCCTGTGGTACCACTATACTTGCGTTGGTGTCGACGACGCAATTAAATCTATGCAATGGATATGTAGCCCATGCAAACAAACTTCTGCGTCTTCACAACAAACGCCTCCGGTACCAACTCCAACCCAAGAAACCCCATCTGTGCCACCGACTCGCGCACCTCCATCTGTAAGTTCTTCGCAACAAGCTCCATCAGTACGAGTGAAACAAAATTCCTTCCGAGCAAATTCCACAAAGGAGCTGTCACTTAAAATGCAAAAATTAGAAGAGGAAAGGCGCCTTAAGGAGCAAAGAGACAGGGAGTATCTCAATGAGAAATACAGGCTGCTAGAGCAATTCCAGTCAGACGATGAAGATGACGAAAGCGTATTGTCAGCAGCTCCCAGTGACCATGTAGCTGCGTGGATAATTAATGAAGTTGAAACCGTGACAAATCTGGTGGAGCATACTGCCGCCGAATCCAATATTTCGAGACCACCACCGAAAATCAAATTTCCGGAGCAGATCGAAGCTAAAGCTGAAGCTGCAGTCGAAACCAAAGCGACAGTAAAAACCATAACAACAAAACTAAATGGAATGCATTTGGCTGCAAGACAGGTGATGTCTAGAGACCAAATTTTATTCACTGGTCGGCCAGAGGAATGGCCTCTGTTTTTAAGCTGGTTTACCAATTCAACAGAGACTTGTGGGTTTAGCAACTACGAAAATCTAATACGACTGCAAAGGTGCCTCAAAGGCAAAGCCCTCGAAGCAGTCCGATGTAAGTTGTTGCACCCTGACCAAGTCCCATCAGTCATTTCTACATTGGAAATGTTATTCGGTCGACCCGAAACAATTATCCAAACACTTCTTGCCAAAATTCGAAGCGAACCACCTCCGAAGGCAGACAAATTGGATTCCTTGATCAACTTTTCACTATCGGTATAAAACCTGTGCGCCACAATGGAATCTACCGGGATGCAAAACCATCTCAACAATCCATGCCTAATCCAAGAGCTAACTGAGAAACTACCGCCACAAATGCGACTCCAATGGGGATTGATCAAAAAGAAAAGCGAATGCACATCGGACCTATCGTCATTCAGTCGTTGGCTTTACTCGATAGCGGAAGCAGCAGCGGAAGTAACCACAATTCCAGTCACAGGACCGTTCGAATTAAGATCAGACAGAAGATTCCGTCAAGAGAAAGCGATGTTAAACATCCACCAATATAATGATTCGCAAAGTATGAATCGAGCAAACCGCAAGTGTCTAATATGTAACTCCAGCTGTAGTTACGTGGACAAATGCAAGAAATTTGCATCATTTGATCTCAACGAAAAGTGGACAGCTGTTAAACAGCACAACTTATGCAGGACTTGTTTGCGTTTACATAATAGCAATAATTGTCCTTTCTTCAAAAGTTGCGGAGTCAACGGATGCATTTACAGACATCATCCTTTATTGCATAAGGACAGGGAAGCAAATCCAATTGCATTGCAGAAATCCCTTGAGACCAGTTGCAACCTTCATCTATTAAGAACGAGTCCAATGCTGTTCAGAGTTGTTCCAGTAACCCTGTACAGTCCAAATGCAAAGGTTGATACTTATGCATTCTTGGATGATGGATCGTCAGTATCCTTAATGGATAATGAAACTGCAATCATTCTGGGAATCGATGGAAAAAAGCAACCATTGTGCCTCAAGTGGATGTCTAACACACACCGAACTGAAAATGAGTCAAAGATAATTGAAGTTCAGATTGCTGCAAGAGGATCTCCAAAGAAGCATACCTTAGCTAATGTGCGTACCGTAGAATCACTCAGCCTCCCAAAGCAGTCACTGGATGTCGAACATTTGAAAAGCAAATTTAGTTATCTTCAAAATATTCCTTTGATGTCGTACAAAGACGCTTGTCCAAAAATTCTACTACGACTTGATCATTGGAATCTTGGCATACCATTACGAGTAAAGGAAGGTGGGTTAAACCAACCAGTTGCAACCAAAACAAGACTTGGCTGGTCAGTGTTCGGTCCATGTGTGGAAAATGTGGTTCCCAGCTCTGCAAAGAAATTTAATTTTCATGTCTGCGCCTGTCGAACAGCTGATGATGACAACATGTACAATCTCTTCAAAGAGTATCTTCCCATCGAAACTATTGGAACAAAAAAATATAGCCGGTTGTTGTCCGTAGACGATGAAAACGCACTTGAGAAGTTACAAAAAGAAACCTTTAAGGTCCATTCACAGCTCAGCGAACTGCGAATGCCCAAACTGCAAACAAATAGTTTTTAGCACATTTATAAGCACGCCCTTGGCAATTTTATTATTCCAAGGGAACGGAGCTTAATTTATCTATTGATTAATATATAAAAAGTTGAATTGTAATTAGTTTCTGCGAAGAAATTAAGAATTCGCCGATTTTTCCGCGAATAAGCGAATGATTTCTGCGAACTGTCAACTTTTACTCACATTCCACACATGTAGGACGCAATCCACATTCCCGCGACCAAAACATTCGCGAGAGTTTAACTTCACAATTCGTTTGCTTTGTTCTTGGTGGGTAAGATCGTGGTTGAATTTATCGAAAGAATGGAGGATATTACCTTTTGAATGAAAGCTACGCTATGTATTTATGCATTTTTCACGTTTAGGCAATTAGTTATAAAATGAATGACAACTCAAATTCGCGAATTGCCGCGACCAGATAAAAAAGTAGCTGTGAAAGAAATGTCAAAATTTGCGAATATTCGCTTATTCGCATTCGCAGGTCGCTGAGCTGTGAATGAACCTTAAGGGAAGGCAATCGATTTGTTGTTCCTCTTCTATGGAGGTATGAAAACATAAACTTACCTGATAGTCGTCCAATGGCAGAACAACGCTTAAGGTGCTTGAATAAACGCTTGGAGAAAGATAAAATGCTTTCTAGTAATCTGAATTTACAAATTGAAAACTATGTCAAGGCTGGCTATGCCCGAAAATTGGATCAGAAAGAGATACAAAGTGAAAATTCTCGTGTCTGGTATTTACCTATATTCCCAGTAGTCAATCCAAATAAACCGGGAAAGGTAAGAATTGTTTGGGATGCTGAAGCCAAGGTGAACGGCATTTCTTTGAATTCGATGTTGCTATCTGGACCGGATAAATTGCCATTGTTACCATCGATTCTATTTCATTTCAGAGAAAAAAGAATAGCCATTTGCGGTGACATTAAGGAAATGTTTCACCAGGTGAGGATCAGGAAAGAAGATCAAAACTCACAAAGATTCCTTTGGATGGCCAAGGACGGAAAAGTGGAGGAATATGTAATGCAAGTGATGATCTTTGGTTCCACTTGCTCTCCATCATGTGCCCAGTACGTGAAAAACAGAAATGCGAAGGAATTCAGAGAAAAGTATCCTAAAGCTGCAAAGGCCATAATTGAAAATCACTACGTAGATGACTTTTTGGGCAGTGTAGACACTGAAGAGGAGGCGATGCAACTCGCCAGTGATGTGATTCATGTTCATGGTCAAGCAGGGTTCGAAATGCGCAAATTCATATCTAATTCGGATAGAGTTGTTGAGTTTCTAAAGGAGAAGGCAGCGCGGTTTGATAAGAGAATAACGAACTGGAATATTTTCTCGAATTCTTGGGCATGTGGTGGTCACCTTCAACCGATTCATTTACATTTTCGTTTCACAACCCTAAGGTTTCAGAGGATTTAATATCAGGTGCAACCTGGCCAACAAAGAGACAAGTCCTTAGAACCTTGATGACAATATTTGATCCTTTAGGGCTAATAGCACATTTTCTAGTGTTATTGAAAATACTATTACAAGAAATATGGACCTCAGGTATAGGGTGGGATGAACAAATTCATCCAGAACACCAGGCGAAGTGGTGTAGATGGATTAAGCACATACCACAAATGAAGTCCATTAGAATACCAAGACCGTATTCATCAACATTTAGGATAGACGAAGCTGCCTCCGTTCAATTACATATATTTGTTGACGCAAGTGAGGCAGCCTATGCCGCAGTTGCTTACTTTAGGATAGCGACCGTAGATGGCATTGAATGTAGTCTTGTGAGCGCTAAAACTAAAGTCGCACCACTCAAGGCCATTTCAATTCCAAGAATGGAATTAGAAGCAGCCGTTTTAGGCGTAAGACTTTCGAAAATTATACTTACCGGACATTCAATAAAAATTTCGGATATCTTCTTTTGGTCAGACTCCAAAGTAGTCCTTTGTTGGATAAATTCCGAACATAGAAGGTACAAGCATTTTGTTGCCTATAGAGTAGGTGAAATACTCGAGGATTCGAACGCAAAGAGTTGGAGGTTTATTTCATCAAAGGACAACGTAGCCGATCTGGCCACTAAGTGGAAGAATGTGGACAAAATCGATGTCAGTGATTTATGGCATACTGGACCTGCATTTTTACATCTCGCAAGCAGTGAATGGCCAGAGGAATATAGATATGAACATACATCACTTGAGGAAGTAATACCGCACCTAGTCAACGAGTTTAGAAGTGTGGCACCCGTGATAGATATCCATCGATTTTCGAGCTGGAACCGTCTACGACGATCAATGGTAAATGTCTTTCGATTTATTCGAATCACGTCAAAGAAGTCGCGGGAGAAAGAAAATGATCTGCTGGATTCGTCGGACTTCTCAAAGGCAGAAAAGTATCTGATCAGGTGTTGCCAGCGGGAATTATTTCCAAACGAGATTGCTGTCTTAAATCAGTCAAAGGGTGAAATGTGCAACCACGAGAAAGCAAGTCAGCTATACAGACTTTCACCGTACTTGGATGAGGACGATATTTTACGAATAAGAGGGCGAATTGATGCAGCCTCATATGTGTCAATGAATACTAAACGGCCAATAATACTTCCAAAGATACATCACATAACAAAATTAATTATTGAAAACTACCACCAAAGGTTCCATCACATATATAATGAAACCGTGTTGAACGAGGTGCGTCAGGTTTATTACGTCCCAGCACTACGATCTATGCTGAAAAGGGTGCAATTTAATTGTCAACAGTGCAAAAATATGAGAGCTGTTCCACGTCCACCATTAATGGGTGATTTACCACCAGCTAGGCTGAAGGCCTTCACTAGACCCTTTTCATACATCGGGATTGACTATTTCGGACCGATGCAAATCGTTATGGGAAGGCGCATGGAGAAGAGGTGGGGAGTTCTGATAACTTGTTTAACAACTCGTGCAATACACATCGAAGTTGCAGCTACCCTATCATCGGATTCATGTATATTGGCGTTAAAAAGATTCATGGCGAGGAGGGGTACACCCAAGCAGATATTTAGTGACAATGGCACCAATTTTCGAGGCGCAAGCGAAGAATTAAAACAGGCTGTAAAAAACATTGACACAAAAACGATCGCCGAAGAATTTGTGGGCTCCGAATTGAAATGGAGCTTTATACCACCAGCAGCTCCGCACATGGGGGGGAGTTGGGAACGGTTGGTACGTTCGGTAAAGGAAACACTTTCGCGTATTAGTACCACAAGAAATCCAACAGAAGAGCTTCTCTTTACCATGATGACCGAAGTAGAGTGCGTTGTCAATTCTAGGCCACTTACCTACGTACCATTGGAAAGTGAGAGTGACGAGGCGTTGACCCCTAATCATTTTCTAATGGGTTCCACTAATGGAACAAAGTTATTTGGTAGATTGAGTGACAGTGCCTTAGAGCTTAGAAAAAATTGGCGTATTAGCGAGCAATATGCTAATATTTTCTGGAAACGGTGGGTGACTGAGTACTTGCCCGATTTAACTAGGCGTACTAAATGGTTCACGCGTGCGAAACCTATATGCGAAGGTGACATCGTAATTATTGTTGACCCTGGGAGTCCAAGAAACGTTTGGCCTAAAGGTAAGGTACTTAAAGTGTTACCAGGCAAAGACAAACGTATTCGATGTGCTGTGATTCAAACAGCGAGTGGAGTTTACACTAGGCCGTCTTCGAAGCTGGTGGTGCTAGACGTTTTGAAGTTTGGCGAAAATGGAAAGCCGAGTGACAACGTCGACTTACCAGGGGGGAGTGTTGCCAAACTTGGCAGCACCAAAGATTGGCCGACCGATGTAACACATTCCTTGGAATCCTACTGTCAGATTCTAAAAGGGAACAACGGTACTTTTTCGCCACCAGACAGAAAAAAGGATGACGAGAGCTGTCACGAAGCAGACAAACAAACGACGCCGAAAGTTGCCTTCAAGTAGACGAACAAAAGGACGCCGAGCTGTAGCTGCTACGAAGTAGATTTTATTTTCATATTTTTATAATATTTGTAACTCCTATATTCCTTCCATAGGAAAATAAAAGTATTAACCTATTAACCATATAAATCAAAAAGAAGTTAATACTCTTTATTTCATTATTATTTTATCAGCTGTCGATCGAATCGACAACACATTGTCAATATGATTCTTTCAGAGGAAATGGAATGACAAAGAAGAATCTAATCCAATTTTGAAATCACAATCTTCTTGTGTTTCCCACTTCGAATCCCGCAAATAACACATGCTCTTATTAATATACTTCAAAATACTTTCATTTGTCTATCGAACCATAACTTTCAACATGAAATCAATTTTTCATTCATAAAATATAATACTTAATTTACTTTGCGTTTTTCTTCAGTGTTTCTCACTGAAATGCCTACAGATTTAGTAGCTGTCAAATTCGTATGGTATTAACTCTGTTTTTTTTATCGACACCAGGTATCGCAGGACAACTTTTCCTTAAGTTTATTATCGAGCCTATATGAAAGGTTGAAGATGGCTTCAACTTAAGCGCACCATACACACTTCAACTCAACTGCAAACTGAGTCAAATCAAATCAAAATCAACCCGTGTGTGGCGTAGTCATTTGATCGATTTGACGGTTGCGAAGATGGTTGGAGAAAAATCAAAAGATTTTGATTTTCCCAAGTTGAATGAAAAGTCTTGCAAATGAGTTGAATCGTGTGTGGCCGAATTGGTTGATTTTCTGTCCAATGAAGTGCCAGTTGTGTTTGAGTTGTGGTAATGAATAATTTTAGTTGTCTTGGGTTTTGTTAAGAAAATAAATAGAGAAAAGCACATGACTATTTTTTTTTTTTTTTGCAGAAAACAAATTATACTTTTGACAGCTGAAGCAAAGTCTTCCAATTCATTTAATGTAGTGTGTGGTCAAGTATCAATTCAGTTGACAGCTCATGTCGTTTTCCATTGGTTTGACTCAAGAATTGGCTTCTTCTGGATTCCAATGGAACATGAGATTTATCTTCCGCTCAATTGTGTGTGTGTTGGTGAAATGTCACATTTCTTGTTTACATTTTTCACAAAACAGAGATAAAGATGGATGAAGAATTAAATTTGGTCGAGATGATGGAGAAATACTGCAGATCAACGGGAAAGTGATTTAACTTATTTCTTATGATTTTTTTTCGACGGACTTCACTGAATTGCGAATAATAAAATTGCGAACATTCAAAACAATGCCTCCTTTTCCATATAACTTTGACAGGTAATCCGATGTAAGACTTTATACGTGTGAGTGAATTTGGAGTGTTTTCCGAAATGAAATCGGGAAGCGAAAAACTCTCCCAGAAGATGATTCCGAAGAGCCAGTGGAACATGTGCGGCAGTGTTCTTTCTCTTCGGAAGACAAAAAGAAGGCTTCTTTTTGCCCAATGGAAAACGACATCAGTTTACAATCGAATTGAATGGTGTATGGGTCGCCTTAGCGATAGGAGATTGCGAATGAATCTCACAATCGAATAAATTGACAATTGCTAAAAATGTAATTCGATTGTCGATTTATTCGGTCTCATCAGAAAACAATCGAATCGAACTCTAGGGAATTTATTTCATTCACATTACAATCGAAAGAATGGCGGGTACTACTGGTCGACTAATATCAGTGTGGTTGTTGGAATTGAATCTGAAGACTGTATACAACTCTTGATATTTAAAATAAAAAGATTTTCCTTCAATTTAAATTTGATTATGTAGCCATAATAAATAAACATTTGATACAAAAAAAAAAACAGACACAAAATTATAGCCACCGTATTTTAAGTAGGTTAACTGCCTACTAAGTAGTATCATGTTAACCTTAAAACCAGGTCTTAACTTTGTATCTAATTATAAACACTTTTTAACCTACGTACAACTAGTATCAGCTTTCGAACGAATTTGCAATGAATTTTAGTTAAACAAACCCGAAAATGACAAAAGTTTCAAAGTCGATACTAAAGCCGGTAATTATCAAGTGCTCTTAAATCGATTTTAATTTTATGTAGCTCTTAGTTTTGAATTTTTGCTACGTTTTCACCAAGCACTAATAGAATTTTGTCCATGCTAATTCGAATATGCGAAAAATTAATTTTCGGATTTCCAAACGCGTTCTAAAATGATTTTCCGAACTCTCTTTTGAACTGGGAGAAATGTAAAAAAAAAAAAAAACATTGTATTTTCCTGATTTTAGTCGGAATTAATCAAGGCAGATTTTATTTTTTATTTGTTTGGCAGTTCTTTTGATGGAAATCCTGAAGGCATTCACCCTGATTGTCGTTTTATTCTTCAGATGTAGCACGAATCGATTTTCATAACTTTTTCACTGTGAAAGATTTGTAATAGTATTCCACACGACAAACAAATTGCTTAGTAATGTTTAACGGTCAGCAGGTCGTAGCTATGATTTTATCGAAAAGCGACAAACGCCGACGACAATCAGGGTGAATTAGTTCGTCGGTTAACTGCTCCCAGCATTTCTTCTTTTGTATTACGCCAATGCAGTCTGTCCTTTGTTTGGTCTGAGTGACATTTCACTTCTGATTCCGAAAATTTTCGAAATTCCTAAATTATGAGGTCACTTAACTTAAGAGTGGTTGGGACCACTCATAACCTTATTAGCGCTAATAAATCTACACTAATATTCGTTGGTGAATAGGTCTATGAAGCTTTTAGTTTAATATTGGTCGGTCGGTCGGTTTAATCAGACCGGCCTAAAAGATAATACGGGCTCTCGTTTGTTTTAAGTTTAATACGGGATTATAAAGATAAAGTAGGTATTATATCGACAGACATCGCGATGTAGGAAAGGCAGGCCTATAAACGCCAGACAAATGCGACGACATCGGCATTTCATTGGCCTCAGTAACCGAGTGATCCAAAATCGGAAGGCCTGCCCATATTTTCTGAGGTCAAATAGGCGAACCCCACAGGCGGATCAGTAGAAATGCAGTGAAGTGGGAGGGCTGTGATCCCTTGTTTTCGGATCATAGCCTCGCTGATAAAAGGAAGAAGAAGAAGAAGTAGGTATTATATCGACTATAATTAAGATAACACAAATTTTAGCTTTGATACGTACTAAATTAATTGTAAAGGGCACTTTATCCGACTATAATTTTGCGCCAATGTGTTCAGAATGAAGCAATACACATTAAAAGCAAAAATCTATAAATCATAATTTAAGAAGCGAACAATCGTGCCACAACAATCGACTAATAAATAATCGCATTCAAGCAAACGACGAATACATAATCGAACAATCGCATTCGATTAAAGTGGGAAATACACGACACAACTATTGTACCAACGGTTTGGCAGCAACAGACCGTTGTACTGATATCGTATGGTCGCATGGTTTGACTGTACAATCGCTGCCATATTGCACGGTACAGGCCTTATGGGGGAGCTTTTTTTTTAAACACTGGTGCATGTACATGTTTTAATGGCACTTATTTAGAAAAATTGTCACTGAAATAAAAACCAAACCACTGACTTACATACAATCTGTTTTTGTAATTTTCCTAAAATTCGCATATATCCCATCATAACCAGCCTGCCACACAGCCGATGGCAGAATGACCATGCGGCCGCCATCAATCCCCGCTGTGTGTATGAAAAATACGAACATCAAAACAGTGTTCCCATTACTAAGTCAAAGCAAATTGTTGCAGGTTTTTCTATGGGTTTTGTCAGAGAACCTTGAGATTTTGTGCTTTAGGAACCAAGCCAGCGGGAAAAATAGTAAGCGTTTACAGAGGATGCAGTGTGTAAGGGCCTACTCTTCATAACCGGAGGTAGATGCTTGTAAGCACTTTGTATTGAATGCTTACGAACCGATTCCTTTAAAAGCTCAAAGAACGCATTTTCATATAGCGTAGCCGGACAACTGTCTAGACAGCAGCTGGTAATATTTGTTCTTCATGAATTACGCTCCGCCGATATGAGCGTATCGTGATTGAAGTGATTATTTCGAAAATAGAAAAAGTGAAGTGAGTTTATTTTTGTTAAGTAAACTGGAAAGGAAGCCACAAAAAGGTTCCCTTAAAAGGCTCAATTTTATTCTATAAGTTGGTTTACGGTTTTAATTTTGTCTAACTGGCACCCATCAATAATTATTGAAACTACTCAGAGGCAGTCAAAAATGAAAGCTTCGGCCACAAAGATTTTGGAGAAGCAATGAACTCCGGTATCAGAAAGTTCAAAAACTAAAAAACCTTGAATGACAACGCTTAAAATAAGATTGTATCAATAATTTTCTATTTTCTTTTATTGTTCTAATGAAAACTGTTTTTTTTTTTTCTTTTAACTTTTTATTTTATTTTCTTATAAATAAATAATTATAAAATGATCCAATCTAGTCGAAACCGCTTACATCTGCCTTCTTCTGAAGCGTTTAAGAATCGCTTCTTACTGATCTGGTCGTAAGTGCTTACTTCTGCCTTCTCATAAAGCGCTGAAGTAATACTTCAGTCATGGGCCACCCAAGTATAAAGGAAAAACGAATTACATCGAAGTTTTTCCAACCACTGCACCAAAGAAACTTTCCTGCCTGGTAGTACAATGGACCGGATAGTCTGAGTGCTCTTGGATTTGGGTTTCCTTTTTTTAAATAAAAAAAAAAAAAAGTACTTCAGAGTAACCTGTCCGTAAGTACTTAGGTCTGTTGACATCATATAGCAAAAAGGAAACGGAGGGACATATAGTGAGTGTGCTTACAAAGCCCTTATGGAGTGCTTTTTTTCCCGCTGGGAATAAAAGAATTTGAGTATATGAGGCTGCTGCCACTTGATTTTTGTTTTTTTTTTATTTTTCCATTTTTCTGGCAAAATCGTTAAAATGCAATTAAACTATTTTTCGCTATGGCGCTTTGTAATTTGGAATTTTTACGTGCGTATAGTGATATTTTTTTTCTTATGCTTTATAATTTATGTAAAACTAGAATTTCATCAATATCGAGGTGGTGTCCACTTTGTACACAATTATCTTTATTTCGTTCAAATATTTGTGTTGTTTTTAAACCAGCGGATGGTAACCCCTGGGGGTATTGCTCTCCGATCAGCGGCGGTTTGTCATGCATACTACGGCAACCCAGTGAGAGCTTAAGAGAGAGACAGGTTTATGCAAGCTATTGCAACAAGACTGAGAGGCAAACATCCTATCTTCCCTGTACTAACAATTGTAATGAAACAGAGTATAAGGCCGGTAATTATCAAGCGCTCTTAAATCCATTTTAATTTTATGAAGCTCTTAGTTTTAAATTGTTGCTGCGTATTCACCAAGCACTAATAGGTTTGTGTCCGTGCTAATTCGAATATGCGAAAAATTAATTTTCGGATTTACAAACCCGTTTTGAAATGAGTTTTCGAACTCTCTTTCGAACTGAGAGAAATGCCAATGAAAAAAAAAACATTGTATTTTCCTGATTTTAGTCAGAATTAATCACGGCACATTTTATATTTTATTTCGTTGGCAGTTCTTTTGACGGAAATGCTGGAGGCATTAAATTCGTCGGCATTTCTTCTTTTGCATTTCGCCAATGCAGCTTGTCCTTTGTTTGGTCTGAGTGACAGTTCACAGCTGATTTCGAAAATTTTCGAAATTCCTAAGTTATGAACCCTCTTAACTTAAGAGTGGGTGGGACCACTCATAAGTCTTATGAGCGCTAATAAATCTGCACTATTATTGGTTGGTGAATAGGTTTATGAAGCTCTTAGGTTAAGATTGGTCGGCGAATACCGGCCTAAATATTGATGTGAGCAATGGCGGGTCAACAATCGATTAGCAACAATCGACTTCTCTCAATTTAATTCGAATAATTCGAATTGAGAAAACAATCGAATTATTCGATTGTTTTTCAGTCAAAAATGAAAGCTTCGGCCACAAAGATTTTGGAGAAGCAATGAACTCCGGTATCAGAAAGTTCAAAAACTAAAAAACCTTGAATGACAACGCTTAAAATAAGATTGTATCAATAATTTTCTATTTTCTTTTATTGTTCTAATGAAAACTGTTTTTTTTTTTTTCTTTTAACTTTTTATTTTATTTTCTTATAAATAAATAATTATAAAATGATCCAATCTAGTCGAAACCGCTTACATCTGCCTTCTTCTGAAGCGTTTAAGAATCGCTTCTTACTGATCTGGTCGTAAGTGCTTACTTCTGCCTTCTCATAAAGCGCTGAAGTAATACTTCAGTCATGGGCCACCCAAGTATAAAGGAAAAACGAATTACATCGAAGTTTTTCCAACCACTGCACCAAAGAAACTTTCCTGCCTGGTAGTACAATGGACCGGATAGTCTGAGTGCTCTGGGATTTGGGTTTCCTTTTTTTAAATAAAAAAAAAAAAAAAAGTACTTCAGAGTAACCTGTCCGTAAGTACTTAGGTCTGTTGACATCATATAGCAAAAAGGAAACGGAGGGACATATAGTGAGTGTGCTTACAAAGCCCTTATGGAGTGCTTTTTTTCCCGCTGGGAATAAAAGAATTTGAGTATATGAGGCTGCTGCCACTTGATTTTTGTTTTTTTTTTATTTTTCCATTTTTCTGGCAAAATCGTTAAAATGCAATTAAACTATTTTTCGCTATGGCGCTTTGTAATTTGGAATTTTTACGTGCGTATAGTGATATTTTTTTTCTTATGCTTTATAATTTATGTAAAACTAGAATTTCATCAATATCGAGGTGGTGTCCACTTTGTACACAATTATCTTTATTTCGTTCAAATATTTGTGTTGTTTTTAAACCAGCGGATGGTAACCCCTGGGGGTATTGCTCTCCGATCAGCGGCGGTTTGTCATGCATACTACGGCAACCCAGTGAGAGCTTAAGAGAGAGACAGGTTTATGCAAGCTATTGCAACAAGACTGAGAGGCAAACATCCTATCTTCCCTGTACTAACAATTGTAATGAAACAGAGTATAAGGCCGGTAATTATCAAGCGCTCTTAAATCCATTTTAATTTTATGAAGCTCTTAGTTTTAAATTGTTGCTGCGTATTCACCAAGCACTAATAGGTTTGTGTCCGTGCTAATTCGAATATGCGAAAAATTAATTTTCGGATTTACAAACCCGTTTTGAAATGAGTTTTCGAACTCTCTTTCGAACTGAGAGAAATGCCAATGAAAAAAAAAACATTGTATTTTCCTGATTTTAGTCAGAATTAATCACGGCACATTTTATATTTTATTTCGTTGGCAGTTCTTTTGACGGAAATGCTGGAGGCATTAAATTCGTCGGCATTTCTTCTTTTGCATTTCGCCAATGCAGCTTGTCCTTTGTTTGGTCTGAGTGACAGTTCACAGCTGATTTCGAAAATTTTCGAAATTCCTAAGTTATGAACCCTCTTAACTTAAGAGTGGGTGGGACCACTCATAAGTCTTATGAGCGCTAATAAATCTGCACTATTATTGGTTGGTGAATAGGTTTATGAAGCTCTTAGGTTAAGATTGGTCGGCGAATACCGGCCTAAATATTGATGTGAGCAATGGCGGGTCAACAATCGATTAGCAACAATCGACTTCTCTCAATTTAATTCGAATAATTCGAATTGAGAAAACAATCGAATTATTCGATTGTTTTTATTTGCAATTGCCCATGCCTACTTCAACTCGATTTAAGCTCCATGTATATGCAATTCGAGTTGTGCATGCCGAGTTGTGTCGATAAAAGTCGAACCGACACAATTATTTTGATTGCGTTTTATTTTCGTTTTAGGGGTCGTTAGCGAGCAATCAGCTTTTGGCCGGGTTTTTTTTTATAGTTCTTCTTAATTTCTTTAAGTGGGTGTTGAAAAGTTTAGTTTGTCTTTTCCAATGTTGTCGTGGTTGTTGAGTAATGTTCATCTGCTATTTCAACTACGCTGCAAGTACTCGATCTTTCAACTCGGTAGGTTGAAATAACCAGGGTGAAATTGGAACCCAGTTTCACAAAATCGGAAGTGGAAAATGGGTTCCAATTTCAGGGTATACAGGGTCCTCACTCTGCATTGATACTCGAAAGTCAAATTTTTGCGAACGTGCTTTGCGATTCTAATCTTAGCCGCCACTCTGTAAGAAACCAGAATCGAATGGAAATATTGCCAATCGGGGCTAAGAAATAATCTTACTTCTAGTATCGAACGTTGAAATGTCACTTTGAAGCAAATTTCGTTGCAAAGAATTTTGCGTTTTACAGTCGAGAACGGATAAGTGCACACCGTCCAGGCATCAATTTATTGTGCATTTATCCGGTCTGTGCACTTATCCATAAGTGCAATATTTGCACTTATCCGTAAATGCACATTTTTGCACTTATATATACTTACTTAGTAAGGAGTACCGTATTTACACACTCAAAAAAAGAAACTACATATATTTATACTATTTGGAATTCGTTAATTAAAAAAAATGAAAATTGAAAAAATTAACAAAAACAACACAAGGACAAAAAAGTCTGATTCCATTTTGAGTTAAGTATATAATTGCACATGTAGATATTATATCCAAAACAGCATTATTAATACATACTAGAGATGGGCAAAAAATCACTACCAGTGAATTATTCACTGCGAATGAAAATTTACATCCGCAGCCTGTGAATGAATTAAAAATAAACTGTGAATGGTTAAAACGTGAATAAAGAATTCTTTTTCACATCACATTTTTGTAAACGCAACTGTTCAGTACTATGTGACAAAAGTGCCAAACAAGCGCATAGCACATTATTTGCAAAACCTTAATTTTGATAACTGTCCATTTCTCTATTTTAAATTTCATTCCTGCTACACTCTCTTTGAGTTAATCCGAATGTACGTTAGACTTTCCATAGTTTCTTTTTACATAGACCGTTCAGAGCTGACAGTGCTCAGAGTAGAGATCTCAACGATGTAGGAAAATGTGTATACCTAATGTACATAAGGGAGGAATTCTTTTTTACATCGCATCTATGTATACTGAAGTGGCAGGCAGCAAAGGATAGAACAAAGCAAAACGTGGTGAGAGAAATGCCTTGGGTGCACAAACAACTTCTTCTTCTTCTTCTTCCTTTTATCAGCGAGGCCATGATTGTTACGGAGCCTGGTTATGTGGGGGCGGTAAACCAGTGCCCTAAATAAAAAAAAAAAAAAGCCACCCTGAAAAAAAAAAATACAAAAAGAAATAAAATGGCAAAATAAACAAACTTACAACCGCCATCGATGTAAGTCAGAATCCATTTGACTTTTCATTTATTATTTCTTTTTGTGCTTCGTTCGTGGTTGTCTTTTGTCCTTGTTTGTTTGTCGGGTTGTACCGCTCACGCGGTGTATTGGCGTAAATCGATAGTTAATATCGATTATTGGTTTTAGTGGATGTGATAATTAGGAGTCTTAATATCATTATTTTACTTTTATTTTATTGTCATCATTATTAGGATAGTTATCATGATCAGTATTATTATTATTATTATTATTAATATTATTATTATTATTTTATTACTGTCTGGTAGATGTAATAGTTTGCAGTAGTTATGGGGAATCGATAGGGGAATTTGGAAAGTAGGAAGGTCTCCACACTATCCTTCCAGTTCCGAAAAAAAGCGAACGAGACATCTATATTAGAGGAGATGAGAAAAACAAGACAGAGAAAGACTAGACAATTAAACAAAAGAATAATGACGAGAACAAAGAAAATGGAGTGAGACAAGAGGAGTACATAGAGAAAAGACAAAGCGAAATTAGGCCAGAGAGCATCGACCACATATACCTGACCTAGATATCATCTTTCTGGTATATAGCGAGCGGTCGATGCCCTCTCAGATAAGGTTTCCTTTTTTTTTTGGTTTTTCTTTGATTCTACGACACAGTGACGAGGCAAAGTCGAGCCCCAGAGTTATTATTTAGATAGCTGGTGAGTGGAATATTTTTTTGTTTATTATTAATTTTTTTGGAGAAATTATAGAATTTTTCAATTTAGGGAAAACCTTGATCCGACCGGCGCAAGTGTGTCGAAACTACCAAATAAAGATACGATTGACACAGAGGTAGGTAGGAAAGGCTTTGGGGAACCGTCAAGCCTAAATTCACCTTTTCTTTATTTATGTAGGCTCTGAGTGACTGTGGGTGCCTGACGGGAACTCAGGCCTCTGCCTTTTGGGTGGAGCACCGATCAGGACCGGTTCACTGCCGAATCCGGTGTAACGGTCAGTGTAGGGTGGCAAATACCGACCCGTTCAAATACGAGTACGTACGCGGAATATACGTACATATATATAAATAGGGTAAAGCCACAAAACCGCAATCGGGTGCTCCGCTATAATCGGTCGATTCGCTACCAATCGCCCCAAGGGGGTGCTCCGAGGGACATAAGTGGACCCACAGATAAAATAAAAAAAAAAAAAAAAGAAAAAAATAATAATAATAATAAGAAGATATTAAGAATAATAGAGATAGTGACTCCAGTGAAATAGTGAATTCTGATAATTAACCTGTAGTGATAGTGATATAGTTTTTTAGTTCTTTTTTCTTCTCTTTTTTTTTATATAATTGTAGTTATTAGATACAGTTGTGAATTTTCTGAAACAAAATTAAAATCTTAAATTACCTTAGTCAATATAGTGAATTTGTTAATTGGGTGCTCTGCCTTAGAGGCAATTGTACGCGAAAAAAAAAGCGCATATTAGCGTAATCCGTGTCAAGGCGTCTTCCATCAAGTGCTGCCGGCAGGACGACGGGGGATTGCAGTAACACCGGGAAAAACGTGAGTACATACAATTTTTTTAAATAATACCAGTGGGGCAGAGCATTTAAGTTAATGCATATATTACATAGATTTTTACCTTTATTTTAGTGTAATTTAATTAACTTTGAATTTGTAATGAATTAAGGCGAATGACGCCAATAGTAGATAAGGCTTAGAAAACAATAAAGCTGGAGATTGTATATAATCCATTTAAATCGATAGTTTGAGTCTGCTGACGATGAGCGCCTAAGCGAAGCCTAAGCATAGGTGTGTGGAGGATGAATTGACCGCCTTTCTATAGATGGACGATGACCTGACAAGACTAATACGAACGCTGACGACATGAACTGACACACGTACCTCTACTACAGACTTAGGTTGTGACTGAAAGGAACTTTGAGGGGCTATCTCTCATAGAATCTAGCCAGGGAGATAGCATTTTGGTTTGCGTCGCAAGACGTGAAGGGTGGGCTGGCTTACCTTTGCCACTAACATCTGGCATACCCTGGGTTCCTGACGAACCTTTATCCAAGAGAGACAGTGGAAAAGAGGAGTCGCGTGTTAGGATAAGTTAGGTTAGCGTTAAGATAGTTTAGGGGTAGTTTAGGGGTTTATGTTAAGTTGTAGGTTAGCTTAGGTTTAGTCTAGGCTAGTTAGGTTTAGTTCGCGATCTTTTCCGCACTTTTTCTTGGGTATAGGCATAGGTTCTTGGACATGGCTTTCCTTTTCTTCTTTTTTTTCTTTGCTCTTGTCCGTCCGAAGTCTGGTTAGGGTTTAGTTTACTCTTCTACTAGGTTTAGCTTATTTTGGCATGATTTTTTTGTTTGCTGAGTAGGTGGTGTACGGTGGGGTTGGCAAGAACCACCCCGTCCGACGAGCTGAGCCGAGCAGCCACAAGCATGCCGCCGCCCTCCTCACCTGCACCGAAGCTACCTCCGTGGTCCTACCCTTACTCGCAACAATGGCGCCCAACGTTATCTTACCTCAACGTTTTGCAAATTTCACCGGCTAGGAGCAAGTGGCAAGCCCGCTGACACCTTGGACTTGCTGCTGCTTCCCATTTCAGTTTTTTCACATTTTTTTTTTTTTTTCTTTTCTATCCTTGTTACATGTTCAAGGGCTGTTTAAGTTCTTTCTTTCCTCATAGACTGAAGACGGCTGTCCAATCTACAGGCCCATTGCTAGTAGATCTCGTGAGGTAGTCAGAGGTCTATGAAGAGACAAAGAGCGGGACAGGGTGGAGAGACCTACTGCTAGCTGCTGCCAGGGGTTCAAGGCTTCTAGTCAAATTCCTTGTGAGGCGTGAGCAGTGGGTCTTGAAACTTGGTCCGTGTTGGAGTTCACCTTCGAGGTTCTGGCCAGCCTTCTACTGAGGTTACTCGATGGTAAGTAGTGGTAGGGATCGAAAAGATGGACTTCAGCACTCGTCAAGATCCGGGGTAACAGGCACAACCCGACGAGACCAAGAACCAATGAATAACTTGACGGCTACCGACATACTGACATCTATAGAATGTAGCAGGAAAACCGATTCAGAATCCACACACCAAAGCTGCATCCAGTAGAACTCTAGACAATAAAAAATTTATTATTGCGTTGCACAAATAAATACACACATACAATCCTTTGCCTTTTTATAGTTTAGTACAGTTTTTGAATAGCGATAGTTTTAGTAATAGCATTAAGTTAGAGTTGAATCCTTTCTTTATTCATTCATATAATCGTACACTGAACGGATCGTTTGGATTTCGATCAGATCACCTCCCTTTTTACCCTTTTTTTAATATGGTGGGGACGAACAAAAGGTTAGGCGCAATCCCTAAGGGAACCTCGTCCCAAGGAGCACCACCCCCGAATGGGCGGAAAACCCGTGGCAAGACGAGACTAGAAAAAGAACGTGCGACCGAGGAGTACAACACACCACCCGGTACGGAAAACGTTGGCAGCCACGAACGCCACCCGACAACCTACGATTTCCCTCTCTTTAGCCACCATGAATCGACTATACATCCGACAACAAAGAAACCGGACGCGACAAACGAAGATGTAGATACAACTTCTATTAAGAGACGAACGAGGCAAGAGCAGCCATCACGCACATTAAGACTAGACCAATATGACTTACGAGACATTCCACCGGAAAGGACGTCACTGACACAAGGGGGAAAACGGAACAGGACAGAATACCAAAGACAAGTATACACGTCGACCGAAGAAGAAGGTGCTACCGCCACGACAGCGAGGAGGACAACAGGACAGCAACAACGACAACTTACGGACGTCGAAGACGACTTACCTTACTTACGAAACTGGACGATGGAAGACAACCACCATTTTCCAAGGCAGTTCAACAGCGTGGTGTCACAGGCTATACATGAGAATAAAATAGAGATTATGTCAGTGTTCGCGGAGAGCATGAAAGACATGAAAAACATGATGAACACATTCCAAGACAATGTGAAGGAATTGAGTGAAAGGGTTTCTCAACTGGGGGTCTCCGCAGCACCCAAAAGGACACCACCCTGTTTATCTGCCCAACGACAAGACCCAACTCAGCTAGAACTTGACTTTAGCGAACTCTTAAGACAGCCGACTCCGACATTAAACAGACCCAGGGGTGTTCCAAGACCGACGCTGCATTGTGATGACCAAACTGCCATTCGCCACCACTCCACTCAAGAGCCGAATAGGAAAGTAGATATGCACAAATGGGGAATTAAGTTTGACGGAACCCCAAAGTCTATGTCAGTCGAAAGTTTTATTTTTAGGATAGAGACCCTACAAAAGAAGAACGGGTTGTCACCGGAACAGCTGCTGACCAACTTTCATCACCTAGTAGCAGGCCCCGCCGAACGTTGGTACTGGCAGTATCTTGAAGAAAATCAGGGCGATGACCTGCTTAACTATTTCGATTTAAAGCAGGAGCTGCTCCACCAATTTAAAGATTCGAAACGTGACCATGAAATCCTTAGGGCCATAATGGATAGGAGACAGCTACCCCAGGAGGCGTTCGACGACTTCTACGCTGACGTACGGACTATGATTCTACAAATGACGAACAGACCAAACGAACTGGACTTAGTTGACATAATACGACACAACGTAAAAGATAGAGTAGCGACGCTGATCTTCGGGTGCTCTATAACGAGCATCCGAGAATTAAGAGATGAATGTCGGCGCGCGGAAAAACACTTGACGGCCAGGGAACACAAATTTAGGCGACAAGTTAGTGAAGTGGACGAACATTTAGAAACCAGGACAAGAGAGCCCCGAGAAGATTTAGAGGACGAAGATTTGGAGATAGCGGGGCTTCAACGCCACCGAACAGACAGACCGTTGAACTACGTAAAGACTGACAAGGGTAGGCGTACGAACTTTACTGACAGACCTGAACAGACTAGGAATGCGACAACGAATTCATCAGCATGCCCTTCTCCCTTTCATAATCTCACATGCTTCAGCTGTGGTCAAAGCAACATAAAGTTCAGCTGCTCTCAATGCCAGGGAAACCTGAAGGTCGGCAGTGCGACCGGGACGAACCCGCCGATCCAGAAGAGCCTCCCGGAAAATCAGGACAACACATCCGACTCCTAAAAAGGGAGCCGAAAGGCCGACTCACCACCACGAAGAAAGAACCCGCTCAAAGGAAAAGCCTGCACGAAAGGATCCAGGAGTATGAGGCAGCAAGAAAGAGGATATTTGGAGAAGAGGTGGCACTGCCGATGGCGAAGACTAGGAGCCATGTAAAAATTGGTAGACTAAGGGAACGGTGTGCAATAACTAGACGACTAAGGAATAGAATAGTAGCGACTGTGATATCTTTAACTGACGACAATAGGCCCTATGCGAAGGTTAAAATAGATGACGAAGAGGTTATGGGCTTATTGGATAGTGGAGCTTCTATTAGCTGTCTAGGGAAGGGAGCGCTAGATTTTATAGCCAGACATAATATCGAGATGAAAAACATGACGACCGAAGTTAGAACGGCCGATGGGAATCAACAGCAGATACTAGGACGTTTTAATACTACTGTCTCCTGGCGTGGCAGATCTCATGAGCTAGATTTGTTTGTAGTGCCCACCTTACAGCAGTCTCTATACCTGGGGGTCGACTTTTGGAGTACATTTAAGGTCGCTCCAAATATTATCAACGAACTCGACACTCCATCGCCGACGGAAGAAAGGTCTCCAATCCAGACACTCTCACCAGCACAGACCCAAGAACTTGAAAGGATTAAGCTGCAGTTTCCATCATTTGCAGTGGTGGGATTGGGTAGGACCAGTCTTGAAGAACATGTGATCGAAGTGGAAGACGACCAAATCCCCATTAAGCAGAGACACTACCCAGTCTCACCTGCTATTCAAAAGCTCCTGTATGACGAGCTTGATCGGATGATCTCTTTAGGAGTAATTGAGGAAAGCAATAGTGCTTGGAGCTCTCCAGTGGTGCTGGTGAGAAAGCCCGGCAAGAATCGATTGTGTCTGGACTCCAGGAAGGTAAACGCGGTAACGAAGAAGGATGCCTATCCGCTTCCTCACATCGAAGGGCTATTGAGCCGACTTCAAGATACTAGATTTATATCAGGAATAGACCTGAAAGATGCATTCTGGCAGATTCCGCTGGAGCGCAAGTCAAGGGAGAAGACAGCCTTCACAGTCCCTGGGCGGCCGTTATACCAGTACACGGTTATGCCGTTTGGACTGTGCAACGCTGCCCAGAGAATGTGTCGGCTTATGGACAAAGCCATCCCCTCTCGTTTGAAGGAGCATGTCTTCGTCTATCTCGATGACCTTTTGGTTTGCTCTCCAGATTTCGAATCACATGCCAGATTGCTGCAGGAAGTGGCTAAGTGTCTAAGGGAAGCAGGTTTGACAATAAACGTGGAGAAGAGCAAATTTTGTTACAAAGAGATCAGGTACTTGGGATATATTGTCGGCGATGGATGCCTACGAACGGACAAGGACAAGGTATCGGCGGTCGAGAACTTTCCGGTTCCAAAGACCCCCAAGCAGCTCCGTAGGTTTCTGGGAATGACGGGCTGGTATAGACGCTTTATTCCTAATTTTGCATCTATGGCAGCCCCAATGACAGACTGCTTACGAAAAGGACAAACGTTCCACATGACAGACGAAGCACTTACAGCTTTTGAACAGCTCAAAATGAGCTTGGTAACTGCCCCTATACTAACAAATCCAGACTTTTCAAAACATTTTTATATACAATGCGACGCTTCGACTTCAGGCGTAGGGAGTGTACTCTTTCAGATGGATGCGGAGAAAAACGAACGACCGATAGCATTCATGTCTCAGAAGCTTAATTCCGCCCAGCGGAATTATAGCGTGACAGAGCTTGAATGCTATGCGGCCGTTTTGTCGGTGAAGAAGTTCAGAGCCTACGTGGAGGGTTTACCCTTTACTATCATCACCGATCATGCAAGTCTGAAGTGGCTGATGACCCAGAAGGACTTGTCCGGTCGATTGGCCAGATGGAGCCTAAAACTTCAGGGCTTCGACTTCGTGATCGAGCATAGGAAGGGTTCCCAAAATGTAGTACCTGATACTCTCTCGCGCATCCATATGGAGGAGCTCAAACCAGAAAATACAACGCTGGAAGTCGACCTCAAATCACCATGCTTTTCATCAGAGGAGTATGATGAATTAAAGAAAATTATTGACCAGAACCAGAGCAAACTACCTGATGTTCACGTATCAGATGGATTTGTTTATAAACGGACGGAGATACGGACTGGCGATCCCATTGAAGAGGACAGAGCGTGGAAACTCTGGGTTCCTAAGGAGTTGCATGTGGGTCTTCTAAGAGCAGCACACAATTCCCCGGTAGCAGGTCATGGGGGTATAAATAAGACGTTGTCGAAACTAAGACAGAAATATTTCTGGCCAGGAATGGCTTCTGACGTGCAGGAATGGGTGAGGTCCTGCGAAATATGCAAGAGTAACAAACCCATGAATATCATATCTCGACCGCCGATGGGACAACAGACCATCACGGAGCGGCCTTTTCAACGACTATACATTGACTTTCTAGGACCGTATCCTCGAACGAAAAACGGACATACACATATTTTTATCGTACTTGACCATTTCAGTAAATACGTATTCTTAAAACCTATTCGAAAGGCGACAGCAGCGGAGGTAGTTAAATATTTAGAGGAGAGTGTCTTCCATGTCTTTGGTGTCCCGGAATATGTTCATTCAGACAATGGAAAGCAGTTCACATCCGAACTGTTTTCTAGCTTCTTGTGTAAGTATGGTGTCGGACATGTTCGCACCGCGATCTACTCTCCTCAAGCGAATGCATCTGAAAGGGTCAACCGGTCGGTCCTGACAAAGATTCGGTCGTACATTGATGGTGACCAAAGAAATTGGGACCTCCATGTAAGCAACGCTGCCTTTTCGCTGAGGAGCGTGGTACACGATACGACCACGTTTGAACCATACTACGCAGTATTTGGGACTCCCATGATCCAACACGGACACGCCTATGAACTACTCCGGAGACTTGACATGATCAGAGACAGCAGAATGAAGATAATCAACAAGGAAGACAAATTAGAACTGGTAAGAGCGAGGATATTCTCCAACTTGAAACTGGCGCATCAGAAAGCAGCCAAGATTTATAACACGAGAAGTAGGGAGATCAAGTATGGCGTAGGACAAATAGTATATAGGAGGAATTTCAAACAGAGTAACCAGGCAGATAATTATAATGCGAAGCTTGGCCCGAAGTTCCTCAAGTCAATCATCCTAAGCCCCGTTGGGAATTCCCTCTACGAAGTGGGGAATTTAAAGGGTGAGAAGGTAGGCGTCTACCACGCTAAAGACCTCCACACTTAAAAGTGATCACTACTGACGCACTCACGCTGCTGTTGCTGGTTTAGCTGTGATATTTATGTAATCAGTGCAGGTCTTTCAGAGTTTATTTATTTATAGAGTTTATTTATTTATAGAGTTTATTTACTTATAGAGTTTATTTATTTATAGAGTTTATTTATTTATAGTTTAATTACAATATTTATTTATAGTTTATTTATTTATTCATAGACCACATAGTTATTTATTTATATATTACATCGTATTATTGGGGTATCATTTAGATCTATCGTTTATTTATTTATTTCCGTCTATAGCCTTATTCTTGTAGAAATGTCGTTCATTACCTACTTCTAAGCATGCGAAATCTGCTTACCTGCCCGGCTAACATCATCTCAGGGCGCAGGCTCTTGCCACACGTTTTGGAATGCGGCAAATTATAACATCAAGTCAAAAGACTGCCCGCCCATTTATGGGGTAACACACGTTTACGGACGTACGGATGGTGAAAGCAAATTAATCCGACGGGCAATTTTAGGAATTCATGTTCCCGCCAGCAATGAGGGAGGTCACACCTAAATTGCAGGTCCTTTTTTTGCGAGGTCGGTAGGCTTGTGACCACGCGCCCACCGACGTCGAGCCTGTTACGGAGCCTGGTTATGTGGGGGCGGTAAACCAGTGCCCTAAATAAAAAAAAAAAAAAGCCACCCTGAAAAAAAAAAATACAAAAAGAAATAAAATGGCAAAATAAACAAACTTACAACCGCCATCGATGTAAGTCAGAATCCATTTGACTTTTCATTTATTATTTCTTTTTGTGCTTCGTTCGTGGTTGTCTTTTGTCCTTGTTTGTTTGTCGGGTTGTACCGCTCACGCGGTGTATTGGCGTAAATCGATAGTTAATATCGATTATTGGTTTTAGTGGATGTGATAATTAGGAGTCTTAATATCATTATTTTACTTTTATTTTATTGTCATCATTATTAGGATAGTTATCATGATCAGTATTATTATTATTATTATTATTAATATTATTATTATTATTTTATTACTGTCTGGTAGATGTAATAGTTTGCAGTAGTTATGGGGAATCGATAGGGGAATTTGGAAAGTAGGAAGGTCTCCACACTATCCTTCCAGTTCCGAAAAAAAGCGAACGAGACATCTATATTAGAGGAGATGAGAAAAACAAGACAGAGAAAGACTAGACAATTAAACAAAAGAATAATGACGAGAACAAAGAAAATGGAGTGAGACAAGAGGAGTACATAGAGAAAAGACAAAGCGAAATTAGGCCAGAGAGCATCGACCACATATACCTGACCTAGATATCATCTTTCTGGTATATAGCGAGCGGTCGATGCCCTCTCAGATAAGGTTTCCTTTTTTTTTTGGTTTTTCTTTGATTCTACGACACAGTGACGAGGCAAAGTCGAGCCCCAGAGTTATTATTTAGATAGCTGGTGAGTGGAATATTTTTTTGTTTATTATTAATTTTTTTGGAGAAATTATAGAATTTTTCAATTTAGGGAAAACCTTGATCCGACCGGCGCAAGTGTGTCGAAACTACCAAATAAAGATACGATTGACACAGAGGTAGGTAGGAAAGGCTTTGGGGAACCGTCAAGCCTAAATTCACCTTTTCTTTATTTATGTAGGCTCTGAGTGACTGTGGGTGCCTGACGGGAACTCAGGCCTCTGCCTTTTGGGTGGAGCACCGATCAGGACCGGTTCACTGCCGAATCCGGTGTAACGGTCAGTGTAGGGTGGCAAATACCGACCCGTTCAAATACGAGTACGTACGCGGAATATACGTACATATATATAAATAGGGTAAAGCCACAAAACCGCAATCGGGTGCTCCGCTATAATCGGTCGATTCGCTACCAATCGCCCCAAGGGGGTGCTCCGAGGGACATAAGTGGACCCACAGATAAAATAAAAAAAAAAAAAAAAGAAAAAAATAATAATAATAATAAAAAGATATTAAGAATAATAGAGATAGTGACTCCAGTGAAATAGTGAATTCTGATAATTAACCTGTAGTGATAGTGATATAGTTTTTTAGTTCTTTTTTCTTCTCTTTTTTTTTATATAATTGTAGTTATTAGATACAGTTGTGAATTTTCTGAAACAAAATTAAAATCTTAAATTACCTTAGTCAATATAGTGAATTTGTTAATTGGGTGCTCTGCCTTAGAGGCAATTGTACGCGAAAAAAAAAGCGCATATTAGCGTAATCCGTGTCAAGGCGTCTTCCATCAAGTGCTGCCGGCAGGACGACGGGGGATTGCAGTAACACCGGGAAAAACGTGAGTACATACAATTTTTTTAAATAATACCAGTGGGGCAGAGCATTTAAGTTAATGCATATATTACATAGATTTTTACCTTTATTTTAGTGTAATTTAATTAACTTTGAATTTGTAATGAATTAAGGCGAATGACGCCAATAGTAGATAAGGCTTAGAAAACAATAAAGCTGGAGATTGTATATAATCCATTTAAATCGATAGTTTGAGTCTGCTGACGATGAGCGCCTAAGCGAAGCCTAAGCATAGGTGTGTGGAGGATGAATTGACCGCCTTTCTATAGATGGACGATGACCTGACAAGACTAATACGAACGCTGACGACATGAACTGACACACGTACCTCTACTACAGACTTAGGTTGTGACTGAAAGGAACTTTGAGGGGCTATCTCTCATAGAATCTAGCCAGGGAGATAGCATTTTGGTTTGCGTCGCAAGACGTGAAGGGTGGGCTGGCTTACCTTTGCCACTAACATCTGGCATACCCTGGGTTCCTGACGAACCTTTATCCAAGAGAGACAGTGGAAAAGAGGAGTCGCGTGTTAGGATAAGTTAGGTTAGCGTTAAGATAGTTTAGGGGTAGTTTAGGGGTTTATGTTAAGTTGTAGGTTAGCTTAGGTTTAGTCTAGGCTAGTTAGGTTTAGTTCGCGATCTTTTCCGCACTTTTTCTTGGGTATAGGCATAGGTTCTTGGACATGGCTTTCCTTTTCTTCTTTTTTTTCTTTGCTCTTGTCCGTCCGAAGTCTGGTTAGGGTTTAGTTTACTCTTCTACTAGGTTTAGCTTATTTTGGCATGATTTTTTTGTTTGCTGAGTAGGTGGTGTACGGTGGGGTTGGCAAGAACCACCCCGTCCGACGAGCTGAGCCGAGCAGCCACAAGCATGCCGCCGCCCTCCTCACCTGCACCGAAGCTACCTCCGTGGTCCTACCCTTACTCGCAACATGATCCGAAAACAAGGGATCACAACCCTCCCACTTCACCGCATTTCTACTGATCCGCATGTCGGGTTCGCCTACAACAACATGCACAAACAACATGCAGGTATATGAAATGTATATTATTCGCTGGGTTAGAGAATAAGAGAAATATATATTTCTCTTGTATGTAGTTATATTCAAAGCACAAATTTACTGATTTGTGTGTTTGGTACGTACAAGTGCGCGCACATAAAAAAAAAAAAAATACTTTTAAGATGCCGCCAATAATAAAGCGAAAAAAGATTAGTTTTATTTTGATTTTTTTACGGAATTAGATGAGAGTTACGCAAAATGTAATTTGTGCCAGGCATAAGCAAATCAAGTGGGGTACGTCTATTTTTTTTAATTATGGGGTCGAAATATTTTTTTACGGTATTAGTACTAATAGAGATAGTATATGCATATATCCACATATGCATATTAACGAATTTCCTACGAGTACATTTTACGATACACGAAGTCAATGATATAATAATTTATTGAAGATAACAGAGAAAGTTGTAAATTGTACTTTATTGCCATAGTAAAGAATTTTTATTCGTAAAAAAAATTACTCCCATACATTCGGATTCTCAGGTTATATTCACAGTGAATAAGAAATCACGTTCACAGTTATAGCTGTGAACATGAATTCACCACTTAGCCCAACTCTAATACATACTACTACTAGTGGGGCGCTGTAGCGTAATTTGTTAGTGTGTCGGACCACAGCGCGTGAGGTTCGAAGTTTGAATCCCAGAAAACACCAAAAAGTTTTTTCACGGTCTCACATTTCGCGAACGTTTGAAATACAAACTGCTATTTATGTCAGTCGGACTGTTACAGTCCTATTTCATACGCATGTGGTAAGTGTTGCCACTTAATTTCTTATCAATGTAAAAAAAATTAAAATTTGCATTTGCACTTATCCCTTTTAAAAACAGTGGAAAACTTTATTCGGGGTTCTAAAAAGTTGTTCTCTTATGAGGAATTTGCACTTAAATGTTTTACACTTATACGAACAAATTTGTATAGAAATCCCGTGAAATGGCTAGGGGCATCTAAAGTCGTTGCCCTTATGCGATTTTCCCACTTATCCGTTCTCGACTGTATTTATATTTGAGAAAGAAAGTTAAATATTTGGTATAGAAATGGAACTGGATGCTGTCGAATTGTGGTTCCATCAAGATAACACACAAGGAGAAAGAATAGAACGCAGGCGAATTAGAGATTGGTCGAATGAATATAATGGAGCTGAGTGATAAAAGGTAGAACAAAAATATAGCAATGGTTGCTTCAACCCGAAACTGAGAGTATTAAGTGGAAAATACACGATACACCCGTCGTACTGACTTGTGTTGTACCGACATCGGCATACTGTTGTAAGCAGCACACATATACAATTTGCATACGACTTACGTACGACCAGACATTTTATTCAGCCATTTTACACATACACACCATATAATTTCCATACAATTTGTGTATGTGACAGCGGTTGTACAGTCAAGACCATGCGATCATACGATATCGGTACAACGACACAATTATTGTATACAACACCAAAGCTGTCAAACCGTTGGTACAACAGTTGTATCGTGTATTTCCGACTTTACTCATTCTATTCACTGCAACGGTGAGATCCAGCAAATATATTACTTTCTCTTCAAGAGAAGTTAACGTGGAACATTTATATTTGATTTTTAGTGGACTGCCTTCATATGTTTTAAAACACTTTTTAATCAAGTAATTTCACAAAATTATTTTATGTAGGTACTTACATTTTAAAAGAAACACAAATGCTTATCTCAACATCCGCAAACCAAATAGCAATAGAACAACATGATGCGAATTCGAATTACTTTGACATTTCGTTTAGCAATACAGAGTGTCAGATTTGCGATAAGAAATTGGCAACAAAAGTTTGTTCGATTTTCATAAATTTGGATTTGCGATTCGAATTACAGAGTAACAATTCTGCGAATTCGAATGATTTGACTTTAGAGTAGCAATAGATATACAAAAGATTTCTTCGCGTACCATCCCAAGTAGCGAATTTTTACCAAATTTTACTAAATTCTGTCCGAGTACGGAGAAATTTCGTACTTTACCGTAGAGAGAGAGCTCACGAACAGTAAGTAATTTCCCCATGATGCGAATTATATATCCCAAGAAATTTCTTGGATTTCATAAACATATGTATGTAGCATAATCGAGTACATATGCAAGAGAAAATCGGTTGTTGGTTCTATTTCTCTTTGCTGCTACCCGTCTTCAAAATGAATCGAGTACTATTTTACTCGGATACACATCTCAAATCTTGAATCGTGATATGAGTGGAATCGAGAACTTTGTTTGTGTATTCTTGGGGATGTTCTCATATGCATATAGCACTCATATCTCGAATGATCATTCGAAACTGAGACATGAGAAATGAGACATGAGTGATGAGACATGAGAGATGAGACATGAGTGATGAGATATGAGAGATGAGATATGAGACACGAGTATTTGTGTTTACTCTTTGCTTTCGTTCTTGGTTCTCGCTGCTTCGTAGGAAGTATGTACATATATTAGATCATTTGAATGATTTTAGACGATGTCTTGAGATATTAGCTATAGATCTAGGTGATCTGTCAAAAATAGGGATACATACATTACATATATTTCTAACGGCCCGCTAAACTTCTATAAGGGTCGCGGTGGTAGGATGCTCAGGTGGGCTCTCTACCCTCGATTCTCCGCCATTAACTCCCAACTTACCAGGAGGATTTCCTAGACGGCTCCAGGAGAGATGTCAGACTTGATCCAAACATTTGGCCTACCAAGGGGTCATTTACCTGATGATGCGGCATTCATACACGTCTTGAAAGCCGGTTTGAGGGCATTCGCACTACGTTACCAAACCATCGAAGTAAAGAGAAGTAGCGGCTCACCGCTGAGCGCCTCGCGTACTCGATCCCTACGAGTTATTCCACCAACACCACGAAGGAACCTCATTTCAGCACCTTGCATCTGCGATCTAATTCCCAAATATACCGAAAGAATAAGATCGCGAATGCAAGCTGCTGAAATGAGGTTCCTTCGCGTTGTTGCTTGAATAACTCGTAGGGATCTAGTGCGGAACACCAGAGTATCGCAAAATAGCACAACTAAAATACTGCAAATTAAAATAGTCGTCTTAATATATTTCAACGAAATTGGCAGCCACTTGTGCTGATCTTAAAAACTGTTATACTTTGCGATGTAGCCCACAAAATCGGTTTGGTGTCCGTCCCCTAAGAAGGAAACAACCTCTCCTACATTTCCCGGGATAAAAACTATAGATCCCCGTTTAACCAGTAATCCTTCTCCATTAGCAAATCGAAGTTGTCGTTCTCCACTTAAGACCAACAAGATGCCACCAAATTTTTCCATCTTCAGCTGGTAATCCTTAAGTGCCTTTGGAATCGACAATTTCTCCACAGCGAAATCTCTAACCGGCGGAGTGAATCGTTCGAGACAGTTGTCCACTCGTTGTGGTTGGAATAGCTTTTTTTCCGACGGCAATCCCTCATAGTTTAGCATTTCAATAAGGCACGAGACATCTTTGTACTTTGGAGTTAGTCCAGCTCGGACAACATTATCGGAACAAGCCATACATTCAATGCAGTCACCCTCAAGGTAAGCGTGAATTTCATTAGCTGCAAGGAATATTGCCTCTCCTGGTTTCAAACGAATTAAATTCAAGAAGAAGAGCGAGAGCACGCCGACATCAGAAGGGAAGTCATGGTTGATGGTGTTGAATGTAACTAGCAAATCATTGTCCTGAAGAACTGAAGGAAATTTGGTAAGAAAAAATGTTTTCAACAAAGGCCAACACACTTACCAGAGGTATAATTCTTGCCAATACTATCAATGCAGGCTGATGTGCGCTCTTCTGACGATGTCATCAACAACTCGAAACATGTGCGCAACCCAGCAGCTCCAGAGGGAATCTTTGCAACGTTTTCAGCACCGAGGAGATCCACTAGAGGCGGCAGCTTCTCACAGAGTTCATGAATCTCATTGTAAGGCCGAAATCCACAAAGGGCGAGGAATGGTGTAAGTGCTATGGCCAATTCTGGCTTGTGGTTAGGATCCTTGTACACATCTGGTCGTTCGGCGTGTAATCTTTCAGCTTCGTTCTGAAATGAAGGAAGGTTATGAAGGTGAGCTATATGGGTCTATGGTCGTATATTAAATAAAATAAAGAGCACGACTATGTGAAACGTATATACAGCTGTATAATGCACTTTTTTTTGAAAATCATTTAGATACAAATGGTTAGGATATTGCAACCGGTTATGTGGGTCTGGAATCGGAAAAGAATACCCGGATAAAGAAGGGATCGGAAGAAATAGATGCATTAAATCGAGAGAAGTCGACGACACGATCATTAAAAAGCTTTCGCTCTATAAATCCTTAGGGTGAAGAGCATCAGAAAATTCAACTCTGAAAATAAATAAAATGGAGCAATGAATCTACAAACTAAGCAACCACATGATAATTTGGTATACAGACAGGTCAATAATTGAGGAAGAATCTCGTGCAGGTTTGTTCGGGTCAATTATGTGGGAACGCCAACGCAAACTAAACGAACTAGGCTAAAATAACTAGGCAACTCCTACAACCATTATGTCGAAATAGAAGGGAAGGAAACAGCACATTGTCTAGCAGGAAAAGGGGCTGCAGAATAATTTTCTCTAAAAGAAGAACGAAGGGGGTTAGAGAAGAGAAACACAATTGGAACCTAGCAAGATTTTCAGGTTCTGAGGATCTCCTATGGGACTATAGCATCAGCTTAAACATGGATGATCAACGTATCCTAACGAGGCACAGTAAATTCAAAAAAAACACAAGAAAACTAGGTCCAACAGAGGAAGGTCTTAGCAGATTCCAATCGTGAGAAATCGGAATATATTCTATATTGCATGCTGCAATAACATTACTTCGCTTACGCAGCAATATTGTTCAGTTTCGCAACGGTAGGTCAACCAACGGAGAATCGCTGAACTCGCGTCCCAACCTACCTAAAGTTTCGACTAGAACGAAAGGCCAATGTCGAGTCGTAATTTGAACACGGAACGGTGCGGTCGTTTTTCTTTGCTTGTTTTTCTTTTCTCTTTAGCCTATTCATTCCGCGAGTCGTAACAATAGGACGGTGAAACCTGGTGGAGGTTCGGTGATGGCTTAGGGGTGTTTTTCATGGAATTCTATCGGACCTTTAGTAAAAATCGAAGGAATAATGAACAAAGAAAAATACCTCGACATATTACGTAATAATTTTTGCTAATTTTCAATTGTAAATTTGTTTTCCTTTCTTATTCTTATACTGTTTCCAAACTTATTATAAAGAAAAAGTACTATTAGTCCATATATATATATATTAAAAAGCGAATGTATCAATGTAAATAGTGTCCTGAATGGCTGTATTAAGCCAAATAAAGATAACTAACTAACTAACTAATTTATCAACAGTTTTGGCAACAACTGGCTACGGGGAGTCTGAAATCACTTTTCAACAAGATGGGGACCCCAAACATACTTCTAAAATTGTCATGAAATGGTTTGGAAAACAGAAATTTTAGACAATGACATGGCCAGCACAAAGCCCTAACCTCAATCCAATTGAGAATCTCTGGTCAATTGTGACGCGACGGTTAGTGCAATATGAAACTCATCCATCTAACACTGATGAGCTTTGGGATTGAATTAAGCTGGAATGGAGCCGAATTCCCGAGCAATTTCTTCACAATTTGGTAGAGTATGCCAAGGAGTTGTTTGGAAGTAATAAAAAGAGAAGGCTTATGGACTAAATATAAAAAAAAAAAATAGATATAAAGGGACACGGACTAATTAGAAAGTTGTTTGACTGAATATCAAATATATAACTCACCTATGGACGTTAGGCATCGAAAATCATGGGGAATCTAGAGCCGTTACCCTGGACATGTCAAAAACGTTCGATCGAGTTTAGGATGAAGCTATACTAGTCAAGCTGCCTTCATAGGGACTATCTTAACTACTTTGCCGATAGATGGAAAACTTTCTTCAGTGCCGATCAATTTGAGTTGTGGTCAATGATGTATCTTCCGACACCTTGGCTGTAAACTCTGGAGTACTTACAAAATCTACTCTAGCTAACTTTATTTCTTCCTGCTGGAATTAAGAAGGTTTTTAGTTTCGCTGAGGTCAGCTTCATATTAACTTGCAGGAGTTACGATCCCGGGAGTGGCACATCTCAGATGGTCAGAGATGCGAACAAGTTCAATCATTAAATGAAGTGTGGAAAATCGGTCTTAATCAACTTTAATGTGAAGAAACCCCAATCAACCAACCTTTCCAGAAAAAATACATCATCATCGGATCTAAGTAAGTATAGATACTACTTTGGAAGTTGTTCCGTCGAACTTCTTCTTCTTCTTGCTATTTCAGCAAAGTTATGATCTGAGCTCGTGAGCGCCGTGGCATAAGTGGTTAGTGTGTCGGATCACTACGCATGAGGTTCCAAGTTCAACCAATACCAACAAGTCCCACCTCTCGCGAGCGTCTGACAAATATCCGAGAGTATTGTTGTCTCGAAAAAGCTTCTCAAGACAAATTGCCCTTCGGATACGGCACTAAACTGTAGGTCACTTTCATTCGTGTGAAATATATAACGCACACAACATGAGTGGTTGCAGGTAGGCCCTGCCACTTAAAGAAGTTGCTCTTTTTTTATGATCTTAACTCAAGGGATTATAACCCCCCCACCTTACTGCATTTTTACTGATCCGCCTGTGGAGTTCGTTTGTTTGACCTCAGACAATATCGGCAGTCCTCCCGATTTTGGATCACTTTGTTACTGAGGCAAACCAAATGCCGCTGTCGTTGCATTTGTGTGATCCACGAGTTTTTATGTCTGCCTTTCTCATGTTCCGACGAACTTAATGGAATAAGGTCAAAGGGGTCACCTCCTCCACATCCACCTTGCAACAGCGGGAACAGCTATCAAAATTCTTCTTGTTACAGTACAAACAAACTATGGAACTCACTGCCTAGAATATTTTTAGAAGCCTTCAATCTATAGCTATTTAGGGACAGAATCCGCAGAGGCGGACATCCGCATCGCGATGTAGGAAAGGCAGGCCTATAAACGCCTGGATCAGACAAATGCGACGACATCGGCATTTCATTGGCCTCAGTAACCAAGTGATCCAAAATCGGCAGGCCTGCCGATATTTTCTGAGGTCAAATAGGCGAACCCCACAGGCGGATCAGTAGAAATGCGGTGAAGTGGGAGGGTTGTGATCCCTTGTATTCGGATCATAGCCTCGCTGATAAAAGGAAGAAGAAAGAATCCGCAGAGGCGATGTCGCAGCGCAATCGGCTACTCTCCCAAGAGATGACAGATGACGTCTGAGCGCTTTGTCAATGCGAAATTCTGGAATCCAATGGAGCCTCACAGCTTATCTGTCTATTATCGCACAGAATGTTTACCGATTTGGTGGCCTCCGCCAAAACGAGAAGTCTCAGTCCCTTCGACAGGTCGAAAAACAAAACTTTAATCTCGGTTGACGGTGGTACGGAATCGAACGTAAGCAGGGGAATAGCAAAAGCTAAAGCTGCATTCGGTATGTTGTCAAATATATGGAGATGCAGTGTAATGCGACTGCTATTTTCTAATGTTGACAATCCTTGGCGAGGTGTGGTTTTCCAGTGTCGTGGGAGATTTTTGGTGCAGTGGTTGGAAAAACCTCGGTGTTATTCCTTTTTCTTTTTGTTTTCGGGTGGCTGGTGATTGCTGGTCCGAACTGGTGCTTGAATTTGCACACATCGATTAACGAGCAAACAGTCTATTCCCTGCACCATTGCCATCCTTGGAATCAGTGTTATTTTATGGCTGCAGTACTTGCAGAGTGACCGTCATTTTCACAAGAAACTGCATGCTTTTATTAACCGGTGCTAAGCAAGTACTCTGGGCAAACCCCATTTCACGCGAACAGCTTTATGAGTGAACGAGTTAGAAACGGGTATCTGTAGTACGAGTACTTATAAAAGAAAAAAATGTACATAAGTGAAAACTGAAACAACTGAATTTCAGCTAGCCGACCACCAGCACGGCTTCCGCAAATTGCGAGGTACTACAACAGCCATTTCCGAGATCACGACACACATCACACAAGGTCTTAACCAACAACGACTATGCGATCGCACTGTTCTAGTTGCACTTGATTTATCAAAGGCGTTTGATACTGTTGACCTAGGAATCTTACTTCAAGACATCCTAGACTCACAACTTTCAAGATCCACTAAACGATGGCTTGCCAACTACCTAAATGGCCGACAGTCCTCCGTTGAATTCCGCAACTGTAAATCAAAATTGAGGAAAGTCAAGCAAGGGGTACCTCAAGGAAGAGTCCTTCCCCGATCCTTTTTAACTACTACTTGGCGAAACTTCCCACATCACCACCCGGAGTCAAACTGGTATCGAATGCCGACGACTGCACCATTCTCGCCTCAGGAAAGGACATCCGCTCAATCTGCTGTAACATCAATGCCTACCTTAATGAATTGGAAGACTTTTTCGCCGGTCGCAATCTCAAGCTGTCCTCAGATAAATCCTCATCCACTCTATTCACCACCTGGACCAAAGAGGTAAACCTACCACTCGACATTGAGATACATGGCTGGGCGAACCCGACAACAAACCACCCAAAGATTCTGGGAGTCACATTTGACAACCTACTGACTTTCTCTAGTCATTCAAGAAATGTCAGTGAACGAGTCATGTCCTGGAATAAGGTCTTAAAATCTCTGGCCGGTAGCAGATGGGGGAAAGACAAAGAAACTCTTCTCACCACATATCAAGCAATCGGAAGATCGGTTCTCAACTATGCGGCACCAATCTGGACCCCACGCCTCAGTGATACTCAATGGTATAAACTTCAAACAAGCTAGAATGCTGCTCTACGCATTATCACAGGCTGTCACCGCATGTCCCATGAAGATCACCTTCATCAGGAAACAAAGTTGCTCAAAGTCAAAGAGTATAACGAACTTCTATCGAAACAGTTCTTACTGGCTTGCAATCGTCCCGATCACCCGAACAGAGATATACTCAGCCTCCCTACACCACCTCTGACATCCGTTCATACCGTGAAGAGGTTAATAGGCTTATAAGCCATACACCACTTGTCCCAGCGTTTCACAAACTGGCTTTGAACTCTATCCACCAACACGCTGTCCAAACTGCGCTTGATAACAGCCAGACTAACTTTGTGCTAGGCGGCCGTCCTCCACCGATACATCATAGTGAAGAACATCTTCCTAGACGCACCAGATCCACACTTGCCCAACTGCGATCCGGCTGGAGCTCCATGCTGAACAACTATATGCACCGCTTACGCGACAGTATCACTGTTCAATGCCCAGACTGCGGCTCTTCACCACATAACATCGCCCATTTGTTCAGTTGTCCCATCCCACAACAGTTACACCAAGATCCTTATGGACTCACCCAGTCGAAGCTGCCGCTTTCTTGAGACTTGACCTTACTGATGACAACCCACCTACACCACCTTAACGTTTGAACCATACGAATCGACATAGTTGCTACAACAACAACAACAACCAAAGGACGGAAATTGTACAGCTCGCCAAGCCATGCAATAGAATTCGGATATGAAGGAACCCTGGTATGAATTGGCGCAGCAGAGTCAAAAAGAAACTTCAGCAAATAGGAAAGGGCTGGTTGGAATAAAGAAACTTCGTTAAGAACCGTGCGCTATGGAGGGTAGGTGTGGTAGATCCCTTTCAGACCCATAAGGGGATACAGCACCTAGATAATAAATCGTCTGAAAGAGAACAATGGAAGTAAAGTGTTGTTCAAGAAAGCATGTCGTAAGAATCTAAGGGTTCAGGACATACTATGTATGCTGAAAGTAGGTCTGGTTGCTTATTTCTAGTTTCTTGTGGAATGCGAGGTCGTATAGTCCACAAGAACAGAGGCAATGGAAGCAAGACTTAATTGAACAAGTGAGTAGAAACAATTTTACAAATACTCTATAAAAGAATTGAAACTGCATTTCAATCGAAGGGCCGCCGCTGCTTCGTACTTACCTTGTTCGGATGAACTTGTATACTCAGCGCCTTTCGGATGCTCAGAACTTTAAACAGAAATGTTAGCTTCTTGTGTCCACCAATTAACTCAGTCCCATTCGCAGCAAGGAACCTTCCGAGCTCTTCATGCGTAGACTTTATCCTCGAAGGTCCACTGGAGTGGTCACCCATCCACAGCTCAGAGTACGGAGTGTTCTCATCGACATCAAAAAGTCCAGAATTCAGCACTGACAACTTGGCGACTTCTGACTCGCTCCCCAGTTTGCCCCAATCATAGGTCTTCACGTTCCCAACCAACTCCATTCTTAACAAATTGGTGAACCGCAACACGTTCTGGATCTGGAAGCGTCGTATGCCCGCCAGGTCATCCACTCAAGGTTATAGTCTTGTGTGTATAGTAACGTGAGTGTCTTCCCCTCATTTTACTTTTTATCTATTCTTTTTTTATTTTCACGGCAAGACTGTGTGTAAAAAGAAAAATGAGGAAAACAAACAGGAAAACGAGAAAAGTCAAAACAATCTAGTGTCACATGTGACAGTGGGAAGGTGACACTGTTAAGGCGAAGCCAGAGTGGAGTCTCATCCGGATGTGTTGAGTAGGTATTTTATGGAAGGGTTCAGTTTGGGAACAGATTGTGACCACAGCAGCTTATCAGCTCAGTACTAAGATCCAGTGTCGTCCAATAGGAAATATATAATCAATCATAATTGGCTCTTTGACTTAACTTCAAGTTTTATAATTAATTCAAGAATCAAGTCAAAGTATAATTCTGCTGTAATATAAGTACAAATTTACGCAAAATGAACTCCAAATAAGCGGTGTTCAGAATTTAGATGAAACAATTGAACCGAGGCGTTAGGTTTTAACCCACACAACAACGTTGTTGTTGTAAAAATGATGTCAATTTGGGCGATGTTACATTGAGTTTGGGTGATACGACATTATTTTGGTGCGTTTTGTCGGGAGTCCTAACGCTTAAAATCGCAATACCAAAATCGAAAAGGTCATATGTCCAAATAAGGTCTTAAGGTCCATTCACAGCTTAGCGACCTGCGAATGCCCAAACTGCGAACAACCAGCTTTTAGCACATTTATAAGCATTTATCTATCGATTAATATATAAAAAGTTGAATTGTATTTAGTTTCTGCGAAGAAATTAGCAATTCGCCGATTTTTCCGCAAATAAGCGAATGATTTTTGCGAACTGTCAAATTTTATTCACATTCCACACATGTAGGACGCAATCCACATTCCCGCGACCAAAACATTCGCGAGAGTTTAACCTCACAATTCTTTTGTTTTGTTTTTGGTGGGTAGGATCGTGGTTGAATTTATCGAAAGAAGGTAAGATATTACCTTCTGAATGAAAGCTACGGTATGTATTTATGCATTTTTCACGTTTAGGCAATTAGTTACAAAATGAGTGACAACTGAAATTCGCGGATTTCCGCGACTAGATAAAAAAGTAGCTGTGAAAGAAATGTCAAAATTGGCGAATATTCGCTTATTCGCATTCGCGGGTCGCTGAGCTGTGAATGGACCTTTACTGTCCAAGCGTGTGGACAAATCCACCGGAAATTTGTTTTAAAACTAACTAAATCTACCTCCAGGTGCATGCCTGAAAGTGGTAGCCATACCCTTAGAAGTGGGAAATAATTTAACCCGAAATTTTGTGAAGTTATTTCCGGCTAATATGAAGTAATGAAGTACTCGTTTTCACAGAAAATCTTCGCGGGTTAAAGGTTTTCATCCTTTTCTCCGCAGGATTTAGCCGCTAACAAAACTTCGCTTTTCCGCTAAGGGTAAGTATTTCTACAGAACACTTCCAAAGTGCTGCTCGACCAGTAGGATGTATCCGCAGGTTGAAAATGTATCTCTGATAATAAAAATAACTCTGTAACATTAACTTTAAGGCGAATTTTGGGTGAAAACTTACCAATGTTTACATATTTTTGGTCGATGCTCTGTCAATTTAACAGCTATCACCTTCCTTATTTGTTGTTCTTCTTTTGTAAATAAAGTATAATAGTATAACAGAAAAATTTTGAAACCCACAAAGGGTCAGGTTTGTGTATCAGCTTCTGGTCAAAATAACAAAGTTTCCTATTTAAATAAAGAAACAAAAAGTATGGCGGGACGTGGCGATTGCGCCAGAATGCTCTTTAACGGCAATCTGACTTGATGAAGGAACCGTAGCTGGGAGCGAGATATGCATGGGTTAGAACTAGTGGGACCAAACAAAGAAAATTAGCGGAGCGAGATTTTCGTTGTTGATGCAAATGTAGTCGAAGCCACAAGTTCAATGTGGTCAGCCTTAAGAGTAGTCTTGATGCTAAAATTTTATCAAGCACAATTCAATTTTAAGCTACACATAAAATAAAACCAATGTAGTCGAAGAATTCTTAATTTAATAATAATTCCAAACTTGTTAGCCAAACTGTATCTACTATATTTCAACTCCGTCTATGTATGTTAGGCTAAGTCTGGCCGCCTAATCGTTTGATTTACCAGAAATGTCTCCACATCAGTAAAAACCAGTTCTGTTATTAAAATATATGTTATGTCTTTAGCACTATATGTGTTTAATGGATTACGTACTTTGCACGGTCAATGATCTTGACGCGAGTTGGATATTGGTGTTCTTATTTCCCCGCGCCCCCTCCTACGCCAGATATCTGGTTTTTTAAAAATTATTATTTTTTATTTTATTTTTTTGTTTTTTAAAGGAAATGTCATTTTTAAATGAATTATCAGATACCTTCTGGATTGACAGTCAGAGATACACATTTATATACATGTGCGCCATTGCACTGTAGCAAGTCACGGCCGCCGCATTTTTCTTTTATATATTCTTAAAACATACTTCCAAAGTCGAGCACACTTTTAAAACCGAAGCAGACAGCCACCATAAGGGTGTACTGCGCGCTGCCAAGACAGCCTACTTACGGGCGCAAGCAGTAGTACGCTATCCCTGCTTAACTTAGGGAAATTTACTCATCCAATCCTCGAACCACCACATTTCCTTTTACGCCTAGACGTATGCCTAAGAGCGGCGGACCCGACGTGCAGTGGACACAAGTGCGCCTAAATCCACTATTCATCATTTGCTGTCCTTGTTTCCTTTTCTTTGGTTCGAACTTTAATCATAAAGAGAATTTTGTAGTTTATTTTTTTAAATTTATCAGTGAGTGATGTGTGACTTTTTTTTTCGTTTTCTCTGCTTTTTCTTCTTTGGTATTATTGACTTCTTGAAATTAAAGTTTTTACCCCCGGTGAAGTTGTAAAATAAAGTGATACACTAGATGTACATACATACATACATATAATATTTTTATTTTTTTTTTAATGAAATTTTTATCCCTACAGAATTTCCTTAAAATTATGTTAAGCAACTTTTTTACGTACGATCAACAGACGTTGTAGTAAAAGCCATTTTTTGTCAGACAAAAATGGTCAAACAAAATTAAGTGAGAATAATAAACTAACGTACCTATGAGCAATGTAGTTAACAGTTAATTGTCGAATAGGAAAAAAAAGCGTAACAGAGAATTATCACAGATTTGCAAATGTACCGAAATTTTGTTTCAACTGATTTACAATCGACATTTTGCTCTGTAAGGTAACAACGATCCCCACAAAATGTATTCAAAACGTGAATACGCGGAAATAGTGTTTGTATATGGGTTCTGCAATGGAAACGCTTCATTGGCAAGATTGGAGTACCAACGACGATACCCAAATCGTAGAACACGATGTAGTCGGATGTTCGCTGATGCGTATCAGCGCCTTGTTGATACTGGGTCAGATGCACCAAATAAAAGGGAGACATTCAGACGCAGCGGCGGCAGAAGTTGAGAGTGGGATTTTGAGTGGTGTGGAAGTTTAGCCTTCAGTCAGCGTCCGCAGACTAGCTGTGCAGTTGCAACTTCCCAGAACCAGGATTCACAGAACTCTACAGAGTAATAGATTACACCCTTTCCATTTAACACCGGTACACGATTTACTACTGGAGATGAGCAAAGAAAAGTGAACTTTTGTCAATGGCTACTGCGCAAACAAGTAGAAAACGGGCACTTCCTCGATAACATTCTGTGGACTGACGAAGCGCATTTCGCAAGAGATGGGGTAACAAACCACCATAATTTGCACCATTGGTCAGACTTCAATCCCCATTTAATACACACAACATCCTTTTAAAGGTAAGAACTTAATTATTGTGAACAACTTCTTCAAAATGTGTTGCTTATTTTAAAGGAGGTTTAGCGTAAATGTTTGGGCTGGATTAATAGGAAACACTTTAGTAGAATAGAATAGAACTTATTTTCACTGAATTATGTTAATGTACATCGGTTTACAAATTCTTTTAAAGCAATGGCAAAAGCCGTCACTTTGGTATGCCCGCACGTTCTTCCACGAAGAGTTAATTCCCATTACTGCGTGGAATTTCTTGGAGAACGATTGCCGGAGCTCCTTGAAGATGTTCTTTCAACAAGATGGAGCACCTTGTCACAGTAGCTGCGGAGTAACTTCGTTCCTCAACCAATTTGACACCAACCCTTGGCCACCCAGATCTCCTGATCTAACACCCATGGATTTCTTCTTCTGGGGTGCTATGAAAGAAAAAGTTAATTTTAGAGAAATGTCGAGTCTGGAAGAGCTCCAAGAAAAAATTAGTGCCATTTCAGAAGAGAAGAAGTTTGCTGCTCGTTAATCTGCCATCCGAAATGCTTAAACGCGCCCGAAAGTGTATTCAAATGGAAGGAAGGCACTTCGAACAATTGCTATAAACATTCCATAAATTGTTCTGTTTTAAGACTAAATCAGTAGGTACCTACACTTATTTTTGACAATTTTTGTCTGAAAAAATATGGTTTTTACTACAACTTCTGTTGATCGTACGTACTTAACATAATTTTAAGGACGTTTGTTATGGATACAAATTTCATAAAACAAAAAAAAAATGTTAAGTAAAAATTTTGAGAAAAATGCATTTTAAGTGTAAGAATGGAACAACAAATTTTCATTGTTTTGAGTTTAAGGAGCCATAACTTTTTTTAGCTGCACAGCTGTACCCAATGTGTTTGAAACTTGTATGCGCTACTAAATTATCTTTCCAAAATGTATAAAACTATTTTTGTACCTATAATAGTTTAGAAGTTATAGCATTTAAAGTGGTTACACCTCCAAATAAGAGGTCACCCACTTTGATTGACTATAACTTGAAATGTGGCGAGAATAGACCCCCCTGCCATACAATTTTTTCTTCGGCGGAACTTCAGGTATCTCCTCTTAAAGGATTATAGTATACTGCTTAACTGGGACACCCTGTATATCTAAATTGAGCTCAATATTGGCAGTAAATCATTTTATGAGTGGGGTTTTCCTATAGTTCGTTTATCTTTCTTATGACTGGTGGGTTGAAATCAGGATAAAAAAAAGAGAATAAGTTACTTACTTTAATATAATAGTATAATTCGCTCCCATATATACATTATACAAACATATATTCATACGAATAAGCATACATATATAGTTATATATTAACCTATACATATGTATAATTTTACACAGATGCTAATTGATACACATACACATACATGTATATACAGTATATACTTTTTTTTTGTTGCTATTTAAATTTTTTGTTTTGCTATTACTTGTAAAAGCAAATCTAGAATATTCACTCACGCCACAAAAAATTAAAAGGTAGTGTTTTTCTTTATAATGCACCGGAGCACATAATGGGTATGGCTCGGTAATTTCTAGTTTTCAGGGGGTGGAATAAGGACTGCTAAAACTCATCCGGTAAATGGCTTAAGTAGGTAACGACATCCGCTTCCTTGGGTAAGTTCATCCATGGCCAAAGAACTTTCAGGTTTGGTGGGATATGACCGCGCTGACATCCAGCTTTAGCGCCCTCTTTGTTGTAAGGTCCGTCCGTTTTCGGGAATTATATTTTTTTTGCATCCGACACGATTTATGTGTTGTATGGGTAAGGATGAAGGGCGAGGATTAGAATCCTCCCATCCGGCGAGCTCAGCCGAGTATCGCAAGCGGGCACGTCTTCGCTTTGAACATTTTTTCCTGTTCCGGTCCCATCCTATCCTTAAGTCCTATCCACATTCTAGTTTCCCATTATTATCAAATTTCCAAATGACACATATCTTCCTTATATTACCCAATTACATTATATAGCGGGCTCCGGGGCGCAGTGGTTAGTCTGTCGGACCAAGGGAGGTTCAATGTTCGAATCCCAGAAAACAAAAGTTTTTTCATGGTCCTAATTTTCCCGAACGTCCGACAAACATCCCAGAGTAGTAGTTATGAGAAAGCTTCTAAAAAAAAATTGCGGCACAAAACTGTAGGTCCTTTCATTCGTGCGAAGAACATAACGCACACATCCCGAGTGGTTGCGAGAAGCTAGGCACTAGGCCTTTCATGACTGTTTGCGCCAAATAAGTATAGATGTTTGTAGCTATATGTTCTTTTTAAATTAGAGACAATTAGTGGAAATATAATATTTATGTAATTTTCCGCTTTTCCAACAAAGTCTGGGTCTCAGTGATGATTTAATCCGAAATAGAGCGGCTTGTATAATGTAGTGTTCCTTAAACATCGATAGTCTATCGATACTTATCGATAGTAAATGAATATCGAAAACATCGATGGTTTTAAGAACTATCGCAAGTAACGAAAATGAATACATCATTTTCTATTCACTTATTGTAAAGCGCTAAATACCTTATTTTATTGTACTGAATCCACTCTCCTGCACACAATGTATGATGTAAACGGAAACAAAACTTTCTATTTACGCTGGTTATGCCAGCAACGGAGTAAATATTAGGGAAATCCTACATGACGTAATAAAATAGGTACATCTACACCAGTGAGTGACGCAAACGTTGACATAAAGCAATATTTGGAAAACCCAGCCATTGCAAAAAATAAATGTCCAGCAAAATATTGGGAGAAGTCAGGAACAAGGAAGGCTTAAGGAAATTGCACAAATGTTCCTTTACATACTAGCAAAGTCAATTCCCTAAGATAGGATATTCTCGAAAGCTGGCCAAATAATGAGTGAACGCCGCAACAGACTGAAAACAAAAGTATTAAATGAATTCCGATTTTTAAAACAAAACGACGCTATTTTTGGATAAAATTAAATTTGTGTTTTCTCTTATAAAGATTTCCATACCGCCATTAAAATTATCTAGCTTACAGTCATACATTTTCACAAGCGTTGTTATTTCTTCATGGAACGAATCGATAACTATCGATACTATCGAATGTTTTTCGCAAACTGTCGTGAACTATCGCAAGTGTTGACTATCGATGTTTAAGGAACACTAGTATAATGACATTGACGAGACAAGCGGCGCAAGCAAGAACAAAGGTGGGAGAAATACTAAGCAAAAGATGTATGTATGTGTGTACGTGTACGCATGCGTTATTTATTTCAAAGGTTAATAGAAATAGTAGTAGGTACATATTATCCCCGTGCAGGGACGGAAGAATATCACTGCAGCGCCCCCCAGCAACTAACGCTTGTCGTAAAAGGCGACTAAGGGGACAAACATCTCCAAATTTGGGAGAGGTGATCCAATGCCGAACCAATGGGGGGAAAGTTACCTTCTCCCTGTATACAAAGGGAAGGGTGATACGCGAAACTGTGATAACTACCGTTCGATCAAGCTAATGTCACACACCATGAAGATCGTTGAGCGGGTATTAGGTGGCCGACTGCGAAAAATAATACGGCTATCTGATAATCAGTGCGGGTTTGTCTCTGGTAAATCAACCACAGATGCAATCCAAAGTATAAGGATCATAATGGAAAAACATCGTGATTTCTTAAAGGATTTGCATATTGTATTGGTTGACTTTGAAAAGACATTCGACAGACAACCACGAGATCTGATATGGGTGGCGCTAAGATATCGAGGGGTTCCAGAAACCTATGTACAGATGATCATGGACATGTACGAAGGACCAAAGACAAGAGTAATGCCCCGCTGGAGTAACCGAAGAGTTCCCAATCAAATTTGGGGTGCACCATGGAAGCGTTTTAAGTCCTTTGCTCTTTATTACAGTCCTTGATTATCTGCTTGAAGGTAAAGTGATGGACTCCAAGGTACATCAGTTATTCTTTGCTGACGATGGTGCCATCATAAGTGAGGATCCTACATCTCTGCAAGGAGCACTTGATGTGTGGGTGGACGTTCTGGAGGGAAATGGGTATCGCATTAGTTCAAAAATGACAGAGTACTTGTGATTACTCAGGCTTATTTCAGACATTTATTTGAATGGAACAGTGCTTCCCAAGTGCGAAAAGTTCAAATATCTGGAATCTATGACCAATAACAAAGCAATCTGTGATGACGACATCAATCATCGCGTAAGCGTAGGGTGGATGAAGTGGCGGGAAAATTCCGCTATCTTCTGTGGCAGAAAAATGCCACCTAAGTTGTGCGTCCAGCGTTCACATAGGGTTCACAATGTTGGACGATGTACAAAACGTATGAGAGTAAATTAACGTAAATTAACAGCAGGAGTGACAAAGCTTGATCGAATACGAAGTTCGAAGATCCGTGGAAGCTTTCACATTAAGGAAACCATCTTATAAAAAATAGAGCGCGACCGACTCAGCTAGTATTGCCACGTACAAAGAACAGATTATTTGAATCCTGTTAAAAAGGCAATATTAATGCACGTTCCAAAGACATCGCGATGTAGGAAAGGCATAAACGCCTGGATCACACAAATGCGACCACATCAGCATTTCATTGGCCTCAGTAACCGAGTGATCCAAAATCGACGGGCCTGCTGATATTTTCTGAGGTCAAATAGGCGAACCCCACAGACGGATCAGTAGAAATGCGGTGCAGTGGGAGGGTTGTGATCCATTATTTTCGGATCATAACCTCGCTGATTAAAGGAAGAAGAAGAAAGTAGTAAGTACATATTACTATTTTAGTTTTTGTTTCACAACTCTTAGCCCACTTTAACATGGCGTCGTTAAATCAAAATCATACATAACTAGGACTGTTCACGTACCCTCCCAAAACAGCTAATTTTCACGAAAAGTTACGAATTTTTACGAAAACCTGTTCGACTACTGAGAATTTTCGTAGTTTTTGACAGAAGAGAGCGCTCTTGAGAGATTAAACAATTTCCCCATGCTGAGAATTTGAGTGCAAGAAATGTCTGTGGGCTAGTTTGTGAAAACTGTCAAATCTGTCAAATCGCGGTATAGGTGATTTTTTATTGGATTGTTCCTTCTCTTTCTTTCTTTCGCGTATAATTGGGTTTGAGGTTTGACGTTTAAAAAGTGGGCAACTTTTGTGGTTCAACGCGTTCTTTTACTTTTTCGTAATTTTACCTCTCTAAGAAAATTTTACCCCACTCGCGGAAATTTGAAAAACTGCGAATTTTGGTGCAGAAAGTACGTGAACAGACCTAATGATAGCGTATCATAAGATTCCTTTCAGATAGATTCTAATCATTCTGTCTGGTCTTTTCATTCTCTTCAATTCTTAGAATTGAGTTTTTTAAATTTCAAAAACCCAGTGATGGACGCTGCCAACGGCAGCGCTCATACTCCCGTAGTGGATTACTGGCACCGCTGTACCCGACCCCTCGTCCTAGGGGAATAATTAAGGAACTGGCCCTCCAGGTCGGTGGTTGTGCCGTCGGGGTAACTTCCCTATCACGTAAAAACCGCATGGTTCCGAAACAACCAAAAGCCTCGGATAAGGATGACTCAACTAATGACGACCACAGCAAACGAAATAAGGACAACGACCTTCGGATCTGTACGTGGAATGTTCTGTCCCTTTACAGACCACGTGCAGCCGAACAACTAGCAGAGGCCCTAGACTGCTATAAAGCAGATATTACCGCCATCCAGGAAGTGCGATGGGATGGGCCGGGCAAAAAGAGGATGAAAAACTGTGACATCTACTACGGTGATTGCTACAGAGGCAACAGGCAACGCTTATTCGGATGCGGATTTGTCATACGCGGCAGACTTAGGCAAGAAGTCTTAAGCTTCCGACACGTGAGCGAGCGTATTATGACTATCCGGATCAAGGCTAAATTCGCTAACATAAGCCTAATATGTGTTCAAGCCCCCACAGAAGAAAAGGACCCTGCCACCAAAGAGTGTTTCTACGAGCTCCTCGACAAAACATACGAGCAATGTCCTAAATACGACGTTAAAATCGTATTGGGCGATTTTAACGCCAAAATAGGAAAGGAGGACGTCTTTGGTAGGGCAGTCGCTAAGCATAGCCTACACGACACCACGTCTGATAACGGACTAAGGCTAATTGATTTCGCTGTGGAGCGAAATGTCACCATAGCAAGCACATGGTTTCCTCATCTCGATATTCATAAGCAGACATGGCGGTCCAATGATCATGTAACGATCAACCAAATTGATCATATTGCGTTCGACGCAAGGCATGCCTCCAGTATTCTGGATGTCCGGACCTTCCGAGCGGCCAACATAGACTCGGATCATTACCTTGTTGTAGCCAAGGTACGAATGCGGATATCCCAATCTGAGCAACAAAGAAGCATTACTGTGAGAAAATTTAACGTCGAAAAGCTACAATCGCAAGAGACCGCCAGACTTTTCGCTGAACGCGTATCCCGAAATCTCTCAATCACCCCTTTGCCGCCAGCATCAAGTACCGAAGACCAGTGGCAACGCTGCCAACATGCCATCAGAAACGCCGCGACTGATGTGTTGGGTCTCGCTCGCCCACCACCGCGAAACCCATGGTTTGACGAAGAATGCCGGCGAGTGCATGCAGCAAAACAAGAGGCATACAAAGCGGCGCTGCAAAGGAAGACGAGAGCTGCTCGTGAGCTCTACGAGCAAAAGAGACGGGAAGAACATCGGCTTCTCCAAAAGAAGAAGAAAGAGCATGAGAAGCACGCGTTTGAGAATATCGAGAGTCTATACTCCAGGAACAATGTACGGAAGTTTTACCAAAATGTAAAAAGAACGTGTCAGAGAAGTAATACCCGTACAGAAACCTGCAGAGATGAAAATGGAAACCTCGTAGTAGAATCACAGTCGGTGCTGAGAATATGGAAAAACTACTTCTGCAGACTGTATAACGGCGACGAAGACCAACATCCCGCTGTCAGGCAGAATGAACCATTCAACATGGACGATGATAGTCAAAATGTCCGTCCACCTGACCAAAACGAAGTGAGGATAGCAATATCCAAGCTAAAATCCAACAAGGCTGCTGGACCTGACGGCTTACCGGCCGAACTTTTCAAGGCAGCTGGGGATGAATTGGTAGAGTGCATACACCAACTCATTTCTAATATTTGGTCAGACGAGTGTATGCCTGATGAATGGAATCTCAGCATCGTTTGCCCGATCCACAAGAAAGGAGACCCCCTCAACTGCGCCAATTATAGAGGCATCAGTCTCCTCAACATCGCATACAAGATCTTTTCTGCGATATTGTGCGAACGCCTGAAACCCTTTATCAACAGCCTGATTGGACCCTATCAGTGCGGTTTCAGGCCAGGAAAGTCCACCATCGATCAAATCTTCACACTACGGCAGATCCTGGAGAAAACCCAAGAATTCCAAATCGATACTCACCACCTCTTTATCGATTTCAAGGCCGCCTATGACAGCATCTATAGAGAAGAGCTTTATAGAGCCATGTCTAGTTTTGACATCCCTGCCAAACTTGTCCGTCTGTGCAGGCTGACGATGGAGAACGCTCGCTGCTCCATCAAGGTCGGTAATGACCTCACCGAGACCTTTGATGTCAAAAAAGGCTTTAGACAAGGTGACGCGCTGTCATGTGACTTCTTCAATATTGTACTTGAACGGATTGTGCGGAACTCACAAGCCAACACCGGAGGCACAATCTATTACAAGTCTGTACAACTGCCTGCATACGCCGACGATATAGACATTATCGGAAGATCTCAGCGGGCTGTCACCGGTGCTTTTGCAAGCATTGAGGCGGAAGCGGCCAAAATGGGTTTGGCGATAAACGAGGGCAAAACCAAGTATATGCTGTCAACTAGAAGGGAAAACCAACACCGACGAATTGGACAAAACGTCACCGTGGGCAGCTATAACTTCCAGGTAGTAAGGGACTTTGTCTACCTTGGCTCTGCTATAAATTCTTCTAACAAAATCAGCGTAGAAATCAATCGAAGAATAACTCTTGCCAATCGCTGTTTTTTTGGGCTTATAAGGCAATTCAACAGTAAAGCCCTATCTCGAACAACTAAGGAGACTCTATATAAGACCTTGATCATCCCAGTCCTGCTTTACGGCGCTGAAACATGGACTTTATTAAAAGAGGATGAAGATATCCTTGGTCGCTTCGAGAGAAAAATTCTTCGTAAGATTTTCGGTCCCGTTTGTGTTGACGGGTTTTGGAGGAGAAGATTCAATCACGAACTATACGAGCTGTACAGCGACATCGACCTAGTCAAAAAACTGCGTATTGGACGTCTGAGATGGCTAGGACATGTAGAGCGAATGGACACCAACGCTCCGGCCCGCAGAGTCTTCGAATCTAACCCGGAGGGACGACGCAGTAGAGGGAATCATCGCCGTAGGTGGCGCGCACAAGTTCAAGGGGACCTCGACCAACTTGGAGTGCGCAACTGGAGGCAATTAGCTAAGGACGGAGCTAAATGGAGAGGCTTGTTGGTTGAGGCCCAGGTTTACCCCGAACTGTAGCGCCACCTAAGTAAGTAAGTAAGGAGTGAAAATAAAAAAAATAGAGTGCATCGACAATGCGCTTTAGTTTCATATCTTTGGAAATCACATGCTACGTTATTGGAAATATCAAGGAGAGTAAGTCATTCCAGTTCAGTGTATAACAAATTACCTGTTCAATTTAGTGATACATCTGAAAGCAGATTTTAAAATTTATAGGTGTGCAGAAAATGCTTCAGGATTATTGCGATTGAACAGATTTGCGATGGAAGTACCGATAGAGGAGTCCCAAACAGCCAAATTTTTGGTGATATTGAACAAAAGAACCGATCACCGATCAATCTAAAAGTTTTTCGCTGAACATGGTTTGGTAAAGTCAGGGATGATCCTTCCAACGCCTGCAATGTGTGTTGCTTAGGGTATAAATAACCCTTTGAGTGCGCGCAAATTATAAAAAAAGAAAATTAGGCAGGGAGTCGGTCTTATTCAGCGAAGTAGAGCAGTCACAATTCAGAGTTAAATAAAGTGATTGTGTGAAAATTGGTGAATTGTTGGTAGTAGATACTCATATGTCTACAAAAAAGTTTGCGGCAACAAATGTGTATCCTCTTTTCTTTTATAATTTGCACGTGCCGATGGTATTATTAATACCCTTATACTGGTTCCCAGGGCACGGGCGGGTTCTCGTCTATCTATTATCTACTCTACGGAAGCTAGCTAGGGCGAAGCTAGATGCTAGTAAGTAATATCTTCAAACACGTTAGGTTGTTATATGCATCTTTACTTGCAATGGATATAAAATCTTTTTATTTGTTTATTTTTGCTAGCACACACTCATAAAGCTATTTATACAATATTTAATCATCATATTTGGATTCTTAAAACATACAGCTGTAAATAGGAACTATGCAGTCTCTTAAATTAATGATTACAGAAACATTTTTTAACATGGTCCACAATATAAAAATTAAAATCATAAATAAGTGCCCAAAAAGGCAGTAAACACAATAAAACAAAAATGACCTTTAGTCATAAACTGACTTAGAAATCTATGCCAAGCTAATTAAGCGATGATCTAAGAGGAGATCAACAGCGTCATCGTCTTTTCACGCATCCAATTAGTGATTGTGAGATATTAGTCTACTCGAAGGTGTTGAGGAATGGCGCAATTGATCCAATGTCTTCACAATCCGGAATGGCTTTACCTTTGAATTTCAGGCATGATTCAGCACACGTCTGTCCTTGGAAGTAGTCACCAAACATCTTCTTGCACTGGGCACAGTTGTTCAAGCAAACTTGAATGTAGTCCAATCCAGACATGGGATCTTTTTGTTTTGATTTGAGAGTGTGAAGAAAATTTGGTTAATTAAAATTTAAAAATTGTATGTTATGCACAGTTAATTACCAAAACGTTTTCCATAGCCGATGGCTGGAATGCCGTTTGTAGAAGTGGTGAAGCATACAGCGATGACGACAATGGCAGCGATAATGGCGATCTTTGATGAAAACATTTTCGATCTTAAATTTAAAGATGAGTTTATGATCATTTATAGTTTGAATCTAGTATTAATATGTGCATAATGGTGATAGTTGACATTTAATGTGAACCCCTAATCTCATTTATCAAACATAAAAAAATAAACAATTATAACATATAGGGCTGTTGTCATGATGCCTTGATGCAATGATCATCGATACTGAACCTTACACGGTCATTAAGCATTCCCATGAAAACCTACCCAAAAAGTGGGCGTGACCTTCAATAATGGCTCATTCACCAAACTTCATACTCTTAACTCAAAATTGAATGTTGAAAGTGAAGTGAAAAGTAGACGGACGGATCGACTTCGCTGTTAGCACCGATCGTTATTCACCCCGATTACGATTGGCGTTTTTCGCTTCAGATGTATCACGTCGTTTGTCATTTTGCTTAGTAACGTGTAACGGTTAGCAGGTCGTAGCTACGAGTATGAATAAAACGACAATCGTCAAAGAGCGAAAAACGCCAACAGCAATCGGTGTGATTATAAACTTTATGTATGTTAAAAGGCTTCAATTCGAAAAAAGAGAAGGTACATGAGTCTTTCTTCGGATGTTTTCCTCAAACTAATTTTTATTCAAAATTCTTTCAAATAAAAACCAACCATTAGCTTAGCTAATAGCTTAGAAGAATTCTTTTTTAACGATCTCTAGATTAATCAGCTCTCGTCCGTGACCGGCATTCCTTCGGTCTGGATGAAGACAGAGTGAGAGACTTGTAGGGAAAAAATTAGTCCTTACATATTTCCAAAATTTGATCTCTAGTAATAGATTCTAGAAAAATGTAAATTTTTTTCAAAAATGACGGCTCATTTTTGTCCATGGAAAGATTTCAAACATTTTTACACTTCTAATTTTACAAAGCTTTTATACGAAATTTCATTATACTGTCTCAAAGTTGAATGCCCGAAAACTGATGAAATACAAACAAGTGGAGGGACACACGGATGGACATATGTACATACGAGTATGTAGCTCTATCTACCGGTATTGTTTATCTATATGACTGTTCCCAATGGGATATGGAATACAAATTAAGAAACTTCTCAATACAGCCTCATTGTGACACAAAACTGCCGACTGCTTTTATTCTTGAGAAATATGTGTGGCGAAGTAGGTATTAATCTCTACTTATCTATATATTTGGTGCGTTTTGGTGAAACGTCGCTTGTCAGTGAAGTAAAATTTAATACGGAGTACAACAACGCAAAGTGACTTGGAACCATTTTAACTTTTTTTCTCATTCGAAAATGAGTTGCGATGGATGGCAAGAGCTTTTTCCCTGAGAAAAGCTTTTTCATTCAACTGGAATGATTCAGTAGTATTTCATACATGTAAGCACATCTTTTTCATACTTATTACTTCAATTTAAATTCAATAAAAAAAGTTTTTTAGCCAGATTGACTTTGAATCGTTTTATGGAGAAGCTTTCACTTTGCTTTGCATAGTTCTCACGAAAACACACCAATTGTATAGGACCCGCCTACTTTTGGTGGCGTTTTCTTAAAAAGCTTTCTCATGACAACAAATACTGTAGAATGTTTGTGAGACGGTCACTGGGATCGTGTAAAAACTTTGTGGTGTTTTCTGGGATTCGAACATAGAATTTCACGCCCATATCGCATATTATTCTTTGCTGTTATTATTGCTTCTCTAAAGGTTTCTACGTTATCCAGTTAACGTTATGATAAGCTGTCATTTGTACTATTACTCGTATAGTAGTATTTGTAGTACAATATTTTCGATCACTCTGCACTACCGTACAACTCCTTTAAATTTTGTTCCAATATTTCGCTAGATATTTGTTTCTCATTTCCAAGGTCGGGTTCGCTACTAATCATGTTAAGTTTGAAATCGTGGTTAATAAGGTACTTCTTGCATTGTAGCTAATAAAGTAGATAGTCTAATTACCTATATTATAAGACTTTGCAGCTCTGTGATAATAGCACTTCGATTCGCAGTTTTATCTGACAAAGCATCAATTGTATGCATGTACATATAACTTCAACTACACTCGCTGTGTGAATGGCTGCGCCATATTGCTGATATACATTATTTCGACCTTCCATTATTATTTCTTCATTGATGAAGCGAACTTACACGGTGTCTCCACGAGTCACGAGTCATGCTTGGGCATATGTCCGACATCTGTCAGACGATGCTCAGGCAGCTGCCATATTTTAATGGGTGGGCAGTTCATGTCTAAACATTTCACTGAAGCTGGAGCTCATTTTTTCACCCAAAGCTTTAGAGCAACTGCAAAATAAACAAGATAAAGAGCAAAAACAAAGAAAACGTCGATTCTGTGCAAATCCTTAAGTTTTTAATTCGGTTGTGACTCAATTTCGTTCAAAGTGACTGCTCATGCCCAACTCCATGGCAGGCGATAAATCTAAACATACATGTCAGGACATACAAACATAAAGACATAATGCGGTCTCCATGAGATATTTTAAAGATAAGACATATGCCCAAGCATGACTCATGGCTCGTGGAGACACCATGTAAACGCGGTTTAACCCCGGGGTAATTCCTCCAGTGTGCGATGGCTCATTGACTTCAAATAAACTTCAAATCGACTGAATGCATTCAATGACTTCAAAGACTTCAATCGACTGAATGCATTCAGTGAATGTTAGTGACTTCAAAGTGACTTCAATGAATGCGGACCAAAAAATTTTTTCGACTTGAAAAATGTTGACTGTTGAAAATGATTGCTCCAGTTATGACTTCGAAATGAATGGTGATTAATTTTTTGTAAGTCAAAGTCACAATTGAAGTCATTGAATTGAGACATTTCTCAAAAAGAATTATGTTCGCAATGTCTGCTTTTATTTGCAGCTCTGATAGGTATTGTACTTCGGGCTTATTCACCAAACAGGATGGATGTTAGCCGTAAACTTAGTAAGAGGCTCGGGAACTCTTGCTCAACGTACATTACCCAGGTTCAACAATGTATAAATTATTGCACCCACCAACTCCAGCAGTGCCACTCTGTCTTAGTAACCAAAAATATTGTGAGCAACATTTTATAACACCTCAACATTAATAATGCTGAAAAGGGTGTCGCCAAGTAAGAGTTATGTCTTTATATATTAATGTTGCGATAATAATCAGTTGAAATTTTGAAACTTTCATTTCGCAGGGAAGCGGCTTGTCATATCTGAAGTACGTACATTTGTAGTATATATTATACATTCGTAGATACGAAATCAAAGAAGGTCTCCCTGTAATCTAAAAAAAACTATCGTATTTTCTATTAGAATCTCCCTGTAATCTAAAAAAAACTATCGTATTTTCTATTATATGGACGAAAAGGATATAAACTATCTCATTCGATCCATCCTGTTTGGCCAAACAGTTCAATTCCCGCAATGAGAAGCAGGGTATCTCGAGTATGTCTGAGACTGTTAGTTATCCTGTAATCTGAATTTTGATCTAATATATTGAGCAAGATTAAATATTTCACTACCAACACTATTTATGAATGCAAGCCTGGATGTGTATTTGGGTAGAAACGTTCCAGGCCAAAAATTGTGGACCATAATCAGGTCTCTACATATTTTCTAAGCATATTTTTTTGGACTTTTCACAAAAAACCTAATTGCAAACTTTCTTCAATGCAAGGAGGTGTGGCGCGGTAGTTACATATATTCGCACAAAAACCAAAGTAATTTTAACAAAATGTAACTGTTAATTTCTTAAGGCCGATATTCTAAATAAACTGTATAAAAACCTTGTTTGTACCGTTCATAGTCCATGCGTTAACGGGCTCCTGCATTGTCAGCAGATCAGGCACGTTTTTTTTTTTGTCAAACAGTTGTTCAATGTAAATATATGGTATTAGATCTACGCCGTATCAAAAAGCGCTGCAGTAGCTCTAAATTGCTACAATTGGCATCGCTGGTTGCAGGGTTATAAACTGTGGCGTGGTTTAAAAGTTTGACAAATCAGGGTTTGACAAGTTGTTTTTGTACAACAGTATTTATTGAACAGATGGTTTGTAACACTAGGTTTTTTCATTTTATATTCGACTGCAATAAACTACTTTGATTATATTATCGTATCCATTTTTGAATAGCCGTATATTATTTAGATCTTGCTTGATGAAAGTAAGGATATAGACTTACAGATTAATATTTGAATTTTTGTATCCAGTCAAGTCTAATTAAATTCACTTTCGTTTTATTTATTCTCACTTTCTTTATTATACCGATCACTACAAACACAAATCAGTTCACAGCAAGTAAAATTCAAAATTTAATAAATAGATATGTGTTTAATTAAATAAATAGGTGAAGAGCACTGCCAAATCCCAACCACGTAGACCGCTCGAATGTTAGCAATACATCACTAGATTACGCCAGTATGAAATTTTATACCAAATATTTGCCGGTAGTTTCATCGATCGAACCATAATCAATGGAGATGGACACGCGTGTCCAATGCAGAGCGTTCCAGCATCACCCAACTAAGCCACCTCCGTAAACAAATAGAGCTATAAACTTGTTTTGCACACTAACAATATAAACATAAGCAAAGAGATCGATAGTATAGTAATATAAAACGAAAACCACCAATTTTGAACAGGTAAATGAAAAAGGTAAATAAATGATACTACCTATAAAAATAAGATTGTCGTGTGTTTAGCGGCTTGTCACACGACAAATTGTTGACAACAAAGAATCCAGTTTGTAAACAATTCTTTTGTGCCATGCAAAAAATCAGACTGAATGGCGGCGGCAGCAACGCGGCGCCAAATTGACAGAATATTTGGTCCCGGCGCAGAAGTTTTATTGCTCGAGTCGGAAGAATACCAAGAACATGGTAAGCATGGTAGTGGCTTACTTAAAGATTACTAGATTGCGTCTGAAGTGTAGTTTGTCTCCAAACCAGACAAATATAATTGCTATTTCTATATCGACAAGAAAACCAGTATTGGTGGTCAAGATGCTGAGGTAAGAATGGTATTCTGGCATTCCTAGGGATTTCTTGTTTCATCACGGAAGTTTTTTGAGTTTACGGAACTTTCCATTATGTTCATTCGAACAGAAAGATAATTCATATGTATATATATACACAAGAAAACATGATGTGAATAACGGTGTGGATCCCCAGTATGTGCATGCATATACTGACTGTGGGGCTTTTTTTGCAACTAGATTGAGCCGGGGTGTTCCAGCACTTTGACATTTCCCGATCCACTTCGGTGGTTTTATAAGTAACTTTCGTTAACAAGTTAACAACTACTCAGTGAATTGTTCCTTTTCTCTCCATGGTCATATAAATTAAAAGGCATCGCACTGTGGAGCACGCGTGGGAGATAAATTAAAAGCTTCCTGGTTCATATCTACTTCTAAAATTTCTATTTATAAAATTTTATTAGCAGTGTACATGGGCAGTTGGAAATTGATTGTTTTATTGTAGTCACTTCGAGAATTGGTGCTTTGTAAGAAATCTCATCCACTGAACGCGTACAACTCTTAAAGCCAAAATAATATCCAACTTGTATGAAAGCTTGTCTAGAAACGCTAGGCAACTACTAAGAACTCTGTAATTGACGAACTATTCTGTCGAATGATTGTTTTCAATATGCCCAAGTGGCAGTGGGCCCCTTAGCGCAGTGGTTGGTTTGTCGGATCATTGCGCGTGAGGTTCCATGTTTGAATCCTAGAAAACACCAAGAGTTTTTCCACGGTCCCACCTCTCGCGAACGTTTGACAAACATCCGAGAGCATTGTAGTCACGAGAAAGCTTCTCAAAAACAAAAACTTCCCTTCGGATACGGATACGAAAAATATAACGCACACAACACGAGTGGCTGAATATCATTTTCCTATATGGATTATATTTTACTTCAAATGGAATATATTCTGTGAAATATTTAATCACATACCCAAGTGTTTATTGAACCAAAATATTAAAGAACATAAATATTTTCCGTGCTTTTCCAATAAAGAACATTCCAGTTGAAGCCGGCCTTTCTACCATCGAGGATAGAAGAGACGCAGTGATTTCCAGATTGTATGGAAAACTTATGTTCTTTATAAACTGGGGTGGCAATGGTGTAGTGGTAACGTCGTCAATTGCCACGCTAATGGTTCATGGTTCAAATCCTGATGTCAGCAAGCATTTATTTATTTCTCATGAAATATACAAAGTCAGTCCGATCATTTGTGTGAACACTACTTATAAAAAAATCTGTTATAGACCACTATAGTCGACTCTCCTTCTTCAAAAAGAAGAGCTTTAGCTATCGATTATATTTTGTAGATACATATGTATACGTGTGAAAAAAGAGCATGAGAAGCGCTCGATCGAGGAGACTGAGAGACTCTATTGCAGGAATAATGTTCGAACATTTTACCAAAGGGTAAAAAGAACATGCCAGGGTTTCAAAGCCAGAACAGAAGCCTGCAGGGACGAAAATGGCAACATAGTAGTAGAATCGCAGTCGGTGCTGAGGATATGGAAGGAACACTTCTGCAGACTGTTAAACGGCGATGATGACCAATATTCCGCTGTCAGGCAGAATGAACCATTCAACAGTGACGATGGCAGTCAAGATTCCCGTCAACCCGATCAGAATGAAGTGAGGATAGCGATATCTAAACTCAAATCCAACAAAGCTGCTGGAGCCGACGGCCTTGCCGCTGAACTTTTCAAGGCAGGAGGAGATGAGTTGGTAAGGAGCATGCACCAGCTCATCTGTAAAATCTGGTCGGACGAAAGTATGCCCGATGAATGGAACCTCAGCATCGTTTGCCCGATCCTGAAGAAAGGAGACCCTCTGAACTGCGCCAACTACAGAGGTATAAGTCTCCTCAATATCGCATATAAGATCCTGTCTGCCGTATTATGTGAACGCCTAAAACCGATCGTCAACAACCTGATAGGTCCTTATCAGTGCGGTTTCAGGTTGGGAAAGTCCACCTTTGACCAAATATTCACACTAGGGCAGATCTTGGAAAAAATCCATGAATATAAAATCGATACGCACCACCTTTTCATCGATTTCAAAGTTGCCTATGATAGCGTGTATAGAGACGAGTTATACAGAGCCATGTCTCGTCTTGGCATCCCTGCCAAGCTCGTCCGTTTGTGCAGAATGACGATGGAGAACTCTCGCTGCACCATCAAAGTCGGTAAGAACATCACCGAACCGTTCGATGTCAGGAAAGGTCTTAGACAAGGTGACGCGTTATCATGCGATCTCTTAAACATAGTACTTGAGAGAATTGTACGAAATTCACAACCCAACCCCGGAGGTACAATCTTCTTGAAGTCTGTACAACTACTCGCTTATGCCGATGACATTGACATAATCGGAAGAACTCAGCGGGCAGTCAATGGGGCATTTACGAGTATTGAGAACGAGGCAGCAAAGATGGTTCTAGCGGTCAATGGAAGCAAAACAAAATATATGCTGTCTACAAAAAAGGACACCCAACATCGGCGTCTTGGACAGACCGCCGCAATAGACAGATATAATTTTGAGATAGTAAAGGATTTTGTCTACCTAGGCTCTATGGTCAGCTCCGCAAATGACATCAGTAGGGAGATCACACGGAGAATTATTCTTGCCAATCGTTGTTTCTACGGGCTAAAACGGCAATTGAGTAGCAAAGCCCTATCTCGAACTACTAAGGTAACTCTTTATATGACATTAATCATCCCAGTCCTGTTGTATGGCGCAGAGGCATGGGCTTTGACAAAACCGAATGAGAATGCCCTTGGTTATTTCGAGAGAAAAGTTCTTCGAGCGATCTTTGGTCCCGTCTGCATAGACGGTGAGTGGAGGAGAAGGTACAATGCCTAGCTATACGGCCTGTACAAGGACATCGACTTAGCCAGAAGAGTTCACATACAGTGACTAAGATGGCTGGGTCATTTAGAGCGGATGGAGCCCAACCTTCCCGCTAAGAAAGTCTTCGAATCCACCCCGGACGGACGGCGCAGTAGAGGACGACCTCGCGGTAGGTGGCGCAAACAAGTGGAGGGGGGCCTCAACCAACTTGGCGTGCGCAACTGGAGGCAGCTGGCTCGTAACCGTGCTGGCTGGAGAGGTTTGTTGGTTGAGGCCCAGGTCCACCCCGGACTGTAGCGCCATCTAAGTAAGTAAGTACATATGTATACGCGTTGATGAAGGTGCCTGGAGTGCATCCATGTTCCCTATCACCGGAAAACTTCGTAATGTCCCTAGCAGATCATAGCAAACCATCACAAATTCTACTATATACCGCATTTTATTTGCCAGTGTTTTCTTAGACGTGAAATCATCCTTTGCCGTGGTACTGGAAAACTGATCGACCATACAAATTGTCATCCTGCCACAAATTTCAAATGCATTTGCATTTCAGAAGCCGGAAGGGCAGCTTTCAAAATACGTGGTAAACATGTTATATGTACACGCAATTTCCGGCACTAAAAGCCATTCAAAATCGCAACAACAATACTCCATTAGTTGCAGAAATAAGAAACCTACTTACTAAGCCACACAACAAAATCAAAATTATGTGGATCAAGGGAAATGAGTTCGCTGATGAAGCTGCTACCTACGCCAACAAAGCACCAGTTTATGCATTTGAAGTGTTCGGTAAGTCCGAACTGCTTAATTATATACAGGGTGACGAAAAAATGACGATTGACATTTGATCTGTCAAATTGTGAAGTCCACTTGGTACAAGAGCTCCGGAGTTATACTACAATATCTAAATACAAAGTGAAATTTCGGATATAATATCATATTTTTATTAATATCTACACCACAAAGTTTCAATTCAATTCAAATTTGTAAGTTTTTTTGATCACTTATTCACTTTTTGAAACATTCTCGTGGAGGTTTGAGGCCTAACCTATAAAAGTCATCCTGCCACCTTCGGGTAATGGTCAAAAGAGGTATTGCAGAAACTTCTCCCGAACAATTCGGAGCTGATAAACGCCGCCAGAATAGTTGCACAATGTCATCCGTTAGCAATATGAGTATTGTCGATTTGGAACGTCTCTTGGACTCCAAGTTAAGTTCCCTAGCCTCTAAATCGGACATGCAAGCTCTTTGTAGAGAAATCACGGACTTAAAGACTACTCAGGACCTCCTCGCATCCAAACTTTCAGTTTTGGAAGACCACAGCTCATACCTAGAAGCTGAAGTTGAGAGACTGTTAAAGAAAGACACCGATAAAAATCTAATAGTTCACTTGCCGGTAGAGGGTACGCCCGATCTTCTGACAAGGGCAAAAAACATTTGTAATGGCCTCTTGGACGACACCCGAGAAGAGGCAGTGCAATCTGCGCTCCAAGTTAAGTGTACAAGGCCAGACATGGCCAATGTCGTGGTCCAAATGAACACACGCGCGTCGGCAGTAGAAATTCTCAAAAAAACTAAGAAGCTAAAGGGCACAGACATCTTCATCAACAAGGATCTTCCATTTTTTGTACGCCAGAAGAGAAGAAAGTTAGCTGAGGTACAATCGGCGATACGCAAGAATAACCTGCAAATAAAGACATCTATGAGGGACGACAGATTAATGGTGGATGGGACGATTTTTAGCTGGGATACCGCTCATGGCCTGCGCAGTGGAAATGTCGATGGATTTAAATTATTGGGTGATAAATTTGTAGAATTGCGAGATTTACAACAACAAATTAAAACCAAAACAAGCACCCAAGATCAACAAAAATCTTCAAACGTCAAACTATTGAAGCCTGTCAAATCCTCCCACATCTTGCCACCGACATCTCTTGGTCACCAGCAGGAAAATTCTGGTACCGGAAGCAGTTTCCATTGACACCCTTCCGTCGGTCAGCCGTTAAATTCAAAAAATTTAAGAAAAGTAATCATTTTTTAGATCTAAGAATATTAAGTTACAATATTGCAGGGCTTAATAATAAAAATATTTTCCCCGATTTCTTTAACTTCATAAGAGAATTTGATATATTTGTGCTCGTAGAAACTTTTTTAACAGAAAACCATTATGAAAGATACAACAACCTTTTCAAAGGTTATGAACTTGCTTGGACGGCAGCTTCCAGAACTTCTAACTTTGGAAGAGCAAGCGGAGGACTGTTGGTTGGATTTAGAAGCTCCCTTAGAAATATTCTAAAATTTTAAATGCATGGAGATACTAGTATTATTGCGTGTCAGATAGACGGTATAAAGGGATTCTTTGTCCCGGTATACTTAAACTGCAATCATTGGAATGAAGATTTTTGCCAGTTGGACGATCTCCTCGCAGACCTGGATGGAAATAATGTCCTTTTGATGGGTGACTTCAACGCCAGAATCGAAGCTGAGCAGTGTTGGCCAGCTAACTCCTTGATAATTCCAAGCAGTTTGAACAGCTATCGGGCCTCAAAAGACAATCGAAGAGACAATAAGGGTATCCGGTTATTAGATCTGTGCGACTCTTACAACCTTTATATGCTGAATGGCAGAAGCTTAAGTGATCCTGCCGGCGAATTTACTTTTGTGCGTTCTTCTGCTCGCTCAATCATAGATTATTGTTTAGCAGCTGGAAACTGGTTGAATATCATATCTGACTTCAAGGTTGGCGCAAAAACGTTTTCAGATCACATGCCACTCATAGCAGTAATTCGATGTACTACTACTCCTGATACTGTTGAGGCAATGGAACTTAAGCTTTTGCCGAAATTTAAATGGAACAATAGCTTTCTCAGTGAATACCAAGGGAATCTGAATAACAAGCTGATGACATTGAATAGTTCTTCGCGTATGGAGGACATGCTCGAAATTATAAAAGCTTCAATTCCTAGTCAGCCAAGTGGTCCAAATCGAAGAAAGTTTTTTAAGGAAAAGTGGTTCGACAACGAGTGCGAAGTTGCTAGGAAGAAATCATTTGCTCTCCTCTCATTGTTCCGAACCTATAATAACTCATACTTCAAGCTTAGTTACACTGCAGCTATCAAACAATATAAGAAGTTATGCGCGGGAAAGAAGAAAGCCCACAGCATGAGCATTATTGCCTCCTTGTCAAATGCAAGATTGCCAGGTGATTTTTGGAAAGCTATGAAAGCGGCAAACGGTTCGTCTTACTCAATAGGCTGCTCTCTCAAGGCAAATGAGCTAAAAGAATACTTTGCCTCTCTACTCAACATTGAGCGCAGAGCTATTCGGTTTCAGTATGCCGAGCCACTGATAGCAGATCGATTTCTTGATGCCGATTTCACAGTAGAAGAGCTCCTGATAACTCTAGGTACCACCAAACTAAACAAGGCAGCTGGCATGGACAGAATCTCGTACGAGTTTTTTAAAAATGCCACTCCGGAATATATGGCGAAATTAACTGACTACTACAATAAGATCTTCCAGAATTGCGAGATACCATCGGCATTCCTATGTTCAATCATCTTTCCGATATTTAAAAAGGGAGACATTAACCTTCCAGAAAACTATAGAGGTATCTCTTTTTTGAATACGTCAATGAAGCTTTTTGGAGGTATGCTATATCGCAGATTAACAACCTGGGTTAACGAAAGGAGGCCACTCAGTGAGTTTCAGTCTGGTTTTCGAGCTAAGTATTCTACAATAGATCAAGTGTTCTTATTATCGAACCTTGCCCAGTCTTATCTGCAGCGCAGTAAAAAATTGTTCACCTTCTTTGTTGACTTCAAAGCAGCGTTCGATTCAATAGATAGGGAAAGCCTATTCTACAAATTGTCGAATTTAGGAATCTCTTCTAAGGTTATAGCAACTCTAAGAGCTCTGTATGCGGCCGATACGATAGCTGTGTGGGATGGTGAATCGGTCTCTGATCAATTTAGTTCATCGATGGGCCTTAAGCAAGGATGTGTGTTGAGCACCCTCCTCTTTGCTATATTTATTGATGACATCGTAGAATGCCTTGGAGGAGGCGTAGATGTAGCAGGTGTTATCGTACCGGTGTTATTATACGCTGATGACATAGTACTTTTAGCAGACTCCCCTAAGCAGCTGCAAGAAATGATCAACAGGTTGGAGAAGTACTGTGACACTTGGAACCTAACTATCAACACTAGTAAGTCCAAAATCATGATTTTCCAAAAAGGACTCGGAAGATATGCTGCAAATGAAAAATGGTACTTTAAAGGACAAGAGATGGACTTAGTAAAGGAGTTCAAGTACCTAGGTGTAACCCTTACAAGCAATATTAGCTTCAAAAAGCACCTCACGTCTAAACTTTCCGAAGCCAAAGCTGCCATATGTGCATCCTGGAAAAGTTGTATGTCAAACAGGCATATTGGACACCCGGAAAAATACAAGCTGTTTCAAGCAGTTTCCAAATCCATCATGTTGTATGCGGCACAAGTATGGGGTTATAAACAATACGAAGAAGTGGAAAAATTGCTTCGTTTCTTCCTAAAGCGGATCTTCAAACTACCATCCACAACGCCAAACTATATGCTACATATTGAGACTGGTTTGCCGAACATGTTTTTAGACACACTCAAGCTGCATTTTGATTACGTTCTCAAGCTCCTTCAAATGGATTCTTCAAGACTCATCCACAGGTTTGCTAAGTTCTTGGTCACAAACCATCTTAATTTCATAAATGATTGGACACTACTCTCTGAGTCCTACGGAGTTCCTCTGCGGCTGGTCGTGAATAATGCAACTGATCTACGTACACAGCTATATGAGCTGCTATCATCTATAGACGCAAAATCACGAGAAGAGTATATTAGTTTGGCAAGATCTTCGCAACAAAGGCAATATTACTCCAGACTAAATTTAAATTTGTATGCAGAAAATTACTTTAATGCGAATTATTCATTGGATATGATCTCAACTGTCCTCCGAGCTAGAGGTGAAATATTGCGCTTAAATTATGTTCCTCATAGGCCAGACCTGCCACTCTACTGCGAAATGTGCAATATGCGAGTTAGAGAAGACATTTTCCATTTCCTTGGCCAGTGTCCAATATTACGTGAAATTAGGAGAGCTGTGTTCGAAACGAACTTCTTAGGAGAAGAAGAAATATTAAGCATTTTAAATGGAGCCAAAGGTTGGAGCACACTTTTTAGATTTATTCAGCACTCATTAATATATCGGAGGAAAATTTTAACAGAAAGTTTTTAATATTTTTATTTTTCTTTTTCCTATTCTCTGCTTTAACGTAACAATCTTAATTATAATAATTGAAATTGAAGTTATCTACATTACTTTGTATCTTTCTCATTTTCTGAACTTGATAAATTGTACTATTATTTTGCTTAAGTCAATCTGACCGACGGTTTCTATACCAGGTCACTAAAGACAATGTACCGTGTAATATGTATTCTGAATTTGCTAAATAAAGTCTTTTCTAATCTAAAAATCTCTAATCTATACAGGGTGACCAGATAAGAACGATAGGAAAAAAAAATTCAAATAAAATAACAATGGTGTGAGACATGAAATTGATGTTGGCTTTATTTTGAAGCTACATTCATGACATTATGTGTGGAATACCACATCATTCAAATGGCCGCCTCGGCTTCGCTGGCAGTGCTTCAAGCAGTCGGTCCAATTTTTGATGACTCAGTCCAATACGTACGGCGTTAATCTGGCAATAGCGTCTCAAATGCTGGCCCCGAGCTCGTTCAAAGTGGTTGGCTTGTTAGCGTAGACTAAGGACTTGACGTAGCCCCAAAGAAAATAATCGAAAGGTTTCCGGTCTTAATTTGAAAAGTTTCCGGCCTTAATCGTATAGACAAACAATCATAATAGAATTTAGCTCTTTCCACCATCCGATAGAGCAAGCCTTCGAATTAGCTCGGTCTTTAGCTAATTGCCTCCAGTTGGGCACTCCAAGTTGGTCGAGGTCCACTTGAACTTGTGTGCGCCATCTATGGCAAAGAAGCCATCTAATGCGTCATCCCTGCGGGTTAGATCCGAACACCCTGCGGACCGGAGTGCTGGTGTCGATTCGCTCTACATGCCCTAGCTATCTTAAACGTCCAATACGAAGTTTTTTGAATAGTTCGATGTCGCTGTGTAGCTCGTATATTTCGTCATTGAATCTTTTCCTCCAAAACCCGTCAACGCAAACGATATCGAATATCTTACGAAGAATTTTTCTCTCGAAGCGACCAAGGATCTTCATCCGCTTTTAATTAAGTCCATGTTTTAGCGCTGTAAAGCAGGATTTTGATGATCAGGAGAGTTTCCCTAGTTGTTCCATAGCGCAAAAACAAAAATAAATAGCGATTGGCAAGCGTTGTTCTTACCCTGATTTCTGCGTTGGTATCATTGTCAGAGTTAATAGCAGAGCCAAGGTAGACAAAGTCCCTTACTAGCTCGAGGTTTTAGTTGCTCGCTGTGACGTTCTGTCCAATTCGTCAATGTTAACTGTCCCTTCTTGTTGACACCATATACTCGGTTTTGCCCTCGTCAATCGCTTTTTCTGCTTCAATGCTTGCAAAAGCACCGGTGACAGCCCGCTGAGTTCTTCCAATAATGTCAATATCGTCGGCGTATACAAGCAATTGTACAGACTTTTGATAGATTATGTCTCTGGTGTTGGCTTGTGAGTTTCGCACAATGCGTTCAAGTACAATATTAAAGAAGTCACATAACAGCGCTTCACCTTGTCTAAATCTCTTTTCGACAACAAATGTCTCGGTGAAGTCGTTACCGACCTTGATGGAGCAGCGAGCGCTCTCCATCGTGGATTGGTCAAAAGATGCTGAGATTCAATTCATCAGGCATACACTCGTTTGAGTTAATCTTAGAGATGAGTTGGTGTATGCTCTCTACAAATCCATCGCCATCTGCCTTGAAAAGTTCTGTCGGTAAGCCAGCTTGACTTTTTGATACAGTATTTTGAGAAAATGAATAAAAAAGATTTTTTGATCAATTTCATAACAGAATTAACTTCGAAGTCTATTAGCGATTTCAAATAAGGGCTGACGTACACATTGTGTTACATGGTAATGCAATTCGTGTGTATAATTGATCAATTCTCTTCAAGCTGTTAAAAGGTAGGAGTCCTTTAAATGATTTGAATCAAATAACTTTGTGTACTCTATAACTCTAATTTCTCACTGAGGCAGATAGATCCACCTCCCCCTCTTGTAATTTTTTATTCTTGCCGTGTCCTAAGGAATCACACTAAGCCGGATGCAGATCGTAATTTGAGAGATCTTGTACATAAGTAAATGCATTCTTATAAAAATTCGACTTTTGCTGCACTACTAGGGGCAGCACTGATTAGAACTCGAATGGTTCTGGTCTTTCGTTCGTAATAGTGCATTTCGACCGAGCTGAAATCCGAATTTTTGCCAAATCCAACCTAAGTCTTTCAGATTTGCCCAAACATTTGTAAGGTTTCGAAATCCAGGATTTATATGAAATCCGCGTGAAGTCCAATTTCAGTTGGCCGTTTATTAAAACGAACGAAGTGAGGATTTCAAAATCTTTTCTGCGGAATCTCGGATTTCTGTTTGGTGGAAATACATTACGTATACGCCTGAAGCAAGCTACTGCCACATCTCCAGACTAATGACTCGAGTATAGGTTTTCTCTTCATCTGTATTTTTTTATCGACTTTAAGAAATCTTTCCATTTTTAGAATAGCGATTTACTTGCCCAAGGGAGGAGATGCTGAGAAGAGCTTACTGAGAGACAAGGAGATTAATAATATTTTTTAAGTTTAGTGTGGTTATTATATAATAGTTATATTTTTTCGCGCAAAGTTCGTAGTAAAAGACCGTGATAGGCTATGCGAACATTTTCAGCACAAATTCCAAGCCACTTCATTAGTAAAAAAAAAAAATGAAATACTTTTAAGAAGTTTCGGCGGTGTGCAGTGCACCCAAGCTAATGGAGGCTGGAATAGGACACCGGCTTGACATGCTGTAGGCCATAGTCAACAGATTTGTTCGAATCGTCGTAACGTCTTCTAACTGAATAGCATTTCAAATATAAAGTCTCATATAAGAACGTTTAGGCACGGAATGGGCATCTGAAAATGACTAAGAATATTTGGTTACACCTTATGGGAAGAATAAAGTAAAAATCAGTCAAGGATTCTACCTGTTATCCAATTGAAGAGCAGAGCATCAAAGATTTTTAAAACTGGCTGTCTGAACGTTTTGTTATCAGACAGTGCACCAATCTACAAACTTGATAACCTATTTAATATATCTACTTACTCTTGAATAAAGCGCCCTTGATTTGAAGGGTAAAAGCAAAAACTGATCACGTGTATTTTGCATATGAGTATCTTAAGTTTGATAAGAGTTAGTCAGTCTTACCAACTAGTTTTGAACATTTAACGCATTAATAATGCTAATTAGTCACACTTATTTTGAATTTACAAGTGTGCCATAACTTCATATGCATGATGTGAATGCGCAATTGGTGAGAACCTGAAAGATCACTCGAATATAATTCCAGTTAGACTTTGAGTTTATTTTCGGATGCGGAAATTCTTAAGGAATTCACACGAACTGTTCTAAAAAATTAATCCGCGTATGGTGAGCTTGAATACAAAGAAATTAGTTTACCTCGTGCTAGGTATGCACATTGAAATATTTTAATAAATTAGGCATATGGGTTTAGATATCTGGAAATTGTCAGACATTACGCCAACAGTGACGTGAAATGTTAAATCGCATACATACTTATACGAGTATGTATGTACCTAACTAGTTTTTCGCTGTTTGTAACCTGTTGGCCTGATTTGCTTTAATCTCGTTAGATGATTACTCATCTGAATTCGGTAGATGATCAGTTTAAGACGTAATTAGCTTGTCCCACAAAAGCATTTTCTTTATTTATAGATACAATTTGGGAGGTGTTGTGCGAATTGTGTCCTAGCTGAAATTTAGTTCTTGAAGAAAGCTTGGAAATGTTTGTGTTGAGAAGGAAATTGTATAAGATGGGGGTATGAACCCTTTATGAAAATGTTTTAGTCTGCTATATAATGCGCTCGGCAGTTTCAGCGTCCTCCAGACATGGTCTCCATATGTCTTGTTGGCTAATGCCTATTTTCATAAGGTGGTATTTGAGAGAATAATGACCAGTGAGGAAACTCGTAGGGATCGAGTGCGCAACACTAGAGTACGCGAGGAGCTCAGTGTTGAGCAGCTACTTCTCCAAACTGAACGATCTATTCTTCGATGGTTTGGCCACGAAGTGCGTATGCCCCCAGACCGGCTTCCAAGACGTGCCATGATTGCCGTGCCATAAGGTAGGCGATTCCTCGGTAGGGATTCCTTCTGATGAGTTGGAGTTAATGGCGGAGGATTGAGAAGGATGGAGGGTCCACCTAAGCATCCTAACCCCGCGACCCCCATGAAGGATTAGCGGGCCATTGAAAATGTATGTATGTATGTTTGTCAATTGCTAGAATCTCGTTCGATCTTTTGCTAGAAAACACTATAAACTTCTTTGCATACCGTAGACCTCTTTGTGAGTCCCAGTATGAGTGCTTTTCATGTTTTTCCAATAATCTAGCTCTATCTTAAAACAAAAGGGTTCAGAGCCTATGAATTTGGATTGGGAGCCTTATCTGCCTAGTTCTTCAGCAACCTCATTGTCAGCGATGCCCTTGTGACCAGGGACCCTAGTGAGCGTGGGAGTGCTGTGTGCAGCAAGTTGTATGAGGGCGAACAGACAGATCTAAACAAGTTTTAACTCGAAGCTGAAAGACTTGAGGGCATAGACCTCTGTTTCTAAGATTATGAGCTAGTGGTACAGCAAATTTGAAATTGGGGTCGAAAATTCCGGCACCCACCCCATTTCCCATTTTTGAGCAATGAATTCAAATACCTAGGTGTTGTCCTAAGTAATAGACTAAAATTAAAATTCAAAAATAAGGTCAATCATCGAGTGCGCAACCATGTGCGCTAGTCGGCGTCTTTATGGTAGAATTTGTTGTCTCAACCCTAGGGCTATTCATCATGATGGTCAGACCCATTATCTCATACGCATCACTCATTTGGTGGCAGAAGGTACTCCAACAGACCACAGTAATGAAGCTTGAGCTATGCGGCGTCGGCATTAAAATCGGTCTTATGGCTTTCACCATTACAAGTCTTTATAAGGAAGACTGCGGCCACATGTGCTATCAAACTGGAATATTCGTTTAAACCAGGCGATCTTATGTCACCTAAATATACTTAACTTAATTCCTGAAAAAGACATATTTAGCACCATATCTGATGTTCAGTGAATACTATTTTGGTAGGTTATTTGAGGTTGAAATTTTATATCGTTCAGTGTGGTATGATGGGGATTTTCTCTGGACACAAGAAGCTAACACACGGGTTATAAATGGAATAGGGTATTGGTCCTAAGAATTTCGGTACCATTGGGATCATGTTATTCATGTCCTAGTGTTGTGCATCCTGTTATCTATGTTATTAGAATCTGCGCCCGGATTAAACTTGTTAAATGAATTAAAGGGGATATGATTTAAATTGTTAGCACTCTAAGCACTGTCCTTCCACTCACGTTATTTCAAATGGTGAATTGCTGAATAAGCGCCCTGTAACGCCATGCCATATACATTATAATCAAAATGGGTACACGGCCAACAAGGCATTGAAGGCAATGAGTAAGGTGATGATATAACTAGCTCGGGACACAAAGCCATTTGATTCAATGTTTAGTTGGTGTGTACCTATATTTGGAAAGTTAGTTTAGTGTCCAAATATATATCCAATTATTTAGCAGAAGGTGTCCGTACTATATCAGCTCCATTAAATCTTATTTTATTGCTAAGAAGATTACAAGCTTTCTTTTTCCTGTGAAAAAGGTAGGTTGCATCTTGGCCGCATTCAGTTTAATTTTCCACTTTGTGTAATACCTTTTCAATAATTCTATTAATTCTTTAGATTCGTCTCGATCTTCTGACTAAATTCATGATGAAAGAATGGCATTAGCATCAGCATAAATGGCTACTTCACAATCAGGTAAATGTGGAAAATCGGCTGCATATAAATTGTATAGTATGGGTCCAAGAACGGGGCACACCTGCTTGAAAATACACTAAGTTGGACGGGGTATTATTAGCGTAGACACTGAATCAATGGTTTGACAAGAAACCTTGAATTATTTTACATAAATATTGGGGGAGATTATAGTTAACTAGTTTGTGCAGAAGGCCTTTGTGCCAAACGGAGTCAAAAGCTTTTTCTATATCTAGCAATAGCACTCCGGTGGCTTTTCATAATTTCCGGTTGGCTTTAAACCTATTTGCAGATCCTGAGTACTTGGTGCGAGGTACTATAGTAGCGCCTAAAACTAAATTGTTCATCCGGATATATGTGTATCTCTATCATAGATAATTTTGAGCATGTGTTCCTTAATGACCTTTTCATAGACTTTGCTAATATAGCTGTATTGGCCTGTAGCTTTCGGGACATTCTGGATTTTTTCCTGCCTTTACAATTTGCACCTCTTTCACTTTTTACAAGCATGAGGAAAATACTGCACCTTGATACAGGCATTTAAAATGACAGCTAACATTTGCACCTCAGATTTAGTTAGATGTTTGAGGTATACATTCCTTTTTTTAACTCCCAAACCGCTAATGATTTGCCTTACTTCCTCCACCCGCACAAAAATACTTGATGGAGATTCAACTGAGAACGAGTTTAAAACGCGAAGAGTATCCATCATGAGGTTAATTGTAATAGAGTTCCCTTTATTTTGAGACATTGCGTGATTCTTACTAAACGTTAACGAGAGCTCATTGGCTTTCGCAAGATCTATGAAGGGTAATCAAGCCACATACCTTCAAGAGAATACTTTGACTTAAAAAAGGTATTAGGAGGCTGGTGGCCTTTCTTATAGGTCACTGTGCGCTGACGTACCACCTTAACAAGCTAGATTGTCTCCAGCGACATATGTCGGGATGAGGAGAGAACCTCTGAGCAAGTTCTCAGATAGGTATTTTTAATAGAGAGTTACTTACACTCGTGGGGTTTAACGACTCTTTTACTAAGAACTTACTCAATTTCACAATGGAGGTAGTTAGACTCATAGACTTACGAGTATAAGCACCCATGCCAAGTATATGTCTTCACTTTTAGTGTCAGACATTGATCAGAGCATAGTTTAGAAAAAAAACTGCAAAGGATTAAGCCATCGTTTCGGTTTATTAAGAAAGCTCACTTGTTAACAGTTGCGAACACAGGCACATGGAATACGCTTTAGCAATGTGAATGCCTCCACAATCTTTTTAGTAAAACATTGGTGAATCGCGAAAAATATACACGAACAATCTACATAAAACTAATACTTAACACTAAATGAATTTATAACATGGTAGAGATTTTCCATTTTATGGTTTATCAAAGTGTTTTAATGAGTTAGAAAATCTACACTTACCTACCGCTCGTACTATTTCCCTTTCTGTTGGGAAAAGTCGCCGAGAAAATAAAAATAGCTAAATATTCAGAAGCAAAGTCTTAATAAGTGTGGCAGTGGTGTATAGGATAATGATATCTCTGCTTATGACTCGATATGTGCAAGCTGGAGCCCCATCGGGGGACAGCATTCCCCAGGCATCCGGTGAAATGAAAATTTCAATGTCACCTTGAATTGTGTTCTAAAGATCACAAATATGAATTTCGAAGGAACAGTAATACCAAATTTATTAAAATCTCTAGATGAAACACAAACAATACTTGTCTCATGGTTGCAAGTAAAAGGTACATTTGGAAGAAGGTAAAGACAAACGAAGTGTTGGTCGTTTACAGACCGTCCGCTCAGTGCACTTTACTATGCTAGTGGAGTCCCTTTGAAGCAGGTGGAGTAGCTTAAGTACCTAGGGGTCTTATTCACGAGTGATAGAAGAGATAGAGAGTTATCCTGTAGGATTGGTCAGACTGGATCAGTTTTGAAAGAGTTTGGTCTATATTTTACAAGAAAGACCGAACTTAGATCGACCGAACTTAGATCCACCGTCCTAAGTTCTCGGTCCTTAAGTTGGTATATGCTTCAACTCTAGTCGTCAAATTTGGATAGTGACAGAAATAATAAGATCGCAGATACAAGCTGCCGAAATAAGGTTTCTTCGCAGTGCTGCTAGAATAACTAGCAGGAGTAGAGTTTTGAGAGAGAGAGAGAGTACATCAGAGTACACGAGGACCTCAATTTTAAGTAGCTCCTTCTCCGAATGTAAAAATGTTCTGAAGGTTTGGTGGGCATGTCCCAAAATCGGCTTCCCGAAGTGCCATTATCATCATGCTATCAGGTAGGTGGCCCCTTGGGATAGGCTTGCAATGGTTGAATGAAATCCGATATGTCTCCAGGACTCGTCTGGGAATTCCTATGAGACCCTCATGAAGGATAAGCGGTTAACTGAACATGTGTGTGTATATGTTAGTTTGGCTAGTGTCCTTAAAAAGTACATGCATGGCTGCAAAACAACATCCACCTCTGCTCTCTACAATTTTGTTCTCTACTGTTCTTCTCTTGTGTGTAACCGTTTCCGAACAAAACGAGATGAACTTTTTAAAGAACACAATTTTTATATAAACCAGCAACTATTTTTTAAATTTATCCCACATGCTATAATTTATGATTTTATGAAATATATATTGTTACACTTATGAAATTTAATCAAGAAAACAATAAAAAGAAAAAAAGAAACTTACTAAAAGAAACTTGCGATTCACTTTACTTTACACTTGCAACTTGAAAGGAAAACTGATGCCATTCTGAAGGATTCAACCCTTTATATAAGAAGAACTCCTTGTAGTGCGTTGCAACCTAACTTACGGATATCCAACGGTAATGTATTTTTATTTAATAAGGAATTGGTCACAGATATCCGTGCACAAATTGAAGTGCCTAATTGTTTAAGTGCAGTCTGTCTGTGAGATACTTATTGTAAACGGCTAGGGATATCCCGCAGAGTAGGGATATCATTTAATTATGGAACTTGGATATAGCAACAAGTTTATCAAATGGCAAAAGTAGTCGCATCGTTTGATTTAAGTCTGTAGATACATCGATCGAAAAGTAATACTAATCCATTGGTTTAGCTATTTAACTTATTACTATTATAGTAATACTTTAATGCTGCAAATGAACACCGAAAGAAGGAAGCGTTGTGGCTATATTTAAAGAGGATATACTATATATGTATGTATGTACAATTGATTCAAACAGTGGAAATAGAGATAATGCACAATATAAAAAAATTAGTTACATAAGAATAAAAAAAAGCGTAGAAAAGAATTAAAATCTCTCTGGAAAATACCTCACTTTTTAACTCAATCCCTTTTTGGTTACATACAAAAGTCTTCTTAAATTTTTTTTTCCCGATTTTGCCAAAACTATTGAAGTTATGGTTTTTCAAAGAAAATGTCCCAAAAAAATTGGATTTACTTTTATAAATATTTAAATATATTGTATGAGCCAATTATAGAGAAAACCAATTACGTCGAATCAAATTTATGTGTTTTCGAAAACTGTGCGTGTCATTGGTCGGATTCTAAGATTTTTGAAACTGTACTGCTTTAGATTCTTAGACGTCGATGCGTGAAATTTGATCTTCATACAATATATATACGTAACTCAAAATTAAAGACACAAAAAGAGGTGACATATGGACATGGATCTATCCACTTGGTTAGTAGTGCTGTTCATTTATATATATGGTATATCTACAGCCTTTATATGGTCCATCTGCAATATTTCTTTATGCCACATGGTATGTGTCAAATTCAATATAGTATTAGTATTTTAGTATATATCTATTATTTACAATATATGCTGACACATTAAGATACAATATCTTATAAATATGTGGAGCTTGGCAAACAAGAAAGCAAAACAGAACACATCATTTCAATCATCAAAATTCATTAAATTAAACAAAATTAAACATAGTAAATTAAAGAAAAAAAAAAAAAAAAACCAAGCTATGAACAGAGGACAAAAAATTGTGTTGGTTTAAAGAGGCCAGAAAACTAATCGGATACGGAGAGGAATAGCAATCGCGTCCTAAATTCTGTGAGATTACTTGTTCTTCTTACAGTGGGCGGTAGAGCATTCCATAAGCGGACAGCATTGACGAGAAATTGAATTTCGGATGTCAAACAAGAAAACCCGGGAAGAATGAGCTACGGCAGTCTGTTTGACGCTGAGAACTGAAGTTTATTGTAAAGATAGGAAGGGCGATGGCTCTGAATTATATTAAATAGTAGCAAAAGCGTTCAGAAATTTAAGAAGTTATCGAACGACATACCAAAGATACTTTTAGAACATCTCAAAACATGATCGTACCTCCCTAAACCGTAAATATATGACGCAATATTGTTATATGCCGCATTAAGTTTTCTCAAAAATCCGCAAAAATCCTCATCCTAACCCTCCACGTGGGTGCCAGCCGGAAATAACCACCACAGCAGTCTTGTACGATGTCAAGATGGGGTTAGCCAAGACCAGGAGGCATTAAAGAGAATTCTTAGCTCCTCAATAGCTTAATTCTCTATTTATGCTTTTTGGTCATCGGATCGAGGTACCTGATTTCAGTGGTGGAGTGAGCGCTTAATGCACGAAACCGTGCCCAAGAATGCAAGGCTGGGGGTTAAACCAGTCTCTAACGAGCTCCTTCGGACGCACAGGCGGCGTCCGTCGTATTTTGCCTTATTCCGATACTACGGCGCTGTTGGGACTGACCGTAATTCCGTATTACTCGTGGGTCCAAAATCCGAAAAATTTAAAAATGAACAAAAACAAAACAGAAGAAAATGAAAACAAAAATACAAAAAAAAAAAATAATTTCCTGGCATTTCATCGGAAGACGAACTACTCGCTTCCAGCCAGGAAAAGACGGCGGAAAGCGAGACGCTCCCCAAACCTTTAACAACCACTACAACCACAGCGTCGGACACTCGACTTAGTGCCCATAAGCGCGAAGCACCCAACTCTCGCAAGTCGGCCAGCAACCGTAGGAAAAGCGCGCACCAGCGTGCCATCTTAATTCTGGGTAAGATTACTAAGAAAGAGGTGGACGGCAAGGCTTCCGAACGGGACCTGGCCGATAAAGTCAAATTCCAGAAGGTTGTTGATGAGTATATCAACTTCCGCAATACCCCACATTTTCCAAAAGTGATGCAGCAAAGCGTAACCGATCCCAGGAGGAAATCAAGTCCGATTCCCAAACGATCAAAGTCCCTAAGCTGTCAACACCCAACCCCAATGAACCTTCTACCTCCTCGGCTTTCCAAGCGACACGAACTGTCAGCGAGGTTGTCAGAGAGTCGTCCTGGTAGACGAGCTCTCTACCGACGGCAAGGCAGTGACTGAAGTCTGGGGAGCCATTGAGGTCAAACTATCCCAGATGGTCATGGACCATCTTATTAACAACCAAGGAGGACCGCTGCCCTGCTTCGACTCAGTTGAGATCATACGAGGGTACATGGTCATCAAATGCGAGGACGCCTTCTCTAAGGAATTCCTAAGCGGCTGCGTTCACAAGATCCGTTACGCATGGGACGGCTTGAGGCTCAATCTGATCCTGGCCAGAGAGAATCCAAGGAGACCGAGAATCCGCATTTGGCTCCCTAACATGCCCATTAACGACAACCTACTGCTAAATTGCCTGAAGTTGCATAACCCTACGATTCCCATGGATGACTGGAAAGTTATCAAAGTTGAGGAACCTCACAACAATACCCTCTCCTTCCTTCTTCTTATTAATGAAGACAGTGCCGTCTCCATTGAGAAGAACGGATGCAAACACCGCTTCGGCATCAGGCATGCCAAAGTAAAAATTTTCCGATCCTCTGGTCTCACTGACGACTTAGACGAAGTCGACGATGCCAACAAATTGTTGGAGGACGTGAGGATTGAAACTACATCCCAAACCACAAATAACACCGATAATACCAATGCTAAAAGTTATTCAGATTAATCTGCACCACTCGATTAGTGCTACAGATAATCTGGTAGTTTTTCTCAAGGAGGAAAACATTGACATCAGCATTGTCCAAGAACCCTGGGTAAACGGCCCTGACATTATGGGCCTCAATGACAACCAATACAACCTTTTTTACAACGGGAATAACATCAATCCTGGTAAGCCAAGAACCTGCATTCTAGCTAAAAAGGATATTAAAGCCTTTATATGTCCAAATTTTAGCTCGTCCGATTTAACAACGGTCAAAATAGAGAACGCAGGTAGTGCAGACCTATACATCTCCTCTGCCTACATGGCACACGACCGCCAATCACCGCCAGAAGAATTTCAAGATATGGTGATGGGCTGCGACGCAAATGCCAGGCACGTGCTATGGGGCAGTTCCGAAAGCAACGAGCGAGGTGAGTCCTTGCTCGAATATATCTTTGCAAATAACCTCTCAATATGTAACAAAGGCAACACTCCAACTTTTACTTTTCCGAGTACGGAAAATTTCAACGGTTGGGAAGATGTCATAGACGTTACACTCTCTAATAACAGTAGTAGTATGAAAGTCGAGAACTGAAGAGTATCCAATCTGAAGTCTTTTTCAGACCATAATTGGATCCTCTTCAATGTAGATCTCGAGATCGAGACTCCCAAACCCTACAGAAACCCCAAAAGAACCGACTGGATAAAGTTTAGTCAAGTCGTTAGATCCAAGCTACGTAGAACTCCAAACGCTTTAATAACCTCCACTGCAGAACTAGACACAAAAGTAAAGACTTTCGAAAAAGCCTTCAATAATGCTTTTAAAGTTGCGTGTCCGGTCAAATACAGCAAAAAATCCTTCCCTCCGTGGTGGAACGAAGAACTCTCTAACCTCAGGAAACTGACTAGAGACACCTTCAATATCTGTTACAAGTGCAAATACTGGCAGCCTTACACGGACAGCCTTAAAATATACAAAAAAGCTATCAGAATGGCCAAGAAACGGTCCTGGATAGAGTATTGCCAATCAATTGATACCCTCAAAGACTCCGCTAGACACAGCAAGATTCTATCGAAGGATCATTCCAATCCATCCCTCCTGAAAAGGTTGGATGGTAAGTGGACGGAGTCAACTACAGAATCCTTAAAGATCTTGATACACACCCACTTTCCCGAATGTAAAGACAGTTACACTGAGCCTAACAGTTCGAGATGCCTGCAATCCTGGGAACACATAATACCCATTATTACCGAAGAAAAAATCTCCTAGGCCATTCGCAGCTTCGCCCCTTATAAATCGCCAGGCCTAGATGGCATTCTGCCCATTATGCTACAAAAAATGCAAGAGATAGCAATCCCATGGCTCGTGGCGATTTTCAGGAGCTGCATCCTAAATAACCATGTACCCCACCCATGGAGACGGGTGAGAGTGGTTTTCATTCCGAAGGCGCGGACATGAGAACGCGGAAGATTTCAGACCAATCAGTCTGACCTCCTTCGTTTTGAAGACCCTCGAGCGCCTCCTAGACAACCATCTGCGAGATACAATCGAGTCATCTCTCTCCAAATCCCAACACGCATACCTCAAAGGAAGATCTACAGAAACAGCTCTTCATGAAGTAGTGCGAACAATAGAAAAATCCCTACAGTATAAGGAATACACTTTAGCTACCTTTCTAGACATAGAAGGAGCTTTTAACAATGTACACACTGATGTAATTCTAGAGTCCCTCACGGAGCTGGGCATAGAAACCTACCTAAGCCAATGGATAGTCTCTATGCTCAGCACTAGAACTATTCAGGCATCTCTAGGAAACAGCACCATAACCAAATTTGCCAGTAGAGGAACGCCCCAAGGTGGAGTCATCTCATCTCTACTATGGCTAATCATGAATAAAATCCTTTAATGCTTAGACAGAGAAAGAATTAAAGTAGTTGGGTATGCGGACGACATGGTGATTTTAGTGTCGGGACTTTTTCCTCCCGTAATAAGTGAGATCATGGAGAGTGCTCTAAGTAAAGTCACCGCATGGGCCAGAAAGTGTGGACTTGGAGTCAACCCAAATAAAACTGAACTGATGCTTTTCACCACAAAAACTAAAATACCCGACTTCAATCTTCCTCGATTAAACGGTCAGATACTCTCCTTAACTTCCAGTGCTAAGTACCTAGGAGTTATTCTAGATCCTGAACTTAACTGGAAACCAAACATAGACGAACGAGTAAAGAAAGCATGTATAGCCTTCTATGCCTGCAACAGAACCTTCGGCAAAAGATGGGGCCTGCAACCAAAATTGACCCTGTGGATGTACACAGCCGTAGTACGCCCAATCCCTACCTACGGGCTGATAGTATGGTGGCCGGCCCTTAAAAAAGCCTATAACATAACCAAACTAAATAAGGTGCAAAGAGCAGCATGCATAGGCACCACAGGCGCCCTACGGTCAACTCCGTCAGACGCTCTAACAGTCCTGCTACGCCTTTCACCCCTAGATCTACATATCACAAACATCTCAGCGCACAGCGCAATCAGACTCAGAGAGTCCAAGTGTTGGACTGCGAAACCCTATGGATACAGCAATATCCTAGATTCTCTACCAGCAGAACTCGTATCGACTCCAGCAGACTACATCATCCCCACATTGAACTTCGCAAAGCGTTTCGATGTACAATTCCCTACAAGAAAAGATTGGCAAGATGGACAGGCGACCAGTGGTTTCGATCTAACAGTCTACACCGATGGGTCAAAAATGGACTGTGGGGTTGGTGCGGGTGTTTTCTCGGTGTCCCTGAACATCGCAAGATCGCATCGATTCCCGGACGCTGCCGGCGTCTTCCAAGCGGAATTACTCGCCATTCGCGAAGCCTGTCGCCAAATCAAGTCACACACAAATACACTACCAAGGCAAAGAATGGCGATTTTCATCGATAGCCAAGCTGCTATCAAACCCATTGCCTCGGAAACCATTTCCTCGAAATTAGTACTAGAATGCCGACAGGAGTTGGCCTCGCTGGATGGCCAATGCATGGTGACCCTAGTCTGGGTTCCAGGCCACAGCAACGTTGATGGCAACGAACATGCTGACGAACCGGCCAGGCGATGCTCAGCCCTTCAATGCTCACTTGCTGAACTTGTTCACACCCCGCTCGGAGCAATTAAGGCAAACATCTCCTCAATCTTTCTTAGAAAAGCTAACCTTAAATGGTCCAGGTTAATGAACTGTGTCATATCCAGGAAGATGTGGCCTAACTACAACAAGACCAAAACAACCGCCCTATTGAACAGAACGCGCAAAGACATTGCGATAATTACGGTTCACTGGCCGGTAGGAGAGCACGCAGGCAAACTAGGTATCCCATATAATACACACTACCGTAGTTGCAACATAGCCACCGAAAAGGAAACAATTATCCACTACATGTGCAATTGTCCAGAACTAGCTAGGGCTAGACATCAAGCCTTAGGCAAACCCTTCTACAATTCACTTGAGGAGATCTCGGATAAGAACATAAATGAGCTAACCCTCTTCTTAAACTCCACAGGCTGGCTCTAGATTGTCCTCACCAACACACATCAACATCCAAGGTCGCATGAGCCGTGGTATCAAAACGGCACAACTGTGCTAATTGGGTCTCTGTTTTACAGAACCGCCACTTCTACCTACCTACCTACCTAAGTTTTCTCTGGCTCACAGCATCGCTTTTAGAAAAGATTTCACATCCGTAAGTAAGGATAGGTATAACTAATGTCTTAGCGACCATTTTGCGTGTTTTAAGAGAAGTGAAATATTTTGTGGCCCAAAGCGATCGAAGAGCACCATATATGTATACTCTGCCGACGATGGAACTAATGTGGTCCTTCCAGGTTAAACTTCTATAAAATATAATTCCCAAGTTTCTTGCATTGTTAACAAATTCTATAGGAGCATTATTTAGGTAGATTCGAGAGAAGTACGATAAGTCTACCGATTTCTTAGATATCACAATGACTTTAGATTTTTCAGGATTTAGTACTAAGCTTTTGACCCGCGACCAGTTACAAATATTTTGAAGGTCGCTTTAGGTCTGCGCACGTTGCGCGATGAGTCCCAGAGGACAACTTTTATGTAACTGGACATCATCGGCGTACGTATGTATAAGAGATTGAACAGCAATTTCAGGAATCTCATTTATGTATATAGAGAACCTATTTTTTTTTTTTTTTCGGGATAGGAAAAGCTTGACTGGAGTACTCGCACGCAACTGGTCCATTGAATTACCAGAGAGCAAAACCCTGGCTTACCCATTTTATTGGAATTTCCGGGTATTTCGAAGAAAGCTAAGCAAGCACTTCAGTGATGAGAAGCTTACAATAGCAGTACTCATCACATCAGCACTGAAAATCTGCCATCTGATACGAGCAAAGGCAGGACACTCGAAGAAAATAGCTTCCGTAGTGTCGTCGCTCCCTCCACAGGTGTTGCAGATTGTAGTGCCACTTAAGCCAGGCACTTTAAAGATGCTTGGCGAAAACGAAGTGGCTTGTCAAGACACCAATAAGTTAATTGTAGTGAGAGACACCAAGAATGCCGGGAGCGTTCGTTTAGTTAACCTACATCCTGGTGAGTCTTGCCACACATAATTGTGTTCGCGAGAGACCCAATCGTCAATGGAAGCCCTAACCAAGGACGAAGAGAGGCCCAACGTGGGCCTTGCGACCGAGTTAAAAAAATTGTTGGTTTCACGAACTGTTTTGAAGGTGGTTATAAATGGTTAATCAAGGCTTTAAGCGCAGGCTGACTGTCACCACAGACTCAAATACTATGGCCGTTCCACCTGTTCATTACAACATAGTTCATGGCTATTAGGATGGCATAAGTTTGCGCTTGGAAAACATATGCATATTTGCGAGAAAAAATGTCTAATGTTGTCGTCTTTTACGAAGACACCAGCGCTAGACCTTTGACTGGCTTTGGAGCCGTCCGTCAAAATACGACTACATTCCATTCCTGATTCAAACTCTGGCCGAAGCCAGTCTTGAACACAAGAAAAGTCGACTCTGAATTTGGGTAACGGCATATCCATGAGACCGGAATCGTAAGATAAGCGTCGCGCAAGTACAACAAAATTTCACTGTGGAGTATACCAAAAACCACCCAACCTAAGACGATGTATGGCTTTGATAGTACAGACCATGATATAAGTATTAAGAGGAGGTAAGTTCAGCAAAGCATCTAGAGCAGAGCCGGGCGTACTCGAAATGCTCCCGTGCAGCCGAGACAAGCCGTTATTTTGAGTTTGACAGAAAAACCAGCTAGATATTTACTCAAGAGCCCCTCGCACCAAACAATCGACGCATATGCGAGGAATGGTCTTATCATAGCCGTGTAGATCCAAAGAACCTTATTCAATGATAAGCCACATGTCTTGCAAAAATTCCCTTACACTGGCAGAAAAATGAGATGAAATGCGCGTTGGAAATTTTCGACTCGACATGTATCGTCTACTCTTTCTACCGGTTGTCCAGCAATGCATATAAGAGCTGATGAATTTAGTTCAAGGCAGATCATTTTAGTTTTAAGCGTATTCATTTTCAGTCCAACAACGCCTGTCTTCCCCTCTACACCTACTTTCCTTTGGTGGAGGTCATAATTCTGTGAGAGAGTAACCATGCATCATCAGCGTATTCAAGATGTTTCAGTTGGGATATAAGAGTCCATCGAATTCCTCCATTTCCCGTCAATAAAGCTGCACGAAACACATCCCTAATCGTTAAAAGTAATAGTATTGGTGAAAGAATCCAGCCTTGTTTTACCTCACTTTGGATCCACAATTTTTCAAACAACTTTGCTCTGTGCAGTACGTGACATGAAACATTTTGATATATGTACATACATACATACGAAAGTAAAACATGAGATGGGAATAACTGGAGAATTCGAAGTTAAAGCATGTGTGCACAAAGGCAGTTGCCTTAAGCTAGGATTACACGATTAACGATTTGCGTTAATATTTACGCTTTTTTTTAAGTCCAATCGACATCAATCGTGTAAAGGCATCATTTTTTTACGTCAATCTACGCCAATTTGGTTGACCCCCAGATTGTCCCCAATTTCCGTCAACCAAAATTTACGCGATTAAGTCAATCGTGTAAATGAGTCAATTGAAACACTAGCGTCAACCCACAGCTCAATGCCGTCAACCACAGACGTCAATATTGGATCAATTTCGAAGCGAAATGGATATACGAGTATCTCATGTTTTTTCGTTTCAAAGAACATGTAAGTTCTGGTACTATGATAGAAATTGTACAAGGTGCGATTCGAAACAGTATTGAGAGCGATATGAACCTGTCACCAATAGCTAAAAATTTCAAAGTTACGGCCAAACGCTCTGATGCGAAGTTGATTTTCGCATATTTGTGTCTTGTTTTTGAATTAGCGGTGTCACCATATGCAACAATTCATTGAAATTAGTTTCATTCCTCCGCAGAAAGTTTTTACACAAATGTTTCTGACTCTCGGTATCACGGAAACATCCGTGCCCCGATAGAAATTGTGTTAGGTAGTAGTTAACTTCTCAATACAAATTGCCCTTCGGATACGGCACTAAACTGTAGGTCCCTTCCATTCGTGTGAAAAATATAACGCACACAATATGAGTGGTTGCAAGAAGCTAAGCCCTAGCACTTTAAGAGCTGTTGCGCCAAATATTTATTTATTTTTTATTTAATCAAAGAAATAAATTTATTCACTAGTTGAAAATATTTACATACATACAGCATACATTTTCAATGGCCCGCTAATCCTTCATGAGGGTCGCGGGGGTAGGATGCTCAGGTGTACTCTGTATCCTTCTCGATCCTCCGCCATTGACTCCAATTCATCAGGAGGAATCCCTAGACGGCTCTAGGAGATGTCAGACTTGGTTCAACCACCTATTTCTATGCCTACCGGAGAGTCGCCTACCTGATGGCACGGCAATCATGGCACATCTTGGAAGCTGGTCTGGGGGCATACGCACTAAGTGACCAAATCAGCCCCAAAGAGCAAATGACTAATCCTTAAGTCTCCCACTTTGAAACCACTGCTGCGCTGCAACATCCAGTCCGTATATACAATGAATAGGAGGGGTGACAAAACCCACCCTTGGTAGAGTCCAACACCTACAGTGAAAGGCATTGATTTCACACCGTTTATCCGAACACAGCTTCTACAGTTTATACCATATGTAAAGACTGAATCGCCCTTAACATGGAACAATCAATCTCATACACCTACAGAACACTCCAGAGTTTGCCTTGAGGAACCCTATAATATGCTTTTTCCAAATCCACAAAACAAGTGTAGACAGGCTTAGCATTCTCCTAGGCTTTCTCAAGAACCATTCTGAGAGTGAATAACTGGTCGGTTGTGCTTCTACCGGGACGAAAACCGCACTGCTCATACCCCAAACTGTCCTTAACCACAGCTCTGGAACGCATTTCTAGCACCTTGGCGAAGACTCTTCCAGGGAGACTTAAAAGATATATACTCCTGTTGTTGCCGCAGTCTTTTTTGTCCCCTTTTTTTAAAAAAGAGGAACAATCACCACCATTTGCCAATCACCAGGTGTTTCACCGCATTCCCAGGCCACTTTAATGACACGCGAGAGCCATTGCACTCCCTCTTTACCTAAAGCCACATTTCTTGGCGAATTTCATCCACACCACTAGATTTGCCAACTTTTAGCGCTTTGATCGCCAATGAAGTTACTTCCTCTACCATAGGACTACTTTCCGCCCTACTCTCAACCATAGGTCTGTCATCTTCGGTGCCCTGTTCGGGACTGTTCAACTTTTTTCCTCTGAGTCGGCGGACGGCCTGCCAGAACATCTTATTTGCAGATCTATGATCACGTTCCGATTTCTCGCCAAACTCCTTCCAGGACTGTTCTTTCGCTGTTTTCACAGCTAATTTGCAAGTTCTTCGCGCCTCAGTGTACCGATTTCGAGAATCGGAGTTCCCCAAGTGAATTCACACCTTAAAGGCTCTCTTCTTCTCTCTAATGGCTTCTTGAACTCCGGGCGTTTTAAACCAATCAGTTCTTTTCACACCAAGCCGCCACACCAAGCCGCTTCACTCCACAAACATCTCCCACAGAGACAATAACCGCTGTTGAAAACAGTTGATATTCTTCCTTTATTTTGATGGAACAGTTGGAATTCGTTCAAACCTTTGACAGGGGAGGCACTCTCTCGCTAAGATACAATTTGCACAGCACTAACTGGTGATCAGTTGACAGTTCGGCCCATCTCAATACGCGAACATCACAAACCATTCTCTTCAGACACGATGGTACCACAAAGAAATCGATGAACGACTTCTGCTGAAGACTCTGACGGTACCACCTGTATTTGTGAATGTTTTTGTGTGGAAAGATAGTGTTCATGATGGATAAGCCTTTCTAATAACCAAAATCCAACAACTTCTCTCCGTTCGCGTTTTGATTAGGATCGCCGTTCCTCACAATCACACTTCCCCATGTGATGACATCTACACCCACGTGAGCATTAAAGTCACCCATCAGGACAAAAGAATCTATATCTGCACACTTTTCAAGGACAGCATCAACTTCATCTAAGAAAGCTGCATACTCTGACTGAAGGTTCGGTGCATACACCTGCACTAATGCCAGAGTTGATCTTTCAAGCTTGAGCTTTAAGATCGCAACTCTCTCTCCTAATGGTACCCACTCCTGTGAACCGGTCTGTGAACCTGGGACTTGTGCGTATCCCCACTCCCGCCCGAGCAGACATTGAGGGTGCGACTCCTGACAGGAAGAGCTTCCACCAATCCGAAAGGTCCACAGTTTTAGAACATCTCTGCTTTGTTGAAGAGACCCCAACTACTCGTATATCTAGTCGGCTTTTAACAGCCTTCCCAACAAGCTCAAGGCCCTTCCATGTGAGCAATGAGACGTTCCATGTGCCTGTCCTAAGTCGATGCCGTTGTCGAAATTCAGAGAGTACATCTGTGCCCCTATCGGTGCACAGCGCGCTGACCCCTTGACCCCCGTAATGGTTTGCGAGACCATTGACCAGAAGCTCGTAGCCATTTCGCGTTTGAGCCGGTTGGCTGCCGAGCGGGACAGGCCGACCACCAGACGCTCGCATACTGACGCCCTTCAGGCCTGTCTCCAAAGGATGCCCTGGCTTACCAGGTTTGGCAATATCCGAGGCCAGTTTATGTCGTCTTGTCATCATGGGGTGTGCGCTTTGTTAGCCGTGACTGGATTGTATGGATGGGAAATACATTTTTAAGTTACCCCATCCGCACATCCAAGTCACGTTGCCAGCCCCCCACCACGACTAGGTCAGCTGCCAGGGGGGGCTGAAAATATTTTCTTCTGTCAATATTTATGTTGGGAAATTCATTTGGCACTAATGAGACCAAGCACCAACCAATAGTCAATTCGATTGACATAAAAAAAGAGTCAATCGTGTAAACGGTCCGATTGCACGATTGACGGTTTACACTTTTTTTTAAATTGTGTCAATCGATATTTTGGTTGACGTTGACAAAATTGACGCTTTTAAGTTAATCGTGTAAATCGGGGAAAAAATCTATTTACGCTTCTATCAAAACTACAATACATCAATCAGGTGTAAAACTATTGATGTTAGATTTACGCTTTTTCGTTAATTGTGTAATCCTAGCTTTAGTTCCCTGCTGTTCAATGTCGCGCATATTTTTTTTTTATTAAAGGGATACATCGATAAAATTCCAATGACTTCTCTTCATTTTATTGACTGTGTTCGCACCCCACTGTAGCGATATTGTAAATAGGGATGTGACAGTCCTTCAAAATGCATTTGATAATTGAAGCGTTCGGATGAAGAAGGGGTTAAGTGACATTTTTGCAAATTTGGGTTTTTTCACAAATGAAAAAGTTATATGAAAACTTAGATTTCTGTGCAATTTACGTCTCTCTAAGATCCCTATCCGACTTATCTGCCTTCAAATGTGGTATAAAGGTGGTAAATGCATACAAAAGTGAAACTTTGAACCCTTATATCTCAAAACTGTAGGAATGCCACTTAACCCCTTCTTCAACAGAACGCTTCTATTGCGTTAAGGCGCTGGAAGATAATGGTTTAAAAATTATCACAAAGACAGTTGGCATAAGGTTATTTTTGAAACAATATCTAGAGCACTCAAGAAATGCATTAATAGATTGTAATACAGAATCAGCTCTTAATAGTCTCGGAAAATAGGCTAGGGTGTGGACTGTCGTCAACCCAGATAAATCAGATTTCGTACTCTTCAGCAGAAAATACAAGATACCAAATTTCAAACTGCTTAAGCTAGCAGGGGTGGAGCTTTTCCTTTCGCATCGCGCTAGATATCTTGGTATAATGCTGGACAGGAAATTAAATTGGAAACTTGACATACAGGAAATAGTCCGCAAGGCTTATAATACTCTCCTTATCTGTAAAAGAACTACGAGGAAAAAATGACGCCTGAAGCCTGCAATGATGCACTGGATATACATCATAATAGTCAGACCATTTCTTTAGTATGGGGCTCTTGTGTGGTGGAAGGCAACGAATACGAAAAACATACGGGATATGGTGGCCATGGTGCCATCACGGCTGCTTTACCCACAACGCTTACGACTGAACTTGAGATCCAAGTTAGTTTTAGTTTTTGCCGTACTGCTTTTCAGCCCGGCGACGCTGCATCCCTCTCCACATCTGATGTCATTTGGTGGAGGCCCATAGTTTTATGAGAGAGTAAGCATACATCGTCAGCGTAGTCAAGATGTTTAAGTTGGAATGTAAGAATCCATCGAATTCGTCCGTTTCCCGTCGACAAAGCTGCACGAAGCACATCGCTAATCAACAATAACAATATTGTTGATGACAGGATACAGCCTTGTCTTACCCAACTTTGGATCTTAAATTCCTCAGACAACCTCCCTTTATGCAGAATGTGACATTTGGACCCTTCATATGTAGCTTTGATAATAGCAATTAATTTATCAGGAATACCTCTCTTGCGTAAAGCACGCCAAATAAACTCCGTGTTCACACTATCGAACGCCTTCTCGAAATCGATGAACAGCAGGTTGAGTGGCGATCGATATTCAAAGCACTGTTCGATGATAATCCGCAGGGTATTGATGTAGTCGACACAGAAGGATCCACAGCGGAAACCTGCTAGTTCGGCATTGACTGTGTCTTCGAGATTTTGTTTGATTCGCTCCAGGAGTCCAGGATGATTTTAGCTATTATCTTAGCTACAGCAGGCAGGCACGCGTCACACCTTACGAAGTAATGTATTGTTACAAAAATGCCGGGGCCGACGTTGACTCTGAGCTGAGGAGAGGAAAATTAAAACTCAAACACTAGTTTTTACTGGTTCCCGAGAGGGTTAAATCATTTTTTTTTTATTTTGGAAAAAAAATTAGTGTTAGAAACTTGCCCTCAAGACTCGTTGCTCCAAACTCCACGACCAACTCGCTTTTTGACCTCCCTGCAGCGGCTTTTTATAGGCCTATCCCTAGCTTCCAACGGCCTTCCAGTCTCCACCGTCATTATGCTGGAAAATTTCACATGTCCGCCATCTTGTCTAAGCTTCCCACGCCTATATTACTTACTTACTTACTTAGGTGGCGCTACAGTTCGGGGTGAACCTGGGCCTCAACCAACAAGCCTCTCCATTTAGCTCGGTCTTTAGCTAATTGCCTCCAGTTGCGCACTCCAAGTTGGTCGAGGTCCCCTTGAACTTGTGCGCGGCACCTACGGCGATGATTCCCTCTACTGCGTCGTCCCTCGGGGTTAGATTCGAAGACTCTGCGGGCCGGAGCGTTGGTGTCCATTCGCTCTACATGTCCTAGCCATCTCAGACGTCCAATACGCAGTTTTTTGACTAGGTCGATGTCGCTGTACAGCTCGTATAGTTCGTGATTAAATCTTCTCCTCCAAAATCCGTCAACGCAAACGGGACCGAAAATCTTACGAAGAATTTTTCTCTCGAAGCGACCAAGGATATCTTCATCCTCTTTTAATAAAGTCCATGTTTCAGCGGCGTAAAGCAGGACTGGGATGATCAGGGTCTTATATAGAGTCTCCTTAGTTGTTCGAGATAGGGCTTTACTGTTGAATTGCCTTATAAGCCCAAAAAAAAACAGCGATTGGTAAGAGTTATTCTTCGATTGATTTCTGCACTGATTTTGTTTGTAGAATTTATAGCAGAGCCAAGGTAGACAAAGTCCCTTACTACCTCGAAGTTATAGCTGCCCACGGTGACGTTTTGTCCAATTCGTCGGTGTTGGTTTTCCCTTCTAGTTGACAGCATATACTTGGTCTTGCCCTCGTTTATCGCTAAACCAATTTTGGCCGCTTCCGCCTCAATGCTTGCAAAAGCATCTCAGCCCGCTGAGATCTTCCGATAATGTCTATATCGTCGGCGTATGCAAGCAGTTGTACAGACTTGTAATAGATTGTGCCTCCGGTGTTGGCTTGTGAGTTCCGCACAATCCGTTCAAGTACAATATTGAAGAAGTCACATGACAGCGCGTCACCTTGTCTAAAGCCTTTTTTGACATCAAAGGTCTCGGTGAGGTCATTACCGACCTTGGTGGAGCAGCGAACGTTCTCCATCGTCAGCCTGCACAGACGGACAAGTTTGGCAGGGATGTCAAAACCTGACATGGCTCTATAAAGCTCTTCTCTATAGATGCTGTCATAGGCGGCCTTGAAATCGATAAAGAGGTGGTGAGTATCGATTTGGAATTCTTGGGTTTTCTCCAGGATCTGCCGAAGTGTGAAGATTTGATCGATGGTGGACTTTCCTGGCCTGAAACCGCACTGGTAGGGTCCGATCAGGCTGTTGATAAAAGGTTTCAGGCGTTCACACAATATCGCAGAAAAGATCTTGTATGCGATGTTGAGGAGACTGATGCCTCTATAATTGGCGCAGTTGAGGGGGTCTCCTTTCTTGTGGATCGGGCAAACGATGCTGAGATTCCATTCATCAGGCATACACTCATCTGACCAAATATTAGAAATGAGTTGGTGTATGCACTCTACCAACTCATCCCCAGCTGCCTTGAAAAGTTCGGCCGGTAAGCCGTCAGGTCCAGCAGCCTTGTTGGATTTTAGCTTGGATATTGCTATCCTCACTTCGTTTTGGTCAGGTGGACGGACATTTTGACTATCATCGTCTATGTTGAATGGTTCATTCTGCCTGACAGCGGGATGCTGGTCTTCGTCGCCGTTATACAGTCTGCAGAAGTAGTTTTTCCATATTCTCAGCACCGACTGTGATTCTACTACGAGGTTTCCATTTTCATCTCTACAGGTTTCTGTACGGGTATTACTTCTCTGACACGTTCTTTTTACCTTTTGGTAAAACTTCCGTACATTGTTCCTGGAGTATAGACTCTCGATATTCCCAAACGCGTGCTTCTCATGCTCTTTCTTCTTCTTTTGAAGCCGATGTTCTTCCCGTCTCTTTTGCTCGTAGAGCTCACGAGCAGCTCTCGTCTTCCTTTGCAGCGCCGCTTTGTATGCCTCTTGTTTTGCTGCATGCACTCGCCGGCATTCTTCGTCAAACCAGGGGTTTCGCGGTGGTGGGCGAGCGAGACCCAGCACATCAGTCGCGGCGTTTCTGATGGCATGTTGGCAGCGTTGCCACTGGTCTTCGGTACTTGATGCTGGCGGCATAGGGGTGATTGAGAGATTTCGGGATACGCGTTCAGCGAAGAGTCTGGCGGTCTCTTGCGATTGTAGCTTTTCGACGTTAAATTTTCTCACAGTAATTCTTCTTTGTTGCTCAGATTGGGATATCCGCATTCATACCTTGGCTTCAACAAGGTAATGATCCGAGTCTATGTTGGCCGCTCGGAAGGTCCGGACATCCAGAATACTGGAGGCATGCCTTGCGTCGATCGCAATATGATCAATTTGGTTGATCGTGACATGATCATTGGACCGCCATGTCTGCTTATAAATATCGAGATGAGGAAACCATGTGCTTGCTATGGTGACATTTCGCTCCACAGCGAAATCAATTAGCCTTAGTCCGTTATCAGACGTGGTGTCGTGTAGGCTATGCTTACCGACTGCCCTACCAAAGACGTCCTCCTTTCCTATTTTGGCGTTAAAATCGCCCAATACGATTTTAACGTCGTATTTAGGACATTGCTCGTATGTTTTGTCGAGGAGTTCGTAGAAACACTCTTTGGTGGCAGGGTCCTTTTCTTCCGTGGGGGCATGAACACATATTAGGCTTATGTTAGCGAATTTAGCCTTGATCCGGATAGTCATAATACGCTCGCTTACGTGTCGGAAGCTTAAGACTTCTTGCCTAAGTCTGCCGCGTATGACAAATCCGCATCCGAATAAGCGTTGCCTGTTGCCTCTGTAGCAATCACCGTAGTAGATGTCACAGTTTTTCATCCTCTTTTTGCCCGGCCCATCCCATCGCACTTCCTGGATGGCGGTAATATCTGATTTATAGCAGTCTAGGGCCACTGCTAGTTGTTCGTCTGCACGTGGTCTGTAAAGGGACAGAACATTCCACGTACAGATCCGAAGGTCGTTGTCCTTATTTCGTTTGCTGGGGTCGTCATTAGTTGAGTCATCCTTATCCGAGGCTTTTGGTTGTTTCGGAACCATGCGTTTTATACGTGGTAGGGAAGTTACCCCGACGGCACAATCCCCAACCTGGAGGGCCAGTTCCTTAATTATTCCCCTAGGACGAGGGGCCGGGTACACCGGTGCCAGTAGTCCACTACGGGAGTATGAGCGCTGCCGTTGGCCCATTAAGGGCTCCTCCGCCACCATCTCTATTCCAATGTCCTGACCAACATTGGAAATTCCTTACCGACCTGTGATCCGAATACGTCGAAGCAGCTCGCGCAAGGTATTCACTAAGTTCAACTTAACTGGAACTATAGACGCCACCGTTGACTCCGTCTAGGGAATTCGTCCGCTGCCGCCTGGAACAGGAAGAAGTGCTCTAGTGAGGAAAGCACGCTTCCCCCCCTCTCTCATCTGCTGCCACCAAGAATCCGCCAAACGGGGTTGGTTACCCATTTCTTGGATTAAGGTAGTAGGCACCCGGCTGTCACCGCGTGGAGGTTGAGAGTAGGAGTTGGTAGGCCTCAGCTGAGTGAAAACGCTTGTGTTTTCATATGATCGCATGCACTACCGTTTGACCAGCCTATACGCCTATATTACCTCCCCCGCAAATTTTCCGCCAAAATCATCACATTTTCCAAATTCCTCGTCAAATTCCCTTTTGTTTGGTATGTAATATGTCCCCACTCTTGTAAGGTGTAATCGGACTGCAGGATTTGTTTGCTTCGAGCCGGCCGACATCGCCATGGGAGTAGCTGTCAAACACAGCTGTTGGGGAAATTGGTGGTCCTCCATGCGGTTTCGGTGAAAATGTACTTTGGTGGTCCGGTTATTTAATTTTGTGGTGGCTCCGGGATACGCGACGACTTCGTTCGTAACAGTATCTTGTTAGAGGGGATTGGAAAAGGGAGACAGTCTCTGTCCACAACGAGATTGTAATATACATAGATTGTTCTAAGACCAGAGAGGGCACTGGGTCAGGTATGTACTCGAGAGATATTAACCTACTGGTGGCCCTGAGACTTCTGGACACGAGTAGTGTGTTTCAAACAGAAGTTCAAGCTGCATTTAAAGCTGCGGAATTACTTAAGATGTGATCAATAGCCGACAAGAATATCGCCATCTTCATTGTCAGTCAGGCTACGCTAAAGGCGCTAAATCTGAGATCGTAAGGAATTGCAGCACAATGATTAAGGCATTATGTACGCAGAACCGTGTCAGATTATGTTGGGTACCTGGACATTGCGATGTAGAAGGCAACGAAAAGACCGACGCCCTGGCCAAAAGAGGAGCAGAGCTCCCACATAGTGACATAATTGGTAGCATTAAGCCACTAAGGTGTGTGGATCTCGGAATTATTCGTGAAAGAATCATTAACATGGCTAATTGGGGGAAAAAAAGAATTATACAAGCATAACCTTTCCAAAGCCTTGGCGAATATTCATCCTAATGAGATATGGATAGATAGATTAGATGAAGTTGTTATGACTGCTGTACCCGAGCGGAAGTTTTACAAAAAATTTAACCGAAAAGAAAAATGGTTTGATTTAGAATGTCATAAACTGAGGCAAAGATTATTTTCTTTTCTCCGAGTGTTTAGAAAATTAGATGGACGCTTCTTCAAGGACAAATATGTGAAGTGCAATAAAGAGTTTAAATTAGTGTGCAGACGTAAAAGGAGTATCAAAATTCATTGGTAAATTTGGTGGCTTCTACGCGTTCACCGAGTGCATTTTGGAAAGTAATAAGAGTGATCAACGGAATAAAGTTTACAATAGGAAGCACATTATCACCTGCATTTCTCCTAAACCACTTCCCGGCTCTACTAAACCAAGCTTCTGCAAACGTGCCCTTGATACAATATGCTACACCGCAAATAATAAACTTTATGCTAGACGATCCGATATAAATTACAGAAGTTAGAGATGTGATAAATAATGCAAAGAAAAGTAAAGCCCCAGGATTGAACATTATTCTCTACCCCCTTCGGGTAGGGGTTAGAATATACCCGAGGTAGGCGTGCCTGTCGTAAGAGGCGACTAAAATCCACCCTTCGTTTACCGAGTATGGCGTATACAAAAAACATGCAATGAACAAAACAAAAGATTTTAATACCCCAGGTGGCAGTCCAGGTAAACTGGAAAATCCACCCTCTTCGGAGGTCGGCTCTACGGATTCTGGGGAGAGCCACTTATTGCACCTTATAAATCCCTTCTCAAAAAGTACAAGGGTATCTCGATCTCCACCAACAAGATCGAACGTCTCCGGAAAAAGAAGTCCGCCGGAAGCGCGAACGCGTGAAAAACGGGACTCAGCGAAATCTAAAAGCATTGAGGAGGAAAACGACGTACTGCGTACCAAGCTTAGCGAAATGGAGCTACTCTATCGTGAGCTTAAGAAAGAGGTAGATTTACTCAGGCAAGAAAATAATGCATTAAAAAACACATACCTACAAAAAGAAAATACAGTTAGCCCACATCGCTCAACTAGTCACGAATACCAGACGGATGAAGAAGAGCTAACACGCGAAACGAATTGGGTCGAAAAGAAACGACCCAGCAAAAAACGGAAAGCTGGTTCCTCACCGGAAGTCGAGCCACAAAAAGATGAAAAGCGCAAGGAGATGCAAGAAAAGCAACGACAACCAAAATTACGTCCTCCGCCACCGATAAACGTCGTCGGAATTACGGACTACAACAAGTTGCATTGCCTCCTTAAAGGAACTCTGGCATCGAAGTTTAAGGTGACATCTCTGCGAAACAATACGTGGAAAATCAATGTCGATGATGCCGACGGTTACCGATCAGTATCTAAAAAATTGAATGCCGAAAAGATTCAGTGGTATACTTATGAAAATAAGTTAGAAAGACCACTGCGTGTTGTAGCTAGGGGACTCCACCCCTCGTGCACAAAAGAAGATGTAATGCACGACCTGCAAGGCAAAGGCTTTAAAATTCTTGATGCCGCCAATATTATCAAGAAGGAGAAGCAACGGTCGGAGGGAGATCATGAAAAATTGGTAAAGCGCGGACTTCCACTATTCATGTTTAGTTTTGATAAAGACGAAAATAAAGATATTATATATGGTATCAAGACTATTCTAAACATCGTGGTCAAAATCGAACCCATGCGTAAGACCACCAAATCGATCCCGCAGTGTAAGCGCGTCAAGGCTTCAATCATACGCAGACTTATTGCCAGAAAGAGCCGCGATGCGTCAAATGCGCGGGTAAGCATCTCTCGGAAAAGTGTCACCTAAACAAGCAAACCCCAGCCACTTGTATAAATTGCAAAGGAAAACATCCTGCGAACTATCGAGGTTGCGAAGTGGCGAAAGAGCTTCAAAAACGCCGCGATACGCTAAAAAATTCGATGCGTCCGAATATGAAACCAATCAAGAACAGACCCAAAATAGCTACGAAAAAAGCTGCGAAAGGTAGAAAGTCCGCCAATATTAACTTAAGATCGGTGAATGATAAAAAATCCGAAAGTAATAGAGATAAGGTGACAGAAGCAAAATCTCCGAATATTGGCGTGCAGTCTTATGCTCAAGCGGCGAAGACAGTTAAGGGTACGTACACGACCTACAACTCACGGGAGATCAAAGCAAGAAACCGTCCAAACTTTAATGTAAAGACTCCTTCTCAAGTTGCGACATTGAAAAATGGTGATAGAGGTAGTTCAGAAGATCATGTATCCAATGTTTTTTCCCTAATACTTGCGAAACTTGAAGAGCAATGCAAAACAAATAAACTTATTTTCGAGAGACTAGTTGCACTAGAAAACAACATTCATAACAGGCGCACTTCAACCAGAATATGAAAGAAACGCTTAAAATTCTTACTTGGAACGCTAACGGGCTCATACAAAGACTCGACGAGTTAGAAATATTTATACGAGAAAAAGATATTGATATATGCTTAGTCTGTGAAACTCATCTGACAAAGCAATCGAATATTAAGATAAGGGGATATAGCGTGTATCACGCCTTTCACCCATCGGAAAGAGCCAGAGGCGGATCATCTTTGCTTATAAAAGAATCTATCGAACACTCAGCAGAAATAAAGATTGAATTAGAAGCAATGCAAGTAAGTACGGTACGCGTTAGAAATAGACATTTTGCTTTCAACATTTCGTCTATATATTGTCCACTGCGATGTAAACTTGAAGAAAGTGATTTCACAAACATATTCAACTTCCTTAAACCAAATTTTATTATTGGTGGCGATTTCAACGCAAAACACCCCTTCTGGGGTTCAAGGTACGCCTCTCAGAAAGGTAGAAAGCTTTATAATGCGGGTATGCAATATAGTTGTGATTTTCATTCGACGGGTAAACCAACATATTGGCCGACTGATAGAAATAAGATACCAGATCTGATCGATTTCTTTATTGTTAAAGGAATATCTGGCAACTGTATAAAAGTTGAAGAAAGCTTTGATCTCTCCTCTGATCATTCTCCAATCATTATGACGATAAGCGATGCTCTGATTAAAAAAGTAGGTCCGGCCAGATTAACCAGCGCGAAAACGAATTGGGATGGCTTCAAAAAAGATATTGAATCAAATACTGAGCTGAGGGTATCACTTAAAACGCCCTATGAACTTGAAGTTGAAGTTGATCGCTTCGTCAAAATCCTACAGAATGCCGCGTGGAAGAATACTCCGAAACCTAAGAAAACGCCTGCCAGCTACATTCCAAATTATCCGCAGGAAATAAAAGAGATGATTAAGGAGAAGAGGAAAGCGCGCAAAAAATGGCAACAAACTCGGGCTCCGCAACACAAAGCACATCTTAACCGTTTGTGTAACTTATTAAAAAGATCTATTAAAGACCTTAAGAATAATGAAATGCAAACTCACCTAGAAAGGTTAACGGCGGAAAAAGATTCTAATTATTCGCTTTGGAAAGCTATAAAAGGTATTAAAAAACCTCAAATTCAAGCCGCCCCAATTAGGAAAAATCAAGACGAATGGGCCAGGCATGATAAAGAGAAAGCGCAAGTTTTTGCCGCCCACCTGGAAGAAACTTTCAAACCGCTTGATGGACAGGCTCTTATTCAAAATATAAATACGTCGTATATTGACAATCGTATAATAAGAAATGCAACACTAACCGAACTTAAGGAAGAAATAAAGAAACTTAAACCTAAGAAGGCTCCTGGATATGACCTAATCACGGGAGAGGTTCTTAAAGCACTTCCGAGAAAGGGTCTAATGAAGCTTCTGTTCATTATAAACGCCGCGCTTAGACTAGAATATGTTCCCAGTCAATGGAAAGTGGCCGAAGTCATAATGGTCCTTAAGCCCGGAAAACCGCCGAATGAAAAAACGTCTTTAGACCGATTTCGCTTCTTTCAATCATATCCAAAGTGTTCGAGAGAATTTTGATTAGGCGAATACAGCCGGTTATAGAAGAGAGGCATCTCATTCTGGATCATCAATTCGGATTCAGAAGTAAGCATTCTACAGTTGAACAAGTGCATAGAATAACTCATGTAATCGAAAAATCTCTTGAAGAAAAAAGGATTTGTTCAAGCGTATTCCTTGACGTCTCTCAAGCCTTTGACAAGGTCTGGCATGAAGGCTTAAAGTTTAAATTACGACAAGTTCTGCCAGAGCACCTATATAATATTTTGAAGAACTACCTTACGAATAGGCTATTCCGCGTCAAATGTGGAAACGAATATTCTGATTTTAAGGAAATAATGGCTGGGGTGCCGCAAGGAAGCGTTCTTGGTCCAGTCTTATATCTATTATACACTCGTGATATACCGCAAGTAGAAGGCACTGAGCTAGCTACATTTGCCGACGACACTGCTATCTTGACAGTAGGTACAACGGTCGAAGATACTACAGAAAAACTGCAAGAAGCTTTGGATAGAGTAAATGAATGGACAAAGATTTGGCGAATCGCACTCAACGAGACCAAATCTGTTCATGTAAATTTTACTTATAAGAAAATAAATAATTTGCCGATCTTTTCAAACTCGGTTCAAATCCCGTTTGCAAACGAGGCTAAGTATCTTGGAATGACACTTGATACAAAGCTGAAATGGAAAACGCACGTAAAGAAAAAACGCAAAGAATTAGATAATAAATATAGAGAAATGTATTGGTTACTTGGAAAATATTCCAAGCTTAATATACATAACAAACTGCTTTTATATAAGCAGGTGCTAAAGCCTGTGTGGACATATGGTATACAACTCTGGGGTTGTACCAAAATAAGTAACATCCAAATTTTACAAACTTTTGAGAACAAAGTGCTAAGGGGTATTGTTAATGCGCCATGGTATATCCGAAATAGCGATATCCACAGAGATCTTGGCATTAAAACAATCAAAGACGAAATCAAAAACTACGCGAGAAAGCATAAAAGTCGACTAGAAAGTCACGTTAATATTACAATCCTCCAAGTTTTGGATGAAAGAAATTTAGTACGCCGTCTACAAAGAATCAAACCTTTGGACTTAGCGCGTTAAGTAGCCGCGTCTAAACTGCGGAGCTAGCAGGAACTTCTAATGGGAAGCTACCTGCAAAACGTCATTATTTCGTGAAACGAAAACTACTTGATAAGTCGAATACTTAGTTGTAGTAAAAATAAAAACAAGTCTGTTTTGAAGGGAGGTTTTTTAGTGGGTAAGAATCCCACACTACTATGAGCACGCGCTGTCGATCCTCATAGTGTCTTGTTGAAGATTTTCACCTACCCTCGGGAAAAAAAAAAAAAAAATATTCTCTACGAGTTATGCGACTTCCGAGTTCATAAACCACACCTAACCGTAGAATTTAATCACATTTTTGAAACCGGTAATGTACCTCAAAATTTCGGCTGCATAAAAAAGATGACCCAAATGATGCGTCAAATTATCGTGGAATCTCTTTTCTAAACACATCAATGAAGATTTGTTGGTCCGTTCTCCTTAATCGAATTTCAACTTGGTTGATTGAATGTGGCCTTCTGAGTGAATTTCAGGCAATTTTTTGGGGTGCCAAAATCGCATCATCACTTCCTCGCGGTGCCCGCTAGATAGCTATCTGTTAGTGAACTAACGATGAGCGTATGCTGAGTTGGGCCATATATGTTTAGCTGAACACTCAGACCTGCGTAGGCACATCTGGGCGAACTTCAGCACGCATATGTTTAACCGGACGAGGCATCTCTTGTTGACCTGATTCGCTGAAATATGCGTCTCAGAAGTCTAGCAAGAGCTCCTCAGAAGGAGGACGTGCGGCGGATGAATTCTCTCGATAGAATCAGCGGTGTCATCTACAGGCCAGTGGATACCTTACTTGAGCTACTTCGACATATTTGGAGCTGAGGTCTGTAAGGATTTTCAATACTGCGTCAGGGTACTGAAAAAGAGATGGTGGTGGATGAACCGTTAATGAGCCAACGACAGCGCTCATATCACCGAAGTGGGTTACTGACATCGGTGAATCCGGCATCTCGTCCTAGGGGTTGCAAAAGAAGGATCTGGTCCTCTAGGTTGGGGGTTGTGCCGTCGGGTTAACTTTCCTACCACGTATGAAACCTTCGGTTACGAAGCAACCAACAGCCTCGGATACGGATGATTTTACTGTTGACGACCCAAGCAAATTTAAAAAGGACAACGATCTTCATGTCTGCACGTAAAATGTTAGGTCCCTCTTCAAACCACGTGCAGCCGAACAACTTACGGAGGCCCTACAGTGTCTCAAAGCAGACGTTACCGCTATTCAAGAAGTGCGAAGGGATGGGTCGGCAAAAGGAGTATGAAAAACTGCGACATCTACTAAAATGATTGCTACAGACAACGAGGACAGCGTCTATTCGGGTACGGATTTGTCACTAAAGGCAGACTTAGGCAAGAAGTCTTGAGTTTCCGGCATATGAACGAGCGCCTCATGACTATCCGTATTAAGGGTAAATTTACCAACATTAGCTTAACATGCGTTCACGCCCCTCACTAGAAGATTGATGACGCGATCACGGATGACTTCTACCAGCTCTTGGACAAGACGTATGAGCAATGCCCTTGCCACGACGTTAAAATTATCCTAGGCGATTTCAACATAAAACTAGGAAGAGAGGACGTCTTTAGTAGCGTGGTCGGAAAGCACAGCCTGCACGACATCACATCCGACAACGGACTCAGGCTAATCGACTTTGAGGCAGGGCGAAACTTTGTCGTAGCTAGTACGCGGTTCCCACGTCTCGACATTCACAAAGCAACATGGCTCTCCTTTGATCGAAAAAAGTGTCAACCAAATCGATCACATTGCGATCAACATAAGGCACTCTTCCAGTATTCTGGGTGTCCGGACCTTCCGAGGAGCCAACGTGGACTCGGATCACTACCTACTTGTAGCCAAGGTACGGATGCGGATATCCACAACGGAGCGAAATCAACGAAATCAAGTCCTATGCCGCCAGCAGTAAATGCGGAAGACCAGTGGCAGCGTTGCCAACAAGCCATCAGAGATGCCGCCTCTGATGTACTGTGTTTCTCTCGGCCACCACAACGAAACCCCTGGTTTGATGAGGAATGCCGGCAAGCAAATGCAGCTAGACAAGAGGCGTATAAAGCGGCGCTGCATAGAAGGACTAGAGCTGCTTACGAGCTCTACGTGCGCAGGAGAAAAGAAGAACATCGTCTTCTCAGAAAGAAGAAAAAGGAGCATGAGAAGCGCTCGATCGAGGAGATTGAGAGACTTTATTGCAGGAATAATGTTCGAAAATTTTACCAAAAGGTAAAGAGAACATGCCAGGGTTTCAAAGCCAGAACAGAAGCCTGCAGGGCCGAAAATGGCAACATAGTAGTAGAATCGCAGTCGGTGCTGAGGATATGGAAGGAACACTTCTGCAGACTGTTAAACGGCGATGATGACCAATATTCCGCTGCCAGGCAGAATGAGCCAATCAACAGTGACGATGACGGTCAAGATTCCCGTCAACCCGATCAGAATGAAGTGAGAATAGCGATATCTAAACTCAAATCCAACAAAGCTGCTGGAGCCGACAGCCTCGGCGCTGAACTTTTCAGGGCAGGTGGAGATGAGCTGGTAAGGAACATGCACCAGCTCATCTGTAAAATCTGGTCGGATGAAAGTATACCCGATGAATGGGAACTTAGGATCGTTTATCCGATCCTGAAGAAAGGAGACTCTCTGAACTGCGCCAATTACAGAGGTATAAGTCTCATCAACATCGCATACAAGATCCTGTCTGCCGTATTATGTGAACGCCTAAAATCGATCGTCAACCACCTGATAGGTCCTTATCAGTGCGGTTTTAGGCCGGGAAAGTCCACCTTTGACCAAATATTCACACTACGGCAGATCTTGGAAAAAAACCCATGAATATAAAATCGATACGCACCACCTCTTCATCGATTTCAAAGTTGCCTATGATAGCGTGTATAGAGACGAGTTATACAGAGCCATGTCTAGTCTTGGCATCCCTGCCAAGCTTGTCCGTTTGTGCAGAATGACGATGGAGAACTCTCGCTGCTCCATCAAAGTCGGTAAGAACATTACCGAACCGTTCGATGTCAGGAAAGGTCTTAGACAAGGTGACGTGCTATGCGATCTTTTTAAGATAGTACTTGCGAGAATTGTACGAAACTCACAAGCCAACACCGGAGGTACAATCAAGTCTTTACAATACTCGCTTACGCCGACGACATTGACATAATCGGAAAAACTCAGGGAGCCGTCAATGGGGCTTTTGCTAGTATTGATTTCGAGGCAGCAAAGATGGGTTTAGCGGACAATGAAAGCAAAACAAAATATATGCTGTCTACAAAAAAGAACACCCATCATCATCGTCTTGGATAGAACACCACAATAGACGGATATCATTTTGAGGTAGTAAAGGATTTTGTCTACCTAGGCTCTATGTTGAGCTCCGCAAATGACATCAGTAGGGAGATCACACGAAGAATTACTGTTGCCAATCGTTGTTTTTATGGGCTAAAACGGCAATTGAGTAGCAAAGCCCTATCTCGAACTACTAAGGTAACTCTTTATACGACACTAATCATCCCAGTCCTGCTGTATGGCGCAGAGGCATGGGCTTTGACAAAACCGGATTAGGATGCCCTTGGTTATTTCGAGAGAAAAGTTCTTCGACCGATCTTTGGTCCCGTCTGCATAGACGGTGAGTGAAGGAGAAGGTACAATGCTAACCTATACGGTTTGTACAAGGACTTCGACTTAGCCAGAAGAGTTCACATTCAGCGACTAAGATGGCTGCGTCATTTAGAGCGGATGGAGCCCAACCTTCCCGCTAAGGAAGTCTTCGAATCCACCCTGGATGGAGGGCGGGGTATAGGACGACCTCGCGGTAGGTGGCGCAAACAAGTGGATGGGTATCTCAGCCAACTTGGCGTGCGCAACTGGAGGCAGCCGCCTCCTAACCGTGCTGGCTGGAGGCAGGTCCAGGTCCACCCCGGACTGTAGCGCCACCTAAATAAGTAAGTGTATCGCCAAGTCGTATCTGGAAAAGGCTCCAAACTGTATGTTTTCTTTGTGGACCTGAAAGCTGATTAGCTTCAATTAACCGTAACGCTCATTTTTACAAGCCAGGCACAATATATTGGGACTTTCGTCAAAAATGCTTGAGGTTTTTGCTAAGTCTTTACAGTGAAACTAAGTCTACCGTCTGGAATGGAACCCTTTTATCAGATTGGTTTGAAACGCGAAAACAAGGACGTTTGCTGAGTGCTTTAATCTTCATTTTATTCATGGAAGACCTGGTATCGTGGCTTACGGGAGGCATTTTATTTTGTTTGAGGGTACTTTAATTAGTCCCCCTCGCAGCTGACCTCCGCGTGGTGGGGTCCGGGCAATATGTCTGTAATGTGCGGATGAGGTAACTTAAATAGTTATTTCCATACATACAATTCATGACAAAAGGAAGACAACTGGCCTCGGATATTACCAAATCTGGTAAGCCAGGGCGGAATGGTGTCAGTTTGCGAGCGTCTGGTGGTCGGCCTGTCCCGCTCAGCAGCCGACCGGATCAAACCTGAAATGGCTACGAGTCCGAAGACTCCGAAGAAGTCCGGTAGCATATTGTTAGTTTAAGTAAAAGTCCTTTATGCCAAACACTATCGAAAGCCTTTGCAACATCTAGATAGACTGACTCACAATATTTTTCTTCGTCCAATTCATTTAATATTTTATTATTTAACTAGTATCGTGTGTGGTCGAAATTCGACCAAATGGATATAAACAGTGAAATGACTTAACGGTAACATATACACACGATTTTCTATTTTTTTTTTTCTGCACATCTAGGTTAAAGGGGTTAGCTGCAACGAATGAGTGCAGCCTGAACTCAGATCATAAACGGATCCATTGTGCTCTAAATTCTGCACATTTATGGCACAGTACCTTTCGGAAAATATAAGTTTCATCCCCCTACTTCTATAAGAAACTAGCTGGCCCGTGCTCGCCTTGCTTCGCCTACCTGGAACATTTAAATTGCACTCAAATATAATACACGATTGCACGAATACGACCTGCACTTCCGCATCTGCGCTGACTACTCGTAGGTAGTGTGTACCATAGGTTTTTTCATAATGCTTTTTGAAAGGCGTATCGACTTGATCATCGTTGTGTGGATGTTTTAACTTTGGGCAATGTGACCTGCCTTGCTTTGTTGTTATGATTTTTCTTTCACTAAATACATATAATTATGAACCATTGCAATTAACTCTTCAATCTAACATATGATAATAAATGTTTCATTTATAATTTGACCTCCGTAAAAATAATGCAATCCAGTGTTCGGCCTGGTAATAAGAAAAAATAAATTGACTCCTTAAATGATAGTTTTCGTGGTAACTGGTATTTTTGTAATTAGGCTGTGGTTGGTATTGTTTTCCTTTTTCTGCTGATGTATTTTTAACCCTAACCAGCCCAGGTCAATTATATTCCTAATGTACCCAAGTGGTGACTCAAAGTCACCATATTAGGAAATTAGTTTGCAACAATAAAATATAATTATTTAAACTGATTTATTTATTTATATTAATAAAGAGATTACTTTTTTGGACATTTGTATTTTGAGTGACCTGAAGGTTAATTTAAAAGTGACACGCAACTGTGGCACATTATTGATTTCTCGGAGTGCTCCTTGCAGATATTCTCCTCGCATTTGCGGCAAATTTGCACTGAAGCCCGGCCTTTTCCATAAGGACATATAAAGCATCTTTTTCTCTTCCGAGAAGTATGTTCAGAATCCTAAATCGCGGAGAGAACTATTTCAACAATGGCACTTCTTAGTGCCGGAGATAATGATCCGGTGACTACATATAAGTCACCACTTGGGTAGATTAAAAAAAAATTAAAGAATGGCGGTATATTTTTGATATGGCAATGCCTTGCAAAGTATTTTATACATTTTTACATAGTATTTCCTTACGGAGACAAAGTAAGGCAATATGGGTTCAGTGACTTGTTAAACTTAAGTAAGAACTTCTATTAAAACTGAAAGCGTGACTGAGAGTCACTGGGTGGGCAGATTAGGGCAGAGTATGGTATATCCATTCAATTAGTAGGGACACTCTCCACGTTTTCTTTATCAGTGCTTATCAGTAAGTCACACAGACACGAGAAATAGACAGTTGTAAGAAGTGTTGTAGAGAGAGAGAGATAGATAGAGGAGGAGTGTCTTTTCGGAAAATGGCACAGGGTGCCCCATTAAAAAAAGGCAAATACTTTTTTTTATTATATATTATAATTACATATGTGTAAGATAAGATATTTTTGTCTGTTGTTGGCTTTTTCATTGTTTTATTGAATTTTTTGATTATATGATATACTCGCACACGCACACAAAATTTTGTAAGAAATTCCTTGTTCTGATTTATGCAGCAAAAGTAATTAAATTCTTGATTTAGAATATTTATACATCTTCAATTCAAAATTATTTAAGTAGTACATATTGGGAAAATTTGAAATGAACTTTTGCTCGAGAGTAAAAAAAAGTCTTGAGGCGGATGTGTTAAATGCGCACCCAAATATACTTCAAAATCTGTATACAAGGAGGAAACACTAGCTTGTTGACTTAATTCCAACTCGCACTTATTGAAAACAAAAATTCATTGTTATTTCTGATAATATTGGTAATTATTTTGAGAAATTTTTTCTTCGATCTTCGTTTATACCTTCTTTTGTATTCGAAACATTCTCTACAATGTCTAAACTAGGCGTAGCCGAATATTTTAAGCATCGTTTCGACTTGGCATACATGTCTTCCGTAAAATGCCTTTCGCAAACTTTCAAATCATTGGAAAATTTTTATTGTTTTAAGTGAGATTTGTTGACGGAACTTAACCATTTTGCTCTCCTGAGAAAAAACCGATTTCATTTTAATAAATTTAATTTCATGTTGCTTACCCTTCACTATTTTTCGGCACAGAAAAATATTTTACACCTGCATTTTCTTTTTCCTCCTCACCGCAGGCCAAACACTTAAAAGTATGTTTTCCCAAACATACCTTTTCCCCTTTTTATTACAATAAACTTGCTCTCTTATAGGCGTATTAATAATAAAAATAAAATAATTAAATTTGGTTGGCACCGAGAATCGTCACGCGTCACCCTGTATTATGTCAACTTGACTTCTTCGCACGACTGATAAGAAGTCAAGTCACACCGCCTTTAAATATGCATCAGCAAAAAAAGGAAAGCAGTACCCACCCTAGACTAATTACATAACCAGTATGACCAGTTACCACGAAAACTATGAATTAAGGGGTCAAATTATTTTTTCTTTTTACTAAGCCAAACACTGGATTGCATTATTTTTACGGAGGTCAAATTATAAAAGAAACATTTATTATCATATTTTACATTGAAGGGTTAATTGTAAGGGTTCATAATTATCTGTAATTAGTGAAAAAAAATAATAATAAAACCATTTTCAACAAAGCAAGTCAGGTCACATTGCCCAAAGTTAAAACATCCTCGCAACGATGATCAAGTCATCCCGCCTTTAAAAAACCTTTATGAAAAAACCCACACGCATTAGGCTTACACACCACAGCGCAGGTATTGGTACGGACAAAATGTGTTGTGTACCCTTTTTTTCACAGTTGGTCGTTGTATAAGGGTTAAAATGTATCATGTTGACCTGCTCCCACTTATTGTAAATTTTCTTATCAATTTTGCTTTGCAATAGTAGGCAATGCATATTGTGTAGAGAGTGTCCCTCCCTACTCATTGAATGGATATACTTTCGATTAGGGTGTGTACATACATAAATGTACATAATTTAGAACCAATAAAAAAAAATACACACTGACAAAACTTTTAGGCTTGAGCAGACACAAATTCATTCGACTCAAGCTCAAGCACGTATGTACAGAAAAAAGAGAAATAATTCGCTCTTGCTCTCTTTTTTTTTTTTTTTTAAACAGGTGTGTGGCCACGCCCAAATGGCGTGTAGGCACTGCGACCAAGGAGATCTATTGTGCCATAGGCCACTTTTAGGGCAGCAGTACTTCTACTCTCCTTATGAAAGCTATAATTACGGCTGCGGAGGTGTTCCTAAGATCTTTTGGAGATATGATCTCTTTGAGGAAAAAGCTTCTCCTAGTTCTACACAGAGCTACACACTCACATAGTATGTGTTCTGCGGTTTCGTCCTCTTCTAGGCAGAGGCGGCAGGTGATATTCTCCGAAATTCTCATTTTGTTGAGGTGGTAGAGAAGTTGGCAGTGACCGGTAAGGAAGCTCACAAGCCTTCTTATGTCATTTCTGCCGTATTTTAGGATATCAATTGCCTGTCTTTGGAAGGGTTGGACAGCTCTTTTAGCCTGCCTGAGACCTTGGGAGCTATTCCAGTGGGAGATGCACATGTTGCGTTCCCAGGTGTTTAGGGAAAGTTTGAAGGCGGAATCGGGTATTCCGCAGAAGGGTTCAGGTCCAGTGAACAATTCAGAGGAGCCCTTCCTAGCTAGTAGGTCTGCAGTTTCATTGCCGTCAACGCCTACATGACCCGGTACCCACCACAATTTTACTTTATTGTGTCGGCACAGATTTTGTAAGCTGTCGAAGCAGCTTAGAACTGATTTTGAGCTGATCACATGGGAGATCAGTGCTTTGAGCGCCGCTTGGCTATCGGTGAGTATATGGATAGAGGCACCTTTGATGCCTGAGTGCAGGTTAATGTTAGCACAAGTTTCAATGGCGTAAAGCTCGGCCTGGAAAACACTAGGACTCTTTCCGAGTGATTTCGAAATTTTATGGTTGGGTCCATACACACCGGCGCCAACTCCTGAATCCATTTTTGATCCATCGGTGTACCACACTATACCTTTTGGATCAAGCGACGGTCCGCCATTATTCCATATATCACGGCTTGGGATCACAATCTCAAACCTTCTACCAAAGTAGAGTGATTTAGGCGTAAAGTCGGAGACCGTGCTGAGCATGTCTAGCTCGGGGAAGTCGGACAATAGCTCCATGAGATCCACGTGATCCCGTGTACTATTAGCATCTGATTTTCTGAGACTAACTGCACTGCGGATTGCCACTTTTTTTATGAATATATGTAACGGAGTAAGTCCGATTATGGCTTCAATGGCTGTTGTGGGGCAAGTGTGCATAGTACCTGTGATGCCGAGGCAAGCTAGTCTTTGGAGTTTTGTGAGTTTATTTATGGTTGTGACCTCTTTGGTTTTCGTCCACCAGACTACGGACGCGTATGTCAGAATGGGTCTTACAACCGTGGTATATAACCAGAAAATGACCTTTGGAGACCCCAGGTCTTGCCGTACATACGGCGACAGGCCCACAAGGCAGTAGTCGCCTTGGCAATTTTATTCTTAATATGGGAATTCCAGTTAAGCTTCTTATCCAGGACGATTCCTAGATATTTGACCTCATCGGAGAAATTGATTGTTGTGCCGTTTAGAGTCACTGAGCCAATATTCAGCGTTCTTCTTCTTGTAAACGGTACAACGACTGCCTTGCTGGGGTTAATCGATAGGCCCTCCCCAGCACACCAGTCCGAGACTACAAGGAGTGCATTATGCATGAGTTGACACACATTGTCTTCATGTTTGCCTTTAATGATGATCACTAGATCATCTGCATAGCCTATGGTTGTGAAACCTGAACTATTAAGTGTGTTCAATAAGTCATCCACCACGAGTGACCATAAGAGAGGCGAGAGGACGCCGCCTTGAGGGCAGCCTTTGGCCGCGGAGACCGTCACAGAGACCTCTCCAGACGAAGATGTTATTATGCGGCTATCGAGCATGTTCCTAACCCATCTGGTAGTAGGTTCGTCTATTCCCCTGCGTCTCATAGCACTAGTGATGGATTCATAACCAGTGCTATCAAAAGCACCTTCTATGTCAAGGAATGCACAAAGGGCAATTTCTTTGGAGCGGTAGGCAGCTTTAATCTCTGTGACGAGATAGTGAAGGGCGCCTTCCGTAGATCGACCTTTCCTGTATGCAAATTGACTAGAGTGCAGAGGTATAGTCTTTTCAAGAATGCCTCTAATGTGTAAGTCTAGCAGTCTTTCCATGGTTTTCAAGAAAAACGATGTCAAGCTGATTGGACGGTAGGATTTGGGTAGCTCGCTGGGTTTGTTACCTAGCTTAGGGATAAACACCACATTTACCTCCCGCCAAGTTAGTGGAATGTATCCCAGGTTGAAGCTTGTTCTAAAAAGAGCTACCAAGGCAGGCAAGATGTAATCCAGACCTTTCTGTATGAGAGCTGGAAACATACCATCACTGCCAGGTGATTTAATTTTTTCTTGACTGAACAGATTTCCAGACAACTGTTAACTCTTCTGGAGGTGCCACATGTGGAGCCTTCAGGAGCAACAGGTACGTGGTCGCTTAGAATTGTTGAGCCAGGGAAGTGAACCTCGAGCAGAGTTTCCAGGGTTTCCCTTCGACTGGCGGTGTAGGTGCCATCAGGTTTGATGAGCAATCCCACCCCATTGGAATGATCCTTTGAGAGAGCCTTTTGGAGACGGGCTGCTACTGGAAGGGACTCGATATTTTCGCAGTTCTTTCTCCATGCTGTTCTCTTGGATTTCCTCAACTCTATGTTGAATTTAGTCAAAGCGGACCTATATTCGTCCCAATTTTTATTGCGTTTTGCGGTGTTGAAAAGTTTTCTCACCCTTTTGCGGAGTATCTCTAGCTGGTCATTCCACCACGGTACGCTCCGTTTACCTGTATTGTCATTTTTCGGGACACAGCTACTCCTGAAGGAAGAGATTAGGAAGTCATTTAGTTGGCAGGCTGCCACATCAACATCACATTTAGATCTTAAAGATGTTAGCAGCATGTCATCCTTGACGGCGAGATTTTCGCGAAAAAGTGCCCAATTAGTTGGTTTCGGTACGTAATGCGTTTGATTATTTTGTTTAACCCCACCCGAGATGTTAAATCTGATATGCTGATGATCAGATAGTGAGGGTTCATTTGACACATGCCAATTTACAACAGAATTGGAAATAAAAGGGCTCGAGATAGTGAGATCAAGTACCTCTTCTCGAATAGAATTTATAAAAGTTGGCTTGTTACCTTCATTACATACAGCTAAGTTTCTACTAGTGATATAATCAAGAAGTAACTCACCCCTTTTGCTAATGTCGCTGCTACCCCATGCCACATGATGGGAGTTGGCATCGCATCCAATGATCAGGTGCCAGTTGCGACGGTGACATAGGTTCACCAAATCCTGAACAGCCAAGGGCGGAACAGGCTCCGAATCTCCAGGGAAGTAGGCGGAGGCGCACACGATCTCACGAACTCCTCCTAAAATCGGAATTTCGACCATGCAGGCCACCAAATCTCTGCTGATGAACTCTGGGATGGGAAGAAAATTAATTTTAGAACTGATTAAGCAAGCAGCCCTAGGCATTAACTCCCCATGGGCATATAACAACTTACATGTCCTACTATGAAGGCCCTTAATTTTGCCTCCAACCACCCAAGGCTCCTGAATGAAACCAAAGGTGATTTTATCCCGGATGAACCGTTGGCTAAAGATGTCCGAGGCACCTTTAGCATGATGCAGGTTGCCCTGCAGCACTTTGATGTCATCATTCATCATTAGTGCATTATTGTTTTTCGTGGGATGGTTCCTTATTACTGGCAGACGCATTAGTGCCTGTTTTCTTAATTTCACCATCCCAACGAGAGTGGCCAGCAAGCCTATCCCTCACAGCAGAGGCTGTCTTTTCTAAAAGAGTGGGCACAGGTGCCGCACCCGCCATCTGAGCAGCAGACGGTGTCACCGTCGAGACGCTAGCATCGCAAGTCACCGAACCCTGCAATGTGGCCGCACTAGACTCAAGTGTACTACGTGCAACCTCATTGGAGATTTTCGAGGTGGAAGGTGTAGACACAGGTGTACTACGCTCCACAGTGTCCAGCGATGCTGCGCCCCTAGGACGGGTGGCATCATCCGTAACTGCTCCTACGGCAGTTTGTGCGGGTTTCTGCTCACCTGGTACCTTGTCTGAGCTCTTCAGGATCAGCCTAACTCTGCCAAAACAATATGCCACATTGCCTTTTAGCAGCTTCAGGCGATCCATCGAGCAGTCCGTGACACCAAGTACCAGATGAACAAGATCACGCTCTACGGTCCTTTGAACCACCCTCCAGTTCCTAGCGAACAGATCAGTATTCTGAGCATCCAAAAGCGTCAGAATCTTACTAGTGGCAAAGCCGGTACTTTGTGGAAAGAACCCACGGATGATATGTGGTTTAGGAAATGAATCCTCATCCACAAGCATCATGTTCAAACCACATTTCCCTCTGATTTTATCAAAGTTGACCCTCATCCACTCTGCAGTGGAGGGGTCTGAGCAAATAATGAGGAGCCAGCCTGATTTGTGAAACAAACCATGAAATTGTGGCTTAGCGACCTCGTCTACCAGCTCAATAATGGTGTCCATGATGCTATTTTGGACGCCGGCCATTTGCTCGGCACTAAAGGGACTGCGCGCCAGATCAGCGGGAACCACACCCAATTTGACAGTACCTACTTTGTCCCTGTACGAGGTCTTGTCGAGTGTGGCAGTCTCGGTCCTGGCTTTTTTCTTCTGCGGAGCAGAAGGGGTAGACTCCTCGGATCGCATTCGCTTCACCTCGGTAGCCTTTTCAGGCTGAGAGGATTTGGCTATCTCCAGAGCACGTTCTCTGGAAGCGCCGTCTTTTAAGGCGCGATTGAAACGCCTCCTTTCAGCCGAAGTTAATCGAACGAATCCGCTGGTGATTAGGGACAATTTCTCAACACCAGCTTCAACGGCAGTGCATCCGGAACGAACCGAGTGTTCGTCCGAGAGCATGCTGGAGGACTCTCCGCAGAGAGTGTCAGAGTCCGAGTCAGGAAGGGAGGACAGGTCCGCCTCATCCCGTCTCTTATCAGCGACAATGATGAGGGGGTCGGCTCTAGTAGCAGCGACCTCCTCAGGATTTAGGGAAAGCACGGTTGCTGACCCAGAAGTTGATGCAGTAGAGGGTGCATCACCCTGTGAATTTTTTATAAGATCTGAAATTTTGGACCCACGAGTAATCGGGAAAGGAAACATCGCCCACAGCAGAGCCCGGTATACCATGGGAGGGCATAAAATAAAACAGGAGGTCGCCTGGGTATCCTGAGTTCGCATACTAACGACTAAGCACCCTCTTAGCCACGCATCCCTCGGCGTATGCTGTTCCACCTTGGATTAGGGATTTTTTCTAGAGGTTGTCTCCTCACGTTGCACACTTTGGCCGAATACCACAGTTATGAATTCGAGCCGAATGGTCCAAAGAGGCCCAAGAGAACACATAGTCCGGTTGAGCGTCCTGGGACCAGTAGGCAGATTATCATGATGTAGCATTCGTTGCCCGGCGGCCGCCCCGAGGAGGCAGTGAGTCTTCTTGTAACGGTTACTCAGTAGGGATCGTCCAAAAAAACTTTACCATAAGAGTCCACACCTGGCCGCCTCTTGCTCTCTTAAAAAATTACGAAAGTTCGTCGCTTGTTCTCCTGTTTGACCAACTCTCGTTTGATGTTTCTGACCATTATCTACTTTTCTGTACATATGATGTGAATCTGTCTAAAACCGTCGTCCCAGATACCTTCACATTTAAAGATTTTAACTCTATTGACCTACATGCGCTACAAATTGCTACTTCTTCTGCCCCTTGGGAGCAATGTCGTTTATGTGCTGATCCGAATGAAAAAGTCAAATTATTTCAGTCAATTTTAACACTATTATTTGATGAATGTGTACCAACAAAAACGGTTAAAGTGCAAAACAGAGCATGTCTTTGGTTCACATCTGAGGTGGTTAGCTCTATAAAAAAGCGGAATAAACTGTATAGCAGATGGAAGCGTAGGCCATGCAACGCTAACTGGTCTGAGTACAAGGCGGCACGTAACTACTCAACCTCCATTGTTCGTGCTTCAAAGAAAAATTATTATGCTTCCAAACTAAATACCTCCCTCCCCGCTAAGAAACTCTGGAGTAACTTGCATAAAATTGGCATTTCTAGTGGTAACTACGACTTTAAATGTGTTCTGGATCCCGATGAACTAAATCTCTACTTCCTTAATGATGATTGCACCTCCTATACTCGGAATTTAGACTATAATCGGACTGAAGACCTGCACTCGGTACCGCAACTGGAGGATTTTATTGTCGCAACAGAAGGCGAAGTCATTCAATGCATAGCAGCTATTAAGTCTAATTCTATAGGTGAAGATGGTATACCAATACGTTTTGTCAAGCTTATCTTACCCCAAATTATTTCTCATCTTACTCATGTAATCAACTGGTGCATAACGACCTCAACTTTTTCTCAGTTCTGGAAAATTGCAAGAGTTTTGCCTATTGCAAAGAAAACTAATCCATCTTCTCCATCTGACTTTCGACCGATTAGCATTCTACCTCAAAACCCCTGGAGAAAATAATAGCAAAACAAATAACGAAGCACCTATCACTAAATAATCTGTTGACTGCTCAGCAGTCCTGTTTCAGAGCTAACCGCAGCTGTTCAACAGCTATGGTCAATTTGCTTGAGGAAATCAGACAAGACTTTGACAGGGGTTATGTTTCGTTACTTTGTCTGCTAGACTTCTCTAAGGCTTTTGATAAAGTGAATCATGCAATTTTGTGTTGGTAGCTTAGAAACAATTTCGGATTCGGTGAAAGGGTTGTGAAATTGATGAGTAGTTTTCTTTCTGGCAGATATCAAAGGGTTATTTCCGGAGAACGTTGTTCAACCCTAAAAGAAATGAAGCAAGGTGTTCCACAGGGCTCAATTTTGGGACCTTTACTCTTCTGTATGTTCGTAAATGACCTTCCATCCACGTGTAAACATGCCTCTGTTCACCTATATGCGGACGATGTTCAACTATTCTTATCGAAACCCTACAATAAACTGGATGAACTTGGTCTTCTCATCAACGAGGATCTGTATCAAATACAAACGTGGTCAGTAACTAACGGATTGCTACTCAATCCGACAAAATCTCAGGTAATTGCAATATCCAATAAGAACTTTAACTCGAATCTTTTACCCGACGTATACCTCAATAATAATAAAATTTTAGCTGTTGAATCTGTAACTAGCCTTGGCTATACAATAAATCGTCACTTGTCTGGGTGCAATCATACCAATATGGTCATCGGTCGTATCTATGGGTGCCTACGCGACTCATTATCCCAGCGTAAATTGCAAGTAGCCTTTAATGATGCAGTGGGTTACATTTACGGCCTTAGTAGATATGACCATATCTCTTTGTATGCAAGGGACTTGCTTGGTTGTACTCTGCAAGAATATATTAATGTCAGGAATTGTATGTTTTTACACAAATGTATTTATAATCAATGTTCGTCTTATTTGTATAACAGGCTTAGGTTTGCTCGTTCCTCAAGCACTATTAATCTTATTCCATTCCGCTGCAATTACCTAAGTTCATCGCGTTTATTTTACATCCACACTGTTACGCTATGGAACTCTTTACCGTCACGTATAAAATCTATCTTGTGTCCTCGCAATTTTAAAAGTTCACTCCTGCTACATTTTTCTACTCTAACACCTCAACGATAAACCCTTCCCCCCACACTCCTCCACGCCGCTACCTTTTTAACCTTTAGATTAAGAAACTTGTATATTAGTTTTAAGTAATTAATATATCATTTAAACTTGAAGTACTAAGTATACATCATGAAATAAATAAATGAAATGAAATGAAATAGGCCTCGAAAGAAATCGAAAAGAAGAAAACACCACTGAGATTGATTTGAAAACCTTGGTAAATTAAGAAATTTAAAAAAAAGGAATTTTGCAAAGATGTTATTAATATTGCTCAGCTTTTAGAGAACGTAGAAATATAATTTATATAACAAAATATAATTTATTTAAAAAAGATGTGGATGTTAGAAAATATGACGATGAATAAAACACGTCTGGATTGTTCAAGTAACAAAAGTAAAGAGAAAGATAGTTTTATTGAGAAATCAAACAAAAAGAAAGTTGAAGGGAGTGAAACAAAAAATATGACATTTGCATAGCAAAGCATACTCAGGTAATTTTACAATAGGCGTTACTAAATTAAATTAAGGTTTTTATAACGTTTTATTATTGCTCTAATTTTAACACACCCCTTTAATAATAGAACGATAAACGCAATTCAAATTTCATAATTTACTCCAAATCTTTTAAAACAAAAATAATCTTTGTCCTTAGGAACAGCTTTAGTCAAACCATCAGCAACCATTTTATCCGTTTGAAGGTATTTGAGCGAAACAATCCCTTTTTCTATTGCCTCCCTTATGAAGTGATATTTATAATGTATATGCTTGGTCCTTGAGTACTTTCCTCTATATTCAGCTATATGTTGAGCACTCTGATTATCGCAGAAAATGGTTGTTGCATCAAAACATGCAAAATTTAGCTCTTGTAATAAGTTTCGAAGTGAGTATGCTTTCTTTGCTCCTTCAGTTAATGCGATGTACTCCGCTTCGGCACTTGAAGTAGCTACAGTGCGTTGTTTTCTCGATTCCCAAGTTACAGCTGCACCTGCAAATAAAAAAACAGTAACCAGTTTGAGACTTGCAATCGTTTCGGTCTTCAGCCCAACTAGGGTCCTATAGTCCACATAACCAACAAGGGGTAATCCGGGTTTAGAATATACTAATTTTGAGTCTTTTGTAGCATTAAGATATCGTAATAAGTTAAGTGCCGTTGTCCAATTCTGTTTTTTCGGATTTTGACTAAACTGAGATAGTGTACTTATGCTAAAAGCATTATACCTGAATTGCGATTGATCGGGAAACTACTTCTTCTTCTTCTTCCTTTTATCAGCGAGGCCATGATCCGAAAACAAGGGATCACAACCCTCCCACTTCACCGCATTTCTACTGATCCGCATGTGGGGTTCGCCTATTTGACCTCAGAAAATATCGGCAGGCCTGCCGATTTTGGATCACTCGGTTACTGAGGCCAATGAACTGCCGATGTCGTCGCATTTGTCTGATCCAGGCGTTTATAGGCCTGCCTTTCCTACATCGCGATGTCTTTGGAACGTGCATTGATATTGCCTTTTTAACAGGGTTCAAATGACCTCTTCTTTGAACGTGGCAATACCAACTGAGCCGGTCACGCTCCATTTTTTGTACGATGGTTTCCTTGATGTGAAAGCTTCCACGGATCTTCGAACTTCTTATTCGATCGGGAAACTACTGACAGCTCAAAACGTGGCTTGGGCCAGTAGCGCAACAATCAAGTTCGTTATGAAGTGCTTACTTTTCCTCCTAGTGGTGGTCCCCGGGCAACTATACGTATAAACCCTTATACGTATAGGCCAAAATTGTAAGTGCGGGTTGTCTAGTGCCTTGATTCTAGGCTAGGTAACGTGGGCCAGCAACCTGCGTTACCGAATATTGCCCGCTACAGAAACCGACACTATGCCTCGCAGGGCTGTAAAAGAATGCAATCATTGCGGAATGCATTCACTGAAGTCATGCTAAGAATCCACGTGAAGTCAAATGAATTAAATGACGAAATGATTGCATTCTTTGACAGCTCTGATGCCTCGGATAAAGAATGATCACATGTTGACGACTTTTGGCTATTGTACCCGGACAAAGATAGGTTTCTGGAATGTAAAGACGCTCCTCGACTCGGGAAGCGAAGGTCCTTACAATGCCAGATTCCTCCAATTGGAAAAGGAATTCATGCGATATAAACTGGACATTTTGGGGGTAACTGAAGTAAGATGATAAGTCCCCAACGCGTAACACTGTACTACTCTATTCTGGAAGACCATCCGGAAGTCTGCGAGAATATGGAGTTGGACTACTGCTAACAACAACAGCACGCAAGGGGCTAATTTCCTGGCAGCCTCATGGTGATAGGATTTTGACGGCCAGATTCCGGACTAGAGTACGATGCGTCACAATCACACAGTGTTACGCCCCAACGAACAGTTCGTCTGAGGACGAAAAGGAGAGCTTCTACAATCTCTTAAGCGCCGTCTTTAACACAACACCAAATGGAGACATTGTCATAGTGATGGGGGATTTGAATGCCAAGGTAGGCAACGACAACGCAGGGCTCAAACATGTAATCGGGAAGCATGGACTAGGCAGCCGCAATGACAACGGCGAAAGGTTTGTGGATTTCTGCAATGCCAACCGCCTTGTGATAGATGGCACCATGTTTGAGCACAAAGTCAGCTGGGTTTCCAATGACAGGCAAGCAACCTCCAACCAAATTGTCCATTTTGCTATCAGCCGCCGCATTAGAAGTAGTCTCCTGGACGTCCGAAACAGGCGAGGGACAGATGTGGGGATAGTACGTGATCACCATCTTATGATAGCTACTCTCCAACTACGCACTTCTGCATTTCGAAGATCCCACGACAACACAAGAATGCCCAGGTTCAACATCGATAGACTTAGTGATCCCTCAGTGCGCCAACAATTAAGGGAGCACTTTTCGCAAGGTGTGGAAGCAATCAGCAGCTCAATGCCCGCAACCATCCAAGAACGTTGGTGTGCTGTGAAAAATGTTTTAACATGTGGTGCTGAAAGAATTGTCGGTCGATCGCAGGGAAGACATAGGGCGTGGCTTTCAGAGGATACCTGGAGACGGATTGACGAACGAAAACAGCTGAAAGCTCGCGTTGCAGCTACCCCAGCAGCAGGGAGAAGAGAGCTAGAGTCCCTATATCGCATGAAGATGAGAGAAGTTCAGCGTAGCGTGCGACGTGACAAGCGCAACTACATCAACGCGCTGGCTACAGAAGCAGAAGAAGCTGCACGGAGGTGCGACAGCAGGACCGTCTACAGAATCACGAAGGAGCTGACAGGTGGTCGCAGCTCCAGCCAACACCCAGTGAAAAGCCTAGACGGCTCCTTGCTCATTTTGGATGAGGACCAGCTCAAGAGATGGAAAGAGCATTTTGCTACGGTTTTGAACCGTGTATTCGCTAGCGATATGCTCCCAAATCAGACTGAGATGCCCGAGGTGAGAAGTTCCCGAATACGCACCACGGCTCCCAGTAAAGATGAGATCATTACCGCGATCAAGGCACAAAAAACCAACAAGGCGGTAGGACTTGACGGTATTCCTGCAGAGCTCTTACGAGTAGTGCCCACAGCATCGACTGAGCTTCTGCTTCCACTTATAGAGAGAGCTTCGGAAGCTGAGAGCTTTCCTAACGAGTCGAAAAAGGGAATGATCGTCAAGCTTCCTAAGAAAGGAAATTGAATGGAGTGCGGAAACTGGAGGGGTATCTGCGTGTTGCCTGCTGTAGCTAAGATAATAGCTAAAATCATCCTGGAGCGAATCAAACAACATCTCGAAGACAAACTCGATGCCGAACAAGCAGGTTTCCGCTCTGGATCCTCCTGTGCCGACCACATCAACACCCTGCGGATTATCATCGAACAGTGTGTTGAATATCGATCGCCACTGCACCTGCTGTTCATCGATTTTGAGATAGTGTCAACAGGGAGTTTATTTGGCGTGCCTTACGCAGGAGAGGTATTCCCGATAAACTAATTGCTATTATCCAAGCTACATATGAAGGCTCCAAATCTCACGTTCTGCACAGGGGAAGGTTGTCTGAGGAATTTGAGATGCAAAGTGGGGTAAGGCAAGGCTGTATCCTTTCAAAAATATTATTCCTATTGGTGATTAGCGATGTGCTTCATGCAGCTTTGTCGACGGGAAACGGAGGAATTCGATGGACTGATACATCTCAACTGAAACATCTTGACTACGCTGACGATGTATGCTTACTCTCCCACCGAATTATGGACCTCCACCAAATGACAGCAGATGTGGAGAGGGAGGCAGGCGTCGTCAGGCTGAAAATTAATAGGGCAAAAACTAAAATTATCAGCCTTTGAACTAACTCATCGGCTCAAATATGCATTGCTGGACAACCGGTAGAGAGAGTAGAGGATTTCCAGTATCTTGGGAGTATTGTCTCGACCGATGGTGGAACCGAACAGGATCGCCAAAGCAAAGTCCGCGTTCGGGATGTTGTCCAAAATATGGCGAAGCAATGCAATCAGTTTGAGCACAAAAATAAGACTGTTCCGCTCCAACGTTGAATCCGTGCTGTTATATGGATGCAGCACGTGGAGAGTGACCACTACTATCATCTGAAAGCTGCAACCGTTTGTTAATAGGTGTCTGCGCAATATCTTAAGGATTTTCAGGCCCAATCGTATCTCTAATGAACACCTTTACGAGAGAACGGGTCAGGAACCAATAGGCACAACCATCCAACGGCGGAAGTGGCAGTGGATTGGTCACACGTTCCGAAAGGGTGACAGTTCCATAGCGAACCATGCTATGCAATGGAACCCTCTAACTCAGGATGACAGAAGACCTGGCGGTCCGAGGAGAACATGGCGCAGAACAGTCGAGAAGGAGGCACGGCAGTTAGGGAAAAGTTGGGGAGAACTCAGACACATTGCCAGAAACCGTACACGATGGCGCGTAGGCGTAGTAAAGGCCCTAGGACCCACAAGGGGATACAGGACATAGGTATGTCTAGTCTCAGCATCCCTGTCAAGCTTGTCCGTTTGTGCAAAATGACGATCGAGAACTCTCGCTGCTCCATCAAAGTCGGAAAAAACACAGCCGAATCGTTCGATGCGAGGAAATGTCTTAGACAAGGTGACGCGCTATCGTCCGATCTATTTAATATTATACTTGAAAGAATTGTACGGAACTCACAAGCCAATACTGGATGCACAATCGCGTTCGCCGATTACACTGACATAATCGAAAGCGGGCCGTCAGTGGGGCATTTGCAAGTATTGGCTTAGCGGTCAATAAAAACAAAACAAAATATATGCTGTCTACAAAAAAGGACACCTAACATCGGCATCTTGGACAGAACGCGACAATAGATAGAAACTACATTTTCAGGTAGTAAAGGACTTTGTATATCTAGGTTCTATGGTGAGCTCCGCAAATGGCACTAGTGGTCTCCCCACAACGATGAATTATTCTTGCCAATCGGTGTTTTATGGGCTTAGATGGAAATTAAGTAACAAAGCTCTCTCTCACGCTACTAAGGTATCTCTTTATAAGACACTAATCATCCCACTCTTGCTGCATGGCACAGAGACATGGACTTTGATAAAATCGGATGAGGATGCCCTTGGTTACTTTGAGAGAAAAGTTCTTCGAGTGATCTTTGGTCTCGTCTGCATAGACGGTGAATGGAGCACAAGGTACAATGCCAAACTATACGGTCTATATAAGGACATCGGCTTAGCTAGAAAAGTTCACATACACCGGCTAAGATGCCTATGTCGTGTAGATCGGATGGGGCCCAGAGTTTCAGCCCAGAAAGCCTTCGAATCCGCCCCGGATGGAAGGCGGAAGAGGACGACCTCGCGGTAGGTGGTGCAAACACATGAAGGGGGATCTCAACCAACTTGGCGTGTGCAACTGCAGGGTGCTGGCTGGAGAAGTTTTTTAGTTGAGGCTCAGGTCCACCACGGACTGTAGCGCCACCTAAGTAAGTAGTAATAGGAATCACTGGAGGTACTCGTGTATAACTTACAATTAAAAGTAGATCAAAATCGGATGCAAAAGAAATTTTGATAACAATAATCAATTGGTAGTGGAAGGGTTAATATTGTCTCACTCAAGTACAAGTTGTGAGCAGGAATAAGTACTACAAACTGCAGTCTTTACATCCCCGCCTCTAAATAAACTTGTGGTGTTCACACAGCGATCTATATGGAAAACGTTGTAAGAAGGCCATTTAAAAATTCGGCAGTAAGCAGACTATCCAAAAGCCAAGATTTTATAAAAATCATGTAGTTTTCTATTTTGGTTCGCATAATTCCTGCACTTTGATAATATAACGAATAATGATGGTTTAAAGAGGGAAAGATTAATCGTTTTTTGGGTGCGACATAGATGCTGCAGTCATGTATAGGTGTCCTATTCGGTGGAGCATTTCTAACCCTGACAACATATTCACATAAGTTATCCAGGTTTTTAAAAATTCTGCTCTGTTCAAGGTCGTTACTAAATTCCTCAAACGCAAACTAGTGTGTCCTTAGATGTGAAGTGTTTTTTTTGTAGATTTTATTCCAGCTTCCCATTACCTGCCTTGATGAGTTGAGCCTGAGAGATTAAATCTTTATTCAATGCCTTTACTTAAATCCTTATAGCACTCGAGGGGCACAGGGCGTCGCCAATGCCTGCGCGCCGTATTGTTTGGAGTTCTGCAACGCGTTTAAACTGCCTCCAACTCATTCCCAAAGAGCTTGATTCCTCCTCGACTGTCTTGCGCCACATTTGCCTAGCGCGTCGCTCTGTTCTGTCTGCCTGTGTAAGCGGATTCCATTGCATGGTGTATATTGCAATGAAGTTGTCGTCGCGTCATAAAGTGTGACCAATCCACTGCCACTTTATTCTTCGCACAGTGATGTCTACAGGTTCTTGGCACGTTCTCAGATAAAGTTGTTCGTTGGAGATACGATTGGGCCAAAAGACCCTTAAGATGATTCTTAAACACCTGTTTATGAACGTTTGCAGATTGCCTGTGATAGTGGTATCCATTACACAGCAGCTTAGTTCTTAAGCTGAGAACATTGCTTCTTCAGAATTTCGATAGCATTTCGAACGCAGCTTTTGCCTTTTCGATTCTGCTGCATACATCCAGCTCGGTGCCACCACGGTCAGCCAAGACCACACTTCCTTAGTATAGAAGTTGTCTATTTTCTCGACTGTCCGGGAATGTTGAGTTGAGCGCGGATGTTAAAAGTACTCAGGCCTTTTGTGTTGGCTGAATCTGTCTTAAGCTCCACTTTGTTTGCCCCAATTTCTATATTTTGGGCCATCAGATGAAGGTCAGCGTAGTCAAGGTGTTTAATATAAGGTGCCATAGTCAATCGAGTAAACATCAATAGTAATCATATGTCTTAGATGTTTTGGCACCTCTGGCCTTTGGGTGTAGGATAGAGAAGGGACCTCCATAATCAAAACAGCAAATCTTAATGGCTCTGTTCTGTCGAATTTAATCCTCTGATAGACCTCACATCAATAGACTTCTTTTTTTTTTTTTTTTTTTGTAAAACCCATGCCCGCGTGACAACGACACTGCGACCTGAAAGATATATTGGCGCAACAGCTCTTTAAAGTGCCAGGGCCTAGCTTCTCGCAATCACTCATGTTGTGTGCGTTATATTTTTCACACGAATGGAAGGGACCTACAGTTTAATGCCGAATCCGACCGGCGATTTGAGAAGCTTTTTCGTGACAACAATACTCTCGGTGGGACCGTGAAAAAACTTTTTGGTATTTTCTGGGATTCGAACTTGGAACCTCATGCGTAGTGATCCGAACAGACGTACTACCTCCCTTATGAAAGTGAGTATGTCTTCAGTAGTGGAGCATTTCAGTTCCACTGAAGTAAGTATCTCTTTGTGCAGAATACGTTTCCCTTCCAGTGTAGTGCCGGGCATTCACAAAGATGGTTTTCGGATGTTTCATCCTCTTCTAAACAATCAATTGACTCTCTGTGGGGGCTTAGCGTAGAAAGACTCAATACTGCAGAGTGCTTTTTCGAGCGTATTTTTTCCACTGGTGCAGTTGTACCGCGGAGTTGATATTAAATATCGAGCGCGATTTTAATATTTGTTTGAAAGATCGAACATTTTATTTTGTTTAAATTTAAAATTTTACTTAATCGCGTTTTAACTCAGTTGAAAACCGCAACTGCCGGCTGAGATGCATGCATTCGAGAACTCTTCGAATCGGAGTATATGTCGGTCTCAAAATTGATCCGGTGAAATCTAGATTTACTACTACTAGAACTCGTTCGTACCATATTCTTCGGAAGAAAATAAATTGCGAAGCCTAAGAAGTCAACAGGTATCAAAGAAACAAAAACTCCCAATTCGCAAACAGCCAAGCGAAGAAATTAAACATATTTTCCTTCTTAAAATGCTTTCTTCCTTTTATTGAAATAAATCTATTTTAAAAATAAGTATTCTACATTATAAATTACACATTCAAAATTATACAAAATATCACCATTAGCAATTTGCCTTCTCAGATCCCTTTACAATTTTGGAATTGTCTTTCACACATTCCACAAAAACTTCCTGTTCCATTTTTATCTTCTTCCAGATATAGAATTTGGCAATGTTGCGTTCTAATTTCTTCTTGTAGATGACGCCACGTGTTAGAAATGAAAGATCTTCTATACTGTAGTCCCTTGCTTTTGATGCACTGTTTGACACTAAGCCTTCAGTTAAATCCAATTTCGCCTTTGAGAGTCGCAGATGGCGGCGCTTTTGACGTGATAGCTCCTTCCGATAGATGAACAGATTGAACGCCACAGATGTGGTTGAGGATTGCTGATTATTCTTGCTTGTCTGTTTCTTATCTTCTTCCGCCATTATTTGGAGTGAATTTATGCCTAGAAATTGTGGAACTGTTAAGAGCTGCTGTCGGCTGCGAGGATATTCTCGAACTGTTGATGAAGCTAGAATTTGTCTCCCTATTTATAGTAGTTCGAGGGTCGATTTTTACCTGTAGATCCTAAACCTTTTTTTCTATTTGAAAATATTTCCTTCTAGGTAAAATATTTTTTTTTTACATTGTCATAGAATTACACTAAGAATGACAATATAACAATAAAATATGCATAAACGCCAATAATTATGAAAATGTTTGCGGTAGTGTCTATCCATCTCTACCTATCTCTATTTATGTCAGGTTAGTAAAAAGGGATTACGTTCGGCACACATAATAATTAAGTTCGCAGTTAAAGATCTTCTTCTTTTTCTGCGGTCGGGCCTCTTAGATCGTAGCCTCCAGGACTTTAAATTTTGCTTTGTCAGGTAATCTACTGCGCTCTTCCTCACGTTTGATTGTGGTTAGCCAAAATGCTTCCTTTCGTTTTTCTTCCTTCTTCGATTTTATTTTTATTCATTTTTATTAACCGAATAATTACAATGCTAATATTACTTTAAAGAGCACAAGCTGCAGAGTGTAACAGCTCTCTTCGATTTTAAGGGCATTTTGTACGACGTATGAGCCTTCTCTTCTTGATACATGGTCGTACCAACGTACCCTGTGTTCTTTTAGATTTTGTTTAATAGGCGCTACTTTGGGCGAACCCCTTATGTGGGTACTTCTGCTTTGTTCAAAAGGCTAACGCCACTGGACCTCGTCAGCATTCGCATCTTTGCTGTGTGAAGTTTATGCTCATGGCTACATACCGCAGCGTAGCATTTAGCGCCATACATTAATACTGCCCGCACTATCGACTTATAGATTTTTCCCTCTTGACATTGAACACACAGAGCTGTTGACAGAGGCTACCGTTCTCTTAGCTTGGGTTTAAGCGTTCTTATATATTTAAAAGACTGCATGTCTGTGAGTCTTTTGCCGGTTTTTGAAATAGGAGTTTTTGCGACAATTGCAATTTGGGCTTCAGGACACCAACACTAGGTTTCTCTTTTGTTACTACCTCCACCTCTACCGTAGATATGAGCAAATATTCGACTGCTTTTCTTCACAAAATTTTTGAAAGTATTTTGAGTTTGGAAGTCATTTCATCATTTTCTTCCTTAGTTGCTGTAGTCATCGTACCTAACGATCAAGTGCCGTGTATTACTAATAATTGGCTAATTGTAAAAAATTATTCATTTATCGATTTTTTAGCTTCTGAACAAATTACGACTATGGTCTTTGGCTTCAAATGATGATAAATACTCTAAGCAATACGATTGACGTTCTTGAAATGACTGACAGTACATTAAAGTTAGGGGCGTGTAATTGATTACAAATGGCATTTTCATTGGCTGTACAATAGTTAAAGGATCACAATCCATTCTGACGACGAATGAAGCCTGGAACACAGCGAACGAGATCATCACCAGCATGATGCAACAACTACGTCTGGAGGAACGAGCAGCAGCGAAAAATGAGAATCCTGTAAACACTGGAAGGTAGACAAAGTTACACAAAAACGCCTACATATGGAAAGTAATGCAAGTGACATGTTAAAGACACACAATGAGAAGTGAACTCACGCAGTAACAGAAATTTGAATGTGCAAATTGAGCTGCTGCAAAGCAACAGAAGCATAACATAAGAAGCAGCAATGGCTCATGCGTAAACTTTCCATCTTATTTGGCCGAAGAAGGGGAAAAATCCACGAAATTTGGGGATATTGAAAAAAAAGGATAATAAAAGGATATTAAATATAAAAAAATTTCTGCCGCAAGTTCATATTCTATTCGTCAGAAATAGGTACTTATACAACAAAAATTGTTACAACTTCGTTGTCTTCAACTTCAATAGCACTCGCATTGGCATCAGTTTTGGTGAAATATTTCTCCTTTTTCAGTAATTTGGAGGAGTAAATCTGGCTTCGTTTTCAAAAAGTGGTAGAACTCTACGCATGAATATACCAAATTGCATTTCACCGTAAGAATTGCTTTCAATGTGTCGATTCTCACGAACTTTTGCGTTGAAGATGCTTTTTCCTTTCGGTTTCGACATTCTTTCGATCGAATCCATTGCCTCTTTCATACGAAAATTTGACAGACATTTCACAGCTGTGAATGGCTACGCACGCACGTATGTCGGTAAAAAGCAGAAACACCACCGCACATGGCTTTCTACAGACACCTGGAGACGGATCGATGAGCGTACAGTAATCAAGGCTCGGATTGCAGCGGCCTCAGCAGTAGAGAGAACCGAGCTTGAAGCCCAATACCGTGCGAAGAAGAAAGAAGTGCAGCGTAGTGTGAGACGTGACAAACGTCAATATGTCAACTCACTGCCCTCAAGGGCTGAAGAAGCAGCGAGTAGGTGCGACAGTAGGACTGTTTACAACATCACTAAGGAGCTCATTGGTGGTCGAAACTCCAAACAACATCCAGTGAAGAGTCTAGAAGGTAACCTTCTGATTTCGGATGAGGATCAGCTCACTAGATGGAGAGAACATTTTGCTACAGTGCTAAATCACTTAGACGACGGCGGTATGATCTTGAACTCGAATGAGCAGTTCGAAGCAACAAATTCCCGAATTCGCACCGTACCTCCCAGTAAAACTGAAATAATAACAGCAATCAAGTCCCTCAAGAAAAACAAAGCGGTGGGTATTGATGGCATCCCTGCCGAGCTATTTCAAGCGGCGCCAAATACATCGGCAGATTTGCTGCATCCGCTAATACGGAGAGCTTGGGATAGTGAACAATTTCCACAGGAGTGGAAAAGGGGGATGATCATTAACCTTCCAAAGAAGAGTAACTTGATGGAGTGCGGTAACTGGAGAGGTATATGTGTTCTTCCAGCTGTAGCCAAAATAATAGCTAGAATAGTTCTAGAACGAATTAAAGAACATTTAGATTCAACTCTCGATGTCGAACAGGCAGGCTTTCGCGCTGGATCCTCCTGCATCGACCACATAAACACCTTACGGATCATAATCGAACAATGCGTTGAGTATAGGTCTCCGCTTCATTTACTGTTTATCGACTTCGAGAAGCCTTTCGACAGCTTGAATCAAGATGCTATCTGGTTGGCCTTGCGCAGGAGAGGTATTCCAGAAAAGCTTATAGCTACTATTAAGGCTACATATGAGGGCGGCAAGTGTCACGTCGTGCACAATGGTAAGGTGTCGGAAGATTTTGAAGTCCAAAGTGGAGTACGTCAAGGGTGCATACTGTCCCCACTATTGTTCTTGGTGGTTATCAGCGATGTACTCCGTGCAGCATTGACGGAAGCTAATTATGGAATTCGTTGGACTATGACATCTTACCTTAAACACCTAGATTACGCTGACGATGTTTGTCTACTTTCACATCGGATAATGGATCTTCATTTGATGGCCCAAAATCTAGAAGCTGAGGCAAACAAAGTGGGGCTAAAAATAAACACAGCCAAAACAAAAGCCCTGAGTACTTCGAATACCCGCGCTCAACTTAACATTGCCGGAAAGCAAGTCGAGAAAGTTGATAACTTTCTACATTTAGGAAGTGTCGTCTCGGCTAATCGCGGTGGCACCGAACTGGATGTGTGCAGCAGAATCGGGAAGGCTAAAGCTGCGTTCGGAATGCTGTCCAAAATCTGCAGAAGCAATGTTATTAGCTTAAGAACCAAGCTACGACTGTTCCGCTCCAACGTAGAATCAGTGCTGCTTTATGGGTGCAGTACTTGGAAGGTGGACACCATTAACACACGCAAGCTGCAAGTCTTCGTAAACAAATGCTTAAGAATCATCTTGAGGATTTTTTGGCCGAACCGCATCTCCAACGAACAACTTTATCTGAGAACGGGCCAAGAACCTATAAGCATTACTATACGAAGAAGAAAGTGGCAATGGATTAGACACACCCTACGGCGCGAAGACAACTCCATTGCGAAATACGCCATGCAGTGGAATCCGCTCACCCAGGCAGGCAGAATAGCGGGACGCCCTAGGCAAACGTGGCGCAGAACAGTTGAGGAGGAATCGAGCTCTTTAGGAATGAGTTGGAGGCAGCTCAAACGCGTTGCAGAACTCCGAACACGATGGCGCGCAGGCGTGGTTGACGCCCTATGCCCCCCGAGGGGTTAAAGGATATAAGTAAAAGTAAGTAATGGCTATGGAAACACACAATTGCTTCCAAACACATACGCCTATTATGGCCTACTTTTGCAACTGACAGTACTGAAGGAAACTTAACTCAGAATTATGACATTAGCTTCCGATTGCTTTCAACTATTATAATTCAGCCTTTCGTTGTGAACGTGTATAATATTCGCCTGCTGCCATCGTACAGTCTAACAGTCTAATGTTCGCCACATATCAAATTCAAAATATTATATACGTTAGGAATTTTGCATGAAAAAAGGATTTATAAAATTTTCGCGGGATAGGTTTTTGGGAGCTGAAAAAAAAGAGTATTTCGCGAAAAAAAACTTTACTTTGGCAACTTTACTCATGCGTGATTAATAGCATGACATGCTAACCAGCCCCGCGAAGTAATACCTAACGGTAGTCCCGCGGGGAGAGTGGTAGAAGTATGCAGGGTGTGGATTAGTACGTAGGCGCATTCTTGGCATCGATTATTCGGGTTTGCGAATCGTGCATGCTAATAGCCCGGGGTACTAGTATTTTTAGAAGATTACCACGCCCTTTGGCGCAACAAAAAAAAAAAATCCATTCAGTGGCTTCTAATTTACAATAGTACATTCAATTAAAAAAGTACATTTTTAATATATGCACATATACACAAACTCGTAGATGTACCATGGGTCTATGGATCGTTGCATAAAATTCCGTAGAATGGTAACCGTGAATACTATCTGTTTGTTTAATGTCCTTATTATTTTTTTATTTTTAAATATGAACTTAATTATTATGTGTGCCGAACGTAATCCCTTTTACTAACCTGGCATAAACAGAGATAGGTAGAGATGGATAGAGACTACCGCAAAACGAATTATTGCCGTTTATGCATATTTTATTGTTATATTATTATTCTTAGTGTAATTTTATGACAATGAAAAAAAAAAAATACCTAGAAGGAAATATTTTGAAATAGAAAAAAAGGTTTAAGATCTGCAGGTAAAAATCGACCCTAAAAGACAAATTTTAGCTTCGTCAATAGTTCGAGAATATCCTCGCAGCCGACAACAGCTCTAAACAGTTCCACAATTTCTAGGCATAAATTCACTCCAAATAATGGCGGAAGAAGATAAGAAACAGACTAGCACGTATAATCAGCAATCCTCAACCAAATCTGTGGCGTTCAATCTGTTCATCTATCGGAAGGAGCTATCACGTCAAAAGCGCCGCCATTTGCGACTCTCAAAGGCGAAATTGGATTTAACTGAAGGCTTAGTGTCAAACAGTGCATCAAAAGCAAGGGAGTACAGTATAGAAGATCTTTCATTTCTAACACGTGGCGTCATCTACAAGAAGAAATTAAAACGCAACATTGCCAAATTCTACATCTGGAAGAAGATAAAAATGGAACAGAAGGTGTTTGCGGAATGTGTGAAAGACAATTCCAAAATTGTGAAGGTATCTGAAAAGGTAAATTTCTAGAATAATAAGATTTGGTGATAATTTGTATAATTTTCAATGTGTAGTTTATAATGTAAAACAATTCCATTCTAAAATAAGAGATAAAGCTGATTTTAAGAACTTTTTTTTTTGATTTCTTCGCTTGCTAATGGTTGTCTGCGAATCGATAGTTTTTCAGATACATTTTGACTACTTAGGCATTTAGAGTTTATTTGTCTTTTCGATACAAAGCTTTGCAGTTGATTTTCTTTCGGCAAATGTGGTAAAAACGAGTTCTTGTTCTTGTACTGTATTAGTAAAGATAGATTTTGCTGGATCAATTTTCAGATCACGGATTCGAAGAGTCTTTGAATGCATGCATCTCAGCTGGCAGTTGCGGGCGCTCTTACAATTGAGTTAAGAACGCTATCGAGGAGGATTGCAGAACAATTTTTGATCTTTCAGACAGATATTGATATCGACGGGGGAATATTTTGAGGACTCCATCACCAGATGTAACACTCTTGAAAGATACCGACAATTTTTACTTACATCCGTTTCGATCTCCAGATTTTAATCAAACTTCCAATTGTAACATAAAGAGACACGGAAAAGCACATACTTCTTCTTTTTCTCTTATGTCCTGTATCCCCTTGTGGGTCCTAGGGACTCTACAACGCCTACGCGCCATCGTGTACGGTTTCGAGCAATGTGTCTGAGTTCTCCCCAACTTTTTCCCAACTGCCGTGCCTCCTTCTCGACTGTTCTGCGTCATGTTCTCCTCGGACCGCCAGTTCTTCTGCCATCCTGAGTTAGAGGGTTCCATTGCATAGCATGGTTCGCTATCGAACTGTCACCCTTATGGAACGTGTGACTTCCGCCGTTGGACGGTTGTGGCTATTGGTTCCTGACCCGTTCTCTCGTAAAGGTGTTCATTAGAGATACGAATGGGCCAGAAAATCCTTAAGATGTTGCGCAAGCACCTACTAACGAAAGTTTGCAGCTTTCTGTTGATAGAAGTGGTCACTCTCCACGTGCTGCAACCATATAACAGCACGGATTCAACGTTGGAGCGGAACAGTCTTATCTTGGTGTTCAAACTGATTGTATTACTTACTTACTTAGGTGGCGCTACAGTTCGGGGTGAACCTGGGCCTCAACCAACAAGCCTCTCCATTTAGCTGGGTCTTTAGCTAATTGCCTCCAGTTGCGCACTCCAAGTTGGTCGAGGTCCCCTTGAACTTGTGCGCGCCACCTACGGCGATGATTCCCTCTACTGCGTCGTCCCTCGGGGTTAGATTCGAAGACTCTGCGGGCCGGAGCGTATCCATTCGCTCTACATGTCCTAGCCATCTCAGACGTCCAATACGCAGTTTTTTGACTAGGTCGATGTCGCTGTACAGCTCATATAGTTCGTGAATGAATCTTCTCCTCCAAAATCCGTCAACGATTGCCCACGGTGACGTTTTGTCCAATTCGTCGGTGTTGGTTTTCGCTTCTAGTTGACAGCATATACTTGGTTTTGCCCTCGTTTATCGCCAAACCCATTTTGGCCGCTTCCGCCTCAATGCTTGCAAAAGCACCGGTGACAGCCCGCTGAGATCTTCCGATAATGTCTATATCGTCGGCGTATGCAAGCAGTTGTACATACTTGTAATAGATTGTGCCTCCGGTGTTGGCTTGTGAGTTCCGCACAATCCGTTCAAGTACAATATTGAAGAAGTCACATGACAGCGCGTCACCTTGTCTAAAGCCTTTTTTGACATCAAATGTCTCGGTAAGGTCATTACCGACCTTGATGGAGCAGCGAACGTTCTCCATCATCAGCCTGCACAGACGGACAAGTTTGACAGGGATGTCAAAACTAGACACGGCTCTATAAAGCTCTTCTCTATAGATGCTGTCATAGGCGGCCTTGAAATCGATAAAGAGGTGGTGAGAATCGATTTGGAATTCTTGGGTTTTCTCCAGGATCTGCCGAAGTGTGAAGATTTGATCGATGGTGGACTTTCCTGGCCTGAAACCGCACTGATAGGGTCCAATCAGGCTGTTGATAAAAGGTTTCAGGCGTTCACACAATATCGCAGAAAAGATCTTGTATGCGATGTTGAGGCGACTGATGCCTCTATAATTGGCGCAGTTGAGGGGGTCTCCTTTCTTGTGGATCGGGCAAACGATGCTGAGATTCCATTCATCAGGCATACACTCATCTGACCATATATTAGAAATGAGTTGGTGTATGCACTCTACCAATTCATCCCCAGCTGCCTTGAAAAGTTCGGCCGGTAAGCCGTCAGGTCCAGCAGCCTTGTTCGATTTTAGCTTGGATATTGCTATCCTCACTTCGTTTTGGTCAGGTGGACGGACATTTTGACTATCATCGTCTATGTTGAATGGTTCGTTCTGCCTGACAGCGGGATGTTGGTCTTCGTCGCCGTTATACAGTCTGCAGAAGTAGTTTTTCCATATTCTCAGCACCGACTGTGATTCTACTACGAGGTTCCCATTTTCATCTCTGCAGGTTTCTGTACGGGCATTGCTTCTCTGACACGTTCTTTTTACCTTTTGGTAAAACTTCCGTACATTGTTCCTGGAGTATAAACTCTCGATATTCTCAAACGCGCGCTTCTCATGCTCTTTCTTCTTCTTTTGGAGAAGCCGATGTTCTTCCCGTCTCTTTTGCTCGTAGAGCTCACGAGCAGCTCTCGTCTTCCTTTGCAGCGCCGCTTTGTATGCTTCTTGTTTTGCTGCATGCACTCGCCGGCATTCTTCGTTAAACCAGGGGTTTCGCGGTGGTGGGCGAGCGAGACCCAGCACATCAGTCGCGGCGTTTCTGATGGCATGTTGGCAGCGTTGCCACTGGTCTTCGGTACTTGATGCTGGCGGCAAAGGGGTGATTGAGAGATTTCGGGATACGTGTTCAGCGAAGAGTCTGGCGGTCTCTTGCGATTGTAGCTTTTCGACGTTAAATTTTCTCACAGTAATTCTTCTTTGTTGCTCAGATTGGGATATCCGCAATCGTACCTTGGCTACAACAAGGTAATGATCCGAGTATATGTTGGCCGCTCGGGAGGTCCGGACATCCAGAATACTGGAGGCATGCCTTGCGTCGATCGCAATATGATCAATTTGCTTGATCGTGACATGATCATTGGACCGCCATGTCTGCTTATGAATATCGAGATGAGGAAACCATGTGCTTGCTATGGTTTCGCTCCACAGCGAAAGCAATTAGCCTTAGTCCATTATCAGACGTGGTGTCGTGTAGGCTATGCTTACCGACTGCCCTACCAAAGACGTCTTCCTTTCCTATTTTGGCGTTAAAATCGCCCAATACGATTTTAACGTCGTATTTAGGACATTGCTCGTATGTTTTGTCGAGGAGCTCGTAGAAACACTCTTTGGTGGCAGGGTCCTTTTCTTCTGTGGGGGCATGAACACATATTAGGCTTATGTTAGCGAATTTAGCCTGGATCCGGATAGTCATAATACGGTCACTCACGTGTCGGAAGCTTAAGACTTCTTGCCTAAGTCTGCCGCGTATGACAAATCCGCATCCGAATAAGCGTTGCCTGTTGCCTCTGTAGCAATCACCGTAGTAGATGTGACAGTTTTTCATCCTCTTTTTGCCCGGCCCATCCCATCGCACTTCCTGGATGGCGGTAATATCTGCTTTATAGGAGTCTAGGGCCTCTGCTAGTTGTTCGGCTGCACGTGGTCTGTAAAGGGACAGAACATTCCACGTACAGATCCGAAGGTCGTTGTCCTTATTTCGTTTGCTGGGGTCGTCATTAGTTGAGTCATCCTTATCCGAGGCTTTTGGTTGTTTCGGAACCATGCGTTTTTTACGTGGTAGGGAAGCTACACCGACGGCACAACCCCCAACCTGGAGGGCCAGTTCCTTAATTATTCCTTAATTATTCCCCTTAATTATTACACCGGTGCCAGTAGTCCACTACGGGAGTATGAGCGCTGCCGCCACTCCGCCACCATCTCTATTCCAATGTCCTGACCAACATTGGAAATTCCTTACCGACCTGTGATCCGAATACGTCGAAGCAGCTCGCGCAAGGTATTCACTAAGTTCACCCTAACTGGAACTATAGACGCCACCGCTGACTCCGTCTAGGGAATTCGTCCGCTGCCGCTTGGAACAGGAAGAAGTGCTCTAGTGAGAAAAGCACTCTTCTCCCCCTCTCTCATCTGCTGCCACCAAGAATCCGCCAAACGGGGTTGAGTACCCATTTCTCGGATTAAGGTACTAGGCACCCGGCTGTCACCGCGTGGAGGTTGAGAGTAGGAGTTGGTAGGCCTCAGCTGAGTGAAAACGCTTGTGTTTTCATATGATCGCATGCACTACCGTTTGACCAGTGCAATACTGATTGTATTGCTTCGCCATATTTTGGACAACATCCCGAACGCGGACTTTACTTGGGTGATCCTGTTGGCTATATCCAGTTCGGTTCCACCATCGGTCGAGACAATACTCCCAAGATACTGGAAATCCTCTACTCTCTCTACCAGTTGTCCAGCAATGGTTATTTGACCCGATGAGTCTGAGTTTTTGCCGTATTAATTTTCATCCCGACGACGCCTGCCTCCTTCTCCACATCTTCTGTCATTTGGTGGAGGTCCATAATTCTGTGGGAGAGTATGCATACATCGTCAGCGTAGTCAAGATGCTTCAGTTGAAATGTAAAAGTCCATCAAATTCCTCCGTTTCCCGTCGACAAAGCACATCGCTAATCACCAATAGTAATATTGGTGAAAGGATACAGCCTTGTCTTACCCCACTTTTGATCTTAAATTCCTCAGACAACCTTCCCCTGTGCAGAACGTGACATTTGGATCCTTCATATGTAGCTTTGATAATAGCAAATTGTTTATCGGGAATATCTCTCCTGCCTACTTACTTACTTACTTAGGTGACGCTACAGTCCGGGGTGGACCTGGGCCTCAACCAACAAACCTTTCCAGCTAGCACGGTTACGAGCCAGCTGCCTCCAGTTGCGCACGCCGAGTTGGTTGAGGTACCCCTCCACTTGTTTGCGCCACCTACCACGAGGTCGTCCTCTACTGCGCCGTCCATCTGGGATGGATTCGAATACTTTCTTGGCGGGAACGTTGGGCTCCATCCGCTGTAAATGACCCAGCCACCATAGTCGCTGTATGTGAACTCTTCTGGCTAAGTCGTCTCTCCCTCTCGAACGCCTTCTCAAAATCGATGAACAGCAGTTGGAGTGGCGATTGATATCAACGCACTGTTCGATGATAATCTGCAGGGTGTTGATGCGGTCGGCACAGGAGGATCCAGAGTAAGAACCTGCTTGTTCGGCATCGAGTTTGTCTTCGAGATGTTGTTTGATTCACTCAAGGATGATTTTATCTTAGCTACAGCAAGCAGCACGCAGATACCCCTCCAGTTTCCACACACCATTAACTTTCCTTTCTTAGGAAGCTTGACGATCATTCCCTTTTTCCACTCGTTAGGAAAGCTCTCAGCTCGCCAAGCTCTCTCTATAAGTGGAAGCAGAAGCTCAGCCGATGTTGCTGGCGCTGCTCGTAAGAGCTCTGCGGGAATACCGTTAAGTCCTACCGCCTTATTGGTTTTGAGTGCCTTGATCGCGGTAGTGATCTCATCATTACTGGGAGTCGTGGTGCGTATTCGGGAACTTCTCACCTCGGCATTTCAGTCTGATTTGGGAGCATATCGCTAGCGAATATGCGGTTCAAAACCATAGCAAAATGCTCTTTCCATCTCTTGAGCTGGTCGTCGTCCGAAATGAGCAAGGAGCCGTCTAGGCTTTTCACTGGCTATTGGCTTTATGCGATAAAGGGGCTAACTGCTGCGTAGTAGCTGCAACTCGAGCTTCAGCTGTTTTCGTTCGTCAATCTGTCTCCAGGTATCCTCGGAAAGCCACGCCCTATGTCTACCGTGCGATCGACCGACAATTCTTTCAGCACCAGATGTAAAAAAAAATTTCACAGCACACGAACGGTCTTGAATGATTGCGGGCAGTGAGCTGCTGATTGCTTCCACACCTTGCGAAAGGTGCTCCACAATTGTTGGCGCACTGAGGTATCACTAAGGCTATCGGTGTTGAACCTGGGAATTCTAATGTTTTCGTGGGATCTTCGAATTGCAGCAGTGCGTAGTTGGAGAGTAGCTATCATAAGATGGTGATCACGTACTATCCCTACATCTGCCCCTCGCCTGTTTCGGACGTCCAGGAGACTACTTCTAAAGCGGCGGCTGATGGCAAAATGGTCAATTTGGTTGGATGTTGCTTGCCAGTCGTTGGAAACCTAGCTGACTTTGTGGCAGATCTTGTGCTCAAACATGGTGATACCTATCACAAGGCGGTTGGCATTGCAGAGACCCACGAACCTTTCGCCGTTGTTATTGCGGTTGCCTAGTCCATGCTTCCCGACTACATGTTTGAGCTTTTCGTTGTCGTTGCCTACCTTGGCATTTAAACCCCCATCACTATGACAATGTCTTCATCTGGTGTTGTGTTGAAGACGGCACTTAAGAGATTTACCTATAGAATCTCTCCTTTTCGTCCTTAGACGAGCCATTCATTGGGGCATAACACTGTATGATGGTGACGCGTATCTCTTAACAATTGGAAGATTAAATAAAATCTCGAGATCGAAATAGGTGTAAGTACAAATTATCGGTATCTTTACAGTTAATGTGGCATATTTTCAAAAATGTTACATCTGGTGATGTAACATTCACCCTCGATATCAAATATCAAGTATGACTTTAATATCTCTCTGAAAGACCGAAATTTGTGCTGCAATCCTCCTCGATAGCGTTCTTAACTCAATTGTAAGAGCGCCCGCAACTGCCGGCTGAGATACATGCATTCAAAGACTCTTCGAATCGGTGATCTGAAAATTGACCACTCAAAATCTATTTTTTGCTAATACGAGAACTCGTTTTTACCATATTTGCCGAAAGAGAGTGAACTGCAAAGCTTGGTATCGAAAGGACAAATAAACTCTAAATGGCTAAGTAGTCAAAATGTATATGAAAAACTCCCAATTCGCGGACAATCATTAGGAAGCGAAGAAATAAAAAAGAAACTTTCTCATAATCTTTTTTATATTTTTTGAATTACAACTATTTTAGAATGGAATTGTTTTACATTATAAATTACACATTAAAAATTATACAAAATATCACCAAAGCTTGTTATTCTAGCAATTTACCTTTTCAGATCCCTTTACAATTTTGCAATTGTCTTTCACACATTTTACAAACACCTCCTGTTCCATTTTTATCTTCTTCCAGATATAGAATTTGGCAAGGTTGCGTTTTAATTTCTTCTTGTAGATGACGCCACGTGTTAGAAATGAAAGATCTTCTATACTGTACTCCCTTGCTTTCGATGCACTGTTTGACACTAAGCCTTCAGTTAAATCCAATTTCGCCTTTGAGAGTCGCAGATGGCGGCGCTTTTGACGTGATAGCTCCTTCCGGTAGACGAACAGATTGAACGCCACAGATGTGGTTGAGGATTGCTCATTATTTGTGCTAGTCTGTTTCTTATCTTCTTCCGCCATTATTTGGAGTGAATTTATGCCTAGAAATTGTGGAACTGTTTAGAGCTGCTGTCGGCTGCGAGGATATTCTCGAACTGTTGATGAAGCTAAAATTTGTCTCCGTATTTATAGTAGTTAGAGGATCGATTTTTTTTACCTGCAGATCTTAAACCTTTTTTTCTATTTGAAAATATTTCCTTCTAGGTATAATATTTTTTTTACCTTGTCATAAAATTACACTAAGAATGACAGTACAACAATAAAATATGCATAAGCGCCAATAATTATGAAAAGGTTTGCGGTAGTCTCGGTAGTTAGTAAAAGGGATTACGTTCGGCACACATAATAATTAAGTTTATATTTAAAAATAAAAAAATAATAAGGACATTAAACAAACAGAAAGTATTCACGGTAACCATTCTATGGAATTTTATGCAACGATCCATAAATCCATAATACATCTACGAGTTTGTACATATATTAAAATGTACTTTTTAATTTAACGTATTGTACTATTGTAAATTAGTAATCGTTGAATGGATTGTGATCCTTTAACTGTTGTACAGCCAATGAGAAAACCATTTGTAATCAATTACACGCCCCTAACTTTAATGTACTGTCACTCATTTCAAGGACGACAATCGTATTGCTTAGAGTATTTATCATCATTTGAAGCCATATATTATAGTCGTAATTTGTTCAGAAGCTAAAAAATCGATAAATGAATATTTTTTACAATTAGCCAATTATTAAGAATACACGGCATTTGATCGTTAGGTACGATGACAACAGCAACTAAGGAAGAAAATGTCGAAATAACTTCCAAACTCAAAATTCTTCAAACAATTTTGTGAAGAAAAGCAGTCGAACATTTGCTCATATCTATGGTAGAGGTGGAGGTAGTAACATAAGAGAAACCTAGTGTTGGTGTCCCGATGTCCAAATTGCAATTGTCGCAAAAACTCCTCTTTCAAAAACTGGCAAAAGAGTCGCAGACACGTAGTCTTCTAAATATGTAAGAACGCTTAAACTCAAGCTAAGAGAACGGTAGCTTCTGCCAGCAGCTCTACGTGTTCAATATCAGGAGGGAAAATTCTATAAGACGATAGTGCGGCCAGTATTGATGTATGGCGCTAAATGCTGGGCTGCACTAAATACCCATGAGTAAAAACTTCACACAGCAAAGATGCGAATGCTGAACAAAACAAGAAATACCCACATAAGGGGTTTGCCCAAAGTAGTGCCTATTAAACAAAATCTAAGAGAACACAGGGTGCGTTAGTACGGCCATGTATCAAGAAGAGAAGGCTCATACGTCGTACAGAATGCCCTTAAAACCGAAGAGAGCTGTTAGACTCTGCAGCTTGTGCTCTTTAAAGTAATATTAGCATTGTAATTATTACTCTGTTAATAAAAATTAATAATAATAAAATCGAAGGAGGACGAAAAACGAAAGCATCTTGGCTAACCACAATCAAACGTGAGGGAGAGCGCAATAGATTACCTGACAAAGCAAGATTTAAAGCCCTGGAGGTTACGATCTAAGAGATCCGACCACAGAAAAAGAAGAAGATCTTTAAATGTGAACTTAATTATTATGTGTGCCGAACGTAATCCCTTTTACTAACCTGCCATAAATATAGATAGGTAGAGATGGATAGAGACTACCGCAAACCTTTTCATAATTATTGGCGTTTATGCATATTTTATTGTTATATTGTCATTCTTTGTGTAATTTTATGACAATGTAAAAAAAAAAAATATTATGCCTCGAAGGAAATATTTTGAAATAGAAAAAAAGGTTTAAGATCTGCAGGTAAAAAAAAAATCGACGCTCTAACTACTATAAATAGGGAGACAAATTTTAGCTTCATCAACAGTTCGAGAATATCCTCGCAGCCGACAACAGCTCTAAACAGTTCCACAATTTCTAGGCATAAATTCACTCCAAATAATGGCGGAAGAAGATAAGAAACAGACAAGCAAGAATAATCAGCAATCCTCAACCACATCTGTGGCGTTCAATCTGTTCATCTATCGTAAGGAGCTATCAAGTCAAAAGCGCCGCCATCTGCGACTCTCAAAGGCGAAATTGGATTTAACTGAAGGCTTAGTGTCAAACAGTGCATCTAAAGCAAGGGAGTACAGTATAGAAGATCTTTCATTTCTAACACGTGGCGTCATCTACAAGAAGAAATTAAAACGCAACATTGCCAAATTCTACATCTGGAAGAAGATAAAAATGGAACAGAAGGTGTTTGCGGAATGTGTGAAAGACAATTCCAAAATTGTGAAGGTATCTGAAAAGGTAAATTTCTAGAATAATAAGATTTGGTGATAATTTGTATAATTTTCAATGTGTAGTTTATAATGTAAAACAATTCCATTCTAAAATAAGAGATAAAGCTGATTTTAAGAACTTTTTTTTTTGATTTCTTCGCTTGCTAATGGTTGTCTGCGAATCGATAGTTTTTCAGATACATTTTGACTACTTAGGCATTTAGAGTTTATTTGTCTTTTCGATACAAAGCTTTGCAGTTGATTTTCTTTCGGCAAATGTGGTAAAAACGAGTTCTTGTTCTTGTACTGTATTAGTAAAGATAGATTTTGCTGGATCAATTTTCAGATCACGGATTCGAAGAGTCTTTGAATGCATGCATCTCAGCTGGCAGTTGCGGGCGCTCTTACAATTGAGTTAAGACCGCTATCGAGGAGGGTTGCAGTACAAATTTCGATCTTTCAGAGAGACATTAAAGTCATACTTGATATTTGATATCGACGGGGGAATATTGTAAGGCCTCCATCACCAGAGGTATAATAAGACTTTTGAAAATATTCCTCGTTACTTACTTTTGAAAATATTCCTCGTACACCTATTTCGATCTCGAGATCGATCTTTCAATTGTAGGGAGACACGGAAAAGTACATAGGTCTCGTAATACAATACTGTCAGTCTGTCGGCACGGTTGGATTTATTTCAAACTTCATACTCATATCTATAACCGGATTCGAAATCGTAATTTTCATTGCGGTCCGAAACTGACGATATTTTATTTATGCAATTTCGATTTGGAGCTTACAGTACTAGAACTCATCACATCTGCACTGAAAATCTGTCACTTGATACGAGCAAAGGCCGGAAACTCGTAGAAAAAAAGGTTCTGTAGTATCGTCGCCCCTTCCACAAGTGTTGCAGATTGTAGTGTCACTTAAGCTTGGCACATTCATATCAATGTGGGTTGACACGACTGGAGATCACCGGTGTCATAAAAGAAAGATCAAACAAACAATAATAAAACAGGAGCATGCACGTGTCAAACAACAAACACCATCGCAATATGGTAATATTGCAAAACTGTATCATTATTGTAATACTTGCTAAAATGAAAGGCACTACCCCGTCAGGTACTACCACTTCTGTGCATGGTACTGATCCTGGACTGAGTAGAAATGTTCGGGTCAGAATCGACATCATCCTTGCTGCAGAGCTACTTGGTAACATCTTGAGCATTTCGAAGTCCAGCGATCGTTTGATGTCTCTCAAACTAGTAATACAAGCAGAGGTGCGCAATATTGTCAGTGCATATGCTCCCCAAAATGCGTGCGATCAGAGAGATAAAGATGCATTTTGGCTAGATTTCCACAATTTCCTTAAGAACATACCAAAGTAAGAGCTTCTGTTTGTTGGAGGAGATTTGTATGGACATGTCGGGAAGTCAAACGAAGACTATGAAGACTGCCATGGAGGAATAGGATACGGCACCAGGAACCTTACTGGTGAAGACATTCTAAGCATGTGCAAATCATACGGTCTTATCGCGTTAAATACCATGTTCATCAAACAAAGCCGACACCTGATCACTTTCAGCAGTGGTGGAGATGAAACCCAGATTGACTACCATTTGGTAGCAAGTTTCATGAAGTCTCGGGTAAAAGATTGCAAAGTTCCTGGCAGAGGCGATCGCTCGGAAACACCGTCTCATGCTAACAGAAATTTTTATGAAGACACCAAAGAAAAGCAAAAAAAACAAGGGTCTCTGAGAAAATCAAGCGGTACAATCTGAACAAAGAAAAAGGCGAGGCTTTTGTTTTCGTGGTGAACAATTACATCTCTCACACCATCAACGGAGCTGAGGATGAAGAGTGCAGAGCACAAAATATGTGGAATTCCCTACAGCAAACTTGCTCAAAGAAGGCCAAATCACTGCTAGGAGCTTCAAAAGGCTCGTTGTAGGGATGTAGGATCCTCACTTATGATGGCTCCATCGTCAGCAAAGAATAATTGATGTAGCTTGGGGTCCGTCACTTTACCTTCAAGAAGATAGTCAAGGACGGTAATAAAGAGCAAAGGACTTAAGACACTTCTTCCCTGGTGCACCCCGACTTTGATTGGGAACTCTTCAGTTAGTCCGGTGGGACATCTTACCCTTGTCTTTACTCTTTCGTACATGTCCATGATCATCTGTACATAGGTTTCTGGAACCCCTCGATGTTTGCCAAAGTGCTATACTACTTCTCATTAATAGGAGGTATAGCATAATGCTTTCCTGGCCTTTTTGCAGTAGGGCATGTAATATGCCGCCTATTCACGGTGCTTTGAATAGCTGAAGAATGCTGAGGCCCCAAGTTATCCGTTGTTCCTTGCAGATGTGCCTTTTAAGCCTTTGCGTTACATCCATACTACGAATAAGAAGTTCGAAGATCCGTGGAAGCTTTAACATCAAGGGAACCATCGTACAAAAGATAGAGCGCGACCGGCGCAGCTGGTATTGCCACGTTCAAAGAAGAGATCACATGATCACCCTATTTTTTTTTATTTTTCTTTAATGCATTTTTATTTTAAAATTCAGAATATTATCTTACGTGCTAACAAAAAAACGATTAAATCTAGCTTAATTAACTTAACTATCTTATAATAACTTACTGGCCCTATGTGGGCGCTCCAAGCTAATCCTAACACTTTATCTATGTCTTTCGACATAACCTAGCTTACTTTATTTAATATAGGAAAATATTTTATTGTGGAAAAAAAAAAACTTAGTATATGGACTGATTTTTGTAAGGATAAATAAAACTAACAAACTACCTTAAAATAATATTAAGCTAACTTAACTACTTTGTGTAATTATATACACACTTTTTTTTGTAAGAGAAGTGCTGTTTTTTTGTTTTTTTTTTTTTAACGACTAAAAACTACAAACTTAAGACTACCTTAAAACTATGTAAGCCGGTCATGGCTATTGTAGAAAACAAATAGACGACCCGTTCTGCCTCCGTTACAGGCTAACCCGGATTAGGGGGAAACGACGACGGCGTTCCCTCTTCTTCATTAATCCACCGAAATTGGTTGTGCTGCCTACTAACATCTTCAATATCGCGGACTGAAACCGCCCTACTGAACCGGAGACGCTCTACACTACCCTGTGCGACGTCTCGGTCGTAGTTGAGTCGCCTATCCACAGCTTTTCTGGCAACGTGGAAGATTAGCGGCACCGCTAACTTATCCTGGGTCAGACCTCTCTGATCAAGATATAGAAACGCTTGTGGAGGGATAAGGCCGTTAAGGCGCACACTCTCGTGATAGAGATTGTTGGGGTAATAAGCCCCAGAGATCGAGGTCATTGCTCTTGCATTGTGCCTTCGAATCAACTTGATCAAGAAATTATCCACTCTGATTAGATTCGTTCTGTTGTACAGGACCTCATTACGATAGAATTTTATGTACTTAGATTCTGGTGTTCTATGCAAACGAAGGCAAGCCTTTTCAAACACCCGCATCTTTTCCAACAAGCTTGGCCCCACATTGAACCACACGGGACATCCATATGCGAGCACAGGCCGAATGAGGGCCATGTAGCAGATTACGTTCACCCTCGCATCGAGTTGGCTGCTATAAAACATTCTCTTTGTGACTTTGGCTCTGGCCAGAGCAGCATCTATATGTTTGTTAAAATATATTTATTGATCTAGCCAGACCCCAAGGTATCTGACTACACTTCGACTCGCAAGTGGCTGCCCCTGCTGTCCCGTAATAGAGAACTTTCGCCAATTCTTTCTGGTGTCCCAAGAGGCCCCAGACAACGGCGTTCTGAACAGGATGCTCTCCGACTTCTGAAAGTTGATTTTCAGCTTCCAGTCGTCGCGGTATCTCCTAAACTTATCGAAGTCACGCTGCAAAAGTAATGTAATGACTTCGATCTTAGGCCCTGACTTGAACGCGACCAAGTCGTCTGCGTACGCTATGGCATGGTGAAGTGAACCTATGAGATCGCTCGTGTAAATATTGAACAGGATCGGCGAATTAACCGCACCCTGTTGCAAACCATTTTTTACGTCAAAAGTTCCAGCAGACGTCACATTGCCATTTTTCACAATGAACTTCTTACTGGTGAGCATATCATAAAGTATGTACAGCAGTGGTTTACTTATGCCCAGCCTGCTCAGCTTGTAGAAGAGTCCCTCTAACCATACGGTATCGAAGGCCTTCTCCAAGTCAACTAGGCATACACCCGTGCATTGCTTCTTGCTTTTATTCCACTGGATATCTAATACCAGTTTAGACGCAACATGTATAGTACCATGCCCCGCCTTGAAACCAATTTGGTTATCATGTGAACCCTGTTAAAAAGGCAACGTCAATGAACGTTTCAAAGACATCGCGAGGCAGGGGAAGTAGGCCTATAAACGCCTGGATCACACAAATGCAACGACATTGGCATTTCATTGACCTCAGTAACAAGTTGAACTAAAGTCGGGAGGCGTGCCGATATTTTCCGAGGTCAAATAGGCGAACCCCACAGGCGCATCATTAGAAATGCGGTGACGTGTGAGGGTTATGATCGCTTGTTTTCGGATCATAAAAAAAAATAAAACAAATAAATAAATATTAGGTGCAACAGCTCTTTAAGTGCCAGGGCCTAGCTTCTCGCAACCACTCATGTTGTGTGCGTTATATTTTTCACACGAATGGAAGGGACCTACAGTTTAGTGCCGTATCCGAAGGCGATTTGAGAAGCTTTTTCGTGACAACAATACTCTCGGATGTCTGTCAGACGCTCGAGAGGTGGGACCGTGAAAAAACTTTTTTGATGTTTTCTAGGATTCGAACTTGGAACCTCATGCGTAGTGATCCGACACACTAACCACTTACACCAGGGCGCCCACAGATCATAACCTCGCCGAAATAGGAAGAAGAATATTATAAACTACGGTCAGATCTCAAGAAGGCCCTTTCTGGAGTTGTATATGTACCTCAAGAACAATTTAATATTGCGCACTCTAAGGCAGGTATACTACCCCAGTTGAATCTAACCTAATGTATGGTATACTTGCTTGAGGTAGTGCATATACTACCCATCTAGATAAGTTGCAAAGACTTGAAACATCATGTTAGAAAAATCAACGAAGAAACTCAACGAAATGTAGATGGTGAAAATCATTCAAGGTGCTTGGCATCCGAGAGCTATTCAAGATGACTAAAATGGTCGCATATACAATAACAATGGCAACAACGGGTTTGAGCTGCCTCCAAGTCATTCCTAAAAAGCTCGATTCCTCCTAAACCGTTCTGCGCCACGTTTGCCTGTGGCGTCCCGCTATTCTCCCTATCTGCGTAAGTGGATTACACTGCATGGCATATTTCGCAATGGAGTTATCTACGCGCAGTAGAATGTGTCCAGTGCACTGCCACTTACTCCTTCGTACAGTAATGTTTATAGGTTCTTGGCCCGCTCTCATATAAGGTTGCTCATTAGAGATACGGTTCGACCAAAAAATCCTCAAGATCATTCTTAAACATTTCTATCCGAAGACTTGCAGCTTGCTGTTGTTAATGGTGTCCACCTTCCAAGTACTACCTTGATAAGAGCTATAAGTTAGGCCAACTAAATAACATTTCGATTCAAGCTACCGAAAGCCTTCTCGAAGTCGATAAACAGAAAATGTAGCGGAGGCATTGTTCGATTACGATCCGTAAGGTGTTCATGTGGTCAATGCAGAAGAATCCAACACGAAATCCTGCCTGATCGACATCGAGAGTTGAATCTAAATGTTCTTTGATTCGTTCCAGAATTATTCTAGCTGTTATTTTAGCTACGGCTGGAAGAACGCAAATACCTCTCCAGTTTCCGCATTCTGTCATGTTTCCTTTTATCGGAAGCTTAATGATCACCCCTCTTTTCCACTCCTGCGGAAATTGTAGTGTCCCAAACTCTCCGTATTAGAGTGTGCAGCAAATTTGTCGATGTATACCGCCATCGCCTAAGTGGTTTAGCACTGTAGCAAATCTCTCCATCTAGTGAGCTGGTCCTCATCCAAGATCAGAAGGTTACCGTCTAGGCTCTTCACTGGGTTTTGTTTGGAGTTCCGAACACCAGTAAGCTTCTTAGTGATGCTGTAAACAGTCCTACTGTCGCCCCTGCTCGCTGCTTCTTTAGCCCTTGAAGCAAGCTGACATTTGTCACATCTTACACTACGCTGCACTCTCCTCTTCTTCGCACGGTCTTGGGCTTCTAGCTCGGTTCTCTCTAATGCTGAGGCTGCTGTAATCCGAGCCTTGATTGCTGTACGCTCATCGATCCGTCACCAGGTGTCTGCAGATAGCCATGTGCGATGGTTTTTCTGCCTTTTACCGACATAGGTGCGTGCCCCATCCGTAAAACCATTTCTACGGCATTCCAGTGGTCGTACATGCTCGCCTGCATTGTGCTGCTGATTGCTTCTGCTTCTAAGGCAAGGTGGTCCCTGAACAGTTGGCGCACTTGGGGAACCTTGAGCCTGTCGATATTAAACCTGGTAATGTTAAGTAAGTTTGAGCGGTTGCTATTGACGGATGCAGTACGATGGCGTATATGAACTAACATGAGATGGTGATCTCATTCTAGTCCGATGTCGGCTCCATGTCTGTTTCGTACGTCCAGGAGACAATTTCTAAAGCGACGGCTGATGGCAATGTGGTCGATCTGATTGGATTTTCACTGCCTTCCAGTAGAGATCCAACTGATCTTGTGGCAGGTGTTATGCTTAAACAACGTACCTCTAATGACTAAGCGGTTGGTATTGAAGAAGTCCACAAACCGCTCACCATTATCATTACGGTCTCCAAGGCCGTGAACTCCCATCACGTGCTTAAGCATGGTGTTGTCGCTACCCACCTTGGCATTGAGATCCCCCATCACCATTACGATGTCCCGATGTTGGTTGTAGACTGCGTCTAACTGGCTATAAAAATTATAGTTTTCATCCTCAGTATTGAGTCGGATCATAGCACTCTATGATGGCAATTTTGCTTACTCTACTGTGGAGCTTAGCCGTCAATATCCGGTCACTGTCAGGTATCCAAGATATGAGGTGTTGTAACGTGAACCTTAGACCAGTAATGCCCGCAGCGAGTGTTACCAACTTTATCTATGTAACTGGTTGGCACAGCAGTCGTCGCTCTCTATTCTGTTCATCTCCGACTTCCGATCGAGCCGTCATCACTCACGCACGTACATGTGCACCGCTTATCTTTTCTTATTATAGATAATTAATTGCTTTTAAGTTATATTAAATTTTGTTATATTAAAATGAAGTAAAATAAAATCATTGTTAAAAAATATAAAATTGGCGACGAGGATTTATGTGAAAAATGGACCAGGAAGCATTACAGAAAGTAATGTCCAAGCAACAAGCGTGGATGGAGAAGATGATGGCCGAAAACCAAAAATTTTTGGAGAAAGTTCTTCAAAGGAATCCGTCAGCATCGACATCGATTCCAAACTTTCGAGCTTTTGATGAACGGAAGGAGTATTGGGACACTTATCTCTTCCAACTACAGCAGCACTTTTCGGCGCATGGAATAGAGGAAGACAATAAGAAAAAAGCATTATTCTTATCATCGTGTGGAAATTTCCTTAACGAACTCCTGATGAAGCTATTGGAAACTCAAGATGTAAGTACACATACATATAAAGAGATTTCTCCGAAATTAACCAAACATTTTGCTCAAAAATGGCATATTCTGGCTTCACGATGCAAGTTTTTTAAGCACAAAATGTCAGCAGACCAAAAGTACGCGGAATGGATTGCAGACCCGAGGGGATTAGCCAGGGACTGCAGCTTCATCTGTACAAAGGAAGGCTGTAATCAATCTTACGCAGATTACATGATTCGCGACATGGTGGCGTTCTACACGCCACATGATGCCATTCGTATGGCGGTCACACAAAAGAAAAATCCAACATTGGAAGAAGTAGAAGATATCACCGCGTTATTTGAAACCACGCAGGCGTCAAACGATATTTTTAAAGGTAATGTATCCATGAATGACAAGGACATCGAGGTTCATCAGTTGGAAAATCGAATCAAGCCGAAGACAAGTAAGTCGAATTTTGATAATTTTTCTATTCGTAAGTCATGCCCTGGGTGTGGGACAAGGCATCATAGAAATCAGTGCTATTATAAAGAGGCGGTATGCGATCAATGTCATAAAAAGGGGCACATAAAAAGCGTCTGTATGTCCTCCAATAAAGCAGTAGATTCTCACCCACGGCCACGTGGGAGATCAGTATCACGTAAAAGGGGGCGCAAGTATCCTGCAGCTGAGGTTCATTCGAATCACCAAATCGAAGAAGTATCAACGACTCAGTGTTCAATGGGGTTAGAAAAACAAAAAATATTTACGACTTTCATCGTCAATGGGACCCCTATGGAATTCCAGGTAGACACTGGAGCAACTTGCTCGCTCATCGGTCTGCGGTGTTATAAGCAACTTGGTTGTCCACCATGTGCGCCGACTGAGATAGGACTTAAGTCTTATGGCGGTGGAGTGGTACCTCTTAAAAGTGCGATTGAGGCGGAGGTGCAGTGGAATGGTTTGGTACACAAACTTCCTATATTAGTGGTCAATAATGTGCAAAGCTCGAACATAATGGGGCTCGACTGGTTCAGAGTTTTTAATTTTAGTGTTCAGATGGTAGGTTGTAGTGAGGTCTCATCCATGTCATTGCACTCAAAGACTGAGTTGAAGCAAAACACCAAGGCTCTCTGTGAACGCTACAAAGTCCTTTTTAGCAATCAGTTGGGTAAAAGCACTAAATACGTTGCTCATTTGGTACTAAAACCAGATACTCAACCCAAATATTGCAAATACAGGCCCACGCCCTTTGCTTTAAAACAAGCAGTGAGAGCTGAAATCAAACGACTTGAGAGTAAAGACATCCTGAGGCCTGTCGAGACAAGTCAGTGGGCTGCGCCTATCGTGGTAGTATCTAAGCCCAATGGAGCCCTTCGTATCTGCGGCGATTTTAAAGTTACGGTGAATTCACAGCTAGAAACGGATAGACATCCAGTACCAAGGATTCAGGATTTATTCCACCGCCTACAAGGGGGCCGCTTGTTTACAAAAATAGACCTTTCCGACGCCTACCTGCAAGTGCCATTAGACGAGGAGTCCAAAAAGTTGACCGTAATTAACACCGAATTCGGGTTATTTCAATACCAACGACTGCCTTTCGGAATATCGAGCGCACCTGGAATTTTCCAGAGATATATGGAGCAACTTGCAGCAGGACTGCAGTGCTGTGCTTCCTACTTAGATGACGTTATAGTGTCCGGCAAAACAAATGAGGAACACCTACGAAATTTGGAAATTTTTTTGGATCGCTTGCAAGAGCATGGGTTACGTTGCAGGTTGGACAAATGTCAATTGGCAATGAGTGAAGTCCAGTACCTAGGTCACATCATAGATGCCCAAGGGATCCGTCCTTCGGAGGAACGTGTTAAGGCTCTTATGACGTTACCTGCACCAGTAGATCTTAAAGGGCTAGAATCATTTATCGGCAAAATTAACTATTACAATCAATACATTCAAAATTTTTCACAGATTGCAGCACCATTAAATAAGCTCAGGTCCCAAGGTGAGGAGTATAAGTGGGGTGTCGAACAGCAACGAGCGTTTGATTGTCTCAAGATGGAACTGGCAGCTGTAACACGTCTACAACATTTTAATGACAACATTCCAATTTCATTGGCAACAGACGCATCCTCACATGGCATTGGCGCTGTCTTGTCACACGCTTACCCAGATGGCCCGGAACTACCTATAGCATTTGCATCTAAAACGCTGACTGAGACTCAAAAAAGATACAGCCAAGTCGAGAAAGAGGCTCTATCAATTATCTATGGCGTCAAAAAATTCCATGAGTATCTCTATGGTCGCAAGTTCGAATTAATAACGGATCATAAGCCCCTCGTAACCATATTTAATCCAAGTAAGAAACTTCCAGAAATGAGCATACAACGACTACAGAGATGGGCAATTGTCTAAATGGCTTATAATTACTCAATTCGCTACTGGCCAACAACACTTCACAACAATGCAGATTGCTTATCTCGTTTGTCCGCAGGGCACGACAAGAATTTTGATGAATCAGAAGAGTCCTGTTTAGAAATAGAAGACATCTATAGCACACTTATTGCAGATTTTCCCGTCAACAGTAAACTAATAGCAGACGCCTCTGACCATGATGTGGCAATCCAGAAGGTGGCAAACTATGTGCAAAAAGGTTGGCCGAACAAGCTGCCAGTAAACCAGTCAAACTTCCTACCATTTTTTCGAAGAAGATTTTCTCTTTGTATGTGTACTAACATTCTTATTTTTCAGTCCGAAAGCCCGAGGGTAGTAATTCCGAAAGCCCTACAATCAAAAGTTCTTCATATGCTGAACCAAGGTCACTGGGGATCGAGTCGGATGAAGAATCTGAGTCGACGGCACTGTTGGTGGCCTGGGATCGATGAGCAGATTGAGCGTATGGTAGCTTCCTGTTCTGCCTGTCAAAGCCACGCAAGTCATCACGCGAATGTGTATCACAGTTGGCCAGTACCAACTAAAGCGTGGGAAAGAATTCACATCGATTTCGCGGGACCTTTCTTGAACAGTATGTGGTTGGTGGTAGTAGATGCGTTATCTAAGTTCCCCTTTGTGGTTAAAATGAGTGTAGCAAATTCAAAGGCAACTATTCATGCATTGCAGTCCATTTTTTGTTTCGGACAATGGTACACAGTTTGTCTCAAAGGAATTCCAAGCATTTTGCCAGCAGAATTCTGTTCAACACTTGACATCAGCGCCATTCAATCCGCAGTCCAATGGCGAAGCCGAGCGGATGGTGCGTACCTTTAAGACGGCTATACAAAAAAACATTAGTAATGCACTGCAGTGGGATGACGCACTGAATGTGTTGCTAACTACATATCGTAACACCCCCAACAGTTCCGGAAAATCCCCAGCTGAGATTCTGCATGGGCGACAACATCGATCAACTCTATCAGCGATGCTACCTAACCAACACAACAACCTAACTACTAAATCTACGACTATTCCAAAAAACGTCAGGTTTTCTACTAACGAACCAGTTTTTGCCCGACAATATCAGCATAAACCAAACTGGGTGGAAGGTAAGGTTATCAAAACCTTGGGTCGATGTATGTTCCTGGTCGAAACTAAATTTGGAAATTGGCGAAGACATGTGAATCAATTACGACCTCGGCAGCCAAACAACGAATCCAGCTCCAGTTCGTCTGTTACTGATGCCCTGTCACCTGAACAGCTAAGTACCATATTATCAAATACTAATGATTTATCTTCTATTAGAGTTTAGGACGAAGACGCTTCCAGCAAAACCTCGCAGCTTCTCAGGACTTCCAGTGAACCCGATATTCGAAACCAAATAACGGATGCGCCAATTGAAACTCAGATGACAAATAACGGTCCAAGTGCAACAGAACTATGGGAGGATGCAAATTTAACTAGGCGATCCAAAAGGACTAGAAAACCATCGGTGCGATTTGCTTTCAATTAGCGAGGGGAAGATGTTGTAACGTGAACCTTAGACCAGTAATGCCCGCAGCGAGTGTTACCAACTTTATCTATGTAACTGGTTGGCACAGCAGTCGTCGCTCTCTATTCTGTTCATCTCCGACTTCCGATCGAGCCGTCATCACTCACGCACGTACATGTGCACCGCTTATCTTTTCTTATTATAGATAATTAATTGCTTTTAAGTTATATTGAATTTTGTTATACTAAAATGAAGTAAAATAAAATCATTGTTAAAAAATATAAAATGAGGCTTCCTCGTGCTGCTAGAGTTAGCACCAGTCCTACTCCGGACGTCCGTACACTTTTAGCTGGTTTACCAGAGTAGAGCTTGACAGTGCTTTTTGTTGGGGAGATGTATTCCCCAGCATCGAACTATCTTATCTCCCTCAGCCCTAAGATATCTATTTTATAGCGTGCGAATTCTCGTTCCATTTGAAGGAATCTGGCTTTATATGGCCCTTCCTGGATGTAGTCCAGGAGAGTCTTAACGTTCCAGAATCGATCGTTGTCCATGTTCGATAGCGAAAGGTCGTGATCAAATTATCCGTCCGTATCCGAGGCATAAACTTCCGTTTCAGAGAAATTATTTTTTTTTTTATGGCAGGTGGAGTGGAGATCGATATTCAAAGCACTGTTCGGTGATAATCCGCAGGGTGCTGACGTGGTTGGCATAGGAGAGTCCAGAGCGGAAACCTGCTTGTTCGGCATCGAGTGTGTCTTCGAGATGTTATTTGATTCGCTCAAGGATGATTTTAGCTCTTATCTCAGGTACAGCAGGCAGCACGCAGATAATCCTCCAGTTTCCGCACTCCATTAAATTTCCTTTCTTAGGAGCTTGGCGATCATTCTATTTCTCCACTCGTTAGAAAAACTTTCAGCTTCCCAATCTCTCTCTATAATTGGAAGCAGAAGCTCAGCCGATGTATTGGCGTTGCTCGTAAGAGCTCTGTGGGAATACCGTTAAGTCCTGTCGCCTTATTGGTTTTGAGTGCCTTGATCGCGGTAGTGATCTCATCATTACTGGGAGTCGTGGTGCGAATTCGGGCATTTCTCACCTCGGGCACCTCAGTCTGACTTGGGAGCATATCCCTTGCGAATACGCGGTTCGAAACCGCAGCAAAATGCTCATTCCATCTCTTGAGCTGGTCCTCATCCGAAATGAGCAAGGAACCATCTAGGCTTTTCACTGGGTATTGACTGGAGCTGCGACCACCTGTCAGCCCTTTCGTGGTTCTGTAGACGGTCCTATTGTCGCACCACCGTGCACCTTCTTCTGCTCCTGTAGCCGACGCGTTAGTAAAGTTGCGCCTGTGCACGCTACGCTGAACTTCTCTCATCTTTATGCGATAAAGGGGCTCTAGCTCGCTTCTCCCTGCTGCGTAGTAGCTGCAACACGAGCTTACAGCTGTTTTCGTTCGTCAATCCATCTCCAGGTATCCTCGGAAAGTTACGCCCTATGTCTACCCTGCGATCGACCGACAATTCTTTCAGCACCAGATGTAAAAACATTTTTCACAGCACACGAACGGTTTTGAATGCTTGCGGGCAGTGAGCTGCTGATTTCTTCCACACTTGGTATCACTAAGGCTATCGATGTTGAATCTGGGAATGTTTTCGTTTGATCTTCGAACTGCAGCAGTGAGTAGTTGGAGGGTAGCTATCATAAGATGACTCCCACATCTGCCCCTCGCCTTCGTTGTTATTGCCTACCTTGGCATTCAAACCCCCATCATTATGACAATGTCTTCATTTGGTGTTGTGTTGAAGACGGCACTTGGGAGATTGTACCTATAGAATCTCTCCTTTTCGTCCTCAGACGAGCCATTCGTTGGGGCGTGTGTCTTTACAATTGAAAGTTTGATTAAAATCTCGAGATCGAAATAGCTGTAAGTACAAATTATCGGTATCTTTACAGTTAAAGTGATATTTTTTAAAAAATGTTACATCTGATGATGGAGGCCTCAAAACATTCACCCTCGATATCAAATATAAAGTATGACTTTAATGTCTGTCTGAAAGACCGAAATTTGTGCTGCAATCCTCCTCAGTAGCGTTCTTAATTCAATTGTAAGACCGCCCGCAACTGCCGGCTGAGATACATGCATTCAAGGACTCTTTGAATCGGTGATCTGAAAATTGATCCCTAAAAATCTATTTTTTGCTAATACGAGAACTCGTTCTTACCATATTTGCCGAAAGAGAGTGAACTGCGAAGCTTGGTATCGAAAGGACAAATAAACTCTAAATGGCTAAGTAGTCAAAATGTATATGAAAAACTCCCAATTCGCGGACAATCATTAGGAAGCGAAGAAATAAAAAAGAAACTTTCTCATAATCTTTTTTATATTTTTTTGAATTACATCTATTTTAGAATGGAATTGTTTTACATTATAAATTACACATTAAAAATTATACAAAATATCACCAAATCTTGTTATTCTAGCAATTTACCTTTTCAGATCCCTTCACAATTTTGCAATTCTCTTTCACACATTCGACAAACACCTTCTTTTCCATGTTTATCTTCTTCCAGATGTGGAATTTGGCAATGTTGCGTTTCAGTTTCTTCTTGTAGATGACGCCACGTGTTAGAAAGGAAAGATCTTCTATACTGTAGTCCCTTGCTTTCGTTGCACTGTTTGACACTAAGCCTTCAGTTAAATCCAATTTCGCCTTTGAGAGTCGCAGATGGCGGCGTTTTTGACGTGATAGCTCCTTCCGATAGATGAACAGATTGAACGCCAGAGATGTGGTTGAGGATTGCTGATTATTCTTGCTTGTCTGTTTCTTATCTTCTTCCGCCATTATTTGGAGTGAATTTATGCCTAGAAATTGTGGAACTGTTTAGAGCTGTTGTCGGCTGCGAGGATATTCTCGAACTGTTGATGAAGCTAAAATTTGTCTCCGTATTTATAGTAGTTAGACTGCAGGTCGTTTTCTACCTGGCGGTTTTGCTCCTTTTTTCTATTTTACAATATTCCGTTCTAAGAATTTTTTTTTTAACATTGTCATAAAATTGCACTCGGAATAATAACAAAATGATAAAAAAAGTTTAAACGCAAATAATTAAGAAAAGTATTTGCGGTAGTCTCTATCCATTTGTACCTATCTCTATTTATGGCAGGTTAGTAAAAGGGATTACGTTCGCCACACATAATAATTAAGTTCATATTTAAAAATAAAAAATTAATAAGGACATTAAACAAACAGAAAGTATTCACGGTTACCATTCTACGGAATTTTATGCAACGATCCATAGATCCATAATACATCTACGAGTTTGTACATATATTAAAATGTACTTTTTAATTTAACGTATTGTACTATTGTAAATTAGTAATCGTTGAATGGATTGTGATCCTTTAACTGTTGTACAGCCAATGAGAAAACCATTTGTAATCAATTACACGCCCCTAACTTTAATGTACTGTCACTCATTTCAAGGACGACAATCGTATTGCTTAGAGTATTTATCATCATTTGAAGCCATATATTATAGTCGTAATTTGTTCAGAAGCTAAAAAATCGATAAATGAATATTTTTTACAATTAGCCAATTATTAAGAATACACGGCATTTGATCGTTAGGTACGATGGCAACAGCAACTAAGGAAGAAAATGTCGAAATAACTTCCAAACTCAAAATTCTTCAAACAATTTTGTGAAGAAAAGCAGTCGAATATTTGCTCATATCTATGGTAGAGGTGGAGGTAGTAACATAAGAGAAACCTAGTGTTGGTGTCCCGATGTCCAAATTGCAATTGTCGCAAAAACTCCTCTTTCAAAACTGGCAAAAGAGTCGCAGACACGTAGTCTTCTAAATATGTAAGAACGCTTAAACTCAAGCTAAGAGAACGGTAGCTTCTGCCAGCAGCTCTACGTGTTCAATATCAGGAGGGAAAATTCTATAAGACGATAGTGCGGCCAGTATTGATGTATGGCGCTAAATGCTGGGCTGCACTAAATACCCATGAGCAAAAACTTCACACAGCAAAGATGCGAATGCTGGGGGGGGTCCAGTGGCGTAAGCCTTATGAACAAAACAAGAAATACCCACATAAGGGGTTTGCCCAAAGTAGTGCCTATTAAACAAAATCTAAGAGAACACAGGGTGCGTTAGTACGGCCATGTATTAAGAAGAGAAGGCTCATACGTCGTACAGAATGCCCTTAAAACCGAAGAGAGCTGTTAGACTCTGCAGCTTGTGCTCTTTAAAGTAATATTAGCATTGTAATTATTACTCTGTTAATAAAAATGAATAATAATAAAATCGAAGAAGGACGAAAAACGAAAGCATCTTGGCTAACCACAATCAAACGTGAGGGAGAGCGCAATAGATTACCTGACAAAGCAAGATTTAAAGTCCTGGAGGTTACGATCTAAGAGATCCGACCACAGAAAAAGAAGAAGATCTTTAAATGTGAACTTAATTATTATGTGTGCCGAACGTAATCCCTTTTACTAACCTGCCATAAATATAGATAGGTAGAGATGGATAGAGACTACCGCAAACCTTTTCATAATTATTGGCGTTTATGCATATTTTATTGTTATATTGTCATTCTTTGTGTAATTTTATGACAATGTAAAAAAAAAATATTATACCTCGAAGGAAATATTTTGAAATAGAAAAAAAGGTTTAAGATCTGCAGGTAAAAAAAAAATCGACCCTCTAACTACTTTAAATACGGAGACAAATTTTAGCTTCATCAACAGTTCGAGAATATCCTCGCAGACGACAACAGCTCTAAACAGTTCCACAATTTCTAGGCATAAATTCACTCCAAATAATGGCGGAAGAAGATAAGAAACAGACAAGCAAGAATAATCAGCAATCCTCAACCACATCTCTGGCGTTCAATCTGTTCATCTATCGGAAGGAACTATCACGTCAAAAGCGCCGCCATCTGCGACTCTCAAAGGCGAAATTGGATTTAACTGAAGGCTTAGTGTCAAACAGTGCATCTAAAGCAAGGGAGTACAGTATAGAAGATCTTTCCTTTCTAACACGTGGCGTCATCTACAAGAAGAAACTGAAACGCAACCTTGCCAAATTCCACATCTGGAAGAAGATAAACATGGAAAAGGAGGTGTTTGTCGAATGTGTGAAAGACAATTGCAAAATTGTAAAGGGATCTGAAAAGGTAAATTGCTGGAAAAACAAGATTTGGTGATAATTTGCATAATTTTTAATGTGTAATTTATAATGTAAAACAATTTATTTCTAAAATAGTCGTAATTCAATAAAATCTAAAAAAGATTATGAGAAAGTTTCTTTTTTATTTCTTCGCTTCTTAATGATTGTCTGCGAATTGGGAGTTTTTCATATACATTTTGACTACAAAGCCATTTAGAGTTTATTTTTCCTTTCGATACCAAGCTTCGCAGTTCACTCTCTTTCGGCAAATATGGTAAGAACGAGTTCTCGTATTAGTAAAATATAGATTTTGAGGGATTAATTTTCAGATCACCGGCTCGAAGATTCTTTGAATGCATGCATCTCAGATGACAGTTGCGGGCGCTCTTACAATTGAGTTAAGACCGCTGTCGAGGAGGGTTGCAGTACAAATTTCGATCTTTCAGAGAGACATTAAAGTCATACTTGATATTTGATATCGACGGGGGAATATTGTAAGGCCTCCATCACCAGAGGTATAATAAGACTTTTGAAAATATTCCTCGTTACTTACTTTTGAAAATATTCCTCGTACACCTATTTCGATCTCGAGATCGATCTTTCAATTGTAGGGAGACACGGAAAAGTACATAGGTCTCGTAATACAATACTGTCAGTCTGTCGGCACGGTTGGATTTATTTCAAACTTCATACTCATATCTATAACCGGATTCGAAATCGTAATTTTCATTGCGGTCCGAAACTGACGATATTTTATTTATGCAATTTCGATTTGGAGCTTACAGTACTAGAACTCATCACATCTGCACTGAAAATCTGTCACTTGATACGAGCAAAGGCCGGAAACTCGTAGAAAAAAGGGTTCTGTAGTATCGTCGCCCCTTCCACAAGTGTTGCAGATTGTAGTGTCACTTAAGCTTGGCACATTCATATCAATGTGGGTTGACACGACTGGAGATCACCGGTCATAAAAGAAAGATCAAACAAACAATAATAAAACAGGAGCATGCACGTGTCAAATAATAAACGCCATCGCAATATGGTAAAATTGCAAAACAGTATCATTATGGTAATACTTGCTAAAATGAAAGGCACTACCCCGTCAGGTACTACCACTTCTGTGCATGGTACTGATCCTGGACCGAGTAGAAATGTTCGGGTCAGAATCGACATCATCCTTGCTGCAAAGCTACTTGGTAACATCTTGAGCATTTCGAAGTCCAGCGATCGTTTGATGTCTCTCAAACTAGTAATACAAGCAGAGGTGTGCAATATTGTCAGTGCATATGCTCCCCAAAATGCGTGCGATCAGAGAGATAAAGATGCATTTTGGCTAGATTTCCACAATTTCCTTAAGAACATACCAAAGTAAGAGCTTCTGTTTGTTGGAGGAGATTTGTATGGACATGTCGGGAAGTCAAACGAAGACTATGAAGACTGCCATGGAGGAATAGGATACGGCACCAGGAACCTTACTGGTGAAGACATTCTAAGCATGTGCAAATCATACGGTCTTATCGCGTTAAATACCATGTTCATCAAACAAAGCCGACACCTGATCACTTTCAGCAGTGGTGGAGATGAAACCCAGATTGACTACCATTTGGTAGCAAGTTTCATGAAGTCTCGGGTAAAAGATTGCAAAGTTCCTGGGAGAGGCAATCGCTCGGAAACACCGTCTCATGCTAACAGAAATTTTTATGAAGACACCAAAGAAAAGCAAAAAAAACAAGGGTCTCTGAGAAAATCAAGCGGTACAATCTGAACAAAGAAAAAGGCGAGGCTTTTGTTTTCGTGGTGAACAATTACATCTCTCACACCATCAACGGAGCTGAGGATGAAGAGTGCAGAGCACAAAATATGTGGAATTCCCTACAGCAAACTTGCTCAAAGAAGGCCAAATCACTGCTAGGAGCTTCAAAAGGCTCGTTGTAGGGATGTAGGATCCTCACTTATGATGGCTCCATCGTCAGCAAAGAATAATTGATGTAGCTTGGGGTCCGTCACTTTACCTTCAAGAAGATAGTCAAGGACGGTAATAAAGAGCAAAGGACTTAAGACACTTCTTCCCTGGTGCACCCCGACTTTGATTGGGAACTCTTCAGTTAGTCCGGTGGGACATCTTACCCTTGTCTTTACTCTTTCGTACATGTCCATGATCATCTGTACATAGGTTTCTGGAACCCCTCGATGTTTGCCAAAGTGCTATACTACTTCTCATTAATAGGAGGTATAGCATAATGCTTTCCTGGCCTTTTTGCAGTAGGGCATGTAATATGCCGCCTATTCACGGTGCTTTGAATAGCTGAAGAATGCTGAGGCCCCAAGTTATCCGTTGTTCCTTGCAGATGTGCCTTTTAAGCCTTTGCGTTACATCCATACTACGAATAAGAAGTTCGAAGATCCGTGGAAGCTTTAACATCAAGGGAACCATCGTACAAAAGATAGAGCGCGACCGGCGCAGCTGGTATTGCCACGTTCAAAGAAGAGATCACATGATCACCCTATTTTTTTTTATTTTTCTTTAATGCATTTTTATTTTAAAATTCAGAATATTATCTTACGTGCTAACAAAAAAACGCTTAAATCTAGCTTAATTAACTTAACTATCTTATAATAACTTACTGGCCCTATGCGGGCGCTCTAAGCTAATCCTAACACTTAATCTATGTCTTTCGACGTAACATAAATTACTTTATTTAATATCTATATTAATTATTTAAGAAATTGACAAAAAAAAAAGAAAAATGTTTTATTGTGGAAAAAAAAAACTTAGTATATGGACTGATTTTTGTAAGGATAAATAAAACTTACAAACTACCTTTTTTTTTTTTTTTGCCTAGGGGGTAGTGGAAAAACGCTAATGCGCACGGGAAACAGTCCCGCTCTGTTTCTAGTAGCGTGAGACTCACTACTCACTAAAAAAACACCTTTAACCCCTTCTTTCTACTTGACACCATCCACTCCGGAACCGCTTATCGCATTACTTCAGAGTGGTGTCGTTTTCTTTCCCCTCTGGGGACCGGCTTTTTCATATTCAGCTCCTGGTGCGGGTTTATACATTCTTGCCGGTAAGGCTTTTATCTACTTTATGTAATTTGTGAGGGAATGTTGGCGTCTTCCTCTCTCTTTTTGGATCTTAGTACCGTCTCGATAAAGGAAGATATTCTATTCCATGTGTCGGTACTCGAGATCATCTTGCTTATAGCATTTTCCGGGGAAAAATCGCCTATTTCCGACTCCAGTCTACTCCTCTGCTCTGTCCATCTGCTACAGGCGAAAAAGGTGTGGAAAGCGTCGTCTTCCGCTGAGTCTCCATATTGGCAGGCTGCGCCAATTTGTGGAGGTATCGGTTGAAATACCCATGTCCGGTTAGGAATTGAGTGACAAAGTAGTTCACTTCGACGTGTTCCCGCTCTGTCCAAGCCGTGATGTCTGTAATCAGCCTCGCTGTCCACCTCCCCCTCGTTTCAGCGCTCCACCTTCTCTGCCAAGCCTGCTTGGTAAGCTCTTTCGCTTCAGCGACTGCCAGTTGAGCCCCTACTTCCGCCTTCTTGTCGTGGGCGTACTTCCTCTCTGTCGCTAGGAGGTCGATGGGGGTCACACCCGCAACTACGAGGGCGGCTGGTTCCGACACTGTGCGATAGGAGCTTGCAACTCGGAGAGCTGCTCGCCTTTGTACTGCGGCAATTTGCTTTCTGTACTTCTCCTGTCTAAGTGCGTCTGCCCAGATCTCACACCCATACAGAAGAATGGCGTGGGTGATGGACATGAGGAGTCGTCGCCTACTCATTGTTGGGCCTCCGATATTTGCCATAAGCTTACTCAGCCTTGACGTGACCTTCGCAGCTCGCTCAGATGCGGACTTAATCTGTTGCCAGAAAGAGAGTTTAGAGTCCAGGGCGATTCCTAGATACCTTACTGCTGGTTTGCTAATTATAACTTCTGGACCTACACGGAACTCGGCAATGGTCGGGATCCGTTTCCTAGTCAGAAGAATTATCTCTGTTTTTTCCGCGGCGAGACTAAGGCCATGGGCTTCCATCCAGGCGAGTACTCGTCTCATTACCTGGTTCAGTTTCAGCTGGGCCCCTTCGATGTCCCTTGCGGTAATCACCGCACCGATGTCATCTGCGTACCCGACTAAGAAGGTATCGTCGGGCATCTCCATGCGAAGGATTCCATCGTATGAGATATTCCACAGATCGGGTCCAAGGATTGAGCCCTGTGCTGCTCCAGCAGTGATTTCCTTTCTGTGAGTACCCTCCACGGTGTCGTACAGAAGTTCCCTGTCTTTGAGATAGTCCTTCACAATTTGCAGAAGATATTGCGGTATCCTGAAGATGTTCTCGAGCGCATCTAACATATCTCCCCATCTGGCCGAATTGAAGGCATTCCTCACATCCAGAGCTGCCAGCACGACGATTCGCCTTGAGTAGTGATTTCCCCTTTGGGCGAGGTGGGTGGTTTTGACTACTTCCTCAATTGCTCCTATCGTGGAGTGGCCTTTTCTGAATCCGTGCTGTCGATCGGATAGGCCACCTGCTCTTTGGATTGCTTCTGTGATTCGAGGCTTTAGCATCTTCTCGAGGAGTTTTCCTGCCGTGTCCAGCATGCACAGAGGTCTGTATGCTGATGGGGAATCAGGGTCTCCTTTTCCCTTGCTTATGAGTACCAGGCGTTGTACCTTCCACTTCTTGAGAAAGATCCCTTCCTTTAGACAGTCATTATGCATACTTAGAAGTATCTGTGGGCAAGTTTTGGCAACCGTTTTCAATACTTCCGCTGGTATGCCGTCGGGGCCGGGGGCCTTATTGTTCTGAAGAGATTTAGCTGCTAGAATCAGCTCTTCTTCGCTGAACAATGGGATGTCTTGTTGTTGGGCAGGATAGATCTCCATTGACCTAACAGGGTGGGCCGGGAAGAGTGTGTCTACTATGCTCTTCATTAGCTCTGCTGTCATCGTGGGGGGTGACGCCTGCGCTCCTAATTTTTTCATGACAACCCTATAGCCGAGTCCCCAGGGGTCGCTGTTGATCTCCCGGCGAAGGTCCTCCCACTTTTGTTTCTTGCTCGAATTGATGGCCCTCTTGAGCTCGGATCTTGCGGTTTTGTATTCCGCGAGTGCGCCTTCCGTGATTTCAGCGTGTCTTCGCCTTCCCCTGGTGACCTTGCGTCTATGGTGTAGGCATCTCCTCCTAAGTTCAGCAATCTCCTCCGTCCACCAGTACACTGGTTTTCGCCCTCCCATTGAGTTTCTAACTCGAGGCATCGACGCATCGCATGCGCGGTGTAAGAGTTGCATCGTCGCTTGGGCTTTTATTTCAGCTGTCCCCGTCATTTCCTGGATGGCTTCCTTCCCTTCCTCTAGCGTGGCCGTGAGAACTTCTTCATTTAACCGGCTGACTTTCCACCTCGGTGCTCGCCTCTGGTGTCCGTTAGAGACTCGTCGGGTCCTCTGTAGGTCAAAGACGATATACTGGTGGTCGCTCCCGGTGTACTCCTCGATGACTCTCCAGTTTTCCACCTTTGCTAGTAGCTCTTCTGACGCGAAAGTAACATCCGGTATTGTTTCGGTATATCCGGGACGCCTGAAGGTGGGTGTATTTCCTTCGTTCAACACGTAGAGCCCCAGTCTGGCAGCCATCTCGAGTATCTGCTTACCTCGTGAGTCTGCGCTAGGCATCCCCCAATCTAAGGCCTTGGCGTTAAAATCGCCGGCAACCAAGATCCCGCCCTCAATATCTCTCACGGTGTCCTCTAAGCGGTCTAGCTTTGCTCGAAAATTACTGATACTCTCGTTCGGCGTAAAATAACAGCTAAATATCGTGATTCCATCACATTTCACCCAAACAAAGCCACTAGCTGCGCCGTGGGTTTTTATGCGGGTCGTCTTTACGTCCGGTATCCATATTGCAGCTGTGCCGAGTGTATCCGAGAACCAACTGGGCCCGTCCTTGTTTTTATACTGCTCACTTATGGCCACCACATCCACTTTAAGATCGAGTCTAAGTTGTGAGAGTAGGTTGTCAGCCGTGCGACTTCTATGGAGATTTGCTTGTAGGATTTTCATCATGGTGCGCTGCTTCTCTTCGCCTTTTCAAGTGCCCCTCTAAACACCTGACAGTTTCCCGACCCTGGTAAATGGGCTAGCAGTGCTGGCCCGAGCTTCAGCTCCGCACATAAGCAGCACTTCGCAATAGCTTTGCAATCGGATTTTTTATGGCCTTGTACTCCGCACTTGAAGCATATTCCCTGGTTCTTTCTGTCGGGCCCCTTACAATTAGCTTGCTGGTGGCCATAGCCGAAACATCTGTAGCAGCGCGTGACCACTACTCTTCGGCGAACTCTGCAGAAAACCCACCCGACTCTTATACGAGCGATTTTTAGCAGCTCACCTACCACTCGGTCGTTCAGCTGAACTAAAGCAATTTTTTGCGCCCTGCTGTTGGCCTTCATTAAGGTGATTTGAAGTTCCACCCTCTGGTCATTGATTGCTCGTTTGATAGCTTCCTCGACTTCATCTACTGTTGTCAGGTCATCCATGTCTCTGATCTCCAGTATCGTTTTTGGTTCAAGGTTTCGGACCGTTGCCTTCTCCCCCAAGATGGCCTTAAGGGATGAGCTAAAACCTTCCTTATCTTTTGTTTTTGCACCGAGCTCAAGCAAGACATCTCCGGACCTCGTTTGACGGACAGCTCTTATCTCCGTTTGTGTTTCATCTGGGTTGGCCCTTGTACGAATTTCTCGGAGGATCTCCGCGTACGTTTCTGCTCCTCTTGGTCTTATGATGATTGCTTCGCGCCGGTGCCTCGCTGGTCTCTTATCTTTTTTTTGGCTGATTACCATTCCTTCCTCCTTTTTCTGCTTCTCGTGCTCTTTCACTGAGGGAGGCCGCGGTTTACCATTGGCCTTCTTGCTCTCGATCAGCTTTTTAGGTTCTTTTCCTTTCGAGAACGGGTTGTCCTTCTGGCCTATATTGGGTCCAAGATCTTTGTGGACTACATCCCTTCTCCGCACGGTTTGAAGCCTAGTTGGAGGAGTTGCAACCTTCGGTGACTTCTTCTTCTTCTTTGCGGTCTCCTTTTCAAGGGGGCTAGATGGTGGTCTCTTCTTGGGTTCCCGGGTTCCGCTCGGTGTCCTACTTTTTGGAGGCTCCTGGTGGTTCGCATCTGTTCTGTTGACCTGTCGCATCTGAAGTTCAGGTTGTTGTGATCGGTGTAGCCTCAGGTCGCTATCCCGCCCCTTTTTAAGGAAGCTGATTACGTCCAATGATTCCTCTAGTTCAGCAAGACCTTTCTTAATATCAGTGCTTATATTCTTCTGCCTGTCCGTCGCGAATTTCATTTTCTTAATCGTCTCCTTGCATTTCTGTAGCTCCTTCTCCAGTGAGTTTTCCGTCAGCTGGGCTTCACTAACATCGGAGGACTCATGTTGGTTACCGTTTGTTGGTTTCGTTAGGGTGGCGCTCCCTATTGAAGGGTTTTCTGCGATGATTTTCCGGGCTGTGGCGGGTTTCTCCCGTGGTGCCGATTCGGGTTCATACTGTTTTAAAGGCGGTGGTGATCCTCGCAGATGATAGCTCTTTTTGAAACGATTTTCTCCTGTCTCACTTGTAGACGCTTTGCAATCCGTGGGAGCCAAGTGTTTCACTCCCAGGGCAGCGATGAGGGGATCAAATCGTGTTGGTGGAGATCTGGATACCCTTCCTCTCCTTATGAATGGGTCGTTTAAACGCAATAGTTGGTCCTCCCCAGAATCCGTAGGACCTGCCTCATTTGAGGGTGGATTTTCCAGTGTAACTGGTCTGCCACCTGGGGTAATAATATCAGTTGTTTTGTCCATTGCATCGAAATAACGGTTGCATTTTATACCTACTGCCAGGGGTTTTTTTTTTTTTTTTTTTTTTTTTTTTATATTGGGATTTTTACACTTATTTAAAGGGCGGCATCGACTCGCCCTGTCACAGGGAATTTCATTGAGCTTTTGTGGTTTTTACTCACGCCCTCCACCCCTGCCGCTCTTGGTCGGGGACTGCTTATTAGTATTCGCAGCTAACCTACATATCTATAGGCCGTTCAGCCATCCGCCACCTTGCTGACCCCCCTGGTAGCCTCAGCCTAGCCCCAGGTACAAACTACCTTAAAATAATATAAAGCTAACTTAACTACTTTGTGTAATTATATACACACTTTTTTTGTAAGCGAAGTGCTGTCTTTTTGTTTTTTTTTTTTAACAACAAAAACTACAAACTTAAGACTACCTTAAAACTATGTAAGCCGGCCATGGCTATTGTAGAAAACAAATGGACGACCCGTTCTGCCTCCGTTACAGGCTAACCCGGATTAGGGGGAAACGACGACGGCGTTCCCTCTTCTTCATTAATCCACCGAAATTGGTTGTGCTGCCTACTAACATCTTCAATATCGCGGACTGAAACCGCCCTACTGAACCGGAGACGCTCTACACTACCCTGTGCGACGTCTCGGTCGTAGTTGAGTCGCCTATCCACAGCTTTTCTGGCGACGTGGAAGATTAGCGGCACTGCTAACTTATCCTGGGTCAGACCTCTCTGATCAAGATATAGAAACGCTTGTGGAGGGATAAGGCCGTTAAGGCGCACACTCTCGTGATAGAGATTGTTGGGGTAATAAGCCCCAGAGATCGGGGTCATTGCAAGCCTTTTCAAACACCCGCATCTTTTCCAACAAGCTTGGCCCCACATTGAACAACACGGGACATCCATATGCGAGCACAGGCCGAATGAGGGCCATGTAGCAGATTACGTTCACCCTCGCATCGAGTTGGCTGCTATAAAACATTCTCTTTGTGACTTTGGCTCTGGCCAGAGCAGCATCTATATGTTTGTTAAAATATATTTATTGATCTAGCCAGACCCCAAGGTATCTGACTACACTTCGACTCGCAAGTGGCTGCCCCTGCTGTCCCGTAATAGAGAACTTTCGCCAATTCTTTCTGGTGTCCCAAGAGGCCCCAGACAACGGCGTTCTGAACAGGATGCTCTCCGACTTCTGAAAGTTGATTTTTAGCTTCCAGTCGTCACGGTATCTCTTAAACTTATCGAAGTCACGCTGCAAAAGTAATGTAATGACTTCGATCTTAGGCCCTGACTTGAACGCGACCAAGTCGTCTGCGTACGCTATGGCATGGTGAAGTCAACCTATGAGATCGCTCGTGTAAATATTGAATAGGATCGGCGAATTAACCGCACCCTGTTGCAAACCATTTTTTACGTCAAAAGTTCCAGCAGACGTCACATTGCCATTTTTCACAATGAACTTCTTACTGGTGAGCATATCATAAAGTATGTACAGCAGTGGTTTACTTATGCCCAGCCTGCTCAGCTTGTAGAAGAGTCCCTCTAACCATACGGTATCGAAGGCCTTCTCCAAGTCAACTAGGCATACACCCGTGCATTGCTTCTTGCTTTTATTCCACTGGATATCTAATACCAGTTTAGACGCAGCATGTATAGTATCATGCCCCGCCTTGAAACCGAATTGGTTATCATGTGAACCCTGTTAAAAAGGCAATGTCAATGAACGTTTCAAAGACATCGCGCGGCAGGGGAAATAGGCCTATAAACGCCTGGATCACACAAATGCAACGACATTGGCATTTCATTGGCCTCAGTAACAAGTTGAACTAAAGTCGGGAGGCGTGCCGATATTTTCCGAGGTCAAATAGGCGAACCCCACAGGCGCATCATTAGAAATGCGGTGACGTGTGAGGGTTATGATCGCTTGTTTTCGGATCATAAAAAAAATAAAACAAATAAATAAATATTAAGTGCAACAGCTCTTTAAGTGCCAGGGCCTAGCTTCTCGCAACCACTCATGTTGTGTGCGTTATATTTTTCACACGAATGGAAGGGACCTACAGTTTAGTGCCGTATCCGAAGGCGATTTGAGAAGCTTTTTCGTGACAACAATACTCTCGGATGTTTGTCAGACGCTCGAGAGGTGGGACCGTGAAAAAACTTTTTTGGTGTTTTCTAGGATTCGAACTTGGAACCTTATGCGTAGTGATCCGACACACTAACCACTTACACCACGGCGCCCACGGATCATAACCTCGCCGAAATAGGAAGAAGAATATTATAAACTACGGTCAGATCTCAAGAAGGCCCTTTCTGGAGTTGTATATGTACCTCAAGAACAATTTAACATTGCGCACTCTAAGGCAGGTATACTACCCTAGTTGAATCTAACCTAATGTATGGTATACTTGCTTGAGGTAGTGCATATACTAGCCATCTAGATAAGTTGCAAAGACTTGAAACATCATGTTAGAAAAATCAACGAAGGAACTGAACGAAATGTAGATGGTGAAAATCATTCAAGGTGCTTGGCATCCGAGAGCTATTCAAGATGACTAAAATGGTCGAATATACAATAACAATGGCAACAACGGGTTTGAGCTGCCTCCAAGTCATTCCTAAAAAGCTCGATTCCTCCTAAACCGTTCTGCGCCACGTTTGCCTGTGGCGTCCCGCTATTCTCCCTGTCTGCGTAAGTGGATTACACTGCATGGCATATTTCGCAATGGAGTTATCTACGCGCAGTAGAATGTGTCCAGTGCACTGCCACTTTCTCCTTCGTACAGTAATGTTTATAGGTTCTTGGCCCGCTCTCATATAAGGTTGTTCATTAGAGATACGGTTCGACCAAAAAATCCTCAAGATCATTCTTAAACATTTCTTTCCGAAGACTTGCAGCTTGCTTGTGTTAATGGTGTCCACCTTCCAAGTACTACCTTGATAAGAGCTATAAGTTAGGCCAACTAAATAACATATCGATTCAAGCTACCGAAAGCCTTCTCGAAGTCGATAAACAGAAAATGTAGCGGAGGGATTGTTCGATTACGATCGGTAAGGTGTTCATGTGGTCAATGCAGAAGAATCCAACACGAAATCCTGCCTGTTCGACATCGAGAGTTGAATCTAAATGTTCTTTGATTCGTTCCAGAATTATTCTAGCTGTTATTTTAGCTACGGCTGGAAGAACGCAAATACCTCTCCAGTTTCCGCATTCTGTCATGTTTCCTTTTATCGGAAGCTTAATGATCACCCCTCTTTTCCACTCCTGCGGAAATTGTAGTGTCCCAAACTCTCCGTATTAGAGTGTGCAGCAAATTTGTCGATGTATACCGCCATCGCCTAAGTGGTTTAGCACTGTAGCAAATCTCTCCATCTAGTGAGCTGGTCCTCATCCAAGATCAGAAGGTTACCGTCTAGGCTCTTCACTGGGTTTTGTTTGGAGTTCCGAACACCAGTAAGCTCCTTAGTGATGCTGTAAACAGTCCTACTGTCGCCCCTGCTCGCTGCTTCTTTAGCCCTTGAAGCAAGCTGACATTTGTCACATCTTACACTACGCTGCACTTCCCTCTTCTTCGCACGGTCTTGGGCTTCTAGCTCGGTTCTCTCTAATGCTGAGGCTGCTGTAATCCGAGCCTTGATTGCTGTACGCTCATCGATCCGTCACCAAGTGTCTGCAGATAGCCATGTGCGATGGTTTTTCTACCTTTTACCGACATAGGTGCGTGCCCCATCCGTAAAACCATTTCTACGGCATTCCAGTGGTCGTACATGCTCTCCTGCATTGTGCTGCTGATTGCTTCTGCTTCTAAGGCAAGGTGGTCCCTGAACAGTTGGCGCACTTGGGGAACCTTGAGCCTGTCGATATTAAACCTGGTGATGTTAAGTAAGTTTGAGCGGTTGCTATTGACGGATGCAGTACGATGGCGTATATGAACTAACATGAGACGGTGATCTCATTCTAGTCCGATGTCGGCTCCATGTCTGTTTCGTACGTCCAGGAGACAATTTCTAAAGCGACGGCTGATGGCAATGTGGTCGATCTGATTGGATTTTCACTGCCTTCCAGTAGAGATCCAACTGATCTTGTGGCAGGTGTTATGCTTAAACAACGTACCTCTAATGACTAAGCGGTTGGTATTGAAGAAGTCCACAAACCGCTCACCATTATCATTACGGTCTCCAAGGCCGTGAACTCCCATCACGTGCTTAAGCATGGTGTTGTCGCTACCCACCTTGGCATTGAGATCCCCCATCACCATTACGATGTCCCGATGTTGGTTGTAGACTGCGTCTAACTGGCTATAAAAATTATAGTTTTCATCCTTAGTATTGAGTCGGATCATAGCACTCTATGATGGCAATTTTGCTTACTCTACTGTGGAGCTTAGCCGTCAATATCCGGTCACTGTCAGGTATCCAAGATATGAGGTGTTGTAACGTGAACCTTAGACCAGTAATGCCCGCAGCGAGTGTTACCAACTTTATCTATGTAACTGGTTGGCACAGCAGTCGTCGCTCTCCATTCTGTTCATCTCCGATTTCCGATCGAGCCGTCATCACTCACGCACGTACATGTGCACCGCTTATCTTTTCTTATTATAGATAATTAATTGCTTTTAAGTTATATTAAATTTTGTTATATTAAAATGAAGTAAAATAAAATCATTGTTAAAAAATATAAAATTGGCGACGAGGATTTATGTGAAAAATGGACCAGGAAGCATTACAGAAAGTAATGTCCAAGCAACAAGCTTGGATGGAGAAGATGATGGCCGAAAACCAAAAATTTTTGGAGAAAGTTCTTCAAAGGAATCCGTCAGCATCGACATCGATTCCAAACTTTCGAGCTTTTGATGAACGGAAGGAGCATTGGGACACTTATCTCTTCCAACTACAGCAGCACTTTTCGGCGCATGGAATAGAGGAAGACAATAAGAAAAAAGCATTATTCTTATCATCGTGTGGAAATTTCCTTAACGAACTCCTGATGAAGCTATTGGAAACTCAAGATGTAAGTACACATACATATAAAGAGATTTCTTCGAAATTAACCAAACATTTTGCTCAAAAATGGCATATTCTGGCTTCACGATGCAAGTTTTTTAAGCACAAAATGTCAGCAGACCAAAAGTACGCGGAATGGATTGCAGACCCGAGGGGCTTAGCCAGGGACTGCAGCTTCATCTGTACAAAGGAAGGCTGTAATCAATCTTACGCAGATTACATGATTCGCGACATGGTGGCGTTCTACACGCCACATGATGCCATTCGTATGTCGGTCACACAAAAGAAAAATCCAACATTGGAAGAAGTAGAAGATATCACCGCGTTATTTGAAACCACGCAGGCGTCAAACGATATTTTTAAAGGTAATGTATCCATGAATGACAAGGACATCGAGGTTCATCAGTTGGAAAATCGAATCAAGCCGAAGACAAGTAAGTCGAATTTTGATAATTTTTCTATTCGTAAGTCATGCCCTGGGTGTGGGACAAGGCATCATAGAAATCAGTGCTATTATAAAGGGGCGGTATGCGATCAATGTCATAAAAAGGGGCACATAAAAAGCGTCTGTATGTCCTCCAATAAAGCAGTAGATTCTCACCCACGACCACGTGGGAGATCAGTATCACGTAAAAGGGGGCGCAAGTATCCTGCAGCTGAAGTTCATTCGAATCACCAAATCGAAGAAGTATCAACGACTCAGTGTTCAATGGGGTTAGAAAAACAAAAAATATTTACGACTTTCATCGTCAATGGGACCCCTATGGAATTCCAGGTAGACACTGGAGCAACTTGCTCGCTCATCGGTCTGCGGGGTTATAAGCAACTTGGTTGTCCACCATGTGCGCCGACTGAGATAGTACTTAAGTCTTATGGCGGTGGAGTGGTACCTCTTAAAAGTGCGATTGAGGCGGAGGTGCAGTGGAATGGTTTGGTACACAAACTTCCTATATTAGTGGTCAATAATGTGCAAAGCTCGAACATAATGGGGCTCGACTGGTTCAGAGTTTTTAATTTTAGTGTTCAGATGGTAGGTTGTAGTGAGGTCTCATCCATGTCATTGCACTCAAAGACTGAGTTGAAGCAAAACACCAAGGCTCTCTGTGAACGCTTACTTACTTACTTAGGTGGCGCTACAGTTCGGGGTGAACCTGGGCCTCAACCAACAAGCCTCTCCATTTAGCTCGGTCTTTAGCTAATTGCCTCCAGTTGCGCAATCCAAGTTGGTCGAGGTCCCCTTGAACTTGTGCGCGCCACCTACGGCGATAATTCCCTCTACTGCGTCGTCCCTCGGGGTTAGATTCGAAGACTCTGCGGGCCGGAGCGTTGGTGTCCATTCGCTCTACATGTCCTAGCCATCTCAGACGTCCAATACGCAGTTTTTTGACTAGGTCGATGTCGCTGTACAGCTCGTATAGTTCGTGATTGAATCTTCTCCTCCAAAACCCGTCAACGCAAACGGGACCGAAAATCTTACGAGGAATTTTTCTCTCGAAGCGACCAAGGATATCTTCATCCTCTTTTAATAAAGTCCATGTTTCAGCGCCGTAAAGCAGGACTGGGATGATCAAGGTCTTATATAGAGTCTCCTTAGTTGTTCGAGAGAGGGCTTTACTGTTGAATTGCCTTATAAGCCCAAAAAAACAGCGATTGGCAAGAGTTATTCTTCGATTGATTTCTGCGCTGATTTTGTTTGCTGAATTTATAGCAGAGCCAAGGTAGACAAAGTCCCTTACTACCTCGAAGTTATAGCTGCCCACGGTGACGTTTTGTCTAATTCGTCGATGTTGGTTTTCCCTTCTAGTTGACAGCATATACTTGGTTTTGCCCTCGTTTATCGCCAAACCCATTTTGGCCGCTTCCGCCTCAATGCTTGCAAAAGCACCGGTGACAGCCCGCTGAGATCTTCCGATAATGTCTATATCGTCGGCGTATGCAAGCAGTTGTACAGACTTGTAATAGATTGTGCCTCCGGTGTTGGCTTGTGAGTTCCGCACAATCCGTTCAAGTACAATATTGAAGAAGTCACATGACAGCGCGTCACCTTGTCTAAAGCCTTTTTTGACATCAAAGGTCTCGGTGAGGTCATTACCGACCTTGATGGAGCAGCGAGCGTTCTCCATCGTCAGCCTGCACAGACGGACAAGTTTGGCAGGGATGTCAAAACTAGACATGGCTCTATAAAGCTCTTCTCTATAGATGCTGTCATAGGCGGACTTGAAATCGATAAAGAGGTGGTGAGTATCGATTTGGAATTCTTGGGTTTTCTCCAGGATCTGCCGAAGTGTGAAGATTTGATCGATGGTGGACTTTCCTGGCCTGAAACCGCACTGATAGGGTCCAATCAGGCTGTTGATAAAGGGTTTCAGGCGTTCACACAATATCGCAGAAAAGATCTTATATGCGATGTTGAGGAGACTGATGCCTCTATAATTGGCGCAGTTGAGGGGGTCTCCTTTCTTGTGGATCGGGCAAACGATGCTGAGATTCCATTCATCAGGCATACACTCCTCTGACCAAATATTAGAAATGAGTTGGTGTATGCACTCTACCAATTCATCCCCAGCTGCCTTGAAAAGTTCGGCCGGTAGGCCGTCAGGTCCAGCAGCCTTGTTCGATTTTAGCTTGGATATTGCTATCCTCACTTCGTTTTGGTCAGGTGGACGGAAATTTTGACTATCATCGTCTATGTTGAATGGTTCATTCTGCCTGACAGCGGGATGTTGGTCTTCGTCGCCGTTATACAGTCTGCAGAAGTAGTTTTCCATATTCTCAGCACCGACTGTGATTCTACTACGAGGTTTCCATTCTCATCTCTACAGGTTTCTGTACGGGTATTACTTCTCTGACACGTTCTTTTTACCTTTTGGTAAAACTTCCGTACATTGTTCCTGGAGTATAGACTCTCGATATTCTCAAACGCGCGCTTCTCATGCTCTTTCTTCTTCTTTTGGAGAAGCCGATGTTCTTCCCGTCTCTTTTGCTCGTAGAGCTCACGAGCAGCTCTCGTCTTCCTTTGCAGCGCCGCTTTGTATGCCTCTTGTTTTGCTGCATGCACTCGCCGGCATTCTTCGTCAAACCAGGGGTTTCGCGGTGGTGGGCGAGCGAGACCCAGCACATCAGTCGCGGCGTTTCTGATGGCATGTTGGCAGCGTTGCCACTGGTCTTCGGCACTTGATGCTGGCGGTATAGGGGTGATTGAGAGATTTCGGGATACGCGTTCAGCGAAGAGTCTGGCGGTCTCTTGCGATTGTAGCTTTTCGACGTTAAATTTTCTCACAGTAATTCTTCTTTGTTGCTCAGATTGGGATATCCGCATTCGTACCTTGGCTACAACAAGGTAATGATCCGAGTCTATGTTGGTCGCTCGGAAGGTCCGGACATCCAGAATACTGGAGGCATGCCTTGCGTCGATCGCAATATGATCAATTTGGTTGATCGTGACATGATCATTGGACCGCCATGTCTGCTTATGAATATCGAGATTAGGAAACCATGTGCTTGCTATGGTGACATTTCGCTCCACAGCGAAATCAATTAGCCTTAGTCCGTTATCAGACGTGGTGTCGTGTAGGCTATGCTTACCGACTGCTCTACCGAAGACGTCCTCCTTTCCTATTTTGGCGTTAAAATCGCCCAATACGATCTTAACGTCGTATTTAGGACATTGCTCGTATGTTTTGTCGAGGAGCTCGTAGAAACACTCTTTGGAGGCAGGGTCCTTTTCTTCTGTTGGGGCATGAACACATATTAGGCTTATGTTAGCGAATTTAGCCTTGATCCGGATAGTAAGTAAGTAAGTAAGTAAGTAATTTTATTTTTCAAATTCATGTACAGATACATAGATTTTACAATATAAATTATACAAATAAATTAAATGTGGCCTTGGTTTGAAACCGTCTGCCAGATGCCAACTTTCTATTATTCTTCTTATTCACACAATCTTGATTAATATATTTAAATGAAAGAATATGAAAACAAAATTAAAACTTTTGGTTATTGGGGTATAAATTTAAAATTTTTGTAAAAGAAATTTAATTGCCTGAACAAAAATGGAGTTTTGACTAACGAGATATATTGTATAGGTAAACGTTAGGGTAAAATATGTTAGAAATCAATATAATCTTTTCTGTATTTTTGTGCTTCAATGCAATATTCGACAAGAAGTTTCCAGTTCCTCCCATTCAGAATACTTATAGAATCTGTTTCGCTTAATTTTGGCTTTTGGAAATATACAAATCTTAATTCCTTTAAAATCGGGCATACAGATAGAAAGTGATAAGAGGTTTCCTGTTCTTGCATGTTGCATAATGAGCAGAAAGAATTTCGGTCAATAAAATATGGCCTATAATTTAGATCGAGGAGCTCTCCCCTTAGACGGAAAATTTGCGAAATCTCATATAAGCTCCGTTCGTCTGAGAAATAGTTCCGGTCGCACAGGTTATACTCAAGTTTTGGGTACATGGATCTGCGAGAAGAGCCTTTAGCTTCCTCTATTAGATCTGATCTTATTTTTTCATCTAATATTATAAGAGCATTTAATAAGCTTTCTCTTAGAAATCCATTTTGCATGTCTAATGATTGCACTGAACATCCACATATCAGAAATATGTCCTCCCAGTTCTTAAACCAGCTGATATTTTTTTCTATGCTATGTTTCGCTAGTAATTTTGGAAGGCAATTGTCACCGTAGGAGAGAACTTTGATGATGTATTCGAAGTGCATTTTCAAAGTAAATAGAAATATAGGTGAGAGACCAGTTTCTAGGAGAAGCATGTAATTGGGAGTTGTCTGTGGTAAACCAAATGTTTTTTTGAGGAAAACGCGTTGCAATTTTTCTATCTCATCATGCTGTTGATATCCCCATACTTGAGAACCATATGTCATAATAGATCTTAAGGCTGCTTCAAAAACTTTGAATTTAACGCTATGCGCAACATGTCTGTTTCTGAATAAGCTTTTCCATGTTGAGTTTATTGCTGCCAAAGACTTTTTAAACTTATTTTGGAAATGTTTTTTGGGAATAAGTTGTGGTGTCAGTATCATACCCAGATAGCTATACTCCTCGACGACTTCCACATTTTCTCCATTTAGAATCCATCTCTCATTTCTGCAGTGTCTGCCTCTCCCTGTTCTGAAGATCATTACTTTAGACTTTGATGTATTAATCACCAAATTCCACAGTTTGCAATATATATTTAGGCTGTTTATCATGAGTTGGAGGCTTGATTAGGCGAATCAGCGAGTAAAACCAAATCATCGGCATATAGAAGGCATTTTATAGTTAGTCCAGCTATTTGTATTCCGTTTGGCAAGGCGTCAACTATATCATTGATAAATAAGGCAAAGAGCAATGGCGATAGCAAATAACCTTGCCGCACTCCACTTATGGTTCTAAACCACTCTGACAGTTGCTCACCATCCCATACCGCCGACATAGTGTTTTCATAAAGATTTTGTAATACCTTTGAAATTTTCGATGATAAGCCCAATACATTTAGCTTATAGAACAATGCTCTTCGATCAATGCTGTCAAAAGCTGCTTTAAAATCGACAAACATTGCATACAGTTTTTTCCCGTTTTTGAGGTAGTAATCGACTATATTTTGTAAGGCGAAAAGGTGATCGATCGTAGAGTAGCCTGCGCGGAACCCTGCTTGAAACTCATTTAGCAATTTGTTTTCTTCTACCCACACTTCAAGCCTTTTCAATATAACACCTGTGAAAATTTTGGCAATAATATTTATAAAAGAAATGCCCCTATAGTTTTCAACATTATTTATATCACCTTTTTTGCGTATTGGAAAAATTAACGAATTTTTGAAACTTTGAGGTACTTCAGCTGTGTGTAGTATTTTGGAATAAACTTTAGCTAAATGTTCTAAAAATATTTGGGGAGCGTTTTTAAAAAATTCATACGAAACTCCGTCATCTCCTGGTGCCTTATTATTTTCTGCTTTGTCCAAAATCAAGCGAATCTCATCAGGGGTGATATCCTGCTCAAACGAGTCTAAAATCATTAGATTTTCAGCGAACTGTAATGGCTCTGGGATTAGTACTGGGTTTAAAAGTTTTTTGAAATAAGAAGCCAAAATATTGGCATCTAAATTCTTTCCTATCTTAAATTTGTTGCCATTTATTTCCTTAACTATTTTCCAGAACTGAGATGAATCTTTTACACAATTTAAGCTTTTTGCTATTTCCGAAAAGTACTTGCTTCTACTCAATTTGCAAACCTCTTTGTATTGCTTATTAGCCTTAACATAAGCGTTTCTGAAAAATTCGCTATTTCTGGTCTTTACTAATTTAAGAAGTTTAAATGATTTGGCCCTAGCTTTTTCGCAATCAATGCTAAACCACTTTTGTTTCCTACGTGCAATGTATCCTCTTTCAGTAAGAGAGACCGAGTTTTTAATAGCTTCGATAAAAATATCAATTGAGCGGCTTGTGCTTGCTTGACTTAAGTCAATTTGTTCTGTAAGTTGACTTAGTCTTGCCTTATAGCTTTCCTTTTCCTGTTCCCTCCAAAAAAGTCTAGGTAGAAGATGGATATCAGTTTCCGGCCTAACATTTCCTATCCTTACGGCTACGGATATAGGCATGTGGTCGGAAAAATTTGTGTACCCACATTGAAATCCAGTATTTTTCCAAACCAATCTCCCCTTATACCACAGTAATCCACAACTGATGCCCCTGGACCTCCAACAAAAGTTAATTCCCCTAGAATGTCACCATTTGTTGAACCGTTTAGAACAAAGATATCAAAGTTTTGAAAGAGCTCCAAAAGTTTTTTCCCATTTCCGTTAATAATTTTATCTTTTGAATGATGAACCACTCTAATTTGCTCACCAAAAAATATTTCTTCACTTTCTGTCTGTTGATCTGCGATCCGCGCATTAAAATCGCCAATTAGCATAACATTGTTTACATCTAAATTGTTAAGTAAGTATTCTAAACTACGATAATCTTGCTCCCAGTCATTGCAATTCAAATAAATAGGAAATATGTAATAAAATTAATTTAAAATTGTTATTTTTAATGCTGTCCGATTTTCAATCGATATGAAACTAAAATTTTTATAAATAGATTTATACCCAAAAAGATATCCACCAATTGCCCGCCCACGAGTATGCACTCGTGTAGCTGGGATCCAGGACAATCTAAAGCCCGGAAAATACTTTTCAAATTCTCCATAATTGTTTTGCATTACATGTGTTTCACAAAGAAAGAAATAATCAAAGCAATTTATATAATTAAAAAAGGACGGAAAAAGGACGTTGTTTCTCAAACCCCCTACATTATAAAGATAATAAATTTAAAAGACTCACATCTGATTCGAAATTTGTTTCGTTATATATCTGTTTACTATTTTTCTGGCAGACGTTTCTTTCTCATGCAAAGTTGCTCCGCAATATTTGATGCATAGCTTCAGGCGTTTGATTATTATCAACGACTTTCTTTTCCTGGTTGTTGTCTCCACTAGCGCTCGTCCCTCCATCTGTTGACTTTAATAATTCTGCGTTTGTGAGGTTGAAGCCTGAATACATTTCGCTCAGAATCACACAGCCATCGGTTCTGTCAGCAAGCAGTCCCCTTTCACGGCACCAATTAAATACTCTCCCCTCTACCACCAATGATTCACCTTTGATTTGCATCTCTACATTCGCTTTGCTGTTTTTTATGGCCTTTCGTACACGAAGTAGTGATTGACGCACTTTTCTCTTTCCTAGTGGAAAATCTCTATGAATCAACATGCCAGTACCTTTCAGTTTGTTTGAGTTGAGCAGCATTTCGTCGACGTAATCTTTGGAGTTTGTTTCCACCAGAATATTCGCAGTTTGATATTTCGAGGCTAGCATTCGAATTGCGTTTATGGGAGCAGGCTTATCGGGAACCAGTGAAGAGAACAACTTATATACTTCTTCACGAGGATTGATGTTAGGATGTTTGGCAAAACGTACTATAAGATTCTTTTCGGCAGACTTTTTCGCAAGGAATTCAACCTCTCTCTTAAGGGCATTGCATTGATCTTTCACTTCCTCCAGTTTTGTTGTCAGCTCCAAATTTTTCTTTCTAAGCTGTTGGATCTCTTCATGAACTGTTTTGATGTCATCTTTAGTTGCTAAGTTTGCATTTTTTTGATCCAGAAGATCTCCCATAAACTTTTTCAGATCGTCTATTGACATTTGTCCCACTGCCATGATTGTTTTGTTTGTTGTTGTTGTTATTTGTTGTTTTTTCGGTAAATAGATGCTTTGTTCGGGCGAAGTCATAGAAAGGGGTCTTTTTCCACTCATTTACACTTTAGTTTATTGGTATGGATTTGCCTTTTATGAATTTTGTTTACATAACACTGTTAAATACAATTCTATAACAACTTCAGCTAAATAGATTTGTTATTTTAAATATAAAATCACTTTTTTTTCGAGAGCGTATTCGATATAGGTTTCACTTAAAGCTCACCAGAGTTGCCACCCTGATCCGGATAGTCATAATACGCTCGCTCACGTGTCGGAAGCTTAAGACTTCTTGCCTAAGTCTGCCGCGTATGACAAATCCGCATCCGAATAAGCGTTGCCTGTTGCCTCTGTAGCAATCACCGTAGTAGATGTCACAGTTTTTCATCCTCTTTTTGCCTGGCCCATCCCATCGCACTTCCTGGATGGCGGTAATATCTGCTTTATAACAGTCTAGGGCCTCTGCTAGTTGTTCGGCTGCACGTGGTCTGTAAAGGGACAGAACATTCCACGTACAGATCCGAAGGTCGTTGTCCTTATTTCGTTTGCTGGGGTCGTCATTAGTTGGGTCATCCTTATCCGAGGCTTTTGGTTGTTTCGGAACCATGCGTTTTTTACGTGGTAGGGAAGTTACCCCGACGGCACAACCCCCAACCTGGAGGGCCAGTTCCTTAATTATTCCCCTAGGACGAGGGGCCGGGTACACCGGTGCCAGTAGTCCACTACGGGGGTATGAGCGCTGCCGTTGGCCCATTAAGGGCTCCTCCGCCACCATCTCTATTCCAATGTCCTGAATACGTCGAAGCAGCTCGCGCAAGGTATTCACTAAGTTCAACCTAACTGGAACTATAGACGCCACCGTTGACTCCGTCTAGGGAATTCGTCCGCTGCCGCCTGGAACAGGAAGAAGTGCTCTAGTGAGAAAAGCACTCTTCCCCCCCTCTCTCATCTGCTGCCACCAAGAATCCGCCAAACGGGGTTGGTTACCCATTTCTTGGATTAAGGTACTAGGCACCCGGCTGTCACCGCGTGGAGGTTGAGAGTAGGAGTTGGTAGGCCTCAGCTGAGTGAAAACGCTTGTGTTTTCATATGATCGCATGCACTACCGTTTGACTAGCCAAATCAAAGTGAACGCTACAAAGTCCTTTTTAGCAATCAGTTGGGTAAAAGCACCAAATACGTTGCTCATTTGGTACTAAAACCAGATACTCAACCCAAATATTGCAAATACAGGCCCACGCCCTTTGCTTTAAAACAAGCAGTGAGAGCTGAAATCAAACGACTTGAGAGTAAAGACATCCTGAGGCCTGTCGAGACAAGTCAGTGGGCTGCGCCTATCGTGGTAGTATCTAAGCCCAATGGAGCCCTTCGTATCTGCGGCGATTTTAAAGTTACGGTGAATTCACAGCTAGAAACGGATAGACATCCAGTACCAAGGATTCAGGATTTATTCCACCGCCTACAAGGGGGCCGCTTGTTTACAAAAATAGACCTTTCCGACGCCTACCTGCAAGTGCCATTAGACGAGGAGTCCAAAAAGTTGACCGTAATTAACACCGAATTCGGGTTATTTCAATACCAACGACTGCCTTTCGGAATATCGAGCGCACCTGGAATTTTCCAGAGATATATGGAGCAACTTGCAGCAGGACTGCAGTGCTGTGCTTCCTACTTAGATGACGTTATAGTGTCCGGCAAAACAAATGAGGAACACCTACGAAATTTGGAAATTTTTTTGGATCGCTTGCAAGAGCATGGGTTACGTTGCAGGTTGGACAAATGTCAATTGGCAATGAGTGAAGTCCAGTACCTAGGTCACATCATAGATGCCCAAGGGATCCGTCCTTCGGAGGAACGTGTTAAGGCTCTTATGACGTTACCTGCACCAGTAGATCTTAAAGGGCTAGAATCATTTATCGGCAAAATTAACTATTACAATCAATACATTCAACATTTTTCACAGATTGCAGCACCATTAAATAAGCTCAGGTCCCAAGGTGAGGAGTATAAGTGGGGTGTCGAACAGCAACGAGCGTTTGATTGTCTCAAGATGGAACTGGCAGCTGTAACACGTCTACAACATTTTAATGACAACATTCCAATTTCATTGGCAACAGACGCATCCTCACATGGCATTGGCGCTGTCTTGTCACACGCTTACCCAGATGGCCCGGAACTACCTATAGCATTTGCATCTAAAACGCTGACTGAGACTCAAAAAAGATACAGCCAAGTCGAGAAAGAGGCTCTATCAATTATCTATGGCGTCAAAAAATTCCATGAGTATCTCTATGGTCGCAAGTTCGAATTAATAACGGATCATAAGCCCCTCGTAACCATATTTAATCCAAGTAAGAAACTTCCAGAAATGAGCATACAACGACTACAGAGATGGGCAATTGTCTAAATGGCTTATAATTACTCAATTCGCTACTGGCCAACAACACTTCACAACAATGCAGATTGCTTATCTCGTTTGTCCGCAGGGCACGACAAGAATTTTGATGAATCAGAAGAGTCCTGTTTAGAAATAGAAGACATCTATAGCACACTTATTGCAGATTTTCCCGTCAACAGTAAACTAATAGCAGACGCCTCTGACCATGATGTGGCAATCCAGAAGGTGGCAAACTATGTGCAAAAAGGTTGGCCGAACAAGCTGCCAGTAAACCAGTCAAACTTCCTACCATTTTTTCGAAGAAGATTTTCTCTTTGTATGTGTACTAACATTCTTATTTTTCAGTCCGAAAGCCCGAGGGTAGTAATTCCGAAAGCCCTACAATCAAAAGTTCTTCATATGCTGAACCAAGGTCACTGGGGATCGAGTCGGATGAAGAATCTGAGTCGACGGCACTGTTGGTGGCCTGGGATCGATGAGCAGATTGAGCGTATGGTAGCTTCCTGTTCTGCCTGTCAAAGCCACGCAAGTCATCACGCGAATGTGTATCACAGTTGGCCAGTACCAACTAAAGCGTGGGAAAGAATTCACATCGATTTCGCGGGACCTTTCTTGAACAGTATGTGGTTGGTGGTAGTAGATGCGTTATCTAAGTTCCCCTTTGTGGTTAAAATGAGTGTAGCAAATTCAAAGGCAACTATTCATGCATTGCAGTCCATTTTTTGTTTCGGACAATGGTACACAGTTTGTCTCAAAGGAATTCCAAGCATTTTGCCAGCAGAATTCTGTTCAACACTTGACATCAGCGCCATTCAATCCGCAGTCCAATGGCGAAGCCGAGCGGATGGTGCGTACCTTTAAGACGGCTATACAAAAAAACATTAGTAATGCACTGCAGTGGGATGACGCACTGAATGTGTTGCTAACTACATATCGTAACACCCCCAACAGTTCCGGAAAATCCCCAGCTGAGATTCTGCATGGGCGACAACATCGATCAACTCTATCAGCGATGCTACCTAACCAACACAACAACCTAACTACTAAATCTACGACTATTCCAAAAAACGTCAGGTTTTCTACTAACGAACCAGTTTTTGCCCGACAATATCAGCATAAACCAAACTGGGTGGAAGGTAAGGTTATCAAAACCTTGGGTCGATGTATGTTCCTGGTCGAAACTAAATTTGGAAATTGGCGAAGACATGTGAATCAATTACGACCTCGGCAGCCAAACAACGAATCCAGCTCCAGTTCGTCTGTTACTGATGCCCTGTCACCTGAACAGCTAAGTACCATATTATCAAATACTAATGATTTATCTTCTATTAGAGTTTAGGACGAAGACGCTTCCAGCAAAACCTCGCAGCTTCTCAGGACTTCCAGTGAACCCGATATTCGAAACCAAATAACGGATGCGCCAATTGAAACTCAGATGACAAATAACGGTCCAAGTGCAACAGAACTATGGGAGGATGCAAATTTAACTAGGCGATCCAAAAGGACTAGAAAACCATCGGTGCGATTTGCTTTCAATTAGCGAGGGGAAGATGTTGTAACGTGAACCTTAGACCAGTAATGCCCGCAGCGAGTGTTACCAACTTTATCTATGTAACTGGTTGGCACAGCAGTCGTCGCTCTCTATTCTGTTCATCTCCGACTTCCGATCGAGCCGTCATCACTCACGCACGTACATGTGCACCGCTTATCTTTTCTTATTATAGATAATTAATTGCTTTTAAGTTATATTGAATTTTGTTATACTAAAATGAAGTAAAATAAAATCATTGTTAAAAAATATAAAATGAGGCTTCCTCGTGCTGCTAGAGTTAGCACCAGTCCTACTCCGGACGTCCGTACACTTTTAGCTGGTTTACCAGAGTAGAGCTTGACAGTGCTTTTTGTTGGGGAGATGTATTCCCCAGCATCGAACTATCTTATCTCCCTCAGCCCTAAGATATCTATTTTATAGCGTGCGAATTCTCGTTCCATTTGAAGGAATCTGGCTTTATATGGCCCTTCCTGGATGTAGTCCAGGAGAGTCTTAACGTTCCAGAATCGATCGTTGTCCATGTTCGATAGCGAAAGGTCGTGATCAAATTATCCGTCCGTATCCGAGGCATAAACTTCCGTTTCAGAGAAATTATTTTTTTTTTTATGGCAGGTGGAGTGGAGATCGATATTCAAAGCACTGTTCGGTGATAATCCGCAGGGTGCTGACGTGGTTGGCATAGGAGAGTCCAGAGCGGAAACCTGCTTGTTCGGCATCGAGTGTGTCTTCGAGATGTTATTTGATTCGCTCAAGGATGATTTTAGCTCTTATCTCAGGTACAGCAGGCAGCACGCAGATAATCCTCCAGTTTCCGCACTCCATTAAATTTCCTTTCTTAGGAGCTTGGCGATCATTCTATTTCTCCACTCGTTAGAAAAACTTTCAGCTTCCCAATCTCTCTCTATAATTGGAAGCAGAAGCTCAGCCGATGTATTGGCGTTGCTCGTAAGAGCTCTGTGGGAATACCGTTAAGTCCTGTCGCCTTATTGGTTTTGAGTGCCTTGATCGCGGTAGTGATCTCATCATTACTGGGAGTCGTGGTGCGAATTCGGGCATTTCTCACCTCGGGCACCTCAGTCTGACTTGGGAGCATATCCCTTGCGAATACGCGGTTCGAAACCGCAGCAAAATGCTCATTCCATCTCTTGAGCTGGTCCTCATCCGAAATGAGCAAGGAACCATCTAGGCTTTTCACTGGGTATTGACTGGAGCTGCGACCACCTGTCAGCCCTTTCGTGGTTCTGTAGACGGTCCTATTGTCGCACCACCGTGCACCTTCTTCTGCTCCTGTAGCCGACGCGTTAGTAAAGTTGCGCCTGTGCACGCTACGCTGAACTTCTCTCATCTTTATGCGATAAAGGGGCTCTAGCTCGCTTCTCCCTGCTGCGTAGTAGCTGCAACACGAGCTTACAGCTGTTTTCGTTCGTCAATCCATCTCCAGGTATCCTCGGAAAGTTACGCCCTATGTCTACCCTGCGATCGACCGACAATTCTTTCAGCACCAGATGTAAAAACATTTTTCACAGCACACGAACGGTTTTGAATGCTTGCGGGCAGTGAGCTGCTGATTTCTTCCACACTTGGTATCACTAAGGCTATCGATGTTGAATCTGGGAATGTTTTCGTTTGATCTTCGAACTGCAGCAGTGAGTAGTTGGAGGGTAGCTATCATAAGATGACTCCCACATCTGCCCCTCGCCTTCGTTGTTATTGCCTACCTTGGCATTCAAACCCCCATCATTATGACAATGTCTTCATTTGGTGTTGTGTTGAAGACGGCACTTGGGAGATTGTACCTATAGAATCTCTCCTTTTCGTCCTCAGACGAGCCATTCGTTGGGGCGTGTGTCTTTACAATTGAAAGTTTGATTAAAATCTCGAGATCGAAATAGCTGTAAGTACAAATTATCGGTATCTTTACAGTTAAAGTGATATTTTTTAAAAAATGTTACATCTGATGATGGAGGCCTCAAAACATTCACCCTCGATATCAAATATAAAGTATGACTTTAATGTCTGTCTGAAAGACCGAAATTTGTGCTGCAATCCTCCTCAGTAGCGTTCTTAATTCAATTGTAAGACCGCCCGCAACTGCCGGCTGAGATACATGCATTCAAGGACTCTTTGAATCGGTGATCTGAAAATTGATCCCTAAAAATCTATTTTTTGCTAATACGAGAACTCGTTCTTACCATATTTGCCGAAAGAGAGTGAACTGCGAAGCTTGGTATCGAAAGGACAAATAAACTCTAAATGGCTAAGTAGTCAAAATGTATATGAAAAACTCCCAATTCGCGGACAATCATTAGGAAGCGAAGAAATAAAAAAGAAACTTTCTCATAATCTTTTTTATATTTTTTTGAATTACATCTATTTTAGAATGGAATTGTTTTACATTATAAATTACACATTAAAAATTATACAAAATATCACCAAAGCTTGTTATTCTAGCAATTTACCTTTTCAGATCCCATTACAATTTTGGAATTCTGTTTCACACATTCGACAAACACCTCCTTTTCCATTTTTATCTTCTTCCAGATGTGGAATTTGGCAAGGTTGCGTTTCAGTTTCTTCTTGTAGATGACGCCACGTGTTAGAAAGGAAAGATCTTCTATACTGTAGTCCCTTGCTTTTGATGCACTGTTTGACACTAAGCCTTCAGTTAAATACAATTTCGCCATTGAGAGTCGCAGATGGCGGCGTTTTTGGCGTGATAGCTCCTTCCGATAGATGAACAGATTGAACGCCACAGATGTGGTTGAGGATTGCTGATTATTCTTGCTTGTCTGTTTCTTATCTTCTTCCGCCATTATTTGGAGTGAATTTATGCCTAGAAATTGTGGAACTGTTTAGAGCTGTTGTCGGCTGCGAGGATATTCTCGAACTGTTGATGAAGCTAAAATTTGTCTCCGGAACTGGGTGGAAGGTAAGGTTATCAAAACCTTGGGTCGATGTATGTTCCTGGTCGAAACTAAATTTGGAAATTGGCGAAGACATGTGAATCAATTACGACCTCGGCAGCCAAACAACGAATCCAGCTCCAGTTCGTCTGTTACTGATGCCCTGTCACCTGAACAGCTAAGTACCATATTATCAAATACTAATGATTTATCTTCTATTAGAGTTTAGGACGAAGACGCTTCCAGCAAAACCTCGCAGCTTCTCAGGACTTCCAGTGAACCCGATATTCGAAACCAAATAACGGATGCGCCAATTGAAACTCAGATGACAAATAACGGTCCAAGTGCAACAGAACTATGGGAGGATGCAAATTTAACTAGGCGATCCAAAAGGACTAGAAAACCATCGGTGCGATTTGCTTTCAATTAGCGAGGGGAAGATGTTGTAACGTGAACCTTAGACCAGTAATGCCCGCAGCGAGTGTTACCAACTTTATCTATGTAACTGGTTGGCACAGCAGTCGTCGCTCTCTATTCTGTTCATCTCCGACTTCCGATCGAGCCGTCATCACTCACGCACGTACATGTGCACCGCTTATCTTTTCTTATTATAGATAATTAATTGCTTTTAAGTTATATTGAATTTTGTTATACTAAAATGAAGTAAAATAAAATCATTGTTAAAAAATATAAAATGAGGCTTCCTCGTGCTGCTAGAGTTAGCACCAGTCCTACTCCGGACGTCCGTACACTTTTAGCTGGTTTACCAGAGTAGAGCTTGACAGTGCTTTTTGTTGGGGAGATGTATTCCCCAGCATCGAACTATCTTATCTCCCTCAGCCCTAAGATATCTATTTTATAGCGTGCGAATTCTCGTTCCATTTGAAGGAATCTGGCTTTATATGGCCCTTCCTGGATGTAGTCCAGGAGAGTCTTAACGTTCCAGAATCGATCGTTGTCCATGTTCGATAGCGAAAGGTCGTGATCAAATTATCCGTCCGTATCCGAGGCATAAACTTCCGTTTCAGAGAAATTATTTTTTTTTTTATGGCAGGTGGAGTGGAGATCGATATTCAAAGCACTGTTCGGTGATAATCCGCAGGGTGCTGACGTGGTTGGCATAGGAGAGTCCAGAGCGGAAACCTGCTTGTTCGGCATCGAGTGTGTCTTCGAGATGTTATTTGATTCGCTCAAGGATGATTTTAGCTCTTATCTCAGGTACAGCAGGCAGCACGCAGATAATCCTCCAGTTTCCGCACTCCATTAAATTTCCTTTCTTAGGAGCTTGGCGATCATTCTATTTCTCCACTCGTTAGAAAAACTTTCAGCTTCCCAATCTCTCTCTATAATTGGAAGCAGAAGCTCAGCCGATGTATTGGCGTTGCTCGTAAGAGCTCTGTGGGAATACCGTTAAGTCCTGTCGCCTTATTGGTTTTGAGTGCCTTGATCGCGGTAGTGATCTCATCATTACTGGGAGTCGTGGTGCGAATTCGGGCATTTCTCACCTCGGGCACCTCAGTCTGACTTGGGAGCATATCCCTTGCGAATACGCGGTTCGAAACCGCAGCAAAATGCTCATTCCATCTCTTGAGCTGGTCCTCATCCGAAATGAGCAAGGAACCATCTAGGCTTTTCACTGGGTATTGACTGGAGCTGCGACCACCTGTCAGCCCTTTCGTGGTTCTGTAGACGGTCCTATTGTCGCACCACCGTGCACCTTCTTCTGCTCCTGTAGCCGACGCGTTAGTAAAGTTGCGCCTGTGCACGCTACGCTGAACTTCTCTCATCTTTATGCGATAAAGGGGCTCTAGCTCGCTTCTCCCTGCTGCGTAGTAGCTGCAACACGAGCTTACAGCTGTTTTCGTTCGTCAATCCATCTCCAGGTATCCTCGGAAAGTTACGCCCTATGTCTACCCTGCGATCGACCGACAATTCTTTCAGCACCAGATGTAAAAACATTTTTCACAGCACACGAACGGTTTTGAATGCTTGCGGGCAGTGAGCTGCTGATTTCTTCCACACTTGGTATCACTAAGGCTATCGATGTTGAATCTGGGAATGTTTTCGTTTGATCTTCGAACTGCAGCAGTGAGTAGTTGGAGGGTAGCTATCATAAGATGACTCCCACATCTGCCCCTCGCCTTCGTTGTTATTGCCTACCTTGGCATTCAAACCCCCATCATTATGACAATGTCTTCATTTGGTGTTGTGTTGAAGACGGCACTTGGGAGATTGTACCTATAGAATCTCTCCTTTTCGTCCTCAGACGAGCCATTCGTTGGGGCGTGTGTCTTTACAATTGAAAGTTTGATTAAAATCTCGAGATCGAAATAGCTGTAAGTACAAATTATCGGTATCTTTACAGTTAAAGTGATATTTTTTAAAAAATGTTACATCTGATGATGGAGGCCTCAAAACATTCACCCTCGATATCAAATATAAAGTATGACTTTAATGTCTGTCTGAAAGACCGAAATTTGTGCTGCAATCCTCCTCAGTAGCGTTCTTAATTCAATTGTAAGACCGCCCGCAACTGCCGGCTGAGATACATGCATTCAAGGACTCTTTGAATCGCTGATCTGAAAATTGATCCCTAAAAATCTATTTTTTGCTAATACGAGAACTCGTTCTTACCATATTTGCCGAAAGAGAGTGAACTGCGAAGCTTGGTATCGAAAGGACAAATAAACTCTAAATGGCTAAGTAGTCAAAATGTATATGAAAAACTCCCAATTCGCGGACAATCATTAGGAAGCGAAGAAATAAAAAAGAAACTTTCTCATAATCTTTTTTATATTTTTTTGAATTACATCTATTTTAGAATGGAATTGTTTTACATTATAAATTACACATTAAAAATTATACAAAATATCACCAAAGCTTGTTATTCTAGCAATTTACCTTTTCAGATCCCATTACAATTTTGGAATTCTGTTTCACACATTCGACAAACACCTCCTTTTCCATTTTTATCTTCTTCCAGATGTGGAATTTGGCAAGGTTGCGTTTCAGTTTCTTCTTGTAGATGACGCCACGTGTTAGAAAGGAAAGATCTTCTATACTGTAGTCCCTTGCTTTTGATGCACTGTTTGACACTAAGCCTTCAGTTAAATACAATTTCGCCTTTGAGAGTCGCAGATGGCGGCGTTTTTGGCGTGATAGCTCCTTCCGATAGATGAACAGATTGAACGCCACAGATGTGGTTGAGGATTGCTGATTATTCTTGCTTGTCTGTTTCTTATCTTCTTCCGCCATTATTTGGAGTGAATTTATGCCTAGAAATTGTGGAACTGTTTAGAGCTGTTGTCGGCTGCGAGGATATTCTCGAACTGTTGATGAAGCTAAAATTTGCCTCCGTATTTATAGTAGTTAGACTGCAGGTCGTTTTCTACCTGGCGGTTTTGCTCCTTTTTTCTATTTTACAATATTCCCTTCTAAGTAATTTTTTGTTTAACATTGTCATAAAATTGCACTCGGAATAATAACAAAATGATAAAAAAAGTTTAAACGCCAATAATTAAGAAAAGTATTTGCGGTAGTCTCTATCCATTTGTACCTATCTCTATTTATGGCAGGTTAGTAAAAGGGATTACGTTCGCCACACATAATAATTAAGTTCATATTTAAAAATAAAAAATTAATAAGGACATTAAACAAACAGAAAGTATTCACGGTTACCATTCTACGGAATTTTATGCAACGATCCATAGATCCATAATACATCTACGAGTTTGTACATATATTAAAATGTACTTTTTAATTTAACGTATTGTACTATTGTAAATTAGTAATCGTTGAATGGATTGTGATCCTTTAACTGTTGTACAGCCAATGAGAAAACCATTTGTAATCAATTACACGCCCCTAACTTTAATGTACTGTCACTCATTTCAAGGACGACAATCGTATTGCTTAGAGTATTTATCATCATTTGAAGCCATATATTATAGTCGTAATTTGTTCAGAAGCTAAAAAATGGATAAATGAATATTTTTTACAATTAGCCAATTATTAAGAATACACGGCATTTGATCGTTAGCAACTAAGGAAGAAAATGTCGAAATAACTTCCAAACTCAAAATTCTTCAAACAATTTTGTGAAGAAAAGCAGTCGAATATTTGCTCATATCTATGGTAGAGGTGGAGGTAGTAACATAAGAGAAACCTAGTGTTGGTGTCCCGATGTCCAAATTGCAATTGTCGCAAAAACTCCTCTTTCAAAAACTGGCAAAAGAGTCGCAGACACGTAGTCTTCTAAATATGTAAGAACGCTTAAACTCAAGCTAAGAGAACGGTAGCTTCTGCCAGCAGCTCTACGTGTTCAATATCAGGAGGGAAAATTCTATAAGACGATAGTGCGGCCAGTATTGATGTATGGCGCTAAATGCTGGGCTGCACTAAATACCCATGAGCAAAAACTTCACACAGCAAAGATGCGAATGCTGGGGGGGTCCAGTGGCGTTAGCCTTATGAACAAAACAAGAAATACCCACATAAGGGGTTTGCCCAAAGTAGTGCCTATTAAACAAAATCTAAGAGAACACAGGGTGCGTTAGTACGGCCATGTATCAAGAAGAGAAGGCTCATACGTCGTACAGAATGCCCTTAAAACCGAAGAAAGCTGTTAGACTCTGCAGCTTGTGCTCTTTAAAGTAATATTAGCATTGTAATTATTACTCTGTTAATAAAAATGAATAATAATAAAATCGAAGAAGGACGAAAAACGAAAGCATCTTGGCTAACCACAATCAAACGTGAGGGAGAGCGCAATAGATTACCTGACAAAGCAAGATTTAAAGTCCTGGAGGTTACGATCTAAGAGATCCGACCACAGAAAAAGAAGAAGATCTTTAAATGTGAACTTAATTATTATGTGTGCCGAACGTAATCCCTTTTACTAACCTGCCATAAATATAGATAGGTAGAGATGGATAGAGACTACCGCAAACCTTTTCATAATTATTGGCGTTTATGCATATTTTATTGTTATATTGTCATTCTTTGTGTAATTTTATGACAATGTAAAAAAAAAAAATATTATACCTCGAAGGAAATATTTTGAAATAGAAAAAAAGGTTTAAGATCTGCAGGTAAAAAAAAAATCGACGCTCTAACTACTATAAATACGGAGACAAATTTTAGCTTCATCAACAGTTCGAGAATATCCTCGCAGCCGACAACAGCTCTAAACAGTTCCACAATTTCTAGGCATAAATTCACTCCAAATAATGGCGGAAGAAGATAAGAAACAGACAAGCAAGAATAATCAGCAATCCTCAACCACATCTCTGGCGTTCAATCTGTTCATCTATCGGAAGGAGCTATCACGTCAAAAGCGCCGCCATCTGCGACTCTCAAAGGCGAAATTGGATTTAACTGAAGGCTTAGTGTCAAACAGTGCATCTAAAGCAAGGGAGTACAGTATAGAAGATCTTTCCTTTCTAACACGTGGCGTCATCTACAAGAAGAAACTGAAACGCAACCTTGCCAAATTCCACATCTGGAAGAAGATAAACATGGAAAAGGAGGTGTTTGTCGAATGTGTGAAAGACAATTGCAAAATTGTAAAAGGATCTGAAAAGGTAAATTGCTAGAATAACAAGCTTTGGTGATATTTTGTATAATTTTGAATGTGTAATTTATAATGTAAAACAATTCCATTCTAAAATAGATGTAATTCAATAAAATATAAAAAAGATTATGAGAAAATTTCTTTTTTATTTCTTCGCTTCCTAATGATTGGCCGCGATTTGAGAGTTTCTCATATACATTTTGACTACTTAGCCATTTAGAGTTTATTTGTCCTTTCGATACCAAGCTTCGCAGTTCACTCTCTTTCGGCAAATATGGTAAGAACGAGTTCTTGTATTAGTAAAAATAGATTTTGGCGGATCAATTTTCAGATCTCCGATTCGAAGAGTCTTTGAATGCATGCATCTCAGCCGGCAGATACGGGCGCTCTTACAATTGAGTTAAGAACGCTATTGAGGAGGATTGCAGCACGAATTTCGGTCTTTCAGACAGACATTAAAGTCATGCTTGATATTTGATATCAACGGGGGAGTATTGTGAGGCCTCCATCACCAGAGGTATAATAAGACTTTTGAAAATATTCCTCGTTACTTAGGTACACCTATTTCGATCTCGAGATCGAACTTGCCATTGTAAGGAGACACGGAAAAGTACAATGGTCTCGCAACACAATACTGCCAGTCTGTCGGTAGGGTTGGATTTATTTCAAACTTCATACTCATATCTATAACCTGATTCGAAATCGTAATTTTCATTGTGGTCCGAAACTGACGGTATTTTATTTATGCAATTTCGATTTGGAGCTTACAGTACTAACTCATCACATCTGCACTGAAAATCTGTCATTTGATACGAGCACTCAGAGAAAAAAAGTATCGTCGCCCTTCGACAAGTGTTGCAGACTATAGTATGACATAAGCTTGGCACATTAATATTAATGTGGGTTGATACGACTGGAGATCACCGGTGTCATAAAAGAAAGATAAAACAAACAATAATAAAACAGGAGCATGCACGTGTCAAACAACAAACACCATCGCAATATGGTAATATTGCAAAACTGTATTATTATGGTAATACTTGCTAAAAGAAATGGCACTACCCCGTCAGGCACTACCACTTCTGTGCATGGTACTGATCCTGGACCGAGCAGAAATGTTCGGATCAGAGCTATACGGATTCCGGGGGCTAGCAAAATAATGAAACAGTTCGCACAAAATTTGAGGGTCGCGAGTCGGAACGTTGGAAGCATGACCGGTCGAAGTTACGAGCTGGAAGAGATAATGAATAGAAGCCGGGTGGATATCTTGTGTGTCCAAGAGACGAAATGGAAAAACACCGGAAATTGGGCGCGTGTCTTGGACGTTAGGACAAAAGATTACAAGATGTTCTAGTATGAAACGGAAGAGGCTAGGAACGGAATCGATATCATCCTTGCTGCAGAGCTACTTGGTAACGTCTTGAGCCTTTCGAAGTCCAGCGACCGTTTGATGTCTCTCAAACTAGTAATACAAGGAGAGGTGTGGAATATTATCAGTGCATATGCTCCCCAAAATACGTGCGATCAGAGAGATAAAGATGCATTTTGGATAGATTTTCACAATCTCCTTAAGATCATCCCAAAGGAAGAGTTTCTGTTTGTTGGAGGTGATTTGAATGGACATGTCGGGAAGTCAAACGAAGACTATGAAGACTGCCATGGAGGACTTGGATACGGCACCAGGAACCTTCCTGGTGAAGACATTCTAAGCATGTGCAAATCACACGGTCTTATCGTGTTAAATACCATGTTCATCAAACAAAGATGACACCTGATCACTTTCAGCAGTGGTGGAGATGAAACCCAGATTGACTACCATTTGATAGCCAGTTTCATGAAGCCTCGGGTAAAAGATTGCAAAGTGATCCTGGGAGAGGCGATCGCTCGGCAATATATGAAGACACCAAAGAAAAGCAAATAAACAAGGGTTTCTGAGAAAATCAAGTGGTACAATCTGGACAAAGAAAAACGCGAGGCTTTTGTTTTCGTAATGAAAAATTACATCTCTCACACCATCAACGGAGCTGAGGATGAAGAGTGCAGAGCACAAAATATGTGGGACTCCCTACAGCGAACTTGCTTAAAGAATGCCCAATCACTGCTAGGAGCTTCAAAAGGCCACCATCAACACGCCAAAGAAACATGGTGGTGGAGTGATGAAGCTAAGAAGGTGATAAAGGAGAAGAAAGCGGCTTTCAAAACTTGGTCAAAGGTGTTGTATAAAATTAACTACACACAAAATGAATGAACTACTCTTCTTCGATTCCCAAATTCATCTCGACTCTCTACTGAAAAACTAATTCGAATGTGGTGTCGTCGTAGCGATCAGGCAAACACACGTCGTAGGAACTTAATAGTTTGCACGGCATGATTAATGCGGGCATACAGGTCTAGACGGGATACAGTTGTATAGTAGAATTTGCATACTGTTCCAGACGAGATCCAGTAACGCAGACGATATTTTACACCACATTCTTCTCCCCCTTTTGAGAAGAAAGCATTTTTTTATTAAAATATCAATATTTAAATTGATTACGCGCCGTGGCGTAAGTGGTTAGTGTGTCGGATCACAACGCATGAGGTTCCAAGTTCGAATCCCAGAAAACACCAAAAAGTTTTTTCACGGTCCCACCTCTCGCGAGCGTCTGACAAACATCCGAGAGTATGTTGTCACGAAAAAGCTTCACAAATCGCCGTTCGGATTCGGCATTAAACTGTAGGCCCCTTCCATTCGTGTGAAAAATATAACGCACACAACATGAGTGGTTGCGAGAAGCTAGGCCCTGGCACTTTAAAGAGCTGTTGCGCCAAATATTTGTATTTGTATTTTTAATATTTAAACTATTGCTATACATGTTTTCTTACATCTAAACATTTCCCTTATCAAAATAATATTTACGTGAACAAATTCTGCATTATATACATTACATATGTATATTTAAGTACTACTTATTATTAAAATATATATGTTTATATCAGAAACCATTTATATTTTTATGCGTTTATTTTTTTTAAATGAGGAGTGATTTTTCACTAGTTTATACAATAGAGACTTGAATATTCTTAATTATTAAGTTATGATAGATATGTATTTTGGACAGTGTTTTGTTTTGTCCTAATTATTTAGTTTGTATGACATTTATTAAATCGACCTGTTTTTTTAATTATGAGTACATTGATTAATGATTAGTTTGAAAATATTTTTTTTTGTGCATTTTGAAATATTATTTTTATTTTTTTAATTATTTACTTTTTTTATTGTAATTATTAAATCTACTTTTTAAAAACGTATCTAGACAATATTTGATATTTTAATTAAATATTTAAATATGAATTAATAAAATTGTTTTTCTGACAAAAAGCCGCTTATGTATGTTAAGTGTATTTAAAAATTGATGAGCTCGTCGGCAAGCCGAAATGAAACATTTTCTAAAGTGTAAACGCTTAAGAAGGATCGCAAATGTCAAACACCTGTGAATCAGGTTTCCTTCTACGTGGTCTTGGCCTAGGTCTACGAGTTTTTATTAACTGAGTTCTATGCCAGAATTACAGGATGATAATTCCAAGTATGCTAGCGAGTAATTAGTAATTTAAAGCATAATGGTGGTAGTCATGGGTATTAGCACAATCTGAATAGTTTTTGATTGTTCGATTACAAGATTTATGTTGGCCTTTAATTTAGTAAATTCTGTAATGTTAGATTTTGAAATTTCCGGAAGTTGTGTACTTGAATTGAATTGAATTGAATTTGAATTTATTTCAGTTCGATAAGTTTTTATACAATTTTCAGACCTGCGAAGCCTTGTGGCTTGTCTGCAGGAGGTTGCTTAGATATAATTGTTTAATTTACATGATTCTTTCATCAAAATGAAGTTTCTATATTTTAAATATAATGAAAAAGAGTTATAGTATAGAAGTACTGTTTAAAGGTCAAGATTAAGATAGTGGACAAAAAGCAATACAAATCAAAAAGGAAAAAAATAAAAGAAGAAAAAACAAATTTGAATGATTATAGTTTTAATAGTGCATTATTACGTTATTGACTCTAAGAAGTATATCTTTAATTTTCTTTTTCTAACGTTAATTTGTGCAATATTTCTTAAGAGATGGGGTAAAGTGTTGAAAATTCTGGGTATAGTATACCTCAGCTGTCTTCTTCCATACTTATTGATGATTGGTGGTAGCTGATAAAATCCCTCTGCTCTTCTGCGTGTTTCAAAACGGTGACTTATTGGTCTCCTCAAGTTTCGATCGTCGTAATATTCTAACGCAGCACTCATCTCAAAGATCTGCTTGACACTAAGAACTTTCACTTCAGTTGTTCCATTTCTTCCTGAAAGTTTCCTCACTGCCCTGTCCTGGATATTTTGTAGCTTGTCTATATGTGTTTGTGCCGCACCTCCCCACGCTAGTACGCCATATCTTAATCTCGACTCGATGAGAGCATGATACACCTGCCTTTGTACACACGTCGCTGATTTGAACTGCAGACAGGCCAGCACAAATAGAGATCCCCTTTGCTTGTTCCGCAGGCCCCCAGAGAAAATGGCTGTCTATAATGGCACCTAAATATTTATATGTATTTACGACTTCGATGTTTTCGCAGTTTTGTGAATTAAAGCAGTTAAAAGTTTTTAGAACGATGAGTGGTTCTGGGTGCATTGGGCTACGAATGTGGATTAGTTTGGTCTTCGACTCGTTGATCACAAGCCCATTGTCGTGACACCATCTCCCTACTGCGTTGAATTCGGTTTGCATTACCCTTATTGCTTCTTCTAGAGATGGACGGCATACCACAATCGCGGTATCGTCTGCGTAGGCAAATGGAACACTACTTTTGAAACACCTTAGCATTTCATTTGTATATAATATAAAAAGAAGGGGACCAAGCTTGGACCCTTGTGGAACTCCATGCTGCACTTCATATTCACTGCTAAGCGAGTTATTGATTTTGACACGGAAAGTTCTACCTATCTTTGAGATAATTCGATAGCTAGTCCGACAGTTTGCCTTTTATTCCTATTCGTCCTAAGGCATCGATAAGTTTTTTGTGGTCCAGGGTATCAAAAGCCTTGCTGAAGTCCAAAAATAGGACCAGTACGTGATGACGCTTGCTCAGGGTGTTATTGATTAGGTCCGCAAAATTGCCGAGAAGTTGATTGGTGCTCTTACGCTTTTGAAAGCCATATTGATTTTCGTGTATTATCTTATGCTTTTCGACAAATTCCCGTATTCGATCCGACATAATCTGCTCCATAATCTTGTCAATGGCCGGTAGAATTGCTATTGGGCGATAGTTCTCTACACGCTTCTTGATACCACCCTTATAAATAGGCCTCACAATTGCTTCTTTAAGTTTCTTTGGTACCGTTGCCATTTCGAAGCTCAGATTTATTAATTTACTGTACTGTGTATTTTGGTATAATCTAAAACCCATGTGCTAATATTCGTGCTTGGGATGTAAGAATTCCTAATAGAATTATTGTATTCGTATTGACCTTTGATCAGCATTGATGGCATTTTAAACATGCATGACGATTGGAGTGTCAATACCCCGGTCCCTGATGCTGTTAGACTTGTTGATGTGTCGTTGCATATGAGATGCCCTGTAATATTACCGATTAAAGAAAAAATCCACTTGTTAAGATTTCTAAGGCGTTTCCAAAAATTGCTTGAAGGTATTTTAGTTAACTTACATTTCTGAAGGGCATTGTTTTTATGGTTTAGTAACGAAAATTCTCAGCTGCTAGTTTCTGAGTGATTACTAAACGTTGGGTGTCTCTTAGGGCATAAATATTGATCTGGTAAAAAGGTTCTGCAAAGGATCCTGAGAGAGGGAAAAATTTGTCACGCATTAAAGAGATTGCTAAGTATGGCGACGAAGTTTCGACTAAGTAAGTGTCATTCAGATGAAATATTGGAATTGAATTTAAACTAAATAGTTGATATTCCTCAAGGTCGATTAGCGGTAAATACATTTCAAATACAATAGCTTCTTCCATGATACGAGTTTTGACTAAGGCTAATTTATACATGTCCATTGAGGAACCCTTAGGCAAACTCAAAGAGTTTGGCATGTGATTCCTTACAACCTGTACCTGTTCTTTAAGTTGGTTTGGGGTTATTAGTAAAAGGCTTATTCTAGAGTGTTTAAGATCAAGAAGAACATCTAATAAAACTCCCTGCACCCTTTCAAAATGTTAGCTAGTTGATGTAGTTGCGCTTGTCACGTCGCACGCTACGCTGAACTTCTCTCATCTTCATGCGATATAGGGACTCTAGCTCGTTTCCCCTGCTGCTGGGGTAGCTGCAACGCGAGCTTTCAGCTGTCTTTGTTCGTCAATCCGTCTCCAGGTATCCTCGGAAAGCCACGCCCTATGTCTACCCTGCGATCGACCGACAATTCTTTCAGCACCACATGTAAAAGCATTTTTCACAGCACACCAACGGTCTTGAATGATTGCGGGCAGTGAGCTGCTGATTGCTTCCACACCTTGCGAAAGGTGCTCCATTAATTGTTGGCGCACTAAGGTATCACTAAGTCTATCGATGTTGAATCTGGGAATTCTTATGTTTTCGTGGGATCTTCGAACTGCAGCAGTACGTAGTTGGAGAGTAGCTATCATAAGATGATCTCGTACTATCCCCACATCTGCCCCTCGCCTGTTTCGGACGTCCAGGAGACTACTTCTAAAGCGGCGGCTGATGGCAAAATGGTCAATTTGGTTGGATGTTGCTTGCCAGTCGTTGGAAACCTAGCAGACTTTGTGGCAGATCTTGTGCTCAAACATGGTGCTACCTATCACAAGGCGGTTGGCATTGCAGAAACCCACGAATCTTTCACCGTTGTTATTGTGGTTGAATAGTCCATGCTTCCCGACTACATGTTTGAGCTCTTCGTTGTTGTTGCCTACCTTGGCATTCAAACCCCCACAATTAGGACAATGTCTTCATTTGGTGTTGTGTTGAAGTCAGCACTTAAGAGATTGTACCTGTAGAATCTCTCCTTTTCGTCCTCAGACGAGCCATTCGTTGGGGGATTACACTGCATGATGGTGACGCGTATCTCTTTACAATTGAAAGTTTGATTAAAATCTCGAGATCGAAAAAGGTGTAAGTACAAATTATCGGCATCTTTACAGTTAACGCGGCATATTTTCAAAAATGTTACATCTGGTGATGGAGGCCTCAAAACATTCACCCTCGATATCAAATATAAAGTATGACTTTAATGTCTCTCTGAAAGATCGAAATTTGTGCTGCAATCCTCCTCAATAGCGTTCTTAACTCAATTGTAAGAGCGCCCGCTACTGCCGGCTCAGATGCATGCATTCAAAATCTATTTTTTACTAATACGAGAACTCGGTCTTACCATATTTTCCGAAAGAGTGTGAACTGCGAAGCTTGGTATCGAAAGGACAAATAAACTCTAAATGGCTAAGTAGTCAAAATGTATATGAAAAACTCCCAATTCGCGGACAATCATTAGGAAGCGAAGAAATAAAAAAGAAACTTTCTCATAATCTTTTTTATATTTTATTGAATTACATCTATTTTATAAATAAATTGTTTTACATTATAAATTATACATTAAAAATTATACAAAGTATCACCAAATCTTGTTATTCTAGCAATTTACCTTTTCAGATCCCTTCACAATTTTGCAATTCTCTTTCACACATTCGACAAACACCTCCTTTTCCATGTTTATCTTCTTCCAGATGTGGAATTTGGCAAGGTTGCGTTTCAGTTTCTTCTTATAGATGACGCCACGTGTTAGAAATGAAAGATCATCTATACTGTACTCCCTTGCTTTAGATGCACTGTTTGACACTAAGCCTTCAGTTAAATCCAATTTCGCCTCTGAGAGTCGCAGATGGCGGCGCTTTTGACGTGATAGCTCCTTCCGATAGATGAATAGATTGAACGCCAGAGATGTGGTTGAGGATTGCTGATTATTCTTGCTTGTCTGTTTCTTATCTTCTTTCGCCATTATTTGGAGTGAATTTATGCCTAGAAATTGTGGAACTGTTTAGAGCTGTTGTCGGCTGCGAGGATATTCTCGAACTGTTGATGAAGCTAAAATTTGTCTCCGTATTTATAGTAGTTAGAGGGTCGATTTTTTTTTTGCCTGCAGATCTTAAACCTTTTTTTCTATTTCAAAATATTTCCTTCTAGGTATAATATTTTTTTTTACATTGTCATAACATTGCACTAAGAATGACAATATTACAATAAAATATGCATAAACGCCCATAATTATGAAAATGTTTGCGGTAGTCTCTATCCATATCTACCTATCTCTGTTTATGTCAGGTTAGTAAAAAGGGATAACGTTAGGTCCACGTAATAATTAAGTTCACATTTAAAGATCTTCTTTTTCTGCGGTCGGGTCTCTTACGAATAGATCGTAGCCTCCAGGATTTTTAATCTTGCGTTGTCAGGTAATCTATTGCGCTCTCCCTCACGTTTGATTGTGGTTAGCCAAAATGCTTTAGGTCATCCTTTCGTTTTTCGTCCTTCTTCGATTTTATTATTATTCATTTTTATTAACAGAATAATTACAATAATTATAATGCTAATATTACTTTAAAGCGCACAAGCTTGCAGAGTCTAACGGCTCTCTTCGATTTTAAAGGAATTCTGTACGACGTAAGAGCCTTCTCTTCTTGATAAATTGTTTAATAGGTGCTACTTTGGGAGAACCCCTTATGTGGGTATTTCTTGCTTTGTTCATAAGGCTAACGCCACTGGACCTCCTCAGCATTCGCATCTTTGCTGTGTGAAGTTTTTCTCATGGTTATTTAGCGCAGCCCAGCATTTAGCGCCCTACATCAATACTGGCCGCACTACCGTCTTATAGATTTTTCCCTCTTGACATTGAACGCACAGAGCTGTTGGCAGAGGCTACCGTTCTCTTAGCGTGGGTTTAAGCGTTCTTACATATTTAGAAGACTACGTGTCTGCGACTCTTTTGCCAGTTTTTGAAAGATACGTTTTTGCGACAGTTGCAATTTGGACTCTTCAGGACACCAACACTAGGTTTCTCTTTTGTTACTACCTCCACCTGTACCATAGATATGAGTAAATAATCGACTGCTTTTCTTCACAACATTTTTGGAAGTATTTTGAGTTTGGAAGTCATTTCGACATTTTCTTCCTTAGTTGCTGTAGTCATCAAATGTAGAACGAACCATTGGTATCTTTCGAAGATTCCTGCACCTCCAGGCGCAACCAAAAAAAAAAAAAAAATGTAGAACGATCAAATGCCGCGTAATCTAATTGTAAAAACTATTCATTTATCCATTTTTTAGCTTCTGAACAAATTACGACTATAATATATGGCTTCAAATGATGATAAATACTCTAAGCAATACGATTGTCGTCCTTGAAATGAGTGACAGTACATTAAAGTTAGGGGCGTGTAATTGATTACAAATGGTATTTTCATTGGCTGTACAACAGTTAAAGGATCACAATCCATTCAACGGTAACTAATTTACAATAGTACAATACGTTAAATTAAAAAAGTACATTTTAATATATGCACAAACTCGTAGATGTATTATGGATCTATGGATCGTTGCATAAAATTCCGTAGAATGGTAACCGTGAATACTTTCTGTTTGTTTAATGTCCTTATTAATTTTTTATTTTTAAATATAAACTTAATTATTATGTGTGGCGAACGTAATCCCTTTTACTAACCTGCCATAAATAGAGATAGGTACAAATGGATAGAGACTACCGCAAATACTTTTCTTAATTATTGGCGTTTAAACTTTTTTTTATCATTTTGTTATTATTCCGAGTGCTATTTTATGACAATGTTAAACAAAAAATTACTTAGAAGGGAATATTGTAAAATAGAAAAAAGGAGGTAGAAAACTACCTGCAGTCTAACTACTATAAATACGGAGACAAATTTTAGCTTCATCAACAGTTCGAGAATATCCTCGCAGCCGACAACAGCTCTAAACAGTTCCACAATTTCTAGGCATAAATTCACTCCATATAATGGCGGAAGAAGATAAGAAACAGACAAGCAAGAATAATCAGCAATCCTCAACCACATCTCTGGCGTTCAATCTGTTCATCTATCGGAAGGAGCTATCACGTCAAAAGCGCCGCCATCTGCGACTCTCAAAGGCGAAATTGGTTTTAACTGAAGGCTTAGTGTCAAACAGCGCATTTAAAGCAAGGGAGTACAGTATAGAAGATCTTTCCTTTCTAACACGTGGCGTCATCTACAAGAAGAAACTGAAACGCAACCTTGCCAAATTCCACATCTGGAAGAAGATAAACATGGAAAAGGAGGTGTTTATCGAATGTGTGAAAGACAATTGCAAAATTGTAAAGGGATCTGAAAAGGTAAATTGCTAGAATAACAAGCTTTGGTGATATTTTGTGTAATTTTGAATGTGTAATTTATAATGTAAAACAATTCCATTCTAAAATAGATGTAATTCAATAAAATATAAAAAAGATTATGAGAAAATTTCTCTTTTATTTCTTCGCTTCCTAATGATTGTCCGCGAAATGGGAGTTTTTCATCTACATTTTGACTACTTAGCCATTTGGAGTCCTTTCGATACCAAGCTTCGCAGTTCACTCTCTTTCGGCAAATATGGTAAGAATAAATTCTCGTATTAGTAAAAAAATAGATTTTGAGGGATCAATTTTCAGATCACCGATTCGAAGAGTCTTTGAATGCATGTATCTCAGCCGGCAGTAGCGGGCGGTCTTACAATTGAATTAAGAACGCTATTGAGGAGGATTGCAGTACAAATTTCGGTCTTTCAGAGAGACATTAAAGTCATACTTTATATTTGATATCGAGGGTGAATGTTTTGAGGCCTCCATCATCAGATGTAACATTTTTGAAAATAAAAAAACAAAAACAAATATTTGGCGCAACAGCTCTTTAAAGTGCCAGGGCCTAGCTTCTCGCAACCACTCATGTTGTGTGCGTTATATTTTTCACACGAATGGAAGGGACCTACAGTTTAATGCCGAATCCGAACGGCGATTTGAGAAGCTTTTTCGAGACAACAATACTCTCGGATGTTTGTCAGACGCTCGCGAGAGGTGGGACCGTGAAAAAAACTTTTTGGTATTTTCTGGGATTCGAACTTGGAACCTCATGCGTAGTGATCCGACACACTAACCACTTATGCCACGGCGCCCACCGCGTATTCGCAAGCGATATGCTCCCAAGTCAGACTGAGGTGCCCGAGGTGAGAAGTGCCCGAATTCGCACCACGACTCCCAGTAATGATGAGATCACTACCGCGATCAAGGCACTCAAAACCAATAAGGCGACAGGACTTAACGGTATTCCCACAGAGCTCTTACGAGCAACGCCAATACATCGGCTGAGCTTCTGCTTCCAATTATAGAGAGAGATTGGGAAGCTGAAAGTTTTTCTAACGAGTGGAGAAATAGAATGATCGCCAAGCTCCTAAGAAAGGAAATTTAATGGAGTGCGGAAACTGGAGGATTATCTGCGTGCTGCCTGCTGTACCTAAGATAATAGCTAAAATCATCCTTGAGCGAATCAAATAACATCTCGAAGACGCACTCGATGCCGAACAAGCAGGTTTCCGCTCTGGATTCTCCTATGCCAACCACGTCAGCACCCTGCGGATTATCACCGAACAGTGCTTTGAATATCGATCTCCACTCCACCTGCCGTAAAAAAAATAATTTCTCTGAAACGGAAGTTTATGCCTCGGATACGGACGGATAATTTGATCACGACCTTTCGCTATCGAACATGGACAACGATCGATTCTCTCAATACCAACCGCTTAGTCATTAGAGGTACGTTGTTTAAGCATAACACCTGCCACAAGATCAGTTGGATCTCTACTGGAAGGCAGTGAAAATCCAATCAGATCGACCACATTGCCATCAGCCGTCGCTTTAGAAATTGTCTCCTGGACGTACGAAACAGACATGGAGCCGACATCGAACTAGAATGAGATCACCATCTCATGTTAGTTCATATACGCCGTCGTACTGCATCCGTCAATAGCAACCGCTCAAACTTACTTAACATCACCAGGTTTAATATCGACAGGCTCAAGGTTCCCCAAGTGCGCCAACTGTTCAGGGACCACCTTGCCTTAGAAGCAGAAGCAATCAGCAGCACAATGCAGGAGAGCATGTACGACCACTGGAATGCCGTAGAAATGGTTTTACAGATGGGGCACGCACCTATGTCGGTAAAAGGCAGAAAAGCCATCCCACATGGCTATCTGCAGACACCTGGTGACGGATCGATGAGCGTACAGCAATCAAGGCTCGGATTACAGCAGCCTCAGCATTAGAGAGAACCGAGCTAGAAGCCCAAGACCGTGCGAAGAAGAGGGAAGTGCAGCGTAGTGTAAGATGTGACAAATGTCAGCTTGCTTCAAGGGCTAAAGAAGCAGCGAGCAGGGGCGACAGTAGGACTGTTAACAGCATCACTAAGGAGCTTACTGGTGTTCGGAACTCCAAACAAAACCCAGTGAAGAGCCTAGACGGTAACCTTCTGATCTTGGATGAGGACCAGCTCACTAGATGGAGAGATTTGCTACAGTGCTAAACCACTTAGGCGATGGCGGTATACATCGACAAATTTGCTGCACACTCTAATACGGAGAGTTTGGGACACTACAATTTCCGCAGGAGTGGAAAAGAGGGGTGATCATTAAGCTTCCGATAAAAGGAAACATGACAGAATGCGGAAACTGGAGAGGTATTTGCGTTCTTCCAGCCGTAGCTAAAATAACAGCTAGAATAATTCTGGAACGAATCAAAGAACATTTAGATTCAACTCTCGATGTCGAACAGGCAGGATTTCGTGTTGGATTCTTCTGCATCGACCACATGAACACCTTACGGATCGTAATCGAACAATGCCTCCGCTACATTTGCTGTTTATCGACTTCGAGAAGGCTTTCGGTAGCTTGAATCGATATGTTATTTAGTTGGCCTAACTTATAGCTCTTATCAAGGTAGTACTTGGAAGGTGGACACCATTAACACAAGCAAGCTGCAAGTCTTCGGAAAGAAATGTTTAAGAATGATCTTGAGGATTTTTTGGTCGAACCGTATCTCTAATGAACAACCTTATATGAGAGCGGGCCAAGAACCTATAAACATTACTGTACGAAGGAGAAAGTGGCAGTGCACTGGACACATTCTACTGCGCGTAGATAACTCCATTGCGAAATATGCCATGCAGTGTAATCCACTTACGCAGACAGGGAGAATAGCGGGACGCCACAGGCAAACGTGGCGCAGAACGGTTTAGGAGGAATCGAGCTTTTTAGGAATGACTTGGAGGCAGCTCAAACCCGTTGTTGCCATTGTTATTGTATATTCGACCATTTTAGTCATCTTGAATAGCTCTCGGATGCCAAGCACCTTGAATGATTTTCACCATCTACATTTCGTTCAGTTCCTTCGTTGATTTTTCTAACATGATGTTTCAAGTCTTTGCAACTTATCTAGATGGCTAGTATATGCACTACCTCAAGCAAGTATACCATACATTAGGTTAGATTCAACTAGGGTAGTATACCTGCCTTAGAGTGCGCAATGTTAAATTGTTCTTGAGGTACATATACAACTCCAGAAAGGGCCTTCTTGAGATCTGACCGTAGTTTATAATATTCTTCTTCCTATTTCGGCGAGGTTATGATCCGTGGGCGCCGTGGTGTAAGTGGTTAGTGTGTCGGATCACTACGCATAAGGTTCCAAGTTCGAATCCTAGAAAACACCAAAAAAGTTTTTTCACGGTCCCACCTCTCGAGCGTCTGACAAACATCCGAGAGTATTGTTGTCACGAAAAAGCTTCTCAAATCGCCTTCGGATACGGCACTAAACTGTAGGTCCCTTCCATTCGTGTGAAAAATATAACGCACACAACATGAGTGGTTGCGAGAAGCTAGGCCCTGGCACTTAAAGAGCTGTTGCACTTAATATTTATTTATTTGTTTTATTTTTTTTATGATCCGAAAACAAGCGATCATAACCCTCACACGTCACCGCATTTCTAATGATGCGCCTGTGGGGTTCGCCTATTTGACCTCGGAAAATATCGGCACGCCTCCCGACTTTAGTTCAACTTGTTACTGAGGCCAATGAAATGCCAATGTCGTTGCATTTGTGTGATCCAGGCGTTTATAGGCCTATTTCCCCTGCCGCGCGATGTCTTTGAAACGTTCATTGACATTGCCTTTTTAACAGGGTTCACATGATAACCAATTCGGTTTCAAGGCGGGGCATGATACTATACATGCTGCGTCTAAACTGGTATTAGATATCCAGTGGAATAAAAGCAAGAAGCAATGCACGGGTGTATGCCTAGTTGACTTGGAGAAGGCCTTCGATACCGTATGGTTAGAGGGACTCTTCTACAAGCTGAGCAGGCTGGGCATAAGTAAACCACTGCTGTACATACTTTATGATATGCTCACCAGTAAGAAGTTCATTGTGAAAAATGGCAATGTGACGTCTGCTGGAACTTTTGACGTAAAAAATGGTTTGCAACAGGGTGCGGTTAATTCGCCGATCCTATTCAATATTTACACGAGCGATCTCATAGGTTGACTTCACCATGCCATAGCGTACGCAGACGACTTGGTCGCGTTCAAGTCAGGGCCTAAGATCGAGGTCATTACATTACTTTTGCAGCGTGACTTCGATAAGTTTAAGAGATACCGCGACGACTGGAAGCTGAAAATCAACTTTCAGAAATCGGAGAGCATCCTGTTCAGAATGCCGTTGTCTGGGGCCTCTTGGGACACCAGAAAGAATTGGCGAAAGTTCTCTATTACGGGACAGCAGGGGCAGCCACTTGCGAGTCGAAGTGTAGTCAGATACCTTGGGGTCTGGCTAGATCAATATCTATATTTTAACAAACATATAGATGCTGCTCTGGCCAGAGCCAAAGTCACAAAGAGAATGTTTTATAGCAGACAACTCGATGCGAGGGTGAACGTAATCTGCTACATGGCCCTCATTCGGCCTGTGCTCGCATATGGATGTCCCGTGTGGTTCAATGTGGGGCCAAGCTTGTTGGAAAAGATGCGGGTGTTTGAAAAGGCTTGCCTTCGTTTGCATAGAACACCAGAATCTAAGTACATAAAATTCTATCGTAATGAGGTCCTGTACAACAGGGCGAATCTAATCAGAGTGGATAATTTCTTGATCAAGTTGATTCGAAGGCACAATGCAAGAGCAATGACCTCGATCTCTGGGGCTTATTACCCCAACAATCTCTATCACGAGAGTGTGCGCCTTAACGGCCTTATCCCTCCACAAGCGTTTCTATATCTTGATCAGAGAGGTCTGACCCAGGATAAGTTAGCAGTGCCGCTAATCTTCCACGTCGCCAGAAAAGCTGTGGATAGGCGACTCAACTACGACCGAGATGTCGCACAGGGTAGTGTAGAGCGTCTCCGGTTCAATAGGGCGGTTTCAGTCCGCGATATTGAAGATGTTAGTAGGCAGCACAACCAATTTCGGTGGATTAATGAAGAAGAGGGAACGCCGTCGTCGTTTCCCCCTAATCCGGGTTAGCCTGTAACGGAGGCAGAACGGGTCGTCCATTTGTTTTCTACAATAGCCATGGCCGGCTTACATAGTTTTAAGGTAGTCTTAAGTTTGTAGTTTTTGTTGTTAAAAAAAAAAAAACAAAAAGACAGCACTTCGCTTACAAAAAAAGTGTGTATATAATTACACAAAGTAGTTAAGTTAGCTTTATATTATTTTAAGGTAGTTTGTACCTGGGGCTAGGCTGAGGCTACCAGGGGGGTCAGCAAGGTGGCGGATGGCTGAACGGCCTATAGATATGTAGGTTAGCTGCGAATACTAATAAGCAGTCCCCGACCAAGAGCGGCAGGGGTGGAGGGCGTGAGTAAAAACCACAAAAGCTCAATGAAATTCCCTGTGACAGGGCGAGTCGATGCCGCCCTTTAAATAAGTGTCAAAATCCCAATATAAAAAAAAAAAAAAAAAAAAAAAAAAAAAAACCCCTGGCAGTAGGTATAAAATGCAACCGTTATTTCGATGCAATGGACAAAACAACTGATATTATTACCCCAGGTGGCAGACCAGTTACACTGGAAAATCCACCCTCAAATGAGGCAGGTCCTTCGGATTCTGGGGAGGACCAACTATTGCGTTTAAACGACCCATTCATAAGGAGAGGAAGGGTATCCAGATCTCCACCAACACGATTTGATCCCCTCATCGCTGCCCTGGGAGTGAAACACTTGGCTCCCACGGATTGCAAAGCGTCTACAAGTGAGACAGGAGAAAATCGTTTCAAAAAGAGCTATCATCTGCGAGGATCACCACCGCCTTTAAAACAGTATGAACCCGAATCGGCACCACGGGAGAAACCCGCCACAGCCCGGAAAATCATCGCAGAAAACCCTTCAATAGGGAGCGCCACCCTAACGAAACCAACAAACGGTAACCAACATGAGTCCTCCGATGTTAGTGAAGCCCAGCTGACGGAAAACTCACTGGAGAAGGAGCTACAGAAATGCAAGGAGACGATTAAGAAAATGAAATTCGCGACGGACAGGCAGAAGAATATCAGCACTGATATTAAGAAAGGTCTTGCTGAACTAGAGGAATCATTGGACGTAATCAGTTCCTTAAAAAGGGGCGGGATAGCGACCTGAGGCTACACCGATCACAACAACCTGAACTTCAGATGCGACAGGTCAACAGAACAGATGCGAACCACCAGGAGCCTCCAAAAAGTAGGACACCGAGCGGAACCCGGGAACCCAAGAAGAGACCACCATCTAGCCCCCTTGAAAAGGAGACCGCAAAGAAGAAGAAGAAGTCACCGAAGGTTGCAACTCCTCCAACTAGGCTTCAAACCGTGCGGAGAAGGGATATAGTCCACAAAGATCTTGGACCCAATATAGGCCAGAAGGACAACCCGTTCTCGAAAGGAAAAGAACCTAAAAAGCTGATCGAGAGCAAGAAGGCCAATGGTAAAGCGCGGCCTCCCTCAGTGAAAGAGCACGAGAAGCAGAAAAAGGAGGAAGGAATGGTAATCAGCCAAAAAAAAGATAAGAGACCAGCGAGGCACCGGCGCGAAGCAATCATCATAAGACCAAGAGGAGCAGAAACGTACGCGGAGATCCTCCGAGAAATTCGTACAAGGGCCAACCCAGATGAAACACAAACGGAGATAAGAGCTGTCCGTCAAACGAGGTCCGGAGATGTCTTGCTTGAGCTCGGTGCAAAAACAAAAGATAAGGAAGGTTTTAGCTCATCCCTTAAGGCCATCTTGGGGGAGAAGGCAACGGTCCGAAACCTTGAACCAAAAACGATACTGGAGATCAGAGACATGGATGACCTGACAACAGTAGATGAAGTCGAGGAAGCTATCAAACGAGCAATCAATGACCAGAGGGTGGAACTTCAAATCACCTTAATGAAGGCCAACAGCAGGGCGCAAAAAATTGCATTAGTTCAGCTGAACGACCGAGTGGCAGGTGAGCTGCTAAAAATCGCTCGTATAAGAGTCGGGTGGGTTTTCTGCAGAGTTCGCCGAAGAGTAGTGGTCACGCGCTGCTACAGATGTTACGGCTATGGCCACCAGCAAGCTAATTGTAAGGGGCCCGACAGAAAGAACCAGGGAATATGCTTCAAGTGCGGAGTACAAGGCCATAAAAAATCCGATTGCAAAGCTATTGCGAAGTGCTGCTTATGTGCGGAGCTGAAGCTCGGGCCAGCACTGCTAGCCCATTTACCAGGGTCGGGAAACTGTCAGGTGTTTAGAGGGGCACTTGAAAAGGCGAAGAGAAGCAGCGCACCATGATGAAAATCCTACAAGCAAATCTCCATAGAAGCCGCACGGCTGACAACCTACTCTCACAACTTAGACTCGATCTTAAAGTGGATGTGGTGGCCATAAGTGAGCAGTATAAAAACAAGGACGGGCCCAGTTGGTTCTCGGATACACTCGGCACAGCTGCAATATGGATACCGGACGTAAAGACGACCCGCATAAAAACCCACGGCGCAGCTAGTGGCTTTGTTTGGGTGAAATGTGATGGAATCACGATATTTAGCTGTTATTTTACGCCGAACGAGAGTATCAGTAATTTTCGAGCAAAGCTAGACCGCTTAGAGGACACCGTGAGAGATATTGAGGGCGGGATCTTGGTTGCCGGCGATTTTAACGCCAAGGCCTTAGATTGGGGGATGCCTAGCACAGACTCACGAGGTAAGCAGATACTCGAGATGGCTGCCAGACTGGGGCTCTACGTGTTGAACGAAGGAAATACACCCACCTTCAGGCGTCCCGGATATACCGAAACAATACCGGATGTTACTTTCGCGTCAGAAGAGCTACTAGCAAAGGTGGAAAACTGGAGAGTCATCGAGGAGTACACCGGGAGCGACCACCAGTATATCGTCTTTGACCTACAGAGGACCCGACGAGTCTCTAACGGACACCAGAGGCGAGCACCGAGGTGGAAAGTCAGCCGGTTAAATGAAGAAGTTCTCACGGCCACGCTAGAGGAAGGGAAGGAAGCCATCCAGGAAATGACGGGGACAACTGAAATAAAAGCCCAAGCGACGATGCAACTCTTACACCGCGCATGCGATGCGTCGATGCCTCGAGTTAGAAACTCAATGGGAGGGCGAAAACCAGTGTACAGGTGGACGGAGGAGATCGCTGAACTTAGGAGGAGATGCCTACACCATAGACGCAAGGTCACCAGGGGAAGGCGAAGACACGCTGAAATCACGGAAGGCGCACTCGCGGAATACAAAACCGCAAGATCCGAGCTCAAGAGGGCCATCAATTCGAGCAAGAAACAAAAGTGGAGGACCTTCGCCGGGAGATCAACAGCGACCCCTGGGGACTCGGCTATAGGGTTGTCATGAAAAAATTAGGAGCGCAGGCGTCACCCCCCACGATGACAGCAGAGCTAATGAAGAGCATAGTAGACACACTCTTCCCGGCCTACCCTGTTAGGTCAATGGAGATCTATTCTGCCCAACAACAAGACATCCCATTGTTCAGCGAAGAAGAGCTGATTCTAGCAGCTAAATCTCTTCAGAACAATAAGGCCCCCGGCCACGACGGCATACCAGCGGAAGTATTGAGAACGGTTGCCAAAACTTGCCCACAGATACTTCTAAGTATGTATAATGGCTGTCTAAAGGAAGGGATCTTTCTCAAGAAGTGGAAGGTACAACGCCTGGTACTCATAAGCAAGGGAAAAGGAGACCCTGATTCCCCATCAGCATACAGACCTCTGTGCATGCTGGACACGGCAGGAAAACTCCTCGAGAAGATGCTAAAGCCTCGAATCACAGAAGCAATCCAAAGAGCAGGTGGCCTATCCGATCGACAGCACGGATTCAGAAAAGGCCACTCCACGATAGGAGCAATTGAGGAAGTAGTCAAAACCACCCACCTCGCCCAAAGGGGAAATCACTACTCAAGGCGAATCGTCGTGCTGGCAGCTCTGGATGTGAGGAATGCCTTCAATTCGGCCAGATGGGGAGATATGTTAGATGCGCTCGAGAACACCTTCAGGATACCGCAATATCTTTTCCAAATTGTGAAGGACTATCTCAAAGACAGGGAACTTCTGTACGACACCGTGGAGGGTACTCACAGAAAGGAAATCACTGCTGGAGCAGCACAGGGCTCAATCCTTGGACCCGATCTGTGGAATATCTCATACGATGGAATCCTTCGCATGGAGATGCCCGACGATACCTTCTTAGTCGGGTACGCAGATGACATCGGTGCGGTGATTACCGCAAGGGACATCGAAGGGGCCCAGCTGAAACTGAACCAGGTAATGAGACGAGTACTCGCCTGGATGGAAGCCCATGGCGTTAGTTTCGCCGCGGAAAAAACAGAGATAATTCTTCTGACTAGGAAACGGATCCCGACCATTGCCGAGTTCCCAGTAGGTCCAGAACTTATAATCAGCAAACCAGCAGTAAGGTATCTAGGAATCGCCCTGGACTCTAAACTCTCTTTCTGGCAACAGATTAAGTCCGCATCTGAGCGAGGTGCGAAGGTCACGTCAAGGCTGAGTAAGCTTATGGCAAATATCGGAGGCCCAACAATGAGTAGGCGACGACTCCTCATGTCCATCACCCACGCCATTCTTCTGTATGGGTGTGAGATCTGGGCAGACGCACTTAGACAGGAGAAGTACAGAAAGCAAATTGCCGCAGTACAAAGGCGAGGAGCTCTCCGAGTTGCAAGCTCCTATCGCACAGTGTCGGAACCAGCCGTCCTCGTAGTTGCGGGTGTGACCCCCATCGACCTCCTAGCGACAGAGAGGAAGTACGCCCACGACAAGAAGGCGGAAGTAGGGGCTCAACTGGCAGTCGCTGAAGCGAAAGAGCTTACCAAGCAGGCTTGGCAGAGAAGGTGGAGCGCTGAAACGAGGGGGAGGTGGACAGCGAGGCTGATTACAGACATCACGGCTTGGACAGAGCGGGAACACGGCGAAGTGAACTACTTTGTCACTCAATTCCTAACCGGACATGGGTATTTCAACCGATACCTCCACAAATTGGCGCAGCCTGCCAATATGGAGACTCAGCGGAAGACGACGCTTTCGACACCTTTTTCGCCTGTAGCAGATGGACAGAGCAGAGGAGTAGACTGGAGTCGGAAATAGGCGATTTTTCCCCGGAAAATGCTATAAGCAAGATGATCTCGAGTACCGACACATGGAATAGAATATCTTCCTTTATCGAGACGGTACTAAGATCCAAAAAGAGAGAGGAAGACGCCAACATTCCCTCACAAATTACATAAAGTAGATAAAAGCCTTACCGGCAAGAATGTATAAACCCGCACCAGGAGCTGAATATGAAAAAGCCGGTCCCCAGAGGGGAAAGAAAACGACACCACTCTGAAGTAATGCGATAAGCGGTTCCGGAGTGGATGGTGTCAAGTAGAAAGAAGGGGTTAAAGGTGGTTTTTAAGTGAGTAGTGAGTCTCACACTACTAGAAACAGAGCGGGACTGTTTCCCGTGCGCATTAGCGTTTTTCCACTACCCCCTAGGCAAAAAAAAAAAAAAAAGGTAGTTTGTAAGTTTTATTTATCCTTACAAAAATCAGTCCATATACTAAGTTTTTTTTTTCCACAATAAAACATTTTCTTTTTTTTTTGTCAATTTCTTAAATAATTAATATAGATATTAAATAAAGTAATTTATGTTACGTCGAAAGACATAGATTAAGTGTTAGGATTAGCTTAGAGCGCCCGCATAGGGCCAGTAAGTTATTATAAGATAGTTAAGTTAATTAAGCTAGATTTAATCGTTTTTTTGTTAGCACGTAAGATAATATTCTGAATTTTAAAATAAAAATGCATTAAAAAACAAATAAAAAAAAATGGGTTCACATGATCTCTTCTTTGAACGTGGCAATACCAGCTGCGCCGGTCGCGCTCTATCTTTTGTACGATGGTTCCCTTGAAGCGAAGGCTTCCGCGTATCTTCGAACTTCTTATTCGATCAAGCTTTGTCCCTCCTGCTGTTATGCGAAGCATCTTCATCTCAGCTGCCGTTAATTTACTCCCATACTTTTTGTGTATTGTCTAACATTGTGAACAGTATGTAACAACTGGATGCACAACTGCGGTGTAGAGCTTTCCTTTCAACTTAGGGGGCACTTCATCCACCCTATGCTTACGCGATGATTGATGTCGTCATCACAGGTTGCTTTGCTTATAATCATAGATCCCACATTTTTGAACTTTTCGCACTTCAGAAGCACTGTTCCATTCAAATAAATGTGTGGAATAGGACTGAGTGGATCAGAGAGCGGGCATCACAAATACTCTGCCTTTTTTGAACTAAAGCGATACCCATTTCGCTCCAGAAGGTCCACCAACACATCAAGTGCTCGTTAGAGGAATGTAGGGCCCTCACTTATAATGGCCCCATCGTCAGCAAAGAATAACTGATGTGTCTTGGGGTCCATCACTTTACCTTCAAGCAGATAATCGAGGACGGTAATAAAGAGCAAATGACTTAAAACGATTCCCTGGTGCACCGTGACTTTGATTGGGAACTCTTCGGTTACTTAAGCGGGGCATCTTACTCTTGTCTTTGCTCATTCGTACATGTCCATGATCATCTGTACATAGCTTTCTGGAACTCCTTAATGTCTCAGTGCCACCCACATCTCGTCGTTGTCTGTCAAATGCCTTTCCAAAGTCAACCAATACAATATGCAAAGCCTTTAAGGAATCACGATGTTTTTCCATTATGATCCTTATACTTTGGATTGCATCTGTGGTTGATTTACCCGCGACAAACCAGCACTGATCATCTGATAGCCGTATTATTTTTCGCAGTCGCCCACCTAATACCCGGTCAAATATCTCTATGGTGTGTGACATCAGCTTGATCGGACGGTAGATATCACAGTTTCGCGTATCACCCTTCCCTTTGTATACAGAGTGAAGGTAACTTTACCTCCATTGATTCGGCATTGGGTCACCTCTCACAAACTTGAAGATGAGAATTCTGAACCATCTGAACCCGACGTCTCCCATCTTTTTTCAGAACTCAGAGGGCATATCGTCTCGCCCAACCGCTTTTCGTTTTTTGAAGTACTTGAGCGCCTCACTAACTTCTTCGACTGTAATGTCGGGCATTTCTTCACAGTTAGGGGTGGCTCTTGGAAAGTATAGCCGGGGAAACTGAGTATGAGCATTGTTAATGAAATTTGGCGAACGAATCTCCTGAGCACTCCTCCTTTTTTGGGCGGCTATTTTGAAGATGGTTGTGCTCTTGTTGATATTGTGTCTTCGTATCTACTGGTTTGCATCAGCAACCGGGGAAGATATTTTCTCCAGCTCCCGATACAGGGCCTCCGTACTCTCTGCTTGACGCTGGGAGCACTTCTTCTTCGCTTTTTTCTTGCAACATCTGTATTCCATTTCGAGGCGAGCTTTTTCGTCACTATTATTAGAGGGGCACTTTCAGCAAGCTTTGAAAACCGCTTTCTTCTCATTTATCACCTTCTTAGCTTCATCACTCCACCACCATGTTTCTTTGGCGGCCTTTTGAAGCTCCTAGCAGTGATTTGGCATTCTTTAAGCAAGTTCGCTGTAGGGAATCCCACATATTTTGTGCTCTGCACTCTTCATCCTCAGCTCCGTTGATGGTGTGAGAGAGGTAATTTTTCATTACGAAAACAAAAGCCTCGCCTTTTTCTTTGTCCAGATTGTACCACTTGATTTTCTCAGAGACCCTTGTTTTTTTTTGCTTTTCTTTGGTGTCTTCATAAAAATTTCTGTTAGCAGGAGACGGTATTTCCGACCGATCGCATCTCCCAGGATCACTTTGCAATCTTTTACCCGAGACTTCATGAAACTGGCTACCAAATGGTAGTCAATCTGGGTTTCATCTCCACCACTGCTGAAAGTGATCAGGTGTCGGCTTTGTTTGATTAACATGGTATTTAACATGATAAGGCCGTGTGATTTGCACATGCTTAAAATGTCTTCACCAGGAAGGTTCCTGGTGCCATATCCTAGTCCTCCATGGCAGTCTTCATAGTCTTCGTTTGACTTCCCGACATGTCCATTCAAATCTCCTCCAACAAACAGAAACTCTTCCTTTGGGATGATCTTAAGGAGATTGTGAAAATCTACAAAATGCATCTTTATCTCTCTGATCGCACCCAATTTGGGGAGCATAGGCACTGACAAAATTCTACACCTCTCCTTGTATTACTAGTTAGAAAGACATCAAGCGGTCTTTACCAAGTAGCTCTGCCGCAAGGATGATGCCGATTCCGTTCCTAGCCTTTTCCGTTCCGTAGTAGAACATCTTGTAATCTTTTGTACTAACGTCCAAGAAACGCGCCCAATTTCCGGTGTTTTTCCATTTCGTCTCTTGGACACACAGGATATCCACCCGCCTTCTATTCATCATCTCTTCCAGCTCGTAACTTCGACCGGTCATGTTTCCAACGTTCCGACTCGCGACCCTCAAATTTAGTGCGAACTGTTTGATTATTTTGCTAGCCCCCGGAATCCGTATAGCTCTGATCCGAACATTTCTGCTCGGTCCAGGATCAGTACCATGCACAGAAGTGGCCGTTCCTGACGGGGTAGTGCCATTCCTTTTAGCAAGTATTACAATAATGATACAGTTTTGCAATATTACCATATTGCGATGGTGTTTGTTGTTTGACACGTGCATGCTCCTGTTTTATATTGTTTGTTTGATTTTTCTTTTATGACACCGGTGATTTCTAGCCGTGTCAACCCACATTGATATGAATGTGCCAAGCTTAAGTGACACTACAGTCTGCAACACTTGTGGAAGGGGCGACGATACTACAGAACCTTTTTTTCTACGAGTGTCCGGCCTTTGCTTGTATCAAGTGACAGATTTTCAGTGCAGATGTGATGAGTTCTAGTACTGTAAGCTCCAAATCGAAATTGCATAAATAAAATACCGTCAGTTTCGGACCATAATGAAAATTACGATTTCGAATCCGGTTATAGAAATGAGTATGAAGTTTGAAATAAATCTAACCCTGCCGACAGACTGACAATATCGTATTGCGAGACCTATGTACTTTTCTGTGTCTCCTTACAATTGCAAGTTCGATCTCGAGATCGAAATAGGTGTACGAGGAATATTTCAAAAGTAAGTAACGAAGAATATTTTCAAAAGTCTTATTATAACTCTGGTGATGGAGGCCTCACAATATTCCCCCGTCAATATCAAATATCAAGCATGACTTTAATGTCTGTCTGAAAGATCGAAATTTGTGCTGCAATCCTCCTCGATTGCGTTCTTAACTCAATTGTAAGAGCGCCCGCAACTGTCAGCTGAGATGCATACATTCAAAGACTCTTCGAATCGGTGATCTGAAAATTGATCCTTCAAAATCTATTTTTTACTAATACGAGAACTCGTTCTTACCATATTTGCCGAAAGAGAGTGAACTGCGAAGCTTGGTATCGAAAGGACAAATAAACTCTAAATGGCTTTGTAGTCAAAATGTATATGAAAAACTCCCAATCCGCGGACAATCATTAGGAAGCGAAGAAATTAAAAAGAAATTTTCTCATAATCTTTTTTATATTTTATTGAATTACATCTATTTTATAAATAAATTGTTTTACATTATAAATTACACATTAAAAATTATACAAATTATCACCAAATCTTGTTATTCTAGCAATTTACCTTTTCAGATCCCTTCACAATTTTGCAATTCTCTTTCACACATTCGACAAACACCTCCTTTTCCATGTTTATCTTCTTCCAGATGTGGAATTTGGCAATGTTGCGTTTCAGTTTCTTCTTGTAGATGACGCCACGTGTTAGAAAGGAAAGATCTTCTATACTGTAGTCCCTTGCTTTCGTTGCACTGTTTGACACTAAGCCTTCAGTTAAATCCAATTTCGCCTTTGAGAGTCGCAGATGGCGGCGTTTTTGACGTGATAGCTCCTTCCGATAGATGAACAGATTGAACGCCAGAGATGTGGTTGAGGATTGCTGATTATTCTTGCTTGTCTGTTTCTTATCTTCTTCCGCCATTATTTGGAGTGAATTTATGCCTAGAAATTGTGGAACTGTTTAGAGCTGTTGTCGGCTGCGAGGATATTCTCGAACTGTTGATGAAGCTAAAATTTGTCTCCGTATTTATAGTAGTTAGACTGCAGGTCGTTTTCTACCTGGCGGTTTTGCTCCTTTTTTCTATTTTACAATATTCCCTTCTAAGCAATTTTTTTTTTTAACATTGTCATAAAATTGCACTCGGAATAATAACAAAATGATAAACAAAGTTTAAACGCCAATAATTAAGAAAAGTATTTGCGGTAGTCTCTATCCATTTGTACCTATCTCTATTTATGGCAGGTTAGTAAAAGGGATTACGTTCGCCACACATAATAATTAAGTTCATATTTAAAAATAAAAAATTAATAAGGACATTAAACAAACAGAAAGTATTCACGGTTACCATTCTACGGAATTTTATGCAACGATCCATAGATCCATAATACATCTACGAGTTTGTACATATATTAAAATGTACTTTTTAATTTAACGTATTGTACTATTGTAAATTAGTAATCGTTGAATGGATTGTGATCCTTTAACTGTTGTACAGCCAATGAGAAAACCATTTGTAATCAATTACACGCCCCTAACTTTAATGTACTGTCACTCATTTCAAGGACGACAATCGTATTGCTTAGAGTATTTATCATCATTTGAAGCCATATATTATAGTCGTAATTTGTTCAGAAGCTAAAAAATCGATAAATGAATATTTTTTACAATTAGCCAATTATTAAGAATACACGGCATTTGATCGTTAGCAACTAAGGAAGAAAATGTCGAAATAACTTCCAAACTCAAAATTCTTCAAACAATTTTGTGAAGAAAAGCAGTCGAATATTTGCTCATATTTATGGTAGTGGTGGAGGTAGTAACATAAGAGAAACCTAGTGTTGGTGTCCCGATGTCCAAATTGCAATTGTCGCAAAAACTCCTCTTTCAAAAACTGGCAAAAGAGTCGCAGACACGTAGTCTTCTAAATATGTAAGAACGCTTAAACTCAAGCTAAGAGAACGGTAGCTTCTGCCAGCAGCTCTACGTGTTCAATATCAGGAGGGGAAATTCTATAAGACGATAGTGCGGCCAGTATTGATGTATGGCGCTAAATGCTGGGCTGCACTAAATACCCATGAGCAAAAACTTCACACAGCAAATATGCGAATGCTGGGGAGGTCCAGTGGCGTTAGCCTTATGAACAAAACAAGAAATACCCACATAAGGGGTTTGCCCAAAGTAGTGCCTATTAAACAAAATCTAAGAGAACACAGGGTGCGTTAGTACGGCCATGTATCAAGAAGAGAAGGCTCATACGTCGTACAGAATGCCCTTAAAACCGAAGAAAGCTGTTAGACTCTGCAGCTTGTGCTCTTTAAAGTAATATTAGCATTGTAATTATTACTCTGTTAATAAAAATGAATAATAATAAAATCGAAGAAGGACGAAAAACGAAAGCATCTTGGCTAACCACAATCAAACGTGAGGGAGAGCGCAATAGATTACCTGACAAAGCAAGATTTAAAGTCCTGGAGGTTACGATCTAAGAGATCCGACCACAGAAAAAGAAGAAGATCTTTAAATGTGAACTTAATTATTATGTGTGCCGAACGTAATCCCTTTTACTAACCTGCCATAAATATAGATAGGTAGAGATGGATAGAGACTACCGCAAACCTTTTCATAATTATTGGCGTTTATGCATATTTTATTGTTATATTGTCATTCTTTGTGTAATTTTATGACAATGTAAAAAAAAAATATTATACCTCGAAGGAAATATTTTGAAATAGAAAAAAAGGTTTAAGATCTGCAGGTAAAAAAAAAATCGACGCTCTAACTACTATAAATACGGAGACAAATTTTAGCTTCATCAACAGTTCGAGAATATCCTCGCAGCCGACAACAGCTCTAAACAGTTCCACAATTTCTAGGCATAAATTCACTCCAAATAATGGCGGAAGAAGATAAGAAACAGACAAGCAAGAATAATCAGCAATCCTCAACCACATCTCTGGCGTTCAATCTGTTCATCTATCGGAAGGAGCTATCACGTCAAAAGCGCCGCCATCTGCGACTCTCAAAGGCGAAATTGGATTTAACTGAAGGCTTAGTGTCAAACAGTGCATCTAAAGCAAGGGAGTACAGTATAGAAGATCTTTCCTTTCTAACACGTGGCGTCATCTACAAGAAGAAACTGAAACGCAACCTTGCCAAATTCCACATCTGGAAGAAGATAAACGTGGAAAAGGAGAGGTGTTTGTCGAATGTGTGAAAGACAATTGCAAAATTGTAATGGGATCTGAAAAGGTAAATTGCTAGAATAACAAGCTTTGGTGATATTTTGTATAATTTTGAATGTGTAATTTATAATGTAAAACAATTCCATTCTAAAATAGATGTAATTCAATAAAATATAAAAAAGATTATGAGAAAATTTCTTTTTTATTTCTTCGCTTCCTAATGATTGGCCGCGATTTGAGAGTTTCTCATATACATTTTGACTACTTAGCCATTTAGAGTTTATTTGTCCTTTCGATACCAAGCTTCGCAGTTCACTCTCTTTCGGCAAATATGGTAAGAACGAGTTCTTGTATTAGTAAAAATAGATTTTGGCGGATCAATTTTCAGATCTCCGATTCGAAGAGTCTTTGAATGCATGCATCTCAGCCGGCAGATACGGGCGCTCTTACAATTGAGTTAAGAACGCTATTGAGGAGGATTGCAGCACGAATTTCGGTCTTTCAGACAGACATTAAAGTCATGCTTGATATTTGATATCAACGGGGGAGTATTGTGAGGCCTCCATCACCAGAGGTATAATAAGACTTTTGAAAATATTCCTCGTTACTTAGGTACACCTATTTCGATCTCGAGATCGAACTTGCCATTGTAAGGAGACACGGAAAAGTACAATGGTCTCGCAACACAATACTGCCAGTCTGTCGGTAGGGTTGGATTTATTTCAAACTTCATACTCATATCTATAACCTGATTCGAAATCGTAATTTTCATTGTGGTCCGAAACTGACGGTATTTTATTTATGCAATTTCGATTTGGAGCTTACAGTACTAACTCATCACATCTGCACTGAAAATCTGTCATTTGATACGAGCACTCAGAGAAAAAAAGTATCGTCGCCCTTCGACAAGTGTTGCAGACTATAGTATGACATAAGCTTGGCACATTAATATTAATGTGGGTTGATACGACTGGAGATCACCGGTGTCATAAAAGAAAGATAAAACAAACAATAATAAAACAGGAGCATGCACGTGTCAAACAACAAACACCATCGCAATATGGTAATATTGCAAAACTGTATTATTATGGTAATACTTGCTAAAAGAAATGGCACTACCCCGTCAGGCACTACCACTTCTGTGCATGGTACTGATCCTGGACCGAGCAGAAATGTTCGGATCAGAGCTATACGGATTCCGGGGGCTAGCAAAATAATGAAACAGTTCGCACAAAATTTGAGGGTCGCGAGTCGGAACGTTGGAAGCATGACCGGTCGAAGTTACGAGCTGGAAGAGATAATGAATAGAAGCCGGGTGGATATCTTGTGTGTCCAAGAGACGAAATGGAAAAACACCGGAAATTGGGCGCGTGTCTTGGACGTTAGGACAAAAGATTACAAGATGTTCTAGTATGAAACGGAAGAGGCTAGGAACGGAATCGATATCATCCTTGCTGCAGAGCTACTTGGTAACGTCTTGAGCCTTTCGAAGTCCAGCGACCGTTTGATGTCTCTCAAACTAGTAATACAAGGAGAGGTGTGGAATATTATCAGTGCATATGCTCCCCAAAATACGTGCGATCAGAGAGATAAAGATGCATTTTGGATAGATTTTCACAATCTCCTTAAGATCATCCCAAAGGAAGAGTTTCTGTTTGTTGGAGGTGATTTGAATGGACATGTCGGGAAGTCAAACGAAGACTATGAAGACTGCCATGGAGGACTTGGATACGGCACCAGGAACCTTCCTGGTGAAGACATTCTAAGCATGTGCAAATCACACGGTCTTATCGTGTTAAATACCATGTTCATCAAACAAAGATGACACCTGATCACTTTCAGCAGTGGTGGAGATGAAACCCAGATTGACTACCATTTGATAGCCAGTTTCATGAAGCCTCGGGTAAAAGATTGCAAAGTGATCCTGGGAGAGGCGATCGCTCGGCAATATATGAAGACACCAAAGAAAAGCAAATAAACAAGGGTTTCTGAGAAAATCAAGTGGTACAATCTGGACAAAGAAAAACGCGAGGCTTTTGTTTTCGTAATGAAAAATTACATCTCTCACACCATCAACGGAGCTGAGGATGAAGAGTGCAGAGCACAAAATATGTGGGACTCCCTACAGCGAACTTGCTTAAAGAATGCCCAATCACTGCTAGGAGCTTCAAAAGGCCACCATCAACACGCCAAAGAAACATGGTGGTGGAGTGATGAAGCTAAGAAGGTGATAAAGGAGAAGAAAGCGGCTTTCAAAACTTGGTCAAAGGTGTTGTATAAAATTAACTACACACAAAATGAATGAACTACTCTTCTTCGATTCCCAAATTCATCTCGACTCTCTACTGAAAAACTAATTCGAATGTGGTGTCGTCGTAGCGATCAGGCAAACACACGTCGTAGGAACTTAATAGTTTGCACGGCATGATTAATGCGGGCATACAGGTCTAGACGGGATACAGTTGTATAGGTAGAATTTGGATGTGCATACTGTTCCAGACGAGATCCAGTAACGCAGACGATATTTTACACCACATTCTTCTCCCCCTTTTGAGAAGAAAGCATTTTTTTATTAAAATATCAATATTTAAATTGATTACGCGCCGTGGCGTAAGTGGTTAGTGTGTCGGATCACAACGCATGAGGTTCCAAGTTCGAATCCCAGAAAACACCAAAAAGTTTTTTCACGGTCCCACCTCTCGCGAGCGTCTGACAAACATCCGAGAGTATGTTGTCACGAAAAAGCTTCTCAAATCGCCGTTCGGATTCGGCATTAAACTGTAGGTCCCTTCCATTCGTGTGAAAAATATAACGCACACAACATGAGTGGTTGCGAGAAGCTAGGCCCTGGCACTTTAAAGAGCTGTTGCGCCAAATATTTGTATTTGTATTTTTAATATTTAAACTATTGCTATACATGTTTTCTTACATCTAAACATTTCCCTTATCAAAATAATATTTACGTGAACAAATTCTGCATTATATACATTACATATGTATATTTAAGTACTACTTATTATTAAAATATATATGTTTATATCAGAAACCATTTATATTTTTATGCGTTTATTTTTTTTAAATGAGGAGTGATTTTTCACTAGTTTATACAATAGAGACTTGAATATTCTTAATTATTAAGTTATGATAGATATGTATTTTGGACAGTGTTTTGTTTTGCCCTAATTATTTAGTTTGTATGACATTTATTAAATCTACCTGTTTTTTTAATTATGAGTACATTGATTAATGATTAGTTTGAAAATATTTTTTTTTTGTGCATTTTGAAATATTATTTTTATTTTTTTAATTATTTACTTTTTTTATTGTAATTATTAAATCTACTTTTTAAAAACGTATCTAGACAATATTTGATATTTTAATTAAATATTTAAATATGAATTAATAAAATTGTTTTTCTGACAAAAAGCCGCTTATGTATGTTAAGTGTATTTAAAAATTGATGAGCTCGTCGGCAAGCCGAAATGAAACATTTTCTAAAGTGTAAACGCTTAAGAAGGATCGCAAATGTCAAACACCTGTGAATCAGGTTTCCTTCTACGTGGTCTTGGCCTAGGTCTACGAGTTTTTATTAACTGAGTTCTATGCCAGAATTACAGGATGATAATTCCAAGTATGCTAGCGAGTAATTAGTAATTTAAAGCATAATGGTGGTAGTCATGGGTATTAGCACAATCTGAATAGTTTTTGATTGTTCGATTACAAGATTTATGTTGGCCTTTAATTTAGTAAATTCTGTAATGTTAGATTTTGAAATTTCCGGAAGTTGTGTACTTGAATTGAATTGAATTGAATTTGAATTTATTTCAGTTCGATAAGTTTTTATACAATTTTCAGACCTGCGAAGCCTTGTGGCTTGTCTGCAGGAGGTTGCTTAGATATAATTGTTTAATTTACATGATTCTTTCATCAAAATGAAGTTTCTATATTTTAAATATAATGAAAAAGAGTTATAGTATAGAAGTACTGTTTAAAGGTCAAGATTAAGATAGTGGACAAAAAGCAATACAAATCAAAAAGGAAAAAAATAAAAGAAGAAAAAACAAATTTGAATGATTATAGTTTTAATAGTGCATTATTACGTTATTGACTCTAAGAAGTATATCTTTAATTTTCTTTTTCTAACGTTAATTTGTGCAATATTTCTTAAGAGATGGGGTAAAGTGTTGAAAATTCTGGGTATAGTATACCTCAGCTGTCTTCTTCCATACTTATTGATGATTGGTGGTAGCTGATAAAATCCCTCTGCTCTTCTGCGTGTTTCAAAACGGTGACTTATTGGTCTCCTCAAGTTTCGATCGTCGTAATATTCTAACGCAGCACTCATCTCAAAGATCTGCTTGACACTAAGAACTTTCACTTCAGTTGTTCCATTTCTTCCTGAAAGTTTCCTCACTGCCCTGTCCTGGATATTTTGTAGCTTGTCTATATGTGTTTGTGCCGCACCTCCCCACGCTAGTACGCCATATCTTAATCTCGACTCGATGAGAGCATGATACACCTGCCTTTGTACACACGTCGCTGATTTGAACTGCAGACAGGCCAGCACAAATAGAGATCCCCTTTGCTTGTTCCGCAGGCCCCCAGAGAAAATGGCTGTCTATAATGGCACCTAAATATTTATATGTATTTACGACTTCGATGTTTTCGCAGTTTTGTGAATTAAAGCAGTTAAAAGTTTTTAGAACGATGAGTGGTTCTGGGTGCATTGGGCTACGAATGTGGATTAGTTTGGTCTTCGACTCGTTGATCACAAGCCCATTGTCGTGACACCATCTCCCTACTGCGTTGAATTCGGTTTGCATTACCCTTATTGCTTCTTCTAGAGATGGACGGCATACCACAATCGCGGTATCGTCTGCGTAGGCAAATGGAACACTACTTTTGAAACACCTTAGCATTTCATTTGTATATAATATAAAAAGAAGGGGACCAAGCTTGGACCCTTGTGGAACTCCATGCTGCACTTCATATTCACTGCTAAGTGAGTTATTGATTTTGACATGGAAAGTTCTACCTATCTTTGAGATAATTCGATAGCTAGTCCGACAGTTTGCCTTTTATTCCTATTCGTCCTAAGGCATCGATAAGTTTTTTGTGGTCCAGGGTATCAAAAGCCTTGCTGAAGTCCAAAAATAGGACCAGTACGTGATGACGCTTGCTCAGGGTGTTATTGATTAGGTCCGCAAAATTGCCGAGAAGTTGATTGGTGCTCTTACGCTTTTGAAAGCCATATTGATTTTCGTGTATTATCTTATGCTTTTCGACAAATTCCCGTATTCGATCCGACATAATCTGCTCCATAATCTTGTCAATGGCCGGTAGAATTGCTATTGGGCGATAGTTCTCTACACGCTTCTTGATACCACCCTTATAAATAGGCCTCACAATTGCTTCTTTAAGTTTCTTTGGTACCGTTGCCATTTCGAAGCTCAGATTTATTAATTTACTGTACTGTGTATTTTGGTATAATCTAAAACCCATGTGCTAATATTCGTGCTTGGGATGTAAGAATTCCTAATAGAATTATTGTATTCGTATTGACCTTTGATCAGCATTGATGGCATTTTAAACATGCATGACGATTGGAGTGTCAATACCCCGGTCCCTGATGCTGTTAGACTTGTTGATGTGTCGTTGCATATGAGATGCCCTGTAATATTACCGATTAAAGAAAAAATCCACTTGTTAAGATTTCTAAGGCGTTTCCAAAAATTGCTTGAAGGTATTTTAGTTAACTTACATTTCTGAAGGGCATTGTTTTTATGGTTTAGTAACGAAAATTCTCAGCTGCTAGTTTCTGAGTGATTACTAAACGTTGGGTGTCTCTTAGGGCATAAATATTGATCTGGTAAAAAGGTTCTGCAAAGGATCCTGAGAGAGGGAAAAATTTGTCACGCATTAAAGAGATTGCTAAGTATGGCGACGAAGTTTCGACTAAGTAAGTGTCATTCAGATGAAATATTGGAATTGAATTTAAACTAAATAGTTGATATTCCTCAAGGTCGATTAGCGGTAAATACATTTCAAATACAATAGCTTCTTCCATGATACGAGTTTTGACTAAGGCTAATTTATACATGTCCATTGAGGAACCCTTAGGCAAACTCAAAGAGTTTGGCATGTGATTCCTTACAACCTGTACCTGTTCTTTAAGTTGGTTTGGGGTTATTAGTAAAAGGCTTATTCTAGAGTGTTTAAGATCAAGAAGAACATCTAATAAAACTCCCTGCACCCTTTCAAAATGTTAGCTAGTTGATGTAGTTGCGCTTGTCACGTCGCACGCTACGCTGAACTTCTCTCATCTTCATGCGATATAGGGACTCTAGCTCGTTTCCCCTGCTGCTGGGGTAGCTGCAACGCGAGCTTTCAGCTGTCTTTGTTCGTCAATCCGTCTCCAGGTATCCTCGGAAAGCCACGCCCTATGTCTACCCTGCGATCGACCGACAATTCTTTCAGCACCACATGTAAAAGCATTTTTCACAGCACACCAACGGTCTTGAATGATTGCGGGCAGTGAGCTGCTGATTGCTTCCACACCTTGCGAAAGGTGCTCCATTAATTGTTGGCGCACTAAGGTATCACTAAGTCTATCGATGTTGAATCTGGGAATTCTTATGTTTTCGTGGGATCTTCGAACTGCAGCAGTACGTAGTTGGAGAGTAGCTATCATAAGATGATCTCGTACTATCCCCACATCTGCCCCTCGCCTGTTTCGGACGTCCAGGAGACTACTTCTAAAGCGGCGGCTGATGGCAAAATGGTCAATTTGGTTGGATGTTGCTTGACAGTCGTTGGAAACCTAGCAGACTTTGTGGCAGATTTTGTGCTCAAACATGGTGCTACCTATCACAAGGCGGTTGGCATTGCAGAAACCCACGAATCTTTCACCGTTGTTATTGTGGTTGAATAGTCCATGCTTCCCGACTACATGTTTGAGCTCTTCGTTGTTGTTGCCTACCTTGGCATTCAAACCCCCACAATTAGGACAATGTCTTCATTTGGTGTTGTGTTGAAGTCAGCACTTAAGAGATTGTACCTGTAGAATCTCTCCTTTTCGTCCTCAGACGAGCCATTCGTTGGGGGATTACACTGCATGATGGTGACGCGTATCTCTTTACAATTGAAAGTTTGATTAAAATCTCGAGATCGAAAAAGGTGTAAGTACAAATTATCGGCATCTTTACAGTTAACGCGGCATATTTTCAAAAATGTTACATCTGGTGATGGAGGCCTCAAAACATTCACCCTCGATATCAAATATAAAGTATGACTTTAATGTCTCTCTGAAAGACCGAAATTTGTGCTGCAATCCTCCTCAATAGCGTTCTTAACTCAATTGTAAGAGCGCCCGCAACTGCCGGCTCAGATGCATGCATTCAAAATCTATTTTTTACTAATACGAGAACTCGTTCTTATCATATTTTCCGAAAGAGTGTGAACTGCGAAGCTTGGTATCGAAAGGACAAATAAACTCTAAATGGCTAAGTAGTCAAAATGTATATGAAAAACTCCCAATTCGCGGACAATCATTAGGAAGCGAAGAAATAAAAAAGAAACTTTCTCATAATCTTTTTTATATTTTATTGAATTACATCTATTTTATAAATAAATTGTTTCACATTATAAATTATACAAAGTATCACCAAATCTTGTTATTCTAGCAATTTACCTTTTCAGATCCCTTCACAATTTTGCAATTCTCTTTCACACATTCGACAAACACCTCCTTTTCCATGTTTATCTTCTTCCAGATGTGGAATTTGGCAATGTTGCGTTTCAGTTTCTTCTTATAGATGACGCCACGTGTTAGAAATGAAAGATCATCTATACTGTACTCCCTTGCTTTAGATGCACTGTTTGACACTAAGCCTTCAGTTAAATCCAATTTCGCCTCTGAGAGTCGCAGATGGCGGCGCTTTTGACGTGATAGCTCCTTCCGATAGATGAATAGATTGAACGCCAGAGATGTGGTTGAGGATTGCTGATTATTCTTGCTTGTCTGTTTCTTATCTTCTTTCGCCATTATTTGGAGTGAATTTATGCCTAGAAATTGTGGAACTGTTTAGAGCTGTTGTCGGCTGCGAGGATATTCTCGAACTGTTGATGAAGCTAAAATTTGTCTCCGTATTTATAGTAGTTAGACTGCAGGTAGTTTTCTACCTCCTTTTTTCTATTTTACAATATTCCCTTCTAAGTAATTTTTTTGTTTAACATTGTCATAAAATAGCACTCGGAATAATAACAAAATGATAAAAAAAAGTTTAAACGCCAATAATTAAGAAAAGTATTTGCGGTAGTCTCTATCCATTTGTACCTATCTCTATTTATGGCAGGTTAGTAAAAGGGGTTACGTTCGCCACACATAATAATTAAGTTCATATTTAAAAATAAAAAATTAATAAGGACATTAAACAAACAGAAAGTATTCACGGTTACCATTCTACGGAATTTTATGCAACGATCCATAGATCCATAATACATCTACGAGTTTGTACATATATTAAAATGTACTTTTTAATTTAACGTATTGTACTATTGTAAATTAGTAATCGTTGAATGGATTGTGATCCTTTAACTGTTGTACAGCCAATGAGAAAACCATTTGTAATCAATTACACGCCCCTAACTTTAATGTACTGTCACTCATTTCAAGGACGACAATCGTATTGCTTAGAGTATTTATCATCATGTGAAGCCATATATTATAGTTGTAATTTGTTCAGAAGCTAAAAAATGGATAAATGAATATTTTTTACAATTAGGCAATTATTAAGAATACACGGCATTTGATCGTTAGGTACGATGACAACAGCAACTAAGGAAGAAAATGTCGAAATAACTTCCAAACTCAAAATTCTTCAAACAATTTTGTGAAGAAAAGCAGTCGAATATTTGCTCATATCTATGGTAGAGGTGGAGGTAGTAACATAAGAGAAACCTAGTGTTGGTGTCCCAATGTCCAAGTTGCAATTGTCGCAAAAACTCCTCTTTCAAAAACTGGCAAAAGAGTCGCAGACACGTAGTCTTCTAAATATGTAAGAACGCTTAAACTCAAGCTAAGAGAACGGTAGCTTCTGCCAGCAGCTCTACGTGTTCAATATCAGGAGGGAAAATTCTATAAGACGATAGTGCGGCCAGTATTGATGTATGGCGCTAAATGCTGGGCTGCACTAAATACCCATGAGCAAAAACTTCACACAGCAAAGATGCGAATGCTGGGGGGGTCCAGTGGCGTTAGCCTTATGAACAAAACAAGAAATACCCACATAAGGGGTTTGCCCAAAGTAGTGCCTATTAAACAAAATCTAAGAGAACACAGGGTGCGTTAGTACGGCCATGTATCAAGAAGAGAAGGCTCATACGTCGTACAGAATGCCCTTAAAACCGAAGAAAGCTGTTAGACTCTGCAGCTTGTGCTCTTTAAAGTAATATTAGCATTGTAATTATTACTCTGTTAATAAAAATGAATAATAATAAAATCGAAGAAGGACGAAAAACGAAAGCATCTTGGCTAACCACAATCAAACGTGAGGGAGAGCGCAATAGATTACCTGACAAAGCAAGATTTAAAGTCCTGGAGGTTACGATCTAAGAGATCCGACCACAGAAAAAGAAGAAGATCTTTAAATGTGAACTTAATTATTATGTGTGCCGAACGTAATCCCCTTTATTAACCTGCCATAAATATAGATAGGTAGAGATGGATAGAGACTACCGCAAACCTTTTCATAATTATTGGCGTTTATGCATATTTTATTGTTATATTGTCATTCTTTGTGTAATTTTATGACAATGTAAAAAAAAAAAATATTATACCTCGAAGGAAATATTTTGAAATAGAAAAAAAGGTTTAAGATCTGCAGGTAAAAAAAAAATCGACGCTCTAACTACTATAAATACGGAGACAAATTTTAGCTTCATCAACAGTTCGAGAATATCCTCGCAGCCGACAACAGCTCTAAACAGTTCCACAATTTCTAGGCATAAATTCACTCCAAATAATGGCGGAAGAAGATAAGAAACAGACAAGCAAGAATAATCAGCAATCCTCAACCACATCTCTGGCGTTCAATCTGTTCATCTATCGGAAGGAGCTATCACGTCAAAAACGCCGCCATCTGCGACTCTCAAAGGCGAAATTGGATTTAACTGAAGGCTTAGTGTCAAACAGTGCATCTAAAGCAAGGGAGTACAATATAGAAGATCTTTCCTTTCTAACACGTGGCGTCATCTACAAGAAGAAACTGAAACGCAACCTTGCTAAATTCCACATCTGGAAGAAGATAAACATGGAAAAGGAGGTGTTTGTCGAATGTGTGAAAGACAATTGCAAAATTCTAAAGGGATCTGAAAAGGTAAATTGCTAGAATAACAAGCTTTGGTGATATTTTGTATAATTTTGAATATGTAATTTATAATGTAAAGCAATTCCATTCTAAAATAGATGTTATTCAATAAAATATAAAAAAGATTATGAGAAAATTTCTTTTTTATTTCTTCGCTTCCTAATGATTGTCCGCGAATTGGGAGTTTTTCATATACATTTTGACTACTTAGCCATTTAGAGTTTATTTGTCCTTTCGATACCAAGCTTCGCAGTTCACACTCTTTCGGCAAATATGGTAAGAACGAGTTCTCGTATTAGTAAAAAATAGATTTTGAGGAATCAATATAACATTTTTGAAAATATGCCGCATTAACTGTAAAGATACCGATAATTTGTACTTACACCTATTTCGATCTCGAGATTTTAATCAAAGTTCAAATTGTAAAGAGATATGCGTCGCCATCATACAGTGTTATGCCACGACGAATGGCTCGCCTGAGGATGAAAAGGAGAGATTCTATAGGTACAATCTCTTAAGCGCCGTCTTCAACACAACACCAAATGCAGACATTGTCATAATGATGGGGGTTTGAATGCCAAGGTAGGCAACAACAACGAAGAGCTCAAACATGTAGTCGGGATGCATGGACTAGGCAACCGCAATAACAACAAGGTTTGTGGGTTTCTGCAATGCCAACCGCCTTGTGATAGGTAGCACCATGTTTGAGCACAATATCTGTCGCAAAAGTCTGCTAGTTTTCCAACGACTGGCAAGCAACATCCAACCAAATTGACCATTTTGCCACCAGCCGCCGCTTTAGAAACTTGGGAAGCACTGTTCCATTCAAATAGATGTCTGGAATAGACCTGAGTGGATCAAACAAAGGGCAGCACAAGTACTCTGTCATTTTTGAATTAATGCGATACCAATTTCGCTCCGAATCGTCTACCCATATGTCAAGTGCTCGTTGCAGCGACGTAGGATCCTCACTTATGATGGCTCCATCGTCAGCAAAGAATAATTGATGAAGCTTGGGGTCCGTCACTCACCTTCAAGCAGATAGTCAAGGACTGCAATAAAGAGCAAAGGACTTAAGACGCTTTCCTGGTGAACCCCGACTTAGATTGGGAACTCTTCGGTTACTCCAGCGTACATTTCGATGATCAGCTGTACATAAGTTTCTGGAACCCCTCAATGGCTTAGTGCCACCCATATCAGATCTCGTGGTTGTCTGTCGAATGCCTTTTCAAAGTCAACCAATACAATATGCAAATCCTTTAAGGAATCATGTTTTTCCATTATGATCCGTATACTTTGGATTGCATCTGTGGGTGATTTACCAGCGACAAACCCGCACTGATCATCAGATAGCCGTATTATTTTTCGCATTCGCCACCTAATACCCGCTCAACGATTTTCATGGTGTGTGACATCAGCTTGATCGAACGGTAGTTATCACAGTTTCGCGTATCACCCTTCCCTTTGTATACAGAATGGAGGTAGCTGTCCCTCCATTGATTGGTCATTGGATCACCTCTCATAAATTTGGAGATGAAAATTTTGAGCCATCTGAACCCGTCCCATCTTTTTCCAGAACTCAGAGGGCACCTCGTCTGGCCCAACGGCTTTTCGTTTTTTGGAGTATGACCGCCTCACTAACTTCTTCGACTGTAATGTCGGGCATTTCTTCACAGTAAGGGGTGGGTCTTGGAAAGTATAGGCGGGGAAACTGTTCATTCAAAAGTCGTTCACAATACTGCCGCCACCTTTGCAGAATTTTGTCGTCATCCACAATTAGCTGCCCATGAGCATTCTTAATGATCTTTGGCGAACGAATCTCCTGAGCATTCCTCTTTCTTTGGGCGGCTATTTTGAAGATGGTTGGGCTCCTGTTCATATTATGTCGTCGCAGATCCTGAATAGCCTGGTTCGTATCAGCAACCAAGGAAGATATTTTCTCCAGCTCCCGATACAGGCCTTCCGTACTCTCTGCTTGAAGCTGGGCGCACTACTTCTTCGCTTTTTTCTTGCAACACCCGTATTCCACTTCGAGGCGTGCTTTTTCGTCTCTACTAATAGAGGGTCACTTTGACCAAGCCCTGAAAGCCGCTTTTTTCTTATTTATCACTTCTTTAGCGTGTTGGCTATGTCCTTTTGAAGCTCCTAGCAATGATTTGGCCTTCTTTAAGAAAGTTCGCAATGGGAAATCGCACATATTTTGTGCTCTGCAGGCAGTTTATAAATAGGTTTCTCCTCATACAAAATAGTTATCGATGGTAAAGCCCAGGTATTTGTAACTGTCAACAATTCCGATCTGTTTGTCTGTAATTGTTCCTGTAGAGATTTTGTTCCTTTGTTGTATAGTTTGTTGGATTGCTTTGTGGTGTGGTGCTCTCATGTGCATCATCTACGTGTTTGGTGCATTAATTGTTAGACCGTCGTAGTGAAACGAATTGATCGCTTTGCTGAATTCTTCTTCAATCAAGACATCTACGACGGACGACTGTCGCCGTATCATCAGCGTAGGCTAACGAGAAGTGAAGGTTAATATTACCGTCTTCCAGGAAGATATCAGCACCAGATTCTTGACTGGTTTCAGCCATTCGTGAAAATTCGACTACATTCCATTTCTGGCTTAGATTTTGGCTTGAGCCAGTCCAGAACACAAGGATAGTTGACTTTGAATTTACGTATCAGCTGAAGTTGTTGTGTTTGGGGACCTGCATTGCGATTGATCGGGAAACTACTGATTGCCCAAAACTTGGCTTGGGCCAGTAGCGCAACAATCAAGTTCGTGATGAAGTGCTTACTTTACCTCCTAGTGGTGGTCCCCGGGCAACTATACGTATAAACCCTTATACGTATAGGCCAAAATTGTAAGTGCGGGATGTCTAGGGCCTTGATTTTAGGCTAGGTAACGTGGGCCAGCAACCTGCGCTACCGAAAATTTCTCGCTACAGAAACCGACACTATGCCTCGGATAAGGAATGATTACATGTTGACGACTTTTGGCTGTTGTACCCGGACAAAGATAGGTTTCTGGAATGCAAAGACGCTCCTCGACTCGGGAAGAGAAGGTCCTTACAATGCCAGATCCATCCAATTGGAAAAGGAATTCATGCGATATAAACTGGACATTTTGGGGGTAAGTGAAGTAAGATGGTTAGAAGCGGGCGAGTATCAGTCTCCAACGCGTAACACTGTACTACTCTATTCTGGAAGACCATCCGGAAGTTCGCGGGAATATGGAGTCGGCCTACTGTTAACAACAACAGCACGCAAGGGCCTAATTTCCTGGCAGCCTCATGGTGATATGATTTTGAAGGCCAGATTCCGGACTAGAGTACGACGCGTCACCATCATACAGTGTTACGCCCCAACGAATAGTTCGTCTGAGGACGAAAAGGAGAGCTTCTACAATCTCTTAAGCGCCGTCTTCAACACAACACCAAATGGAGACATTGTCATAGTGATGGGGGATTTGAATGCCAAGGTAGGCAGCGACAACGAAGGGCTCAAACATGTAATCTGGAAGCATGGACTAGGCAACCGCAATGACAACGGCGAAAGGTTTGTGGATTTCTGCAATGCCAACCGCCTTGTGATAGGTGGCACCATGTTTGAGCACAAGACCTGCCACAAAGTCAGCTGGGTTTCCAATGACAGGCAAGCAACCTCCAACCAAATTGACCATTTTGCTATCAGCCGCCGCTTTAGAAGTAGTCTCCTGGACGTCCGAAACAGGCGAGGGGCAGATGTAGGGATAGTACGTGATCACCATCTTATGATAGCTACTCTCCAACTACGCACTGCTGCAGTTCGAAGATCAAACGAAAACATAAGAATGCCCAGGTTCAACATCGAAAGACTTAGTGATCCCTCAGTGCGCCAACAATTAATGGAGCACTTTTCGCAAGGTGTGGAAGCAATCAGCAGCTCAATGCCCGCAACCATCCAAGACCATTGGTGTGCTGTGAAAAATGTTTTTACATCTGATGCTGAAAGAATTGTCGGTCGATCGCAGGGAAGACATAGGGCGTGGCTTTCCAAGGATACCTGGAGACGGATTGACGAACGAAAACAGCTGAAAGCTCGCGTTGCAGCTACCCCAGCAGCAGGGAGAAGAGAGCTAGAGTCCCTATATCGCATGAAGATGAGAGAAGTTCAGCGTAGCGTACGACGTGACAAGCGCAACTACATCAACGCGCTGGCTACAGAAGCAGAAGAAGCTGCACGGAGGTGCGATAGCAGGACCGTCTACAGAATCACGAAAGAGCTGACAGGTGGTCGCAGCTCCAGCCAACACCCAGTGAAAAGCCTAGACGGCTCCTTGCTCATTTCGGATGAGGACCAGCTCAAGAGATGGAAAGAGCATTTTGCTACGGTTTTGAACCGTGTATTCGCTAGCGATATGCTCCCAAATCAGACTGAGATGCCCGAGGTGAGAAGTACCCGAATATGCACCACGACTCCAGGTAAAGATGAAATCATTACCGCGATCAAGGCACTAAAAACCAACAAGGCGGTGGGACTTGACGGTATTCCAGCAGAGCTCTTATGAGCAACGCCAACAACATCGGCTGAGCTTCTGCTTCCAATTATAGATAGAGCTTGGGAAGCTGAGAGCTTTCCTAACGAGTGGAAAAAGGGAGTGATCGTCAAGCTTCCTAAGAAAGGAAAATTAATGGAGTGCGGAAACTGGAGGGGTATCTGCGTGCTGCCTGCTGTACCTTAGATAATAGCTAAAATTATCCTTGAGCGAATCAAACAACATCTCGAAGACACACTCGATGCCGAATAAGCAGGTTTCCGCTCTGGATCCACCTGTGCCGACCACATCAACACCCTGCGGATTATCATCGAACAGTGTGTTGAATATCGATCGCCACTGCACCTGCTGTTCATCGATTTTGAGAAGGCGTTCGATAGTGTCAACAGGGAGTTTATTTGGCGTGCCCTACGCAGGAGAGGTATTCCCGATAAATTAATTGCTATTATCAAAGCTACATATGAAGGCTCCAAATGTCACGTTCTGCACAGAGGAAGGTTGTCTGAGGAATTTGAGATCCAAAGTGGGGTAAGACAAGGCTGTATCCTTTCAATAGCGATGTGCTTCATGCAGCTTTGTCGACGGGAAACGGAGGAATTCGATGGACTCTTACATCTCAACTGAAACATCTTGACTACGCTGACGATGTATGCTTACTCTCCCACAGAATTATGGACCTCCACCAAATGACAGCAGATGTGGAGAGGGAGGTAGGCGTCGTCGGGCTGAAAATTAATAAGGCAAAAACTAAAATTATCAGCCTTGGAACTAACTCATCGGCTCAAATATGCATTGCTGGACAACCGGTAGAGAGAGTAGAGGATTTCCAGTATCTTGGGAGTATTGTCTCGACCGATGGTGGAACCGAACTGGATATAGCCAACAGGATCGCCAAAGCAAAGTCCACGTTCGGTATGATTTCCAAAATATGGCGAAGCAATGCAATCAGTTTGAGCACCAAAATAAGACTGTTCCGCTCCAACGTTGAATCCGTGCTGCTATATGGTTGCAGCACGTGGAGAGTGACCACTACTATCACCAGAAAGCTGCAAACGTTCGTTAATAGGTGTCTGCGCAATATCTTAAGGATTTTCTGGCCCAATCGTATCTCTAACGAACACCTTTACGAGAGAACGGGTCAGGAACCAATAGGCACAACTATCCAACGGCGGAAGTGGCAGTGGATTGGTCACACGTTCCGAAAGGGTGACAGCTCCATAGCGAACCATGCTATGCAATGGAACCCTCTAACTCAAGATGGCAGAAGACCTGGCAGTCCGAGGAGAACATGGCGCAGAACAGTCGAGAAGGAGGCATGGCCTTTAGGGAAAAGTTGGGGAGAACTCAGACACATTGACAGAAACCGTACACGATGGCGCGTAGGCGTAGTAGAGGCCCTAGGACCCACAAGGGGATACAGGACATAAGAGAAGAAGAAGAAGTTGTTGTGCCATTGCGTCAGACTGCATATGAATAAGACCGTAGCTGTAGGATAAGTGTCGCGCAAGGTCATCAAAACTCCAGTGTGAGTTATATCAAAATCTATTCCGGTTCAGACACGTCGTTCCTTGGACCAGAACCCTTTTGTGGGATAGGACCCCACAAAACAAGGGAAGACTTAAGGAAAGAGTAACAGAACAAATGGGTCGATCATTGGGACGATATCTCCCAATTAAGACAGGCAAAAGAACTTCTGGGGAAATACAACCAGAAAAGAAGCAGAACCTGCCTAAAAGTTAGCAAAGAATAGACTTCCAATCTTGACGGGCATATTAAAGGGTCACTGCAGACTCAAGGAGCACCTTAGGAAACTGGGTATAGAGAGAGACAGACCCTGCAGATTGTGCAGGGGCTTTGCAGAAACCAGCGCACCTTCTTATGAAATGCGAAACACCGATTCACAAAATAAGAAATTTACCTTCGCTAGATCGACTCAAGATACTCCGGTTCGTAGTAGGAGCTGGACTAGAGATAGTGCTCTAGACCGAGTATGTCATTGACTAGAGCCCATTGTGCCGCCCAATAGATCTGTTAAAGTTCGCAGTACACTTCACTTGCACCTCACTACAATTGAATATCTATCTATACATATGTTACTATTAAGAAGAAGTAAGTTCAACAAAGCGTTAAGAGCAGGGCTAGGTGTACTCGGGAAAACTCCCGTACAACCGAGAGCACGCCTTTTTTTTTTTTTGCCGGGATAGGAAACACTCAACAGGAACACTCAGATACAACTGGTCCATTGTACTGCCAGATGAGGAGCTTACAGTACCAGCACTCACCACCTCCGCACCGAAGATCTGCCACCTGATACGGGCAAAGGCCGGACACTCACAGAGATAATGTTTCGCGGTGTCGTCGCTCTCTCCACAAGCGTCGCAGATTGTAGTGTCACTTAAACCTAACACGTTAAGGTGCTTGGGAAAAGCGAAGTGGCATGTCAAGACGCCGATAAGTTGTCTACAGTCTTTTCTGCTGAGAGACAGCAAGAATGCCGCTGATTTCTTATAAACGTCCGGGAGTATGCGTTTAGTCAACCTGCAACCTGGAGAGTCATGTCACACGCAATTGTGCTCGTGAGAGACCCAATCGTCAATGGAAGCCCTAACCGAGGACGCTGGAAGACCCAACGCGGGTTCGGAACCTGAGATAGCCTCCTCTGAGCCTTGTCTAGCAATCTTATCGGAGATCTCGTTCTCCAAGATCCCAGTGTGACCTGGGACCCAGATAAGAGACAGAGAATTCAGCCTTGCGACCGAGTTCAAAGAGTTTTTGGTTTCACGAACTATTTTGGAAGTGGTTAAAGGGTTAAGCAAGGCCTTAAGCGCAGCCTGACTGTCACTACAGACACAAATGCTACGTCCCTTTCACCTGTTCTTCACAACATAGTTCATGGCCATTAGGATTGCATAAGTTTCCGCTTGGAAAACAGATGCATATTTGCCTAACGAGAAGTGAAGTCTAATGTTGTCGACTTCCACGAAGACCCCAGCGCCAGACCCTTGACTAGTTTTGGAACCATCCGTGAAAATACGACTACATTCCATTCCCGGCTCAGACTCTGACCGAAGCCAGTCTTAGACACAAGGAAAGTCGACTCTGAATTTGCGCATCAGCTGGAGTTCTGGTGTCATTGCATCAGACGGCATATCCATAAGACAGGAGTCGTAAGATATGTAAGTGTCGCGCAAGTTCATCAAAGCCTAAGACGATGGATGGCTTTGACAGTGCAACCCATGATATAAGTATCAAGGGGAGGTAAGTTCAGCAAAGCGTCTAGAGCAGAGCCAGGCGTACTCGGGAAAGCTCCCGTGCAGCCGAGATAAGCCGTTCTTTGGAGTTTCGTGCAAAAAGCAACCACATATTTATGCGAGAGCCCCTTCCACCAAACAACCGACGCAAATGCGAGGAATGGTCTTATCATAGCCGTGTAGATCCAGAAAACCTTATTCGGTGATAAGCCCCAAGTTTTGCCAAAAGCACCCTTACACTGCCAGAAGACTGAGAGCGCCTTGGATGTTTTCGACTCGACGTGTTTAGACCAATGAAGTTTCTTATCTAAAATCACTCCCAGATATTTGGCTTCATTGGAAATGCGAATGGTGACGCCTTTTAGTACTGGCTGAGTCAGACCGGTCAAAATCCTCCTTCTCGTAAAAAGAACAACCTCAGTTTTAAGAGGATTCACCGGAAGCCCACTCCTAGTACACCATTCATCGATCATGTCCAGCGCCACCTGCGCGTTAGCACAGACCGTCGCTAGGCATGGTCCTACAGAAAGTACGGCGACATCATCTGCATATGCCTGAGCGTAGACGTTAGAACTATGTATTTAGAGTGTTCAACAGAGAGTCGACCACCATGGACCATAACAATGGAGACAGAACGCCATCTTGCGGACAGCCCCTGTTTACCCCTGTCATAACATATTGCCCACAATCCGCATCCACTACCAAAGTTCTATTCATTAGCATTGCTTTAATCCACAACACTAATGTTTCATCTACCCCGTGTTGTCTGGCAGAGTCGCACATGCAGTCAAAAGTCGCATTGTCAAAAACACCCTCAATGTCGATGAAGATACCCATCGCGTATTCTCCCCTATCAAGCGCGCATTCAATTCTGGCCACTAGATTTTGAAGTGCGGTCTCACAGGATTTCCCACGCTGATAGGCATGCTGCATCTCCGATAGTGGATGCTGCCTCAAAGCAGCCTTGCGCACGTGAAATTCCACCAGTCTCTCCATACTTTTCAGTAAGAAGGATGTCAAACTTATAGGTCTGAAACTCTTGGGGAGCGAATAGTCTTCCTTTCCAATTTTCGGTATGAAAGCTACTCTGACTGTCCGCCAAGGTGTAGGAATATTTGCCAGTGCCAAAACAGCGGTGAAAATTCTTTTCAGTGTTGGCAGCAACTGGTCTATACCCTCTTGCAGCATAGCTGGATATATTCCATCAGTGCCAGGCGATTTGAAACCATCAAAAGATGCCACAGCATATTTGATGGCCTCAACTGTTACCATGGCTGATGCAGTACACCAGCTGCGCCGAGTTTTCTGACTTAGATCAAGCTCAGCCTGGGTAAGCGGGACAAGCTGCGACCTAGTAATTATCCGATTGCCAGGAAAGTGAGTCTCCAGCAGAAGACTAAAAGTTTCCGCTTTCGTCTCACTTGCCATCAGACCGTCTGAGTGACTCCGGTTTGGTCGGCTTACCTCTTTTGAGGACTTTAACCAACTTACTGGTTTCACCGAGTGTCTCGATCATTTCACAAAAATTTCTATAAGAAGCATTTTTCGACAACCGAATTAACTTCTTATAGTCTTTTTGCTTCGGTCTAAAGAGATCCCAGTCACCTTCTAAATTTGTCTTCAGACAAATTCAGAAATCAGAAGTTTTCTGGATTCTTTCCTAGCCGCTGCAGTTCCGGGCTCCACCAGGGAACCGGCGTTCTGCAGGAGTTTTTTGTCATTGGACACGCCAGTTCCAAACAGTTGGTAAGGACACTGGTCAAGTTTTGAACAGCACCCTCAACCTTTCGTTTCGTTCTGAGTTTAGTTGGAGTTTTGCCAGATCTGTCTAGCTCTTTCCTAAACCGCATCCAGTTGGTTTTCCTCGGATTCCTCCTCTCCTGCAAAGTTAAAGCTTCGTATTCGATTTGGAAAACGATGTATCTATGATCTGATAAGGACACTTCCGGCAGTTTCCTCCAGTTAGTATCGACTTGAAGTACCTATTAGATAAAGTCAAGTCAATTACCTCCTGCCTCTTTGCCGTAACAAAAGTTGGCTGGGAGCCAACATTGTTTATTGCCATACCAGATGATAGTATAAAGTTTAGGAGATGGTTTCCTCGTATGTTGCATTTGCTGCTGCCCCAGACTGTATTCCGAGCATTAGCATCGCAGCATATGAGTAGTCCCGTCTCCCGAGTTTCACAATACTTTATGAGTTCGGCAACCGCCTTCGGTGGTGGAGGCATTACCGAATCATAAGGGAAATAAGCCGACGCAACGACGAAGGTTTTCCAACTTCCGTTTGTTTCGTAGCTAACAGCTGCAGCAACCAAGTCCTGACCACAAAATTGTCCAAGCTTGCTTACTGAGAGGAAATTCGGCACAATTAGACAAGCTCTCGGTCTTTCAGATCGCTCGTCACATAGCACCGTTACTCCACGAGCACCCCCAAATCCACACATGCGCTTGTTCCGCACATATGGTTCCTGGATAGATGTTATGTAGAGCACGCCTTGCTTTATGGTTGTAGATTTGTTTTCAAGACTTCGATTATTGTGTCTTCTTCTTTTGAAACAAACTGTCATTATTGGTATAATTTTACCAGTTGCCGGTTGCATTGAAAATCACCCTTAACGCAGGCGTACTCGAAATAACAAAAGACGGAAAAGTACAGACGATCTTTATTTTTTTATGATAATTTATTGAGGAAAATTTAATATAAATCTTACAAAAATGAATGACATTTAATATTTACAAAAATAATATGACAAACAAAAACAAGTACTCTTTACATTCGATATAATCAATCAAAACAAAAAATTAAAATAAAAACAGTATCTATGTAACAGTAGATATACATACTCGTATAATGGCTGCAAGTTAGAAAATACAAAATATTTCGTATTTGCTTACTATATATCTATAACATTAAGTATGCAAAATGGATCGCACTTTTTTCGATTTTTTTTTTAAACAAAATATGAAAACAATGGACAACAGGATAGCATAGAACTGCACTTTAAAAATAATACAAGCAAGACTTTAGGTGACTTAGATAAAGGTGAATAGAATTAACATACAATGAAAATGAAGTGATAATCATGTCGTCGAAAGAGTAGAGCTTTTGCTTCTACGCCAAAACCATATAAAAATGTGGTAAGAAAATATAGAAATCCTTAGGAAGATAGTATTTAGCTATTTTGTTTAAATTAATTCTTAAATAAAGTAGAAATGTGTTTCGATTGCATCTCGAGGTGTTTTGTTTAATGTTCTTTTAGTCTAAAATGGTTTTATGACTTCGTGATATGCGTGTGCGTGTATGGATGTGTTTTTTCTTCAATTTAGAGAGCAAAATGCCACGACTTCTTGGTTGATTTGATGGACTTTTATTTCTTCTTCAGACTGACTAATGTGTCGGGAATTTCATTCAGGAAGTTCTGAAAAAAAAAAAATTAAAATTTTTAAATAATATATGAACATAATATATAAAAATGTAGCAAACAACTTAGTACAGTTTTGTCAAAGCAAATCCTTCAAAGTATTGCAAATAATTCTGTAAAATCTTAATTTTATCTCAAGTAAAAGCATTTGCTTTGATAAAAAGGTGGGTTGGTTATAAAATCCCACCACACGAAATTCCGTTCAAAAAATACCGTTTACAGAATCCCGCGTCACCAAATTCTGCCACACAAAATTCCCGCTGAACAAAATCCCGCCGCGCAGAATGTCGTCTGCAGAACTTCGACAGAAATCCCTCGCGGAATTGGTAACCCGCCGTGTAGCAGTACCCTAGATACCTTAATGTGAGGCCAAAGGCAGTCCGGTGTATGAGTCGAAGAATATGGCGTTCTCTAAAATGTTTCTATTTTTGTCGTGATGGGAAACGCATCTCTGAAGCACCCAGACACAACTGGGCTTGAATCGCCATACCCGTGAACGTTTGGCTGGTCACGTAATTTGTATTGTGTTGTTGGTAGGTATCAACAACAAATACTCGCATACAAATTACGTGACGAGTCACCCGTTCAGCGATACGGCGATTCATTTTACAATAAATATGTATAAAACGAAGAATATAGCAATACCTACGAGTAAATTAGCTGATAGGATGTGATGCGAACTCTCATCCATCACACACAATGGGGAAGCGGCGACACCAACTTGCGGTGAGTCATTGTTTGAGTTTATTGTAGCCAATAGAGGTAATGAACGAACTTTTGTACTGATGAACAGACTAGAAGTTATAGATAAAACGCGGAGCATGGTGAGGGTACAAAATTATCAAATTTCTCATGGGTAGCAGCTGTGACTCATCTAAACAATACAGAAATCCTAGAAGAACTAACTGGCATATCTTTAGCACCAAGGTGGGGAAAAGAAGTAGACTCCTACAAGAATGTACTTGGCAAGGACATTCAGACATTGATCACGAAGCTGAGGATATATCATCCATCTTCAGAGAGGCGTAGGAAAAATTTTAACGTTCAGAATTCGAAAGAAAAGATAAAAAAGCACCCCATGGCGGTCTAAAGAAAAAGCTAACCTTAGAAAATCGGCTAAATACTTTCTAAATGTGGCTCAAAGAACAAAATTGAACGTGGACTGTGAACAATACAAGTCCAGTCAGAGAAATTTCAAAAATGAAGCACGAAGATCTAAACGCCACTTGTGGCAACACATCTGTGATGAGATCAAGGGTACGGCAGAATCTGTAAGACTGAGGAAAGTCCAGTCCGAAGTATCAAAAACCCTATGATCTCTCAAAGAAGCAGGCGGAGGTCCTGCGCAGAATCATTGAGATCTCTGCTAAAAATCCACCTTCCGAGGTATAGGACATATCCAGACAATAACATCTGAACTAATAGTATGATGGAAGCAGAACAGAACGGGTCAAATTACAAGGGAGTGAATTGAGTAGGCAATCGTTCTCTCCCTTTAAATCCCCTGGACTTGACGGTATTATCCCGGTCATGCTACGGAAACCTGTAAACACAATTATTCGGGTACCCAGCGAGCTACCTATATAGATACCTTAATAATCTAATTTTCGGATATATACCTAAAACATGGAGAGAGGTTAAACGGATGTTCATACCTAGGGCCGGTAACGCAAGCCACACTACCACTTGGCCAAGGCCAAGAAGTCTTACCTCACGGCTGTATGAAGGCCAAAAGCGTAGAGATAGCGCTGCACTGCACTATAGACCAAATAGAAGACAACGACAATTAATACAAGTATACATTAGCCGCTTTCTTAGACACTGAAGGAGGCTTTCAAAATGTCAGAACAGATGAAGTACACAGGACTTTAACCACCTCAATATTCAAAACTCCCTTATAAATTGGATTGTTAATATACTAGGGCAAAAAGAAATTAAAGTTGAACTAAAATATTAGAAGTTGTAAATATGCTTAGATTTAAAAGCAAAGTACCACTTCCAATGTTTATACTAAGTTTTGAACATGACGAAGATAAAGAAAAAATATATGGCATTAAGAACATACTTGCGATGAAAGTTGAAGTTCATACCTTACGTAAATCGAAATTAGTGCCCCATAGCAAAAATTGTCAAAGGTATGGACATACTCATAAATACTGCAGCTCAAACCCAAGATGTGTAAAGTGTGCAGGAAGTCACCACACTAATGGATGTGGAAAGAAAAAAGATGAGCATCCTAAATGTGCAAACTACAATGAAAACCATCCTGCTAACTATAGAGGATGCTTAGTTGCAAAAGAAATCCAACTTGCAAGAGAAAAAAAGCAAAAGAAACCACAAGAAAGCTCAAATAAGGAAGCACAAAAAGTCAAAAAGGACTCACAAAAGAGCCCACAAAAAGAAAAACTTAAAGATCAAGTGATCATCACAAAGAACCCAATACAAAAATAGCTGGCCCAAAAATGACATATGCTCAGGCAGCATCAGAAACAAATGAAATACCAGCAGAGAAAGCCGCGAAACACAAAGTAGAGCAAAACACTGCTGGAAATCCTCATGAAAAAAATCCTAAACAGGATTGGTTCCATGGAAAAATGCAATAAAACGATACTAGACAGAATATCATTGTTAGAGAGGCAGAACAGCAACAAAAGAGCTGTACCGAAAAGACAAACGTGATGAATAAAATAAAAATTCTTGAATGGAATGCTAATGGCATTGAGAGTCGAAAGGACGAACTGCAAGTAACTCTCGATATAAACCAGATAGATATATGTCTTATTTCAGAGACGCACTTTAAACTGCTACTGACTTTAAACTGCAAGGATATAACACCCCCCACACCCTCATAATTGTGCAAAAGGTGGGGCTGCGATGTTAATAAAGAATACAATTGACCACCATATAGGAGCAAAATTCCAATCATGTGCCATCCAAGGAGTTTCCATAGATATAAAAACGAGCAGTGGGGAAATATCTGTTGCATCGGTATACTGGAATCGAAGTAAGGTGCGAAGAAGATGGACCTATCCGGCCGGTAACAGCTAAAGAACTTGCCAAAGAAATTAAAGAAGGAATAAACATAAAAAAGGCCCCAAGGTTTGATTTAATTACAGGGGAAATTTTAAAACAATATCCACGAAAAGGTTTGAAAAAACTAGCGCAGATAATAAATGCTGCATTCAAGTTAAGATATGTGTCAAGCATGTGGAAGGTCGCGGAGGTAATAATGATACCAAAACCAGGCAAACCACCCAGCGAAGTAACCTAATATCGCCCAATATCGATACTACCAATGTTGTCCAAGTTATTCGAAAAAATGCTGGTCAAACGTCTGCGAAAAATAATTGACGAAAAATCGATAATCCCAATTCACCAATTTGGATTTAGAAATTATCACTCTTGATCAGGTGCATAGAATCACAGATAAAATCGAAAAAGCATTTGAAGAGAAAAATGTGTGCTCTACAATATTTCTTGATATAGCACAAGCTTTCGATAAAGTCTGGCACAAAGGATTGATCCATAAATTACAAAAACAACTGCCGAAGCAGTATTCAAAAATTCTGGAGTCATTTATATCAGATCGATTCTTCAGAATTAAACAAGAGACAGTGTACTCAACATTAAGAGAAATTAGAGCTGGGGTACCACAAGGCAGTGTATTGGGTTCTGTGCTATACCTTTTATTCACTAGCGATCTGCCTGAAAGTGGAGAAACCACTATAGCAATTTTTGCAGACGACACTGCGGTACTTGCAGTGGGAGTAACTACCGAAATAGCCACAAAAAAGCTTCAAAAGGCAATAAACAGTATATCAGAATGGACAAAAAAATGGCAGATTAAGTTAAATGACCTAAAGTCAGTACACAGTAATTTTACGTATAAAAACATATCATACATTCCAGTAAACATAAACAACAATGTTGTGGAATACCCCAATACAGCCAAATATATAGGCATTACCCTAGACGCTAAACTGCGCTGGAAAGCGCATGTAAAGAAAAAGAGAGATGAGTTGAATATGAGATACAGTAAAATGTATTGGCTAATTGGGAGATACTCATCCCTGTCCAACTACTTATTGCTATACAAGCAAGTTCTGAAACCAGTGTGGACCTATGGGCTCCAGTTATGGGCATGCACGCACATGCCAAGCAAATATACGAAAAATCCAAGTCTTCCAAAATAAAGTACTAAGGAACATAGTTAATGCACCTTGGTACATACGCAACGCTGATCTACGTAGAGATCTAAATATTGAAATGGTTGAAGAGGAAGTTAAAAAAGTTGGTCAAAGGCACAGAAGTAGGCTTCTCAACCATGTAAATACAGAAATAAGAGAAATAGAAGGGTAAAACCTCTTGATCTATAAGAATTAGCTAAGGCCAAGAAATTAGGTTATATTTTGAAACAAAATTGGCTTGAAATCTGACAAAAGGCGGATTATTCTATTCTACTTTCCAAAGAAATCAAAAATAAATTGGCGATTAGTCAAACGACTAGGTGCAATCGCATTCGGGATGACGAAAGTCGGTCCCTCCGGGAGGTTTTTTAGATTGGGTTAAAGTCCCTCACTATTGCAGAGCATCCCTCGTGTACTTGCTCTGCAATGTCTTTCGATGATTTTTCCTTCCAGCGAAAACAAAAAAAAAAAAAAAGTGGGGTCATATCCCTACTGCTGTTGGTAATTGTGTCACGCAACCAGGCAACACCCTACCACTGAACTCGACGGCGACGTTGGTGTGTGAGTTATGGACAGCCAACATAGAACTAGCAGTCAACCATCGATCGTCGGTAGTCACACGTCGTAAGCGGGACCTTACATCTAAATCTATTTGTATTCCCATTTTCCATCGCCTTTATTTTTTTTAAATAAACAACAACTCAGTATAATTGCGCGTACTTTCATTTTTCCGGAACTTACAGCATCCTTGACAATTAATCTAAATGAAGTACTCTAAAGAAAAGCGGCGTCAAAACCATAGCTTATGCGGACGATGTAGATGACAACAGGAATATTTCTTCCAACCCTTAGCGAGCAAATTGAACGGACGCCAAAGACTATAGATTCCTGGACGAGGAGATGTTGACTAGCGGTCAATCATCAGTAAATTGAGTTAGTATTATTTACAAACACAAAAAAAAAAAATCCACAACTCGTAAAACCCTCCATTAGGGGTACACTTGTAAGTATCACAAACAGTGCGAAATACCTACAGACATGGACATCATTATTCACACATAACTTTTAAACTGCGGAACTAGCAGGAACGTCTAATGGGAAGGTACCTGCAAAATGTCATTTTTTCGTGAAATGGAAGCTACTTGATAAGTCAAATACTTAGTTGTAGTAAAATAAAAACAAGTCTGTTTTGAAGGGAGGTTTTTTAGCGGGTAAGAATCCCACACTACTATGAGCACGCGCTGTCGATCCTCATAGTGTCTTGTTGAAGACCCTCAAAAAAAAAAAAAAATCACGCGGATATCCTCTACTACAATCGTTTACAAATTAGAACATAATCATATTTTTCTTTTTTATTGATATTTATTTATTCATTATAATCTTGTTCAATTATTAATAATAATTTCAGCAGGTGCTTTTATTGGAAATCTACCTGCCTCACGCGAATATAAATCTGAAGCTTAAACTACTTGATAAGGTCAAACTTAGTCGTAGTAAACAAAACGAAGGGAAGGGTGTTTTTAGTCAGTAGAAATCTGACACTACTATGAGTACACGGTCTCATAGTGTCTCATGAAGATTTTCACCTACCCACGAAAAAAAAAAAAAAAAAATTATTAATAATTCAAAAACTTAATTTTTTTAGCTTAGTTAAAAGAAATAAACAACAATGTGGCTAAATGGCTTTTTTACCTTGGACAAAATTATTCACACAGCAAACAATATTTTTTTTTTAATTAATCCTTTAGTACTTTGTGGACCACCCGTTTCTTTTTAAAACCTTATTCAATCTTTCTGGCCTAAATACGACGTTAAAATCGTATTGGGCGATTTTAACGCCAAAATAGGAAAGGAGGACGTCTTTGGTAGGGCAGTCGGTAAGCATAGCTTACACGAAACCACGTCTGAAACGTGGTTAATTGATTTCGCTGTGGAGCGAAATGTCACCATAGCAAGCACATGGTTTCCTCATCTCGATATTCATAAGCAGATATGCCGGTCTAATGATCATGTAACGATTAGCCAAATTGATCATATTGCGATCGACGCAAGGCATGCCTCCAGTATTCTGGATGTCCGGACCTTCCGAGCGGCCAACATAGACTCGGATCATTACCTTGTTGTAGCCAATGTACGAACGCGGATATCCCAATCTGAGCAACAAAGAAGAATCACTGTGAGAAAATTTAAAGTCGAAAAGCTACAATCGCAAGAGACCGCCAGACTCTTCGCTGAACGCGTATCCCGAAATCTCTTAATCACCCCTATGCCGCCAGCATCAAGTGCCGAAGACCAGTGGCAACGCTGCCAACATGCCATCAGAAACGCCGCGACTGATGCGCTGGGTCTCGCTCGCCCACCACCGCGAAACCCCTGGTTTGACTAAGAATGCCGGCGAGTGCATGTAGCAAAACAAGAGGCATACAAAACGGCGCTGCAAAGGAAAACGAGAGCTGCTCGTGAACTCTATGAGCAAAAGAGACGGGAAGAACATCGGCTTCTCCAAAAGAAGAAGAAAGAGCATGAGAAGCGCGCGTTCGAGAATATCGAGAGTTTGTACTCCAGGAACAATGTGGTTTTAGACAAGGTGACGCGTTGTCATGTGACTTCTTTAATACTGTACTTGAACGGATTGCGCGGAACTCACAAGCCAGCACCGGAGGCACAATCTATTACAAGTCTATACAACTGCTTGCATACGCTGACGATATAGACATTATTGAAAGAACCCAGCGGGCTGTCACCGGTGCGTTTGCAAGCGTTGAGGCGGAAGCGGCCAAAATGGGTTTAGCGATAAACGAGGGCAAAACCAAGTATATGCTGTCAACAAGAAGGGAAAGCCAACACCGACGAATTGGACAAAACGTCACAGTGGGCAGCTATAACTTCGAGGTAGTAAGGGACTTTGTCTACCTTGGCTTTGCTATAAACTCTGAGGACGACATCAGCGCAGAAATCAAGCGAAGAATAACTCTTGCCAATCGCTGTTTTTTTTGGCTTATAAGGCAATTCAACAGTAAAGCCGTATCTCGAACAACTAAGGAGACTCTGTATAAGACCCTGTTCATCCCAGTCCTGCTTTATGGCGCTAAAACATGGACTTTATTAAAAGAGGATGAAGATATCCTTGGTCGCTTCGAGAGAAAAATTCTTCGTAAGATTTTCGGTCCCGTTTGGTGGTGCGCACAAGTTCAAGGGGACCTCGACCAACTTGGAGTGCGCAACTGGAGGCAATTAGCTAAAGACCGAGCTAAGTGGAGAGGCTTGTTGGTTGAGGCCCAGTTTCACCCCGAACTATAGCGCCACCTATGTAAGTAAAAGTAAAACAGCCAATGGGACATCATTTGCTATTGCCGACGAAAAGGGCTCTATTACCGCATCAATCTTCTTAGTCGAAGCCTTCGCCGTCCTTAAAGTAATTGAGATGACTTGCAACAAAAAAAAACTTCATTTTCACCGACAGCTTGTCCTCAATTAGAGCTATAAGAAACACCAATAACTCTACCAACATCATCAAAATCATCCGCGACAATCTTATTTCTAAGAGAGGCGAACTTAAACTTGAATAGATTCTGGGGCACGCTGGGAATAAAAGCAACGAGTACGCCGATTCAGCTACCAAATCAGCATTAATGGAATCCCTCACAACTTTCTACATCTACAACAAAAGGGACTTAAAAAATCACATCATCTCAAACTGGGAATATAGGAGAAAAATCTGCTGGACTGATTACGAACACCTATACAAAGAATTCAACTCCACCGCAGAGAAAGTGATTTATCCAGAGAATGTTTCTATTAGAATGCTGACAACTTTTATAAAACTTAGGATGGGCCACACTAACATCACTCATAAAGACCTTTTTACCAACGATTCACCACCGCTTTGCCATCTATGTGAAGAACAACCTATCTTAACTGTAAGACACTTATTAGACTGTAATCAAGTAAACCCAATCTGCTATCAAATCTCCAACCTCAAAGAACTTTTAGGTACCTCGAACGATAAAAATGTAAAAAATGTATTTAAGTCTTTATATACGAGCAAACACAACCTTTAAAAAAATCTGCAAGGAGAAGAAAAAGATTTATCTTGAAAACGAAGCTCAATTGAGCGCTAATGTATTGATGAACCATTTCCGAACCCTTTTGAATCCAAGAATGAATACTCTACCCCTTCAGTACGCAGCACCCTTCATTACCAGTGAAATATTGGACGCGCCTATAACACAGGATGAAGTTTGTAAGGTTTTAGCAAAGCTCAAGGATGGAAAGGCACCAGGGGCTGACAGGATCCCCATGGAATTCCTTAAATATGCAACTGACAACTTCATCGATAAAATAACCGCGGTACTTAGCGAAATCTTTGAAACGGGCCATATACCGCAGCAGTTTAAAGAGGCTATTATATTCCCTATTCACAAAAAGGGTAATATAAGGGATCCAATAAATTACCGAGGAATATCCTTTCTGAACTCATCATATAAGGTATTCACAAAACTTTTAAATAACCGCATGTCAGAGTGGATTGATAACAATAAACTGGTTAATGAGTATCAAGCAGGATTTCGGAAGGGCTATTCAACCGTAGATAACATTTTCGTATTGCAAAATATTGCGCGGTTTTTTATCGAGCAAAAAAAGAAATTATTCGCTTTTTTCGTGGATTTCAAGGCAGCCTTTGATAACATCGATCGAAAAGCCCTAATTTTTAAGTTATACAATGCTGGCATGAGTCACAGGTTTGGAAAAATACTCGAAAACATCTTTGAAAACAACCAGTCATCAGTGTGGAGCGGAATCGAGACTTCAGAGTGGTTGGAAACAACATCAGGAGTAAGGCAAAGGTGTGCTCTTAGTCCGAATCTCTTTGCAATGTACATAAACAATTTCGTAGACTTTCTTCCTGGCGGAATTGAAATTGCAGGAGTTGCGATAAAGGCTCTTTTGTTCGCGGATGATGTGGTAATCTTTGCATATTCACCAGAATCCTTACAGCTTACGATTAACCGTCTTGATTTGTATTGCCAATTATGGAATCTTACGGTAAACCCTGATAAATCAAAAATAATGATTTTTAAAAAGGGGTCTGGTGGCAGATTATGTAGAAATGAGAAATGGCATTTCAACGGACAACCCATTGAAATTGTGAAACAATACAGGTATCTTGGAGTGATGATAACTTGCAATCTTAATATGGAACCTCACTTGAAAGACAGGCTAATAAAAGCAAAAAGTGCCATCTGCGCAACTTGGAAGAGATGTTTCTCAAATAATCTCGTTGACCATAGCGTGAAGTACAAAGTTTTCCAAGCGGTAGTCGAATCAATAATTATGTATGCAGCACAATCTTGGGGATACAAGCAGTACGAAACCGTGGAGAAGCTGCTAAGGTACTTCATTAAACGAAGTTTCAGTTTGCCGAGCACAACTTCGAATTATATGATTGATATAGAAACTGGATTATCACCTCTATTCATCAAAACCCTGAAACCACATGCGGATTACCTCATCAAAGTTCTAGAGATGCCTGATTGCAGACTTCCAAAAATCATTGCTATGAGGACAATCGAAGGAGAACACTGTGGCATAAGAAGTTAGAGGAGCTTGCAACGTATTGCGGAATAGAATTTAATTTCGTGAATGGGACTGGAAGATACTCCAACGATGTGCTTTATAATCTCATTGCAAAAGTGGATGAAAAGTACAGAGAAGATTGCCTAAATAGGGCTATATCATCAGTTCACAGATCAACTTACAGCATTTTAAGGCATAATTTATGTGATAAGAATTACTTCAACAATAACAACAGCAAAGATATAATATCGTCTTTTTTTAAAATGAGAGGTGAACTTATACGCCTTAATTATGGCGCATCGACCTGACTTACCAATCTACTGTAGCCGTTGTAACCTAGCTGAGAGGGAAGATGTTATCCATTTCATTGGCAGATGCCCTATCCTTAAAGAAATACGAAGACACTTTCTAGGAAGCTACACGAAATCAAAGGAAGAAGTTCTAGCTCTCCTCAACTGCAAAAGCGATGTTAAAAAACTTTTTTATTATTATCAATCAGCCATAATCTATCGAAATCAAATCATAACTGAGGACTTTTAATTTCCTCTTATATCAAAAACCAAGCAAAAATGTAGGCTAGATATCACATGATTTACCTGTAATGTATTCATAACTTTAGGAAACATACTTGTTATTTAATGTTTAATCTAATGTCAATCAGATAAGTGTTTGCCGACCATTCGCTCCTCATTCTGGGATTCCTCTATTAGCGCAGAGAAGGTGCTCTGGGGTGGACTATTTTTACCAAGGTTAATTCATTTTATAAAACTTTCAAACATAATTCCAGGGAGAATAATAATGCGAGGGGAACTATAATGCGAAAGCAAACCTCTACATGGTATAAGAAGTGAGCACAATACGTCTTAGGGTTGCTATGCAAGGCACTTTTCTTACAAATACAAAATATATAAGCTTATGTTGGCGACACTTTATACTTCTCTAGCAATAATAATACAATTAAATTACAGTCACCTTTTAAATGAAGTACGAGTATTGACCCGATAACATTTTTATTTCAACTTACGTATGCAGGTGCTGAATACTCCGTGCCGCCGAAATCAGCCCACTTCGAGATATTAATGGATGGAATCACTCCACTCTTACAGGGGACTCTTGGATTACTACAAGCACAAAAATAATATTTTTACATGTAATAACATATTTATACACAACTCCACTTACATTTCATGATCAGGTAGCACCATGGGATAAATTTGAATAGTATCTATTAGATCTGTATTATCACAAATCAAGCGTGAAAGTTTTGCCTTTCTAATTTCTTGCAATTGCTCGGGTGTAAACGATGACGGCTGATTTGGTAATTCGTACCAGAAACGATCTCCACGTCGCACGTAACTCATCTGGGTCGCTATTACACAAGCGAAAGTAGGACCCAACATTGAGCCGGGCAGTGACTTCTCCGACACACCGCCAGACCATAAATCAATATCAGCTGGATGCCTGAAAGTAGATGTACACAAGTTACACTCCTCCGCCAGTCAATTACTGCAATTTAACACAAAAACTCACTCAAAGATACTCTGGTAACGAATAATTGTCTCATTTGGCATAGAACCGAACATTTCATCCCACGTATTCGAGGTTGGCAGGCCACAGAACTTTCTGAACTCCATGTAACCGGGCAAACCAAACTCACGACCACGCTGCATGTTAAACGAAACTAAGTCCATGCCGAACCTAGCACCTTCCTTTTTGAATAGATGATTCGTGACTTCTTGGGTGATTGAGTCATCCATAGCTTGGGCAACTTGATTCATCAGGCCCATGAAGTATTCATCCAATACACCCGCGCGATACAGATCGTATGGGCGACGAATTAGATCCGACAATCTCTTCGAAGCAATAAATTTGTGTGCTTTGGACCAACGCTCAACTGCAGTCGGCAGCAATGAGTGACCGAAACGGAAAGCAGCGCCAGAGAAAGCATCGATTATTCCAGGATTGACTTTTGCGTCATAGCCATCCCAGTAGCCGTCTTTTTGAAGGACTAAACCGAATTTCTCCATAATCTCTTTGCCCAGCAGAATTGGCAGGAACTCGTTGAATGTCACATGTTGTACGATGGCAACATTAATGCGACGCGCTTCCTGGAAGAGGGTTTCATCGTCCCAGTGCTTGTTAACCTCAGCCAGGCCAGTGGCCAAGCGATTATGTTCTCTTGCCATAAGTGTATGCATGCAGGTGAGGACAAGCTGTTCGTTGACACGGATTTCACCGCCTTCAAAGCAGAACATACTCTTGTTTGGCCTGGTGCAACCTTCATCAGGGATGTCAAGTTTTAATGGAAGCAGATCCTTTAGGCCATACTCTTGGAAGACTGGATTCATTCGCATGAGACCGCCATAGCCCGTGCGAAGTTTGCGGGCGAATTTCTCATGTACACCATAAACTGTGTTGGCATCTATCACTCCGGTGAGGGTGTTGAATTGCGAACGGGAACCTGTGAATTGGTAAATTAAATTAAAATTATACCGAAAAAGTTCAATTATTTTTGTTTTTATTGATGCTTCTTTGTCAGCGTACTCGTAGTTCAAAATAGCTTGTCTAGATTGTCTATTTTAAAGACGAGCCTCGAACGGATAAGAACGCATGAAGTACAGGGATTCTCAAAAAATACCCTAACTCTTACATTTGACCCTCCTGCTTATTGCTAAGCTGGAGATTAGATCACGAAAGCATTTACCATTGGCACAGTGCCATATTTCAGAAAAGAAGAAGCAAGACAAGAGCAAGCAGACCACTATATGGGAACTTGATCATAAATTAGTAGCAACGCTAGCCCAGCAGTTAAGTATTTTCGGGTGAATGCAGTTCAGTTCTTAAGGTAAGAATTTCATCGGGTTTATTGTCCAACCCATGTTTTTCTTCTGGGCATCAGCAGATAAAGCAAAATGTCGAGGAAAAAGTGCGGGATTGTAAGCACATACATAGAAGGGTTCAATGGACGGTCTCTTATTGAATCTTCTGTTCTCTACGCTCCGAGCATACTGCTTGCAGTTGTACAGATGAAGCTTTCTGGCATAGGCGACAACCTTGTCGTTATACTGGAGGTTCGGCCTTTTTCGACATCTCGACTCTGGTGGCGGTGTTTCGAAGATCCTCTTTGCTCGAACATTGTTGTCCATTCGCTCGCTTTAGACTTGCTCTAGTCCCCTTCACCAACTTGTGTTGCCTGATTTCAATTGCCGTGATAGCCTGTACGACGGCATATTAAAATATTTCGATGATAACATTACCTGTAATTAGACTGACTTGTTCTGCGCACTATCTGTTCCAGCACGAGATGAAGAAATCACATGACAGCGTATCTCCTTGCCGAAATGCGGTGCATATTTCGAACAGTTCAGATGAGCTGTTTCCAAATTGCACAGAGCAATTTTCCAACATTACACAACATATAATGCTACCATATGTTGCCTTAAAGTCGATGAAGAGGTGCTGAGTTTTTACATTCTCAGGATATGCTTCAGGCTTGAGACGCTCACTCAATACGTTGGATATGCATCGGTAATTCTTTCAAGGCATAGAAAGAAACTATTCTTCTTCTTCCTTTTCATTATAACCTTTTTGTGAGAACATAGCGTCCACCTCTGCAGTGGCCAGACTTCATAAGGCTCTGGCTAACAATAATTGCAGCTACACCGAAGATGAAGAGCAGAGGGCCCTTCTATTATTCGAAATACATTTACGGGTAACTCAATCTACAGTAGTATATGTAGATGTAACACAAAGGCTTAAAACTTACATCTGCAAGGAACAACGGCTAACTTGGGGCCTCAGCATTCTTCAGCTACTCAAAGCACCGTGAGTAGACGGCATATTACATGCCCTACTGGAAAAAGGCCAGGAAAGCATTATGCTATACCTCCTAGGATTAATGAGAAGCAGTATATCACTTTTGCGAACATCGAGGGGTTCCAGAAACCTATGTACAGATGATCATGGACATGTACGAAAGAGCAAAGACAAGGGTAAGATGTCACGCTGGACTAACCGAAGAGTTCCCAATCAAAATCGGGGTGCACCAGGGAGCGTCTTAAGTCCTTTGCTCTTTATTACCGTCCTTGACTATCTTCTTTAAGGTAAAGTGACGGACCCCAAGCTACATCAATTATTCTTTGCTGACGATGGAGCCATCATAACTGAGGATCCTACATCCCTACAACGAGCACTTGATGTGAGGGTGGGTATCGCATTAGTTCAAAAAAGACATAGTACTTGTGCTGCCCATTCTCTGATCCACTCAGGCCTATTCGAGACATTTATTTGAATGGAACAGTGTTTCCCAAGTGCGAAAAGTTCAAATATCTGGGATCTATGATCAATAGCAAAGCAACCTGTGATGATGACATCAATCATCGCGCAAGCATAGGGTGGATGAAGTGGCGAGAAAAATCCCCCCTAAGTTGAAACGAAGGATCTACACCACAGTTTTGCGTCAAGCGCTCACATACAATGTTGTTCACAATGTTGGACGATGTACAAAAAGTATGAGAGTAAATTAACGGCAGCTGAGATGAAGATGCTTCGAATAACAGCAGGAGTGACAAAGCTTGATCGAATAAGAAGTTCGAAGATCCGCGGAAGCCTTCACGTCAATGAAACCATCGTAAAAAAGATAGAACGCGACCGGCTCAGCTGGTATTGCCACGTTCAAAGAAGAGATCATTTGAACCCTGTTGAAACGGCAATTTCAATGAACGTTCCAAAGACATCGCGAGGCCGGAGAAGCAGGCCTATAAACGTCTGGATCACACAAATGCGACGACATTGGCATTTCATTGACCTCAGTAACCGAGTGATCCTGCCCATATTTTTTGAGGTCAAAAAGGCGAACCCCACAGGCGCATCAGTAGAAATGCGGTGAAGTGGGAGGGTTACGATCCCGTGTTTTCGGATCATAACCACGCCAAAATAGGAAGAAGAAGAAGAAGAAGTATACCACTTGGGGATATATCAAGAATCTGGAGAAGGACAAAGGTAATATTCATTCCGAAAGTGGGAAAAGAGACACCACTTCATCAAAATCTTCTAGACCCATCAGTCTTATCTCATTTATACTGAAAACGTTAGAGAAGGTCATAGATAACCGCCTAAGGATGACTCTCCTGGAAAGAGTAATCCCCATCATAAGCAATACGCCTACAGAGCAGCAAGATCCACCGAAACCACGCTCTATCATCTAAGTTCAGGATGCACTGGAGGCGGCAGTATGCGCATTTCTGGAGCAACAACAATACCTCACATGAAGCAATTAGGAGGCGTCTCGAAACGAACTAAGTAAATCAAACTACAAGTAATTGGATTTGTGACATGCTGAGAACTAGGACCAGAAGAAAAACCATCGCAATATGTAAGTACTACTAGAGGCTGCCCACAAGGATGGGTATTATCACCATTGATGTAGAGCCTAGTAGTTGATGAGCTACTGGAAGAACTAACAGATGTCGGCGTTAAATGTCAAGGATACACCGTCAACATAGTCATTATTGCAAGAGAGACATCTGGAGAAACGCTTGCGAAATTGTTGAAATAAGTTAGGGTTGAGAATGTACCCAACCAATTTCACTGTGGTATCCTTCACAAAGAAAAGGCAGCTGAAGCGTATTCAACCTATCCTACTGGAAGGTATTAGAGCCGACCTACAAAAATAGGTCAAGTATCTAGGCATGACACTAGATAGCAAACTCCTCTGGAAGGAACATGTTGAAGCTGTGGTAATCAAAGCCACTAGAGCACTTATGGTGGACAGGAACATCTTAGGTAAAACCTGGGGGTGCAGCTCAGCCTCACTGAGGTGATTGTATACGATGATAGTTAGTTGTGGGCGCCGTGGCGTAAGTGGTTAGTGTGTCGGATCACTACGCATGAGGTTCCAAGTTCGAATCCCAGAAAACACCAAAAAGTTTTTTTACGGTCCCACGAGCTCTAGCGAGCGTCTGACAAACATCCGAGAGTATTGTTGTCACGAAAAAGCTTCTCAAATCGCCGTTCGGAGTCAGCATTAAACTGTAGGTCCCTTCCATTTGTGTGAAAAATATAACGCACACAACATGAGTGGTTGCGAGAAGCTAGGCCCTGGCACTTTAAAGAGCTGTTGCGCCAAATATTTGTATTTGTATAGTTAGACCCACCATTACGTATGATGCAGTGGCACGGATGAAAAGAACAAGGGTAAACACGACGAGGACATCCCTAGGCAAAGTGCAAAGACTGCATAACATCTGTATAACAGGAGCCATAAGAGCTTGCCGCATAGCAGCACTGGAGGTGATCGTACGACTACCTCCATTACATATAGTGCTAGAAGGAGTCACCAAGAAGACCATACTAAGAATAATTAAAGAGGTCGTCGGGAAAAGAGAAGTGCATCGCGAGCAAGGAACGAGAAACCCTATACCATATAAGTCGATGCTGCTTCTGGACTGGCCCAGAGATGATTTGGTCAAGAAATGCCATTTAAAAGAAATTCGACTCAAAGCTGAGCAATTAAAAAGGATTGGAGCAGTGAATCCGATAACTACCATTTCAAACAACACATTATTAAATGGTACACGGATGGTTCGAAAAAATCTACAGGCACTGGGGCGGGCATGTACAGTCCAGGGCCATATACTCAGACTATATGGGAATTTTTCCAAGCATGTTCCCAGCAGAAGTTCACGGAATCGAAATTGCTTGGAAGGCACTGAGCTCACATGAGATCAGATCCAGACTGGTTTGGGAGTGCCTCACCAATATGTTGGTAAACTGTAACCAGAAAAGAAGCAAAACCTGCCTAAAAGTTAGCAAGAATCGACTTCGCATCTTGATGGGTCATGTTAACGGGTTACTGCAGGTTTAAGAAGCTCTTCAGGATACTGGAAATATCTGTAGAAAAGAATGGAACTTGCGAAAACATCAGCGCCCTTTCTTAGGGAGTGCGAGGTACTAATCCACAAAAGACATGACCGAGGTGTCTATCTACTATCAGAGACGGATCAACCTTCGCTGGATCCACTTCAAATAATCCTCTTCATTAAAGCAGCTGGACTAAAGGAAGTACTCTAAATCGAGCATATCATCGACTAGAGCCTTAGTTTGGGGGGCACAATAAATCTATTAAAGATAGAAGTGCACATGCACCTCACCAACCACACATCTCTCCCTCTTTCTCTTCTATCTTTTTCATTGTTGGACCAGTTTTGGGGTTTTATCGTAAGTAAACGCTTGCAAAAAGTCTTTTGATGTATGCCTTCTGGGTTTCTAATCCGGAATGGGTTACAAAATGCAAAACCCTTTGCAAATATACAAATTTCGTAACAAGCAGGTCGTCAAATCAGACTGAGGTGCCCGAGGTGAGAAATGCCCGAATACGCACCACGACTCCCAGTAAGGATGAGGTCACTACAGCGATCAAAGCACTTAAAACCAACAAGGCGGTAGGACTTGACGGTATTCTAGCAGAGCTTTTACGAGCAGCGCCAACAACATCGGCTGAGCGTCTGCTTACACTTATAGAGAGAGATTGGGAAGCTGAGAGCTTTCCTGACGAGGGGAAAAAGGGAATGATCGCCAGGCTACCTAAGAAAGGAAATTTAATGGAGTGCGGAAACTGGAGGGTTATCTGCGTGCTGCCTACTGTAGCTAAGATAATAGCTAAAATCACCCTGGAGCGAATTAAATAACATCTCGAAGACACACTCGATGCCGAACAAACAGGTTTCCGCTCTGGATCCTCCTGTGCCGACCACATCAACACCCTGTGGATAATCATCGAACAGTGTATTGAATATCGATCGCCACTGCACCTGCTGTTCGTCGATTTTGAGAAGGCGTTCGATAGTGTCCTAGGTAGGGGAGGAAGGTTGTCTGAGAAATTTTAAATACAAAGTGAGTTACGACAACGTTGTATTCTTTCACCAATACTATTCCTATTGGTGATTAGCGATGTGCTTCGTGCAGCTTTGTCGACGGGAAACGGAGAAATTCGATGGACTCTTACATTCAAACTTAAACATCTTGACTACGCTGACGATGTATGCTTACTCTCTCATAGAATTATGGACCTCCACCAAATGACATCAGATGTGAAGAGGGAGGTAGGCGTCGTCGGGCTGAAAACTAATACGGCAAAAACTAAAATTATCAGCCTTGGAACAAACTCATCGGCTCAAATATCCATTGCTGAACAACCGGTAAAGAGAGCAGAGGATTTACAGTATCTTGGGAGTATTGTCTCGACCGATGGTGGAACCGAACTGGATATAGCCAACAGGATCGCCAAAGCAAAGTCCGCGCTCGGGATGTTGTCCAAAATATGGCGAAGCAATGCAATCATTTTGAACACCAAGCTAAGACTGTTCCTCTCCAACGTTGAATCCGTGCTGTTATATGGATGCAGCACGTGGAGAATGACCACTACTATCACCAGAAAGCTGCAAACGTTCGTTAATAGGTGCTTGCGCAATATCTTAAGGATTTTCTGGCCCAATCGTGTCTCTAACGAATACCTTTACGAGAGAACGGGTCAGAAACCAATAGGCTCAACCATCCAACGACGGAAGTGGCAGTGGATTGGTCACTTGTTTCGAAAGGGTGACAGTTCCATAGCGAACCATGCTATGCAATGGAACCCTTTAACTCAGGATGGCAGACGACCTGGCGGATCGAAGAGAAGATGGCGCAGAACAGTCGAGAAGGAGGCACGACAGTTGGGGAAAGGTTGGTGAGAGCTGAGGCACATTGCCGAAAACCGTACACGATGGCACGTAGGCGTAGAAGAAGTTTAGGATCCACAAGGGGATACAGGACATAAGTAAGCAAGTAAGTAAGGGGACCACGGGGTGAAGTGTGTTTTCTTAGGGTAGGGAATTAGGGTAAGCTCTTGTGACAAGGCTCTGGTGTCTGTAGACCCGGGATTTTATTTGATATGCAACGCGATGTGAAACAAATGTGTTCAATACTATCGAACTGGGCTAACATTTTATGCGATGTATAATTTTGTATTAAAAGAACATTCGTTAAAATTGCTACGTGTCAGACGAAAGTTTCTGAAAGACACGAGTAAGTAAAGTGGGGCGGTGATGGAGTAGTGGTAACTTTATCTTTATCTTTATTTTTCATTTCTCATGAAATATATAAAGTCAGTCCGATCAATTGCGAAGGTTTGTGTGAACACTTGCGGTGGTATAACACCGGGAATAGGTTGGTCATATGGCTGGGAAAATTGTTCGTATTTATCCAGCCCGTCCCTAAAAACGTGAATCTTCCTTCCCATCAAATTATCGATCCATTTCACATACATCCCTCCGTTCCAAGGTCATGGAAACGCTGATAAATCGTCAGCTTATGAAATATCTTGATTTAAGAAAACTTCTCAATGACCGGCAGTACGGTTTTCGTAGCAACGGGTCCAATGGTGATTTGATGGCATATCTCACCGAAAATTAGAACCAATCGCTCCATAACTTCGGCGAAACAAAGATTATTGTGCTTGACATTTCCAAGGCATTTGACAGAGATTGACACCAGGCTACTGTGCCTAAAATGCGTGCATATGGCATCGATGATTCTGTTCTTTAATGGATTAGAAATTACCTTTCGGACCGTTAAATACAAGTTGTCTTGGACGGTTTCAAGCCTGCAATTTACCACATAAATGCTGGTGTTCCCCATGGCTCCGTTTTTTCTCCAAATCTCTTTCTCATTTTTATATATGACCTCATGTCTGCAACTTCTAATCCAGTACCCTCAGTTTTTCACATTCGTTTCCTTACCCACTTCCCTTCTCTTCGGCCGTAGAAGAGGGACGTCAACGTTTGTTAAACACATTAAATTCCGACCTTGACAGCATAACCAAATTTAATGTTTCCAAAACACAATTCTGTCTTCTGTCTCTCAACCGAAACAAAGACCGGCAACCATCCATGAATCGTGCTTGCATCGCTGAATCCGAAAGATTTGCCATTTTTGGTATGTGCATCAATAACCATCTTCGATGGAACGATCATATATTCGAGATCGCCAAAAAGCTGCAAAGTGTCCAGGATTCCTTAAACGGTGCCAGAATTACTTTACGTCCTCTGATCTGGTTTCGATCTATAAGGCTTTCATCTGCCCAAAGGTGGAATATAACGCCTACATCTGGTCTGGTGCACCCAAGACCGTTCTGCATATTCTAGATAGAGTACAGAATCGCGCGTTAAAATTTATACGCGATAGAGACATTGTGAACTCTGTAGTTTCACTCGAACATCGTAGAAATGTTTCATGTCTTTCCTTATCTTATCTCTTTTTACTATGCCCTTTGTTGTCTAAAAAACCAGCGAAAAAGTCATTGCACTTCTCGCCTTCGAAATTCCACCCGCAATACGCGCCATGCTTCGAATGCACATCAGTTCACCCTCTACGGACACATTGTCAAATATAGGGATTCGTTTATAAGCCGAACAACAATATGTTTTTCCTAATCATTACAACTTTCAAACATTTAAAGCCAACGCAAGCGGGCACCTCCTCCGCTCCTTACGTCCCTTTTCCATGCATCCGTGCCCTGAGCATCAGTGTTATGGCATTAATAGTCCCTTTGGCGCACCCAAATTATATAAAAAAAAAATTCCTTCGAAGTTACAACTTCTACCTAAAACTCTTTTTTTTTTTATTCATTTAGCAAATGCTATGATAATGGCAGTCGCAACCTACCAAAGCGTTAACACATGAACCTCGTCAAGCTTCCATTCATCCTCCAAATTGTGCAGCCAAGCAAAAAATTCATAACATCAAATACCAATTAAACATAATTTTTTAATCTAGCAAACTTACCCAACTTGCATCCCGGCCTGGGTGAAGGAAATCCGCGAACGAAATCAATACACTTGACATTGAACAACCGGTAGAAATAGTCGTCGTCTGGAATACGAATTTCATTACAATATGGGTGCTTCAAGTGCAGCGGTCTCTTGCAACATTCTTCTGGATCGTTACGGTTGATTGGATCTAAATAGCACAAAAGAGTGTTTACGTGTCGTGGTTTATTTCTTGAGACAACAATTAAGGTTTTAGACGGCCAACTTACCAAGCGGTGTGCCAGTCAGCGTGAAATCATGATCCATAAATTGTCCCCAAGCGATGACCATTACAGTTCCGGCGTGATCGTGATACCCATCGTCTGGATGCATAGTACGTGAGACGACACGCGACAGTGGAAGATCTCGTCCAGTGACGGAAATTCTTGGTGCATTGATACCATCAGAGTATAGTGGACCGATTAGACGTTGGAATGGTGACATAGCCGCACCCCATGTTGGGTGTTCAATGTTGTTACACAGTCCATCGAATCGCCGATACTTACCGGGGCGACATTCAACGCCAGAGAAGAATGGTGGACACACTTCTCGGATGAGGGTTTTTGACGTATCGATTGTCGGCAACCCTTTTTCGATTTCTTCGTAAGATAATCCATAGCTGTAAATAAAACAAGTAAAAGATGTGAGTTTAAATATTCTCGAGGAAAATAGATACGTATGTACTAAAAGCAATCTTAAAAACATAATTCAATGTACGGCCATGGCAAATGATATAAAGAGTGACCAGATAGCAATGATACTTTTTCCAATTGTTATGTTTCAGCAGTTATCAAAGTTACCAATGACACCCAGCTCTCAAATTATTCAGTATGGTTTGCCATTTCATCACGCATCGTTGCGGAACGTGCGGAAATTATTAAAAAATATTACCGAAATTCCGGCTCAGTTGTAAATACGCAACGAAAATTTCGTCGTAAGGTCGGTCGTAGTCATGGCTTCAGTGTGCAGGCAATTCGTCGCGCCGTAGAAAAGTTTGAGCGTAAGTACACTCTTTTGCATCTTAAGCCACCAATCAGACAGAGATTGGTGCTAAATGAACAAAACACAGGCGCCGTAGCGGCCAGTATCGAAGAAGACCCAGAAATGTCGATTCAGCGCCGATCAGCTGAATTGGACATCGCCAGAGAGTCAACCCCGCTTATTTTGCGGTTAGATTTGGGCCTACATCCATATAAGATTGTGCTGACGTAAGAATTGAAGCCGAACGACCATTGACACCGCCATGAGTTCGCTAAATGGGCGCTGGAAATGTTGGCCGGAGATCCGGATTTTGGCCAAAAAATTATCTTCTCGGACGAGGCCCGTTTTAGGCTCAGCGGCTATGTTAACAGGCAAAATTGCCATTGTTGGAGCGAACGCAATCCACAAGTATTCGACCAAGCATCAATGCATACACAAAGGTTGATTTTTGGTGCGGTTTATGGCATGGCGGCATCATCGGACCTTATTTCTCTCGAAATGAGGAAGGAGACACCGTTACCGTCAATGATCACTGGTATAGAGCGATTTTAACCGACTTTCTCTAGCCACAGCACGAGAACATCGATATATCCGAGCTGTGGTTCCAGCAACACGGCACTCCATGCCATACAAGCGACGAAACGCTCAAAGTTGTGAAGGAGAAATTCGGCGACTGGGTCATCTCGCGGCGAGCGTTCATCAATTGACCGCCGCGATCATGCGACTTGACGCCACTTGATTATATTCTCTGGGACTACGTCAAGTCCTTAGTCTACGCTAACAAGCCAACCACTTTGCACGAGCTCGAGACCAACATTCGAGACGGTATTGCCAGAATAACGCCGTACGTATTGGACCGAGTTATCAAAAATTGGACCGACCGCTTGAAGTACTGCCAGCTAAGCCGAAGCGGCCATTTAAATGATGTGCTATTCCACCCATAATGGCATGAATGTAGCTTAAAAATAAAGCCAGAATCAATTTCATATCTCACACCGTTGTTGTTTCATTTCAATTTTTTTTCCTATCGTTCTTATCTGGTCATTCATTACAAAATTAATAGAAACTACGATATCACTAACTTTATCCTATAGCCCAGGTGGAAATCCTATAAAGCATGATAACGAGAGTGTGCGCCGTGGCGTAAGTGGTTAGTGTGTTGGACCACTGCGCGTAAGGTTCCAAGTTCTAATCCCAGAAAACACAAAAAAGTTTTTTCACGGTCCCACCTCTCGCGGGCGTCTGACAAACATCCGAGAGTACTGTTGTCACGAAAAAGCTTCTCAAATCGCCGTTCGGATACGGCACTAAACTGTAGGTCCCTCCCATTCATGTGAAAAATATAACGCACACAACATGAGTGGTTGCGAGAAGCTAGGCCCTGGCACTTAAAGAGCTGTTGAACCAAACATTTACTTTTTATGATAAAGAGACATCACTTGACGTTTTGATACCCCAAACAACTGAGAACTTCGTTGATTTCGTAGGAACTAACAAGCACATCGTCGTGGTTGCTTCAATTATTAGTAGATAAAGTACAGGAATTGACAAACCGCATCTAGGTTTCTGATGGAACAGGAACTCTGAAGCAGACAAACTCCCGCAATCCCTCGAATGGCATGCAAAAATAGGTGGACGAAAAGCTTATGCAAGAATTCTTTAATAGCAAATAACCTTAAGTGTGATGCGAAAACTTGGAGGATGTTAAATCAAATAAATATATTATTAGATATATTAAAAGATCGCAGAAAGGACTTAACTCCATCATGAGTTAGAAACAGCTATTTTCAGCTCTTAAAAAACATCATATCATTCTTTAAATTGAGTCAAATGTAATTAAACTTAAATTTACTTATAAATATATCCTTTAAGCGACTGCCAAATGAGTTTCGAACGCCATTTAAAGCACAATTGTAAAGGAGATACATTTGTATTTTTTTTTGTTTCTTCTCAAGTTTGCATTAAGAAAAGAGAAATCAAATTGAGACGTGTAGTTTCTAGACTCAGTCCGCTTTAATTTTCATACATATATCCAAAGCCCGTAGAAAGATTGAAGAGGAAATCTTTGACATCCATCAGGAATGAAGAAGAAACACGGTGGCATGATGTAATGGCAATGTGTTCTTATATTAAGTGTTGTCAGCTCAAGTAGCAATTATGTATATTAATTCAATCACACACCACATGGTCATTAAGTAACTCAACACGTACTCAAAGCAAATAATAGAATTCAAATCTGAAGGCAAATTTTATCTGACAATTGCGAGCACCACACGGAGTAAGTAAGTTACAAACCATTACTCCAAAAATATCTCTTTTTCCTACCTCTTTCTCTTTTTCCAACTTACGTCGTGCAATTGAGTTAAAAGTAACATTTTTAGACGCATCTTAATAAAAAAAAGAATATACCAAGATCCCATGCAGGAAGGATATTCGTTTCTATTCGCACTACAAATCTTCCAACACGTACGGTTTTACACGAAATATACCTGAATTAAAATTTTGCGCATATGGTACCGAATCCTCTTTCCCCGTGCAGGGACGGGTTAAGAATATCACTGAAGCGCCCCTCTTAAAATAGCGCTTATCGTAAAAGTCCACTAAGGGGACAGATCAGATCTATCCAATATAAACACAAAGTGAGCCCAGCGACACATACAATACCTAAAAACTATCCCACAAGTGTGCATGCGAGTCCGTGGGCTGCCACGACTGGAGATCACCGGTGTCAGAAAAGAAAGATCAAACAATAATAAAACAGAAGCACTCACGTGTTAAGGACCATCACAAGAATATTGCAGAAAAAAGGCGAACCCCACAGGTGGATTAGTAGAAATGCAGTGAACTGGGAGGGTTATGATAACTTGTTTTCGGGTGATAACCTCGTCCAAATAGGAAGAAGAAGAAGGTACCAAAGACCATACATATGCTTGAAGAAGAACTGAGAAGGTAATTTCACTCCCTTCAAAGTTTTAAATGAAAACTTTTCTTTAGCGCTGTAGTCTGACCATTCTATACATTGCTTTATGGACCTGTGAAAGATGCTGGAGGACTGAAGTTTGGAAAACACTCGAGCTTCAAGCGGCATACAAATAAAATGAACCCAAGAAAGATGTGTTTCGTTTCCGGAAAAATACTTTACTTCACCGTTCCATAACTCTAGGACTTTGTCTTTATTTTGTGCTGGGTATGAACTTACTCGTATGTTAGATCCAATTCAACCGTGCCAAAGTTCGAAATGTTAAAAGCTCCCTCCGTGTCCATGAATACCACCTTGATCAAAAAGTTCCAGGAATTCATTCAGAAAATTAAAAATACAAGTTTATTCATCCAAATCTATATTGTCCCCTTCAAAGTAATCCCCATCGACTGCAACACACTTATGCCAGCGCTTTTGTTTTTTTTTTTTTTTTTTTTTTTTTTTTTTTTTTTTTTAAAAAGGAATTTTTTTTAAAAAAAGGAAACCCAAATCCCAGAGCACTCAGACTCTCCGGTCCATTGTACTACCAGGCAGGAACCTTTCTTTGGTGCAGTGGTTGGAAAGACTTCGATGTAATTCGTTTTTCCTTTATACTTGGGTGGCCCATGATTGCTGTTCCCCGCTGGGGCTTGAACCTGCACACATCGGTTAACGAGCAAACACACTACCCACTGCACCATTGCCACCCCCATGCCAGCGCTTGATCCAATATTCGAAACATTTTTTATATTTGGTTTTCGGTATGTCCACCAGTGCTTCCTGCGATTTTTCCATTACTTCTTCTCGGCTGCTGAAACGCGTTCCCCGTAATGTTTTTTTTAACTCGATTGAACAGAAAGAAGTCACAGGGAGCCAAATCAGGTGAATTCGGTGGCTGTTGGCTGGTATTTGTTGCATTTCTCGTCAAAAAATCATGTCTTTTGCGACGTCAACACGGTCTCTTTTTTGCATGAAATTGAGGTCTTTTGGCACCAACTTTGCTGCTACACAACGGAAATCCAAATCATTAACCAAAATGTCTTGGACGGATCCATAGGCAATGTTCAAGTCCTCCGCTATCTCTCTGATGGTTAATTTGCGGTTATTGACCAACATTTCTTTTACTTTATCAATGTTGGATGTCGATGGTCTGCCACTGCGTTCATCATCTTCGATTGACTCACGACCACTTTTGAACCGCTCGTGCCACTGGTAAACGACCGTTTTCTTTAGAGAATCGTTGCCGAAACACTTTTCCGACATTTCCAACGTTCGCGCACCATTAAATCCGTTTTTTACGCAAAATTTAATACAAGTTCGTTGTTGCGATTGATTGTTCGATTGTAAAAAATCGCTAACACACACAAATTGGCTACGTAACTTTTGCAAATGTCAAGCTATGATGCTAAGATTTAGAGAGAATATCAACAACAGATGTACCAACTTAACAAAGAAAACAGAACTCAAATCGGAACGATGGGAGCGCCACACGGTTTTTATTCCGGGAACTTTTTGATCAAGGTGGTACATCAAGTTTTCATTTGAGGCTTAGAAAAAGTAAAAAGTAAATCAAAACCGTGGTGTCATGCCTTTCTTACAAAAGAAGTGACACCGAAGCTTTTCTAAAAAACTGCACACAGGACGACAGAACCCCTCAGAAATCCTTATGCATGCAAGTACGCATTTACTAAAAGTTCCATCTGCCTACTTACTTAGGTGGCGCTACAGTCCCGGGTGGTCCTGGGCGTCAACCAACAAACCTCTCCAGCCAGCCCGGCTACGAGCCAGCCTACAGTTGTTTCCGGCACTTGCCGCGAGATCGTCCTGTACTACGCCGTCTACCCGGGGTGGATTCAAAGATTTTCTGGGCTACACCGTTGAGCTCCATCCGCCCTACACAGCCATCTTAGTCGGCTAAGTCGATGTCCTTGTATAGGCAGCATAGTTCAGCATTATACCATTTTCTCCACTCGCTGTTTATGCAGACGGGACTCGAATGGCTTTTCTCTCAAAGTAATCAAGGGTATCCTCATCCGATTTTGGCAAAGTCTATACCTCTGCGCCTTACAGTAGGTCTGGAATGATAAGTGGCTTATACACAGTTAATTTTAGTATTTCGAAAGCGGACTTTGTTACTCAATTGCCTTTTTAGCCCATAAAAAGAGCGATTGGCAAGAGTAATTCTTCGTTTGATCTCCCCACTAATGTCATTTGCGGAGCTCTCCATAGAGCCTAGGTAGACAAAATTCTTTAATACGTTAAAATTGTATCTATTCAAGACGCCGATGTTGGCTGTAGACAGCATAACCGCTAAACTCATCTTTGCTGCCTCTGTCTCAATATTCGCAATCGCCCACTAACGGCCCGCTGGGTTCTTCCGACTATGTCGGCGTAAGCGAGTAGTTGTACGGACTTGTAAAAGATTGTACCTCCAGTGTTGCCTTGTGAGTTTCGTACAATTCTCTGAAATACTATGGTAAAGGGATAGCAAGAAAGCGCGTCACCTTGTCTAAGACCTTCCCTAACATCGAAAAGTTCGGTGATGTTCGTACCGACTTTGATGGAGAAGAAAGAATTCTCCATCGTCATCCTGCATAGACGGACGAGCTTGGCAGGAAGGCCGAGACTAGACATGGCACTGTGTAGCTTGTCTCTATATAATACACGCTATCATAGGTAATTTTGAAATCGATGAAGAGGTGATGCGTATTGATTTTATATTCATGGGTTTTTCCTAGGATCTGCCGTACCGTGAATATTTGGTCATTGACCATAAGGACCTATCAGGTTGCTGAAGGTTTTAGGCGTTCACATAATACGGCAAACAGTATCTTATATACGATGTTGAGAAGACTTATACCTCTGTAGTTGGCGCAGTTCAGGGGGTCTCCTTTCTTTAAAATTGGATAAACGATGCTGAGGGTCCATTCATCGGGCATACTTTTGCCCGACCAAATTTTTCAGATGAGCTCGTGCATGCTCCTTATCAACTCATTTATTCCTGCCTTGAAAAATTCGACGGCTCCAGTAGCATTTTTGGATTTAAGTTAAATATCGCTATCCTCGCTTTATTCTGATCGGGTTGTCGAGAATTCTGACTGTCATCATCACTGCTGAATGACTCGTTTTGCCTGACGGCAGAATATTGGTCATCATCGCCGTTTAGCACTCTGTAGACGTGTTCCTTGCATATCCTCAGCACCGACTGTGATTTAACTACTTTATTACCACTTTCGTCCCTGCAGGCTTTAGTTCTGGCTTTGAAGCTAATATCTAAGAAGGATATCGCGATCTATATTGACGGGCTGCGCTCAAGACGTTAGAATCCTCGGTCGTCAAATCTGACTGCACGCCATAACGTCCGGACTGTCATCATTGTAGATACTGCAATGATTTAAACGTACGCAGATCGGTATTATGCGAGTATGTATCAGGTGATTTTCCGTTATCAAAGGAAACACTTAGGCAATTACATACGAGTACTTTTACAATGATTTGGAGCAGATAGTTTCTATTAACCACATCAACATACTAAAATTTTGCAGACAAAATTAAAAGTTTGAAGGGAATATCTTAGGTTTCGATGCGTTTTATAAATGTTATCCATGGATTGCGTTGGGCTAATTATGATGCCTAGTGTTGTATGCTATTTTCATAATCCTGCCGTATTACCATATTCAATGCTCGTCTTTATCTGGGGTCAGTGGCACATAAAACCAGCTGATGGTTACTTAACTTTTTCATAAGATCCGTGAAAGTTGAGAGTATTTGGATCACGGGCGGTGAACCTGTAGCTGCGAATAATATATTGTGCAGTCGATTGCGAGAAAATACTTGTCTCCTTATGAGCTTACATTGAACCAGGCCCTCCCACAATCCGATGATTAATAGCTCACGTGGGCATTTCATCCATTTACTCTTTAGTGACTGACTTATTTCCGAGGTATAAGAGGATAATTTCAAAACTCGCCGAGAAGAATTTTCAACTAAAATGTTGGCATAACCTTTGGCATGAGCAAACCTTTCCCCTTATGGAAGTCACTTGTTTGTACATTTCAATAGACTACAATTCATACGGCCAACATCTAAATTTCTATAATCGCACTCTGTAATATTTTCGTGGAGACAACAAGTTCAAACGACAACCAAATTTGCTCCGTTACGATGCGGCCTCCGCAAGCAAATCCATACAAACGAAGCACAGCATAAATTTGGATCAGCATTCATCACCTCCATGGATTTAGTCTTTTCACTTGCAAATAGAAACAGCTGCTGTAATTTGTTAGCGTCCATCCAGTACCAGCTGGATACGAATGTGAAACTTGTCTAGCACAGTCTTATAATTACCCACTCGGAGATTACGTCTCGATTATGAAGTATAATAGCAGTTACCATTTCCAACCTCCAAACTCTGGCACTACAGATGCATTACACGCAAGGCATCAGCGCCTCCTGGTGGTATCGGTTTACCATATTAAATTGTTGTTTATCGTAACCGTCTGTCGGTAAGTAAGTAGTTGGCAGTTAATATATAGTTTAGGAATGTGCCACGCAGTAGTGCAGTCAGAGTTCGAAAGTGCTCTTGCAAAACCATCATCACTCGACGACGACTGACCCACTTTCGAATGCCAGAATTCAATTAACATGGAATGCATCGTCAAGCGACTACCGATGGCATTCCGTAGCGTTTTTATAAGAAATTATTACCAAAAATTGGCGACTTTTTATTGGGCTGGACGGAGATTTTCTGCGGTATCCTCACGAAGAAGGGTGAGCGACTCAAAGAGCCTTGGCACACATTGGTTCACCATTTAACCACGATAGTAGGTACGAGTAGGTATATTATAATAAATGGATCAACTTTTCCTCAAGCTTTTCTGTGGAGTAAGTATCTGCTCAGGAGGGGTTTCGTTTTTGCTGTTTCGAGATGAAATATTGAAGTACGAATAGATATTGTCTGCTGCGGTTTGATGTTTGTTTCATTGTGGTCACAGATGGCAGTTGATTTTCTTAGATGAAGGTTCTCTACAACGGCGCGCGTTGGGAAATATTTTATCGTGCTGGGTGTTCATGTTGCAACCATTAAGAATAAGAGGATAATCGTTATGAAGAAATAAGGAAAACATTGTGATTTTACAGAAGCTAAATGACAATTCCAGTAATTTAAATACAAACCTCGTATTCGCTGAAGATCCGAACTTGCTAATCGATTGTGCTTTATGCGTTTTTTAATTACAGGGTACTTAAATTTATTGCAGAGCTCTTGGTTTGATGGATGCGATAGTAAAACGTGCCTGTGAATTTTCACATCAAAGAGATGAACTAACGTTTTGCAATAATACATTTTATTACCAACCTTTTTACCTAGACACTTTGGCGATTTAAAACGATCTTTTGTTTTATTAAATAGTTGCATGCCAAGAGCTGCTCTACATTTTTCATGGAGCAGAAGTCGAGTCACTAGGAGGAGAACTAGTTTTAATCATTAAACGTGAGCTTGCATTTCTCAAAGACTTTTTAGTTAATTCTGCACATAGCCACAATACTATGTAAGTATAAACTTTCTTATCCGAGCAGGTTTCCTTTTGTGAAGATGAGGTAGAACTGGCCGTAGAGAATGTCTACCTATTATACTCATAGAATCACTAAATATAAATTGACACTTACAACTAGAAAGCTTTAGAAAGAATTTTGAAAGAGTTTTAAGTTGTGAATCCACAGATAATGGTAACAAGCGCATCGGGCTACTGAGTGGGACGTTCACGGTACAAATCCCATAAAACACCGTTTATTGTGAATGTCAGACTAATATACGAGAATATAACTGCCCTGAGAATATTTTTCCATACCGCTTTCATTATCGGTTTGCGCCAAATATTTACTTTTATAACTTATCACACCTTTTACAGATTTTATTCCACCACGGGCTTTTGATCCTGAAGAAAGGAGACCCTCTGAACTGCGCCAACTACAGAGGTATAAATCTTTTCAACACCGCAGATAAAATTCTGTTTGCTGTATTAGCTGAACACCTAAAACCGATCGTTAATAACCTGATAGGTCCCTATTAGTGGGGTTTCAGTCTCGGAAAGTCCGCCATTGACCAAATATTCACACTACGGCATGTCTTGAAAAAAACCATGAATATAAAAACGATAGCAGAACCTCTTCATCTCAGCGGGCCGTCAGTGGGGCGTTTGCGAATATTGAAACAATGGCAGCGAAGATGAGTGTAGTGGTCAATGAAAGCAAAACAAAGTATATGCTCTCTTCAAAAGGGGACACCCAAAATCGGTGTCTTGGACAGAACGCCACAATAGACAGATATCATATTGAGGTAGAAAAATACTTTGTCTACCAAGGCTCTATGGTGAGACCCGCAAATCACACCAGAGGGGTGATCAAACGAAGAATTACTCTTGCCAATCGCTATTTTTATGGGTTCAAGGCACCAGAAATTAGAAGGAAAATGAAGGGGAACAACTATCCCAGGGAAATAAGAGAACTTATTGCGGATAGAAGACGAGCGAGAAAAATATGGCAGCAAACTAGAGCCCCTCGAGACAAAATGAAATTGAATAATCTTACTCAACAGTTAAGAAGAGAAATTAGAACTTTAAAAGAAGACTCAATCAACAATTATCTTAGAGGATTAACCAACGAAAAAACTACTGATTATTCGCTATGGAAAGCCATGAAAAACTCCCAAAGGCCAATTATACGAATACCACCCATCAAAACAATCAAAGGAAAGTGGGCTAGAAGTAACGAACACAAAGCCAAAATATTCGCAGAATACTTAAAAAGTGTATTTCAACCACACACCGAGCAGGAAATATATGGTATATGCCTGCAGAAACAGTCGGAGAAGAAAGTGAAGAAATAAGACTCACGACTCCAAGTGAAGTGAGAAATGAGATTAAAAATAACATTAACCCGAAAAAATGTCCTGGTTATGACCTTATAACTGGTGAAATATTGAGGCAGTTACCAAGGAATGCTATAAATAAACTAACGAATTTAATCAATGCTGCTTTTAGAATGAAATATGTTCCTAGCCTATGGAAAGTGGCTGAAGTAATAATGATCTCCAAACCCGGAAAGCCACCGAACGAAGCGTCATCATACAGGCCAATTTCAATACTGCCAGTCATATCTAAACTTTTCGAAAAACTGCTTGTTAAACGACTTAATCACATCATTGAACGAAAAAAACTGATTCCAAATTATCAGTTCGGATTTAGAAGACAACATTCAACAATTGATCAAGTCCACAGAATAGTTAATATCATTGAAAAAGCTTTAGAAGAAAAAAAGGTGTGCTCTGCAGTATTTCTCGACGTTGCTCAGGCTTTTGATAAAGTTTGGCATGCAGGATTAAATCATAAACTAAGATGCCTCTTACCAAAACAATATGCTGCAATCTTAGAATCATATCTAAGCGGAAGATTTTTTAGAATTAAACAGGAAGATTCGCCCCATTCTGTACCTCCTATACACTGGTGAGAGCTCGAAAACAGCACTTTGGCCACATTTGCTGATGACACTGCAATCCTAGCGGTATGAAAGAATAATATAGAATCAACGCAGAAACTGCAATCAGCTGTGAACAAAATTTGTAATTGGACAGTAAAATGGCGAATGAAGGTTAATGAAAGCAAATCAGTGCACACAGATTTCACTAACAGAAGAATAAATCATATCCCGGTAACTATCAACCAACAAGTAGTGCCGTACTCAAATACAGCAAAATATCTTGGAATGACCCCGGACGCTAAGCTAAGATGGAAAGAACACGTAAAAAAGAAAAAAAACCGAATTGGAAATAAAATACAGAAACATGTATTGGCTGATAGGAAAGGATTCGTCACTATCAATCTATAATAAGCTTTTATTATATAAGCAATCATTGAAGCCAATATGGACATATGGTATTCAACTATGGGGATGTACCAAAAAGAGCAACGCAGACATCATCCAAAGATTTCAAAACAAAGTGCTAAGGAATATCGTTAATGCACCCTGGTACATAAGGAATAATGACCTCCACAGGGATTTAGGAGTGGAATGTGTCACAGATGAAATTAGGAAAAATGCACGAAGGCATGAATCAAGGCTTCAACAAAACACTAACCCTGAGGTAGTACAACTTTTAAACAACGCAAACATAGTGCGAAGGCTAAATAGGACAAAGCCATTTGAATTGACCTAGGTGTACCAGAACACACACATGTAGAAATATATATATATATAGTAGGTATAGTATGTATCTGGATATCTACCTAACATTCGAAAATATGTATATACGAGTGTAATGGAACGACAACAACGAGCTCGGTGTGAATCTATCTCCCAACGTTTTGAGTGGATTAAATCCCACTTATGTTCTATGCACTTACTTATATAGATAAGACGACACTATCATCTATCGAGAGAAGCCAATGGGCGGAACTCTCGAATCGAAAACAAAGACCATAGAGATCAGAAAAAAATTGCTTATTAGTCCAGGTGACTAGATCGCAATATCATCGAAGAGCACTGAACGTGGACTGTGCTTCATCCGAGCCTAACCAACGGTATTAACCGGGGTAGGTAAACGCCCAACATCAGGCGTGTAAAAAAAAAAAGAAAAAAAAAAGGCAATTGAGTAACAAAGCACTATCTCGAAATACTAAAGAAACTCTGTATAAGACACTAATCATCCCAGTCCTGCAGTATGTGCGGAGGCATGGACTTTGGCAGAATAGGATGAGGATGCCCTCGGTTTTTTCTTTTTCTCTTGTACAACCCATGCCCACGTGGCAACGACACTGCAGTCTGAAAGATCTGTTGTATCGGAGGATTAGAGCTAATCTAACAAACGTACTACCGCCCTTATGAAAGTGAATATGTCTTTAGTAGTGAAGGATTTTAGTTCCACTGACTGAAGTAAGTATCTCCTTGTGGAGAATACTTTTCCTTAACCAGTGTAGTGCCGCGCATTCACAAAGAATGCCCTCGGTTACTTTGAGAGAAAATTTCTTTGAGTGGTCTTTGGTCCGGTCGGCATAGACAGTGAAGGGAAGAGAAGGTACAATGGCGAACTATACGGCCTTCTTTCTTCTTTCACACACAACTAATTGAGACTTTTTTGCTGCAAGATATTCTCAAAGGAGACAAATCAATTCTTTCGCGACACTATAACTTCGTCATGCCTGATACGATCGCAACGTTGATTTTATTTATCTATAATAAATAAAAATGAAATTCTGTTCGTTGGTCATCGCATCACTTGAGAACCCCCGGACCGATTTGATTAGCTTTTCTTTTAAAATGTTCGTAATAGTTCGAGTAAGGTTTTTACGGAAAGAACAATTAGAAAAGTTGCCCGGAAAATTAGAAAATTCGGGTAAACTGAAAGTGCTTTTTTCCATAGGAAAAAATGTGTGTACCTACAAATGGTTGTATGCTATGGACTCCGAAACCACCGAACCGATTGAGCCTTAGGCAATCTTCGGTATTGGCCCTAAAGTATTCCTGTGAAGTTTGGTCAAAATCGGTTCCCTACTTTAATATTATAGTTCTAAAACAGTCTCTTTTGTTAGTCGCAGCAAAGCACGACGGATACCATCAGTCCAGAAGTTTGCTCACTACTTTAGTGTTATAGTTCTTTAGTACTTAAAAAATTGATATATAGATATATGTTGTTTAAGGTTGGAACACTTACCCACTGTTGGTTGACACAAAACTGTTCTCAAATATACTAAGCTTCAGGCGTCTGCCTGACAGTTGTTGCTCCAGGCGCCTGCCTGACAGTTGTTGTCCCGGGTGCCTGCCTGACAGTTTTCTTTTGCTAGGCGTAGCAATGCTCGCCGGGTACCCGCTAATATTATATGTTAACTTGCGTCTAAGAGTTTAACGCATTTAATGCAATGACATGGCGTAAGTTAGAAATGAAGCGAAGAGATTGGAAAAAACACTTTTTGGTGGTGTATAGTCTTAAGACTCAAGTGATGCTCGTATTAGGTTTTACTATTATACATGCTTACTTTAAGGGTAGTGCCCCGAACCAGTCAGGAAGAATTTGATTTGATTTTGCATTCGGTTTTGATTTGTTTCGAGACCGTCTTAGGTTACACTAGGTGCTGTATGATTACATAATTTAGTGTCTTTAAACGTCGCCACCAATAGCTTAGTTCAAAAGACAGACCAGCACAATATCCCCAAGACGGACCTCACTCGCTCAAAGTGTTATTCTGTACATTTTCAGCTCTTCTCTCACAAACAGACTATCACAGCAAAAGTCTACTGTCAGCAGGTGTCGGCACTAGAAAACGGCCGGGTCTGGGTAATCAAAATGGTGTTCTATTCCATCAGGTTATCGCTCGCCCTCGTATAGCTAACACCAGCTGCATACGGTTACAGGAGTTCTGTTGGGGAAAAAAATGTGCATGCGACTTATTCTCCAGATTTAGTTTCCTTCAGATTTCCACTTGTTCCGACGTCTGCAAAATTTCCTTGATGGAACCATTTTTAGATCTGAATGATGTCCAAGAGGCTCTTGGAGTATTTTTTTTTTTTTTTGCCAATGCAAAACAATTTTTTTTAGTGACGGCAATAACAAATTACCTGGGAGGTGATAAATTACATTGAGGACTCAATTTTTGCATTTGTTGGAAAATAAACAGATATAAAAAAAAGTCGCGCAACGTGATACGTTCATACCAATATTATAAATTTCGTGATATTCTGATCGGTAATTGATTAATTTTGTCTTATAAATCAATACGAAGATTGTTTTTGCATTCTATTAGACTTGTACTGAGGGCTTGATCTAGTCGGAGATTTGGTTTTTAATTTTCTTACAATAAAGAATGTCCCAAATTTAACACTTAATTTAAATATCCCTCCTTTTTTTTATTTTGTAGTTGGCAGCTGCTTTTTTTTAAACAAATTTTACTTCTATATCTATATTTTAGAGCCATATTTTGTGTTTATCTGCAAAAAAAGAAACTAGGCTAACAAAACTCCGAGGTTATTATATATGGAATCCAATAGAATCGTACAGCCATTTTTTTGGTATTCATCATGTCGAAAATATTTGAAAAGATTTTCATTAAGAGGCTAAAGCCGATTATTGAAAATGAAAACATGATACCAACTCATCAGTTTGCTTTCAGAGAAAAACGCTTAACTATTGAGCAGGTTCATAGAATAACCATCGTTATTGAGAAAGCTATGGAAGGTAAAATGGTATGCTCAGCCATATTCTTAAGCGTTCGATAAGGTGTGGCGTGCAGAATTGCTATTCAAACTTAGATTACTCATTTCCAAAGAATATACGGCGCTGCTGGAGTCATATATCTCGAAAAGATACTTTTGAAAGAGTCTTACCCAATTAGTCAACAATTTTCTGAGCCATGGTTTGATGTGGAATGCCTAAGAGCGAGACAGGTATCTTTTGCGTGGCTTCGGGCGTTCCGGGACTCCAACGAAGGATTCTTTAAAAATCGCTATATGGATGCCAACAGCACGTTTAAGGCATTATGTAGGCGCAAAAAGAAAACGTATTATGAATTGGAGGCACAACGGCTGGCGTTCTGTGGTAATGCATTCGAATTTTGGAAATTGGCTGCGAAGCTGAATGGGAAAAAGTTCACCATCCATCGGGAACTAAGTCCTAACCGTCTTTTTGCTCATTTTAATAGCCTGTTGAACCCAGTACTCAATAGATGCACCTTTCAGTATGCTACACCTGATTTCAACTGTGAAATATTGGATTATCCAATCACTCGGGATGAGTTCATGGAAACTTTAAGCAGAGTCAAGGATGGTAAAGCCCCGGGATCGAATAGAATACCTGCCGAATTTTATAAGTATGCTTCTGCTGAGCTTGGAAACCATCTCTTGTGCATCTATAACAGTATCTTTGAACGTGGGGTAATTCCAAAAGAGTTTAAGGAGGCGCTTATCTTCCCGATCCACAAAGGAGGAAGCTTGACTGATCCGGCAAATTATCGAGGCATTTCTTTCCTAAACGCATCGTATACAATTTTTAGTGGGATCTTGCAAAATCGAATCAACTTGTGGACTGCAGCTAACAACTTACTAGGCGAATACCAAGCAGGATTCAGGCCCGGTTATTCCACGATCGACCACGGTTTTGTCCTAAGGAGTATCGCAGAAACTTTTCAACGGAATGGTAAAAAGTTATACGCTTTTTTTGTGGATTTCAAGGCTGCATTCGATACAGTTGATCGCGATGCGCTGGTTTATAAACTCTATAACCTGGGAATGTCTCGGAAGTTCGGCAGAGTTCTTCAAAATCTTTACAGCGAAACTCAGGCAGCAGTGTGGAACGGTGAGGAACTTTCTGATTGGTTCCGCACGAAATCTGGAGTGAGACAAGGATGTACTTTAAGCCCGTCTTTATTTTCGCTGTTTATCGACGACGTAATTCATTCCATGACTGGTGGTATTGAGTATGTCGGACAACAAATTAAGGCCTTACTTTTTGCGGACGACATAGTTCTACTTGCATATACGCCCGAGTCTCTTCAATTGATGATCATTCGCCTGCATCAATATTGCTCGTTGTGGAATCTGTCGGTAAATTTGGAGAAATCCAAAGTACTGATTTTTAAAAGAGGTGGATGACGAAATTGCTTAAATGAAAGGTGGAATTTTAATGGCGAGAGCATCGGACTAGTCAATGAGTATAACTACCATGGCGTTTACTTTACGAAAAATTTAAGCATGGAAAGACATTTGACGGAGAAACTTCTCAAGGCTAAATGCACTATCAGCGCCACATGGAAACGATGTTTTGCCAATAAAAACATTGCGCACAGTAGCAAGTACAACATTTTTCAAGCAGCATCTGAGGTCATTTTGTTTTATGGGGCGCAGGTATGTGGTTGCAAACACTATGAAACAGTCGAAAAGTTGCTGAGCTACTGCACAAAAAGAGTATTTCGGCTAACAACTAGCACCCCCAACTACATGATTATGTTGGAAACGGGATTGTCTCCGCTGTTTATCAAAACACTTAAGTTACAAGTTGATTACATCTTGAAAGTCCTCAGTATGAATAACGACCGGTTGCCCAAGAATGTGGCCCTCCAAACAATTTGTAATAGAGACAGCTGGTACGCAGTGTGGTTGGAACTAGCGAACTTTTGTGGTATGGATTTAAATCTAAATAGCTCAGAGTTTGGCACCTGGAAAGCGGTACTTTATAAATTAATCTAAACGGTGGACATAAAGTACAGAGAGCGGTTCTTAGAGGAGGCTATGGGTTCCCTGCATAGGATGATCTACAGCCGTTTATGTCACAATCTTCGGCTGAAAAACTATTTTCGGGATGAAAACAGCGTGGACGAGATTTCTATGATGCTTAAACTACGAGGAGAGCTCCTACGCCTTAACTACATACCACATCGTGAGGATCTCCCTATATTATGCAACTTATGCAACCTTGGGGAAAGAGAGGACGTTCTGCATTTTGTTGGCAGTTGCCCAATTTTGAAGGAAACAAGAAGGCACTTTCTCAGTAAGGACATTCTAACAGACCACGAAACCTTAGCCCTGCTCAATGAATTGAACGTATCCAAGCTATACCGTTTTTGTAAGGTAGCCCTAGCATATCGTGAAAGAATAAGAAATGAAAACTTTTAACCCGATTTTTTGATCTTTTGTTTTTGTTTTCCCTTTTTTATACTTATGAAACTGAAAAATGTTATTTAGTTGTTAACCTGGCAGACGGCAATGCCATGCTATATGATTTCGTTTTAAATCAACTGTGAATTTGTTAATGGTTACTGAAATAAATATCAATTATTATTATTATTACTTTTGAATCAAGCAAGAACACGCTTATTCATGTCTTTAAGGAATTAAAGCTGGAGTACCGCAAGGAAGTATATTAGGTCCAACACTCTTCTTCTTCCTTTTATCAGCGAGGTTATGATCTGAAAATAAGGGATCATAACCCTCCCACTTCATTGCATTTCTACTGATCCGCCTGTGGGGTTCGCCTATTTGACCTCAGAAAATATCGGCACGCCTGCCGATTTAGGATCACTCGGTTACTGAGGCCAATGAAATGATGTCGTCGCATAGGTCCAACACTATATCTTCTTTTTACGAATGACCTACCAGTCCGTTCAAGTAGTAAAATAGCCACATTCGCCGATGACACAGTAATACCTTCAATAGAGAAAAGTAAAGTAGAGTCTACCAGAATCCTTCAAAATGCTGTAGATGCTGAAGTCAACTGGACCAGAAAGTGGCGCAAATCAGTACACGTACATTTTATCATTAAAATGATTCAACGGCTTCCGATTACAATCTCTGGAATACAATCGCTTACTACAACACAGCCAAGTATCTAGAAATGAACCTAGGTGCCAAACTTAAATGGAAAGAGCACATGAAATCGAAAAGAGAAGAAGTGAACATTAAATTGAGAAAAATGCATTGGCTTATTGGCAGAATATCACCCTTATCTGTACATAATCAACAAATACTAAGTACTGTATGAACATACGGAATTCAGTTATGGGGATGTACGACTCAAAATAATATGGACATACTGTATTCCAGCGTTTTTAAAATAAAGTAGCGCCATAGTATATGCGCCAATTAGAAAAATAGACCATATTATGTTTTAAAATGTAGAACGATGAGATATGGGAGACATTTGCGCGGTAAATAACTGAAAGGTTTGAACGAATTCCAACTATTCCATCAAATGTAGAGGAAGAATGGCAACTGTTTTCAACAGCGGTTATTGCCTCTGCGTGTGGCGGTTGGTGGTGAGAAAATAACTGCTTGGTTTAAAACGCTCGGAGTTCAAGAAGCCTTCAGAGAGAAAAGAGAGCCTTTAAGGAACTCTGATTATCAAAATCGGTACACTAAGGCGGAAAGAACCGTCTTGGAAGAAGTTTGGCGAAAAATTGGAACGCGATCACAGATCTACAAATAAGATGTTCTGGCAGACCGTCCGCCGACTCAGAGGAAGAAACTTGAATATCGTTGAGTGAGTCAAAGACGGTATAGTTTTTTCCAATGAGGAGGACATCTTACGCACATGGAGCGAGCACTTTTCAGAATTGCTCAATCCCGAACAGGGCACCGAAGATGAGAGATCTATGGTCGAGAGTAGGGCGGAGATTAGTCCTACGGTAGAGGAAGTTACTTTGAGGATGAAGTCGCTAAAAGTTGGCAAACCTGCTGGTGTGAATGAAATCCGACCAGAAATGCCCAAGGCTTTAGGTAAAGAGGGAGTGCAATGACTCTCGCGTGCCATTAATGTGGCTTGGGAATGCGGTGAAACACCTGGTGATTGTCCATCTTTTTAAAAAAGGGGACAAAGAGATTGTGCCAACTACAGGGTTATATCTCTTTTAAGTCTCCTTTTCCTTTCGGTGCACTCTGCATGTTAGTTGAGTCCCACTGAAGTAGGTGGATAAATTTAAACACCTCGGGGTCTTATTCACGAGTGATGGGAAGAGCAATGCCGAGTTATCCTGTAGAATTAGTCAGGCTTGATCAATTTTTAGATAGCTTGGTAATCTGTTATAAGAAGGCCGAACTTAGTGTTCAAGCTAAATTATCGATTTTTAGCTCGGTGTATGTTTCAAATCTCACCTATGGTCAAGAAATTTGAGTAGTGACCGAAAGAATAAGATCGCGGATATAAGCTGCTGATGTGAACATTTTTATAAGGTTTAAAAAAAAATCTTGCGGATTCAACAAAACTCTGTTTATTTCATTCAATTTAATTAAAGTAATGGCATCCTTATTACCTCAGGCCTTTCTTGACAATTTTTAAAAATAAAAAAACCTTCACTTTCTGCCTGTGGAGCTTGAGAAACAAAAATAGTTTTCAATATCGCGAATGGGAAACTGAGAAACATTTCAGATACATTTCAGAAATTTCGGTCTGGACGCACACTAAGAGGCAAATGCTTTTATCTTTCAGAAAACTGAGAGTGCTCTAAAGAAGTGAACGTGATATTTCATATTAAAGGACCCAGCGAAGCGGGTACAACAATTTACAAACTGAGTTTAAATTTTCGGTGGCTGAAGTGTACCAAATGACTCCTCTCTTCCGCGTTCAGTCAAGAAATTTAAGGACACAAGTAATTGCTTGTTTATCAACGTAGTGTAAGGTTAAGTAACAATTGAGAATATCGCCAGGGTGGAGGCAAGCGTCGCGGAAAAATAGAGATCATCAATTTGGCATGGCTCTCAACAATTGAACATTTCAAGGAGTTCGTTGCAACGAATAATATTAAAGGATTTGCAACTTCACCAGTATAAGATTGAACTTATCCAAGAGCTGAAGCTTACTGATTTTTGGAACGTCCACACTTCGTCAGTTGGTTTTAAGAGCAATACGAATTGGATCATCATTTTGGCGAACTCTTAAGTGATGAGGTCCTTTTTGGTCTTCATAGATTCGGAAATAAGCAAATTGGCGGATCTGGAGATCCGTGCTCAAAAAGTTGTTGTGTTGTGTGGTTTTCCGTTTGGCTGGGTTATAGGGACATTTTCTTCGAAAATAAATCTGCCGAAGCGGTTACAGTTAATGGTTCTACGCCTCGAAACATGTTGCAGGAGCTTTTTTTGCAACAATTGGTAGGTATGTATCTCGATCAAATGTGGTTCCAATAGAATGTAGTCACTTATTAACAGCCGCAGAAACAATGACTTTACTAACAGAGGAGTTTCCACAGCGTTTGATCTCAAGACGATCGGAGCTCAATTGGCCGTCCAAATCCTGCGATTGAACCCCCTGTGACTTCTTTTGTGGGATATAAATTAAATCTTAGGAATATGCAAAAAAGCTGAATACAACTGCGGTACTGAAAAATTAAATCCGGTGCGTCATCGATCAAATTGATCGGCAAACACGTCATTGAGGACTATGTCAAAAGAAGAAGATCCTGCGCCAGTAGTATGGGTGGTCATTTGAACGACTATAATTTAATTAATTTTAAAACTAGCTGACTCGTGCTTACTTTGCTCCACCCGCATTTTAGTTGACACTCCCTTTTTTTGAAATATATGTGATTGCCAACTAAATAAAGTACATACTGCAACTCAGTTATAACTTCCTCAGTGGGAATGCCCACCAGAGCACATACAAACACACACACAACCCGTCAATCAGGTATAATAGAAAAGAAAACTGAAGAATAAGAAAGTACGAAGAGTACCTCTTCCGTTAGCCGGTTTTACTGGCTTATTTAGGTGGTGATAAAGTTCGGGGTGAACCTGGTCCTCAGGCCACAAGCCTATCCAATTAGCTCGGTCTTTATTTACTTTTTTCAGTTGCGCACTCCAAGTTAGTCGAGGTCCCCTTGAACTTGCGCGCGCCACCTACGGCGAGGAGGTCTCCTACTGCGTCGTCCATCCGAATTAGGTTCGAAGACTCTGCGGGCCGGAATGTTGCTGTCCATTCGCTCTGTACATGTCCCAGCCATCTCAAACGTCCATACGCAGTTTTTTGACTAGTTCCATGTCACTGTACAACTCGTATAGTTCGATATTGAATATTCTCCTCCTATATCCGTCAACGTAAACGGAACCGGATATCTGACGAAGAATTTTTAGCAGTTACCTCTGCTCTTAAAGATAGCGATAGAAGAGAAAAAAAAAATTATACCAGTTTTATCTTCACAGAGTGCAGATTCGAGATCACGATCAAGAAAAGATTAATTAAATTCTGAATTTTGCAAAAGGTATTTTTGATTAGATCTCAGCTTCTTAATGGCCGATCACGATAAAACATTCACCATATTAAAAGTTAGACTCTTGACTCTCTGCAACTGTTATAACATCGTTCAATTTCGTATAGTAGTTTTTGCGTGTTGTGTATGAAAATAGTTTTACATTTACATATAGTTTTATTATACGTACAGATCGATTTTGACTATCTCGTAGAAAGCCTTTATTTCTCAAAATAGAAAGTATCCTAAATATTGGCCCAGGATATAAGCTATTACTATCAAGTTTTATCAAAATCCATGCAGTAGTTTCCGCATGATACGTGCATAGAGAGACAAAAATATTCAACGCTATACAGTTTTATTATCTTATATATATTAATACCTGAACACGAAATTGATCGTACCTTTTTTTAGTATTTACCATAAAAAGAGGGGGAGAGAGACATACATAAGAGACATACACATATGATTTCCCCATACAAAACGCGTTAATGAAAGCATTTGGTAACGTTCATGGCTGTATGAGCTTAGATCCCTTTGCCTTCCCTGCATAGGAGAATATTACAAACAAAAAAATTTTAGTAAACAAATATGGAAGCGTTGTTTCTCTCGCTGTTTGTTTATTTCTCCTCGGTCACACGCGATACTAGTATGTAAAACTATGCAGACTAAATCCAACATTCAATTTTGGATACTCTCTATTTTGATCGCGATAAGAGTATGAATTTTCTTCGAGCAAATATTTGATTAGAAGCGATCACTTCGATCAACTACAAGCCTTGTCATAACCTGCGCAAAAGATGGTACTTGATAAAGGTCATCATACTTGACTTGTTCGCAAAGGATATTATTGATTTCAATGACATTAGTCAAAGCAGTAAATGTGTCGAAGTAGTCACAAAAGCCGCAATTTATAAGCAGGATTGCCCTTCCAGAATAAGTCCCGGGAGTAATACTGTCACAAGAAGATCGTCCTTTGATTTCCCGGATCTTGATTTGCTTCTTTCTTAAAATGGAAAGAATGTGTGCCGTTTTCCAAAGTTATTTGTTTACGGTAGTAGTGGCTTTTTTGGTTATCTTTCCCCTCAAAATATTAGGAAATAAGGCTTTGGTTCAAATTATACCTTCTTCCCAAAATAGTTACGGAAAGTATTTAAACACGTAAGAGTGACGTAATAGTATTGAAGAAACTGAATAGCATTCACAGCTTCAAATTTTGATATTCATTACGTTTTAATGTCCTTAATTTGATTTTGAAATTACATATTATCCACATAATAATTTACTACTGGGACTAACCACATCTGCTGGAAAACATGCTACACATACAACAACCGTACGCTAATCGATCTCTTACAGCACGAGGCAACTAACATCACGATTTTCCACACTCCAACGATGCTGGTAGATAAAGAAAAGCTTTATAATCTCGCTCCATACATTTCAGACTGCAAAACACTATGATTGCTCTTTTAACTAATGCATACCACACAATTGCTGAAGTAGGTAAGGCTTTCAGCATCCAATGATTGATGCGGCATTTTCACAATAGGAAACGATTTTCGCCAAAATGATCCAAGTGCCACATTATTAAACGGATCCTTCTGGCAATAACACCCATGTAACAATCGAGGAAGTATGTACCTAATCTGTCATATCTTTCTAGCCGTGGTATATGCTTGACTACCGGAGGCATCATCGCCCAAGTACAGTATTGCTAAAAATAATAGCACCAGCGGAGGGGGTGTCAAAAAGAAATCAAAATACTCGTATACTGCGATCTAAACCATAACGTACCATATTTCAGCAGGAGCCATTATTGTGGCTCAATAACTGTCACATTACAACCCACAAATTGAGAAGATATGGCTCCATACTAAATGTGATGTAATTAAAGAGACGAACAAGAAACCTGCCTTTCGTCGGATCTGTGGTGGATGGGATATATGAGGTAAGCACACGGCAGCGACTGCGGCTCAGACGCGAATCTCGTTAAGCCGCATATACTCGTACTCGATCGGTATGAATTTGTACGACAGGAAGTCATCTTACATCGTTAGTCAATTTGCCAAGATTTATAAGCTATCGTTTAATAAATGCCGGCAAATGTGACAAATGTCTGCGGTATGGTGTCATAATTAACCAGAGGAAAATTAAAAAAAAAGAAGATATGTACACATAAAGCCTTGGAACCTTTTAGATGGTCTAGTATTCTGGTCGCTAATAAGCGTAATTATGGTCGATTTGCATATTTCGCAATTACGTAATTTATATGAATTGACATTTAACATACTCGTTGGTTAGAAAGGAATAGTTATGTGGTTTCGATTTATGGTCATCATGTTAAGTGTATCTGGATCAATTATTAATATGGCAATGTATTGATTCACATGGGTGTAATGAAATGCATAATACTCTTACGTGATAAACCAATCCACTGACATATAAAGGTATGAATGCTAACGTAATGAAATTGCTACACTTTATTAACATTGTAAAGAAATCCAGTCATGACCTAAAAAGAAATTTATTACCATCGGCAGATTAGATTATATACTGGTGAATTTAGTCCATAATCCTATGTTTGTATTACATATTCCTCAACCAAATAGATTTATGAACTCGCCTGAATTATTAAAAGAAACACTGGCTTGGAGAGTAGAAGATCACCAAGATCGATGATCGTTGTATTTACGCTATGTTCCGCAAATCGCAGATGCATAAGCTTCTCAGGAGATATCTGCTTAAATTATGATAGAAATAAAAAGAGAATTCATATTCTTGCCAGTGTCGCTTCCACATATGTACATATGTATGTATAGAAGGTGTACAGCTCAGAAGTTATAAAAAAATGTAAAAAATCTGTTTTGCGATTAGACCTTACGATTTTGCTTAATTAGATCGATGGCTTGAGATCTGATATAATGAATATATGGATGCCAATTAAGGGTTAGACGAAGCTACATATGTCATGCCTCTGATTCTAACTCTGGATACTGAAGATCAAATTTAAATGTGTTTTTTTTTTTTAGTTGACTGTGATAAACCGAAAATTGGTGTGAGCTAACATGCAGATAGATGACGGTGATTTTCTGAAAGTATTTTGCGGCTTTATACGAAATTGAATAAAACGTAGTATCGTCGATAAAAGGGTAGGTATTTCAGTACAAAACATGTGAGTCGTGATTTTCCCAAATAAACTTCCTGTTGTACTTCGGGTAACTAGAAATCTTAGAACAAAAAAAAACTTAAATATAGATACCAAATGCCGGGTTGGTCCAGGTCCACATTCAACTGAATATGAGCCTTGACTGCCATAAAGTAAATACCATCTTTGTGTGTACTTGCACGGTACTATCATCTGAGATTTATGTAGACTAATAAACTTTGCAGCGGGCGTGGCAGAATATCATTGTAGTTAGTAGCCGGTTCTAAAACACGTTTTTTTCCAACACTAAAGGAAACCCAAATCCCAGAGCTCTCAGACTCGATGCAGTTCATTGTAGTTCCTGGCAGGAACCTTTCTGTCGTTCAGTGGTTAGAAAAACTTCGATGTTATTCGTTTTTCTTTCATGTTCGAATGGGTGATCGTTGCTGTTCTCCGCTAGCGCTCAAATCACACACATCGGTTAACAAGCAAATACACTGCCCACACGACATCCTGGGGTTTGTAGGGTCACAATTTGATGCGAAGTTTGAATATTCATTTTAACTCCAAAATTAACGGTACGATTTCTAGCGACTTTGTTCAAATTAAATATTCTGGCTTCGGCATGAGCTATCAGATAGAGAGCTGTACTTAATGACTGCTATCTTAAAATCAGCTAAGAAGGCAACTTAGAAACAAAGCCCTCTCTCGAACTACTAAGGTAACTCTATATAGACACTAATCATCCCAGTTCTGCTTTATCGCGCAGAGGCATGGACTTTGTCAAAATCGGATGGAGATGCCTTTGGTTTTTTTAAAAGAAAAGTTCTTCGAGTGAGCTTCCCGTCCCGTCTGCCTAGATGGCGAGTGAGCAGAAGGAACTCGTACAATATCGAACCATACGGCCTTTACAATGACATCGACTTAGCCAAAAGAGTTCACATACATTGACTAAGATGGTTGTATCATGCAGAGTGAAGCCAGGAAAATCTTCGAATCCACCTCGGATGGACGGCGCAGAAATCAATCGAAGAATAACTCTTGCCAATCGCTGTTTTTTTGGCTGATCCTGCCAGTCCTGCTTTACGGCGCTGAAACATGGACTTTATTAAAAGAGGATGAAGATATCCTTGGTCGCTTTGAGAGAAAAATTCTTCGTAATATTTTCGGGCCCGTTTGCGTTGACGGGTTTTGGAGGAGAAGATTCAATCACGAACTATACGAGCTGTACAGCGACATCGACCTAGTCAAAAAACTGCGTATTGGACGTCTGAGATGGCTAGGACATGTAGAGCGAATGGACACCAACGCTCCGGCCCGCAGAGTCTTCGTATCTAATCCCGAGTGACGACGCATTAGAGGGAATCATCGCCGTAGGTGTCGCGCATAAGTTTAAGGGGACCTCGACCAACTTGGAGTGCGCGATTGGAGGCAATTAGCTAAAGACCGAGCTAAATGGAGAGGCTTGTTGGTTGAGGCCCAGGTTCACCCCGAACTGTAGCGCCACCTAAGTAAGTAAGTAAGGATGGACGGCGTAGAGGGCGACCTTTTGGTAGGTGGTGCAAACACGTGGAGGACCTCAACCAACTTGGCGTGCGCAACTGAAGACAGCTGGCTTATAACCGGTCTGGCTGGTGAGGTTTATTGGTTGAGGCCCAGATCCACCCCGGACTCTAGTGCCACTTAAGTAAGTAAGTAAGTGACTAATTAAAATCGCTCGTCTTTGAAGGTTACCATTGAAGAATGGTTTTCTATTAAACTTGCTAACGACACAGCCTATTGCGTGATTTCTTTAAAATATTTTTCAAAAGTTCCTACAGCATCTCAAGGGCGCAGTCAAATACTAATAATGGTGCTCAACTGGCGAGCCTTAAGGTTCATTTGGCACGCAGTATGGCAGAAAGGCTTTAAAGTTGACACTGAGCTAAGCGTACAATAAGTTAATGTTAAAGGCCGCAGTACAGGTGTTAACATTTTTAAAACCGTTCCACCGTTTCAAAACCGCCCAATTTTCTAAGAATTCTTTTTTTCTAAACATTTTCATAGAGAAAGAAGGAAAAAAAAAAATCGAAATTATCTGCGATCATTCAGACTTATGCTAGGTTAAGTTGAAGTGGCTGCCAGCTTACGCCAACACACTTACTCATAGAGATATGTATGCCCTTTGTCATACCACATGGACCATGTAGTCCTTGCCTTCTCGTTAGTACCATTTTGAACTTCAGTTGAAGCGTAAGAGACTTCTAATATTAATGTTTATCAGATCGCCTAAATCGTTGTTGTAGAGACCTGCTTAGTGAAGCTTCCTTCTGTAGGAGAGAGCTGGGCATGTACAAAAAAGGTGATAAATGGTTTCTTCGTCTTTTTCGTCCACACAGCTTTTAAAAAAATCATTTAAAAATACGTCAAGACTTGTTGCAGGCGCCGCCACTTAAATTTGAGTTTGCAAATAGCGATCGGCATACCTTGAGTATCCTTATTTGTAAGGATGGGTATAGTTGTTCCTATTCTGGCGAGATCATCAGCCTTGTAATTCCTGAGGATGCCCCTATACATTGGCACCCAACACAGGTGAACATTGAACTGTTTCGCCATCTCTGTGAAAGAGGCGGCAATCTGGAGCTACTAAAGAGAGAGATTAAAGGGATCGATTCCAAGCATTTGATTGCTGCTTGGCTGTCTGAAAAGATGCTGATATCACGTTTCTCTTCAGCCAAGATAAGACTTCCTTAATCGTCATTATTTCCGCTGGAACACAAGAGGAGAGGTTTAGATTAGGCCTGTCAGAGAAAAGACCTTCACCAACCCCGTCCTTGGTTTTTGAGCCCTCACGTCGGTGTAAATATGAATTGACTCTTCTTCTTCTTGAAATACCTGTGGTCACAAGTTAAAACCGCCTAAGTCAAGTTAAGACACAATTAATTTAAGGATGCCAAAAGATGCTCTACTGTTCGAAGTTTATGCTACCAAAATTTTACCTTATTACCTGTTATCGTTACCGAGTTATATGCAAAAGAACAAGACTAAACTTTCAAATTCCCATACGTTTTCGGGAAAAACGAAAACTTTTATTTTGTTTTCTGAGAATCTGTGAAAATCGACTTAGGCGGTATTACCTTGTGGCCACAGACTTCTTCCTCCTAGAATGACCTGGATGGAATGGTGACATGGATTTTTTTTTATCGAATTTAAGGCGTGTTTTCGGGATATATTCTGAATTTATTCGGAATGGAGGTGTGGCCAAATTATTTTCTTGATCACTGTGACGTTGCTTCAAGGCGAACGGCTGCACTAGCTGCGTTCAGCAGCTTGTAGGGAATACTCTATATTCCGATTTTTTACTGATTTACCTTTGCAACAAGCATGTTGAGCCACTGACAGAAGTTTCATATCAAAACAATAGCGCAAATGGATAAGTTCTTCCAATGTTTTTAGATTAAACGACGATAGAATGGGTTGGCTGGTATTGCTACGTTCAAAGAAGAGACCATTTGAACGCTGTTAAAAAGGCAATATCAATGAACGTTCCAAAGACATCGCGAGGCGGGGGAGGGAGGCCTATAAACGCCTGAATCACACAAATGCGATGACATCGGCATTTCATTGGCGTCAGTAACAAAGTGATCCAAAATCGGGAAGCCTGTGGACATTTTCTGAGGTCAAATAGGCGAACCCCACAGGCGGATCAGTAGAAATGTGATGAAATGGGAGGGTTATGATCCCTTGTTTTCGGATCATAACCTTGCCGAAATAGGAAGAAGAAGGAGACGATAGACTGATGGGTCTGAGATCTTTTGTGTGAGAAGATTCACCAGTTTTGAGTATAAAAATTACTTTGACTTCTCTCCATACTTTTGGGATATTGACCAGATCTAACATAGACAACTTTTAAAAATTGTCTCCAACCACGGTAAGATTAGGTCCGATGACTTTTGTAATTCGGCAGGTATTATGCCGTCTGGTCCTGCCGGTTTGTATGGTTAAGACTTATTATTATTATTCTTCTACGTCTTGAAAACTACTTTTCTGCTAAAATTTCTTTAAGTTGTGATCTGAAAAGGATAGGTTTTGCAACATTTAGATTTTAAAAAGGGAGAATATTTTTTAAAGAATCCTTAAAAGAAGAAGGTTTACTGGACGTTTCATAAGTCCCGGATGATTCTAGAAATTTAAAGGCTGTTAATGTTATTTTTTCATATAAAGCATACTTTAAGAAAAAATGGAAACCTTATTAAGAAATCGTTCAGAATTCAAACAATGGGTAACTAAAATTTGTCGTCTGGAATGCTTCCTGAATGATCTAGAAACAAGGAACTCTCTGCGCTTGTAGTTCCAAGCACGAGGAAAGAGTTTAATGGCCAAATTTTTAACTTTTAAGACACAGGGTGCTTAAAAGAGTGATTTGTAAAACAACGATTTCTTTTAAGTGTACGTGCCATTATTTACGCCTTGCAAAAGTAGGTAGATTATATAGAAAACTGCATCTTTGGATTTTTTTTGTTCTGCCTATAACGCAGATCTTCGCATACCAAGACTTGTTTTTATTTTAGGCCAATGTTGAAGGACGAAATTGCATTTGTGCCTCCTTTGGAAGGGTGGCGATGGTGTAGTGGAAACGTCATCGATTGCTACGCTAATGGGTCATGGTTCAAGTCTCAATTGTCAGCAAACATTTATTCATTTCTTATGAAATCTGTAAAGTCAGTCTGACCAATTGCGAAAGCATGTGTGAACACTAGTACTAGGGCATAACACTGGCAGTAAGTTGGTCATATGGCTGGCAATCTTTTCGCTCTGTTGGGTGATTGATATGCCTATGACATCAGGTGGTCGGGAAAAAACTACTGTAAATCAGAAGAAAAGACAAAAATAAAAAAAATCTTCCCAGCTATCTAGACGCTATCTTTATAAAAAAAGGTGTTGCTGTTCTTCCTATTACAATGGAGTCCATAGATTTTTTGTTCCGAGAGGAGGTGAAAAAATCTTCTAAAGACACCATAAGGCCCGACCGCGCGTGCTTATGGTAGTGTGAGATTTTTAAAATAGATCAGAGTGACAATGGTTCTTGTAGGACAGCTATAGAAATTTGAAGGCTCTACAATACGATTAACCTGTGAATGGACCAAAATCAAAGGACAATCCATGTTCCATTCTTTTAAGCAAAATATGTTTTTCTGTCTTATACAATTTAAATATGCTATTTGTCCTCTATTTGGCATAAATTCATGCATCGTTCATGCTAAGAACTAGGACTGCTGAGATAGATGTGGGTCAAAAAACCATCACAATAAGCACCACTAGAGGCTGTCCATATGGAGGGGTATTATCACCATTGATGTGGAGCCTAGTAGCAGATGAACTACTGCAGAAATTGACGCGTGCCGGCACTACGTGCCAGTGGTACGCCGACGATATAGTCATTGTCGCAAGATGGAAATTTGAAGAAACGCTATGCGAAATCATTCAGAGGGGTCTACGAATTACACAGACGTGGTGTAAAACGGTAGGACTCAGAGTGAATCCTACCAAAACAACTGTGATACCCTTCACCAAGAAAAGACAGTTAAAGCGTATGCAACTCATCCTGTTGGAAGGGATCAGAGTTGACCCACAGAAACAGGTCAAGTATCTAGGTCTAACACTAGACAGCAAACTCCTCTGAAGAGAATATGTAGAAACTGTGGTAACCAAAGCCACCAGAGCACTTATGGTGTGCAAAAACATTTCAGGAAAGACCTGGGGTTGTAGCCCAGCCACACTGAGGTGGATGTATCTGATGATAGTAAGAGCCATCATCATTTACGGGGCAGTGGCATGGGTCAACAGATCTAGACTAACCACGACAAGGACGAGGACTGGCCCAGAGATGATATGGTCAAGAAATACTGCTTTGACTCAAAACTGAGCAACAAAAGAGATTGGAGCAGCGAATCCGATAAATACCAACTCAAACAACACGCAATTAAATGGTACACAGACGGATCGAAAACATCTACTGGCACTGGGGCAGGAGTGTACGGGCCCAGGACTAGATACTCAGAATCACTGGGAATATTCCCCAGTATATTTTAAGCAGAAGTTCACGCGATCGAAAGATGCGCGCAATTCAACTTAGACAGGAAATATCGCGGCCAGGACATCGCGATACTATCAGACAGCCAAGCCGCTATTAAAGCACTGACCTCGCATGAGATCAGTTCCAAACTGGTATGGGAATGTTCGCCAGGATCAACAAACTGGGAGAAACAAACAAAGTAACTCTCTACTGGGTACCAGGACATGTAGGAGTGGAGGGGAACGAAGCAGCTGATGGACTAGCTAGAAACGGATCAGACACGCCGTTCCTTGGACCAGAACCCTTCTGTGGGATAGGACCCCACAAAATAAGGGAAGACTTAGGGAAAGAAGAAGAGAACAAATGGGCCAAACATTGGGACGATATCCCCCAAATAAGACAGGCAAAGGAACTTCTGGGGAAATACAACCAGAAAAGAAGCAGAGCCTGTCTAAGAGTTAGTAAGAATCGGCTTCGCATCTTGGCGGGCATGTTAACAGGTCACTGCAGACTTAATGAGCACCTTTGGAAACTGGGAATAAAGGGAGACGGACACTGCAGATTGTGCTGGCTTCCCAGCCTGGATCATTCCTTAAAGAATTGTAGTTTCCGGTGTTGCAAGTGTGAAACCACAACATTCGGGAGTCGATGATTTGGCAGAACTGCAATGTACCTTATGTAGGCGAAGTGCATTTTCAGGGTAAACGTATATAATGGAGGTAGGCCAGTTTCCAGATGAATCATGTAGTTTGGCGTATTTTCAGGTAATCTGAAAATTTTCTTGATGAAGTATCGCAGTAGCTTCTCTACTTCTTCGTACTGCAAGATTCCCCAAACTTACGCCGCATAACACATGATGGACCTCATAACAGCTTTAAAGAGTTTATATTTTTCACTTGTAGCAATATTCTTTTTACTCAGTATACCCCTCCAATTACAATTGATTGCTATTATTGCATCCTTGAGTTTTTCTTGAAGATGCTTCTTCAATGACAGTTGCGGAGAAATAACCAGCCCGAGATATTTGTACTCTTTCACCTTTTCTAATTCTTCATTCTCGCAGGTCCATCTTTCTTCATTTGCGTACCTTCCAGTGTCATTGCGAAATACCATTATTTTCGATTTGTTTGTGTTCACCTTGAGATTCCAAAATCGACAGTATTGTTGTAGCCGGTTTATCATCATTTGCAACATGTTTGCAGTTTCCGCTAATATGACTATGTCATCGGCATACAGGAGAAGTTTGATGGTGATTCCGTTGAACAGAATCCCTCCCGACAGAAATTCCACGAGCTCATCCAGGAAGATCGAGAACAGGAAGGGGCTTAATAGGCAGCCCTGTTTTACTTCCATCTTTGACTGGAACCAGCTGGACAATTCTTCGCCATCCCAAACTGCGGTCATGGTCTCGTTGTACAAACTTTGGATAACCTTCAGCATTTTAGTTGGAACACCTAAATTACTCAACTTGTAGAATAAAGCGTTCCGGTTACTTACTTACTTACTTAGATGGCACTACAGTCCGGGGTGGACCTGGGCCTCAACCAACAAACCTCTCCAGCCAGCACGGTTACGAGCCAGCTGCCTCCAGTTGCGCACGCCAAATTGGTTGAGGTCCCCCTCCACTTGTTTGCGCCACCTACCGCGAGGTCGTCCTCTACTGCGCCGTCCATCCGGGGTGGATTCGAAGACTTTCTTAGCGGGAAGGTTGGGCTCCATCCGCTCTAAATGACCCATCCATCTTAGTCGCTGTATGTGAACTCTTCTGGCTAAGTCGATGTCCTTGTACATGCCGTATAGTTCGGCATTGTACCTTCTCCTCCACTCACCGTCTATGCAGACGGGACCAAAGATCGCTCGAAGAACTTTTCTCTCGAAATAAAGCGTTCCGGTTAATAGAGTCAAATGCCGCCTTGAAGTCAACAAAGAAGACAAACAATTTTTTTCCATTGTCACAGTAAGTCTGGGTAATGCTTGTTAATGTGAATATATTGTCCACTGTCGAATAACCTTTCCCGAAATCTGCTTGATATTCGCTAAGTAAACTATTTCGTCGTATCCATTCTGTTAAGCGTTCTAAGATTACGCCTGCGAAAATCTTCATCACGGAGTTCAGAAACGATATTCCCCTATAGTTATTAGTATCGCTTGCGTCTCCTTTCTTGAACCGGGGGATTATTACGCTTTTTTGTAACTTATTGGTACTTGACCCCTGTTAAAAATGAAGTTGTATACTTCTGTAAGCTGCTCCATGAACTGTTCCGTCGCGTACTTAAAGAATTCATAGGGTATGCGATCCTCTCCAGGTGCTTTTTTAAGATTGCAGCGTTGAACAACTTTAATGACTTCTTGAAATGTGATCAAATGGTCCAAATCTGAATTTTGAACAAATGGCATGGCATATTGTATTTGGTTAGAACTGATGCACGGGTTTAACAGATTCTCGAAGTGGACAGCTAGTATATTTGCTTCAATTTGAATTCCTTTTGCGAATTTCGCGCCGTTGAGTGTTCTTATTAACTTCCAGAAGGACCGACTGTCTCTTATTTCTGCTAGTTTCCGAATTAGAACCTCCGAGTATGCTCTCTATTTTTCACTACATATGGATTTGTAATCGCTTTGACTAAGTGCTTAATCCACCTTTAACAAGAACATTAGTGAGGTTTGGATCATATAAAGCTATAGTTATACTAACGTGCCTCGATTCTCTATTACTATAAAGCTGAGAAAAGCTCGTCAAAATATCGTTGATTACAAAAACCACTCATTCGTTATGAACGTTAAAAAAAAGAACAATTGTAGTTATGTCGAGGAATTAGCAATCTAAAGATACAAGTAGACGTAGTTGAAGCGGTTAAGAAGCTATGAAATTGATATAATTGATCTGTTCATGAATTTATTACACATCGTGGGAATTTAAGTGCAGATCTCTTTATAGCCACGTAAATCAGTTTTATTACACTCTAGCTAACTACACAATGAACACTAATGTTATGGCAATTTAATGGATGCTAATCGTAAGCAGCACCCATTCTTTCTTACCATGTGTTACCATCCTCAATGCAAATGCATCCGTATTATCACATCGCTTTATACTTGTTAAAAGATCTAAGCCAAAGTTATATTACCTTAAGAGGAGGAGGGAGTGCTAGGTTAGGTTAGGTAGATGGGTGCTTTCTGACGTAAGTCACTGCTCACGGGTTCGTTGTGTCTATTTTAACTTTTTTTTACGCTGGGAACCTGCAAAGAAACCTCCTACATTTACACCCACCTAGATAAGAATATAAATCTCAGAGGGTTATCAGCTCGGAAAGGCAAATCTCAGGAGGTCTTTCACCTCAACTTGACGTAAGTCCTCCAACTCAGTGAAGAATTACTCCTCATTTTTCTGTCGGCGAGGGCAGGATATTCACACAGCAGGATATTCCTTGTAGCTACTGCAAAAGTAATTTGAGGAAGCATGGTACATTCTGCTTGAACCCCAATGGTACAGTATCCCGTAATTATGCCAGAGATGACCCACGTACTGTTATGATTAAGATTAACCAGAGAACGTGAACACTTGATATCATAAGCCAGCCACAGAGTTCTGCCAATGGCGCACGTATTCAGATAGATCCGTCGTCTATTGGCTTCGCTAGCTGCTTCGTTTTCGAGAAGTTTATTTATAGAGCTTAGAGGAACCTACATGGAGGGGTGGGCCTGCGAGATATGCAACGTCGACTCCATTCTAGAGAGTTCATTAGCTCTTTCTACCAAATTGGTATTTGGTCTCCTCCTTGGTCCCGTTTCACTTCTGCCACTATATGACAAATTATTGACCATTTTCGCAATTGGGGTCAGATCTTCATATTGTTCATACAAACGTTCGACCATTTTTGGTTTGGCCGTGCTTAATATAGTTTTGATGCGATGCCTGATCAAATGCCTTAATGGAGACCTATTTCCTAGCGACCATTTGTCATATAGTGGAATCGTAGCTTAAGGGTTGTGTTAATTATCCGTTCGAAAACTTGTCTCGCTTTATGCACAATTCATCAAAATTACTGCATGGAAAAATAGTATTTTTGACATCTGAATTGTCATACTTAAGTAATTGCACCATGGGTCTCAATTTCATACTCAAGTCACCTGATGTAGCAAAATCACGAGATTCCATATTAACCTCTCTCTGCATATTATGCAACTTTGGTGCAGACAAAAATACCGATTACAAGATACTCGTACACAGAGAGAAGCTGGTTTCCGTCTTCAATTAAAATATGTGATTTACGTGTTTTTCACACAGCAAGTAACTGGAAGCTCGTCTCTATTTTCAGTTGACTTTCATTTGGTGCTAAGTGCATTACCGCTCTTATGCAACCGGGTATTTTTTTATTTGCTCATCCAGTAACCATGTGCCACACTTTTATGTTGCACAAAGTTTTTGTTGGATTCAATGTCAAGACTTCAACTGGGATGCATCCGTTGGATGATTCTGGTCTGCTTATTGTGTTAAACGGGTTTTGTAATTTATTTTGTCACTTACATACGAGTAAGTAGCTCCACGAGTATCTGTCACATTGACACACCATCTGTTGAGCTCAACAGTAGATTCGTGATTATTTAGTTTTAAATTGGTCGTCACCTTGTCTTGGGGGTAAAATATATATACACACCTATTCCTATCATCATATATGATATATGTTTGATAATTAAGATCTTTGCCAGCAAACCGTAATTGAAATTTGAGTGGATGTGCATAGCAGATTTATTTTTGGAAACATACATATGTTAAAAGTTGTTGCTCGAGTAGTTTCTGAATATTTGGAATTATATCTGAGTTGGGGAGACCGGGGCTGAAAAGAACACTCAATTTTTGAACAGGCCTAGAAATTCTGTTTCCAATACTTGCTGCTGCCCTCTGCATTGGCTAAAATCTATATAAATAAAAATGAAATGCTGTTCGTTGGTCATCGCATCACTTGAGAACGGCTGGACCGATTTGGCTCATTTTTATTTCTAGATGTAATAGTCTGAATAAGGTTTTTACGGAAAGAACAATTGGAAAAGTTGCCCGGAAAATTGGAAAATTCTGGATAAACTGAAAGTGTTTTTTTCCATGGGAAAAAATGTGTGTATCTATGTTTGTGTGCTATGGACTTCGAAAGCACTAAACCGATTAAGCTCAAATTTTCAGGCATTCTTTGTCATTAACCCGAGAGTGTTTCTGGGTTCTGTTTGGCCAAAATCGGTCAACTACTTTAGTACTATCGTACTTTTTTTTTCGGGATAGGAAACGCTCAACTGGAACACTCAGACGCAACTGGTCCATTGAACTACCAGAGAGCAAACCCTGATTTACCCATTTTATTGGAATTTCCTTGTCTTTCTAAGAAAGCCAAGCAAGCACTTCAGTGATGAGGAGCTTACAGTACCAGCACTCACCACATCCGCACCGAGGATCTGCCACCTGATACGAGCAAAGGCCGGACATTCACAGAGATAATGTTCCGCGGTGTCGTCGCTCTCTCCACAAGCGTCGCAGATTGTAGTGTCACTTAAGCCTAACACGTTAACGTGCTTGGCAAAAGCGAAGTGGCCTGTCAAGACGCCGATAAGTTGTCTACAGTCTTATCTGCTGAGAGACAGCAAGAATGCCGCTGATTTCTTACAGATGTCCGGGAGCATGCGTTTAGTCAACCTGCAACCTGGAGAGTCATGCCACACACAATTGTGCTCGTGAGAGACCCAATCGTCAATGGAAGCCCTAACCGAGGACGCTGGAAGACCCAACGCGGGTTGGGTAGACTCCTCTGAGCCTTGTCTAGCAATCTCATCGGAGATCTAGTTCCCCAAGATCCCAGTGTGACCTGGGACCCAGATAAGAGACAGAGAATTCAGCCTTGCGACCGAGTTCAAAGAGTTTTTGGTTTCACGAAGTATTTTGGAAGTGGTTAAGGGGTTAAGCAAGGCCTTAAGCGCAGCCTGATTGTCACTTCAGACACAAATGCTACGTCCCTTTCACCTGTTCTTCACAACATAGTTCATGGCCATTAGGATTGCATAAGTTTCCGCTTGGAAAACAGACGCATATTTGCCTAACGAGAAGTGAAGTCTAATGTTGTCGACTTCCACGAAGACCCCAGCGCCAGACCCGTGCCTGGTTTTGGAACCATCCGTGAAAATACGACTACATTTCATTCCCGGCTCAGACTCTGACCGAAGCCAGTCCTGGACACAAGGAAAGACGACTCTGAATTTGCGCATCAGCTGGAGTTCCGGCATCATTGCGTCAGACGACATATCCATAAGACAGGAGTCGTAAGATAAGTGTCACGCAAGTTCATCAAAGTTCCAGTGTGGAGTATACCAAAAACCGCCCCGCCTAAGTCGATGGATGGCTTTGATAGTGCAACCCATGATATAAGTATCAAGGGGAGGTAAGTTCAGCAAAGCATCTAGAGCAGAGCCAGGCGTACTCGGGAAAGCTCCCGAGCAGCCGAGACAAGCCGTTCCTTGAAGTTTCGTGCAAAAAGCAACCACATATTTACGCGAGAGCCCCTTCCACCAAACAACCGACGCATATGCGAGGAATGGTCTTATCATAGCTGTGTAGATCCAGAGAACCTTATTCGGTGATAAGCCCCAAGTCTTGCCAAAAGCACCCTTACACTGCCAGAAGACTGAGAGCGCCTTGGATGTTTTCGACTCCACGTGTTTAGACCAACAAAGTTTCTTATCTAAAATCACTCCCAGATATTTGGCTTCATTGGAAATGCGAATTTTTTTTTTTTTTTTTTTTGTCGGGGTAGGAAACACTCGACTGGAGCACTCAGACACAACTGGTCCATTGTACTGCCAGAGAGCAAACCCTGATTTACCCATTTTACTGGAATTTCCTTGACTTTCGAAGAAAGCCAAGCAAGCACTTCAGTGATGAGGAGCTTACAGTACCAGCACTCACCACATCCGCACCGAAGATCTGCCACCTGATACGAGCAAAGGCCGGACACTCACAGAGATAATGTTCCGCGGTGTCGTCGCTCTCTCCACAAGCGTCGCAGATTGTAGTGTCACTTAAGCCTAACACGTTAAGGTGCTTGGCAAAAGCGAAGTGGCCTGTCAAGACGCCGATAAGTTGTCTACAGTCTTTTCTGCTGAGAGACAGCAAGAATGCCGCTGATTTCTTACAGACGTCCGGGAGCATGCGTTTAGTCAACCTGCAACCTGGAGAGTCATGCCACACACAATTGTGCTCGTGAGAGACCCAATCGTCAACGGAAGCCCTAACCGAGGACGCTGGAAGACCCAACGCGGGTTCGGGACCTGAGAAAGCCTCCTCTGAGCCTTGTCTAGCAATCTCATCGGAGATCTCGTTCCCCAAGATCCCAGTGTGACCTGGGACCCAGATAAGAGACAGAGAATTCAGCCTTGCGACCGAGTTCAAAGAGTTTTTGGTTTCACGAAGTATTTTGGAAGTGGTTAAGGGGTTAAGCAAGGCCTTAAGCGCAGCCTGACTGTCACTACAGACACAAATGCTACGTCCCTTCCACCTGTTCTTCGCAACATAGTTCATGGCCATTAGGATTGCATAAGTTTCCACTTGGAAAACAGATGCATATTTGCCTAACGAGAAGTGAAGTCTAATGTTGTCGACTTCCACGAAGACACCAGAGCCAGACCCTTGACTGGTTTTGGAACCGTCCGTGAAAATACGACTACATTCCATTCCCGGCTCAGACTCTGACCGAAGCCAGTCCTGGACACAAGGAAAGTCGACTCTGAATTTGCGCATCAGCTGGAGTTCTGGTGTCATTGCATCAGACGGCATATCCATAAGACAGGAGTCGTAAGATAAGTGTCGCGCAAGTTCATCAAAGTTCCAGTGTGGAGTATACCAAAAACCGCCTCGCCTAAGACGATGGATGGCTTTGATAGTGCAACCCATGATATAAGTATCAAGGGGAGGTAAGTTCAGCAAAGCGTCTAGAGCAGAGCCAGGCGTACTCGGGAAATGCGAATGGTGACGCCGTTTAGTACTGGCTGATTCAGACCGGTCAAAATCCTCCTTCTCGTAAAAACAACAATCTCAGTTCTAAGAGGATTCACCGAAAGCCCACTCCTATACTCTGTTCAATTTATATTTTCAGTACAGGGAAGATAGGATATTTGCCTCTCACCCTTACTATTATGGATTTCAATAAGCTATCGCCATATCAAAGCTCGCACATGGTTGCCGTAGTGAGCATTATAAATTGGCATAATTCTCTCACAAATCTCAGTAGGGTTACCAACGGTTTATTAAGATTTCTTGAACAGAAACATGTAGACCGTAAACTAAATCTAAAAAAATTAAACTAAATCTAAATTAAGTTAAATCTATCTTTTTCCACACCGCCAAGAGGTAAGATAGTAGGCGCGTTTTTTAAGAGTCCCCCAGAAGGCCTAATCTCTTTTAACATAAAAATGAGTCACAGAAAAAAAAACGTGAAAAAACGTAAATGTATGTAATGTATGTAAATGTTTATTGCACTGCACTATTTTAAATATTATACACGAAACCCTTTTCTTTTTATTTTTATTTTCATGAACAAAAAAACTATTTGGCACTTCAAAATCAAAATTGCAATTAATTAATGAACCGAAGTCCATTGAAAACTTGCTCAAATAGTAATTCTTCCTTTAAACAAATAGCCAACAAATATTGTACAGCTGCATTTTAACGGGTTTTTCAAAAAAAAAAAACCAAAAATGGAAGCAGTAAAACACGCAGCGACAACACCTTTTTCCTTAAACTTGAAATATATGCTCCCAAAAGCTCTAAGAAAGCTTCAATTCTGAAAGCTCCATAGCAAAAACCAAAGAAAATGGTATTGTAATTTCCATCAACGGATGAATGGTAACTCTGAATCAATCTGTTTTTTTTTTTTTTTAACACGATAAGCGCAGTGCTGCCAGATCGTGGTAAATTTACCTTTTCGTGCACAATTTTCAACATATGGTAAAAAGGTAATATTTTCCATTTTCCATACAAAAAAGGGAAATTCTACTGACATATTCGTCTTCTCACTCATTCTGACTGCAATAGTCAGTAATGAATTCAGCCCATGACTTGAAAGGGGTAGTTTCTCCGATCCTACGTATTTGGTGATTGTATGCGTAGCGATCTACTATTGTTGTGTAGCAATTATTAATACATGTAAGGGAATATGGAATTATAAGTTGCATGTACACACGGTGTACAACAGCATAGATTTTATTTTGAGAGTCATTCTTCTAGCAATACAAGGATTCTTTCAACTGTAGCAGATTTAAAAAATAAAAAAAAGAATAGTTTGCATGATGGTTTGCTTAACAGTAATTGTAAAATAAGATCTTCCTTTCATGCAAAAAATATTTCTTGTGTTGATTTCTGTGTCGAATCGGACATTACATTTAAGAATTTTATTTTTATAAATAAAATCATTTATCCAAAATTTAGATGCAGGTTTCAAAAAAAAAAATTTATTTTGGTTTGCAGAAGATCGCTTGGCGCCTTATAGCTCATTTTTTACAGTTGTATTATTTTGCAATGGCAAAATATTTTTTTTTTAATTTTGTGGTTTTACTTTAATTCCGTTTCGTGCTTTTGTGGTGCTCTTATGACCTTGAAAGTCATTTTGTACTTGTGCGGGAAATTTTTGGTGGAAATGGTAAATTTCCATCCATCATGTGGTATTTTTCTTGAAAAAAGTCTGGCAGCACTGGATAAGCGGGAGGCAAATTGGCGATCAGTCTCCTCACAGCCGAGGAGCAGCCAGGTTATGCTAGGATGTACGTGGGTTAATGGAATATTACAAAAAGAATTTCAATGTAAGTCAGGGTTCTGTTTTTAATTTCAGTGGCAATTTTTTAAGTAGACTGCCATGCAAACACGAGCAGGCACCAGTGTGTTTGAAAAAGCTCTTCCATAAGCCCTGTACTGAAAATATAAATTGAACAGAGTATAGTACACCATTCATCGATCATATCCAGCGCAAACCGTCGCCAGGCATGGCCCGACAGAAAGTACGGCGACATCATCCGCATATGCCTGAGCGTAGACGTTAGAACTATTTAGAGTGTTCAACAGAGAGTCGACCACCATGCACCATAACAATGGAGACAGAACGCCACCTTGCGGACAGCCCCTGTTTACCCCTGTCATAACATATTGGCCACAATCCGCATCCACTACCAAAGTTCTATTCATTAGCATTGCTTTAATCCACAACACTAATGTTTCATCTACCCCGTGTTGTCTGGCAGAGTCGCACATGAAGTCAAAAGTCGTATTGTCAAAAGCACCCTCAATGTCGATGAAGATACCCATCGCGTATTCTCTCCTATCAAGCGCGCATTCAATTTTGGTCACTAGATTTTGAAGTGCGGTCTCACAGGATTTCCCACGCTGATAGGCATGCTGCATCTCCGATAGTGGATGCAGTTTCAAAGCAACTTTGCGCACGTGAAATTCTACCAGTCTCTCCATACTTTTCAGTAAGAAGGATGTCAAACTTATAGGTCTGAAGAACCTATCGTACTTTAGTATTAAACAAAATTCTCCTTTGTTCTTCGCAGCAAAGCACACCGGGTACTATCGGTCCAGCAGTTTGCCCTCTACTTTAGTATTATAGTACTTTAGTGGTAAAAATATTTTGATATATGTATTTAAGATTGGACCACTTACCCACTGTTGGCCGGCACAAAACCGTTCTCTAATAGACTTAGCCCCAGGCGCCTGCCTGACAGTTGTTTTTTTTTTTGTTAGGCGCAGCAACGCTCGCCGGGTACCAGCTAGTTTTTGAATAATTTCATCGAACATCTTGGTAGACCGTGGTGGCTACGAAACTATACATTTTCCTATTCGTAATTTTTGGTTTATACATAATTTTCAGATTTCTTTTTATGTTTTGCGTATTTTCAATTTAACTTTACTACCACTAAATGCGAAAGTTTGGATGTTTAGATGTTTATTGCTCAATCACTCCTCGACTGATTTCGATGAAACTTGGTGAATAGATAGTCCTTGTCTTGTATTGGCATATACATAGACTACTTTTTATCCTACTATTATTAATTTTTTTTTTTTTTTGCCGAGAGCAGGTGAAAAATCTTCTAAAGACACCATAAGCCCCGACCTCGCGTGCTTATGGTAGTGTGAGATTTTCACTCACTAAAAAAAAACCTCTCTTCAAAATTAATACTACAAGTAAGCCGACGCTTATCCAGCAGTTTTATTTTCGCTTACGAGACACGTGATTTTTGGAAAAAAAAATGTTCGTATGAAGTTAAAAGAAATGTAGAACTTTAGGCAGGTTAAATTCCAATGAAAGTTCCTGCCTTTTTCGCGACCGGCACATACTATGACGCGGGGTCAAAAGGTTTTGTCCTTTGCAGACGACGAATTGAATTATTCGCGACAAGTAGTTAAATGACGGTACGGTTACAATGGCCGTGAACACGATCTTTGTGTTTACGCGCAAACTTTGTTATCTCTTCGACGACGCTGGGAATTTCCAGATCTCGATGAATATCTTCGTTACGTACATACCACGGTGCGCTGACGATCGTTCTAAGAACTTTATTTTCAAAAGTTTGTATGAGGCTTGTTTGTGATTGCTTTTCTTGGTACAACCCCATAGTTGTATACCATACGTCCACACAGGCTTTAGCTTCCTCTGAGCCTTTCCTAGCCATGTCATCGGAGATATCGTTAGACTTATAGAGACTTAAGCCGTGGGGCTGAGTTCAAGGAGTTTTTACCTTACGAAGTGGAAGTGGTTCAAGGGCTAAGCAAGGTCTTAAGAGCAGCCTGACTGTCACTACATACGCAAAAACTTCAACCCTTCCACCTGTTTATCACAGCATAGTTCATAGCCATTAGGATTGCTTAAGTTTTCGCTTGGAAAAAAGACACATATTTGCCTACTGAAAAGTGAAGTCTAGTATTGTTGTCTTCCACGAAGACAGCAGTACCAGGCCTTTGATTGGGTTTGGAGCTATGCGTATAAATACGACTATAATGCATTCCTGTTCAGACTCTGGCCGAAGCCAGCCCTGAACACGATGAAAGTCGATTGTAAATTTGCTCAACAGCCGCAGTTCTGGTTTCATTACGTGCCGTCATGCCGTCTGCATGTCCATGAGACAGGAGTTCTAGGATGTGTGTCGCGCAAGGTCGTCAAAACTTCAATGTGGATTATACTAAAACCTCCCTGCCGAAAACAGTGAATGGCCGTGATAGTGCAGCCCATGATATGCGTATCAAGAGGAGGTAAGTTCAACATAGCATGTAGAGCATAGCTAGGTGCACTCGGGAAAGCTTCCGTGCAGCCGAGGCGCATACTCTCTCAAAAGTTTGCATTGTGCGTGGAAAATGGCTGAAGTTTGGTGCCTATCTCAATATTAACGAACGGATTTACTCTGATCATCTACCATTGTCAGTTATGATGTGCTTTGATATATGCACTGAATATGCCGGTATGGAATTGCGCTTATTACCTAAACTTCAATGGAAGGAAAGCTACTCGCTTAGTTATAAACAACATCTGAATCGTAGACTTAGGGATATAGATGATAGCGAAATTAACTCAAGTCGTGGTGCGGATGCTTTAGTTTCTTGTATAACGCTTGCTGCGAGAGGTCTTCAACTGAGAGCAAATCTAAACAAAAAGCAAATGTGGTATGACTGGGAGTGTGTTGCAGCGAGGAAAAAGTCTTTCGCCTGTCTACGTTGAGTCCGACAAACAAACAGTAACGTTGCAAAAGACATGTATCGGCAGGCTAACAAGGCATACAAAGACATCTGCAAGGATAAACAAACAATATTTTTTCAACAGCTGACGAGAACATTGGATGGCGCCAAAGACAGTCGCACATTTTGGAAGATTGTCAAAGCACTTAATGGTATGTCGTTCACGTGAGGCATCCAAGTGGAACTGTCTGCATTAGCGGATCATTTTAAACAGTTGCTAAACCCGCCATGCAATGCGCTTCAGCTAAATTATGCCCTTCCTCTCGTAACAAACAGTTCTTTAGACCGACCAATTACAGTCCAAGACCTTACGAAAGTATTACACAGATACAATGCAAAAAAAGCTCCTGGTGATGACCGTACCCCGTATGAATTCTTTAAGTCTGCGTCCGTAGAATTCTTAGAAAAGCTCACACAAGTACATAACTACATATTTGTGCCCGAATGCCCGAAGGCTTTAGAAAGTGTATAACACTTCCGTTATTCAAAAAAGGAGATGTGTCTGACCCAGCGAATTACAGAGGAATTTCTTTTATGAATTCAATAATGAAAATATTTGCTGGGGTTATCCTAGACCGTTTGCCGGATTGGGTGCGAGAAAATGATCTTCTAAGCGAATTCCAAGCGGGGTTCAGAAAAGGTTACTCCACAGTAGACAACATTTACACATTGACAAGCATCGCCCAGTCATATCTTGATAAAGGCAAAAAAATGTATGCGTTCTTTGTTGATTTCAAGGCAGCCTTCGACACTATTGACAGAAACGCGCTGTTCTACAAGCTGAGTAACTTAGGGGTATCTTCAAAGGTCCTAAGGGTCATACAAAGTCTTTATGAAGATAATAAGGCAGCTGTTTGGGATGGCCACAACATGTCCAACTGGTTTAAGTCTCAAATGGGAGTGAAGCAAGGTTGTCTCATGAGTCCACTTCTATTTTCAATATTTCTGGATGATCTTGTGGACTTTTTAACAGGTTGAATTGTGTTCGACGGACTCCAAATAAAGCTGCTTTTATACGCAGATGATATCGTTATTCTATCAGAAACTCCAATGATGTTGCAGATGATGACAAATAAGCTCCAAAACTACTGCAATTTATGGAACCTGAAAGTGAACACCGCTAAGTCCAAAGTAATGGTTTTTAGAAACGGGTTTGGACGATACTCAAGGCAAGAAAGATGGACTTGGAAAAACCAGGAACTTGAAGTCGTTAAGGAGTATAGATATCTCGGAGTTTTAATTACATCTCAAGTATCCTTCAAGGCCCACCTGGGAGAAAAACTAAAGGAGGCGAAAAAGGCAATAAATTGCAGTTGGCGGGTATTCCTTGGTAGGAAAAACGTTCCATCGAGCAGCAAATTTAAGGTTTTCGAAGCGGCTATGAGGTCAATCATGTGCTATGCTGCACAAGTTTGAGGTATATTCGAGTACGAAGAGGTTGAAAAACTTTTAAGATATATGTTAAAAAAATCTTTAGATTACCCGAAAACACACCGACATACATGTTGCACCTTGAAACTGGTTTATCTCCTCTCTACATCTTTACATTAAGATTGCACTTTCTCTACATTCTGAAAGTAATGGAACTCCCAAACTACCGCCTTCCACACATCGTCGCAAAATATTTGGTACAGCGGAAGCTGCAATTCTTTAACGAGTACTCGAGGCTTAGCGGCGAACATAGTATGCAGCTAACGCACTATAGTGCAGAATCTTGACGACGTTCTCTTAACCAGCTGTTATCTATTATTGAAGAGTATACCCGTGCGAAGTTTAGATTGAAAGCGCAACAAAGTGAGACCAGGTGTACGTATCCCTTATTCAACCATGATCTGGCTGCGAAAAATTATTTCCACGATCGGTTCAGCGTTGATGTAATCTCTATCATCTTTAAGGCGAGAGGCGAACTACTTCGGCTGAACTTCAGGCCTCATATAAGCGACGGGAATGAGGAATGCAGCCTATGCATTCTTCGAACAAAGGAAGACGTTTTTCATTTTATTGGAGCTTGCCCAATATTGAAAGAAATCAGACGAGCGTACTGAGGTAAGAGGAACGTGCCGGCTAGCTATCTTAAAGCTGCATTAAAATACCGGCAGCAAATAATGATCGAAGCATTTTAACCCTTTGTGTGCCAGTAGTTCCACCATGGAAGCACCGAACCGAAGATTATTTTCTACCGCCCAGTGAACGGTGGTTGTAACCACCTCTGCATAACACATGTGCATGCATTAAGCAATCATACAGCATACAAGTTTTACAGTTGTCTAGAGAAATTCATTCGAATATCATGCAAGTACTGTCATATTATTTGTGCTTTCGCAGTGATCACATTGATGAATCTGGTCCGCAAAGGGTTAAATCACTACATTTGCATAAAACTTTAGTCTAATTTTCTTTTTTCTTTGGCTGACGGCAATGGCCAAAGTATTTTATTGTAAATTATTGTAAACAATTGAATATGAAGTTTAAAAAATAAATTTACTTTACTTACTTACTCTTTCAAAAGTTTGATCAACTATACATAGCGTTATGTTAATGGAGCAAAAGAATAAAACTAACAACACAGAGGGAAAAAGAAGCCAATAATCTTACATGCGGAGGCAATATTTTGGAATGTTGGAATGGATGACTCTCCGTTGCCCTCTTCAAATCCTTTTTACATTGGGATTTCCGCGAAGGAAAGCAACTTCTAATCAATTGCTTCTTGTTCGTGTCTTTCAAATTAAATCGGAACGAATGATAGATAGAGGATCGGTCTAGTACCAGAAGGCTCTTCGATTTCGTTTTGCTTAGTTCGGGCCATAATGTATGAGAGGTGGCACAGTCCTCCCTGGATTGCAAGGTCGGGTTAGCCTTTTTCTCTATTATGCCTACTATATAGTTTACTAATCGAAGGCAGTCTGTATATGTTCATTGCTGACCCTACCCTTGCCAAAGCATGCGCATTTCGTTGTCTTCTATATTAATATGGTATGTCCGGGAACCCAACAGAGTTTGACCGAATAATGCTTGATGTTGATCAGTGCGCCACTTTATTTTTTAATCGCCTTCGATTTGATTTTATCATTTTTAAGGCTGCTCGACTGTCAACGAAGATTGTTATTTCGGACGGAGGAAGGTGGACTGCCTTCTTTGCATCTTGCGACTCCTTCTTTTGCCAGGATTTCAGCTTGGAGTACACTACTCCCGTACCTATATCCATTTTCGAGCCATCGGTCCTGTACTGCCAGCACTATGAAGGAAAAGTCTAGAGCGCAGAGCATGTACTAATGCAAAAATTATATCAGGGCCAGGAACATCCTAGAAAGAGCAATTGGCGGGCAAGTGAACCTAAGAAGTCTGACCTCATTTATGTTGGCGAGGAGCGAAGGCTATGAGACTGCAAATGAAGTAATCATGAGTATGATGCATCAACTGCGTATAGAGGAACGAGCAACAAGAAACGCGGGAAACGAAGAACTCTGGCAGCTAAAAAGAAGTGACGAAATGACAAACCTGCCCCTGCGAAAGAATGCCTTAACTGGCGGTGCCGCAAGGGAACAACAGGACAGAGAAATCGGAGAGGTTTTTTTTAGCAGGTAACCATGCAGGAGAGGCGCTGTAGCGTAAGTGCTTAGTGTGTCGGACCACTGGGCGTGAGGTTAGTCCAAGTTCGAATCCCAGAAAACACCAAACAGTTTTTCACTGTCCCACCTCTCGCGAACGTCTGACAAACATCCGAGAGTACTGTTGTCCCGGAAAAGCTTCTCAAACTAAATTGCACTAAAACCTCTCAAACCAAATTGCACACTAAACTGTAGGTTCCTTCCATTCGTGTGAAAAATATAACGCACACAACATGAGTGGTTGCGAGAAGCTAGGCCCTGGCACTTTATTATTTTTTTAACCATGCAGGAGCATGGAGTCGAGCGTAACTTGTAGCACGGGCTACAAGAATCCATAAAGGATTTTTACCCGTACCCGCACATAAAAAAAAAGCCATCGGTGTAGATAGTGATCTCCTTATTTTCATCTACACTTTTTGACTCCTACTCTACTGGGCTTGGGAATTGGATAGGGATATCAAAGTTCAAATCATTGTATGGGACTGTACGTATATAGTCCGATGTGGCTGTGAAGCTTTCGGAGTTATATTTTACGCCCATTGTCTTTATTGTCTTTAGCCGCATGCCAATAGGTGTTTTGTTTCCACAGGCTGGATTCTCTCAGTCCGAAGCCTCATTTGTGGCAGAGCGTTTTATGAATACGTCCAGGGTATGGATATGAATGATCTTATCCAAACCTGCTTGTGCTGCACTTCTCATCTCACAACTCCCGTGGTACAAAGTGCTGCTAGCCTTTGTAATTTGTAGAATTCCTTTCTGTTCCTGTTGCAGTCCATCAGATTAAAGATTCGTGCGAGATGATACGTCTGAGCATTGCTTTTTATATCCAGATGCGGTTGCATTCCCCATCTTCTCCCAAGGTTCTCTTACAGACATAAAGTGCACTCATTTATTTCTTCATTCTTTCTTCGACACTTCTTTTCCAGGATAACTTGGAGTCTAGAATGACGCCGAGATATTTCGCCTCAGATGAAAGATCAATTGTGGTGTCATGAAGTTTGGTAACGCGAAATCGAGTATTTTTCTCTTTCTAGTGAACAGGGCTAGCTAGGTTTTCTAAGGGCTAATCCCTAAACCATTTTGTTTTGCCCACATAGAGCCCTCTTTTAGAGCCGTACAGGGTACACAAACAAGGGCAATAACAACCGACTATTCGTATAAAACGCCACGACAGACCTACATATAAGACTATAGGACAAAACGTGTTTTGACATAGTAAGGCACACCTTTCTTCGCTGTAAATACAGGCAACGACACCGGCTGAAAAAACAAGGTAAGGAACACACTTGCAAATACAGTTTCATTGAGCTAAGAAACAAAAGAAAACACATGTCTTCCTTCTTCATTGCGTTTTTTACTGTGCTCTCCACTCCCCCCTTTTCCATGGAAAATTCAGAGAAAGACGAAAACTTTCTTAATCTGAAATCAATGGTAATAAATACAAGCCGGAATCACAATCACAATAAGATATCTTATCTGTTGTGATTGTGAGTAAGCATTTCCCTTTCGCAAGAATTGCTAGTTACACAAACGTAAAATAAAACACGACAAAGCGATTTTGAGAGATGACAACATTTTCTTCTAGTCAGCACTCGGATGTGGAAATTAGCTTTTTATACCATTGGTAGGACTTTTTTTTCTTTATATTATCTAGATACTCCATTCAACTTCAGCTTTTTTGGTACCTTTGATGTTGATTTTTTCACACATATTAGACTGTCTTACCAAGTACTCATAAATCTTGACGCAATACCCACTGATGGCATCCATTATGCTGTCAAAAGGTGAATTGTCTATCATGTGACTTAAGAGTCACGTGAGACGTACACATACTCTAAGTAAAAAACAAAATATGTATGCAAAACCTCAAACCGGTACGAGGTCATGCTTCAGAGCTGTTTCAAAAGATTCCAAAAATTCCTGAAATTGTTTCTGTTTGAAATTACTTTAGAGAAATAACGCCGACGGTATATGGAGTTTTAATTGGAGATTCACATAACCATTTGTGCTTTGAAAGTAACACCATCGGAGTTGCGATATGGTTTTTATTGTTTCAACGTTTGGCAGCTACTGCTGTTAATGGGAAAGTATGGAGGATGATAAATTGTGAAATATTCAGATTGTGTACGATCCAGATTGTTACATTAAATTGGTAGTACAACTACAAGTCAGTTAGCTTCCCAGTCAATCTAAGCCGCTGTACATAAATTGTTGCATTGCTCACACGTCTAAGATATTTTATTTGCATCCGAGCGATAGCGGTGTTACGCTTTTGCATGGAATGTTAATTAATTCAATTTAGTTTCAGCAGAAATCATTAATGTCGGGTGAGATATAAATTGATTGGTTTTAACTACTTTTTTATTACATCGTCGCCTTACTACCGAAAAAGAGCACTAAAGGCATATTTACGTGGCTTGTGGGTACAAGCGAAAAAGTGAAAGGCAGTAAGACAATAGTACGAACGGTTATGCAAGACAGCCGAAATATGCCTAAGGACAAGTTAATTTAGAATTGCATGGTTAAATTAACGTCGTGCATACATATGTAGCCTTAGGCGTGTTAGCTTTTATGACACATAGTATTCACTTTTGCTTTTATTTAACAATATAATTGCCGGACATTTAGCCAGTCGCAGGTGTGTCGTATTTGTACAGAACAGGTCAAAAGACAAACTGCATTTCGGACTGCAAGCTATGAACAGCGACCTTGCTCAACCTTTTTATTAGTTGGCTGTTAATGTTCTCTTGGATTATGTGCTCTTTGGATTATTTTCGGTTTTTGCATGAAATCTGGGTAGACGACTCTTAAGATACCACCAAACTGCTGGCGCCTCTCTACCCGGCCCTGCGTCATAGGAGTATAACAAAAGCAACTGGCTTGGGGGTTGTGCCGCCGGTGTAACGCCGGAAATAACGAAACGCCTCAGATAAGGAAGGTTCAACTGTTGACGACCTCAGCAAACGTAATAAAAACAACGACCTTCAGATCTGTACGTGGAATGTTTAGATCCTTAACAGACGACATGCAGCCGAACAATTAGCAGATGCCCTAGACTGCTATAAAGCAGATATAACCACCATCCAGACAGTGCGATGGGATGGAAAACTGTGATATATATTACGGTGATTGGTACAGAGACAACAAGTAGCGCCTATTCGGACGCGATACAATACGTGAGTGAATGTATTATGACAATCTAGATCAAGGCTAGCCCCCCAATATTAGGCTACCCTTAGGCTAAGGGCCCTACCACCAAAGATTGTTTCTACGAGCTCCTCGACAAAATATATCATCCTCCTTATGCAAGAACCATGCATGTACTAATTTTAAACTTTTAGGGAATAACCAAAATTGTGCTTCTGGCTCTGCTAAATGAGAATTAATTCAACATTCACCCAACAGACATAGTTCAAAATTGTAGTTTTCACGCTGTCTGCACATTCACCGTTCCGGCACAACATAGAATACGGAAAGACTTATAAAATAAACTAAGAAACCCAAAATATTCATTGGTACTAGGGGGATGATCTGTGGCCTAAGTCGAGTTAGGACAAAATTGAGTTAAGGATACCGGAAGATGCTCTACTATTCGAAGTTTATGCTAAATTTTTTTTATTTTATTACCTCTTATTCTTACCGAGTTATAGGCAAAGGAATAAGACTAAAATTCCAAATTCTCGTACGTTTTCAGGAAAAACGAAAACTTTAAACTTGTTTTCTGAGAATCTGTGGCCACAATTATAAGCTGTGCCCAACATACGACGTTAAAATCGTATTGGGTGATTTAACCTTAATATTTACAAACAGACATGGCGGTCCAATGATCATGTAACGATCAATCAAATTGATCATATTGCGATTGACGCAAGACATGCCTCTAGTATTCTGGATATCCGGACCTAACGAGCGGCCAACATAGATTCGGATCACTAACTTGTTGTAGCCAAGATACGATTGCGGATATCCCCAAACGGCACAACAAAGAAAAATCACTGTGAGAAAATTTTACGTCGGAAAGCTATAATTACAAGAGACCGCCAGTCTTCGCTGAACGCGTATCTCGAAATCTTTGAACCACGCCTATGCCGCCAGTATCAAATGCCGAAGACTAGTGGCAACGCAAAATGCCAGCAGAAACGACGCAGCAGACGTGCTGGGTTTCGCCCATCCAACACCATTAAGAATGGCGGGGATGTACTCGCAGCGAAACAAGAGGTACGAGTATATAAAGCGGCGCTGCAAAGGAAGACAAGAGCTGCTCTTGAGCTCTACGAGCAAGCACCATTTAACATAAACGTGATTGTCAAAATGTCCATTTACCTGACCAAAACTAAGTGAGGATTGCCATATCCAGGCTGAGATTCAACAAGACTGCTGGACCTGACGGCTTACTGGCCGAACTTTTCAACGCAGCTAGTGATGAATCTAAGATGTCAGGTGAGTGTATACTTGATGAGTGGAATCACAGCATCGATTGCACAATCTGCAAGAGAGGAGACCCGCTCAACTGCGCCAATTATAAATGCATCAGTCTCGTCAACACTGCATTTCTGCGATACTGTGTGAACGCCTGAAACCTTTTATCAACAGTCTAATATTAGTGCGGTTTTAGGCCAGGAAAGTATCTATACACTTCGACAGATCCTGGAAAAAACTCACCATCTCTTTATCGATTTCAAAGGCGCCTATAGAGAGGAGGTATATAGAGCCATGTACAGTTTTGACATCCCTGCCAAACTTGTCCGTCTGTGCAGGATGACGATGGAATACGCTCTTACCAATTGCTCTTTCTGGGATTATAAGGCAATTCAGCAGTAAAGCCCTCTCTTGAATAACTAAAGAGATTCTCTATAAGACCTTCATTAACCCAGTCCTACTTTACGGTGCTGGAACATGGATTTGAAGGCAGATGGAGGTATCCTTGGCCATTTCGAGAGAAATGTTTCTTCACAAGAAATCGGCCCCGTTTGCGTTGATGGGTTGTGAAGGGCTTGTAGTGCGCAACTAGAAGCAATTAGTTAAAGACCGAGCTTAATAGAGATGCTTGTTGACCGAGGCTCAGGTTCACCCCGAACTATGCAGCACTTAAGTTGATAAGTAAGTTCTTCTTTTGGGGTGAAATGCGTGATGGATTACAGAGGTAGAGCTGATGTTATTCAGTGGAGTTTAATCTGGCTTTGTGTGCGAAGACTAGATTGTCGGTATGCTGCATACGAGAGATAAGTTAAAAGAAGGGTTATATGATGATCCACATGAAACAGGCAGACATCAACAGATTACTGACCTTTGTATTTATGTGTGCAGAAACTCAACGACCGAGATAGTAAGGGACGTTGTCTACCTTGTCTCTGCTATAAACTCGAAAAACAAGATCAGCGCAGAAATCAAGCGAAGAATAACTCTTGCCAATCGCTGTTTTTTTGGGCCTATAAGGCAATTCAAAAGTAAAGCCCTATCTCGAACAACTAAGGGGACTCTGTATAAGACTCTGATCATCCAGTCCTGCTTTGCTGCTCTGAAATATGGACTTTATTAAAAGAGGATGAAGATATCTTTGAAATCTTGGAGAGAAAAATTCTTCGTAAGATTTTCGGTCCCATTTGCGTTGACGGGTATTGGAGGAGAAGATTCAATCACGAACTATACGAGGTGTACAGCGATATCGATCTAGTCAAAAAACTTCGTATTAGGCTTCTAAGATGGCTAAGACATGTAGAGCGAATGGACAACAACGCTCCGGCCCGCAGAGTCTTCGAATCTAACCCCGAGGGACGACGCAGTAGAGGGAATCATCGCCGTAGGTGCCGCGCACAAGTTCAAGGGGACCTCGACCAACTTGGAGTGCGCAACTGGAGGCAATTAGCTAAAGACCGAGCTAAATGGAGAGGCTTGTTGGTTGAGGCCCAGGTTCACCCCGAACTGTATCGCCACCTAAGTAAGTAAATTTAATTTTTATTTTTTTTTTGAGGGTAGGTGAAAGATCTTCCATGCACACTATGAGAATAGCAAGCGCGTGCTCATAGTAGTAGTGTCAGATTTTTACTGACTAAAAAAACACCACCCTTCGATATAAATTTGTTGGATATCGCAACTAAGTATTAACTTATCAAGCAACTTTTCTATCATGAAATAAAAACATTTGGCAGGTTTCTTTCCACTGAAAGATCCATACAGGCTTTTAGCACTTGCTTGTATAAAAGCAGTTTGTTTTCAGTACTGAGCTGGGAATGTTTTCCGAGTAACCAGTACATTTCTCTATATTTGATTTCGAGTTCTTTTCGTTTCATTTTCACGTGAGAATTCCATTTCAGTCTTGCGTCGAGTGTCATTCCCAGGTATTTGGTCTCATTTGCAAAAGGTATTCGGGCCAAGTTTAGGAAAATTGGCAAGTCATTAGTTTTCTTTTAAGCGAAATTCACGTGAACATATTTAGATTCGTTGAGGGCGATCCGATAGTCCCTCGTCCATTCATTTACATTATTCAGTGTAGCGTTTTGCAGTTTTGCAGTCGTTTCTTCGATTGTTTTACCTACTGCTAGGATAGCGGTGTCATCGACAAACGTAGCAGGGATAGTGCCATCTTCGTTCGGTATATCACGAGTATATAGCAAATAGAGAAGCGGCCCAAGAACGCTTTCTTGCGGTACGCCGGCCGAAATTTCTTTGAGCTCGGAGTATTCGACTCCATGTCTAACACGAACGAGTCTATTCCCGAGAGTAAGTAAATAAGAAAGTAAGTAAACTCAACAAAGGAACATGGGTAGAAGGAGACTTACAAAGTAGGGGGCTGTCTTTGCAAATGTTGATACTGAACCATTTGCAAAAGTAGTCAGAGGAGTGATGGAGTATTTGATCGCAACTTAAGGTGCAATCTCGAGAGGTAGAAACAGGAAAAAGATTTTGGGCCGGTACAGGTTTAAAATTGAGTTATAGATTAATCTTAGCAAGCACATATGCATCATATTACACACAATCACACATGCGTCATATCATGGTCGAATTTTGGGAAATTCATGGAGTATCTCTAGCAAAAATTAATCGTGGAAGAAAAATCAGTTCTTCGGTCTTCGCTAATAATTCAAATGCCATAACTATATAATGTGTAATAAAATGTAATTCGATTCGAAAATTAATAATAGGCCAAACATCTCATAGTAGATTGAATTTCTCTCTGCTTGAGCCTTTCCCACTACATATGTATACTTATATATACTCTGGAAAAACATATGCTTGTAGGGAATATTTTCGCCAATTAATAGAAACTTGTTTTGAGTAATACGAGTGACTACGATTTTAATCAATCCAATCCCTATTTCTATCCAAGCTTATAGTATATAATATTAAACGTATTACTCACTGCGCGTGAGGTTCCAAGTTCGAATCCCAGAAAACGCCAAAAAGTTTTTTCACGGTCCTACCTCTCGCGAACGTCTGACAAACATACGAGAGTATTGTTGTCCCGAAAAGGCTTCTCAAACCAAATTGCCCTTCGGATATGGCACTAAACTGTAGGTCCCTTCCATTCGTGTGAAATATATAACGCACACAACATGAGTGGTTGCGAGGAGCTAGGCCCTGGTATCTAAAGAGCTGTTGCGCCAAATATTTTTTTTTTTTTAATGTTTGGAATAGTTGGTTGCAATTATAAAATGCTCCTTCTTTCATTGATTTTTATGCAAAATTAAAGTGTGAAATGTAAACGAAATACTAAAAATATCTTTTCTGTAAAACTATTGCTTCAGGCCCAAATAGATGTTGGGCAATCCAAGCATGCTTTATTTCGCCCAAATAAACTCCTTTCTGAGGTGTATTTGAATATGTCAACAATATTCTGTTTGTAACTAGATGTATTGTCTACAGAATTCTGAGGAGCAGATGCATAAATAAATACATTTTGAAATTAACTATTTCTATGATCTCAAATAGAAATGTTTAAATGTTTATTCTTCATTTATAGTCCTACACAGTAAGATACAATATCTTTTTAGCTAGTGTAAGCTTCAGTATTACGATATTATTTGTATATTTACATTTCTGTTACTAAGTGACAATTCAGCTGTATCTCAGTAATAAATAAATAAAAAAAAAATACAATACAAATAAAATAACATATAATAAAGATAAATACAAACGATTCGAGTAAGAATTATATCAATTAAGTTAATAAGTTAATTGACCCAAATAAAACCATCATCATCAAAGGGCTCCTAAATATTGCCTAAGTCTCACCTTAAACTGGGTTGCACAATTTATCGATCTAGTGGTTCGTGGAAGGGAATTCCATAGCCGATGGCATGAATGAAAAACTGCCGCTCAGATATTAGAAACGAGTAGCGTACTGGAACAATGTCACGACTTCTGGTAGAACGCGGAAAACGAATCTTATTATACAGATAGGGCGGTTGACGTGTTTGCATGACATTGTGAAGCATGCTTATTATTCGGAATCTAAAAAGGTTCTCCAGAGAAAGCGAGGATATATGATCATACCTCCGCAGTCCATAGATATACCGTGCAATACTACTGTAGGCAACATTAAGTCTCCGTCTGTGTTCGTAATCGCAGTTACAAAAAAGTTCACATTCGAATAATATAATTGGGATGAGTAACATTTTGGCGAGCATCATCCTTGTTTTGATCGGAGTAATTCGTTGTGTGGCCCATAACATGCAAATAGCTCCGTAAGTTTTACCTACAGTTAGTCTTATATGGTCATTCCAGGTTAGTGTTTTGTTGAAGGTTATGCCGAGATTCTTCGCAGAATCAACATACTCTATGGGTATATTATTGAGTCGTATTAGGGGAAAACACGATGTATCGAGACAATTCCTGGATATGACAAGGCATTTTGACTTGGTCGGATTTAGACAGAGACCATTTACCTGTGACCATTGCAGTATCTTATATAGATCTTCGTTTACTTCATATGTCCCATTTTCAACAAGACCCAACGGACAACTATTGCAAAGCTGAACATCATCAGCATATAAGTGAATAGATGAATTTAGTGAAAGTGAGGGAAGTTCATTAACATGCATTGAAAAAAGTAATGGACCCAATATTGATCCCTGAGGAACACTTCTGCACAATGACAGAAAACTGGATGCCGAATTTTTGGCGACAACTGCTTGAAAACTTTCATTTAAATATGAAAAAATTAGATTTGTAGACGATCCTGAGAAACGAAATTGGTCCCTGAGCTTACTGCACAGAATATTATGGTTGACCGTATCAAACTCTTTTCAAAAATCTAAAAGAGTGAGAAAGGTCATACTATTATCATCTACAGCTTGTCTAATTTCTTCCACCACATTTATTAGTGCAGTGGTGCAGCTATGTTGAGGACAAAAACCAGATTGGTTTTGACATAGCAAATTATTACTGCGAAGAAAATTGCGCATCTGAGAATTCATAATTCTTTCAAGCATTTTAGATAAAAATGACAGGATAGCTATTGGCCTGAACTCATTTTGATTTTTGGGAACAGATACAATTTTAACACGTTTCCAAGCATTTGGGAAGACTCCGGTTATGATCGGAGGCTTGTGTTAAAAAGATGAGTTATATATTTTAAGCTTTTAAAAGTATTGGATGAATTTCGTCAAATCCAACAGAGTTTGATTTTATTGATGTGCATCTTTCTAGACCATCAGTTTCATTAACAGCTGCGAAGCTAAAGCTACCTGAGAAATGTGTGTCATCACTTTCCTGAAACCGGGAATAAGAGATGTTGTTATTGGAATCTATTAAAGAGACCAAAGTAAAATTTTTATTCAGCTCATCACAATCAAAGTTGATAAAATTTCTGTTGATGTGTTTACCCACACCAATTTCTTTCAGATTTTTCCAGAGCCTATGTCCAGCTAGAGAAGTGTCTAGTCTTGTAGCATAAAATCGTCTCTTTGATTCACGTATCTCAAATGTAACCTTATTTCTTAAAGTACGGTAAACGTTGAAGAGTACATTCAATCTAAAACGCTTCCAACTCTTATAAGCTTGATCACGCTTATGGATTAATTTTTTAATATTATTTGTAAACCAGGGTCGATTTTTGGCTCCCACTGACTTATTTTTAAGAGGAACGTGGGCATTAAAGAGAAAATTAATGTTGTTCTGAATAAAAGATACTTGGTTATCTACAGAAGGCATTGAATAAACGTGAAACCACTCAATTGACCTAAGATCTTTTTCTAACTGGCTCGAGTTAACATTTTAAAAATCCCTAAAACTGTAGTTGGTATTTAAATTAATGGGTTCACGCTCAAAAGTTATTTGAATAAGACCGTGATGCGAAAAGCAAGAAGCAATGAGTTGGTTATAGTGGAGAACTTTATTCAGGTGACTCACAAAAAATACATCAAGCATTGTACTTGAATCCCTGGCAAAGTGTGTGGGAGTTGATGTATTTACAGGCCGTAGATTCAGCGTTCTCATGCTATCAACAAAGGAATTTTCTAGGAGAATGTTGCTATTGAAATCTCCAGCCAGAATGACAAAAGGCGAGACGAACGAAAGTTCATCTAATACAGCAATCAAGGGTGATGTTTCAATATATTTTTTAGGCCTGTATGCCGACCCTAATAAAATTTTGTTTTCCTTGCAAGTGATTTCAACGAAAAAATATTCAATGCTACTACCAGCCGAAGACTCGCGTATTGGTCTACAAAATAGATTAGAGCGGACGTAGATCGCCACACCCCCACCAATACGCCCCACTCTATCACACCTAAATAGGTTGTATCCATGCAGACAACATAAAGCATCACTCAAATCAGGTGAACACCATGTTTCAGTCACACACACCACGTCAACTTTCGAATCTTCAAAAAGATACCTGAATTCGTCTATTTTCGGCCACAAACTCTGAGCGTTAATACAACAGACTTGCAATCCAGCACGCTGACTACACAATATATTAACCATTAAACGTGTTGTATTATTCTTATCATCCACGACTACTGATTCCATATTGCACTCATTAGGACCAACCATTAAGAGATATTAAAAATGATAGGCACACAATGAGGTGCATCGCACTGCCAGAAAGATAAGTTCCGCAACCAGTCAAAATTGATGACCAAACAAAAAACAAAGACGCACTGATGATGATGATGATTAAATATTTAAGGCATTGGGAATAAAAACTATGGTTAATTTTAATATGTAACATCAATTATAGACAATTATAACATCAAATGTAGAAAAAAAAGAAGTATAATACGTTAAATTCAAATGACGTAGGTTTTCGTCTAGTTCGCTCACTCACTTATCAGCTGGCATTGTTGTCATCTGTGCAGCAGCAATAGCAGTTAGCTCTTCAGCATTCTTAATTAAAATTCCTTTCTCAGTACGGTGTTTTTTAATGTAGACAAGTCCACGCATTGTATACACAGGAAACAGTTTCTTCTCTCGTTTTATTTTAAGTGCATATTGTAAGAGAGAACGATTTTTTGCCGTAAGGCACTCGTGAAGGTAAACAGACGAAACACCACTGTCATCAAAACCAAGATCTCGTAGGTGGATGGGTTGTTTTGTAGTTTTCCGGTAATTAGCAATCGACCGCAGTAAGTTACTCTTATCGAGTGGTGACAAAAATTTAATTAAAATCGGCGGGTGGAAGGAAGCAACATAAGTATAAGTACACTATGATGCGAGGTCAAAAGTTGTTATAGTAGATCTTGATAAGCCGATAATTTAATTTCTCTAAATAATTATCTTCCAATACTTATCTAGTGACATTCTTGACGTGAAATCCCAAAAATAGTATCAGTCTTCTTACCCACACCTACGAAAATTTAGTTAGCCGGTATCACTTTGAAAACTAAACCTTTAAATATTTTGCTTTTATGATGAGCGTAAATAATCGTTGTGTCTTAATCCAGTTTAAGTGTTCAAAACTACTTGAAACATTTTGCCCAGGACCCATTCTATTTTACCTTGGACATACGTAAGAATAAGCAGTCGCAGTCGATTTCTCCTCTCATGACTTAATGACAGATGCCGTGACAATTCCAATTAAGTAATTGAGTTATTGACGGATAAATCAAACCCAGTACATAATTGTAATGCCGCGCGTGCAACAATAGCGCCGAACGCCCAAGTGGCAATACATTTATCTTAACCATTTTTTCTACTCAGTAGCCTGTTGCAACTGTCAACGGATTTAAAACAATCACAAGTTGGTATATTACCTGAAAATCATGTCACGGTTATAAGTGTTGGTTTAGATATACAACTACTACCGCACAACTTGCGCTTAACAATTTCACGAATTTCGATTGTTTTTCGTAGATATTAGCTCGGAAGTTTTGTGACACCATAAACTCATTTATTTGCCCACGCACAGGTTTTGACTCTCAAACAGCGACCTAGTTGGGAATCTATATAATTCACTTAAAAGCGGATGTTGCATGTTGTCGCATCTCAATTAGTAGAATTGACTTTCCTCAAACCTCAACAACTTCAATAAAAAAGAAAACGCCACTCACCTTCGTGCTAGTTGAATGGAAACATCCAAGAGCAGTTCTCCAACCGTTGCAATGTCTTCGGTCTTCCATTCGCCCTTTGGTTGTGACACATCTGCGATTAAAATAAAATGATGATTGCAATTCACTGCTTTGACACTATTCACTGCGCATTGTTTCAGATACTTACGAATTCTCTTCCTGGCATCTAGGTATGCTGCATTAATCGAATCGTATGTTATGCAAGTGTTATCGCCAGAGTACGGGTTTCTGTAAAAAAAAAGTGAAGAATTTTATTCGGTGTGCATATGAAATGGCGAGACTGACTTCCAGTAAGTGTGGAAGGAAACTTGTTTCAAAGTTTTGCCAAATTGTCGGAGCAACATCTGAAAACACGAAGCCACAAATTGACGCAAATTGAATTCCCCTGTTCCGACTTGGATTTGTTCAAATTGAATATTCACATGGCGATTGGATGGTAGATTAGCTAGCGAAACTCCATTACGATGGAGGAGGAGAGCGTTGACGCAGTGGTTCCCAAGATACGAATGATCTGTTTAGCGTTCGCAGCCAGATGACCATCGAATGCGTAAGAGGAGGACATGCCAAGCAACATTCGGAATAATAATAAATTACCAGACACTACTAAGTGCACATAGTGAAAGTCGAGTACGTCGAGTCTTGCAGGCAGGCAGGTGACATACCCGTCGGTCGTCTTCGTCGCATATCCAGTTTATCTCCTTCTTCTTCTTCAGTTTTTATTGTGTTTATTGAAATGCTCAATAGGAGTACGGATCTGGTATAACATTGTAATCGATTTCAAATCGGTGATGGTGATGATACATATGTACGTACATATATAGCTCAGCTCAGAGAATAAGCCAGAACATCATACAGAGGATATACTCCAACCTCTTATTTTGCATATGTGGGATGCTCAGAGAGAGAGAGAGAGAGAGAGAGAGAGAGAGAGAGAGAGAGAGAGAGAGAGAGAGAGAGAGAGAGAGAGAGAGAGATATACTACGTAAAGAGGGAGGAATAGAATCTACACACTTTTATTTCACTGTCTCATTCCAGCCTACCTACTTTCGCATTGTGATCGGATGTATTTGAAATAGCCCGTATAATACAATACTAATATCTTGATGTGGTGTCTGAGGAATGATTTCATACTAAAACCTGGAAAAGTGTTATGTATTTTCTAGGATCTCAGATCAATAAGCCTCTTCTTCATCCCCAAAAACTGTCACGGGAATTCTAGATCTTATATAAGTTTTTTCATAGAAGTTCAACATATGCTCAGAGTGGTGTTATCTCTTTTACTGCTCAGAATTAAACAATTGTCAGGACTGCACCATAATACATGAGTGTCGATATAACATAAACTCCGACAATATACTACTCTCTGTTCTTTATGAAATAATAGTGTCATTAAAGTCAAAACTATTAAGCCCTTGAATAAAACTAGGGGGATAGGCTTCACATTTCTGATTGGTAACGCTTTGAGCACGCCACATTTGATAATCTCCTCGAACAGCAGGGTATCGCAATCACATCTAATAGTACCAAACATGAGCTATACAACATATATATATATACATATATGTATAGATATACATAACATCTTTTTTGAGGTGACGGCTGCCCCATTCTTGATAATATTATGGCCCACCTTAAAACGTTGCATTTTCAACTATCAACATCGAAACAATAATAGTCGACACAAATAAGCAAATAGAAGAACACCTCACAACCAACCTTTGGAAGTGAACTTCTAATTTAAGTCAACCACAGTCAACCCACACTCGTGGGCTTCGAACGAATTTCTTTGATCTATACGCCCATGCTTATTCCCATAAACCAGCTGTTTTGGCACTGAGCGAAACACAGGTAGTCGAAGAATCTTCCGATTTAAAGCTGCCTGGATATAACTTAGTGTCATTATTCTTTCCCCATCGCGGCCTCGCCATATATGTCCGTAGTGATATAGCTTACCAAGTTCCACCACAGTATGGCCACTGTTCCAATCCGGAATTTAATTTCAAATAGCTAAAATTCACCGTCCGTAAGCAAATAATCCACTACTGTTTCATCTACAGAAGCCCTAGTGCGGAGAGCAACTCGACTTTTAACGAATTTGATGCGTTGTCGATTCCATCACACGAATTGTCTCCTGTATCCTCATACTGAAATCGTCATTGCGGGCAATTTCAATATACACAATTCGGATTGGCTTCGACATTCTGGCCAGACAACACCCGAAGGAAGGTATGTTGAACTTTTCGCTGAGATAAACAATCTGACTCAGCTTGTAAATGAGCCTACACGTATACCGGACATTGTAAGTCATTCTGCCAAGACTCTGGACTTGTTTCTTACTTCACACCCTGATAAATACATCATTGATGTTTTAGCGCCTCTAGGCCGGTCTGACCACAACATCGTTTCAGCTAAATTCTCGTATTCTGACCACACAGTTAAAGAAAAAACTCCCAAAAGAAAAGTATGGCGTTACGCGAAAGCCAATTGGGATGGCCTTAATAGTTTCTTTAGGAGTTTTAACTGGTCGCTGTGCTTCCTCGATAGCGACGTGGATGCCGCCGCTGATATGATTACTGACACCATCCACTTAGGTATGAATGCCTTTATTCCTAACAGAACAAAAAGCATCAAACCTAAGGCTAAATCGTGGTTCGACCAGAGCTGCAAAGAGGCTATCAGGGTGAAAGAGGTAAGTTTTCGGTCTTATGAAGCCAACAAATCTGAGGAAAACCTTAAGAAGTTTAAACAAGCCAGAAATGACTGCAATGCTCATATTCGACGTGTAAAATTCCTATATGATCAAAAATTGAGGCAAAAAATTCTACAAAGTCCCAAAGGTAGTAAACATTTTTGGTCATTCGTCAAAAATATTAAAAATTCTGCCTCGCCCGCCATCCCTACGCTCATTTATAATGACATTCCAGCTGTCAGCTCCTTAGACAAAGCCAATCTGCTTGCTGCTCACTTCGCAGCGAACTCCACCCTGCCAGATCGTACTTTGTCTCCGCCTGTACTTGAGAGCGTCGAATTTTCCATGGGACAAGTCCACTTTCGCACTCGTACAGTTGCAGGAGTACTCAAAGGTCTCAACATACACAAATCCGCTGGTCCAGACGGTATCTCCTCCATAGTTCTAAATAGGTGTTCTTCCACGCTGGCGAAACCTCTGCGTAAGCTTTTCTGTCTGTCCTACTCTTCTGGGCTCTTTCCGAGAAGATAGAAAACAGCATTTGTCCAGCCCGTCCCTAAAAAAGGCGAATCTTCTTCCCCTTCCAATTACCGACCCATTGCACTAACGTCCCTTCTTTCCAAGGTCATGGAAACGCTGATAAATCGTCAGCTTATGAAATATCTTGATTCACGAAAACTCCTCAATGACCGGCAGTATGGTTTTCGTAGCAACAGGTCCACTGGTGATTTGATGGCATATCTCACCGAGAAGTGGAACCAATCTCTACATCACTTCGGCGAAACAAAGATGGTTGCGCTCGATATTTCTAAGGCATTTGACAGAGTTTGGCATCAGGCTCTTTTGTCGAAAATGCGTGCATATGGCATCGATGAGTCTCTTCTTCAATGGATTAGAAATTACCTTTCGGACCGTTTAATACAAGTTGTCTTGGACGGCTTCAAGTCTGCAATTCACCATATAAATGCTGGTGTTCCCCAGGGCTCCGTTTTGTCTCCGACTCTCTTTCTCATTTTTATAAATGACCTCTTGTCTGCTACTTCTAATCCAATCCATTCCTTCGCTGATGACAGTACCCTCAGTTTTTCCTATTCGTTCCCTAGCTCACGTCCCTGCTCTTCGGCCGTAGAAGAGGAACGACAACGTATGTTAAACACATTAAATTCCGACCTGGACAGCATAACCAAATGAGGTTCAATCAATAGAGTGGAATTTAATGTATCCAAAACTCAATGCTGTCTTCTGTCTCTCAAGCGAAAGCAAGACCCTCAACCATTATCCATGAATGGTACTTGTATCGCTGAATCCGAAAGACTTGCCATTCTCGGTATGTGCATCAATAACCGTCTTCGATGGAACGATCACATATTCGAAGTCGCCAAAAATGCTGCAAAATGCCTAGGATTCCTTAAGCGGTGCAAAAAATATTTTACCCCGTCTGATCTGGCCTCCATCTATAAGGCATTCATCCGCCCAAAGCTGGAATATAACGCCCACATCTGGTTTGGTGCACCCAAGACCGTTCGTTCGTTCACATTCTAGATAGGGTACAGAACCGCGCGTTAAAACTGATAGGTGATAGAGACATCGTGAGCTCCATAGTCTCACTTGAGCATCGTAGAAATGTCTCATGTCTTTCGCTTTTTTATCGCTTCTTTTACAAAAAATACTCCAGCGAAATAGCCAGTTGCATTCCTCCCCTTCAAAACTTCACCCGCAATACGCGTCAGCAGTCGTCACCACACTAGACTCTTGACATTTCCTGAACCTGTGCTCGGCACACTACCAACATGGTTTTCGCGAGCAGCATAGCCCCAAACCCAAATCAACAACGATCAAAACTAAAAAAAAAGCTAAAGCACTAGCTAGCTTAAAGTAAAGAGTAGTAAAACATGGAGTTCGACAAGTTCGCTTTCTCCAGCCTAATTCTTCAGTCGCATATATATGACCGCAAAGTCCTAGAAGGATTTTTGAGACTTTGCAATCTACAACTCCAGGGGTAAAGTCTACAGCCACATAGTTCACATCATGGATAAAGGAAGTGAAGCTAGAACTAGATCAAATCAAATAAAGAGATAAAGTTCCGCTTCTTACAACATAGAAAGTAGTCAGCTGTTTGTCAAAAATTATGCTGGCCCCATTTAGAGGCCACAGACAACATGACAACATGGTAACAATGCAAGTATATCCACTTCGTTACATATATTATCAAATGCCACATCGCTCTATCGAAGCCATACCATAGAACAGTAACTTACCAACCGTATGTCCTGGGCTTTAAATTTCGTGCTAGGAAGATCAAATTTCTAACATGAGCTTCTGAGAGCTCGAAGCAGTACAAGTGTAAACATTTTTTGAAATCCACACCCTGTCATGCCCACTTAGTGAAAATTGTCCTTTTTTCAACATTATGATCATTCAATTTCGTAAGGGCGTTTCTTTAAAAACTAAAATTTTGATTTTCCGGATGTATTGTAACTTTTTGTGTGCTTAGCGATGGCTACGGATGGATATGGAGGATTTTTTTCGAAAACGGTGGTAATATCGTAAGCCCTGCTATGTATAGTTACAGTAATGCCGAAGGGTACAAGCGAGATTCATTGTTATCTCCACTGGCTTTGTGAAGTCCCTATCAAATCAGTTGACTTGCTTCCGAGTTAAACAAACTCTTTTTTATTTCTATGCATATGCTTGATTTGGGTCGGGGATTACAGAGATGATTCTATTTTTATATTACACATGAAGGTCCTAGCGGTCTATTTCAGCAGCGCATAGTAACTGGTAACCTACATCTCTTAGGATATTTTAAATTTGCCCACATATTCATACATACATATAAGTACATGAAACTAGTTACTGCGGCTTTGACGACTTCACCAAGAATAAGTGTCTAAGAAAAGAGAAAACAATTAAATGTGTGCGACCATTACTTTTTGCCAGGTAAACGGGAAGCGGTAAAAGCTGTCATAAGCTTTAGAGGTTACTGATAGCGATCAACACCCGTCATGATCTATTCCACCACAATCAGAAATGCGAAACTTCAGAGCACATTTTTTGGAATCAGCATTTCAACTTCGGCACGCATATTACTCCAAATGTCAATGCGTTTAATGGCGTTTCCTCATTCAAACAGCATTCGAAACCGCATGGAGAAAATGTGTATCTTTCTTCGGAAAGCCCCAGCTTGTCCAGTCTAACCAGCTGTCCGCGATAATCAAGGCAAATATTTGTTTGTTATTTCGAGGAATATTACTTTTTTTCGCCGAAGTTTAACTGCATGTCTACTGGTGCCTTGTCATGTGGTCTCGTTACGCATGGAAAGTGCAGATCAGCTTTTAACTAGTTCAAGCTACATTTTCCTCCTAGTTTGTGGAAAACTCCTGAAATGATGATCCATTCCTACCTATGAACGATACATGTAATGACAGCAAGCCCCGCTCGGTCTAGACCTCTAGGAGCAAAGAAAAAAGCACAAAAAGATACTTGTATACACCTTGAGACTGAAAGTGAAACGCACTGTGAAGTTCGCGTGATTGGTACATTGATTTCATGGTCGATTACTTTCAAGCGGAAATCAAGGTATCGCGTTACAAAACGACCAAATACCAGTCGCCAGCCACCTGAGGAGGAATGTGGATATGTTTTCGTTTGGGTTTGTGTTTAAAAGTCCATCCGCAGTACAAGCTCTGTTGGGGTTCATTTAGAATTCATCCTTGAATTATCCAATTTTCGGTTTTGTTTTCTTAAATTCCTAAGAGGGTACGTGATCTTGGGAAACGCGTAATTGGATGGATTTCAACAGCTCTTAAGTACGGGTTTCATTAACCAGAGTGCGGTCACTATAGTCATTAAGAGCTTAAGGTGCGCGAGCGAAGAGGGTTAATTTTTCTCAAGCAAACCACTTTGGTTCTGTTGACTGTTGAGATCGGCTTAACAGCTGATTTCACACCTCATTTCACACGCCTATCATTCAGACTTGTACAACTGACGGGGCAAGCTGTGAGTGCGTCTTAGAGTATCCTTCAGTTTTTTGTTATTTATTTGTCAACTTATTGAAGTTGAACGGAATTAAATAAGATGTCGACAAGGTAATACCGTTGCTGAGTTCATTGTATTTATTTAGGAAATAAAACGAGGAAGGAAGTCAAAAACGAGGACGGATTATATCGTTAGTTAGTGGTTTATGAACCACTGAGCATTGAGGTAGATTGTAGATTGTTGAAGAGGTGGGATTAGGTCACCTTATCACTGCGGCCACAATGGGCCTATTGTGATTTCCTCTGATCTTAAAATTCACTCAATATACCCGATTTGGTAATGAACTCTACTATGCTCTTGAGTGAACTTGCCGATAGGTCTTCTGCTTCAAAGTAGAATTTACTCAAATAACGATGACGAGTTCTGATTAGACAGTCGCAGTGACATAAAACGTGTTCTGCTGATTCTTCGTCTTCGTTGCACATTCATAGCCCATAGCCATGAAATGTTTTTTCACTCGACAGTGCCCTGTAAGGAAACCTGTGGCTATTCGAATCTGACTTCTAGTTAATTGTAGGAGTTGTTTCGTTCTTTTGATGGAAGTATTTGGCAGAACGATTTTGGCTTGTACCTTCAGTTTCCATTCAGTAATGATGCGCTTTTTTTTTAGCCAGTTTTTGATACAGCTTTTTGCCGTACTCACTGGTAATCCATAGAATGGTCTTAGCATCAAAGAGTTTGACGCAGCTCCTGTTCTGGCTAGCAGGTTAGCTTTTTCATTTCCTTCACATCCTTCACCGAAATGAGATTAACTATGTTTGTGCTGGCTAGTGATATGAGTAGTTGAAGGCAGTCCCATACTAGTTTGGATGCTATTTTATAAGACTTAATTGCCAGTAGAGAAGCCTTGCTATCTGAAAGAATATAAATGTTCTGTTGGTTATAGATCTGTGTATATTTTCTGTGATGCATATTTCTATAGCGAATAGTTCTGCTTGGAATACGGAGTTACTTTTTTCCATGCACGAGTGAATGAAGGTTTTCGTAGTAGCGCCGTATACTCCAGCCCCAACTGCTTCATCTGTCTTAGATCCGTCTGTTTACCATACATGAGAGTTATTGGCAAATGTAGGTTTGTTCTGTTCGCAGTTATTGCGATCTGGGAATGTAATCTACTAGTTCATTGTTGTTGAGTTCATGTAAAATATCCGAGTAAAGTTGAACGGAATTAGTTTGAGTTATCTTCTGCGATGAGCATAAAGGCGTTAACCATAGCTTCTTTCTTTATATGAAGATGTAGAGGTTGTAGGTTTAGAATAACCTCCAGCGCTGCAGTAGGAGCAGTTTTCATTGTACCTGTTACGCATACACAGCCCAGTTTTTGCAGTTTATTGAGCCTGTCCTGTGTAGACCTTTGCTTTGTTTTTTGCCACGTTAATGGTACTGCAATTGGCCTTGCTATTGCCGTGTAGAGCCATAGCATCATTTTGGGGTTTAGGCCCCAATTCCTACAAATAAGACTTTTGCTGGTCCATAATGAGGTCCTGACTTTCTCTATGTCTTTTGTTAGGTGAGAATTCCAGGTGAGTTTTTCATCTAGTGTTACTTACTTACTTAGATGGCGCTACAGTCCGGAGTGGACCTGGGCCTCAACCAACAAACCTCTCCAGCCCGCACGGTTACGAGCCAGCTGCCTCCAGTTGCGCACGCCAAGTTGGCTGAGGTCCCCCTCCACTTGTTTGCGCCACCTACCGCGAGGTCGTCCCCTACTGCGCCGTCCGTCCGGGGTGGATTCGAAGACTTTCTTAGCGGGAACGTTGGGCTCCATCCGCTCTAAATGACCCAGCCATCTTAGTCGCTGTATGTGAATTCTTTTGGCTAAGTCGATGTCCGTATAGTTCGGCATTGTACCTTCTCCTCCACTCACCGTCTATGCAGACGGGACCAAAGATCGCTCGAAAAAGTTTTCTATCGAAATAACCAAGGGCATCCTCATCCGGTTTTGTAAAAGCCCATGCCTCTGCGCCATACAGCAGGACTGGGATGATAAGAGTTTTATAAAGAGTTACCTTAGTAGTTCGAGATAGGGCTTTGCTACTTAATTGCCGTTTTAGCCCATAGAAACAACGATTGGCAAGAATAATTTTCCGTGTGATCTCCCTACTGATGTCATTTGCGGAGCTGACCATAGAGCCTAGGTAGACAAAATCCTTTACTACCTCAAAATTGCATCTGTCTATTGTGGCGTTCTGTGCAAGACGCCGATGTTGGGTGTCCTTTTTTGTAGACAGCATATATTTGGTTTTGCTTTCATTGACCGCTAGACCCATCTTTGCTGCCTCGTTCTCAATAGTCGTAAATGCCCCATTGACTGCCAGCTGAGTTCTTCCTCAATGTCATCGGCATAAGCGAGTAGTTGTACAGACTTGTAAAAGATTGTACCGCCGGTGTTGGCTTGTGAGTTTCGTACAATTCTCTCAAGTACTATGTTAAAGAGATCGCATGATAGCGCGTCACCTTGCCTAAGACCTTTCCTGACATCGAACGGTTTGGTGATGTTTTTACCGACTTGGATGGAGCAGCGAGAGTTCTCCATCGTCATTCTGCACAAACGGACGAGCTTGGCAGGGATGCCAAGACTAGACATGGCTCTGTATAACTCGTCTCTATACACGCTATCATAGGCAACTTTAAAATCGATGAAGAGGTGGTGCGTATCGATTTTATATTCATGGGTTTTTTCCAAGATCTGCCGTAGTGTGAATATTTGGTCAATGATGGACTTTCCCGGCCTGAAACCGCACTGATAAGGACCTATCAGGTTGTTGACGATCGGTTTTAAGCGTTCACATAATACGGCAGACAGGATCTGATATGCGATATTTAGGAGACTTATACCTCTGTAGTTGGCGCAGTTCAGAGGGTCTCCTTTCTTCAGGATCGGGCAAACGATGCTGAGGTTCCATTCATCGGGCATACTTTCGTCCGACCAGATTTTACAGATGAGTTGGTGCATGCTCCTTACCAATTCATCTTCTCCTGCCTTGAAAAGTTCAGCGGCAAGGCCGTCGGCTCCAGCAGCTTTGTTGGATTTAAGTTTAGATATCACTATCCTCACTTCATTCTGATCGGGTTGACGGGAATCTTGACTGCCATCGTCACTCTTGAATAGCTCATTCTGCTTGACAGCGGAATCTGCAGAAGTGTTCCTTCCATATTCTCAGTACCGATTGCGATTCTACTACTATGTTGCCATTTTCGTCCCTGCAGGCTTCTGTTCTGGCTTTGAAACCCTGGCATGTTCTTTTTACCCTTTGGTAAAATTTTCGAACATTATTCCTGCAATAAAGTCTCTCAATCTCCTCGATCGATCGCTTTTCATGCTCCTTTTTCTTCTTTTTGAGAAGTCGATGTTCCTCTTTTCTCCTGCACACGTAGAGCTCGTAAGCAGCTCTAGTCCTTCTATGCAGCTTTGTACGCCTCTTGTTTTGCTGCATGTGCTTTCCGGCATTCCTCATCAAACCAGGGGTTTCGTTGTGGTGGGCGAGAGAAATCCAGTACATCAGAGGCGGCATCTCTGATGGCTTGTTGGCAACGCTACCACTGGTCTTCCGCATTTGCTGCTGGCGGCATAGAACTTAGATTTAGATTAGAAGAAACTCGATCGGCAAAGGTTCTGGCGGTCTCTTGCGATTGTAGCCGCCCGACGTCAAATTTCCTCACAGCATTACGTTGATTTCGCTCTGTTGTGGATAGCTACAACTAGGTAGTGATTCGAGCCCACGTTGGCTCCTCGGAAAGTCCGGACATCCAGAATACTGGAAGAGTGCCTTGTGTCGATCGCAATGTGATCGATTTGGTTTACAGTTTTTCGATCAAAGGAGAGCCATGTTCCTTTGTGAATGTCGAGACGTGGGAACCGCGTTCTAGCTACGACAAAGTTTCGCCCCGCTGCGAAGTCGATTAGCCTGAGTCCGTTGTCGGATGTGATGTCGTGCAGGCAGTGCTTTCCGACCACGCTACTAAAGACTTCCTCTCTTCCTAGTTTTGCGTTAAAATCAGCTATGATAATTTTAACGTCGTGGCTAGGGCATTGCTCATACGTCTTGTCCAAGAGCTTGTAGAAGTCATCCTTTGTCGCGTCGTCTTTCTCTTCATGAGGGGCGTGAACGCATATTAGGCTAATGTTGGCAAATTTAGCCTTGATACCGATAGTCATAAGGCGCTCGTTCACATGCCGGAAACTCAAGACTTCTTGCCTAAGTCTGCCTCCAATGACAAATCCACACCCGACTAGACGCTGTCCTTGTTGTCTGTAGCAATCGCCGTAGTAGATGTCGCAGTTTTTCATACTCCTTTTGCCCGGCCCATCCCATCGCACTTCTTGGATGGCGTTATGTCTTTCATCTAGTGTTAGGCCAAGGTATTTGACTTCCTTAGATAATTCTATTGTTTCACCAAAGAGTGTGGGTGCTTTCTCGCTTCCTTTTTTTGGTGAATACAACTATGGGGTCCTTTTTTGGGTTAACGTTAAGGCCGACTTTTGGGCACCAGTCAGCAACTATATTCAAGGCGGATCCGAGATTGTTTCTTCGAATTTTCCTCTGATTAATATCACAATATCATCTGCGTAGCCTTGGACATAAAAGCCTTCGTTGCTGAGTATTTTCAGTAGTTCATTTACTACGATATACCACAATAAGGGGTATAGAACTCCTCCTTAGGCGCATCCTTTCGCAGCAGTGACTCTGAGTTTATTGCTGCCTAGTGAGATGTTCATTTTCCTGTCTTCTAGTATGCATTTTACCCATTTCATGTTGTATTATTTACTCCTGCGTACTGGATGCATCTGTATATTTGGGCGTATTTGGTGTTATCAAAAGCTCTTTCGAGGTCAAGGAAGCAGCCCGCGCATTGAGGTAAATGAGATGAAAGAATATACTGATGAATTTCTCGTCTACTTATTAAAATACACTCGTATTTATTTGTTTATCAAAGGTAATATTTGCGGATTATAATTCGATTAGTTCCTAATAGCCCATTTTGACCTGTCCTCTGAGTAATGCATAGGCTACATTTGGACTTATTACAAATACAATAGTAGTAGTAGTAGTAAGTAGTAAATTAACTTTATTTTAACTTTGTTTATTCTTAACAAATTCACAGTTTTGTTTGCAATGGCTTAAGCCGTTAGCCGAAAAAGTGAATTTATACTATTGTATATATTGTAATATTCTCGCTGGGGTTCGTTTGAATAAAACTGTCTTTTGTGTATTTCAACTGTTTATTTATTAGTAATTACCAAATTTACTTTAACACAGTCTTTAAATCACTTCATTCTTTATTTCTGTGGCAACAAGGCATAACAGCATAAGTAACTTATGCCGTTATTGAAATATTTTTTGGTTTTAACATTTTTTATATAATATTCTCTCAAGAAAGGCGAACCTATAATGCTGAAACATTGCCTCGATATGTCTGGAATTCATTATCTGAAGCGGTTACAGAATTAGGGGCAGGGAAATGAGACGATAAAGACATCTTTAAATACGTTTTTTTTGGAATGTGTAAAGGCACTTATGCTGTTATTCCTTTTTGCCACAGATTTATTTCAAATTAAACTGTCTCTACAGATTTGCTTTCAATCACAATGCTGCTTATTTTCACCACTTGGTCGAGTCTCTCTTTCAATCGCTGTATTCACCTTATTAACAACTTTCCCGACGGTGGTTGTGGTTGGTGTATTTATACAAAATTGCAAGAGGTTCTAGAACATGCTAGATGTTGCTCGGGATGAATTGATGATCGTGGAACAATTGGAACATTCTGTGGAACAATTGTGGAATATTGGCACAACCGGTTAGGTGGGAATATTTGCTGCTAGCAGGTTTGGCGTTACTTGCAGTTTGGAACATAGTGTTTTAGTTTGGTACACAAACGATGCAGTAGTTTGAGTCTATGCTACAATATAATACATACATTATGTGTTTTACATATATAGAAATTCATAGATTAAATTATTTACAAAAAGCGTACTTTAGTAAAATTTTACAAATATAGTTCAATGAGTTTAAAGAACTTTATTTACGATGAGGGTAGGGCGTGCCATCCACATTGCGATCGCTTCGATAAGGGATATAGTTATAGTTGAGACGTGGAAATGGTTTCGATGCTAAAGCTGTCGGGGAAAATGTTTTTTTCCTCCAGATTGTTCGGTAGAATGCGATATGTTCTCCTAGTCTCACTTCGTTCCGCCCTATCTCTAAATAGAGCTAACTTAAATTCCGTGTCTACTCCCATATCTTCTGTAGAGAGGTCCTCCAGGATGACGGGTCCTCCTCAAATATTATACTAAGTAAGGAAGTCGGTGATTAGGGAGTGCCATTACTTTCATGATATAATTAAAATACATCTTTAGAGTAAACATGTACAGTGCTGAAAGAGCTGTTTCCAGATGTATCATATAGGTTGGAGTGTTATGCGGCAGCCTAAGTATTTACTTAATGAAGTATCTGAGAAGTTTTTCGACTTCTTCAAATTGAAAGATACCCCAAACTTGCGCCCGTTCACATGATTGCTCTCATCACCGCTTCAAAAAGTTTAAATTTCACGCTGGGAACAATTTTATTCTTCCCCAAAATACATTTCAAATTGCAGTTGATAGGCGTCTTACATTCCTTGAGGTTCCACTGCAGTTGGTTTTTAGGCGAAAGTCGTGGGGTGATGATAATGCCGAGGTATTTGTACTCCTTGACTTTCTCCAGCTCTTCGTTTTCCCAGGTCCATTTTTCTTGCATTGAGTAACGTCCTGATCCGTTTCGAAAGATTATTATTTATAACTTGCTTGTGTTGACTTTTAGGTTACAAATTTGGCAATATTAATGCAAGTTATTGATCATTATTTGTATCATGCCCGGGGTTTCCGCAAACAAGACGATATCATCTGCGTACATGAGGAGTCTAATAATGAGGTTAGCAAACGTAATTCCACCTGGCAAGTATCATGTCAGGTCATCAAGGAAGATCGAGAAGAAAAGTGGGCTTACAGGCTCCCTGCTTTACTCCCATTTCTTACCTAAACCAGTTAGATAACCTGCTGCCGTCCCAAACAGCTGTTCTGTTTTCTTCATAGAGGCTGCGAATTACCATGAGCATTTTGATAGACAGTCCTAAATTGCTCAGTTTATAGAAAAGAGCGTTCCTATCAATTGAATCAAAAACAGCCTTGAAATTAACAAATAAGGAGTATAATTTTGTTTCCTTTGTCCAGATAAGACACTGGTATACTTGTTAGTGTGAAAATATTATCGACTTTTGCGTAATTCTTACGAAAGCCAGCTTGTTTTTAATATTAAGTAGTCTAGTGTTAGTAAGCATCCGATTGATTTTTCGAATTCTGATGGGTAGTAGCACCAGCTATCTTGTATTGGCATAATATAATATACGACTAATACGATTGATGTTGGAATACTTTGTTCGGTGCAACTTGACTTAGAGTACTATATTAGATCAGGTTGAGGTGGTTTAAAGATATGGAATTTAAGGTGGACAAAAGGACAAAAAGAGGGATAAATTGTCGCGTTGCCCCAAAGGAAACTTGCGGCTCTTAAAGTATGAATGTTTTCAGCATCAAGTGATGTATAATAATACAAACAAACATGTATAATCAATATTTCAGTACGTATGCAAGTTCTTCAGGTGAAGCTTCAGCTTTATCCAAACATAAGTACAAAGATTACACACTTGTTTGCTGATGAAAGTAGATTTACCAATTTTACATCTGATGTAAGTACTTATGTTCTGGCACAATAGATCTCCTTGGTCGCAGTGCCTATACGCCATTTGGGCGTGGCCACACACCTGTTAAAAAAAAAAGTACTTATGTTTGGATAAAGCCGAACGAAGAGCTTCACCTGAAGAACTTGCGCCCACCTGTCAAATACGGTGGTGGATCAGTGATGGTTTGGGGCTGTTTTTCTGCTGCTGGTGCAAGTAATCTTCATTTCATTGGTGGAAACATGGACCAGAATCATGTATCTGGACATTTTAAGAACGAACTTGCTACTATGCATCAAAAAACTGTAGCTTAGAGGAGATTGGCGCTTCTATTAGGATAAAGAGCCCAAGCACAAGTCGTATAATGTTCGGTCTTAGTCTTTGTACAATTGCCCCTATATAATAAAGACTCCACCTAAGAGTCCTGTCATCAACCCCATGGAGAATTTGTGGGAATATGTCCAAAGGAATATGCATAAAACTCCAGTTTCTAACAAGAAAAAAATGAGGACTTCATAAAAAGTATTAACTTATATTCATATTTATTCACATTTTAAAATTATTAACCCACATTTTTCTTTTTACAATTGAATTAAGTTCTGTTTTTTTATTTTTAAGAGAGTAATGAATTTGCTAATAAACGTTATTTTACTTTTTTTTTTAATCAAGAGTTTTCACACATTTATTTTTCAATGTTACATTTTTTCTTCCGAGGTGAGCAAGTTTCGCTTGGAGCCGGTGTATGTACGTATACATTTTGGGGCCTATCTTCATTATTCCTCATATTGCAAACTACGTGTTGAGTATTTGAGCAGTTTTGCCAGCAGTTACAAACGTGGTTTCTAATAACAATTCGTTGTAATGCTGGAGTACTGACCAAAGGATGAATCTAAGTAGACCAAACAGGGACTTTTATATATATCAAGCGATCCCTAGCAATCATTAAATACTTTTGAGACTTTTGTTGCTTAGTCATGGTTACCCTGAGTCGTTTTGTTTCAATTCGGTGTAAGTTTAGAAGTGTTTGATACGCTAGCGAGTACCCAGTATCCCAAATTCATCTGATTTTGACTACCCTTTCTGCATTATACGCTATATGTACCAACATTTAAGGCAATACTTCTTGGATGACAACAAATGATATGTCTATCGGATAAGTTCGATTCAAGAATCGGATATATGTACGACTTCGTACATATATCTGATAAGCTTCATTGAGTAAATACACTTTTATTCGGATACCGAATAGAATTAAGCTGGCAGGGAAAAATCTTATAACCGATGTGAGCATCGGTCTCTATTATCTTTTCGGCACTTCAAATACAACGTCGGGGGTGGCAACACTATTTATTTACTTAGCGTATGGTATACACAGGTAACAGGTTATATATAAGAATTGATTACCGAGATACATAATGGTCATTACTTATAATATATAGTAAATTGACATAAAGCAAATCTAAATTTCTTAGCCCGTAAGGAGCATCAGGAGCAGCATCGTGTAGATCTGCGATACTTCGCTCAAACGACCTCTGTGGGCAATCCGATCAGATGTGCTGCATGGTCTGTTTTGGTGCGCCACAATCACAAGCACTAGTGGAAATTTTACCCCACTTTGAAAGTAGGGCAGCACACCGGCCGTGGTTGGTCCGAAAACGGTTGAGTTTAGTCCATAGGTACCGTGGCAAGTTTTATCCAGAGACAGGAGCCGTTGGGTCTTCTACTTCGAGGTTACTTTCTAGTGTAAGACTTCTCCACTGTATCTTTCACGGAGATTTTCTGGATTTCAGTCTTAATTATACCCAATCCTCCATACAAGGGAACGATGTTTTTTATGAGCTTTTAAGAGCTGCCTGAGAACGCTTCCCAATTCGAAAAAGTAACTTATCTACAGCCCACATCAAACGGACTCAAGCTTCTCAACCTTGTAGAACAGAACTCGGTAATCTGATGTATGATAGGTACGTAAGGTTCACACTTATCGCATATCATCACATTCGTACATAACGTGATATGACCAGCAGCTGACCAGAGGGTTACCTATCAACCACGCGGTACCTACTTAGATGTAATTGTTTTCCGAGTTGTCCATATCGACTGGGATAGTTCCCTACTTTTAGCGTAGGTACGGCTTTGGATATTTATGTTAGTGTAGTAAGCATCTTAAGAATTGTGGAAAGAAGTTTTGTATTGAGGATAGAAAAACATTGGCAAACAATTTTTCGATCACGCAGCCGGTGTGCACTTGCACAAGACTCAATTTTAGAACGTTATCTAGACTTATGAGCAGAAAATAATTTACGATTCGGGATTCGGGAAACTATCGTGACATTTCGTTTCAAAATGCAACGTACGATATTCACTTCGGCTTTCCAAATCAGGCTTACGGAATGGATTAGCTAAAAGAATTCCAGGCACACCCAGGATATTACACAATAGGACTACACATATTTTGTTATATTAGTTTGTTTTACGAACAATTTAAGCGCGAAAAAGCATCTGGAAGAAACACTGACCAAAGTCAAAACCGCAGTGAACGCAACGTAGAAAAGATGTTTCATCAATAAGAATATAACCCATAGTAGCAAGTATAGAGTATTTGAAGCAACACAACACATTGCAATAAAATGTTTTTTTTTTTTTTTTTTTTTTTAATCCTGATAAATGACATAGATTTTCCAATTCATCCTGTATTTCAGCGAAACAAATATGGGAACGTTATGAATGAGTGGAGTTAGCATGAAAATGTGGAATGCTTGTAAGCTACAGGAAAGCAGATCCTGCAAGCTGAAAAACTGCCTCATACTATCTAATAGCAAAAGTAGACGAGCAATGCAGAAACAGATTCTTAGAGGATCCTTCGGGCTCTCTACATAGATCGATTTACAGCACCCTAACTTTTGAGATGAGCTGAGCATTCAAGAAATATCTATGAAGGTGTGACTGCGAGAAGAACGTCTTTCCTTAAATTACTCTCATCGGAATGACCTCCAGATTTTTTGTAGTATATGCAATGCCGCAGAGAAAGAAGATGTAATTCATTTCATTGGCAGGTGTCCTTACTTACGAGGAATAAGAGACGATCAGGTTTTCGAACTCCTTAATGAGCTGCACATCTACAAGCTTTACCCATATTCGGTCCTAGCTTTCTTTTCGCAGACTCTTTACAGGCTGTGATTCCAATGCATTCGAGATTTGTATTAAGTCTTACTAGTTCGGGAGGTTTTTTTTACAATCCACTGCTGTCTGAGATGCCGCCTAAGAGTTTAGACCTGCCCACAGACAGCAAGTACCCCTGCTTGATAGAGGGGGAAACTTCAATTGTTAGGTACTATAGAGGAATTTTTGTATTCCAAAGGTTTAAAAACTTCTCTACTAAGGACATACGAGTAATTGCTTTAACCACAGTTCAGTGGTGACTTCTTAAAAGACCAATATATAAAAAGCAAGAGCATGCATAAGGTTATTTGCAGAACAAAAACGAAAGTGTATTATCAAGCAGAAGCTCGAAGATGTTTGGATAAAGCCGAACGAAGAGCTTCACCTGAAGAACTTGCGCCCACCTGTCAAATACGGTGGTGGATCAGTGATGGTTTGGGGCTGTTTTTCTGCTGCTGGTGCAAGTAATCTTCATTTCATTGGTGGAAACATGGACCAGAATCATGTATCTGGACATTTTAAGAACGAACTTGCTACTATGCATCAAAAAACTGTAGCTTAGAGGAGATTGGCGCTTCTATTAGGATAAAGAGCCCAAGCACAAGTCGTATAATGTTCGGTCTTAGTCTTTGTACAATTGCCCCTATATAATAAAGACTCCACCTAAGAGTCCTGTCATCAACCCCATGGAGAATTTGTGGGAATATGTCCAAAGGAATATGCATAAAACTCCAGTTTCTAACAAGAAAAAAATGAGGACTTCATAAAAAGTATTAACTTATATTCATATTTATTCACATTTTAAAATTATTAACCCACATTTTTCTTTTTACAATTGAATTAAGTTCTGTTTTTTTATTTTTAAGAGAGTAATGAATTTGCTAATAAACGTTATTTTACTTTTTTTTTTAATCAAGAGTTTTCACACATTTATTTTTCAATGTTACATTTTTTCTTCCGAGGTGAGCAAGTTTCGCTTGGAGCCGGTGTATGTACGTATACATTTTGGGGCCTATCTTCATTATTCCTCATATTGCAAACTACGTGTTGAGTATTTGAGCAGTTTTGCCAGCAGTTACAAACGTGGTTTCTAATAACAATTCGTTGTAATGCTGGAGTACTGACCAAAGGATGAATCTAAGTAGACCAAACAGGGACTTTTATATATATCAAGCGATCCCTAGCAATCATTAAATACTTTTGAGACTTTTGTTGCTTAGTCATGGTTACCCTGAGTCGTTTTGTTTCAATTCGGTGTAAGTTTAGAAGTGTTTGATACGCTAGCGAGTACCCAGTATCCCAAATTCATCTGATTTTGACTACCCTTTCTGCATTATACGCTATATGTACCAACATTTAAGGCAATACTTCTTGGATGACAACAAATGATATGTCTATCGGATAAGTTCGATTCAAGAATCGGATATATGTACGACTTCGTACATATATCTGATAAGCTTCATTGAGTAAATACACTTTTATTCGGATACCGAATAGAATTAAGCTGGCAGGGAAAAATCTTATAACCGATGTGAGCATCGGTCTCTATTATCTTTTCGGCACTTCAAATACAACGTCGGGGGTGGCAACACTATTTATTTACTTAGCGTATGGTATACACAGGTAACAGGTTATATATAAGAATTGATTACCGAGATACATAATGGTCATTACTTATAATATATAGTAAATTGACATAAAGCAAATCTAAATTTCTTAGCCCGTAAGGAGCATCAGGAGCAGCATCGTGTAGATCTGCGATACTTCGCTCAAACGACCTCTGTGGGCAATCCGATCAGATGTGCTGCATGGTCTGTTTTGGTGCGCCACAATCACAAGCACTAGTGGAAATTTTACCCCACTTTGAAAGTAGGGCAGCACACCGGCCGTGGTTGGTCCGAAAACGGTTGAGTTTAGTCCATAGGTACCGTGGCAAGTTTTATCCAGAGACAGGAGCCGTTGGGTCTTCTACTTCGAGGTTACTTTCTAGTGTAAGACTTCTCCACTGTATCTTTCACGGAGATTTTCTGGATTTCAGTCTTAATTATACCCAATCCTCCATACAAGGGAACGATGTTTTTTATGAGCTTTTAAGAGCTGCCTGAGAACGCTTCCCAATTCGAAAAAGTAACTTATCTACAGCCCACATCAAACGGACTCAAGCTTCTCAACCTTGTAGAACAGAACTCGGTAATCTGATGTATGATAGGTACGTAAGGTTCACACTTATCGCATATCATCACATTCGTACATAACGTGATATGACCAGCAGCTGACCAGAGGGTTACCTATCAACCACGCGGTACCTACTTAGATGTAATTGTTTTCCGAGTTGTCCATATCGACTGGGATAGTTCCCTACTTTTAGCGTAGGTACGGCTTTGGATATTTATGTTAGTGTAGTAAGCATCTTAAGAATTGTGGAAAGAAGTTTTGTATTGAGGATAGAAAAACATTGGCAAACAATTTTTCGATCACGCAGCCGGTGTGCACTTGCACAAGACTCAATTTTAGAACGTTATCTAGACTTATGAGCAGAAAATAATTTACGATTCGGGATTCGGGAAACTATCGTGACATTTCGTTTCAAAATGCAACGTACGATATTCACTTCGGCTTTCCAAATCAGGCTTACGGAATGGATTAGCTAAAAGAATTCCAGGCACACCCAGGATATTACACAATAGGACTACACATATTTTGTTATATTAGTTTGTTTTACGAACAATTTAAGCGCGAAAAAGCATCTGGAAGAAACACTGACCAAAGTCAAAACCGCAGTGAACGCAACGTAGAAAAGATGTTTCATCAATAAGAATATAACCCATAGTAGCAAGTATAGAGTATTTGAAGCAACACAACACATTGCAATAAAATGTTTTTTTTTTTTTTTTTTTTTTTTAATCCTGATAAATGACATAGATTTTCCAATTCATCCTGTATTTCAGCGAAACAAATATGGGAACGTTATGAATGAGTGGAGTTAGCATGAAAATGTGGAATGCTTGTAAGCTACAGGAAAGCAGATCCTGCAAGCTGAAAAACTGCCTCATACTATCTAATAGCAAAAGTAGACGAGCAATGCAGAAACAGATTCTTAGAGGATCCTTCGGGCTCTCTACATAGATCGATTTACAGCACCCTAACTTTTGAGATGAGCTGAGCATTCAAGAAATATCTATGAAGGTGTGACTGCGAGAAGAACGTCTTTCCTTAAATTACTCTCATCGGAATGACCTCCAGATTTTTTGTAGTATATGCAATGCCGCAGAGAAAGAAGATGTAATTCATTTCATTGGCAGGTGTCCTTACTTACGAGGAATAAGAGACGATCAGGTTTTCGAACTCCTTAATGAGCTGCACATCTACAAGCTTTACCCATATTCGGTCCTAGCTTTCTTTTCGCAGACTCTTTACAGGCTGTGATTCCAATGCATTCGAGATTTGTATTAAGTCTTACTAGTTCGGGAGGTTTTTTTTACAATCCACTGCTGTCTGAGATGCCGCCTAAGAGTTTAGACCTGCCCACAGACAGCAAGTACCCCTGCTTGATAGAGGGGGAAACTTCAATTGTTAGGTACTATAGAGGAATTTTTGTATTCCAAAGGTTTAAAAACTTCTCTACTAAGGACATACGAGTAATTGCTTTAACCACAGTTCAGTGGTGACTTCTTAAAAGACCAATATATAAAAAGCAAGAGCATGCATAAGGTTATTTGCAGAACAAAAACGAAAGTGTATTATCAAGCAGAAGCTCGAAGACTGGCCCGGTGCCGTAACGCAGTACAGTTTTGGGTCCTAGAAAGGAAAATCAATGGAGAAAAGAAATTATCAGCAGAAACTTGAGCTCGAATATACCTCTTACACACTTTAGGGACTTAGTGAACCCTAATATAACATTGGTATTATTGCAGTATACAGCTCCTGGCTTCGATAACCATATACTTGATGCATCTATCACCCGAGCCAAGCAGCACTATCGTCCAACCTAATGGGCTCCAGAACTGTGAAATGCGGCTACGATGCATTACAAGACCTTGCCAAATACAACAGGGTAAAACTCGGTAGGTTCCCTGGACACCAAGGGATTGTGGGCAATGAATCTGCAGATGAGCTCGCTAGAGCTGGCTCAGAATCTGCGTTTCTAGGTCCTGAACCTTATTGTGGCGTCAACTGAGGAACAACTACAACGTTGATTAACGAATGGGAAAACAAACTTCGTCTAGACCATTGGACTAATGGGCCAGGTCTAAGACAATCCAAACGATTAATCAAGCGTTACTCCTATAAGGAAATCCTTAACTTAGATAGGGAAAGCAAGCTTTCGTAAGCTTTCTAACTGGCTATTGCGGCCTGAGATATCACCTTAACAAGTTGAACCTGTGCCAAGAGCAGGACTATCGGTTATGTTTAGAGGATGAAACATCCGAGCACATTCCTTGTGAATGCCCGGCACTGCACTGGTTAAGGAAACGTATTCTCTACAAGAAGATACTTACTTCCGTGGAACGGAAAGACATACTCCACTACTAAAGACATACTCACTTTCATAAGGGAGGTAGTACGTCTGTTTGATTAACTCCAACCTGAGAAGAAGTAATTAAAGGAATCTATGACCTGAAGGAGGGCAAGGCCCCAGGTTCTGATAACTTACCAGTCAAATTCTATAAGTATGGGACCAATTTAATTATAAATAAGCCCGTTCTGTTATCTAATAATGTGTTGAAGCAAGAAATGATTCCACAGCAATTTAAAGAAGCTCTAATATACCCATTACACAAAAAATGTTGCACACCCAACCCGGCAAACTATCGAGGCATCTCCTTTTTGACTGCATTTACTGCCGTCCTCCGAAGGCGGCTGGCGGCATGGATTGACTCTAACTACCTTCTAAAGGAGTTACTAGCAGGATTTAGGCTTGGGTATTCAACAATCGACCATATATACGCCATTAGAAGTACAGCAGAATCGTACATCTTGCGGGGCAAAAAACTCTATACGTTTTTCGTAGATTTCAAAGCAGCTTTTGACACCGTGGATGGAAGGAAGTGCTTTGTTCAACAAGCTTTATAACATTGGAATGTCGCGAAAATTAAGAAGGGTTTTGGAAAAGCTCTACGCAGATACTTTGGTAGATTCACCAGAATCTTTCCAGCTTATGATCGATCGTTTATATGAATACTGTTGCTTATGGAGCCTTGAAGTTAACTTGGAAAAATCGAAAATTATGATTGTCAAGAAGGGTGGAGGCAGAATGTGGTCGAACGAATAATGAAAATTTAATGGTGCAGAAGTATAGGTGGTGACTGAGTATAAATACCTGTGGGTGCTACTGACAAAAAACCTGGGTATGGATAACCATCTTAAAATAAAGTTAACTCAGGCCAAAACTGCCATAAATACAACATGAAGTAGATGTCTTGGCAAAAAACTCGTAGCCCAGAGCAGTAAGTAAAAAGTATTTGAGGTAGTCTCTGAATCAATTTTATTATATGCAGCTCAAGCTTGGTACTATAAGGCTACTAAGGTACTATATTAAACGCGCATTTCGTCTTACACCTTATACTCCTAACTACATCCATATGTTTGAAACAGGACTTTCTCCACTCATAATAAAGACACTGAAACTGCAAATAGATTACATCATTAAAGTTATGAACATGCCTTAGTCCCGTCTGCCAAAAATAGCGGCTCTAAAAGCAATCCATACGAAACAGAGCTAACAGAATGGTTGGATCTAGCAGATAGCTGTGCTATGGAAATAAATCGTCGAAGACCCTGCGCACTGGAAGCCCATATTCTATGATCTCATCGCGAGAGTTGATGAAAAATTCGCGGTTATGTATACTCGAGAAGCTTCGAGTTCGGTACATCGGCCTATCTCGATTGAACCATCACCTACATGGAAGAATTTACTTTAAGGATGTTTATGAAGTAGAGAAGATATCGATGATGCTAAAGCTAAGAGCAGAATACCTGAAATTGAAATATATCCCTCATAGGATTTATCAATAATAGAGGCGAACCCCACAGGCGGATCAGTAGAAATGCAGTGAAGTGGGAGGGCTGTGATCCCTTGTTTTCGGATCATAGCCTCGCTGATAAAAGGAAGAAGAAGAAGGATTTATCAATAGTCTGCAGCATTCAATATCGCCAAAAGAGAAGACGTGCTTCATTTTATTGGCAAATGCCCAATTCTCGGAGAGATTTGAAGAAACAACATTGGAAGCGATTTTCTGACAGAAGAATGGGTATGCCAGCAAGCATTTATGTATTTATTTCTCATGAAATATATAAAAGTCAGTCCTATCATTTGCGAAAGCTTGTGTGAACACTACTGCGAAGGCATAACACTGGCAGTAGCTTGGTCATGCGGCTGGAAAAGATATTCGCTCTGTTGATGATGATTTGCCCTTGACATCGGTTATCGGGAAAAAAGGACTGTGAATCAGAAGTAAAGACAAAAAATTACAAAAATCTCCCCAGCTATATGGACGCCACCCCCGGAGAATCTCCGAAGAATAAACAACTGAGCTTCAAGAACCACTGAACTAAAAAAAAAAAAAAATTCCTCTCTCTCTCTATCTATCCTTTCCAACGCCCGCATTGTGTGTAAACATGTCAAAGGTATTCTTAACCCTTTGAGTGCGCGCAAATTATAAAAAAAGAAGCATTAATAGACTTACAAAAAAACTAAAGATTAGCGTCTAGAAAAAACACTGTTAATAAATAATTTGTAAGTTCTAATTGTCAATAAGGCAGACGGTGGTGGAAAACCAGCCGGTTAAATGAAGAAGTTCTCATGGCCACGCTAGAGGAAGGGAAGGAAGCCATCCTGGAAATGACGGGGACTGCTGAAATAAAAGCTCAAGCGACGATGCAACTCTTACACCGCGCATGCGATGCGTCGATGCCTCGAGTTAGAAACTCAATGGAAGGGCGAAACCAGTGTACTGGTGGACGGAGGAGATCGCTGAACTTAGGAGGAGATGCCTACACCATAGACGCAAGGTCACCAGGGGAAGGCGAAGACACGCTGAAATCACGGAAGGCGCACTCGCGGAGCGGAATACAAAACCGCAAGATCCGAGCTCAAGAGGGCCATTAATTCGAGCAAGAAACGAAAGTGGGAGGACCTTCGCCGGGAGATCAACAGCGACCCCTGGGGACTCGGCTATAGGGTTTTTATGAACAAATTAGGAGCGCATTCGTCACCCCCACGATGGCCGCGGAGCTAATGAAGAACATAGTGGACACACTCTTTCCGGCCCACCCTGTTAGGTCATTGGAGATCTCTCCTGCCCAACAACAAGACATCCCATTGTTCAGCGAAGAAGAGCTGATTCTAGCAGCCAAACCTCTTCAGAACAATAAGGCCCCCGGCCCCGACGGCATACCAGCGGAAGTATTGAAAACGGTTGCCCAAACTTGCCCACCGATACTGCTAAGTATGTATAACGGCTGTCTAAAGGAAGGGATCTTTTTCAAGAAGTGGAAGGTACAACGCTTGGTGCTCATAAGCAAGGGAAAAGGAGACCCGGATTCCCCATCAGCATACAGACATCTGTGCATGCTGGACACGGCAAGAGAACTCCTCTAGAAGATACTAAAGCCTCGAATCACAGAAGCAATCCAAAGAGCAGGTGGCCTATCCGATCGACAACACGGATTCAGAAAAGGCCACTCCACGATAGGAGCAATTGAGGAAGTAGTCAAAACCACCCACCTCGCCCAAAGGGGAAATCGCTATTCAAGACGAATCGTCGTGCTAGCAGCTCTGGATGTGAGGAATGCCTTCAATTCGGCCAGATGGGGAGATATGTTAGATGCGCTCGAGAACACCTTCAGGATACCGCAATATCTTTTCCAAATTGTGAAGGACTATCTCAAAGACAGGGAACTTCTGAACGAAACCTTGGAGGGTACTCACAGAAAGGAAATCACTGCTGGAGCAGCACAGGGCTCAATCCTTGGACCCGATCTGTGGAATATCTCATACGATGAAATCCTTCGCATGGAGATGCCCGACGATACCTTCTTAGTCGGGTACGCAGATGACATCGGTGCGGTGATTACCGCAAGGGACATCGAAGGGGCTCAGCTGAAACTGAACCAGCTAATGAGACGAGTACTCGCCTGGATGGAAGCCCATGGCGTTAGTTTCGCCGCGGAAAAAACAGAGATAATTCTTCTGACTAGGAAACGGATCCCGACCATTGCCGAGTTCCCAGTAGGTCCAGAACTTATAATCAGCAAACCAGCAGTAAGGTATCTAGGAATCGCCCTGGACTCTAAACTCTCTTTCTGGCAACAGATTAAGTCCGCATCTGAGCGAGGTGCGAAGGTCACGTCATCGCTGAGTAAGCTTATGGCAAATATCGGAGGCCCAACAATGAGTAGGCGACGACTCCTCATGTCCATCACCCACGCCATTCTTCTGTATGGGTGTGAGATCTGCGCAGACGCACTTAGACAGGAGAAGTACAGAAAGAAAATTGCCGCAGTACAAAGGCGAGGAGCTCTCCGAGTTGCAAGCTCCTATCGCACAGTGTCGGAACCAGCCGTCCTCGTAGTTGCGGGTGTGACCCCCATCGACCTCCTAGCGACAGAGAGGAAGTACGCCCACGACAAGAAGGCGGAAGTAGGGGCAGAACTGGCAGTCGCTGAAGCGAAGGACCTTACCAAGCAGGCTTGGCAAAGGAGCGCTGAAACGAGGGGGAGGTGGACAGCGAGGCTGATTACAGACGTCACGGCTTGGACAGAGCGGGAACACGGCGAAGTGAACTACTTTGTCACTCAATTCCTAACCGGTCATGGGTATTTCAACCGACACCTCCACAAAATGGGTAAAGTAGAGAGCGCAGCCTGCCAATATGGAGACTCAGCGGAAGACGACGCTTTCCACACTTTTTTCGCCTGTAGCAGATGGACAGAGCAGAGGAGTAGACTGGAGTCGGAAATAGGCGATTTTTCCCCGGAAAATGCTATAAGCAAGATGATCTCGAGTACCGATACGTGGAATAGAATATCTTCCTTTATCGAGACGGTACTAAGATCCAAAAAGAGAGAGAAGGACGCCAACATTCCCTCACAAATTACATAAAGTAGATAAAAGCCTTACCGGCAAGAATGTATAAACCCGCACCAGGAGTCGAATATGAAAAAGCCGGTCCCCAGAGAGGAAAGAAAACAACACCACTCTGAAGTAATGCGATAAGCGGTTTCGGAGTGGATGGTGTCAACTAGAAAGAAGGGGTTAAAGGTGGTTTTTTAGTGAGTAGTTAGTCTCACACTACTAGAAATAGAGCGGGACTGTTTCCCATGCGCATTAGCGTTTTTCCACTACCCCCTAGGCGCAAAAAAAAAAAAAAAAGGCAGACGGTAATGCCATGCATTTATTGATTGTATCTTAAATACACGATTGTAATTCATATGAGCGACATAAATAAAATAAAATCTAAATCGGAAAAAAAAATCTACTTGCTTTTGTTAACGAGCTGCAAGGAATAGTGCCTTAGACCAGTTAAGACCTAGTGTCAGCTATTCGGCAGGATTAAGCTTAAAAAGGTTTTGCCAATTTTTCATTTATTTAAAAAAGAGTTTCGGCATTTGATCAAACGGTGTGTACAATTTTTATCATTTCATTAGGAGGTTCAAATGCATAAATGTTAGCAACCTACTCTTTGTTCAACCAGCAACAGTGAGTTCTTAATCAAATGCGAAATAACTTTTGCTAACGGAGCTAGCATTTATTTAGTGTACGGCTTAGACCAGTGGACAGGAAAAATTCTTCTTAGAATTAATGATGCAGCTTGCAGTGTCCCACAGCCTTCTATAAAAGTATACAAATTCAAAAGGTTAGATGGAGCGAATAGATGCCCTCCATTTACATAAATCTGCTCAGTGTAATCTAATGCATAAAGAGCTTAATAGCAAGGTGGTATAAGGCAAGCACTTGACTACGAAATTGATTTTTAATAAGTTCTCGACTAATTGTCCGGTAGGCAAATGTCATGACCTTCTTCATGCCCTATTCTCTTACTCCATAGCATTATTTGAAACTAGACAGTTTGCTGAACTTTTTTACTTCTTTTTAAAGCCACTAATGAAGTGGGTATATTAGTGATTTTACACCCACTTAACCTTATCGCTACAAAAATTCCTCTAAATCATCAGCTCAAATGTTCCTTTTGCTTCATTTTACATGCCAATTGGTTCCACTGGTCAGATTTCACTAAGCAAAGAATCATCAGCGGTTTGTTTCTGCTGACCATCACTTGAGCCATATGAGCTCACTTCAGAAGAGATGCAAATCAGTTTTTAACTTTCAGGTGCTTTTCTTTGTGATCAACCAGGTGATGTAATCTCGATATGATCTCAATGCAGTACTGCATAATAAGATGCTGTGCTAGCATAATATTATGCTAACGACTTGAAAGAGAACTTGAAACGCCTGGCATGGCGGTGTAGAAAAGGAAAGCTGTCTGGATGCATATTAATTCGTTGCACGACTACTGCACTAACCAGGCCGCAGTCTTTTGCGCGGCTAGCGATGGTGTATACAACTCATGGGGGCAGTGCTGCATTTATCTATGGTATTCAGGTCACTCCGTCGTCGCACTTTTCAGATCGATCTTATGACTTCTGACATCAGGTACAGTGGCTGTACTGAGCCCTGTCTTTGTGCAATGAAATTCCAGTCAGTAACGTAGGCATATGCTTATATTTTGGAGAACCCTATTGTTGTTATAAAAGCGCTTAGAGTTAGACTGTAATGAGGGGCAAAGCCAAATACGAAGTGCTCTGTCGCAGTGGTGATGTGTGAAGATTTTCATCAGTGGGTGATTTGATTTTTCCATCAGTGGGTGGTGGAATTGTTTTTTGACTGCTGATTAATTTATCAGATATGATTTTATCTCGATCACATTGTTGGTGTGGTGTGAGGAGGCGAAATAATGCGCTGCTTAATACGGCTTTAGGAACTCTGTCGTAGAAATGGATTGGCTACGCGTTGTGGTGCGTGCAAATGCAGGTGAAAGAAATCTCCAGCATTTTTGTTTTTGTCTTATAACCATTATGATGCAGTAATATTAAGTTATTAAGCTACTTTTTTTCAATCTAGCTTGAATTTCAAATTCACTTTCACAAAATTATGATATCAGACCGCTATAGTGTATGAGCTATAAATTATAAACTTATCTGAATAGGCAGACAAATAGCGTGGGGTAAATAGGAGTTACATCGAAATATGCCTCGAAAGCACTACTCTTATTCGACGTAATTCTTGCCACATGGAGTTATGTTAATAAATGCACCACGGAAGTCATTGTACAGGTTTAAGTAGCTAAGTGCCACCCGGGGCGACTTATGATGCTCATTGAGTTATATACTTGCGACATACTTCAATTCCTTCGTGAGCATCACTGACACTATTGTCACAACAATCACTGATCTTAAATGGTGTATGTATTCCTTTGTAACTTGAACTTTCTTGTATTCTTGAAACTCTTGGTAAACTTTTGTCCGATTGCTTACCGTTATTGGATAGAGTAAGACAGGGCTGCATTCTTTCACCAACACTATTCCTTTTGGTGATTAGCGATACGATTCGTGCAGTATTATATATTATCAGCATTGGGAGAAAGTCATCAGCTCAAATATGCATTGCTGGACAATGGGTAGAGAGGATAGAAGATGTCCAGTATCTTGAGAGTATTGTCTCAACCAATGATGCAAAGCAAAGTTCGCGTTCAGGATGTTGTCCAAAATATGGCGAAACAATGTAAATAGTTTGAACACCAAGCTAAGACTGTTCCGCTTCAGCGTTGAAACCGTGCTTTTATGTGGATGCAGCACGTAAAGAATGGCCATTACTATCACAAGAAAGCTGTAAGCGTTCATTAACAGGTGCCTGCGCTACATCTTAAGGATGTCCGGGCCTAGAGAAGGGTCAGAAACTAATAGCCGGAATCATCCAACGACGGAAGTGGCAGTAGATTGGTCACAAGATCCAAAAAGGTGACAGTCCCATAGCTAACCATGCTATGCAATGGAACCCGTTAAGGCGGGATGATAAAATACCTGGTAATCCGAGGATAACATGGCACAGAACAGTCGAGAAGGAGGTTCGGCAGTTGGGAAAAAGTTTGTGAGAGTTAAGGCATATTGTCAGAAACCGTTCACGATGGTGGGTAGGCATACCAGATGCCCTAGGACCCACAAGGGGAAGTATCATCCCTATTTGCACTGTCAAATTGGAACAATCGTTCTTTCAACGTTTTTACTTGCATCTTTAAGAGCAGGTATGAGTATTGCTTTCTTGAAAAGTTTCGATCACGAGGTGGCCTTTACTAAAAATTAATGCGTTTCAGGGTCACTAGATGATTACCACATCTTGTCTAGATCCACTGTCCGCTCGACTGATACATCTGCTAATAGCAGATATGTATTATAGACTTCCACGCATTTTTTCTTATAGATCGGAAGTGTTTAATGTTTTCACATAATATCAAACATTCTTCAAATTCTTCTTTAGGCAAACCCAACAGGCGGATCAGTAGAAATGCAGTGAAATGGGGAGATTATAATCTCTTGACATCAGATCATACACTCGCCGAAAAAGGAAGAAGATCAATCATTCTAATTATCAATAAAATACTTTAGTATTAGTATTTTAAATTAAATACTAATTTTGAACAAAATCGAAAGATATTTACCCGATAAATCCAACATCGATCAATAAGTACCTACTGTTATACCAATTTTTTGGCAAAACATGTCGTAAACGCTATGTGGTAACATATGTATATGTTTGACTTAACCGAAATGTTGAGTGAGCGGTGAGTTGATTTTCGAATTTATTATCGAACCCACTTTCGTAGTTAGAAACAGGCAGGAGGTTATTGACATTACACTAGCAAGTAACTCAAGTACCCTCTGTATAGACAATTGGAATACTTTGGGAATAGAATCCTATTCCGATCACAGATTTATTGAGTTTAATCTTAATGATAGGTGTGACTTTCCCAAACCCCATAGAAACCCAAGGAAGACCGACTGGACTACCTTCAGTTACGAGGTGCGGAGGAACACGAATCTACTACAAGAATGTTACTTACATGAGCCAGCGGACATTGACCGAAAAGCCGAGGAAATCACTACTGTCTTCAAAGAGGCTTTCCAGAAGGCATGACCCGTATCTAAGCCTAAGACAAAAGTCTCACCCCCATTGGTGGACCAAAGAACTAGCCAGAATAAGAAGAGAAACAAGGAAACTCTTGAATCTGGCGAAATCAAAGGGAGCTGATTCGGACTGGGAGCTATACAAAGCCAGTCAGAGGAACTTCGAGAGCGCAACGCAAAAAGCCAAAAGACAGTCGTGGCAACGTTTTTGCGACGGGATTAGTGGTACAACAGAAACGGCCAGATTGAGGAAAATCCTCTCCAGAGAATCAAAAACTCTAGGTTCCCTAAAAAACACCGAAGGAAACTGGACCGAGTCTTGTTTGGAATCCCTTGAATTGCTCATTAAAACGCACTTCCCGGGGTGTACTACCGTACCATGTGGCAGTACTAATAACAGCAATCACAGCGAATCGGAACCCCCTGCGGATTTGGTAACAGAGGACAGAATAGAGTGGGCAATAAGATCGTTCTCCCCCTTTAAATCCCCAGGACTTGATGGGATTATACCGATCATGCTGCAAAAAACTGCACCAATCATTATCCCATTTCTCAAAAAGCTATCTGCCAGTAGTCTTAAACAATGTCACATACCAAGAACATGGAGGGAGGTAAAGGTGGTTTTTATACCCAAGGCGGGCAAGGCTAGTCACACCACCGCGAAGGACTTCAGACCAATAAGCCTTACCTCTTTCCTCCTGAAAACATTTGAAAGAAAGTAGAATACGCCCGGGGGACTTATCCCCAGCCAACACGCATACACGAAGGGTAAATGTGTGGAAACTGCCCTACATCATGTTGTCGGCTCTATAGAAAATCACTTAAGGATAAAGAGTTCACACTAGCCGCTTTTTTGGACATTGAAGGAGCCTTCAATAATGTAAATACCGAAGCGGTTAAAGAACTCTAAGAAACCTAGACATCGACATCAGTCTAATTAACTGGATTGTTAGCATGCTCGAGGAACGACATATAACCACCGAACTTAAGGGTTCAAAGTTCGAAGCATACGCCTCGAGGGGTACCCCTCATGGCGGGGTAATCTCCCCTCTGCTTTGGGTCATTGTTCTTAATGACGTACTACAACAAAAAAAAAGGTACAGTGGGGTCAGAGCTACAGCGTACGCGGATGACGTTGTGCTGCTTGCAACAGATGAATTCCTGCCTACCCTTAGCGAATAAATTGACGGAGCCCTAAATACTCTTAGCATATGGGCCAGGAGCTGCGGTCTAAAGGTTAATCCCCAAAAAACCAAACTCGTACTTTTTACGAATAAGAGGAAAATTCCGGAGTTTGGAACACCTTCTGTTGATGGTATCCCACTCAAATTGTCCAATAGCGCAAAATACCTGGGCCTTGTACTTGACAAAAAGCTCAATTGGAGATTAAATATAGAGGAAAGAATTAAGAAAGCAACAATAGCCTTTTACTCATGTAGTAGAATTTTTGGTAGAACCTGGGGACCCTCCCCTAAAATAATACTATGGATGTGTACGGCTATAGTTCAACCCATACTGACTTACGGCAATCTAGTTTAGTGGCCAGCTGTCCACAAATCCACCAACTTAAAGGCAATCACCAAAGTTCAAAGACTAGCGTGCATTGGCATTACCAGTGCAATGAGGACAACCCGAACCGCAGGACTCGAGGCTATTCTCAACCTGCTACCGCTAGACATCTTTATGCGCACATCAGCAGCCATTAATGCTATGAGAATTAGTCAGTCAGCGAACTGGAAACCAAGTAGAACAGGTCACTCCATGATCTTACTCGATTACTTTGGCCTCATGCCCGTAACGGATTACATGACGCCATATTTAGACTTTGCAAGGCCTTTCTCTACCGCCTACCCTAGCAGGGAAGATTGGAAAAGCGGTCATATACCTAATGACGAATCTATAGCCATTTACACAGATGGTTCAAAAATGAGCACTGGTATAGGATCAGGTATCTTCTCCGACCCTCTAGGTGTAGCAAAATCCATACGACTTCCAGAACACAGCAGGTTTTCCAAGCAGAGGTCTTAGCAGTGGCAACAGACGCCCGTGAGTCTGCGGTAAGGGCAATACCGCCAGAAGGTATCACCATCTTTAACGACAGCCAGGCAGATATAAAAGCGATTAATGCCATAGAAATTAAATCGAAGCTTATGAAGTGTGGTCGAGAAGAGCTCAGGGTTCTTGGAACACAGCACAAGGTATCGCTCTGTTGGGTCCCTGGACACGAGGGTATCCCAGGCAATGAGAAAGCTGACGAGCACCAGAACAAGTTGACCCCCCTGTGTGCATCCCGCCTTGCATACTCAAGCTCGTTGCAGGGAATAAAGCCATTGAGGAGGCGAACACAAGATGTAACTCCATGGAAACTTGCGCCATCACTAGGAAGCCAGGGCCATCTTTCGACAAAGCAAAGACCGAGAGAATCACTCGGAAAGATAGGAAATCCCTTTCCACCCTCGTGGGCATCATCACGGGGTACAACACTCTGCGGTACCACATGAAGAAACTACGCCTGACGGAGGAGGAACTCTGCAGAGGCTGTGGTGACGAGGAAGTTTTTGAGGACACAACCCACTTCCTGTGCCACTGCCCGAGTCTTCAACACTCCAGGAAAAAATTCCTTGGTAAATATTTTTCCAGCATCTCGAGGAACTCTCCGGCCTTTCGACAGAAAAGATGCTGAACTTCATCAAATCGTCAGGGTGGTTTGTATGCAGAAATGAAGTAAGTGACTGAGTTAGTAGTTTTTAGTTTCATTGGGTAAGGGATTACTTTTTCCCCCATGGGTACCACAATGGGTCAACGCTGACCTGAGTGTGGCAGAGAGCGTCCCTCCCTGCCAGCCCACATACCTAACCTAACCTAACCAAAATATAAAATCGATTATGTCTACAGAAACACTGTAACCCAAAATCGGCCGTGCTATTGATTTTGGGGTCGCAAATTACAATTTAGCATACCATTTTGACTTCATAGAAGGCCGATCTGCAGATATACATCTAAACAGATGGACAGCTAGACAATGTATTTTCAATTCATCTGTGGAACATGAAATAGGTCAGAATTCAATGCGGGTTATGTTGCTGTTGTTGGACGGTAGATTCCAAAATATACCATACTTTTCTAAGTGCCCGGCTGCATTACCATGGACATGATTTTATGAGAGTCAAAAGAAGACAGTCAATAAAATCAAGGACAAATCATAAATGATGGAAACAGAAATATTTTTTTTCCCGATAGTAGGTGAAAATCTTCAACAAGACACTATGAGGATCTACAGCGCGTGCTCATAGTAGTGTGGGATTCTTACCCACGTAGTAAATTTCTTTCATCCAAAACTTGGAGGACTATAATATTAACATGACTTTCTAGTCGACTTTTATGCTTTCTCGCGTAGTTTTTGATTTCGTCTTCGATTGTTTTAATGCCAAGATCTCTGTGGATACCGCTATTTCTGATATACCATGGCGCATTAACAATACCTCTTAGCACTTTGTTTTCAAAAGTTTGTAAGATTTTAATGTTACTTATTTTGGTACAACCCCAGAGTTGTATACCATATGTCCATACAGGCTTTAGCACTTGCTTATATAAAATCAGTTTGTTCTTTATATAGCTTGGAATAATTTCCAAGTAACCAATACTTTTCTCTATATTTAATATCTAGTTCTTTGCGTTTTTTCTTTATGTGCGTTTTCCATTTCAGTTTTGCATCAAATGTCATTCCAAGATACTTAGCCTCGTTTGCAAACGGATTTTGAACCGAGTTTGATCGGCAAATTATTTATTTTCTTATAAGTAAAATTTGCATGAACAGATTTGGTCTCGTTGAGTGCGATTCGCCAAATCTTTGTCCATTCATTTACTCTATCCAAAGCTTCTTGTAGTTTTTCTGTAGTATCTTCGACCGTTTTACCTACTGCCAAGATAGCAGTGTTATCGGCAAATGTAGCTAGCTCAGTGCCTTCTACTTGCGGTATGTTACGAGTGTATAATAGATATAAAACTGGACCAAGAACGCTTCATTGCGGCACCCCAGCCATTATATCCTTAAAATCTGAATATTCGTTTCCACATTTGACGCGGAATAGTCTATTCATAAAGTAGTTTTTCAAAATATTATATAGGTGATCTGGCAGAACTTGTCGTAATTTAAACTTTAAGCCTTCGTGCCAGACCTTGTCACAGGCTTGAGAGACGTCAAGGAATACGCTTGAACAAATCTTTTTTTCTTCAAGTGATTTTTCGATTACATGTATTATTCGATGCACTTGTTCAACTGTAGAATGCTTACTTCTGAATCCGGATTGATGATCCGGAATAAGATTCCTTTCTTCTATAACCGGCTGTATTCGCCTAATCAATATTCTCTCGAACACTTTAGATATAATTGGAGGAAGCGAAATCGGTCTATAAGACGTTTTTTCATTCGGCGGTTTTCCGGGTTTAAGGACCATTATTACTTCGTCGACTTTCCATTGACTGGGAACATATTCTAGTCTAAGCTCTGCGTTTATAATGAACAGAAACCTAATTAGAGTTTTTCTTGGTAGTGCTTTAAGAACCTCTCCCGTGATTGGGTCGTATCCAGGAGCCTTCTTAGGTTTAAGTTTCTTTATTTCTTCCTTTAGTTCGGTTATTGTTGCATTTCTTACTACACTATTGTCTATATACGACGTATTTATATTTTGAATAAGAGCTTGTCCATCAAACGGTTAAAAAATTTCTTCCAGGTGGGCGGCAAAAACACGCGCTTTCTCTTTATCATGCCTGGTCCATTCGTCTTGATTTTTCCTAATTGGTGCGGCTTGAATTTGAGGTTTTTTAATACCCTTTATAGCCTTCCAAAGAGAGTAATTAGAATCTTTTTCTGCCGTTAAACTTTCTAAGTAAGTTTGTATTTCATTATTCTTAAGGTCTTTAATAGATTTTTTTTTTTTTTCGTGGGTAGGTGAAAATCTTTATGAGACGCTATGAGACCGTGTACTCATAGTAGTGTCAGATTTCTACTGACTAAAAACACCCTTCCCTTCGTTTTGTTTACTACGACTAAGTTAGACCTTATCAAGTAGCTTAAGCTTCAGAAGAGAATATTCGCGTGAGGTAGGTAGATTTTCAATAAAAGCACCTGCTGAAACCGTCATGACATGCGGCTTTTTGTCTTATTGCGCTAATTCGAACGGTTTCGTTCTTTGAAGTCGGCGCGTAAGATTTGTCACATCCAAAGTTTGGAGTATGGCACAGTTGCAATGGCCATGAAGACGAATACGAAGCTTGCGAGCGAAGTTTTTTATTTCGTCCTCCACGGTAGCTATCCCTATGTCTCTGTGGATATCATTGTTTCTGATATACCAGGGAGCGTTCACGATTATTCTTATAATTTTATTTTGGAATGTTTGTATGAGATTCCTATTGCTTGGTTTGGTACAACCCCAGAGTTGTATACCGTATGTCCACACGGGTTTAAGCACTTGCTTATACAGAAGCAGTTTGTTATATACGCTTAGTTTGGAATATCTTCCAATTAGCCAATACATTTCTCTAAGTCGATTTTCGACTTCGTCATGTTTCTTTTTAACGTGAGGTTTCCATTTAAGATTCGCGTCTAGTGTCATTCCCAGATATTTAGCTTCGTTTGCATGCGGTATTTGTACCGAGTTAATAAAAACGGGAAGGTTGATTATTTTCTTGTAAGTGAAGTTAACATTCGTCGATTTGGTCTCGTTAAGAACAATGCGCCAGGTTTTTGTCCACTCACAAATTTTATCCAAGGCTCGTTTGAGTTTTATGGTTGCTGACTCCATTGAACTTTCCGTTGCTAGAATAGCCGTATCGTCCACGAACGTAGCTACAATAGTGCTTTCAGTTTGTGGTATATCCCGAGTGTACAGCAAGAATAAGATAGGCCCATTCAATCCATCGTATCAAACCCTGTCGAAGGCTTGAGATACGTCAAGAAAAGCGCTAGAACAAATCTTTTTCCCCTCAAAGGCTTTTTCAATTTCGTCGGTTATTCTATAAACCTGGTCACTTGTGGAATGCTTGATTCTGTACCCGAATTGGTGGCTCTCTTCAATGACCGGAAGAATCCGTTTCAGAAGGAGTTTTTCAAATACCTTCGATATTATTGGTAGTAGCGATATCGGTCTGTACGATTTTTTGTCATTTGGAGATTTACCCGGTTTCGGAACCATTATGACTTCTGCGACTTTCCATTGATTTGGAACGTATAATAATTTAATAGAAGCATTTATTAAATAAAGCAATTTTAATAGTGCCTTTTTTGGTAATTCCTTGAGGATTTGTCCGGTTATTAAATCATAGCCAGGAGCTTTATTATTTTTCAGGTTTTTTATTGCCTGGCAAAGTGCAATAAATGACACACTTTTTATTCTAAGGTTGTCAGATGTCGTAGTCGTACCGGTAAAATCGTCTACCAATGTTAGTCCATCAAATGGATTAAAAGTCTCTTCTAAGTGCTCGGCAAAGATCCGCTTTTTCTTTGTCACCTTTTGCCCATTCGTCGTTGTTTTTTCTTATCGGTGGCGAATGTATTTGGGGTTTTTTAATTCTTTTGACAGATTTCCAGAGCTAGTAATTAGTGGTTTTTTCGGCGGTTAAACCTTCAAGATAAGCTGAAGTCTCTCGGTTTTTTAGGTCTTGGATCGCTTTTTTAAGCTTATTGCATAAGAAATTCGAGTGGGTTTTATGCTGAGGAGCGCGAGTTTGTTGCCATATTTTGCGTGCTCTCCTCTTTTCTCGAATAAGTTCTTTTATTTCCGGCGGATAATAAGCTTCATTGCATGGGACTTCTTTCCTCCTTAAAGGTGTATTTTTCCACGCGGCATTCTGTATTGATTCAATAAATTTGCCGAGTTCATCTTCTATTTCGAAGGGTGTTTTGAGCGATACGTTTAAGACAATATTTTCTTCGCAATCAGTTCTAAAGTCGCGCCAGTTGGTTTTTTTGTTAGTTAATCTAGGCACACCTTCTACTGTCATTAGTCGGTCACTTATTGTCAAGATTACCGGCGAGTGATCTGAGGAGAGATCAAAGCTTTCCTCTACTTTCGCAAAATTTGAAGATACTCCTTTTGCTACGAAGAAGTCTATTGGGTCCGGTGTTTTTGCTGTATCAGAGGGCCAATACGTCGGTTTCGCCGCCGAAAAGAAATCAACCCCGAATTGCATACCGGCTTCGTACAGAAGTCTGCCTTTCCGTGAATTGGATCTGGAACCCCAAAAGGTGTGTTTTGCGTTAAAATCGCCACCTATAATGAAATTCGGTCCAAGTGAGTCAAGGAGACATACAAAGTCGTTACTTCTAAACGTGCATCGCGGAGGACAATAAATGGACGCGATGTTGAAATACGAGTGCCTATTCTTAACTCGAACTGAGCTTGTTTGCATTGTATCGATTTCAATCGTCGTATTTATGGAGTGCTCAATTCAGTCTTTAATGAATAAGGAGAATCCGCCTCTAGCTCTTCCGGAAGGGTGGTATGCGTGATAAGCACGATACCCTCTTATTTTTACTCCGGATTCCTTTGTCAAATGAGTTTCAGAGATCAAGCAAATGTCAATGTTGTCATTCCGTAAGAATACTTCTAATTCGGCATTTTTTTGTAGAAGGCCGTTTGCGTTCCATGTTAAAATTTTTAGGAACTGATTCATATTCATATGGGAGTTCTTTTTTGGCGAGGTTTTAACTCGAGCTTGCTCAATTTATCAAATATGACTTTGTTGACCTTCGTTTGCTCCTCAAGTTTCGCAAGAATTATAGAGAAGACTTGGGAGACTGGGTCTACCGTAACACCGCTTTGCTTGTTTTCTAGCGACGCAGCTTGAGCATATGTTAGCGTCTCTGGAGATTGTGGCTTTTTCTTTGATTTTGCCGAAGGAACTTTACTTTGCTCGACTCTCGTCTTAACTTTGACGTGTTTATTGACGGTCGTTATCCTTGGCTTAGCAATTTCACGACTATTTTTAACCGGTTCTGCGTTCTGGCGTTGAATATTTTTAAATGTGTCTCGCCTTTTTTGAAGCTCTTTTGCCACTTCGCAACCTCGATAGTTCGCTGGGTGCTTTCCTTTGCAGTTAATGCAGGTAGCCGGGGCCTGCTTATTTAGGTCACACTTTTCCGAGAGATGGTTACCAGCACATTTTACGCATCTCGGCTCTTTTTGACAATATGACTGTGTGTGATTAAAACCTTGACAGCGTTTACACTGAGGTATTGATCTCGTACTCGTACGCATAGGCTCAATCTTGACTACGATATTCAAAATAGTTTTAACGTTATAAATATCGTCTACATTTTCGCTCCTGTCAAAGGTAAAGAGCGGAAGTCCATGCTTGACCATGATTTCCTGGCCTTGTTCCGTTTGTTGCTTCACCTTTTTGAGAATATTGACGGCATTAAGAATTTCTAAACCTTTAGCTTTGAGGTCGTTCATTACGTCGTCTTTTGTGCACGAGGGGTGGAGCCCCCTTGCTATAGCACGCAGTGGTCTTTCTGACTTATTTTCATGAGTATACCACTGGATCTTTTCCGTGTCATCAACGTTAATTTTCCACGCATTGTTCCTGAGTGACGTTACCTTGAATTTCGATGTCGTCGTACCTTTAAGAAGGCAATGTAGCTTAATGGAGTCCGTTATGCGAACGACTTTTATTGCAGGCGGAGGACGTGCTTTAGCTTGAGTTTGTTTTGGCTTCGACTCATTTTGCTTGTCTTCTTTTCGCGGCTCGATTTCGGGGGAAGAGCCGGTTCTGCGTTTTTTTGCTAGGTCTTTTCTTTAAGACGCAATTCGTTTCGCGTGCAAGCTCTTCTTCGTCCGTGTGATAATTGGGATTAGCTGCGCGGGGAAGGGAATCTTCGCGTTCTTTTTGTAAAAGCGAGTTCTTTAGAAGCTTGTTTTCCTCTCTCAGCATGTCTACCTCTTTTTTGAGCTCTTGGTAGAGTCGATCCAATTCATTAAGCTTATTGCGAAGTTCGTTATTTTCCTTCTCAAAGCTTTTACATTTCTCTGAGTCCTGTTTCTTGTGCGCTTGCCCTTCCGGCGGACTTTTTTTCCCGGAGACATTCGGTCTTGATGGTGGAGACCGAGGTACCCTTGAACTTTTTATAAAGGGGTTTATTAATTGCAATAATTGGCTCTCCCCAGAATCCGTAGAGCCTACCTCCGAAGAGGTTGGATTTTCCAGTGAACCTGGACTGCCACCTGGGATCTTTTTAGTGAGTTCCACAAACGGTTAAGATGTGCTTTATGTTGCGGAGCCCGAGATTGTTCCCATTTTTTTGCGCGCTTTTTCTTCTCCTTAATCATCTCTTTTATTTCCTGCGGATAAGTTTGAATATAACTGGTCGGCGTTCTCTTTGGTTTGGGAATATTCTTCCTCGCGGCATCCTGTAAGATTTCGACGAAGCGATCAACTTCAACCTCAACTTCAAGTTCATAGGGCGTTTTAAGTGATACGCCCAGCTCAATATTTGCTTCAATATCTTTTTTAAAGTCATCCCAATTAGTTTTCGCGCTGGGTAATGTGGCCGGTCCTACTTTTTTAATCAGAGTTTCGCTTATCGACATAATGATTGAAGAATGATCAGAGGAGAGATCAAAGCTTTCTTCAACTTTTGTACAGTTGCCAGATATTCCTTTAACAATAAAGAAATCGATCAGATCTGGTATCTTATTTCTATCAGTCGGCCAATATGTTGGTTTACCCGTCGAGTGAAAATCACAACTGAATTGCATACCCGCATTATAAAGCTTTCTACCTTTCTGAGAGGCGTACCTTTAACCCCAGAAGGGATGTTTTGCGTTGAAGTCGCCACCAATAATAAAATTTGGTTTAGGGAAGTTGAAGATGTTTGTGAAATTACTTTCTTCAAGTTTACATCGCAGTGGATAATATATAAACGAAATGGTAAATGCAAAATGTCTATTTTTAACGCGTACTGTGCTTACTTGCATTGCTTCTAATTCAATCTTTATTTCTGCTGAGTTTTTGATAGATTCTTTTATAAACAAGGATGATCCGCCTCTGGCTCTTTCCTATGGGTGGAGTGCGTGATACACGCTATATCCCCTTATCTTAGCATTCGATTGTTTTGTCAGATGAGTTTCACAGACCAAGCATATATGAATATTTTATATATAATATTTTTCTCGTATAAATATTCCTCACTCGTCGAGTCTTCGTATGGGACCGTTGGCGTTCCATGTAAGAATTTTAAGCTTTTCTTTCATGTTCTGGTTGAAGTGCGCGTGTTATGAATGTTGTTTTCTAGTGCATCTAGTCTCTCGAAAATAAGTTTGTTTGTTTTGCATTACTCTTCAAGTTTCGCAAGAAAAGAGAGAAAACATTGGATACATGATCTTGTGAGCTACCTCTATCACCGTTTTCCAATATCGCAACTTGAGCAGGAGTCTTTGCATTAAAGTTTGAATGGTTTCTTGCTTTGATCTCCCGTGAGTTGTCGGTCATATACTTGCCATTAGCTGTCATCGTCGCTTGAGCTTGAACAGAAATATGTACCACTTCGAGATTTATGGAAACTACTAATTGCTTTTGGAAAAAAATATATAAAACCTAATTACAGATCGGAAAAAAAAGAAATACATTGTCATAAATTTATAAATATTTTTTTTAACTTCACAAAATGTTATCCGTGCGAACAAACCACTTGAACTATATGTTTTGTTCTAGATTTCAGAGTACCCCATATGTCAAAATTGCGTTCATTCTAATCAAGTATTTTTCTGTGTGTAGCCACTGCGTTTATGGCAATGAAGTTCATGGGTAAGCAAGTGTCGCCTGGCACTTAGGGATTCCCCTTTGGGAAGGTTCCTATTAGCTCTTGGAACTAATGATAAAGCAACTAATAAAGCTATCAGGCGCTAAATTCACATGGATACACGCGTAAATGATTGAACGTTATGGCTGGTCTATGACAAGAAAACATCCCTATCTCTGGTTAAGCTTTGTCGCGACGTACGGATCGTCTCTGGAGGGAGAACTATTGCAGAAGTTGCAGGGATGGTATTGCGAGATTGCGGTGTCCTTGCCGGCAAAAGAATTAGGGCTGTTGGTAGTTAATTCTTCACAGAGCTGGTGGACTTACACAAAATTGAGGTGAAAGACGATTGAACTGCAAAGGTTCCTAGGGTAACCAAAATGGGCACAATAGACCAAAGGTCGACGTGACCAGTAATTAATGCCACAAGGCACCTACCTACATATAAAGACATATTTGAATAAAGTTTTTGATTCTTATTTCCTGTGTCGAACAAAACATCATTTTATACTTACAGTGATCCTCTAAAGAGATTTACATTGTAATCATAGACTGATGATCTTCCAGGTCCTGATAAAACAAGCGCACAGTCTTGTCCAAATTCTGTATTAATGTGCTGGCCAAAGGGGTGAAATTGCCCCCTGGCATTATTCCCACTTAGTAATGCAAACCCTAGCACAAATATTCTGAAAAAAAATAAAATAAATAAAAAATTTAAATTAAATCTCTTTAATGTTACAAATAAATCAATTAAATTTCTAAAATTGATTTCATCAACTCATCATAAGCTCACAAAATGCATGAAGTTTTTTTTTTATTTTTTGATAGATAATCCGTATCTACCTTACATAAATACCAATCACGTGCTAAAATTAATTTCGGAACATCAACAGACGTCCAATTAGCGCAGATGGATAGTGCATGTATCGAAAAATTATTAGTTAGGTGAAAGTACAAGCTGATTATAGCATCCACACGTCAAATCAATCAATTAAACAAATGTTGCCGTGTGATTAATGGCTTGACATCTGAAGTGCTACCTGACATTTATTGTTTCGTTTGAGGTACGTGTAGGTTGTGAGCAATCGGATTAAAGAAAAATGGCTTATATCGGGGTTACAGCGAATTAATTTTAAAGTGATGACGTTTGCTTTTATTTGCGCATATGTTATTCAATACAGAGGTTAGTCACATGAGTATAAGGAGTTGGAGTTATTATAGTAGGCGGAGACTTGTTGGGCATGCGGAAGCTCATGCAAATTAAGCCGACTTTTTAATATACCTTGGAGGGTGTATGGATTAATTGAACCTACTGTTACAAGGAATGGTTTTGGACTAGTGAAAAGCAAATTGAAAGCTGAACGCTTTTTTATTTTAAATATTAACTAATGTGGTCGCCGTGGCGTAACTGGTTAGTGTGTCGGATCACTACGCATGAGGTTCCAAGTTCGAATCCCAGAAAACACCAACAAATTTTTCCACGGTCCCACCTTTCGCGAGCGTCTGACAAACATCCGAGAGTATTGTTGTCATGAAAAAGCTTCTCAAATCGCCTTTCGGATACGGCACTAAACTGTAAGTCCCTTTCATTCGTGTGAAAAATATAACGCATACAACATGAGTGGTTGCGAGAAGCTGGGCCCTGGCACTTAAAGAGCTGTTGCGCCAAATATTTATTTATTTATTACTAATGTTGCGCTGAAAGCTTAGTTCTTCTAATGGAATTGCACAACGTAAGTTGGAAATAAAGAGAAGAGGTAGTAAAGATTTATATTTGGTGGGCAGGCAACGAACATCCAACGAGATTGGACAGAGGCATACAGTGAACAATGACATGTCATCTTAAGCACCTAGACTACGCGGACGACACTTGCTTCCACGGTTTGGAAACTGAGGCAAACAAAGTGAGGCTGAAGATAAATACGCTGAAAATAAAAGTGCTTCGCCTTATAAATACTTTTGCTCAATTAAAAAATACAGCAGGTCGGGAAAATTGAAATATGGTGCTGGAAGGGTGCCACCGAATTTGATATGTAGAACAGAATCAGCAAAGCGAAGGCTGCGTCCGGAATGCTAATTAAGCCATGTGGAGAAGCAATGTGTAAGTGTCTCAAAGCAGACATTGCCGCCATCCAAGAAGTGCGATGGGATGGGCCGGGCAAAAGGATTATAAAAAACTGCGACATCTACTACGGCGATTGCTACAGACAAAAAGGAGAGCGTCTATTCTGGTGCGGATTTGTCATTGGAGGCAGACTTAGGCAAGAAGTCTTGAGTTTCCGGTATGTGAACGAGCGCCTTATGACTATCCGTATCAAGGCTAAATTTTTCAACATTAGCCTAATATGCGTTCACGCCCCTCATGAGGAGAAGGACGACGCGACAAAGGATGACTTCTACCAGCTCTTGGACAAGACGTATGAGCAATGCCCTAGCCACGACGTTCAAATTATCCGACAACGAATTTAGGCTAGTCGACTTTTGTGGGGGAAAAAAAAACTTTGTCGTAGCTAGTACGCGGTCCCCAAGTCTCGACATTCACAAAGGAACATGGCTCTCCTTTGATCGAAAAACTGTCAACCAAATCGATCACATTGCGATCGACGCAAGGCACTCTTCCAGTATTCTGGGTGTCCGGACTTTCCGAGGAGCCAACGTGGACTCGGATCACTACCTAGTTGTAGCCAAGGTATGGATGCGGATATCCGCAACGGAGCGAAATCAACGAAATACTGTGAGGAAATTTGACGTCGGGCGGCTACAATCGCAAGAGACCGCCAGAACCTTTGCCTATCGTGTTTCTTCTAATCTCAATCTAAGTCTAATGCCGCCAGCAGCAAATGCGGAAGACCAGTGGCAGCGTTGCCAACAAGCCATCAGAGATGCCGCCTCTGATGTACTGGGTTTCTCTCGCCCACCACAACGAAACCCCTGGTTTGATTTGGAATGCCGGCAAGCACATGCAGCAAAACAAGCGGCGTACAAAGCGGCGCTGCATAGAAGGACTAGAGCTGCTTACGAGTTCTACGTGAGCAGGAGAAAAGAGGAACATCAACTTCTCAGAAAGATGAAAAAGGAGCATGAGAAGCGCTCGATCGAGGAGATTAAGAGACTTTATTGCCGGAATAATGTTCGAAAATTTAACCAAAGGGTAAAAGGAACATGCCAGGGTTTCAAAGCAGAAACAGAAGCCTGCAGGGACGAAAATGGCAACATAGTAGTAGAATCGCAGTCGGTGCTGAGGATATGCAAGGAGCACTCTGCAGACTGTTAAACGGCGATGATGATCAATATTCCGCTGTCAGGCAGAATGAGCCATTCAACAGTGACGATGGCAGTCAAGATTCCCGTCAACCCGATCAGAATGAAGTGAGGATAGCGATATCTAAACTCAAATCCAACAAAGCTGCTGGAGCCGACGGCCTTGCCACTGAACTTTTCAAGGCAGGAGGAGATGAGTTGGAGCATGTACCAGCTCATCTGTAAAATCTGGTCGGACGAAAGTATGCCAGATGAATGGAACCTCAGCACCGTTTGCCCGATCCTGAAGAAAGGAGACCCTCTGAACTGCGCCAAATACAGAGGTATAAGTCTCCTAAATATCGCATATAAGATCCTGTCTGCCGTATTATGTGAACGCCTAAAACCGATCGTCAACAACCTGATAGATCCTTATCAGTGCGGTTTCAGGCCTGGAAAGTCCACCATTGACCAAAAATTCACACTACGGCAGATCTTGGAAAAAACTCATGAATATAAAATCGATACGCACCACCTTTCCAATCGATTTCAAAGTTGTCTATGATAGCGTGTATAGAGATGAGGTATACAGAGCCATGTCTAGTCTTGGCATCCCTGCCAAGCTCGTCCGTTTGTGCAGAATGACTATGGAGAACTCTCGCTGCTCCATCAAAGTCGGTAAGAACATCACCGAACCGTTCGATGTCAGGAAAGGTCTTAGACAAGGTGACGCGCTATCATGTGATCTCTTTAACATAGTACTTGAAAGAATTGTACGAAACTTACAAGCCAACACCGGAGGTACAATATTTTACAAGTCTGTACAACTACTCGCTTATGCGCTTACATTGACATAATCGGAAGAACTCAGCGGTCCGTCAATGGGGCATTTACGGGTATTGAGATCGAGGCAGCAAAGATGGGTCTAGCGGTCAATGAAAGCAACATCGGCATCTTGGACAGAACGCCACAATAGACAGATATAATTTTGAGGTAGTAAAGGATTTTGGCTACCTAGGCTCTATGGTGAATTTCGCAAATGACATCAGTAGGGAGATCACACGGAGAATTACTCTTGCCAATCGTTGTTTCTATGGGCTAAAACGGCAATTGAGTAGAAAATCCCCATCTCGAACTACTAAGGTAACTCTTTATAAGACTAAAATCATCCCAGTCCTGTTGTATGGCGCAGAGGCATGGGCTTTGACAAAACCGGATGAGGATGCCCATGGTTATTTCGAGAGAAAGTTCTTCGAGCGATCTTTGGTCCCGTCTGCATAGACGGTGAGTGGAGGAGAAGGTACAATGCCGAGGTATACGGCCTGTACAAGGACATCGACTTAGCCAAAAGAGTTCACATACAGCGACGGAGATGGCTGGGTCATTTAGAGCGGATGGAGCCCAACGTTCCCGCTAAGAAAGTTTTCGAATCCACCCCGGATGGACGACGTAGTAGAGGACGACCTCGCGGTAGGTGGCGCAATCAACTGGAGGGGGACCTGAACCAACTTGGCGTGCGCAACTGGAGGCAGGTGGCCCGTAATCGTGCTAGCTGGAGAGGTTTGTTGGTTGCGGCCCAGGTCCACCCCGGACCGTGGCGCCATCTAAGTAAGTAAGTAAGTAGAAGCAATGTTAACAGCACTAAAACAAAGCTGCGACGGTTTCACTTAAATGTCGAGTCAGTATTACTGCATGGGAGTAGAACCTTGAAGATGTGCTCCACTCTCGTTCATAAGCTGCACTCTTTCGTCAATAGATGTCTACGCAACATCCTTAGGACTTTCTGGTCTAACCGCATCTCAAACTAAGAGCTCCGTATGAGAACGGGCTAGGAACCTATTGACGTCGCCATACGATGGAGAAAATGGCAGTAGATTGGCCATGTTTTCGAACACGATGGCGCGCAGGCATTGTTGATGTCCTGTGCCCCCTGAGGGGTGACAGGACATAACGTCCTAAGTAATATTGAATATCAGATAATACCTTTCCTATGCAAGGCACACCAGATCAAGTGCCAGTTGACGCTATCAAGAGCTTCCTCGAAGTCGATCAACAATAAATGAAGTGGAAATCATAGAACAAGAGCTGAATCAGGATATTCTTTAATTCGATCCAGAATTATTGTGCCTATTGTTGTGGCAAGATCATGGAGAAAAGTAGTAGCAACTTGAGCCAACTTGATGGAATGCAATATACTAAGTGCTGTTTAATTAGAAGGTGTGATATCAGACCCTATTGCCCAATTACTTTCCTGTTTTCGACGCCATATACTCGTAAGTAACTTGCCAATTGTGACCGAAAAAATGTATCGCAACTTATAATTCGTATCTTTGGCGCAAGGGTGCCAGCGGATTCATATGCTTTACTTAAGAGACTACAGCATCTTCAACATTGAATTTTCAATAATTTGCAGTTACCACTTCTGGTAATTACACAAGGTTTCATCGACTAATCACCACTTGACTAATGAAGGAATTTGTAACAGTAATACAACCTGTCAACGCTATATGCCTCAAGGAAATTAACGATGAGATAATTGCCTATCATGTTTCATAAGTAAACTATAATTTCATAATACCAACACTAAATTTGTAAATATATTGATTTATCTGAGTGTCCACTTTTGTGCTTTCTAAGACCCATATCGCGTTACATTTTTTTTTAATTGAATCGCTCAATGTTAATTAAATTCAATAAGACCGCGAACTCACTGACACTACTTCGATGACATAAATTAGCCTCCTGAAAAGGAAAATCGATTTCTTCATCATTTCATAATCGATCAGTCATTTTGTTGGGTGACTGTACCAATTGCGGTAAATTTGACATTGAGTGCCTCTGAACAATCCAAGCACGTAGCTAATAGCCCACAGCACGAACACAAAACAAAAGACTCAAAACAGAAAAAAAATATTTATAGAAAAATAAATAAATAAACGATCAAGGTCTCAAGACCATACCAAACTCTGCAACAATAAAAGGATCGCGTTATAAGCAATCTATGAATGAAAGTACTTCATATCTATTCCACAAGTGCTGTGCTTATGAAGGTATCTGATTATCTGAGGAAAACCTACTCTGACACCATCGCAGCGACGGTGCCCAAAGAGCAAGCTCGTTGATCTTGAAACCATTCCCAGTAGCTATAGGTAGAAAAATAATTCACCAATGACAAAGCCAAAAAAGAAGAAAAGAAAAACTGTTAAGTTAGTCCACACAAGTTGGCATTTACCATTAAAGGAATGTCACCTTTCGAGGGGCCACTCAAATTTAAATGAAGGCCAGTTTTATGGTAAGACATATGGTAAATATGTTCCCTATTTGGTAGACCCCCTGGTGAGTTCAACTGAATATTATGGACCACAACCCTATTAGTTGAAAGTGTCCAGTACTTCAGCCACCCCACCCAGTGATCAAATAGAACATTTTTCTGAGAACCGTCGAGCCGCCCCCAAATAGATTGCCTTGACGAGATAGATACTTTTCTGTTTTACCACCCGCCACAGAGTTATTTATTGACCTCTGATTAGTTAGAGACTCGATATTATTTATGTTTGCAAGTCGAAAAGTTTATTTTATTTTTCCATCACCTCGGTGGCTGGCAAACCAATTTGTGATACATTTGAACCTTTAGAAACAACATCGCAGCTGCTGGATATGGCGCATTCGAACAAGATACATAGAGCTGTACAGTTGTATATGTTTTGACTTGTTTACCAGGGAGTGGTGGTGGGTATGTGACGTGTGTGGCTAAGATTGACAAATAGGTCCAATTCTAATCGAATTTCATGTGTCTTATTGTAGGTCTCTGGAGTTGGTATCACGCAAAGACCAGAGTGCGTTTCGCAATTTACATAAGTAAGAGACACGGTATCCAGACGGTAAACTGTAAAAGAAGTATGTTAAGTGGACAATGTTTTGTTAGATCCAGTTGTGTGTCATTAAGACTGTGCAATTTCCGCCAGTTATTGCTAACCACATACACTGGCTAAGTTGGCAAATAGTAAAACCTATGTCGGAGTCATAAAAAATCAACAAAAGTCTGCAAATGCGGGGAATGGTAAACATCAAATGAAGCTACCGTGCCTGGATGATTATAGAGGTATTTTCTTTTATTTTAAGGTCGACATAGCCATGAAGAAGACAAGGTTAGGACTTCGCAATTTGACATCATTTTGGCGATAAGAGACACATAAGTGGAAGTGTGTTAATCTTTAATCGGTTAAGAGGAAGTAATTTTTTTGTTTGCCGATAGATTGTGGTCCGCAGCTGAGCATGAGGCAATTATGGTACGAGTCTGTGTGAACATATGCATGGGTAGGTAATAGATTTATATCACATCCTTCAACTGTGTGAAAAGAATTCCCCGGGTGGAGCTCGATTTAGTTAATTGGCACATTTAAGTGTACGTAACCTGTCTAACTAAGAGCGAAAGGGGTTCAGGTTCTACAACGGACGCAAATTTCAAGGCATTCAACTGACACTAAATTTGCATACGATATGTGAAAAGTAAATACATGTATGTATATGATCATAGGTTTGCCGAAGATAGAAGCAATACAATGCCTGTAATTGGTGGTTTCCTGGTAAAAAGTATAGCAAGTTGTATTGTTGCTATGACTGCATATTTCAATAAGTAGTAGTAGTAGTAGTAAAGTATTTCAATAAGGATGGAGGTGGCAATGGTGTAGTGGTGACGTCGTTAATTGCCACGCTAATGGTTCATGGCTCAAATCCTGACGTCAGCAAGCATTTATTTATTTCTCATGAAATATATAAAAAAGCCAGTCCAATCAATTGCGAAAGCTTGTGTGAAGACCACTGCAAATGCATAACACTGGCAGTAGCTTCATCATATGACTGGAAAAATTGTTCGCTCTGTTGGATGATTGATATGCCTATAACGTCGTCGACGGTGGCGAAAAAAATACTGTGTATCAGTATAACATAACATATAATAACTATCGTTAGTTATCTCGACGCCACACCACACCAAGATTAAATAACTGAACTTCAAATCACTACACCGAATCTTTCCCTTTCCCTATCTATCCTTTCCAACGCCCGCACCGTGTAAAAACATGTTAAGGATATTCATAAACCCTTGAGTGCGCGTATATTATATATATATACGGGGGCAAGGGGAAAAGTTCTCAGCCTGACAATGAAAGACTGCGATTTTCAGTTAAAAAATGATTTTATTTTTCTACATAATCTCTCTGGACTTCAACACACTTAGTCCAGCGTTTCTCCAACATCAGTATTCCTTCTCGGAAGTGAGAGTCTGGAAGGCTGTGAAAATATTCATCTACGGCCCTCTCAACTTCTGCATTGGATGCAAAGCGCTTCCCAGAAACATATTTCTTCAAGTTTGAGAACAGAGGGTGCCAAATCAGGTGAATAGGACGGGTGGCCGAGCAAATCGTACCCCAAATCTCGCAGTTTTCCCATCGCCAACGCATACTTGTGCACAGGTGCATTGTCCTGGTGAAAGATGATTTTTTTCTTCTTCAAGCCAGGCCTCTTCTCGCGAATTTTGGCATCCAGCTGGTCAAGAAGGTTGGAGTAATACTCGCCTGTAATTGTTCTGCCTTTCTCAAAGTAATCAATTAACAGGATCCCTTTCGCATCCCAAAACACACTGGCCATGACCTTTCTGGCAGATGCGATCGACTTCGCTTTCTTTGGCGCTGAACCACCGGCTTCCACCCACTGCTTTGACTGCTGTTTCATTTCTGGCGTGTAGTGGTGGACCCATGTCTCATCCATGGTGACAAACCGCGGCACAAAATCGGTCGGATCCCTATTGAATCGGTCGAAAGATTGCCGCGAAAATCGTTTGCCGCATTTGCTTTTGATCACCATTCAGCAAATGCAGCACCCATCTTGCGCAGAGCTTTCGCATCCCTAAGTTTTTGTGCAAGATGTTTCGCACCCTCTCTTCCGATATACACACAGCCTCAGCTATCTCACTAACCTTCACTCGCTTATTGTCCAACACGATATCATGCACTTTTTCGATGGTTTCGGGTGTGGTTGCGGTTTTTGGCCGTCCTTCACGTGGGTCATCTTCGAGGGACGTGCGACCACGTTTAAATTCAGCTGCTCACTTTTTAACGGTTGACATGGAAGGAGCAGAGTCCCCGTAAGCTTTTGTCAACTTTGGATGAATTTCCTTAGGGGGTAACCCATCCAAAACGAAGAATTTTATGACCCCACGATATTCAAGTTTATCCATTTTAACGAAAAACACGCAGGACGTCTACTGCAAAAAATTGTGTAAACAAACTGCTTGAGAGAACAAGTTGAAACTTGTCATACGAACTAATGAGAAGTGCACCCAGGCAGGAAACATAAATTTTTTTCTCATTGGAACGCTATCTCTGCGTCAGGCCGAAAACTTTTCACCTTGCCCTCGTACATATATATAAAAAAAAGTATAGTAGTTATATAATTTTGCATTTGGATGTACCTTTCTCTTTTTTATAAGCCATTTTGTCCGGTCTGTTTGATAAGTGCCCTAAGCGAATATTCTTCATGCCTTTGAAGACTTATTTGCCTTTCAAAGAAACAATGGTTTGAAGGTATAGTTCTTTATTTTATCTGTTTGTCAATATCTTTCGAAGAGCTAACAGCAGATTTATTTAGATTATCTTAGTGTTATATCTTTTCATTGAGACGCTTTGGCTTAGTCGTTGAGGCCACTGTTGGCTGACAGCATCTAGAATATATTTCAACCGATCGTAAGCATAAGTACGGAAATATTGTTAGTGACTGCTCTCTGTCAGCAAAACCTATGATATCCACAGAGCCTATTGTACAGGATGGTATTCCTGATGTTTTTGCACTATTTTTCCGAGTTCATCTTGCCCTGAATCCTCTTATGGGTTATGGTTAACATTGCCAATATAAGAATCTGCTCTTATTCTTCCCGGCACGAATTATCCTTTTTTTTTGGGCAAGTGCAACCCACGAAAAGAGAGGCGTTTCTTTGAATAGAAATTATTTTTGAAACAGATCATCCAGAGGCAATACCCGAATCTGCGATTGTTATCAATATAGGCACCAACATTCTAGCAATTATGGATAAATCATCTAGAAAGCAAGTCTAGATAGACAACCCACTCAAAACATCTCAACTTTTCGGTGGTCACAGTGCTACTTTCTGGGTAAGTACAATATTTTATGGGGTTAGACATACCGCACAGTACCCCACATCTCAGGGCATTCGAATATATGAGTAACTATGCATGTTTTCTGAGCTGGGATGCATACCCATTTTTCTGCTTAGTGTTTCGCCTAGTGTTTCTTGTGAACGGCAGTTTGAGTATAAAACCCCAATTATCATGCTCAAATCCATATATCAGTATAAATATATTTACATGGTGTTCGGAAACGTTGTCTATATTTCCACGTCTAGGTTAATAAAGTGTACAAATAAAATATTAGAAGTTTGCCAAACAAAGGAAACTGGAGCTTCTTTTTGAAGGAAACCCAAATCCTAGAGCACCCAGTTCCATTGTACTACCAGGCAGGAACCTTTCTTTGGTGCAGTGGTTGGAACAACGTCGATGCATTTCATTTTCTTTTATACTCTGGTGGCTAATGATTGCTGTTCCCCGCTAGGGCTTGTACCTGCACACATCGGTTAACGAGCAAACACACCACCCACAATTTATGGATCAAGTTCCCCATTTAATTTTTCACGTCTGTTGCCAACTAGACTCACAGTACTTTCCTTAATGCATATAGTGGCAACCTTTTTCGAATGTTGGTTTCCAAATTGGCTCAAAGGTGAAATAGTTATTCACCAACACGTAAATGTATTTATCTTAATTATACGACCATTAGCGGACAACGGCCTTAATTTACCCACCTTTTGCATAAGACGAATTCGTTTTTCATGTGCACTAGATATTAAGAAAACTACCCAACTGTTTTCTTCTCATTTTTTATGATAAAAACCACTGGCAGAAATAAAAACACATGTAATATTAATGCCCAAAGCCTACTTCAAGTGGCGAAACTCATGCGAACGAGTAGGCAGTCAGCACTTCATTCCAAACGGTCCAGCTAAAAGGCTCGAAAAAGTTGCGCAACTTCCTTCTGTACACGTACGTAACAACTTATATTCGTTAAGTGCGTCGTTGTGTGATCAACATACGGCCCCGATTTGCATATATTACTACGAGCGGTCATATGCTCCAGTAAGTGCAAAAAATATAAAATATATATATATATGTATATTAAAAAAAAAAAAATACCCTGCTGCACCACAATTCAACGCACCACAATTAAATCAGTCGCCATGCGAGCTGTTATTAAATTAGTATGCGCTGGCAAGGACGTACAGTGTCGAATTCTTTGCAACTTGTGCGTATTTTTCAGCCAAAAGACTTTCCAATTTTCTGCAGCAGGTGCTAAGAATGCGATAAATAACCAGAGAATCATAAGAATTCTACGGCCTAAAAAATAGAGTCAAGGCGATTTGGTCTCGGAGGAGACACATTGATTAAGGTGTTTTTCTCGCCATAATATCGAATGGGACGATAAATAGCGAAAATCCTACAGCCGAGTGTTTGATAAATGTTTTTTTTCTTCATAATGAGAGTAATTTCAGATTGATCGGTATTATTAATGGTGTAGAATTTAATTAGAGATCATGTATGTAACATAAAAGAGTTGATAAAATCTAATCGATTATAATTTGTTCGCAAGTCAATTGCAATCACGTTAGGTGTGTAGGTTGAGCTCTTGTGTCGAATTAGATTGCATGGTGGGTGATATTGCGGGTGCATTAAAAATTAAATAAATCCTAAACTGAAAGTGAGTGAATACACGGTACAAGTCTTGGGTCAACAAATCAATCTGGGGAATGATCTTCGTAAGATCAAAGTTTATTGGTTACGATGTTTGTCAATAATATGCGTTGCAGAGTAACAGTCGAAAGATCCAAATAACCTTGAATATTTCAAAAATGTCTTTTGCTCAGAAAGAATATTATCTAAATAACAACTAACTGTTATTCACATTTTGTTTTTAACAAGTTGCGGCCACGCCCATATGGTGTATATGCACTGGGACCCATAAGATCTATTGTGCCAGGGGCCAACTTTTAGGACAACAGTACTTCAACTCTCCTTATGAAAGCGATAATTATGGCTGCGGAGGAGTTCCTTAAGCCTTGTGGTGATATGATCTCTTTAAGGAAAAAGCTTCTCCCATAGTATCTGTTTTACGGTTTCGTCATCTTCTAGGCAGAGGCGGCAGATGATATCCTCCGAAATTCTCATTTTGCTGAGGTGGTATTGTAATCGACAGTGAACGGTAAGGAAGCTCACAAGCCTTCTTATGTCTTATGGAAGGGTTGGATAGCTCTTTTAGCTTGTCAAAGACCTATGGAGTTATTTCAGTGAGAAATGCACATGTTGCGCTCCCAACTATTTAGGGTATATTTAAAAGCAGAATCAGATATTCCGCAAAAGGGATTAGGTCCAGTGAACAACACAGAGAAGCCTTTTCTGGCTAGCAGATCTGCAGTTTCGTTGCCGTTAAAGTTTACATGGCCCGGTACTCACCACAATTTTACTTTATAAGCGGTGCCTGCGGTGATGGTCATGGTTGTACGGAACTAAGTTATAAGTATTATTCACATACTCATATTCTGCATAAAGCAGTGGTTTATTTCCCAACAGTAAACTTTGCCTCAACAGGAACAGGATCCTGGATGCTTGATGAGAAATGGGCAACGAAGACTTTTGGAACACAATATAATTGTGGTATATGGCATCGGGCCATGCCAAGTGACTATTTGTGTTTATGTACGTGCCTTAAACTTGACCGATACATGGTGTACTGATTGACTTAGTGCTAAAAGGCATCACTGTCCGGTTTTCCCATGAATTTAAATATTTACTAGCTGACCAGTGCTCGCCTAACTTCGCCCGCGTTTGAGTTGGCAGTTATTTAATTGTTGAAACATAATTGCCAACTGAATATAATAACAAAAATGTGTTAACGCAGTTATAACTTCCCCCGTGGAAATCGCCATCAGAGCACACACAAACCCGCTCACAACACACAATTTATTTTAAATCCATTAAAACATTCCAAAATGTGGAAAAATCCAACAATCAAAAACATCTCATCTAACAAAATGGAAAAATATTGCAATAGCTCTATGTCTACACATGCATATGCATGTACATATGTATGTACCTACGCTTATATTCCCAAGTCTATTTGCATGAAGTTTTGACAGCACATGGATATCTTAATTAATAAAATTTACAATATCTTAGATTTGGCACTGATAATGTTTTTTTTTTTTTTTTTAATTCTAACTCTAGAAGAGATCGCACACTAAAGATTAAAACATAATCATGGGATAGCGACCCCATATACCATACTCACACACACACATTCTATTGCAACGATAGCCACTGCTGCATGACTGCTGGCCGTGGTCTCCACTGAAGGAAAATTGTGGGAGATGATTTGATTAATTGTTTTCAGCATTGCCTAGCTTCAGGACAACGTAGAAGGATGACCTATTAATTTACCTATTTTTTTATTTTTTTAATCCGGATAGCCAGTAGAGCCAGTACTGAGCTACGGCTGTGGAATCAATATTTACAGATGGAAAATTCTATCTCAACCCGCTTTATTCCACTTGGACCTTGAATTTCGGAAAATCCCTTTTTATCTGAAGGCAAAATAAGGAATAACTGTGCAAAATTTCAGGTACCTAGGTCTGGCAGTTTCGAGAAACGGTGTTCGCAACGAAAGTCGACTTTGCTTTTATAGTATTTAAAGATGAGGGCTCTGAATATTCACCCTCTTACTCTTGGAACCATTTGCTTCGTTACATAGGGCTTATCACCGAATAACGTCTTCTGGATATGATAGGACTATTTCTTACATATGCTTTGGATCTTTCGTGGAATGGACTTCGGCATAAACGTGTGAATGCTTTTTTGCGCCAAACTCCAAATCGGTTGCATGGTAGTTTTCTCAAGTTCACTTGATTGAACTTACGTTCTTTTGATACTTATATTATGCCATCTGACGCAATTGTACCCGATCTTCGGCGGTTGCGCAAGTTCAAGGTCGACTTTCCTTGTGGTCAGGACTGGCTCTGGTCAGATTCTGAGCTAGAAAAAGGGAAGTTGTCCACTTTCACGAACGACTCCAGAACAACCCAAGAATCAGGTTCTGGCGTATTCATAGAAAATGACCACATTAGGCTTCATTTCTGAATTGTATTGCAAGGAATAGGTGAAATGGTCGAGGTACTTACGTCTGTAGTGATAGTAAGGCTACGTTTAAGGCCTTGCTTAAACCTTTAATCACTTCCAAAATAGTGCTTGAATGTAAAAACTCTCTGAGCTCGATCACAAAGCTAAATTCTTCGACTCTTATCTAAGTCTAAGCAACACCTGCACGGCTAAAATGAACTCCTTCATACAACGAAGCAAATGTTTCCTGGAGTAAGAGGGTGACCCACCAACCTTACACATCGGCAATACAATTGACCTATTTCCGGTTAAAGTGCATCCTCATGGACGGCCAATCTTAACCAGCAAATCAAGTCTAAAGTTGCTCTAGGATTTTTGGGAATGAGATTTTCCATGAAGTTGCCAAACACCCAAACCTAAGTTGGGGCTAGTCAAACGGTAGTGCATGCGATCATATGAAAGCACAAGCGTTTTCACTCAGCTGAGGCCTACCAACTCCTACTCTCAATCTCCACGCGGTGACAGCCGGGTGCCTAGTACCTTAATCCAAGAGGTGGGTAACCAACCCCGTTTGGCGGATTCTTGGCGGCAAAAAATGAGAGAGGGGGGAAGAGTGCTTTCTCACTAGAGCACTTATTCCTGTTCGAGGCGGCAGCGGATGAAGTCCCTAGACGGAGTCAACGGTAGTTCCAGTTAGGTTAAACTTAGTGAATACCTTGCGCGAGCTGCTTCTACGTATTCGGATCACAGGTCGGTAAGGAATTTCCAATATTGGTCAGGACATTGGAATAGAGATGGTGGCGGAGCAGCCCTTAATGGGCCAACGGCAGCGCTCATACTCCCGTAATAGACTACTGGCACCGGTGCACCCGGCCCCTCGTCCTAGGGAATAGTTAAGGAACTGGCCCTCCAGGTTGGGGGTTGTGCCGTCGGGGTAACTTCCCTACCACGTAAAAAATCGATGGTTCCGAAACAACCAAAAGCCTCGGATAAGTATGGCTCAACTCATGACGACCTCAGCAAACGAAATAAGGACAACGACCTTCGGATCTGTACGTGGAATGTTCTGTCCCTTTACAGACCACGTGCAGCCGAACAACTAGCAGAGGCCCTAGACTCCTATAAAGCAGATATTATCGTCATCCAGGAAGTGCGATGGAATGGGCCGGGCTAAAAGAGGATGAAAACTGTGACACCTACTACGGTGATTGCTACAGAGGCAACAGGCAACACTTATTCGGATGCGGATTTGTCATACGCGGCAGACTTAGGCAAGAAGTCTTAAGCTTCCGACACGTAAGCGAGTGTATTATGACTATCCAGATCAAGGCTAAACTCGCTAACATAAGCCTAATATGTGTTCATGTCCCCACGGAAGAAAAGGACCCTGCCGCCAAAGAGTGTTTCTATGAGCTCCTCGACAAAACATACGAGCAATGTCCTAAATACGACGTTAAAATCGTATTGGGCGATTTTAGCGCCAAAATAGGAAAGTAGGACGTCTTTGGTAGGGCAATCGGTAAGCATAGCCTACACGACACCATGTCTGATAACGGACTAAGGCTAATTGATTTCGCTGTGGAGCGAAATGTCACCGTAGCAAGCACATGGTTTCCTCATCTCGATATTCATAAGCAGACATGGCGGTCCAAAGATCAAGTAATGATCAATGAAATTGATCATATTGCGATCGACGCAAGGGATGCCTCCAGTATTCTGAATGTCCGGACCTTCCGAGCGGCCAACATAGACTCGGATCGTTACCTTGTTGTAGCCAAGGTACGAATGCGGATATCCCAATCTGAGCAACAAAGAAGAATCTCTGTGAGAAAATTTAACGTCGAAAGCTACAATCCCAAGAGATATGGAAAAACTACTTCTGCAGACTGTATAACGGCGACGAAGACCAACATCCCGCTGTCAGGCAGAATGAACCATTCAACATAGACGATGATAGTCAAAATTTCCGTCCACCTGACCAAAACGAAGTGAGGATAGCAATATCCAGGCTAAAATCCAACAAGGCTGCTGGACCTGACGGCTTACCGGCAGAACTTTTCAAGGCAGCTGGGGATGAATTGGTAGAGTGCATACAACAACTCATCTCTAAGATTTGGTCAGACGAGTGTATGCCTGATGAATGGAACCTCAGCATCGTTTGTCCGATCCACAAGAAAGGAGACCCCCTCAACTGCGCCAATTATAGAGGCATCAGTCTCCTCCACATCGCATACAAGATCTTTTCTGCGATATTGTGTGAGCGCCTGAAACCTTTTATCAACAGCCTGATTGGACCCTATCAGTGCGGTTTCAGGCCAGGAATGTCTACCATCGATCAAATCTTCACACTTCGGCAGATCCTGGAGAAAACCTAAGAATTCCAAATCGATACTCACCACTTCTTTATCGATTTCAAGGTCGCTTGTGACAGCATCTAGAGAGAAGAGCTGTATAGAGCCATGTCTAGTTTTGACATCCCTGCCAAACTTGTCCGTCTGTACAGGCTGACGATGGAGAACGCTCGCTGCACCGTCAAGGTCGGTAATGACCTCACCGAGACCTTTGATGTCAAAAAAGGTTTTAGACAAGGTGACGCGCTGTCATGTGACTTCTTTAATATTGTACTTGAACGGATTGTGCGGAACTCACAAGCCAACACCGGAGACACAATCTATTACAAGTCTGTACAACTGCTTGCATACGCCGACGATATAGACATTATCGGAAGAACTCAGCGGGCTGTCACCGATGCGTTTGCAAGCATTGAGGCGGAAGCGGCCAAAATTGGTTTCGCGATAAATGAGGGCAAAACCAAGTATATGCTGTCAACAAGAAGGGAAAACCAACACCGACGAATTGGACAAAACGTCACAGTGGGCAGCTATAACTTCGAGGTAGTAAGGGACTTTGTCTACCTTGGCTCTGCTATAAAATCTGAGAACAAAATCAGTGCAGAAATCAATCGAAGAATAACTTTTGTCAATCGCTGTTTTTTTGGGCTTATAAGGCAATTCAACAGTAGAGCCCTATCTCGAACAACTAAGGAGACTCTATATAAGACCTTGATCATCCCAGCCCTGCTTTACGGCGCTGAAACATGGACTTTATTAAAAACGGATGAAGATATCGGATAAATTCTTCGTAAGATTTTCGGTCCCGCTTGCGCTGACGGGCTTTGGAGGAGAAGATTCAATCACGAACTATACGAGCTGTACAGCGAAGTCAACTTATTAAAAAAATTGCGTATTGGACGTCTGAGATGGCTAGGGCATGTAGAGCGAATGGACACCAACGCTCCGGCCCGCAGAGTCTTCGAATCTAATCCCGAGGGTCGACGCAGTAGAGGGAATCATCGCCGTAGGTGGCGCGCATAAGTTCAAGGGGACCTCGACCAACTTGGAGTGCGCAACTGGAGGCAATTAGCTAAAGACCGAGCTAAATGGAGAGACTTGTTGGTTGAGGCCCAGGTTCACCCCGAACTATAGCGCCACCTAAGTAAGTAGGTAATTAAGTAAACCTACGTTTGATCTTCATGCGTCCTCAGTTAAGACTTCTAATGACAATTGGGTTTCTTACGAACACAATTATGGCTGGCACGACTCCCTAGCATGCAGGCTGACTGAATGGATGCTCCTCAATGTCTGTAGAGAATCAGGGGCATTTCTGCTGTTTCTCAAGAGAAAAGACTGCAGATAACTCACTGCTATATTCTTAGCTCACTTCGCTTTTGTTAAGAATCTTACTGTGCTAGGCTTAAGTAAAACTACAGTCTACATTCCCTGTGGAAAATACTGCGGAACATTTCTTTCTTTGCTTTCGCTCTATCGTAGCTGGTATCAACTATCAGATCTTCGGTTCTCAAAATTGTATCGACCTCTTTGCTCCTCCAGCTTCTGCATAGGTCACCGTCATTGGAAAATGTTATGCATGTTAGAAAAAATGCCATTAGTTGCCTGTAAGGAAAGGCCCTCCCCTTAGTACTTCACCAGTATGGATTTACAAACGCACGGTCTTCTATAGTTGCTACGAATATGAAAAGAAGCAGAAGTGCAAAATCATTTTTTTCTCGAATATATTCCTGTAAAACATCATCGCAGTGTTCGTACTGAAGTACTGAATCTAAAAATATGAAACTGAACCATTGTATTAAATTGGTAAAGACAAATAAGCCCAATAATTTTCGAGTATGTAATAATTTGTGAGATATGGCAGTTTGTGTATTTTCACTAATTTTTATATTCCTCTTCTAACTAATAAAAAAAATTTTCCCCAAAATCAATGTAAAATTTAGAAATTTTAAGAAAATTAAGGTCTTATGTCGAGGACTCATTTTACAGGAGCTAATGGCTAAGTAAATGGATTTTCTTAGCTTAAGTTACACATTCTATATCATACTAAACAGAACGTTATATAGGAGTAACGAATTGGCTGCTAATGCAATTTTTGAAAGATCTCGGCCAGAAAATATGAGCTGTGGAAGAAAATCACTGATAGAAATCTTCCTAATAATCCACGGAATTGTCCAGTCTTCCTTTATATAGTGAAGCATTTTAAATAAAAGGAATTACTTAGTTGGAGCACTTACGGAGCAATATCTGCCACAAAGGCAACAAAAGAGAACAACGGCAAACAAGCAGTTAGAAGAGTAATCCACTCGCACTTCGTGCAATATTTAGTGAATACCTAGTACCATAGAACAAGGTACATATTTTGCCATACCCGTCTTTCTTAGGTTTGCTTAATGGCTAAATGGATCTATAACAATAAATAGTGGCCGATCTGGTCTCATTTAAGACATTAGCCATTGAATCATTGAATTGGCATATACATTTGCGTATTGAGGGAAGATCTGTACCAACAGTTTTAAGTATTTCAACTGACCAACATGTAACTTAGCATTACGGAGCAGTTGCAGGATGTACGTTACGTGCAGGTATATACATACTCGTATGATGCTTTTTATGTCTTGGAACATTTCTCCAGCATTTTTTAAACTGTGGAATGAGTATTAATATATCAGTCATAATGAACTTGTAAATACTTGCACATGTAAGAAATACAGGGGAATAATGGCTAGAACTCATTTATTACTCGAAAATACAAAAGAGTTGAGCAGCGAACTTTTTTTTTTTTGGTGTACGCAGTGACTGGGCATCAATACTCAGAAGCATCTATTTATATATTTATATTTGACTGTTAGATGGAAAATAAATACCGCAATTTATTAAAATAAAATACCATGCTCCTTCAAACGCCACAACAGTAAATTACCGTTCACAGATAGTTTTCTTGTGACATACTTTGCCCTTACTATCTGCACAATTTCCACATAAGACGCTGAAATAAGTACCAAATATAATTTGCGTTTTCTAAAGTTATGCAAGCTACAAAATAATTTATGTGAGTACATTTGCGCTTTGGTTACTTGCCTTTCTTTCTCTCCACAAACTCTTAAATAATTTGCTCCACTGTCCTTCTTTCAATATTATAAATAAAAAAATAAAAATAAAGCAAATGTTAAGTATAATAACATGCCACACCCATTCTGCTTGGTACGAATATCGATAACTATGCCACAAGCATATTGATTACTGTCGGGTTATGCTACCATTACACAATAAATTTTAATGGGTCCCCTTGGTAACACTTTCCATTGTAATCGCTGACATGAACCAACGATCGGCTTTCTATGTGCGGTGCCGTTGTAAATTCAAAAGAGATCAAATCGAAATATATTACTTCCTTGTCGTCGAAATGCTGCGTTGATTAAATGACACAAACAATAGCTCATAAAATAGGGTTGTTGCATACCTACCGCAGACTTAATCAAAATGATGCCGTATGTCTGGTAGATCTGACTTGTTACCCAAAAGAAATGAAAAATTAGTGTCTCCTTCTGGTTTGGCATTTGAATATGCTGATTTTATCTACCATAAAATTTTGGTTTTATGGAGATAAATTAAAAATTTCTTGAAATTGATATGCACTGCTGTCTGATATTGATAAACTGGCGTATTGTGCAAACGGAAGCCGGAATTTTTTTTATTGGTTGTGCTAGTTTTGAATCGAAATACACTGTATTTGCGTAAGCATTCATACAGAGGTGCTCAACTGAAACAAAATTTGTCCATTATTACTGCAAGAGCTTCGATTCATTTTGAAATAATTCCTGCAATGTCTACACCTGTGGTTAAGCATTTCGCTGATAGTTTATTTTGAGCCGTGGTTACAATGACAAGCACCGCAGCGAGTTCGATGATCTGATGATAAATCGGTGGCTATGCTTGCATTTTACATATTGAATTCATAAGAGCGCTGGTTTTTTCCTTGTGCTACTAGACCGAAAACTTTATGTAATGTTGGTTTTGTGTTTTGTATTTAGCATGTATTTATTTGTAGTTATGATTAAAATGTATTTCCATCTTATGACCTTTGGTGGCAATAAAAACGGCATCGAGTTATGATGCGAAGTCTGCATTTTTCCTCTTCTAAATGAATACAACTGGTTTCCAGTAATGAAATTCACTAGTAAATTTAGAGTAAAAAAGTACGTCCATCTGCCTATCTATCATATCCTTCTAGGTCGTAAGCCATTCACGGTACACATATGATTTTCCAGCGAATATGTAGAGTAGTATAGAATAGCGCCTTGGAGAAGTCCAACCTATCCGTATTGGAAAAACTCAACGAGTTGTATGTTTCAGCATTACCGGTGCACTAAGAATTTCTCCCACAGCGACGCTCCAAACAATACTCCACCTACTTTCGACTGACGTCGTCAGTAAGCAAATGGCTATCAGCTCGGCAATAAAACTGAGATGCTCCAAGCAGTGGAAGGAGCAATTCACCGGGCACCCCGAAAACTTTCGATGCACCGTCATCTCCCCGATTTCACTGATCATCTGCTCATTGAATATGACTTCAACAGGGGCTATATGCACTTGACATACTGGGGAATAGTGCAGCTGGTACAAATAGCATAAGCATTATCAATATCGAAGCGCCAGCGTCGTATGTTAATTACCTTATTCAAACCGACGGCGAGAAAGTTGCCAATCACAGATTGCAACACCCAGGCCAATGCAATACTGCTAGACAACTTTGTAAAACACTTAACAAATCTAGGTCCATCAGGCTCCTGAAATACGAATGCTCTCACCGGAATCTGCGACATAGGAAGACATGCAAAAAGATTAGGCATCCCTTATAATTACTTCTGCAGAAGCTGTAGGGATGATGAGGAAGAGAGATTATCAGTCACCTCCTATGCCAACATTAGGAAGGGCACCCTGGGTGAATACTCTTTCAATTATCTATATGACCTCGGCAGCGCCTGCACGGCTAAAATCAACTCCTTCATAGGTACAACGAAGCAAATTGTTCCTAGAGCAAGAGGATGACCCATCCACCCACACATTGGCAGTATAATGGACTTATTTCTGGTCTTAACGCTTCCTCATCGAGGGCCGATTTTAACCAACCAACCATAGAACACTTGGTACAATTTTTCAAGAAGCCGTAATACCTATGTACATGTTTCATATCGTTGAAAATATCTTTTAGAGAAGAATCCCAAGATATATTTTTTACTTAATGGTTTGGAATATATGCGAGGAATGTCTAAAAAAAACTATCTCAAATACTCTATCTTCGAAAGCTCTCATAGATCTGAAGATATCATATTAAATTATTCAAATAAATCTACAAAATAACGACAAATAAAATCGGTTGAGTAGTTTACAAGATGTAACATTTTTTGTTTTGGCAAATATTTATTATGCCAAATGGGGTGAAGGTGTAACCCGGAAATATATACATGACAGTCTTCTCACGAATATCTCTTGGTCAGAAAAAAGTGTAGGTGCCCACCATTTAAAACATTTTTTAAAAATGCCAAATTTTTGTTTGGTGTCAAACGATGTCAAACACTGTTCTTTAATTTAGTGTAAAACGATTTGCCAAACGGTTTCAAGAGCTACCTAAATACATTGCACTGTTTGCCACAGAAAAATTTTGCATAATTTGCATAAATTTCGAATAATTCAAATGCATAAGGACCAAGCTTTAAAGTCGATATTCACAGCTTTCTAAGGGAACAGGATATGCCTCTTTGCTATACTATTGCGTCAAACAGTGAAGGACAGTATAAAATAGAACGAAAAGGTAGGATTTTGTGCAAACTTATTAAGAGAATTGCATGACGAACCACCGTTGTATCGCCACTTTATGCTGATGACGCATAAGTAATTTGAATATTTATGCATCTGCATTACTCTGGTCATCGAAATACATGATTCTATAAGTTTGCATGGTCGCCTAATTTCGCCGCCCCTTTTTTCATACTTGTGGCTTTGGAATGCAGTAGCTGCTACTGCCAACATTCCAGAGCTGTGGTCGCAATTCTATCCGATTAGCCCTCAAATTCTGTAGGCCTGTCAAATCCATTTTCTCTCCTTCGGCTTACTATGGTTTGACTTACTTGACGCCTTCATTTTCATAAAATATTCAACTGTTAAACCGTGTCAAATAATGTCAAAAACTTTGCCATAATTACTTAGCACCCGATTACACTGATTAACAAAAGATCAAGTCATATGAAAAGTTGTAGAAAATTTAACGATTGCACTGTGTGAATTTGTTGACATTGAAGAGTGTTAAACATTCGAAATGATGGTCTAATTTTAGCTTAATGCAGTCATTCTGTGTGCCGACAAACTCGCACTTGAATATTTTTTTCTTTACTTTTCTACTTCTTTTCTCACGTTTCCTGACAGTAAGAGCAATACTTTTGGATTTTTGTTAGACGTTCAGGATAACTGAAACCATATAAAAACTTTCTTGTAATCTAACCTCAGACTGAGCTCATTCTTTTTAGCTTAACAGAAAAGATATTGTAACCTCCTATTTTTTAATACATACCTATTACAAGTGCGTGGAATATTGTAATTGATTGTACACATGCACTGCGTCGGATTTCAAAAGCTTCAGTACCAAATCTCAACTTTCTAGCTCAAAATTTGAAACTGAAATAATGCCTCTAATTTTGGGACCAGATTAGTGGTGCTCTTACTACTTAGCTTTTCCTGTTTGAAATCATAACATTAGGATCCAAAAGTCAGTAATAGTTCGAAATAAATAAAATACCCAAAACGTGGTGCAGGAAACCAAATGAATAACTCGGATTTCCCCTTCCCACTGTCATGTAGGGTAGCGATGAATTGAAGCCGATTCTAGAAGTTTATAGCTCTTCTGTAGACTGTCTAAGTCTTCTTAAAAAGGATGTTTTATTTTAGAGGCAACTAAAAGTTAACGGATAAGACTTTTCTTATTTGCAGCATAAGGATACATGTATATAATATTTGTACATACACAGTCGCGGGGCATAGATGGATATCCTGAGGTGAATATGTGGTAGAATATGTGTTCGTTGAGTTAGTCGGTGATGAGGGTAAACTTCTTGTTGGTACTGTTTATCGACCTAACCAACATGTAGATATTTATCCCTTTTTCACTTTAATGGAAGAAATCTCTTGCACATCTTCCGATTTGATTATTTGCGGGGATTTCAATTGTAATCTCCTCACTGATAATAACATGGTTGAAAATATGAGTGTATTTAATCTGTGGGCAGTTAACACTAGCTCTCCAACCCACTTTTCTGGAGGTCTTCCGACACTCCTAGATGTTTTTTGGGTAAGTGATAAGAGGAAAGTAGTCTTTTATGATCAACTTTCAGCTCCAGTGTTCTCGAAGCATGATCTGATTTATCTTGCTTTTGATTTTAATACTACGTCCATTGTAAAATCCTATCAGTACAGAGATTTTAAGAATATTGATTATACTTTACTAGAAGAGCATACAAGAAGTGTAATCTGGGAAAATATTTATTACTTATCGTCATCTAATGAACAGCTCCAATTTCTTAATGAAAACATCAATATTTTGTACAACCGTCATGTAGACTTAAAAACCAAATTTGTAGAGCCCAAAAATCAACCATGGTTTACTGTACGTATCCGAACACTTACGTTGCAACGTGATCAAGCATATAACTGTTGGAAGAGATTTCGTCTGGATGAATTCCGACGTACATATTGCTCCCTTCGCAACAGGGTTGTTAAGGAGATCCGTAAGGCCAAATTCGAAGTGTTTTCAAACCGGCTAAACCCCGCCCTAGGCAGTCGGCAGCTATGGAATAACCTCCGCAGCATCGGCTTAGGGAAGTCAAAGTGCAAACAGACCGAAGATATTGATTGCAATGCTTTCAATCACAAATTTCTATGAGAGCTTTTTCTAGTATTTCAGCCGGTGAAACTTTATCGCCTCCAACAGAGGCACTTCGTTTCAGCTTCACAGCATTAGACTGAGCTGAAATGGCTGAAAGTCCTCAGCTCAGACTGGACGAAATTAATCCTCTATTTTTGAAGATTATATTGCCAATCATACTCCCATATATAACATAAATATTTAATTCAATTATGACAACTGGGAAATATCTTCTACAATGGAAATTGGCAAAACTCGTTCCTATTCCCAAAGATTCTAAAGGTGACGAGTTTAGACCTATCTCAATTCTGCCATATTTATCAAAAGTTTTTGAAAGAATAGTACAAAATCAAATGAGTTTACACCTCAACAATGGCAATTTCTTGACGACACATCAATCCGGTTTTCGGAAAAACCACAGTTGTATAATGGCTTTACTAAGTGTTACTGAGGATATACGGCAAACTATCGAGGAAGAGAAGGTGACCTTTTTTAGTTCTGCTGGACTTTTCCAAGGCATTTGACACTGTTGTCCATTCTCATTTGTGTGATAAGTTGTTCAGGCTTTTTAAATTTTCCACTAGTGCAGTCAAATTGATTCATTCCTACTTATCGGGTAAGATGCAAGCTATCCGAGTAGACAGCATTCAGTCAGATTTCCTAGAAACTGTAAATGGTGTTCCCCAGGGATCTATCTTAGGACCGATACTCTTTTCTCTGTACGTAAATGACCTTCCATCCATTGTTAAACACTGCGCTTTACACATGTATGCTGATGATGTACAAATGTACGTGAGGTGCCCATTTGGCCTTATAGAGCATGGCGCCGCCTGCGTCAATGAGGACCTCGAGAATATTATGCGTTGGTCACAGGCAAATGGTCTTCTGTTAAACCCTACAAAATCCAAGTGCTTAGTTGTTTCAAGGTATCCATTGGACCTTTCTTACTTTCCACCTATAGTCCTAAACAACGCTCGTATTAAATATGTTGAAAGGGCTAAAAACCTTGGAATGATTTTGAACCGCAACCTGACCTGGGATAACCATATCAACGCCACGATCGGAAAAACTCATGGTGTACTTAGAACTTTGTCGGCAACTCAATCCTTTACTCCTGTTAAGACCCGCATTATGCTGGCAAAAACTTTGGTCATACCAACACTAATTTATGGATGCGAAATTTTCGGAAAGTGTAGCTCTGTCAGTAAAAGAAGACTGTGTGTCACCTTTAACAATACTATTAGGTACGTTTTCGGACTACGAAGGTATGACCATGCGTCAAGCTTTTCCAGACGCATTCTTGACATGACATTTGAAAGCCTTCTACAGTTTCGCACCGTAACTTTGCTCTCTCACATCCTGCAATCACGACAACCCCCGTACCTCTTTGAAGAACTAATAATGGCTTCCTCAAACAGATCTGGACACTTAATTCATCCTCGAAACTCTTACCTTACCTCCGAGCGTCAGTTTTTTATTAATGCTATCCGCTTATGGAATTCTTTGTCGCGTTCTATTAGACGTATTGAAAACGCAGCAAGGTTTCAATGTATTAATTATTTATCTATCCCAAAATAGATAGTTAAACAATAATGTAATCTATTTTAACTCAACTCCTTCTTGCCTAATTCATGTATATTCTATTTAATAATGTAGCTTTTATCTGCAGTCTAAGCTTATCACTAATTAATAAGATATTATATCTTAAAGTGTATAGGCATTACAATGATAATAAATGAAATGAAATGAAAAAAAAGGTGTATAATAACTGCTCGGAATTATCTGCCATTGGATTTTGTGGTTGGTCATACGTAGTATATTTTGCTCTGAGGTTACACAAGCCAACATCTCTCCAGCAGTGAAAATTGTAGTTGTTACCTACTGATTGTACACGTTGTTAATGCGCATTTCTCTTAGTCACATTATAATAGTAGTTTGTCATAAGAAATTGCCAACTGCTTACAGAAGGTATTCTAGGTAAGGTGGCGAAACCTCAAGAATAATTTTAGTTATTCTTTTTTCTGACAAATAGACACCCCTTACAAAATACGCTACTTTTTAACAAGAGCAGTGCATACAGGTAATCTGTCGAATGAATATACGAGCATAAAGACTATAACTGTAAGGCCATATGTAATGTGGCAGCTCCGCTTGTGATCGAAGTTCTTGTATGCACATTTCTTCTCAAGACTGAATAAATATCTTATTTCATTCTGATCGGGTAAATTTCACTTCCATTCGAAAATTCCAAGGAATTTAGTATACTAACAATAATATTAAAAAATAAACGAAGTTTGTTTAGTCAGTATATGTGTACGTATTAGAGAATGTTGTAGAAAGACGTAGACGGTACCTCTTAACGGCTACCTTGGACAGTAGCTGATTTCCCGTGACGAATTTGCATCCTAGCCGGTTCTACCTTTCATTTCAGCTGCCATATTTAAGATTAAAGCATTCCTAATTGCATCCATCCTAACTCCTGGATTGATTCAAAATATTTTCTATACTGCGAAATGAGAGATACAAACTTCCCCGACGACAACCTGAATGGCCATGTGCAGTGCATCGTTCAAATGTCCAGCGAATGATAAATGTGTCATCGGCGGACCAAAAATTAGGTGATATGAACAACCCTTTCTAACGTCAGCTTCAACCCAGTTGAGCCACCAGCATTTCTCCCTATTAAACCGATCGACGTTGACTATTTCCTTTTTAAAAAAATGCTCATGCTGTATCGTAGGTATGTATCTCCATCACACGAACCAATAGGTCAATAGAGGTATGCATGAAAAAATTTAACATGCTGTGTATAACTCGCCTCTGTAAACGCTGCCATAGGTGGCCTTAAAATTGATGAAGAGATGGCGAATATCTATTTGGGTATATTGGGGTTCTCCATAATCGACCGCAGTGTGAAAATTTGGATTTGATGTATGCTATACTTATGTTCATATCTTAGATCAGTTCTAGCTACTCTTAATAGCTCGACAATTAAGCCATTAGGGTCAGCAGTCCTGTTAGCCTTTTTTTTAAATTTGCGCGCTCCAAAGAGGTTACTAATGCTCTTATACTGGTTCTAAGGGCACGGGCTGATGGGAAAAGGGGGAAAGAGACAGAGACAGAGAAGATGCCGGTATGCGGTTGGCTTTAAATGTTTGAAAATTTGATTACAACCTTCGCGAATAATCGGCCAAACTCTCAAATAAGGAATCGGCCAAAAAATGTTAGGCGATTGGTCGCAGTGAAGAAAGACAAAAAAAGGACGAATAACACCCAAAAGTGAATGAACATTCGCACATAGGCCAAAATAAAAAAAATAATCCCACGGGAATTTACTCCACATGGGAGTTTATTCCACATATAGTGGCAAATAAGTCCATCTTTTTAATGTAGAGTTATTTCCCATCAGAAGTGAGAATTATTCAACGCGAAATTTGGTGGAGTTGTTTCCCGCATTAAATTTGAAAAATGCAGAACAAAAAGAGGGATAACATTTAAGTTCACAATGCATGAACAACTGAATATATATTGGGGAGCATGCTGCCCCCCTACAACCCGTCTGCTTCGAGTTACTGTTCAATTTGGAGTAGGTGCGACGTTGGGTATATGCAAATGTTCTTTATATCCGTGTGTCGCATACATATTCCACTGTTTATGCATTGCGGACTTAAAATGCGAAACATGGATACCTATAAAGAAACTTTGTGTACTCGTACACCCAAACTCGCACCTACTCCAAATCCAACAGTGACCCCAAGGAGGGGGGTCATACATACTCCATTGTTTATATGCTGTGGACTTCTGTACATATGTATGCAGCCTGACTTAGGCTAGACTAGGTGAATTGTGGTAGGTCCACTTGTTAAAGCTAGTTTCGTGTTTTTCATAAATTATAACATATAAATAAAATATAGTATTTTGGGCGATTGTAATGATAATGAAATACAGAGGCTGGTAGATCGTTCCACAAACGTGTTGTTCGGCTTATGTCTGAAGTTGGGCTTGAGGGTGAACTGCTGTGTATTCGAAGCATGACGCGTATTGGGTGAAGTTTTAAAGGGAGGGGATGTAACTGGCTATTCCGCTGGAGCATTGACTTAAGATTGGACATTGTTTCTTTTACTTAAATTTGATGGGGTGGACGGAAGTTTTCACTATTATCATATAGGTTGAGTAGTTTATTCTACCTGACAGCAGAGTGTTGATTGTCGTTTCTGTAAAATAGTCTACAGAAGTAGTTTTCCTATTATCAGCACCAACTGCGAATCTTATGCAAGGTTATCTTTCTTTATCTCCACAGATTTCTGTTCGGTCTACGTTGTCTTGACATCTTCTACTCAAGTCTTGGTAAAACTTCCGAACCTTTTTTACTGGAGTAGCAATTTCCTTTGCACTTGGTTGTGCGTGTTTCTGCTGTTTTTTGTTTTTTGAGAAATTGGTCGAAATTCAGAGAGTCCATCTGTGTCCCTATTGGTGCGGATAGGGTCGATCGCGAATACAAGCTGCCGAAATGAGGTTCCTTCGCGGTGTTGTTGGAATAATTCGTAGGGATCGAGTGCGCAACACCAGAGTACGCGAGGCGCTCAATGTTGAGCAGCTACTTCTCCGAACGGAACGATCTATGCTTCGATGGTTTTGTCACGTAGTCCGTATGACCCCAGACCGGCTTCCGAGACGTGCCATGGTGGCCGTGGCATCAGGTAGGCGACCCCGCGGTAGGCCTAGAAATAGATGGTTGGACCAAGTCCGGCATCTCCCCTGGAGCCGTCTAGAGATTCCTCCTGATGAGCTGGAGTCAATGGCGGAGGATCGAGGAGGATGGAGAGTCCACCTGAGCATCCTACCCCCGCGACCCTCGTGAAGGATTAGCGGGCCATTGAAAATGTATGTATGTATGTATGTATGAGAAATTGGTGTTCCTCCACTTTTGTTCTTAGAGCTCATTAAGAGTTCTCGTCCTTCTCCTTAGCGCCGCATTGCATGCTTCCTGGTTTGCTTTGTGCATTTGTCGATGTTATTCGTCAAACCAGGCATTTCTTAGTGATGGTCTTGTCAAATTCAGTACATCAGTTGGGGCTTACTTTGTTTGCAGTGTTCCTATTGGTCTCCAGCATTGGAATTATCGAAAAATTACGAGATACACGTTCTGCAATGGTTTCTCAATTAGCGTCGTCAACTATCTTCGTTGGGACGTGAGTGAATATAACGTTAATTTTTATGAATTTGGCCCTGATATAAAGTACGTCACCTATAAAAAAAAAGCCCACATCCAAGTAAACGCTGCTTCTTGTGTCTGTAGAAAGCAGTCTATGTTCTCCGACAATTGGTCTGCTGCACACGCCCTGTTGATAATCCGAACACCCCCCAATAAAGTTTCCATAGGTTGCTTAGCTGCTCAAGAATAGTTTCAGTAATTCTCCAATTAAATAATATACGTAATATGTATCACATCGACAGAAAGGCGGAAATTGTCAGTATTCGACCTCGGCATACCTCTTATAGAATACAACAAAGTGTTGCTCAGCATTTAATAGAAGATTACTATGCCAAATCTTTAAGCTTTGACATTTTTCATTCTTTTGTTCAATATAACAAACACTTATCCAATAGATACATATCTATAAAAATGTCCCCTTCCGATGGTGCATCTTTTCAATCGGGTTTCAATTCTGTTCGCATGCTCTAAACTTAAGTCTCTTTAAATAATCTAACGCCGGTTATAAATATATGTATCTCTTTAGGTTTCACATTTTATTTGCATATAAAACCAAAACAGTTCCAACTCAATACATGCCAAACTTGACACTTTGACATATAAAACTACCACGATCATATATAAACAGCAACGGCACTCTACAAATTTCACGGTTGCACGACATCACGATATACCAGCAACACATTCGAATGGAAACTTCAAACTCAATAGGCTAACACTCACCTAGTGTTATAGGCTTAATTAAATCAAACGCACTTCGCGCATTGCGAATAATTTCTTTAATCACTCACAATAGTACCGAATAAGTAATTGTCTGGAAATCGAAAGCCCGCAATCATGACTGGTCACTATCCAGACTGTTTAACCCGAAGATGCCACTCTATATTTCTATGCATTCGCCTATAGCCATTGTGGGTAAATTTATACAATTTTTCCTTTCACTACTTAACAATCAGTTTGCGTTTTCAATCTAATGGCGTTACGTAAGCAGCTGCATGCTTCGCTCTCACAAAAGACCCAATTGCATGATATTCCCACACACATGCCGCTAGGCACACTCTGTGGCTAACACTGCACTATGCTGCAGTAGAACGCAAAGCCGAAGATTCACTTGGACCATAAACAATAATCTGATTAAGATGAAATAAATCACAATTCACATAAGCAAGTTGTTCATAAACGTCTACTTGAGTGCTTACATAGCTCATGTTCCCTTACATTTGGAACGCACCATATGTGTTGAGATTGAGATACTCGTAATTTACTCAGTCTAAGCCCTCGGCGATGAGGAGTTCATTAATTAATGAGCTGAAAAGCGTTAACTATGAACTGTACGGCTATCATGCGGTGCATGGAGCTTACATAAGGCTGTTGTGGTCTTAGGCGGTAAATTAGGAAGGAAGGGTGCTTCAAGGGAATTGATCGTCACAAAGAAAGTGTTCGTTAGCTTTATTGGTACAAATTACGAAAGAGAATGGGATCGTGTTTCAAGACGGACGCGTTGAAATGATTGGCAAGTGTAGTTACATCTTCTTTGTTGTCGGACAATGAATGGAATTTTGAAGAAAAATTATTTAATTACACCGTTAACATATTAAATTGATTTTCCAGCTAAATTTGATTGAACCAAAGAATGTAAACGTTCACTGAATGGAATGCTATAGGTGAACGGCGGCATGTTTTTCGAGTGTCCTAGAGGTTGTTGGCTAGTTGTGAAATAGGCCGTGATTTTTGTTAATTGATTTTTCAATTGGTGTAATAATGAATTGAAATATGTATCTTTAAGCTACTGCAGCAACTACGATTACATTCTATTTTGCGTGTACGTGCTTTATGAATCCCACTCAGGCAATAATGAAGTTTGAAATTAAATAGCCTCGGGTAGACTTAACATTTTCTAGCTGATCTGGTGCATTATGGATCATATACTCATGAGCAAAGAGACTAGCACACCAGAGGACACCTCCAAATTTTAAACATTTGGTTGTGACAACGAGTCGTTGAAAGTAGGCTGTTGTACGATCTGGCTGTATTTCGTAGAATGGCGGTTAGCTGAAGAGTATAACCTCACGTTGTTCTATATTTAAAGGCAATGTCACATTCCGGGGAAACATACAGGCCAATGTTGTTTGTCAAGTAATTTATTCATGCCCATCAAGGATTAAAGCACCTATGTCATGGTAAAAGCGCTTGGCTTTTATAGTCAATAGTAGATAAAAAAAGGTCTAAGGGAGTTCTGAAGCAGAAAGAGGAACCAGAGGAGATTGAGATACTCGTAATTTACAGGTCCTGTCCAACCGTCTTGTCTCACCGGTAGGACAACTGGTTGCTGTGCTGACCCAATCACTTGTAACAGTTTTGTATTTGAACCCATAACTTCACTTGAAGTGTTAAAAGTCGTCGGTACTCTAAAAAATACAAACTCCTGTGGTGCTGACGGTATTTCGAATATCTTTCTTAAAAAAGTTGCATGCTATTTAATGGACGTACTATCACATATTTTTAATCGCTGTATTTTTGAGGGTATTTTTTCCAAAGGACCTTAAGGGTGCAGATGTTGTTCCGTTGTTTAAAAAGGGTTCTATTGTAGAAATGTGTAATTATAGGCCTATATCTCTTCTTCCAGCTGTAAGTAAAATCTTTGAAAAGCTAGTGAAAAACAGGATAGTCAGTTATCTGTCAAAAACTAAGTTTTTTAATTCATCTCAATTTGGCTTTCAAAAGGGAAAATCAACCGAAGATGCACTTCTACAGTTTTGTGGTAATGTAATGTCTAATCTTGATAGTAAAAAGTCCACTGCTGGTCTATTTATTGATAGCACCAAATCGTTTGATATAGTCGATCACTTCATTATTCTCAATAAACTTGAAAAAGCAGGATTTCGCGGCTTCATGTTAGAATGATTCAGGTCGTATCTGAAAAATAGGCCGCAGAGAGTGAAGATTGACGAAATCAGGAGCGATCTCATGGTCTTCGACTTAGGAGTATCTCAAGGCTCTGTCCTAGGTCCTATTCTCTTTCTGATTTACATCAACTCTCTTTTTGCACTTAATTTCAAAGGCACACCAACTGCTTTTGCGGATGATGTAAGTTTCTCATATGGTTCAGACAGCCGCTTAGACCTGGTTGCAGACATTAATATGGACCTTCATCTTCTAAGAATCTGGTTCTCCAAACACAACTTGGCCATAAGTCCCAAGACTAAGATTATGTTTTTTAGTTTGTCGTCTATACCGGATCTTGAAGTTAATATCTACTTTCATTCACCAGAGTGCCAAAAATTCAAACTTCATGTCTGCAATTGTAATTCCGGCTTATCCTCTCGTATCTTTAATGGTTGTCTAAGCTGCAATGATAAATGTTTTTGATCGAAAACGTCAGTGAATTTTAATATCTGGGGCTTGTCATTGACTCGAAAATGAGCTTCTCGAATCATGTAGATGCTTTGAGGAACTATTTTCGTTGTACACTTAGGCATTTTTTCCATTTGCGTAACATCTGTTCAAGTATGCTCTTAAAAATGATTTATTATGGTATTGTTCACTCAAAATTACAATATGGTATTGCGTGCTGGGGAGGTACTTTTAAGAACAAAATATATCCTTTATTGATCTTACAGAAATATATCCTACGAAAATTATGCCGTAAGCCTGCGAGACATCATAGCTACCCTTTGTTCTGTGACCTCAAAATTCTTCCTGTTCGTCATTTGTATTGTTTTAAGGTGTTGAAGTGTTTTTTTATGAAATCTGCTAATCGTAATTTCATGGAAACTTTTCGTACTCTGTATCTGTTCCTACTTTCCATACTACTGCCTATCGTAATTTTTATCACATTTCGTCTGATCGTTTATTCAATAAACTTCCTCAGTCCTTCAGAACAATCACTTCATTTGGAATGTTTCTTAAAATAGTAAAAAGTTGGCTTCTTGGGTTCAATTTCGATGGCATAGAATCTATCCTTTCTTACTATCTGGTTTAAATTTAAATCTTAATTTTTCTTGCCCACTATTTGATGTTTTAGAGTAAATGTTTCCTTTTTATATTTCTTAATGTTGTTTAATAAAAAATACTAGTTTTTGTAGTTTTATTCAAAACCCAAATAAATTAATTTTTGAGTTATCTAAAATGCATATTGATGTGGTACTCAACACTATTTTTATAACTTACGTATAAAAAATACAGAATGCCAAATGAATTTCTTATACTTTATTTTATAAGTTCTATTATCATGTAAATTTTTTGAATTGTGAAGTAATGCTGAATTTATATAAGGAATTTTGAATAATAAAGTCTAATCTAATCTAATCTAATCCATTTCCAAGTTATATAACATCATATGGTCAAAGGTTGAACATTCTCTACAGTGATTTCTCCCGGAGTTGCAGTGATGTGAAGAAGGATCTTAACGATCTTAGCAACATTTACACAGCTTTAATCAAAACTTTTATTTTGAAAACCAAATCTTTCCTGCACTAGGCGATGCGATTTCGCATCCCTTACTTAGTGGCAACATCACGGAACTATTTTTCATCAAAGTGTACCATTCCAAATCAACTAATCAAAGAAATTTCAAAGCAAAGGACTGTAGCTAATAACAACTTACAAACACAAAGTCTTTCAAAGACAGGGTTTTAAATAAATCATTATTTACTTACACTTTTGAGGTTCAAATTAGTTTTGGGCGCACTTGTCCAAATATGGAAAGCATGTGCTAAACCTTGGGGTAAGAATAAAAAAATGGCTTGCTTGTGCATTCGCATAAGAAGCTGTATGGAATTCGTGGTCTTTTCAAATATGTAGCTATTCCAACCAAAGTTGTCATTGACACACATTCCGAAAATGGAAAGTCTTTTGGCTTCACTAATGCAAGTCCGTTTCTTGGATAATGACCGAGGGGTATGTGTTGCTTGAATGGCTAAGTCCACTTAATTATTTTGTCATTAATTGCTGTCGATCTATAAAGGCTATAGTTTTAGTTTAATCAGCTAAAAATGTTATCCCTACCGATTTTGGACTTTATATACGCGAGTACGATACTGAACTTCAATGTCCTCGGATTTAGCTGTTGCATGCGTTTAACTGACGTAGATGAGTTTTTATTTGAGACATATTTTTTGTAAATTGGCAATAACTTAACACAAATTCGTAGTCACTCATCGGCACAGGCGGATCAGTAGAAATGCGGTGAAGTGGGAGGGTTATGATCCCTTATTTTCGGATCATAACCTCGCTGATAAAAGGAAGAAGAAGTAGTCACTCATCGGCACACAGTGTCAAATCCGGGGAAAATGTGTGGTAAGAATGGGTACCCCAAGTCTCCCTACCATCGTGGTGTTAAATGTCAGTTGAAAATATACATTTCGTTCCTCTTACTCACTATTCTCACTTATCCAAGACTTCCCAAAAAACAATAACTTTTCGCTGCGGTAAAAAAAAGAAAAGCGTGTTTTTAATTACTCAAGTTCTTTTTATTTTGGCACTTTGTGTTTAGATTGGCAGATTCCTGAAACCTTAAGTTTTGAGATTATTAAAAATCTTTCTTATTGAAAAAAGAAAACAACAGATAGCTAAGAAAGAGCCTTTTTCTTAACTAATCCCAACATGATTTGTTCATATTCGGATTTGAGTCTTTGAAGATTCTTTGTGACAAGATGGAGTATCAATTTAAGTCGACGCATTAGTTTCCGCTGAAAGAGGCAGGATCATTACCGTCGAGACTTATTTAAATACAACTGGCTATTGCACTTATGTTCCTTATGATAGTATTCATCAGAATACGCATGAAATCCTTATTTATGGCTAATGCTGTGCAAGTTTCGTAAGATGTGCAATAACGTGGGGTAGGTGACTTCCGAGTTTTGGATAAGGTGCCAAATATGTGCTGGCAGGGCAAGTTTTGGGTATGCACGTGCTGAAGACGAAGAAGTACATAATGTTTAGCCAAGAAATATTGATATCGGTAAGCATGATTCTAATTTTTAATTGAATGCCCCATCTTAACCCACGACGTACCACGTACTCCACGGGTGCATTGATCTTCCTCACGCTAAGGCAAGCAAACGAGAAGAATTACATTTTTCTTCCATTGCCTAAAGTTTTCTACAAATACAAATATTTAGCGCAACAGCTTTTTAAAGTGCCAGGGCCTAGCTTCTCGCAACCACTCATGTTAAAAAAAAAAATAAATAAATATTTGGCGCAACAGCTCTTTAAGTGCCAGGGCCTAGCTTCTCGCAACCACTCATGTTGTGCGCGTTATATTTTTCACACGAATGGAAGAGACCTACAGTTTAATGCCGAATCCGAGCGGTGATTTGAGAAGCTTTTTCGTGACAACAATACTCTCGGATGTTTGTCAGATGCTCGCGAGAGGTGTGACCGTGAAAAAACTGTTTGGTGTTTTCTGGGATTCGAACTTGGAACCTCATGCGTAGTGATCCGACACACTAACCACTTGCGCCACGGCGCCCACAAGTTTTCTGGTTACATTTTAATTTTATATTTTAATCTACCCAGGATTGCTTGGTGCTGTTAATACTGCAACCATTTGATTTTTGTATTTTCCATCACTTTTTTAAATTCTTCATAATTTGTTGGCCAAATATCCATGATTAAGTGAAAAGTTGTGTTCCTTAATATGAAAGATAATCTAAACGGCACATGCTGTCTACTCAGTTTTGTATAGATGTGCCAAGACGTCAAAGGGGGAGCGCGCTATGCACCGATAAGGGCACAGGTTGATTCTCTGAATTTCAACAACGGCATCGACTTAGGATAGGCACATGGAACATCACATCGATCACAGGGAAGGACCCTGAGCTTATTGGGGAGGCTTTTAAAAGTCGAATAGATATAGTTGGCGTCTCTTCAACACGAGAGAGTTGCGATCTTATTTTTCATTATTGCATTGGTGCAAGTATATGCACCAAACATTCGGTCAGAGTATGCAGCTTTCTTAGATGAAGTTGATGCTGTCCTTGAACAGGTTGCAGATATAGATTCTTTTGTCCTGGTGGGTGACTACAATCCTCACGTGGGTGTAGATGTTATGACATGGGGGATTGTGGTTGGGAGGCACACGGATCCTGATCAATATTCGCGTATTGAGTGCGGCCGAACCGTCAACTGATCACTACCTAGAGCTGTGCAAATTGTATCTTAGCGATAGAGTACCTCCCCTACCAAATCGCAAACCGAGGATGGTTACACGCATACGATGAGAGAGGTTACAGAACGATGAGATACAAGAGACATTTGCGCAGCAAATATCTGAAAGCTTTGGATGAATTCCAACTGTTTCATCAAGACTAGCAACTGTTCTCAACAGCGGTTATTGCCTCTGCGGGAGATGTTTGTGGAGTGAAGCGGCTTGGTGTGGAGGCTGGTGGTGAGAAAGCTTAAAACGCCCGGAGTTCAAGAAACCACCAGAGAGAAGAGATAGCCTTTAAGGTGCGGATTCACTTGCGGAGCTCTGATTCTCGAAATCGGTACACAGAGGCGCGAAGAACTTGCAAATTATTTGTGAACAGTCAAGAAGTTTGGCGAAAAAATGGAACGTGATCACAGATCTGCAAATAAGATGATCTGGCAGACCGTCCGCCGAATCAGATGAGGAAAGTTGAATATAGTGAAAGGAGCCAAAGACGGTATACGTTTTTCCAATGAGGAGGACATCTTACGCAGATGGAGCGAGTACTTTTCAGAATGGCTCAATCCCGAATAAGGCACGAAGATGACAGGCCTATGGTCGATAGTATCGCGGAGAGTAGTTCTGTGGTAGAGGAATTAACTTTGGCGGTCAAATCACAAAAAATTGGCGAATTTGCTGATGTGGATGAAATCCGACCAGAAATGCTCAAGGCTTTAGGTAAAGAGGGAGTGCAATGGCTTTCGCGTGCCATTAAAGTGGCATGGGAATGCGGTGAAACACCTGGTGATTGGCAAATGGGGTGATTGTTCTTCTTTTCTGCAGGAGTATGGGTTTTGGTTCCCCGTTAAAGAGATTCAGTCTTTATATACAAACTGTAGAGCTGTGCTCGGAAAAACGACGTTAAACCAATATCTTTCACTGCGGGCGTTGGACTCCGCCAACGGTGCTTTTTGTCACTTCTCCTCTTCATTGTATATATGGATTAGATGTGGGAGACTTAACGATTAGTCATTTGCTCATTGCGGATGATTTGGTCATTCTTGGGTCCTCTCAAACCGAACTTCAGCGCGCACTCGAAAGGTTTGTAGCCGTTTGTGATGATGCTGGAATGAAGGTAAACGTGAACAAATCGGAAGTAATGGTCGTTTCCAGAAGGCCCATTCAGTGCACTTTGCATGTTAGTGGAGTACCACTGAAGCAGGTGGATAAGTTTAAGTACCTCGGGCTCTTATTCACGAGTGATGGGAAGAGCTATGCCGAGTTATCCTGTAGAATTGGTCAATCTGTTATAAAGAAGCCCGAACTTAGTATTCAAGCTAAGCTATCGGTTTTTAGCTCGGTGTATGTTCCAACTCTCACCTATGGTAATGAAATTAGAGTAATGACCGAAAGAAGAATATTTCGGATTAAAGCTACTGAAATGAGGTTCCTTCGCCGGCGCCATATTTCTGGAATAACTCGTAGGGTTCGAGTGCGTAAGATCAGAGTACGCGCGGCGCTCAATGTTGAGTAGCTACTTCTCCGAACGGAATAATCTATGCTTCGATGGTTTAGTCATGTAGTGCGTATACCCCTAGGATGGCTTCCAAGACATGCCATCAGGTAGGCCTACAATTAGATGGTTGGATCAAGTCCAACATCTCTTCTGAGGCCGTCTAGGGATTCCTCCTGATGAGTTGAAATCAATTGTGGAAGATCAAGAAGGCATCCTAACTTCTGTAGCGAGACTAGTGAATCGGAATGAACGCGACACAAAAGCCAAACATGAAACGATCAACCACGCTCGTCCGATTACCGAAATTAAGCAGCGTCGGGCGCGGTTAGTATTGGACTTAGATTGGGAACCGCTTGGGAACAACGCGTGTTATTGGCATTTTATTTTTTTGCGTTTTATAAGTTGATGCACAGATTTTACAAAAGCTTTTGATAAAGTACATCATACTTTAATATTAGCTAAGCTTGAATCATTGGGTTTTCACGTTTCAATGCAAAGGTGATTTCCCAATTATTTAATATAGTAAGCAATTGATAAAGGTCAAAAGTTTTACATCTCGCGCTATAAAAGTAACTTCCGCCGCCCCACAAGGTAGTCATCTTGGCTATCATCTGGAAAATGAAAGGCCAGAGCCAGCTCGTAAGTTTGAATGTGTGTTTGTAAAGGGTTTTCCAATAGGGATTTTCGAACTTTAACAGGTGTTTGCGCCCATATTGTTGAAGCTACATCTGTCAAATTGACTGTCATTTATTTAGTCTGTCTTGCCAAATCAACATGGAGAGTTATAGCGTTCAACAACATGTGCAAATGATTAAATTGTTTTATGAAAGTGGGTCTTCTGTTCGTGCAACATTTGGCGCCCTTCGCCCATTTTACGGTCGCCATTTGTGGCGCATTTCTGGATGAATGAGTTCGCCAACAAGCAAAATTGTCGAATTTGAGACGATAACAATCCACACCAGATCCACCAAATTGCAATGCATCCACAGAAATTCACTGTTTGGTGTGGATTTTAGGCTGGCGGCATCATCGGTCCATACTTCTTTGAGAACGACTTTGGCCAGGCCATCACCGTCAACGGCGAGTGCTATCGGTCGATGATAACCAATTTCTTTCGGCCCGAACTGGATGATATGGACACCGACGACATGTGGTTTCAACAGGACGGCGCTCCGCGCCACATAGCTGGTGCCACGATGGACATTCTGCACGAGCGATTTCCGAACATGGTTATCGCACTCGGAGGCGATGTGAATTGGCCACCGAGATCGTGCGATTTGACCCCGTTAGACTTCTTCTTGTGGAATTTTCTTAAGTCACAGGTCTATGCCAATAAACTACAAATCACCACTGCCCTGAAAGCCAACATAATCAATGCCATTGGTCCAATTCAGCCTGATTTATGTGCTAGAGTTATGGAAAATTAGACGTTTCGGATGCGCGTCACCCAGCGAAGCAGCGGCGGACATTTGAATGATGTTATATTTCATGCATAAAATGGCATACATGGGCCTTCTTAATAAATAAAAAAATTCAATGATATCTCACTCACAGTTTGTTTTATTCAAATTTAAAGATAGGAAACGCTGTATATGCTTGAGAGAGCGATTAATAGATGTATAATAAACAGATGGATGAGTAGCACAATTGCATTTTTTTTGGAAACCGCTTTTGCGATTTTGTCTAAATTTCATATTTGGGTTAGGTTAGACACACATCTGCTATCAGATGATGCACCAGAATATTGCCAGTTTTCGAAAATATGCTGTTTTTTTTATATGTATTTCTTAGTCAATTTGATTCAGGATGTATGTAGTACATATTAGCAATGTATGATACATAAGACGACATAGAATATGAAGTTTAAGAAAATTAAAAAAAAGGCTAAACTAACGAATTACATTAGATTTACGATAGCTGGTTAAGAAACCTTTTATACTATTGATGACCAGCTGATGAGGGCTTTAACGGAAACGTTTATATACTATTGCATATACATACATGCGTACTATAATTCATTATATAAAGTTTAATATGACATTTTACATGACGAAAAGTAGAAAAAATGAGTTATTTAATAAATTTGTTAGTAATTACATTGTCAATTTCAGGTAGGTACCAAATATGAAATTTTAATAAAATAAAAATAAAAAAAAACAAGAATGTAATCAGAAATGGGCGAGGGTGAAATTCGGAATATCATCGATACATGCATAGTCGGCTCATAGCTACGACCTGACCGTTATACGATACTTAGCAATTTTCTTGTCGTGCAGAATACTATTAGCACTCTTTCACATTGAAAAAGTTATCGAAAAGGATTCGTGGTGCATCTGATGAATAAAATGACAATTGTCGAAAACCGAAAAACGCTTACGGTAATCAAGGTGACGTGCAATCAGATACCATCTTTATATATGCATAGAAAATTTTTAACGAGGAATTACGATAAACACTGCTGAATTATCTTGCATTTTCTGTGTTTCTAAGGGTAAAATTCAGTTTAATTGGAAATCCATAGAGACGAGTTGAAACCATTACTCGAAAAAGTTGATCCATATAGTGGTTATGACGTCTTGTTCGGTATGTGCTATTTACGTAAGTTGGCACGAGCAACGAATAGTTATATTTTGTTTCCTAATACCAAGATTCAAACCGTGTCGTCCGTTTTTTTGTAATTGTAGTCGCTTCATAGTCTTCCTTTCACCCCATACTCATTACACAATATTATACTTCAAAAGTCTTTAGCCTGAAGATAGAGTTAATAAATGACCGTAACAAAGTTTGACGTCCATAAACATAAAAGTTCAAACTTTATTACTAAGTGTCAAGTAGAAGTCTACCCTAGGGCCACCGGAAAATTAATTTAAATCTGTAAAACCATAACAAATAGAAAGAAGTACCTACCATTAACGCCAAAATTACGAGAATTGCACTAGTAAGTAATTAAGGGCCAATGTCATTTGAGCATATTTTCAACATCACGGGATGCCGACATGGTGATAAAAACCAATTGCCTTTTTCATACAATGTATCTCAATGAAACTACGGGACTTGGTCACTTGGACCATTATTTATAATTTGAGAAAGATTAGTACGGTAAGACTTAGCAAAGGGAAAGCAAGTCGGATAATAATCCCATAGTTGGAGAGGAGGACTTTTTCTGGCCAATCGCAGGGAACTGAATATCCGACATTTACTAGTTTTGCGTCCTACATAGGGGAGTAAGTGCAATACCTTGGCATAAAGGCATGTCCGTGCTCAAAAGCTTTCTCTAGTTCAATGAGAAAGGAGGCCGTTTTTCTTTAGATGCAAATCCCCATGCCTCTGTAATAAAGAAGAACTAGGCACATTTACAATTTAAGTATCAGAGGCAGGATGACGTCTCGTAAATATTGAAAACGCCCTTAACTGCGCGGAATATCTTTTGTATTTCAAACCATATACGACGATTACTTTGTACTACTCCATGACACTTAACCCCATCGAACAAAGAAATTATGTGCGTTCTACGAAGTGGGCGTCTTGAGTTCAGGAGTTCACAAAAATAACTGTTTGGACACTCCCACGTTTCATTCGAAACTATTTCCTCTTAGTTCTATGGTCGAGAATAGCGAAGAACACGGATATATTCCACAGCTATACAGCATTGAAAATAGTAGGTAATTTACCCTGAGGCAGGATACAATCAAATCGCACCGACACGTAGCTGTATTTAATTTATGAACCTCCCAACCCAGCGAGATACACTTCACAGCCTTGACACCAATTCCACTTTCAGTGAAATAAAAAGCCGCTCACCACGTTAACGACCGGGATAATTGCATGCATTCACATCACTATCGTGAAACCGGATTTAGATTTGCGGTTTTCATCTTCTTCCTCTTCTTTGTTTTGCATCAGGAAATCTTTAAAAAAACATTCTGGCAACAGGTTTCTTCCACTATTTTCGGAGAAAGTAATCCGAATCTGAACGTTCGATTGTAAGTGAACGTCTTCAATGTTGCAGACGAAACTACTAAATATAGACTGTATCTCAACTGAAGACCGGGGGCTGGCTTTGTGTGTCTCAACCGAAATCTTACACATTCGCCGTACCGCACCTGATGCAATCCCGAAAGTATCAAATTATCAATTTCAATGAACGACGGTGGATACATTTTCAGTTTTTACGACAGAAAGGTATTCGTACGCAATCTACGCTGATTGTATGGTTAATTTGCGTGTGACTGAGTCGCATTTAGGTGTATCCGAGTTGTAAGCAGGTGCTGTGTATAAGCCAAATATACTGTGTGGCAGCAGCAATTGCATCTTATAAGACAGCCCAACCGATGATGGTGGCTGCTGCTGCTGATGGGGGTTTCACAGTTGGGATTGCTCTTATTTAGTGCGAATAATGCGTGTATTTCGCGTTTCCCTTGTGAAATGCTGTGCAAGGTGTTGAATTTCACGAGCGGCAAACGACTTTCTTTTGAATCACAACACCCGGGTGTTGGTGGTTGTTAGCGTATTTGATTGAAGTGATCTCCTTTATTGTGGAGATCAATGACATCTCTGGATTTTCACTGAACATTTAACTTTTGTTGGTGAGATGTTGATCTATTGTTTTTTTTTTTTTTGGTTTAACAAAAAATAAAACTTTAATCGCATCATCTTAGGTTAATGGCTAATTCGTTCCGGTCAAGGTTTGATATATTTCTTCGTTTCTCCATTGTGGTTCCTAACAATGGGTATTGACTGCTAAATATTTGTATGTCTATGTATGTACATGGATACATATATATAATGTTAGAATCTTTTGATGGTGTATAGGTTTTTTCGAAATTGAAAATCGCCTGCAAGTTATAAGACCGATCTAATTTTCGGGCTTGTACCTAGTCATGTAATACTATTGTACTTGTGAGTACCAAAGTTAAGTGAGCATTGAATGACAAACATGCCATACGGCTTGTTAATACCACATTGACAATAACTGACTCAGATAAAGTCTATTATGGCTTGAGTACACGACCAGGAGTTGTAGGTTATTCACACTGTTTGCTGAATTCTGAAATAAGTCTTCTTCTTCTTCTTCCTTTTATCAGCGAGGTTATGATCCGAAAACAAGGGATCACAACCCTCCCACTTCACCGCATTTCTACTGATCCGCCTGTGGGGTTCGCCTCCACCTATGAATTCTGAAATATGTATATAGACAAAATAAAAAATAAAAATAAGATGTGATATAAAATTGACAGAAAGTTTGATTGAAAGAGGTATCTACTTAGCACAAATAATAACCCGTATGTAGTTTGCAAACTGTGAATTAATCCTGCCTTAAACACAGTGTGGCCATGTTGCCGGTAGAATATGAAACGCATGTCAAGTAATGCTTACGTTTATTAGTATCTCTAGAGATCTTTTTACCTTTTTTAGGTATAAGAAAATATTCGAAACGAATAAGTTTATTTAATTTTCGTTATATGTAGGTTTATTCAACACACAAACGAAAATAGCTTTACCTCAAAGAATTCATTTTAGCAAACTTTTTCAATATTCAAATGGCTTTCAAAAATGTTGAAGTTGAAAACATAAAACACGAGTAAGACGAATTATCCCCAGATCCTTTTCGCTTAGACTAGGTGGAATGTACCTCAAAACGAGACGCCTTAGCTCAGAGCTCGGAGCCAAACAGATGCCATAGTCTTCCGAAGCATTTTCCAAGAAAAAGTGTTATCAACACTACTCTTAATTTTGTTTGCAAAAGAGTTTTACTGAAACTAAGGACTGGATGACCCCACCTTTGTGACGTCTAATAGAAGGGAAGTCTTGGATATAACTTTTATTTCTGCCCAGAGCTCTGTTGAAGTTGTCAACTGGAGAGTCTTCAACAAGGCGTCACTATCTGACCACTGTTGGATACTCTTCAAGCTACAACTTACTACTCATGGGAGTGGGACCTTTAGAAATCCGCGTAGGGGCAACTGGTCAAAATTCAAGAGAGAACTGAGGAAATCAGTGTATCACCTCACTGAGGACCTCGACTCGACTGTAGCAGTTGGCAATGTAGTCGATGCACTGACTGGTTCCCTTACGCGATCCTTCGAGAAGTCCTGTCCGGTTAGTAGGCTTAGCGGTAAAAGGCGTCCACCATGGTGGAACGTCTCATTCGTATTTCAAGAGTAGGGTGGAACCTCGCTAAGGAGGGGGTCTTCGAGTGGTCCACCTATAAAGAAAGCGTGAAGCTCCTCAAGAAAGAGATTAGGTTCGCAAAGAGGAACTCTTGGAGGTCCTTTTGCGCATCTATAGAATCAACAAACGAAGCGTCCCGCCTAAGGAAGGTCCTGGCCAAGACACCAGTGCCGTATTCCAATATTAGGAAAAGCGATGGCACCTGGGCAAAATCACACAAGGAAACGCTGGATATGCTATTGAGTTCTCACTTTTCCGGATGTACATCAATCTCCGGAGATGATCTAACCATTGCAGAGACGACATCGGGAATAAGCGCGGAAGAGGTGGGTTATATAATAGATGATGACAAGATAGCTTATGCAATTAAATCATTTGCTCCATATAAGGCACCAGGAATGGATAACATTCGACCTGTGATGCTGCAAGAGTCAGTGGATATTGCTTTTCCATGGCTCAAACGTATCTTCACAGGATGCCTTAAGCTAGGTTATGTTCCTAAAGCATGGCGGGAGATGCGCGTTGTTTTCATTCCCAAAGCAGGGAAAGCGAGCCATACAAACGCAAAAGACCTGAGACCTATCAGTCTATCCCTCCACTTCAAGGAGTTCACTCTTGGGGCGTTCCTGGACATTGAAGTAGCGTTCAACAACGTAAGCTCTAACGCAATCCTGAACAGTCTGCACAGAGCACATCTCAACACCGGCCTCTGCAACTGGATTGCGCAGATGCTTCAATCAAGGATTATATCTTCAACGCAAGGAGGTGTAACCATCCGGAGAAGGGTCTGCAGAGGAACACCCCAAGGTGAAGTCTTGTCCCCGCTAATATGGCTCCTTGTGGTGGATGAGATCTTGGTAATACTGAAGGAAAACGGCTTCAACATGACGGCCTATGCGGACGATGTCGTTATCCTGGTTTCGGGAAAATTTTCTCCAGTCCTAAGTGAAAGGCTCAATTTCGCGCTACAACTAGTGGATAACTGGGTCAACAGCAAAGGGCTGGGAGTGAATCCTTCAAAGACGGAGGTAGTTCTCTTAACTAAGAGGAGATCAATCCCTGCCTTCAGACCCCTAAATATTGGTGGCACTGAACTAAGTATCTCAAGTTCAGCTCGGTATCTGGGCATAGTTCTAGATTCCAAACTTAACTGGAAGGAAAATATTGCCGAACGCGTTAAAAAAGCAAGCGTAGCTTTCTATTCCTGCAAAAGGACTTTCAGCAATACGTGGGGCTTCAAACCGGCTATGGTGTACTGAATATACACGGCGGTTGTAAGACCCATTCTCACATATGGCTCACTAGTATGGTGGACGGCACTTAAGAAGCAATACCAGCTTTCAAACCTCACCAAAATCCAGAGGGCGGCGTTCATCGGAGTCATGGGATCAATAAGAACAACACCAACAGCGGCAATGGAAACCATGCTTAGTTTCATTCCGCTTGACATATACTGCAGCAGTCTGGCGGCTAAAACCGCTGTAAGACTGAGAGAAGGCCGGTTGTGGTCATGAAGCCTTTACGGCCATGCCTCCATTCTGTCCCGATGGGGGATAACCAGCAGATTGACGGAAATTGATCACATGAACCTGACGCTAGCATTCGAAAGGAGATTCACTTCAAGAATTCCCGATAGAATATACTGGAAGAATCGAAGAACCATGAAGAAAAAGGAGTTGGCTTTCTATACCGACGGTTCTAAGATGAACGTTGGCACGGGAGCCGGAGCTTATTGTGAGGCCGTAGGAATAAACCGCTCCTTTAGAATAAACGACGACTGCAGCGTCTTCCAGGCTGAGGTCGCAGCCATTATACAGGCTGCTGAAATTATACGCGAGAGTAATATCGTTGGCAAAACGTTCACTGTCTATATAGACAGCTAGGCAGCCGTTAAGGCTCTGGACTCTGCCGTAGTTAGGTCGAGGCTCGTGAGAAGCTGTAAATCACTCTTAAACGAGATATCTAGAGCCAATGCGGTGACCCTCTGCTGGGTACCAGGGTATATAGATATCGAAGGTAACGAAAGGGCTGACGAGCTTGCTAGGAAAGGGTCGGCGCTGCATTTATCGCGGGCCCTCCCCTCTGTAGCAACCCCAATCAGTTCCTTGCGGAAAAAATAGAGGATGAAGCCACCGGTCGAGCAAACAGACGCTGGGCTCATCTGGAAACATGCGCTACGGCCAGGGCGCTATGGCCGGCCTACAGCAAGAAGAGATCAGCCTCTCTCGTAAAACTTACTCGTTATAACGCACGGGCCATTTCTGGCATAATTACCGGACATTGTGCCATTGGCGTTCACGCGGAACGACTCGGTGTGCTGCATAATGACTATTGCAGAAGTTGCAGGGACGAAGAAGAAATTGAATCTGTTCGTCACCTGTTGTGCGACTGTCCTGCCCTATCCGTCAGAAGAATGAGGACTCTTGGTAGTTACTTCTTCTCGGAGCTGGAGGACTTGGGTAGTGTTGAGCTAGCGGACCTCCTGAGATTCATATCACTTTCTGGGTGGTTCTAACGGTGGATTTTCTTTACAGCGTTTCCAGGGTTAAATGATTGGGCACGATAGACCCGTACTGTTGGTCTGAGTGAGCAGTCACTCCTTGTCACAAGGCACCCATCTACCTAACCTAACCTAAGGACTGGAGCATATGGAAAGGGATATAAATCTCAGAAGGTTTTTCAACTCAATGTGACATAGGGCCTTCAACTCAGTGAAGAAATAGCTACCGAGAGTCCTAATGCTTCTGCCGGCGAAGCAGGGAATTCGCACAGCAGGCGTCGGAAAGATTCAATAATACAATACACTCTGCACGAATCTCAATGGCACAGTGCCCCGTGATTATGCCAGAGATGACCCCCTGCCGTTACGACTAAGTCTTATAAAAAAACGTCTTCTCCTCAAATCATAGGTCGGCCATAGCGTTCTAGCAGTGACGCACGTATCCTAATGAATCCATCGTCTGTTGGCTTCTTTAATGGCTTGATCTCCGACGAGTTTATTTATAGAGCTAATAGGAACCTTCACGCAGGCGAGATGTGCAACGCCGACCCCATTCTAGCGAGTTCGCGTGCTCTTTCATTACCCGGTATGTCCATATGCTCTGGTACCCCACATAGAGTCACCCTGTTGGCCTGTTTATTGCGATGTCACTTACAGATTTTAACAAGCTTAGATTTAATTGACTTGGTACCTCTGGTGATGATTTTCACATCCTGGATAATGGCTGTAAATTCAGCTTGAAAGACGCTACAGTCGTTGGTTTTTCGGAACGAGTGGTTGACACCTAATGTTTTGCAGCACACTCCAGCTCCCGCATCGACATCCATTTTAGAACCGTCAGTATAGAAACCCAATTTCTCATTACTAGTAACTTATTCGCTCTTCCTGTCAATTCTGTCAGAATTCTGATATTGAATCTCCTGTCAAATGTTTGCATCGGAGTCATGTAATTGGCTTCTAATTGCCTATTTGTGACCACCAACCTGGATGAAATGGAGACGTGGCCGTATAGTGCAGATGATCAGAGTTCGGTTTCCCTCAACCTGAGTACCGAATTGCGCGCCGTGTTTTTGCAGAAAAGATCCAGCGACATGAGACTTAGCATGGTCTCCATTGCCTCCATGGATGTTGTACGTAGCAATACCATGATCTCGATGCAGACTGATCTCTGGATCTTGGTGAGGCTTGAAAGCTGATATTGTTCAATGCTCAATTCCACCAGACTAACGAACCATGAGTTAGGATAGCTCGCACAATTGCCGTGTAAAACCAATATACCAGAGCGGGCTTGAAATCCCACGTATTACCTATCGCGTTTTTACAGGATTAAAAGGTTACACATGCTTTTATAAGGCGATATTCGATATTATCCTTCCAATTTGATTTAGAATCTAGAATTACGCTCAGGTATCGCATTGTCTTTGAGGGATTTAGTACAGCACCACCGATTCTAGGGGGTTTGAACTCGGGGAATCACTAGCTCAATTATTAACTAGCAACAGTGCATAATTGAGTGTATCGCTAACAATCGGAACAAGTTTTCCCGATACAAGGAAGGCAAGATCGTCAGCGTAGGCCGACAAGTTGAAACCATTCACTTCGAGTATTTCCAGAATCTCATCCACCACAAGGAGTTAAATGTGTGGTGAGAGTACGCCACCTTGAGGTGCGAAATTACATTTAATTCATTCTATTCTCATGATGGTTGTTATTCAAAATCTGCAATCAGGTAACCAGTATCTCATAAAAGCTCATACTTACGAGTAGCATTCAGGTTGATATTTGAAGGGATGCCACCAAGTACGAATACGAGTATCTATTAGGTCGCGTTGCATATAGAGATTCTGTTAAATGCTGCTATTCTAAAAAAAGAAAAAGAGAAAATATAAAAGAGAAATCGCTTTTGTTGGGTAGAAGACATTCTGGGAAATATCTGCGGTAACCCGCTTTGCTCAGGTGGATACTAAATCCTATGCATTGATGAAAACCACATCAAAAGTGGTGCGTGGTTTGAGAGTTTATTGTGCAATGAAAAATGACAGAAATTTGTATTTCTTATTTATAAATGTAGTAGATACAATATATATTTCTTTTTGGGTTGCTCCGAAGATTAACTCTTGAGGGGATTATACAGACAGACAGGCCGAGGCAAGAATTAGTGACAATAGCAAATCCCCACATAACCAATCGGACAGAGGTCCCTCTTATTTGTATGAATAACTTATTCATTTGTTTTTCTATGCAATATTTGTATGAACACTGTGTGATAGGATGGACCCGAGAGGACAAAAAAATTTATAGATTATCTATCCACTTTCTTAAAAAAAACGGAGGGTGGATCGCCCTCATACAACTTGGTGCTGGACAGTCGAAGAGTAATCAAGGCAATTAAGGAAGAGCCGTCAGGCCTAGATGGTCGTAAAATCGTTAACATGCCAATTTAGCACAAATATCTTTTTTGCGAACGTTTTGGTATGCTATACCTTATAAATATCATAGATGAAATTGGAATAGAAAGTCGATAGAGCGATAGGTAGGAAATATCCATTTATGGAAATTTGGTCAATAAGTAAAGTACCTTTAATGAGTTTGAAGCTCCTCCTTGCTGGGGAGGTTAGGATGATGTTAATTTCATAACAGGCGAGGTTGATGTGATGTTGTGAGGCACCTTGCATGGCCGAAAGATGCCGCTACAAGTTTTCTTTTTTTCAAAATCTGTAACGCCCTCTGATAGTAGTTGGATTGCTTTTGTTTTTTAATGTTTTTCTTGATTATACAAAAAGTAAAAAACCGATATATGGATCAACATTCCGAGATAATTTTTTATCTTTTTTTTTCAAAAGCAACACTTTTGCTAGAGTTACAGGTGCAAGTAAAAAGCCAACTTTATGATCCAAATGCATCAGTAAATCTTTTATGCAGGGTTTCCTTAATATAAAAAATTTGCGGATTCAACTTGGAAGAACAATTGAACCGTTCACAGGCCAAATCGATTAACTCCACTTTTCTAACATTTTTAAATTTATGTGTTAAAACACTTCTGCTTTATGGAGTTAATCGTTTTGGCAAGTGGGCGGCTCAATTAATAAAAATACTCTAAGCTTCAAGTATATTCATTTTTATCCAACACAAAGGCAAACTAAATTTTAAGCTCTACTTAAGGTCTCTCAAATAGGAATAAAACTTTAAATAATTGGTGCCAATTGACCGCTTTCTGATATTTTCTCCAACCTTTCGCTGGGTAAGTGATTTCGAATGCAGACTGTGACGAACATAAAACAAAGTCATTTACACTAAACCATGTCGAAAGTGGGTTAGTTAATTGTTATTTCAAAAGGGACTTGTTCTAGATTTCAGTTAACGATAGAATGAAAGTGAGGGAATAACCGAAAGCACAGTCACAGTTGCCATAAAATGAAGAGTAATAAAACTTCATTGAGATTTGCATCAGGATTGAATGTACGCATTCTTGCATGGGAATACAATAAATGTACAAATAGGTACCTATAAAAGCCGAAACAATATTCCATTATCGAAGGCGTAACCAAATACAATAACTAAGTACTGACCCCAGTTCTAACAAACTAGAATATAACTTGAATGTGATGCAATCGGAGAAGGATATTGTGCTATGATATCCACACCATTATTGTGGGTGTTTAAATGCACGAAAACACATTTAGGAATGGACCGACCATTAGTCATCTAGAACAAAGCAAAAAATTACCAAGCAGCTGCATGCCTCAATACAAAGAAACTGCATTATGCAGATATACGTTTATAAAAGTAATTGCTAAAAATTGCAGAAATATTGTATTTGGTTGACTGCTGTGTATAAGAAATCATTTGCACTGTTTTCTGAGATATGTATGTTGTTGTACAGCAATTTGAAGTCGGATCTTGCAGACAAACTGACGATATCCAATAAAGGAAAAGTTACACTCTGTTTGATTTATTTAAGAACACATATGTAGTTTCTCTTTAAAGACTTAATGCATTATTCCGCCATTTGATATCATATATAAAATTCGATAACGCCTGAGGAAATGGGGTTTCATACAGACAATGCTGCGAAAGTTTAGTTTTCGACTGATTAATACCACGTGGATATTGATTTCACAATTTTGGCCCAACGGAAGTGAATAAGTATGGTAAAAAGGCTCCGGTTTTGAATGCAATAGAAGAAAGGAAATTACGTTTCTGTTCCAGACAATAAGAGTAGAAGAGGTACCACAATTGCAAGCAGTTACATCGGTAGTAACGATAGCTATAATATGATCCTATAATGTTTCTTAGTCATCATAATCATTTTCAACATTATCATCATTTTTAACATCACCATCATCATAACCATCATTATCATTAAAGAATCGCTAATCCTTTATAAAGGTAGTGGAGGCAGCGGTGCCAGATGTGAGGATTTTTCCCCATTTTGGGGAATTATTCACTGAATGGGGAAATGGGGAAAAGTGCTCCTTAAATGGGGAAAAAGCGAAATGCGTAGAAATTTATTAATTTTACATAGTAAAAAATAAAACTCGGGTTGTAAGCTTCCAAATAATAATCGAAAAAAAGAATAACAGCGTTTAAAGTGCTTAAGCAGTTTAGCTCTAAACACATTTCATGCTGAAGTCTACCTACACTCTTATGCGTCACTGACTTCAACCCTTTTGCAAAATTAAAATCAGCTGTGCGGTGTGCTGAATCGCTGCGCTCAAAATTTTCAAAACAAGGAAACTTTTGAGTTGGATTTGTTATTTTCTTTGTTTATTTAATAAAGACAAGGGGTAAGAAAAGTGCCAACATTAAAATACAAATTAGAAGCACCACAATATAATCTTTTTTGTATCAAATTTTAGTAAAACCAAAGCGCAAAAGAAAATGCCAAGCAGAGACCATCGATAGCGATTCATTTTCGGGTGATCCTGCAGCTGCTGACCCGGAAAAACAAAAGAAAAGGGAAAGAAAATACAACTATAAAAAATATTGGGAAAAGCTTCCTGAATTTAAGGGTTGGTTGACGGATAATTCTTCGTCTGATCCAGCACTGCAAAGCTTGTAGCAAAACATTAATTTGCAAAAAATCTGAAATAAAAAAACACAGCGAGGGAAAAAAACACATTGAACATGTGAATGCCATTGAAGATAAAAAAGCAGCCTAAAATCTCCAATTTTACAGAAACTTACCAAGATCAAGAGGTAAAAAAAGCTGAAATTAAATTATGTGCATTTGCTGCAGCAAACAATATTGCAATAAAAACGTTGGGCGATTTAGTCAAATTGCAAGCAAATATATTTCCGGACTCCGAGATGGCAAGAAGATTAACACTCGGGCGAAGTAAGGCAACGGCTATAGTCAAAAATGTGACGGGAAAATATAATTTTGAAAAAATTTCGAAAACACTTAGGGATGAATTTTTCTCTATTATTATAGACGAATCCACTAGTATAGATTCAAAAGAAAGTTTGGTGGTAGTCGTTAGGTATGTTGACAATTTTATGCACGTAAGGGAACATTTTTTAACTCTTATTGAAGTTCCGGAGGCAAATTCCCAAAATATATTTACGAAATTGGTAGAATTCTTTAAAAATCGAATATTCCATACAAAGCCAACTTAATTGCCTTTGCTTCTGACGAAACGAGTGTGATGATTGGCAAATATAACTCTGTTGCCAAACATTTAAAATGCGAAATACCATATCAGATTTATTCACTATGAGATGTATTTGCCACTCGTTTCACATTATTGCAAGTAAAGCTGTGGAGCAGTTACCTGATGAAATCGAAATGTGTTGCCGGGAGATTTATTCTCATTTTAACTGTAGCGCTAAACGCCAACACCTTTTGAAAGAATATCAGGTTTTTTGCAATATAAAACCGCAAAAAGTTCTGCACCCATCCCAAACCAGGTGGCTGTCTCTGCATGCAGTGGTGCAAAGAATTATTCAACAATATCAAGCCCTCATCCTATATTTTACTGGTAGTTTCTTGGAAGACAGTGTGAATAAGAAACAATGCACAAAAATATTCCGGATTTTGGAAAAGCCATCAACATTTATATACTTGGAGTTTTTAAATTGTTTTTTACCGTTATTTACAAAGTTAAACTTGGAGATGCAATCTGATGACGTAAAAATACACGTACTATATGAAAGAATAGAATTGACCTTAAGAACATTATGCGACTGTTTTTTTAAAAAAGGATTATTTAGAAAGTATTGCAAATATTTTTAACATTAACTTAGATGATCCAAATAATTACCTCCCCTTAAGGGAAATATATTTAGGATCTTCCCTTTCTGAAAAACTTAATGAAGATGTTTCCGGAATGAGTTTGGAAGAAATAGACGCATTTAAAATTAACTGCAGACATTTTTTTAAACAGTCTTCTAAACAAATTCTCAACAGGTTCAATTTTGAGAATGAAGGGGAGGTTTTTAATCTATTCAGTTTTCTTAATCCAACTGTTTTAAAAAGAAAGACAGTACCATCCTTAATGCCCTTATGCTCTTATTTCCCGCGAGTCCATAAGAATTTAAATATTAATGACTTGGAAATGGAATATAGGTCTTTAAGAAATATAAATCTGTTTAATATAGAATTCGACAACGTAGAAAACTTTTGGCTACAGATAGTTTCTATGAAATACGCCGACTCAAGGGATATGTTTCCAAACATTAAAAAACTTGTATCATACATTTTCTGTCTTCCACATAGTGGTGCTAGTGCCGAGCGAATTTTTTCGTCAATCAATTTGAACAAGACCAAGACTAGAAATAAGCTCGAAACTACAACACTTTGCGGAATTTTGCAGACAAAATGTATGCTACAAAACTGCTCAAAAAGCTGCGTTGATCTCAGGATCGAAAAAGAATGCCTTGCTTTGCACAATAAAAATATGTACAGCGGCGCTTAGTTCACATATATACTAAATATCGATATATCTATTTAGCCTATGAATTTGTTTTCTATAAGTATGTTTAAGTACATAAATTCCTATTAAGTTAAAAGGTACACATTTTTTTTTTTTACTTTTTTGTTTTTTATGTTATGCAATGTTAGGTGTTTTTGTTATCGTATTATTTACTTATTGTTATTTTGTTTTAATAAAAAAGAAGAAACTTGTTTTTGTCTAAATCAACCCTTTTTTACGTTTTTTTACAAGGAATTAAAATGGGGAAAAAACGGATATGGAATGGGGAAAATTTTCAAAAATTTCCCTAAAAATGGGGAATTTCACAAAAATAATCTGGCTTCACTGAGTGGAGGTAGGATGCTCAGTTGAAAACTCAATTCTTCTCGATCGTCCGCCATCGATCCAAACTCGCCAGTAGGAATCCGCAGACGGGTTCAAGAGAGATGTCGGATTTTATCCGACCATCTACTCCTACTATATGCCCACCAAGATGTCGTGAATACCTATGATTGCATGGCAATCATGACACGTCTTGAAAACCGGTTTGGGGACATGCACACTGCGTGACGTATACATCTTAGTATAAGTTTTCTCATTTCGGTAGCTGGTACCCGCGATCTTATTCTTTCAGTCACTACTTAGATTTCAAAACAGTAGATAAGAGTAAAAATGTAAATTATTTCCTAAGTAAAATAAACTCTTAGCAAATGTGTTTAGAAAGTAAGATCATATAGATTCGTTCCTTAGTTTTTAAGTTAGATGTTGTAATGTAATAATGCTTCCTCATTACATCCCTAAATCTCCTTAATGTGCCGCACGTCATCTGCTGCATGAATAGGATGTGAGTGACAGCGGCTAGAAGATTCCGGAAACCAAAAGAACAATGATGGCCACTTGTACTGCGAAGAAGAAGAAAGACAGAAGCCAGCTGGGAGCCTTAGTTCGCAAAAAATCCTAAAAAAATATTGTAATCGTTGTGTTTTTTTAAATAAAATAGGTATATTCCGTAAATATTAAAAAACGTTATTTACGTGGTGTAGCTAAAGATTATAATCATTTACTCCCAAATATAATAATTCGGATTCATACAGTAGCTCGTTAAGGCATTATGTAGGGGCAAAGGCAAAACGGACTATGAATTAGAGTCACAACGGCTAGCGTTCTGTAGTAATGCATCTGAATTTTGGAAATTAGCTGTGAAACTGAATGGAAAAAAGTCCACCATCCATCGTGAGCCATTCTTCTTCATTTTAAAAGCCTGTTGAATCCACCTTTCAGTATGCTGATTTCAACTGTGAAATATTGGATTCTTCAATCATTCGGGAAGAGCTAATAGAAGCTTTAGGCAAACTCAAGGATGGTAAAACGTATAGGATAGAATCGAATACCCGCTGAATTTTATATGTTTTCTTAGCATGCCTATAATAATATCTTCGACTACGGGGTAATTCCAAAAGAGTTTAAGGAGCGGTTTATCTTTCCTATTCACAAAAAAAGGAGATCGAGGTATTTCTTTCCTAAATGCATCGAATAAAATATTTACTGAGATCTTGCAAGATCGAATAAACGTGTGGGATGCAGCTAACAACTTACAAGGCGAATACCAAGCAAGATTTAGATCCGTTTATCTTACGATCGACCACATTTTCGTCCTAAAGAGTACAGAAAGATTTTATCGGAATGGTCAAAAGTTATACGCTGTTTCTGTCAAGGCGCCGTTCGATGCAGTCGGTCGCGATACGCTTATTTATAAGCTTTTTATACATACCATATTTGGCGGAACAGCTCATCAAGTGCATATGCCTAGCTTCTCGCAAACACTCGTGTTGTGTGCATTATATTTTTTCGCACGAGTGGAAGCAACCTACAGCTTTGTGCCGTATCCGAACGGCAATTCTTATTTTTGAGAAGCTTTCTCCAAACAACAATACTCTCGGATGATAGTCAGACGTTCGCGAGAGGTGGGATTGTGAAAAAACTTGTTGGTATTTTCTGATTCGAACATGGAATCTCACGCGCAGTAGTCCGACCTGCGCCACGGCGTCCACATAAGCTTTATAGCCTGGAAATGTCTCCGAAGTTCTGCAGAGCCCTGCAAAATCTTTACAGGGAAACACAGGCAGCAGTGTGGAACAGCAAGGAATTATCTGAATAGTTCCACACGAAATCTGGATTGAGACAAGGATATTTACAGAGTCCGGATTTATTTCCACTGTTTATTGACACGTAATTTATTGCTCACTCCGAAGTATTGAGTATGCTTGACATTAAATTAAAGCCTGTTTTTTGCGGACGACAAAGTTCTACTTGAATATATGTCGGAGTCTCTCCAATAGATGATCAATCGCCTGCATCAAAACTGTTCATTATGGAATCTGTGATTTTTAAAAGATGCGGAGAAAGAAATTACTTTATTGAAAGGTAGTACAATAAGGCTGACAGCATCGAATTAGTCAGGGAATATAAATACCTCGGCGTTTACTTCACTTGAAAGTTAAATGCGCTATTAGAGCCACATGGAAACGATGTTTTGCTGATAAAAACATTGCTCACAGCAGCAAGTAAAATGTTTTTGAAACAGCGTCTGAAGTCATTTTGTTTTCTAGAGCGCTAGTAAGGGGTTACAGACATTATGAAACAGTTGAAAAGTTGTTAAGCTAGTACCCCAAATTACATGATTATGCTGGAAACTGGATTCTCTCTCCTGTTCATCAAAGCACTTAAGTTACAAGTTGACTATATGTTGAAGGTTCTCAACATAACCAACGATCGGTTGCCTAAGAAAGTGACACTCCAAGCAATTCGTCCAGGTGGTACGTGGAGTGGAACTAGCAAACTTATTGTGGTATTGATCTAAATCGAAATCCTAACTCAGATTTTGGCACAAAGCTGTAGTTTATCAACTAATATCAACGATGGACATAAAGTACAAAGAGCGATTCTTAGAGGAGGCAATGGGATCCCAGCATAGAATAATCTACATGCGTTTATGCCATAGCCTTTAGCTGAAAATTATTTTCGAGATAAACACAGCGCAGCGTGGACGAGGTATCAATGATGCTTAAATTACGAGGGGATCTCCTTCACCTTAACTACATACCGCATCGTGATGATCTCCCTATATTATGTAGCTTATACAACTTTGGGGAAGGGGATAACGTTCTGTATTTTGTGGGCAGTTGCCCAGTCTTGAAGGAAACAAAGAGGCAATCCCTCTTTAGTCCTTCTCAGTGAATTAGATGCATCCAAGCTATATTGTTTTTCCAAAGTAGCCTTAGCATACCGTGAGAGAAAAGCAAATAAAAACTCTTGAATCTTTTTTTGTTTTTGTTTTTTATATGTACATGCCAGCGTATGCAGTAGTCGTTCGATGGTACAACGACAGAAAATCAAATTTGTCCGTTATATGTTGTGTGAAGGTCATTTCCTCGCTGACAGAAGAATAGGAGCTCTTGGCAGTTGCATCTCCACGGATTTGAAAGACATACATTATGTATATTATATTGAGCTGAAAGGGAGATTAACATCTTTATCTGGGTGATTGTAAATCACCGGCTCTCTTTTTACAGACTCCCAGGGTAATATAAAAATGAGCACAATGGACCCAACTGTTGGTCTACGCCAGAAGTGATTAACGACATAGGGCACCCGTCTACCTAGATATATACCAAACCCATACGGCTAAGCAAGTGTTACTCATGGTGATGACTTTAAGCTACACATGTCATTCATTTCAATTAGACACCAAAAATTATGTATATTGACAATTTGTTCTTATATAAAGGATTTTTGGTGGAGAGATGTTCTCGCAGTTGCCATATCAACTTGAAAGTTGTGTGCGTGTGCCCTAGTCGTTTGCCTGATAGGCCGTCTAAATATCGTGTGTCTAACGGTAATTCTATTGAGTTCATGTATAAGAGTATTTGTAATATAGGATCAAGTCTGCTAGCTGCCGTGTAGTTGAAGATTGGGTGTTAATCCTGGATTTTCTATTCATTGGATGTTGTCTGTGAACGCAATGCTCCAGCTCCAGTTTAGCTTCACAGTGTGAATTATCTCTATGCTCCAAAAAGGTAGATCAACGGTTATGTCATGTCATGTGGTGACTAAAACTAAGAAGATACAACGCATCCTTCACTTGGGCTATTCGATCCTCCATTTGAATCTGTGGTTGTATGAAATGAACTTAAAAATTAATTATTAAAGCACAGACTCACAAACAAGACCTTATTCATGCTAATGATATCCAAAAAGGGATACTATTTTAGTTAGATAGGTACACACTATTCTATACTAAGACTGAGCGCAACGGTCTTTATAACCTTGGTAATTGAATTACTTGAAAGTAAATTTAATTAGGTTAGGGACTGACATACAACCTAACTTTTTTTTGTGACTTATACTCCCTTCAAAGTTACCTATGCATTCATGCATAACCAGTCGACTGCAAGAATGTCACAATAGCTGTAGTGAACAAAGTACCCATCATCAGTTTTAATTAATTTTTGATTACGTACTTGCCGCAACATTACAAATTACAGCTTCGGAAGCTTTTTGATGATCAGCTACTTTATTCCCAAGGCATTGATGCCCATAGTAAACAACCTTATTCTTGCGAAAGCTGGACACTTAGGTTGTGCATGTGTGTGGGAGGAAGGTAGGAGTTCCGTGACTTATAGAGTTAGATAATAATAATCGAGTATATCGCGTCCTTTGAAAACCCTTACTGTACAGTGCTATCTCGATAATGTAAACTAATCAAAACACAGCCCATTCATATTTGAACGTATTTTAGTGGAATTATAAAATGCTCCATCTAGGGTCCCCCTTCCTTGACGACCTCTGCGATCTGGCGTCCCTGGACGTCATGAGCATCCATCGCTTTGTCAAAAGCTCCGGTTGGTTTGTCAGCCCCTGAGTGGCCTAATGGTTTGATCTATGGTACCACAAAGACCTTCACTGGTCTAAGGGTGTCTGCACTCTCGTGTGGACAGCCAACCTAACCTAACCTAACCTAGTGGAATTATAAAACTCCGACTATGGTGTGCGTCTGGGCACAGACATGCCCAAAGAGGATGCATTGAGATACAATGGCTGAAATCGTTGACTGCAATAGCCATAGCTTCTTATGAAGTGGGCGATGCTTCTGATGCCAATATTCGTCAGGTCCCCAAGTCTGTTGAAGAGAAACGCTCCCCGATTGGAGGAATCTTCTTTTGTACCCAACTGGAAAAGTACAAAGGAAATGGAGAGTAGTTTTCACCCACAATTTCTGGTGTTTGAAAATACATATCATACATGGTATTTGAACCTGTTCGAAAATAACAAGTAAGGGCACTTATGACGGTGCTGATGTGCTCATGTAAATGTTTCTTGTTCAGTTTAGACCAGGTGTTTTTGGAGGCTTCACATTCCGTTTCATTTTTCTATCTGTGATTGGCTTTGCTGAATGCATACAGCTTGAGTAGATGTTGGCAAGTAGAGGTAAAAGCCTTTCAATTTTGCCTTTTCGGTGGGATTCGGAGAGTGTTACTATTTCATGCGGGCTCGTTGGCGTAAGAAATTCGTAGAATGTCTCTGTAGCGTATGTGAATGGTATACTGTGTCTATAACGGACTTCATAGTAAATAAGCCTTATTCCAAAAAATTTTTTTTGCCACTGGCAAAAGAAGACAAAAAGAATTCATATTACAGAGAGTAAAGAAATCAAAAATTCATATTTTGGTAGTACACATATTCGATTCACATTATCGGTGATTCACATCAGAGAAGCTGCTGGTGATCTTTTTGACGAAACATTTGGTTTGAGCTTCACCTGTCTTTCTTTCTGCGTAGAAAACGTATTGAAATCTATTCTTTAAGGAACCTGAGGAGCATATATTGTTACTAGGTCTATGTAGTTGGCTAGGTACTTTAAGTACAGTAGAATAGCGATTCTCAAGCGCAGATATTATAAAAAGCGATTTTGTGCAAGAACCGGACCATTAAACCTTCAATACAACAAAAAATCCAAAGAAAAATCTAAAACGAATACATAGCTAAACACAAAAATTTGTCAAGTTGGAGATGGACCTCACGCAATAGTCTTTCAGTCCGGACTATCATTTTAACAGATTGATATGTATATTTTTACCTTCACCTATAAGGGCAATTATTGGCTTCTTGTTTCTTATATTATTAAAGAGATACTAAAAAAAGAGTATTCGCCTGCGTGTGGACTTCAACCGATTTGAATAAAGTTTCATATCTGAGGTTTGTGGTATCATATTTCGATTCGAAATCGGAATTTACCTTAAGATTAAGGGTAGTTTACTCAAAGCCGAATTTAGAGAAAGAAAAACAATAAGCTGCGACATATGGTATGTATGCTACTAAATGGTGTACCTATTTTTGGCTAAAAATTTGGATAAATTAATTAACTAGTTTACGAACATTGGCTATTCCCAGGCTATTTTTCACCCGATTTTGTTGAAAATTATTAATTAAACAACATATGACTTATGCGACATAACAAATTAAGTTTTGGAGAAATGTAAAAAATGAAAAATGCAACGATTTTGTCTAAATTTGGTTTCTGAATAATTTATAAACAAAAGCAAGCAGCTGCAAATACGTTCGACCTCACCGTGCACTTTATTTTTAGAGGTTTCCCGATGAAAAGTTTACTTTATTTTTCCAGTACCTACATTTTACCTATCTGCATGTTTGCGTTGTCGCTTGAAATCAACAATCTCGGGTACAGGTACAATTCAAGAAGCACAACTGATTTTGATTACATTGTGCTTTTAAGGTTGGAATTTTGTGCAAACACTGTCTGAACTTTATAAAAAATCTGAGTTGGGGTAACACATGACGACCGTGGTTTTTAAAGTATAAATCACTTCAGTAAATAAGGTTCCAAGAAATTTTGTCAGGTCTTGCTTTGTGAATTTAGAATAGGGCTGTAGCAATTCACTTAGGGAATGATTGAAGCCGGATGGAGTGGACGTAAGTTTTGCTTATAAAGGAGACATTTCAAGGAAATTTAATGCATTGCTATACATGAGTGCCCAAACATCTGGAGAGTACCTTCGACAATGAACAAGCTAGTTTCCGATCCGGGTCATTCTACGTCGACTGCATCAACACTCTACGGATCATAGTCCGCAACACCTGCTCTTCACTGACTTTGGAAAGTTTTCGATTGTGTGAACACGGAGTACAATTCGTATACCCTGTGCAGGTGAGCTATCTCAGAAGAACTTGTGGCTATTATCGCGTGCTGCATAGGAAAAGGTTGTAAGAGGAATTTGAGAACCAGAACGGAGTCCGACAAGGCTATATACTGTCATTGCCTTTATTTATAGTGGTTATCGGTGATGTGCTTCGCAGTGCTTTGTCGATGGAAAGCGGTGGAATTCAAGAGGCAAATATGGTGGGGTTAAAAATCAACTCTACCAACAATAAGATTTTCAGCCCTAATAACAGCTCAACGTCACAAGTAAGCACTGCTGATTAGCAGAACAAGAGAGTAAACGCCTTTCAATACTTGGGTAGTATTGCCTCTTCGGTGTGGGATGGTACTGATTTGGAACGCTTCTGATGTAGGTACTCTCGAAAAGTACCAATTAGCCTAGACACCAAGCTCCATATTTTCCGTTTAAGCGTGGAGTCAGTACTACTTTATGGGTGCAGTACTTGAAAGGTGAATACCGTTGTCACAAGGAAGTTTCAAGCCTTTGTTAATAGTTTTTTTTCCAGAAACATATTGCGAAGACAGCTATATGAGAGAACGGGCAAGGAACGTATATAAATGTGATTATTCAGAAGAGAAAGTGGTAAGGGATTGGTCATACTCTCCGAAAGGACGATGATTGCATAGCAAGATAGGCTATTAGATACCCCTAAGATCCATAAGGGACACATAACCTAAGTATTATAAACGCTATCAGTACTGCTTAAGGACAAGCATTATGTGACGAATATTACTTTGAACTGAAAGATAAACACTCAAATCAGCTACTAAGTAAAATCCAGCTTGTCACAGTCATCATTTAGCGTGGTGTTAGTTGTTAGTATTGTGAATAATTATAAAGCCTAACACCTTACACAAAAAGACTGGACAAGTAAACAAAAAGCACATTGCATACTTAACAAAAGTATGAGCTAAAAATGAATATGCTACGCATAAGACAAACATTACACTAAACACTTTCAACAAAGAAACTAGTATCGTTCGTATAATTTATATTTTAAATTCAATTTACTATGATTGTAATCAAATTTGTCGCGGTTACTATTTACTTCCTTCGCCATACGCGTAAGAGGTTCTTTAGAACCGTAGTTCGTTCTGTGGAAATTTACGCGGAAAATTTCGGTATTTCTGGAGCTGTAGCATCTTACGTTTAAACCGACTTCATTTAAAAGATCCGGCGAGTCAATAAAACCATTTACCAGCTGGTGTAAAAGTGCTACATCATATACTTCCCTACGTTTCTCCAAAGAATGACAATTTAGGAGAAGAAGGCGGTCGCAGTATGGTCGAAGACGTGTAGGATCATTGCAGTTTAAATGGCGAAGTGCAAATCGGACAAACTTACGCTGTACCGATTCAATACGGTTAATGTGTACTGCATACATTGGAGACCAAATGTTAGACGCATACTCTAACTGCGGACGAACAAAGGTATTATAAAGAGTGGATGCTATAAGAGGACACTTGAATTCTTTACTCCAACGTTTTATAAAGCCAAGCATTGAATTCGCTTTATTGACAATCTGTTCAATGTGAAAATCTAAGTTGATATTTTGAGAAAAATGCACTCCTAAATCACATATTGATGTGACTTTGTTAAGTACAGATTCATTGAGAGTGTAATCATAACTTATTAAATTACGTTTTCTTGAAAAGTTCATCGACTGGCATTTACTCGTAGATACGTTCAAAAATAAATTGTTATTACAGCACCTCTCAGCGAACGTATCTAAATCATTCTGCATAGCAATGCAATCAGATTGACTGCGTACAAGTTTAAGGATTTTTATGTCGTCAGCATAGATTAAAATTGGAGTACTCTTAAGTATTGCCACCACGTCAATGATCGCAATGATAAATTAAAGAGGACCTAAGTGACTTCCTTGGGGTACACCGGATGTAGCGAGGATTGCATCGGATGTTATTTACCGAAATAGAACTTGATAAGTTCGTTCTTCAAGGTAAGAACATATCCATCGCACGAAATGATTTGGAAAGCCCAAATAGGTAATTTTAAAGAAAAAGTGAGAAAGTTTGTCAAAGGCCTTGCTAAAATCTGTATAAATGCAGTTGACCTGACCACCCTCTTCGAAAACTTTGTAAGTAAGAATCATATATCTCAAAACCTATAATAGAATTTTTTTTCAGATATTTTCTTATTCGTTCATTTGGATAAAGAGGCGGAAGAACATATTTGAAATGACTTCTTAAGCTTTTTTGCTCTTCAAAATTTATCAGCGAAAAATATTTCATTTGATATGTCATGGTAAAAGAAAACTTTCAGGTCCGGACAACTATAAAGATCAAAAAATTATCATCTCACAACCACTGAGTACCTAATACAAGAATATGTTATGTCGGAAGTATTGAGACTTATAAGTACGGAGAAGAAGAATCGAGATAATTCTGTGTCATGAAATCACCATTAGTCTAAAAAATATTATTCTTTTGGGTCACTGACTTAATAACTAATCCACATTGAAGCTTCCGAAAACATGTATCACATCAATTCTATAAAAAAAGGGAAAAAAAAAACAAACAAAACACCTAAACTTAACAGCACTCTACTATTAAATCGATTCTTCTATCTGCTAATCAATGATCTGGCAGAAATATTTAAACGCTTGCTACTCGCCTTGCCCGCCAAATGTTAATTTAATAACACTGCTTGCATACTAATCATGCAACACCCCAAATTCAAATAGGGTATAATTTGTCCAAAAGCGTCTACTCATTCCATTAGCGTCTGGCTGCTGTTGAGCAAAATTAAAATGCAGACCTCACAAGCATCATGACCTACTAATCGAGTTTGTATGCGTTGCGAATCAGTTAACCTACACTCATTGACTATCTGCTAAGAGAAATACAAATTCCGCAGCAACACCGGTATCACAAGAGCAAACATCCATTAGAAATCAATATCTCTTCTATCGAATCCGATAATTTCTTTATTATACACACACAAAAGCCTCTCGACGACAAAGCTGTCAATAAAGTAAAATCGTAAACGATAACGATGAGGTGCAGACGACAACGACTCCATTGACCCCATTCGCATCGAGCACATATTATCATCATCTGCTACTCAATGATCTAAGTCAACACGTACGATTCTCTCTCATCCTCCAGTTTCTGTTTACATTGACAAGATAGATACCTCCGAGGGTTTTGTGGTTACACAACCTATCTCTGCCATAATCAACCCAGAATCCAACCGACACCTGTATGTTAATTCACTAACGGTACCGACTGTTCGAAGAACTATTTTTATAGAAATTAAACCGACAAAAAATTCCGTATCTACACGCAATATATATTTGTAGGTACGAGTAACTAGCAATGCTTGCAGTGAGCAAATATAGAGATTAAGCCCAATTAACAGGCGGTAAGGTTCCAACTCAATGAGACTTACCTTATGATCATTGTGGCTTGGCTCTTAATTAATCCAATTATGGCAAACGAAGAAAATTAGCTGACAAAGTAGGAACGCACAATTTCAAAAATTCACTACGCGAATTCGATTTCCAAATGTAACGACAAAGTTCGTCGTTCAGAAGATTTCTTTTGAGATACAAAAGTATCTTCTTTACAATTTCAGAGGGAAGAATCAAATTTATTTTCTAATTCTGATCACAAATAACGGAAATGCGTTAAAAATCATGGATTGATGGAATAATTCGCATTCGTATTGAATTGAAATTCTATACACAAGCACTTTGAGATATTTTTACTTTCCCTATGTTTGGTTTTGGTGGTTTTCTTTTGGTCAAGCGGTGATTTATTTATTTATTTTTATTTTTTATTTTATTTTGGTTATACTTTCCTTCTCTAATTAGCCCGACACAAATTTCATGGCAATCATTTTTGGTCACTAATCTTTTTCAAACTGTTATTGCAGCCAAAAATTGAATTGCAAGAGTGCGAGTGCGCGCGCGTTCTCAACGATTATCGAAACGTTACTCGACTTAGAAGTGAACTAGTGTCGGAGTGTAAGAAAAGCATTCACTTTCGAACCATACCAGCGAATGTCCAACAATTAACTGACTTCTTGGTTACCAAGTCGGTGAAGAAAATCCTCAAAGTTACCATCGAAGATTGTCAGCAGCCAACCCACCGACACTGTCATCGACACACGGTTGTTGTATCGCAAAAGCGCTGTTAGCCAAAAAAAAAAAAATCGTTGGCGCTGGAAGTAAGATATGAAAGACAAGCAAGATAGCTCCCCACCTCCCCCTATGTAGCAGCAAGCGTGCGTCACTGTTGAGCTTTTATGTTGGCGGTTTTTGTGGCAGATACTTTTTGTACGTAGGTCTCTTCCATCACTCACAAGTTGCATGTTGTGCTTTTATTCTGCTGCTATGTAAAAAAAAAAGTCTTGTTGCGATCTCAGTCCAAAAGTGATCTCGTAAATATTTATTGAAATCTGATGGATTATCTTTCGTTTGGAGGCAGTAGCGTACTTCGTGAGATGAATCTGAAAAGCTTATCTTAGAGCTGAGAGGAGTAGATATTGTACAATATTTGTCATGTGACACCGAGTTTATGCTGGTATTGCGGCTGTTTTTTCGAAAGTGAAGTGAAGCGGGTTGTGGATTTTCTTGTTTTTGTTGTGGATTTTATTGGCGGCAGCGAAGCAAGTGTGCATGTGCGGTGTTCACTGGAAGTGAATGGTTAGCTGAAACTGGAAGGTAGTTGGTGGGACACCGCTTATTACCACATATTGCAATTTCCCCTCAGTCTTGATGGGTTTACTTGTATTTTTAACTTTCTCATCTAAAGAAAGGTAACGCTTTTGTGAAAATTGTCGATCATGAGATTCTGGTCAATGTGGGTATTACCATAATCGAGGAACACGATAAAGTGGGGCTCGCAATTGTGTCTGCATGTCAGACAGCAGACGGTTTGCTTCAAACTTCATATCTTAGATCTAATGATTCATACCTCGAGGCGAAGTCTTGAGTTTTTCCTGTAATCGTGTTACGAACAAGACTTTTACGCCCATCTTATCGCGGTTGCTCTATGTATGATAGAAAATCTTTCTAGTGATAGCGATGTCCGAAGGATTACCAACTTTTATGTATTTAAATGAAATTCTCACAATAACTTTACTTAGCTTTAAGATTTAATAAACCAAATAGATATGAGTTTCTTAGTAACAAAAAAATAGTTAGGTTATCTATATGCGTGCACGCTGTTCGTGGTCGGAGAAGAGACACCCGACACAAAAAGGAATGCTGCTGTCATTTCTGTTGCAGGTGGCAGCAGTATCTCTTTTCGGTTACAGGGCTTACATGCAACACTCTTTCGCCCATGGTTGAAACTACTGCGGCTTTTGAACCTTGTTGTGAATCCGTTCAGATCTTCAAACCCCGGGCTGCATTGATGTTGCATCAGGAATAGTTGGAATTGACATCTCGACTGTTTCTTTAGGAACTGTATCTTCAGGATTGGTAACGGTCTGCTCTATTGATCTACGACGAATCTGATCAGCATGACGATGAAATTCTTGGCCGCCTTCAGACTCGATAACGACCGAAACTGGACCTCTGACTTCCGATATACGGCCGGGCACCTATCTAGGTCCTGCTGCATAATTGCGATACCATACTGGTTCACCACTATCGTAGTTGTTTTCCCTCGATACCTCTTGCTGTATAACCTTTGTTTGAACAGGCATTGATTCAGGATGCAGTTTGTCGAAATATGTACATGGTCGGCGATTAAAAAGTAACTATGCAGTCGAACGACCAGTAGAAGTATGTGGTGTTACATGCTGGTCCAGCAAAAAACAAGCTAATCGCAATCGGATATCTCCATTTGGAACCTTTTTTAAATAGTCTTTTGTAGTGCGCACCTTTTGCTCCACTTGGCCATTTGTAGATGGATGAAATGTCACCAGTCACCAAGTCGGACGGGCTGGTGAAGCTAAGCTCAAGCAACTGTGGGGGTCACAGGTGGCGGATAGCGTACGGCCTGCACAAATGCAGGTTAGCTGCGAATACCCAATAAGCAGTCCCCGACCAAGAGCGGCAGAGAAGGAGGGCGTGGCTGAAAAGGTCAAAGGAACCCCTATGAACTTTCTGTGACAAGACAAATAAGCACCGTCTTCCATGTAAGTGCTCCCCACCCCATACGGTGGCTACGAGGGATACAGGATGGAGAAAATGGTGAGATCCGGATGTACCCGCCACACCGTGAAACGTGCAGCCTCCTGCTCTGGATATATTATACATATATTATACATCATTATATCGAGAAGAACTACAAACTGTTATTTCTTTACGATGACTTCGTCATCAGTACCAAAACCAATAAAAAAAAGAAACATTAAGACCGAACCCAGTAAGGTCTTAATTATGGCATACTGGATAACGAATTGGAATGAGAGCTATGAGGGCTGACGTTTGTAGTATTCTGTTACCTGAGTAGGTTGGACTGAAATCCGGTTGCAATGACTTTCAGGCTAATGCTACGAGCGCCCCTGTCCCGTTAAAACCTTGGCAGGCCTCAAAGTACGTTCAATGTTTCGTCACCATTAAACTGGTCGTGTAGGTGCAGATGTAACATTCCTGCTTAGCACCGATCCGGCTCTGACACAATACCTCATAAGGGGTTGTGCCAACCCTCGCATGACCTCCCTGCTTGCACAGATAACCATGGGATCATTGGGCCACTACACATTCGAGCATTGATAGCGGCTTTGAGTGGGGACCTACTAGAAATGATAAATAACAAAACAAACAAAAACACAAGAGAAAATACAGGTAGCATCAGCACAAAGACACACGGAACGACGCGAGTCACCTGCAATAAGAAACGTGACGGTCGAACCATCCGCCCAGCAATCTGATTTCCACAAGCTAGGTGAGCAAATAAGGAGGTTGGTAGAAATGCTGGAAGACGGAAAAAGGCGCTCAATTCGCCAAGCGTTGCGAGATGCCATTGAAAGCATCAGAGCTCTCTATGACCTCTCGGCGATTCAGCTGCACGACGAGAGTAATTCGTCAGAACAACTTCTCACAAACTTCGCCCTGGCTAAAGTCAACTTTAGAACCCAAGAGAAGACAGGCTGCAGCCAGCGAACCCCCGGAGCCAAAGCGGAAGCAGAAATACCCATCACATGGTGTAGGCGACATCGAACCCCCGGAGCCAAAGCGGAAGGAGGTACATCCGGCAAATGGTGCTACAGACAGAAAACGTCCGGAGCCAAAGCGGAAACAGAAACATCCATCTTTGGCAAACACCAAGCAAAAGGATACCACAGCTGGCATTGAGACCCCAGTGGCCACAGATAAGCGGGCAAACGCAACCACAAACAAGCAGCGGGCAACAGGAGAAAATGAATGGTTAAATGCCTCCAGGAAGAAGGTCGGCAACACAGCCACAAAAAGTTAAAAGCCCATCAGTGCGGTGAGGTCGAAAGTTCTCAAAAAGAACAAGAAGGATGAGAAGAAGCCAGGCAAGACCGTCAATGAAAAAACGCGACCGGACGCAATAGTGGTGGCAACTAAGGGTCAACTTTCCTACGCCAAAATACTACGCAGGGTCAAAGCGGACCCCAAGCTCCACAACCTGGGTGAATCGGTCACAAAGATTTGGAGAACCCAGAAAGGCGACCTGCTGCTCCAGCTACGCGAATCTGGTGACAGCACCGAACAATTTAGTACCATAATCGGTGAGAACCTTGGAGAGGCGGAGATCCGCACTCTAATTCAGAGATCCACGGTCGAAATCAAAGACCTTGACGAAGTCACCACTAGGAGAGACATCTGCGAAGCTATCAAGGCTCAGTACAATATTGAGGTTGCCGAAGCAGATGTGCTCAGCCTTAGGAAGGCCTACGGGGGCACGCAGATCGCGACAGTGGGGCTACCGACAGAGAAGGGGAACAAGCTGCTGGAGTCCGGCAAAATCAAAGTCGGCTGGGTGAACTGCCGTATTCGTGTTCGAAAGGCCCTCACCAAATGCTTTAGGTGTCTGGAGTTTGGCCACACGGCGCGTCAATGCAAGAGCGAGCAGAACCGATCCAAGCAGTGCAGAAACCGTGGCGAGGAGGGCCACATAGCCAAAGAATGTAAAAAGGACGCACTATGCTTCTGGTGTAAGACGGTCACGCCAGAAAACGCCGGACACGAAGCTGGTAGCAGCAGGTGCCCGGTACTCAAGAATGCACTGGCCAAATTAATATGATGAATGTTGTCCAGATAAACCTAAACCACTGCGCCGCCGTACAGGGCCTTCTGGCGCAAACAGTACGAGAGAAAAGGGTCGACGTAGCCCTAATAAGCGAACCGTACAAGCCCATAAATGGAAGCAGCTGGATAGACGATACCACGAAAAAAGCCGCTATATGGACCTGCGGGACCTATGCTCTACAGTCAGTCGGCCATCAGGCTGACCTTTTCGTATCTGCAAGGATAAATGGTGTGCACGTCTATAGTTGCTATGCGTCCCCCAGTCTAACACTGGCGGACTATCTAAAGCTGCTGGACGACATCGTAGCTGACGCGCGAGGGAAACATCCAGTGATTATTGTTGGAGATTTCAACGCCTGGGCTACTGATTAGGGCAGTAGAACCACAGACGCAAGGGGAAGAGCTCTCCTCGAATGCTTCGCCGCAGCACTGGACATTAGTCTGGCCAATGACGGTACAGCGGAAACGTTGCGAAAGGCAGGCAGAGGGTCAATCATTGACAGCACATTCATTAGCAACTCAGTCCTACGGAAAACCAAATGGCGGGTCAGCGAAGACTATACCCACAGTGACCACCAGGCAATTCTATTCAATGTTGGCGAGGAGAAACGTAGACTGCGTCCCACCCTAACAGGACCAAAGTGGAAGGACACGCTCTTCGACAAAGACATGTTCGATGAAATGTTAAACACCAGTGCCACAACGAATAATGGATCGGCTGAGGCCCTTTCGCATCAGCTGATCCAGGTCATAACCACAGCGTGCGACGCAGCAATGCCCAGAAGGTCTGTCAGTAAAAGAGGCGAGCCCTGCTACTGGTGGACCGACGAGATTAAACGGCTCAGAGAGAAGTGCCTAAAAGCATCGGAGACACCAAAGCACCTGGACCGGATGGCATCCCGAATAGGGCAATCAAGGCGGCCGTTAAGACGAGACCGGACATCTTTCTAACAACGATGCAAAGGTGCATAGAGGAGGGGGTATTCCCTAAACCCTGGAAATTGCAACATTTAGTGCTGCTTCCAAAGGGCAATAAGCCGCCCGGACAGCCATCATCGTATCGCCCAATATGCCTGCTCGATACGCTGGGAAAGATCCTAGAGTGTATCATCTATGACAGACTGCTTGCAGTGGCGGAGGAAAACGGAGCCCTGTCAGACTGTTAGTACGACTTCAGAAAATCACGCTCTACCGTCGATGCCATAAAGGTGGTAGTAGATATAGCAACTAAAGCAATACAAGGGAAAAGGTGGAAATGGGGGACGAATAAATACTGCGCAGTAGTAACGCTCGACGTCAAAACTGCGTTCAACTCGGCAAGCTGGTCATTCATTAGAAGATCTGTGGTCAGGATGGATAAACCATACTACCTGCTGAGGATAGTCACGGACTACTTCAGCAATAGGAAGCTAACATACCATGCTGATGATGACGTTAAGCACTACAGTGTTTCCGCAAGGATCGATTCTGGGGCCTCTCCTACGGAACATTATGTACGACGGTGTTCTGCGACTAACACTGCCCGAGGTAGTCAAAGTAATTGGCTTCGCTGAATATAACGCAGTGGTTACAGTAGCCAAGTACGTACACGAGGTGGAGTCTGCCACGGATGAGGCAGTTATAAGAATAAAGGAATGGCTCGAGTGTACCGGTCTGGAACTAGCTGCCCACAAGACCGAAGCTGTCCTAATAACCAGCCGCAAAAAGGTGGAATATGCCAGCTTTCGGGTCGGAAACCAGACAATCAGGTCCAAAGAATCCTTGAAGTACCCTGGAGTCAAGCTCGACAACAGGCTGCGCTTCAAAGCCCACGTCGAGTATTCTAGTAAGAAAGCATCGCTGATGCAGGCAGCACTCACCCGAATGCTCCCGAACATCGGCGGGCCTGGATACGCCCGCAGCGGCTTCCGAACTATCGACGACGATGCAGCCTGCGTTTTAGCTGGGATGGTCCCAATCGACATCCTCGCTGATGAGATGCAGAGGGTATACCCTAGACGTCCCTCGAACCGGCAAGAGGCAAAAAGGATTAAGGAGGAGGAACGGGCAGCATCAGCACGCTGTGGCAAACCAGGTGGGACAGCTCTACAAAAGGCAGGTGGACCCACAAGCTCATTCCCACTATAAAATCATAGAGAGAGAGAGCGAGGGGGAACTGTAACTACCACCTCACACAGTTCCTGTCCGGACACGGTGGCTACCGGAAATACCTCCACGATTTGGACACGATAGTTCGCCCCTGTGTCCAGAATGTCCAAACGAAGAGGAGGACGCGGACCATGCAGTGTTCTACTGCAGACGCTTTGCAGAAGATAGAGCAAACCTGATAAATCCAGAAAATCTTGTAAGTCACATGACACGATCAGAGGGCGAGTGGATGGAGATCTGCTCATTCATAGTATGTGTGCAGAATGCGCTGCGAAGAGCAAAAGCCCTAAGAAGAGCCCAAGAGACGGCCTCGGAGACTAGAGCATAATTGCTAACCAGCCCCGCGAAGAAATATCTAACGGCAGTACCGCGGGGAGAGTGGTTGAAGTGTGTAGGGTGTGTGTTTAGTACGTAAGCGTATTCCTGGAATCGATTACTCAGGTTTGCGAATCATGCATGCTAGTAGCACTCGGGCTATTAGTATCTATGAAGATTACACATCCTTGGTGCAACCTAAAAAAAAAAAAAAACATGGATGAAATGGAGCTATGTTTAATTAAATTATTTTCACAAAATATCTTAAAATCATGGGATGTGAACGCAGTCATTCTATTGGCAGAAACGATGACATCGGGTAGCCCATGTGTAGCAAAAAGTAGTCTCAAAACTGACATCGCGCAAGAGGACGATATAGCAGAAACTGGATGGACCTCCAACCATTTGGAGTATGAGTCCACCACCAAAAAGAAAAGATTTCTTTTAAATGGACCCGCAAAGTCTATGTGAATCCTGCACCAAGAATTTGTTTTCTTTCTCCCAGGTATATCCCTTGATAGGAGAATTATCGGGACGCATCTGTTGGCAGACATTACACCGCTTTACTATCTGTTCGATGTCAACATCAGTTTTTCACCACCTAACGTAGCTCCTATCCAAAGTTTTCATGCGAACTATTCCAGGGTGGTTTGCATGAAGTGCTGCAAGAAGTTTCATTCGATGAATTTTAGGAATCACCACGCGCTGACCCCATACAAGGCAACCTCTAATGGATGAAATCTAGTTCCTCCGATTAAAATCTTGAAATCTGATTTAACGACAACTGGCTAAAGTTTATCCTTTTTAGTGTGCTTTGCAAAGTCGCTAGCCTGGAGGGAGGGATTAAGCATTATATGCGTACCATGCTGTTGTCCCTGTTTGACTTTTTTTTCGACATCCAGTGCGATCCACTTACCTTATGATTGTATCATGAGTCGTACCTACTATGTTCTCTTGAGTTGGTGTTTCCTTTTTCAGCTGGAATCGTGGGCAGTGGAGGAACATGTGCAAGATTTTCCAAATTTCTATTTTGGGTAAAGTGGAGCAACCCTTGCTTCGTATCGCGTCAGTTAGCTTCAGGGTTTACTAAACGAATTTCAGTTTTGGATTAATTTGCTTTTTCAGGATTAGGAATGAAATTAGCTCTCGGAATGTCTCGTGACATGAGACATCACTGGTATATCCGCTGGAACTATGGAATAACAACTTCGCTTAACTTTTGAAATATTACAGGCCGGATGTTATTCGTTCGGAATAAACCTAGCAATTAAATGATGTTGCTCGAATTTCAAATCTGAATAAATTTCAATCGAACCACATGTAATATAAATGTGCAACTTTTATTGTATTTTTATGACAAATGAGGGAGAATATTTATATAATAATAATAATGTTCAATGCTATTGCTCCTTATTGGATTCTCGGACATTCATAACACTCACCCCATCCCAAGTTTCTGTAATTCCCACCAGACATAGTTCTACTGCTGATTTCTAGATTATTATTCCAGTAAGGTACTAGCACTCTCAAGACTTTCCAGTGATCCATAAAAAGATTGTTCGAATTGCTGGCTATAGTTACGTCCGTTCTTTTCATTTAAAGGGAATGGTTGCAACATTTTAGGAAATATAATACATCTTAACCTCCTAACCTTTGAATCACTTCCTTGTCAGGCAAAGCCGTTACATTGAGTAATATTAACTCTCGGATATATTTTGTGTTCTTGCTGAACAATATATGTATGTAGATAAGATTAGATTCGATTTTATTTGAGAACTAAAATAATCGTTACATTTTCTGCCTGGTTGACAACTAACTTTGAATTCATGTAGATAATTGTTTACGTATATTAAAGAAAGTGGCTAGAGGGTAAGGAATAAACTGTTTTCTCCCATAAGACCGTCCACACGGTGTGAAGAGTCACATCCTACACGAGGTGCCGTTGTTGCTAACGAAATATGGTGGATCTAAAGAGGAAAACTTGAAAAAACCCGGAATCCCAGGTGTAAACTACCGTGCATATGAGGTGAATGGCACCACGTTACGGTGTCTTCTAACGGTGAACTCTGGATAACTTAGGGGAGCTCAAGTTTCAATTAAATTAAATTAAAAAAAAAATAAAAAAAATAAAAAATTAAATTAAATTTCCATTACCTGTATGCAGGGGGTGAGCAAAGGTGGGAATCTTCTTCCCCCTTACTCGTGGGACCCTATATGTCAAATCATAATTGAAAAACTCAACAAGCGAAGAGGGTAAACCGGTCTGGCACTCCTAGCTTTATAAAAACTGACCGGATGATAGGAGATACTGAGGAAGCTCTGCTTCGAATTTCGGATGAAAAAAGCGTTGGAGTGATCGACTTGAACCTGGAAAGGCTCTTCTTAGATGATGCTTGCTCCATCGCTAGCTCATCCTTCTCTAATGCGTCAACTAGCCCCCGACGAGTAAAGAACTGCAAGTTGACTGTCAAGAGACTAGGGACAAAGGGCTGAGAAGAGCTCTCAGAGCCGGACAGGAAGAGACTCCACAACGCACGGACCTACTTGCAGGAGCTGGGCTCATCGGAGCGTCTGTCAGTGGCAAGCTCACCGATGGGGAAGACCCCTGCAGCTATCCCGTGCGTGGGAGAACCGATGAGACCGCCAAAATCTACGATAAACCGAAGCCAATCTAGACCTGAGGCGATCACATTGGTAATCTTGGTGCAGCCTCCAATTGTAGCAGAGCCATAGAAATCATCCGAGGATATAAATGAAGATGTTGATAAAGCGAAGGCGGATAATCCGAACGGGGCAAGCCGTAGTCAGTCTCGTGAGGAAAATCCGTCAGCACCTATACCGGATGGTGGCGGCGGTGGCGGCAATGGAAATTCAACTATCTGCAGTTTCGCGACAGTAGTCAGCGCGGGTGGATCTGGCCTGGGACTAGCCCGACCATCATCCACGGCCGATAAGACTAGGGAAGTAACGATGCTAAGAAACAGGAAGCGTAATACCATTAGGTTAATTCGGCGGCTTAAAAAGCGTGATCCGAAGTCCTTCACGGACAAGGAAATGGAGGCTCTGGACAGGGCCCATAGCACGCTTAAGCTAGCAAGCTCGACTAGGTGAACCGATCAGCAAGGCTGGAAGGAAAGAAGATCACTTGCGGTGAAACCGGGAAGCCTTCAGCTCCCCATCTCGACCGTGGCTGTTGTTGCTCCAAGAGACAACTTACAGAAAGGACAACACAGCACTACGACGGGCAAGGGTCAGATTGCTTTGAAGGGGGGCCACCTTCCTCAGCTGCGAACAGACCTACGCCGCTCTCGACCATTCGAGGTAAAGGGATACAACCCGTCCCCATCATGTGAAGTTCTAGGGCATACGTGGACAATAGAGATCGCAGCGCAGGGCAGACTAGGTGGACAGCTGGAGGCCTGCTCGCGAGAGGGAAGGTAAGCCTCTTGCCAACATCCCCGATCGCGGACAGACTGAGCCCTTGTCAACCGAGCCTGAGTCAGTCGTTAAGACCGTACCCGAGCCGATTGCTAGTTGTTCCAAAAGGGGAGACACGGTGATACGATCTCGCCGCCAACGAACAGTACCAGCTAGAAGGCCAGGCTGGCTGCATCTAGTGCTGATCTACAAGTGGCGATAGTAGATTATAACAGCCCAGAAAAGAGACTTAGTAAAGATCAGTGGAGGCTCATAGAGTTGCGAATACTCGAAAGTACCAATGCTACCATTGTTGAGAAGGAGGGATAATCGCCCTTCTTTGAGCAGCTGGCCACATATAAAGGTTTCAAGCCCCTTTCATGCGACAACGAGTTCACGCTTAAGTGGCTCCAGACTTTCGTGGCTAACACGCACGCTCCATAGGCATACTCCGAAATTCGAAAATAAGGACCTGTTAGAATTCACTAGGCCGAAAGGGCGTTTTTCTGACACTTGGCCCTCATATTCCCAAGGAGCGAATCGAAAGAAACCTGAGGCGACTGGGCGGTGCTAGAGGTGGGCAAGTACACAGAGAAGGGCACGGAGATCGTGGTCCTGCTCAACCACAGATCAATGCCTACGCTAAGGAGGTATAACAATAAGGTTTGCACTGGTGTCACCCTGTGTAAAGTTCAACCCTTTACGGATGGGACAGAGATGAAGGAAAGGGGGGCGGGTGACAAGGTAAGCAAAACATGGAGATTGCTCAAATAAACCTGCACCACAGTATATCTGCTAGCGCCAATCTTATTTGTCTTCTAGGCGAAAGGAATATAGATAAAGCTCTCGTACAAGAGCCATGGATTTTCCGTGGCAAAATTAGTGAGGCAACTAAATCATAAAGATGTAGTACTATACAGCAGCGAACCGCTAAACACGGATTGTAAGTACAGAACTTGTATCGTAGCTAGGAAACATATTTACTTATTTCCTCTATCTACCTACAGCAACTCAGACCAGACGGTAGTAAGGCTTGCCCGGAGGGGGCTCCTCCCACTGATTATCTCAGCCGTTTATATGCCTTACGACGGAAATGATGGACCGCCATCCGAATTTACTCGCACCTTAACCGAGATATGGCCATCCTTCGACAAAGCAAAGACCGAGAGAATTACTCAGAGAGATAGGAAATCCCTTTCCACCCTTGTGGGTATCATCCCAGGGCACAAGACTCTGCGGTACCACTTGAAGAAACTGCGCCTGACGGAGGAGGAACTCTGTAAAGGCTGTGGCGACGAGGAAGTTTCTGAGGACACTACACACTTCATGTGCCACTGTCCAAGACTTCAACACTCCAGGAAAAAGTTCCTTGGTAAATATTTTTTCCAGGATCTCTAGGAGCTCTCCGGCGTTTCGATAGAAAGGATGCTGAACTTCATCAAATCATCAGGGTGGTTTGTATGCAGAAACGAAGTAAGTGATTTAGCTTGAATAGTTTTTAGTTTCAATGGGTAAGGGATTACTTTTTCCCCTATGGGTAATAGGGAGCGTCTCTCCCTGCCAGCCTACATACTTAACCTAACCATCGTCGCTATTTCCTCAATACAGTGCTTATCTTGAAAATAGTTGTTGGCATAGTCGGCTGTAGATCATTCTATTCCGCGACCCTAACGTTTCCTCTGCAAATCTAGATCTGGCCTGCTCATCTACACCTGCAAAGAGCTGGTATAATTTGCGCTCCCAGCTTGCAGTATTTTCGAGACTTAGCTCTACCCGGTATCCAGTAGCTATCTCTATCCATTCCCTGTACCATCCCGTTTTTGCCGTACCTATTATGTGTAGAGCTGGTTTTTTAGTAGTCAATAATCTGCCATGTTTAGAACTTCGAGTACGTAATCAATCTGGAGTTTCAGCGTTTACACTAAAAGTGGTAACATCATCATATTGCCTGTGTCCCCAAACTTGTGCGAATCCGATACACCTTCAAACACTTTAGATTTGCTAGTATGAGCAATTGTGTTCATGAAGCATTTCCTCCAGACTGCATTGACAGAATGACCCATTCAACAGCGACAATAATAGTCAAGTTTCCCGTCAACACGATCGGAATTAAGTGGGGATATCGATATCTAAACTTATATCCATTAAAGCAGCTGGAGCCGACGGCCTTACCACCGAACTTTTCAAGGCGATGAGTTGGTAAGAAGCATGCACCAGCTAATCTGCAAATCTGGTCGTATGAAGGTATGTCCGATGAATAGAACCTCAGCATCGTCTGCCGGATCCTGAAGAAAGGAGACCCTCGGAACTGCGTCAACTACAGAGGTAAGCTGTCTCAACATCGCATATAAGATTATGTCTGCCGTATTATGTGAACGTCTAAAACCAATCGTCAACAACCTGAAATGCCGAACTATTATATACGGCCTATACAAAGACATCGACTTAGCCATACGGCGACTAAGATCGCTGGGTCATGTAAAGCAGATGCAAACCAACGGTCCAGCCAAGAAAGTCTTCGAATTCACCCCGGATGGACGGCGCAGTATAGGACGACCTAGCGGTAGATGGCGCAAGCAACTAACTTGGCGTGGGCAGCTCGAGGCAGCTGGCTCTTAACCGGGCTGGCTGGCGAGCTTTGTTGGTTCAGGTCCAGGTCCACCCCGGACTGTAGTAAATAAGTAAGAAAGTAAATGAAGTCTAGTCTGCAGATAGTTCCATCTTGAAGTCACTATTCTGCTATATTTTCTAGTATTTTGCCAAACGAAAGTACCTGCATACACTTCCCCATGAACGACCTTTATATTGTTTTGACAATTAACGATTATTAATTGCTTGCAATTAAATTAACAACTTTATGTGAAAGGTAATCGTAAAGTTGAAAGACAAGAGAGATAAATAGGGAAACAGGCTTTAGTTCACTGACTAGATTTTATTTGCATTAAATGGGGCAATTTGGAGCAAGTAAACTTCTATTCAATGTTATACGAGTACGTTTAACGAACTTAATCCATAATACATGAAAAAAAAAAAAAACTAGTTTCTAAAAGTCTAAATGAGATTTATTATTTATCCGTTTGCAGTAACTAGTTGGCCAAGTCTTGATAGCATTTTTGTAAGCGCGGCCGTTTTCATTAAATCTCGATTGTAAGTGTAAAAGGTGGAAGTGAGCGTACCATTTCCACAATATACTGTACTTACTGTCGCAAATATTTGATGAAGAATTACATACTCGTGTATAGTATTCCTTTAGATAGTGGAGTTGTGGTAGCCGCAAGCTATTCTTTTTTGTCGACCTTGTAGACTTGATCTTTAAGTCATCCGTTCTAATGTTAGTATAGCGATGAAACTGAATAAGAGCTCAGTTCCTTCCTTTTATCGCAGTCAATATGAAGCCAGACGGCTGGGGTTATTCTAGTGGAAATGATCATCCGTATTTTGAGGAATTCTACTAATTCAATTCTTTTCTCTGCAGTTGACATTTTTAATATCGCTGTTGTTTAATAAGAAGTGTATACGTATAAGTAACCTTCTTTCATGAAAATGAAATAAGTACGTCATCTTATAGGTTCGTATACGGTAGGGAAGTATACGTACTCGTATATGTCTATCCCAATCAAAATGTTCTGGTAGTAAATTGTAATTTCATATTACCAGCGTCTAAGGTACTAAGTACTGTACAGAAACATTTATATGTAGAGAAACAAAACTTTACATGCTGGCATATAATATTGCATTTCATGATTTTTAATTGGTAGTTTTCAGAAGGTGAAAGGTATATCAATAGCTTTCACTGTGGGCGTTGGACTCCGCCAGGGGTGCGTTTTGTCACCTCTCCTCTTCATTGTATATATGGATTGGATGTTGCAGCGCAGCCGTGCCGGGGAATGTTTCAAAGTGGGAGACCTAAGGATTAGTCATCTGCTTTTTGCGGATGATTTGGTCATCCTTGGGTCCTCTCAAATGGAACTTCAGCGCGCACTCGAAATGTTTGTAGCCGTTTGTGATGATGCTGGAATGAAGATCAACGTGAACAAGTCAGAAGTAATGGTCGTTTCCAAAAAACCCATTCAGTGCACTCTGCATGTTAGTGGAGTTCCACTGAAGCAGGTGGATAAGTTTAAGTACCTCGGGCTCTTATTCACGAGTGATGGAAAGAGCAATGCCGAGAATTGGTCAGGCTGGATCAATTTTGAGAGAGATTGGCCAATCTGTTATAAGGAAAGCTGAACTTAATGTTCAAGCTAAGCTATCGGTGTTTAACTCAGTGTATGTTACAACTTTCACCTATGGTCATGACATTTGGGTAGTGACCGAAAGAATAAGATCGCGGATACAAGCTGCCGAAATGAGGTTCCTTCGCGGTGTTGCTGGAATAACTCGTAGGGATCGAGTGCGCAACACCAGAGTAGGCGAGGCATTTAATGTTGAGCAGCTACTTCTCCGAACGGAACGATCTATGATTCGATGGTTTGGTCACGTAGTACGTATGCCCCCAGATCGGCTTCCAAGACGTGCCATGGTAGCCATGCCATCAGGTAGGCGACCCCGCGGTAGGCCTAGAAATAGATGGTTGGACAAAGTCCAACATCTCTTCTGGAGCCGTCTAGGGATTCTTCCTGATGAATTGAAGTCAATGGCGGATGATCGGGAGGGATGGAGAGTCCAGCTGAGCATCCTACTCCTGCGACCCCCATGAAGGATAAGCGGGCCATTTGAAAATGTATGTATGTAGGTTTCTGAAGTTCTGTCTTGATAGCAATTATTCAAGGTCAATTTCTTGCACTTCTGGGGTTCCATAAGGGAGTCAACTAATGATCTTTTTCATTATTTTTATTGATGAGATTGTTCAACAGTTCAAATTTTGTCATTGTTTCTTGTATGCGGATGATCTCAAAATTTCATTTAAAATGAAAGATTACATAAAAATCCAATTGTACCTTAATAATGTATCTATTTCGTGCGTTAATAATTGTTTAAAGAAGGCAAATTCACTAGTTGGCTTGTTTTAAAGAAACTTGAAACATTTCTCTGTCAGTTCTTGAATACGTTGAAGTTGTTTGAATTCCAAACTATTTGACATATTCGGACCGTATTGAAAAAGTGCAGATGCGCTATACAAAGTACATCTCCTTTAAACTTCGCTTGGATTTTGAGTTATCTTATAAAGCTAGATGTTAGCTATTCGGTATATTGCCACTTAGTGCAAGAAGGCATGCACATAATATCATGCTTGTGAGCGACGTACTGTGTTACCATCTTAATAGTCCTATATGTTTATCCTTGTTCCTAATTTATGCTACGAAAAGGGTGTTTAGTGTTCTTCAGATCTTTTACCAAATGGGACATAGAACCAAAATATGGTCGCAATGTGCCAATCTTTAGATCTCTGAATCCATTTAATGGAATTAGTGGACACAGAGACTTCCATATTTCGAGAGACCGCTTCAAAGACATTATTTTCAGTCTGCTTTCAAACAAATTTAGTAATTGAATTTAATTTATCATTTCTTAAATTATTGCTTTAATTTTCTTCTCATTACGCTTACGATATTTCTTATTATTTTATATATTCTTAATCTTTAAGGTTTTTGATGGTTTGGTCAATAATATTTATTTTTATATTTATTTTTTTAATCTATGTACCTATGTATATCTTCTATACATATACTCGTAATAAGATTATACGAGTACATTTTGTCTGTTTATTTGAACGCGCATCACGTTAAAATTTCTAACCCAATCCGTATGGAATTTTCAGGAAAACATGGGGCTTAACAAGGAGAAGGACCGTTTTTTGCAAAATTGGAATCAATCTTCTCATTTAGGAGATATGCGAAAAATATCAGAAAAATAATTGAATTTTACGTCAGTAAAAGATAATTACCTAACGCAATAATGGCTTTTCGATTGGAAAACAAAAAACTATGTGAGCTTAGTAAGATATAAAAACTTTTCCTGCGCTCTCCTCAAGCTGAGCAATGTTCAAAACAATTTTTGAAATCATCGCCAACAATTTTTCTACTACTTACCACTGCCAGCAGTCATGCAGCAGTTTTTTTTTTTTTTAAGGTTGCGCGACGGATGTGTAATCTTCATAGATACTAATAGCCCTAGTGCTATTAGCATGCACGATTCGAAAATTAGAGTAATCGATTTCAGGAATACGACTTACGAGATTTTTGGGCTTGGCAGGTTTGCTCTATCTTCTACAAAGCGTCTGCAGTAGAACACTGCATGGTCCGCATCCTCCTCCTCGTTTGGACATTCTGGACACAGGGGCGAACCATCGTGTCCAAATCTATGGAGGTATTTCCGGTGGCCGCCGTGTCCGGACAGGAACTGTGTGGGATGGTAGTTACAGTTTCCCCTTGCTCTCTCTGTCCATGATTTTATAGTGGGACTGAGCTTGTGGGTCCACCTGCCTTTGGTAGAGCTGTCCCACCTGGTTTGCCACAGCGTTGCCGATGCTGCCCTTTCCTCTTCCTTAATCGTTTTTGCTTCTTGCTTCTTTGAGGGACGTCTAAGGTACACCCTCTGCATCTCATTCGCCAGGATGTCGATTGGGACCATCCCAGTTAAAACGCAGGCTGCATCGTCGGAGATAATGCGGAAGTCGCTGATCACTCTGATTGCGCAGAGCCTGTGAGCTGATGATAGCTTCTTTCCACACTCATTTGTCGCCAGTGCACCCGCCCATATCGGGGCAGCGTATAGAAGTACCGAGCTGACCATTCTGGACAGCAGGATCCTGCGGGCGTATCCAGTCCCGCCGATGTTCGGAAGCATTCGAAAGAGCCTTCTTACTAGAGTACTCGACGTGGGCTTTGAAGCGCAGCCTATTGTCGAGCTTCTTCAATTGTCGAGGTACTTCAAGGATTCTTTGGACCTGATTGTCTGGTTTCCGATCCGGGAACTCGCATATTCCACCTTCTTGCGGCTGGTTATTAGGACAGCTAGTTCCAGACCGGTACACTCCAGCCATTCCTTTATTCTTATAACTGCCTCATCCGTGGCAGATTCCACCTCGTGTACGTGCTTGGCTACTATAACCACTGCGATATCATTAGCGAAGCCAATCACTTTGATTCCCTCGGGCAGTGCCAGTCGCAGAACTCCGTCGTACATAATGTTCCATAGGAGAGATCCAAGGACCGACTCTTGAGGGACTCCCGCGGAAACGCTGTAGTGTTTAACGCCATCGTCAGTATGGTATCTTAGTTTCCTGTTGCTGTAGTAGGCCGTGACTCCTAATGAATGACCAGCTTGCCGAGTTGAACGCATTTTTGACGTCGAGCGTTACTACTGCGCAGTATCTCTTCGTCCCGCATCTCCACCTTTCCCCTGTATTGCTTCAGTTGCTGCATCTACTACCGCCTTTATTGCATCGACGGTAGAACATGATTTTCTGAAGCCGTACTGGTAATCTGACAGAGCTCCGTTTTCCTCCGCAACCGCAAGCAGTCTGTCATAAATGATACGCTGTAGGATCTTTCCTAGCGTATAAAGCAGGCATATTGGACGATACGATGATGGTTGTCCGGGAGGCTTATTGCCCTTTAGGGTCAGTATCATTGCAATAGTGTGTGTGTGAGTATATGTGCGCCCTCTAGCGTGATTCTATGTTTTGCACTTCATTGTGCAGTCGTCTCTTTTCAGGGCACACATTCAGGTTGAAAACATTTTCAGCTTTATAATCCTTAATATTTTTAACATTTCTAGTAAATCATAGCAATTTGGGTATCTTTAGGACTATAGAATAAAATACTTTTTTTTTCTTAAAAGCGGCAGACGGGCAAAGAAAGTCGAGCACGGGTTAACTGGTTTCAAATATACATACCATATGTGCCGTGCATATATTTTTATGGTCGTGCAATTACAATATTTTTGTCCCGAATAGACTATGTGCATACAAAAGACTGACATAGTGACAACACATTTTTTCTTTCTTTCTTTTTAAATTGGAAACAATGCATGCCTATGTTTGCAATAAATTAAACTTCGTTTGGATTAATAGAAAAGCGCAGCAAAATTTAAGAAAACTGTTCCACACTGTTTTTGAATATGAAATGCTTTTGCCTATGAATAATATATTTATTTTTAAATAAATTGTTTCCTTAACCCCAAATACGTATATGTAGACTAATTTATTTCCATATTTTGTTCCCCCAAAACAAATTTATTTAAACACACAAACGCAAACCACTCTCAAATATGTTCTGTCGTTATGAATCACTGCCAGTGTCCTTAAAAGTAAATTGAAACATATTAGGTTGCTCAAAAAGTTCTTGCGGTTTTTAACCTTCAAATTCAAATTGTCCACATCACCCAACTAGCTAAGGTACAAAGATCTGCATGCATTTGCATCAGTGGTGAACTGAGAACTACTCCCACCGCGGCACTGGACATTTTGTTCAACCTGCTACCTTTAGATATTTTTGGCAAACAGATGGCTGCCTGTGCGGCCATCCGCCTAAAAGCCTCCTCTCAGTGGTCTAGGTATTGCGTTGGTCATTCTTCGATCCTTGATCTTTTCAACTTCAAGCACGAAAACACGGACTACACCCTGTCGAAACTGAGATTTGACCGAATCGATGGTTCACTACTTTACAGATGGCTCTAAGACCGAGGGTGGGGTGGGTTGTGGTGTTTTCTCCGAAAACTTCAATCTGAGCATCTCGTAGCGTTTTTCAAGCGGAAATCATGATGATTAAGGAAGCCCTGTCCTGGCTGAAGTATAATGTACTATCTGTCAGGGATATTCGAATTTTCACTGATAGGCAAGCGGCAATCAAGTCCCTGGAATCGTGCTCCTTCACTTCAAAGACCGCCTCAAACTGTCGTTTGCCTCTTATGGAGATGACAGAGCAGTTCAACATTCACTTATGCTGGGTGCCAGGCCACAAGGATATTCCAGGAAATTGCAGCGTACCACTCTAAGGATTCTGCCTGACAGGCAATCTCTGCGTATGCCCCTCCCTACATGTAAGCATCTACTAAAGCTGAACGCTATTAGCATGACCAACTTCAGATGGGAAAACGGCTTAACGTGTCACATTTCGAGACAGATCTGGCCTAAGCTGAAAAACGTAGTGCCGAGCTGGTGAAGCTAAAGCGAACTCAGATCACGTGCGGTTGGTGCTCTCACTGGGTACTGTCTTATAGGCCAACATGCCAAAAGACTTGGCCTCTTCTCCAACTACTTCTGCAGAAGCTATAGGGTTGATGAGGAGGAGGAAGGCGTCCTTCACCTCCTTTACTTGTCCAAACTTTTTAACCATCATTATATCGAGCCCTAACAAGAACACTTCGAATGTCAAAGAAGAAAAACGGCAATGAATTTGTGGATAACCTAATATATTAATAAATATATACATACCTACTCGTAAAGAAACACATTTCTAAACAAATTATTATTTAGCACCAAATGAAAATTCGTTGATCCAATTTCCATATTTTCCAATATTTCCAATTACGATTTTTGCTATACTAACATAGCACATGACATCCATCCAGGAACCATATGCGGGGTATAAGCGCATTATTACTATCGGCTGGTAGGGTCATTAATAACACTGCGTGACAAATTTACAACTTATTTGTGTAACATTACTAAATTAAGGTATTCCTTTATTAATTCGGAATTCTATTAAAGAATAAAGCAATGAAAATTTTGTAACACGTATCGTTTCCGTGCTATGAATACGAGAGATAATATCAACAATACATACAAAAAACTCATTTAATTCATGGAAATTAATATTTTAAAACATAACAAAATATTTGTAATTCTTTTTTATTATAAAATAGTATTCTATGATTTAGCTTTTACGTTTGTGATTTGTTGAATCTTCTCGCATTAAAGACCAACAGTAATCCCCTAACATGGCTGCATCCCACCGACCAATTAAAATAGCATATGGATTCGTGCTATGTGTAGAAGGTAGCTAAATGTTGGTTCCTTTTCCTTGACAAAGATATTTTAGTTTCTGGTGATAACGAATTCCATTCATGTAGTCTAGAACCGAGAATTTCAGACTTTCTGATAGATAAATTTAAGTCACGGAACAAATCATTCAACTCTTGCTGCTAAATCATGTGTGGTTCTTTCAATGAACTTCTAGGGGGTACATATTCGGATATTTCCTTCTCTAGCCCATAATTTTCTTCAGTGTCATCATCACTCCGTATAGTAAGCACATGGCTCTGGCGATCTTGGCATGAGCACAGGAAATTCTTCACTATGAGGTATTGGCATGGACACAGAAGCTACTTTAGGACATTCTATTTTGATTTTATTTTTCTTAAAACCCTTTGACTTTAGTCAAACAAAAATAGCAGTCATCGTAATGATTTACTTGTTCACGCCAAATCATTGCAATAGCAAACGCCATTAACTTCTTTTTACCACTTTATTCGATAAGAGTAACGTAACATGAGATACAAACCAATTTCTGAATCCATTCTTTGTCTTGTTTTACAGAACGTATAAAATAAAGTAGATAAGCTTGTTTTACTTTTTCAGTTACAGCCCTACCTTGGACCTTTAGAATGTATTGGCCCCACACATAAGAGAATTTATTGGAGCAATTTTCACACGTACGATAACCCCTCTTTTTAATTTTTAGTTTAAAGAGTGATTGTATTTTTACTTAAAACTATCTCAATAAAGCTTAAATCACTTCTTAAAATGATTTCAACTGACCGAGCAAAACAAATAAATTGAATTATTTTTGCACTTAACAACAGATGAAGGTAGCTAACATAAATGCGTCAATAACACGAGAAGTTGACGTGATGGAACAATTTTGCTTTCCGTTATTATCTTAAGTCTCTATAAAGAAAGAGTTATACATATCATTACTCATGTTACCAAAACCTTGTCACGCAATGTAATTTAGTCTCCCAATCAACTTTAATTAAGGGAAGGAGGCAGGAGATAGTTAACCTGACTTTATCTAATCGGTATTTCAAGCCGACTACTAACTGGAGTGCAATGATGTCTTTATCGGACCATAGATATGTCGCTTCCCAAATCGAATGCGGAGCTATAACTTTACAGGAGAGAAGGAATGCGAGGAAAACCAACTGGGTACGCTTTAGGAAAGAGCTAGACAGATCTGTCAAAATTCCAACTAACTATAGGATGAGACAAAAGATGGAGAATGCTGTTCAAAACCTGAATTGCGTCATTACCAAATGTATTGAACTGACGTGTCCTGACGCAAGAAACCTCTGCAGAACGCCGGTTCCCTGGTGGAGCCAAGAACTGCAGATTCTTTGAGAAGAAACTAGAAAACTTCTAAATAAGTCACTCAAGACAGATTTAGAGGGGCACTGTGATCTGGGATTCTTGTGAAAAGATGGAAATACTCGGTGAAACGCGCACTAAAGCGGTGTCAATCAGAAAGTCTGATGGGAAATTTACAAAGAAGAAAGCGCAAACTTTTAGTCTTCTGCTAGAGACTCACTTTCCAGGTCACAGCTTGGCCCGCTAAACCCAGGCTGAGCTTGATCTAAGTCAAAAGAACTCGACACAGTTGGTATATTCGTATTGCATCAACCGTGTTAACAGATGAGGCCATCAAATATGCTGTGGCATCTTTCGATGGTTCTAAATCGCCTGGCACCGATGGAATATGTATATTCAGCTCTGAAAATAATTTTCACTCATGGCCTGGCACTGGTATATATTCCTTCATCTTGGCGGACAGTCAGAGTGGCTTTCATATCAAAAATTAGTAAGGAAGACTACTTGCTCCCCAAGAGTTTCAGACCTATAAGTCTTACCTCCTCTTACTGAAAAGTATGGAGAGATTTGTAGAATTTCACGTGCGCAAAGTTGCTTTGAGGCTCCATCCACTATCGGAGATGCAGCATGCCCATCAGTGTGGGAAATCGTGCTACACTGCGCTCCAAAATCAAGTGTCCGGAATTGAATTCCCATTTGACAGGAAAGAGTATGCGATGTGCATCTTCATTGACATTGAGGGTACTTTTGACAATGCGACGCTTGATTGCATGTGTGACTCTGCCAGACAACACGGGGAAAACGAAACACTAGTGTTGAAGATCAAAGAAATGCTAGTTAAAAGAAATTTAGTTACGGATGCGGATTGTGGCCGATAAGTTATGGCAGGGGTAAACAGGGGCTGTGATCAATTCTCTGTTTTTTTTTTTTTTTTTTTTTGCGAATTAGGTCTATAGGTCTGGATCTATATGAGTATGATAAGACCATTCCTCGCATGTGCGTTGGTTGTTTGGTGGAAGAAGCCTTCGGGTAAATGCGTGGCTGCTTTTTGCGTCAAGTTCCAAAGAACGGCTTGTGTCGCCTGCACGCGAGCTTTTCGGAGTCTGTCTGGCCCTGCTCTAGATGCTAGGTTGAACTTAGCTTTTTTTGATACTTATACCATGTGCTGCACTGTCAAAGCCATCCATCATTTTCGGCGGGTTGGGTTTTTGGTATTAACCACACTGGATTTTAATGATCTTGGAGAACTTATCGTACGACTCCGGTTTTATGGATATGCCGTCTGACGAAATGACACCAAAACTCCGGTTTTCTCGTATTCAAGATGGCTTTGGTCAGAGTCTGAATAAGGAATAGAATTTAGTCGAATTTTGACGGATGGCCACAAAACCAGTCAAGGGTCTGGTGCGGGTGTCTTCGTCGTGTCTAGTCTTCACTTTTCGAAAGGCAAATATACGTCTTTTTTCCAAGCGGAATCTAATGCAATCCTAATGGCCATAAACTATGTTGCTAAGAACAGGTAGGAGATAAAAGCATTTGCATCTGTAGTGACAACCAGGCTGCGCTTAAGTCCCTCCTTAACCCTTCAACCACTTCCAAAATAGTTCGTGAATGTAAACATTTTTTTAACTCGATCGCAAGCCTGATTTCTTTGTCTCTTATCTGGGTCCAAGGTGGCGAACTGGGATCTTGGCGAATGAGATCTCCAATGAGATGGCTAGGCAAGGCGCAGCGGAGGATTCTTCAGGATCCGAACCTGCTCTGGGCCTCCCCATGTCCTTGGTTAGGGCTTCCATTGAAGATGAATTGGTTTCCCATGAGCATAATCGAGTGTGGCATGGCTCTCGAGGATGTAGGTTGACTAAACGAATGCTCCCGGATGTCTGTAGGAAATCAGCGGCATTCTCACTTTCTCTTGCTTTCGCTTGGCATTTTAACGTGCTAGGCTTAAGTGACACTTCAGTCTGAGACGCTAGTGGAGAAGGCGACGATACTGCGGAACATTTTTTCGGTGAATGTCCTGCTTTTGCTCGTACCAGGTGGCAGATTTTCGGTGCCGATGTGGTGAGTTCTGGTATTGCAAACTCCTCAACTCTTAAGGGCTTGCTAAGCTTTCTTAGAACGACAAGGAAATTGCAATAAAATGGGTAAACCAGGGCTTCGCTCAATGGTAGGACAATTGACCAATTGCTGTGCTCCAGTCGAGTGTTTCCTATTCCGACAAAAAAAAAGTCAAAAGTCACACAAACAAAAAAAAAAAAAAACCTGGTGCTCTGCTACACCCATTTTTGTTCTAACGTACCGAAGAAATTCTAAAAATGTCAAATGCCCTAAATACACACACAAATATATTCGAATGACCTTGGTGCGATTACTGTTTTGGATTAATGGTAGTTAGGTCAATAGCTCTTACACCCTGCAACTAAGCTTACCGGACTCTTTCGCAGAATCTAGTTTTACGAAACGCAAACATTTTACTATTGGAACTCAAACCGATATAAATTAATAAATAAGGAAAACGCAGTCCCCACGAATCGTCAGATATGAAACATTTTACAAATAACACTTTTCATGTTCATAATACTTATAGAAACTATGCCGAACTGTTTTCTATACTTTTTTTTAAGCAAACTACTGATCCAGTCTTGAGCTCGGTATCTTAATACATAACGTTTTCATGTATATATATCTAATTGATTATTAATTTATTTGTACGTCTAATTAATGAATTTAATATCAGCAGTGGACTGTGAACAAAAGATTTCCGTTTTGTATCGTGTTATTTATGGTTTGAATTACATAGTGTGTCTGTAGGTTAGTAAGTCTTACAAATGATTATGAATTACTCAATCAGCTTATTCGTGACTAGTATGAATCTTTTTTTATATCAGCTTGTTTTATAATTGAAATTGGGTAATCTATAAATATTTAAGTTTTGGATTTAAAACAAAGTCTAACTGCTGCCAGTCTATTTACGTATATGTACATATTACACATGATTCCAAGAATATTTGCAAGAAATATTTGTACTTGATAAATAGAGTTTAATTTATACAGAACTTTCTGCATTGCAAGGCGTGGGGACCGAACCAGACAACAGAGGAAGCTGTTGTCCAATATCCATGCAACGAAATCATGTAATTGTATGATTTAGCGTGCACAAAAATATAATCGGCTTGTATGATGCCTGTCGTGATACACGTGTGAAAGTGCGAAAAGTGCTTCCCATTTAAAATAAATTTTTCTAATTGCCTTAATATTTGGTAAGAAGAAACAACTCATTATTTAATTCAGCAATAAGACGTAAGGTTTTTTTCCGGAATAGTAAAACCACATCATCGCCTACAAATAGTTACTTAGATAGCGCTACAGTCCGGGGTGGACCTGAGCCTCAACCAACAAACCTCTCCAGCCAGCACGGTTACGAGCAAGCTGCCTCCAGTTGCGCACGCCAATTTGGTTGAGGTCCCCCTCCACTTGTTTGCGCCACATACCGCCAGGTCGTCCTATACTGCGTCGTACATCCAGGGGTGGATTCGAAGGCTTTCTTAGCGGGAACGTTGGGCTCCATCCGCTCTAAATGACCCAGCCATCTTAGTCGCTGTATGTGAACTCTCTAGCTAAGTTGACGTCCTTGTACAGGCCGTATAGTTCGGCATTGTACCTTCTCCTCCACTCACCGTCTATGCAGACGGGACCAAAGATCGCTCGAAAAACTTTTCTCTCGAAATAACCAAAGGCATCCTCATCCGGTTTTGTCAAAGCCTATGCCTCTGCGCCATACAGCAGGACTGGGATGATTAGTGTCTTATAAAGAGTTACCTTAGTAGATCGAGATAGGGCTCTGCTACTCAATTGCTGTCTTAGCCCATAGAAATAACGATTGGCAAGAGTAATTCTGCGTGTGATCTCCCGACTGATGTCATTTGCGGAGTTCACCATAGAGCCTAGGTAGACAAAATCCTTTACTACCTCAAAATTATATCTGTCTATTGTGGCGTTCTGTCCAAGACGCCGATGTTGGGTGTCCTTTTTTGTAGACAGCATATATTTTGTTTTGCTTTCATTGACCGCTAGACCCATCGTTGCTGCCTCGATCTCAACACTCGTAAATGCCCCATTGACGGCTCTCTGAGTTCTTCCGATTATGTCAATGTCATCGGCATAGGCGAGTAGTTGTATAGACCTGTAAAAGATCGTACCTCCGGTGTTGGCTTGTGAGTTTTGTACAATTCTCTCAAGTACTATGTTAAAGAGATCGCATGATAGCGCGTTACCTTGTCTAAGATCTTTCCTGATATCGAACGGTTCAGTGATGTTCTTACCGACTTTGATAGAGTAGCGAGAATTCTCCATCGTCATTCAGCACAAACGGACGAGCTTGGCAGAGATGCCAAGACTAGACATGACTTTGTATAGCTCGTCTCTATACACGCTATCATAGGTAACTTTGAAATCGATGAAGAGGTGGTGCGTATCGATTTTATATTCATGAGTTTTTTCCAAGATCTGCCGTAGTGTGAATATTTGGTCAATGGCCTGAAACCGCACTGATAAGGACCTATCAGGTTGTTGACGATCAGTTTTAGGCGTTCATATAATACGGCAGACAGGATCTTATATGCGATGTTGAGGAGACTTATACCTCTGTAGTTGGCGCAGTTCCGAGGGTCTCCTTTTTTCAGGATCGGGCAAACGATGCTGAGGTTTCATTCATCTGGCATACTTTCGTCCGACCAGATTTTACTGATGAGCTGGTGCATGCACCTTACCAACTCATCTCCTCCTGCCTTGAATAGTTCAGCGGCAAGGCCGTCGGCTCCAGCAGCTTTGTTGGATTTGTGTTTAGGTATCGCTACCCCGACTTCATTCTGATCGGGTTGACGGGAATCTTGACTATTATTGTCACTGTTGAATGGCTCATTCTGCCTGACAGTGGAATATTGGTCATCATCGCCGCTTAACAGTCTGCACCATATCCTCAGCACCGACTGCGATTCTATTACTATATTGCCATTTTCGTTCCTGCAGGCTTCTGTCCTGGCTTTGAAATCCTGACATTTTCTTTTTACCTTTTGGTAAACTTTTCGAAAATCATTCCTGCAATAAAGTCTCTTAATTTCCTCGATCGAGCTGTTCTCATGGTTCTTTTTCTTCTTTCTGAAAAGTCGATGCTCCTCTTTTCTCCTGCTCACGTAGAGCTCGTAAGCAGCTCTGGTCCTTCTATGCAGCGCCGCTTTGTACGCCTCTTGTTTAGCTGCACGTGCTTGCCGCCATTCCTCATCAAACCAGGGGTTTCGTTGTGGTGGCCGAGAGAAGTACATCAGAGGCGACATCTCTGATGGCTTGTTGGCAACGCTGCCACTGGTCTCCCCGCATTTGCTGCTGGCGGCATAGGACTTAGATTAAGATTAATAGAAACACGATCGGCAAAGGCTCTGGCGGTCTCTTGCGATTGTAGCTTTTCGACGTCAAATTTCCTAACAGTATTTCGTTGATTTCGCTCTGTTGTGGATATCCGCATCCGTACCTTGCCTACAACTAGGTAGTGATCCGAGTCTACGTTGGCTCCTCGGAAAGTCCGGACACCCCCAATATTGGAAGAGTGCCTTGCGTCGATCGCAATGTGATCGATTTGGTTGACAGGTTTTCGATCAAAGGAGAGTCATGTTCCTTTCTGAATGTCGAGACGTGGGAACCGCGTACTAGCTACGACAAAGTTTCGCCCCGCCGCAAAGTCCATTAGCCTGAGTCCGTTGTCGGATGTGATTTCGTGCAGGCTGTGCTTTCCGACCACGCTACTAAAGACGTCCTCTCTTCCTAGCTTTGCGTTCAAATCACTTAGGATAATTTTAACGTCGTGGCTAGGGCATTGATCATACGTCTTGGCCAAGAGCTGGTAGAAGTCATCCTTTGTCGCGTCGTCCTTCTCCTCATGAGGGGCGTGAACTCAAATTAGGCTAATGTTGGCAAATTTAGCCTTGATACGGATAGTCATAAGGCGCTCCTTCACATGCCGGAAACTCAAGACTTCTTGCCTAAGTCTGCCTCCAATGAAAAATCCGCACCCGAATAGGCGCTGTTCTTTTTGCCTGTAGCAATCGCCGTAGTAGATGTTGCAGTTTTTCATTCTCCTTTGGCCCGACCCATCCCATCGCACTTCTTGGATGGCGGTAATGTCTGCTTTGAGACACTCTAGGGGCTCCGCTAGTTGTTCGGCTGCACGTGGTTTTTTTTGCAACCCTGGATGCACCGATTTCAGCAACCCACTTCGGGGATATGATCGCTGCCGTTGGCCCATTAAAGGTTCATCCGCCACCATCTCTTTTTCAATACCCTGACGTAGTATTGAAAATCCTTACAGACCTCAGCTCCAAATATGTCGAAGTAGCTCCGGTAAGGTATCCGCTGGTCTGTAGATGTCACCGTTGATTCCATCGAGAGAATTCATCCGCCGCATGTCCTCCTTCTGAGGAGCTCTTGCTAGACTTCTGAGACGCATATTTCAGCCAATCAGGTCAATCCGAGATGCCTCGTCCGGTTAAACATATGCGCGCTGAAGTTCACCCAGATGTGCTTAGGAAGGTCTGAGTGTTCAGCTACACATATATTTTCAGATGCAGCATACGCTCATCGTTAGTTCACTATCAGATAGCTATCCAACGGCACCACGGGGAGGTGATGATGCGATTTTGCCACGCCGGTAAAATCGTTTAAACCCTATAAATCTGCAGGACCAGACAACATCACCCCAGCCATGCTTCAACATGCTCTAGCAAGAATCACACACTGGCTTAAAGTAATTTACCGCAGCTATATAAAGCTAGGTCACGTACCGAACAATTGGAGGGAGGTTAAAGTGGTCTTCATCCCTAAGGCGGGTAGATCAACCCATAATTCAACAAAAGATTTAAACCGATTAGCATCACCTCGTTTCTTTTGAAAACACTGGAGAGATTAATTGATCTACACCTCAGAAACCTACTCAATAAACGCAATTTATGAAACACTCAACATTCTTACATAAAAGGCAAGTCGGCAGAAACTGCACTACATGATGTTGTCTCATTCATAGAGAAAAGCCTTCACTTTAAAGAATATACTCCAGCCGCATTCTTAGACATCGAAGGGGCGCATAACAACGTAAATACGATATCGATTAACGCGGCACTTGTTGAACTAGGAGTAAAAACAGAGATAGTCAACTGGATTGACGAAATCCTTAAGAGTAGAATAATCAACTCCGAATTAGGTGAGAGCATCGTTAAGAAAACAGTTACAAGAGGAACCCCACAAGGAGGAGTAGTTTCTCATTTGGTCTGGCTTCTTGTCGTTAACAAAATTCTAAAGATTCTGAAAACCAAAGGAGTAAAAGCAGTTGCATACGCAAACGACATAGTTATCATGACCAGTGGAAAATACTTACCTACAATCAGCAATCTCATGGAATCTGCACTAAAAGAATTGTCCTCCTGGGCAAAACAAAACGGTCTTAGTATAAGTCCGACTAAAACTGAACTGGTTCTGCTTACCAAAAGAAGGAAAATAGAAGAATTTGATCCCCCTAAACTGAGTGAAATTCCTCTGAATCTCTCTACAACAGCTAAATATCTTGGAACCATCCTTGATTCGAAGCTCACCTAGAAAAAGAACACGGAAAAAAGAAAGAAGAAAGCGCTTTGCGCATTCTATGACTGCAAGAAAACCTTTGGTAAATAATGGGGTCTGCGTCCGTCCATGATTTACTGGATGTCCAAAGCGATTGTCAGACCCATCCTTACGTACAGAATTATTGTACGGTGGAACGCAACAGACAAAACCAGCTACGAGTATCTTAAAACAATCACAAAGGTACAAAGATTAGCATGCTTAACCTTTGTGTCAATGTGACAGTCGCACAACGGTTAGTCAGCACGTGCATACCCGGATATTCACGTGTAGTTAGTGCGGTTTACGTATGAAAAACTTGTAATCTAGTAGATATTTATCAATATTTATATATTTAAAATTAATTGCAATTAGTTGAGTTTTCATTTTTGGGAAGCTACTGGAAAATTCAGCCAAGTGATTTTTGCATTTGAAAATGCAAATACACACACAACGGTGAAGCATAACAGGAGCACAAAGATCAACACCACAAGCGGGTTTAGAGATGATGATAAATATCTGTCCGGTAGATGAGTACATACGAAGCACAGCTGCCAAAAGTGCGATTCGTCCCAAACAATCGGGCGCATGGAAGTAAAGCTCCTATGGACATGGATCCATACTTAACAGGTATATGGTAGTATAACCAATCTCAACAGAACAAAAGATTATATCATACCCTATATAGATTTCGAAAAGAACTAACTTACTTACTCAGGTCGCGCTACAGTCCGGGATGGACCTGGGCCTCAACCAACAAACCTCTCCAGCCAGCACGGTTACGAGCCAGCTGCCTCCAGTTGCGCCACCTACCGCGAGGTCGTCCTATACTGCGCCGTCCATCCGGCGTGGATTCGAAGACTTTCTTGGCGGGAACGTTGGGCTCCGTTCGCTCTAAATGACTCAGCCATCTTAGTCGCTGTATGTGAACTCTTCTGGCTAAGTTGATGTCCTTGTACAGGCCGTATAGTTCGGCATTGTACCTTCTCCTTCACTCACCGTCTATGCAGGTGGGACCAAAGATCGCTCGAAGAACTTTTCTCTCGAAATAACCAAAGGCACCCTCATCCGGTTTTGTCAAAGCCCATGCCTCTGCCCTTTACAGCAGGACTGGGATGATTAATGTCTTATAAAGAGTTACCATAGTAGTTCGAGATAGGGATTTGCTACTCGATTGCGGTCTTAGCCCATAGAAACAACGATTGGCAAGAGTAATTCTTCGTGTGATCTCCCTACTGATGTCATTTGCGGAGCTCACCATAGAGTCTAGGTAGACAAAATCCTTTACTACTTCAAAATTATATCTGTCTATTGCGGCGTTCTGTCCAAGGCTCTGATGTTGGGTGTCCTTTTTTGTAGACAGCATATATTTTGTTCTGTTTTCATTGATCGTTAAACCCATCTTTGTTGCCTCGATCTCAATACTCGCAAATGTCCCATTGACGCCCCACTGAGTTCTTCCGATTATGTCAATGTCATCCGCATAAGCGACTAGTTGTACAGACCTGTAAAAGATCGTACCTCCGGTGTTGGCTTGTGAGTTTCGTAGAATTTGTTTATTTATTTATTTATCTACCGAGCTTATCTCTAACAGATAACATAATTCAATTTACCTTAAGTAATAGTTACATTTTCTAATAAAAGTTTCTTAAAATCACATCTATCAAAATATAAATCCACAATATTATCGTAGTTATTATACAATTTTACACATCTAGTGATTGGTTCATTTGCGGCATAATTATAAATATGTCTTGGAATATATAGCAAATGTCGAGATCGAATAGTTCTTTCTGGTGCATAAATGGTAAGTAATTCAAGTATTTCAGGACAAGTACTATGTTAAAGAGATCGCATGATAGCGCGTCACCTTGCCTAAGACCTCTCCTGACATCGAACGGTTCGGTTCAGTGATGTTCTTACCGACTTTGTTGGAGCAGGTAGAGTTTTCATCGTCATTCTACACAAACGGACGAGCTTGGCAGGAATATCGAGACTAGACATGGCTCTGTGTACCTCTTCGCTATACACGCTATCAAAGGCAGCTTGGAAATCGATGAAGAGGTGGTGCGTATCGATTTTATATTCATGGGTTTTTTCCAAGATCTGCCATAGTGTGAATATTTGGTCAATGGGGGACTTTCCCTGCCTGAAACCGCACAGATAAGGACCTATCAGGTTGTTGACGATCGGTTTTAGGTGTTCACATAATACGGCAGACAGGATCATATATGTGATATTTAGGAGACTTATACCTCTGTAGTTGGCGCAGTTCAGAGGGTCTCTTCTTCAGGATCGGGCAAACGATGCTGAGGTTCCATTCATCGGGCATACTTTCGTCCGACCAGATTTTACAGATGAGCTGGTGCATGCTCCTTACCAACTCATCTCCTCCTGCCTTGATAAGTTCAGCGGCAAGGCCGTCGGCTCCAGCAGCTTTGTTGGATTTGAGTTTAGATATCGCTATCGTCACTTTATTCTGATCGGGTTGACGGGATTCTTTACTATCATCGTCGCTGTTGAATGGCTCATTCTGCCTGACAGCGGAATATTGGCCACCATCGCAGAAATACTCCTTCCATATCCTCAGCACCGACTGCGATTCTAGTACGAAAAAGAATACTCCACTTTTATTCCCGAAGACAACACATTAATTCATGTACATGATATTCAACTCTATACTGACGGGTCTAAAATGGATATCGGAACTTGCTCTCGAGTTTTCTGCGAGTCAGTTGAAATCAATGACTCATACAAACTCTTGGATGACTGTAGCATCTTTCAAGCCGAGATCTTCGCAATTGACAGGGCTGCACACACTATACATAGCAAAAAACGAAATTCTTCCAAGATTTACATTTTCGTGGATAGCCAAGCGGCAATCAAAGCACTAGATAGCCAGGAAGTTAGATCACAAGCAGTTTTCAGATGCCATAAAACGTTGAACAGAATATGCAACGCCCATGACGTAACTCTCTGCTGGGTTCCCGGACATAGCAATATAAAAGGAAACGAGACAGCAGATGAACTAGCCAAAAAGGGATCAGCATTGGATTTTCAACACACTCGGATGTCAGTAAAACTCCAATTGGTGAACTGAAAAGGAAAATAGACCTAAAAGCAAGAGGACTGATTAACTCCGCTTGGCACGCCAGAAGCAACCGTGTCATATCTCGCAGCTTATGGCCGACAGTGGATGAAAACAGAACAAAAAGTCTTTTGGCGATGAATAAAATGAGATTCGTATCTTAACAGGTGCGCTAACAGGACACTGCGCGATAGGGGTAATGGCTGCTAGATTAGGCGTCAAAACACCCGACCACTGCAGGAACTGTCAGGATATAGAGGAGACATAAACCATCAACCACACCTGCTATGCGATTGGCCAAATTTTCAAAACAGCCGCCTCCATCATATGGGAAACAGGTTTTTTGACGAACTGAGGGATCTCATACAAGTCCTACTAAGGAACATGATAGGCTTAAAGAGCACAGGCTGGTCCACAACAGAACCGACCGCAAGATAATTATTTAAGTATGTATAGGTTCCACACTACAAAGGGAATGGCCCCCGTGATAAGCACTTAGGTGCACTTCCTTCCAACCTAACCTAACCTAACCTAAGTTGCAAACAAAGCTGTATGCGATCCACTTGAACCCTTTCTTTATTGTGATAGACCCCGTTTAGATGTTAACTGACGAGTGCGCACTGAACAGTGATGTCGTGCCTACATGTGTTATGCTCAGTGCTGCACTATTTCGGGGTGGAATGAGTAAATTGAAACAATTGTGTATCGGACAGCGCTCTCTCATTCAAATATTCATATCATCCCTCGATCTTTACTACTAATAATGAAAAAATGGAAGAGAATGGAACATTTCGGATATGGAACGTGACTTTCCTCTCCTCTTTAACCCTCACTCTTCCCACCCAAAAACTCTCGACATAGCGCACTCATCAGTTAACATCTAAACAGGGTCATCGAAATGAATGTGTTTTTTTTTTGCAAACAACACGATTTTTGGGTTATAAAATTCAAGTGGTACCATTTGTGTAAGCTCTAAGGCCCGCTTTAGACCCTAAATTTAGATAAGTCATGGAAATTTATAAAGCGTTGGTCTACTGCCAAACTTTAAAACATATTTCTAATCCAATGTATTTTTGATTCACTTACAATAAATATGCCGTGTTAATAAAGTCATAAGTCACTTGTTTACAAGTTTTAATGGGCGGATGATTAAGCACCTAACATATACAATACAACAATAGTTGCCTTCAGTCACAGGGTTAAGACACGGATGCAATCAATAACTCCGTCAATAGCGGGTATTTTGAGAAGAACCATAAATTGCCTATTCAACTTCTTAATGAAGAGATTAAAATAAGTTAATAAATTAACAGTAGGAGTACACACGTTATTCCAATCAATCGTACCAATAATATTCTCTCTAAATCTTGTTAGCCGATAGCTGCAAATAATAAATGTCGAATAAAATTCCAATTAAGATCCATTGGGGGAGATTTCGCTCTTCAAGTTCGTATTTTAATTATTTTATGCAATACAGTTACTCAGTTTGTATAGGATACTGGCAATGTATCCGAGGTGTGGTGAGACTCTTAGATAATTTCGCCATCAGCGATCTTAATTGCACACATTCTAATGAATGAATACGACTATGATGACGCGGAGGCTACTTCAGTGCTATTGCTCCCCCCACCAGTTGCTTTGAAACTCACCTTTAATTATGCGTTACAATGTTGTGTTCACAGTCGTTTAATTGTCTTGTCTTTATTGTCTGAAGGTCGAATAAAGCCGATAAGAATGGCTATCGTGAAACTTATCAGCGCCAGTAAAAAGAAAAAGCTGCAATACGTCTGAAACAGGAAAATAGTATCATAGCCTCATCAACTTTTTTGTTACCATTGGCTCGCGTAGCTATTGCAATAGGTTTGTTGCTACACGTAGGTATATCGATTATTGAGAATCGTTTTTAAAGGACTTTTCATTTTTACCTGCAATTATTACCGAAAAATTTATCAAAATTTATATTACGAATATTCAGGTATACACATGTAGGTAGACAAAAAAATACGAAAATAAAAAAAATCTCTACGTTTGTACATACCATATCTACTTCATTAAGGCTTTAAATAGATGAGCATATCCAATGAGAAACAGACTATAAAGGGCTAGGGACTGGCTCCGCTTAACCATTCGTGTTGTATTGTACTTGCTTTATTTTTCGCAGGAATCTGAATTGCGAAGCTTTCTCACGACGACAATACTCTTGGATGTCTGTGAGGCGACGCGAGCACACTAACCACTGCATTACGGCCAGTGCCCACAATATAATAATAATACTGTCATACCCTATACTCGTAATAGCCTGGTTAAATTACGAGTAGCTCAATTAAAGGCAATACCTAGACATCTGGGATAAAAATATAGAAAATTTGGAAATTAGTTGGTTGTAAATTCTGAAAAAATTCTAAATTCCCATTTGCGTTGACGGGTTTTGGAGGAGAAGAATCAATGACGAACTATACGAGCTGTACAGCGACATCGACATTGTCAAAAAACTGCGTACTGGACGTTTGAGATAGTTAGGACATATAGAACGAATGGACACCAACGCAAGGTATTCAAATCGAACACAGAAGGACGACGCAATCGAGTAGGTGGTGGATATAGCCTGGTGCCATTATTCTTTTCTCACCGCGGTCTGGCCATTTGCATATGTACGTAGTGATATAGGCTACCAATTTCTGACTCAATATGGCCACTGTTACAATCCGGAATTAAACTTTTTGGATGTCTGATGTGGTTTGATGAAAATAGCCGATACGGGAAACGTCTGATTTCTGTTATATGAAAGCCAGATTCTCCACAAACCAATCACGTCCAAGATGAAATAATTATATATGTAATTTATGTAACAATAAAAAGGAAAATTCACAAATTAGAAAGGGGTTGGTAGATATTTTAAAATTCAAACTTAGATTATTAGGTTAGGCTGATTTACGTAAGTAGAGTGCTCAGAGTCGCAGCACTGCCAAAAAGCACGCCCAGTCGTCGGGAGTTGCAAGTAGGGAAGAGAGAGATTTCCTCGTTGTCACCATCCAGGAAAGTTCTTGACCGGAAAATCTTCGATGCCAAAAATGAGCTGCAATCCGATGAGAAAAATATGACGCGTCGCGTTGCCAATGGTTGCGGGTTGTGATGAACACCCACAGTACGCCCTCTCCAGCGCCAGTGATACACCCACTTATGATATTTGGAAAGTCACCCTTCTTCCGGACCGTGTCACGTATTGCTTCTTCTCTCGTGTGATGACATCGGGCTCCTGTGTCTGTTTAGTTCCTGATTCTGGCATCACATCCCTCACTTGACTGAAATTATAAGCAGGCTCTAATCGGTCTATTGATACATTTACCTTTTTTCCGTTTATGTCGATTCGAAAGTATTTCGACTCCCTGCGCGATACGGGATATGGTCCATCATAAGCTGGCGTTAATGGTTTCCGTACAGTATCGTTACGGACGAAGACATGTGTGTATTCACTTAAATCGCTGGGTATGTATATACTTCTTTCACTGTGGTGGATGATCGGGGCTGATTTTAGTACGCCCATCATTGGACGGAGTTGTTTTACGAATACATGTGCATTGATGTCATCTTTAGTTGGATTGAAAAAATCGCCAGGTATTCTTAAGGTCGTTCCGTAAAGAAGCTCCGCTGTTGTTGCATTGAGGTCCTTTTTCACTGTTGTGCGTAGACCAAGCAATACTGTCGGCAGTACGTCTGTCCACTGATCGGTCGTGTGGCACTTGATTGCAGCCTTAGGGGTACGATAATACCTCTCTATGATGCCATTAGATTCGGGGTGGTACGCTGTCGTTCGAAAATACTTAATGCCCAGTAAACGCATCAATTGTTTGAAAAGGTCGCTTTCAAACTGTCGTCCTTGATCGGTTGTTATCCGAAGGGGCACGCCGTATCTCGAAATCCATCCTTCATACAAGGCCCTTGCTACGGTTTCAGTAGTGATATCACGAATTGATATTGCTTCTATCCATCTTGAAAAGCGATCAACGCAAGTGAGAATGTAACGACACTCTCGTGACGGCGGTAGTGAACCAACAAGATCGATGTTAAGGTGCTCAGATTGGGAGTCGGTCGAGGGGTATGTATACGTAGGAGATCGGGTGTGCTTCCAGACTTTTACTCGCTGACATGGTATGCAGTTTCTTGCCCATTCCTGACAGTCCTTGCGAATTGATGGCCAGACAAAGTGGTCCGTTGCTAGCTTAACTGTTGATCGAACCCCGGAATGTGCCAGATTGTGCACACTGTTAAAAGCCAATCGACAAAATGGCTTTGTGATGAATGGTCGATTCTTAGGTTTTGTTGTGTCGCAGTAAATAGAAAGATTGGCGTCTGAAAGAACGGGAAACTTTTTTAATTTTAACGAATGTGACGTACCTTTCTGCACCAATTGTGAAAGCTCTTCATCTCTCTTGTGATCCTCAGCCAATTTCTTATAGTCAATCGTATCAATGGATGCAATTTCGGCGATTCGTGAAAGCGTATCAGCGATGACGTTTTTGTTTCCTTCGATGTGCCTTATGTCGGTGGTAAATTGGTATTGATGTAGTCAAGATGACGAAGCTGTCTTGGCGTCGCCTTCTCTGAGTTTTGCTTGAAAGGAAACGTTAGCGGTTTTTGGTCGGTATAGATGCAAAATACTTGGCCCTCCAGCATGTGCCGAAAGTGCTTCACTGACAAGTAAACACTCAGCAGCTCCCTGTCATACACACTGTACTTTGTTTCCGCCGATGTGAGCTTTTTCGAAAAGAATCCGAGTGGCTCCCATGCGCCATTGCTGAGCTGATGCAATGCTCCTCCTATGGCTACATCGGATGCATCGACCATGAGAGCGAGTTGAGCATTGGATATTGGGTGCGCGAGGAAGGCAGCATCAGCGAGAGCGTTTTTGCACTTCTGGAAACTGCATTCGGCTTCTGGTGACCACTCAATCAACCTGGTGTCTTTTTTAATATTGCCTTTTGGGATCACGAGCTGGAGAATGACTTGGTCATCCACAGCGTTTTTAAGGAAGCGTCTGTACAAATTTATAGAACTTAGAAATCGTCTCAACTCACATACCTTTGTTGGTTTCGGGAATTCTAATATAGCATTGACTTTCTCTTTCGGTGGCTTTATCCCCTGAGCGTTAACGGTATGTCCAAAAAACGAACTTCCGACTGGCCAAACTGGCATTTTTTAACATTGATGACAAGGCCATACTCACGCAAGCGTTCGAATACCAATCGTAAATGTTCCTGGTGCTGAGCTTCGTTGTCGGAGTACACGAGAATGTCATCAATATACGTGAATGCAAAGTCGAAGTCGCGCGGGATAAAGTCCATAAAACGCTGAAACGTTTGGCTAGCATTTTTGAGACAAAACGTCATAAAGAGGTACTCAAACAACCCAAAAGGTGTTATTATCGCTGTTTTTGGAACGTCACCTGCGTTCATCGGTATTTGGTGGTATGCCTTTTCAAGGTCAAATGTTGAAAAAATAGTTTTACCTGAGAGATAGTGTAAAAAATCCTGAATATGTCGCACAGGGTACCGGTCTGGTTCCGATACGGAATTCAAGCCATGATAGTCCCCACATACTCTCATCTCCCCGTTCGGTTTTGGTACCATGTGGAGCGGACTGGACCAAGGACTATTTGAACGTCGACATATGCCTTGATCCACCAAACGCTGAAATTCTTCCGTCGCGATTTTATATTTTTATGGCTTCAATCGGCAATGTCAATCAAATAACGTGAATGTATTGGTGGGCCTGTGGTCACGATATGATGCAGAACACTGTTGTTTATCGATTTCTTCGGGAGTAATGGGTGCGTAATGTCCTGATATTCCATCAACAACTCACGAAAAGTCACTTCGCTACTTATATTGGTGATTTGCGTGGATGGCCCACACGAAATAGAGCCAACGCGGGATAAACACATTTCTTGATCTACTAGGCGTCGTTTCTGCAAATTATTCTCTACTGCTTCATTTATAGAAGTCCCAACTTAGCAATTCTACTTGTAATGAGTTTGATGTGCTACCTGACGCCATCTCAAGAAGTGTTTTCCATTTTCCTCGTACTAAAATCGTTATTGTGGGCGATTTCAATATAAGTACACAATTCTGGTTGGCTTCGACATTCTGGACAGACAACTCCCGAAGGAAGATATGTTGAGATCTTCGCTGCGGAAAATAATTTGACCCAGCCTGTAAATGAGCCCACGCGATTTCTTGACATTAGCATATCATATCATTATTATACCGTCAACACCCTGGACCTATTTCGTATCTCCCATCTTAGTAAGTACAGTATAAACATATTGTCGCTTCTAGGTTCGTTAGACCACTGTCATATCGGCAAATTTATCGTACCTTAACCACTCAGTTAAAGGAAAGACTCCAAAAAGAATAGTTTGACAGTACGAGAAAGCCAACTAGGAGGGCTAGAACAGCTTCTTCAGGAGATTTAGCTGGTTGCTATGTTTCCTCGCGCCGATATGATTACAAATATTGTCATCCTTGGCATGAAAACCTTCATTCCTAGCATAGTGAAGAGTATCAAGCCAAAGGAAAATCAAACGTGCCAGAAATAACTGTAATGCCCACTTTTGTCGTCTGAAATTTAAGTACGAGTATGACCAGAAATTGATGCAACAAATTCTACATTGCCCCAAAGGTAGCAGAAAATACTGGTCGTATGTTAAAACATTTAAAAAATGTACCTCATCTTCCTTGCCAACGCTCGTTTACAATGATATTCCAGTTGTCAACTATTAAGACAATGCCAATCTGCTGGCTACTCAATTCGATTTAAGCTCCACATTCCCAGACTGTGCCCTGCCCTGAACTTGAGCGCGTCGAATATTCTATTAGACAAATCAACTGGTATCCCACACATAATTCTGGAGAGGTGTTCTTACACGCTGGTAAAACCACTGCGTAAGCTTTTCCTTCTATCCTACTCCTCTGGACTCTTTCCGAATAGATGGAAAACAGCATTTGTCCAGGCTGTCCCTATAAAAGGCAAATCTTCTTCTCCCTCCAACTACCAACTAAGGTCAACGCTAATAAATCGTCAGCTTATGAAATATTCTGAATTCCGAAAGGCATTTTAAGGACCGGCAGTACGGCTTTCATAGTAAAACACCCACTGGTGATCTTATGACATATCTCACCGAGAAGTGGAACCAATCCACTGTTGAGTATGATATTTCTAAAGCATGTGACAGAGTTTGGCATCCAGCTGTTGTCGAAAATGCGTACATTTGGTACCAATGAATCTCTTCTTCATGGATTAGAAATTACCTTTTGGTTCATTTAATTTAAGTTGTTTTGGATGGTTTCAAGTCCGTTTCAAGTTCTGTTTAAAGTTTCACCATATAAATGCTGGTTTTCCCCAATGCTACGTTTGGTCTCTGACTCTCTTTCTTATTTTTATTAATGATCTCTTGTCTGCTACTTCTAATCCAATACATTTCTTGGCTGACGACAGTACACTTAGGTCCCCATATTCGTTCCCAGATCCACGTGCCTGCTCTTCGGCTGCGGAACTGGAGCGGCAACATATGTTAAGCTCATTAAATTCCGATCTTGTCAGCATAATTAAATGGGGTAAGAAGAATAGAAAAATAAAATGCTTCGAAAACTCCATGCTGACTTTTGTCACTGAAGCGAAACCTAAACCCTCACCTATATCAATGAATGGCACTTGCATCTTCGAAACCGAAAAAAAGAAAGACTTTCCATTCTCGGTATGTGTGCTAACGACAACCTACGTTGGAATGTCCACATTTATGATGTCGAGAGAGAACGCTGCGAAATGTTTAGTATTCCTAAAACAGTTGAAGAAATTCTTTACCCCCCCTGATCCGGCTGTGATATGTAAGGCATATGGTACATCCGCCCCAAGTTCGAGTATAACGCCCACATCTGGTCCGGTGTACTTAAAACCACATTGCACCAACTGGATCACATTCAAAACAGCACACTAAAACTAACAAGGGACAGAAGCATTGCTGAGTCAATCCACTCGCTTGAACACCGAAGAAATGTTGCCTGTCTCTCTTTATTTTATCGCTTTTTTTTTCACAAACAGTGCTCCAGCGAAATAGCCAGTTGCATTCCGCCCCTTCAACAGTTATCTTGCAATACTCGTCTAACCCGCAATGCTCATCAGTTCACACTCAAGCCTATTTTTGAAACTGTGAAATATCCCCGGTAACTACGTGTATAAGTCCGTATACATGCTGGCTGAGATTGTAGGTGCGGGTGGTTTCATGCCTCGATTTTAGACTAGGTAACATAGACTGACATCATGTGTTACTGAAATAATTGTGCTTTCGAAACAGAAACCCTGCCTCGGATAAGGACTGATGAAGCGTTGAAAACCTTTGGCTATCATACCCGGACAAGGATTGGTTTCTGGAATGTGAAATTCCTTCTAACGCCTAAGACCGATCGTCAACAACCTGATTGGTCCTTATCAGTGCGGTTTCAGGCAAGGAAAGTCCACCATTGACCAAATATTCATACTACGGCAGATCTTGGAGAAAACCCATGAATATAATATCGATAAGCACCACCTCTTCTTTGACTTCAAATTTGCTTATGATAGCGTGTAAAGAGACGAGTTATACAGAGCCATGTCTACTCTTGGCATCCTCGCGAAGTTCGTCCGTTTGTGCAGGATGACGATGGAGATGATCCATCAAAATCGGTAAGAACACCACTGAACCGTACGATGTCGGGAGAGGTCTTAGACAAGATGGCGCGCTATCATGTGATCTCCTTAACATAATAGTTGAAACAATTGTACGAAACTCACAAGCTAAGACCGCAGGTACAATCTTTTACAAGTCTGTACAACTACTAGCTTACGCCGATGACATTAATATAATCAGAAGAACTCAGCGGGCCGTCAGTGGGGCATTTGCGAGTATTGAGATCGAGACAGGAAATATGGGTTTAGCGGTCAATGAAAGCAGAACAAAATATATGTTGCCTACAACAAACATCGGCGTCTTGAATGGATATAATTTTGATGCAGTAAAGGACTTTGTCTACCTTAACTCTATGGTGAACTCCACAAATGACATCAGTGGGGAGATCAAACGAAGAATTACTCTTGCCAACGCTAATTCTATGGGCTAAGACGGCAATTGAGTAGCAAAGCCCTATCTCTAACTACTAAGGCAACTCTTTATAAGACACTAATCATCCCAGTCCTGCTGTAAGGCGCAGAGGCATGAGATTTGTCAAAATAGGATGAGGAAGGCCTTGGTTATTTTCAGAGAAAAGCTCTTCAAGTGATCTTTGGTCCCGTCAGCATTGTCGGTGAGTGGAGGAGAAGGTACACTGCCGAACTATATGGCCTATATAAGGACATCGACTTAGTCAGAAGAGTTCACATACAGCCACTAAGATGGCTGTGTCATGTAAAGCGGATGGAGCCCAACGTTCCCGTCAATAAAGTTTTCAAATCCACGCCGGATGGACGGCGCAGTAAAGGACGACCTCACGGTAGGTGGCGCGAGCAAATAGAGAGGGATCCAACTTGGCGTGTGCAACTAGAGGCAACCGGGCTGACTCGAGAGGTTTATTGGTTGAGGCCAAGGTTCACCCCGGACTGTTGCGCCACCTAAGTAAGCAAGTAAGTAAGCGACGTCCATGACGCTCGATGGACTCTTACATCCCAACTTACACATCTTGACTACGCTGACGATCTATGCCTACTCTCTCATAGAATTATGGACCTCCGTGAAATGACAGCAGATGTGAAGAGGGAGGCATGCGTCGTCGGGCTGAAAATCAATACGGCAAGAACTAAAATGATCGGCCTTTGAACAAACTCATCGACTTAAATATGCATTGCTGGACAACCGATAGAGAGAGTAGAGGAGTTCCAGTATCTTGAGAGTATTGTCTCGACCGATGGTGGAACTGAACTGGATATATCCAACAGGATCGCCAAAGCAAAGTCCGCGTTCGGGATGTTGTCCGAAATATAGCGAAACAATGCAATCAGTTTGAACACCAATCTAAGACTGTTCCACTCCAACGTTGAATCCGTGCTTTTATATGGATGCAGCACGTGGAGAGTGACCACTACTATCACCAGAAAGCTGCAAACGTTCGTTAATAGGTGCCTGCGCAATATCTTAAGGATTTTCTGGCCCAATCGTATGTCTAAGGAACACCTTTACGAGAGAACGGGTCAGGAACCAGTAGGCACAACCATACAATAACGGGAGTGGCAGTGGATTGGTCACACGTTCCGAAAGGGTGACAGTTCTATAGTGAACCATGCTATGTAATGGAACCCATTAACTCAGAATGAAAGAAGACCTGGCGGTCGGAGGAGAACATGGCGCAGAACAGTCGAGAAGGAGGCACAGCAGTTAAGGAAAAGTTGGGGAGAACTCAAACACATTGCCAGAAACCATACACGATGACGCGTAGGCGTAGTAGAAGCCCTATGCCCCAGAAGGGATACAGGACATAAGTAAAAGTAAAGTCGGTAAGTAAATGACGAAACACTAGTATCTTCTACCATCTACCATCACACATCTAGACTCAATTGGAACATGACCTTCAATAATCGACTGAATTAAGTGTTAGAAAGTACTGACATTTCCATCAGGGGTGAACGCCTCCCGAAAAAGATGCCACAGGCTCTAAAGTACATCCTGAATTAGTTCAGATTCATTAATGTGCGGAAATGGCGGTAAGAAAATACTGTTGGAGAAACTATAACGTTCATACGAGTAGATATGCTCAAAGTTAGTTAGTTAGTTATATCCTTTAACCTAGGCATAGGACGTCAACCACGCCTGCGCGCCATCTTGTTCGGAGTTCTGCAACGCGTTTGAGCTGCCTCCAACTCATTCTTAAAGAGCTCGATTCCTCCTCAACTGCACTGGGCCACATTTGCCTGAGGCGTCCCGCTATTCTGCCTGCAAGGGTGAGCGGATTCCACTGCATGGCGTATTTCGCAATGGTGTTGTCTTCGTGCCGTAGGGTGTGTCCAAACCACTGTCACTTTCTCCTTCGTATAGTAATGCTTATAGGTTCTTGGCCCGTTCTCATATAAAGTTGTTCGTTGATCAACACCAAAATGATCCTTAAAAATTTGTTTACGAAGACCTGCAGCTTGCGTGTGTTGATGGTGTACGCCTTCCAAGTACTGCACCGATTCTACTTTGGAGTAGAACAGTTGTAGGTTGCTTCTTAAGTTAATAACATTGCTTCTCCAGATTTTAGATAGCATTCCAAACGCAGCTTTAGTCTTCCCGATTCTGCTGCACACATCCAGTTCGGTGCCACCACGATTAGCCGAGACCACACTTCCTAAATAAATAAAGTTATTAACTTTCTCGACTTCCTGTCTGGTAACGTTAAGTTGAGCGCGGGTATTAGAAGTGCTCAGGGCTTTTGTTTTGGCTGTGTTTAGTTTTAGCACCACTTTGTTTCCCTCAGCTTCTAGATTTTGGGCCATCAAATGAAGATCCATTATCCGTTGTGAAAGTAGACAAACATCGTCAGCGTAATCTAGGTGTTTAAGGTAAGATGTCATAGTCCAACGAATTTCATACTTACCTTCCGTCAATGCTGCACGGAGTACATCGCTGAAAACCACCAAGTACAATTGACGAACTCTACTTTGGACTTCAAAATCTTCCGACACCTTACCAGACGTGACACTTACCGCCCTCGTATGCAGCCTTGGCAATAGTTTTTCTGGGATGCCTCTCCTGCATCCTAAACAGCAAAAGTAGCGGATACCTGTACTCAACGCATTGTTCGATTATGATCCGTAAGGTGTTTATGTGGTCGATACAGGAGGATCCAGCATGAAAGCCTGCCTGTTCGACGTCGAGAGTTGAATCTAAATGCTCTTTAATTCGTTCTAGAATTATTCTAGCTATTATTTTCGCTACGGCCGGAAGAACGCAAATACCTCTCCAGTTTCCGCGTTCCGTCAAGTTTCCCTTTTTCGGAAGTTTAATGATCATCCCCCTTTTCCACTCCTGTGGAAATTGTTCACTATCCCAAGGTATCCGTATTAGAGGGTGCAGCAGATCTGCCGATGTTTTTGGCGCCGCTTGAAATAGTTCGGCAGTGATGCCATCAATACCCACCGCTTTGTTCTTCTTGAGGGACTTAATTGCTGTTATTATTTGGGTTTACTGGGAGGTAGGGTGCGAAGTCGGGAATTTGTTGCTTCGAACTGCTCATTCGAATTCGAGATCATACCGCCATTGTCTAAGTGGTTTAGCACTGTAACAAAATGTTCTTTCCATCTACTGAGCTGGTCCTCATCCGAGTTAAGAATGTTACCGTCTAGGCTCTTCACTGGGTGTTGTTTGTAGTTTCAACCACCAGTCAGCTCCTTAGTGATGCTATAGTCCTACTGTCGGTCGCACCTGCTCGCTGTTTCTTCAGCCCTTGAACCCAGTGAGTTGATGTGCTGACGTTTGTTATGTCTCACACTACGCTCCACTTCTTTCTTCTTCGCACGGTATTGGGCTTCTAGCTCGGTTCACTTTAGTGCTGCAATCCGAACCTTGATTGCTGTACGCTCATCGATCCGTCTCCAGGTGTCTGTAGATAGCCATATGCGATGGGTTTTCTGCCTTTTGCAGACATAGGTGCGTGCCCTAGCCGTAAATGCATTTTTCACAGCATTTGCTCAAAGTTGCCCATATGGTCAAAGTTACAAATATTAAATCATTGTAATATGGGATACCAGAGAGTCTTAAGGCTACGTTTGATCATTTGTCATATAGCGGAATTGTAGCTCAACAGCTTGTAAAATTTTACTGGATCCAAGTTTAAATGTGAAGATCTACAGAATACCATTAATAATTAAACTTGCAATATATACTCGCAAAAGGCTACGTCTTACCCAAATGAAACATGGGCTGATTGGTGAATATAGGAAAGATCTGTAATATTGAATCTTATGCAGTTTTCTCAAAGCCATTCTTTCCCGCTAAAATAGGTGCTTGCGTACACAGGAAACATTTACATATGTATGTATGGATGAACACACGCATAGCTTCCATGAAAGGCGTAGCCTTTGTTGGCGTGATCCTTGGAATTCTGCGAAATACTAAAGTAAACCAACTTGTGCCAGTTAAAAAAGCAGGAAACTGGTCAAAAATACCTGTTTAAGGTCCCTTATCTTTTAATGTCGTACAGTTTCTGGACTTGGTGTAGTTATGACATCCCCTTTTTGTTAATTCCAACTCAAATATTCTTGTAAAGGTCCATTGCTAGTAGCAAAACTAACAAGCAACGCCCTATCTACTGATGGATTTTATTTCTGAATGTATTTCCATAAAGAAAATATAGGTCATAAAAATCCAAACGCATTTGTATTATAGCTACATAACTAGATACCAATTCAGATGGCTGAAATCCATTCAAAGGCCACAGACCACTTCACTTAGATGTCGTGGTTACCCAATCGTAAATAAGTACTTACTCGCATACCTCAGAGGCGGCAAATCGCCCCCTACGACGTCGACGATCACATGACTGCGTACACCAAGTCACTTTCTATTTTATTTTACTCCACATATAATATTTTTTTTTTTTCATCTACAAACTGGCCATAACCAGATACGCGAGAATAATTTGTAACAGTATAAAAAAATAAAAAAAAAATCGCATTTCATTTGTTGTTTACAATTTTAATTGGTCTGGGCCCACTTTTTATTGCTCAATGTGGCCATATCGCTCGTCGTATCTACTATCAAAAAAAAAAAAAAATACATTCGTCCTTTTAACAAAGTACCTATATATCGATTCGGAACGTGATCAGAAATTTCATTGTCCGTGTAATTTTTTTCACTTTGTATCTTTTGTTGTACCAAAAAGAGGGCGCGATTTGAATCAAAGGCGTTTAAGATTCATTTAGCATATCGAATGAATTTCAATCGGTTTGTAAAATTTTTGCCACATGATTCATACAATCGTTAGGCATCTTAAATGGAAAAATTCATAAAAAAAAAACTGTAATTCACCATTCTTTGAACAGCCTTCGACAAGCTTTTGAATAGAAGTATTCGTGAGAATAGCAGTATAAGGCGGAAAAACACTTTCGCTTCTTTTTTTTTAAGTTTAATATTATTTTTGAATAAGAAATTAAAAAAAGTAATATTGGTAGCCGTTCACCGAAGTGGCGAATATCCGATGCGGCTCTAATAATCGATTATAATAGAATATGATTACAAGCAACCGCTACGATTTGATTAAGTCTTTTGAATAGGTTTGGTTTCGTTTGAGGCGACGATGCATAATATTGATTCGAATGGTTCGGTTCACAATGTACGGAAGACGGAAAACGTTTAGATAAATTAAGACACATAGAAAATAATTCATGCAAATAAGACAATGTATATCAAATTATGTACATATATTTTGGTTATAACTTAATTTGATTAATTTCCAGTTTTTCGTGTTAAAAGAGAGATATCACTTTTACTCCGTCATGTTAAGTAGGCTGAATGCTTTCATTCACTATCATCTCGGTTTGATGAGAATCATTGATGACTCGAGATTACAATCGTAATATAAGCTTGATGTGACAGCACTGGTCCGAATGTAAGATTGGGCGTTTAAAATTATGAAACCTCATATTTTAAACAATTTGTTTACATTATTATCGTAACATCTTGATTTTGAAGTTACATGCAGGCATGTACATTGTTATGGTGGTATTAATTTAGAAAGACTTTACCTATAGCGTGTATTCGCTTATTAGTTTATCAGCTCCTGGCTCTGATCAGTTACCACCGAATTCTACAAGTACGGCACTGAGGAGCTCTACAGGTGGCTGGCGATTCTATTTAAAGAGGCTTTAATTTTTCCAGGATGGACGACGCGACGAAAGATAACTCCTACCAGCAATGCCCTAGCCATGGCGTCAACATTGTCCTAAGAGGAGAATGCCTTTAGTAGCGTGGTCAGAAAGTACAACACGACACCACATCCAACAAACGGATTTTGGCTACCGGACTTGCGATGGGTCGAAAAGTTTTCGTAGCTAGTACGCGGTTTCCACTCCTTGACATTCACAAGGGGACATGGCCCCCTTTTGATCAAAAATCGTCAACCAAATCGATTACATTGCGATCGACATAAAGCACTCTTCCAGTATTGTCGGTGCTCGAACTTTCCGAGGAGTCAAAGTGGACTCTAATCACTACCTACGAGTAGTAACCTAAGTACGGATGCGGATATCCAGAACGGAGCGAAATCAACGAAATACTGTGGGGAAGTTTGACATCGGACGGCTACAATCGCAAGAGACCATCAGAGCCTTTGCCGACCGAGTCTCTTTTAATCTTAATCTAAGTCCTATGCCGCCAGCAGCAAATGCGGAAGATCAGTGACAGCTTTGCCAACAAGCCATCAGGGATGCCGCCTCTGATGTACTGGATTTCTTTCGGCCACCACAACAAAACCCAAGGCTTGATGGGAAATGCCGGACAAGAGGCATACAAGGCATCGCTGCATAGAAGGAGTAGAGCTGCTCGGAACTGTACGAGCGGAGGAGAAAAGAGGAACATCAACTTCTCAGAAAGAAGAAAAAGGATCGATCGAGGAGATTGAGAGAATTTATTGCAGGAATGATGTTCGAAAACATTAACAAAAGGTAAAAATAATATATTAGGGTTTCAAAGGCAGAACAGAAGCTTGGAGGGATGAAAATGGTAATATAGTAGTAGAATCGCATTCGGTGCTGAGGATATGGAAGGAACACTTCTGCAGACTGCTAAATGGTGACGATGACCAATATTCAACAGTGACGATGATTGTCAAGAATCCTGTCAACCCGATCAGAATGTAGTGAGGGTGGCGATATGTAAATTCAACAAAACTGCTGGAGCCTTGGACGAAAGTATGCCCGATGTATGGGACCTCAGCATCTTTTGCTCGATTCTGAAGAAATGAGACCCTCGGAACTACGCAATCTACAGAGCTATAAGTCTCCTCAACATCGCATATAAGATCCTGTCTGCCGTATTATGTGAACGCCTAAAACCGATCGTCAACAACCCGATAGGTCCTTATCAATGCGGTTTCAGGCCGGAATGGTCCACCATTGACCAAATATGCGCACTACGGCAGATCTTGAAAAAAAAAAAACATGAATATAAAAGCGATACGGATCAACTTTTTATCGATTTCAAAGTTGTTTATGATAGCGTGTATAGAGACGAGTTATATAGAGCTACTTGTATGTCTAGTTTTGGCTTCCGTGCCAAGCTTGTGGGTTTGTGCAGGATAACGATAGAGAAGCCATTCGGTTCTATCAATGTCGGTAGGAACACCACCGAAATTTTCGATGTCAGGAAAGGTCTTAGACAAGGTGACGTGCAATCATGCGCTTGAAAGAATTGTACGAAACTCACAAGCCAACACCGGAGGTATAATCTTTTACAAGTCTGTGCAATTACTCGCTTACGCCGATGACATTAACATAATCGGAAGAACTCAGCGGGCCGTCAGTGGAACATTTGCGATTATTGAGACAGAGGCAGCAAAGATGTGTTTAGTGGTCAGTGAAAGCAGAACGAAATTCATGCTGTTTACAAAGAATGGCACCCAACATCGGCGTCTTGGACAGAACGCCACAACAGACAGATATAATTTAGAGGTAATAAAGGATTTTGCCTACTTAGACTTTGTCGTGAGCTCCGCAAATGACACAAGTGGGGAGATCAAACGATGAATTACTCTTGCCAAACCGTGTTTTTATGGGCTAAGAAGGCAATTGAGTAACAAAGCCCTATCTCGAACTACCAAGGTAACTCTTTATAAGACACTAATCATCCCAGTCCTGCTGTATGGCGCAGAGGCATAGACCTTCTCAAAATCGGATGAGGATACCCTTGGTTAGTTCGAGGAAAAATTCTTCGAGTGATCTTTGGTTCCGTCTACGTAGACGGCGAGTGGTAGAAAATACAGTATTGGGCTATACGGCCTATACAAGGACATGGACTTCAAATACAGCGACTAAGATGGCTGGGTCATGTAGAGCGGATGGATCCCAACGTCCCAGCCCGGAGATTCTTTGAATCCACTCCGGATGCCACGACGCGGCAGGTGACGAAAACAAGTGGAGAGGGACATCAACCAACTTGGCGTGCGCAACTGGAGGCAGCTGGTTTCGTAACCGGGCTGGCTGTAGAGGTTTCTTGGTTGAAACTTAGGTTCGCCCGGACTGTAGCGCCACCTAAGTTAGCAAGTAAGTAATTAATTTCTCCAATCCACAAAAAAATCAGCATGTTGACCCAACCATCCGACCTATTAGCCAGCACTGTCCTTTAAAAAGTTACCATTCTTCAGCTACCTTGACGTGGCGGAACGGCTTAAGAGTCAATGATCCTAAGGGTCCGAAAGGACCCCAGGTGAGACATCGAACTAAAGGCTGAAGGCGTCTTGACTGTGACGCAAAACCTGTCGACAGTATGATGGAAGAAACTTTTACGGTATCTACTCCAGGTGGTACTCGTGAAAACGACAATCCACCCGTGGTCTTTTTGACTACGGCCGGGACGAGGATTATGGAGGTCCCAACCACCATACTTTTACCCCCCGCCTCTGGCGTTGAATCAGAAGTAGTAGCGACGCTTGTTTCAGAAGACTCCTGCAACTCTGTCTCTGACTCGTTTGGTAAACTGGGCTGGAATGGCAAAGAAAGTGGCGGAAAGGCTTCGGCTGGAACGTCTAATCTCTGCCTCAATAGAAGGGTAGTTGGTCGAAGTTGTGTCGGTGACGGTTTGACTCGGGAAACCAATAAGGATGAACGAGCTCCTGAAGCGGCGCACTCCGATGGGCTCCTGACTAAGAGTCAACTGAAAAGGAGAAGAAGGAAGGCGGCGATGGCGCGGTGCAAAGAGGCTGCAGAGTCAGCTGAAGGCGCAAGCGCCGAAAGCAGTCATCCTTCAGTAGCGACAGGAAAGAAGCCTAGGTCGGCAGAAAGTACTTAACTGAAGCCGATCAATCCTTCAGACCTAACGCTGGCTCCTTTTCGGTCGGCTCGAATAGGTTCAATCTGTCGGAGCAAGTTTCGCCTGCTCTTCTTGGTGGAAGCATGTGCGCATCTGATGCGCGCTCTTCTGCCGGGCACACTCTTACCGCTGGCGTTATCTGCGCACAAAATCTGGTGGATACTGGTGCTGTTACCCCTAAAAGTCCCAGCACTAGCGGACAGAAAATGGCTGACACAGGCAAAGCCACGGGTAGGGGCGCTCGCCCCGCCGGAAGCATGTGCGCACCTGGTGCGCGCCCTTCTGCTAATAAAACTGCGACTATATCTTTGATATTTTCGCAGATAAACCTCCACCACTCAAAGGCTGCTACCGCTCTCTTAAGTAGCAGACTTTCCGTGGTGCGTACAAAACCCCACATAACATCTATCCAGGAGCCATACGTGCGGAACAAGCGCATATGTGGTTTTGGGCGTGTTCGTGGAGTAACGGTGCTATGTGACGAGCGATCTGCAAGACCGAGAGCTTGTCTAATTGTGCCGAATGTCCTCTCAGTAACCAAGCTTGGACAATTCTGTGGACAGGACCTGGTTGCTGCAGCTGTAAGCTACGAAACGACTGGAAGTTGGAAAACCTTCGTCGCTGCGTCGACTTACTTCCCTTATGATTCGGTAATGCCTCCACCACCGAAGACGGTTGCCGAACTCATAAAGTACTGTGACACTCGGGAGATGGGACTAGTCATGTGTTGCGACGCGAATGCTCAGAATACAGTCTGGGGCAGCAGCAAATGTAACATACGAGGAAACCATCTTCTAGACTTTATACTATCGTCTGACATGGTAATTAACAATGTTGGCTCCCAGCCAACTTTTGTTACGGCAAGGAGGCAGGAGGTAATTGATTTGACTTTATCTAACAGGTATTTCAAGTCAATTACTAACTGGAGGGTACAGCCGGAGGTGTCCTCGTCAGACTATAGATAAATCGCTTCCAAATCGAATGCGAGGCCATAACTTTGCAGGAGAGGAGGAATCCGAGGAAAACCAACTGGGTGCGGTTTAGGGAAGAGCTAGACAGATCTGTCAAAACTCCAACTAAACTCAGAACGAAACGAAAGGTTGAGGATGCTGTTCAAAACTGACTAGTGTCCTTACCAGCTGTTTTGAACGGACGTGCCTATTGACAAAAACCCCCTGCAGAACTCCGGTTCCCTGGTGGAGCCCAGAACTGCAGCGACTTAGGAAATAATCCAGAAAACTTCCAAATAGGTCACTCAAGACAAATTTAGAAGGTGACTGGGATCTTTTTAGATCGAAGCAAAAAGACTATAAGAAGTTAATTCGGTTGTCGAAAAGTGCTTCTTATAGAGATTTTTGTGAAAAGATCGAGACACTCGGTGAAACCAGTAGGTTGGTTAAGGTTCTCAAAAGGAGCAAGCCGACCAAACCGGAGTCACTGAGAAAGTTTGATGGCAAGTTTACTGAGACGAAAGCGGAAACTTTTAGTCTTCTGCTGGAGACTCACTTTCCTGGCAATCAGATAACCACTAGGTCGGAGCTTGGTCCGCTTACCCAGGCTGAGCTTGATCTAAGTCAGAAAACTCGGCGCAGCTGGTATATTGCATCGGCCGTGGTAACAGATGAGGCCATCAAATACGAGTATGCTATGGCATCTTTTGATGGTTTCAAATCGCCTGGCACCGATGGAATATATCCAGCTATGCTGCAAGAGGGTATAGACTAGTTGCTGCAAACACTGAAAAGAATTTTCACCGCTGTTCTGGTAGTGGCATATATTCCTACACCTTCGCGGACAGTCAGAGTAGCTTTCATGCCGAAAATTGGTAAGGAAGACTATTCGTTCCCCAAGAGTTTAAGACCTATAAGTTTGACATCCTTCTTACTGAAAAGTATAGAGAGACTGGTGGAATTTCACGTGCGCAAAGTTGCTTTGAGGCTGCATCCACTATCGGAGATGCAGCATGCCTATCAGCGTGGGAAATCTTGCGAGACCGCACTTCAAAATTTAGTGGCCAGAATTGAATGCGCGCTTGATAGGAGAGAATACGCGATGGGTATCTTCATCGACATTGAGGGTGCTTTTGACAATGCGACTTCTGACTGCATGTGCGACTCTGCCAGACAAAACGGGGTAGATGAAACATAAGTGTTGTGGATTAAAGCAATGCTAATGAATAGAACTTTGGTAGTGGATGCGGATTGTGGCCAATATGTTATGACAGGGGTAAACAGGGGCTGTCCGCAAGGTGGCGTTCTGTCTCCATTATTATGGTGCATGGTGGTCGACTCTCTGTTGAACACTCTAAATAGTTCTAACGTCTACGCTCAGGCATATGCGGATGATGTCGCCGTACTTTCTGTCGGGCCATGCCTGGCGACGGTCTGTGCTAACGCGCAGGTGGCGCTGGACATGATCGATTAATGGTGTACTAGGAGTGGGCTTTCGGTGAATCCTCTTAAAACTGAGGTTGTCCTTTTAACGAGAAGGAGGATTTTGACCGGTCTGACTTAGCCAGTGCTAAAAGGCGTCACCATTCGCATTTCCAATGAAGCCAAATATCTGGGAGTGATTTTGGATAAGAAACTTCATTGGTCTAAACATGTCGAGTCGAAAACATCCAAGGCGCTCTCAGTCTTCTGGCAGTGTAAGAATGCTTTTGGCAAGACTTGTGGCTTGTCACTGAATAGGGTTCTCTGGATCTACACGGCTATGATAAGACCATTCCTCGCATATGCGTCGGTTGTTTGGTGGAAGGGGCTCTCGCGTAAATATGTGGTTGCCTTTTGCGCGAAACTCCAAAGAACGGCTTGTCTCGGCTGCACGGGAGCTTTCCCGAGGACGACTGGCTCTGCTCTAGACGCTTTGCTGAACTTACCTCCCCTTGATACTTATATCATGGGTTGCACTATCAAAGCCATCTATCGTCTTAGGCGAGGCGGTTTTTGGTATACTCCACACTGGAACTTTGATGAACTTGCGCGACACTTATCTTACGACTCCTGTCTTATAGATATGCCGTCTGATGCAATGACACCAGAACTCCAGCTGATGCGCAAATTCTGAGTCGACTTTCCTTGTGTCCAGGCCTGGCTTCGGTCAGAGTCTGAGCCGGGAATGGAATGTAGTCGTATTTTTACGGATGGTTCCAAAACCAGTCAAGGGTCTGGCGCTGGTGTCTTCGTGGAAGTCGACAACATTAGACTTCACTTCTCGTTAGGCAAATATGCGTCTGTTTTCCAAGCGGAAACTTATGCAATCTTAATGGCCATGAACTATGTTGTGAAGAACAGGTGGAAGGGACGTAGCATTTGTGTCTGTAGTGACAGTCAGGCTGCGCTTAATGCCTTGCTTAACCCTTTAACCACTTCCAAATAGTTCGTGAAACCAAAAACTCTTTGAACTTGATCGCAAGGCTGAATTCTCTGTCTCTTATCTGGGTCCCAAGTCACACTGCGATCTTGGGGAACGAGATCTCCGATGAGATTGCTAGACAAGGCTCAGAGGAGGGTTTCTCAGGTCCCGAACCCGCGTTGGGTCTCCCTACGTCCTCGGTTAGGGCTTCCATTGACGATTGGGTCTCTTACGAGCACAATTGTGTATGGCATGACTCTCCGGGATGCAGGTTGCTGTCTCTTGCTGTCTCTCAGCAGAAAAGACTGTAGACAACTTATTGGCGTTTTGACAGGCCACTTTGCTTTTGCCAAGCACCTTAACGTGTTGGGCTTAAGTGACACTACAATCTGCGACGCTTGTGGAGAGAGCGACGATACCGCGGAACATTATTTTAGTGAGTGTCCGGCCTTTGCTCGTATCAGGTGGCAGATTCTCGGTGCGGATGTGGTAAGTGCTGGTACTGTAATCTCCTCATCACTGAAGTGCTTACTTGGCTTTCTTTGAAAGACAAGGAAATTCCAATAAAATGGATAAATCAGGTTTGTTTGCTCTCTGGTAGTACAATGGACCAGTTGCGTCTGAGTGCTCCAGTTGAGCGTTTCCTATCCCGACAAAAAAAAAAGAAGTCCTTTAAAAAGACGGCAGGCTTTTCTTTTTAAATTTTGTTCCAAAGCAATATCTACATGTTTAGCTTTCTGCATAATTTCTTACAGTCCTATTATTATTTAAAATCTATTCCTTGAATATAATTTTTGATACGTTCCTAGGATATGTACGAGTATGTACGTTAGCTCAAAAAAAAAAAATAGAAAAACGTTATCACAAAAATGGCTAGCAGGTTAATATATTTTTTTATGCACCTACATTAAATTTCATTGGTTTTAGGTTTGCCTTAGTAAATTTGGAAGGTTAATTATTTATCTTAACTATGCATAGTTATTTCATTTCGTTTGCATTCGATTTTTTATAAGATTTTTCTAAGTCTTTGTGGCAACATTCTTAAAGGACACTGCGCACTAGACACTTGCCAACATCCAAATATTTAAACGAAATGCATGCGCGATGTTAATACAGAGATTTTCATTTATCCGTATTTGCAAGAAAGCCCATAAAACTTCATGAGATTATAAATTATTTGCATAAAAGTGATGGCTCTGATAATGAACGTGGAGAGCTTTTTGCCAGAGATCTCTTTATTCGACCACCAAAAGAAAAAAAAAAAAACCTATACTGATTGTGATTCAGAGCCTTCAGATCTTGAAGAACTAGGCTTTGATCAATACCGAGGGAATGTATTGGCATAAAGTTGGAGTTGGAAACGACAGCGATGATGATTACTATTCAGATGAGTCCGTGAGAAATCCCAATTATTTTCCGAAAGAAGAAGTACCTCAAAAGATCTCAAGAAAAGAAGGATTCTCAAGAAAAAGACAAGTGCTATATTCAAACTTTTTACAAATGTGGAACCAAAAAAAAATGTGGAACCGAAGGTGAGAAAAATATCAATTTTAATGTAGGCTTCTTCTTTATCGCAACCGGTACATGATTGTTATGCATCCAATGCATCCACTGCATCTGCTGTTCTATCAGAAGTACCTGATATATCCTTCCATCAAGAATCACTTGTGAAAATAATGAAAGAAAATGATGAAGATAATGGGAACTATAATTTATTTCCAAAACTTTCAAGAATTGGGTTTGAAAAGATCCAGACAAGATTACTCGATATTGCACCCCGCTTCAAATTTCAGAAGCGTCTGCAGCTTGCGAGATTCCAGTGCAATTTTTTTTAGCGTTTTTATTTCATCTATAAACTGATGCAACATACAATCTTCCAAACAAACCTCTACGCACACAAAAAATAATTTACAATTGGACCTACCAGAATAAGAGCTATTTGTTGTTCTAGGTGGAATGATTTTGTCAGGTAAGGAAATGGAATTTACGCTATAATTTATGTGGTCTTATTTTCTAAATTTAAACAAAAATATGTTTTGGGGTTCTTCAGATGATTTTCCAGCAGCACCACGAAAGGCGATGCGACAAAAGAGTCGAATATCTTTTATACAATGTGCATTTCAATGATAATAAGTTGCTCAAAGAGGTTGATAGGATATATACGTGTAAGTTACGGAATCTTTCGAGGTGTAGAAAAAAAAATTTTTTAGGGATGGATGACCGTCCTAACTCAAATATAAATTTCCAAATTACAAATATTTATAGCGTAAGACAAATAATGTGCTGGGGCTGGGGAGCAGACGATGAGTCGGCAGTTTGCGCAGTGACTTCTCACTTTACTTACTTAGGTAACGCTAGAGTTCGGGGTAAACCTGGGCCTAAAAAAAAAACCTCTCCAATTAGCTCGGTCTTTAGCTAATTGCAAGTTGGTCTAGTTCCATTTGAACGTGTGCGCGCCACCTTCAGCGAGGAGGCCCTCTACTGCGTCGTCCCTCGGGGTTCGCTTTGAAGACTCTGCGGACCGGAGCGTTCGGGTCCATTCGCTCTATATGTCCTAGCCATCTCAAACGTCCAATACGAAGTTTTCTGACTAGGTCGATGTCGCTGTACTGCTCGTATAGTTTGTCATTGAATCTGCTCCTCCAAAACTCGTCAACGCAAACGGGAACGAATATCTTACGAAGAATTTTTCTCTCGAAGTGACCAAGGATATTTTCATCCTCTCTCAATACAGTTCATATTTTAGCGCCGTAAAGCAGGACTGGGATGATCAGAGTCTTATACAGAGATTCCTTAGTTGTTCGAGATAGGGCTTTAAAGTTGAATTGCCTTATAAGCCCAAAAAAACAGCGATTGGCAAGAGTTATTCTTCGATTGATTTCTGCACTGATTTTGTTTGTAGAATTTATAGCAGAGTCAAGGTAGACAGAGTGCCTTACTACCTCGAAGTTATAGCTACCCACTGTGACGTTCTGCCCAATTCGTCGGTGTTGATTGTCCCTTCTTGTTGACAACATATGCTTGGCTTTGCACTCGTTTATCGTTAAACCTATTTTGGTCACTTCTACTTCAATGCTTGCAAACGCATCGGTGACAGACTACTGAGTTCTTCCAATAATCTCAATATCGTCGACGTATGCAAGAAGTTGTACGGACTTTTGATAGATTGTGCCTCTGGTGTTCGGTTGTGAATTCCGCACAATTCGTTCAAGTACAATATTAAAGAAGTCACATGACAGCGCGACACCTTGTCTCAAATCTGTTTTTGACATCAAAGATCTCGGTGCGGTCATAACCGACCTTGATGGAGCAGCGACCGTTCTCCATCGTCATCTTTTACAGACAACATGTTCGGCATTGATGTAAAAGCTAGACACGGCTGTCTATAGACGCTGTCATAGGCGGAATTGAAATCGATAAAGAGATGGAGAGTATCGATTTGGACTCTTGGGTTTTCTCCAGGATCTGCTGAAGTGTGAAGATTTGATCGATTGTGGACTTTCCTGGCCTGGAACTATACTGATAGGGTCCAATTAGGCTGTTGATAAAAGATTATAGGCGTTCACACAATATCGCAGAAAAGATCTTGTATGCGATGTTGAGGAGACAGATGGCTCTATAATTAGCGCAGTTGAGGGGGTCTTCTTTCTTGTGGATCGGGCAAACGACGCTGAGGTTCCATTCATCAGGCATACGTCCGTCTAACCAAATCTTAGTGATGAGTTGGTGTATGCTTTCTACCAATTTATCACCAGCTGGCTTTAAAAGTTTGGCCGGTAAGCCGTTAGGTCCAGCAGCCTTGTTGGATTTCAGCTTCGATATTGCTATCCTCACTTCGCTTTGGTCAGGTGGACGAACATTTTTATTATCATCGTCTATGTTAAATGGTTCATTTTGCCTGACAGCGGGATGTTGGTCTTTGTCGCCGATATACAGTCTGCAGAAGTAGTTTTTCCATACTCTCAGCCCATTCCATCGCACTTCTTGGATGGCGGTTATATCTGCATTATAGCTATCTAGGGCGTTTACTAACTGTTCGCCTGCACGTTGTATGTTAAATGTACAAACATTCCACGTGCAGATCCGAAGGTCGTTGTCCTTTTTTCGTTTGCTGGGGTCGTCATCAGTTGAATCGTCCTTTTCCAAGGCTTGTGGTTGTTTCTGAACCAGTGTTTTTTTACGTGGTGAGGAAGTTACCCCGACGGCAAAACCCCCAACCCGGAGGAAACCAAATAGACTAACATCATAATTGTTTTATTTTTTAATAACTGAGTTTATAAAATAAAGTATTTTGTAAACTAACTAAAACAAGATGTCAGCAAGAGGAAAGTTGAACGGCGAATATTCCAACATGGGCATCTGTCTCAATTGTGTTGGTACCAGTACAATGCATTATCTCCACACTTTCATAATAAATTGAACCATCCGTTGCCAATAAGTCGTACCTTCTTCGTCCTAAAAACTATTGAAGGATTAGTTGACGTATACATTTGCAGCCCTAGGGATATATCTTTTTTTTTTTTTTGGTTGCGCCTGGAGGTGCAGGAATCTTCAAAAGATACCAATGGTCCGTACCATTGGTTATGCCCGATTCATATATCTGACAATGCCATCAGTGCTAGTCAGTATATGCCTACGGGCTAAACCTCACCCCTCAGAGAGGCACTATGAGGACCGGCTGCGCGTACTCATAGTAGCAGGAAATTCGTCCCTCTCATTTTTTCATTTTTGTCATGACTACGACTAAGTTGCCTTAACAAGTAGTTTACTCTTCTGTAGTGTTAATCGCGTTAGGTAGGTAGCTTTCCAGTGATGGCACCTACTAATACCGTCATTACATGCGGTTTTTCCTTACGGCGCTAGGTCGAAAGGTCTTGTTCTTTGTAGTCGGCGCTCAAGGTTTGTCACGTCCATAGTACGGATTATTTCATTATTGCAGTGAACATGAAGACGTGTACGAAGTTTGCGAGCAAAGTTTGTTACTTCGTCCCTCACAGTAGCATTTCCTAGATCTTTGTGAATATCACTATTTCTTATATACCAAGGAGCATTCACGATTGCTCTTAGTATTTTGTTTTGAAATGCTTGCAGTAGAGCCATATTGCTTGGTTTGGTACAACCCCAAAGTTGTATACCATATGTCCAAGATGGTTTTGGTACTTGCTTATACAGAAGCAGTTTGTTGTATACGCTTAACTTCGAGTATCTTCCGAGTAGCCAATACATTTCTCTAAATCTGATTTCAAGCTCTTCGCGCTTCTTTTTAACGTGTGGTTTCCACATAAGTTTTGCGTCTAGGGTCATTCCTAGATACTTTGCCTCGTTTGCGTAAGGTATTTGCACCGAGTTAATGGATATAGGTAAGTTGTTTATCTTTCTTAACGTAAAATTTACATGCGTTGATTTTGTCTCATTAAGGACTATTCGCCAGGTTTTTGTCCATTCGCATACTTTGTTCAAAGCTCGTTGGAGTTTTCCTGTTGATGATTCGACTAACTCATCCGTTACGAGGATAGCCGTGTCGTCTGCGAACGTCTCTACAACGGTCCCTTCATCTTGTGGTATATCTCTTGAGTAGAGCAGGAACAGGATTGGACCGAGAACACTTCCTTGTTGAACACCGGCATAGATTTCTTTGAAATCCGAATATTCACTCCCGTGTCTAACACGGAAAAGCCTGTTTACAAGATAAGATTCCAGTATTCTGTACAACTTTTCCGGTAAGATTACCTTTAGCTTATACCTTAGGCCTTCGTGCCATACCTTGTCGAAGGCTTGCGATACGTCGAGAAAAGCGCTAGAGCATATTTTTTCCCCTTCTAGAGCTTTTTCAGTTTCGTTCGTTATTCGATACACCTGATCGATTGTGGAATGTTTAACCCGAAAGCTGAATTGATGATCCGCGATCAAGTGGCTTTCTTCAATTACTGGTTACAATCGTTTCAGCAGAAGTTTCTCGAAGACCTTAGATATTATTGGCAGAAGTGAAATGGGTCTATATGATTTCTTGTCATTTGCACATTTCCCCGGTTTCGGAACCATAATAACTTCGGCGACTTTCCATTGCCTTGGAACATATAATAGTCTTAAGGAAGCATTATAATGTAGAGCAACATAACCAGCACTTTTTTCGGTAGCTCTTTCAAAATTTTGCCAGTGATTAAATCATATCCCGGAGTTTTGTTATTTTTCAATTTTTTTTATTGTCATTCGAAGTTTGGACAGGGATACGGTTTTTACTTTAAAATAGTCGGGTGCCATATTATCATTCGGATCTTCGATCAACGGTTGTCCATCGAACGGCTTGAACGTCTCAAGTGATCGGAAAATAATTCTGCTTTCTCTTTGTCTTCTTTTGCCCATTCCTCGTTAGCTTTCCTAATTGGCGGCGAGTGTATTACAGGCTTGCTTATGGACTTCAAGGCTTTCCATAGAGAGTAGTTTGAATACTTATCAGCGGTCAGATCCTCGAGGTAAGTAGAAGTTTCGTGATTTTTTAGGTCCTGCAGCAAATTTTTTAGCTTGTTACAAAGGTGGTTCAGATAAGTTTTATCCGGTGGCGCGCGGAATTGTTGCCATCTCTTGCGCGCTCTCCTCTTTTCTCGTATGAGGTCTTCGATTTCAGGCTGGTATTTGACTTTAGTGTTCCGTGCTTCTGTCTTCCGCAAAGGAGTGGTTTTCCACGCTGAGCTCTGAATGGTTTCGACGAGTTTGTCGATTTCTTCTTCTATTTCGAACGGTGTCTTTAGCGGTACATTTAAAGCAACATTTTCCTTGCAGTTTCTTCTGAAAGCATCCCAGTTAGTTTTGTTACTAGTTAACCCAGGCGGTCCTTCTTTTTTTACTAGACTTCCACCTATTTTCAGAGTGACTACTGAGTGATCTGAGCATAGATCATAGCATTCTTCGACTTCCGTCAAATTTTTAGTTAACCCTTTTGCGATAAAGAAATCGACGAGGTTAGGAATTTTATTTTTGTCAGTTGGTCGATAAGTTGGCTTTCCTGTCGAAAAAAAATTCACCCCACGTTTCATGCCAGCTTTGTACAATAATCTGCCTTTTGTCGAATTGCATCTTGATCGCCAGAAAGTATGTTTCGTTTTAAAGTCACCACCTAAGACAAAATTAGGTCCGAGTGAGTCAAAGAGACGAACGAGGTCGTCTTCTACTATCTTATATCCCGGAGGGAAGTAACTAGATCCGATGTTGTAGTTTAAGTATTTTATTTTTACGGAGACTGAGCTTATTTGCATAGAATCAAATTCTATTTTTATGTTTTCGGAGTGCTTATTACAGTCTTTGATGTAAAGAGAGGACCCGCCTCTCGCATTATCTGAAGGATAATTCGCATGGTAATCGCTGTAACCTTTTATTTTGGGTCTAAGTCCCTTTTTTAAGTGCGTTTCCGATACCAAACATATATCAATATTATTTTTCCGTAGAAACACTTCTAACTCGTCGATTTTTTTCAGAAGGCCGTTTGCGTTCCGCGTTAGTATCTTAAGTAGCTGTTTCATATTCATGTTTTTTTTATTGTCTTGCGAGGCTTGAACTCGAGCTTGCTCAATTTGTCAAGTATAATTTTATTAACTTTGGTTTGCTCCTCAAATTTTTCCAATATAATGGTAAATATTTGGCTGACCGGATCTGTTGTAGCTGATCTTGATTTGTTTTCGTTTGACGCGACTTGCGCGTACGATCTCGCCTCAACCTATGGCGGTTTTTCCGCTGCACTTGGACCAGCGACGTTCTCTTCCACAATTTTTTTATTTTCCTTTATCGGTCTCGTCGTTTTGACTGGCTTAGCGGTCATAGGCTTATCGGTTTTACGATCTCTTAAGCTTGGGTTCGGGTGTATCGGTTTCTTGAGAGTATCGCGCCTTTTTTGAAGCTCCTTTGCTACTTCACAACTTCGATAGTTTGCTGGGTGCTTGCCTTTGCAGTTTATGCCGGTCGCCGGAGCCTGCTTATTTAAGTCACACCTTTCTGATAAGTGGTTCCCGGCACATTTTACACATTTCGGTTTTTTTTGGCAATACGACTGGGTGTGATTGAAACCTTGACAGCGTTTGCACTGAGGTATCGAGCGTGTGTTCGTACGCGTAGGCTCGATTTTAACTACGATATTCAAAATACTTTTTATATTATCAATATCGTCTATATTTTCGCTTCTATCGAAGGTTAGCATAAAGAGCGGAAGTCCATGCTTGATCAAGATTTCATTGCCTTGTTCCGTTTTCTGCTTTATCTTCTTTAAGATATTAATTGCGTCAATAATTTTCAAGCCTTATCCTTTAAGGTCATTTATGATGTCATCTTTAGTGCACGAGGGGTGGAGACCCCTTGCTATAACACGGAGTGGTCTTTCTGATTTATTTTCGTAGGTGAACCACTGGATCTTTTCCGCGTTTAGTTTTTTAGATATTGCTCGGTAGCCGTCAGAGTCAACTACATTCATTTTCCAATCATTGTTTCGGAATGACGTTACTTTAAATTCCGATGTCACAGTTCCCTTGAGAAGGCAATGCAATTTATTGTAGTCCGTTATGCCGACGACGTTTATTGCAGGCGGGGGACGTAATTTGTCGTGAGTTTCTTTCTGTTTCAAGTCTTCTTGTTTGTCTTGTTTTCGTGGCTCAATTTCAGGTGAAGAACCGGCTCTTCGTTTTTTGCTGGATCTCTTCTTTGAGACCCCATTTGTTTCGCGTGCTAGCTCTTCTTCATCCGTGTGATATTTGGGACTAGCTGCACGGTGTGGGGTAACTTCGCGTTCTCTTTGCAAAAGTGAATTCTTTAAGGCCTTGTTTTCCTCTTTTAGTGATTCTACCTCTCTAGATGGTATTTATCTCCTCTGAACTGCTGGGTATATACATGTTAGTTCGGCTTTCGAACTGCAGCAGCGTCTTCCAAGCAGAGGTTCTAGCAGCGACAAAAGCAGTCCATGAGACAGCGATGAGGGCAATACCACAAGCGGATATTACATAGTTCATCGAGAGGCGTACCTCACAAGGACTTCTGCAATGACAAGGAAGACATTCAATCTGTCCGTCACCTGCTTTTCGAAAGCGCTTCCCTTGCCAACAGAAGAATGAGGAGTCTTGGTAGTCAATTCTTCAATGAGTTGGAGAATCTACGTCATATCGAGCTGAACGACCTGTGAGATTCGTATCCCTATCTATGCGGTCATAATCCAGCCGTGTCCCTTCTCGAACTATTTAACTCTCTAAGATTCATATCCTTGTCGAGATGGGTATAACTTAAGCAGTTTTTCTTTTCCTAGATTCGCAGGGTTAAAGCAAAATGGGCAGGGTTAAAACAATGGACCCTTGCCACCCATGTACCTAACCTAACCTATTTACTTTCCATAATAGTGCTTGACAGATATCGTTTTTGGCTCTATATTGTGGCTATTCGTCAACATCAGGAAGATACAGCTATTGCATTATGCTGCTCATACCTATTTCCATACATCAATCGAAATGGGATGAGTAAAAAGTCGTTATGAGTTGGCTGTGCATAAATGGTAGTATTTTTTTTTAATTACCAATTAAAATTTATATTTAAGTTTTTGCAAGTGGATAGCTTGAACGGTTTCTTTATTTTCAAATTTTCGCAAAGCATCGTTAGTTCCTTTTAATAAAAAAAAGGTTTACTTAATTAAATGACCTACATTAAGTAACCCATTTCACCACCGCAACTCGCGCTGAAATTAATTTCCGGTAGAAAAAGTTAAAATTCACTACTGCCCATAAATCCATTATTAAAAATATGGATCGATCGTGTTTCCTATACGCCCAAATATGATTTTATAACGAATTGTTGGCATAACGGACAACATGAAACTGAATAGATAAGTATGTATCTGGAAGTTCGGGTGGCACACAAGAGCACCGAGTCAAGACACCGATGAACATAACATTTCACAGGCCTTTCTTTTTTTATTATTGTTTTCTTTTTATTTATTGGTTTTGTTTTCCTGGAGAAATACCAAAGATCTCCCGACAATGGTATCTTGCGACATGCTAAAGCACATCTATGGTGTTCATTAGCCACAGCTTTGGAGGGCTGTTAATAAATTGTGTTAAGTATGCGTCGAACAGTTGGCGTGCAAGGTGTTACGCATTGCAACGCTTATTGTTTTTACATTGCTAATTTTCGTTCGATGATATTGAAAATCATTTAACGTTTTGGTTATGCAGAGACATATCGCATTTCATACCAGATACTAGCATTGCACGTATGGAAATGTGGAGCAAGACTATCATCTTGATTTGGATTTGTGATGTTTATAACATGTTAGTGTTTGGTATTGCAATCATTTTTTATTTGAAGATATTTCATGAATACTTAACCCATTTATTGACCAGCAGATTGGTATGACACTATAAGATGACATTTATTGCACTTGTTCAAATTCGTCTAGCGTTGCCGAATTGCCAATATACATATGTTTGCCAAATACCTGCGGAATAGTAATCAGATGTTATTTAAAAGGTTAGATAAAGCGCGAAAACTCAGTTAACCTGCAAAAGAACTAAAACGCCCATCTTCCGATCTTGACCACATTTTTATTTAGAGAGACAGTAGATGACAAGAACACAGTCAAAGATTATGACAGAATGATTGTGCTAGCAGTGTTGCCATCTTCTTAAAGAAAGTTTATGCTATTAGTGTTGCTATCTTCTTAACATTTCCGCCCACCTCGTCCAGGTCCTGTGACGAAATGGGTACAGATGTGGATTGCCGCCCACCGTGTGAATCTCCTCGTTCGCTGTCGATTGGAAGTGCCACTAGCTTGGATATGGGCCTTTTTATGATCGACGACTGGGTACGAACAGTCGCAACCCGAACTAGGTCGTCGTCTCCAGTATGCACTTCAAGGACGCGACCCAAGGCCTATTGAATGGGTGGCCCACGTTCATCGCGAATAAGTACAAGGTGACCGACCTGAAGGTTCTCCTTTCTTTGTCGCCATTTACATCTCACCTGAAGTTCATGCAGATACTCGCAACTCCATCTATTCCAAAAATCTTGTTGCATTTGCTGTAGTTGCTTCCACTTGGTGAGCCAACCGGTCTTAATGTCAAGTAAGTTGGGCTCAGGAACTGCAGTGATGGGGCCGCCCACCAAAAAATGCCCTGGAGTCAAAGCGATTAAGTCCGTGAGATCATCTGATATAGCTGAAAGAGGCCTTGAATTAAGTACGGCCTCGATTTGCTTTAGGACGGTGTAGAACTCCTGGAAGGTTAACAGGGCTTCGCCTACGGTCCGCTTGAGATGATGCTTCATGTTTTTAATTCCGGCCTCCCACATGCCTCCAAAGTTTGGGGACACCGGTGGGATGAAGTGCCATGAGACTCCATGACATGCAATAGATCGCACAGCCGCTTCTAACTGCTTGCGATAGGCATCAGCATCTTCCTTGAGAACTGTATTGGCGCCGACAAAGATCGTCGCACAGTTATTGTATATGTCAGAGCTATAAACTCGCTGGGCAAATAATCGTCGTACTGCTGCAAGAAACTTATCGGTCGTCATATTGCTTACAAGCTCGAAATGGATAGCTCGTGTGTTGAGGCAAACAAAAAAACCGACGTATCCTTTATGACTTCGACTTCCTCTTCCTTTTGAAGAACGAATCTTATATGAACCGCCGTAGTCCAAATCGCAGTGTTTGAATGCCGGTGCAGCGGTGAGTGGGAAGGCTTCCCATAATTTGGTTTGTTATGGTTCCCTTTTGACGGAAACATTTTATGCACCGATGAATGAATTTCTGAATTGAGGAGCGTTTGTCGATTACCCAGTAGCGCCGGCGGAGATAGTGGAGTGTAGCCTGGGTGCCGCCATGAATAGTAGATTCATGTGCTTGAGCAATGAGCACTTTACACAACCGGCTCTCTCTCGGTAGAATGATTGGATATCTTTCGGAAGCATATGTCATGGCGTTCCTGAGCCTACCGTTCAACCGAACGATACCCTGATCTATCTATCGGGTTTAATTTTAACAAGTTGCTCTTTATGATGATAGGATTGCTTTGAAGGAGACAAGAAACTTCGTTAGTAAAGTAAACGTTTTGAACATACCTTATCCAAAATCGTAAAGCAGCGCTTCTCTCAGCAGCTGTGGACCAGGGCGAAGTATCATGTGACTTCTTTGAAATCGCCGCAATAAACCATTGGCACCATTAAGTAACAGCAATCAGTTTGTTGATGTTTGAGTAGTTGTTTAGCAAATCCCATTCCATGCCGTTGACCGACAGTGGAAGGCACGATGCAGTCAGTAATGCGGTGACTTCGACAGCTACACTCAAACTTGGGTTTTGCGTTGGTTTCCTCTTGGTGCAGCCATGTCCGGGCCATACCACCATATATCGAGGTCAGGAAGTTGAGAAGGATATACGCCGCGCGAGGCAAAATCTGCTGGATTACTTTTTGTTGGCACATATCTCCAAAAATCGATAGATGTCAGCTCTTGAATTTTTGTGATTCGGTTAGCCACATACTGCTTGCGATTTCCAGGGTTTGATCGGATCCAGCTTAGCGTTGTTTTGGAATCCGACCAGCAATAGGTTTGTATGGATGGAAATTGCAGCACCTTTAAGACTGTCGAACTAATTTTAGCAGATAGGAGTGCGCAATTCAGTTCCAAACATGGTACGGTGATTTTCTTTAGTAGTGCCACCTTAGTCTTGGCCATGCGAATTGATACCTTTATCTCTCCATCTGATGTTTTCGCTCGTAGATAAGAAACAGTGGCATGGGTCGATACAGAGGCATCAGAAAATACGTGTGGTTGGTAGCTATGGTTCTTTGTTCATAAAAAAATCCATCTAAGCACTTTAATTTTCTCCCTGAGAAGCAGCTCTTCACGAAACCTTGTCCAATTTTGCTGATGTGTCTCAGGAATGGGGTCGTCCCACGAACAACCAGAATGCCAAAGTTGCTGACAGGTTATTTTTCCTGTGATCACTACTGGAGCCAAGAGACATGGTGGGTCATCAATTTTTGCGACATCTGACAGCTATTGCCTTTTAGTAATGTGTCCTGACAGGGGCGTTACGTATACTCGGTATCCAATGCAATCGGAATCACAGAACCAGTAGATACCAAGTGCTTTAGTGATCCAAGTTCAAGTCACATCGAATTTCATGCGCACAGTCCTGGACATTAAGATTTTCTAAAAGTAAGTTCGGTTGAATTTGAATTCCACTTATGAAGCAAGAAGCCTCCATGCTGCAGCACCTGTTGAAGCTGCCCTTGCAGTTCTAGGGCCGCCTCAACTACACCTGCTCCATGAAGACAATCTTCCATACAGAATGACTCCATTAGAACCTTCACAACCCGGGGAAAATTCGCTTCCTCATCCTTGGCTAAGGTGTGAAGAACTTTGATGGTCAAATAGGGAGAACAGTTTAAACCATAGGTGACGGTCAGCAATCTGTAGATAGTAGGATTGCTATTTTTGTCCTTCCATATGATGCGCTGCATGTCATTAATTTCGTCAACAAAATTTTGCTTATTTTTTGGTTGTCGTGTTCGGATATATCACGGATGTAAAATTCTGGCGGACCTGGGCCGGGCGCTTTAGGGGCTACAGGGCCTCAAAGTTGTAAAAATCTTGAAAAAAAAATTATAGCCTCAACTTTGAGTCCTCGTTTGATGAATCACAATTAAAAATCATATCGTGTAGTGAAATTGCCAGAGCGATTGGGCAGTCACAAACCCCTACCAGAGTGCCCGAAACTTGTAACAGAAACTCCAATTTTTAAGTTATTTCGTCAGCACTCAAATTTTGGTATATCATCTAGTATATACCGGTGAATCTAGAACTGAAATCCCAGAGCAAAATTTCGGTCGCAACACCTTGCCACAGCGCGTCAAAGGGCATTGTGCGTGAGGGGCCTTTTCAATGGTTTGTATAAGGAATTGTTGCATATCTTCAAAAATATGTAAATGATTAAAAATATTTCAACTGATGCTGAAAAATTATTTAAAGATCCTTAAGACCATGTATTAAGTTTACTCCTAACATTTATACTTTCGAAAATATTTGATTTGAAAACCCAACATTTCGAAATGAACCAAATACTTTTTCTGTTCGTGATGTTTCTACACCTAAAGTAACACAAGGGGTTTTTTCTGTTATCAGTAAGTCCAATGATTAGTAATGTAATTTAGAAAAAAAAAATCTTCACCATAAGTCAAAATACATTGCATTACTCACTTTAAGGTATGCCTAAATATGAGACGAGTTTATTGAGAAGTACAAATAAATTTTAAGGATTTCTCTATTCAATTTGCAGCAGTTTTAATCTGTCTGTTAACACAATCATAATAAAACCATTAAATTAAAATTTATAATACTCCAAGTAATAACTAACAATAATCCTTCGCTGACGAGATTTCCCTCACCATTCGATTCTTTGTTACTGCAATAGTTATGTACGTCCGTTGTCTGGAAAATATAGTTGGCCGTATGAATTGAACAGAATATAGACATTGCTAAGGTATTGTCGTATCCCTTGACACCAGTCCCAACAGCTCTATGTCATTTAGATGAATCCATAAGCAAAACTGAAAAATCTGCTTTGATTAAATTATTGGAAAAGAGAGTAAACAGCCAAGCACCGACAAATATCGAGGTTGTTGTTCTCGATGGATTTTTCTTGTTACATCTGAAGAAAGATATTCCAAAAACGTTTGAAAATATATCAAAGGAAATTTCGCAAATGGTCACGCGGTTCAGTGCTGATCGAATTGATATAATTTTGGATCGTTATTTTTCGCCATCAATTAAGGACTATGAGCGCAATTCAAGAAATGACACTGAAATAGAATATGCCATTTCAGGACCAGACCAAATACGGCCTCCTGATTTCATTAAAGAACTTAGAAATAACAAGTTCAAGGTGGCTCTAGTAACATTTTTAGTACAACACTGGGAGAGTGATGAACTTATACCATTTATAGGCAATAAAACAATTTATTTCAATTATGATTTATGTTATCGCTTTGAATGCCATAATGATAAAATAATAAAACTAATTGACAACTACTCTTGCGGTAGCAAAGAACATAAAGAACCAGTTGCAAAAATAATTTATCACATAACTAAGATAAAAGATGAATCGAATATTTTGGTAAGATGCTCTGATACGGATGTTCCTGTAATACCTCTTGGGAACATGACAAATCTGAAAAGTTCAATAAAGATTTGAATGGAAGTTGGTGTTGGGAACTATCAACGATACATTGATGTATCCAAATTATACCTTTCCTTAAAAGAACCACTATCAAGTTCCTTGCCAGGTTTCATGCGACAACTGGATGCGATTATAATTCAGCATTTTTTATGAAAGGAGTAGGAGCTATCGAGTAGACGTGGTTTTTTCCGACTCCTGGTGTTGCTTAGTTTTTTAAAATAAACAGTTCAGTCTTTTTACAAGTGCATTTTGCGAATAGTTCTTTGGTGTTAAAGGATTGAAAATCAATTATACCTATTGGTAAAAACAAAGGCATTTTTCGCTGTCTTTAAAAATTGTTTTGTAAACTTTTCGATTTGGACAATAAAAATAAATAAATTACTCAAATGTCAAATAAAAAGACACTCCGATCGAACTCTCGCAACAAGGAACTCTCTCCCTTTTAATCTCACTCTTCACCTCGGCTGGCCTTTATAAACACTGCCAAAAAGATCACCATTGACAAGATGGAAAGTCGAATTGATCAGTGCTCTAAGCAAAGTGAGTTGATTGTTAGTCTCCTGTCGTCAAAAATAGCTGAATCCGAACAAAGAATTTTAAACCGAATCGAACATATTGATCGAGAAATAACTTCCATGAAATCCGATATTGCTAAAATTGAGGAAAGAGTAACTACACTTGAAACTAGTCAAACTGCTGTTGCTTTTGATGCTCTTAGATGTGAAATATCCGAGTTAAAAAAAATAGTTTATGCTCAAGAGAACAGAGCCGTTGCAGCTGATGCATTAATCCATAAGGTTCCATACTCTTCTGAAGAAAACCTCAAAGCTATATTTAATAACCTTTGCCTTACACTAAATATAAAAACTTCACCATTGAAAAATATTTACTGCATACGTTCTAAAAACAACACTTATCATTCCTCAATAATGATCAAATTAAACTCTTCTTACGACAAAAACTTTTTTCTAAAGTCAGTTGCACTGTATTGCAAGAAGAAAGAGTCTCAGCTCTGTTTACATGACATGAGTATAGACTCTGATACCTCTATATACATCCATGAGTCTCTTACGAAACAAAACCACGCGTTAATGAAACATGCATTGATTCTAAAGAAGAAAGCAAAAATTGCCTCAGTGTTCTCATACCGTGGAAATGTTTATGTGAGGAGACACCTAAAATCGGAAGCTTTGCGTGTAATCTCTCTTCAATGTTTTGCTGACATCGTGAATGCTGGGGTGGAATCCTCTAAGGTGATAGTTGATTGTTGACGATCACAATCATCCCTTTTGCTCTCCCTAAGGTGACCATCAGTGTGATAATCACATTTTTGCGATCGTTTTTGTCTGACAGCTATTTAGGTGTCACTTCCATATAGACCCATTCTATTTTTTACGATTAGTAAAGAAATGTTATTTGTGAAGTGGTACGAAAATGTTTACCTCTCTGCAATTATTTTATAAAGCAAATGCTGATGAACGACTAATGTACGACTTGATCTAATTTAAGAAATAATCAATTATGTTGGAACATCCAAATCCAATAGAAAAAAAATTCATATTTTTTGTGTCGCCCAATTTATTTTATTTGTTTAATTTAGTTTTTTATGTATGTCCTGCGGAAGGCATAGTATAAATGCTATGCTATGCTATATTTCACACACTAAATGTAATAAAACAGTAACGTGAAACAAATAAACAATTACAGTTGTGATCGGCGCGCGATACCACTGGTAAGAAAATGACATTTCAAAAAGCTGTGCTGCCAAGTTTTAAATAATTCTTTGCGATCGTTTTACGGAGAGCTAACAAAGTGTGATCATCAACTTTGACTATCGAAAGTGTGACTATCAACTATCACCTTAGAGGATTCCACTCCTGATTCAAATTCCAACATCATGGGAACGCATCATCAACATTCATCTGGCAACATCTAAAGCTCTTCGGGGACACAGAATGATGACAGAAAAGCTTCACCATCGAAAAAACATCATGCAACGGGTTTGTATGAAAGCTCTACATAGGCGCTGGAAGCCCACAAATCACCATAGAAACACCAGATTCGAAGCAGCACCATAATAAATCTAAATATTATAGTCAAATATATACATACATGCTTTATTATTATTATTTTTCATTGTTATTTTTTATTTTTTTTTTCTTTCTTTCCTCTTTTAAAATTTTTTAAAACTTCTTAATTTTTATTCCTTCTTTTTTCTACATATATCTTTCTTCTTTCTTCTCTTCCTATTAATATCGTTAAGCGCTCTTTAATTCACATATATACTCGTAAAAAGATCATGGCATCTGGTGGTGCAAGCAATGTATCAACGTGCGTTATGCTTAAAGTTCTATCGAATGCTTATGAAGGGCTTAAAATATGTTATTTTAATGCGCGCAGTTTTAATACATCGAAATTAGATTTTATGCGACATATTATTGACAACTCAATTGTGGATATTATTTGTGTAGCTGAATCCTGGGGTGAGATCCTCTAAGGTGATAGTTGATTGTTGACGATCACAATCATCCCTTTTGCTCTCTCTAAGGTGACTATCAGCGTGATCATCACCGTTTTGTGATCGTTTTTGTGTGACTTTGCGATCGTTTTACGGAGAGCTAACAAAGTGTGATCATCAATTTTGACTGTCAAAAGTGTGACTATCAACTATCATCTTAGAGGATTCCACTCCTGGTTTCAGATGGATACTCGAAACAGCCGTTATGAAATAACTGGCTACAATTGAATCGGTGAGTGGAAGAACAATACAAGCGCCAAAAATTGAATGTTGGACTGAAATAGCCAAAATGTTCTACCTACCAATCAGCAGAATAACAATAACGTTAGAGAGCCGAATGTATACAAAAATGGACTACGCTTTTCGCTGATTGTATGGAAGCACAGTACAAATGCCTTTAGTTATTTCTGTTTTTCTCGAAAGCCATATTTTGTACATGTACTGTTCTTCCACTCACCAATTCAATTTATATCGCAACGATCGGAGGACTGACACAATTGGTGGTGGTATTGCTGTTTACTGTAGAATAGGGCTTGATTGCAGAGTCGTTACGAAATTAGATGAAGAGGGGATTGAGTATCTTATCTTAGAATTGTCTGAAGGTGCGACAAAATGCATTGTGTCGTGTGCATATAATCCAATTTTCTCTGATATTGCTGAGTTGACTTCGACCTATGAGCATATTATCCTATGTGGAGATTTTAATACTGATCTTTTAAAAAATAATTGTAGGTCAGATCAGCTACTTAATCTAGTTTCTCTATCTGGATTATGCGTAACTAACTCTTACCCTACTCGGTATGCTCCTAACTCCATCCCAAGTTTACTCGATCTTTTAATAGTGTTCGACTACTCTGACGTTCTCCTTTTTAATCAGCTTTCGCTGGATGGTTTCTCAGACCATGATTTAATTTTTTGCACATACAATGTTGAATTTTCTCGTATTTGTAGCCCATTGAGTTTTCAATACAGAGATTACAATTCAATTAATATTCCTGCCCTTGCTCTTGAAGCAAGTATGGTTAGTTGGGACCATTGTAGGTACTTATCCTCTGCTAATGAAAAGTTAAATTTCGTGCAATCGCTAATGCTTGATCCTTTTTATAAACATGTTCCTCTGAAAACTGTTCGAGTGCGTAGTGAGAAATGCCCTTGGTATACAACGGAAGTCATTGATGCAATTAAATCTCGCAGGAAAAAGTATTTAATATGGAAACGGCTGCGTAGTGACAGAAATTGGAAAATATATTGTCAAGCCCGCAATTTTGCTACTTGGGCTACAAGAAGAGCTAAGAAAGACTATTATTTGTCTAAGGTCAATCCGCGACTCAGTTCCAAGCACTTGTGGAATAACTTACGCAAAATTGGGATACGCAAGGCAAATAATTTCAATTGTACGATAGATCCCAATGTTCTTAATGTCTGTTTCACTCCAGACGATGGGACTAACATAAATTTTCAACCTAATCCAGAACTCTTTAATGTCTTTGAGTTTGACTTTGAAACAGTTAATGACAGTGACATTGCGAGAATTATTTGCACTTCAAAGTCAAATGCTATCGGCGAGGACGGTTTGTCACTTCGTTTTTTTTTAAATAATAGCTCCATATTATGTGGGCGCCGTGGCGTAAGTGGTTAGTGTGTCGGATCACTACGCATGGGGTTCCAAGTTCGAATTCCAGAAAACACCAAAAAGTTTTTCACGGTCCCACCTCTCGCGAGCGTCTGACAAACATCCGAGAGTATTGTTGTCACGAAAAAGCTTCTCAAATCACCGTTCGGATACGGCACTAAACTGTAGGTCCCTTCCATTCGTGTGAAAAATATAACGCACACAACATGAGTGGTTCCGAGAAGCTAGGCCCTGGCACTTTCAAGAGCTGTTGCGCCAAATATTTATTTTTTATTTTATTTAGCTCCATATTTTCTAAGTTCTCTTACACATGTCATTAACTTTTGTATTACCTCATCCTCTTTCCCTGACAATTGGAAAGTCGCAAAAACTACACCTGTCGCGAAAAAGCCATGAGCCTCGTTACCTGGTGATTACCGTCCGATTAGAATTTTACCGTGTTTATCAAAGGTCTTTGAGAAAGTCATGGCAGAACAGGTTGTTGGTCATCTTGATCGAAGAAACCTACTGTGCGGCTCCAGTCCGGTTTTCGTACAAATCACAGTTGTTCTACGGCTATGGTAAAGATTATGGACGATATTAGGGTCCATTTTGACAAGGGGGATTTGACTATACTTTGTTTGCTAGACTTCTCAAAGGCTTTTGATAGAGTTGACCATCACGTTCTTTGTTGCAAACTGCGATATTATTTCGGCTTCAGCCAGAGAGCTGTTAATCTAATAAAAGATTACTTGAGTAATAGATTGCAGAGAGTGGTTGTTGGAAGTAATCAATCATGTCTTAAAGATGTCCGATCGGGCGTACCGCAAGGATCTATTTTGGGCCCCATACTTTTTTGCATGTATGTTAATGATCTGCCAAAAATATGCACGAATGATTCTATTCCTTTATATGCTGATGACGTACAGTTTTATTTGTCGCGGTCACCTGGTCTTATTGAGGATCTAGTGTGCAGAATCAACGAGGATCTTTCGGCTATATATGACTGGTCCATTGCTAATAGACTTATATTAAATGCAGCCAAAACTCAACTAATAGCAATCTCTAGTAAGAGCTTTGATACCGAAACCATACCTCCGATTTTCTTATCAAACAACAGGCTATTATTTGTAAATAATATCACCACTCTTGGCTTTAAGTTAAATCGTAACTTATCCTGCAGTAACCACATAAATTACATTGTTGGCCGAATCTATGGTGGTCTTCGCAAATTATGGCAGTCAGCGACATTTACTCCTCAAGGAACTAGACTGAAGCTATTTAAAACGCTTATAATTCCATTCATATGTTATGCTGAAACTGTGTATTGTAAGCTGGATTCGGCGTCGCAAAATAAACTCTAAGTTGCATTTAATAATTCGGTTCGATATGTATATGGTCTTCGTAGATATGATCATATTACGCAATATAACTTACGTGCCTTAGGCTGCTCATTAACGCAGTTTTTAAACGCAAGAAAATGAATTTTTCTGCATAAAATAATGTTTACAAAAAAACCTGCATATCTATTTGAAAAATTGCAGTTTGCGCAATCTCAAAGAACTTCAAACCTTATTGTTCCAAATTGTCAATACCTGAACTCATCATGTCTATTCTTTGTATGCACCACTAAGCTTTGGAATGATCTGCCAACTGATATTAAGCGAAAAAGTAGTTCTAATTTATTTAAAAATAGAATATTCAAGTTTTTATCTGAACAGCGTTAGTACGATATTAAATAGTATTTATACTTCATCTCCCCCTTTTCTTTTTCTTTCTACCTTACTATCTTCCTATATATTTCCATCTATGTATATCTATCCTTCTACGAGTACCTATCTCTAGTATCTATTAAACACTTCTCTTTATCCTCTTTTTTGTATTTTCGTATTTAAGATATAATTATATTTAAACATTGTTAGTACTATAAAAGACACGGTCTTACTTGTACATTGAGAATACAAATTGAATTGAATTGAATTGAACTACTGGAAAATTATTTAAAATATCAAACAGCGTTCTCTAAGCTAGGAAAAACCGATTTTGCTTCAAGATAAGCGACCTTTAAAGTTATTGAAATCTTTGTGTGTCACATGTATAACATCAGAAATACGGAAACGGTAGAGGACGCAATATTCGAAATATTTAATACTCGTAACACGTATAAGGTAAAGGATCTCAAAGAATCATTTGCACTAAGCCGACGATATTTTCCAGACAACGGACGTAACTATTGCAGTGACGAAGAATTCAATGGTGAGGGAATTCTCCTTCAGCGAAGGAGAATGATGAAAACTCAATTTTTTTAAATTATTACTCGGAGTATTATACATTTTAATTTTATAGTTTTATTATGATTGTATTAACATACAGATTTGAACAGAGAAATCCTTAAAATTTATTTGTACTTCTCAATAAACTCATCTCATATTTAGGCATACCTTAAAGTGAGTAATGCAATGTATTTTGACTTATGGTGAAGATTTTTTTCTAAATTGCAGATTTAGCAACTAATCATTGGACTTACTGATAACAAAAAAAACCTTCTTATGTTACTTAAGGTATAGTAAGTATTTGGTTCATTTCGAAATGTTGGGTTTTAAAATCAAATATTTTCGAAAGTATAAATGTTAGGAGTAAACTTAATACACGGTCTTAAGGATCTTTAAGTAATTTTTCAGCATCATTTGAAATAATTTTATCATTTACATATTTTTGAAGATATGCAACAATTCCTTATACAAACCATTGAAAAGGCCCCTCACGCACAATGCCCTTTGACGCGCTCTGGCAAGGTGTTGCGACCGGAATTTTGCTCAGGGATTTCAGTTCTAGATTCACCAGTATATACTAGATGATATACCAAAATTTGAGTGATGACGAAATAACTTAAAAATTGGAGTTTCTGTTACATGTTTCGGGCACTCTGGTAGGGGTTTGCGACCGCCCAATCGCTCTGGCAATTTCACTACACGACATGATTTTTAATTGTGATTCAACAAACGAGGACCCAAAGTTGACTCTACAATTTTTCTTTCAAGATTTTTTACAACTTTGAGGCCCTGTAGCCCTAAAGCGTCCGGCCCAGGTCCGGCAGAATTTCACATCCGTGATGTATCCGAACACGACAACCAAAAAATAAGCAAAATTTTGTTGAAGAAATAATCATGAAAATATTTCTCCAGCTCATAAGGGACTTTGTCTACCTTGGCTCTGCTATAAATTCTACAAACAAGATCAACGCAGAAATCAATCGAAGAATAACTCTTGCCAATCACTGTTTTTTTGGGCTTATAAGGCGATTCAACAGTAAAGCCCTATCTCGAACAACTAAGGAGACTCTGTATAAGACCCTGATCATCCCAGTCCTGCTTTACGGCACTGAAACATGGACTTTATTAAAAGAGGATGAAGATATCCTTGGTCGCTTCGAGAGAAAAAAAAAATTTTTTGTCAGATTTTCGGTTCCATTTGCGTTGACGGGTTTTGGAGGAGAAGATTCAATCACGAAATATACGAGCTGTACAGCGACATCGACCTAGTCAAAAAACTGCGTATTAGACGTCTGAGATGGCTAGGACATGTAGAGCGAATGGACACCAACGCTCAGGCCCGCAGAGTCTTCGAATCTAATCCCGAGGGACGACGCAGTAGAGGGAATCATCGCCGTAGGTGGCGCGCACGAGTTCAATGGGACCTCGAACAACTTGAAGTGCGCAACTAGAGGCAATTAGCTAAAGACCGAGCTAAATGGAGAGGCTTGTTGGTTGAGGCACAGGTTCACCCCGAACTGTAGCGCCACCCAAGTAAGTAAGTAGTTACCTTCTCTATTTTGCACTAGTGGAGTGTGCGCTATTGCGTTTTTCATTTTCTTTGTCGGTTTCCAGCGGGACTGTTAAAGTACTAGGCATCATTTGTCAAATTATTAAGGTATGTTTTTAATGTCTCATTTTTAAAAGTCTTTGTCGATCTTATAAGCTTATTATTTAAAGAATTGATTATTTTTTGTCATTGATTGTTGCCGACGTTTTCTAACTTTCCTATTTCTGCAGTAATTTTTTTTTGTCCATTCAGTAACAATATCTGCACTGCATGTTCTAATTGCTCTTCACTTACAATATATTTTGATAGCTGAATACTTTCTTCGAAATTCTGTCTGTAGTATTCCCATTCAGTCGGCCTATTAACTAATTTAGGATTGGTTCCTTTTTTTCTGTTATCTTACCGTGTCGTATCAAATTTAAATAGTTCCAGCTGACCGCAACCCAAATGATATCAATACATTTCACTTCTGGAAAGATTGGTCACGGAACGTACAGAACTATACTTTCATTTAGCGTTTTTTTTTATATGACGTCAATGTCGTGTATGTACTTGTACTTGGAATTTCTGTGATTAATCCGCAACATGGAAATGAGCCCCGAAATGTTGCATCAAAATAGATAACACGAGTTATTTCACGGAGAAACCCTGAGGGTCACCTAGTTATCAATAAGAATGAGACAACTTCATTCATGGTACTAATTCTTGAGGAATTACAAATTTTAAAATCAGTTCTACTTGAAACTCAAGTGAATTAGATTAAGCAATCTAAATGTGCCGCATATTTTGCTTCCTATTGGCTTCCATGCCATGGATTTTGAGTACAAGCGCTGCTAATAAACATAACATTACCCTGGAGAACCTGTCTAAATGCAAAGAGTACATTATAAATGACTCCGGCTATTCGTATAAAGATTTCATTGATATCGCCACATTTACAAACAATCGGATAGTGTACAGGGAGATATTTCGTTTAAAATTCATTGTAATGACGGGGATGTCAGCTCATATTTTATTTTCCACCCAAAACAATCCAGCAAAGTCTGATTGGGTGTACGAATTTGGTAAGAAATACAAGAAAATTTTATTCAAAAGTGGATTTTATAAAGTTCTGAATGTGTCTGCAGCGTTAGGTGGTTGGCAAAACGCTTTCTGTGCATATCGTCTGAAATTGGATGGCCCATGGCTATGGCAAAAACCTAGCCCGAGCTTAGTAGGAGAATTTGATCCTATGCCGTTTGAAGTTGTCCAAACATCGGGTTTGTATTTTGTAATGCGATATGGAACTTGAATTATTTGAGTAACTTTCAGACGGACTAATAAGCGTTAGTATTCCAGGTAGCAAGCGGTTTCTTTATTATTTCGATAAGACTCCTCTAAATATCCGATATGTGGCATTCAGTGCACATGAAACTGCCAAGTACGCTAGATGGTACTATGATTGTCAATTTGATGGTAAATAAAATTTAATTGAGTAATAAAGGGTGTCTCAAAATAAATTATCCGATTTGGGCTTTTAACATTTAAACCAATAAATAAAAACATATTTTTTTAATGGCGCTTATCAACTGGGTATTAAATATTTTTGTTCGAAAAGCTACAGATTACACGTATGCTGCACTGTGGCTTGATGACTTCAGTAAAGATATTCAAAATAATTCGTGAACTGTTAAATCCGCTGAACAAGCCAATCATTTGTGTGTTGTAAAATATGTTAATATCTCATCGCTGTACTGGAATTTGTTGGGTCATTGCCTCATTCGTTTTTTTATGAAATCGTATGGATTCTCTTATAGCTAAATGCACTAGCTATTTCTATGTTATTCGCTAGTCAAAATGCCAGGTTCGTGCATTGTTTGACGTTCCAAATCTCCGACTTGTCTTTTTATAAACACGTATTTTAATCGAAATATATGCATACTTTCTTAAATTTTATCTAGAACTTCTGCGGAATTCTGTCTGTAGTGAACCCGTTGTTAGCTCATGAGTCTTTCGAGATGTTATGTTCTCTCTCAAGACTTAATTATTTAAATCAAATATCATAAATTAAAGATGTTTTGGCTACTAAAATCGAATACGCAATTTTGTGATACCCGAAACCATAAAACAAAATATGTATATGCAAGTTATCAATGCTTCAGTCAATGGGGGATAATTACTTACACCTGTCGACGAAGAACTGAACTCAAACAAAAAACAGGTTAGGCATTTCTACAACAGGACTAAGGAAGTAGGGGACAGTATTATATGGGATGAATATATAGATCTCAATAGTGAGTTTAAGTACTTAATTAGACAATCTAAAAGTAAGTCGTTAAAGGAATTCTGTGAGTCCATCGTGGATACTAGTGAAGCTTCGCAAGATGCTGGCTAAAGACACCACTATTCCAAGATTCATCAGATAATCAGACAGAAATTAGCGAAGATGTTTTAGAAACTTTAGTTCGAGCTCATTTTCCAGGAAATAGATCACCAATGGATTCTATTGTACTACAGATGGTTACTCGTATACTGAATGTCAATAGAGGACGAGGTAGAGAATATCATTACATGGGGAAATCTGGGGTGAGCTATTATGTCATTCGCACCGTTTAAAGTAAGTTGAGTATTTGCATTTCACTTGTTCATTTACTTACTTATTTAGATGGCGCTATAGTCCGGGGTGCCTCAACCAACAAACCTCTCCAGCCAGCTCGGTCATTAGCCAGCTGCGTCAGTTGCGCGCGTCGAGTTGGTTGAGGTCCCTTTCCAATTGTTCTTCTTCTGCGTTGTCCCCCGGGAATGGATTTTATGTCTTTTCGAGCCAGAGCGTTGATCCACTCTAAATGTCCTAGCCATCTTACTCATGGTATGCATACTCTTTCGGCTAGGTAGATATCTCAGTTCTTAACTGTTTCTTCTCCTCCACTCTGCGTCTATGCAGGGTCCATAAATCACTCGAAGAACCTTTCTCTCAAAGTAGCTAAGGGCATCCTCATCCGATTTTGATAGGGTTCATGCCTCTGAGCCATGTAACAGGCTCGAGTTTATAGCGGAACCTAGGTAGATAAAGTCCTGAACTACCTCAGAGGTTGTGACTGCCTACCTTTTTTTTTTTTTCTTTCCGAGGGTAGGTAAAAATCTTCCATAGACACTATGAGAATAGCAAGCGCGTGCTTTTAGTAGTGTCAGATTCTTACTGACTAAAAAAGCACCACCCTTCGATACAAATTTGTTAGATATCGCAACTAAGTATAAACTTATTAAGCAATTTTTCTATCACGAAATAAAAACGTTTGGCAGGTTACTTTCCACTGAAAGATCCTGCATATTCCGCAATCTAGACGCGGTTAATCATTATCTCGCCAAGTCGAAAGGTTTCGTCCTTTGTAGTCGGCGCAATAAATTGCTCTCATCCAAAATTTGTAGGACTGTATTTTTGGCATGTCCAATTAGTCGGTTTCTATGCTTTCTCGCGAAGCTTCTAGTTTCAGCTTCGATTGTCGGAATTCCGAGATCCCTGTGGATATCGTCGTTTCTACTATACCACGGTGCTTGGACAATTTCTCTTAGCACTTTATTTTGAAAAGTTTGTAAAATATTTGCATTTGTTTTCTTGGTACAACCCCAAAGTTGTATACCGTAGGTCCACACCGGCTTTAGCACTTGCTTGTATAAAAGCAGTTTGTTCTCAGTACTGAGCTGGGAATGCTTTCCGAGTAACCAGTACATTTTTCTATATTTGATTTCGAGTTCTTTACGTTTCATTTTCACGTGCGAATTCTATTTTAGCCTTGCGTCGAGTGTCATTCCCAGGTATTTGGCCTCGTTTGCAAAGGTTATTCGGGCTGAGTTTAGGAAAATCGGCAAGTCATTAGTTTTCTTGTAAGTGAGATTCACGTGAACAGATTTAGATTCGTTAAGGGCGATCCGCCAGTCCCTCGTCCATTCATTTATATTATTCAATGCGTTTTGCAGTTTTTCAGTCGTTTCTTCGATTATTTTACCTACTGCTAGGATAGCGGTGTCATCGGCAAACGTAGCAAGGATAGTGCCATCTTTTTTCGGTATATCACGAGTATATAACAGATAGAGAAGCGGCCCAAGAACGCTTCCTTGTGGTACGCCGGCCGAAATTTCTTTGAGCTGCGAGTATTCGTTTCCATGTCTAATACGGAAGAGTCTATTCCCCAGATATGATACTAGAATATCATATAAGCATACAGGGAGAACTTGTTGTAGTTTGTATTTCAAGCCATCATGCCACACCTTACCAAAGGCTTGCGAGATATCAAGAAATACGCTTGAGCAAATCTTTTTCTCTTCAAGTGCTTTCCCGATTACGTCAGTAATTCTATGCACCTGGTGAATCGTCGAATGCTTGTCTCTGAACCCAAACTGGTGGTCAGGGATAAGATTATTTTCTTCTATAACCGGTTGGAGACGCCTTAATAATATCCTCTCGAAAATTTTCGATATGATTGGAAGAAGCGAAATTGGTCTATACGATTTTACCTCATTTGGTGGTTTTCCTGGTTTTAAAACCATTATGACTTCCGCAACTTTCCATTGGCTCGGCACGTGTTTTAATCTGAGCGCAGCATTTACAATATGGAGAAGCTTAATCAATGCTTTTCTAGGTAAAACTTTGAGAATTTCTCCGGTAATCAAATCATAACCAGGAGATTTCTTAGGTTTTAGATTCTCGATCTCACGTTTGAGTTCCCTTAGCGTTGCACTTGTTAACGTCAAATCGTCAGATGGTAAATTCAGCCTATTGCGGTTATCGTAAGCCACTTGACCATCGTACGGTTTAAATGTTTCTTCCAGGTGGGCCGCAAAGACGTCCGCTTTTTCTTTATCTTCCCTCGCCCATTCATTTTGATTTAATTTAATTGGCGGTGCGGGGACTTTGGGCCTTTTGGTGCCTTTTACAGCTTTCCAAAGTGAATAATTGGAATCTTTTTTCGCTGTTAAACTTTCAAGGTAAGAGGCTATTGCACGATTCTTAAAATCCTTAATAGTTTTCTTCAACAAATTGCACAGACGATTCAAGTGTGCTTTATGTTGCGGAGCACGACTCTGTTGCCATTTTTTACGCGCTTTTCTTTTTTCCTTGACCAATTCTTTTATTTGCGGAGAATATCGCAAACCGTATCTGTCCGCCGTTTTCCTTGGATTGGGCGTATTATTCCAAGAGGCGAGCTGTACGATCTCAACGAAGCGATCAACTTCAACCTCAAGTTCATAGGGTGTCGTAAGTGGAACGCTCAGTTCAACATTATCTTCAATTTCGTTCCTAAAACCTTCCCAGTTAGTTGTTCGACCAGTTAATCTTCCTGGCTCTAGGTTATAGACTAGTTTTTCGCTGATTGTTAAAATAACCGGGAAATGATCAGACGACAGATCAAAGCTCTCTTTAACTTTTATGTGGTTGGTAGATATTCCTTTCACAACGAAAAAATCTATCAGGTCAGGTATTTTCAAAGTATCAGTTGGCCAGTAAGTCGGTTTACCCGTCGAATGGAAATCGCAATTGTACTCCATACCTGCCCCATAGAGCATTCTACCTTTTTCGAGCTGTATCTTGAGCCCCAGAACGTATGCTTCGCATTAAAGTCGCCGCCGATGATAAAATTAGGTTTCAGTGATTCAAAGAAGTTAGTAAAATCAGATTTTTCAAGCGCGGAATTCGGTGGACAGTAGATTGATGAGATTTTAAGAGTACGCTGACTATTTGTATTTCGAATCGTGCACAGTTGCAAAGTTTCAAGCTCTATCTTTAGGTCTTCGGATTGTTCGATGTAGTCTTTAATAAACAAGGATGATCCACCTCTCGCTCTTCCCGAAGGGTGACAAGCGATTCCTTTTTTACGTAGGTTTCAGAAATCAGCAAATATCAATATCGTTTTCACGCATGAATATTTCCAATTCATCGAGTTTTTGCAAAAGTCCGTTTGCATTCCAAGTACATATTTTTAACATTCGTTTGTTACTAATATTCTAGTTGAAGTACGCATTTTCTGAGAATTATTTTCATGCTTAACAAGCCTATCGAGAATAATTTTATTTATTTTGCTTTGTTCTTCAAATTTCTCGAGAATAACCGACAAAACATGAGAGACAGGGTCCGTCGAAATTTCAAAGTTTTTTGGTTTTTCGGATGCCGCGGCCTGAGCGTAAGTTTTCACTCCTGCTGTCCGAGGGCCATTACCTGGCGGCTTTTTCGATGTTAGCTTTTCAGTACCGTTTTTTTTAAGAACTGAGGTCGAGGACTTTTCTGTTGTCAGTCTTTCCCTCACGTTTTTGCGCTCTGAACCCGGTAGTTTTAGTGTAGTTAGTTTCTCCTGTGCATTCTTACGCTTTGGCTTAGTTTGCAGCTTAGATTTTGCATTTAGGGGCTTAAGGAGCACATCTCTCCGTTTTTGCAACTCCTTAGCTACTTCACAGCCTCTATAATTAGTCGGGTGCTTTCTCTTACAATTAGCACATGTTGCAGAGGTTTGTTTGTTTACTCCACAGACTTGGGAGAGGTGATTTTCGGCGCATTTCACACATCGAGGTTTATGGTTAAATCCTTGGCAACGTTTGCACTGCGGAATCATTCTTAAATTTCTACGCATGGGCTCGGCTTTGACCACGATATTTAGTATAGCTCTAATTCGGTAGATATCGTCGATATTATCTGACTTATCGAAGGTAAGCATAAAAAGCGGAAGTCCGCGCCTTACCAAGACGTCTTTATTTATTTCCGTTTGTTGCTTCTCATTCTTGATGATATTAACGGCATCAAGAATTTTAAAGCCTTTGGCTTGAAGGTCAGTCATAACCTCTTCTTTGGTGCATGAGGGGTGGAGTCCCCTTGCAACGACACGATGTGGCCTTTCTGACTTGGTTTCGAAAGTATACCACTGAATCTTTTCGGTATTTTGCTTTTGGGACACAGCTCGGTAGTCATTGTAGTCCTCGACGTTGATTTTCCACGCATTATCCCTCAAAGATGTAACCTTATACTTGGATGTTATTATTCCTTTAAGGAGGCCTTGCAACTTATTGTATTCCGTTATCCCGACTATGTTCATTGGTGGGGGTGGACGAAATTGCGCTCGAAGTTGCTTTTCTTGCGGTTCTTTGTAATTTACTATTTTCACGGGCTCGAATTCGGGCGATGAACCGGCTCTCCGGTTTTTACTAGGTCTTTTCTTTGGGACCCAGTACGTTTCGCGTGCTAGCTCTTCTTCGTCTGTGTGATATTCCAGACTAGCTAAGCGTGCTGGAGTACACTCGCGTTCTTTCTCGAAATGCGTGTTCTTTAGGACTTTATTTTCTTCTTTTAATAAGTCTATCTCTTTCTTAAGATCTTGATAGAGTAGATCCATTTCGTTAAGCTTGATTCGGAGTGTTTTATTTTCTTCCTCAAGACTTTCGTATTTCGCTGAGTCCTGAATTTCGAGCGCTGGCGCTTCCGGTGGACTTCTTTTCCCGGAGTTATTCGATCTTGGTGGAGGAGATCGACATACCCTTGCACTTTTTAAGAAGGGATTTATTAGTTGCGATAACTGGCTCTCCCCAGAATCCGTAGAGCCGACCTCCGAAGAGGGTGGATTTTCCAGTGAACCTGGGCTGCCACCTGGCGTAATCAATCGTTTTGTTTTGTTCATTGCATTTTGTGTATACACTACGCTCGGTATACGGAGGGTGGATTTTAATCGCCTCTTACGACAGGCATGCCTACCTCGGGTTTATTCTAACCCCTACCCGAAGGGGTGCCTACCGTGACACTCTGTCCATGTACTCGCTGACATTCTTCAGCAAGCTACGGGTCTCTTTGTGGTGGTCTAGAGAACCACAGAACATTAGAAGCAGTATCACTTATGGCTTGTTAGAAACGTTGCCACTGGTTATCTGCACTTGCTGCTAGCGGCATATGACATCTTTTGACATTGAGGGATACTCAATCGGCAAAGGCTCTGGCGGTTTTTTACGATTGCAGACGCTCGATGTCAACTTTCAACTGCGCTGGATATCCACATTCGTACCTTGACTGCAACCAAGTAGTCGTCCGAGTCTACATTGGATCGTCGAAAAATTCGGACATCCAATATCCTGGATGAGCGCCATCCATCAATCGCAATATGCTACTACTACATTTCGATCCGCCGCAAAGTCGATAAGCCTAAGTCCATTATCGGATGTCTTGTCGTGTAGGCTATATTTTCCGACTATTCTGCTAAAGACGCTTTCCTTTCCCATCTTTTCTAAACGCAAAGCAGCCCAGAACCATCTTCACGTCATGGCTAGGGCATTGCTCATAGGTTTGCTCGAGGAGCTCGTAGTCGTCTTGGGCCATCGGTCTTACACGTGCAGACTCGAAGATCGTTGCCCTCTTTCCATTTGCCATTGGTCGTCAGTAGTAAAATCGTCCCTATCCTAGGCTAACCTAGAGGAGCAGATCCCTTTTTGCAACCGCTAGGACGATGGGGCGTTTACACCGATGCCAGTAACCTACTTCGGGGATATGAGCGCTGCCGTTGACACGTTAAGTGTTCATCCGCCACCATATCTTTTCCAATACTCTGATCCAGTATTGAAAATCCTTAAAGACTTCTGCTCCAAATATATCGAATTAGCTAAAGTAAGGTATTTGAGGGGCTCTTACTAGATTTCTGAGTCGCATATTTCAGCCAATCAGGTCACCAAGAGATGCTTCGCTTAATATATAATATGTGCGCTGAAGTTCACCCAGATGTACCTGCGCAGGTCCGAGTGTTTAGCTGCACATACATATATCGTCAGGCTCAGCCTTGTTCATTTGGGTGGGCTTATATACCGCTATAATTTAAGGACTTAGAGCAAAGTCCTAAAAGCCGCTTTCTTAACATTATATAGCCATCGCTTGGTCATCAGTTTGTGGATTTCGTATTGAAAATAAGGTTGAGCGTTTCAAAAAAAATGTTAATATATGTAATATAATTAGAGCTTTCAATTAAATTTTCGTACAGATTCCATAATGAAGAGTAAACAACAAACAACTGCTGATACTGAGCTAAGTAATAATGACCCAGTAAGACTTCTTGATGACAACAGCTCCTCTAAAAATAATTATTACTTTATGTACTACAATTACTATAACAATTATGTTTAATAAGAAGAAAATATGATTTAATTCAAAATATATTGAATTTTATAACATGAGTATGCATATTTATTTTTTAATTTTTTAAAAATATTTTTCAACCAGTTTAACCACTGCCACCACTGGCTAGTGTGTCGGCCCAATGCGCGCGAGGATCATTGTTCAAATCCCAGATAATACCAACATGTTTTTTCACGGTTCCACCTCTCGCGAAAGCCTGGCAAAATTCCCAGAGTATTGTTGCCATGAGAAAGCTTATTAAAATAATAAATTGCTCTTCCTATACGGCATACAATTTTAGGTCCCTTGTATTCGTGCGGAAAGTATAACACGCAACACAAATGGTTGCGAGAAGTTACACCGTATGTACCTTATGGGTTCTTTACTCTAAATATTTATTTATTTATTTTAACAAATATCAAATATTTTAACACTAACTGTCTAATGTAAAATGAAACATAATCTACCTATACGTGAGTATTTATTCGACTAGCGTTCACAGGCATTGAGTTCAATGTGAGTTCAGGCCATTTTGAACCCCTTATATGTATTTAAACGAAGTTAATAACTTCAAATCCTTTACATCAATGCTATGAGATCACACACGTGTATACATACGAGTACATACACACATGTGTATTATGCCACTTCAGTAGGATAGGCGGTTAATTGTGCCTGGGAGAGTAGTTTCCGAACCACATGTATGCCTTCCAGGGCCGTCAGTCAAGAAATATTAAACAAACGATTTTTAAATCAGGTTTCCAGTAGGGAGTACTCTGTAATTAGAAAATCCAGAAGTTGCCAGCGGTGAAACATGTGCAACCTTGTTGTATTTCAGTTTCAACATTTGTTTTTCCCAGTCAGGAGCAATGTCGTTGGTAGAACAACTCCCCGAACTCTTAGTCATTTAAACCTACGCAAGACTAATGCCACCTTGATTGAGTACCTATTGCGTGTGAACAATTGTCTCCACAGGCAAACATGGTACTTAAACACAATTGAATTAAGTGTTTTATGTGGTTTTTCAATTGGCCTGCACGGATATAATCATTGCTCAACATAATTAAGATATATTCTTCTGAGTCCCTTAGATAGAAAGATACTTTCTAAGACACGCTATTGTAATTGTTCGCATCTGCCTGTCTCGTAAATATGAAAGTAAATACATACACTCATTACTTTGCAAGAAGCTACATATTTACATCGTTCAGCTGGTCTCGGCAAGAGCTGGTGATATATAGGTGTATATAGCCCATCACGCAGCATTCGTAGCTACTCCCAAGACCTAGTACCTACTCTATTCTGAACAGACTACAAACTACAAGTGATGCACAAATGTAACAATTAGCTAGCAGCTGTGATTTGCAGAATCACTCAAATAGCTGAGTATTAAATGAAAGCAATAAATTACATAATTGCATAACTGTAATTGTTAAAGCGAATGCCAAAAGCGTCAATCTTTGTATCTTGGCAAAATAATTGAGCCATTCTCTACGCCTCGGCCAGCCATTGCGGGTAGCAATGAAATGTGGAGCAGTTGGATACCTGTGCAATTTTTAAGATACGCTCGAGGCACGAAGTACCCGTTGATTGTTCAACAGCAAAATTTTAAAATTGTTTATTTATTGATACAAAAGAGATTCGTAAACAATAACCACTGCACCTTTATAGAGATGCTGAGTCACTTAATAATCAGCAGCACCTCACCTAACTTAGGAATTTTTTGAAACTTGATGGTGGTTTGGAGATTAGAAACTGCGTGGGTTTGACTTTGCAGATGCAAAAGACACATTAGATTGCTTTGCAACAAGATAAGTACATTATATGTGTATGTTTACGCACTACGGGCTTTTGTTATAATTACATTTACCTGAATTCAGACTGGTGTAACAGACGTGTGTGTACGTACAGCGGTTCGCCTGTTACATTCCTACCAGGGGTCTTTGAAATTTCTTGCGTACATCGTTTATGTGTATCTATTTCGAAGTGTAACTGCCTCAACTTTATCAAATAATTAAAACCCCGGCATTGTGAGTTCGCTGCGTGATATTGGCAGAGCCGATAAATTATTCATCGGTTTTTAATAGCCTCATAAATAATGCATTTGAAAGAGCTAGTGCATAAGGTACGAACTAGAAATATCCGTGCTATTTTCACTTCATCGCCAGCAGGTGTATGACGCCATTACATAAGCTATATGAGGCATACGGTAGTAATCATAAAACATTTCAGAGGATCGATAGAAGTTACTCATGAATAGTCATCTGCAGCGAGAGCAAATTCTTTGAAATCAAAAAAGGCGAGCAAAATCGCATCGTTATCACCTGACTAGACTGCTTTTTTGTAGAGTGAATTATCGTCAATTGGACTTTCTATGTCAGTTTGGTCGACTCGGCAAGGAGGGGACGAAACATGAGGTGATCCACTTAAGAAAAACTTGATTCATTCCAAGACAGTTCAGTTCATCACTAGTAATAACCATAAATATCTTAGCTAGTCTAACCCTTTCTGTCAGCAAATGGTGGGATGATATAACGTAAATAGTAGCAAGATCAGTGGACGTGGTGTGAATTCCAAAACAAAGCTCACGAGCACGATCAGTGAGTGACCTCATAGTTGACAAATTTCGGGAGACATGGCTTCGTACATTGGAATCAGTGGCTAGCAAGCTGGGTACAAATAAGCTCCCCGGTTCTCCGCCACATTCAGCAAAGGCACCGTCCAAAGCGTATCATTTTGTAACGTTAAGGACTACTACTCGTATGAGCAAAGGAGCCCACGTATTGTCCGCAATTTCGATCACTGAGGTTAACAAAATGGAGAGAGCATGTTAAGAAGACATGAAGGCATGTTTGAAGTTCCTCAGAAGCCATCATTGGGAAAACAACTTACAATCCTTCAGCCGGTGCAAACATTGCAGTAGAAATCATCACATATTTGCTAATCAATCTTTGAAATCAATGCGGTCATCGCCATTGTCGACATCAACAAACACCCAAAAAATTACAAAAGCCGAATATCCAACCCTGTAACGAAACTTACAATATTGTGTCGTAAAGCTCGTATTAAAATGTTGTTGCCAAATTAATTAGGGATGCGATAAAATTTAAGTCACTAAAAAATACCAGGCATGTTGTAAAATGTACTGCATGTGTAATTTAATTACCTACAATTTGTATATGACCTGCATACTCTATCTAATAGCGTTTATTAATTTCGATGCATAGTTTGAAATATAATGGAGATAGAGTCCATATATATATATATAATCATCAATACAAACAGCAGACTCAATTTAGTTACTTCCGTATGTTCGTGTCTATAGTATGTCACATCTTTTTGGGCATTAAATTTCGAGCTAGGAAGATGAAAACAAAAACAAAATTACAAAAAACACAAAAAAATATTTGCATACCTGGGGAAGTACTCTCTGAGCAAACAAGGATGGAACTGGGGGTCGATGACGTAGTGTCATCCCCACAGTCTTCCACGCCTGGGCTAGAGAAGGAGCTTGAGGACGTGTTACTGGCCAGCGACAGCGAGGATGGGGACAGCACACTCACTGACGCTAGTGCAGTGGGAAGTGAGCAGGCTAGTACTCTCACTTCCGTAACTAAGGGCGATAGTGTGTTGGCGGGTACTCCCATTTTATTAGAGCAGGGCACATGTCAGTTGGCTGGTACTCTCACAGAAGTTAAAAAGGGTAACAGCAGGGTAGTAGGGAGGCGTTCCAAAGCAAAGATGTCTTCCACTGAGGGTAGTAGCCTTCAATTCGACGTGCTGGATGGGAAAGGGGCCGGAAGGTTGTTGCCTGTGGGAACAAAGCCTCTGCTGACTTCCTCCGACAGAAAATCTGCTTGGTCTCCTTCACATGCAGAGCAGGGAGTTGAAGGCCGATACGTGGAGGGTGCTGAAGACAGGTCCTCGGAAACAGTTTGGTCAGCACTTCTTGCTGGCCCTAAATAGAGAATCGCTGCCATTCCTTGAAAATACCAAAGGTATGGTGCGATATAGTATGGGAAGGTCATGCTAAAGCTCATGACCAAGGGTGTGGAGGAGGAGGAGGAGCCCAAAGATGATGGAAGTGATGCAAATAAACCTGCATCACAGTAAGGCTGCGACGGCATGCTTGATCAACTACATTATCAAGCATGACGTCTCGGCCATACTGGTACAAGAGCCATGGATCAACGATAACAACCAGATCCAAGGGCTCAAAATTAGGAATTATACGTTGTTCTACAAAGCGAACGAAGGTAAAATCAGGGCTTGCATACTTTTAAAAAACAATATAATTGCATTTCTTTTGAATAATTTCAGTGACGGCGATCTAGTAGCAGTCTCCTGTGAAAGAGATGGAAGAAAACCGCTGTGCCTGATCTCTGCTTATCTCCCGTACGAGCTGGCGGAGATTCCATCGGGTAAGATGAAGTAGTTGGTAAGGAAGGACAACTGGATCTTCATCGTGGGCTGCGATGCAAATGCGCATCACTCGCAATGGGGTAGCAGTGATACCAATACAAGGGGTGAGTGTCTTTTCGATTTCATTCTTTCGACCAAGCTCACCATATGTAATAAGGGATCTACGCCAACTTTTGTAGTAAGGAACAGACAAGAAGTGATTGACATAACATTAGCTTCTTGTTCTGATCACCTAACGGTAACAAAATGGAGGGTTTTTGAGGAGGCATCTCTTTCTGATCACAGATGGATACGCTTCCATATTAATTTTAAGAGTACAGACTGGGGAATGTACACAGAGCTAGTAAGGAAACATCTTAAGGATGGGCCTATTCGCAATGGCGATCCTCAAGATATAGATAAGGCGGTAGACAACTTAGGCAAAGTAATGAACATGGCATTCGAAGGGCCTGTCCACTAAGAAAGAAGTCCAAGAGGTCCCAACCTCCTTGGTGGAGCAAGGAAATTAACTCCAAGAAAAAAACAGGTTAGGCATTTCTACAACAGGGCCAATGAAATAGGGGACGGTACCACATGGAATGAATATATGGCCCGCAAGCGGGAGTTTAAGTACTTAATTAGGCAATCAAAACGAAAGTCGTGGAAGGAATTTTGTCAGTCCATTGCGGATACTAGTGAAGCTTCCAGACTTCGCAAGATGCTAGCTAAAGACACTTCTGTCCCAAGCTTCACCAAAAAATCTGACGGCTCGTGGGCAGAAAATAGCGAAGAAGTTTTAGAAACGTTAATTGAAGCTCACTTCCCAGGAAGTAGATCGCCAATGGATTCTACTACTCATAGCTACTCGTATAATGGTAGGTCAATAGGGGACGACGTAGAAAATCTCATAACATGGAAGAATCTGCGATGGGCTATTATGTCATTCGCACAATTCAAAGCACCAGGCCCTGATGGAATTTCGCCAGCTATGCTGCAAAAAGCTCCAGCCAAGGTCAGAAACAGGCTTAAGGAAATTTTTGAACATTGTTTAAGGTCATGCTACGTACCAGTGGCATGGAGGGTAGTGCGGGCTATATTCATACCTAAGGCAGGTAAACCAAGCCACACTTCAGCGAAAGACGACAGACCCATAAGTCTCTTGCCATTCCTCCTCAAAACACTTGAAAGACATCTTGATATTCACATCAGAAGTAAGTGTTGCAACGGCATTCTATGCAAAGCTCAACATGCATATTTGAAGGGGAAATCGGTGGAAACAGCCTTACACGACGTAGTAGACATAGAAGGTGCTTTCAATAATGTAAAAGGAAGGGCCATCAAACATGCCCTAGAGTCTATGAACCTCGAGCATAGCATTACCAATTGACTCTGCAATATGCTCGGCACTAGAAACATTAACTCCACTATCGGAAACAGTTCAATAAGAAAATCCGTTACCAGGGGGACTCCCCAGGGAGGCGTTATCTCACCCCTCCTCTGGGTTCTAGTCATCGATGGGATACTTAAAGAACTAAGCAATACAGGCATAAGCGTCACTGCTTACGCGGATGACGTGGTGATTTTAGTTCAGGGTAAGTTCCTTGATACATTAAGTGAAATTATGGAATCAGCTCTTAATAGTCTCGAAAAATGGGCTAGAGGGTGTGGACTTCACGTCAACCCGGATAAAACTGAATTGGTACTCTTCAGCAAAAAATACAAGATACCACCCTTCAAACTGCCTAAGCTAGCAGGGGTGGAGCTTTCCCTTTCGGATCGCGCCAGATATCTTGGTATAATGGAACGAGTCCGCAAAAGATATAATGCTCTCTTCATCTGTAAGCGGACCGCGGGGAAAAAATAGGGCCTGAAGCCCGCAATGATGCACTGGCTATACATCACGGTAGTCAGACCTATCCTTACGTATGGGGCTCTTGTGTGGTGGAAGGCAACGAATACGAAAAACACACGGGATATGTTGGCCATGGTACAAAGATCTGCCTGCATTGCCATCACAGGTGCTCTACGCACAACACCTACGGCTGCACTCGAGATCTTCCTGTATCTTTTACCATTAGACCTACAAATTAAATTTCAAGCGGGCAACAGTGCGCTTCGGCTCACTAACGATGGTCTCTTCAAGACTAATAACATAGGACACAGCTCCAGTCTAAAGGAATCCTTTCCCGAAATCCCTGACGAATCGGACGATACACTTGGCACCTTAGACTTCGACACACCATACGAAGTACTGTATCCTATTAGGAGGACTAGCAAAAGAAGACAGTCTCTGTCCACGAGATTGCAATACACAGATGGTTCTAAGACCAGTGAGGACACGGGGTCAGGTATTTACTTGAGAGATACGAACCTACAGGTGGCCCTGAGACTTCCGGACACATGCAGTGTGTTCCAAGCAGAAGTTCTAGCTGTACGTAAAGCTGCGGAATTACTTGAGATGGGATCAATATCCGATTAGAATATCGCCATCTACATTTACAGTCAGGCTGCGCTAAATGCGCTAGAGTTTTACGTCGCCAAATCTGAAATAATCAGGAATAACCGCACAATGCTTAGGGCATTATGTACGCAGAACGGAGTCAGATTATGTTGGGTACCTGGACACTGCGATATCGAAAGCAACGAGCAAGCCGACGCGCTGGCTAAAAGAGGAGCGGGGCTCCCACGTAGCGATATAATTGGTAGTATTAAACTACAAGGGTGCGTGGCTAAGGGAATTATCCGGGATAAAATCATTGACACGGCTAACCTAAGATGGTCACAGGGTGTCTAAGGCCTTGTGGCCTGTGGGGAGATAATCAAGTTAGATAGACCGAGGCTAAGAACAGCTATAGGAATACTCTCTGGCCACTGTCTCCTAAGGAGGCATGCCATGAGACTAGGGTTATCCGTTACGGATGTTTGTAGGTACTGCGATGACCTACATGTCTCAGAGGATATAACTCATATGCTCTGTGAATGTCAAGGAATTGCCAGGATAAGGCTAAAGTACAGTAAGTAAGTAAAGTAAAGGTGAGGTCCTTGAACCATAACAAGGATCTCTTCAAATTTTGTAGGGAGATTAATTGCTTGGGGGATTGGGTTTAGGTCTTTTGCCGTGAAGGTTTCCTAGGGATCGCGATGGGCCCACTTGGATGCCTAGTGTTTTATGATAACCTCATAACCCTACCTAACCTAACCTGACCTAAGATGAATCTCACAATCGATGTTGAGAATATGGAAAAACCATTTCTGCAGACGGCTTAACGACGACGAAGACCAATATTCCGCTGTCAGGCAGAATGAACCATACAACATAGACGATGATAATCTAAATTTTCGTCCATCTGACCCAAGCGAAGTGTGGATAGCAATATCCTAGCTGAAATCCAACAATGCTGCTGGACTTGACGGCTTACGGGCCGATCTTTTCAAGGCAACTGGTAATGAATTGCTAGAGAGCATACACCAACTCATCTCTAAGATTTGGGCAGACGAGTATGCGCCTGATGAATGGAATTCCAGTATCGTTTGATCCATCGGCAAGAAATGTACCCTACTCAACTGTACCAATTATAGAGGCATTAGTCTCCTCAAATATGCATACAAGATCTTTTCTGCGATATTGGGAGAACGTCTGAAATCTTTCACCAACGATTGGCCCCTATCAGTGCGTTTTAGGCCAAAAAAGACCACCGTGGATCAAACTCAGGAAGTCCAAATCGATACTCTTCATCTCTTTATTGATTTCAAGGCTGCCTATGACAGCATCTATAGAGAATAGCTATCCAGAGCTATGCCTGGTTTTCATATCCCTGCCAAACTTGTCCACCTGTGCAGAATGATAATGGACGCTCGCTGCACCACAAAGGTCGGTATATGAGGTCACCGAAACTTTTGATGTCAAAAAAGGTTTTAGACAAGATGACGCGCTGTTATGTGACTTCTTTAATATTGTACTTGAACGGAGTATGTGGAACTGGTTCACCGGTGCGTTTGCATCATTGAAGCAGAAGCAGCCAAAATGGGTTTAGCGATAAACGAGGGTAAAACCAAGTACATGCTGTCAACAAGAAGGACCAATCCACACCGACGAATTGGATAGAAGTCATTATGGGCATCTATAACTTCCAGGTAGTAAGAGACTTTGTCTACCTTGGCAAATTCCGAAAACGACATCAACACAGAAATCAAGCGAAGAATAACTCTTGACAATCGCTGTTTTTTGTGTTAACAAGACAATTCAACTTACTTACTTACTTAGGTGGCGCTACAGTTCGGGGTGAACCTGGGCCTCAACCAACAAGCCTCTCCATTTAGCTCGGTCTTTAGCTAATTGCCTCCAGCTGCGCACTTCAAGTTGGTCGAGGTCCCCTTGAACTTATGCGCGCCACCTGCGGCGATGATTCCCTCTACTGCGTCGTCCCTCGGGATTAGATTCGAAGACTCTGCGGGCCGGAGCGTTGGTGTCCATTCGCTCTACATGTCCTAGCCATCTCAGACGTCCAATACGCAGTTTTTTTTTACTAGGTCGATGTCGCTGTACAGCTCGTATAGTTCGTGATTGAATCTTCTTCTCCAAAACCCGTCAACGCAAATGGGACCGAAAATCTTACGAAGAATTTTTCTCTCGAAGCGACCAAGGATATCTTCATCCTCTTTTAATAAAGTCCATGTTTCAGCACCGTAAAGTAGGACTGGGATGATCAGGGTCTTATACAAAGTCTCCTTAGTTGTTCGAGATAGGGCTTTACTGTTGAATTGCCTTATAAGCCCAAAAAAACAGCGATTGGCAAGAGTTATTTTTCGCTTGATTTCTGCGCTGATCTTGTTTTTCGAGTTTATAGCAGAGCCAAGGTAGACAAACTACCTCGAAGTTATAGCTGCCCACTGTGACGTTTTGTCCAATTCGTCGGTATTGGTTTTCCCTTCTTGCTGACAGCATATACTTGGTTTTGCCCTCGTTTATCGCTAAACCCATTTTGGCCGCTTCCGCCTCAATGCTTGCAAACGCACAGGTGACAGCCCGCTGAGTTCTTCCGATAATATCTATATCGTCGGCGTATGCAAGCAGTTGTACAGACCCGTAATAGATTGTGCCTCCGATGTTGCCTTCTGAGTTCCGCACAATCCGTTCAAGTACATGACAACGCGTCACCTTGTCTAAAACTTTTTTGACATCAAAGGTCTCGGTGAGGTCATTACCGACCTTGATGGAGCAGCTAGCGTTCTCCATCGTCAGCCTGCACAGACGGACAAGTTTGGCAGGGATGTCAAAACTAGATATGGCTTTATAAAGTTCTTCTCTATAGATGCTGTCATAGGCGGCTTTCATAAAAGGTTTCAGGCGTTCACACAATATCACAGAAAAGATCTTGTATGCGATGTTGAGGAGACTGATGCCTCTATAATTGGCGCAATTGAGGGGGTCTCCTTTCTTGTGGATCGGGCAAACGATGCTGAGGTTCCATTCATCAGGCATACACTCGTCTGACCAAATCTTAGAGATGAGTTGATGTATGCACTCTACCAATTCATCCCCAGCTGCCTTGAAAAGTTTGACCGGTAAGCCGTCAGGTCCAGCAGCCTTGTTGGATTTTAGCTTGGATATTGCTATTCTCACATCGTTCAGGTGGACGGAAATTTTGACTATCATCGTCTATGTTGAATGGTTCATTCTGCCTGACAGCGGGATGTTGGTCTTCGTCGCCATTATACAGTCTGCAGAAGTAGTTTTTCCATATTCTCAGCACCGACTGTGATTCTACTACGATGTTTCCATTTTCATCTCTACAGGCTTCTGTACGGGTATTGCTCCTCTGACACGTTCTTTTTACCTTTTGGTAAAACTTCCGTACATTGTTCCTGGAGTATAAACTCTCGATATTCTCGAACGCGCGCTTCTCATGCTCTTTCTTCTTCTTTTGGAGAAGCCGATGTTCTTCCCGTCTCCTTTGCTCGTAGAGCTCACGAGCAGCTCTCGTCTTCCTTTGCAGCGCCGCTTTGCATGCCTCTTGTTTTGCTGCATGCACTCGCCGGCATTCTTCGTCAAACCAGGGGTTTCGCGATGGTGGGCGAGCGAGACCCAGCACATCAGTCGCGGCGTTTCTAATGGCATGTTGGCAGCGTTGCCACTGGTCTTCGGCACTTGATGCTGGCGGCATAGGGGTGATTGAGAGATTTAGGGATACGCGTTCAGCGAAGAGTCTGGCGGTCTCTTGCGATTGTAGCTTTTCGGCGTTAAGTTTTCTCACAGTGATTCTTCTTTGTTGCTCAGATTGGGATATCCGCATTCGTACCCTGGCTACAACAAGGTAATGATCCGAGTCTATGTTGGCCGCTCGGAAGGTCCGGATATCCGGAATACTGGAGGCATGCCTTGCGTCGATCGCAATATGATCAATTTGGTTGATCGTTACATGATCATTGGACTGCCAAGTCTGCTTATGAATATCGAGATGAGGAAACCATGTGCTTGCTATGGTGACGTTTCGCTCCAGACAATTCAACAGTAAAGCCCTATGTCAACTAAGGAGGCCCTAATCTTTCCAGTCCTGCTTTACGGCGCAGAAACATGGACTTTATTGATGTCGGCTAAAATATATAAGAAAAAAGGGGACAACAGAAATTGCGCCAACTACAGGAATATAACTGTTTTAAGTCTTGCAAAAGTATTTGCTAACGCGCTCTAAAGCTGTGGATAGTTTGGGGATGAACATTGCGGCTTACGTCCCGGTAGAAGCACAACCGACCAGTTATTCAATATCAGATTTTTACTTGAGAAGGCCTGAGAATATGCTTAACCTGTTCACAGCTGTTTTGGGATCTTCGAACTGCAGCAGTGCGTAGTTGGAGAGTAGCAATCATAAGACGGTGATCTCGTACTATTCCCACATCTGTTCCTCGCCTGTTTTGGACGTCTGGGAGACTCTAAAACGTCAGCTCATGACAAATTGGTCAATTTGATTAGATGTTGATTACCTGTCGTTGGAAACCTAGCTGACTTCGTGGCAGGTCTTGTGCTCAATCATGGTTCACCTATCACAAGGCGATTGGCATTGCAGATATCCACAAACCTTTCGAGTTGCCATCACGGTTGCCTAGACTATGCTTAGCGATTACATGTTTGCTTTTAGCCAGCAAGTCGGCATTTTTATTGTTCTCTACATCGCAGTTTCCAGGTACCCAACACAATCTGACACGATTCAGCGTACATAATGCCCTTAGCATTGTGCAGCGATTCCTGATGATTTAAGATGTTGTGACATAAGACTAGCGTCTTTATCGCAGCCTGACTGTCAATATACGTAGATGGCGATATTCTTATCAGATATTGTTCTCATCTCTACAGCTAGAACCTCTGTTTGGAGCACACTACATGTGTCTGGAAATCTCAGAGCTACCTGAATGTTTATATCTCTCGAGTATTGCCTCATCTCGTTCCCTGACTGCTCTTGGAGCCATCTGTATTTATTGCAATTTCATTTAGAAAGAGACTACCTTCCCTTGTTTGAATTGGCAACAGCATGGTTTTATTTTTCTTCAATATATATACTTTATTTAAAAAAAAAAATGATTAATGTAATTTTTCACGTACCATTTAAGCAATGGCTTTGCCATCTGCCGTAGATTGACAAGTTTTTGATTTTTAAAAAGTTATTAATTTAGTATTCTAATATATTATATAACAAATCAAAAATCTCCCTTTACAATTCTCAACCTATAGCCGTATATTTTTCTGTAGTACGATGCTAATGTCTGCGGCTGCTGTTTTCTAGTTTCATAATTTTTAAGATATATTTCATATTTATCCATAGCGTGTAATGAAAAGTAAAAGGTAACCACTTTCAATATTAAGCGTGTAGTTGGGTGTATTGGACGAAAGACGAAACAGATTTTTTAAGAAAAATCTCACCACTTTTCCACATCATCATATTCTCTGCTCCCCATGCTTGTGCTTCGTACCACATCGCGGATCCCATCACTGCCTCGAACACATTTAATTTAAAAGCAATCGCAACATTTGGATTGGATAAGATATTCTTCTAAGTGTTATTGATCGCCACCGTAACTCCACCGCTCGTTTCTCCCTAGACGTTCATTACCCCTGCAAAGCACTAATACCTTGGATTTTTCCATGTTGATGCGTAAACTATTTAGCTCACAGTATGCTTGCAGCTGAACGAATTTGTTGATTCTGTAATCCATATCGTCCGCGAAGAGAAGCGCTGTAACCTCTAAACTTTCCACCATTATACCAGCTGGCAATGACGGTGGTAGATCATCTAAGAACAAGGCAAATAGGAGAGGGCTGATCATACAGTCAAATTTCCCCCCAAATCCAACCTCCAACCGCTCAGATAGTCTTCCTATGAACCATATTGCTGATCTGTTATTACTACGTATATAGGTTCGATCGTCTTCGGCGGCCAACCGGGTATTGGGGACCTGCATTGCGATTGATCGGGAAACTACTGACTGCCCAAAACTTGGCTTGGGCCAGTAGCGCAACAATCAAGTTCGTGATGAAGTGCTTACTTTACCTCCTAGTGGTGGTCCCCGGGCAACTATACGTATAAACCCTTATATACGTATAGGCCAAAATTGTAAGTGCGGGTTGTCTAGGGCCTTGATTCTAGGCTAGGTAACTTGGGCCAGCAACCTGCGTCACCGAATATTGCCCGCTACGGAAACCGACACTATGCCTCGGATAAGGAATGATCACATGTTGACGACTTTTGGCTATTGTACCCGGACAAAGATAGGTTTCTGGAATGTAAAGACGCTCCTCGACTCGGGAAGAGAAGGTCCTTACAATGCCAGATTCCTCTAATTGGAAAACGAATTCATGCGATATAAACTGGACATTTTGGGGGTAAGTGAAGTAAGATGGTTAGAAGCGGGCGAGTACCAGTCTCCAACGCGTAACACTGTACTACTCTATTCTGGAAGACCATCCGGAAACCCGCGGGAATATGGAGTCGGACTGCTGCTAACAACAACAGCACGCAAGGGCCTAATTTCCTGGCAGCCTCATGGTGATAGGATTTTGACGGCCAGATTCCGGACTAGAGTACGACGCGTCACCATCATACAGTGTTACGCCCCAACGAATAGTTCGTCTGAGGACGAAAAGGAGAGCTTCTACAATCTCTTAAGCGCCGTCTTCAACACAACACCAAATGGAGACATTGTCATAGTGATGGGGGATTTGAATGCCAAGGTAGGCAGCGACAACGAAGGGCTCAAACATGTAATCGGAAAGCATGGACTAGGCAACCGGAATGACAACGGCGAAAGGTTTGTGGATTTTTGCAATGCCAACCGCCTTGTGATAGGTGGCACCATGTTTGAGCACAAGACCTGCCACAAAGTCAGCTGGGTTTCCAATGATAGGCAAGCAACCTCCAACCAAATTGACCATTTTGCTATCAGCCGCCGCTTTAGAAGTAGTCTCCTGGACGTCCGAAACAGGCGAGGGGCAGATGTGGGGATAGTACGTGATCACCATCTTATGATAGCTACTCTCCAACTACGCACTGCTGCAGTTCGAAGATCCCACGACAACACAAGAATGCCCAGGTTCAACATCGATAGACTAAGTGATCCCTCAGTGCGCCAACAATTAAGGGAGCACTTTTCGCAAGGTGTGGAAGCAATTAGCAGCTCAATGCCCGCAACCATCCAAGACCATTGGTGTGCTGTGAAAAATGTTTTTACATCTGGTGCTGAAAGAATTGTCGGTCGATCGCAGGGAAGACATAGGGCGTGGCTTTCCGAGGATACCTGGAGACGGATTGACGAACGAAAACAGCTAAAAACTCGCGTTGCAGCTACCCCAGCAGCAGGGAGAAGCGAGCTAGAGTCCCTATATCGCATGAAGATGAGAGAAGTTCAGCGTAGCGTACGACGTGACAAGCGCAACTACATCAACGCGCTGGCTACAGAAGCAGAAGAAGCTGCACGGAGGTGCGACAGCAGGACCGTCTACAGAATCACGAAGGAGCTGACAGGTGGTCGCAGCTCCAGCCAACACCCAGTGAAAAGCCTAGACGGCTCCTTGCTTATTTCGGATGAGGACCAGCTCAAGAGATGGAAAGAGCATTTTGCTACGGTTTTGTACCGTGTATTCGCTAGCGATATGCTCCCAAATCAGACTGAGATGCCCGAGGTGAGAAGTACCCGAATACGCACCACGACTCCCAGTAAAGATGAGATTATTACCGCGATCAAGGCACTCAAAACCAACAAGGCGGTAGGACTTGACGGTATTCCAGCAGAGCTCTTACGAGCAACGCCACGGCTGAGCTTCTGCTTCCACTTATAGATAGAGCTTGGGAAGCTGAGAGCTTTCCTAACGAGTGGAAAAAGGGAATGATCGTCAAGCTTCCTAAGAAAGGAAATTTAATGGAGTGCGGAAACTGGAGGGGTATCTGCGTGCTGCCTGCTGCAGCTAAGATAATAGCTAAAATCATCCTTGAGCGAATCAAACAACATCTCGAAGACACACTCGATGCCGAACAAGCAGGTTTCCGCTCTGGATCCTCCTGTGCCGACCACATCAACACCCTGCGGATTATCATCGAACAGTGTGTTGAATATCGATCGCCACTGCACCTGCTGTTCATCGATTTTGAGATAGTGTCAACAGGGAGTTTATTTGGCGTGCCTTACGCAGGAGAGGCATCCCGGATAAACTAATTGTTATTATCAAAGCTACATACGAAGGCTCCAAATGTCACGTTCTGCACAGGGGAAGGTTGTCTGAGGAATTTGAGATCCAAAGTGGGGTAAGACAAGGCTGTATCCTTTCACCAATATTATTCCTATTGGTGATTAGCGATGTGCTTCATGCAGCTTTGTCGACGGGAAACGGAGGAATTCGATGGACTCTTACATCTCAACTGAAGCATCTTGACTACGCAGACGATGTATGCTTACTCACCCACAGAATTATGGATCTCCACCAAATGACAGCAGATGTGGAGAGGGAGGCAGGTGTCGTCGGGCTGAAAATTAATACGGCAAAAACTAAAATTATCAGCCTTGGAACAAACTCATCGGCTCAAATATGCATTGCTGGACAACCGGTAGAGAGAGTAGAGGATTTCCAGTATCTTGGTAGTATTGTCTCGACCGATGGTGGAACCGAACTGGATATAGCCAACAGGATCGCCAAAGCAAAGTCCGCGTTCGGGATGTTGTCCAAAATATGGCGAAGCAATGCAATCAGTTTGAGCACCAAAATAAGACTGTTCCGCTCCAACGTTGAATCCGTGCTGCTTTATGGTTGCAGCACGTGGAGAGTGACCACTACTATCACCAGAAAGCTGCAAACGTTTGTTAATAGGTGTCTGCGCAATATCTTAAGGATTTTCTGACCCAATCGTATCTCTAACGAACACCTTTACGAGAGAACGGGTCAGGAACCAATAGGCACAACTATCCAACGGCGGAAGTGGCAGTGGATTGGTCACACGTTCCGAAAGGGTGACAGCTCCATAGCGAACCATGCTATGCAATGGAACCCTCTAACTCAGGATGGCAGAAGACCTGGCGGTCCGAGAAGAACATGGCGCAGAACAGTCGAGAAGGAGGCACGGCAGTTAGGGAAAAGTTGGGGAGAACTCAGACACATTGCCAGAAACCGTACACGATGGCGCGTAGGCGTAGTAGAGGCCCTAGGACCCACAAGGGGATACAGGACATAAGTAAGTAAGTAAGTAACCGGGTATTAGGTGGCCGACTGCAAAAAATAATACGGCTATCTGATGATCAGTGTGGGTTTGGCGTGGGTAAATCAACCACAGATGCAATCCGTATAAGTATAAGGATCATAATGGAAAAACATCGTGATTCCTTAAAGGATTTGCATATTGTATTGGTTGACTTTGAAAAGGCATTCGACAGACAGTGGTGGTAAGACATCGAGGGGTTCCAGAAACTTAAGAGTATGTACAGCTGATCATGGACATATACAAAGGAGCAAAGACTTTATTGCAGTCCTTGACTATCTGCTTGAAGGTAAAGCGACGGACCCCAATGTACATCAATTATTCTTTGCTGACGACGAGGCCATCATAAGTGAGGATCCTACATCCCTCCAACGAGCACTTGATGTGTGCGTGGACGTTTTGGAGGGAAATTGATATCGCATTAGTTCAAAAAAGACAGAGAACTTGTGTTGCCCGTTCTTTGATCCATTCAGGCCTATTCCAGACATTAATTTGAGTGGAACAGTGCTTTCCAAGTGCGAAAAGTTCAAATATCTGGGATCTATGATCAATAGCAAAGCAACCTGTGATGACGACAGCAATCATCGCGCAAGTATAGGGTGGATGAAGTGGCGAGAAACTCCGCTATCTTCTGTGACCAAAAAATGCCCCCTAAGTTGAAAGGAAGGCTACACCGCAGTTGTGCGTCCAGTGTTTACGTACTGTTCACAATGTTAGAGAATGTACAAACAGTATGCGAGTAAATTAACGGCAGCTGAGATGAAGATGCTTCCGATGACAGCAGGAGTGACAAAGCTTGATCGAATAAGAAGTTCAAAGATCCATGGAAGCCTTTACGCCAAGAAAACCGTCTTACGAAAAATAGAGCGCGACCGGCTGAGTTGGTATTGCCACGTTCAAAGAAGAGATCATTTGAATCCTGTTAAAAAGGTAATATCAATGAACGTTCGAGAAAGATCACGAGGCAGGCCTATAAATGCCTGGATCACACAAATGCAACGACAGCAGCATGTGATTGGCCTCAGTAATCAGGTGATGCAAAATCGGGAGGCCTGCCGATATTTTCTGAGTTCAAATAGGCGAATCCCACAGGCGGATCAGTAGAAATGCCGGGAAGAGGGGAGAGTTATGATCTCTTGTTTTCGGATCATAACCTCGCCAAAATAGTAAGAAGAAGTTGTTAATGCTTCATCAATTAATTTATTTCTTTTCTTTTATGTTTAGTATGTTGAATTAGAAGTTTTTGTTATGTTTTCTGACTACGTTTTATTGTTAAAACTGAATGCTGTAGGTAATAATGCAAAAATAAATAAAATTAATAAAAAAATATATTTTGCTACATTTTTCTTGAAAATGTTACATTTTTGTTGTCAGTATGCTACATATGCTCTAGAAGAAGTGGCAACGCTGGTCCCTATTAATTAAATCAAAGGCCTCTTGGAAGGTTGGGTGTCAAATCGCGCAAAACCAAATCGGCCAAAATGCAAAAAACTAAAAAAATCTCAAATCACCCAAAAAACAGGCTGGGCGATTTAACATTTTTATTTTTGGGCGATTTGACATGATTTCAAAACACCCAAAAAAGTGATTTTGGGCGATTTTGTGTTTCGGCTATCTTAAGACGGATCTGTGTCATATCGCCCAACACCAAATCGCCCAAATCTGGAAAATGTAACATCGCCCAACATTTTTGGGCGATTTAACACTATGACAGATCGACCAAGAAATGAAATGTCAAATCACCCAAAGCAGAAATGGGCATTTCATCGCAATTTGAAAATACCAACACATAGGAAGGTCAAAAAAGTCGACCAAATTGAAAAAGGTTGAAAACATTTATTTTCCGCAATTTTGGGCGCAGGGACATTAGTCCCCGGGGCATAAGTCCCACCACATTGGGACATAAAATGTTGGGTCTTATGTCCCACCAAGCCCAGACTGGATGTCCGTCCTCCTTATACAGGTTCAGGAATAAAATACAATATTTGGCGTTTAATACAATTTAACTGGGGGTGAATCAACAATAAAGTGAATTATACAACATTTTTCTTTTAATAGTTGATTATATGTGTGCACATATATGCATGTACAAATGTTATATCTCGCTTGAAGTCTTTTAAATACTTCTCTGTCATTGCAAAAAATAGCAGCTTCCATAAATACGTGAATTAGTATCGCGCTTATAGAACGGGTAATAAGGCATGCAACTGCTTGCACCACAAATGAAAAGTATCTGCAAAAACGTTAAGGTTACATACACGTTTTTATATAAACGGTAAAAAAAATATTTTTTCGATATCTGTATATCCATATATGGCTGTCACTAATGAAGACATTGGAATTCTTATACGGCTACCCATTCCTCGAATATGCTTTGTATACGCTGATCAATAAAAAGTGGACTAACTCGTATGTATGTATTCCCATGGTTTTTTTTTCCATCCTAACAATTTTAATTTTTGGAACAACCCCATTAACAAATTGTTGACGAAATCTACAATTGAAATAAGCAATATGTTTAATCATATCTTAAGTTCACTTCTTCAACAGCGGTATCAAGTAGAAGTCGCTATCCAGTCTAACTTCTTTAATGTAGAGAAATGTAGTAGAGCGGTTGCGACAAAACTTCCTGTAATTGGTTTGCGATTGAAAAATATCCGGTTGTTACACGATCAAGTACGTTTGTTTATTCACATGAAGTAGGCCACTGTCATATTTCTGCAATATGTAAGAGTTTTTGAAGTGAAGCTTCTTTAGCGACAATAGATTTAATTTGCTGAAACAAAAATACGAACGGAAGTGCGTACAATTCGAATGTGAGAATTTGAACGGAAATGTGTTATGGAAGCGCAAGTATGTATGTACATACATATATGTTACGTACCAAGTCTGAAATTGTACCATCTTAGGATGGTACATCCGTTTTTGTGTAGTCATGGTGTGAGGTGTTTTTTACATTGTCCGACATTCTGGCTTTGGTACAACTTTCTCGTACTATCTTAGGAGAGCACGGGCGTATTGTGTAGAGTTGTAATTTTCATCGACTTGGTACAGCGTCAATGCTGGTACAGTCGATAGAAATTATGAATACAATACCTTTTAAATGTGCTTTCATAGTGCCGGCGCTGGAAAGGATAGATAGAAAGAAAGAGAATGGTGTAGTGGTTTGAAACTCAGATGCTGTTTCAGAAAAACTCCGATGGTGGCGTCCATACAACTGGGGAATTTTTTGTTACGTTTGTCTTTGGTTTTGATTCACTGTATTTTTTTCCCCACCGTCTGATGTCATGGGCATATCAACCATCCAACAGAGCGAACAATTTTTCCAGCCATCCGACCAACCTATTGCCAGTATTATGCCTTCGCAATATGCCAAGCAATAAATAAATGCTTGCTGACATCAGGATTTGAACCATGAAACATTAGCGTGGCAATCGATGACGTTACCACTACACTGCACTACCGTCCATCAAAATACAAACCCAGTTTTCCCCTACACATAGAAAATGTATTTCCATGTCGTTTATCTCTTTCGGAGTTAGTGACTACAGGGGCCTGGTTCAGCCGCATATGCAACTTTGTTGATCCCCTAAGGGTAAGTGGTTGTTACCTGGCAGGCGTCTATATCACAATAGTACTTGAGTGGCACGCTTCGCAGGTTAAAAGGATTCTATGCTATGGGACATTCTTCGCCTCGTACAACGGTCGGCCTTCGGCCTCACATGTAGGTACTCAGACGGGAGCTAAATGGTGTATAACCATAACATACTTGAACATTGTGCTATTTCGTGTAACCGTCGTATATATATCCACAATCAAATTGTGAACTTTTGGTGGGTAATTAGTTTATTATAGACTTATGGATTGTGAACTTAAAATTCCTTGTAGCAGTTATCTGCCAAATTATACGTAGGGACTAACAAAAGCTCGTTTAGTTGATTGAATAATAAAACACAAAAATAATTTTAACTTTAGAGATTTAATCTTCATCTTTTTTTAATTTCTCCACATAATTCCCGTTTATTTCAATACATTTCTTCAGCCGATAGATCCATATTTCAAAACAACTTTCAAAATCCTGTTTTTGGAGCTTTTCGATTTCGCCATTGACTGCATTAATAATTTCCTCATTAGATGTGAAGATTTTTCCTCTCAAATCTTTTTTATTTTCGGAAACAGCCAAAAGTCACACGGCGCTAGATCCGAAGAATAAGGTGCTGGGCGAATTTCATTGATGCCCGAGAGCGCAAGAAAGTTGTTGGTTTTTTCAGCATTGTGCGCAGGCGCATTGTCGTGGTGCAAAAAGTAGCGGCGCAGCTCCTCTTTACTCGGTGTCCTTGTAAATTTTGGAAAACTTGTGGTAAGCAAGTTTCAGTATACCAATTAGCAGTGACTGTCTGACCAGTTTTAAGCGGGATGGCGGCGACCATTTTCGCCCTGGTGAAGTACATCGACATCATAATTTTTGTCGCTAACTTTTGCTGTTTGGTCTTTACTGGAGGATTTGCACCGTCTGGGCTCCATACCATGGACTGCTGTTTGGTTTCCGGGTAGTACTTGTAAAACCAAGATTCATCACCTGTAACGATCTTATTGAAGTAGCTTGACACCATTTTCAAACTTGACTCCAGGAAATATTGAGCAAAACGAACACGAGCCTCTTTTTGCTCTCCATTCAAAATATTTGGAACCCATCTAGCTGACTTCTTCGAATATTTTAGGTGATAATTCAAAATTCGTGACACAGCCATGGCATTCAGGGACAGTTCATCCGCTATCATACCCTGTATCATTCCGGCATCTTCGTAAATTTTAGCCTTCACCAGGGCCACATTTGTATCGTTGGTCGAGGATTTGGGCCCACCTTCACAAGTTTCGTCCTCCAGAGAAAAATGACCCGTCTGGAATCTTCGAAACTACTTTGAAATAGTAACAAGATATGGTGCATTTATTCCGTATGCATTTTGCCATTCGTGTAGAAATTTGACTGACGTGAGTTGACGTCGAAATCCGAAGAGAATGGCAAAACGAATTTCTTCCTGTGTTGGCGGTGGAACTTCCGAGCTTACGTCACTAATTTTTCTCTTTCTCGTCTTCATTTTCACCTATTGTTCTGAGATTTGGAAATAAATAAAATGTTAGATTGTAAGCCACAGCAATGCATCATTTCTGTTTTTTTCAAAAAACTACTAAATTGACACCAACTAAGCGAACTTTTGTTACTCTCTCCATATGGAATGATGAAAAACAAGTGAAATACAAATTTAAAACTTTAGTACAAAGTACATGTATCTTATGTGTGCAATAGACTCATACAGAGGCACAGAAAATCCCTCTCTACTCTAACTGGAGTCATTACGGGGCATAACACCATGCGGTACCACATCAAAAAAATACGTGTGACTAGGGAAGACCTTTGTAGAGGCTGCGGCGACGAGGAGGCTCAGGAGGACACCGCCCACTTTCTCTGTCATTGCCCAGGCCTCTATCATTTGAGAAATAAGATCCTTGGACAACACTTCTTTGAGAATCTAGAAGAGTTGTCCAACAGACCAATAAATGACATCGCAAACTTCATCAAATCCTCTGGATGGTTTGTATCTAGGACACAGTGAGTACTTAGTTCTTTCTTTAGGATATTTACAAAGACGGTATTTTTCCACGAGGAAGGGATTTCCTTTTCTATCTCCTTTCCCCCCATGGGTATCACAATGGGTCTATACTGACCTGAGTGTGGTGTGGAGGTTTTCTATCCCCCTACACCTGCCCACTTACCTAACCTAACCTATGTGTATACTTTCAAATGCACTGTGATACTGTGAATATAAAAGCTCCCCACACTTCCTAATCTTCATTTTACTTCCTCAGTAGTCCTTCACACGGAAGCATCAATTCCCATTCACCTCTGCTCACATTTTGACGCATTAAGCGCATCATCATCATCACAATTTATTTTCGAGGCAAGTCTTACTGGGCCTCAAACCTATCTTTCACTTTCACCTGGCGGCGAATTGCGACGCTCTCGTCTGACAACATTCCTAGATATCTGGTTTCTAATGAATTATGGAGCCCCAGTGCACTCATTACACACATTAAATCCACGAACAAATAGGTGAATGTAATCAGCTACCAGAAGAAAATCGCTATAGGTGGCCTATCTCTTCCTTATACGCGCGCGCTTTGTTAAGTGCGAACACCGCTTACTGCCCTATGTCTATGCACATCTCATATTGACATCCGACAGGCAACAACTCATTGAAACCAAAGACAAAACATCTTCACACCGATCTTCACAGTATCATTACTAGGAATAACCATGTTAGTGGATTATGCGGTGTAAAACTATTCAAACCAGTTGAAAGTTTATGTTGGCCATTCATTTGCCGCGCAAACAGTTTCCGCGTTGTGTGTGGTATAGTTCGCACTTTGTTTTCAAAATTCGTTCAATGAATACTGTAACTGTTGAATTAGTAGCTTAGTAGAATCCTTATTCATCCGAGAGTGAAAGTGCGGATCAAGATACTTCGACTCAGAGGGGGTTGGTAAAATCTCCCTAACTAAACCACGGACTGTACCTTATTAAACGCCCCTGGCGACTGCTAAATAAACGCATATTCAACCGAGTACATTCGAGTAGTATCGGCACAAAACATAAGAAACAGCGGACAAAAAACGATTTATTACCCGTAGAGCTTGACCACATCGAACCAAGCGAAAAGCGTGGCACTAATATAGCCATGGGCTGGACGCACGACTATCGATTGTCAAATTTCGTGTGTCAAGACGGGACCGGGTATGGGGAAAGGATTAAAAAAAAAGGAACTAACAACGTTTGATTGACAGCAACGAATGAGGTTTGTGCAAATAACTTGTTTTTGTAGTTGTGTTACATAAGAGATGAACTCCTTTATTGAACTTTCAGTTTCATTAAATTTTGTTTTTATTTATCGGCAACATCTTACGATCTTATAACGTCGCGTTCTCAAAAACAGTAATTGGGGTTTAATGTTGTAATAAAAACATATGGGGTGACACCCTGTGTACATATGTAAGTATATGTAAGTTTCTCTCCATATATTTGATCAGTTTATTCACTAAAAAATTTAAAAATGTATTTGTTTGTGGAGAAAGGTAAAACCGGAAACTTTTTTTTTTTTAAGTTTTCATCAGTACGGTATTCTTTAAAGTTTAAAAGCCCAGGTCTGGGGTATAATCAAAGGGTATAAAGAAGGGCTAAAGATTGGAAGGACATACAGCGATGACGCACTTAAGTTTAAATCAAAGTATATGCGTCCGGCAGGTCATTCTAAATTCGTTTTGAGTGGCTAAGACTTATTGAATATCAGAATTGATTTCGTTTCATTTGCTGCGTTTTCATAGCCTGGAATCTTTGCCGCTGTGTCCTTAATAAATAAGGTAAATGGAGAATAATGTCCATTGCGAAGGCGAGTAACAGAAGGTAGGTTGTTGATTTGAATCCAAAAAGGGTCGGAAATAGAACAGAGCCCTATGGAACACTAACTGAGGCCTGTACTGATCAACTACTTAAAAAACTTGCAACCCATTTCGAGAAAATTCCATCGACACCTATGTCGCACTTTATCAAAAGCTTTGTAGATATCAAGGGCAACTACTCTGCACTCGCCATGAGTGCAAATGTCCTTGTTCCAATTTCCCGAAAGGTAGGTGATTAAATCCCCTGTGGAACGCTGTTGTCTGGAACAATTCCGATGGTTATTTAGGAGATGGTTTCTTTCGAGATAACTTGCATATTAGGTGGTGATTGACGATGCATGGAAGCTCTCTGGCCAGAATAGAAGAACACTTCTTCCAAACAAGGGGCAGAAGACTTGAAGACTTATTACAAATTAGATCTTTAAAGATTCGGGCTATTGAACTCTAGTTCCTGCCTGGTAGTACAAGGGACTAAAGAGTCTTTGGGTTTTCTTTCATAACAAATAGAAAGCAGCCGGCAAATTATGTTGCTTTTTTATACAGCTACTCCTCCATAGTTCTCCCCCTAAAAAAAAGTCATTGGTGTAAGATCAAGAGATCTTGAAAGGCAATATCAACTAGTTTCATTCAAAAATGAAGTGACTGAACTTCTAGAATGATACGGCGTCCCATCTTGCTGCAGAGGTGGACATCTACTACCAGGGACAGTAAGTGGTCAGTCAAGAATAGCGCTGCATTGGAAAAGGGAAATGTATTGCGACTCTGGGCACAATTAGGGAATAACAATTCTTTACCACCTGCAACATTTCTTGGTATGCCTTCGCTGCACTCCGACTGACGACCTGGTCTCTTCTCTTTGAAGTTCCGATGAGTTCACATTAAGAACCCAATTATGTAACAGCATAGGGAGTTCAAAACACACGCCTATTGCTTCATTTGGATTTCGACGTTAATTTCGACTCTCAAAACGCCAGATTTTCCCAATTAGAGCGTGAGTTAACGTGATATAATATAAGCATCTTGAGGCTAAGTGAAATAAGATGGTACGATGTCGGGGAATACCACTCGTCAACAAAAAACACGGTCATGCTTTACTCTGGTAGACCAGCTGGGACCGGCGAAGGTCCGGCGAAGGTCCGGAGTCGATGATGCTGACTCCAGCAGCACGAAGCAGCTTCATATCCTGAAAACCTCACAGTTACCGGGTATTGACGGCAAGATTCCATAGTAGAGTTAGAAAAATTACCAGCATATAGTGTTATGGGCCGATCGAAGATGTGACTGAGGATGATAAGGACCATTTTTATAGCCATTTAGTCTCCGTCTACAAGCAAACGCCTAATAGTGACATCCTAATGATGATGGGGAATGGAAGTTCATGATCTTGGAGACCGCAATGACAACGGAGAGCAGTATGTGGATTCTACAATACCAATCGCCTAGTCACTGGAGGTACGCTGACTAAGCATTACTCATGCTCTCAACTGACAAGCAGCGAACACATTGCGATCACCCGCCGCTTCGGAAATTTTCTACTAGACGTTCGAGACAGGTGTGCAGCCCAAATCGAACAAGAACGTGATCACCACCTTGTGTTAGCTTTTATAAGCCTTCGTACTGTATCCGTCAATAGGAACCGATCAAACTTGCTCAACATTACCAGATTCAATACCGACTGGCTCAGATCTCGATCGATCTTGCTTTAGAAGCAGAAAGAACTAGGAGCACAATGTTGGAAAGCGTGGATGACCATTGGAATGCTGTGCAAAATGTTTTTGCAGGTGGGGCACGCGCCTATGTCGATAAAAGGCTGAATAATCACCGCACATGGCTATCGACAGACACCTGGAAATTGATCGATGAGCATAAAGCAATCAAGGCTCGGACTGCAGCGGCCTCAGTAGTAGAGAGTACAGTGCGAGCCCAGTGTCGCGTGAAAAATAAGGAAGTGCAGCATAGTGTAGACGTGATAAACGTCAGTACATCTACTCAATTGTTGCAATTCCTGAGGAAGCAGCAAGCAGATGTGACAGTAGGACTGCCTAGGTATAACATCACCAGGGAGCTCATTGATGGTAGGAGGTCCAAACACCATCCAGTGAAGAGTCTAGACGGTAACCTTCTGATTTCGGTTGACCATCAGCTCACTAGATGGAGAGATACTTTCGCTACAGTTCTTAACCACTTAGACGATGGTTATACGATCTCGAATTCTAATTAGTCTTCTGAAGCAAATTTTTGGCCGACTTAGTGATATGTCTGACTTGAACAAAAGTAGAAGAATATTTAACACTTTCGGTATTTTGTTGCTATATGGCAACACTGATACTTAAAGCGCGCATTTTCTCTGTGAGCTTTTTTTTCGTTTTTGTCCTTTTCTCAGCACCTTGCGGTATATGTTCAATCATTTGAGGCAAAAAAATTGGTTGCTGTTGCCGCCAGTATGCTTTTAGGTCTGGTGCAATAAAGGTCTGTTATTGTGTCAACATTTTTTTGAAGAAGGCCATTTTTATTATTTCCTTTGTATTTAGATGATCATCAAATACATTTAAGTTTTCAAATACAATTTGAAGGCAATAAAAAAATCTTGGGTATAAGTTGAGTTATATTGAATTTTTCATTTATTTCGTTACCATTTAAGATAGTTGTTGCCATATGGCAACGATCCAAAAAACCACTTTAGAACCGATATTAAACAAAGATTCTTTTTCAATGTTGTTACTAGTAGCCTCAGTAACAACAAAAAGAACAAAATACATTTTTTACCCTCACAACAAAAAGACGTACCGAAAGGGTTAAGAAAGATATTAATCAACAATTCATTACAATATTATTTATACTCATCATTTGACTACGCTTGCTCCCGGAGTACAATCACTACTTTGCTCATGTTAGCAATCTTAACTTAATGACTAGAACTAAAAATTAACATTAAAACTAAAACCTAACATGAGCTATCTACAACTAAAGGTTCTTATTTATCTTATAAGATATCCAGCATACATAGTGTGTATATACAATTGGTTTGAGTCTTATCTAAAAGATAGAATGCAATATGTAAAAATTGGAAGCAATATAAGCAGTTCAAAAACCAATAACCTAGGGGTGCCACAAGGTTCCGTACTTGGCCCAATTCTATTTCTTATATACATAGATTCCTTATTTTCACTTCCATTCTTGTGTAAAACTAAAGCTTTTGCCGACGACCTTAGAATTGCGTATTGTTCAGTCAGTTCGTTAGATTTAATCGCTGACATAAATCATAACGTTTTCTTACTAAGATGTTGGTTTGCCAATCATAGACTTATTGTTAGTAGCAAAACTAAGTTGATGTTTTTCAGTCTTACTGAGCAGGAATATCCTGACTCAGATATAATATTTCATTCTCATGACTGCGCGGGCCACGACTTGCTAAGCAACCAATGCAGAATCCAAAGATGTCAAACTTTCAATAAAAATGCTGACTGCAGTATTGATTGTTTCAAGATTGAATGTGTAGATAGTTTTAAGTATCTTGGTGTTATCATAGATAAAAATTTGAACTGGTCCAAACACAATTTTTCTTTGAAAAAATATCTTCTTCCCTCTACCCGTTGCCTTTTCCGCCTTAGAAAATATTGCTCTCTAAAAACTAGGAAAAGGGTTTATTATGGCTTAATCCAATCAAGATTGCAGTACGGACTTTGTAGCTGGGGTTGGCGCTTACCTTAGCAAACTGCAGCTCTGTCTCTCAAAAATCTGCAATTCGAAATGTTTGTAGTTCTCACCGTTCAGCACACACAATATACCTATTCAGGGCCTTGCAAATTCTTCCTTTGCGTCATTTATTTTATTTTAAAGCTCTGAAGGTCTTTTTCATGAGAGGCGGGTATTTGGAAAGTCCAATTTCTGACTTACGCAGCTTACCTAGCTACTCAAACTTTGTTGTAAATGTTCCTGCTTTTCGCACTACAAGTTACAGAAACTTTTACTCTATTGTTTCATGCAAACCTTTTAATACTCTGCCCTTGGAAATTCGGTGCATAAGAAACATGTCCGCGTTTATAAAAGTAATTAAATCATGGCTTCTTGATTTTAATTACCACGAAATCGAAACCCTATTGCGTTATTCAGTATAAAAAAAAGTGATTTGCACATCTGCTTTACTAAGTATAGCTACGAGTATATCTGCCATTTATAATACTTTTTGATTGCATCCTTTCTTCGTTTGTTAAAGATTAATTTTTCTCTCTCTCACTTACTGAAATTTTTAAAAAAATGTTTAACTTCCATCATGAACACTATCTTTCCGCACAAAGACATTCTCAAATACACGTGGTACCGTCAGAGTCTTCAGCAGAGTCGCTGATCGATTTCTTTGTGGTACCATCGTGTCTGAAGAGAATGGTTTGTGATGTTCGCGTATTGAGAGGGGCCGAACTGTCAACTGATCATCACTTAGTGCTGTGCAAATTGTATCTTAGCGAGAGAGTGCCTCCCCTACCAAAGCGTAAACCAAGGATGGTTACACGCATACGATGGGAGAGGTTACAGGACGATGAGATACGAGAGACATTTGCGCGGCAAATATCTGAGAGGTTTGAACGAATTCCAACTGTTCCATCAAATGTAGAGGAAGAATGGCAACTATTTTCAACAGCGGTTATTGCCTCTGCGGGACATGTTTGTGGAGTGAAGCGGCTTGGTGTGGCGGCTGGTGGTGAGAAAAGAACTGCTTGGTTTAAAACGCCCGGAGTTCAAGAAGCCATCAGAGAGAAGAAGAGAGCCTTTAAGGTGTGGCTTCACTTGGGGAACTCCGATTCTCGAAATCGGTACACTGAGGCGCTGAAGAACTTGCAAATTAGCTGTGAAAACAGCGAAAGAACAGTCTTGGAAGGAGTTTGGCGAGAAATTGGAACGTGACCACAGATCTGCAAATAAGATGTTCTGGCAGACCGTCCGCCGACTCAGAGGAAAAAAGTTGAATATCGTTGAAGGAGTCAAATCCAAAGACGGTAGACTTCTTTCCAATGAGGAGGACATCTTACGCAGATGGAGCGAGCACTTTTCAGAATTGCTCAATCCCGAACAGGGCACCGAAGATGACAGACCTATGGTCGAGAGTTGGGCGGAAAGTAGTCCTACGGTAGAGGAAGTAACTTTGGCGATCAAAGCGCTAAAAGTTGGCAAATCTGCTAGTGTGGATGAAATTCGGCCAGAAATGCTCAAGGCTTTAGGTAAAGAGGGAGTTCAAAGGCTCTCGCGTGTCATTAAAGTGGGCTGGGAATGCGGTGAAACACCTGGTGATTGGCAAATGGGGGTGATAGTTCCTCTTTTTAAAAAAGGGGACAAAAGAGATTGCGCCAACTATAGGGGTATATCTCTTTTAAGTCTCCCTGGAAAAGTATTCGCTAAGGTGCTAGAAAAGCGTTACAGAGCTGTGGTTGAGGACAGTTTGGGGGATGAGCAGTGCGGTTTTCGTCCCGGTAGAAGCACAACCGACCAGTTGTTCACTCTCAGAATGGTTCTTGAGAAGGCCTGGGAATATGCCAAACCTGTCTACACTTGTTTTGTGGATTTGGAAAAAGCATATGATAGGGTTCCTCGAGGCAAACTCTGGAGTGTTCTGCAGGAGTATGGGATTGCTGGTTCCCTGTTAAGGGCGATTCAGTCTTTATATACAAACTGTAAAAGCTGTGTTCGGATAAACGGTGTTAAATCAATACCTTTCACTGTGGGCGTTTTGTCACCTCTCCTCTTCATTGTATATATGGATTGGATATTACAGCGCAGCCGTGGCGGGGAATGTTTCAAAGTGGGAGACCTAAGGATTAGTCATCTGCTCTTTGCGGATGATTTGGTCATCCTTGGGTCCTCTCAAACCGAACTTCAGCGCGCACTCGAAAGGTTTGTAGCCGTTTGTGATTAAGCTGGAATGAAGATCAACGTGAATAAATCGGAAGTAATGGTCGTTTCCAAAAAACCCATTCAGTGCACTCTGCATGTTAGTGGGGTCCCACTGAAGCAGGTGGAGAACTTTAAGTACCTCGGGGTTTTATTCACGAGTGATGGGAGGAGCAATGCCGAGTTATCCTGTAGAATTGGTCAGGCTGGATCAATTTTGAGAGAGCTTGGCCAATCTGTTATAAGGAAGGCCGAACTTAGTGTTCAAGCTAAGCTATCGGTTTTTAACTCTGTGTATGTTCCAACTCTCACCTATGGTCATGAAATTTGGGTAGTGACCGAAAAAATAAGATCGCGGATACAAGCTGCCGACATGAGGTTCCTTCGCGGTGTTGTTGGAATAACTCGTAGGGATCGAGTGCGCAACACCAGATTACGCGAGGCGCTCAACTTTGAGCAGCTACTTCTCCGAACGGAACGATCTATGTTTCGATGGTTTGGTCACCTAGTGCGTATGCCCCCAGACCAGCTTCCAAGACGCGCCATGGTTGCCGTGCCATCAGGTAGGCGACTTCGCGCAAGGCCTAGAAATAGATGGTTGGATCAAGTCCGACATCTCTCCTGGAGCCGCTTAGGGATTCCTCCTGATGAATTGGAGTCAATAGCGAAGGATCGAGAACGGTGGAGAGTCCACCTTAGCATCCTACCCCACGACCCTCATGAAGGATTAGCGGGCCATTGAAAATGAATGAATGAATGAATATTTAACTTTTGTTTACCCCACACAAAGTAAAGCGGCATCACCTCTATTTTTCTGAAATAAAGATGTCTCTAACTATTCTCTATGTATTAAGTGCTTGAAGAATTGTATGTTATATTGTAAACATTTTTTTTTCTGTATACATATGAATAAAGAAAAATTGAATTGAATTGAATTGAAAATTGTAGGACCTACATACATACATTGATTGCAGAAACCTTAAAAAAATCCTTAATAGTTTATATAAATTGCTATACCACCACAAAAAAATCAAAAACTTTCTGCGTTGAAACAAAGCGTTATGTTAGGAATCATTTTTATTATTTTTTAAATGTTATTTTCAATCAACATCATCCCTTATACTCGTAGTTATGAGGAGATGCTTTTGTCTTATTAGGGATATCAAAATGTCGTTGATATTAGCGTCCATTAAAGATCTTACCAGTGGGTTAAAGTGTGAACTTGCACGTTCCATCTTTTTTAGAAGAAGTTCTATTTGATAGTTCATAAGGGGTGTAACCTGAGTTGCTTTATATAAAGTTTTGTAAGAGAACCATTGTCTCTCACAGAGATAGCGGAGCAGATTAATATTCACCAGTGTTGGGTGCCAGGGCATAAGAACATTCCGCGGAATCGTAGGGCTGATGAACTCGCCAGAATAGGCACATTTATACCCATCCTTCCAAATATGGATACTATAGGTATACCGATCGCAATCGAAAGAACAAATCTTTCGCGGATAAGTGGAAAAACATGTCTAGCGATATAAGAGATTTGGTCAAAGATAGATCTAAAACGTTTTAAGAAATAGATTACTGTCAACCGATTGCATATTGGCGCTACAAAATGTGTCATCACTGGGCAATTCCTAATATAATAAGCAAGCATGCAACACGGCTTGGTGTAGTTTCAAGCATTTTTTGTAGAAGCTGCATGGACGAAGAAGAGGGAGTAACCATTCTGCAATCTAGACCTACTAAAGAATTTATAGAGATCGATTCCAAGGATTTTATTACTGCTTGGTTGTCTGAAAAGATGCTGATATCTTAAGCAGATACAGCGTTACGATAAGACTTCTTTAATCGCCTTTATTTCCGCATAACACGCTACAGTAATTTGGAAGACGGAATGAGAGACTGCGATTAAGCGTATCGGAGAAAACACCTCCAGCTACTCCGCCGTTAGTTTTTGATCCGTCGGTGTAGAAATGATTCAACTTGTCTTCCAGAAAAGCCCATTCGTTCCAGAATAACCTGGAAGATATGGCTACTTCGAAGTTTTTATCAAAATTTAACTTGGGAATGGTGTAGTCTATGTTTTCGGAAGCGATTTTGAGATTATTCAGAATAGAGGTGTGGCCAAATAATTTTCTTGACCACTGTGAAGTTGCTCCAAGGCGAATGGCTGCACTAGCTGCCATTTGCCTGCTGAAGATGTCGAAGGGTAGGTTAGGGTTAGGTTAGATTGGCTGTCTGCTCCACGATGCAGACACACTTAGACCGGTAAAGGTCCATTGTGATGCCAAGGATCTACCATTAGACCACTCAGGGACTAATAAAACCAACCGGAGCTTTAATGAAGCGATGGATGCTAATGACGTCGAAGGACGCCAAATCGCTGAGGTCGTCAAGGAAGGGAGCTCCTAAATGGAGCATTCTTTTACGTGATAGATCAGGACATGTGCATAGGAAGTGAAGAATGGTTCCCCCCTCCTCCTCGTCCCTACAGCTCCTGCAGAAGTCATTGGAAAAGAGACATGTTGGCCGATTAGACAGTGTCCGGTGATGACACCGATAACGCAGCTGATCTGTAATCGCTTTAGTTTCACCAACTCGGCACTACGTTTCTGGTCCAGCTGAGGCCAGATCTGCCTCGAAATGTGACACGTAGAGCCAATATCCCACCTAAGGTTGGTCTTGCTAATAGCGTTCAGCTTCAGTAGATGCTTACATGTAGCGAGAGGCATACCAAGGGCTTGCCTATCTAGCAGAATACTTAGAGTAGTACCCTGTCTAGCGAGTTCGTCCGCCCCACAATTTCCTGGAATGTCTCTGTGACTTGGCACTCAGCATAGGTGAATGTTGAACTGCTCTGTCATCTCTGTAAGAGACAAATGGCAGTCTAAGACGGTCTTTCAAGTAAAAGAGCACGATTCCAGGGACTTGATAGACAGAAAATACATTACATTTCAGCCAAGACAGGGCTTTCTTAATCGCCATGATTTCCGCCTGAAAAACGCTACAATGATCAGGGAGACGGAACGAGATGCTCAGGTTGAGCTTATCGGAGAAAACACCACAACCCACCCCATCTTCGGTCTTAGAGCCATCTGTGTAGAAGTGCATGTCGAAGGGTAACAAATGAAACAGAATGTCCAGAGCTGCAGAGGGAGTTATACGCAATGCTCCGCTTATGGACTTTACTTAGATTTTCGCGGTTTGTGACTTTATTTAAGGCCGTCCATCAGACAATCACCACGTGAGTAGCGGTCTAATGATCGAGATGTAAAACCAGTGAGTTATGCAAACCCCATCTATTCCCGATAGCTTTTTTGTTTTGGAAGAGGAAAGTGTTACCATAGCTTTCTTGACTGTTTCTTGGATGTCGGGTTTCCAGCTTAATTAATATTACAGAGAAATATAAAAAAAATTAAAAATTTATAAGACTGTACATAGGGGGTGATTTCCGCCCTCCTATTTTTTTTTGTTCTTTCGACTTAAGAAATCATCCCCGGTGGATCGGCCTCTCAGTCTACATATGCCCCAACGAATGAGAAATAGTGCGTACGCATATGGTAAATACGTAGGTATGTCTGTAAGGCTATCTTAATAAATTTTAACGCCACTATTTTTTTTTTTTTTCGTCTTGTACAACCCATGCCCACGTGGCAACGACACTGCAACCTGAAAGATCTATTGTATCGGAGGGTTGGAGTTAATCTAACAGACGTACTACCTCCCTTATGAAAGTGAGTAAGTCCTTAGTAGTGTAGCATTTCAGTTCCACTGAAATAAGTATCTCCTGTGGAGAAAACGTTTCCTTAACCAATGTAGTGCCGGGCATTCACAAAGAATTAATTTTTTTTGCCAAGAGTAAAAAATCTTCTAAAGACACCATAAGGCCCGACCGAGCGTGCTTATGGTATATAATACATACAGAAGCGGGCCAAGGACACTTCCTTGTGGAAGTCCGGCCGCAATCTCCTTGAAGTCAGAGTAATCATTTCCATGCTTAACACGAAAGAGTTTCTCGGTGAGATACGATAGTAGGATTAGAAAGAGTTGCCGTGGCAGTAGTCGTTGCAATTTATACTCTAAGCCTTCGTGCCAAACCTTATCGAAAGCTTGTGAGACGTCAAGAAATACACCACAACAAATCTTTTTTTCTTTCAGGGGACTTGGTCAATTGTAGAATGTTAAATTCTAAATCCAAACTGATGGTCAGGAATGAGACATCTTTCGTCGATTACGGGCTGTAGACGTTTGGAAAGCAGTTTTTCAAATATTTTTGAGATAACCGGCAATAGGGAAATAGGCCGATATGATTTCTTCTCATTTAGCGGTTTGCCTGGTTTCGGGACCATTATAATCTCGGCGACTTTCCATTGCCTCGGAACATAAAGTAATCTGAACGAAGCGTTGATCAAATAGAGCAGTTTGATAATAGCTTTATTCGGCAATTCCTTGACTACCTGCGCCGTTATCAAGTCGTAACCCGGAGCTTTTTTTGTCTTTAAATTTTTAATCACTTTCCTCAGTTCAATCAATGCAACTTTTTTTACTTTAAAGTTGTCAGATGTCGTGACTGGGGAGTCGGGCGTTAACGAAGGGCTGTCGAACGGCTTAAACGTATCCTCTAAGTGCAAAGCAAAAAGTTCTGCCTTTTCTTTATCGCCCTTGGCCCAGTTTCCATCGATTTTGCGAATTGGTGGTGCTTGCATTTGAGGTTTCCGGATGTTTTTTAGCGCTTTCCAAAGCGAATAATTTGATTCTCTTTCACCGGAGAGATTTTCAAGGTAGTTCGCTATCTTTTTGCTTCTAAATTCGCGAATACTATCTCTAAGTCGATTGCATAGTCGGTTGAGGACCGTTTTATGCTGCGGTGCACGAGTGATTTGCCACTTCTTTCGTGCTTTTCTCCCTCACCAGTTCAATGATTTCTCTGGGATACTTTTCGTTGCGGTTGATCTTATGGCATCTAGAAGGAGTGTTTCTCCATGCCGCTCTTTGAATTGCTTCCACGAAACGATCAATTTCGTCCTCTAGTTCACAAGGTGTTCTAAGTGATACATTTAATGCGATATTTGTTTCGCAATCATTTCTAAAGCCCTCCCAGTTTGTTCTATTGCTAGTGAGTCTTAGAGGTCCTTTTTTCTTGATCAGCGCTTCTCCAAGTAATAAAATTACCGGCGAGTGGTCCGAAGAGAGATCAAGAAATTCTTTGACTGTAATAAACTTCTCGTAAATGCCTTTTGTAACAAAAAAATCGATAAGATCGGGAATTTTTTGTGAGTCAGTTGACCAATAGGTCGGTTTTCCTGTCGAATAAAAACAACAACCGAATTCATATGCCACTTCGTAGAGAATTTTTCCTTTGAAATCTCTACCAATAAGGAAATTTGAACCAAGGTCATTGAAGACACGAAAGTAGTCGTCTTTTTCTAGTAAGCATCGCGGCGGACAGTAAACAGATGCTATATTGTAGCTCAGGTGTTTATTTTTAACCCTTACCGCGCACAACTGCAGTTTTTCCAGCTCTATGCTTATATCGGCCGAATGTTCGATGTTAGTTTTAATGAATAAGGATGAACCGCCCCGCACTCTATCAGAAGGATGGTAGGCGTGATAACCAGCGTAGCCTCTTATCTTTATTTGCGACTCCCTTGTTAGATGGGTTTCGGAGATCAAACATATGTCGATATTTTCTCTTATTAGAAACATTTCTAATTCGTTAGATTTTTGTAAGAGTCCATTTGCATTCAATGTTACTATTTTAAGCAAAGCGTCCATATTTACTTAGATTTAGATATGCGGTTAGCCATACAAAAGCTTTCGACGTTACTAAGACGTTCGAGAATCCGTTTGTTAACTCCACATTGTTCCTCGAACTTAGCGCAGATGCAGTTCAGAATTTCATTCAACGGATCAGAGGGTGGGCCGTCGTTTCGTTTGGTTGCTTTGACTGCAGCCTGAGAATACGTCAGACGTACGGGGTTCGCTGGCTTATCCGAGATTATTTTTCGTTCAGCCTTTTTAGTGGACAACTTTGACGTATGTTTAATCGGTTCAGAAGGCTGGTTGACTGTTGTAAGAGTCTGCCCTGCTGATTCAAGCGTCCTTTCAGTCGGCTTAGTAGTTTGAACAATTGGTTTACGAGCCCGCTCAGTCTGCTTAGCAATACGTTTGACTTAGGAGCCCGATCGACTGATTTTGTTCCCCGTATATTCGGCGTTGTAGATTTTTTCCGTCGCATCTGGAATTCCTTAGCGACTTCGCAACCGCGATAATTTGCTGGGTGCCTTCCTTTGCAGTTAACGCAAATTGCTTTTTCATTTTTGCTCAAACTGCAATTTTCCGAAGAGTGTTTTCCAGCGCACTTAACGCAGCGCGACTCTTTCCGACAGTACGCCTGTGTATGGTTAAACTCTTGGCAACGCTTACATTGAGGGATGGTCTTCGTGTTGACACGTAGCGGGTCGATTTTAACGACCATACTCATGATTGTACGAATGTTATATATCTTTTCCAGGCTTTCCGTTTTATCGAATAACAGCACAAAAAGCGGAAGTTTACGTTTCACTATAAGTTCTTCTCCACGCTCGGGTCGTTTTCTCTCCTTTTCTAAAAGGTTCACGGCGTCGAGAATGTTATAACCTCTATCGCGTAAATCACCTATAACGACTTCTTTAGCGCATGATCCTTATGTCCTGTATCCCCTTGTGGGTCCTAGGGCCTCTACTACGCCTACGCGCCATCGTGTACGGTTTCTGGCAATGTGTCTGAGTTCTCCCCAACTTTTCCCTAACTGCCGTGCCTCCTTCTTGACTGTTCTGCGCCATGTTTTCCGCGGACCGCCAGGTCTTCTGCCATCCTGAGTTAGAGGGTTCCATTGCATAGCATGGTTCGCTATGGAGCTGTCACCCTTTCGGAACGTGTGACCAATCCACTGCCACTTCCGCCGTTGGATAGTTGTGCCTATTGGTTCCTGACCCGTTCTCTCGTAAAGGTGTTCGTTAGAGATACGATTGGGTCAGAAAATCCTTAAGATATTGCGCAGACACCTATTAACGAACGTTTGCAGCTTTCTGGTGATAGTAGTGGTCACTCTCCACGTGCTGCAACCATATAGCAGCACGGATTCAACGTTGGAGCGGAACAGTCTTATTTTGGTGCTCAAACTGATTGCATTGCTTCGCCATATTTTGGACAACATCCCGAACGCGGACTTTGCTTTGGCGATCCTGTTGGTTATATCCAGTTCGATTCCACCATCGGTCGAGACAATACACCCAAGATACTGGAAATCCTTTACTCTCTTTACCGGTTGTCCAGCAATGCATATTTGAGCCGATGAGTTAGTTCCAAGGCTGATGATTTTAGTTTTTGTCGTATTGATTTTCAGCCCGACGCTACCTGCCTCCCTCTCCACATCTGCTGTCATTTGGTGGAGGTCCATAATTCTGTGGGAGAGTAAGCATACATCGTCTGCGTAGTCAAGATGTTTCAGTTGAGATGTAAGAGTCCATCGAATTCCTCCGTTTCCCGTCGACCAAGCTGCATGAAGCACATCGCTAATCACCAATAGGAATAATATTGGTGAAAGGATACAGCCTTGTCTTACCCCACTTTGGATCTCAAATTCCTCAGACAACCTCCCCCTGTGCAGAACGTGACATTTGGAGCCTTCATATGTAGCTTTGATAATAGCAATTAGTTTATCGGGAATGCCATTCCTGCGTAAGGCACGCCAAATAAACTCCCTGTTGACACTATCTCAAAATCGATGAACAGCAGGTGCAGTGGCGATCGATATTCAACACACTGTTCGATGATAATCCGCAGGGTGTTGATGTGGTCGGCACAGGAGGATCCAGAGCGGAAAACTGCTTGTTCGGCATCGAGTGTGTCTTCGAGATGTTGTTTGATTCGCTCAAGGATGATTTTAGCTATTATCTTAGCTACAGCAGGCAGCACGCAGATACCCCTCCAGTTTCCGCACTCCAATAAATTTCCTTTCTTAGGAAGCTTGACGATCATTCCCTTTTTCCACTCGTTAGGAAAGCTCTCAGCTTCCCAAGCTCTATCTATAAGTGGAAGCAGAAGCTCAGCCGATGTTGTTGGCGCTGCTCGTAAGAGCTCTGCTGGAATACCGTCAAGTCCTACCGCCTTGTTGGTTTTGAGTGCCTTGATCGCGGTAATGATCTCATCTTTACTGGGAGTCGTGGTGCGTAATCGGGAACTTCACATGATGGATGAAGTCCTCTAGCTACGACCCTCAAGGGTCTCTCAGACTCAGTGGGCGCCGTGGCGTAAGTGGTTAGTGTGTCGGATCACTACGCATAAGGTTCCAAGTTCGAATCCCAGATAACACCAAAAAAGTTTTTTCACGGTCCCACCTCTCGCGAGCGTCTGACAAACACCCGAGAGTATTTTTGTCACGAAAAAGCTTCTCAAATCGCCGTTCGGATACGGCGCTAAACTGTAGGACCCATCCATTCGTGTGAAATACAACGCACATAACATGAGTGGTTGCGAGAAGCTAGGCCCGGGCACTTTAAAGAGCTGTTGCGCCAAATATTTGTTTTTTTTGTCTCTCAGACTTGTTTTCGTAAGTATGCCATTGAATTTTTTCGTTGTTAAGCTTTTGAGATACAATCCGATAGCCCTCAGCGTCATTTACCTTGATTTTCCATGTATCGTTTCGCAAGGAAGTTATTTTAAATTCAGTAGCGATCGTTGTTTTTAAAATTTTCCTCAAAGAATTGTAGTCCGCAACGGCTGTTATATTTATTGGTGGAGGTGCGCGTTTGCTTTCAATTGTCTTATCAGATTTTGGCTGTGCTTTCCCATTAGGTTCGTGTTGTGGAGCAACCTCGGGCGATGAGCCGGCCTTTCACAAGGAATGTGCTCGGATGTTTCATCCTCCTCTAAATATAACCGACAGTCCTTCTCTTGGCACAGGCTCATCTGGTTAAGGTAGTATTTCAGGCCGCGATGACCAGTAAGAAAGGTCACGAGCTTCTTAATGCTTTCCCCATCTAAGTTAAGGATTTCCTTATAGGAGTAAGCCTTGATTAATCGTTTGGACTATCTTAGACCTGGCCCATAAGTCCAGTGGTCTAGACGAAGTTTGTTTTCCCATTCGTTAATCAGCGTTGTATCTGTCGCCCAGTTGACGCCACAATAAGGTTCAGGAGCTATGAATGCAGATTCTGAGCTAGCCCTAGCAAGCTCATCTGTAGATTCGTTGCTCAGAATCCCTTGGTGTCCAGAGACCCAACCGAGTTTTACCCTGTTGTATTTGGCAAGGTCTTGTAATGCATCGTAGCAGCATTTCACAGCTCTGCAGTCCATTAGGTTGGATGATAGTGCCATAAGTGCTGCTTGGCTATCTGAGAAAATATGTATCTCAGCGCCCTTGATCCCCTTGTGGAGATTGTGTGTGGCGCAGATCTCAATGGCATGGATTTCAGCCTGAAACACAGTGGGAGTCGTACACATAGGTACTGAAATCTTTGTGTTGGGTCCAAAGACCCCAGCTCCAACTTCAGAATCCTTTTTCGAACCGTCGGTGAACCAGACCAGACTTCTAGGGTCCAGTGTTGGAGCACCATTGGACCAATTTCCGCGGTCCAATATTTCAACCTCGAATAACCTACCAAAGCAATGTTGCCTGACCATAATATAATAACGCCACTCTTAATCAACCAATGAAATTATTACCAAAATATGTTACATAATCTATACTAATTTCAGTACTATGTTACATTGAAATATTTTTAACAAGAAAACAGAAACATGTTTTTTTTTACAACCATCACCTAAGCTGCATTATAATAACAATTTGAAATACAAAGACCCACAATTTAGCCATCTACTGATGTCGCGTAGCAAACAGCTTACCTGAATTAATTTCAGTCACGCCGATAGTATCTAATTGAGGTCAAAACGCATAGCAGCTAACCAATTGTCACCACTATGTACAGCAGACGGTGGTACCTAGCGCCTTGAGTTTGCATAATTCGATATCGTCATAAAATTTGTCATACTTCTGAATAATTTATTACGTTCTACGAGTCAATCACCTGTTTCAGTCGCAACATGATGAAGAGTGCAACAAATCATTGCGAATTTGTTTTTAATCGACTAGCACCTATATGCTATACTCATGTGCGTAGGTACGAATTATGTGCATATTGGAACTATGTATTAAAAGATACTTTGACTTACCGCCTCTTACTCACGAAGGTGTGTACAAAGTACACCCATTTTATTTTATTTAAACAAGTGCGTTATTTTTGCGTCGGGAATGTTGCGGTGCATTTTTTTCGTGCCTTCTGGCATGACACAAAAGCGGTTGCCTATTTAATCTGAATAATGATTCCTGCTGTCAGTAACTTGTTATTTTTTGAATTTGTTTGTATAGTAAACGGTAAAAGTTTATGACGATTTCTGCTATATTATTTGGCTTTAGAACTTTGATTCGATTCGGTATTCTGAGATCCACTTAAGCTTCATTACATATATCTGTGCAATAAGCTGAAGTAGCTTAAGTCAATTTGCACGATTTTTCAGCAGAGACAATTAAAGTTGTTGCTCATGTGAAAATCGTATGAAATTTTTCAATTGCGCCACTATTCTGATAGCCGTAACTCGGCAGTCTTTAGAGATAAGCAAATGAAAAATTGAGAAAAAATACTTTGTGTAATTGCGAACAGTTTTCTGAAATTAATTAAATTTTGACTTACGTCGACTTGAGCTACTTCAGCTTATTGCCACAGATATATATATATTGCATGCTGGAATGCGGAGAGCAAGCATCTTTATGAAGAATTTTTGAATAAAGGTAAAGCAGATATTGCAGATAAACCCCTAAAATCCTTAGACAAAGCTCGTTCAGATAAATTGACACAGACTGTAGCAAACATGAATTTTACACTTTCAACTAGAATGGCTTGGGGACTTTTACGCAAGTTATGAGGTTCTAACTCATCGTCTGTTAAAACATTAAGAATCGAGCCTGAGCTCGTTGTCAAACACACTGTCGAGACATCAAAGGTGAAACCACAAAAAGAGCATACAAAAAAAGTAATACAGGAGCTTAAACATTTGAAAGGAACCACACCTGAAACATCTGAGTACTCAAGAGACTTCTCCGTTATGGAACTAGATGCAGCTATTACAAGAATAAAACCTGGTAAGGCTGCTGGTTTCGATGGAATACATCCAGAATTAAAAAAAAAAAAAGCGGTGGAAAAAACACCAAACTTTGGCTTTACAAATTTTTCAACAACATTATGCAAAGAACAATTTTGCCGAAAGAGTTTAAGAGAACGAAGATAATAAGTATTCCGAAACCGTCCAATAGCATTATTGAGCATTACCTATAAGCTGCTGGAGAGGCTAATTTACAACAAAATAAAATAAGTGTACTCACAAGTACCAATTGAGCAAGCTGGATTTCGCTCGGGTCGCAACTGTACCGCTAAGGTTCGATCAAGCTGATGTCACACACCATGAAGATCGTTGAGCGGGTATTAGGTGGCCGACTGCGAAAAATAATATGGCTATCTGATGATCAGTGCGGGTTTGTCTCGGGTAAATCAACCACAGATGCAATCCAAAGTATAAGGATCATAATAGAAAAACATCGTGATTCCTTAAAGGATTTGCATATTGTATTGGTTGACTTTGAAAAGGCATTCGACAGACAATCACGAGATTTGATATGGGTGGCGCTAAGACATCGAGGGGTTCCAGAAACCTATGTACAGATGATCATGGACATGTACGAAGGAGCAAAGACAAGAGTAAGATGCCCCGCTGGAGTAACCGAAGAGTTCCCAATCAGAGTCGGGGTACACCAGGGAAGCGTTTTAAGTCCTTTGCTCTTTATTACAGTCCTTGATTATCTGCTTGAAGGTAAAGTGATGGACCCCAAGGTACATCAGTTATTCTTTGCTGACGATGGAGCCATCATAAGTGAGGATCCTACATCCCAGCAACGAGCACTTGATGTGTGGGTGGACGTTCTGGAGGGAAATGGGTATCGCATTAGTTCAAAAAAGACAGAGTACTTATGCTGCCCGTTCTCTGATCCACTTAAGCCTACTCCAGACATTTATTTGAATGGAACAGTGATTCCCAAGTGCGAAAAGTTCAAATATCTGGGATCTATGATCAATAGCAAAGCATCTTGTGATGACGACATCAATCATCGCGTAAGCGTAGGGTGGATGAAGTGGCGAGAAAATTCCGCTATCTTCTGTGACAGAAAAATGCCCCCTAGGTTGAAAGGAAGGCTCTACACCGCAGTTGTACGCCCAGCGCTCACATACGGTTCACAATGTTGGACGATGTACAAAAAGTATGAGAGTAAATTAACGGCAGCTGAGATGAAGATGCTTCGCATGACAGCAGGAGTGACAAAGCTTGATCGAATAAGAAGTTCGAAGAGCCGTGGAAGCTTTCACATCAAGGAAACCATCGTACAAAAAATAGAGCGCGACCGGCTCAGTTGGTATTGCCATGTTCAAAGAAGAGATAATTTGAACCCCGTTAAAAAGGCAATATCAATGCGCGTTCCAAAGACATCGCGATGTAGGAAAGGCAGGCCTATAAACGCCTGGATCACACAAATGCGACGACATCGGCATTTCATTGGCCTCAGTAACCGAGTGATCCAAAATCGGCAGGCCTGCCGATATTTTCTGAGGTCAAATAGGCGAACCCCACAGGCGGATCAGTAGAAATGCGGTGAAGTGGGAGGGTTGTGATCCCTTGTTTTCGGATCATAACCTCGCTGATAAAAAAGGAAGAAGCAGAAGAAGATACTTACATACTTTCCTTATGTCCTGTATCCCCTTGTGGGTCCTAGGGCCTCTACTACGCCTACGCACCATCGTGTACGGTTTCTGGCAATGTGTCTGAGTTCTCCGCAACTTTTCCCTAACTGCCGTGCCTCCTTATCGACTGCTCTGCGCCATGTTCTCCTCGGACCGCCAGGTCTTCTGCCATCCTGAGTTAGAGGGTTCCATTGCATAGCATGGTTCGCTATGCAACTGTCACCCTTTTGGACGTGTGACCAATCCACTGCCACTTCCGCCGTTGGATGGTTGTGGCTATTGGTTCCTGACCCGTTCTCTCATAAAGGTGTTCGTTAGAGATACGATTGGGTCAGAAAATCCTTAAGATATTGCGCAGGCACCTATTAACGAACGTTTGCAGCTTTCTGGTGATAGTAGTGGTCACTCTCCACGTGCTGCAACCATATAGCAGCACGGATTCAACGTTGGAGCGGAACAGTCTTATTTTGGTGCTCAAACCGATTGCATTGCTTCGCCATATTTTGGACAACATCCCGAACGCAGACTTTGCTTTGGCGATCCTGTTGGCTATATCCAGTTCGGTTCCAACATCGGTCGAGACAATACTCCCACGATACTGGAAATCCTCTACTCTCTCTACCGGTTGTCCAGCAATACATATTTGATCCGATGAGTTAGTTCCAAGGCTGATAATTTTAGTTTTTGCCGTATTAATTTTCAGCCCGACGACACCTGCCTCCCTCTCCACATTTTTTTTTTTTTTTTTTTTTTTTTTAAAGGAAACCCAAATCTCAGAGCACTCAGACTCTCCGGTCCATTGTAACTCGTTTTTCCTTTATACTTGGGTGGCCCGTGATTGCTGTTCCCCGCTGGGGCTTGAACCTGCACACATCGATTAACGAGCAAACACACTACCCACTGCACCATTGCCACCCCTCCCTCTCCACATCTGCTGTCATTTGGTGGAGGTCCAGCCCCCCCCAAACGCACCAACAGACATCTGCCGGACGTTGATATTTGTGATCATTAGCTCAAGTTTAACAAAAAAATATATTTATTTCCTGTGCTAAAATGACGTTTCAAAAACGTTCACCAGCTCTCCGACTATGACGACCATTCCCTTTTTCCACTCGCTAGAAAAGCTCTCAGCTTCCCATGCTCTCTCTATAAGTGGAAGCAGAAGCTCAGCTGATGTTGTGGGCGCTGCTCGTAAGAGCTCTACTGGAATACCGTCAAGTCCTCTCGCCTTGTTGGTTTTGAGTGACTTGATCGCGGTAATGATCTCATCTTTACTGGGAGTCGTGGTGTGTATTCGGGAACTTCTCACCTCGGGCATCTCAGTCTGATTTGGGACTATATCGCTGGCGAATACACGGTTCAAAACCGTAGTGAAATTTTCCACATCACACCAATGGTCTTGAATGGTTGCGGGCAGTGAGCTGCTGATAGCTTCAACACCTTGCGAAAAGTGCTCCCTTAATTGTTGGCGCACTGGGGGATCACTAAGTCTATCGATGTTGAGCCTGGGTATTCTTGTGTTGTCGTGGAATCTTCGAACTGCAGCAGTGCGTAGTTGGAGAGCAGCTATTATAAGATGGTGATCATCTGCTATCTCCACATCTGCCCCTCGTCTGTTTCGGACGTACAGGAGACTACTTCTAAAGCGGCGGCTGATAGCAAAATGGTCAATTTGGTTGGAGGTTGCTTGCCTGTCATTGAAAACCCGGCTGAGTTTGTGGAAGGTCTTGTGCTCAAACATAGTGCCACCTATCACAAGGCGGTTGGCATTGCAGAAGTCCATGCTTCCCGATTACATGTTTGAGCCCTTCGTTGTCGTTGCCTACCTTGGCATTCAAATCCCCCATCACTATGACAATGTCTCCATTTGGTGTTGTGTTGAAGACGGCACTTAAGAGATTGTAGAATCTCTCCTTTTCGTCCTCAGATGAACTATTCATTGGGGCGTAACACTGTATGATGGTGACGCGTCGTACTCTAGTCCGGAATCTGGCCGTCAAAATCCTATCACCGTGAGGCCCTTGCGTGCTGTTGTTGTTAGCAGTAGTCCGACTCCATATTCCCGCGGACTTCCGGATGGTCTTCCAGAATAGAGTAGTACAGTGTTACGCGTTGGAGACTGATGCTCGCCCGCTTCTGACCATCTTACTTCACTTACTCCCAAAAGGTCCAGTTCATATCGCATGAATTCGTTTTCCAATTGGAGGAATCTGGCATTGTAAGGACCTTCTCTTCCCGAGTCGAGGAGCGTCTTTACATTCCAGAAACATATCTTTGTCCGGGTACAATAGACAAAAGTCGTCAACATGTGATCATTCCTTATCCGAGCCATAGTATCGGTTTTTATAGCGGGCAATATTCGGTATCGCGGGTTGCTGGCCCACGTTACCTAGCCTAGAATCAAGGCCCTAGACAACCCGCACTTACAATTTTAGCCTACACGTATAAGGGTTTATACGTATAGTTGCCCGGGCACCACCACTAGGAGGTAAAGAAAGCACTTCATCACGAACTTGATTGTTGCGCTACTGGCCCAAGCCAAGTTTTAGGCAGTCAGTAGTTTCCCGATCAATCGCAATGCAGGTCCCCAAAGTACTCGTACTTTGCAGCGCTACTGTATTTGGTTGCACAGAATTCGGATGTAGATAATATTATATTATGGATTATATTATCCTTTGGATATTAATGGAACAAGAAAAGCGGTTACTGCTGTCATACACGGTGGCAATAAGTAACGGCGACGACATCTTAAACATAACTCAAAGGTACGACTCTATTGAAACTCAGTAAGTGGAAGCTAGATAGGAGGCAAAATTTTGTTTGACTCAGTATTTTGTATTGACAAGAATAGAGATGTGATGCACGAATAATTATTATGTAAAATACTTATTTGTAATACGAAAACACTACATGTTTGGATATCGACTTAAAGTCAGCGTAAGAATGCAAAGATAAGAGAGTCTCGTCTTTGAGTTAGTGTGAAAATCACGACTAAGAATTTAATTGTGCTAGCAGTGCTAAACGGGTACCTTCAGCCTTATACTGAATCTGAAGTGCAGAATTGACAACTTTCTTATGACAATAATTATACTCTCGGAATGTTTGCTGACGTTTGCCGGAGGTTGGACCATGGACAATGGAAATAAATGTTGCTACATATATATATTTTTAATGCAGGTTCATATATGTACTTATTCGTTACAATAGTGCAACACTTTACAAATAATAATGAAAAGATTTCCAATTGCTTGGACTGGATAAATGCTAACTTTTGTTCTTCTCTGTACAATTGGACCAGGTAAATGTAGCCCCAGATCACATATACGGTCTAACTCGGGTGGCGGCGTACTACGAACGAAGTTTTCTTTCCTACCGGGCGTATGTGTTATGTTATGCTCGTTAGAATTCCAGTAATTTTTGAATGTCCGTCGGACCATTATACGCAGCATACGAGGTAAATTTATTCGCCTGCGACAACTTTCGCTAGTCGACTGTAAATTGGAAGGAATAATAAATTCGAATGTACATTGGTTATGGGTTATGAGTTCGGCACAAAATAAACCGAACCAGTGTTCCAAAAGTGTGTTCACCATTTGCTGGTATCTATTTCGTGGAACTCCAAAGAGCTAACTCGTAATCTCACGATAGTGTAACATACACAGCGTTAAGTATCATTGGTTCCGCATTATTGTAGTTTGTATGTTTGACTTTACAACATTTGTCTGTAAATGGAGGCATATTAACGGTTGATTTAAATAAGGTGTGGACTAGAGTTTTTTATTGCATATCATTGAAACTTAAATACTCGGTTAATTGTTGTTTATGGAATAGTTTGGCGTGATACAGTAGCGAAGACTGCTAATGAGTGGGTATTTAAATGAACGTGGATTAGAAAGTAAAAGTTATATTAAAACTGTTTAAAATTCCCTTAACAGAAATGAGTAATGAAGGGCACTTTCCAGTTTTCTGACATTGATCCTGGTTCTGGGCTAACTCTAATACTTACCTCATAACTATTGAATGTTGGAGATTGAAACTTCTAAAAAAAAAAATCGCCTGACAATGTGTTACAAGGCCGATGCTGGTAATACCGACTTATCGGCGCATGTAGTAACACTTACTCCAGGTACTTACGCATATACAGTGGTCGACCAATTTAACGACTGATCCAATGTTCAGATCATACGTTAAATCGAAATATTCATTAAATGGGTGCAACCTCCAAAATGCAAAAAAAGTAAAGTTTGAAGGTACATTAAAAAAACAAAAGAATTCTTAATGTAAGTTCGAACTATTTGCTTGAAGGTAAAGTGATGGACCCCACAGTGCACCAGTTGTTCTTTGTTGACCATCACAAGTGAGGATTTAGTTCCTACTTTTGGGAGATAGTTCATTTGGGAGCTAGTTAATTATAAACTTACTCACAGTGAACCAAGTTCCGACATCAAAATAGTGGAAGTTAGTTAATTTTAATTTTTGGTGCCATGAGCACATGCATGTAAGGCCGAAGGCTGTCCGGTGTTTGAGTCGAAGAATGTTGCATGGTGCATGCGACTAGGCTAAAAGAAAGACTCTACACCACAGTTTTGCGTCCAGCACTCACATACGGTTTACAATGTTGGACAATTTATAAAAAGTATAATAGTAAAATAACGGCAGCTGAGGATTGGCAATGCTTGATCGAATAAGAAGTTCGAAGATGCCTTCACGTCAAAGTAGCCATCTCATGAAAAATAGAGCGCGATCGGGTCAGCCGGTATTGCCATGTTCAAGAGGAGATCATTTCAACCCCGCTAAAAAGGCAGTATCAATGAACTTTCTACTGATATCGCGAAACAGAGCTAAGCCTAAAAACGCCTGGATCACACAAATGCAACAATATCAGCAGTTGGTTTGCCCCAGTAACCAAGTGATCCAAAATCGGAAAGCCTGCCAATTTTTCTGAGACTAAATAGGCGAACCTCACAGGTGGATCAGTAGAAACGCAGTGAATTCAAATCATAAACTCGCCGAAAAAGGAAGAAAAAGAAGAACGTGAGTTTGGACTGTGTGTTGTCGAGAAGAGCTCAGGGTTCTTGGAACAGAGCACAAGGTATCGCTCTGTTGGGTCTCTGGACACGTGGGTATCCTACCCACTTCCTATGCCACTGGAATAAAAAGTGAATGCATCAAGAGAAGGTGTACAAATTCTAGGTTAGTACAAATATCTTCGAGTCTTAATCAGAGCAAACCTCAACATAAAGAAACATCTAGGAAATAAATGCTTCGTGGCTAACGTGCAAATCATCTTCTTCGACTACATACCTTGTCGCGGTGAAGATGCTTAGTAAGGACCCAATGATCCCGATGGTCGATTGCAGTAGGGCCACCCATGCTGTAAGGTCTTCGAGGAAGGGTATCTGAAGCTAAAGTGTAGTCAACGCACTCTAACGGGTGGAGTGAGCGTTTTATGTAAACCGTGCCCATGTATGAAAGGCTGAGGGTTTTTATCAGTCGCTAACGAGCTCCTTCAGGTGCCCTGGCAGAACCTGTCGTAATAAGCCTTACCGCCAGTAAAACCGGCTATATTGGCGGTGGACACTTCTCACCGGCTTACTCGTGGGAACATGCATACAATTTCAAATACAAAACCAAACAAAAAAAAAACAAAAACAAACACAATTACAAATTCCGATGCTTTGCCTCCAAACTCAACGAACAAGGACAACGAACCGACCGACAAACCTACATACAGAGAGACGACGGACAACGACAACTACACGAACCCTTCGGATTCTGATACCACATCCATTGACAATTCCGCTTCGGATGCGGAGCTCCAGGCAAAACCGTATCGGCACGTTGCGGGCCCGCAATTCAGAAGACGAATTCCACTAGTGCTAAAAAGTACAGAAACCTTCGCTTGGCAAAGCACCTGCTCGCACGGATTCTCGAGAAACCAGAGGAATCGTGGGATCAGAAGGCCAAGGAGTCGCTGCGCTGGGCGAGTAGCGTTATCGCTGAGGAGACCAGTCAACGAGTAAGAGTGTGCCACTTGATAACAAGAGGCCACCCCCAAAACGCGCTCGCCCGACAGTACACAGCAAGTCTCAGCCTGAGTCGGCGAGACCTGCGAATGGCAATAGGCCCTTCGGCAACACCCCGAACCGTCAACCCGAGTCGGGAGAACGTTCGGGCGTGGTACCAAAATCGACTCAACGTCCAAACGTCCTTGATCCCAGGACGATACCTCCAAGACCCCGAAGAAGGCCAAGAATACCGAGTCGGTGCTCAGGCCCTACAACGAGGTGGCGAAAGATCACCTGGTGTTCGGTATCTGCGACAGCGGAAATGAGGAGGGCCGTATCAGTGGTGATAACTGGAGGCTCCTCAAGGCAAGACTCGCGTCAGACGTGCTGGCGCATTGTCTTAAGAATCCAACTGCTACACCACCGACCTTTTCGGACGCTGGCTGGTACCTCAACGGTGCAAAACTTTTAAAATACTGTAACAGCAGTTCCATCGCGTTCCTAAAAGAGGCAGTACCCAAGCTTAACCAATTTTGGGCAAAAGCCAATTTATCGGTCTGTCACTGGAGCGACATAAAGGTCCGCCCAAGAGCTCGAACTTGGATTCCATCAGGACCATGAATCCCTGGAGCTTTTAAGCAAAAGGGATTACAAAATCTTCTACGGCATGGAAGAACTGGTGCTAAAGGTCCATGAGAAAGACGAAAGGCTCATCTCAGGTATGGTTTCCTCTTTAAGTAGTCTTGGATTGGATACCGAATTAGATAGCCTCCCGTCGCACTCACTACCGACAGCTGCCACTTCTACCCAGGCCGTAACGCCAGCTGAGTCAGCAGGTGAGGTAGAGACAGTTTCGCTGCCAAAGCAAAACAGTGGTGAATCTTCCGAGTCGGAGGATGGTGACACCACAGTAATAGAGGCATCTGGACCAGTCAGGAATGATGATGCGACTGGTACAGATTAATCTACACCATTCCATAGCAGCTTCTGCTAACCTTTTGCTCCGCCTGCAGTCAGGAGGAGAGGACATTGCCCTTATCCAGGAACCTTGGGTGACAAGCGACAACCGCATAGCTGTATTAGGGGCGAAGAATTATTCCTTCCTTTATGCCAAAGGATCAGGTAAACTAAGATCCTGCATTCTAGTAAAAAATAACTTAAAAGCCTTCTTCCTACCAAATTTCAGCGATTCGGACTTCGCATGTGTGGAGTTGGACCGCGATGGGAAAGACAGGCTATGGATATCGTCAGCGTATATGCCCTATGATGACACAGGCCCACTACTAACACCAAATATACGCGAGACGATAAAGTCAGCCCAAGTAAGCAACATCTACATAGTGATAGGCGCTGACGCCAATGCCCACCACAACCTTTGGGGAAGCAGTGATACAAACAATCGAGGTGAGCGTCTTTTTTGATAAAACCCTTAGCCCCCTGGCTCTACGTTATTTTCAACAGCTGCCTTAAATTCGGCTATACCCCATCCTCGTGGAAACGAGTTAAGGTGGTCTTCATCCCGAAATGCGGTAAGACCTCCCACTATAATCCGAAAGATTTCAGACCAATCAGCCTCTCCTCCTTCCTTCTGAAAACGTTAGAAAGGCTAGTCAATAACTATATCCGTTCAAAACTCAACGTACAAACCGTATCTAGCTCTCAGCATGCTTACCGGAAAGGTTTTTCAGTGGAAACAGCTCTACATTCGTTAGTAGGCACCATTGAAAAATCTCTTGCCGTTAAAGAATACACTATGGTATGGTGTCTTTCCTTGGCATAGAAGGCCAAGAGCGCTCGCTGACCTGAAGGTGGACTGCTGCCTTTGCATCTGGATACAGCGAATGCTGAACAGCAAGCAGATTCTATCCGAGCTCGGGTGCTGCTCAACCAAAAGGCTAGCGCACAGAGGCACACCCCAGGGGGGTGTTCTCTCTCCGCTACTTTGGATTTTAGTAGTGAATGAGCTACTCACTTAACTAGGAAATAAAGGCTACAAGGTCGTAGCATATGCTGACGAAATTGCCATAGCCATCTCAGGTAAATTCCCCAAACCCTAAGAGATCTAATGAACTCGGCGCTAAATTTAGTAGCGAAATGGACGCACAGCGTTGTGCTCAACGTAAACCCGTCCAAAACTGAACTAGTACTTTTTACTAGGAAATACAAAATCCCGTTCGTAGCCCCACCTAAGCTTAGAAACACGGAACTCAGCTTTTTAAACAAAGCAAAATACTTAGGGTTGACCCTTGATAGTAAACTTAACTGGAAACAGAACATTCTAGACCGAACCAAGAAAGCGGAAATCGCCATCTACACCTGTAAAAAGGCTAAAGGTCCTAAATGGGGTCTTCAACCTAATATAGTCCACTGGTTGTACCTGGCGGTGGTCAGACCAATCCTGGTTTATGGCGTTCTCGTCTGGTGGCCTGCACTCGAAACAAGGTGCAACACAAACTCTATCGAAAGAGTACACCGATTAGCATGCAGATGCATTACACGGGCTCTCAGGTCCACTCCCACAGCCGCCTTAGAAACCCTACTTAATATATATCCCATTAACATCTTTGGGAAAATGGTAGCATCTAAAGCAGCCCTAAGACTTAGAGAATCTCTCCAGTGGTCATGCTCACAAATTGGCCACATGAAAATCTTACAAAACTCCAATCCCAGAGTAACAGATTACATATCCCCATCTATTGATTTCAATATCAAATATAACACCACCATCCCTGACAGATCCGCATGGGATGAAGGTATCATTCTAAATGACGCCGCAATCGAAATCTATACAGACGGTTCCAAAACATCGGAGGGCACAGGATTAGGTATATTTTCCGAATTACCTACGATAAACGTAGCTCTCCGACTTCCGGACCACTGTAGCATCTTTCAGGCGGAAATATCGGCTGTTCGTGAAGCAGCGCATCTATGTACCCGATAGATGGTAAGTCTATCGTCCTTTACATAGACAGTCAGTCAGCGATTAAAGCTCTGGAAAAGCCAACAATAAGATCTAAGTTGGTCAAACATTGCCGCGAATCTCTTCACGACATTGCGGACAGATGCAATATTACTCTGTGCTGGGTCCCAGGACACAGAGATATTCCAGGCAACTGTAAAGCGGATGAACTAGCTAAACAAGGCACCGTACTACCTCTAAATGTCAATAGAGAGGTACCGGCACCACCAATACAATTGATGAAAATCCGTATGTTTAACGAAGCGTAATCTATTGCAAACAATAGATTGACTAATCTAGCTACGTGTGCATCGACTAGGAAGATCTGGCCTTTACTTGACGCAAAGAAAACCAAAAATCTCCTTTCATTAAATAGAAGGAACATAAGCCTCACAGTAGGAATAATCACAGGACACTGCTTGTTAGGTAGACACGCCACTAGAATGGGTGTCCCAGCAAACGATTTCTGCAGAAGCTGCAGAGATGAAGAGGAGGAGGAGAATAGTCTCCACCTCCTTGGCACATGCCCAGCGCTAGCCACACTAAGAAATAAGCTACTAGGCGAATACTTCTTTGAGGACCTAAGTGACCTGTCTAACATAGACATTAGAAACTTAAACAGATACATAGGTAAATCCAACTGAAATACCCCCCCACACCACCACCACTCCTCCTCCCATCGTTATTGGTTACTATCAATCCCCAAGAGGTACTGCAACAGACACCTCCCAACATCGATAGTTAACCCTCCCATATCACTAGACCAATGCCTGTAAATAACATTACTGCATAGAGGTAACAGAGATTACTTGAGTCAATCAATCCCCCTATTACTCACATGCACACCACCTACACGGTGAACTAGGTACTAAGGGTTTGACTGAAGCAGTCACCCTACCTAGCCAAACCATCCCCTAAAGTTCGACTGCATACTAGTGCAAGATTGACTGCATCAGTCATCTCGTTCTACTTTGCATTAACCACTATTTCCACGGTCCACCTAGGTATGGGTTCGATTGAAACAATCACCCTACCTAGTCCACACTTTATGCATAGCAGTACTTAGAGTTCGATTGAATCAGTCACTCTATGTACGCTTATGCTCCTCTACACCTACACGGTCCAACTAGGTATGAAGGGTTTGACTGAATCAGCCACCCCACTGAATCAGTCACTCTACTATACTTATGCACCTCTACGCCTACACGGTTTATGGGACCTGCCAATATAACTTGCACACACAGTATAGGGGGCTCGATTGAATCAATCCCCCCCATCACTTGTTGCACACTATACCTTCTCGGTATACTTTGACTTCAGGGTTGACTGAGTCAGTCACCCTCTCTACCCTTTTCAGTCAGCATTCTCAGCCAGCACCCTCATGAGAAAGGTTAAGGTTCCTCCGGTTACCGGTGACTCGACCGGTCATTACTCATGTGGTATCACAATGGACCTAAGAGGTCTAAGTGTGTCCTGACCCCGTCAGGACAGCCACCTTTACCTAACCTAACCTAACCTAAACGAGCAAATCATTCTATTTGGGGTCGGTGCATAAAAAACAAGTTCATAACGCACTCCTTAAAACAAAATGTATTTCAGGCAATTGCAGCACCAATAGTTCAAAATATTGTTCACATGATGAGGTTGATAAATGCCTTCGATTCCTTCTCAAACGGGTCTTCCGGTTACCGAATAACACTCCCAACTACATACTTTTTTAGAAACCTTGAAGCTGCATCTTTACTGCATATGTAGTTTAAGTTATGGCTAAGAGAGAAGAAAGGGTACCAATGTTGATTTTAAGTCACATTTTATCAACCAAAGGAAACATCATCCAAAAGTAGGGGAAACTAGCCTCTGATCGCAACATTAGTTTACGTTTAGCACCGGATAAACATCATACATCTTTAGGGAATCAATTTAATACTCTTTTGGTGAAATTGAGACACGTACTCTACGAAAAAAATACAAATGAAGCACATTTGCCATTGTATAGTTGCTGTTATAGCAGAATGAGGTACAACCTGAAGGACAAGACTTATTTCTTGAATTTTAATACAACGGAAATAATAAGCACTACTTTTCGATTAAGAGGACAATTTATAAACTTGTACTACGTGGCACACCGTCCGAAACTTCCGATCTTGTGTGATCTCTGCAGCCTGAAAGTGAGAGAGGACGTGTTTGATTTCTTAGCAATATGTCCTGTGTTAAAGAATTTTCGCATTAATTTCCTTGGTTCGCATGTTTTGGAGCCAGAGTATGTTATGAGCATTATAAATGGAGATCAAGTCAGGGATGTAAGTTCGAATCCCAGAAAATACCAAAAAAGTTTCTTCACGGTCCCACCTCTCGCGAGCGTCTGACAAACATCCGAGAGTATTGTGTCACGAAAAAGCTTCTCAAATCGCCGTTCGGGTTCGGCTTTAAACTGTGGTCCCTTCCATTCGTGTGAAAAATATAACGCACACAACATGAGTGGTTGCGAGAAGCTAGGCCCTGGCACTTTAAAGAGCTGTTGCGCCAAATATTTGTATTTGTAAGTCAGGGATGTACTGTATAAATGTATTTCAAATGCTCTGTGTTACAAAGGAGGGTGATTTTTAGGGAAAATAAGGTTATTTTGTTAAAATGATGGTGTATCAATAACTAGATCTTATTATAAAAGAAATAATATTATAATTGTCAATCTTGTAGACGGCCTATGGCTAAACCATTATAGATTTATGAACTTAAATCTTTGTAACGAATAACTTCTTTGATGGAATAAAAGTCATCTGAAATCTAAAAAAAACAACAAATCTTGATTTTATGTTCAAAAGAAAAACGATCCCTATTAGCAGGTACTTCTTTCTACATATGTATGTTTCAGGTTGTTACACAAAAAATGGCCATTTTACCACCAGTTTTGTCCGAGACGTCAGTGCGGTAACATCTGTACTTCTAATTTAAAAATAGTTCTTGTAGTTGAATAAGCGCGTTATTATCTTCCTGCTGCCAATTTATTTATTTTTTTTGTTATAAAAAGTCACAAGCAGATTTTATTTTTTCCATTTAAATAATGGAAGTTTTTCCTTTTTGCATTTAAAAGATAACTAAACTCAGCGGTTGTACTTAATAAGGCATTTGATCAAATTGTATGTGATGGACGGACAGTGTGAATTTTTAACGAATTCTGCGAGGTAGATTTTGATATGGAAAGTGAAGCTTGGGGAAAACTGATGCCCAGATTAGGTAATACCGAATAACAGGTGGAAGTTAAACGTGATCGACTCTACAATGCATTTCAAGGAAGTTTAGAGTATCTACAATAAACACAAGCGGTCATAAAAAAAAAATAAAAAAATAGAGGTTGATTGGGACCAGGTATGACAGCGGGACCGTCTATAGAATCATCAAATATGCGCAGCTCCAGCCAACACCCAATGAAAAGACGGTTCTTGATTCATTTCGGATTAGGATGAACTCAAGAGATTTAAGGAGCATTTTGCTACGGCTTTGAGCTGCATTTTATGCTCCCAAATCAGACTGAGGTGCCCGAGGTAAGAAAAAAGCTGTGTGGAGTTCGAGATTTCAAGTGGAGTAAGACAAGGCTGCATTTTTTCACCAATACTTTTCCTATTGCTGCAGCTTTGTCGACGGGAAACGGAGAAATTCGACGGACTCTTACACACCAACTGAAACATCTAGACTACGCTGACGATCTATGCTTACTCTCTCACAGAATTATGGACCTGCACCAAATGACAGCAGATATAGGGCGGGGAGGCAGGTGTCGCGTCCGTGGGCTGAAAATGAATACGGCAAAAACTAAAGTTATCGGCGTTGGAATCAGCAAAAGATGCATTGCTGGACAACCTGTAGAGAGAGTAGAGGATTTTCAATATCTCCGGAGTATTGTCTTGACAACTGGTGGAACCGAACTGGATAAAGCCAACACAATCGCCAAAGCAAAGTCAGCGTTCGGAATAATGCCTAAGATATGGCGAAGCAATGTAATAAGTTTGAACATCAAGCTAAGACCGTTCCGCTCCAATTTTGAATTCGTGCTGTTATATGGATGCATCACGTTGAGAGTGACCATTACTATCAAGATAAAGCTGCAGAAGTTTGATAACAAGTGCATCTGCAACATGTTAAGGATTTTCTGGCCCAGCCGGAATAAATAGCCATAACTATCAAACGACGAAGTGCCAGTGTTTCCAAAAAGGGGACATTTCTATAGCTTACCATATTTTGCAGTTAAACACTTTAACTCAGGATGGCAGAATACCTGTCAGTTTTTGTAAAGCACGTCACAGAAAAGTCGAGAAGGAGGCTCGACACTTGTAAAAATGTGAAAGGGTTGGGGAGAGCTGAGGCACATTGCTAGAAACCGTACACGATGGCGAGTAGACGTGGTAGAAGCCTTAGGATCTACAAGGAGATACAGGACATAAATATACGAAAAAATCACCGGATAAGCTCCAAGACGCACCCCAAAAGCACCACGTCGTCCATAAAAGTTGTAGTAAGCATATAGTAAACCTGCGAGGAGATGATTCACTTTTCTTTCCTACAACTCTGTAAAGCCAGCAGAGCCTTATTGCAGAAAAATTGCGATTATGTATGCAGGGAAAGTTAAATCAATTACTGGCGGCACTTTTCAATAGACGTGGGCCAAACTTTACTCCACTTTATTTCTAAGGTAAATCGGTACAATATTAACCTTAATTTACAGAGAACATATCAGTTACACTTTTTTTAATAAAGAGCCTATGGCCTAGCTTCCCGCAACCAATTTCGTTGTAAATACTATGTATGCGTTATACGCATTAATGGAAGGGACCTTAAGTTTCTTGGCGTATCTTTATATTGAGGAGCTTTCTCATGATAATATGATTACTTACTTTTACTTAAATCCTTTAAGCCCTCGGGGGGCATAGGACGTCATGCCTGCGCGCCATCTTGATCGAAGTTCTGCAACGCATTTGAGCTGCCTCCAACTCAACGCTCGATTCCTCCTTAACTGTTCTGCGCCACGTTTGCCTAGGGCGTCCCGCTATTCTGCCTGCCTGGGTGAACGGATTCCACTGCATGGCGTATTTCGCAATGGAGTTGTCTTCGCGACGTAGGGTGTGTCCAATCCATTGCCACTTTCTTCTTCGTACAGTAATGCTTATAGGTTCTTGGCCCGTTCTCAGATAAAAGTGTTCCTTGGAGATGCGGTTCGGCCAAAAAATCCTTAAGATGATTCTTAAGCATTTTACGCACTTGCAGCTTGCGTGCGTTAATGGTGTCCACCTTTCAAGTACTGCACCCATAAAGCAGCACTGATTCTACGTTGGAGCGGAACAGTCGCAGCTTGGTTCTTAAGCTGATAATATTACTTTTCCAGATTTTAGATAGCATTCCGAACGCAGCTTTAGCCTTCCCGATTCTGCTGCACACATCCAGTTCGGTGCCACCGCGATTAGCCGAGACCACATTTCCTAAATAAAAGAATGTTATCAACTTTCGCGACTTCCTGTCCGGCGATGTTAAGTTGAGCTCGGTTGTTAGAAGAAGTGTTCAGGGCTTATGTTTTGGCTGTGTTTATTTTTAGCCCCACTTTGTTTGCCTCAGCTTCTAGATTTTGGGCCATCAAATGAAGATCCATTATCCGATGTGAAAGTAGACAAACATCGTCAGCGTAATCTAGGTGTTTAAGGCAAGATGTCATAGTCCAACGAATTCCATAGTTGCCTTCCGACAATGCTGCACGGAGTACATCGCTGATAACCACCAAGAACAATATTGATGACAGTATGCACCCTTGACGTACTCCACTTTGGACTTCAAAATCCTCCAACACCTTACTATTGTGCACGATGTGACACTTACCACCCTCGTATGTAGCCTTGATAATAGCTATAAGTTTTTCTGGGATGCCTCTCCTGCGTAAGGCCAACCAGATAGCATCTCGATTCAATCTGTCGAAAGCTTTTTCGAAGTCGATAAACATTAAATGTAGCGGAGACCTTTACTCAACGCGTTGTTCGGTAATGATCCGTAAGGTGTTTATGTGGTCGATGCAGGAGAATCCAGCACGAAAGCCTGCATGTTCGGCATCGAGAGTTAGATCTAAATGTTCTTTAATTCGTTCAAGAATTATTTTAGCTATTATTTTGGCTACAGCTCGAAGAACGCATATACCTCTCCAGTTACCGCACTCCATCAAGTTTCCCTTCTTTGGAAGTTTAATGATCATCCCCCTTTTCCACTCCTGAGGAAATTGTTCGCTATCCCAAGCTCTCCGTATTAGCGGATGCAGCAAATTCGCCGCTTGAAATAACTCGGCAGGGATGCCATCAATACCCACCGCCTTGTTTTTCTTGAGGGACTTGATTGCTGTTATTATCTCGATTTTACTGGAAGGTGCGGTGTGAATTCGGGAATTTATTACTTCGAACTGCTCATTCGAATTCGAGATCATACCGCCATCGTCTAAGTGATTTGGCACTGTAGCAAAATGTTCTCTCCATCTAGTGAGCTGATCCTCATCCGAAATCAGAAGGTTACCGTCTAGACTCTTCACTGGATGTTGTTTGGAGTTTCGACCACCGATGAGGTCTTTAGTGATGCTGTAAACAGTCCTACTGTCGCACCTACTCGCTGCTTCTTCAGCCCTTGAGGCCAGTGAGTTGATAGATGGACGTTTGTCACGTCTCACACTACGCTGCACTTCTTTCTTCTTCGCACGGTATTGGGCTTCAAGCTCGGTTCTCTCTACTGCTGAGGCCGCTGCAATCCGGGCCTTGATTGCAGTACGCTCACCGATCCGTCTCAAGATGTCTGTAGAAAGCCATGTGCGGTGGTGTTTCTGCTTTTTGCCGACATAAGTGTGTGCCCCAGTCGCAAAAGCATTTTTCACAGCACTCCAGTGGTCATCCATGTTCTCTATGCTGCTGATTGCTTCTGCTTCTAAGGCAAGATGGTTTTTGAACTGTTGGCGCACTTGGGGAACCTTGAGCCTGTCGATATTAAACCTGGTGATGTTAAGTTGGTTTGAGCGGTTGCTGTTGACGGATGCAGTACGAAGGCGTAAATGAGCTACCATAAGATGGTGATCTCGTTCTAGTCCGACGTCAGCTCCACGTCTGTTTCGGACGTCCAGGAGACAATTTCTAAAGCGGCGACTGATCGCAATGTGGTCGATCTGGTTGGATGTTCGTTGCCTATCAGTAGAGACCCAACTGATTTTGTGGCAGGTGTTATGCTTAAACAGCGTACCTCCGATGACTAGGCGGTTGGTATTGCAGAAGTCCACAAACCGCTCACCGTTATCATTACGGTCTCCCACGCCGTGAACTCCCATCACGTGCTTAAGCATGGTGTTGTCGCTACCCACCTTGGCATTGAGATCTCCCATCACCATTACGATGCGTTTGGTTGTAGGCAGCGCCTAAGTGGCTATAAAATTATCCTTTTCATCCTCAGTCGCGTCTAGAGTCGAAGCATAACACTATACGATGGTAATTTTCCTAACTCTACTCTGGAACCTAGCCGTCAATATTCGGTCACTATGGGGTTTCCAGGATATGAGGCTACTATGTGCTGCTGGAGTTAGCATAAGTCCTACTCCGGAACTCCGTGCAGTTCCAGCTGGTTTACCAGAGTAGAGCATGACAGTGTTTTTTGTTTGGGAGATGAATTCCCCAGCATCGAACTTTCTTATCTCGCTCAGTCCTAAAATGTCTATCTTATACCGTGCGAATTCGCGTTCTAATTGGAGGAATCTGGTGTTATAAGGCCCTTCCTTGAGTGAGTCCAGGAGGGTCTTACCTTTCCAGAATCCGATCGTTGTCCGTGTTCGATAGCCAAAGGTCGTCCTCAAATTATCCGTCCGTATCCGAGGCGTTGATTTCCGTTTCGCTGCAAGATTTTTTCTTTTACGGTTGCCGCTCGCTGGGCCACAGACCAACCGACACTTATCCTGTTTTTTGGCGCAGGAGGCTCGCCATTCGTCCTCTCCCGTTAGCAATTTCCAAAGAAATCCCCAGATGCCACCACGAGGAGGTGGGAGTAGGGCTTACTAACAGAGCTGCTAAGTTTTCGGCAGCCGGTGTGTATGGACCCAACCATAAAATTTCGAAATCACTCGGAAAGAGTCCTAGTGTTTTCCAGGCCGAGCTTTACGCCATTGAAACTTGTGCTAACATTAACCTGCACTCAGGCATCAAAGGTGCCTCTATCCATATACTCACCGATAGCCAAGCGGCGCTCAAAGCACTGATCTCCCATGTGATCAGCTCAAAATCAGTTCTAAGCTGCTTCGACAGCTTACAAAATCTGTGCCGACACAATAAAGTAAAATTGTGGTGGGTACCGGGTCATGTAGGCGTTGACGGCAATGAAACTGCAGACCTACTAGCTAGGAAGGGCTCCTCTGAGTTGTTCACTGGACCTGAACCCTTCTGCGGAATACCCGATTCCGCCTTCAAACTTTCCCTAAACACCTGGGAACGCAACATGTGCATCTCCCACTGGAATAACTCCCAAGGTCTCAGGCAGGTTAAAAGAGCTGTCCAACCCTTCCAAAGGCAGGCAATTGATATCCTAAAATACGGCAGAAATGACATAAGAAGGCTTGTGAGCTTCCTTACCGGTCACTGCCAACTTCTCTACCACCTCAACAAAATGAGAATTTCGGAGAATATCACCTGCCGCCTCTGCCTAGAAGAGGACGAAACCGCAGAACACGTACTATGTGAGTGTGTAGCTCTGTGTAGAACTAGGAGAAGCTTTTTCCTCAAAGAGATCATATCTCCAAAAGATCTTAGGAACACCTCCGCAGCCGTAATTATAGCTTTCATAAGGAGAGTAGAAGTACTGCTGCCCTAAAAGTGGCCTATGGCACAATAGATCTCCTTGGTCGCAGTGCCTACACGCCATTTGGGCGTGGCCACACACCTGTTTAAAAAAAAAAAAAAAAAAGTTTTCGGCAGCAGTGGCTCTTTCTTGTTACTTAGCGGCCCAACACCTATCGGGAGATGCTGCCCGTACGAGGCCTTTGTTAATCGTTTGCCATCCTATAATGGTAATATGATTGGTCCAACAAATTAACCTCTGCTCCTCGGGGCCCACAAAGGCCACTTAAAATTCCCCTCATATCTTACTCTATGTTAGATTTGGATCAGTTTCAAACGATGAACGTAAACAGCTCTTAAGCTCCTTCTAAGATGTGTGTAAAGAGATCCTCTTAAAGATTTATGGCATTATGAGCCCAATGTTCTGATATAATCCCGTCGATCTCGCCGCCTGTATCCGATTTACGTATTAAATTTAAGATTAAAGAGGGAGAGGAAAAAAAAAACGGAAAGATAATTGTTATATGCGTACATAAAACTAAGACTTTATCAATGTTAAAATTATAGACCGAACGATTATTGCGCGAGACCCGACTCTTTCGAGAGACATTTATGTACATACGAGTATTAATGGATAGTTATTCCTTCTCGCGAACATATTGCCATCATTTTAAGAACATGTAACTGAAAGACTCTACCAACACCCGATGGCTAAGCTATTGAGGTACGTAATTCCGATCAATCATAAATAATAAATAAGTGAAACATTTTCTGCAGACACCATTTATGCTGCAGCTGTACAATCTTCATAATGTGGTTTGCTTTGAGATTTTAGAGCAAAACTGTCAATGTTCGATTAGCTACGTTACTTTCGGTGCGAACTACTTGTAGGATTGAAAATAAATCTGATAGTGTTAATAGCCTCTAAACGGATAGTTGAAGAATTAAAATGGATGTATTTGGAACCTGTCAAGGTCTTTCAATTTGCTATTGAGATAGACGAATCATTGAAAGGTGTGCCGTGCATAGATTGAGCAAGCTCATACAAGATACTCTGATACGTACGCTCTGATCCATAATAAAATATTGATATTGGTTTCAATCTATAATGAAATATTGGTATTGATTAGAAAGAGAATTACCATACCTAAGTGGAGGTCAAATTGCTGGGTGTAATAAAAACCTATTATTACAAATATGCTTACAGGGTTGTATTGGCATTATCAAATCGAACTTTTAACACACTATATTTTCATTGCTTCTACAGACAGGAATCCGGAGGTATACCAATAAATATACCAATACCAATGATATTATTATATAATGATACTAACGTTAGTAAGTACAATAGTTCCTTAATGCCTTTCAAGGGGTCGTTTTAATAGGTAAAATTTGGTACGGACGATAGGGTCACTAAGTCGTTGTATTGTATAATATCTTCTAATTGATTAATCCAGTTGTTATATTATTTTAATTGTATTATACCCATATAAACTTAAAATTAGTTGTTCGTTGAGCAAAATAAACAACTCTGATAAAAGCCAAGCTATCGCCATAAGCCGTACCAACTTAGATACGGCCTGCCTTCCCCCCATCGGAATGAACAGTATTCGCCTTGAGTATTCTCAGAGGCTACGACATTATTATTATAATTTGTGTAGGGTTATCTTGCACTGCAACCTAATGATCTATTGCGCCCCCTGCTAGTAAATTGGAGAGGTTTATTCCCTTGTTAGAGTTCCCCTCGCATTGTAATTCCTTCGGAATCGTGTTTGAATATCATATACTCTTGCTTTGCCTTGGGGAGAATTGTTCACCTTAGAGCTCTCCCTCGAAACCAGTTTCTTTTAAGAATCTGAGAATGAGAAGTGGGTTCATGGTTGGCATATCCTCATCTGATATTTGTTACTTGCTCAAGTATTTCAGTCTTTTGTGGATCAGTGTCCCAAAATATTCCATAAGGTGCTCCGGAGTATCGCTCGACTCACTTCAGAATCTGCAAAGGCCTTCATTCGTTATACCTAGTTTCCTTAAATGCTCCCTAAGTTTGCAATGTCCTGTTAGGAAGCTTGTTCAGGGAGATACAGGCCTCGAATCTTTCCGGTTGTAACATCCCATTCATTTTTTAGCTTGCTTCAGACTTTTCGTGTTGATCCATGTTCTTGTCTTGTCTTCTTTCTCCACATTCTTCGCGTATGTTATGTCCCCCTATTCCGTACAATGGTTCAGGACCAATGAAGGATTCTGTAGCTCCTTGTCTTGCAAGGGAGTCTGCTGCTTCATTACCTTCTATTCCGGCATGACCGGGTATCCAGTAGAGTGTTACTTTGTTGTTTCTACTTAATTCATTAAGTGTGTGTAGGCATTTGTGGTATTTACCTATATTGTAATCTTATCGATCTTGTCACACACCCTTCTTTACATTTTTACATTTTAACGTTTTCCAAACAGTTCCCATTTTTGGCGGCACCAACACTGGAAGTGTTGTCTTACTATAAAAGTCCGCCATTGTTAAGTTAGCGTCCCCTTTCATCTATATAATCTCCACGCAGTCTGTCCCCAGTGCCTAAGAGTGTTACCTAAACGAAATGTGTTCTTTTTATTTAATGCCCCTGTTCCTTCTACACATGTCGACTTAATGACATAGGAGTCAACTGCTTTGATAGCTGCTTGGCTGTCTGACAGTACTGCTATGTATTGCTATAGCACATATTTCAGCTTGAAAAATACTGGTACTCTTGACCATGGCTTCAGAGTGCTTTATCCTTGGCCCAAACACGCCTGTCCCTGCTCCTTCCTCAGTTCTCTAACCTTCTGTATACCACCTTATCGCGTGGTTGCCCAGTCCGTATATTGTGGATTCCTTGCTCCACTCTTTCTTGTTACTTAACTTTGTACAAAAGTTTTTCCCAAAGTTACATTTTCTAATACTGTCATCCGTGCGGATTGCCAGAAGGGAAGGTTTCTTAGCTCTACTCCAAATGGAGCGGAATTAGTTCTAGGAGTACTTCTATTGCCTCAGTAGGACATGTTCTCATGGCCCCAGTGATGCAGATACACACAAGTCTTTGCACTTTTGTGAGTGTCTCCCTCGTTGTGACAAGACTAGTTCGTTTTGCCCATGCTATCGGCCCGTGTGTGATCATTGACCTCACAATGGCAATATACGAGTACATCCGTCTTATAATTTTTGGACTAAATCCCCAAGACTTACCCGCAAGGCTCCTGCATATCATTAGAGCACTGATAGCCTTTTTGCTTTTTCCACATGAGTTTACTGTGTATCTATGTGTAGTCCTAGGTATAGCTTGAACCAAATCACTTGCACATTTTTTCGAAATGAAAATGAGTAAATCTCGTACAAATAAAAGAGACCTGCGCAGAAAAATGTTCGAGTGCTATATTATAGCTTGAACCAAATCACCTGATCGTTTTTCTGCGCAAGTCTCTTTTATTTGTAAGAGTTTTACTCATTTTCATTTCAGAAAAACGTTCAAGTGATTTGGTTCAACCTATACTTCATTACTTTTAAGGTAGCGACATAAGTGAACAGTTTTATTTTGCCGAAGTTGCATTGGGCACATCTACATAGTTTCCTGTGTCCTGAGTAGTTTTTACTTGAGAAAATTAAGAGTGACATACAACAGTGCAGTGAAATTTGTATATAATGCTCGCCATCATGATCATATCCGAATACGTAAAGGATTTCCTGGGTATGGAGTTCCAAAAAAAAATTGGATTTGAATGTGTCTTGCTCTACGAACTCAAAGAGAATAAAATGCCTGGGTATCTTTATCATAGACTTCAGTTCATAATCTCTGAAAGAAGCCGAGTCTTCATTTTGCCAGCCTACAGATTTCACAACAAGCGGATAATTTTTTTTGCATATGCAGTACGACTTTGGAACTCACTTCCAGCCAATATAAAGAGATGTTAACGAATCGGCGAATTCAGGAGAAAAATCAGACAGCATTTGAGTATATTTCAGTTAATGGTTTATATTTTTTTTATTTTTTATCTTTTTGTTCTGAGAAGGGAATAAACTAACTTTGAGGTAAGGGTACTGGCGATTTTTTTTTTTTTTTTTCTTAGCTCAGTGAACTATTTTTTCATGTTTATATGTATACTAGCGGGTACCCGGCGAGCGTTGCTGCACCCAGGAAAAAAAAAAAAAAAGCAACTGTCAGGCAGGCGCCTGGGACTAATTCTATTAGTTTTATGCCGGCTAACAGTGGTCTAACCTTAAATATATATATAAACAGTTTGTGACTACCAAGTACTATAATACTAAAGTAGTGGGCAAACTGCTGAACCGATGGTACCGACGTATTTTGTTGCAACTAACAGAGGAGATTCTTTTTAGTACTAAAGTACTATACTACTAAAGCAGTCGACCGATTTTGACCAAACTTTACAGGGATACTCTCGGGGCAATACCAAAAAATGTCTGAAAATGTGGACTCAAACGGTTAAGTGTTTTCGGAGACCATAGCATACAAACATAGGTACACACATTTTTCCCATAGAAAAAAGGACTTTCAGTTTTTCCCAAATTTTCTAATTTTCCGGGCAAATTTTCCAATTTTTCTTTCCGTGAAAACCTTTCTTGGACTATTACGAATTTTTTTGATAACTCTGCACAATTGAGGACATTATATCTACGTGTATGATTAATTGAAATAAATTGTACTAATTGAGAAAGTCTACACATTTTGGAAAACCTCCCGCTGTTATGTCCACTTTCCAAAGAAGCTATTTTTTATCTTAACTTAACACTTAATTCGGGAAAAAGGGAAATAATGGAAATATTGTAATGTAAAGTATATATCTATGCAAATGCATAGCTGTGGTACACAGTTTTTTTCAGGTGGTTACCAGGAGATCTAAAATCTTTTCTTTTTTCTTTTAAATTTCACGTTGACGCTCTCTAAAAGCAACTGTACCTGCAGTTTTGTGTCGTATTCGAAGGGCGTTTTTTTTTTTTTTTAATAAAAAATAAATAAAAATGTAGGCATTGCCCTTCTCCATTTATCACCCATACATTACATAGGGTCATCTCCACTTTTTGGGGTCCTTTTCCTTAAAAAAGAAGTCAAAGAAAATAAATCTGAGTAGTCAGTTTGCGTTTCACAAATTACGCCGACTTTAATAGGGCGTGGTTAAAGTATAAAGAATAGTGCATATCGCACGAAATGGTGATCATTCTGAAAGTTTATAATAATATTTGGTGAGTTATTCCTCAGATTTTTCCGGTGATCAAAGAAATTTGTATTAGTTGGCTTTCTCAACACTCTTAATTGTTTCTTGTCCAATACTCGCAGCGACAGCGAACATATTAACATGCAACATTGTCTCCAAGTTATATTTTTTTTATAATATTTTTTTTTTAAAGTTCAGGCCAAAATATAACTTCCTTCCTTGTTTATGACTGTTTAACTGAGTTCTGGCTCATTAAATCTATTGGCCTCGTTTTTGGTGGCAAAAACTGCACCACTGCCATTTCGGAATGGATGATAGTCCAACGGTGCAATATCGGGGAAATACTCGTATGTAGGCCGGGGTAAAACTTGCCAATTTAGCTCACCAAGTTTTTGAATGATTTTTCTCGTCACATGCGGTCTAGCGTTGTCGTTATGTAAGATTACGGCTTTTCTGTTGGCCAAAATGGATGTTTTCGCTGATTTTACATGTTCAAACCATCAAGTTGAATACTGTTGTTGCTGCACAACAAACTAAAAAACGAAAACCAAAACAACTTCACACATTTGACACCTTCCTCGTAGATGCAATTAATAGGCTGTGTGCATTGAATTACCAAGTACAATATGGAGTAATAGTAAGTTGCACTTGCAACTAACATATTGCAAACTTGGTGGTTCAATGAACATTAGCCAATTCAATGTATACAAGAATTAAATATACAGTGGACTCCCCCTAAGTCGAATTTTCACGGGATACCATGATTTGTTCGAGTTAGAGGGAGTTTCGACTTAGAGGGAGTTTGACTTAGAGGATGCTTTTGTATGGAAAATTGAGGGGAATGCTAAAATATGGCGAAAAAATTCGAGTTAGAGAGAATTTCGACTTAGGGAGAGTTCGACTTAGGGAGAGTCCACTGTATCTTAATTAAGCACACGCGAAACGTAACCACACACGATGTAAACATGTCGAAAAACTAATGTCAAATATGTGAAGTTATAAAGCTAGGCCACTTGTAATGCATGCTATCTCTCTCTGACACATCATAAAGCTAATTGCTTACAATAGGTAATATAAAATACGGCTGAATTAATGATGGCCGAATTAAGGAAAGAGAAAGGATGCACTGCAAGAATAGATGCATTACTCTAACTACAAGGCTTTCAATAGGGGGCATTGATCACATTGTCTACCTCTTTGTATGTAAATGTAAGAGATCATGTTCAGAAATGTATGGCAAAGGTTATTGAACTCGATACACATTGTATATAATATCAGCTGGAACTTGTATATAGAAACAGAGGTTTCATTTAACCTAGCTTTAACTAATTTTGTCACTCTTTCCTTTTGAGTTAACAAATAAAGGTAGCAAAGTCACGAGCAAAGTCAATTAAGAATAAATGAAGGTTATTATAACGTATCAGAAATACGGTGTTAGAGTTTCCCTCCAACTTTCTTTCAACCACAACTTAAGGTTGTAAGGTTATATTTCTTTCGTGGTTTAGACTTTCACCTTAAGTCCCCTTTCAACTACACCTTACGGTTGCAAGGTCCACTTTCTTTTGGTTTGGACTAACAACTTAAGTCCGAAACACTGTTGAAATAGTTTATTTTGTTTTAAATACTATTGAGTCACCCTGTATGAATTATTGTTGTTCTTCCACTCCACTGTAATTCTCTTATATTCTTATTTAATCTAATAACGTACTCTTCTATGTAAATGATGTACACTTTCCCTTGTGATCTAATATTGTAAGCCTATATGAAATCTAATACAGTTCCTTTTGTCTAATCATATAATCAAGACGTGGTTTCTTTTAAAGCAACAGGTTATGGGCCCAGTTGCGTGAAAGTTTTTTTTGAATCACGTTTGTTTTATATAAAGTTGAAATCGATAATAGCAAATTTAAAAAGGAACGGGTAATTATTATAATTACGAGTAAATACCGAGAAGCAGAATCAGTGTGCCGACGATTGGTATTAGGGAAAATTTGCGGTGAAAAACTATTTTTTTTTTCGATTTCGGTTACATAAGTACATAACTGGTCACCTTTGGTAATTTAGTTACATACATAACTGGCCACCGTCAAACGATTCTTTCGATCTAACTGTGCGTTTGACTAGTATTCATTTCTCATCATGTCACTTGATACTGCCGAATTCAAGGTTGAGAAACTGATAAATGGGGATCAGTGGAAAATCTGGAAATTCCAGATAAAAATAATCTTGAGCGCATCTGGTCTAATTTAATTGGTGACAGGGGATGAGGTAAAGCCGGATGAACCTGAAAAACTGTTGCTGTGGAGTTGCTCTGATAGTAAGGCGCAAAAGGTTATTGTCACTTCGATAGGTCCACAACCACTTTTGCACATTACGAACTGCAAATCTTCGAAGGAAATGTGGGATAAACTCCAAAGTGTTTACGAGGTCAAATCAAAGGCGACTATCCACATGCTTCAGCAGCAATTTTATAGCTTCAGTAAGGACCCGCAAGACGAAATTGCGTTGCAAATTTCAAAGTTGCAGGCCATTGTGCAGCAGTTAGCAGATGTGGGGGAAACGGTTTCTGACTCGATGGTCATAACCAAGATCCTAATGTCTTTGTCAACCTCGTTTAACCATTTCCATAGTGCTTGGGAGTCGACGGCAGCTGCTGAGCAGACATTGGAGCAACTTACTGGCAGGTTAGTTCTGGAAGAGGCACGTATAAATTCACAAAACAATTTTTCTGAATCTGGAGGAAGTAGTGCTTTGGTAGCAAACAAGCAATTTACACCCAAGAAGTTTTTTAACAAAAATAGGCAGTCTTCAAAGCCGGGAAGATGTTTCTTCTGTAAAGGCACTGGGCATTGGAAGAATGAATGTCCAAAGAAGAAGGAGAAACAATTGGATGGGTCACACTCGGATGGGAAGAGAGGTAATGCGTTTGTTTGTGAGGCGTTATTAACAGATGGCGATGCTAGAGCTGATGAGTGTTTCCTGGATTCTGGAGCGAGTGATCACATGACTAGCAGGAGAGAGTGGTTCATTAACTATAAGGAGTTTGGTAATCCGATAATCGTCAAGTTAGGGAATGGAACCACTATTAATGCGTATGGCAGAGGAGACATAAGTGCTTTGTCTTTTAACAATGTTAGCTGGGAGGAAAACCATTTAGCTGATGCGCTCTATGTTCCGGATATTCAGCTAAATCTTTTCTCCCTGAACTGTGCATTGGACAAAGGTCTTAAATTGTCTTCGGATAATTTGAAATGTGAGATTTTCAAAGGAGAATTCGTTTTGGTAGTGGGAGTACGTGAGTCCAAATTGTTCAAATTGCTTCTGAAAGTCACAAGTAATTCGGCATATGATGGTGCATGTGCAAATTTGGCTGAAGAAAAGAAAGGGACACTACGCAAATGGCACGAGAAACTCGGGCATCAAAATATCGTACAAGTGAAAAATGTATTGAAGGCCAGAAATATTACTTTTGAAGACGAAGACAGTTTTTTTTGTGAGGCGTGCTTATACGGAAAACAACATCGTACAGTTTTTCATCCCAGTGAAAATAAAGCGAGTTGTGTGGGCCAATGCATTGTACTTCAGTTGGAGGATCCAAGTATTTTTGCTGTTCAAAGACGACTTTTCCCACTTTAGGACGGTATTCTTTCTAAAGGAGAAAACGGAGGTGCATACTCTGATAGCAAGATACCTCAAATTGGTTGAAGCTGAAACAGGTGCAAGGGTGAAGGTTCTTCGATCTGATAATGGTTTAGAGTACACAAATCAACAAGTCCAAAATATTTTAATGGAGAACTGTGTCGTGCATCAACGGACGGTGCCGTACACGCCGGAGCAAAGTGGACGCGCAGAGCGTGAAATGCGCACAATTGTAGAGGCAGCTCGGACAATGGTTCACGGAAGAAATTTGGATATGAAACTTTGGGCTGAGGCAGTGAATACGGCAGTTTTCATTCTTAACCGAACTGGTACCAGTCCAATAAAGGGAAAATCACCGTTTGAGCTGTGGTATGGAAAGCAGGCTAACATTACAAGTTTTCAAGTTTTTGGAACTGAAACCTTTGTTCATATACCTCAACAGAAGAGGCGAAAATGGGACCCGAAGTCCAAAAAGGGTGTTTTTGTAGGCTATGGTGACAGCGTTAAGGGATATAGGGTATTCTTTGCCGAAAATAATAAAGTTGAAGTCTGCCGGGATCTTCGTTTTCATGATTCGAAGGCGATGGTGAGTGGGCATGATAAGCTGTTCGCTGTGTTTAAGGATGCGGATCTTCAAAGCGAATCTCCTATGGAAAGAGAATGTGCAGACAAACAGTCAGTCATAAAATGTTAAGATAATTGTGTTGCTGACGTTGAAAGGGAAAAATCAAAGAATGCTGCTGTTGATGTTGATCCTGAGGGTGATGGTGATGACGTTTTTGAAGAAGCTGTTGGAGACAAGATTGATGTTGTAGAAAACCAGGAGACTAGTACAATCAGGGACCGATTGAGAAGCAGCAACAAGACAGCTACAAGTGAAGTCAACTGTTGCATCCAGGAAAGTTTCGCTTTATTAGCTGAGTCTTATACGCCAGACTGTTTTAAAAAGGCCATACAGTGTGAGGATGCGGATAAATGGAAAAGAGCTATGGATGAAGAAATTGCTTCGCTGAATAGAAATGAAACCTTGACTTTGATGAAATTGCCTGATAATCATAAACTGGTTGATACTAAGTGGGTATACCAAATCAAAAATTCGAATGAAAATGAAGGTGAAAGATACAAGGCCGGGTTAGTAGCTCGGGGTTTTAGCCAGCAATTCGGGGTGGATTACTTTGAAACCTTCAGCCCTGTAGCAAAATTTACTTCGATCCGGACAATTTTGGGTACAGCTGCATCAGAAAAACTTCATATCAACCAATTTTATGTGAAAACGGTGTTTTTAAATGGTGAGATCAAAGAGGAAATTTATGTTCAGCAGCCAAGAGGATATGAGGATGAAAGCACTCGAGTATGAAAACTTCAGAAGAGTTTATATGGACTCAAACAAGCATCTAGATGTTGGAACAAAACCTTTACCAATCTTCTGAAAACATTTAATTTTCGACCATGCAATGCTGATCCATGTGTTTTTATAAGTGATGGGAACAGAAAAAGATTATTTTTGCAATTTATATAGACGATGGCCTGGTTGCTTCAACGGACAGTTGTACCATTTCGAAGTTTTGTGAGCATCTCAAACTTAATTTCGAAATAAAGGTGTTTCCGGCAAGACATTTCCTGGGATTAGAGATAAGGATGATGGCAAACGACTAACAAAGGCCTCGTAGGGGCAGCATCTCCCGATAGGTGTTAGTCCGCTAAGTAACGAGAAAGAGCCACTGCAGCCGAAAACCTAGCAGCTCTGTTAGTAAGCCCTACTCCCACCTCCTCGTGGTGCCATCTGGGGATTTCTTCGGAAATTGCTAACGGGAGAGGACGAATGGCGAGCCTCCTGCGCCAAAAAACAGGATAAGTGTCGGTTGGTCTGTGGCCCAGCGAGCCGCAACCGTAAAAACAAATCTTGCTCCGAAACGCAAACCAACGCCTCGGATACGGACGGATAATTTGAGGACGACCTTTGGCTATCGGACACGGACAACGATCGGATTCTGGAACGTTAATACCCTCCTGGACTCACTCAAGGAAGGGCCTTATAACGCCAGATTCCTCCAATTAGAACGCGAATTCGCAAGGTATAAAATAGACATCTTAGGGCTGAGCGAGATAAGATGGTTCGATGCTGGGGAATTCATCTCCCCAACCAAAAACACTGTCATGCTCTACTCTGGTAAACCAGCTGGAAGTGCACGGAGTTCCGGAGTAGGACTCATGCTAACTCCAGCAGCACGTAGTAGCCTCATATCCTGGAAACCCCATAGTGACCGGATACTGACGGCTAGGTTCCAGAGTAGAGTTAGAAAAATTACCATCATACAGTGTTATGCTCCGACTCTAGACGCGACTGAGGACGAAAAGGATGATTTTTATAGCCACTTAGGCGCTGCCTACAACCAAACGCCTAATGGGGACATCGTAATGGTGATGGGAGATTTCAATGCCAAGGTGGGTAGCGACAACACCATGCTTAAGCACGTGATGGGAGTTCACGGCGTGGGAGACCGTAATGATAACGGTGAGCGGTTTGTGGACTTCTGCAATACCAACCGCCTAGTCATCGGAGGTACGCTGTTTAAGCATAACACCTGCCACAAAATCAGTTGGGTCTCTACTGATAGGCAACGAACATCCAACCAGATCGACCACATTGCGATCAGTCGCCGCTTTAGAAATTGTTTCCTGGACGTCCGAAACAGACGTGGAGCTGACGTCGGACTAGAACGAGATCACCATCTTATGGTAGCTCATTTACGCCTTCGTACTGCATCCGTCAACAGCAACCGCTCAAACCTACTTAACATCACCAGGTTTAATATCGACAGGCTCAAGGTTCCCCAAGTGCGCCAACAGTTCAGGGACCATCTTGCCTTAGAAGCAGAAGCAATCAGCAGCATAAAGAACATGGATGACCACTGGAGTGCTGTGAAAAATGCTTTTGCGACTGGGGCACGCACTTATGTCTGTAAAAAACAGAAACACCACCGCACATGGCTTTCTACAGACACCTGGAGACGGATCGATGAGCGTACAGCAATCAAGGCTCGGATTGCAGCGGCCTCAGCAGTAGAGAGAACCGAGCTTGAAGCCCAATACCGTGCGAAGAAGAAAGAAGTGCAGCGTAGTGTGAGACGTGACAAACGTCAATTTATCAACTCACTGGCCTCAAGGGCTGAAGAAGCAGCGAGTAGGTGCGACAGTAGGACTGTGTATAGCATCACCAAGGAGCTCATCGGTGGTCGAAACTCCAAACAACATCCAGTGAAGAGTCTAGACGGTAACCTTCTGATTTCGGATGAGGATCAGCTCACTAGATGGAGAGAACATTTTGCTACAGTGCTAAATCACATAGACGATGGCGGTATGATCTCGAATTCGAATGAGCAGTTCGAAGCAACAAGTTCCCGAATTCGCACCGCACCTCCCAGTAAAACCGAGATAATAACAGCAATCAAGTCCCTCAAGAAGAACAAGGCGGTGGGTATTGATGGCATCCCTGCCGAGCTATTTCAAGCGGTGCCAAATACATCGGCAGATTTGCTGCATCCCCTAATACGGAGAGCTTGGGATAGTGAACAATTTCCACAGGAGTGGAAAAGGGGGATGATCATTAAACTTCCAAAGAAGGGAAACTTGACGGATTGCGGTAACTGGAGAGGTATATGCGTTCTTCCAGCCGTGGCTAAAATAATAGCTAAAATAATTCTTGAACGAATTAAAGAACATTTAGATTCAACTCTCGATGTCGAACAGGCAGGCTTTCGCGCTGGATCCTCCTGCATTGACCACATAAACACCTTACGGATCATTATCGAGCAATGCGTTGAGTATAGGTCTCCGCTACATTTAATGTTTATCGACTTCGAGAAAGCTTTCGACAGATTGAATCGAGATGCTATCTGGTTGGCCTTGCGCAGGAGAGGCATCCCAGAAAAACTTATAGCTATTATCAAGGCTACATACGAGGGCGGTAAGTGTCACGTCGTGCACAATGGTAAGGTGTCGGAGGATTTTGAAGTCCAAAGTGGAGTACGTCAAGGGTGCATACTGTCACCACTATTGTTTTTGGTGGTTATCAGCGATGTACTCCGTGCAGCATTGTCGGAAGGCAACTATGGAATTCGTTGGACTATGACATCTTGCCTTAAACACCTAGATTACGCTGACGATGTTTGTCTACTTTCACATCGGATAATGGATCTTCATCTGATGGCCCAAAATCTAGAAGCTGAGGCAAACAAAGTGGGGCTAAAAATAAACACAGCCAAAACAAAAGCCCTGAGCACTTCTTCTAACAACCGCGCTCAACTTAACATTGCCGGACAGGAAGTCGAGAAAGTTGATAACTTTCTTTATTTAGGAAGTGTGGTCTCGGCTAATCGCGGTGGCACCGAACTGGATGTGTGCAGCAGAATCGGGAAGGCTAAAGCTGCGTTCGGAATGCTATCCAAAATCTGGAGAAGCAATGTTATCAGCTTAAGAACCAAGCTGCGACTGTTCCGCTCCAACGTAGAATCAGTGCTGCTTTATGGGTGTAGTACTTGGAAGGTGGACACCATTAACACACGGAAGCTGCAAGTCTTTGTAAACAAATGCTTAAGAATCATCTTGAGGATTTTTTGGCCGAACCGCATCTCTAACGAACAACTTTATCTGAGAACGGGCCAAGAACCTATAAGCATTACTATACGAAGAAGAAAGTGGCAATGGATTGGACACACCCTACGGCGCGAAGACAACTCCATTGCGAAATACGCCATGCAGTGGAATCCGCTCACCCAGGCAGGCAGAATAGCGGGACGCCCTAGGCAAACGTGGCGCAGATCAGTTGAGGAGGAATCGAGCTCTTTAGGAATGAGTTGGAGGCAGCTCAAACGCGTTGCAGAACTTCGAACACGATGGCGCGCAGGCGTGGTTGACGCCCTATGCCACCCGAGGGGTTAAAGGATCTAAAAGAAAAAAGAAAAAGAAGAGATAAGGAGATTTCGCGATGGATCGATTCACATTAATCAATCGCAGTATGTGAAACGATTGATTTCAAAATTTTATATGTTGGATGCAGTACCTGTGTCAACTCCAGCAGAAACGTTGGCGAGTGTGAGCTGTTCGGAGGAGTCATCTCAAGGGACACATTTCCCTTTTCGACAAGCGGTGGGCAGCCTCATGTATCTTATGGTGGCTACTCGTCCCGATATAGCATTTGCAGTTGGGTGTGTGATTCGCTATCTGGATAATCCCAGTCCACATCATGTTACCATGCTCAAGAGGATAATTCGCTACCTTAAGGGGACAGCTGATCACGGTATATTTTTTTAAAAGCGCTAAATTTGAACTTTCTTTTTTTAGTGATGCGGACTATGCTGGTGACGTAGTAACAAGACGTTCGACCAGTGGATATGTTGTCTTGATGGGGTCAAGCTGCATCACTTGGGCCTCGCAACGCCAAAAATGCGTGGCACTATCTACAACTGATGTTGATGGCTGCATGTCAAGCAGTCAAAGAGCTAATATGGATTCAACAACTATTAAACGATTTGTTGAATCAAAATATGGAACCAATTTTGTACGTAGACAATCAAGGAGCCATCAGATTGATCAAAAATCCTGAGTTCCATAAGAGGACTAAACACATAAATGTCCGTTTCAACTTTATTCGTGAAAAATTCGAAGATGATCTTTTTGAGTTGGAATATGTGCTGACACAAAACCAAGTTGGTGATATTTTGACGAAAGCGTTACCCAAGGACAAATTTCAACGATTTCGTTCCATGATGGAAGTTATTGCTTTAAATGCTTTATATTAGTATTGAATTCATTATAACGTTTAATTACTGAATTATTCTTTAAAACATTCATAAATGTGGGAGTGTTGAAATAGTTTATTTTGTTTTAAATACTATTGAGTCACTCTGTATGAATTATTGTTGTTCTTCCACTCCACTGTAATTCTCTTTAATCTAATAACGTACTCTTCTATGTAAATGATGTACAGTTTTCCTTATGATCTAATATTGTAAGCCTATATGAAATCTAATACAGTTCCTTTTGTCTAATCATATAATCAAGACGTGGTTTCTTTTAAAGCAACAAATACAATATCAGCATTTATCCTTTTGTTTTATTTAGGCAGCCTATAGTACACCAGACCTCACGGTCCTACCAATAACACAACATAACCTTCTTCTGATGCAAGACTGCTTTTGACGTTGACGATGGAGTTTCCCAACGTCAAAAATGGGCTCTTTTTCTTCCAATATTTTTGTAAACTATCCACTTTTTATCTTCAGTAGCTTACTAACTTACTAAGGTGGCTCTAGAGTTCGGGGTGGACCTGGACCTAAACCAACAAACCCGTTGCGCACACCAAGTTGATTGAAGTCTACCGCCACTTGTTTGCGACACCCACCGCTAGCTCGTCCTCTCCTGCGCCGTCCATCCGGGGTGGATTCGAAGACTTTCCTTGCTGGAACGTAGAGCTCTATCCGCTCTATATAACCTACCCATCTTAGTCGCTGTATGTGATGTCGATGTCCTTGTACAAGCCGTATAGTTCGGCATTGTACCTTCTCCTCCACTCGCCGTCTATGCAGACGGGACCAAAGATCACTTGAAGAACTTTTCTTTCAAAGTAACCGAGGGTCAGAGTGGTAAAAGAATGCAATCTTGTAGTAATGCATTCCGTGAATTCACACCAAGTACTTCACGTTTCAGAATGCATTCAATTGACTTCACTTTTAGACTGGAACTTCAAAAATTAAATCACCATTCATTTTGAGAAGTCTTTGATTGCGGCAATCATTTGAACCAATCAGAGATTTGAAGTCACTGGAATGAAATCTTTGTGACTGCACCGCATTCTCTGAAGTCACATTGAAGTCACTTGCATTCACTTCAAGTCATCGGCATTCAACTGAAGTCTTTAAGACTTCACTATTTCTTTAAGACTTCACACTAATTTCATTGAAGTCTTTAAGACTTCGCAGTAATTTTATTGAAGTCTTTGAGACTTCACACTAATTTACTGAAGTCTTTGAGACGTCACTACATTTGTTGAAGTCAAAACTGGCAGTGAAAAATTCAATATGATTTGATTTAATAATTTTTGGGAAAAAAGGTGAGATCCAGTAAACTCATATACTTATTGCTATTGTGTGATATGATTTAACATTTTTAGGTATTTGGAATACATACTGCAATATTCTTGCTGGGGTTCGTTTAAATAAAACCGTCTTTTGTGTATTTTAATCGTTTATTTATTATCAAACACCAACTTTACTTCAACACAATATTCAATCACTTTATTCCCCCTTCGGGTAAGGGCCAGAATATACCCGAGGTAGGCATGCCTGTTGTAAGAGGCGACTAAAATCCACCCTTCGTATACCGGGGATAAAATGTATACATAATATGCAATGAGTAAAACAAATAGATATAGTACCCCAGGTGGCAGTCCAGGTTCTCTGGAAAATCCACCCTCTTCGGAGGTAGGCTCTAGGGATTCTGGGGAGAGCCAATTGTTGCATCTAATAAACCCCTTTTTGAGAAATTCAAGGGTAACTCGGTCTCCACCATCAAGATAGAATGTCTCCGGAAAAAGAAGTCCACCGGAAGCGCAAGCGCAAGAGAAACGGGACTCAGTGAAATGTAATAGCTTTGAGGAAGAAAACAATGAACTCCGTATTAAGCTAAACAAAATGGATCTACTCTACCAAGAGCTTAAGAGAGAGGTAGAATCACTTAAAGAGGAAAACAAGGCCTTAAAGAAATCACTTTTGCAAAGAGAACGCAAAGTTACCCCACCCCGTGTAGCTAGTCCCAAATATCACACGGATGAAGACAAGCTAGCACGCGAAACAGATGGGGTCTCAAAGAAAAGACCCAGCAAAAAACGAAGAGCCGGTTCTTCACCTGAAATCGAGCCACGAAAACAAGACAAAGAAACAGACTTGAAACAGAAACAAACTCACGACAAATTACGTCACCCGCCTGCAATAAACGTCGTCGGCATTACGGACTACAATAAATTGCATTGCCTTCTCAAGCGAACTGTGACATCGGAATTTAAAGTAACGTCATTCCGAAACAATGATTGGAAAATGAATGTAGTTGACTCTGACGGCTACCGAGCAATATCGAAAAAACTAAACGCGGAAAAGATCCAGTGGTTCACCTACGAAAATAAATCAGAAAGACCACTCCGTGTTATAGCAAGGGGTCTCCACCCCTCGTGCACTAAAGATGACATTATAAATGACCTTAAAGGAAAAGGCTTGAAAATTATCGACGCAATTAATATCTTAAAGAAGATAAAACAGAAAACGGAACAAGGCAATGAAATCTTGGTCAAGCATGGACTTCCGCTCTTTATGCTAACCTTCGATAGAAGCGAAAATATAGACGATATTTATAACGTAAAAAGTATTTTGAATATCGTAGTTAAAATCGAGCCTATGCGTACGAATACACGATCGATACCTCAATGCAAACGCTGTCAAGGTTTCAATCACACCCAGTCGTATTGCCAAAAAGAACCGAAATGTGTAAAATGTGCCGGGAACCACTTATCAGAAAAGTGTGACTTAAATAAGCAGGCTCCGGCGACCTGCATAAACTGCAAAGACAAGCACCCAGCAAACTATCGAGGTTGTGAAGTAACAAAGGAGCTTCAAAAAAGGCGCGATACGCTCAAGAAACCAATACACCCGAACCCAAGCTTAAGAGATCGTAAAACCGATAAGCCTAAGACCGCTAAGCCAGTTAAAACGACGAGACCGATAAAGGAAAATAAAAAAATTGCGCAAGAGAACGTCGCTGGTCTAAGTGCAGCGGAAAAACCGCCACAGGTTGACGCGAGATCGTACGCGCAAGTCGCGTCAAACGAAAACAAATCAAGATCAGCTACAACAGATCCGGCCAGCCAAATATTTACCATTATATTGGAAAAATTTGAGGAGCAAACTAAGGTTAATAAAATTATACTTGACAAATTGAGCAAGCTTGAGTTCAAACCTCACAAGACAATCAAAAAAACATGAATATGAAACAGCTACTTAAGATACTAACGTGGAACGCAAACGCCCTTCTGAAAAAAATCGACGAATTAGAAGTGTTTCTACGGAAAAATAACATTGATATATGTTTGGTATCGGAAACGCACTTAAAAACGGGACTTAGACCCAAAATAAAAGGTTACACCGATTACCATGCGAATCATCCTTCGGAAAATGCGAGAGGCGGGTCCTCTCTTTACATCAAAGACTGTATTAAGCACTCCGAAAACATAGAAATAGAATTTGATTCTATGCAAATAAGCTCAGTCTCCGTAAAAATAAACCACTTAAACTTCAACATCGGATCTAGTTACTTCCCTCCAGGATATAAGCTAGTAGAAAACGACCTCGTTCGTCTCTTTGACTCGCTCGGACCTAATTTTGTCTTAGGTGGTGACTTTAACGCGAAACACACTTTCTGGGGATCAAGATGCAATTCGACAAAAGGCAGATTATTGTACAAAGTCAGCATGAAACGTGGGGTGAACTTTTTTTCGACAGGAAAGCCAACTTATTGGCCAACTGACAAAAATAAAATCCCTGACCTCGTCGACTTCTTTATCGCAAAAGGGTTAACTAAAAATGTGACAAAAGTCGAAGAATGCTATGATCTATGCTCAGATAACTCAGCAGTCACTCTGAAAATAGGTGGAAGTCTAGTAAATAAAAAAGTACCGCCTAGGTTAACTAGTAACAAAACTAACTGGGACGCTTTCAGAAGAGACTGCAAGGAAAATGTTGCTTTAAATGTACCGCTAAAGACACCGTTCGAAATAGAAGAAGAAATCGACAAACTCGTCGAAGCCATTCAGAGCTCCGCGTGGAAAAACACTCCTTTGCGGAAGACAGAAGCACGGAACACTAAAGTCAAATACCAGCCTGAAATCGAAGAGCTCATACGAGAAAAGAGGAGAGCGCGCAAGAGATGGCAACAATCCCGCGCGCCACCGGATAAAACTTATCTGAACCACCTTTGTAACAAGCTAAAAAATGTGCTGCAGGACCTAAAAAATCACGAGACTTCTACTTACCTCGAGGATCTGACCGCTGATAAGTATTCAAACTACTCTCTATGGAAAGCCTTGAAGTCCATAAAGAAACCTGTAATGCACTCGCCGCCAATTAGGAAAGCTAACGGCGAATGGGCTAAAGAAGACAAAGAGAAAGCAGAATTATTTGCCGATCACTTAGAGGAAACGTTCAAGCCGTTCGATGGACAACCGTTGATCGAAGATCCGAATGATAATACGGCACCCGACAACTTTAAAGTAAAAACCGCATCCCTGTCCGTACTTCGAATGATAATAAAAAAATTGAAAAATAACAGGGCTCCGGGATATGATTTAATCACTGCCGAAATTTTAAAAGAGCTACCGAAAAAAGTGCTGGTTAAGTTGCTCTACATTATAAATGCTTCTTTAAGACTATTATATGTTCCAAGGCAATGGAAAGTCGGCGAAGTTATTATGGTTCCAAAACCGGGGAAATGTGCAAATGACAAGAAATCATATAGACCCATTTCACTTCTGCCAATAATATCTAAGGTCTTCGAGAAACTTCTGCTGAAACGATTGCAACCAGTAATCGAAGAAAGACACTTGATCCCGGATCATCAATTCGGCTTTCGGATCAAACATTCCACAATCGATCAGGTGTATCGAATAACGAACGAAATTGAAAAAGCTCTAGAAGGGAAAAAAATATGCTCTAGCGCTTTTCTCGACGTATCACAAGCCTTCGACAAGGTATGGCACGAAGGACTAAGGTATAAGCTAAAGGTAATCTTACCAGAAAAGTTGTACAGAATATTAGAATCTTATCTTGAAAACAGTCTTTTCCGTGTTAGACACGGGAGTGAATATTCGGATTTCAAAGATATCTACGCCGGTGTTCCACAAGGAAGTGTTCTCGGTCCAATCCTGTTCCTGCTCTACACAAGAGATATACCACAAGATGAAGGGACCGTTGTAGCAACGTTCACAGACGACACGGCTATCCTCGTAACGGATGAGTCAGTCGAATCATTAACGGGAAAACTCCAACGAGCTTTGAACAAAGTATGCGAATGGACAAAAACCTGGCGAATAGTCCTCAATGAGACAAAATCAACGCATGTCAATTTTACGTTAAAAAAGATAGACAACTTACCTATATCCATTAACTCGGTGCAAATACCGTACGCAAACGAGGTAAAATATCTAGGAATGACCCTAGACGCAAAACTTAAGTGGAAACCACACGTTAAAAAGAAGCGCGAAGAGCTCGAAATCAGATTTAGAGAAATGTATTGGCTACTCGGAAGATACTCGAAGTTAAGCATATACAACAAACTGCTTCTGTATAAGCAAGTGCTAAAACCGTCTTGGACATATGGTATACAACTTTGGGGTTGTACGAAACCAAGCATAATGGCTCTACTGCAAGCATTTCAAAACAAAATACTAAGAGCAATCGTGAATGCTCCTTGGTATATAAGAAATAGTGATATTCACAGAGATCTAGGAACTGCTACCGTGAGGGACGAAGTAACAAACTTTGCTCGCAAACTTCGTACCCGTCTTCATTTTCATTGCAATAATGAAATAATCCGTACTATGGACGTGACAAACCTTGAGCGCCGACTACAAAGAACAAGACCTTTCGACCTAGCGCCGTAAGGAAAAACCGCATGTAATGAGGGTATTAGTAGGTGCCTTCACTGGAAGGCTACCTACCTAACGCGATTAACACTACAGAAGCGTAAACTACTCGTTAAGGCAACTTAGTCGTAGTCATCACAAAAATGAAAAAATGAGAGAATTTCTTACTACTATGAGTACGCGCAGCCGGTTCTCATAGTGCCTCTCTGAGGGGGTGAGGTTTAGCCCGTAGGCATATACTGACTAGCACTGATGGCATTGTCAGATATATGAATCGGGCATAACCAATGGTACGGACCATTGGTATCTTTTGAAGATTCCTGCACCTCCAGGCGCAACCAAAAAAGAAAAAAAAAAAAAAAAACTTTATTCTTTATTTATTTCGAATTAAACTGTCGCTACACTGGTCTAATCTCCCTCTTGTAATCGCTGTATGCACTTATAAACAACTGTGTCCACGGTGGTTGTGGTATGGGTATTTATATGAAATTGCAAGGGGTTCTAGAACATGCTAGATGTTTTTCCGGGTGAATCGAGGATCCTGGAATATTGGGATATTGTGTGGAACAATTGTGGAACGTAAGCACATCAGGTTGGAATATTTACTGCTAACAGGTTTTGCAATAGATGTCGTTGCTACAGTTTGAGATACAGTGTTTTAGTTTTTGGTACACAAACCATCCTGTAGTCAATGCTACACTGCCCCCCTCTTAAACTTGTTCGTCCCGAACAAGATCATCTGGATTACTAATTACTAACGATGAAGACGATCCAGGTGGACAATTTTCATCTTGCCTCTTACTCCACGCTGGATCCGGAAGACGACGTCATTGATGCGTGTGACCACTTTATAAGGGCCCTCCCAGTCTTGCTGCAGCTTGGGTGACCTCCCCTTTTGCCGGTGTGTGTTGTACAACCATACTAGGTCTCCCTCGTGGAAGCTGGACGTTGTTGCCTTTGTGTCGTACCTAGTTTTCATGCGGTCACTCGCTATCCTTATCCTCGTCCTGGTCCTCTGATGTATGTCTCGGATCCTTTCCCTGAAGTCTGCCACGTAGTCCTCTTCACTCTTGGACTCATCGTTAGGGCAAGACAAGACTTCAGATGGAGTATGTCCAGTGTGCACTGCATTTCGGTGGGCCATCAAGAAAAGAGGAATTTGTCCATCCCAATCGCGCTGGTGGTCTTCTACGACCTTGGAGAGATGTTCGTTTAAGGTTCTGTTGAAGCGCTTTACCATCCCGTCGGATTGCGGATGAAGTGGGGTCGTCCTCGTCTTTTTGATTCCTAGTTGTTGACATACCTCTTGGAATATCTTCGATTCAAAGTTTCGTCCCTGGTCAGAATGCAGTTCCATGGTCTTCACTTCCTGGTTAGGGATGGCGAATGCTTCCGGCCATTTGCTGAAGTAGTCCATTACAACTAGGATGTAACGGTTGCCATTGTCGGTTTCTGGAAATGGACCAGCGATGTCAGCCGCAATCCGTTCAAAGGGTGCGCCCACGTTGTACTGGTACATCTTGCATCGCGTTTTCGTTCTGGGTCCCTTGCTGCCTGCACACACGACGCATTTTCGGCACCAACTTTCTATGTCGTCCCTTGCGCTGAGCCAATAGAAACGTTCTCGCACTTTCTCCAGTATCTTGTTTGCATCCAAATGACCTCCAGATGCTCCATCATGCATCTCCCGCAGCACCTCGTGAACTTTTGATCGCGGCAAGACAAGCTGCATTATGAAATCTTTCCCGTCCGGCCTCTCCCATTTCCTTTTCAGCACACCATCTTGCACATGAAGTGAGTCCCACTGAGCCCAGTATGCCTTGAGAGTGGGGCTCCTGTCCGAGATATCTCGTCCGTTTGGCTTTTCCATAAACTCCTTCCACGCTAATATCGGCTCGATGTCCGGGTCTTCTTTTTGAGCGTTGCGGATTTCTTTTGCACTCCAACCGGCGATAGGCTCAGCTCTTACCCTTTGGATGGAAAGAAGGTTCTTCTCTTCCTGTGGCACACAATGCTTGCAGTTGATCTTACATGGTCGCCGGGATAAGGCATCCGCATTAGAATGAAGTTTCCCTTTACGATGCTGTAATTCATAGTCGTACATCTGCAGCCGTTCAATCCATCTTGCCACCTGGCCTTCTGGATTCTTGAACTGCAGCAGCCATTTTAGAGCCGCGTGGTCTGTGCGCAAAAGAAACTTTTGGCCGTAGAGGTATTTATGGAAGTGTTTTGTCGCCAGAAGCAGCGCCAGAACTTCTCGCCTGGTCACGCAGTAGTTCCTTTCCGGCTTGGAGAGCACTTTGCTGAAGTATGCTACTACTTTCTCTTGGCCGTTGTAAACCTGCGAAAGAACCGCTCCGACACCGACGTTACTTGCATCTGCATCCACGATGAACATTTCTCCGAGAATGGGATATGCTAGTGTTGGTGCTTCGCATAGTTGTTGCTTAAGGTTCTTGAAGCTTTTGTCGCACTCACCTGACCACTTGAATTGCCTTCCTTTTTCTGTCAATTGGTGCAAGCTCTTCGCGATTCCGGCAAAGTCCTTTACGAATCGTAGGTAGTACGTGGCGAGGCCCAAAAAGCTCCTGAGTTGGTGTTTGTCTTTTGGAACTGGCCAGTTTTTCACAGCTTCCACCTTGTCTGGATCGGTTCGCACTCCTTCTGACGAGATAACGTGGCCCAGGTACTTGACTTCGGATCTGAAGAGGTCACATTTCTTTGGGTTCAGTTTCAGGTGAGCGCTTCGAAGCCGTTCTAGCACATTCGTCAGGTTGTCGCGATGTTCCTCGAATGTTTTTCCTATCACGATCACATCGTCCAGATACACCAAGCAAGTTTTCCAGGTTAATCCACGCAGGACGTGTTCCATTAGGCGCTCAAAAGTTGCCGGAGCGCTGTACAATCCAAATGGCATTACTGTAAACTGCCACAGCCCATTTCCTGCAGTGAACGCAGTTTTCTCTTGGTCCTCGATCTGTACCTGCCAGTAACCGCTCTTTAAATCAAGGGTGGAAAACCATCGAGCTCCTGAGAGTGTGTCTAATGTGTCATCGATCCGTGGCAGAGGGTAGGTATCCTTTTTGGTGACGTCATTAAGTCTCCGATAGTCTACGCAGAATCGAGTGCTACCGTCTTTCTTCTTGACCAGTACAACAGGTGAGGCCCACGGACTCTTAGAACTTTCGATGAGCCCTTCCTTCTCCATCGTTGACACCATATCCGCAACCTCTGTCTGTTTTGCCAATGGTAGTCGTCTGGCAGGCTGGCGAATGGATCTGGCATCCCCAGTGTCTATGCGATGTTGCATCAGATGTGTTCGGCCATACTCTTCATCTTGTGAGGCAAATATATCAGCGTACTCACCGATTAGATTTTCTGCCATGGCTCGCTGATCCTGATCCAGTTCGCAGTGCTTGAGAATCATGTCCCTTACTTCGGCCAACCTGGCTGATGAAACGGGCCTCGCAGATTCTTTTTCAGTTATTGTTAAAATTGAACATATCGGTGCACATCTACCAATAACTTCCCCTTGTTTTAGTTTGACGCTATGGCTCTTTAAGTTCATGAGCCTTACTGGGACCAGGCTGTTCTTTGGCTCCACTAAAATTTTTCCCACGATGTAGTTTGTGGGATTCCTTCCTAAATCTGGCTCCAACAGATAGAATCGGTGGCTCGCAGGACCACCCTCTAGTTTTGTCCAAATGATAGTCTCGGAAGATGGTGGTAAGACTTCGTCTTTGCTGAGTATTGTCCTTAAATGTGCTGCATTCTCGTTCCCGTACACCACTGGAATCTCTACGTTCCTGCACCGCAGAACTTGCATCCCGATGTCGATGATTACGTCAAGTTCTTTCATAAAGTCCACTCCGACGATGCATTGTCGGCCACCAGGAACGCATGAGAAAAAGCCAACCCTGCTAGTTGTAACGTGAGGCGAACTTCTCCGTATACTTTCGCCGCTTCCCCTGTCGCAGTTCTAAGATAGTAGCGGCAGGTGTTGTGCAGCCAAGACTTCCAGACGAGATCTCTTCTTACAATGGAAGCCGTGGCGCCGGTATCGATAGTAGCCACGCACTTGTTTTTGCCGATGAATGCTTCCACTGTTAGACTCTTGTTGCATCGCTTGGTTTGGGAGACCTGGATGGTGGTCTTGGGGGCGTCGATTCCAATAGCCAACTTCTGCCCCGCGAAGCTGGCTCTTAGGCGTTTCCCGACTCCTGGTTCCGAGGAGCCTGGCCAAAAAGATGGATGTTGTCCCTGTTGGATGGTCCTTCGTTGCGTCGCCTGTTCGCACAATGTGGACAGTTTCCGCGTCTGGGTGGATTTCTGCATTGCCGTTGTAGGTGTCCTATTTTGTTGCAGTTCCAGCAACGAATTTGTCCTCCGCGAGCGTTGTTTCGGTCTTCGACGTCCATCCTCTGGCAAGAGCATTCGATGGCGGCTACTTCCCTCACACGGTGGATTCCCTGACAGGCCTGGTCTGCGGCCTCCATTGTCAGAGCAAACGCCAAAGCTTCGGCGAGCGTTTTCTTTCCAGCCATTCTTACCGCCATTTGTAGTTTCGCATCAGCTATGGCATGGGTAAACGTTTCGGTTGCCATCTCGTTAATGATCTCCTCCCCGGCGATTGGATAGGACAAATGTGCCAGTCGCTCGATATCCGCTTGCAATTGCTGGAGAGTTTCTCCTCTCACCTGAACTCTTCTGCGCAACTGGACCCTATATCTTGCTACATATGGTCGTCCCCAAATCGCATCTCGATGGATTTTACCAGACTATCATAGTTGCGTTGCTTATCGTCGGGAATAGTTTGCAGAAGCTCGGCAGCTGATCCTCTAAGCGCAAGTGTGAGGGCAATGGACTTATCTTCGTCGTCCCAGTTGTTCGTCATTGCCGCAGCTTCGAACTGCCTCTTATATATCGGCCATGATGTCTGTCCATCGAAGACGGGAGGCTGCATCTCTTTCCTTCTCGGGCAGTCGGTTGAATACTCCCGAACTTTTTGTTTCTTCACGTGTTTGAGTTCCTTTGCCAAATTCTCGAATCTTCCTTCAACAGTCTCGATTTTTGTTTGAACGTTCTCGAATTTTATTTCAACATTCTCGAGTCGTCCTTCAACGGCTGTTTCAAATGCCTCTATTTCGGCTTCTACATTTTCAATGTTCTCGTCAATTGTCCCAAATCTTGCTTCCAAACTTTTATTTTGTTCATCGAATTTGCCTTCGAGAACGCTCCTTTGATCAAATAGCTGTTGCTCTAGAGAGTTCTTTTGCTCATCGAACTTGGCGTCTAGAGAATTCTTTTGTTCAGTCAAGGAATTTTCTAGCTTCTCGAATTTTTCATTTTGAGAATTCTTTTGTTCGTCGATCTTAGCTTCTAGAGAATTCTTTTGTTCGTCGATCTTAGCTTCTAGAGAATTCTTTTGCTGGTCTAAAGAATTGTCTAGCTTCTCGAATTTTTCGGAAAGTACTTTCATTAGTGTCGACAATGTCACTCGTCGTACTTACGTGTTCTTCTTCGACGTCAAACAAAGCTTTTTCAGGATCTGCACCCTCATCCGTCATTATTTTCCGCAGCTTAATAATCAATTCTCTTTTTGTACCAGTCGTAGGTTGCTCCCGTTGGCTCAGTACTTCCTTTAGTTGCGGCAATGACAAATCTTCCAGCAATTTCCGAACCATTTCTTTTTTCACTTACACAATAAGCAATACACAAAATTTGTTTTATTCCACTTTTCTGACACCAATGTAATATTCTTGCTGGGGTTCGTTTAAATAAAACCGTCTTTTGTGTATTTTAATCGTTTATTTATTATCAAACACCAACTTTACTTCAACACAATATTCAATCACTTTATTCTTTATTTATTTCAAATTAAACTGTCGCTACACTGGTCTAATCTCCCTCTTGTAATCGCTGTATGCACTTATAAGCAACTGTGTCCACGGTGGCTGTGGTATGGGTATTTACAGTTATCCACAAAAGTCTGCGTACAGCGATGAAACTTTGGAAAACAGAGGCGTTGTGTCCAAATAGTAAATAATGTATCTTTCAAATTGCAATATTTCAGTAAAAGAGCATTAAACCCATTCATTTTGAACAATATTTATATATTTTTTTTTACTTTCTTAAGAAAAAGTTAACAAAAACAAAAAAAAAGTCATTAAATTCATTCCACAAAAGTTTACGTACAGCTACAGATTTTCCTTCCCAGAATTCCGTTTAAGTAACGGGACATTTCTTTTTGCAGGATATGAATAAGTTGCGTGGTTGTCTGCTTGTAGTGCTTGTAGAGAGAATAGTTTTCTTTGAAATTCGGTTAAAATTAATTCAGAAAATGGGAAAAAAAGAATTAAGTGTGTCTGAAAGGCAGTTGATTTTGAATTTATACATACAGCAGCAAAAGTCGTACTCTCAAATATCTGACATAACTTCAAGACCCCGGTCAACGATCCAGAGAACAATAAGTCGCTTTAGGGATGAAGGTGAAATTGAGTCAAAGCCAAGATCTGGGAGACCACCGAAGCTAACTCTGAGGGATAAGCGGGCGATCAAGCGAATTGTGGAGAAGGAGCCCTTCATTAGCGCTCAAAAGATAAGGTCGCATCTCGAAATTTACAATAACACCACAGTGCATCCAGAAACAGTACGAAGGGTCATCGTCGATATAGGATTTAAGTCGTGCACACCCAGAAAAAAACCTTTGGTGAATAAAATTAACCGTCAGAAACGTCTCATGTTCGAAAAGGAATACGTGAACAAATCTGCAGACTTCTGGCGCAAGGTTATATTTTCGGACGACTCAAAATATAACATTTTTGGTTCGGATGGCCGCTTGAGAGTCTGGCGACGTCAAAACAATGCACTAAATCCAAAGCATACCGTCAAGACAGTGAAACATGCAGGTGGAGGTTTGATGGTATGGGGCTGTATGTCTGCATCGGGGGTCGCAAAGTTGGAAATAATCGAAGGAATCATGGACCAATTCAACAACATTGATATCCTCAAAAGAAATTTAAGAGACAGTGCTGAAATACTGGGAGTCTCGGATGATTTTTACTTCCAGCAAGATAATGACCCAAAACATACGGCCCATAATGTGCGTATGTGGCTTTTGTTCAACGTTCCCCACATGTTGCGAACGCCCCCGCAGAGTCCAGACCTCAATCCCATTGAGCACTTGTGGGATGAATTAGAACGCAGGATCCGAACGCGTGAGATTCGGAATAAAATGCAACTTAAGGAAGCCTTACTAGCAGAATGGAGAAATATTACTAGTTCGTGTACAGAAAAACTAGTTTCTTCTATGCAAAACTGTTTGAAGGAGGTAATTAAGAAGAAGGGATATCCGACAAAATATTAACCATAAAAGTAAAAAGAAATAATTACTTTTTATTCAATTGAACTAATGTCTTTCATTTTATTTCAGTGCTGTACGCAAACTTTTGTGGAATGTATTTAATGACTTTTTTTTGTTTTTGTTAATTTTTTCTTAAGAAAATAAAAAAAATATCAAAATATTGTTCAAAATGAATGGGTTTAATGCTCTTTTACTGAAATATTGCAATTTGAAAGATATATTATTTACTATTTGGCCACAACGCCTCTGTTTTCCAAAGTTTCGTCGCTGTACGCAGACTTTTGTGGATGACTGTATATAAAATTGCAAGGGGTTCTAGAACATGCTAGATGTTTCTCCGGGTGAATCGAGGATCCTGGAATATTGGGATATTGTGTGGAACAATTGTGGAACGTAAGCACATCAGGTTGGAATATTTACTGCTAACAGGTATTGCAATAGATGTCGTTGCTACAGTTTGAGATACAGTGTTTTAGTTTTTGGTACACAAACCATCCTGTAGTCAATGCTACAATACATTGAAAACCATGAAAACGAAAGCACATATTAAATTTTTTATAGTCAGTTTTTACTTCACAAAATGTAGTGAAGTCTCAAAGACTTCAATAAATTAGTGTGAAGTCTCAAAGACTTCAATAAAAATACAGTGAAGTCTTAAAGACTTCAATGAAATTAGTGTGAAGTCTTAAAAAAATAGTGTAGTCTTAAAGACTTCAATTGAATGCCGATGACTTGAAGTGAATGCAAGAGACTTCAATGTGACTTCAGAGAATGCGGTGCAGTCACAAAGATTTCATTCCAGTGACTTCAAATCTTTGATTGGCTCAAATGATTGCCGCAATCAAAGACTTCTCAAAATGAATGGTGATTTAATTGTTGAAGTTCAAGTCTAAAACTGAAGTCATGAATTCAAAATCAGAATTTATGAATTCTATTGAATTACATTCCCAAAGATTTAATTCTTTTACAACTCTGCCGAGGGTATCCTCATCCGATTTTGAACAATTCCAGGCCTTTGCGCCGAACAGCAGGACTGGTATGATAAGTGTGTAATAAAGAGTTACCTTAGTAGTTCGAGATAGGGCTTTGTTACTCAATTGCCTTTTTAGGTCATAAAAACAGTGACTGGCAAGAGTAATTCTTCGTTTGATCCCCCACTTGTGTCATTTACGGATCTCACCATAGAACGTAGATAGACAAAGTCATTTACTACCTCAAAATTATACTTGTCTATTGTGGCGTTCTGTCCAAAACGCCGATGTTGGGTGTACTTTTTTGTAGACAGCATATATTTTGTTTTGCTTTCATTGACCGCTAAACCCATCTTAGCTACCTCGATCTCAATGCTCGCAAATGCCCCATTGACAGCCCGCTGAGTTTTTCCGATTATGTCAATGTCATCGGCGTAAGTGAGTATTTGTACTGACTTGTAAAAGATTGTACCTCTGGTGTTTGCTTGTAAGTTTCGAACAATTCTTTCAATTCGAGTCCAGCATCTTTGTTGGTTCTAAGTTAAGATATCGCTAACCGCACTTCATTCTGATCGGGTTGACGGGAATCTTGACTATTCTCGTCACTGCTCGATGGCTCAAGCTTCTTCTCATGCTCCTTTTCCTCTTTCTGAGAAGTTGATGTTCCTCTTTTCTCCTCCACCGGTAGAGCTCACAAGTAGCCCTAGTCTTTCTATGCAGCGTCGTTTTGTACGCCTCTTGTTTCGCTGCATATGCTTCCCGGCATTCCTCATCAAACCAGGGATTTCTTTGTGGTGGCTGAGAGAAACCCAGCATATCAGAGGCGGAATCTCAGATGGTTTGTTGGCAACGCTGCTCCTGATCTTTCGCATTTGCTGTGGGTGGTCGGAATAAAACTGAGATTAAAAGACACTCGATCGGCAAAGGCTCTCATGATCTCTTCCGATTCTAACCTTCCGACGTCAAACCTGCTCACAGTATTTCGTCCTTTTTTTCGAATAATATTTCAGCATCTTACTGCACTTGCCTTTGTTTTTTTATAGAAAAACTTTTCAATCTATTCTTGTAAGACCGATTAATATAGGTTACATTGTCCTTTAAGACTTGCTTTGTTGCTTTTTTTGATGTTGTTCCCATTACTTTTGCTCAATATCCTCTTGACAGATTAAACATCGTCTATAAACCGTGGGATTTACCGTATTATTTTCTGTTTCTTAAGGCTTTGGAGAAGCTCTTGCTTTTGCATGATTTTATCTTAAGCTACTGACGACGTTGAAATCTTTCGAGAATGCTCTGCTTCTGATGGTTTCAAAATTGCTAATGAGTCCTTTACCTTGATGTGATGCATTAAATGATCATTTCTTGACAATGTTGCTAGACCTTTTCCACACTTGTATGGTCGTTTCTTCGCGCAATAAAATGAATTTACGAGTTTTATTGAATAACACTTTTCGCAAAACAATTTTCTACAAGTTTCAAAGTGTTTTTGTTTGTTTTGAAGATTATTGAAATTTCTTGTTATGTATTTTTGAAAAATTGCAATACAGTGGAGAGCCGATTAACCGGGGTTCAATTAACCGGTATATTTAAAAAAAATGTTCTTTCCTATTGAAATTCTATTAACCGGAAAAGACTATTATCCGGGATGCAAGCTTAAATCAACTCAAAACGAAAACAGAACACAATCGTGTTGCAATTTCATTTGGGCAGATTCTTCGCACTTACAAGTACATACATTGATTTATTGCGTTATTGATGTAACTGTAACTGATCTATTAGAGAAAAAGTAGACTTAATTAACGATCATATACAAAAAAAATATTTCTGCGAAAAATTCGGTTAAAAAATATGAAATCGGCGCACAAACTGTATACGACTTGCTTAAAAATAAGGATAGGATTATCAAATTTTTTGCCAAAGTGATTCCATCAAAGGTGAGAGCCCAAAAGTGGATAGTGTAACATATGAATGGGTACGTCAGCAAAGACTTGAAGGAATTTCACTTTTTGGCGAAACGATTGAGGAAAGGCAAAATATTTTCATAATATTTTCACGTCGAGTTGGGTCAAGACTTTGAATGTTTGTGTTCATCTGGATGACTGAGAAATTTCAAACCCGTCATGGAATTCATTGTCTCAAAAGTTTAGGTGAAAAAGAATCAGCTGATTATGAATCTGCTACATTTCTTGTTGAAGAACAAGCTGAACTCATAAAAAACGAAAATTTGATAAGTGAGCAAATATGGTATACAATGCGGGAGAGGCAAGCCTTTTTTGGAGGTGCTTACCACGAAATACTTTAGCATGTAAAGAAGAACATGCTGTTGAGGGCTATAAAGATTCCAAGGAACGACGATAATGGTAATTGGTGAAAGTCTTCATCCAAGAGCACTCAAAAATGTGAGAGAGCTTCCTGTCATATGTGTATATAAGGGCAACAAGATGACTTGTAGTGGTTCAACCAAAACTTTATAGGTACCCGAAGTCAAAGAGCAATTGGAAAATACCCATCTTGGAAAAGACTGTAAAGTTCTTTTACTATTGGATAACCGCGTATTTATTTATACCTTTTATGTATAATATTTTATGAATTGTCGCTAATGAATTTTAATTATTTTTGTTTCGTTTTTGTTTTTTTGACATAATAAATACGTTTTTATTGACTTTTATTAAGTTTTTATTTTATAGAAAGAAATTCGTTTATCAGGGTTTTTCGATTTTCCATGATGAGCTCGGTCCCAACCATCCTGGCTAATCGGCTCTGCACTGTATTTGACGATAATAATGAAACGCAACGCTGTGTGCATACATCTAACTTATTCATATTTGACTCAATGACTGTAGAAAATGGTGGCATTCCGCTGATATCATTTTCTCGCCCACAGCTAATCTACTTCAACATTGGCCTTAACCACCATAAAAATGTTTAAATATTAACTCGAATGCTGAATATAAAATATTAACCTTCAACTACAATAAAACTATCTCGTCAAGCAGTCAGCTCCATGGCACAAACAAGAACAACATTCACATACTGACGACAGCCCAGACAACAAAACCAAAACTACGAAACAAAAATATATATGCTGATAAGCCCATGCTAAAGTCGCATACAAAACAATTAGTTCTGACCTTAGACTGACCCTAAACTACTGACACCCTTAAGATATCCATTCTCTGAGCATTGAAGCTATGGCGTCGTAGGTTCATCCATTTTGCTCTACGGGGTCTTTTCAGGGTAAACAGATATAACTTTCCTCCATATGTAGATAGGGTAAATCTGGTCACTTTACCGACTTTAGAAAAAATGGTGTTAAGTTGCTGACATACTCTTCGTGCAGCAGCTGTTAGCCGGTACAGTTGATTCCCCCACTCTACTCTAAACGATCTGTACACCTCTTTTGTCTCGCTCTCCACCATTTTTGGTATATAAACAAAAAGATAGTAAAACTTGACCCATGCTAAGAATTTTTAGAAGTTCTAAGCTTGTTTCTCTGTAATGACTAGATTATGCGTTTATTTTGAAGAATAGTGTACCTACCTACAATTTCAATTGATCTGGAGGGCTGAAACCTTGCACCCTTGCACACTAAATGTTTTTATCGCGCAATATTCAGTTGAATTTTGTCAGATTATACCGTCCGAGAAATCAAAATATCCCTTCGAAGCAGAGTTTTGACATTTCGAAAATAACAGTGCTAATTTTTTGCTTCAACTGATTTGAATTTTAATGTTCTATGACAGCGAGCATTTTTTACATAATTATTGTGAATTGGTCATATGTATTATATGCCAATCCAACGCGCCCTAGAGCATGCAATACACATTATTATTAAAACGCAAGTCAAAACAAGGTATACCTTCGGGATAATAATACACGAATAGTTTTTTTTTGCAGTCTACGTCTTCGGCTAGATCTGTTTATGAAACCGGAAAACATATCTGTGGCAACAAGGCATAACAGCATAAGTATACTTATGCCGTTATTGAAATATTTTTTGTTTTTAACATTTTTCATATAATATTCTCTCAGGAAAGGCGAACCTATAACGCTAAAATATTGCCTCGATAAGTCTGGAATTCATTATCTGAAGCGGTTACTGAATTAGGTGCAGGGAAATGAGACGATAAAGACATCTTTAAATACGTTTTTTAGAATGTTTAAAGGCACTTATGCTGTTATTCCTTTTTGCCACAGATATGTATCTGTAGTGCGAATCAGAGGAAGTTAAAATGGAAAAGTCTATTGCCCATGTGATATAAGGTGAATTTCAAATTAATTAATAAATTAGCTGCGTCACCATCAATGGAGGAGGGTTCATCCTCTGCTTGTTGTTGTAGCAGCGAATACTTTCTATCAAGGTACTGCTGATCAAGCTGCCTCCGTTTCTCCTGCAATGATCGCTCCTCTTCGTGCCGTTTGTCTTGCTGCAGCTGCTCTTCCCTATCGCGTTTCTTCTGCAGAGCCCGTTCTTCCTCCAGTCGTTCGAGTTCGATCTGAAGTCGGCGAGTAGACGAAACTTTGGACGATGAAGACTTAGGACGAGAATAAGAAGCTTCCAAAGCTACTGCGTGGGAAGCAGGAGCAGGCAATTTGTCGGCGGGTGTACTTACACTTGCACCTATCGTGGTTGCATTCGTTGCGGTTTCTTTGTCTTGGTTGAGGCACCCAGTGCGACAGTTTTCACAGCTCCAGCTCGATGTCATTGGTCACATCGACACAGGCAAAGTGAAACCATCTATCGCAGTCGTCGCACATGACCATGTTTTTATTATCGGCTCCTGTGCATAGCTGGCAACTTGGCTTTACAGGCCTACGTACTTTTGGCTTTACAGGCGCGCTTTTCTTATTACCTTTGACACTGTGGCAAATGGATTTTGATCCATCATCTTGGTAAAAGAATTTTTTAAGTTGTGACGGCGAGAATTTAAAGACTTCAGATTTTTTAATTATAATATGTAATTATTAAGATAACTAGAGATAATATCTAGAGATGATAACTAGAGATAATGTCTAGAGCTAATAACTAGAGATAATTAAAAAATTCTTTTAGTTTAATTCTTCTAGTTCTTATCCGAGCAAAGTCAAATCCCCAAAAGAAGGCAAATGTGGTTATGGCTCGAACACGTTTTTATCTTCCTCCTTCTCTCGCGTTGCTACTGTCGTCTCCCTCTTACAGCTTCGGATGTCATCGAGCCAGGATGAGTGTGTTTAGATGCTTTAGCGCTGACACTCCCCGTCGGTATGACCACTCTTGGTTCTACCTTCTTCTTCGGCAGCTCCAATATCTAACACGGCCAATTTAACTGTTGGACGCTCATAAATGCCCTTGGAAGTTCTTACGGTCGCCCAACGAACCTGTCCATCTGTTGCGACACTGATTGCTATCACCTTCCTTTTCGGCCAGCAGTTACGGGGATTAGGAAACAATAACAACGACGTCTCCTACTTTGATCGGCTTCCTCAGTTCGAACCACTTAGTGCGCTTGGTTAGAGTGGGAAGGTACTCCTGTACCCATCGCTTCCAGAAGATGTCACCATACCGTTGCGATACAAGCCAATTTCTGCGAATCATTGCTGCATCGTCGATAAATGGTGCAGGCGGTTTAGACCCATTTGATGATCCAAGGAGTAGATGATTTGGAGTAATTGCTTCACAGCTTTTTTTTTTTTTGATTGGGAGGGGTAATCTTTAAAAGACGAAACTCAGTACGTCCTGAGTAACAGTGTGGGACTCTTACCCACTAAACCCCCCTCCCACGACCGCCCCATTCCCCGCGGTACTGCCGTCAAGCATGTCATCGCGGGGGGGGGGGGGCTTTAGTCTGATGTATTCGACTAGTGCGTGTTTGCATTTTCCTGTTCAGCATTTATTGTATTTCGCCGGTCTGATCCTTTCCTTTCTCTTTCTAGGGTTCTTAGAATCTTCATTATGCGCATTGTGCTCCCAGCGACTGCGTCCCATGCCGCCTGGCTTTTGAGCATTTCGCCAACGATGTTTTCTGGCGTCAAAGGATGGCCGAGTTCACTCCTTAGTGCATTCCTTTCGTCGAGGAATCTTGGGCATTAAAAAAATATATGTTCTGCGTTTTCTACGCAGTCAGAGCAAAGCGGACAGTAAGGGCTATTGTCGTGTTTATACTTATGTAAGTAGAAACGAAAGCATCCATGGCCCGCTAGGAACTGCGTTAAGTAGAACTCAAGTTCTCCATGTTGCCACCTGCCTTTCTCAGAAGCATTCCAGCGTTCTTGCCATTCTTTTAGGCTTTCTGCTCTATAGAGCCGGTTTGCGCTGGCCTCATTTCTTTCTCTTCTTGCGCAGTACTGACGTTGCTGTTCTACTGCCAGGATATCTATTGAGAGCATTCTCGCTACCACGCAGGCTGCATCGCTAGAAGTAGTGCGAAATGCGCAGCTAGCTCTCAATGCACATATTCGATATACAGATGTGATATGTGATCTGTATGTTTTAATTGCCATGGCCCCGGCCCAAATTGGTGCGGCGTATAGGATTATAGACGTAACCACTCTAGCTAGCAGTAACCTACGGCTATGTCTTGGTCCTCCTATATTGGGCATGATACGCGCGAGTGCAGCACTTGCTATTGCACCTTTTCGGCCTACATACTTAAGGTGATCTCTAAATGAAAGTCTCGTATCTATCATGATACCTAGGTATTTTATATGCGGTTTAGATGTGATTTCATGGCCGCCGACTATAATGGTGAGAGTTTCTACCTTCTTTCTACTACTTATCAGGACTGCTTCAGTTTTATGCTCCGCCAGTGTTAGACCAACTGAGGTGAGCCATTTCCGTATTATCCTTATTGTCGCATTGCTTATCTGTTCCACCTCCTCCAACAGTTTAGCTGTGACAATAATGGCGATATCATCAGCAAATCCCACTATTTTTGTTTCTTCGGGTATAGGAAGTCGCAGTATACCGTCATACATAATATTCCAGAGCAGAGGGCCAAGGACTGAGCCCTGTGGTACTCCGCCTGTGATCTTATATTCCTTGCGGCCGCGGTCTGTATTGTATACCAAGATTCTGCACCTGAAGTAGTCAACAATAACGTCTCTGAGGTATTGTGGTACTCTCATCCTTCTGAGCGCTTGTAAGATGTGACTCCAATTTGCCGTATTGAAGGCGTTTTTTATGTCGAGAGTTATAACCAAGCAGTACTTTTTGGAACCGCCTCTCCATCTTTTTCCCTGTATAGCCTCTTGTGCCGCTTTAACTACCACATTGATTGCATCTGTTACTGAGCGCGCTTTTCGAAAATCGTATTGGTGTTCTGAAAGACCTCCAGATTCTTGAATTGCTGCCTCTACCCTGTTACAGGTGCTTCGCTCCAATATTTTGTCAGCCGTATCTAACATACAGAATATACAATTGCTTCACAGCTGTCATCAGCGATTGGAACGTAGGTTAGCCGTCGACAATTCAGCACGTATTTCACCTCTATCAACATATTTCGAAGGACTTCATCGGTGGGATTCTTAGGCAATGAGATTTTGGCAAGGACACTTTTCACGGACTGAACCAATCTCTCCCAGATACCGCCCATGTGAGGAGACAATAGTGGTAAACACGTCCATTTGGTGTCGACATTCGTAAAATCCCTGGCGATTTTATTCTGTTCGTTACTCTGAAGCATTTCACGCATTTCCTTACTCGCCCCCTTGAAGTTCGTTCCTTGGTCGCTGAATATTTCAATCGGGGTGCCTCGCCGGGCTATGAAGTTGCGAATGGTCATAATGCATGAATCAGCGGAGAGCGTGTGGGCCACTTCAATATGGACAGCGCGAACTGCCAGGCAGGTGATTAAAACGCCCCACATTTTTTCACTTTGTCGTCCAACAGCAGCAGTGATCGGTCCAAAGTAGTCGATCCCGACGTACGAGAATGGTCGAGAATATGTGGCGAGTCGAGCTGCTGGAAGTCCTCCCATCATTGGAGGCTGCGGTTGAGTCCGTTGATTTTTGCACTGTTGACATTTTCCAAGCTCCTTCCTAAGAGCTGCTCGTAGGCGCGAAATGTGGTACTTCTGGCGCAGCTCGTTAACGACTATCTCGTGATGACAATGATGATACCTGTATGGGCCTCTCGGATTACGAGTGACGTTATGTGATGGTTTCTTGGCAGGATGACTGGTCGTTTTACATCAGACTCGCAAAGTACTTTGCAGGCGTCGATTCTACCTTTGACTCGTAGAACTCGGTTTGCATCGATGTATGGTGAGAGCTTGTACAGAGGACTGCCTTTTTTTATGCGTTGTTGGTTCGTTTCAAGAGCAGCTATCTCGTCAGGGTACACGTCCTGCTGTGCTTGGCGGTATAAGTAATTTTGTGCCTGTTCAAAGTCGCATTTGTCTATCAATCCCGTCTGAAGTGGTCAACGTGCGACTTTAGCCTTCAGATTGTTCACGTAGCTTAAAACCCAGGCTGTTGTCCGAACTAGTCGCTTCCACTCTGAGTAGTCCTCTGGATGTAGTATGTGCTGTCGATGAGTATACCCTGTATGTATTTCTGCGTGACATGAATGGTTCACTTTGATCTTTTCAGAAGTTTTTGCACCGACATAGGGGTCCTCGAATTTTGGCCAATTTTTCTTTTCTTCTCGGAGAAACTGTGGTCCGTTCAGCCAGGGGCTGGGGGCAGAGAGGTCCGGGACGGGTTGCCACTTTGGTCCCTCGTCGGCTACATTTGATTTGGACGGAATCCATTTCCAGTCTGAGATTTCAGTTGTTTCTAGAACTTCGCTAACACGAAATCCGACGAATTGACTGTACTTCCGATAGTGATACCGAATCCAGCAGAGTACATTCTTAGAGTCGGTCCAGAAATAACGCTTGTTGAGCTTTATCGAGTGTTCTTTCAGAATGCAGCCTGCTAACCTTGTCCCAAGAACGGCTGCTTGTAGCTCCATTCGCGGGATAGAGAGCTGCTTCAAAGGTGCTACGCGGGTTTTAGCGGCTACTAGTGCACAGTCGACGTTGCCTTCATTGACCACTCGGAGGTACGCAACGGCGGTGTAGCTGCTCTCGCTTGCGTCAACGAACGTGTGCAGTTCAACCTCACTTGAACACCCAAAGGTTGTGCTCCTTAGGAAACATCGTGGTATCTGGACAGCTTCTACGCTAGGAAGAACCTTCAGCCAACTAAGCCATTTTTGGAACTCCGCGTCGCCAATGTAGTCATCCCAATCTATGCCGGATCGCCACACTTCTTGCAGTAAAACTTTCACATAAATGACAAAGTTAGCGAGTAGTCCCAAAGGGTCGAAGATTGTCATTAGCGTACGAAGGAGTTCTCGCTTAGTCGGATGTCTGGCCCCGGACAGCAGATCCTTGTTTTGAGCGTTGGCCTTTATTTTGTAAGTAAAGATGTCCGTGGATGTGCACCACCACATGCCAGCACTTTCTCAACTTCAGATTCTGCACCGATGTTCAGATTAAACTCGTCCTTGGCTTTCTCTTCCATAGCGCTGATGACTGTCCTTGAGGTGGACATCCAGTTTCGCATCTCAAATCCAGCCATTGAGTGAATTTGCTTGACATTCTTCGCCAGTTGGATAGCTTCGCCTTCGCTTTCTACGCTGTCCAAAAAATCATCTACGTAGTGGCTCTGGGTGATTGCTGCCGCTGCTCTAGGAAACTGTTTAGCGTTAAGATTTTGGATGTACTGGGCACTACTGGGGGAACAGGTAGCACCAAACGTCATCACAGTCATCACGTACTCATCAGGTTCTCGTGTTAATTCGTTGCACCACAGGAACCTCTGGGAGTCCTGATCAGCTTCACGGATCCGTGAAGCTGATCAAGAAATGGTGAAACATCTCGCGAATGTCCCGCAGATGGCGAATTTTCTTTCCCGAAATCTAGCAAGCACTGACGTAAGTGATGTCAGCTGATCAGGTCCTTTCAGTAGGAAAGAGTTTAGCGAGACTCCGTGCAACTATGCTGCAGCATCCCACACCAGTCTCACTTTCCCTGGTTTGATCGAATTGATGACAGGAAACACTGGTAGATACCAGGTGCGCGCGCTGCGCCGTTTGGCCTCGTCAGCTGTCATTTTTCGGATATAACCACTGGTCAGGTAGTAGTGAATTTTTGCATCGAGTATAGCCCTCATTTCTGGATCGCGCATCATTCTTTTCTCCATGCACACTAGTCGCCGCATAGCCATCTCTCGGATGTCAGGAAGTTTGATGTCGTCGAACCGCCATAAAAGACCTGTTTCAAAGCGATTCTTTTTACGCTCAGTTGTTAGGCGCAGTAGATCCTGAGCATGTTGCTCGTTGCGGGAAACAAGGATGTTCTGCGGTTGTGCGGTACCGAGGCTTTCTAAGGCGAAGAAATCTTTCACCATTCGCTGTAGGTCGTTATCAGCTTTGCTATTAAATTTTTTTTTCGCCTGATAACCAATCAATGATATATTTACATCGAGTTGTGAGGAGTTATTTTCGTACCGGTGCGTGTTTGCTGTCCACTTCAAGCATAGAGGATGGGGTACACTGTCAAGATTAAGCTCATCGGCAACTTCCTGGTCCATCAGCGTAAGCGAAGATCCATCATCGAGGAAGGCAAAAGTATGCACTACTGCGTTCTTACCATGAAGTACAACTGGCACATAGCGAAATAAAACAGATGGATTACTGACCTGGTTATGATAATGTACGACTTCCGATATCTGCGGCTCCGCTCTCGTAGGATATGACAGTTTTGATGGGTTGTGCAAAAGCTTGCCATTAATGCCACAAGACGTCTTCAATCGGCAATTTCGATTAAAGTGTGGCTTGAGACATTTGTGACAGAGGCGAAATTCCTTAACGACCGCCCATCTGGAACTGTAGCTTAGCTCCGAAAACGCATGGCAGTTCGAAACTGAGGGGCAGTTGCGGGAGCACACGCAGCATTTATTGTCGTTGGTACGTAAGGTGCCGTGAGTCATTGTATGCTTGCGTGTTCCGTTGCCGCTGCTTGCTTGCTTTCGGTTTTTGCTGTCACCTGGATGCGGTGGCTCCTGTTGATATTGCTCCGTGTGAGTATGTAGATAACCTCGGTCCCCTGATTGGTGTGCATTCGTGTTTGCTGATGATAACGTTGGACTCGTTACGCAGTTAGCTGCACCGGCGATCTGATACAACCACTCATTGAAGTCAGAAAGCGTACAGTAATCGAGTGACTGTCGATGAATTCCCCAGTTCAGTCGAATCGTAGGAGGTAACTTTTCGATGAGTTCCTGAAGCAGCATTGGATTGCAGAGGTGTGACATAAATCCCGAAGCTTCTATTGTGGCGCAAAGGTTTTGCACGGCTAGGGAGAACTTTACTACGCTTTCTAGTTTTCCTTCCTTCGGCGATGGCGTAGAATGAATTTTGTTCAGCATAGAATGTATGCTGAGCTCCGGTCGACCATACAGCATCTTCAACGTTGAGATTATTCGCTTGACACATGATGGTTGCAATAACATGCTACGTACAGCTTCGAGTGCATCTCCTTTCAAAGCTCTTTGTAACCGTAAGATATTCTCTTCATCGGAAAAACCACATAGCTCAGCTGTGCGTTCGTAATCGCTGATGAAGCTTGGCCATTCACCTGGGTTACCATCGAACTTCTATAGGTCTCGCGAAATAGTATGACGAGCATCTAGCTGATTTTTACTGAATAAGGTAGACATATGGAACTGCGGAGCTGTATTCAGTTGCTCGTGCTGTGCGAATGTGCTGTTATGTTCCATTGGTTGCGCGAAGAATTGTTTCTGTAACGGGTATGAATATCTTGGCGGTATAGATTGGGCTGGCGGCGGCGGCGGTGGCATTTGAAAGTGTTGTTGCTGGTGTTGTGAATGCGTTTGTACCATCGAATGTTGTGCTGGCTGTGTTTGCATTGTATCCTTTGAAGATCGTATTGGTAGCATCCGTATCGACTCCTGTAACTCTATCGGTTGCTGATGCTTCGTTTGCACCTGCTGTTGCAGCCCAATTTGTTGCATACGGTGTGAAAGTTTTCCAGAAACAGTTTCGACCGGCTTCAACTTGTCGAGGTTTGGTATTTTACTCTGACTGCACTGCAGAGCTGGTCGTGTATCGATGTGCGCCAAAACAGCATTAAATGGATTATGAACACATGCGGCCGAAGGTTTTTGTGTCGAGTTGCGTGCATCCTTTAACCAAGTTTGCACTATCGCCTTGCTTTGGCCCTCTTCTGCAACTTCTGCGTCACCATCAATGGAGGAGAGTTCAAGGTACTGCTGATCAAGCTGCCTCCGTTTCTCCTGCAATGATCGCTCCTCTTCGTGCCGTTTGTCTTGCTGCAGCTGCTCTTCCCTATCGCGTTTCTCCTGCAGAGCCCGTTCTTCCTCTAGTCGTTCGAGTTCGATCTGAAGTCGGCGAGTAGACGAAACTTTGGACGATGAAGACTTAGGACGAGAATAAGAAGCTCCCAAAGCTACTGCGTTGGAAGCAGGAGTAGGCAATTTGTCGGCGAGTGTACTTACACTCGTACCTATCGTGGTTGCATTCGTTGCGGTTTCTTTATCTTGGTTGAGGCACCCAGTGCGACAGTTTTCACAGCTCCAGCTCGATGTCATTGGTCACATCGACACAGGCAAAGTGAAACCATCTATCGCAGTCGTCGCACATGACCATGTTTTTATTATCGGCTCCTGTGCATAGCTGGCAACTTGACTTTACAGGCCTACGTGATGACCTAGTACTTTTTGGGGATCTTATTACCTTTGACACTGTGGCAAATGGATTTTGATCCATCATCTGGGTAACAGAATTTTTTAAGTTGTGACGGCGAAAATTTAAAGACTTCAGATTTTTTAATTATTTATGTAATTATTAAGATAACTGGAGATAATAAATAGAGATAATAACTAGAGATAATGTCTAGAGATAATAACTAGAGATAATTAAAAAATTCTTTTAGTTTAATTCTTCTAGTTCTTATCCGAGCAAAGTCAAATCCCCAAAAGAAGGCAAATGTAGTTATGGCTCGCGCACGTTTTTATCTTCCTCCTTCTCTCGCGTTGCTACTGTCGTCTCCCTCTTTGAGCTTCGGATGTCATCGAGGCAGGATGAGTGTATTTAGATGTTTTAGCGCTGACAATAACTTTATAAATAATAGTTGCTATAAGGTATTCACAGCTCTGCACTAAGGCAGCGTTTATGGCTACGAGTATTCGCGTCGCGCGACTCGATGCCTTTTCGAGCGATCACAAGCGACATCGCTATCAGCGAAATTGAAAGCGATTGAGTGCCTATGACAGAGCGATTTCGTCTAGTTTTATTCACGTTTTGACAGTGGTAAAGTGAACAAAATGTCCTCTAAATTTACTTACTTACTTAGATGGCGCTACGGTCCGGGGTGGACTTGGGCCTCAACCAACAAACCTCTCCAGCTAGCACGATTACGATCCAGCTGCCTCCAGTTGCGCACGCCAAGTTAGTTGAGGTCCCACTCCACTTGTTTGCGCCACCTACCGCGAGGTCGTCCTCTACTGCGTCGTCCATCCGGGGTGGATTCGAAGACTTTCTTAGCGGGAACGTTGGGCTCCATCCGCTCTAAATGACCCAGCCATCTTAGTCGCCGTATGTGAACTCTTCCGGCTAAGTCGATATCCTTGTACAGGCCGTATAGTTCGGCATTGTACCTTCTCCTCCACTCACCGCCTATGCAGACGGGACCAAAGATCGCTCGAAGAACTTTTCTCTCGAAATAACCAAGGGCATCCTCATCCGGCTTTGTCAAAGCCCATGCCTCTGCACCATACAGCAGGACTGGGATGATTATAGTCTTATAAAGAGTTACCTTAGTAGTTCGAGATAGGGCTTTGCTACTCAATTGCCGTCTTAGCCCATAGAAACAACGATTGGCAAGAGTAATTCTTCGTGTGATCTCCCTACTGATGTCATTAATAATGTTGTAAAACATAATAATGTCCTCTGAAATAAGGCGCTTAGCTTATTGTTGCTTGAAAGCAGTTATTTACTGCGTAAAAGATATTTATATTTCTTTATTTATTATTTAAAGTGGGAAATACACGATACAACCGTCGTACCGACTTGTGCTGTAGCGACATCAGCTCAACTGTTTATGCAGCACGCACATTATACAATCTGCGTACGATTTACCTACAACCAGACATTTTATTCAGTTATTTTACACATACACACCATATAATGTGACAACCCCGTGCAGGGACGGGTTAAGAAAATCACTGCAGCGCCCCCCAACAACTAGCGCTTGTCGTAAAAGGCGACTAAGGGGACAAATCAGATCTAGGCAATATAACACCCAAGTGAGCCTAGCGACACATATACTACCATAAAAACCCTCCCACAAGTGTGCATGCGAGTCCGTGGGTTGACACGACTGGAGATCACCGGTGTCATAAAAGAAAGATCAAACAATACTAAAACAGGAGCATGCACGTGTCAAACAACAAACACCATCGCAATATGGTGCAAAAATTGTATTGCAAAACTGTATCATTATGATAATACTTGCAAAAAGGAAAGGCACTACCCCGCCAGGCACTACCACTGCTGTGCATGGTACTGATCCTGGACCGAGCAGAAATGTTCGGGTCAGAGCTATACGGATTCCGGGGGCTAGCAACATAATGAAACAGTTTGGACGCAATTTAAGGGTCGCGAGTTGGAACGTTGGAAGCATGACCGGTCGAAGTTATGAGCTGGAAGAGATGATGAATAGAAGGCGGGTGGACATCTTGTGTGTCCAAGAGACGAAATGGAAAAACACCGGGAATCGGGCGCGTTTCTTGGACGTTAGGACAAAAGATTACAAGATGTTCTACTACGGAACGGAAAAGGCTAGGAACGGAATCGGTATCATCCTTGCGGCAGAGCTACTTGGAAACGTCTTGAGCATTTCAAAGTCCAGCGACCGTTTGATGTCTCTCAAACTAGTAATACAAGGAGAGGTGTGGAATATTGTCAGTGCATATGCTCCCCACAATGGGTGCAATCAGATAGATAAGGATGTATTTTGGCTAGATTTCCACAATCTCCTTAAGAACATCCCAAAGGAAGAATTTCTGTTTGTGGGAGGAGATTTGAATGGACATGTCGGGAAATCAAACGAAGACTATGAAGACTGCCATGGAGGACTAGGATATGGCACCAGGAACCTTCCTGGTGAAGACATCCTAAGCATGTGCAAATCACACGGTCTTATCGTGTTAAATACCATGTTCATCAAACAAAGCCGACACCTGATCACTTACAGCAGTGGTGGAGATGAAACTCAGATTGACTACCATTTGGTAGCCAGTTTCATGAAGCCTCGGGTAAAAGATTGCAAAGTGATCCTGGGAGAGGCAATCGCTCGTCAACACCGTCTCCTGCTAACAGAAATTTTTATGAAAACACCAAAGAAAAGCAAACAAACAGGGGTCTCTGAGAAAATCAAGTGGTACAATCTGGACAAAGAAAAAGGCGATGCTTTTGTTTTCGTAATGAAAAATTACCTCTCTCACACCATCAACGGAGCTGAGGATGAAGAGTGCAGAGCACAAAATATGTGGGATTCCCTACAGCGAACTTGCTTAAAGAAGGCCAAATCACTGCTAGGAGCTTCAAAAGGCCACCATCAACACGCCAAAGAAACATGGTGGTGGAGTGATGAAGCTAAGAAAGTGATAAATGAGAAGAAAGCGGCTTTCAAAGCTTGGTCAAAGTGCCCCTCTAATAATAGTGACGAAAAAGCTCGCCTCGAAATGGAATACAGATGCTGCAAGAAAAAAGCGAAGAAGAAGTGCGCTCAGCTTCAAGAAGAGAGTACGGAGGGCCTGTATCGGGAGCTGGATAAAATATTTTCCCCGGTTGCTGATGCAAACCAGGCTATCCAGGAGCTGCGAAGACACAATATGAACAAGAGTGCCACTATCTTCAAAATAGCCGCCCAAAGAAGGAAGAATGCTCAGGAGATTCGTTCGCCAAAGTTCATTAGCAATGCTCATGACCAGCTTCTTGTGGATGACGACAAAATTCTGCAGAGGTGGCGGCAGTATTGTGAAGAGCTTTTGAATGAACAGTTTCCCCGGCTATACTTTCCAAGAGCCACCCCTAACTGTGAACAAATACCCGACATTACAGTCGAAGAAGTTAGTGAGGCGGTCAAATACTCCAAAAAACGAAAAGCGGTTGGGCCAGACGAGATACTCTCTGAGTTCTGGAAAAAGATGGGAGACATCGGGTTCAGATGGCTCAGAATTCTCATCTCCAAATTCGTGAGAGGTGATCCAATGCCAAATGAATGGAGGGAAAGTTACCTTCTCCCTGTATACAAAGGGAAGGGTGATACGCGAAACTGTGATAACTACCGTTCGATCAAGCTGATGTCACACACCATGAAAATCGTTGAGCGGGTTTTAGGTGGCCGACTGCGAAAAATAATACGGCTATCTGATGATCAGTGCGGGTTTGTCTCGGGTAAATCAACCACAGATGCAATCCAAAGTATAAGGATCATAATGGAAAAACATCGTGATTCCTTAAGGGATTTGCATATTGTATTGGTTGACTTTGAAAAGGCATTCGACAGACAACCACGAGATCTGATATGGGTGGCGCTAAGACATCGAGGAGTTCCAGAAACCTATGTACAGATGATTATGGACATGTACGAAGGAGCAAAGACAAAAGTAAGATGCCCCGCTGGAGTAACCGAAGAGTTCCCAATCAAAGTCGGGGTGCACCAGGGAAGCGTTTTAAGTCCTTTGCTCCTTATTACAGTCCTTGATTATCTGCTTGAAGGTAAAGTGATGGACCCCAAGGTACATCAGTTATTCTTTGCTGACGATGGAGCCATCATAAGTGAGGATCCTACATCCCTGCAACGAGCACTTGATGTGTGGGTGGACGTTTTGGAAGGAAATGGGTATCGCATTAGTTCAAAAAAGACAGAGTACTTGTGTTCTCTGATCCACTCAGGCCTATTCCAGACATTTATTTGAATGGAACAGTGCTTCCCAAATGCGAAAGTTCAAATATCTGGGATCTATGATCAATAGCAAAGCAACTTGTGATGACGACATCAATCATCGTGTAAGCGTAGGGTGGATGAAGTGGCGAGAAAATTCCGCTATCTTCTGTGACAGAAAAATGCCCCCTAAGTTGAAAGGAAGGCTCTACACCTTAGTTGTACGTCCAGCGCTCACATACGGTTCACAATGTTGGACGATGTACAAAAAGTATGAGAGTAAATTAACGGCAGCTGAGATGAAGATGCTTCGCATGACAGCAGGAGTGACCCAGCTTGATCGAATAAGAAGTTCGAAGATCCGTGGAAGCTTTCACATCAAGGAAACCATCGTATGAAAATTAGAGCGCGACCGGCTCAGCTGGTATTGCCACGTTCAAAGAAGAGATCATTTGAACCCTGTAAAAAAGGCAATATCTATGCACGTTCCAAAGACATCGCGATGTAGGAAAGGCAGGCCTATAAACGCCTGGATCAGACAAATGCGACGACATCGGCATTTCATTAGCCTCAGTAACCGAGTGATCCAAAATCGGCAGGCCTGCCGATATTTTCTGAGGTCAAATAGGCGAACCCCACAGGCGGATCAGTAGAAATGCGGTGAAGTGGGAGGGTTGTGATCCCTAGTTTTCGGATCATAACCTCGCTGATAAAAGGAAGAAGAAGACACCATATAATGTGACAGGGGCTGTACAGTCAAGACCATGCTACCATACGATATCGGTACAACGGTCCGCTGTGTGCATACACGCGATACAATTATCGTATACAATACCAAAGCTGCCAAATCGTTGGCACAACGGTTGTATCGTTTATTTCCCATTTAAAAGCTTTTTATTGTAACCATATTATCCGGGCCGTGCACTTCGCAAAAGACCGGGAAGACCCATACATAACAAACAGAATTTTCTGCTACTTTCGTGTTCGCTTATGTGGGGGAATCCCTATGAATTATAAACAGCATTTCTCGTTTTGTGTTCGTTCAAGTCGGGGAATTCCCATGTATAGAAAACAGCAGTTCGCGGTTATGTACATATGTTCATACAGGAATACCTCGATTTACGTCGTTTTCGGGACCAAGAAAACGCGATGTAAATCGGAACAACGTAAATCGAAAATAGAATTATCCAATACTCGTACAGTCCATATGGATTGAAAAAGACTTACTCCAAATGATATTGTGCACGAAATCGGTGAGATGTACATCTCGGTTAAATAAGAATGACGAAAAAGGGAATTTCGTGAGAAAATTGTGTGTCAAGCAACGACGTAAATCGAAATTGTAGCGACGTTAATCGAAACTGGGAAGTAAAAAATCGGACAACGTAAATCGAAATACCGTAAAACGGGCAACGTAAATCGAGGTATCCCTGTATATGCTTTTGTGCTCGCTTCGGCATTTGTTTTCATGTTTTATCAGTTGTAGGTAGGTAGGTAGGTGATATCCATGAGCAAGTAAGCAGCATATTATTGTACATATTATGCAATTATGCTTACTTAGGTGGCGCTACAGTTCGGGGTGAACCTGGGCCTCAACCAACAAGCCTCTCCATTTAGCTCGGTCTTTAGCTAATTGCCTCCAGTTGAGCACTCCAAGTTGGTCGAGGTCCCCTTGAACTTGTGCGCGCCACCTACTGCGATGATTCCCTCCACTGCGTCGTCCCTCGGGGTTAGATTCGAAGACTCTGCGGGCCGGAGCGTTGGTGTCCATTCGCTCTATATGTCCTAGCCATCTCAGACGTTCAATACGCAGTTTTTCGACTAGGTCAATGTCGCTGTACAGCTCGTATAGTTCGTGATTGAATCTTCTCCTCCAAAACCCGTCAACGCAAACGGGACCGAAAATCTTACGAAGAATTTTTCTCTCGAAGCGACCAAGGATATCTTCATCCTCTTTTAATAAAGTCCATGTTTCAGCGCCGTAAAGCAGGACTGGGATGATCAAGGTCTTATATAGAGTCTCCTTAGTTGTTCGAGATAGGGCTTTACTGTTGAATTGCCTTATAAGCCCAAAAAAACAGCGATTGGCAAGAGTTATTCTTCAAATGATTTCTGCCCTGATCTTGTTTTTCGAATTTATAGCAGAGCCAAGGTAGACAAAGTCCCTTACCACCTCGAAGTTACAGCTGCCCACTGTGACGTTTTGTCCAATTCGTCGATGTTGGTTTCCCCTTCTAGTTGACAGCATATACTTGGTTTTGCCCTCGTTTATCGCTAAACCCATTTTGGCCGCTTCCGCCTCAATGCTTGCAAAAGCACCGGTGACAGCCCGCTGAGATCTTCCGATAATGTCTATATCGTCGGCGTATGCAAGCAGTTGTACAGACTTGTAATAGATTGTGCCTCCGATGTTGGCTTGTGAGTTCCGCACAATCCGTTCAAGTACAATATTGAAGAAGTCACATGACAGCGCGTCACCTTGTCTGAAGCCTTTTTTGACATCAAAGGTCTCGGTGAGGTCATTACCGACCTTGATGGAGCAGCGAGCGTTCTCCATCGTCAGCCTGCACAGACGGACAAGTTTGGCAGGGATGTCAAAAGTAGACATGGCTCTATAAAGCTCTTCTGTATAGATGCTGTCATAGGCGGCCTTGAAATCGATAAAGAGGTGGTGAGTATCGATTTGGAATTCTTGAGTTTTCTCCAGGATCTGCCGAAGTGTGAAGATTTGATCGATGGTGGACTTTCCTGGCCTGAAACCGCACTGATAGGGTCCAATCAGGCTGTTGATAAAAGGTTTCAGGCGTTCACACAATGTCACAGAAAAGATCTTGTATGCGATGTTGAGGAGACTGATGCCTCTATAATTGGCGCAGTTGAGGGGTCTCCTTTCTTGTGGATCGGGCAAACGATGCTGAGATTCCATTCATCAGGCATACACTCATCTGACCAAATATTAGAAATGAGTTGATGTATGCACTCTACCAATTCATCTCCAGCTGCCTTGAAAAGTTCGGCCGGTAAGCCGTCAGGTCCAGCAGCCTTGTTCGATTTTAGCTTGGATATTGCTATCCTCACTTCGTCTTGGTCAGGTGGACGGAAATTTTGACTATCACCGTCTATGTTGAATGGTTCATTCTGCCTGACAGCGGGATGATGGTCTTCGTCGCCGTTATACAGTCTGCAGAAGTAGTTTTTCCATATTCTCAGCACCGACTGTGATTCTACTACGAGGTTTCCATTTTCATCTCTACAGGTTTCTGTACGGGTATTACTTCTCTGACACGTTCTTTTTACCTTTTGGTAAAACTTCCGTACATTGTTTCTGGAGTATAAACTCTCGATATTCTCAAACGCGCGCTTCTCATGCTCTTTCTTCTTCTTTTGGAGAAGCCGATGTTCTTCCCGTCTCTTTTGCTCGTAGAGCTCACGAGCAGCTCTCGTCTTCCTTTGCAGCGCCGCTTTGTATGCCTCTTGTTTTTCGCCGGCATTCTTCGTCAAACCAGGGGTTTCGCGGTGGTGGGCGAGTGAGACCCAGCACATCAGTCGCGGCGTTTCTGACCGCATGTTGGCAGCGTTGCCACTGGTCTTCGGTACTTGATGCTGGCGGCAAAGGGGTGATTGAGAGATTTCGGGATACGCGTTCAGCGAAGAGTCTGGCGGTCTCTTGCGATTGTAGCTTTTCGACGTTAAATTTTCTCACAGTAATTCTTCTTTGTTGCTCAGATTGGGATATCCGCATTCGTACCTTGGCTACAACAAGGTAATGATCCGAGTCTATGTTGGCCGCTCGGAAGGTCCGGACATCCAGAATATATGTATATGCTTTTGTGCTCGCTTCGGCATTTGTTTTCATGTTTTATCAGTTGTAGGTAGGTAGGTAGGTGATATCCATGAGCAAGTAAGCAGCATATTATTGTACATATTATGCAATTATGCTTACTTAGGTGGCGCTACAGTTCGGGGTGAACCTGGGCCTCAACCAACAAGCCTCTCCATTTAGCTCGGTCTTTAGCTAATTGCCTCCAGTTGAGCACTCCAAGTTGGTCGAGGTCCCCTTGAACTTGTGCGCGCCACCTACTGCGATGATTCCCTCCACTGCGTCGTCCCTCGGGGTTAGATTCGAAGACTCTGCGGGCCGGAGCGTTGGTGTCCATTCGCTCTATATGTCCTAGCCATCTCAGACGTTCAATACGCAGTTTTTCGACTAGGTCAATGTCGCTGTACAGCTCGTATAGTTCGTGATTGAATCTTCTCCTCCAAAACCCGTCAACGCAAACGGGACCGAAAATCTTACGAAGAATTTTTCTCTCGAAGCGACCAAGGATATCTTCATCCTCTTTTAATAAAGTCCATGTTTCAGCGCCGTAAAGCAGGACTGGGATGATCAAGGTCTTATATAGAGTCTCCTTAGTTGTTCGAGATAGGGCTTTACTGTTGAATTGCCTTATAAGCCCAAAAAAACAGCGATTGGCAAGAGTTATTCTTCAAATGATTTCTGCCCTGATCTTGTTTTTCGAATTTATAGCAGAGCCAAGGTAGACAAAGTCCCTTACCACCTCGAAGTTACAGCTGCCCACTGTGACGTTTTGTCCAATTCGTCGATGTTGGTTTCCCCTTCTAGTTGACAGCATATACTTGGTTTTGCCCTCGTTTATCGCTAAACCCATTTTGGCCGCTTCCGCCTCAATGCTTGCAAAAGCACCGGTGACAGCCCGCTGAGATCTTCCGATAATGTCTATATCGTCGGCGTATGCAAGCAGTTGTACAGACTTGTAATAGATTGTGCCTCCGATGTTGGCTTGTGAGTTCCGCACAATCCGTTCAAGTACAATATTGAAGAAGTCACATGACAGCGCGTCACCTTGTCTGAAGCCTTTTTTGACATCAAAGGTCTCGGTGAGGTCATTACCGACCTTGATGGAGCAGCGAGCGTTCTCCATCGTCAGCCTGCACAGACGGACAAGTTTGGCAGGGATGTCAAAAGTAGACATGGCTCTATAAAGCTCTTCTGTATAGATGCTGTCATAGGCGGCCTTGAAATCGATAAAGAGGTGGTGAGTATCGATTTGGAATTCTTGAGTTTTCTCCAGGATCTGCCGAAGTGTGAAGATTTGATCGATGGTGGACTTTCCTGGCCTGAAACCGCACTGATAGGGTCCAATCAGGCTGTTGATAAAAGGTTTCAGGCGTTCACACAATGTCACAGAAAAGATCTTGTATGCGATGTTGAGGAGACTGATGCCTCTATAATTGGCGCAGTTGAGGGGTCTCCTTTCTTGTGGATCGGGCAAACGATGCTGAGATTCCATTCATCAGGCATACACTCATCTGACCAAATATTAGAAATGAGTTGATGTATGCACTCTACCAATTCATCTCCAGCTGCCTTGAAAAGTTCGGCCGGTAAGCCGTCAGGTCCAGCAGCCTTGTTCGATTTTAGCTTGGATATTGCTATCCTCACTTCGTCTTGGTCAGGTGGACGGAAATTTTGACTATCATCGTCTATGTTGAATGGTTCATTCTGCCTGACAGCGGGATGATGGTCTTCGTCGCCGTTATACAGTCTGCAGAAGTAGTTTTTCCATATTCTCAGCACCGACTGTGATTCTACTACGAGGTTTCCATTTTCATCTCTACAGGTTTCTGTACGGGTATTACTTCTCTGACACGTTCTTTTTACCTTTTGGTAAAACTTCCGTACATTGTTCCTGGAGTATAAACTCTCGATATTCTCAAACGCGCGCTTCTCATGCTCTTTCTTCTTCTTTTGGAGAAGCCGATGTTCTTCCCGTCTCTTTTGCTCGTAGAGCTCACGAGCAGCTCTCGTCTTCCTTTGCAGCGCCGCTTTGTATGCCTCTTGTTTTTCGCCGGCATTCTTCGTCAAACCAGGGGTTTCGCGGTGGTGGGCGAGTGAGACCCAGCACATCAGTCGCGGCGTTTCTGACCGCATGTTGGCAGCGTTGCCACTGGTCTTCGGTACTTGATGCTGGCGGCAAAGGGGTGATTGAGAGATTTCGGGATACGCGTTCAGCGAAGAGTCTGGCGGTCTCTTGCGATTGTAGCTTTTCGACGTTAAATTTTCTCACAGTAATTCTTCTTTGTTGCTCAGATTGGGATATCCGCATTCGTACCTTGGCTACAACAAGGTAATGATCCGAGTCTATGTTGGCCGCTCGGAAGGTCCGGACATCCAGAATATATGTATATGCTTTTGTGCTCGCTTCGGCATTTGTTTTCATGTTTTATCAGTTGTAGGTAGGTAGGTAGGTGATATCCATGAGCAAGTAAGCAGCATATTATTGTACATATTATGCAATTATGCTTACTTAGGTGGCGCTACAGTTCGGGGTGAACCTGGGCCTCAACCAACAAGCCTCTCCATTTAGCTCGGTCTTTAGCTAATTGCCTCCAGTTGAGCACTCCAAGTTGGTCGAGGTCCCCTTGAACTTGTGCGCGCCACCTACTGCGATGATTCCCTCCACTGCGTCGTCCCTCGGGGTTAGATTCGAAGACTCTGCGGGCCGGAGCGTTGGTGTCCATTCGCTCTATATGTCCTAGCCATCTCAGACGTTCAATACGCAGTTTTTCGACTAGGTCAATGTCGCTGTACAGCTCGTATAGTTCGTGATTGAATCTTCTCCTCCAAAACCCGTCAACGCAAACGGGACCGAAAATCTTACGAAGAATTTTTCTCTCGAAGCGACCAAGGATATCTTCATCCTCTTTTAATAAAGTCCATGTTTCAGCGCCGTAAAGCAGGACTGGGATGATCAAGGTCTTATATAGAGTCTCCTTAGTTGTTCGAGATAGGGCTTTACTGTTGAATTGCCTTATAAGCCCAAAAAAACAGCGATTGGCAAGAGTTATTCTTCAAATGATTTCTGCCCTGATCTTGTTTTTCGAATTTATAGCAGAGCCAAGGTAGACAAAGTCCCTTACCACCTCGAAGTTACAGCTGCCCACTGTGACGTTTTGTCCAATTCGTCGATGTTGGTTTTCCCTTCTAGTTGACAGCATATACTTGGTTTTGCCCTCGTTTATCGCTAAACCCATTTTGGCCGCTTCCGCCTCAATGCTTGCAAAAGCACCGGTGACAGCCCGCTGAGATCTTCCGATAATGTCTATATCGTCGGCGTATGCAAGCAGATGTACAGACTTGTAATAGATTGTGCCTCCGATGTTGGCTTGTGAGTTCCGCACAATCCGTTCAAGTACAATATTGAAGAAGTCACATGACAGCGCGTCACCTTGTCTGAAGCCTTTTTTGACATCAAAGGTCTCGGTGAGGTCATTACCGACCTTGATGGAGCAGCGAGCGTTCTCCATCGTCAGCCTGCACAGACGGACAAGTTTGGCAGGGATGTCAAAAGTAGACATGGCTCTATAAAGCTCTTCTGTATAGATGCTGTCATAGGCGGCCTTGAAATCGATAAAGAGGTGGTGAGTATCGATTTGGAATTCTTGAGTTTTCTCCAGGATCTGCCGAAGTGTGAAGATTTGATCGATGGTGGACTTTCCTGGCCTGAAACCGCACTGATAGGGTCCAATCAGGCTGTTGATAAAAGGTTTCAGGCGTTCACACAATGTCACAGAAAAGATCTTGTATGCGATGTTGAGGAGACTGATGCCTCTATAATTGGCGCAGTTGAGGGGTCTCCTTTCTTGTGGATCGGGCAAACGATGCTGAGATTCCATTCATCAGGCATACACTCATCTGACCAAATATTAGAAATGAGTTGATGTATGCACTCTACCAATTCATCTCCAGCTGCCTTGAAAAGTTCGGCCGGTAAGCCGTCAGGTCCAGCAGCCTTGTTCGATTTTAGCTTGGATATTGCTATCCTCACTTCGTCTTGGTCAGGTGGACGGAAATTTTGACTATCACCGTCTATGTTGAATGGTTCATTCTGCCTGACAGCGGGATGATGGTCTTCGTCGCCGTTATACAGTCTGCAGAAGTAGTTTTTCCATATTCTCAGCACCGACTGTGATTCTACTACGAGGTTTCCATTTTCATCTCTACAGGTTTCTGTACGGGTATTACTTCTCTGACACGTTCTTTTTACCTTTTGGTAAAACTTCCGTACATTGTTTCTGGAGTATAAACTCTCGATATTCTCAAACGCGCGCTTCTCATGCTCTTTCTTCTTCTTTTGGAGAAGCCGATGTTCTTCCCGTCTCTTTTGCTCGTAGAGCTCACGAGCAGCTCTCGTCTTCCTTTGCAGCGCCGCTTTGTATGCCTCTTGTTTTTCGCCGGCATTCTTCGTCAAACCAGGGGTTTCGCGGTGGTGGGCGAGTGAGACCCAGCACATCAGTCGCGGCGTTTCTGACCGCATGTTGGCAGCGTTGCCACTGGTCTTCGGTACTTGATGCTGGCGGCAAAGGGGTGATTGAGAGATTTCGGGATACGCGTTCAGCGAAGAGTCTGGCGGTCTCTTGCGATTGTAGCTTTTCGACGTTAAATTTTCTCACAGTAATTCTTCTTTGTTGCTCAGATTGGGATATCCGCATTCGTACCTTGGCTACAACAAGGTAATGATCCGAGTCTATGTTGGCCGCTCGGAAGGTCCGGACATCCAGAATATATGTATATGCTTTTGTGCTCGCTTCGGCATTTGTTTTCATGTTTTATCAGTTGTAGGTAGGTAGGTAGGTGATATCCATGAGCAAGTAAGCAGCATATTATTGTACATATTATGCAATTATGCTTACTTAGGTGGCGCTACAGTTCGGGGTGAACCTGGGCCTCAACCAACAAGCCTCTCCATTTAGCTCGGTCTTTAGCTAATTGCCTCCAGTTGAGCACTCCAAGTTGGTCGAGGTCCCCTTGAACTTGTGCGCGCCACCTACTGCGATGATTCCCTCCACTGCGTCGTCCCTCGGGGTTAGATTCGAAGACTCTGCGGGCCGGAGCGTTGGTGTCCATTCGCTCTATATGTCCTAGCCATCTCAGACGTTCAATACGCAGTTTTTCGACTAGGTCAATGTCGCTGTACAGCTCGTATAGTTCGTGATTGAATCTTCTCCTCCAAAACCCGTCAACGCAAACGGGACCGAAAATCTTACGAAGAATTTTTCTCTCGAAGCGACCAAGGATATCTTCATCCTCTTTTAATAAAGTCCATGTTTCAGCGCCGTAAAGCAGGACTGGGATGATCAAGGTCTTATATAGAGTCTCCTTAGTTGTTCGAGATAGGGCTTTACTGTTGAATTGCCTTATAAGCCCAAAAAAACAGCGATTGGCAAGAGTTATTCTTCAAATGATTTCTGCCCTGATCTTGTTTTTCGAATTTATAGCAGAGCCAAGGTAGACAAAGTCCCTTACCACCTCGAAGTTACAGCTGCCCACTGTGACGTTTTGTCCAATTCGTCGATGTTGGTTTCCCCTTCTAGTTGACAGCATATACTTGGTTTTGCCCTCGTTTATCGCTAAACCCATTTTGGCCGCTTCCGCCTCAATGCTTGCAAAAGCACCGGTGACAGCCCGCTGAGATCTTCCGATAATGTCTATATCGTCGGCGTATGCAAGCAGTTGTACAGACTTGTAATAGATTGTGCCTCCGATGTTGGCTTGTGAGTTCCGCACAATCCGTTCAAGTACAATATTGAAGAAGTCACATGACAGCGCGTCACCTTGTCTGAAGCCTTTTTTGACATCAAAGGTCTCGGTGAGGTCATTACCGACCTTGATGGAGCAGCGAGCGTTCTCCATCGTCAGCCTGCACAGACGGACAAGTTTGGCAGGGATGTCAAAAGTAGACATGGCTCTATAAAGCTCTTCTGTATAGATGCTGTCATAGGCGGCCTTGAAATCGATAAAGAGGTGGTGAGTATCGATTTGGAATTCTTGAGTTTTCTCCAGGATCTGCCGAAGTGTGAAGATTTGATCGATGGTGGACTTTCCTGGCCTGAAACCGCACTGATAGGGTCCAATCAGGCTGTTGATAAAAGGTTTCAGGCGTTCACACAATATCGCAGAAAAGATCTTGTAGGCGATGTTGAGGAGACTGATGCCTCTATAATTGGCGCAGTTGAGGGGGTCTCCTTTCTTGTGGATCGGGCAAACGATGCTGAGATTCCATTCATCAGGCATACACTCCTCTGACCAAATATTAGAAATGAGTTGGTGTATGCACTCTACCAATTCATCCCCAGCTGCCTTGAAAAGTTCGGCCGGTAAACCGTCAGGTCCAGCAGCCTTGTTCGATTTTAGCTTGGATATTGCTATCCTCACTTCGTTTTGGTCAGGTGGACGGAAATTTTGACTATCATCGTCCATGTTGAATGGTTCATTCTGCCTGACAGCGGGATGTTGGTCTTCGTCGCCGTTATACAGTCTGCAGAAGTAGTTTTTCCATATTCTCAGCACCGACTGTGATTCTACTACGAGGTTTCCATTCTCATCTCTACAGGTTTCTGTACGGGTATTACTTCTCTGACACGTTCTTTTTACCTTTTGGTAAAACTTCCGTACATTGTTCCTGGAGTATAGACTCTCGATATTCTCAAACGCGCGCTTCTCATGCTCTTTCTTCTTCTTTTGGAGAAGCCGATGTTCTTCCCGTCTCTTTTGCTCGTAGAGCTCACGAGCAGCTCTCGTCTTCCTTTGCAGCGCCGCTTTGTATGCTTCTTGTTTTGCTGCATGCACTCGCCGGCATTCTTCGTCAAACCAGGGGTTTCGCGGTGGTGGGCGAGCGAGACCCAGCACATCAGTCGCGGCGTTTCTGATGGCATGTTGGCAGCGTTGCCACTGGTCTTCGGCACTTGATGCTGGCGGTATAGGGGTGATTGAGAGATTTCGGGATACGCGTTCAGCGAAGAGTCTGGCGGTCTCTTGCGATTGTAGCTTTTCGACGTTAAATTTTCTCACAGTAATTCTTCTTTGTTGCTCAGATTGGGATATCCGCATTCGTACCTTGGCTACAACAAGGTAATGATCCGAGTCTATGTTGGCCGCTCGGAAGGTCCGGACATCCAGAATACTGGAGGCATGCCTTGCGTCGATCGCAATATGATCAATTTGGTTGATCGTGACATGATCATTGGACCGCCATGTCTGCTTATGAATATTGAGATGAGGAAACCATGTGCTTGCTATGGTGACATTTCGCTCCACAGCGAAATCAATTAGCCTTAGTCCGTTATCAGACGTGGTGTCGTGTAGGCTATGCTTACCGACTGCCCTACCAAAGACGTCCTCCTTTCCTATTTTGGCGTTAAAATCGCCCAATACGATTTTAACGTCGTATTTAGGACATTGCTCGTATGTTTTGTCGAGGAGCTCGTAGAAACACTCTTTGGTGGCAGGGTCCTTTTCTTCTGTGGGGGCATGAACACATATTAGGCTTATGTTAGCGAATTTAGCCTTGATCCGGATAGTCATAATACGCTCGTTCACGTGTCGGAAGCTTAAGACTTCTTGCCTAAGTCTGCCGCGTATGACAAATCCGCATCCGAATAAGCGTTGCCTGTTGCCTCTGTAGCAATCACCGTAGTAGATGTCACAGTTTTTCATCCTCTTTTTGCCCGGCCCATCCCATTGCACTTCCTGGATGGCGGTAATATCTGCTTTATAGCAGTCTAGGGCCTCTGCTAGTTGTTCGGCTGCACGTGGTCTGTAAAGGGACAGAACATTCCACGTACAGATCCGAAGGTCGTTGTTCTTATTTCGTTTGCTGGGGTCGTCATTAGTTGAGTCTTCCTTATCCGAGGCTTTTGGTTCTTTCGGAACCATGCGTTTTTTACGTGGTAGGGAAGTTACCCCGACGGCACAACCCCCAACCTGGAGGGCCAGTTCCTTAATTATTCCCCTAGGACGAGGGGCCGGGTACACCGGTGCCAGTAGTCCACTACGGGAGTATGAGCGCTGCCGTTGGCCCATTAAGGGCTCCTCCGCCACCATCTCTATTCCAATGTCCTGACCAACATTGGAAATTCCTTACCGACCTGTGATCCGAATACGTCGAAGCAGCTCGCGCAAGGTATTTACTAAGTTCAACCTAACAATTATGCTGCAGGGAGAAATTATCGGAGGACACACATGCATAACTTATCATGGATGGGAAACGCAAAAAAGTAGTGTTGACTAGCAGCTGCTGATACCGTTATTTCAATTTCAATTTCAATTTATGTACACATATGTACATAGTCTTTAATAGTACAGCGAGGAAAGTATTCAAGTTAAATTTTATAAATCTCAAAGTTAATAATACAACATAATTCATAATACAAAAACAAATACAAATATTTGGCGCAACAGCTCTTTAAAGTGCCAGGGCCTAGCTTCTCGCAACCACTCATGTTGGGTGTGTTATATTTTTCACACGAATGGAAGGGACCTACAGTTTAATGCCGAATCCGAACGGCAATTTGAGAAGCTTTTTCGTGACAACAATACTCTCGGATGTTTGTCAGACGCTCGCGAGAGGTGGGACCGTGAAGAAACTTTTTGGTATTTTCTGGGATTCGAACTTGGAACCTCATGCGTAGTGATCCGACACACTAACCACTTACGCCACGGCGCCCACACATAATTCATAATAATGATTTTTTTTTTTTTTTTGTCGGGATAGGAAACACTCGACTGGAGCACTCAGACACAACTGGTCCATTGTACTGCCAGAGAGCAAACCCTGATTTACCCATTTTACTGGAATTTCCTTGACTTTCGAAGAAAGCCAAGCAAGCACTTCAGTGATGAGGAGCTTACAGTACCAGCACTCACCACATCCGCACCGAAGATCTGCCACCTGATACGAGCAAAGGCCGGACACTCACAGAGATAATGTTCCGCGGTGTCGTCGCTCTCTCCACAAGCGTCGCAGATTGTAGTGTCACTTAAGCCTAACACGTTAAGGTGCTTGGCAAAAGCGAAGTGGCCTGTCAAGACGCCGATAAGTTGTCTACAGTCTTTTCTGCTGAGAGACAGCAAGAATGCCGCTGATTTCTTACAGACGTCCGGGAGCATGCGTTTAGTCAACCTGCAACCTGGAGAGTCATGCCACACACAATTGTGCTCGTGAGAGACCCAATCGTCAATGGAAGCCCTAACCGAGGACGCTGGAAGACCCAACGCGGGTTCGGGACCTGAGAAAGCCTCCTCTGAGCCTTGTCTAGCAATCTCATCGGAGATCTCGTTCCCCAAGATCCCAGTGTGACCTGGGACCCAGATAAGAGACAGAGAATTCAGCCTTGCGACCGAGTTCAAAGAGTTTTTGGTTTCACGAACTATTTTGGAAGTGGTTAAAGGGTTAAGCAAGGCCTTAAGCGCAGCCTGACTGTCACTACAGACACAAATGCTACGTCCCTTCCACCTGTTCTTCACAACATAGTTCATGGCCATTAGGATTGCATAAGTTTCCGCTTGGAAAACAGACGCATATTTGCCTAACGAGAAGTGAAGTCTAATGTTGTCGACTTCCACGAAGACACCAGCGCCAGACCCTTGACTGGTTTTGGAACCGTCCGTGAAAATACGACTACATTCCATTCCCGGCTCAGACTCTGACCGAAGCCAGTCCTGGACACAAGGAAAGTCGACTCTGAATTTGCGCATCAGCTGGAGTTCTGGTGTCATTGCATCAGACGGCATATCCATAAGACAGGAGTCGTAAGATAAGTGTCGCGCAAGTTCATCAAAGTTCCAGTGTGGAGTATACCAAAAACCGCCTCGCCTAAGACGATGGATGGCTTTGATAGTGCAACCCATGATATAAGTATCAAGGGGAGGTAAGTTCAGCAAAGCGTCTAGAGCAGAGCCAGGCGTACTCGGGAAAGCTCCCGAGCAGCCGAGAATGATTAATAAATAAAGAAAGAAAAGAAAAGTAGTGAAATGAGAGAATAAAGTTAGTAAAAGAAAGGAGAGGCATTTGAAGTGAATGAAAATATTTATTTCTATTTTTAATGCTGCGATGTGTAATATTTTTAGTTCATGTCTATAAACTATAAACTGCACTTCAATTTTTACACTTGTAAAGGTTATATGGATTTCTACAGTCAAATAGAGCCATGGGAATTTAAGATTTGAACTAAGGTTTAAACTTTAAGATTAATTAGGAGGTATTCCCTACGCGTGTGTCCCCATCAACACTCAGAGGAAACTATCCTAGTGAACAGTAACGACTTCCTTTTTTAATGTGTTTCGCCCTTTCTTTTCTAATCCGTGTCCGCACGCGTTGAATCGAGGACTTGTTGATTGGAAAATCTTTAAAATTAAGTCCTACAGCCTCCACTATACCCTGAAGTATATATCGTAAACAGAGTCTCTTATGCTCATCTGACATCTGTCTAAGGCTTAAACTAGTCTTGAAGTAACAAAGTCCTTTCTTCCTCGTTTTGTGGCTGCTTCAGATGATGGTTTAGTCGGATTTTGTGGGTATTCTTGCCTTCTCTCAAAAAATAATACATTCACGAATAACAATATTTGCACTTTCGCTAACTGTAAACTTAACTTCACGCATAATAATATATAAATAATAATAAGGGGTACTTTATTCAATTTAAAAGTACAATTTAAACAATGGCTTAGCCGTCTGCCGTAGATTGACAATCTGTATCTACACCTATACAAGGTTTTGAAAACAAAATCAAAAGTGGACATATTTCGCATTTTTTTGTAATACATAGTTACGCAGATAATTAAATCAAAGTTCAAAAGTTTTCATTTATAATTGAAGTTCTGTAATTGAGTGCTACATGGCAGTATGCTGCAAGGGCAATCCAATCGCTTCCATTCAATAAACTCTTAATTTCATCCAGTGTTAAAAGGTCCGCTCTGAAGTGCGCTCGCCTGGTTTCTTTTAGTATTGGACAAGTACCAATGAAATGCGCAATATCTTCTTTTTCACCTGTATTGCATATGCCACATCTTAAGGGTAGGTCGTTGCGGTGTGGCATGCAATTTAGTTTTAGTAGCTCTCCTCTTGTTCTAAATATTATCGAAATTTGTGCTACACTGAGGTTCGAGTATATATAGTTCTGCTCGTAAGTTAAGCTTTTGTAGATAAGTCGTGAACTTGAATTTGTTGCCATTATAGTATATTCTCTTTTCATACCTTGTTCGACGTCCGATAAAAATCGGAAGATAGAGCGTATCCATTCTGGGAGATTTGATTCCGTTAAGTTTAATCTGATGTTATACTTGTTAGCAGTATTTTCCCAATCTTTAAAGAACTGTGATTTACATTTTAAGGATATTTTTGCCAGAATCTTAGTCAGCCGTGTATCATCGCTTCCGCCTAGCACCTTTAAAATATACTTCATATTTGTCTTTAACGTGAATATAAAGAGTGGTGATATTCCAGTTTCTAGGTGTAACATATAGTTTGGCGTATTTAAAGGTAAACGCAAAAGTTTTTTCAAGAAGAACCTAAGAAGTTTTTCGACGTCATCATATGATTTGCTTCCCCATACTTGGGCTCCATAACACATTACTGATCGCATTACGGCTTCGAATACTTTCATCTTCGCTGTTACGCATACTTTGGGGGTAGAAAGCAAGTTTTTCCACGTGGCTCTCTTCGCATCTGTGAGCTTAAGTTGAAAGTGCCGTTTTAACGAAAGGTTGTGGCTTATGGTAACACCTAGATATTTATACGACCTAACGACTTCCAGATCTTCCCCACCGTATTTCCCTCGCTCATTTCTCGCGAAGCGTCCTGTGCCTTTGCGGAATACTAGCACCTTGGACTTTTCAGTGTTTATGAGCAAACAATTGAGTTTGCAATATTCCTCTATCTTGTTGATCATGAGTTGTAATGAGTTTGGCGATTCTGCAAGTACAACTATATAATCTGCATAAAGCAATATCGTGATTTTAAGTTCTTCTATCCTGATACCTGCTGGTAACAGGTTCGAAATATCGTCCAGCAAAAGGGAGAATAGCAGAGGGCTGATAAGACATCCCTGTTTGACTCCGATTTTGACTTCGAACCATTCTGACATGTCGTCGCTGTTCCATATCGTCGCCTTATTATTATGGTACAGACCTTTCAAAATATTTATAAATTTAGAGGACAGTCCAATTTGCGATAATTTGTAAAAGAGGAAGATACGATTTATTGTGTCGAACGCGGCTCTAAAGTCAAAAAAGAACGAATATAACTTCTTTCCTTGGTCCAGACAATATTGGGCGATTGACGTTAGACTAAAAATTTGATCGACTGTAGAGTAACCTTCTCTAAAACCTGCTTGGAACTGACTTAATTTTTGATTATCTTTTACCCATTTTGTTAATCGTGCCGTCAGCAGGCCAGTGAAGATTTTTGCGACAGTGTTCATGAACGAAATCCCTCTATAATTTTCCGGTGCATTTGGATCGCCTTTTTTAAATATCGGGAATATGATGGACTTGCGGAAATCACTCGGTACTCTTCCTTCATTGTAAGTTACATTAAACGAAGATAGCAGTTTTTGCAAAAAGAGCGGTGAAGCGTATTGAAAGAATTCATATGGAATTCGATCTTCTCCCGGTACCTTATTCTGTTTGGCTTTTCTTAGCACTTCATGAAGCTCGTGTTCATCAAAAGGCTTATCTAAGCTCTCATTGCATATAAAGGGTAGCGCATAGTGAAAAGCAGGTGCGGTTCCTTGGGGATTAAGCATTGTCTTAAAATGTCTCATTAAAGTAGCGGCTTCGATTTGACTTCCGACCCTGAATGTAGTTCCGTTAAGCTTTTTCGCCAATGACCAAAATGTTCTACTATTCGCTGCACCAGCCAAATTCCTAGCAATATCGTTGAAGTACGTCTTCTTTTTTCGTTCACACAAAGATTTGTAGTAGCTGTTTTTTACAGTGTATATCTCCTTTGCTGATGCAGTGTTCAACTTTCGGAACGTGTTCAGCATCGCCAAAGACTTTTGTCTCGCTTTGCTGCATTCACTGTCAAACCAAGGCTGCTTTCTAATTAACTTTTTCTTATTATCGTTTGACGGTGCAGACATTTTTATTAGACCCGTAAGAATACTGGGCTGCAAAAACGCATGATTCCATTCCGGTGAAAGCCTCGCGATATAATTGTCCAGTCTAGTGCAGTATTCGATGGCACTGCTATCTTTCCAAACAAGTTTTGGGAGGAGATTTAACTCTTTCACAGTTGTCCCTTCGACCTTCAAGGAACATTCGATGGTTATAGGCATATGATCTGAGAATTCTTGAGCGGGAATCTCCATATCATCAATAATATTATGCCACTCTCCGTTAATTAGCGCATTGTCGAAAAAAAACTATAAGAATTTGTCGATTTGACGGTAGTTAATTAAAATTTAATTACATCTGATGGTGAAAAGCCATACATGCTGATATGGACCGATGACGTCGCTGACAGACGAAGCTCGGATGTTGTTAGTTCTATTTGAAATGTTTCCAAGAAAATAAGGCTTTAAATTTATTAATTCAAATCTAAATAATTTGTAAGTGAACAGTATATTCGTGCGAGTAGGATCCAGTATGAAACAATTAATCAGTTGTCAAATGTCAGAGGATACATAATTTCGCAATGGGTCACTAACACAATCACAGCCGATCACAAACAACTACAAGCACCAACGATTCCACTGCCTCTCTTGTAGTGTACACCCCACCTACAAGAACAATCGATTACATCATTACTTAATGGAATTATACATAGATATACAAAATGTCAGTTACCCTTTGGGTATATCATACCTATATATACGAAAGTCATTATATTGCATAAACCCTTGGAGGATATCGATTACATTGGGAATGTAATCAACATCACCATAGTAAGTGAGGCCCATGTTTTGCATGTAAGCATACAATTTCGAAATTAGTTGGTTCAAAAATAGTTTTTAATTGCCAATTTCTCAATTATACCTCGACTGTAAATGGGGCCGTAAATTAGCAGATCCAGTGTACTTCGTCAGGTTGCCGTGACACGAAGGTGTATTTTTGTACGCCGATAAGATAGGTATAATTGAAGCGTTTCGAGTTAGGTTCATCGATGGTGGATGCTACAGGCACTATTAAAAACTTATGGATTTTTTCCTTATTGATTATTAAGATGGATTACCCTTGTTTTTATGTAAAAATTCTACGACTAAATAAGGAATTGTGTGTGTCAGGCTGCCATTAAGATATAAAAGTGAATTTGAAGGAAATATTGCTGTTCAAGTAAAATACATAGATACTCGTAGTTCTATTGGAATTGCTTTTAATATTGTAGTTCATGGCTAAGAGCGGTCACGCATAGTTAAAGATTAGCCCCTTTGTATTTGAAACAGGGTTCAGCCAGGATAAGAGCAAATTTGACGTTGAGCTGTTGCAATTACAAGGGACCTTTAATCTTCGACGAAGTCCTAAGACGCCAGCATCAAGTGCAAAAGACCAGTGTTGACATTGCCAGTGTTAACAAGTCATAACAGATGACGCCTCTGTTGGTCTGTGCTTCTCTCGTCTACCGTAACAAAATAGCCAGTTTTGATTGGAATAGTCTGGTCAAACGGTAGTGCCATCTATAACATGAAAATAAGAGTTCTCACTTTGCTTTGACCTACCAACTCTTACTCTCCACCTCCACATTGATGACCGCTGGGTGCCTAGTACCTTTATCGGAGATATGGTACCCAACACCTTTGGAAGAACTTGGTAGCAGCCGACGAGAGAGGGGGGAAGAGTGGTTTCTCACTACAACACTTCTTTTTGTTCCGGACGGCAGCGGACGAATTCCCTAGATGGAGTCAACGGTGACGCCTTCATTTCCAGTAAGGTTGAACTTAGTATACACCTTGCGTAAGCTGCTTTGGCATATTCGATTACAGGTCGGTAAAGAATTCCCAAGGTAAGTCAGGACCTTGCAATAGAGATGTTGGCGAAGGAGCTCTTAATAGATCAATAGCAGTGCTCATATTACCATGGCGGACTACCTGCATCAGTGTCCCCGACCCTGCTTCCTAGGAGTATAACAAAAGGAACTGGCTTGGGGGTTGTGCCATGGGGTAAACTTCCCTACCACGTAAAAAACATTGGTGCGAAAACAACCACAAGCCTCGGATAAAAATGATTCGACTGCTAATAACCCCAGCAAATGAAAACAGGACAATGACCTTCGGATCTGTATGTGGAATGTTCGGACCCTTAACAGATCACGTGCAGAGCAACAATTAGCAGAAGCCCCAGGCTGCTATGAGGGAGATATAACCGCCATCCAGGAAGTTCTATGGGTTGAGCCGGGGAAAAAGTAAACGAAAAGCTGTAACATATTTATATTACGATGATTGCTACAGGGAAAACAAGCAGCGCTTATTTGGATGCAGATTGGCTATACGCAGCAGACTTGTGCAAGAAGTCTTAAGCTTCCGATACGTGGACGAGCGTATTATGACAATACGGATCAAAGCTAAATTTGCCAAACATTTATTTTTTTTTTTCTTATAATTTGCGAGCACTCAAAGGGTTATGAATACCTTTAACATGCTTACACGCAGTGCGGCCGTTGGGCAGGATAGATAGAGAGAGAGAGAGAAAGATTTTGGTGTAGTGGTTCCTGAAGCTCAGTTGTTTATGCTTCAGAGATTCTCCTGGAGTGGCGTCCAGATAACTGGAGAGATTTTTTGTTATTTGTTGTATTTGCTTCTGATTCACAGTACTTTTTTCCCGATGAATCCGAGCACATAAGTCTGATAAGTGCTCGGGCTCCACAAAAGGGCCCTGCTACCAAAGACAGTTCCTACGAGCTCCTAACTAAAATAAAAGAACAATGTCCTAGATACGACCAGCGTTGCCACTTCTTCCAGAGCAAATGTAGCGTACTGACAATAAAAATGTAGAATTTTCAAATAAAATGTAGCAAATAGAAATGTTTGTTAATTTTCTTTATTTTTGAGTTATAACTTGTAGCATTCATTTTCGACAATACAAAATATTATAAAAAAAAACAACAAAAAATATTAATTCAACAACTAAGGTCAGGTCAGGTAAAGGCTGACTGTCCAGTAAAGGTCCTTTGTCTTACCATGGATCAACCATTAGGCCACTAAGAGACTAACAAAACCAACCGGAGCTTTTGATAAAGCGATGGATGCTCATGACGCCTAAGGACGCCAGATCGCCAAGGTCAAGGAAAAGGGCTCGTAGTTGTAGCATTATTTTATCCGACAGGGCAGCACAAGTCCATAGGAGGTGGATGGATCGTTTCCTCCTCCTTGTCCCTACAGCTCCTGCAGAAGTCGTTGGAAAAGAGACCAAGTCTTTTGGCATACCCATTTGTGGTTGGTCTTGCTAATAGCGTTCAGCTTTAGTAGACGCTTACATATAGAGAGTGGCATACCTAGAGCTTGCCGATAAGGCAGAATCCTTAGAGTTGGACCCCGTCTGGCGAGCCTGTCCACCCTGCAGTCTCCTGGAATGCCTCTTTGGCCTGGCTCCCAACATCGGTGAATGTTGAACTGCTTGGTCATCTGTGTAAGAGATAAAAGGCAGTTTAAGGTGATCTTTGAAGTGAAGGAGCGCGATTCCAGGGACTTGATTGCTGCTTGACTGTCAGTGAAAATGCGAATATGCCTAACAGATGGTACATTACAATTCAACCAGGACAAGGCTTCCTTAATCTCCATGATTTCTGGCTGAAAAATGTTACAATGATCAGGAAGGCGGAACGAGATGCCCAGGTTGAGCTTTTCGGAGAAAATACCACAGCCAACCCCACCTCAGAGCCATCTGTGAGGAAGTGAACCGAAATACCGTCGATAGGGGGAGAGTTGTCCCATTCATCCCGTTCAGGGATGCTCGTACGGAAGTTTCAGTCAAATCTCAGTTTCGGAGGGGTGTAGTAGTGCGTGTTATCGTGGGTGAAGTTGAGAAGATCAAGGTCCGAGGAGTGCCCAATGTGATAACTAGACTACTGAGAGGAGGCTTAACCTATTAGTTAATAATATGAGTTAAACGTAAAAAAAAAACATAAATAATAAATAGGTAGACTGTTTGGAGAAATGTAGCATAATGAGAGAAAGATGTAGTACGAGTATGTAGCATGGCACTTCAAAATGTAGCAAAAGTGACAACGCTGGATACGACGTTAAACTCTTATAAGGCGACTATAACCCCAAAATAGGAAAGGAGGACGTCTTTGATGGATCAGTCGGTGAACATTGCTTACAACACTACGCCTGACAACGGGCTAAGGCTAATTGATAGCAAAATATGTGGCCTCCCCAGCAACTTATATAGCTAATCTATGATAACAAGCAACCCTTCCCAGGTCTGCCATTCTTATCAATAACAGAATTAACTTTCTTGCTATACAAAAGTTCGTACGCATAGACCTAGTTGCCATTTCAGTGGATGTAACAACCAACAGAGGCCGGCAATTGATCATCATCGCCTCAGGATAATTTGCAGACGACCAAACTCCTGCGTGTTAGGATGTTATGCGAACGCCCATTATACGATTTGGGGTAGCTCCAATATTAACAAAAGAGGAGGGTACCTTCTTAATTTTAAATTGAAATATTAAATAGAGGAAATGAGCCTACTTTTGCTAACTCCATCAGACAAGAGGTACTAGATCTCACATTATCTCTCTCGCTTCTCGATGTCTGATCAAATTACTAATTGGCATATCTCAAAGGAGCTCTCGTTGTCTGATCATATGCTCATTAGGTTTGACCCAGAAATTACTCGCAACCCAATCACCTCAACAGGTCTCCTAAACGCACCAACTGGAATCTCTATGTAACAATTTTTAGGGGCGGATTTATTCCATCCTGTTTCATCATAGACCCTTCGTATTCTCTTGAAAAAGAAGCCTCAAAACTTAGCTCTCAGATCACCTCCGCATATGAAGCTAACTGCAATCCTAAAAGCAGAAATAACATCCGCGATGTGCCAAGGTGGAACAATGAGTTCTATACCCTAAAACGAAACGTTTGACAGCTTTTTAATAAAGCCGAGTCCAATAACTCATAGAACGAGTGAGTATAAGGTAGCTTTTAGAAACTAAAACTCAGCTTAGACAAATCTCGATCTGCGTAAGAACTACTAAGGGTTGTCCTTAAGGGGAGTTCTATCCTCTCTTTTATGGTCCATTGCAGTGGACAGAATCCAAGGCTACGCAGATGGCGTAGTCATAACAGCTAGAGGCAAAGATGAATCCAGCATTACTGAACAAATGCGACATCACCTAAACAAACTAAATAATTGGTGACACTTAGAAGGACTAACGCTTAACCCAACAAAAACCGTATTAAACTTTTCACCAGGAGGAGAAATTTAAGACTTCAAGCATTTTAAATGAAATGAATTTCTCAAAGAAACAAAATATCTTGGTTCTAGGTTTTTAAATAAAAAATGAGAATTAAATCAAAAAATGAAATGAAATGAAACCCTATCACAATCGTCACCCCGATAATAACCTATACTTCGGCAGTGTGGTGAGAAATAGTAAATCAAACCGTTACCCGCTCCGTACTCCAGAGGGTGCAAAGACTAGCCTGTGTAGGTTTTGCGGGTGCAATCCGCACCTGTTCAACAACTGCACTGGAAGTTATCTTAAACCTTCCACCCGTACACATAAATATTATGAAGACTGCGGCTGGCAGTGCACTAAAGCTTCACCTTTTATGCAACAACGGAAACTCCAATTTAGTTGGTCACATGAAGATCCCTGAGAAGATTCCGCTACTATCATCACCAGCAGTATGTATTTCGGACTTCATGCCAAAAAGAATCCATCTCAACCAGCCCTTCACAGTTACCATCCTGGACCAAGCGCCGCTATTGAGATTATCCTCAAGAACCTCAAGCAGCACATCAACTCAATTGGTACACTGACGGTTCCAAAATGTCAAACAGGACAGGAGCTGGTATTTTTGGCCTCAACTTCAAACTCTTTACACCACTAGGTCAATCCACAACTATCTTCCAAGCAGAGGCTTATGCTATCAAACTCTGTGCCAGAGAATGCATCACAAGAAATCTCCGAACATAACATATTAATATAATGTTAGATAGTCAAGCAGCACCAAAAGCTCTCACGTTCTTCGAGTTTGAGACAAAGCTGATTTGGAACTGTCTAAAGACTCTCTTGCAGCTTCCTGCACACAATAAAATCACAATAATATTTGTCCCTGGACACAAAGGCATCCCTAGTAACGAAGCTGCTGATGAGCTTGCTAGACTAGGTGCCCAATCTCCTCTCATTGGACCTGAGCTCTTCTGCGGTTTACCTACCAGCCAGATAAAGATAGAGCTATATCATTGGGAACGCGAATAAGTGGTCTCACATAGGAATAAACAATTTATTAATTTCTCAAAAAATAGAACCATTCTACATTCTAACAATGAGCAAAAACAATGCTAAGATCCTAACTGACTTCCTAACTGGACATTGCACTCTTAATTACCATCTCAAGAAAATGGGCCATCTTCAATCGGGTACGTGCCGTATCCGTCTTGGAGACATCGAAACAGCTTATCACGGCCATAGCCTGGCTTAGGCTAAAGCGCTTTAATAAAGGCTTTACATTACCTTCTGATGTCATCTCTTTCTTAGCTCGAATTTTTCACAGCTTCATCAATGAACTAAATTTTAGCTAACGCCATGTTAGCTGTGGAGCGAAATGTCACTAAAGCAAGCACATGGTTTCCTCATCTCAATATTCACAAGCAGACAATTGTAATATGTAACGATCAACCAAATTGGTCATATTGCGACCGGCGGAAGATATGCCTCTAGTATTATGGATGTCCGAACCTTCCAAACGGCCAACATAGACTCGGATCATTACCTTATTGTACCCAAAATACGAATGCGTATATCCCAAGCTGTGCAACAAAGAAGAATCACTATGAAAAAATTTAACGTCGAAAAGCTACACTCACAAAGAAACGCTAGAGTATTCAAAGAACGCGTATTTTTTTATCATGAATAGCCGTAAAATGTTTACACACAGAGAAAAAGATCAGTGTATTGATTTTCAAACTCAGATGTTATGTTTTAGAAAAACTCTGTCGGTGGCGTTAAGAAATCTCTCTACCACCACTATGACGCCAGCATCAAGTGCCGAAGATCAGTCGCAACGTTGCCAACATGCCATTAGAAATGCCGTAACTGATGTGCTGCACTTCGGCCGATGAACACCTGGAAAACACTGGCTTGACGAAGAATGCTGGCAGCAAAACAAAACAGAAAACAAACGGCGCTTTAAAGAAAGGCGAGAGCTGCTCGTGAGAGAGAGAAAGATTGGTGAAGTGGTTTTCAAACTCAGATGTTATGCTTCAGAAAACTCCAGGGGTAGCGTCAAGAAATCTCTCAACCACCATAAAATCCAAGAAGGCTGCTGGATCTGACGGCTTACCGGCCGAACTTTTCAAGGCAGCTGGTGATGAATCGGTAGAGGGCATACACCAACTCATCTCTAAGATTTGGTCAGACGAATGTTCGCCTAATGAATGGAATCTCAGCATCATTTGCCCGATCCACTAGAAATGGGACCCACTCAACTGCAAGAATTATAGAGGCCTCAGTCCCCTTAACTTAGCATACAGACTCTTTCTGTGATATTGTGTGAACGCCTAAAATCTTTCATCATTTGGCGGGTGGCAATGGTGTAGTGGTAACGTCGTCAATTGCCACGCTAATGGTTCATGGTTCAAATTTTGATGTCAGCAAGCATTTATTAATTTCTTATGAAACTCTGTCGATGATGATTTACCTATGACATCGGTTATCGGGGGAAAAAAATACTGTGAATCAGAAGCAATGGACGGGACGTCACCTCTGTAGTTTTTCTTAAGCATAAACAACTGAGCTTCAATCCGCTACTCCAAAAATCGTTCTCTCTCTCTCTGTTTATTCTTTCCAACGCCCATTCTGTGTGTAATCATGTTAAGGGTAATCATAACCCCTTCAGTGCGCACAAATTATAAAAAAAATTGGCCCCTATCAGTGTGGTTTCAGGGCAGGAAAGCTCACTATCGATCAAATCTTCACACTTCGGTATAGATCCTGGAGAAAACCCAAGAAGTCCAAATCGATACTCATCATCTCTTTAACGATTTTAAGGCCGTCTAGGACGGCATCTATAGAAAGTAGCTGCATAGAGCCATGTCTAGTTTTGGTGCCTAGTTTCTAGTTTCTCTGCCAAATTTGTCTGTCTGTGCAGGATGGCGATGGAGAACACTCGCTGCTCCATCAAGGTAATGACCTCATCGAGAAATTTGATGTTAAAAATATTTTTAGACAGGTTAAAGTTTAGACCCAAGGCAAAATCTAGCAAAAGTCTGTAGAACTGCTTGCATACGCCGACGATATTGACATTATTGGAAGGACTTAGCCGACTGTCTTCGGTACGTTTTCAAGCATTAAAGCAGAAGCGGTGCGTTTAGCGATAAACCAGGGAAAAACCAAGCATATGGTGTCAACAAGAAGGGGTAATCAACTGGACCGCTACAACTTCGAGATGGTGAGGGATTTTGTCTACCTTGCCTCCGATATTAATTCTGACAGTGATATCAGCGCCGAAAACAAGCGAAGAATAATTTTTGCCAATCTCTGTTTTTTTGGGCAATTCAAAAGTAAAGCCCTATCTGGAACAACTAAGGAGACCATATACGACCATGTTCATTCCAATCTTACCTTATGGCGCTGAAATATGAACTTTACTAAAAACGGATAAAGATATCCTTGGTTGTCTCGAGAGAAAAATTGTTCGTAAGATATTTGTTCCGATGCGCGTTTTGGAGGAAAAGATTCAATGACGAACTGTACGAACTGTACAGCGATATCGATCAAGTCAAAAAAAAAAAACTGCGTGTTGGATGTTTGAGATAGCTAGGACTTGTTGAACGAATGGACACCAACGGTCCAACCCGCAGAGAGGGATGACACCGTAGATGGCATCCTCGCTGTAGGTGGGCAGCATAAGTTCAAGGGGACCTGTACCAACTTGGAGTGCGCAACTGGAGATAATTTGCTATAGACCGAGGTAGATTAGGTTAGGTTAGGTATGTGGGCTGGCAGGAAGAGACACTCTCTGCCACACTCAGGTCAGTGTTAACCCATTGTGATATCCATAGAGGAAAAAAGTAATCCCTTACCCATTGAAGCCCAGTGGAACTGACAAAAAACTATTCAACTCAATCACTTACTTCGTTTCTGCGTACAAACCACCCTGGTGATTTGATGAAGTTCATCATATTTTCAATCGAAACACCGGAAAGCTCCTCGAGATCTTGGAAGAAATAGTGACCTAGGAACTTATTCCTGGAGTGTTGAAGACCCGGACAATGGCACAGGAAGTGGGTAGTGTCCTCAAAAGCTCGTTCGTCACCACAGCATCTACAGAGTTCCATATGCGTACTTTCTTAATGTGGTACCGCAGAGTGTTGTGCCCCGTGATGATACCTACGAAGATGAAAAGGAATTTCCTGTCTTTCCAAATAATTCTCTTAGTCCTTGCTTTGTCGAAGGACGGCCATAGCTTCCTTGTGGTGGCACCATTTCCATGGAGGTCCATCTAGTGTACGTCTCTCTAATGGCTTAGAGACCGAGGTAAATGGGGAGGCTTGTTGGTTGAGGCCCAGGTTTACCCCTAACTGTAGCGTCACTTAAGGAAGTATGGTATATTGTGTTGCGTGCGTTATATTTTTTGCACGAATGGAAGGACTTTCAGTTTTGTGCCGTATTCGAAGGGCAGTTTTTGTTTTTGAAAAGCTTTCTTGTGACAACAATACTCTCGGATGTTTGTCAAACGTTCGCGTGGCGGGATTGTGAATAACGATTTCTTAGCGAAAGCGCTGCATGATATTTAAAACGGTGCACGTTTAAACGTATGGTAGAAGGTTCCCACAAATGATAAGAGCAAGAGTGTTCATTAGTCTTTTATGCCCATGCAAATGTTGCAATGCCGAGCGAAAATTCCATAGTTTAAGGTCATGTGTGGACCCAATCAGATTTTTTTAAATAGCGTTCCGTTCAGTGTGAATGCAGTTTATTAAAATGTGCTAGTTCAGGCATCTGGCTTATTCAGTAGATTAAATGAATATTTATCCCACTAATTTGACACCCATTATTTGAATTTATTATTCTCATATAATACACATGTACTGCGTTTTATAATAAAAAAATTTCAAAACAAATACTAACTCAGATGTGTTTACGTAGATCAAACACTTCGCTTGAGAAGAATGTTATTTAAAACAATTTAATAGCAAATAATAAAAACCGAGCTTACGTAACAGGCTTAGCACAGACAAAATTTACTCAGGTGATCTTTTTATTAAAAAAAGTATTATATTTTGATACATGTTTGAGTTTGGCTATAAAAGTTGATACAAAATGTACAATTTACATCAAGAACATTTTAGTCTACTCTCAGAGCAACAATATATTCAATAAAATGAAATTTTTAATTCTTATATTCGCTATTATCTTCGCTTTAATGGCTGCTATAAATGCTGCACCTCAACCGCTACCCATTGCACGAGCCCCTCCAAATGATGCCATATCACCTGATGGTGATGGCACTGTCGTCGTTGTTGTAACCGGATAAAAAATTAAAAACATATTTGTGTAAAGTTACAATTAAATTAAAAATAAAGGTTGTATTACTTGTTAATGCATATTTTAATTTTCTATCGAAACCTGATTTCAGGTTCTCCCAAATCTTCGCTTGCTCTTGTGCATCCTATCTATACGCCGTAAATAGAAAACCATTGCTACTGGAAATATCTTGATCAAATAAGAATTTCTTATTTAATATAAACTTTTGTCATTAAATCAAAACCCAAAAAAAAAAAAAAAAATTAAGCGGTGTAAAAATTGTGATGAAACTAATGAACCGATTTCTATAATTTAATTTTTTTTTCCTCCGGAATCTTCAACAAGAGACTATGAGGTCCGTCAACGCGTGCTCATAGTAGTGTGGGAGTTTTACCCACTAAAAACCCTCCCTACGACTAAGTTCTCGAATTATCGAGAAGTTTTCCTTTCACGAAATGAGGATGCTTGGCAGGTACCTCCCCATTGAAAGTTATCGAATAAGTTCTTATTTAGTTTTCGATTGTTTTAATGCCGAAATCTCTGTGGATATCGCTGTTTCTGGGAAGTATACCACGGTGCATCAACAATTCCTCTTAGCAATTTGTTTTCAAAAGTTTGTGGATGTGAGTGAGTTTTATACCATATGTCCATGCTTGTATAAAAGCAGTTTGTTCTCTATATTAAGCTTGGAATATTTTACAAGTAACCCACACACTTGTCCGTATTTATTTTCTAGCTCTCTGCGCTTTTTCTTTACATGCGATTTCTATTTTAGTTTTACATCGAGTGTCATTCCAGGATACTAAGTTTCATTTGCAAACGGGACTCGAATAATGTTTTAAAAGATCGGCAATTATTAAGTTTTTTACAATTAAAATTTACATGAACGCATTTGGTTTCATTAAGTGCGAATCGCCAAGTCTTTGTCCATTAATTTACCCTGTTCAATGCTTCTTACAATTTTCCCGTGGTCGCTCTGATCGTTTTACCTACTGACAAGACAAGATGGAGTGTCATCTACTTGCGGTATATCACGAGTGTACATATTAAAGACACAACAGTGTACCAAGGACGCTTCTGCTTTACCCCAGTGATTATCTCCTTGAAGTCTGAATATACATTTCCGTGTTTGACGCAGAATATTCTATTCTTGAGATAGGTCTTCAAAGTTTTATATACGAATTCGGGCAGAACTTGTCGTAATTTGAACTTTAAGCCTTCATGCCAGACCTTGTCAAATGCTTGAGAGACGTCAAGGAATACGTTTGATCAAATCTTTTCTTCTTCAAGACATTTTTTCATTTACTCTGTTATTCTATGCACTTGGTCAACTCTAGAATCCTTGCTTCTGAATTCGAATTGGTGATCCGTGATGAGACGTTTTTCTTCTATAACTGGCTGTATTCTCTTCAGCAATATTCTGTCGAATATCTATGTATATAAAATTCAATGTAAATTATGCTTGTATGTATGCTATTGACTCCGAAACTACCGAACCGATTGAGCTCAAATTTTCTGTATTGGCCCAAGCGCCCTTCTGTGCTGCTTGGTCAAAATCGCTCCAGCAGTTTGCCCACAACTGCATTTTGAAAAGGCCAAGTTGTTCGCTTTATATAAATTTTAGAGCATTTCATTCAGTGCCAAATAACTAAGAAAACTCAAAAATGGTAAACTATTGGACTGCAAAGTTGTAGCCGATGAAAAAAATGTAACTTGGAGTCTTCTTATTTTTATCTAAAAAAAAAAAAAAACATAGTATCAAAATGCGGAAAAACCAAACAACGGCCATATCATTTTCAACAGTTTACACGTGCATGAGTGAGTTAATTTATATTTTCTTTAGTACTAACATAACACGTATTTTCTTTTTTTTTTTGGGCGCAGGAACGCACTCCGGGTACCCGCTAGTCTGGATATGGGAGTAACTGGAAGAAGCGAAGTTGGTCTATAAGACGTTTTCTTGTTTGGCAGTTTTCCTGGTTTGCCATTATGACTACCGCGACTTTCCATTGATTGGAAACATATTCTATTCTAAGCGCGGCATTTACAATGAAGAAATAATTCTTATACCACAGTTTCTTAAGAAAGATAAAAGAAAAATGCGTGGCACAAGGTATGCGACAAATGTGCAATTGAATATAACAAATAAAAATAAAAAATCACAAATGGCGAATATCCTATTTTGGAGGAATACAGCCAGAAAAGCATTATTTTGCATAATAAGTGCATTCGTTTCGCGCTCTTGTACTTTTATTCGAATAAATTTCTATTCAAAATGTTCACTTTTGGCCTCACCAGGACTTTTTCCTTGCTATTTGTTTATCCATTAAAATCCTAATAGATATATATTTATTTAAATAAACTTGGAAATTACAACAAGTACTATATGTATCTCTCAAGTAACTGAGCAGGACTACGCAATGAAATCCTTCGCCTTTTCTTTGATTTAATTGGCCCAAAGAGCATTCATAGGGACAGGTACACATTTTTGAAGTGAAACTTATTTAGCGAAGCTAGTGAATCGGAATGACCTTGACACAAGAACCAAACATGAAACGATCAACCACGCACGTCTGATAACCATGATCAAGGAGCTTTGGGTGCAGTTAGTATGTATTTGCATACCGCTTGGGAACAACGCGTGTTGTTGGTATTTTATTTTAATTTCGTTTTATAAGTTGATGTACGAGTACATACTCTACACAGATATTACAAAAGCTTTTGATATTATATATCACACTTTACTTTTAGATAATTGTAAGCTTGAATCATTTCATTCTTCAATGCTAAGGTGATTCCCAATTACTTAAAAGTTATGGAAGACAATTGGTAAAGATCGAAAGTTTTACATCCCGCGTAATAAAAATATATTTCTGGTGTCCCACAAGGTAGTGAAAGTGAAAGACCAGAGCCAGCGCTTAAGTTTGAGCGTATGTTTGCATATGTGTGAAAGAGCGATGAGTTTATGTATAAGAGAAAGATGCATGCGTAGTGCATGCCCATAAGTCACCAAAGAGTTTAGGTAGGTGTCGATTACTACGCTTACATGCCGGGTTGAATCCGGATTCAATTCATATCATATAAACGCAGATCAGGATGAAGTGGGATTGATTGGATCCGATCACGAAATTTTCTGGGATCGTGTTGAGATTTAGTATCTAAACGTGCATCGAAATATTGATTTCGACAGATAGATAAAGAAGGGAGAATAAGGAAAGAAAAAGAACTTCAACTACAATGTAAGAAGTGTTAAACTTAATCCCTTTTTCGTTTCGATTCTAATCGAAAACGCGAATCAAAACTCAATCCTGTCTCAATCCGATCTCTCATATCCGGATATGTAAATTTAGTAGAAGCATCAGCTATTGTGTGCTCCGTCTGCGTGTACGGTTTATGTGTTTAAGTAATACGTTTTGTTGAATTGAAGTTTTACGTCAAACATATGCTTATGTGGGTTAGGCATACACCTTTTTTCACTAGCATTAGTGCTGGTAGTTCTATTCAATGTTATACAGTGTTTCAGTGGTTATGAGCATGTGAAAATCTGATTGGAACTCAACTATTATCCGAACTACAAAAAAATAAAAATAAATAAATAAAAATAAAAATCTTCAAGCATTTGATCAAAATAATTGAGTGGTCAAATTTGGTTTGAAAAAAGCAAATTGTAATAGTAAAAATAACGAAATAAAAATAGGCAATTTAGTGACTACTATATTGTCGGTGGTAAGAATATGAAAAAACCACTTCTGCTGACTGTATAACGGCGACGAAGACAAAAATTCTCTTGTCAGACAGACCAGATGATAATAGTCAAAATGTCCGCCCGCCTGATCAAAGCGAAGTGAGGAAAGCAATGTCCAAGCTAAAGTCGAATAAGCCTGCTGATTCTGACGGCTTACCGGCCGACTTTTTCAAGGCAACTGGTGGTGAATAGGTGGACAGCATGCACCAACTCATCTCTAAGATTTGGTCAGACGAATGTATGCCTGATGAATGGAATACCAACATCGTTTGCACTATCCATAAGAAAGGAGACCCCTTTAACTGCGTCAATTATATAGGCATCGGTGTCCTCAACATCGCATGCAAGATTTTTTCTCCGATATTTAGTGAACGCCTGAAACCTTTTATCAACAGCCTGACTGGCCCTTATCAGTGCGGTTTCAGGCCAGGAAAGTCTACCATCGATCAAATCTTCACACTTCGCCAGATCTAGAAGAAAATCCAAGAAGTCTAAATCGATACCCAATCATCCCTATATTGATTTCGAGGCCACCTGGAGTCGATGCAATCCCAAACATTGCATTAAAAGCAGCAATTAATTGGCGCCCGCATATCTTTGCAGACATATACAGCGAAGGAGTATTCACCGATCAGTGGAAGAAGCAAAGACTTGTCGTCTTACCACCATGGGTAAAATACTGGAGTGCATAATAAGTGACAGATCGGAAAGCACTATCGATGAAGCGGGAGACCTCGCAGACGGCCAGTATGGCTTCCGTAAGGCACGTTCTACGATTGACGCCATCGACGAAGTCGTAAATACAACGAAAAAAGCCATGGAAGGAAGACGCTGGAAAGGCGGAAGTAAACAGTACTGCGCAATCATAACGCTGGCTGATAAAAACGACTTCAACATCGCAAACTGGAGTAACATTCTGCGAGCACTTACCGCCAAGAGTGTACCGGATTACCTGCAGAAAATAATTACGGACTATTTTAAAAATAGAATACTGCACTATAACACCGACGACAGAATGAGGCTGTATAACGTCACAGCCGGTATCCCCCAAGGATCCATACTTGGTCCACTACTGTGGAATCGAATGTACAATGACGTCCTTAGACTTCGAATCCCGACGTCATCGAAAATAACATAATAACTTACTTACTTACTTAGGTGGCGCTACAGTTCGGGGTGAACCTGGGCCTCAGCCAACAAGCCTCTCCATTTAGCTCGGTCTTTAGCTAATTGCCTCCAGTTGCGCACTCCAAGTTGGTCGAGGTACCCTTGAACTTGTGCGCGCCACCTACGGCGATAATTCCCTCTACTGCGTCGTCCCTCGGGGTTAGATTCGAAGACTCTGCGGGCCGGAGCGTTGGTGTCCATTCGCTCTACATGTCCTAGCCATCTCAGACGTCCAATACGCAGTTTTTTGACTAGGTCGATGTCGCTGTACAGCTCGTATAGTTCGTGATTGAATCTTCTCCTCCAAAACCCGTCAACGCAAACGGGACCGAAAATCTTACGAAGAATTTTTCTCTCGAAGCGACCAAGGATATCTTCATCTTCATGTATGCTTACTCTCCCACAGAATTATGGACCTCCACCAAATGACAGCAGATGTGGAGAGGGAGGCAGGCGTCGTCGGGCTGAAAATTAATAGGGCAAAAACTAAAATTATCAGCCTTGGAACTATCTCATCGGCTCAAATATGCATTGCTGGACAACCGGTAGAGAGAGTAGAGGATTTCCAGTATCTTGGGAGTATTGTCTCGACCGATGGTGGAACCGAACTGGATAGAGCCAACAGGATCGCCAAAGCAAAGTCCGCATCCGGGATGTTGTCCAAAATATGGCGAAGCAGTGCAATAAGTTTGAACACCAAACCCCTCCAATGTTGAATTGGCTGTTATATGGATGCAGTACATTGAGAGTGACTACTACCATCACCAGAAAACTACAAACGTTCGTTAATAGATGCCTGCGCAATATCTTAAGGATTTTATGGCCTAATCGTATCTCTAACGAACACCTTTACGAGAGAACGGGTCAGGAACCAATAGGCACAACCATCTAACACGGAAGTGTCAGTGGATTGGTCACACGTTCCGAAAGGGTGAGAGTTCCATAGCAATGCAATGGAACCCTATAACTCAGGATGGCAAAAGACCTGGCGGTTCGAAGAGTACATGGCGCAGAATAGTCGCGAAGGAGGCAAGGTGGTTGGGAAAAGTTGCGGAGAGCTCAGACACATGCCAGAAACCGTACACGATGACGCATAGGCGTAGTAGAGGCCTTAGGACCCACAAGGGGATACAGGATATAAGTAAGTAAAGTAAATTCATCCCTGTTTTGTATTATAGTTTGCATTTGACAATTGGCGTTTGCAGCTGATAATTCTTTTTTTAGTAATTTTTGATTTCATCGCAGTGGTTATTCTTCAAAAATCAAAATGTAATTTGCTTGTTGTTTATTTATGCTTTTAAAGGTATTGGAATGATTTTTGTTTTAATAGGGCAAGTTCATCATTAGCAAAAAGGTCAAATACGATCAAAAATTCAAAAGAAATTGGCCACAAGTCAAGAATTGGCTGAAAGAAATTCCGGGTGAATGCTACAAATAGGAGTGTGTTCCTTGCAATGTTTTTTTTTTGATAAAACAGACAAATTGGCAATGGAAAGACACTCCAAACGGCCTAAACATATTAAAAAAATACTATTCTTAACGCAGGTGTTCCTATATTGCTGGCCTGTCAAATTAACAATGAAGAAGGACGCTTTTTTTTTATAATTTTTTTTTTTAATTAATTATTTTTTTTTTCAACTTTGATTTTTGATTCTTTTATTTGTTCCCCCTAAACGGGAAATCTCCTGCTTTTCTTGAATTCTAGAACGGCAACTAAAGATCTCCAGTGTGCAATTCCATGGTAACTCGTTCGTTCGGAACAATTCAATTTCAACATGTAATGATGCAAATTATATTATCCTAAGACTTATCAACCACTTCCAAAGCTAGTTAAAAACGAACATTTTGTTATAACTAAATAGTTACTTTAAAATAAAATAAAATCATGTTGGTAACTCGCGTTACCAATTTGGACACTGTGTTTTTCAAGTAAGGCTTGCTCAAAATGTTCTGCGACATTTACCAACAAATGTTATTTATTATGTAGAATTAAAATCAAGAAGATAAGTATCTTTTCATAATTAATGAGAAAATTAGTATTAAAAGAAACATTTGAAAGAAAACTGGAAAATTGTATGGTAACTCTCGTTAGACAAATCCAGTAACTGGCGTTACTTCCCATTCTTATTTTAAAAATTAAGGCTTAAGGAGGAAAATCACTGAAATGAAATTAAGATGTATTTAAAATAAAACAATAAATTGTTATTATTTTATACTCGTAACTTTCAACATTGATAAAGGTACCTGTTCGAAAATAAATTCTATCTTTTTGTAGCTTTATGTCCGTTTTTCATGGAACTACCCCAGTGCCAACAACGCAAGCAGCTGACAGCGGAGCTTTCGTGGTGTATATTTGGAATCCATGATCACGAACAATCGTCGATATGCTGAAACGTTTTAAAGCTCATCACGAACTTTAAACTTTAAACGAGTCTTACAATTTTTCGCAGTAATTTCATTTTTTTAATTATGTCTATTTTTCACTCTTTAATAAATCATTATAGTATTCCATACAGCATTTCATTGGTAATGATTAAAAACCTAATGTCTAAAATTATTCACCTTTCCTGTTCACATGATCTTTACGCTGGAGGGCAAAGTTTCCCTTTTTGTCGTATACAGATGACCACGGGTAATGAAAATACAGTGCACTCTCGATTTTTTCAACCTCGATTTTTGCAAACCTCGATATTTGCAACCCACATAATGGATTTACTTTTTTCGATTTTTGCAACAATCCAAAAAAAGGATCTCGATTTTCGCAACTTTAAAATTGTTTCTCAACTTGGTTGACTTTGCCTACAGACGGTCAACATTTACTGAGACCGTACCATGTACGCGTACCATGTTTAAGTGCCTATAGGCCCTTAATATCCCATACAGATCTTTAAGGCAGTGGGCGCCGTGGCGTAAGTGGTTAGTGTGCCGGATCACTACGCATGAGGTTCCAAGTTCGAATCCCAGAAAACACCAACAAGTTTTTTCACGGTCCCACCTCTCGCGAGCGTCTGACAAACATCCGAGAGTATTGTTGTCATGAAAAAGCTTCTCAAATCGCCGTTCGGCTTCGGCACTAAACTGTAGGTCCCTTTCATTCGTGTGAAAAATATAACGCACACAACATGAGTGGTTGCGAGAAGCTAGGCCCTGGCACTCAAAGAGCTGTTGCACCAAATATATATATAGATCTTTAAGGCGAACCCCACAGGCGGATCAGTAGAAATGCGGTGAAGTGGGAGGGTTATGATCCCTTGTTTTCGGATCATAACCTCCCTGATAAAAGGAAGAAGAAGATCCCATACAGATCTTTCAGCTATCTACACTGTGCTACTTGACTGTGACGTAAAACTTGTTATACAGCATGATGGAGAAAACAAATAAGATATCCACTCCAGGTGGTACTCGTGAAAACGATAATCCACCCGTGGTCTTTTCGACTACGGCCGGGACGAGGATTCTGGACGTCCCAACCATGATCATGGACATGACCGATGAATGGTGCACTAGGAGTGGGCTTTCGGTGAATCCTCCTAAAACTGAGATTGTTCTCTTTACGAGAAGGAGGATTCTGATCGGTCTGACTCAGCCAGCTCTAAAAGGCGTCACTTTTCTCATTTCCAATGAAGCCATGTATCTGGGAGTGATTTTAGATAAGAAACTTCATTGGTCTAAGCACGTGGGGTCGAAAACATCCAAGGAGCTCTCAGTTTTCTGGCAGTGTAAGGGTGCTTTTGGCAAGACATGGGGCTTATCACAGAATAAGGTTTTCTGGATCTACACGGCTATGATAAGACCATTCCTCGCATATGCGTCGGTTGTTTGGTGGAAGGGGCTCTCGCGTAAATATGTGGTTGCCTTTTGCGCCAAACTCCAAAGAACGGCTTGTCTCGGCTGCATGGGAGCTTTCCCGAGTACGCCTGGCTCTGCTCTAGACGCTTTGCTGAACTTACCTCCCATCGATACTTATATCATGCATTGCACTATCAAAGCCATCCATCGTTCTACGGTGGGGCGGTTTTTGATATTCTTCACACTGGAATTTTGATGAACTTGCGCGACACTTATCTTACGACTCTGGTCTTATGAATATGCCGTCTAAAGCAATGATACCAGAACTTCAGCTGATGCGAAAATTCGGAGTCGACTTTTCTTGTGTTCAGGACTGGCTTCGGTCAGAGTCTGAGCCGGGAATGGAATGCAGTCGTATTTTCACGGACGGTTCCAAAACCAGTCTGGTGTCTTCGTGAAAGTCGGCAACATTAGACTTCTTTTCTCGTTAGGAAAATATGCGTCTGTTTTCCAAGCGGAAACTTATGCAATTCTAATGGCCATGAACTATGTTGTGAAGAACGGGTGGAAGGGCCGTAGCATTTGTGTCTGTAGTGACAGCCAGGCTGTGCTTAAGGCCTTGCTTAACTCTTTAACCACTTCCAAAATAGTTCGCGAAACTAAAAACTCTTTGAACTCGGTAGCAAGGCTGAATTCTCTGTTTCTTATCTGGGTCCCAGGTCACACTGGGATCTTGGGGAACGAGATCACCGATGAGATTGCTAGACAAGGCTCAGAGGAGGATTTCTCAGGTCCTGCACCCGCGTTGGGTTTCCCTGCGTCCTCGGGCATCGTGTAAATGAATGGTGGACTGGTGATATCATCCAACTAATGAACAAGAGTGGTGATAAGTACAAGAGATGGAAGAGATGGATGATATAGCACCTTTCGTAACCCGCGTAACCTGGTCATTTTCAAAGTAAGACAAGCCAGAAGGGCTTACTTCTCTACTCATTTAAATAGAAATCTAAAATCGTAAAAGTTATCGAAAAATTTGAAAGCCATTGGCGTTAGTCGAAATAGAAAGCAGGATTTTGAAACATTGACCCTGACCAATTAAACAAAGAATTTGTGATGGCGCAGCCGGTAGTCCCTAAGTCGCATTCAGTCCAAGAGAATACAATGCAGACTAATTATTCAGAATTACCTTACCAATTTGAGTTTTGTTGTGTTGACCAGGCCGATGTCCTCAGAGGAATTCTTCGAATAAAATCTAAATCCGCCGGCATTTATGAGATGCATCTCTTATTTGTGAAAGCCATACTACCCCACCTGCTCCCTGTGCTGACACATGTACTTAATTCTGTTATTTTTACATCAAATTTCCCCAGTAAGTGGAAAACAGCGAAAGTAACTTCAATTAGAAAAAAAAAAAAAAACAGTGACGAGGTTTTCTCCACGGAATGTAGACCAATATCTATTCTTCCATGTATTTCAAAAGATTTGGGGAAATAATCCACCAACATCTGTCAGATTATTTTCATATGATATAAAACTTTCTCTGCAACAGCCAAACCGACTTTAGGCAAAAACGCAGCTGTGTAACAATCAATCTGCTGTCGTGCAAAATCAGAAATGAAGACTCATTAAAACTACGGCAGGAGTACCACAAGGCTCTATTTTGGGCCCACTGCTTTTCAGTATCTTTATTAATGATCTGTCACAAATTCATCCGTGCACTTGTATGCTGACGATGCGCAAATATATATCAGTAGTAAAATAGGAATGATTCAGGACAGTGTGAGCAGGATAAACGACGAGAGACCAAGCAAGCACCACTGCACTCGTATCTATAAAACCAAGGTTGATCCTAGCTATTTCCCTCATATCTATCGTGGTAGTCCAGTGCTTCATTACACTGATAAAGCTAAAATACTTGTCATTTATTTGAATCAAGCTTTGGGATGCGACGTCCATATTCAATCAGTCATTGGAAAGGTGTACAGTTGTCTTCTGTCCATGTCAAAGCATAACATTCTTTTGAACACAAAACTTATGTTAGCTAAATCCATTGTAGTGCTTTTAATTGTGTACGGGTGCCAAATTTGTATTGGATATAGCGCTGAGAGTAAAATAAAGCTAACCACTGTCTTCAATAACACAGCCCGTTATGTTACGTTTTACGCAATTACGTACATTGTTTCTAATAACTTTTGTGAACCAAACATTTTTACAATCTTTTGTAAAAGATCTTTTACGAAACAAATAAATTATGAAATATGCATCCCAGTAATTTGGAGCTCATTATTTAAATTTACTATTCTCATATAATACATGCGTACTGAATTTTATAATAACAAACGTTTTATAAATAAACAAAATTTCAAAACACGCGTGGAGCAAACATTACGTTTGAGAAGAATGTTATTTAAAACCATATAATAGCAAATTATTTGATCCAAACTCATGCAATAGACATAGACAGACTTTACTCAGGTGATCTTTTTACTAAGAAAGTATTTTGATACATGTCTGAGCTTGGCTATAAAAGCTGATACAAATGTGCAATTTACATCAAGAACATTTTAGTCTACTCTCAGGGCAACAATTTATTCAGTAAAATGAGATATTTAATTCTTGTATTCTCCACTATCTTTGCTTTGATGAGTGCAATAAATGCTGCTCCTCAACCGCTACCGATTGCACGAGTCTCTCCAAATGGTGCAATAGCACCTGGTGATGGCACTGTCGTCGTTGTTGTGAAAACTTAAAAATATGTTTATATAAAGTTGTAACTATATAACAAAATAAAGTTGTTTTGCTAAATAATGCATATGTACGAGTATTTTAAATTTCTCTCGGAAGCTGATTTCAGGACAAGGTATTGAGGTCTGTGCCCTGCTCTCCTGAAACTCTGCTGGCTCTTGTGGATCCTATCTACGTTGTAAATAGGAAACATAAAAATACTTAAAATATCTTAGTTAAATATGAATTTCTAGTTTAATATAAATCTTTGTCATTAAGTCAAAACTCAAGTAAAAAAAAAAAAAAAACAATTAAGCGGTGTAGAAATTGTAATGAAACTGCTGAACCAATTTCTATAATTTTTATTTTTTTTTCCAGAGGGTAGGTGAAAATGAGGACCGTCAATACGTGCTCATAGTAGTGTGGAAGTTTAACCCACTAAAAACCTTCCCTACGACTAAGTTTTTGACTTATTAAGAAGTTTTTCTTTCATGCAATAAGGACGTTTGGCAGGTATCATTGGAAGTTGCTGGTAGTTCCGCATTTTACACCCGCTTACTTGGTATCGCGCTAAGTGTAAAGGTTTGGATCTCTGTAGACGCGCGCAGTAAATTTCTGTCACCGAAAATTTTGAGACTGTATTATTTACGTGACTTTCTAGTCGACTTTTACACATTGTGCATTGTTTTAATCCCGAAATCTCTGTGGATATCGCTGTTTCTGATTGTATACCACGGTGGAGCAACAATTCCTATTAGCACTTTGTTTTTAAGAGTGTGTGAAATATGTGCATTACTTATTTTGGTACAACCCCAGAGTATTATGTCATATGTGGTTGTAGTTCTAGTTGTAGTAGTTTTTATTGAACACTAAAATGTGTACAATATTAATTCATTAATTATTTATGTACGAAAAAAGTTAAGGCTATGACTTACAGAGTCGTTTGTCTGATTGGCATTCTTTTTAATATGTACACAATAGGCTTGAAAATTTTATAAATTTACTATAATATATACATTACCTCAAGAAAATACCATGTCTCCATACTGGCTTTAGCGCTTGCTTATATAAAAGCAGTTTGTTCTCTATATTAAGCTTCGAATATTCTCCTAGCTCTTTGTGTTTTTTCTTTACATGCGACTTCCAAATCAGCTTTGCATCGAGTGAGTATCATTCCAAAATATTGATATTTTGATAGCATGACTCAAGAAATATATATAATGTTTGTATAATATATATATTTCTTGAGTCATGCTATCGGTGATGATCGCTACTTCATTTCTTTTCGGGTCTGTCCCGTACCAATATAGCCATTTCCGATGTTACGAGCTTTTGAACCCTTCCACTTTATTGCCTGTATGCATGCTATATGCATGCGTCGTCGATTGGGAGTTTCTGTTAACTCGGCACTGCGTCTGGTTAAGGAACCTAACCAGGTTCCTATTTTTAAAGATTTCACAGTTTCATTGCATGTTTTATTATTTGGTTGTCACTTGTATTTTAATGTTTGCATTTTGTTCGTCGCTTGATGGAGACGCACTTGCAGTTTTCGGTTTTCTTCTATTTTTGTATCTAAACGTGGATCGATATATTGATTTCGACAGATAGAAAAAGAAGAGAGAATGGGGAAAGAAAAGGAACTTCACGTATACAATCGAAGAAGAATTAAACTCAATCCCTTTTTCGTTTCGATTTAAAGCGAAAACCCTATCTCAATCCGGTCATCTTAACTTAGTAGAAGCATCAGCTGTTGTATGCTCCGTGTGATGTACGGCTTATGCATTTAAATAATACGTTTTGTTGAACTGAAGTTTCACTTCAACTATGTGTTTATGTGGGTGAGGTACACACCATTTTTCTTCTTTTTTTTAAATTTTTACCACGAACGCTAGATGTGTTGGTTATTTTGTATTCAAAGTTATACAATGTTTCAGTGATTATGAGCATGAGAAAATCGGCTTGGATCTCAGCAATTATCTGAATTACAAAAAAAATAATAAAATACAAATATTTTGAGTAAACGGTGATTTTAGACAACATGAACTAAGTCGTAAAAATGTTTGTTATTACAAAATTATTTGTTCCAATTAATGGAGTGGTCAATTGGGCTAAAAAAAAAAAAAATAAAAAAAAGTTTGACTTTGACAGAATTAAGTCAAATTTGACTTGAAACAAGTGTAAATGGCAACAGTGGAAGCAACAAAATAAAAGTAGATAGTTTAGTGATTTATATACTGCCGGTGCTGAGAATATAGAAAAACCGCAAATGCAGACTGTATAACGGTGACGAAGACCAAAATCTGTCAGATCGACTAGACAAAGATAGTCAAAATGTTCGTCTACCTGATCAAAGCGAAGTGGGAAAAGCAATGTCCAAGCTGAAGCACAACAGGGCTGCTGAACCTGACGGCCTACCAGCCGAATTTATCAAAACAACTGGTGATGAATTGGTTGAGGGCATACACTAACTCATCTCTAAGATTTGGTCAGATGAATGTATGCCTATCAGCATAGTTTGTCCGATCCACAAGAAAGGCAACCCCCTTTACTGTACCAATTATAGGTACTGTGGACGGCTCGTGTTCAAGCGAATGATTCACAACTGCAAATGAGTGGATTCATGCAGTTCTCGGGTTCAAGAGGATCTCAGCCAACTTGGAGTGCCCAACTGTAGGCAATTAGCTAACGATCGAGCTAAATGTAGAGGCTTGTTAATTGAGGCCCAAGTTCACCCCTAACTGTAGTGCAACTTTATTAAGTAAGAAAGTAAACTTCGGACCACACTCATCAGCTCAAAAATGCATTGCTGGACAAAGAGCACAAAGTGTAGAGAATGTCCACTGTCCTGAGAGTATTGTCTTGGCCGACGGTGGAACTAAACAGACATAGCCAACCAAATCTGCAAAGCAAAGTCAGCATTTGGTATGCTGTCTAAAATACAGCGAAGTAATCCATCAGCTTAAACAACTAGCTATGAACCGTGTATTAAACAAATTCATTTGCAAGGGAATGGGCCAGGAACTAATAAACACAACCATTCAACGGCGGATGTGACACTGGATTACTCATACGTTCCGAAAAAGCCATGACTCCATAGCTAATCACACAATGAAACCCGTTAACCCCTAATGTCAGAAGACCTGGTCATCCGAGAAGTACAAGGTACAGAACAGATGAGGGGGGTCATGGCAATCGGAAACGAGTTGGATAGTTCTGACCTGTTGCGAGAAACCATGCATGATGGCGTGTAAGCATTTTAGAAACCCTACGACCCATAAGGGGTTACAGGACATAAGAGAGTAAAAAAATCAATAGCAGTTAAACTTTGTGAGTGGCTACGAGATATCAACAACCACTTCGTTGATACGCTTGTGCACTTGGATATATGGATTTCCGGGCAATGAGAAAGCCGACAAACTGGCAGAAGTTGTAAAACAATGCATATTTAGAGCCTGTGCAGTAAATTTTCCGAATTTCCTGCTCCATTCACCCTCATCTAACGCTTGTTCGACGATCGGGAAGACTTACGAAAAGCTATACTGAGGAACTTCTACCGACTTATGTGCTCGTATATATGTACATATATCTCTATCCGAGTGGTTCTAACAATGCAGCTTCTCTTTTCGGACAAATAAAACAATAACAATGTGTCAACAATAGACATAATTCACCTATCTGTTGGTCTAAGTCAGCAGTGACTAAGGTCAGAAAAAGCCAATTCTTGAAAACTTGGAAATAATGCACTCGGCTGCACGGGAGCTTTTCCGAGTACGCCTGGCTCTGCTCTACATACTTTGCTGAACCTACTTCCCCTCGATACTTATATCATGGGTTGCACTATCAAAGCCATCCATCGTCTTATGCGGGGCGGTTTTTGGAATACACCACATTGAAATGTTGATGAAGCTGCGCGACACTTACCTTACGACTCTGGTCTTATGGATATGTCGTCTGATGCAATGACACCAGAACTTCAGCTGATGCGAAAATTCAGAGTCGACTTTCCTTGTGTTCGGGAATGACTTCGGCCAGAGTCTGAGCCGGGAATGGAATATAGTCGTATTTTCACGGACGGTTCGAAAACCAGTCAAGGGTGTGGCGCTGGTGTCTTCGTGGAAGTCGACAATATTAGACTTCTTTTCCCGTTAGGCAAATATGCGTCTGTTTTCCAAGCGGAAACGTATGCAATCCTAATAGCCATGAGCTATATTGTGTCTTTAGTGACAGTCAAGTTGCGCCTTAAGGCCTTGCTTAACCCTTTAACCGCTTCCAAAATAGTTCGTGAAACCAAAAACTCTCGCAAGGCTGCATTCTCTGTCTCTTATCTGGGTCCCAGGTTACACTGGGATCTTGGGGAACGAGATTTCCGATGAGATTGCTAGACAAGGCTCAGAGGAGGATTTCTCACGGCCCGAAGCTGCGTTGGGTCTCCCTGCGCCCTCGGTTAGGGCTTTCATTGACGATTGGGTCTCTCACGAGCACAATCGTGTGTGGCATGACTCTCGAGGATGCAGGTTGACTACACGTATGCTGTCGACAACTTATTGGTGTTTTGACAGGCCACTTTGCTTTTGCCAAGCACCTTAACGTGCTGGGCTTGCTTGGCTTTCTTAGAAAGACACGGAAATTCCAATAAAATGGGTAAATCAGTGTTTGCTCTCTGGTAGTACAATTTACCAATTGCGTCTGAGTGCTCCAGTCGAGCGTTTCCTATCCCGACAAAAAAAAAGTGTAAATTTCTTCCAATGTATAGGTACGTAGCTAAATTGAGCGAACAAATTACAGGTACATCCATGAAAGCAGTGATTTCGTCCCTAAATTGGGGAAATAAACATAGAACATCTGGTCACACTGGTTAGTGTAAAATGTTATAAGGAAAGTAAAGTATAATGAAACATAAGTATAAAGTATAATTCGGTGTCCAAGAGCAATTTTATTCAAATATAATTTTTTTTAACCCGAGGTGACGACGACGACGACAGTGCCATCACCATCACCTGCTATTATACCATTTGCAGGCGCACGTGCTGCGGGAAGCGGCTGCGGAGCGGCGTTGAGAGCTCCTATCAAAGCGAAAACAATGGCGAATATAAGAATTGAAATTTTCATCTTGTTAATTAAAGTTCTGTTCTCAAAACAGGCTTAAACTCTTTTGATGCAGATTTTTATTTTCTAACAGCTTTTATACCCAAAAAGAAGTATGAATTGCGTTTTAAGAACACTTGTTCAAACATTGCGTGTAGTTCTAGAACAAATTATTTGCAATGTCAATGTTCCTATCTAAAATATTTGCCTATGTCTGAAGTGAATATTTCTTTTGTAATTGTGAAAACCAGGGAGTGTGGTATAGAACTCAAATTAAATTTCTACCCATAAAGCATGAAGAAAAAGAAAATATATGTATAATGTGAGGTAGCATGGGGCAACTTCTTCTTCTTATTTCGTCGAGGTTACGATCCGAAAACAAGGGATCATAATCCTCCTACTTCACTGCATTTGTACTGATCCGCCTGTGGCGTTCGCCTATTTGACCCCAGAAAATACCGGTAGGCCTCCCGATTTTGGATCACTCGGTTACTGAGCCCAATGAAATGCCGTCCCATTGCTTTTTTTTTATAATTTGCGCGCAGTCCAGGGTTATGAATAGATAGAGAGAGAGAGAGAATGATTTGGTGTAGTGTTTTGAAGCCGTTGCTGAAGTTTCAGAAACCGGGGGTGGCGTCCAGATAACTGGGGAGATTTTTATTATTTTTTGCCTTTGCTTCTTTTGCCTTCTTCTTCACTGTATTTTTTTTCCCGTTAACCGATGTCATAGGCATGTCATCATCAACAGAGCGAACAATTTTCGAGCCATATGATTAAGCTAATGCCAGTGTTATGCCTTAGCAGTAGTGTTTACACTACTGATCCTGTTTTGTAATTGGAGTTGTTAAGCTTTTCCTTGAGTATTTCAAACTGAACTAAACGTGACAAAAGACCTTAAGTATCTACTCATGAATAATGCGAGCGATCAGAAAGGGACAATAGTTTTCTAACAAATTAAAAAACCACCTAACTTCCATTCCACTCTGCACTTCCACCTATTTCACAGAATGTAAGAGGACATGCTTAGTCTGTATAAACTCCGAGTGAATTACTATTACGAGTAAGTGTTATTTGATCAAGCCTTGTCGCTCCTGTTGTCATACGAAGTATCTTCATCTCAGCTGCCGTTAATTTTATTTATTTTTATTTTTATTTTTTATTTATTTATTTAACGATTTGCTACACTGTAAGATACAATATCTTGTATATATTAATAGCATTCAATAGTTCAAAATATTTTAAGAAAGCTACATGGGTTAAAATTGACTTAATATTATAAATATGAGGAAAAGAAATAACTAAATAAAAAAGAAAGGAAACCAGAGTTTGAGAGTACTAGCGTAAATGTATTCTTAGTTCCCTTTTAAATTTTGGAGTGTTGTCTATTCTTCTAAGACTACGGGGTAAAGTATTCCATAAGCGAATGAAGTTTATAAGAAATTGACGTTCCGATGTCAGGCAAGTATGGCGAAGAAGAATTAATTGTCAGGATCTGTTTGAGGAAGAAAATCTGATTTTTTCGTAAGGATAGGAAGGCTGATGGGAAAGTCGGATATCCGCCAGAAGCCATAGGGTGCGAAACTGGAGAAAGTTATCAAATGTCATGTTCAACAGGTACTTAGTATAGCGAGAAAATCGGTCATGCCGTCGCAAACCAAAGACGCAGCGTATTATACTGTTAAAGGCAACATTGAGTTTCCTATTGGACATGTAGCTACAGTTGTGAAATATTTCACAGCCGTATGTAAGTATAGGTACAGCAAGTGTTTTAGCAAGTAAGGCTCTTGTTTTAATTGGGGTGAACGACTGGGAGGCCCATAGCGTACGGAGTACACCGTAGGTTTTACCTTCGACCAGATTGACATGATTGTCCCAGGTTAAGTTCCGGCTGAAAATCATACCGAGATTTTTTACTGAATCAGCATACTCTATAATGGCATTGTTTGTGGTGAGGGAGGGGAAGTATGACAGATCCAATAGCGTTTTTGATATGACAATACACTTTGATTTTTTAGGATTTAGCAGGAGACCATTTCTATTTGACCATTGTGCTATATCTGCAAGATCATTATTTAACTATTATTTATTGAACTGTGTTTGATATAGTGTGGAAGTTCGTTAACATATAGGGAGAAAAGTAAGGGTCCTAGTATGGACCCCTGCGGAACACCACGGGAGTTAGGGAGGAACTCGGATAGAACGTCTTTTATTTTTACAGCTTGCTTTCTGTTTGTCAGGTAGGACGATATAAGCTTTACAGCGCAATGCGAAAAATTGTAGAGCCGATGCAACTTTTGACATAAAATAGCATGGTCAACTGTGTCGAACGCTTTAGAAAAATCTAATAGGACTAAAAATGACACACTTCCTTCATCCAGGGCACACCGTATGTCTTCAGAGACACCTATAACATGTTTATTGAACTGTGTTTAATATAGTGTGGAAGTTCGTTAACATATAGGGAGAAAAGTAAGGGTCCTAGTATGGACCCCTGCGGAACACCACGGGAGTTAGGGAGGAACTCGGATAGAAGGTCTTTTATTTTTACAGCTCGCTTTCTGTTTGTCAGGTAGGACGATATAAGCTTTACAGCGCAATGCGAAAAATTGTAGAGCCGATGCAACTTTTGATATAAAATAGCATGGTCAACTGTGTCGAACGCTTTAGAAAAATCTAATAGGACTAAAAATGACACACTTCCTTCATCCAGGGCACGCCGTATGTCTTCAGAGACACCTATAACAGCTGTGGTACAGCTATGTTTTTGCCGAAAACCTGATTGTTTGGGAGAGAGAATGTTGTTGGTTGTGAGATACTGACCAATCTGTTTTTGTATAATTTTCTCAAACGCCTTTGACAAAAACGGCAGGATGGAGATTGGTCTGAATTTATCACCTCTAGGTGTCTTAGGAATAGGTATAACTTTGGCCCTTTCATTAGAATTGAGTTAAAAATATGCGTTATGTTAGGCAATATAACCGGCAAGACAATATTTAAAAAAGATGGATGCATCTCATCAAGGCCAACAGCATACGATTTGATACTGTGTATGCTTTCCAGTACCAAGTGCCAGGGCCTAGCTTCTCGCAACCACTCATGTTGTGTGCGTTATATTTTTCACACGAATGGAAGGGACCTACAGTTTTAATGCCGACTCCGAACGGCGATTTGAGAAGCTTTTTCGGGACACCAATACTCGCGGATGTTTGTCAGACGCTCGCGAGAGGTGGGACCGTGAAAAAACTTTTTGGTGTTTTTCTGGGATTCGAACTTGGAACCTCATGCGTAGTGATCCGACACACTAACCACTTACGCCACGGCGCCCACTAGCAGAAGCAGAGGGGTTTTCTGATAGATGGAAAGTACCATTGTTGTTATCAAAAGTTGATGAGCTTATAAACCGATGGTTGAGTGCGTTCGGATCCATCCCATCAATAATGTGATTCTTTGATTTACCGATTCCAAAACTGCGCAGATTGCTCCACAAAAGTTTACCGCCCATAGAGGCATTGAATCGTCTGGGATATGGGATTTAGCAGCTCGTATCTCTCAGTTGATGCTCATCCAGGCGAAAACGCCTCCAACGGCGGTATGCATAATCACGCTGTAGCATGAGTAGGCCAATCTGATTTGTGAACCAAGGTGTTGTGCTAGACGATACGGTTTTAGTTTTAATGAGAACATGACTATTCTAGAGGTGTACCATATTCTTATTGAGGAAAACAACTTGATCATCAGGAGAAGGAAGACAGTAAACAGTGCTCCAGTTAATATTTTTAGCATGTTCCTCAAGAGCAGAATAATCTATATTTTTAAAATCCCTATAACGAACTGAGTTTGCAGGGGCTGCAATATCAAAATCGAAAGTTAGGAAGATTAGATCGTGTTTTGAGAAGGCTGGTGCTGATAATTGATCATACAATAGGACTTTACTTGTGTGACTAACTAAAAAGAGGTCTAATAATGTTGAAAATCGTAGAAAGAAATGGGTAGGAACGGTTGTGTTGACTGGAAACAAGTTAAGCGATCGCATTTAGAAGTCTAGACACCAATTAGAAGTCTAGTCTCAGCATTTGCCAGTTCCACGAACACATACCCTATTTCGCAACTGGCAACGAACACATACCCTATAATTTATCCTCATACTTTTTGTACATTGTCTAACATTGTGAACCGTATGTAAGTGCTGGATGCACAGCTGACTCTGTAGAGCCTTCCTTTCAGCTTAGAAGTCATATTTCGGTCACAGAAGGCAGCGGAGTTTTCCCGCCACTTCATCCACCTTACGCTTACGCGATGATTGCTGTGGTCTTCACAAGTTGTTTCATTATTTATCATAGATCCCAGAGATTTGAACTTTTCGCACTTCTGAAGCACTGTTCCATGCAAATGAATGTCTTTAATAGGCCCAGAAAGCATACAGAGTGGGGTTACTACTTGCGTAGTAGGTTTTTAAGTTGCTCTTGTCCCCGGTGGCTCTATCCATAGCAGTGGCACAGTAAGTAAGTATATATACAGGGTGTCCGCCGGGAACGTATACTACTTTGTTTTGCCGCCATTTTGGTAATCATTAGTCTTGACAGTTCATATTTGGCAGTCGTGAAGTAGACACGTGGGAAATTTATTATGGAAAAATATTCGATAAACCAACGTGTTTTAATCGTTAAAACATTTTATCAAAATCAATCATCAATTACTGTGACGATGAGAAAGTTACGTGAAATTTTTTGGAGAAACAACGTGCCAACAAAACGCACTATTTATCGTGTAGTGAATGATTTCGAAGAAAGAGGGTCTGTAGGTGATAGGCCCAAGCATGGGCCACAACGTACTGCAAGATCAGCTGAAAATATTACTGCTGTTCAAGGAAGTGTTCAAAACAATCCATTAACCTCAATTCGACGCCGTGCTCAGGAGCTTGGTCTTCAAAGAACAACTTTGGCCACAATTTTGCACAAGGATTTGCATTTGTTTCCATTTAAGATTCAGTTGACTTCACAGCCACCAAGTCGGACGGGCTGGTGGGGCTAAGCTCAGGCAACTGTGGGGGTCACAGGTGGCGGATAGTGAACGGCCTGTAGAATGCAGGTTAACTGCGAATACCCAAATAAGCAGTCCCCGACCAAGAGCGGCAGAGAAGGAGGGCTTGGCTGAAAAGGTCAAAGGAACCCCTATGAACTTTCTGCGACAAGACGAATAGGCACCGTCTTCCATATAGGTGCTCCCCACCCCTCACAAGGTGGCTACGAGGGATACAGTAAGGAGAAAATTGGCGAGATCCGGACGTACCCGCCACAACGCGAAAGGCGCAGCTTCTTACCTCGGAAAGATGGCTGCATTTATATATATACTATATATATTATATTTAAATACTATAATTAAATATCTAAAATATGATGACTTCGTCATCAGTACCCTAAAACATTAAGACCGAGCCCAGTAAGGTCTTAATTATGGCATACTGGAAAACGAATTGGAATGACAGCTATGAGGGCTGACGTTTGTGGTATTCTATTACCTGAGTAAGCTGGAGTGAAATCTGGTCGAAATGGCTTTCAGGCTAATGCTACAAGCGCCCCCGTCCCGTTAAAACCTTGGCAGGACTCAAAGTACGTTCAATGTTTCGTCACCATTAAGTTGGTGGTGTAGGTACAGATGTAATATTCCTGTTTAGCACCGATCTGGCTCTGACATAAGACCCCATAAGGGCTTATGCCAACCCTCGCATGGCCTCACTGCTTGCATAGATAACCATGAGATCCTTGGGTGACTACACATTCGAGCATTGATAGCGGCTTTGAGTGGGGACCCAACCGAAATGATTACAAACAAAACAAATAAAAACACAGGAGGAAAAATTGAGGAGAACGAGGAGAACCCCTTCAAGGGGGGCTCAAGGATGCTGAGGTCACCAGTTGGCCAAGCAGCAGCACCACAAAGATGCACGGAACGACGTGAGCCACATGCAGTAGGAAGGGTGACGGTCGAACAAACCGACCAGAAATCTGATTTTCTCAAGCTAGGGGAACAGATTAGAGGGCTGGTAGAAATGCTGGAAGACGGCAAAAGGCGTTCGATTCACCAATCGATGCGAGATGCCATTGAAAGCATCAGGGCTCTCTATGAGCTTTCGGCGATTCAGCTGCACGATGAGAAAGCGAAGGAGGTTATTCGTCGGAACAACTCCTCGCAAACTTCACCCTGGCTAAAGCCAACAACAGAACCCAAGAGAAGGCACGTTGCAGACACCGAACCTCCGGAGCCAAAGCGGAAGCAGGTTCCATCAAATGGTGCTGCTGAGAGTCAACCCCCGGAGATAAAGCAGAAGGAGAAACATCCTTCAAATGATGCTACAGTGAGTAAACGCCCGGAAAAAAAGCGGAAGATGAAACATCCACCTCTGGCAAACACCAAAGAGAAAGATGTGGCAACTGGCGCTGAGACCCCAGCAAGAGCCCAGCGAACAAGTGCAACCACAAACAAAAAGCAAGCGACAGGAGAAGGCGAATGGTTAAATGCCAGCAGGAAGAAGGACGCCAAAAAGAAGCAGCAAGGGGTCATAAGAACGAAACCTGACGCCATTGTCATCAAAGCTACGGGAGCCCTTTCTTACGCGGATATACTACGCAAAGTAAAGGCAGATCCCAAACTGGAAGCAGTTGGAAAAGCGGTTTCTAAAATTAGGAGGACACAGAAGGGAGACCTCCTAATACAACTCAAGGAGACAGGAGGAAAGACCACCGATTTTAAAGGCGTGATCAGCGAGCCTTAGCGGAGCAAGCGAGTGTAAGAACACTTACGCACCGCACTACTCTCGAGGTCAACTACATCGATGAGGTCACTACAATGGTTGACATAATCGATGCAATTAGAACCCAGTTTGGAGTGAACGTCTTACCGGCAGACATCTTATCCCTGCGAAAGGCATTCGGAGGGACTCAGACAGCAACCATCAGTCTTCCAGTAGAAGACGTAAGAAAACTGTTAGAAGCCGGGAAAATTAAGATTGGGTGGGTAGTCTGCCGAATTCGTGAAAAGACACTGCTGAAAACGTGCTTCAAGTGCCTGGAGTATGGTCATCTAGCCACACAATGCAGAAGCGAAGAAGATCGCTCGAAGCTATGTAGGAGATGTGGTGAAGGGGGCCACATAGCGAAAAATTGCGATAAGCAACCATCCTGCATGTTCTGCAAAAAAAAACACCCAGACGACGCGCATCATATAGCTGGTAGCAGAAGATGTCCGGTCTTCAGGAGAGCTATTACAAGTAAAATACCATGAAGATACTACAAATAAATCTTAATCACTGTAGAATAGCCCAGGACATCCTGGCACAAACGGCCAAGGACGAAAGAGCCGACGTTGTTATGATCAGCGAGCCCTATAAATGTCCCGAACAGAACAATAACTGGATCTGTGATAAAGCAAAACAGGGCAATATGGATATGTGGACCCCATGCCTTCCAAGAAACTAACGACCAAACAGAAGGCTTCGTGCGTGCGAAAATAAATGGAATCCATTTCTATAGCTGCTATGCAAGACCCAGCTTGACGACCAGCGAATATCAACTAATGCTGGACCATCTAACCGCGGATGCGCTCCAGAGAGCCCCAGTGGTTATAGGAGGAGACTTCAACGCGTGGGCCACAGAATGGGGTAGCAGGCTCACAAACACCAGAGGGCAGGCCTTATTGGAAACATTCGCTCCCCTAGCAATAGGCATTGCTAATAAGGGCCGGGCAAATACTTACCGGAAGGCTGGAGTAGGCTCCATCATTGACATTACCTTTGCGAGCAACTCCATCCTGAAAAACATAAAGTGGAGGGTCAGTGAGGAATATTCACACAGCGACCATCAGGTGATAATACTGGAAATAAAAGGGAAAAAACCAGTCCAGCTCCCAAAACTTACTGGCCCAAAATGGAACGACCGATCTTTCGATAAGGATGCATTCGAAGAGATGTTGAGCGGTGATCAAACTCCAAGCGGAACAGCGGAGACCCTCGCGCACCACCTCACAGGCACCATCACCACAGCGTGCGACGCATCAATGCCTAGGAGAACAAACACCAGGAAGGCATCACCGTGTTACTGGTGGAACGAGGAAATAGGCGAACTTCGGGCCAAATGTCTACAAGCCCGGCGCAAAGTTCAACGATCAAGAAGGAGGGCGGATTTCCAACAATGCCTGGACGCCCTTAGACTGGCGAGACGTAACTTAAATAGAGCCATCAAGGAAAGTAAAACTGCGTGTTTTAAACGTCTCTGTCAAGAAGCCGACATTAACCCATGGGGCTCGGCATACAGAATGGCGATGACGAAATTGAAGGGCTATAAGACTCCTCAAATAACATGTCCGATAATGCTGAGATCCATAGTAGAGCACCTCTTCCCTCAAAGGCCTGCTACTATGTGCAATATTATACGAGAAGTCAATCCAGAAGATATTCCTTTAATTACTCACGAGGAGCTGCAAAGGGCATGCAGCAAGATAGGTGACAACAAGGCGCCGGGACCTGACGGCATCCCGAATAAGGCAGTAAAGGCAGCTGTAAAAAAAAGACCAGACCTCTTCATATCAACAATGCAGAAATGCCTTGAAGAAGGAACCTTTCCCGAAAAATGGAAGACGCAGCATTTGGTCCTACTGCCAAAAGGAAAGAAGCCTCCAGGGGAACCATCATCCTATCGTCCAATATGCCTATTGGACACCATGGGAAAGATCCTCGAGAAGATAATCTATAATAGATTACTCGCAGTAGCAGAAGAGAAAGGAGCCCTCTCAGATCACCAATTTGGTTTCAGAAGAGAACGATCTACTGTTGATGCCATAAGAGCGGTAGTTGATATCGCCAAAGGTGCCATCGAAGGCGAAAGATGGCTCTATGGCACAAAGGAGTATTGTGCAGTAGTAACGCTGGACGTTAAAAACGCATTTAACTCTGCGGACTGGTCGTTTATTAGAAGGTCACTTGCCAGGATGGATACGCCATATTACCTGCTACGGATAGTGACGAACTACTTCAACAACAGGAAGCTGAGGTACAACACCGATGATGGGGTAAAATACTACGACGTAACTGCGGGAGTTCCACAGGGATCAGTTTTAGGGCCACTATTGTGGAACATCATGTACGACGGAGTCCTACGATTAACTCTACCTGGCGGAGTAACGATAATTGGATTCGCCGACGACATTGCAGTCGTGACAGTAGCTAAACAGATCCATGCAGTAGAATCAGCTACAAATGAAGCAATTGCCCGGATAAAAGATTGGCTAATATCCGCCGGACTAGAACTAGCTGACCATAAGACAGAAGCTGTTCTTATAACCAGCCGAAAAACCGTCGAATTTGCCAACTTTCAGGTTGGTAACCAAACCATCAGGTCGAAGGAGGCGGTTAAATACCTTGGAGTAATGCTGGACAACAAGCTACGGTTTAAAACGCATGTTGATTTTGTTGCCAAAAAAGCATCGCATATGCAGGGAGCTCTCTCGCGTATCATGCCTAACATCGGTGGACCTGGATACGCTAGAAGGATTCTACTCTCTAGAGTTATCACCTCAGTTCTGTTGTATGCCGCCCTAGTCTGGGCGGAGGCACTGAGGACGAAGGAGACCAAAAGGAGACTATCGTCATCATACAGACTCTGTGCGCTACGGACAATCAGCGGCTTTCGAACCATCTCTGACGAAGCTGCATTTGTCATAGCTGGAATGATCCCCATCGATATTCTCGCAGATGAAATGCTGAGGATATATAACAGAAGAGCATTGAGTCATCACGACGCCACTGGTATCAAGGTGATAAAAATCGAAGAAAGGGCAGCGTCAGCAGCTATGTGGCAAGCTCGTTGGGCTAATACAACAAAAGGCAGATGGACATATAAACTTATACCGACAATCCAAGACTGGATAAGTCGAAAGCATGGAGACTGCAACTATCATCTAACGCAGTTCCTGTCTGGCCACGGTGGCTACCGCAAATATCTACACCGTTTTGGACATGACAACTCACCATCCTGCCCGGAATGCCCAGGTGAAGATGAAGATACGGAGCACGCAGTGTTTTACTGCACACGTTTCACGGCATGGAGAATTACTCTGCCAAGTCCGTCACTACTCCTCGACCATATGTTACAGTCGGAAGAGAATTGGATGGCAATATGTTCCTTCGTAACAACTCTACAAAAAGAGCTGCGGAGAATAGAAGAGCTAAGAAGAGCAGCTGAAGCAGCGGAAGAAGCTGACACAAGAAGCATAGCATAAATTGCTAACCAGCCCCGCGAAGTAATACCTAACGGCAGTCCCGCGGGGAGAGTGGTTGAAGTGTGTAGGGTGTGTGTTTAGTACGTAGGCGTATTCCTGAAATCGATTACTCAGGTTTGCGAATCGTGCATGCTAGTAGCACTCGGGCTATTAGTATCTATGAAGATTACACATCCCTGGCGCAATCCAAAAAAAAAAAAAAAAAAAAAAAAAAAAAAAAAAAAAAAAAAAAAAAAAAAAAAAAAGATTCAGTTGACTTGGCTTTGGGCTTGATTAACATGTGGTATCAACAAGACGGTGCCACATCGCATACAGCCAGGATTACAATGGAATTACTGCGAGACCTCTTTCCACAACAAGTTATTTCAAAAAATGGTGATGTTGATTGGCCTCCACGGTCGCCTGATTTGACTGCTCCTGACTTCTTTTTGTGGGAATATCTGAAAAGCAAGGTTTATGCAAACAAACCAGAAACGCTTGAGCAACTCAAACAAAATATTCGTGATGAAATTAATGAAATACCGCGTGAAATGTGTGAGAATGTAATGAAAAATGTGCTCAAAAGGGCTCGCATTTGTGAGACTAGCAGAGGCGGACATTTACCTGATATTGTATTCCATACATAATTGCCGACATTAAATAAAACATTTATCAATATAAGATCCATTCTCTTTCATTTAATCAAAAATTATAAACAAACAAAGTAGTATACCTTCCCGGCGGACACCCTGTACTTGTATATTGTTTTTCTATAGAACCTGCGTATGTACTGGCAGATGTAAGCAACTTGCAGATCGAAGCAGATCGAAAAATAGATTTTCTCACTATCTGGCTATTTCATTATACTATCACATATTTGTCTTAAGCAGCATTGTGAATTCATTTCTTACACAAGGCAAGAAGCACTACGCTTTCTTTATTGACTTTAAGGCATCTGTTGGACAACTCTTCCAAATCCTTAAAGAAGTATTGTCCGAGGAACTTATTTCTTAGATGATTGAGGCCTGGGCAGTAGCAAAGATGATACAAGTAACTAGAGAGGTCCACCTTTTGTTTGCCTAAGCTAGGGCTTTGTTCCCTGCCTCGAGTTTGAATGTGCAAGGCGAGATGTAAACTGAAGGGTTGCTTTTGTCCGAGTTTACTGCTGAGCCTCCTTTAGCCAGTTCGTCGGCTTTCTTATTCCCTGGTATGCCATTATGTCGAGGAACCCAGCAGAGCTTAACCTTGTGCTGTGTTCCAAGAACCTTCAGCTCTTATCAACACTTCACAAGCTTCGATTTAATTTCTTTAGCAGATATTTCTTTGATCGCTGCCTGGCTGTCGATGAAAAAGGTGATATCCTCCCGTGGTATTGCCCTCATCGCAGTCCCACTGCTAGGACCTCTGCCTGGAAAGTGCTGCTCTAGTTCGAAAGTCGGACTGACAGGGAAATGTTAAGCGTTTCAGAGAAGATGCCTGCGCCTACATCTATTTCCATTTTGGATCCGTCGGTGTACACAGTTATGGATCGCTCGTTAGGCGTTCTGTCGTTTTTCCATTCTTCCCTGCTCAGATATGTGCTTTAAAAGGTCTCGTAAAGTCTAGGTATGGCGTTTTGTACTCTGTACTAGATACACTGCCTAGATATCTTTGTACAATCGTAGTGTGATCCATTACATTAGGTCTCCGTTTGGCTAAATCTTACGGCACTAAGAGCCGCCGATGCTTGTATAAAGATGTCTAGCGGAAGCAGGTTGAGAATGGTATCGAGTCCTGCTGTAGGTATCGGTCTCATTGCACTGGTTGTGGAAATATACGCTAGTCTTTGAGCTTTTGTAGTGGCAGTTAGGTTTTTCATTTTGCCGGCGGTTTGCCAGCATACAAGACTGGCATAAGTTAGTATTGGCCATAGCTGTATATATCCATAGGATGATTTTGGGAGTTTGCAGTTCAGTTTCCTGTCGAGCACTAGGCCGAGGTATTTCGCACTGCTAGAGATACTTAGAGGTGTACCCCTTACAGAAAGTGTTACGAATTGTCGAATTGTTTTTTTTGTTAGTGAATAATACTAACTCCGTTTTCTGGGGAATAACCTCTGGTCCACATCTCTTCGTTCAGGAGTCAATAATTTTTAGCTCCCCCTCGATTTGCTCGCTTAGGGTCGGGAGAAATTTTTCTGTTTCCAACGTTCGTCCGCATAAGCTGTGGTTTTGCCGCCGATGTTTCTGATTTCTCTTTTAACATTGTTAAAGGTTAAAAGTTTTTATGACAAAGCAGGTAAGACTTATAGGCCTTAAGTCTTTCGCGGTATTGTGGCTTTTCTTACCGGCCACGGGTATGAAGACCACTTTAACCTCTCTGCATGCTCTAGGTATATACGGCCAAATGAGGTTATTGAGGTATAGCCCTTTAAGTACCGGGATAATTGTGGTTACCGTTTTCTGTAACATGATCGGGATAATCCCTTCAGGTCCTGGGGATTTAAAGGAAGAGAATGATCTAATTGCCCACTGAATTTTTTTCTGTGTATATAGGTCAGTGGGGGTTTTCGTTACCATGCTATTGTTAGTTTCGTTGCTATTTTCTATATGTTTCGTACACCCCGGAAAGTGCGTTTTTAGCAGAAAACTCAGTGATTGTACACAGGATTCAGTACACCTTCAATCGGGTTCCTTGAGAGATCCTAGAGTTTTTGATTCTCTGAATAGAATTTTCCTCAGTCTCGCAGATTCTGCCGTAGCCTTGATCTCATTACAGAAGTGTTGCCAAGAATGGCGTTTAGCTTTCTCTGTCTCATTCTTGAAGTTTCTCTGACTGGACTTGTATTGTTCCGTTTCCAGTTTTACTTTTTTGGAAACATTTAGAAGGTTACCGGTTACTTTCCTCATGTTGGCTAGTTCTTACGACCACCATGGTCGTGATTTTTTATCTTTTTCTTTGGTAATTGAACATTTTTTTAATATATACGTGTGCTTCATTAATGATAGATGCTTTATCTTCAGTCTTGCGGTCAATATCTGCAGGCTCTTGCCAATTACATTCCTGCCGGTAACTGCCACTTTTCTTCACCTCGCTGCTTAAAAGGTCTCGACTGGTTTTTCTGGGGTTTCTGTAGGGTTTATGTGAGTCATCGTTGCTACCCACGAGGAATTCAATAATTTTGTGGTCAGAGTAGGATTCTTCCCCCACCATGTTCCACTTGCCGATATTAAGAGTATTCGAATTACTGGCTAGAGTTACATCTATGGCTTCCTATCTGTTCTTAACTACAAAGGTTGGTTCATTACCTCTATTCGCTACGATAAGGTTGTTTTCAATAATAAACTCAAGAAAATTCTCACCGCGTAGGTTTTGTGTCACTACTTCCCCATTGAGAGTGATAAGAGGTAGCATCATACCCCAGCAGCAGATCCTATCTTTCCTGTTTGTTTTTTGTACAAGAGAGCAGGTTAGTATGGATAGCGGTCCCTCCTTGGTGTCAAAAGGTATGTACACGGCTGATATAATCAGTGGGGAAAGACCCCTCCGTTCCAGCCTTTCCATTGTTTGCTCCTCGTCACTGTAGGTATGAGTATATAGAAGAAAAAGATGAATCGATTTCCCAGCTGCAAGCACGTTCTATTCTTACATTCCACGCTCTGCGGTACCATGTTGTACGTTATTAGGTCTTTATGACTCAACCCGCTTATCTTGTCACGGGAAATCCATGGCTTTTATATCAGGGCAATGTCAATCTTTCTATCTCCCATGAGATGAACAAGGTTGGCGCTAGCTGCTATGCTATGGTGAAGGTTAATTTGAGCAATCTTCTTCATTGTCTATACTTATCACGCGCCTTCCTATTTTTCCTTTCTTCCATCTCAACAAAAGGTCTAACCTTGCATGGGGTAATTCCAATACGAACCTTATAGTTGTATCTCTTTAGGATGGGCATTGATTTGTGGTTAAATAAGACCACAATCTATGTACCGGCTTCAGTATGGACACCCACTTCTCAGTTTTTGCTATAAAGCTCAGAGTTGAGGTGTTCGAGATTTCTCTCTAGCCTTTCTCTTGGAATGTGTGGACCTGGAATTAGAATACGCCCTAAAGGCGAAGTGAATTCCAGCAGGTCTTGCTTTTCGACGAGTAGCAAGTCGGCATTCGCCCATCGAGCCTGTGTGCTGATTACAAAGGCTTTAAGGCAATTGAGCGTCGACTCGTTGTCACACCAAATGATTTTGAAACCCTCGAAGGTGGTGAACTGCTTGAAGAAAGGGACAGTTCCCTGATTCTTGACTATGGCGTCATTTACTCCATCGAGTATACGCAGTTCCACCAGCCTCCATTGATCTCCAAATAACCTGCGGTCAGGGTTACCGTACTAACTGTTGTCTGTCTTGGGTAGTAGCTAACGTCACTATTCTTACCTATTTTGGGTGGTCGGGCTAATCCCAAGCCATGGCTACATACGCTGACTACTGTAGCAAAGCTACAGATCGAAGAATTAATCCTAGGTTCCGAACGACTGCATTCGCCAGGCCGGGGTACCGCAAGGAAGCGTTCTTGGGCCGCTTCTCTATTTGTTATATACTCGTAATATACCGAACGAAGATGGCACTATCCTTGCTACGTTTGCCGATGACACTGCTATCCTAGCAGTAGGCAAAACAATCGAAGAAACGACTGCAAAACTGTAAAACGCACTGAATAATGTAAATGAATGGACGAGGGACTGGCGGGTCGCCCTCAATGAATCTAAATCTGTTCACGTGAATTTCACTTACAAGAAAACTAATAGCTTGCCAATTTTCCTAAACTCGGCCCGAATACCTTTTGCAAACGAGGCCAAATACCTGGGAATGAAACTCGACGCAAGGTTGAAATGGAATTCCCACGTGAAAATGAAACGTAAACAACTCGAAATCAAATATAGAGAAATGTGCTGGTTACTCGGAAAACATTCCCAGCTCAGTACTGAGAACAAACTGCTTTTATATAAGCAAGTGCTAAAGCCGGTGTGGACCTACGGTATACAACAATGGGGTTGTACCAAGAAAACAAATGCACATATTTTACAAGCTTTTCAAAATAAAGTGCTAAGAGAAATTGTCCAAGCACCGTGGTATAGTAGAAACGACGATATCCACAGGGATCTCGGAATTCCGACAATCGAAGCTGAAAGTAGAAGCTTCACGAGGAAGCATAGAAACCGACTTATCGGACATGTCAACAGCACAGTCCTACAAATTTTGGATGAGAGCAATTTATTGTGCCGACTTTAAAGGACGAAACCTTTCAACTTGGCGAGATAATGATTAATACTTAGTTGCGATATCTAACAAATTTATATCGAAGAGTGGTGCTTTTTTAGTCAGTAAGAATCTGACACTACTATGAGCACACGCTTGCTATTCTCATAGTGTCTATGGAAGATTTTTCACCTACCCTCAAAAAAAAAAAAAAAAAATCGCCAGGCTGCTGAGATGTTGACGAACGCATTCCGCGTGAGTAGCTGAAGCTTGTCACGCAAGAAGTGTCCATCTTTGGGGGTGGCAATGGTGTAGTGGTAACGTCGTCAATTGCCACGCTAATGGTTCATGACTCAAATCCTGGTGTCAGCAAGCATTTATTTATTTCTCATGAAATATATAAAGTCAGTCCGATTATTTGCGAAAGCTTGTGTGAACACTATTGCGAAGGCATAACACTGGCAGTAGCTTGGTCATGTGGCTGGAAAAATTGTTCGCTCTATTGATGATGATTTGCCCTTGACATCGGTTATCGGGAAAAAAGTACTGTAAATCAGAAGCAAAGAGTAAGTGTAAATTATAAAAAAAAGGATTTTTATCCCAGTATCCTCCAGAATCACCCTCTCATCTAACACTGGGACTACCCCAGTCGTTGAGTCAGAGGCTTCATCTGCCGGCTTCTGCTCTTTCAAGGTTTTGTGAAATGACAGGGTAGTCTTCTTTTTTTTGTCCATTACGGTGTATATCCTAGACCAAATATGATTTGAATCGTTGGAGCCATTTTCGAGAATATGTTTTCAAAATTGATGCTAAGTGAAGTCCCGCTAATTTTGAATGAAAATTCAAATCTTGCCTTGAATTGTGACCTTGTAGACTTCAGGTAAAACGCTTGAAGCAAATTCGCTTAGCCGTTGAGACTGCAGTAACAGAGACGTACAGCACACAGGCCGTAGAAACACACTTTTTTGAGTTTTTATGTGGTAACAATACCCAAATAAATTTTTTTTTTCCTTTTTTTTATCAGCGAGGTTATGATCCGAAAACAAGGGATCATAACCCTCCCACTTCACCACATTTCTACTGATCCGCCTGTGGGGTTCGCCTACCCAAAATTTATTGAAATCTCGAAATCGAAATATTCAATCAATACATGTCCTTTAGATATAATTGCAAGTAAAAAAGAGTAAGTAAATGTAACGGTTTGCGGTAAAGCTACAAAAACCGGTAACATACTGATGGACAGACAGACCGGCGGACATGCATTACAACGACATAATATTGAAATATGTGAGCCAAATGAAGACAGCAATTATTCCAATATTTCATCATCTTTACTTTATATATACTTCATGCTTCTTACAATAACATTCAAGTTCCAATGCAAATATTTTAATTCAAAATATTGTAAGTGCAAATAATTTCCTTAAAAATTCCATTTAATATTTGAACAAGTGTGTCTGTTATTGGAAAAGTATTTTGTAAATACTTTCTGCTGGGGTATAAAAGCTGCCCGAAAATTCACGATCTATATCAAAAGCGTTTTAATTTCATTCCAGAACAGAATCTATATCAAGAAGATGAAAATTTTAGTTCTTGTATTTGCCATTATTTTTGCTTTAATGGGAGCTATAAACGCTGCTCCGCAGCCGATACCCATTGCACGTGCGCCTGCACAAATTATAGATGGTGATCAAGTTGACGGTGATGGAACTGTAGTTGTTGTGGTCACCGGTTAAAGAAAACATTTCAATAAAATATCGGCTGAACACCAAGTGTGAAGTCTTTTATTTTAACTCTTTAAATAGTTAAAAAGTCTAGTTTAGCTTGGTACTTCAGAAAAAATAAAAAATACTGCGAGGTATGGAGTTTGCAGGCATTTCTCAAGTCTTTTCATGAACATTTTATATGAGTGTATGTATACACATATACTATATGTATGCATGCACATATCTAAAGGTAAATGTAGGAATATAAAGGTAGGAATCTATAGGCGAACCCCACACGCGGATCAGTAGAAATGCGGTGAAGTGGGAGGGTTATGTTTTCGGATCATAACCTCGCTGAAAAAGGAAGAAGAAGAATAAGGAATATAAAGGTAAGTTTATTCCAAGCATTCAGACGCAAAGCGATACATTGTACTTAAACCGCTGCGTAATGTTTCTGAAACGTAGAATTTCGACCAGTTTGCTTGGAACCCGCTCCCATATAATCCAGACCCAACTTGTGCAGACTCGTCCTTAAAAAAGGGGGACACTGGCTGAGAAAATGCCCCTTTATATCCTTGCTTTCGAGCCAAGACTCGAACCTAGGGTCTCCAACGATTCTTCTGTTAGTCATGTAATGACCACATGCATTGTGCCCTATGATCACCCAAACTGTAGTTTTGCAATGCTTCTAGATACTTTGTGGTTCTGCAAGAATCCAAACTAGACCATATCTCATTATGTATAGACACCATATAAGAGTCGATTCAGTACCGAATGTTTGTCAAATTAACACCAATAATCCAGTATAGAATTTTTGCACCCTCTTTTGCAAGCGCGTTAGACGCTTCATTGTCTACAATTCCGCTATGACCCAGATCCCAAAGACAAATCTTTGATTAAATGTTTATTATGTGTATAATTTGAGAAACTTTCAAATCAAACCACCATGGATCCTATTCGTCTCTACCGCGATTCATCTTAGCCAGGAAGACTCTCTGGATTTCCCCACAAATTTTCTCTGACTTTGATTCCTCGTGCCAACACTAGCATCTATTTAAGGGAAATCTGGTTCATCTTCTGGGTTTCCATCTAGTGCCGCGTCAAGATCTCCCTTCTTGTGCTGGTTAGTGTCGGACATTGACACAATACCCGTATATGTGCCGCCGCCCCAACTTTCACCAGGCATATTTCAGATGTGTAATCCTCCGGAAAACCCATCTTCTTCAGGTGATACTCCAAATTCTCATGATCTGTAGATAAGGCTACCACCCATTTCAGTGTTTTTCGCTTCGGGCTTAGAACTTCTCTACGAGTGGTGCCAGTCGGCATTTTAACAGCCATTTTTGCAACCCTGCAACTTCCTAAGGTTGACGACCTACTCTGGTGTTCCGTCGCGAGCCAGTTGTTGATCAGGTGCTCTATCATTCCCCTGCTAATTGCAGCAAATGGTTCTGAACCAGATAACTTAGAGGTTGACTTTTGCTTTGCTATAGAGTTCGCCTTTTCATTACCCTCAGTCCCTATGAGCTCACTCACCCAGAGCAGCGTCATTTCGTTTCGAAGTGAGCAGGGCCATTTATTTGAACTAATAAATTCCTTCTCAAAAAGTACAAGGGTATCTCGATCTCCACCAACAAGACCGAACATCTTCGGAAAAAGAAGTCCACCGGAAGCGCAAGCGCGAGAAAAACGGAACTCAGTGAAATTTAAAAGCATTGAGGAGGAAAACGACGTACTCCGTACCAAGCTTGCCGAAATGGAGCTACTCTATCGTGAGCTTAAGAAAGAGGAAGATTTACTTAGGCAAGAAAGTAATGCCCTAAAATTCACGTATCTACAAAAAGCAAATACAGTTAGCCCACATCGCTCACCTAGCCGCGAATACCAGACGGAGGAAGAAGAGCTAATAGATACGCGAAACGAATTGGATTGAAAAGAAATGACATAGCAAAAAACGCAAAGCTGGTTCCTCACCCGAAGTCGAGCCACAAAAAGATGAAAAGCACAAGGAATTGCAAGAAAAGCAACAATAAATAAAATTACGTCTTCCGCCTTCGATAAAGTCGTTGGAATTACGAACTATAATAAGTTGCATTGCCTCCTTAAAGGAACGCTGGCAAGGAAGTTTAAGGTGACATCCCTCCGAAACAATACGTGGAAAATCAATGCCGATGATGCCGACGGTTACCGAGCAGTGTCCCAAAAATTGAATGCGGAGAAGATTCAGTGGTATACTTATGAAGATAAGTTAGAAAGACCACTGCGTGTTGTGGCAAGGGGACTCCACCGCTCGTGCACTAAAGAAGATGTTATGAACGACCTTCAAGACAAAGGCTTTAAAACTCTTGTTGCCGCCAATATTATCAAGAAGCAGAAGTAACAGTCGGAGGGGCATCAGGAAAAATTGGTAAGGCGTGGACTTCCACTGCTAAGTTTTGGTAAAGACGACAATAAGGATGTAACATATCGTATTAAAGCTATTTTAAACATCGTGGTTGAAATCGAACCTATCGAATTGAACCTCTACTCGTAGATCGATCCCGCAGTGTAAGCGCTGTCAAGGCTTCAACCACACGCAGACTTACTGCCAGAAAGAACCGCGATGCGTCAGATACACAGGTAAACATCTCTCGGAAGAGTGTCACCTAAGCAAGCAAACCCCAGTCACTTGTATAAATTGCAAAGGAAAATATCCTGCGAACTATCGAGGTTCCGAAGTGGCGGAAAAAGGCGCGATACACCTCAAAATTCCATGCGCCCGAATCCAAAATCAATTACTAATAGACCCAAAATAGCTACAAAAAAGCAGCGAAAGATAGAAAATCCCTCAATATTGACTTAAGATCGGGTAATGAAGAACAATCCAAACGTAGTAGAGAAAAGGTGACAGAAGCACAATCTTCGAATATTGGCATGCAGTCTTACTGACCGAACACAATGGTGAACCTGAAGCTGTACGCGTATAGCGCTGTCAAAAAAATCGCGCACTGATGTAGCTGAGTACGAACACAATGACGAAGCGCTGCACGGGTGTTTGTTGTTTGTAATCCAAATGCTTCGGAATTTCTTTTTCACATCTTGGGTTTTTTTTTGTATTTTTATATGAGGATTACTCAAATCCCATAGAATATTGTTCCTTTTTAATAGATCGATTAATTTTCCTGTTTACTGATGCGCCGTATCTCTTTTTTTTTTTGTATGGAAATGTCAAAAAAGCGCGCTGCAGTGAGGCTGAAGTTAACTCCACTTCTAATTCAGCGACTAGTTTCAGCTTCACATTGTGTTCGCAGTATTGGATGTGTGTGTATTGTGTTCTTCACCATTGTGTTCCGGCAGCTATGATCAAGCGGCGATGACAGTTAATGGCACGTACATGACCGACAATTCACGGGAGACCAAAGCAAGAAACCATCCAAACTTTAACGTAAAGACTCCTGCTAAAGTTGAAGAAATAAGAAACAAGAGGGCAGATCTGATCGATTTCCTTGTTGTTAAAGGAATATCTGGCAACTGTATGAAAATTGAAGAAAGCTTTGATCTCTCCTCTGATCATTCTCCAATCATTATGACGATACGTGAAATTCTGATTAAAAAAGTAGAACCGGCCAGATTAACCAGCGCGAAAACTAATTGGGATGGCTTCAAAAAAGATATTGAAGCAAATATTGAGCTGAGCGTATCACTTAAAACGCCCTATGAACTTGAAGTAGAAGTTGATCGTTTCGTTGAAATCTTACAAAATGCCGCGTGCAAGAATACTCTCAAAACCAAAGGAAACGCTGGCCAGTTAAAGAAAAGCGCGTAAAAAAGGGCAACAAACTCGGGCTCCGAAACATAAAGCACATCTTAACCATTTGTGCAACTCACTAGAAAGATCTATTGAAGACCTTAAGAATAACGAAATGCAAACTTACCCAGAAAGTTTAACGAAAGAAAAAGATTTTAATTAGTCGCTTTGGAAGGCTATAAAAGGTATTAAAACCTCAAATTTAAGCCGCACCAATTAGGAAAAATAAAGACGAATGTGCCAGGCATGATTAAGACAAAGCGAAAGTTTTTGGCACCCACCCATCTGGAAGAACTTTTTAAACCATTTGATGGACAAGCTCTTTTCCAAAATATAAATACGTCGTATATAGCCAATAGTGCAATAAGAAATGAAACACTGACCGAACTTAAGGAAGAAATAAAGAAACTTAAACCTAAAAAAGCTCCTGGATACGACCTAATCACGGGAGAGGTTCTTAAAGCCCTTCCAAGAAAAGCTCTAATTAAACTTCTGCTCATTATAAACGCCGCGCTTAGACTACAATATGTTTCCAATCAGCCCGGGAAAACCGCCGAGTTACATAACTTTACAATTTTACAAACTTTTGAAAACAAAGTGTTATTGTTAATGCGCCACGGTATATCAGAAATAGCGGTATCCACAGAGATCTCGGCATTAAAACAATCGAAGATGAAATCAAAAACTACGCGAGAAAGCATTAAAGTTGACTAGAAATTCACGTAAATATTACAGTCCTCCAAGGTTTGGATGAAAGAAATTACGCCGCCTACAAAGAACCAAACATTTAGACTTAGCGCGATAAGTAACCGCGTCTAAACTTTGGAGCTAGCAGGAACTTCTAATGGGAAGGTACTTGCAAAAAGTCCTTATTTTGTGAAATGAAAACTACTTGATAAGTTAAATACTTAGTTGTACGAGTAGTAAAAATGGAAACAAGTCTGTTTTGAAGGGAGTTTTTTACTGGGTAAGAATCCCACACTACTATGGGCAAGCGCTGGCAATCCTCATAGTGTTTTGTTGAAGATTTTCACCTATCCTAAAAAAAAGACGTAGTTGTCGGGAAAAGAAAAATTTCATCATCCCTACTTTGTAAATACTCCACTTCTTACAATAACATTCACGTTCCAGTGCAAATATTTTAATTCAAAATGTACAAATACTCGTACATAAGTGCAAATAATTTGCTGAAAAATTCTACGCAATATTTAAACAAGTGTGACTTTTAATTTAAACGTATTTTGTAAATAATACTTTCTGTTAGGGTATAAAAGCTGCCCGAATATTAACGATCTATGTCAAAAAAGTTGTAGGCTCATTCCAGAACAGAATCTATCTCAACAAGATGAACATTTTAGTTCTTCTACTTTCCTTCGTTTTTGCTTTAATGGGAGTTATTAACGCTGCTCCGCACCCGCCAGGCATTGCACGTGCGTCTGCACAAATTACAGATGGTAATCAAGTTGAAATTCGGGTAAAAGGAAAATTTCAATAAGTACTAGTCTGTTTAAAACTAAATTTGAAGTCTTTTAATTTAACTCTTCAGTTAGATATTTCAGAAAAAAAAAAAAATGTGCAAGGAAAGGAGTTCATTAGAATTTTCATAGTCTTTTCATTTACATATTATATAAGCCTACATTGGAAGAGGAGGGGGAAAGAGTGATTTTTCATTAAAACACTATTTGTTCTAGATGGCAACGGACGAATTTCTTAGATCGAGTCAACGGTGGGGTCTACAGTTCCAGTTAGGCTCAACCTAGTGAACACCTTACGCGAGCTGCTTCGACATATTCGGATCACAGGTCGGTTATGAATTTCCAAGGTGAGTCGGGCCTTTGAAATAGAGATGATGACGGAGCAACTCTTTATGGGCATACTCCCGTAGTGGACTACTTGCACCGGTGTACCTGGCCTCTCGTCCTAGTAGAACAACAAAAGGAACTAGCTCTCAAGGTTGGGGTTGTGCAATCGGAGTAACTTCTCTTCCACGTAAAAAACCAATAGTTCCAAAATAACTAAGAGCCTCGGATAAGAGTGATTGACCTGTTGACGATCCCAGCGAACGAAATAAAACAACGACCTACGGAAACTTAAAAGAACACATGCAGCCAAACAATTTGCAGAGGCCCTGTACTGCTATAAGGCAGATGGCAGTCCGCCATCCAGGAAAAGCGATGAAATGGGTCAGGCAAAAAGAAAATGAAAGACTGTGGCAATAAGCAGCGCTTGCAACCGAAACAAGGAAAATGAAACATTTTTTTTTTTTTAGATTTTTCTATTTTGTAAATTTTTGCATTCGAGATTTATGAAATACCATGGTTATCAAACAAAGCCGGCACCTGATCACTCACAGCAGTAGTGGAAAAGAAGCTCAGATTGACTACCATTTGGAAGCCAGTTTCATAAAGCCTCGGGTGAAAGATTGCCAACTAATCCTGGGAGAGGCGATCGCTCTGCAACACCATCTCCTGCTAACTGAAATTTTTACGAAGACACAGAAGAAAAGCAAACAAACAGGGGTCCTTGACAAAATCAAGTGGTACAATCTGGATAAAGAAAAAGGTGGGGCTTTTATTTTCGTGATGAAAACTACCTCTCTCACACCATCAACGGAGCTGAAGATGAAGAGTGCACAGTACAAAATATATGGGATTCCCTACAGCGAACTTGCTTACAGAAGGCCAAATCACTTCTAGGAGCTTCAAAAGGCCACCATTAACACGCCAAAGAAACATGGTGGTGGAGTGATGAAGCTAAGAAGGTTATAAATAAGAAGAAAGCTGCTTTCAAAGGTTGGTCAAAGTGCCCCTCTAATAATAGAGACGAAAAAGCTGGCCTCGAAATGGAATACAGATGTTGCAAGAAAAAAACGATGAAGAAGTGCGCCCAACTTTAAGCAAAGAGTACGGAGGTCCTGTATCGGGAGCTGGAGAAAATATCTTCACCGGTTGCTAATGAAAACCAGGCTATCCAGGAGCTGCGAAGACACAATATGCACAAGAGCGCAACCAACTTCAAAATAGCCGCCCAAAGAAGGAGGAATGCTCAGGAGATTCGTTCGTCAAAGTTCATTAACAGTGCTTACGGCCAGCTTCTTGTGGATGATGACACAATTTTGCATAGGTGGCGGCAGTATTGTAAATAACTTTCGAATAAACAGTTTTCCCGGATACACTTTCCAAGAGCCACCCCTAACTGTGGGGAAATACCCGACATTACAGTCGAAGAAGTTAGTGAGGCAGTCAAATACTCCAAAAAACAAAAAGCGATTGGGGCAGACGAGATACCCTCTGAGTTCTGGAAAAAGATGGGAGACGTCGGGTTCAGATGGCTCAGAATTCTCATCTCCTAATTTAGGAGCGGTGCGGTGATCCAATGGCGAATCAATGGAGGGAAAGTTACCTTCTCCCTGTATACAAATGGAAGGGTGATACGTGGAACTCAGATAACTACCGTTCGGTGAAGCTGATGTCACACACCATGACGATCGATCGTTGAGCCGGTATTAGGTGGCCGACTGCGAACGAAAATAGGGCTATCTGATGATCAGTGCGGGTTTGTCTGGGGTAAATCAACCACAGATGCAATCCAAAGTATAAGGATCATGGAAAACATCGTGATTCGTTAAAGGATTTGCATATTGCATTGGTTGACTTTGAAAAGGCATTCGACAGACAACCACGAGATCTGATATGGGTGGCGCTAAGACATCGAGGGGTTCCAGAAACCTATATACAGATGATCATAGACATATAGGAAGGAGCAGAAACAAGAGTAAGATGCCCCGCTGGAGCAACCGAAGAGTTCCCAATCAAAGTCGGGGTACACCAGGGAAGCGTCTTAAGTCCATTGCTCTTTATTACAGTCCTTGACTATCTGCTTAAAGGTAAAGTGACGGGGCCCAAGGTACATCAGTTAGTCTTTGCTGACGATGGAGCCGTTATAAGTGAGTATCCTACGTCCCTGCAAAGAGCACTTGATGTATGGGTGGACGTTTTGGACGGAAATGAGTATCGCATTAGTAAAAAAAAAAAACAAAGTACTTGTGCTGCCTGATCCACTCAGGCCTATTCCAGACATTTATTTGAATGGAACATTGCTTCCCAAGTGCAAAAAGTTCAAATATATGGGATCACTGATCAATAGCAAAGCAACCAGTGGCGGGAAAACTCCGCTATCTTCTGTGACAGAAAAATGCTACCTAAGTTGAAAGGAAGGCTCTACACCACAGTTGTGCGTCCAGCGCTCACATACGGTTCACAATGTTGGACGTTGTACAAAATTATGAGAGTAAATTAACGGTAGCTGGGATAAAGATGCTTCGCATGACAGCAAGAGTGACAAAGCTTGATCGAATAAGAAGTTCGAAGATCCGTGGAAGCCTTCACATCAAGGAAACCATCTTACGAAAAATAGAGTGCGACCGGCTTAGTCGGCGTTGCCACGTTCAAAGAAGAGGCAAGGCAGCCCTATAAACGCCTGGATCAACGATATCAGAATTTGATTGGCCTCAGTAACCGGGTGATTCAAAATCGGGAGGCCTGCCGATATTTTGTGACGTCGAATAGGTGAAACCTACACGCGGATCAGCGGAGGGGAGGGTTATAGGCCCTTGTTTTTGAATCATAAGCTCGCCGAAATAAGAAGAAGAAGATTGTCTACTTAAACTATCAACGTGGCAGCCACTTTTCTTCTTTTTTTTTTTGGCGGAAATCGTCAGAAAGGGTGTGTTTACTACAAAAAACTCTGTGAAACCGAATGGAAATATTTTAACATCAAGGTGTGGTAAAACTGTCAGCTGCTGAGTGCGTTCATGCGTTGGTCAATGCCCAATGCTTAGTCTAGTGTACGTGGTTACCAATGTGTGTATGACCTCGTTCCGCAACCACACCGAAAACGCAGTTGACCAACTCGACCAACGGATTTTTTTTTAAATCGCACAAGTTGATTAACTATGTATATCACGTGGCGTGCAAATCGAAGCACACCTACTGGCTATACACTTCGAAAAACTATTGAATCCTTGTGTGAACTCAGAACCAATCCAGCATGCATTATCTTATTTGAAAATGATGGTCTAGATCATATGTTCTCAGTTTAGGAAGTCAGTATGGTGATAAATGGGCTGGTCAAACGGTAGTGTGAAAACACAAGCGGTTCCACTCAGCTGAGGCCTACCAACGGCAGCGCTCATACTCCCGTAGTGGACTACTGGCACCGGTGTACCCGGCCCCTCGTCCTAGGGGAATAATTAAGGAACTGGCCCTCCAGGTTGGGGGTTGTGCCGTCGGTGTAACTTCCCTACCACGTAAAATATGTATGGTTCCGAAACAACCAAAAGCCTCGGATAAGGATGACTCAACTAATGACGACCACAGCAAACGAAATAAGGACAACCACCTTCGGATCTGTACGTGGAATGTTCTGTCCCTTTACAGACCACGTGCAGCCGAACAACTAGCAGAGGTCTTAGACTGCTATAAAGCAGATATAACCGCCATCCAGGAAGTGCAATTGGAAGGGCCGGGCAAAAAGAGGATGGAAAACTGTGACATCTACTACGATGATTGCTACAGAGGCAACAGGCAACGCTTATTCGGTTGCGGTTTTGTCAAACGCGGCAGACTTAGGCAAGAAGTCTTAAGCTTCCGACACGTAAGTGAGCGTATTATGACTATCCGGATCAAGGCTAAATTCGCTAACATAAGCCTAATATGTATTCATGCCCCACGGAAGAAAATGACCCTGCCACCAAAGAGTGTTTCTACGAGCTCCTCGACAAAACATACGAGCAATGTCCTAAATACGACGTTAAAATGGTATTGGGCGATTTTAACGCCAAAATAGGAAAGGAGGACGTCTTTGGTAGGGCAGTCGGTAAGCATAGCCTACACGACACGACGTCTGATAACGGACTAATGCTAATTGATTTCGCTGTGGAGCGAAATGTCACCATAGCAAGCACATGGTTTCCTCATCTCGATATTCATAAGCAGACATGGCGGTCTAATGATCATGTAACGATCAACAAAATTGATCATATTGCGATCGACGCAAGGCATGCCTCCAGTATTCTGGATATCCGGACCTTCCGAGCGGCCAACATAGACTCGGATCATTACCTTGTTGTAGCCAAGGTACGAATGCGGATATCCCAAACTGAGCAACAAAGAAAAATCATTGTGAGAAAATGTAACTTCGAAAGGCTACAATCGCAGGAAACCGCCAGACTCTTCGCTAAACGCGTATCCCGAAATCTCTCAATCACCCCTTTGCCGCCAGCATCAAGTGCCGAAGACCAGTGGCAACGCTGCCAACATGCCATCAGAAATGCCGCGACTGATGTGCTGGGTCTCGCTCGCCCACCACCGCGAAATCCCTGGTTTGACGAAGAATGCCGGCGAGTGCATGCAGCAAAACAAGAGGCATGCAAAGCGGCGCTGCAAAAGAAGACGAGAGCTGCTCGTGAGCTCTACGAGCAAAGGAGACGGGAAGAACATCGGCTTCTCCAAAAGAAGAAGAAAGAGCATGAGAAGCGCACGTTTGAGAATATATAGAGTGTATACTCCAGGAACAATGTACGGAAGTTTTACCAAAAGGTAAAAGGAACGTGTCAGAGGAGCAATACCCGTACAGAAACCTGTAGAGATGAAAATGGAAACTTCGTAGTAGAATCAAAGTCGGTGCTGAGAATATGGAAAAACTACTTCTGCAGACTGTATAACGGCGACGAAGACCAACATCCCACTGTCAGGCAGAATGAACAATTCAACGTAGACGATGATAGTCAAAATTTCCGTCCACCTGACCAAAACGAAGTGAGGATAGCAATATCCAAGCTAAAATCCAACAAGGCTGCTGGACCTGACGGCTTACCGGCCGAACTTTTCAAGGCAGCTGGTGATGAATTGGTAGAGTGCATACATCAACTCATCTCTAAGATTTGGTCAGACGAGTGTATGCCTGATGAGTGGAACCTCAGCATCGTTTGCCCGTTCCACAAGAAAGGAGACCCCCTCAACTGCGCCAATTATAGAGGCATCAGTCTCCTCAACAACGCATACAAGATCTTTTCTGCGATATTGTGTGAACGCCTGAAACCTTTTATCAACAGCCTGATTGCACCCTATCAGTGCGGTTTCAGGCCAGGAAAGTACACCATCGATCAAATTTCCACACTTCGGCAGATCCTGGAGAAAACCCAAGAATTCCAAATCGATACTCACCACCTCTTTATCGATTTCAAGGCCGCCCATGACTGCATCTATAGAGATGAGCTTTATAGAGCCATGTATAGTTTTGACATCCCTGCCAAACTTGTCCGTCTGTGCAGGCTGACGATGGAGAACGCTCGCTGCTCCATCAAGGTCGGTAATGACCTCACCGAGACCTTTGATGTCAAAAAAGGTTTTAGACAAGATGACGCGCTGTCATGTGACTTCTTTAATATTGTACTTGAACGGATTGTGTGGAACTCACAAGCCAACACCGGAGGCACAATCTATCACAAGTCTGTACAACTGCTTGCATACGCTGACGATATTGACATTATTGGAAGAACTCAGTAGGCTGTCACCGGTGCGTTTGCAAGCATTGAGGCGGAAGCGGCCAAAATGGGTTTAGCGATAAACGAGGGCAAAACCAAGTATATGCTGTCAACAAGAAGGGAAAGCCAACACCGACGAATTGGACAAAACGTCACAGTGGGCAGCTATAACTTCGAGGTAGTAAGGGACTTTGTCTACCTTGGCTCTGCTATAAACTCTGGGAGCAACAGCAGCGCAGAAATCAAGCGAAAAATAACTCTTGCCAATCGCTGTTTTTTTGGGCTTAGAAGGCAATTCAACAGTAAAGCCCTATCTCGAACTACTAAGGACACTCTGTATAATACCCTGATTATCCCAGTCCTGCTTTTCGGCGCTGAAACATGGACTTTATTAAAAGAGGATGAAGATATCCTTGGTCGTTTCGAGAAAAAAATTCTTCGTAAGATTTTCGGTCCCGTTTGCGTTGACGGGTTTTGGAGGAGAAGATTCAATCACGAACTATACGAGCTGTACAGCGACATCGACCTAGTGAAAAAACTGCGTATTGGACGTCTGAGATGGCTAGGACATGTAGAGCGAATGGACACCAACGCTCCGGCCCGCAGAGTCTTCGAATCTAATCCCGAGGGACGACGCAGTAGAGGGAATTGTCGCCGTAGGTGACACGCACAAGTTCAAGCGGACGTCGACCAACTTGGAGTGCGCAACTGGAGGCAATTAGCTAAAGACCGAGTTAAATGGAGAGGCGTGTTGGTTGAGGCGCAGGTTCACCCCGAACTGTAGCGCCACCTAAGTAAATAAGTAAGTGGTGATAAATCGATGCAATTTACATAAGGTGCCGGCGCCGGAGGAAGATAGTGTCCCATACGATTTTTTTAAATATGCTACAGAAGGTTTTATAGCAAAACTTGTGGAAGCCTATAGTTTTATCTTTAAAACGGGCATTGTCCTTCCAAGCTTTCGGAAAAATATAATTCTCCTTTGTTGAAAAAAATTAAACGCCACCAAACCAAACAATTATCGAGGTATTTCACTCATGAACTCGGTGATGAAAATGTTCACGGGTGTCATCTTAGAGCGATTATCAAATTGGATTAACCTAAACCATTTGCTAAGTGAGTTTCAAGCTGGCTTTAGAAAGCATTACTCAACGGTATACAACATTTTTACAGTTGCAAGTATCGTAAAGACATACCTGGATGGTGGAAAAAAAGCTGTACGCATTCTTCGTCGATTTTGTAGCCGCTTTCGACTCAATTGATGGAAATGCCCTATTTTACAAACTGTGTAACTCGGGTATGCCCATGAAAATACTGAAGGTAATTCAAAGTCTTTACGAGGAGAATAAAACGACGGTGTGGGATGGCATTATAATGTCTAACTGGTTTCAATTGAAAGCTGGTGTTAAACAGGGTTGTCTTCTTAGTCCCTTACTGTTTTCAATCTTTTTGGATGACCTTATGTGTTGCAAATAATGATAAATAGGTTACGGAATTACTGTCGTTTATGGGATTTGGAAGTCAATACAGATAAATCTAAGATAACGGTACTTCGAAACGGGAGAGGGAGGTATACAAGGGAAGCGAGGTGGACCTGGGAAAACGAGGAACTAAAGGAAGTGAAGGAATATAAGTACCTTGGGATCTTAATAACGCCAAATCGATTACTTAAAAGGCACATTCAAATAAAATTAAAAGAAGCTAAAGCGGCTATTAACGGTTATTGGAGAGGCATCCTGGGAAAGGAAAATATCGCTCCAAGTGTCAAAATTAAAGTTGTTGAAGCGGTTGTGAGGTACATCCTAAGTTATGTGGCGCAGATATGGATGCTTTCCAGTATGAAGAAGTGGAAAAGTTATTACCATATTTTATAAAAAAAAATGTTGACTGCCAGAAAACACTCCCACTTTCATTATACATCTTGACACGGGGCTACCGCCACTATATACATTTACTCTTCGGATGCACTTCAACTATATTATGAGGGTAATGACACTTCCTCGGTTCCAACATCATTGTAAAACACCTACCACAACGAAATCTTCAGTTCTTCAGTTCCAATCATGTGCCATCCAAGGAATTTCCATAAATATAAAAACGAGCAGCGGGGAAATATCTGTTGCATCAGTATACTGCTCTCCTAGCTATAGACTGAATAAAAATGATTTTAAAAGTCTTTTCCGCATATTTCACAATAAATTCATCGCGGGAGGGGATTTTAATGCAAAGAATAAATATTGGGGATCTAGATTAACAAATTCTAGAGGCAGAGAACTATATGAAACTATTAAAGAAGATGGCATCAAATATTACTCAACAGGAAAACCTACCTACTAGCCAACAGATAGGAATAAAACCTCAGATCTAGTTGATTTCTTTATATCTATCCACAAATAAAATAAACATAGAAGAAGGGCCTGATCTTCAATCAGATCACTACTCAATACTTCTTACACTTGGCAATAAAATAATAATAAAAGAACATAGCCCACAACTAGCTAATAGACTGACTGATTGGAACTACTTCAGACAGAAGTTGGAAGAAAATATTCATCTATCATCAGCTATTCAAACAGAAGATCAACTAGAAGAAGCAGTGCAAATATTTACACTCAATATCCAAAAAGCTGAATGGGCTGCAACTCAAAACTAAACAAAACTCTTATCCTCCCGAAATATGTAAAACTATTACAGAAAAGAGGAAATCTAGAAAACGTTGGTAACAGACAAGGGCGCCAAGCGACAAAACCACACTGAACAATTTAAATAACAAGCTCAGAAAATCTATAAGAGAGTTTAATAATGAGACTTTAAAACCTTACCTTACAAGTCTTACAAATGATGCCAGTACCGACTACTCGCGCTGGAAGGCAACAAAGAAAATGAACAGACCAATAGCTCACATTCCACCAGTAAAAACAAGAGAAGTTAACTGGGCAAACAGCAACCAAGAGAAAGCAAACACTTTTGCAGAGTATCTTGAAGACGTCTTCAAACCTTATGAAGATAAAAATTATCAAGGAATCGAAGTAAGGTGCGAAGAAGATAGAGCTATTCGACCGGTAACAGCTAAAGAACTTGCCAAACAAATTAAAGAAGGAATAAACATAAAAAAGGCCCCAGGGTTTGATTTAATTACAGGGGAAATTTTAAAACAAATTTCACGAAAAGGTTTGAAAAAACTAGCACAGATAATAAATGCTGCATTCAAGTTAAGATATGTGCCAAGCATGTGGAAGGTCGCGCAGGTAATAATGATACCAAAACCAGGCAAACCACCCAGCGAAGTAACCTCATATCGCCCAATATCGATACTACCAATGTTGTCCAAGTTATTCGAAAAAATGCTGGTCAAACGTCTGCAAAAAATAATTGACGAAAAATCGATAATCCCAATTCACCAATTTGAATTTAGAAATTATCACTCTACAATTAATCAGGTGCATAGAATCACAGATAAAATCGAAAAAGCATTTGAAGAGGAAAATGTGTGCTCTACAGTATTTGTTGATATAGCACAAGCTTTCGATAAAGTCTGGCACAAAGGATTGATCCATAAATTACAAAAATAACTGCCGAAGCAGTATTCAAAAATTCTGGAGTCATATATATACATAAACAACAATGTTGTGGAATACTCTAATACAGCCAAATATCTAGGCATGACCCTAGACGCTAAACTGCGCTGGAAAGCGCATGTAAAAAAAAGAGATATGAGTTGAACATGAGATACAGTAAAATGTACTGGCTAATTGGGATATACTCATCCCTGTCCAACTACAATAAGGTATTGCTATACAAACATGTTCTGAAACCAGTGTGGACCAGTTATGGGCATGCACATGCCAAACAAATATAATTAAAATCCAAGTCTTCCAAAATAAAGTACTGAGGAACATAGTTAATGTACCTTGGTACATACGCAACGCTGATCTACATAGAGATCTAAATATTGAAATTGTTTAAGAGGAAGTTAAAAAAGTTAGTCAAAGGCACAGAAGTAGGCTCCTCAACCATGTAAACATAGAAATAAGAGAAATATTAAATAATGACAATGTAATCAGGAGACTAAGAAGGGTAAAACCTCTTGATCTATAAGAGTTAGCTAAGGCCAAGAAATTAGGTTATATTTTCAAACAAAAAAGGCCTGAAATCTGACAAACGGCGGATTATTCTCTTCTACTTTCCAAAGAAATCAAAAATAAATTGCCGATTAGTCGAACGACTAGGTGCAATCCCATTCGGGATGACGAAAGTCAGTCTCCCCGGGACGTTTTTTAGATTGGGTTAAAGTCCCTCACTATTGCAGAGCATCCCTCGCGTACGTGCTCTGCAATGTCTTTCGATTATTTTTCCTTCCAGCGAAAAAAAAAAACAAAAAGTTCTTCAGAGAAGGGTCAAGGCTTGGACACCTACACTATGTTCCGCTAATGGAGGGAAGTACATCATCATGGAAAGATGCATTCCAAATTACGGTATTAAAAATTAAAGCTTCTATGTTCCAGTCTTTCTCAGATAAAGCAATGCAAAGTGAAACCAGAAACATTTATCGGATTCTTCAGCACGACCTGGGTGAACTAGATAAACTACTTTCATAACCGCTACAGTATAGAAAAGATCTCCACGATATTTAAGGTTAGAGGAGAAATTATCCGCCTAAATTACCAACCGCATCGATTCGGCCGTCCTGCAGACTCTACCCTATGCAACCTTCGGGAGAGAGAAGACGTTCGACACTTCATAGGCAACTGTCCAGTTCTAAATGAGATTAGAAGAGCTCACTGGGGTGAGAATGTCTATCTGTACAGGAAATCGTAGATTTATTGACGAATGGCATAAATTCTGTTAACAAAACATCAAAATACAAAACATACAACCTTAAGTGAAACTGCGTTCCACAGAGCAGTCACTACATTGACTGCTTTTTTGGCTTTATGCCAAAGTGACACATTTGCCAGTCAATTATTATACACGGAAGTCCCGCAGTATTACACATGGAATAAATCGACCAAAGTTTTTGCAAGACACAAGCAAGGGAAGCCAGTTACAGGTCATCAAAATGTATTTCAAACCGATGCATTAGGAAGACTTCATATAATTCATCCAAGACATGACGAGTGTTTTTATTTGCGTGTTCTATTAATCAACGTTCGTGGACCAAGATCCTTTGCAAACCTGAAAACAGTAGATGGATTAGAGTGCCCAACTTATCGTGAGGCATTCCGTCGCTTACATTTGCTCGAGGACGATGCTCACTAGGATTCTACGCTCGCTGAATCGTTAATTATTGCACCGCCTCATCAGATTCATACACTATTTGCGAAAATCATAGCAATTTGTAGCCCATCGAACCGATCTGAATTGTGGACAAATTATGCAGATTTTATGTCGGAAGATATTTTGAATGGAATGCGTAGAACAACATCGAATACGCATTTGCTAACAACATCAGAAATGCATAATGAAGCTCTCACAATGATCGAAGATATTTGCCTTACAATTGCAAACAAAGCGTTATCCCAATTAGGCATGCCATCGCCAAATCGGCAATTACAAGTATAATCGAGATTTGCTGCGTGAACATGATTTCGATCGCAATAATTTAACTTAATTTGTTCTAACAAATGTTCCAAAGTTAAACGCACAACAAAAAGATGTTTAGGACATTTTGATGTGAGCAATGGCAGACAAAAGTGGTGGAACGTATTTCTTAGATGCGCCTGGTGGCACTGGAAAACTTTATCTGAAATCGCGGCGACGTTGTTGGACGGCGGCAGAACAGCACATTCAGCGCTCAAGTTGCCTTTGGACATGAACTTCAACGAAAATCCAACATGTAATATTACCAAAACGTCAGGAATGGCCAAAGTGTTGCAACAGTGTGAAATTGTCGTGTGGGATGAATGTCCTATGGCCCACAAGTGATCATTGGAGGCATTCAATCGTACAATGAAGGATATGAGAGGAGATCAACGGCTCTTTGGTGGCGCCTTAATATTATTAGCTGGTGATTTCCGACAAACTTTGCCAGTAATTCCTCGATCCACCGTTGCTGATGAGCTTAATGCGTGTTTAAAGTCATCCACTCTGTGGAGATATGTGAGAACACTCACATTAACCACAAATGTGCGTGTTCAATTACACAATGATCCATCAGCCAATGAATTTTCAAAGCATTTGTTGCAAATTGGAGATGGGAAAATGCCGATAGGCAATGCAACTGGCGTAATAACGTTACCAACCAATTTTTAAATGTAGTTCAATCAAAAGAAGAATTGATTCGAAAAGTTTTTCCAAACATTGTACAACAATATAAGACACATGTTTGGCTGAGCGAAAGAGCTATATTGGCGGCAAAAAACAAAGACGTTACAGAAATTAATGAGGCCATTTTAAAAGAGATACCAGGAGAACACATTCAAGTTAGTCGATACCATTATAAATGAAGAAGAGGTGTTCAATTATCCCACCGAATTTTTAAATTCATTGGATTTACCAGGCCTGCCACCGCACATATTGCAATTGAAATTTGGAGCCACTATTTTAATTGGGAAATTCAAAGGTGAAGACGCTTTAATTCCACGTATACCGATGATACCAACAGACATGCCATTCGAATTCAAAGGTTTGCAGTTTCCAGTGCGACTGGCTTTTGCAATGACCATCAATAAAGCGCAGGGACAATCTTTGCAAGCTGTGGTTCGAATTTGGAAAATAATTGTTTATTACATGGACAATTGTATGTAGCCTGTTCACGTGTAGGGAAACCTGCTGATTTCTTTGTGTTCGTACATGAAGGAAAAACCAAAAATATTGTTTATCACAGAGCCTTACAATAAATTCATTTGAAAGAAAAAAAGAAATGTTTCTAATTTAGCAAACAAATAAAGGAAACGTCTAGCGAAGCGGACGGGGTAACGCTAGTTTGTTTATATAACTTAACGGTTGATTAAAGAATTGATTAAAGTTGGTAGAACAGTTACACACGTAGTGTATGACGGACGTAAGATAGCTGAAACGCAATGCGCATCCGTCGGAAGATAATGGTGAGCAGACGTTGTTACCATCTCAGGCTTCCCGAAGAGAGACTTCAAACTTAAACTGCTTAGTAATTTCGTACACTATAATTTTTTTTATATTAAATTCTTGTTTTATTATCCACCATATAGCACATTCATATATATCATATATCTAAGACTAACATTAAATAATCTAATCACTAATACTTATAGCTAACGATTACATTCGAACTTAAGTAAAAATACTCAATGCGAAATTATATAAAATAAAACTATTTGCAACCTACAAAGTTAATATTTGTATTTCTTTTTTCTACTTATTATTAATTAGCTTTTTTATAAGAAATGGTACAAATATTCCTTTCTCTTAGATTAAGACTAAGACATTTAAAAATCGTATATGTAAATGAAATAAATGCAGATATATGCAATTTTTTGAAACTTTTCTTTTATACTATTATAATGCATAAAGTTCCCTGTCTATTTTGATTTTTATTTTAAAGAGAAGTAAGAATATCGGAGCCATTTAGTGAAAGTTTATTTAGCAGAATGTTCGAAAATCAGAGATTCTTCTTGATGTATCTTTTCTTTTAAATGTCATTCTTGGAATTGAGAAAATTCCAAGTTAACCTATTCTACTCATGTAATATTGCACTAAGTCGTTCTTCGACAGCAACTTTTCGTGATTTCCATACAAATTCGCAAACTGCGATCACACATGCCACACCCATGCCACCCATCAGCACAACAAAAACACCTCCGACATTGGCTAAACCTAGTTCATTGGCTGCAGACGTTGATTTGGAAGTTTCGACTCTACAGCTTCCGCCACCACGTTTCTCTTTCCACCATTTGGTTTTGAGAATATGAAGTTTTCCTTCTTCTTGCAGCTTGAGGATTACACCGTTAATTGCAGTCCTATAGGGGGAATCTTAAGGAGAGTTTAGAGTAGACTTACGAACAACTTAGAAAATAGTAATCCACTTACTAGGAGGGGTGGCAATTCCATAGCCTTTCGTGTCCAACATGCCTCCAACCTGTGTAAGATCACAATTACGTTCGGTTACGTATTCAATTGACGTTGATTCCATCAGAAAGGCGTAGCTTCCTTGATTATATAGGTAAATCAAAAATCATATATAAATAAGCTTTTTAATAAAATTCGACTTAAGTACCCTTTCCTTTGGTGACACGATCCACACCTTCGCCATTGCTTGAAGTAAATACCGATGGTCTAGCTGATTCCATAAATGACCACATGCGTTGATATGTTGATATTTTCGAATCCTTAAGTGAAGGCAGATTGAAATTCTTTACCCTTCAATGGAAAAATCGCATTTCTTACTCTGAAGAAGGCAGCAGTACTTCCGCCCTTAAGTGCTCCATACTTGATTCTAGTCTGCTTTGCTAGATCCTCAGCGCTCTCGATGGGTGAATCCATACGTTCGACAGTCAAAAACGCAGCTAAGTTGGCAGTGTACGAGGATATCATGATCAGCGTGAAGAACCACCACATTCCAGCCACCATTCGGGTAGAGAGTGCTCTTAAATGCATACAAACAAAGAGAAAGGCAATTCAATTGAGTTTGTTTTATTCAAAAAAGCAAGGGCTTGAGATTGTTTTTACTTAGGTAGAAAATCGCATCCTTGCTGCATTAGAGATCCAATGGCAAACCACATGCAGTTCATGAGAGTGAATTGGCTTTCTTCCTTTTCACCATGTGCTCCTGTGTATGATGGCCACTCATATGGAGTAAATCTTTGCAAGAAAATATGATGATATCATTAGAAATTGTTTTGAATTAAGGATAAGCTTACCTGGCTAAAATAAAAAGTAACACAGAAACACCCAAATACGCTGTAGCCATATATATCCAAACATCCAACGATAAGGGTGATAGGAAGGAAAAGAGGTTCGGCGGCTGCTTTACAGGTTTCCGGTACAGGACTGATACCCCGAGGTTCATGAAAGGCATCGTGAAGTCGACAGCCTGCTCTCTTTCAAAAGTTATTGTAAGATCAGCGATTGCCAGGTCTGCACGTTGCTCCAGGAGCTCTCGGATCATACCGTCCCATTCACTGTCGAAATATGTATAAAAGTCACATAAGACATTTTTAAGGGCTTATGTTCCATTTACCCGGTTTTCTTGTTGTGGCTACCATAGGCGTGGTCTGGTACCAACTGAATTTTATAACTGAAGCCTAAGGATTTTGAGATTTCATGAATTAAATCCACCGCATATCCCTCAAACTGGTCATTCCCTGTAAGTGTAGCCGCCGATTCTTTTCTCATGCAATACGGGTCACTCTGTATAATAAAGACACTCAATTTAAAGAATCTTTATCTGAAGAAAGCTCACCAGAATGGTTGTAACAACCAATGTTTTGTTCTTGAGAGTAGCCTCAATCTCCTTTTGTTGATCGCTAAAGGTTCTTGTAAAATTGATACCATTGGAGAGTGTGGAGTTCCATGTTCCAATTTTTCGGATACCTGTAGAGCCTAGGTCGACAACGTCCAACACAAAGTCGGTACGAAAGCCTTGATGATCAAATTTGATGACATTGGTTAGGCCCTTCATTTCAACAATTTTCATGTAGTTAATTAAACTGAAACCATGCTGCCAGGTGTTCTGGCCGTCACAAGAAATTGGATGGATGTCGATTTGTTGACTTGTATCCAAGTCATGAAGTGCTTTGGAAAACAAATGCACGGCATCGTACATGAGAGCCGTTTCGGCCTGAAAAGAAAGGAGCAATATTTTAAAAGTACATAAAAGCAGTTCTTAAAGTCTTACTGTTTTTTTGTTCTTATCTGAAATTCAATAAAACCGTGTAAGACAATAGAAGAATGAACCGGTCTCTAATGAAAGACTTCTATGCAGTGTACACTGTACAGTGACTTTCACTTTAATAACAAACTGTAATAAACATAGCAAACAAAGCAAGACCGATTTAATAATTTGCTTCGTAAATAAATAACTCTCGTTGCTATGCAGGGCGAATATAACCCTAGAACCCCACCCATATTTGAGGTCGACTTTCCTACCCAGGGTGTCTGAGCACCCTGCACTTAAATTGCATTTAGTTCCAATATAAAAACAAACATTTTTTTTTTTTATAATATATTTGTACTTGTATATATAATTAACAGCCATAGTATTAAGGAAACGCAAAAAAAAAAATTATGGGACACCTCTGACATATCTTAATCTGTTGCTCTCCCCAAATGGGATTCTTGCACTTAGTACAGTGCTTGCTGTACGGGTATATTCGTTCTTGTTTATGTGCTTTTCCACATCAGTCTTTTTTCGAAATTCCTTTAATCTTCTCATGTATGTTTCGTGTCAAAGTTAACCAATTGGACCGCTCCCTCGAGCCACGGTGTTATAAGTTGCAGTGCCAAATTCTTAAGGAAAGTCCGTTTGCTATATTGTACTATATTTTCTTTGCTTGTCGGTGTGCTGAATTTAGCAAGTATCATTGCATTGTATGCCAGCCGTATTTAGTAGTCCAAGTTCCCGGGTCTTTATCAGGCTCAAGTCTGATAAAGACCCCTGGGGGCTGAATGCAAATTTCTGCATTACTTACTTAGGTGGAGCTACAGTCCGGGGTGGACCTCAACCAACAGTCCGGGGTGGGCCTCAACCAACAAATTTCTCCAGCCATTCCGGTTACGAGCCAGCTGCCTCCAGTTGCACACGCCAAGTTGGTTGAGGGCCCCCTCCACTTGATTGCGCCACCTACCGCGAGATACGTTTCTCTACTGCGCCGTCCAATATTATTTCCATAAAAAAAGACCATGCCTCGAAACTCGATGTGATATTCCTTGAAGCACATTTGTTTCCTGAATAATGGGATATTATGTTTCGTGCGAAAGTTTGTGAAGAGTGAGGTGTTATTCCACTTCATTTGAACTTATTTACTCCATTTAATCTAAGGGGCAGTTCACAACTTTCAAAAAATATTGCGTTTTCCAAGGCTGTGTGAATAATCGCCAAAAACAAAATCGCCCAAATTCCAAAAACTTAACAATCGCCCAAAATGTTTGGGCGATTTTCTTTGGGAAACTGGAAATTTGTACGACTTCATGGAATGATGCCTTTTTATTAAGAAAAATAGGAGTTTTAAGACGCTACTCACACCTGGCATTTGATATTTTGTATGATATGATGTAATTTTAAACATTAATCTGTTTACCCGGCTGTATGCCACCATCTGTTCTTAGGCTTTAATTTTTATGGTAGAATGATAAGATTCCCTACGTGGGCTTCTCAGAGTCCGAAGCAGCACCAGTGTAGACATTTATGAAAGACGCCCGCTGACAGCTTACCTTTTGAAATGCTTTTTTTTTTTGTAGTACTTTTCTATAATCCGTCCATTTATTATTATCACACTAGCCAAGTTTGAATCGAAGCTGTTCAACGTGGATTCACTCATTTTGGCGTACGGGGTCCGAACTGGGATGACCCGTTCAATCTACCTCCCTACGAGAACCGTCTTAAACTGTTAAATCTTCAAGAAATAAAGATCCGTCGTGATATCGCCGGTATATTTTTTATTCATCAGTAGTTGGCACGAACTATTGATTAACATCAATTATTAACACATTAAGTATTAATCATCGCCGTTTAAGAACAGTTCACCTATTCCGCCTTGCGTGCCACCGAACTGGAAGTCAGTCAACACGAAGCTTTGACTAAAATGCTACGTATAGTAAATAAGTTCCCTGATATCCTTGATTTCCACTGCAGTAAATCCACTCTGACACAGTGCCTCCGTAAATTACCCCACTCTTTATTTTCATAGCGCCATATTAGCTGTAACTACCCCGTATCCCTACTTAATTCTTACCACCACCAGTAGTTTAAGTTCTTCATTTCTAATTTACCTACAAGTTTGTACCTAAGTTTGTAAACCCTCTTTTGTTAGTTTTAAGTTTAGCTCTAAGTTATTAAAGGCTTGTATTAAGCTTTATAAGCAAATAAATCTATACATATAATAAAACTGTAGGGTTTTTCTTTTGTTACCTAATGGCGTGAGAACCGCTCGACAGATTCGGATGAAACTTTTTTTGAAATAATTCCTAAGACTCCGGGAAGGACATAGGCTATGTCGTCTTTTGCCCAGCCTTCTTTTTGGGAGCGTTTTGCAGTTTTTATTTATTTTTACCGACTTTACTGGCTTAACCTCCTATTACTCGGGTAAGTCATAATCAATACATAAAAAAAAAGAGTACATAATGGGGTCAACACTTCCCTTAATATTTTAAGCTCCATATCCATCAGCTTTCTGCTTCATCTAGAAGCTGAGTTACAGACCAAAATCTAACATGATCAAATTAAATTTACTTTCTAAAATCTAAAGAAATTAACAACGATTGTTCCTGGTCGTTGTTCTGCTTTGGAGTGTTGGGCGCACATCGAAAGCACATTCACTTCAACAAATACTGTGTGTCGTTTACTCTGTTGGATGGGAACGAAAGAGAAGTATGCGCACGTGTGGTGATGTAAATACAAATTGAGTGCAAGTGTATTCTCATTTTTTTTTTTTTTTTAAGAAACACTCCATTTAACGCAAGTACAAATTGTTTTCGTCAAGTTTAATGAAAATCTGTTACTCACTCACATAATGTTGAAACTTTATACATAGTTGATGTTTCCCCTTAATGAGTGTACACATGTGTATCTCAATAGAATCTACGTGGAATGTTATTTTTTCTCAAACCACCACCACAACTTTCCAGTTTCTTTCTTTAAGCCCAAAACGTGCTAGAACAATTCGTCAAGTTCGGTCACATCAAACAAATGAAGAATGGCACAGTAGGTCAGGTACTGAAGATGAACGTTTTGCTACGACTCGCGCGTCGCAAACACAGAACCTCAAACATTGTTTACAAAGAAGGTTTGTAAAATTGGTTTACCATAATAAAATACAATTGTCCATTATTTAAAGAATTGTATGTTTTATTACGTTTGATAATATTTTAGAGAATGCTGGTTTTTGAGAACTTTGAAATCTGCACTTAGGGGCTGAAAGTTACCCATTGGAACGACATTAATAAAATGCAATTAATCCACAAAATTAATTGTACCCAAAAATGTTATGGACTTAGACAAATACTTTGCCGTCTCTTCACTCGCTCTGATATTACATATTTGTTCGCATGAGGAAGCCTTTAGAGGGCGAAGTAAGGCGAGCACGGGTTCAGCTAGTAAATAATAAAAAGTGGAAAAGTTAATATGATATGTTTGTTCGTTTGTAACACTTTCACCCAAAAACTACTTATCTGATTAGAATAACATTTTTACTTCGATCTCACGCGTTGTATTCGAAATAACATAGACTACGAACTATTGAGTTTCAATAAAAGAAAGCTAAACAGTGACGATGAAAGTGTACTAAGTCGGAGAAAAATGTTCTTCGGATGGCAATCTAAAATGTTCATTATTACGATTCATTGCTTTAAGAATTTTACTTTTTACAAAACTTACGTTTTCAGCCATTAAGTATCATATTTGAGTTTTTCTTATGCCAACGGAATTATTCAAGTTGGCATGGATAATTGATTTGAATATTAACTGTCAAAATATTGAACTCAGTTTCAACAAAACGAAAGGTGGTCGACTTTTAACTTCATTGGTGCAGCTGAATAACTAGGGCATAAATTATGAGACGAAACACGATGGTGATTGGTAACTGCAATGCAATGTGTTGGGACTACACATCTGAATCTATTAAAGCCAGAATTCATGTCCGGGTCAACTTATGTTGCTAGGAATGCAACGGACAAAACAATTGATGGTAATGAAAGAAAGTTTACAGAAATGTGAGAGTCGATTGGTTTGACAATGCTAAATAGACGAACTAAAAGCGATGGAGATGGCTTTTTAACGTTTATTAGAGTAAATGCGGCTTCAACAATAGACTATTTTCTGGTGCGTGAAGAGTGGTTAAGTCGTGTGACTGATCTTCGGGTAGGCGAATATCACTACTCAGACCATCTGCCCTTACTGATAACAACCAAATTCTACATGCAAACGAAAAACTTGGAGTCTGATGTACAACGTCTTTTTTTTAAGTGTAGAGTGGGGTGATTAGAGGGTTCGCTCGGAAGCCAAGCAAAGTACTTTGGCCTACAATGTGATCTTTTGTATTAACCCCTGAGGGAAAACATGTTGCGATGGTGTCCTAGCTGAAATCAAGTTCTCGAAGGAAGCTTAAGATGGTTTGGGCTGAGGAAGAGGTTATATCAGATGGGGTGATAAACCCTATATGAAAATTTGTTTGTCTGCTGCGAGCGATGGCGAGACATTCGCACATGATGTGTTCACCAGTTTCAGTGTCCTCAAGACATAGTTTGCAAATGTCAGACTGACTAATGCCAATTTTCGTGAGGTGGTATTTGAAAGAGCAATGACCAGTAAGAAGATCAGTTAAAAACTTTGAATTGTCTTTGCTTATTGCTAGAATTTCTTTACTGGAGCGATCAATCAATCTCTTTGCGTGTCTTAGACTTATTTGTGAGTCCCAGCATTTAAGATGAAAATAAAACTTAGCTGATCTACACCAAAGGAATCTGAACCGACCACGAGATGCGATTGACAGAACTGAACTACAAACCAACCGAGGAATAGATACACTGATGTCCTTTATAGCAGACGCTGCGAACCCCTTTCCAACAAGACTTAGATCTTTAAAGGTCCAGACACGGTATGATGCAGATTGCAAAAGAGCCAGAAAAATCGTTTACTTGGCTTCGGATTGCGAAAAGAACGGGAACTCCTCTAGCTAAGGCAACGTACCAGCAGGTCAACAAAGAATACAAGAGTATCTGTAAAGAAGAACAGAAAGAGTACTGGCAAAAATTAGCACAGGAGATAGCGGAAGTTAGAAACAGCCGTGTCTTTTGGAAGCTTGCAAGGAAGCTGAATAACGTAGGGTTCGTATCGGAATAAAAATGAAAATTGGCAGTTTGGCTGAACACTTTAGAAATTTACTGAACGCACCATGCAACCCGAATCGACACATGTTCGCACTGCCATATACTGAACACAGTAGTCATCATGGTTTGTAAATTAAACAAAGCTCCAAGAGAAGACCGTATACCCTACGAATTTATTAAATATTCCTCTGAGCAATTCCTCCAGAATGTTGTTTATGATGATTATCAGAAAAGGAATAGTACCAGAAAGCTTAAGCAAAATTGTAATTTATCCTATGTTCAAAAAGGGGAATGCAGAAGGCCGGAATAACTATAGAGGAATATCTTTTTAAACTTGGTTATGAGCATTCTTTCAGCCATTCTTATAAAACGCTTAACAAAGTCGGTAATAGAAACGAATTTATTCAGCGAATTACAAGTAGGTTTCCGTAAAAGTTATTCAAAGGTTGATAACATTTTCACACTAACAACTATAGCAAAGACGTACGAGTACCTTAGTGGTGGTAAGAAATAACACGCATTCTTTACCGATTTTTAGGCTGCTTCCGACTCGATTGAGAGGAATCTTATTTTTCCTAAATTAAGGGATTAAGAGGTATCAACGAAATTCTTGAAGATAATATCTAGCTTGTATGAGAAAAATGAAGCAGCAGTGTGGGATGGCTACCAATTATCTAGTTGGCTCAATACAAAAATGGGAGTCAAGCAAGGATGCTTACTGAGCCCCTACATTTTTTTAATTTGTTTTTAAGGCAATTCTTGCTATATTCCGGGTGGTATTGTTTTCAACGGGATAAACATTAAATGCCTTATGTATGCTGACGACATTGTTTTGCTGTCGGAAACAGTAAACATTATGCAAATCATGACTAACATATTGCAACAGTACTGCGGCAAGTGGAATCTAAAGGTTAATACTAGCAAATCGAAAATGACGGTCTTTCGAATAGGTACGGGACGATACGCTACAAAAGACGTGGGATGGCGATGAATTGGAAAAGGTTAAGGAGTACAAGCACTTAGGAATCATCTGGTTAGAGCTATAATGTGCAAGTCAGATCTGGGGAGTCTCTCAGCAGGATGACATGGATAAACTGCTGAGATACTTTTTAAATCAAATATTCCGACTGCATCGTGGAAAAATTCATTGCTGACATTGTGAGATTAAATAAGAGAAGCGAAATATGAGTTTTTTCACCAAAGAGCACAGCAAAATGAATCCAGGATCATGTCCCGGTCTTTGGAGCACAATTTAGCAAACAATTATTTTCACAACAGTCACAACAAAGATACGATATCTATTATATTTAAAACCAGAGGAGAACTTCTACGTTATATCTCAACTATATACCCCGTAGAAATGATCGGAATGCCAAATGTTCGCTGTGCAACATGCATGTAAAAGAATTTATTATACATTTCATTGGAACCTGTCCCATCCTCAACTCCATTATACGCTCGCACTTGGGAAAAACTTGTTTAAAAGCTGACGATCTTACAAACATTTTAAAAGGTCACAGTTGGTCAACTCTGGTTAGCTACGTAAAATTGGCTTTGAACTATCGTATGCAAATTATAAACGAACATTTTTAAATCAACTTTTATCTTTTTGGGTATTTCACTACATATCATTTTTAATTCGATTATATGAAATCTATCTTTCTTTTCGGGTGATGGCTAATACCATGCATTTATTGTGAATCTCTCTCTCTCTCTCTATCTATCTCTCATGAGACGAAATCGAAATTTTCTTTCTAACTCAAAAATTAACGGTATTTTTCTTAGAGCCGATTTTGAAAAATTGTAACTTACTTACTTACTTAGGTGACGTAACAGTTCGGGGTGAACCTCGGCCTCAATCAACAAGCCTCTTCATTTAGCTCGGTCTTCAGCTAATTGCCTCCAATTGCCCACTCCAAGTTGGTCGAGGTCCCCTTGAACTTGTGCGCACCACCTACGGCGAGGAGGTCTTCTACCGCGTTATCTCTCGGGGTGAGATTCGAAGACTCTGCGGGCCGGAGCGTTGGTGTCCATTCGCTCTACATGTCCTAGCCATCTCAGACGTCCAATATGCAGTTTTTTGACCAGGTCGATGTCGCTGTACACCGCGTATAGTTCGTGATAGAATCTTCTCGAACGGGATCGAATATCTTACGAAGAATTTTCTCTCGAAGCGTCCAAGGATATCCTCATCCTCTTTTAATAAAGCCCATGTTTCAGCGCCGTAAAGCAGGAATGGGATCATTAGGGTCTAATACTGAGTCTCCTTAGTTGTTCGAGATAGGGCTTTACTGTTGAATTGCCTTATAAGCCAAAAAAAAACAGCGATTGGCAAGAGTAATTCTTTGCTTGATTTCTGCGCCGATCTTCTTTTTCCAGTTTATAGCAGAACCAAAGTAGACAAAGTCCCTTACTACCTTGAAGTTATAGCTGCCCACTGTGACGTTCTGTCCAATTTGTGGGTGTTGGTTGTCCCTTCTTGTTGACAACATATACTTGGTTTTGCCCTCGTTTATCGCTAAACCCATTTTGGTCGCTTCCGCCTCAATGCTTGCAAACGCACCGGTGACATCCCGCTGAGTTCTTACAATTATGCCAATATCATCGGCGTATGCAAGCAGTTGTACAGACTTGTGCTAGATTGTGCCCCCGGTGTTTGCTTGTGAGTTCCGTACAATCCGTTCAAGTACAATATTAAAGAAGTCACATGACAGCGCGTCACCTTGTCTAAAACCTTTTTTGATATCAAAGGTCTCGGTGAGGTCATTACCGACTTTGATGAAGTAGCGAGCGTTCTCCATCGTCATCCTGCACAGACAAACAAGTTTGGCAGGGATGTCAAAACTAGACACGGCTCTATAAAGCCCTTTTCTATAGATGCTATCATAGGCGGCCTTGAAATCGATAAAGAGGTGGTGTGTATCAATTTGGAATTCTTGGGTTTTCTTCAGGATCTGCCGAAGTGTGAAGATTTGATCGATGGTGGACTTTCCAGGCCTGAATTCGCACTGATAGGGTCCAATCAGGCTGTTGATAAAAGGTTTCAGGCGTTCACACAATATCGCAGAAAAGATCTTATATGCGATGTTGAGGAGACTGATGCATCTATAATTGGCGCAGTTGAGGCGGTCTCTTTTCTTGTGGATCGGGCAAACGATGGTGAGATTCCATTTAAGAGGCATACACTCGTCTGACCAAATCTTAGACATGAGTTGATGTATGCACTCTACCAATTCATCACCAGCTGCCTTGACAAGTTCGGCTGGTAAGCCGTCAGGTCCAGCAGCCTTGTTGGATTTCAGCTTGGATATTGTTATCCTCACTTCGTTTTGGTCATGTGGACGGAAATATTGACTATCATCGTCTATGTTGAACTGTTCATTCTGCCTGACAGCGGGATGTTGGTCTTTGTTCCCGTTATACAGTCTGCAGAAGTAGTTTTTTCATATTCTCAGCACCGACTGTGATTCTACTACGAAGTTTCCATTTTCATGTCTACAGGTTTCTGTACGGGTATTGCCTCTCTGACACGTTTTTTTTTACCTTTTGGTAAAACTTCCGTACATAGATCGGAATAAGTATAAACTATCGATATTCTTGAACGCGCGCTTCTCATGAGCTCTCTTTTGGAGATGTCGGTGTTCTTCCCGTAGAGAGCTCACGAGCAGCTCTCGTCATCCGTTACAGCACCGCTTTATATGCCTCTTGTTTTGATGCTTGCCCTCGCCGGCATTCTTCCTCAAACCAGGGGTTATGCGGTGGTGGGCGAGCGAGACCCAGCACCTCAGTCGCGGCATTTCTGATGGCATGTTGGCAGCGTTGCACTGGTCTTCGGCGCTTGATGCTAGCGGCATAGGGGTGATTGAGAGATTTCGCGATACGCGTTCAGCGAAGAGTCTGGCGGTCTCTTGCGATTGTATCTTTTCGACGTTAAATTTTCTCACAGTGATTCTTTATTGTTGCTCAGTTTGGGATATCGGCATTCGTACCTTGGCTACAACAAGGTAATGATCCGAGTCTATGTTGGCCGCTCGGAAGGTCCGGACATCCAGAATACTGGAGGCATGCCTTGCGTCGATCGCAATATTATCAACTTGGTTTATCGTTACATGATCATTAGACCCCCATGTCTGCTTATGAATATTGAGATGAGGAAACCATGTGCTTGCTATGGTGACATTTCGCTCCACAGCGAAGTCAATTAGCATTAGTCCGTTATCAGACGTGGTGTCGTGTAGACTATGCTTACCGACTGCCCTACCAAAGACGTCCTCCTTTCCTATTTTGGAGTTAAAATCTCCCAATACGATTTTAACGTCGTATTTAGGACATTGCTCGTATGTTTTTATCGAAGTGCTCGTAGAAACACTCTTTGGTGGCAGGGTCCTTTTCGTCTGTGGGGCATGAACACATATTAGGCTTATGTTAGTGAATTTAGTCTTGACCCGGATAGTCATAATATGCTCGCTCACGTGTCGGAAGCTTAAGAATTCTTGCCTAAGTCTGCCGCGTATGACAAATCCGCATCCAAATAAGCGATGCCTGTTGCTTCTGTAGCAATCATCGTAGTAGATGTCACCGTTTTCCATCCTCCCTTTGCCCGGCCCATCCCATCGCACTTCCTGGATGGCGGTTATATCTGCTTTATAGCAGTCTAGGGCATCTGCTAATTGTTCGGCTGCACGTGGTCTGTAAAGGGACAGAACATTCCACATACAGATCCGAAGGTCGTTGTCCTTATTTCGTTTGCTGGGGTTCTCATTAGTTGGGTCGTCATTATCCGAGGCTTGTGGTTATTTCGGAACCATTAGTTTTTTACGTGGTAGGGAAGTTACCCCGACGGCACAGCCCCCAAAGGCCAGTTGCTTTAGTTATACCCCTAGGACGAGGGGTCGGGTACACAAGTTTCAGTAGTCCACTACGGGAGTATGAGCGCTGCCGTTTGCCCATTAAGGGCTCTTCCGCCACCATCTCTACTCCAAGGTCCTGACAAACATTGGAAATTCCTTACGGACCTGTGATCCGAATACGTCGAAGCAGCTCGCGCTGTTACTGGAATTATAGACGCCACCGTTGACTCCATCTAGCGAATTCGTCCGCTGCCGCCTGGAACAGGAAGAAGTGCCCTAGTGAGAAAACACTCTTCCCCCCCTCTCATCTGCTACCGCCAAGAATCCTCCAAACGCGGTTGGTTACCCATTTCTTGGATTAAGGTACTAGGCACTCAGCTGTCACCGCGTGGGGGTTGAGAGTAGGAGTTGGTAGTCCTCAGCCAAGTGGAAACGCTTGTGCTTTCATATAATCGCGTGCACTACCATTGGCCTAAATTGCAACCTTTTTTTTAAATTTCATAGTGGAGATAGTTTGAGCAAATGCAATCAAATGCCATGCCATGTCGTATAACGGTACTTTATTTATTTACAGGTGTTCGAAATTTGGTAATTTCACAGCTATTCCACAATCGGTTTGGTTCAAAAATAATATCTAAGCAAATATGTACGACCCAATAAATTTATTAAAACTTATTTGGGGCTAAAAGAATCTTCAATATTCTTGAACGCTGAATAAGTCTGACATCATTTTAAACAGGGTTGCATCAAAAGAATGGGTAAGATGCATATCAACACGATTTTTAGGAGTTATCTGACATTTACTAGTGAAGAAATAACTGAACTATAAACTTTGGCTTATTAAGCGATTAGAGGATAAAATAATGTCCATTTTCCCGATTCATAGTCGTAAGAAAGGTTGCATATCGAACCCTGCATCATATAGGATTTTTACTGCGATGCAAAAACGACTTGTGGGGGGCTAAATAAAATCTACTTAAGAAAGAATTCTAAAGTTGAGTATGCCAGCGTCTACCACATATTCGTATTAAGATGCTAAGAATTTTGTGGAACGTAACATGGAGAAAAACTACTTACGATTTTATGTTAAGCTTAGTCGGTAGACAGCTGCTTTTGGCGAATGATTATTATCAACATAAGAAATATTTTTTTTTGCTCATGGTAAATCACCTTTCGGAGTACTGCAGCTTGTGTAGCTTGGTTAGTGATCTGGACAAATCCAAAGTAACGGTTTTAAAAAAAGAGGGAGGTAGAGATTTTGTGAAAAATGACGGAACAATGACGAAGATATTGAGGTAGTCAAGAAAAACATATATCTTGGGATTTGCTTTACCAAAAGCATGGAGAAGCATCTTGTGGAGAAGCTTTCAAAAACAGAAAATAAATGCTTATCCCACAGTCAGTAAAGAAGCTCCTAATATATTTTATTAAAAGAATATTTCGTCAGACAGCTCGTACGCCAAACTGATCAACAGATCTACGCCCTCTAATTATAATAAAAACCTTGAACTCCGAGTGGACTACGTCGAAAAAGTTTTGAGAATGCCAGTAGCCCAGGGGGTAAAATGCAAAAGATGTAGCTGGTAGCGAGATTCGACGGCTTTAGCTCAATGTGGAATGTGCGGCGTCCATGTTGACAGCTTGAAAGAGAAAATTCATGTATTCACAAGAAAATGAACAGTGTGGAGCGATTAAGAAGAAAAACATTCCGGTTCGGTGGGTCCTCAAATACAGCCCAGAAGGACTGCGGGTGAAGAGGTAGATTTCATCTACGTTTTAGTATCATCTACGTCAAATTGGCATATGCAACTGGATCGATCGATTCCGTGAGGATCTTGCTAGCTAAAGAAGCTGGTAAGTTTAGGTCCAGTCCCATACTGTAGCGCCACCTAAAGTTAGTAAACAGACAAAATTTCAGTCAGTGAAAGTCATTGTCCTCTGATGCTCCGCACAATCCGCACGGAAGGATCGCACTTTTATTCGTGGCATTTGGAGTTCTCAGCCCTCTTAAAAGTGAACAAAAGTCTTCAAGAGGTAAATCATTCCACCCACTGTCATTTGAAAACAAAGTTCCCTGTTTACCAAGTAAAAATATCACGAGTGTGCTGTACAGTGACAATTTAGTCATAAAGATCCGTATTTATATTTGTTCGTACAACTTGGGTTAATACCAGAGGGTCAATAGTGTAGTTTAAGAACACCCCGCATTTGGCCCGAAATATGAGGGTTAAAACTTACCTTAATTGTGGTTAAATTCGCTGACTTTGAGATTCCTTTTTCGTCAGTAGTCCACGAGCGTACAACTTCTCCTACAACTCTGTCATTTATTAATCGAAAACCGGTTATGTTTGTTCCTCCATATTTGAATTCATCTAAATTTACGGTATGAAGGTCCAGAGAAGTCACCAGATAACTATGGTAATCACTCATCATTCCGATTTGTTGCGCTTGTTTCAGAACTTCATATATTTTTTCAGTGCTGCAATCCAGGACAATGTGGGCTTCGGCGGAGTTCTTAATTTGCTTAAGCAGAGGCCTAAGGCAGGAAATATATTCAGCAGTTATGTATTCCATAATATTCTTATTACTTACCTGTAATCACCTGAGTCACTCAGTTGTCTTACGGTAATGGGAAAGGAAGATGGTCCATGTGCCTTGAGTAGTTCTTGTAGTCTCACAAGACCATCATTATTTTCGTATATAATAGTAAATGTTTTCCATCCCCATGCCTTGACTATATCTACATAAGCCTAGAAAGTTTCATAAAATCACACTAAATACCCAATTTTAGCTACAAACAACTCACTTACCTTCGACAGAGTATTCGGGTGAGGATAAAGGTTAACTAGACAACTCTCTCTCCTAAGGCGATAGTCCCATCGGTTTTCCAAATGAGGAACCTTTAATGGTATACATATATGAAAAAGTGAATCATATTGAATTTTTGCCCTTAATATCTTAATTTACCTCCATCGTGTCGCATATACTTTGTACATGACCGGCGGTGTGCGAAGATTGCGGACCAAAAATTGCAGCAACTCCGATATTTAGAAGACTGCATACTGCAAAAGAAATTGAATAATTTTCTTAGTGCATTGAAGTTTGTAAAATTTGTGTATTCTCCTTCCTTCTAATTCAGGTAATGTTTACTATACCATGCTACAAAAAGGAAAATGTTCGTGCATACATACATAAATATTGAATAAATAAAACTTAAGTCTTATTTGAACTTTTCCTGAAGCTAAACTTATGCATTATGGGTGTTAAGGTAAGACTGCTGAGAGAAGAAGCAAGAAGCAAGCAAACAAGTCAATGCAGATTAGTTATGAATACTAGAGACAATCCTGTTTAAGTCAACTTAATACTCTTTTAAACAAAGGAACGCTAACTTTCTTTTTAACGATGTATACATTTTCCCTTGTCGCAGTGGGTGGGCTTAGTTAAAGCAGCATCAGAATTAAGTTGGATACCAAAAATTACTCTGACATATCTCAATAATGAAATTCAAAGTCTACATATTTCGCTTCAACAATTTTACATCGGTTTTAATGTCAATATTGTAAAAAAAGAGTGGACGCGTCGGTGGGCGGTTTAAAACAAAATCGGAAGCAAACAATTTTGCTTGTACTGTATCGAACTTCACAAAGGTCATTTACAAATATAGTTTCAACTACCCAGCTAACAATTAAGACTAGAGACTGTTAAATATATAATTGGCTTTAGGCAGAAAATATGGAACTTGTTGAGTACATGTGAGAGCTAATTGGTTTGATTTCAAGCGCTAAGCTTTTAATTGTTTTTACGGGCAAGTAGGTATATACACATTTGTTCGTATCCTTTTTTGGCTGCGCAGGAACTCAGTGCTTCGAAATAAGATGACATAACAGTGAGCTATTCGTAAGATGAGTCCTTCTTTTTTCCTCAGGTTATGATTGGCACCAGAATCCAAAAACGTGTCCTTTATTTCTGGGAACATACGCTGAAAAAAAATACTTATATGTTTGTGTGTTGGTGGTACTAATTTCTTTGGGTCTTCAAAATATTTACATACATACATGCATACATTTTCAATGGCCCGCTAATCCTTCATGAGGGTCGCGGGGGTAGGATGCTCAGGTGGACTCTCCATCCTTCTCGATCCTCCGCCATTGACTCCAATTCATCAGGAGGAATCCCTAGGCGGCTCCAGGAGAGATGTCGAACTTGGTCCAATCATCTATTTCTAAGCCTTCCGCGGAGTCGCCTACCTGATGGCACGGCAACCATGGCGCGTCTTGTAAGCCGGTCTGGGGGCATACGCACTACGTGACCAAACCATCGAAGCATAGATCGTTCCATTCGGAGAAGTAGCTGCGCAACATTGAGTGCCTCGCGTACTTTGGTGTTGCGCACTCGATCCCTACGAGTTATTCCAGCAACTCAAAATATTTTATTATTTTAATTTTCTTGAAATCAAGCTGCGCATGGCAGGCAAAGCAATATCAACATAAAAGCCCTGAAGATCGAGTTGTTACTTCCCCAATACGGATTCTCGTATTGCGAAATTATTCTTCTAAGTTACTTTTTATGAATCATAATTATAACAAAATGTTATGCTCGTAGAAAACATTACAATATGACAATAAATTATGTCGTCCGTTGGAGAAGGTATTTATTTAAATTAATTAGATTTACTATTACGAGTTATACTGATACTCGTCAACTAAGCTTTTTCTGTACCAAAATCCTCCTATAATGTAGTTGAAAAGGATTCTCCAGTTGCCATCAGCTTCTCAATTAACAATGTGATGATTTCATCCTCCTGCATGAATTGCTTTCCGAGGATCCTTCGCCGAATAAATTTTAAAATATGGCATTTTCCTACAAAGTGCACAACATTTTCTTCTTGGTTCAAGTATTATTATCAAGGTAAGGCTGATGAACTCGCTAGAAGAGGAACAACTGCACCCTTCGCTAATTGTAAATTTAAATTCAAGCTGAAAATAATTGAAATAATAAATCTTAGGTAGACAAGTGGTATATACAACATGTCTAGCGAATAAGCTAGATTTGGCCCAAGTTGGATCTGAAGCGCTCTAAGAAATTGATCTCTCTCAATTGATTGCATATTTGCTCTATTATCGGTGTAATTACAGGACATTGTCTAATAGGTAAGCATGCAACAAAGATTGGCGTATATTCAAATAATTTTTGCAGAAGCTGCATGGACGAAGAAGAGGAAGAAACCATTCGTTATCATCTTTGTGCGTGATCAGCTCTCTCCCATAGAAGAAAGCTTCACCTAGAAGCCTTCTATTTTGACGATTTAGGCGATCTGATAGATTTAAACATCAGGAGCCTCCTTCGCTTCATTAAACGCTCTAATTGGTTCTAATGAGTAGGCTGGGATTACATAATCCTTCGTGGTACCACAACGGACCTTCCTTGGTCTATGTGTGTTGGCGTAAACTGGCAGCCACTTTAATCTAACCTAACCTAAGCTATCTTCCTTTTAATTATCTCTTGTTATCATGTAAGGTAGCCAACTTCATGTGGGCGGCGTGGCGTAAGTGGTTAGTGTGTCGGATCACTACGCATGAGGTTCCAAGTTCGAATCCCAGAGAACACCAAAGAGTTTTAACGGTCCCACTTCTCGAGAGCGTCTGACAAACATCCGAGAGTATTGTTTTCACAAAAAAGCTAATCAAATCGCCGTTCGGATACGGCACTAAACTGTAGGTCCCTTCAATTCGTGTGAAAAATATAACGCACACAACATGAGAGGTTGCGAAAAGCTAGGCCTTCTGGCTGGCTTCTTTTTAGCCAACTTACTGGATATCTAAATAATGTTTTATACGAGTATATGTATGTAGTCCATGTGCAATTTCAACGTGTAGAGATGCATATTGGGAACACCGATTTTCAGGCTAAGTATATAATTTGGTGTGACCTCCGGTAAACCAAACACTCTTTCAATATAAAATCATTAAATTTTATCCACCTATCCCGATATTCGGGAAACCCCATACTTGAGCTTCATAGCTGTAAGCTGACCTAAGCACGCCGTTAAATAGTTTCATTTTGGCCGATGACTTTATTTGCAGTGCTACTGATACTATTCCTAGCTTTAACTTATCTTTCTTTTAGTTGATAAGACATTGATTGAGAGTTTCGGCGTCATTATCAGGTCTAGATACTTGTATCTTCTCACTATTTCCAAACACTTAAGTGGATAGGGAATATAATTGATTTAAAAAAAAAACATTCCTCCACTTCTCCTTTTTCAAGCATGCGTGAATATAACCTGGTTAGTAATCTGAGAAAGTTATCCGGCGCATTTATAAATACCTCATATGGCAGTTTGTCGTTTCCCGGAGCTTTATTCTTCTTTATATTTTTAAGCATTTGATGTATATATTTCATGTACTTATATCTCCACATTTAGATCTTCGTCCCACGGATACCCTTCGAACACACGCGCTCAACTTAACATTGCCGGACAAGAAGTCGAGAAAGTTGACAACTTTCTACCTATACGTATATATCTAGGAAGTATAGTCTCGGCTGACAGCGGTGGCACCGAACTGAATGGTTGCGACAGAATCGGGAAGGCTAAAGCTGCGTTCGGAATGCTATCCAAAATCTGGAGAAGCAATGTTATCAGCTTAAGAACCAAGCTGCGACTATTCCGCTCCAACGTAGAATCGGTGGTGCTTTATTGGTGCAATACCTGGAAGGTGGACACCATTAACACATGCAAGCTGCATGTCTTCGTAAACAAAGTATCATCTTGAGGATTTTTTGGCCGAACCGTATCTCCAGCGAAGAACTTTATTTGAACGGGCCAAAAACCTATAAACATTACTATACGAAGGAGAAAGTGGCAGTGGATTGGACACACCCTACGGCGCGAAGACAACTCCATTGCGAGATACACCATGGAGTGGCATCCGCTCACCCAGGCAGGCACAATAGCGGTGGGCCCTAGGCAAACGTGGTGCAGAATAGTTGACGAGGTATCGAGCTCTTTAGGAGTAAGCTCTAAGTGAGTAAATAAGTAGATCTTCATCCAAAATGAGGGGCTCGGCTCACTCTATCGGTTCAGCCAATAACGGAGGATTTATCAGGTTTTCAAAATAACTTCTATATTTTGCGGTATGACGTTATGCTCCTAAGATTGAGAAACGCCTGTCTACCAGAATGAGACAAATTTTAAGTTATAATGTAGCCGGACTTAAAAGTAAGTTAATATTTGTTGAATCTTTTAATTATATTAACGATTTTGATATTTTACTATTATATGAAACATAGTGCTAGGAAATAAGGATGTTAGATTTAAGAATTTATTTTCGAATTATGAACTAAAATGGAAATAGGCAGTTAAATAAGCGATCTTTGGAAGAAGAAGTGGTGGACAGCTACTAGGATACCATAAGGACCTTATTGGCGCTTAAGTTAAGTTTAAAGTCTTGGATGAATTATGCGTTTTAGAGGTAAATTCAAGCAACAAAACTCTTCATATTGTGCCCATTTATTTAAATTGCAACCACTGCCAACGCAACTACGACAAACTAAGTAACGAACTACAAATTTTAAACACAACAGATCTAATCCTTGTTGGTGATTTTAAATAATAATAAAACAGGAGCATGCATGTGTCAAACAACAAACACCACCGCAATATGGTAATATTGCAAAACTATATCATTATGGTAATACTTGCTAAAAGGAAAGGCACTACCTCGTCAGGCACTACCTCTGCTGTGCATGGTATTGATCCTGGACCGAGCAGAAATATTCGGGTCAGAGCTATACGGATTCCGGGGGCTAGCAAAATAATGAAACAGTTTGGAAGGAATTGAGGGTCGCGAGTTGGAACGTTGGAAGCATGATCGGTCGAATCTACGAGCTGGAAGAGATGATGAATAGAAGGTGGGTGGATATCTTGTGTGTCCAAGACACGACACCATTGACAAATATTCACACTACGGCAGATCTTGAAAAACGATTCAGAATGGGCCACTCTACGATTGGAGCAATTGAAGAAGTGGTAAGGACCGCTCAATTGGCTCAACAAGGCAACCAATATTCAAGGAAAATCGTATTGCTAGCAACTCTGGATGTGCGAAATGCCTTCAATTCGGCCAGATGGAGCGATATGCTGATCGCCCTCGAAAGCATTTTTGATATTCCCGACTATCTCTTGCGGATGGTGAAGGACTATCTCAAGGACCGGAAGCTGTTATACAACACCGCATAAGGACCTCGAATAAAGGAGATTAGTGCTGGAACCATGTAGGGCTCAATCCTGGGACCCGATCTTTCGAACATCTCCTACGATGTCATCCTTCGTATGGAAATGCCCGAAGACACCTTTCTGGTACCGTATGCAGATAATATCACAACGATAGCGCGCAAAAAAAACTCAACCAAGTGATGAGGCGGGTGCACCGCTGGATGAAAGAACATGGCTTATGTTTGGCGGCAGAAAAGACAGAGATAGCCATTTTGACAAAGAAGAGGATTCCAACTATTGTCGACTTCCAAGTCGGGTCTGAGGTAATAACCAGCAAGGAAGCGGTGAAGTACCTAGGGATGGGTCTAAACACGAAGCTCACTTTCTGGCATCAAATAAGATCTGCTTCGGAACGAGCTGCGAAGGTCACAATGTCACTCAGCAGATTAATAGCAAACGTTGGAGGTTCAATAGCTAGTAAGAGAAAGCTCCTGATAACAGTCACCCACGCCATTCTCCTATATGGGTGCGAGATATGAGCCGACACACTACGACAAGAGAAATACAGGAAACAAATGGCCGCAGTACAAAGGCGCGCGCACTACGGGTTGCAAGTTCGTACCGAACGGTGTCGGAACCAGCCGTCCTCATAGTCGCGGGAGTGACCCCTATTGATCTCCTTGCTATAGAGAGGAAGAACGTCTACGACAAAAAGGCGGAAATTGAGGTGGAAGCGGCAACCGAGGAGGCGAAGGATCTCACCAAACAGAAATGGCAGGAGAGATGGACCTCAGATAGCAGAGGACGATGGACCGTGAGGCTGATCAGCAACATGGATGGAAACACGGGGAAGTAAATTATACTACGTCACCCAATTTCTTACCGGACACGGTTATTTCAACGCCTATCTCCACAGAAGGGGCAAAACAGGGAGCTCGTCTTGCAAGAAGGCGACTCAGAACTGGACGGCACAAACCACACGTTCTTCGAGTGCAACAGATGGGAAGCTGAAAGGAGGGCGTTAGAATCTCTAATCGGCATAGTCACCCCGGAAAACATAGTGACAAAAATGTCAATGAGTGACCAGAGCTGGAATCAAGTACGTTCCTTTATGGAGAAAGTGCTCGAATCAAAAAAGAGAGAGGAAGACATAATAATCACCTTCATGAGATTTATGGAAGCCTGATGCAAGCCGTACCGGCAAAAAAGAATTAACCTGCAAGAGAAGACAAATATGAAGAAGCCGGCCCCGAAAGGGGAAAGAAAACGACATCACTCTGAAGTAACGCAAAAGCTGTTCCGGAGTGGATGGTGTCAAGTAGAATAAAAGGGTTAAATGTGGTTTTATAGTGCGTAGAAAGTCCCACACTACTTGAAACAGAGCGGGCCTGTTTTTCGTGAGCAATTGCGTTTTCCACCACCCCCTAGGGATGGCAGGATGTCGATGGGGAACTCGTTGCTCCATCAAATTCGGTAAAATATTGTTCGTTCTGTTGATGATGATTTGCCCGTGACATCGATTATCGGGAAAAAAGTACTGTGAATCAGAAGCAATGACAATAATAGCAAAAATCTCCCCAGTTATCTGGACGCCACCCCCGGAGAATAGCTGAAGCATAAACAACTGAGCTTCAATAACCACTATACCAAAATCTTTCTGTCTCTCTCTCTATCCATCCTTTCCAACGCAAGCACTGTGTGTAAACATGTTAAAGGTATTCATAACCCTTTGAGTGCGCGCAAATTATAAAAAAAAAAAAAAAAAATAATAATTTTTAGGTAGTAAACGATTTTGTCTACCTAGGTTCTATGGTGAGCTCCGCAAATAAAACACACCAGTGGGGAGATCAAAGTAAGAATTACTCTTGCCAATCGCTGTTCTTATGGGCTAAGAAGGCAACTGAGTAACTATTAAGTTAAATCTTTATAAAACACTAATCATCCCAGTCCTGCTATATGACGCAGAGGCATGGACTTTGTCAAAATCGGATGAGAATGCCCTTGATTATTTTGAGAGAAAAGTTCTTCGAGTGATCTTTGGTCTCGTCTGCATAGATGGCTAGTTGAGGAGAAGGTACAATCCCGATTTATACGGCCTATACAAGGACATCGATTTAGCCAAAAGAATTCACATACAGCGACTAAGATGGTTAGGCCATGTAGAGCGGATGGAGCTCAATGTTCCCGCCAAGAAAGTCTTCGAATACACCCCGGATGGACGACGCAGTAGAGGATGACCTCGCAGTAGGCTGCGCAAACAAGTGGAGTGGGACCTGAACCAACTTGGCGTGCGCAGCTGGCTCGTAACCGTGCTAGGTTTTTTGGTTGAGGCCCAGGTCCACCACGGACTGTAGCGCCATCTAAGTAAGTACGTAAGTAAGTAAATAGTTTCATTGACTCGCCGTGTATTTTAAATGAAGTCGGTTTAAACGTAAGATGCTACAACTCCAGAAATACCGACATCATCCGCGTAAATGGAACTACAGGTCTAACGCACATCTTACGCGTGTGGCAAAAGAAGTAAATAATAACCGCGATCAATTTGATTACGACTATAGTAAATTATATTTTGCACAACCGCCCCATACTTAGCATCTATATAAAAAAGTTACCTTAACTTTATAAATTATGACTTTGTTCTCAGTTGAAAGCAATGAATGGGTTAACGAATGGGTACAAAATTTTCAAAGCAACTTTAACTTTCTTTATCATTCTATTAATATGGTAATTAGATATTAATTTGAAGTCTAGATGAACCCCTAGATATCCAACACACGGCTCTCAAGCGATGCTTGCTCCATTTACCTGTAATTGGATGGAGGGTAGAAAGCAACGCTTTCTTTTTCTAGTGAAAAAGATAGTTTGCATTTTATCTTTGTTTAGTTTAATCTACTACTTCGAATAATATTTTTGCAATAATATATTCCATAGCATTTTTCAGATCCCTCTCAATATTGGGAGCGAACTCTAGTGATGAAAATAATGCAGTATCATCAACAAAAAATGAGTGCATCACAATTTCGCAAATCGGGGAAATCGGAAATATAAAGATTATATAAAATAGGACCTAGAACATACCCTTGGAGGATACATGAAGAGAAAGGTATTAAGTATTAAGCCGCTATTGGTCGATGTGAGTAAAATTTGCAGTTACTCTGAGCTTCCCAAGACATGCATATATTCTTCGTATCACACAGTTTCTATTGTTGTATCCTGATAAGTTCGAATTTATAATAAATCCCAAACTAGTTACACTTTGAACAACTTTTAGTTTATTACTAGAAAGTACGACATCGGGTAAGGTGTTGATGGTTAACTTTTTGTTTGAAATATGAATAGCCTGCGACTTATTTGGGTTTAATAGTAGTCCATTAGCTACAGACCAGGAATAAATTCCTCAAACGTCTCCATTGAGGTTGTACACAAGTTCAGCTGTATTATTGAATGGTCTGGACAAGTACAGCTGAACATCATCAGCATGTAGATGGACCGAGGTATGCATACAGTTATATGGTAAGTAATTAATAAACATACAAAACATTATGGGACCAAGAACTGATCCTTGTGGCACACTGTGCTTCACTGGTAGTAGAGCTGAGAAAGAATCGCATGTTACAACTTTTTGAAATCTATCTGAAAGATAGTTTTCAAAACGCCTTACTGCGCTGTTACCAAAGCCAAAGATAAGTTTCAATTTTCAGCAAAATGTCGTTAACAATGCCTTACTGCTCTCTTATAAATTCTGATACTGCGTATATCTATGCATGAAATATAGTTCCTCTTGAGTTATTGAAAGAGACGTTTGTTTACTGTTTACTTACTTAACCTGGTGCAACAAGAACATTATACATATGTACATATTCCTTTTTTTTCATCTTCTGGTCATACTTCATTTGATTTTTGTTTTTCTAAAACCTTGTATTATATTAAAAGAAAATTTAATTATTGAGAGAAATAAGTTGTCGATGGGTAGACGACAAAACTATGTTCATGAACATAAACGATCTTAAATGAATCAATAAAATCAATCCATCTATATAGATTTATTTTAGATTCTCATATCCATTAAGACTGTTGGATTCGAGAATGCGCTCTAATTCGATTATCTCATCGCTACAACGTATCCATCTGGAGAAACAGTTAAAGAATTCGTTGCGGACCTTAGGAACTACTCGCGAGTGATGATATATTTGGTCAATGCTTTGGCACGAAAGGTGAGTCTACTTATTTTTTGAATGCCAAACCTCCCATTTGTTCATTCATCCCGCCGCTCCAATATGCTGAAATTCGAATATTGAAGTAGAGTAGAAGAAAGGTAAGTCCCCCTTCGATCAAATGGGATTAAATGTTAAAAGTAAAATCGCAGCCAGATCCCACTTAGCGGCCTCAGCCTCTTCCAGCTCACTCATCTCATAATCATCCTTTGATCTGTCAATATACCAATCTCATCTAATATTTGATTAATATATTTTCCAATCGACAAGAGATCAAGGGGCGCTAATTATCGCCCATCTCGTCGTCACACACTACATGTTTACGAAATTCTCGTGTAAATAACCCCAATAAATATACATTGCAAACGACCTTGTGTACAGAATAAATATTTACCTCTCTTCGATGCATGGAAACTATCGAATGGTGATATTCTTTCGATTTGGGCCACAAGCTTCGAACGTGGCAATATCAGTCGATCGGCATTAATGTGTTCCACTGCCTGCTTGAAAGCCAATTCTTGATTATCGTCTGACGGATGAAAGAGTCCACCTAAAATTAGCCGCAACATGAGGTGCAGATACAAAAAAAAATGAGATTAAACGTGAAAAATCAATAGAACACATCCAGGCGAGAGATGAAATAAACTCACCGATTTTAATTACATCTGGCAGCGCATTAACACGAAACAAAACAACACAACTGATCAAAATGAAGAGTTCCAGACATCGGACTGAAGCCAACATTTTACTTTTAAAATGCAGTGGTTTACCACTTTTCCACTTTCTTCCTCTTCCTGTGTCGGCTGTAAGTGTTTTAGTACTAAAAGGTCCGCCTGCGATGCACAGCATCCAAGTAACAGTTGTCAAACGTATCTCCATCCCTGACGTTTCCTGATGCGCATGGGCTTTCACAATTTGGAGACATGGACGCCATGTTGGGAACAATATCTCCACTCCACACATACATTGGCAGTGTTGGTATGTCCTATGCCACACATCCTGTGGCAGATGCTGCTAATCGCTTGTGCTAAGTCCCTGCGACCTACGTACCTAAGTTAAAAATCTCTAAAGTAACGTGGGGTCGGCATTAGGGGGTTGTTTTTGTTTTTTTAGCTCTTGTCTCCACTCTTTTTAAGCTTAAGGGTGCTCGCAATTGTTGCACGACGAAAGTTTGGAAACGGGTGGAAACACGAAGGGCGAGTTCAGTAAGGAGAAGGAGAACACAAGAAGTATTTCAATGGTTCTTTCACATCTAAGTGTAGGTACACAACGTGTGGTGGATGTTTTGTCTTTGGGGGCATACTTGTTCGGTAAGAAGAGACGAGTATGAATAGGATGCTCATTTGGTATCTAACGAATTAACCCCTTGTAATCTGCCGTATTTTCATTGTTCCATCCTGGCATGTGGTTCCATTGTGTGGGGGTGTGTGTACTTATTTAATTATAAATCCCTTTTATTATCCTCAAACTTATAAACATCCGCCTTACAGGAAAATGTCAACGAGTCTCATCCTCCTCTGCTCTGTTTGATATGTTGTCCTTGTGACAAACCCGAGGGCTATGTTTCGTTTTTATTTATTTCTTTGCTGCTCCTTTTCTCAGTTTGTCTTTCTTGTCATGCTGCAAACATATATCAAGGTTGATTCAGGTCAAAGGCAGAGCAAGAAGCCAAAAGAGAAGAAAAATAATGAATACAGATGAAATGGAAAGCGAAAGTGTCTCTGTAGGAAGTCAAAGGCTACTGAAGGAGAAAATGAGAAAATTAAAGCTGAACACCAAGATGTGTATCTGTTCAGTACTGTGATGCTGGGTACATCCATACGCACGGAAGGATAATTTGTTTTAAGCGGAGTAGGGGACAACTTCAATGGGTAAAATTATAGCTCTCTTCACACCCCACCTCCAGATTCAGCTCCCAAGCCCAGCTGCCAAATTCTAGCACTAGGTAATGTATTTTCTTACGCACTCCAAGGTTTAGGGTCAACCACATGCCAACATCTGTGTTTGGATAGGCCATCATTCGTTTAGCTGTGTGAATTGTGGATGCAACACGTTTCAATCTATCTTCATGTTCGCTTTGGGGGTAGCTTTCCGAGTTGTGGGGGTTGATTGGTTTTTTTTGGAGCTTCTTGGTTGAAAAATACTCTACAGATGCTGGGAAGAATAAGGCAAAACAAAAAAAAAATCGATACCTGGGAAAATCTGTGCATGAATAAATTAAAAGTTGAAAAGATTTATTGCGGAATGCTGGAGCGGTCTGTGTTCCCTCTACGCCATTTTGTACGTCTTTAGCTGCCGCCCGGATTTAGTAGTTTAGCTTGGCCAGGGTTCGCTTTTTTCTTCCTCTTCTGCTCTTTTCTATTTTTTATTCGTCGTCCAGTGAGAGTAATGGGTTTAAGCAGATTGCTAGTTGGATTGAAGTGATGATATGCAAATATATTCAGTATTCAGGGTATGGAAGACTGGTCCTAAATGGAATTATTGAGCGTTTTGTCTTCGGCGCGCGGCAGATCAAGAGGAGAGGAGATGGTGATGAGTGTGGAATGTTGCATGCAAATCCAAAAATAGTTATATATAAGTTGCTGGACGCAATGAACTGGGGTTTCGTGTTGGAGTTATTCTTAGGAATCTATCATATATTTCAGAGTTTTTTTTCAAAAAATTAGTTTTTGTAAACGTAGACGGGCTATATATGGTGAAGAAGTGACGAAAGTACGTAGATATGTGTGTACACACATACTGGTATATATTTTTAGAAAAAGTTTCTATAGGCATAGCAGGTGTTAATGCTTTAATTATTGTTGATGGTTGGTTGGTTAAAAAATGCTTTCACTACCGGAGGTGGCTTCGTTTTAAATCGAATTCCTGACACTTCATGAATGTTTTGGGAAATTATTTATGATGATAGATAGATAGTTCATTTGTTTAAAATATTTACATTTGGATTTTTTATCGCACATTTTACAGTACAGAGATTCGAACTCAATTCTAGCCACTAAATTTTGAAGTGTACTCTCGTAGGACTTCTCACGGCGATAAGCATGCTGTGTCTCCGATAGTGGATGAAGTTTCAAAGCAACTTCGCGCACGTGAAATTCTTCCAGTCTCTTCATACTTTTCAATAAGAAGGAGGTCAGACTTATGGGTCTGAAGCCCTTGGAAAGCGAATAGTCCTCCTTGCCAATTTTCGATATGAAAGCTGTCTGCCAAGATGTAGGAATATATACCAGCACCAAACCAGCTGTGAACATTTTTTTCAGAGTCGGCAGCAGCTGATCTATACCCTGTTGCAACATACTTGGATATATTCCATCGGTGCCAGGCGATTTGGAGCCATCAACAGATGCTACGGCAGACATTTGTTGCTGAAGCTAGCTCCCACACTTGATCTTCGCAGTGTTTGCACTCTGCGTCGATCATCTCGTGATCATTGCCAGCTCTTGCGATTCGTACCGTAAGAAAGGAAGCAACAGTTTCACTGTACAGAATCTGCTCCCGTCGCTCCTTCGATTCGGGTTGCTTCTTACCGGGGGTCTTAACCGCGTTAACCCATTTTTGTCCGCGAATCACACAGATTTTATGCGCAGATAATACCTCGGGTTTGAGGCTTCTTTGTAGAAGGGTGGGCATCAGGTGCACACATGCTTCTGCTTCAGTCAGTCCGCTAGTGCTGGAAACTTTAAGGGTGACAGCACCAGCATCTGGCCGATTTTGTGCTCCGATAAAGCTTCCGGCAAGAGTGTGTTCAGCAGAAGAGCGCGCATCAACTGTGCATACGCTTCCACTGAGGAGAGTAAGCGAAACTTGCATCCTCCCCTTGGACCTGTTTGAGCCGACCGAAAAGGAACCAGCGTTATGCCTGAGGGATTGATCAGCTCCAGTTGGTATACTTTCTGCTGATCTAGGCCTCTTCCCGTCACCACTGAAAGATGCGTACTATCGGTGCTTGCGCCTTCAGCTGACTCCTTCTTCTCCTTTTCAGTTGACTCTTAGTCAGAAGCTTATCGGAGTGCGCCGTTTTAGGAGCTAGTTCAGCGTTATTGGTTTCTCGAGTCAAACAGTCATCGATATAACTTCGATCAGCTGCCCGTCTTTTGAGACAGAGATTCGACGTTCCAGCCGAATCCTTTCTGCCACTTTCTTCGTCATTCCAGCTCAGTCTACCGAACGAGTCGGAAATAAAACTATAGGAGTCTTCGGAAGCAGGCATCACTACCGCTCCCGGGTCAGCGCCAGAGGCCTTCGTTAAGCGTATGTTGGTTGGGACCTCCAGAATCCTTGTCCTTTCATACTTACTTACTTACCTACTTAGGTGGCGCTACAGTTCGGGGTAAACCTGGGCCTCAACCAACAAGCCTCTCCACCCAGCTCGGTCTTTAGCTAATTGCCTCCAGTTGCGCACTCCAAGTTGGTCGAGGTCCCCTTGAACTTGTGCGCGCCACCTATGGCGATGATTCCCTCTACTGCGTCGTCCCTCGGGGTTAGATTCGAAGACTCTGCGGGCCGGAGCGTTGGTGTCCATTCGCTCTATATGTCCTAGCTATCTCAGACGTCCAATACGCAGGTTTTTGACTAGGTCGATGTCGCTGTACAGCTCGTATAGTTCGTGATTGAATCCTCTCCTCCAAAACCCGTCGACGCAAACGGGACCGAAAATCTTACGAAGAATTTTTCTCTCGAAGTGACCAAGGATATCCCTCTTTTAATAAAGTCCATGTTTCAGCACCGTAAAGCAGGACTGGGATAATCAAGGTATTATATAGTCTCCTCAGTTATTCGAGATAGGGCTTTACTGTTGAATTGCCTTATAAACCCAAAAAAGCAGCGATTGGCAAGAGTTATTCTTCGTTTGATTTCTGCGCTGATTTTGCTTGTAGAATTTATAGCAGAGCCAAGGTAGACAAAGTGCCTTACTACCCCGAAGTTATAGCTGCCCACTGTGGCGTTTTTTCCAATTCGTCGGTGTTAGCTTTCCCTTCTAGTTGACAGCATATACTTGGTTTTGCCCTCGTTTATCACTAAACCCATTTTGGCCGCTTCCCCCTCAATGCTTGCAAACGCACCGGTGAGGGCCCGCTGAGTTCTTCCGATAATATCTATATCGTCGGCGTATGCAAGCAGTTGTACAGACTTGTAATAGATTGTGCCCCCGGTGTTGGCTTGTGAGCTCCGCACAATCCGTTCAAGTACAATATTAAAGAAGTCACATAACAGCGCGTCACCTTGTCTAAAACATTTTTTGACATCAAAGGTCTCGGTGAGGTTATTACCGACCTTGATGGAGCAGCGAGCGCTCTCCATCGTCAGCCTGCACGGACGGACAAGTTTGGCAGGGATGCCAAGACTAGACATGGCTCTATAAAGCTCTTCTCTATAGATGCTGTCATAGGCGGCCTTGAAATCAATAAAGAGATGGTGAGTATCCATTTGGAATTCTTGGGTTTTCTCCAGGATCTGTCGAAGTGTGAAGATTTGATCGATGGTGGACTTTCCTGGCCTGAAACGGCACTGATAGGGTCCAATCAGGCTGTTCATAAAAGGTTTCAGGCGTTCACACAATATCGCAGAAAAGATCTTGTATGCGATGTTGAGGAGACTGATGCCTCTATAATTGGCGCAGTTGAGGGAGTCGCCTTTCTTGTGGATCGGGCAAACGATGCTGAGATTCCATTCATCAAGCGTAGACTCGTCTGACCAAATCTTAGAGATGAGTTGGTGTATGCACTCTACGAATTCATTCCCAGCTGCCTTGAAAAGTTCGGCCGGTAAGCCGTCAGGTCCAGCAGCCTTGTTGGATTTTAGCTTGGATATTGCTATCCTCACTTCGTTTTGGTCAGGTGGACAGACATTTTGACTATCATCGTCTATGTTGAATGGTTCATTCTACCTGACAGCGGGATGTTGGTCTTCATCGCCGTTATACAGTCTGCAGAAGTAGTTTTTCCATATTCTCAGCACCGATTGTGATTCTACTACGAGGTTTCCATTTTCATCTCTACAGGTTTCTGTACGGGTATTTCTTCTCTGACACGTTCTTTTTACCTTTTGGTAAAATTTCCGTACATTGTTCCTGGAGTATAAACTCTCGATATTCTCGAAGGAGGTCCTTTCATCCCTTTAGGGTCATTGACTCTTAAACCGTTCCACCACGTCAAGGCAATTGAAGAATGAAAACGGTAAAAATGATTTAAAACGGATAAGGTTAGATAAAGTAACCATCCATGCAGTTCTTTAAATGCATCTGTTTTAACTTTTTTAACTGTTGTGTGCCTCTCTAGTGTCAACTGCAACAGAATTTTTTTAGAATTCCACTAAGTAGTATCTGAAAGAAATCCCATTTCTTTAAAGTTTCATATTGTTATTATATTTCAAATTTCTGCGACCTAATGCTCTATTGTGTCCCCTACTAATACCTTGGCGAGGTTTGGTCCCTCATTAGAGTTCCCCTCGCATTACAATTCTCTTCAGAATTAAATTTGAGAGTCTTGAACTCTTACTTGTTTTCGGCGAGAATAGAGCACCCTTAGAGCACCCTTTCAAGTCCAGCTTCTTTGAAGCATTTTAGAATGAGAAGCGGGCTTACCATATGGTTGATGTATTCTCCTTTTATATTTGATACCAGTAAATTTCATTCTTTTTTAGGTTAGAGGCCCATGAGACTCCAAAAGATGCTTAGGACTCTCACTGGACTCGTAACAGAATCTGTAGCGTCCTTCTTCTGCTATATCTAGTTTTCTTAGGTGTTTCTTAAGTTTACAGTGCCCCGTTAGGGAACTTCTTATGATGCGCGGATTATTTTTATATAGGTTGATACATGCTTCGAACCTTTTTCGGTAATAGTTCCCTAGTAGTTTCTTCGCTTGTCTCATACCTCGAGTGTTCATCCAGGTACTTGCTTTGTTTGCTCTTTCTACTTTCCTGAACTATTCTTCTAGGGTATGGTCCCTGATTCCGCAGAATTGTTTAGGATATAAAGGTTTCTCCTGCCCCTTGTCTTGGTATCGAATCCGCTGCTTCGTTACATTCTATGCCGATGGCTGGGTATCCAATTGTGGGTTACTTTATTTCTTCTGTCCAATTTATTAAGCGTGTGTAGGCATTGCCACACAAGTATAGGCTTGACGATATGGGAGTAAAGTGCTTGTTCAGAGTACTATACCCTTGGTCCAACTACTTCTGCACCAGTTCCTTTGTCAGTTCTTGATCTCTTTGTATACCACCTTTCTGTGTGGTTGTTCGGCTGTAGACTGTGGATACATTGCTCCCATTTTTTTCGTTGCTGAGCTTCGATAGGAAATTTACTTCAAAGTTGAATTTCCTAATGCTGTCGTCCCTAGGGATCACTAGGAGAGCACCTCGAATTTTCTTGCTCCGATGCATCGGATGCATCGCCATCCTTAAAATCGTTTTATTGGCACAATCTTCGACCACAACGTACAAGGGAGTGAGTTCCAGGAGTACCTCCATGGCTGCAGTTGGTCAAGTTCGCACGGCTTCAGTAATGCAGGCGCATGCCAAACGTTAGGCTTCTGCATATCATAAGACCACGTGTAGCTTGCTGAGATATGTCTTCTCTATGTTTTTTTTCAGATGAGTTTACTGTCTAGGCATACTAGGCATACGTACATACATACTGACAATGTGATAGGTTTCAGTCGCTCAAGTTTTATTTTTCTCTTGAAAGATACTAGGTATAGCTGTTTTAGTCGAGTTTATGTTTAGCCCAGCCGAGTGGCACCATTCCTGAGATACTTTTGCCTCTTTTCTATGATATCACACATGGTTTCTTCAAACTTAACTCTGGAGATCAATACTATGTCATCAAACTATACCACGGTTGGTTAGCTTATCACGCAGTTCGTCCACAATAAGACTCTGCATTAGAGGTGACAGCACTCTACCCTGTGGGCATCCCCTTGTTGTGTCGACCTTAAGTGTCCATTGTGACGCATGATTTTCTGTTGATATTGTGCTCAACAGCTCGTACATGCACCTGGATACTGTTCCATTGACTCATTTCCTTTCCAGGGCTCGTTTGATGGCTCCATGTGAGGTATTATCAAATGCCCTTCCTATGTCTAGAAATGCACGGAATACTATTTCTTTCATTTCAAGTGCACTTCGAGTAATCTCTGTCAGCTGATACAGATCAATCTCCGTGGATCTGCCCGTTCTATATGCATGTTGTCGATGACGAAGCGGGGAAGTATTTTATACCCTCTTAAGTAGTTGTCAATAGCATTTTCCACCATTTTGAGTAAAAAATGATGTTAAGCTAACTGGCCTATAAGACTTCGGTTGTTTTGGATCATTTCACCACTTTCGGGATGAAAACAACGTGCACTCGTCCCAGGGCTTCCTTAAATAGCTTTTTTTCCTTGGATTTCTTACTGGATTCTTCGTTATATTTGTATTATCTAGGTCGAAGACAATGTTTGATGATCAGGCAAATTGGGCTCACTAGTTGGGGTGATCCCTACATTATAAACATTAATGAACGAACTTAGAACAAATTCTAAGAAAGACTCACCCCTAGTGTTGGTGTCGGTGCTCCGCCAGATGACATTGTGAGCGTTGGCGTTACATCTTATTAGCAGCGGCATTTGGATTTTTTGGCAGTGCTCCACTAGTCGTTGAAATTCAGTTAAAGCCGCTGGTTGGTCTCCAGCACAGTACGCAGAAGCGATGATGATGATGCGGTACACTCCTTCAATATTAAGAGTTACTTGCAGAGGCACCAAGTCTCGCATTGTATCTTCTGAATGTTAAATAAAATTGAATTAATTATTAATTAGCATGATGGATGTTGAACTGGGTATTTCCACTTTGTCGTCAGAGGTCATCGAACTAATGCTCGTATGGGGCTACAGCCCCATCCTTCCCTACCTTTTTCTTCAATAGCTTATCTTCCTCCTCCAGACCAATGCCCGATTGATAGCTGTCAGCTTAAGTGCATCGTCTGAGAGTGAGCCCACTGATAATGACATGAACTCCTCCTCAGCCCCCTCATTTGTTCGTTAGCGAGACTATACGTTTTAGCCTGCAGCAGATCCAACAGCTCCGTTGCTAGCTGAATGCCCTGTGAAGTTGAATTCAGTTGGAGCTTCTGCCCCATACTCTCCTCCGACTTCTTGAATCCATGCACCGGTATCCTGCCGAACCAATAGCTTAGAAAGCAGTTTTGAGCCTAATGGCGTCAAATTACTCTTGATTAACCCAGAGGTTCAGTACTTGCCCGGTCCCCTCGTTGCGACTATGCAGGATCTTCCGTGCCTTGTTGTTCAAGCGTTTGCGCTTCTAAAGTGAGAGTGAGGTCTGGTATTCTTGGTCTGCGTTGCGCGGGAGCAGACCGTGACGGCGTAGGAACGTGGTATGTAAGCCGATTTTATGGCAAGCAAGTCCACTTCGTCTACTCAGTGTGGGGGCTACTGCCTGAAGTCATTCCGCTACCTCCGGAGTCTCACAGTCTCGCAGTTGCATCCCATTCTTGAAATGTACGCCCTGTAATTTGAGCTTATGCTTCCATCACAGAGCCATTTCAGCCACAATGGCATCCTCCAGTGCCTTGAGGCTCTCGGCCTACAGCATCTCATGCGGATATTCCGCAGGGAGAACTGTGACCTGCTCAACTATCGCAGTTCTTGCCCGGCTTCCGCCAGCTGTGGCAGCCTTGGCACTAGCAGCATAGCTTCTGCGAGCTGAAACAGCGATAGATTACGCTGGTCTTGCTCTTTGGCCGGTGCTAGGTTGCACTCGCCTTGAGCCTCCCTCTTGGTGTGTACCGGCCCGACTTCTTTCTGAGAGGTCTACAGCACAGAACCTTCCGTACGACCAACGATAAAACTCGCAGTGACACCCCGTATCTGGTCTACCATGTTTTTTGTTTTGTTTTTTTTTTTTTTATTTTTTTTTTTTTCTACTATATTTTGGATTTACATATATCCCACGAGAAGCGCGGGAAAACTGCCGGCCACGCCAGAATCCCGTCTTAGAGTGGTAAGGCATCAGTTATTCTCTGAGGTGACCGGGTGTCAGAGAGGTCGCGTTATAAAACAGGCGGTATAGCCCCTGCCTGTAAACCATCCAATGGGCACGGGTCGCGTTACACCATAGATTAGGGGGAGGGTAGACTTGGTTCACCGCTCTCGTCGACTTTCCAACAGGAGCACCTCTGTCACAACCATTGTAAGAGCAATAGCAGCTGACAGTAGTGATTCAATCAGCAGGTGAACCGGCTTAAGACCTCACAGCGCCACAAGGTGCATACCCATGTGAAGGATTGGAATGTTAAGAATGTTGCTCATATTCGTAAGAATGTTGCTCGTAAATTCGATCTATTTTAAAATACAATAGATCAATTAGTGGTAATTTCTATTTTCTGTTTATTTGTTTCACCTTCTCTCTCAGAAGTAGTTGCAGATACTTACCTACCGTGTTTTGCAATTTCATTGGAAAAAAGTTGCAATCCATTTAAAACTATAGTTAAACCAAGTGGTTGCCTTGGTCAAGTTGCCGCATCCACTATATTCACTGGACCTTTTGCTAACCAATTTCCACTTCTTCAAGCATCTCGACTATTTCTTGCAGGAAAAACCTTCAACAATCAATTCGATATTCATAATGCTTTCGAAGAGCTTGTCGTCTCCAGAAATCCGGATTTTTTAGCTACCGGAATAAATAAACTTGTTTTTCGTTGACAAATGTGTAGATTGCAAGGGTTCTTGTTTCGACTATAATAAATTTATTCTAATCTGAGATATTGAAGGTAGAAAATTGCAATTACTTTCTGAACAACTCTTGTTTGTCGCATGATTATAGACATGCCTTAGAACGAAAAGGAATTGTCAATGTCGAATTATGCTTCCTGCTGCGTAAATGTTAATTAGTTCAAGGATCTCAGGGTATTTAAGATTATACGCGAAAACAACATAGGTATGCAAACACTACACAATGAACAACACGACGTTTGTGACGCATGTCTGGCCAAACAAAGCACATCTGGTGGAATATGAAGTCATTTAATCAAGATTCCATTTAAGTTGTTGTATCTAGTAACTGCCTTTTGGACTTTATTAATATGGTTTATTGAATGAGATTCTTTTCCCCATGTTCGCGCTACCTAAGGTATTGCCTTCCTCTACTGCATTATCCACCCGGAATGGATTTAAATACTTTCTGCACCAAAACAGTGGTGGTGATCCACTCTGCATGTACAAGTCATCTCAAACGCTGTTTGCGTACTATTCTGGCTAGGTCGATATCGCTGTAAAGGCCATAGAACTCATCACTTTATTTTCTCCTCTACTGCCCGTCTATGCAGTCGGTACCAAAGATCATTCGAAGAACCTTCTCTAAATACTACTCTAGGTATAATCGAGAGCGCCGTATAGCAGGTCTTGCACAGGGTTGCCTTCTTAACCCAAAGAAACAGATATTGTTTTTTTTATTTTATTTCCGCGCTGATGTCATTGTTTGAATTTATGGCTCCGCCATAATGTAGATGTAATGTCATTAACTATCTCAAAGTTGTAACTGCCCATCGTGGCATTCTGTCGATGGTGGTTGTCTTTTTTTCCTGACAGGATGCTTTTTCTTTGCTCACGAATGAATCACTGACGTCTTACTCTCTTCTCCCGGATGTCTTCTTCGCAAGCCAGTAATTGTACAGAATTTTGAAAAATTATGCCTTTTATGTTGGCTTTAATTCTCTTTTAAGTCGAAGATATCGGTAAGATGATTACCTAGTTTGACAGAGCAGTGTGCGACGTCTTCTTGCATAGGCGGACAAGCTTGGCAGAAATTTAAAATTACACGCGGGTTTATATGTATAATGCTTCTCGAAATACACTGTCACAGGCTGCCTTATGGTCGATTAATAGGTAGTGAGTATCGATTTCTGCATTTCGATGCTAAATGGAGAGGCTTGTTGGTTGAGGCCCAGGTTCACCCCGAACTGTAGCGCCACCTAAGTAAGTAAAGTAAGTATCGATTTCGTGTTCTTGTGTTTTCTTAATGAGATCTGCCGTAATATGAATATTTGGTCGATGCAAGACCTTCCAGGTCTTAACCACTTTTATGAACCAATGTTGCAATGGGTTTAGACGTTAACATGAAACAGGAGATTAGATCTTTTAGACGATGTTTAGGCCCTCTTTAAGGATCAGGTAAATGATGCTGAAGTTCCACTCATGGAGTGTACTTCCATTCAACCATATTTTACAGATGAGTTGGTGCATGCTGCTTACCAAATTATCTCAGGCTTTTTTAAGGACATCGTGGCTAGGCCATCCGTTCCGGAAGCCTTAGTTGGTACGTTCTTCTTAACATTTATTGAAATTTAAAAATATCATTCTCGCATTTCGAATCGCCGCGATCGAGCACTTCTGCTTCTTTTTCCTTTTGAGAAAATGTTGCCACTGGTTATCTGTACTTGCTGCTGGTGGCATAGCGCATAGAACTTCTTTAGAGATTGATGAACACTCATTCTGCAAAGGCTCCAGAAGTTTCTTGTGATTACAGCCACTCGATGTCAAGCTTTATCTGCTTTTCGAAATGTTTGCACTTCCAATATACTCAAATCTATCTGAAAGATAGCTTTCAAAACGCCTCACTGCACTCTGCTGTTACCAAAGTCAAAGAGATGTTTCAATTTTCAGCAAAATATCATTAACAACGCCTTACTGCTTTCTTCTAAATTCTGATATTGCGTATATCTATGCAAGAAATATAGTTCCTCTTGAGTTATTGAAAGAGACGTTTGTTTACTGTTTACTTACTTGACCTGGTGCAACAAGAATATTATACATATGTACATATTCCTTTCTTTCATCTTCTGGTCATACTTTATTTGATTTTTGTTTTTCCAAAACCTTGTAGAAGGTGGCACAAAATTAATCATCCTATTGGAAGATGTTATAATTTTTGCAAATGGCATCGTACGTCAATTGTATTTGACATTTGTGAACTAGACAGCTGCAGTATATAAACAGACAAGCGCTATACCATGGAAATAAAGATTTCCATCACTCAAAATCTCTGTTTTTTATTTAGTAAAAAAATAATTCAAAAACAAAATTGGATGATTAATTTTATTATTGAGAGAAATAAGTTGTCAATGACAACGACAAAACCATGTTCATGAACATGAACGATCTTAAATGAATCAATAAAATCAATCCATCTATCTAGATTTATTTTAGATTCTCATATTCATTAAGACTGTTGGATTCGAGAATGCGCTCTACCTCGATTATCTCATCACTACAACGTATTCATCTGGAGAAACAGAAACAGAATGTGTCGAAGGGTTTGCTAAAATCTATGTACATAATTAGCACATCGTGGTTCTTGTTTAGACTTGTGGTTACTACGTTCGAGAGTTCTCCCAATAGCACTCCAGTGCTTTTATTTTTTCGAAAGCCGTACTTGTTCGGTTGTAATGCTTTGTGCTTTTCAATGAACTTTATTAGTCGCGTTACAACAATCCCCTCCAAACACTTTTCTACGACAGGCAAAATTGCTATCGCCCTGTAAAATTTTCGAATTTGTTTTTTACTCCTCCCATGTAAATTGGTCGAATTCAAGTATTGATTGATGACTGTTTGCATAATTGGAGCTAGATATACAGCATTTAGCTTAAGTTCAATTGGTCTAATATTGTCTGCTCCTGATCCTTTATTAGTATTCAAACAACACAGTATTCGAAACACTTTTGCTTCGGTAGTTTCCTCTATATATATTGACTGTGCAAGATGTATGTTTCATGGCTAGTTTTATGATTGAATCTACATATGTATTTCGATCCTTGGCTTGAAAATTGGTCGGCAAAATTATCAACTAAGGTCGTAAGATTATTATAAATGGCGAAGTTGTTCAGAATTACTTCATCAATTGATCTTTTTTTCGGCCCAGAAGTTCATTTAAAACATTCCATGTTTTTCTCGGGTCGTTTCTAGCATTTGAGAATTTTTGTTTGTAGAAATTCCACTTCTCAAATAGAATGTTTTTATTTACTAGGTTACGAAACTGTTTGTACTTATTTTCGTAATTTTGGCACAATGGGTTATTTTTCCACCTTCTGTATAGCTCGTCTCTCTTCTTACATATTCTGAATATGTCGGGTGTAATCCATTACTTATTTTTACGACTTTCCTGGTTGTTGTTACTTTTGTAGATTGTGTGTTTATATAGTTCATTATTTTTTACAAAGGGTCTGTCCGGTTTAGCATGTAAAAAGTGCCCCAGGGTTTAATTACGCGTTATTGCTATGTATTTATTGGTCTTTGGTTAAAACATCTTCACACCCAATTTTGGGGATCTACTGTCAATAATTAAGGAAATATGGGGGTTGCAATCCCTAACATTAAAATTAATTTTCTCCGAAACTACTTGACAAATATTAATGAAATTGAAAATTGTACATAGACACTAGTTAGTACTAGTAGGCGAACCCCACAGGCGGATCAGTAGAAATGCGGTGAAGTGGGAAGGTTGTGATCCCTTGTTTTCGGATCATAACCTCGCTGATAAAAGGAAGAAGAAGAACTAGTGAGTACTATACGAGTAATATATATTTTTTTCAGAATTTTTGCTCACTTACAAATGATACAAATTTAAATGAATATTTTTTTAGGGTGGCTTTTTGTACTTACCCCTGCAGTGTTATACCTACTAACAAAATTTGTTATAATCATTTATTAAGTACCAATTACATGTAAAAATTATAAAAGTGTCAAACAAGTGGAACATAAAAAAAAGCATTTTATTTATAAAAGATGTATTGGACAACTAAGTCAAGACAGCTGGACTCTTATCGTTTCTTATACAATTTTCACAATTAGCACATCGATCACCTTTGCATCTTGTACTTGTATTTTCCATCATTTTATGTTCCTTAATTTTCACTAAAAATAAAGTTTAATAAACAAAAAGGTGCTAAGGTGCTAGAAAAGCGTTCCAGAGCTGTGGTTGAGTACAGTTTGGGGGATGAGCAGTGCGGTTTTCGTCCCGGTAGAAGCACAACCGACCAGTTGTTCACTCTCAGAATGATTCTTGAGAAGGCCTGGGAATATGCCAAACCTGTCTACACTTGTTTTGTGGATTTGGAAAAGGCATATGATAGGGTTCCTCGCGGCAAACTCTGGAGTGTTCTGCAGGAGTATGGGATTGCTGGTTCCCTGTTAAGGGCGATTCAGTCTTTATATACAAACTGTAGAAGCTGTGTTCGGATAAACGGTGTTAAATCAATACCTTTCACTGTGGGCGTTGGACTCCGCCAGGGGTGCGTTTTGTCACCTCTCCTCTTCATTGTATATATTGATTGGATGTTGCAGCGCAGCCGCGGCGGGGAATGTTTCAAAGTGGGAGACCTAAGGATTAGTCATCTGCTCTTTGCGGATGATTTGGTCATCCTAGGGTCCTCTCAAACCGAACTTCAGCGCGCACTCGAAAGGTTTGTAGCCGTTTGTGATGATGCTGGAATGAAGATCAACGTGAACAAATCGGAAGTAATGGTCGTTTCCAAAAAACCCATTCAGTGCACTCTGCATGTTAGTGGAGTCCCACTGAAGCAGGTGGAGAAGTTTAAGTACCTCGGGGTTCTATTCACGAGTGATGGGAGGAGCAATGCCGAGTTATCCTGTAGAATTGGTCAGGCTGGATCAATTTTGAGAGAGCTTGGCCAATCTGTTATAAGGAAGGCCGAACTTAGTGTTCAAGCTAAGCTATCGGTTTTTAACTCGGTGTATGTTCGAACTCTCACCTATGGTCATGAAATTTGGGTAGTGACCGAAAGAATAAGATCGCGGATACAAGCTGCCGAAATGAAGTTCCTTCGCGGTGTTGTTGGAATAACTCGTAGGGATCGAGTGCGCAACACCAGAGTACGCGAGGCGCTCAACGTTGAGCAGCTACTTCTCCGAACGGAACGATCTATGCTTCGATGGTTTGGTCACGTAGTGCGTATGCCCCCAGACCGGCTTCCAAGACGCGCCATGGTTGCCGTGCCATCAGGTAGGCGACTTCGCGGAAGGCCCAGAAATAGATGGTTGGATCAAGTCCGACATCTCTCCTGGAGCCGCTTAGGGATTCCTGATGAATTGGAGTCAATGGCGGAGGATCGAGAAGGATGGAGAGTCCACCTGAGCATCCTATCCCCGCGACCCTCATGAAGGATTAGCGGGCCATTGAAAATGAATGAATGAATGAATAAACAAAAATGAAAAATTTGTACAAGCACTTCTTCGATAAATTGTCGTTCATCAAAGTTTCTTGTAGCATACATGGTGTCGTAATGAACAGATATGTCGGTTTCAATGACAACTGATACTATATCCCGTTCTGTAATGCTAATAAATACTCGTATATGATCTACTATAGTCGAGGTATTTTCCGTTAGATCAACCCGCGTAGATTGCTTAATAACATTGGTTAAGGCTTTGGATGCCATCATTTCTACGTATCTTATGGCGTATCACATACATTTCTTATATTGATATTTGTATCACCTATCACGATTAGCTCTTTTTAATTTTGGAGGTGATTGTCTAATTCTTCAATAAATTCTAAAACACTTAATTTTGGTGGTCTTTAAATGGCGTGGACCTTTTTTTCCCCTTTTTCTCATCTAAAATTTGAATTTTGCGCCATTTAATAGTACAGTGGTGCCAACGGAAAAAAGATAACAATGTGACAGCTGACATTTCGGGGTTAGTAAAAGTGGAGCGCTATACGAAAGAACAACGCATTTTCATTGTTCAGCAAATTTTTAGAAATAATGAAGGTTTGTCAGCTACACTCCGCAATTTTCGTACAAAATCTTCTTCGGTGATGAAGCTCATTTTCATTTTGATGGCTTCGTTAATCGTCAAAATTGTCGCATTTGGGGTTCAGAAAACCCACGAGTAATTGTTGAGAAACAAATGCATCCACAACGCGTGACTGTTTGGTGCGGATTTTGGGCTGGAGGCATTATCGGACGATTCTTCTTCGAAAATGCGGCCAGTCAGGCAGTAACAATTAATGGTGTTCGTTATCGTGACATTATAATCCAGTTTTTAGTGCCCAAATTACAAGATATGGATGTGACCAACACGTGGTTTCAACGAGACGGTGCCACATGCCATACAGCCAGAAAAACAATTCAATTACTGCATGAGTCATTTCCTAATCGTGTAATCGGCCGTTCTTGCGATCAGAATTGGCTATCCAGATCTTGCGATTTAACGCCATTGGACTTTTTTCTTTGGGGTTTTTTGAAGTCAAAGGTCTATGCAAACAAGCCCGCGACCACCAAAGCCTTGAAAGAGGAAATTGGGAGGTGTGTTAATGTAATTCAGCCACATTTATGCGAAACGGTCATAGAAAACTTCAATAAGAGTAGGGGAGGCACGCCAAAAGTGAGACACTTTTTTTTTAAATAACTATATCTTAGAAAGTTTTCAGAATATCTTGAAATTTGAATATGTGTTAGTTTGCGTCAGGTTTTGGCTTCATTTTTGGATACTTAACTTTATTTTTGTATTTATATAATTAAATTGGTGATACAAAATGTCTGCAAAACTCTTTTGTCTCACTGTTGGGACACGTGCACATACAGTGAGACAGGTAATACCCAACAGTGAGACATGTGACTGAAATATAATTTCTCTTTGCTGAAATTGGAAATAATTAAAATTTTTGATAAAATTTCATTTTTTTTATTAAGTTCTTAATATAAAAATTATTAAAACAGTCTTCGGCGACTAAATATACATAACTAAAAGTAAAAGAACCCTTAACGAATATCAATCTGGTCAAATTGTATGCCGAACTGTATACTGGCTTGTTGCCTACTTGTATGACCACATAGAACAGGATAGGGCAGTATCATTTTTATGTCATTTAAGGCAACAAATGCTATATCGGTACTTTTGGATGTACAAATCTGAATGATTTACATTGTCGCCTTAAAAAACTTATTTCAAATCACCATCCGAATTTCTGTCACCAATAATTAGTCCAACGTAGTCGATTTTTTTTCCCGACCGTTTAAACTCCACCACAACGTGATCTCCGTTGATGGGCTCTCTCGATAACTCATCAAAATTGGTTTCTTCAGAAACTTGAAAAGATCCATAGAAAGATGAATCAGTGAGTCTAAATTCGAAGTCAGACAAAGAACTTTAAGATTCATAAAGAACTCTTTTCACCATCTCCTTAGATTTGGTTTTAGTTTTGGGTGTTAGCTTTTGTTTCTTTTTATTTTTTTCGTCCTTTCTTAATTCTATCATGTTTTTTTCTGGTGTGTCTGTAGCTATAATGCTTTTTCCCTTTCTTCTTCCCTTCCGTTCAGTTGAACGTTCACCAGCCTTGGAAAACCTTTAAATACTTTACCCATGATCCTGTAAAGTAGTTTAATGCTTACTTTCTTGTCACATATTGAAAACGCAGTCACTCCACCAACAGTGAGATACTGTCTCACTGTTTGTCGATGTACACTGTCTCACTGTTAGCGAATCCTCCAAAAAATAAGAAAAAACAAATGCTACCAAAGCTACACTTTAAAATATCTTAAATGCACTTTGAATGTTTACTACATACACAAAACTAACTAATACAAATAAATCTTGTTGTGACTCACCAAGAAATATATCTCCTTTTACTTATACCAAAAGTTGAAAAAAAAACTTTTCACTTATTTTTTTGCTTCGATCTCAGTTCTAGTTTGCACTACACGACTGCTTGATGAAAAGTGAGTCAAACGAGAACACATCAGTTACACATCTCGTATGTGCAGAGGGCAACATGTTTGAATAAGTCATTTCTGAGTAAAATTGAGTGTCTCACTGTAGGAGTTGTCTCACTGTTGGTGTATCTCCCCTACGTACTTGCCAGCAAAGCCGTGGTGGCCATTTATCCGATGTGCTATTTTATACATAACACCAATATGTATACTCTATGAATCAAAAAAAAAAAATTAAGCTTTCTAATTAAAAATCTGTATTTTCTATTAAAATTACATTTTGCGTGAATTATGGGACACCCTTTATTTCTATTTGGATATTCTCATAGAATAGAGTATCGACTTCAATCCTTTTGTATCGGATATTATTTTTAATAAAGACTGCAATTCCTTCAACTTTAGAATTTTTTCTATTGACGAAATCGGCATTAAATTCATTTATGTAATAGAACACGTTTTCCTCTTCTCTTATGTTAATTTGATTTAACACTAAGTATAATATCAACATAAACTAAAAAGTTCTCAATTTCTGATACTAAAGTATTCCAGTTTTTCCTCATTGATCTAATATTTAAACAAACACAACAAAAATTCATAATTATTGTAAAATCCGCATCGATCTCAGTAAAGCCATGCATTACCCTAAAATCGATATCAGTATCACTATATTGATCTTCCATCATATTTTCTTTCACTTTTGATTTCGTGATTCGTTCCTAATGTTAAGAGAGTGATTAAATGATTTGTCTCACATCGTTAACACAGCCTATAGCCTATGTGTATGGTTTCACCGTTTTCAGACTTTTTTGCAAGTACTTTGCCTGATAACTCCCACACAAATTTCCAGTTGCATTCTCTGGCTCTGTTTTTGGCGACCCAAAGTAGATGTTTGTTTGTTGGAGTCAGCTGACTGTTAACAAATGCAAGTGCATCGCTCTCTGGTTCTCTGATTTGGTTGTTTCATTTTTTCTCTCTTACTTTCTTTAATTCAATTTTGCGAATAGATTTTGCATTTTTGTTTTGTATTTGAGGCATTGAGAGCAGTAGTGGCGTAACCCCAAATTGCAAGAATTGAGATAATCGCGATTAGAGAAGTTGACGAAAAATAAGTATTTATCATTTGTTTCCTATCTCAAGCAATTGTTAATAAACCTCAACTAGTGGCATATCTTTTATCTTAGATGGCAATCTTGTCTGTAAATGTATGAATTACTGAATTTTATGTGGCTTGCACCACTACTGCTCTCTGGAAACTGGAATAATTTAAGGAAAATATGTTGGTTACACTAATAATTCAAAATACAGGTTATTAAACAAATATTCTTACTGTTGCTTTTTAAATATAAAATAGATAAGACGTATGTGTATAAGTTAAGACTACTAAGCATCCTCATCTACGTACTCAACTAACCCAACGTCTTTGTCTGTAGAAATATCTATAGTTTTCAAATTTTTATAAAAGTCGTGGTAAATTGGGGGGTTACAATTTAATAAGTCCAGTAAATCTTCCTTTTTTACTTCACTAATGGCATTCCCTTTTGGAAACAATAAGTCGAGATCTGTGATAATTGCAGATGTTTCTTTTTTTTTTTTATATCACAGTGTCAAAAAGTACGTCTTCGTTATTACTGTACTTGTAAAAAATATTGAATGGGGTCTCTCTCAAAAATTTTAAGCCATTCCACTTTACCTTTATTTGTATTCACTTTCCGATTGGTTATATTATTTTCCATTTTTTTGTCGAAAACATCATTGTTCCATCCATAACAATAATTTGAAATGGCTCCTTCTTTCTTGCCGCTGCTATAACCCTATACCAATCCATAGGGCCGAAAATGTCTTTAAAATACTTCTTTTGTTTTTCGTCTTGGTCACAATTAGAAATTTACCGTCAATTTGGTTAACAAAGTAGTCAGTGAAACAATATATTGACATAAAACGGACATCTTAATGTTTCTATTTTGCCCACTACACTGGTCAGCGTACATGATTAAATTTGGGATTCTCACAACATTTTTAATATAATGCAACGGGCAGCTGCCAATTTCTTGGCGACCTCTTGATCCAACCGACTCATCCCAAATGTTCATGTAAGCCTTGTTCCTTACCATTTCATGGACACCTAGACAGTATGTCCAAAGTTGCCTCTTATAATAGCACACACCCGTTGTAATGACTGGAGTCGGCAAGGTTTTCATAAGATCAAATGCAATTACCGAAGTGTCACTAGATTCCTTGGCTCTTGTTGTGTGATCTCTCATACCATTCCTAGCCGAATCCGCTTTTCTAAGATGTAGTTCATGTTAAATTTGTATCTGAGGCTTCTCATTATCACTCGCAAACTTAAGCTTATTGTTAAAAAAGTCACATTTTTGCAAGAATCTTTTATTGGAGCATGAAATGATAGATTGAATTCTTATGTATTAATACGTGAACACGAGATTTGTCGTACGTTTTTTAGTATTTATTTTAAAAGGAGGGCAATGAAACTTATATCATTCGAAAGGTACTGTGCCATAGATATGCAGAAAAAAAAATACGCTGCCTACTTTTTCCCCTCGGTCGAATTTCGACCATACGCGATCCTAGTCATTATTAAAAGTCTTTCGGAATACATGCTCTGATACGAGACTGGCATGAGAATCCTTGTATAAATTATACATTTTAGAAATGCTAAGTTCAGAAGATACGAATTTTCTTTCGGACTTATGGCGGGTATAATGTGATTCATATGAAGAAAATATTGTCACTGTTGTTTTGGATTATTTACTATTAATGTAGCTTACTGTAAAAAGTTGGTGCAGAAAGGACGTATGTATGTGTTTGGAGTCGATTCATTTCATAATTTTTCATAAAGCAGAAGTGGCGTAAGCGGGTTACGCCATTTCTGCCCTAGGAAAAATTCCCTGCAGAAATAATGTTTCAACATTTTTGTATTGATGTATGAGCAAATATGGGTTACGCTATTTCTGAGGTGAAAGAAAATTTATTTTCCGTCATGAAAGTGTAATAAACTCAAAATTGAAATAATGAGGGTTACGGCCACTACTGCTCTCAATGCCTCATTTATTTTGGATGCATAGCTTGCAAAAGAAACAATAAATCGATGATTTTTTGGATTGCGCTTATTTGTCCTGTAAATGTCGTTTATTTCGGAAGTGTTTATTGCGCAGTTCATTGTTTTTCCTACTACTTTGATTACTTCGGTTAGATTTTCGTTAGTCGTGGGTAGAATGTTTTTAACTTCAATGTTGTTTTTAAGTAGTTGTTGCTCCAGTGCATTCATTTTTGTTTCCATAATGAGTATTTGTTCATCTTTCTTTACGTTATTTTGCTTCAATTCCATAATTTCATCTGATAGTTTTTGAACTGTTTTGTAGAATGTCGTTGTTTAGTGTCATGTGTTGGCTTATTTCTTCGTATTTATTTGCCACGAATCCACTGCTGGTCTTAATTTCGGACATTTCTCTTCTCATCCATTTCATCTCCTCAATAATCAATGTGTTATTGGTGTTTGATGTATGAGCTTTAGCATTAACATCAGGCGAACTAGCACTTCTCCTTGTCTTCGGTGGTGGCTGAGTTGGTGTAGTTTTTACTGGTATGGACTTCAGCATACCTTCTACCGTCGCACCGTTTTGAAATTCCTTTCTGCAGGTAGAGCATCTCCACTCCTCCTTTCTTGCAGCGGTCATTTTCCTATAGGATTTTTCTGAGTACTGCATCCATAGTGCATTCGGCGATTACATCTATGGCATGTCACGAAATCTTCTTCGGCGGGGAGGTCGACAAAGCAATCACTGCATACATATGTACATATTTAAAATTACGGGAGACAGAATTTATTTGTATGTTTTGAGAAACAATGAGAAAAATATGAATATTATTACTTCCAAAAGATTTTGATTGGTAAGGAAGACAGTAGATACAAATGATTTTACATAGAGTATGAAAGGATAATTCAAAATTTAGAAAGTCACTGTCTTTTATTCTTTAGTTCCTCACACTTTAGTTTAATTTGAGGGTTCATTTAAGATTTCATACTTAAAATCAAGTCAAGGAACCAAAAACACAACCGACCACTTCCAAACTTCTGTTTCCATTCCTAGTAAAACGTACCGACGAGCCGCAAGGTCAATTAGCCCAAATTCATTGTTTAATGTTGCGTCATGTAGGCTTGGTATTCCTACTCTATCACCAAAGATGTCTTCCTTATGAAAGTTTGCGTTAAAGTCGTCCATTACAATTTTAACACCATGGCTAGGGCAATGCTCATAGGTTTGTTTGAAGAACATCGCTCTTCTTGGTGGAAGTAGGAGCACGTAGTAGGCTAATGTTGGCGAATATGGCCTTAATGCGGATTGTCATGACGCGCTCCGCATCGAAGTAATTTCTGTCCTGGTTTTTTCTAACAATTGCCGATACCAGTAATCGACTATAAGGATATCAACGCAGCCTTCGACTCGTTAAGCCTTCATCCGCCATCATGTTTTTTCAACACCTTGACCCAGTTTTGAAAACCCTTATTGACCTCAGCTCTCAAATAATGCACATACTTACTTACTTAGATGGCGCTACAGTCCGGGGTGGACCTGGGCCTCAACCAACAAACCTCTCCAACCAGCACGGTTACGATATTTGATATTTTATATATTTTGATATTTATTGGATAAAGTATAATTTCACATTAAGATTACTGGGATGATTAATGTCTTATAAAGAGTTTCCTTAGTAGTTCGAGATAGGGCTTTGCTACTCAATTGCCGTTTTAGCCCATAGAAACAACGATTGGCAAGAGTAATTCTCCGTGTGATCTCCCTACTGATGTCATTTGCGGAGCTGACCATAGAGCCTAGGTAGACAAAATCCTTTACTACCTCAAAATTATATCTGTCTATTGTGGCGTTCTGTCCAAGACGCCGATGTTGGGTGTCCTTTTTTGTAGACAGCATATATTTCGTTTTGCTTTCATTGACCGCTAGACCCATCTTTGCTGCCTCGATCTCAATACTCGTAAATGCCCCATTGACGGCCCGCTGAGTTCTTCCGATTATGTCAATGTCATCGGCATAAGCGAGTAGTTGTACAGACTTGAAGAAGATTGTACCTCCGGGGTTGAATAGTGAGTTTCGTACAATTCTCTCAAGTACAATGTTAAAGAGATCGCATGATAGCGCGTCACCTTGTCTAAGACCTTTCCTGACATCGAACGGTTCGATGATGTTCTTACCGACTTTGATGGAGCAGCGAGAGTTCTCCATCGTCATTCTGCACAAACGGACGAGCTTGGCAGGGATGCCAAGACTAGACATGGCTCTGTATAACTCGTCTCTATACACGCTATCATAGGCAACTTTGAAATCGATGAAAAGGTGGTGCGTATCGATTTTACATTCATGGGTTTTTTCCAAGATCTGCCGTAGTGTGAATATTTGGTCAATGGTGGACTTTCCAGGCCTGAAACCGCACTGATAAGGACCTATCAGGTTGTTGACGATCGGTTTTAGGCGTTCACATAGTACGGCAGACAGGATCTTATATGCGATATTTAGGAGACTTATACCTCAGTAGTTGGCGCAGTTCAGAGGGTCTCCTTTCTTCAGGATCGTGCAAACGATGCTGAGGTTCCATTCATCGGACATACTTTCGTCCGACCAGATTTTACAGATGAGCTGGTGCATGCTCCTTACCAACTCATCTCCTCCTGCCTTGAAAAGTTCAGCGGCAAGACCGTCGGCTCCATCAGCTTTGTTAGATTTAAGTTTAGATATCACTATCCTCAGTACATTCTGATCGGGTTGACGGGAATCTTGACTGTCATCGTCACTGTTGAATGGCTCATTCTGCCTGATTGCGGAATATTGGTCATCATCGCCGTTTAACAGTCTGCAGAAGTGTTCCTTCCATATCCTCAGCACCGACTGCGATTCTACTACTATATTGCAAGTTTCGTCCCTGCAGGCTTCTGTCCTGGCTTTGAAACCCTGGCATGTTCTTATCACCTTTTGGTAAAATTTTCGAACATCATTCCTGCAATAACGGCTCTCAATATCCTCGATCGAGCGCTTCTCATGCTCTTTTTTCTTCTTTCTGAGAAGGCGATGTTCCTCTTTTCTTCTGTTCACGTAAAGCTCGTAAGCAGCTCTAGTCCTCCTATGCAGCGCCGCTTTGTACGCCTCTTGTTTTGCTGCATGTGCTTGCCGGCATTCCTCATCAAACCAGGGGTTTCGTTGTGGTGGCCGAGAAAATCCCAGTACATCAGAGGCGGCATCTCTGATGTCTTGTTGGCAACGCTGCCATTGGTCTTCCGCATTTGCTGCTGGCGGCATAGGGCTTAGAATAGGATTAGAAGAAACTCGATCGGCAAAGGTTCTGGCGGTCTCTTGCGATTGTGGCCGCCCGACGTCAAATTTCCTTACTGTATTTCGTTGATTTCGCTTCGTTCTGGATATCCGCATCCGTACCTTGGCTACAACTAGGTAGTGATCCGAGTCCACGTTGGCTCCTCGGAAAGTCCGGACACCCAGAATACTGGAAGAGTGCCTTGCGTCGATCGCAATGTGATCGATTTGGTTGACGATTTTTCGATCAAAGGAGAGCCATGTTCCTTTGTGAATATCGAGACGTGGGAACCGAAAGTCGATTAGCCTGAGTCCGTTGCCAGATGTGTTGTCGTGCAGGCTGTGCTTTCCGACCGCGCAACTAAAGACGTCCCCTCTTCCTAGCTTTGCGTTAAGGTCGCCTAGGATAATTTTAACGTCGTGGCTAGGGCATTGCTCATACCTCTTGTCCAAGAGCTGGTAGAAGTCATCCTTTGTCGCGTCGTCCTTCTCCTCATGAGGGGCGTGAACACATATTAGGCTAATGTTGGCAAATTTAGCCTTGATACGGATAGTCATAAGGCGCTCGTTCACATGCCGGAAACTCAAGACTTCTTGCCTAAGTCTGCCTCCAATGACAAATCCGCACCCGAATAGAGGCTGTCCTTGTTGTCTGTGGCAGTCGCCGTAGTAGATGTCGCAGTTTTTCATACTCCTTTTGCCCGGCCCATCCCATCGCACCTCTTGGATGGTAGTAATGTCTGCTTGAAAACACTCTAGGGCCTCCGTAAGTTGTTCGACTGCACGTGGTTTGTAGAGGGACCTAACATTCCACGTGTAGACACGAAGATCGTTGTCCTTTTTACGTTTGCATGGGTCGTCAACAGTAAGATCATCCGTATCCGAGGCTGTTGGTTGCCTCGTAACCAAAGGTTTTTTACGGTGCCGTGAACTAAGGCCATATGAACTAACGCCATAATGGTGCTAATTCATTTTCAAATGCGAATTAACGCAATAATCCACTTATGGCCTTATTTCACTTTCAAATGAGAACTAAAGTCATATGGTGTTAGTTCGTTTTAGAAAGTGGCCTAAGTTTTCATTTGAATGTGAATTAAAGTCATATGAAGTTATTTCTCATCTATAAAGGTGGGTATGAACTTCACTTTCTTATGGGAACTTGGTACACACTCGAAAACATGAAGAGGGAAGTAACCTACAATAACTAATAATGTATGTTTCTTAATACATATATATATGGACATAGATGTATGCATAGATATATACATTTTACGGCGTATAAACAGTGAGGTAGGTATGGGGGGGCATGCTGCCCCCCTGCAACCCCCCTGCCTGGGGTCGCTGTTGGATTTGAGGTGGGTGCGAGGTTGGGTGAGAAACACGGATATAAAAGAACTTTACATACACCCATCCTCGCACCCACCTCAAATCCAACAGTGATCCCAGGCAGGGGGGTTGCAGGGGGGCAGCATGCCCCCCATACCTACCTCACTGTTTATACGCCGTAAAATGTATATACCTGTGTATGCATCTATCTCGATATACATATGTATTAAGAAACATACATTATTAGTTATTGTAGGTTACTTCGTTCTTCATATCTTCGAGTGTGTCCCAAGTTCACATTGCACTGTTTATGCATTGTGGATACGTACACACGTCATCTTCGACAAAAAAAAAATCTTCACATATATCCCTGCGCTCATATTATATTCATTAAAATACGAAGCCTAATGGAAATCCACAGTATTTTGAATAGATATTAACTCTCCGAAAATTTGGGACTTATGTCCCATTTTCGTGACAAAAAATTTCGACTTAATGTCTCGATGGGGTGGGGTATAAGTCCCAAAAGAAAAATTTGGGGATTATGTCATTGCGCCATATAAGTCATAAGAATAGTTTTGAACTTAAGATTATGGAACTATGGCCCTAAATGTTGTGGACTGTTGGCCCAAGTGGGTCAAAAGTTCATTGTGGACTAAGCGTAAGCCGATCGTTGTGTGACATTGGACTGATAAAGTTTTATCAAAACTGTTGCATTGCACCTGGCACACCATATGCCGTTAGTTCACATTAAGTGATGGCTTTGGTTCTCATTTGAAAGTGAATTAAAGCCATAAGTGGATTATGGCGTTAAATCGTATTTGAAAGTGAATTAACGCCATTATGGCGTTAGTTCATATGGCCTTAGTTCACGGCACCTTTTTTACGTGGTAGGGAAGTTAACCCGACTTCACAGCCCCCAACCTGGAGCGCCAGATCCTTTTCTTTGTAGCCCTAGGGCAAGAGGCCGGATATACCGTGTATATGTATAATGTACATATGTGTCATTAATAGAAAATTCATCCGCCATGCATCCTTCTTTAGTGGGCCACTTTTTCGACTTCTGAGACGCATACTTCCGCCAATCAGGCCGACAGCATTCTCTACACAGGTGATTCCAGCAGGTTTAATTTCCGTTTCCCAGAGTTATCAATAGTTAGAAATAGGACCAAACTGTAAGTCTATGTGAGCAGTGATTGCAGTTACTTAACTATTTACGTAAGCTGGCCTAACCTTCTCAATCAGGATATATACATAATATGTACCACATCTGCACCTAAATTTAAATGGTGTTATGTACAGATAACAGGAAAGCTATTTTTCCTCTCGGTTGCTAAGTCTCCTGAAAAGTTAATTTAAGTACCACCATACACCCTTCTACCAACATTTTTCTTCCTTCCGAATATATCCATTGACCGTACCGAGTACAGCTTTAATGGTAGTGAAGTTGCACCGCTGTAGACAAATTTGAAATTAAATCATTCTGCAGAGATACCCTTTCCTCCAACCAAGCCGATCTGATGTAGAAGGCTACAACTGAATTTTGTCTGTTCTTAAATTCAAATATATGTATGTATGTATGTATATTTGTGCTTGCGTTTGTCATCTGTGTAATGTTATAAAACACAAAAATGTAAATCGATAGGCGTGCTCGAATCCGTACAATGATATATTGGGGTTATATACTCGTACGCCACTCTTTCTGTACAAATTTCCACTCCTAACAAATTTTCATTTGTTATACCGTCCTTTCAGTTTACGATTGAAAGAAACCTCTAACAGCTTTACACCCCAGAGGATATCTTCAGGAATCTTCTGCGGGCATGGTATACTCGTACCTCTGTATGTATGTGTACATCTACTTCCTCCTATTGCAACTCAAAAGAGAGAAATGTGAAACTTTCTAGACTTAATTTCATTTCCGAAGTTTTTATCTTCCCACCCAAGCTACATCAATCGAATTGGGTCACAGCAGTATACCACGAAATGGTAGATTTTGTAGATGGATAGTCCTTTCCTTATTTAACACTTCCCTTTCTGTGCACAGTGCACAGGGAGACCGGATGTATAAAACCAAAGAATATATAAGCTGTATCCTGTAGCATTGTTAGTCCATCAGGATATTCTGCTTCGATTGCAAACTTTTACAAGTTTTCAATCGAAACTTGTCTATTTGACAAGTCCACATACGAGACGTTTTCCGGAGAGTTAACACATGCTCATAGCGCAGATACTTTTCAATTGTCTCAGATATGCATTTATCCGTATTTTATGTTTTTCCTTTTATCCAAAGATCGGCGCCATGCACCCACATGAATATATTTTCGAAATTAATTTTTGCGGGGATTTTGTGGGATTTAAATCGATCCGACATGTGTATCGTTTCTTTTGTTTTATTGTGCTTGGCTGTGGGGATGTGTAACTTGACGAGAGTAGTCTATTACAAATAAAAATGGTTGTACCCCCCATTGCCCCACAAGCGAGGGATCTGTGTGAGGACGTGAATCTGATTTTATTACAGTTGCCTTCCTTTGCATGCGATGTCTGTCGGAAACATATCAAGTCAATGATTAAAATAAAAGGGAAGGTCTAATTGTTTTCTTCGTAGTGTGAGTTGAATTTCAGACAGCAGGAATCAATCACTTACAAATCTTGGAAGATAAGAACATTTTAAATGCCTATCCCTTTTAATATATTCAAATGCATGCTCTCCAATAGTTGCTTGTGGAATACTTGTATATCTATGAATATTTTATATAAAGAGGAACACAATCTAATTTATTGGATTACCCTGATTTTCGGGTGTAAGCCCTGACGTGGCGAAAGGTCGAAATTGACTGTCAGGGTGAAAGATAAAATAATAACTCAAGGCAGCTCGCATTATAAACCTAAAATACAGAAACTTTATGGGTTTCTGGTGAGCAACTTTAGTCGTAATTTTACCCTATTTGAATGAGTTTGGGGGAATGTGGGAGGCTTTTTTAAGAGACACTTGAGATCGGAAAAAATGTGCTTGCTGTACTGTTTTCTGTATTTATTTAACGAATTCTGAAAAAAAACTGTATATTATAATTTTGCGTGCACTCAAGGGGTTATGAATACCCTTAACATGTTTACACACAGTGCGGGCGTTGGAAATGATAGATAGAGAGATAGAAAGATTTGGTGTAGCGGTATGAAGCTCAGTTGTTTACGCTTCAGAGAAACTCCAAGGGTGGCGTTCAGATAATTGAGGAGATTTTTGTTATTTTTTTGTCTTTGCTTCTGATTCACAGTATTTTTTCCCCGATAACCGATGTCATAGGCAAGTCATCATCAACAGAGCTAACAATTTTTCGAGCCATACGACCAAGCTATTGACAGTGTTATGGATTCGCAGTAGTGTTTGCACAAGTTTTCGCAATTGATCGGGGAAAATATCCAGTAATGGAATATTTGGGACAGTAATTATAACGCTCTTAAAGGAAGTCAGCTTTTAATTTAATTTTACAGTAGATAAACTGACAAGCAAGTTTAAGCCACCGTGTGTCTTACATCTTCAACATGAAGTTGTCATTTCCTGTTGACCAATATGCTTTGTATAGGGTGTTCAGCTGGGTATGTGCAGTGAAGTTCCGCGCATTAAGATAAACAAATCAATTCTTTGATACCCCCGTGCAGGGACGGGTTAAGAATATCACTGCAGCGCCCCCCCCAACAACCAGCGCTTGTCGTAAAAGGCGACTAAGGGGACAAATCAGATCTAGGCAATATAACACCCAAGTGAGCCTAGCGACACATATACTACCTTAAAAACCCTCCCACAAGTGTGCATGCGAGTCCGTGGGTTGACACGACTGGAGATCACCGGTGTCATAAAAGAAAGATCAAACAATACTAAAACAGGAGCATGCACGTGTCAAACAACAAACACCATCGCAATATGGTGCAAAAAATTGTATTGCAAAACTGTATCATTATGGTAATACTTGCAAAAAGGAAAGGCACTACCCCGCCAGGCACTACCACTGCTGTGCATGGTACTGATCCTGGACCGAGCAGAAATGTTCGGGTCAGAGCTATACGGATTCCGGGGGCTAGCAAAATAATGAAACAGTTTGGACGCAATTTGAGGGTCGCGAGTTGGAACGTTGGAAGCATGACCGGTCGAATTTACGAGCTGGAAGAGATGATGAATAGAAGGCGGGTGGACATCTTGTGTGTCCAAGAGACGAAATGGAAAAACACCGGGAATCGGGCGCGTTTCTTGGACGTTAGGACAAAAGATTACAAGATGTTCTACTACGGAACGGAAAAGTCTAAGAACGGAATCGGTATCATCCTTGCGGCAGAGCTACTTGGTAACGTCTTGAGCATTTCGAAGTCCAGCGACCGTTTGATGTCTCTCAAACTAGTAATACAAGGAGAGGTGTGGAATATTGTCAGTGCATATGCTCCCCACGATGGGTGCAATCAGAGAGATAAAGATGCATTTTGGCTAGATTTCCACAATCTCCTTAAGAACATCTCAAAGGAAGAGTTTCTGTTTGTTGGAGGAGATTTGAATGGACATGTCGGGAAATCAAACGAAGACTATGAAGACTGCCATGGAGGACTAGGATATGGCACCAGGAACCTTCCTGGTGAAGACATCCTAAGCATGTGCAAATCACACGGTCTTATCGTGTTAAATACCATGTTCATCAAACAATGCCGACACCTGATCACTTACAGCAGTGGTGGAGATGAAACTCAGATTGACTACCATTTGGTAGGCAGTTTCATGAAGCCCCGGGTAAAAGATTGCAAAGTGATCCTGGGAGAGGCAATCGCTCGGCAACACCGTCTCCTGTTAACAGAAATTTTTATGAAAACACCGAAGAAAAGCAAACAAACAAGGGTCTCTGAGAAAATTAAGTGGTACAATCTGGACAAAGAAAAAGGCGAAGCTTTTGTTTTCGTAATGAAAAATTACCTCTCTCACACCATCAACGGAGCTGAGGATGAAGAGTGCAGAGCACAAAATATGTGGGATTCCCTACAGCGAACTTGCTTAAATAAGGCCAAATCACTGCTAGGAGCTTCAAAAGGCCACCATCAACACGCCAAAGAAACATGGTGGTGGAGTGATGAAGCTAAGATGCTGATAAATGAGAAGAAAGCGGCTTTCAAAGCTTGGTCAAAGTGCCTCTCTAATAATAATGACGAAAAAGCTCGCCTCGAAATGGAATACAGATGCTGCAAGAAAAAAGCGAAGAAGAAGTGCGCCCAGCTTCAAGCAGAGAGTACGGAGGGCCTGTATCGGGAGCTGGAGAAAATATTTTCCCCGGTTGCTGATGCAAACCAGGCTATCCAGGAGCTGCGAAGACACAATATGAACAAGAGTGCCACTATCTTCAAAATAGCCGCCCAAAGAAGGAACAATGCTCAGGAGATTCGTTTGCCAAAGTTCATTAGCAATGCTCATGGCCAGCTTCTTGTGGATGACGACAAAATTCTGCAGAGGTGGCGACAGTATTGTGAAGAGCTTTTAAATGAACAGTTTCCCCGGCTATACTTTCCAAGAGCCACCCCTAACTGTGAAGAAATAGCCGACATTACAGTCGAAGAAGTTAGTGAGGCGGTCAAATACTCCAAAAAACGAAAAGCGGTTGGGCCAGACGAAATACCCTCTGAGTTTTGGAAAAAGATGGGAGACATCGGGTTCAGATGGCTCAGAATTCTTATCTCCAAATTCGTGAGAGGTGATCCAATGCCGAATCAATGGAGGGAAAGTTACCTCCTCCCTGTATACAAAGGGAAGGGTGATACGCGAAACTGTGATAACTACCGTTCGATCAAGCTGATGTCACACACCATGAAGATCGTTGAGCGGGTATTAGGTGGCCGACTGCGAAAAATAATACGGCTATCTGATGATCAGTGCGGGTTTGTCTCGGGTAAATCAACCACAGATGCAATCCAAAGTATAAGGATCATAATGGAAAAACATCGTGATTCATATTGTATTGGTTGACTTTGAAAAGGCATTCGACAGACAACCACGAGATCTGATATGGGTGGCGCTAAGACATCGAGGGGTTCCAGAAACCTATGTACAGATGATCATGGACATGTACGAAAGAGCAAATACAAGAGTAAGATGTCCCGCTGGAGTAACCGAAGAGTTCCCAATCAAAGTCGGGGTGCACCAGGGAAGCGTTTTAAGTCCTTTACTCTTTATTACAGTCCTTGATTATCTGCTTGAAGGTAAAGTGATGGACCCCAAGGTACATCAGTTATTCTTTGCTGACGATGGAGCCATCATAAGTGAGGATCCTACATCCCTGCAACGAGCACTTGATGTGTGGGTGGACGTTTTGGAGGGAAATGGGTATCGCATTAGTTCAAAAAAGACAGAGTACTTGTGCTGCCCGTTCTCTGATCCACTCAGGCCTATTCCAGACATTTATTTGAATGGAACAGTGCTTCCCAAGTGCGAAAAGTTTAAATATCTGGGATCTATGATCAATAGCAAAGCAACTTGTGATGACGACATCAATCATCGTGTAAGCGTAGGGTGGATGAAGTGGCGAGAAAATTCCGCTATCTTCTGTGACAGAAAAATGCCCCCTAAGTTGAAAGGAAGGCCCTACACCGCAGTTGTACGTCCAGCGCTCACATACGGTTCACAATGTTGGACGATGTACAAAAAGTATGAGAGTAAATTAACGGCAGCTGAGATGAAGATGCTTCGCATGACAGCAGGAGTGACCAAGCTTGATCGAATAAGAAGTTCGAAGATCCGTGGAAGCTTTCACATCAAGGAAACCATCGTACACAAATTAGAGCGCGACCGGCTCAGCTGGTATTGCCACGTTCAAAGAAGAGATCATTTGAACCCTGTTAAAAAGGCAATATCTATGCACGTTCCAAAGACATCGCGATGTAGGAAAGGCAGGCCTATAAACGCCTGGATCAGACAAATGCGACGACATCGGCATTTCATTGGCCTCAGTAACCGAGTGATCCAAAATCGGCAGGCCTGCCGATATTTTCTGAGGTCAAATAGGCGAACCCCACAGGCGGATCAGTAGAAATGTAGTGAAGTGGGAGGGCTGTGATCCCTTGTTTTCGGATCATAGCCTCGCTGATAAAAGGAAGAAGAAAGAAGAAGAAATCAATTCTTTGATACTATCGTGTTTTCTGGATCTGTCTTCATCAAATATTTACCAATTCTAGTCATTGTTCTTTAAGTCGGCCAAGTGTTGTTTGATTCCATTTCAGCTCATTTTGCATACTGCATGTCATATACATATGTATGTATATAAAAAATATGTAAAAAGAAAAAAATTATAAAAAAATAAAAATGGACAATTAAGGTTAAACAAAAAAAAAAAAAAAAACTTAAATGAGAGATGAGTGTCCAAAGATCGCCCCCGTCCGAGCGAATTCGGTCACACTCAACCAACTCTCTCCACCATTATAACACATATGTACATCAACTAGCCAGAGCATAACGACTATTACTACGCCAACAACTACCTCAATTTTGCCTGCTACATTTACATCCACTACAACTTCAACATCAACAACAATTACTTCAACTTCAATCATTTTACCCTCAACTACAAATTCTACAGCAACCCTAACATTCACCATAACAACCGGCCAACTTATATCTGCCCAAGCTACCTCCAACAACAAACAACAAAAAGACATAAATAAAAATAAAAATATCTGTGGAAAAATAACGACAGAAAATCAATCAACGAAAAGACTAAGGTCATCGCCCAATCAAAACGAAACAGCTAACGCTCTCAACAAGAAACCCAAAACAAAAATACAAAAAACAATTAAAAGCTATTGGTTAAGCAACGACGTTAAAATTCACAACACAAATCGTTTCGACATCCTTTCGACTGATGATGATGAGGACATTGAAACTAATTATACAGGATTTCAGACACCAACAACAACCAGCAATCAACAATTTGTGAACAAGATAAAACCGCCGCCAATATATGTACAAGATGTAAAATATATTGGTAAACTAATGAACGCCCTTGATACCATCGGTAAAAACTCTTACGAATTAAAAATACTGAATAACGACGAAATCAAAACACAACCACTAGACTCCCTCTACTACACCCCTATAATTAAAATGCTAAAAGAAAAAGGAACGAGATATTACACATTCAAACCAAAGGACTAACGCACCTTTAGGGTTTTTCTGCGGAATATGCATCCTTCAACAAATAACGACGATATTATTTCAGAACTGGCGGATAAAGGACACAAAGTAGTCAACATTCACAACATAACCCAACGTATCACCAAGAAACCTTTACCATTGTTTCATATTGAACTTGAGACTAACAAAAATAACAAAGATATCTACAATATAACTCAGTTACTAGACTGCATAATATCGTTTGAGCCACCTAATCAAAGGAGAACAATAGCACAGTGTGCAAATCGTCAACAATACGGGCATACGAAAAACTTCAGCACAGGAGATCCTATATGCGTTAAGTGTGCTGACAATCATAAAACGATTGACTGTAAATTAGAACAAAATAGCGACAAGCTTAAATGCGCTCTTTGTGGACAAAATCATACTGCCAAATATAAAGGTTGCATGGTGTACAAAACATTAATAGTCAATCGCTACCCTGCTCTAAGAGCTAAAAAAAATCCCAACGTCATAACAAATAACGAAGAAACAACTAATGGCGTACCACCTCAATCAGCCATTAGAAGCATATCATACGCTCAAGCAACACGAGGAAATCTGAACGCAACATATGTTCAACCACTAAAGGACAGCACAAACATCATCGACATTTTAAAAGCTAATCCAACAACGAAAACTCCTCAAAAGGAAATCTATGCACAATGTACCCAAGTCACCACCAACTAAACCACCACCTGCAACCATGCCAACAAGCAACCTATCGGAATTAAAAGATATGATCAGACAATTAGTTAATCAAATGTCTTCTTCTTCTTCCTTTTATCAGCGAGGTTATGATCCGAAAATAAGGGATCATAACCCTCCCACTTCACTGCATTTCTACTGATCCGCCTGTGGGTTTCGCCTTAATAATCAAATCAAATAGTTAATCAAATGTCTAACATGATGAATATTCTAACCCTATTGGTAACTAAATTAAGTGGACAGAATGGGCAAAATGGACAATGAAACCCGAATAATATTAGTCTGGAATGCAAACGGTCTAAATCAACACGCTCGGGAAGTCAAACAGTACATAATCGACAAAAACATTGACATCTTATTTGTATCAGAAAAACACTACACAGATAAGAGTTTCCTAAGAATCCCCAACTACAACATTCATCTCACAAATCATCCCCATAACAAAGCACATGGAGGAACAGCAATAATAATACGAAAAAATATAAAATACATTGAACTTGAAAAATATGAAAAAGAACATTTACAAGCAACTGCCCTTCAAATCACAGACACCTACGGACCACTAAATATATGCACTATATATTGCCCCCCTAAATATAGAATAAGCACTGAACAGTACGACAACTTCCTGAAAATACTAGGACAACGCTTTATTGTTGGGGGCGACTTTAACGCTAAAAACAAAATATGGGGCTCAAGACTTGCTAACAAAAAATGGGAAAATTTACTAGACGCCATGAAAAGAAATAAATGCACACACCTTAGTACAGGTGAACCCACGTACTGGCCTACAGACAGAAAGAAAATGCCGGACCTAATAGATTTTTGTATAATAAAGAATATAAAACAAGACAACATTAATATAAAATCAAAATATGAATTATTTTCAGACCAATCACCGTTACTGATTGATCATTCCAACTTACCAACCCCATTAACTATTATACCAAAAATATATAATAACAGAACCGATTGGGACACATACATGGAAATACTGCAACAAAGATTAAACCTAAATATATCACTCAAGACACCAAATGAAATCGACAGTGCCATAGCATATCCGACTCGACACCTGAAGCGGCAATTAGAGCAACGCCACTACTTACTAAAAAGAAAGACCTACATTTTACCCCTAAAAACATTCCAGACAAAATTATTGAAAAAAGCTGTTGAAGAAAAGCGATCAAAAAAGAATTGACTCTTATCTAAAAAACCTTTCAGCTACCGAATCGATAAATAACGATTTCTGGAAAACTACTAAAAACCTAACTAAAGCAAAATCACACAAACCACCAATAAAGAAAACAAACAACACCTGGGCCAGAACTAATGCTGAAAAGGCACAATTAAAACGAGATAATTAACATGATTCAAAAAATTACAAAAAACAAAAAGTCACCTGGATATGACCTAATAACAGCTGAACTACTAAAACAACTTCCTAATAATACCGTTCTATATACAGTCACTCCAAGCCAAACTGGAACCCTGAGCAGTCGTAGTTCCAATGCTGAAAAATTAACTTTCAACTCAAATTCAAATAACATATTAAACATTTTTTGTAATGGTTTTTATTGTATTTTCAAAAACAAAAAACAAAAACTTCATTAATTAATTTAAACAAAAACAATGAATAAAAACAAAAGAACTCAACAATTTCAACGCACAAGCCAAACTCGGACACTAAGGTAAATGTAAGTAAGAACTCATTAATTTCTAAAATGTTTAAAAGATTAGTATTTGGTATGTAAACCAGTTTTTGTATTACCATTTTTAATCTTATTGGCATCGATTCAATAAGTTTTTTGCAATACGCTGGACTCAGTTTTTCCCAATCTTCTTACAAAAGCCTTTTTAGTTCAGTTTTATTGGAAATTGGATATTTTCGGGCTATTTTTTTAAAATGTTTCAATAAATTCTCTGTGGGATTAAAATCCGGACTTTGCTGTGGAGTTTTCAAAACGTGGGGGCAATTATACAATAACCACAAGCGAACGTTGTGGGCCTTGTGCTTCGGGTCATTGTCTTGATAAAATTTCCACCCACTACCAAGTTCGAATTTTTCCACACTTTGGGTCCAATTGGCCTTTAAAATGTCCAGGTACATTTTCTGATCTATTTTGCCTCAATAAAATGTAGACATCCAGGCCCAGCAGCTGAAACCGAACCCCAAACCATCACTGAACCGCCACGATATTTGACTGTTGGCCTCAAATTTATCGAAAGGAGCTCCTCGTTTGCATTTCTCCCTACTATTGGTTTACCATCAGAATCAAAAATAGTTTTCCAAAAAGAGTAATCTTTATTTTTATGTTCTATTGCGAAGCGTAGCCTTTTTTTATTTTGTTTACTGATTAATGGCTTTTGTCTAGCCCTTCGACCATTTAAACCGGCTCTTTGGAGAACATTCCTTATGGTTGATGGACAGGCTTTCTACATTTTATTGAAAGAAAAATGGATCAGAAAATGTACCTGGACATTTTAAAAGCCAATTGGACCCAAAGTGTGGAAAAATTCGAACTTGGTAGTGGGTGGAAATTTTATCAAGACAGTGACCCGAAGCACAAGGCCCACAGTGTTCGCTTGTAGTTGTTGTATAATTGCCCCCACGTTATGGAAACTCCACAGCAAAGTCCGGATTTTAATCCCAAAGAGAATTTGTGGAAACATTTAAAAAAAAACGGCCCGAAAATATCTCATTTCCAATAAAACTGAACTAAAAAGAAGATTGGGGAAAAAATAGTCCAGCATATTGCAAAAAACCTATTGAATCGATGCCAATAAGATTAAAAATGGTAATACAAAAAACTGGTTTACATACCAAATACTAATCTTTTAAACATTTTAGAAATTAATGAGTTCTTACTTACATTTACCTTAGTGTCCGAGTTTGGCTTGTGCGTTGAAATTGTTGAGTTCTTTTGTTTTTATTCATTGTTTTTGTTTAAATTAATTAATGAAGTTTTTGTTTTTTGTTTTTGAAAATACAATAAAAACCATTACAAAAAATGTTTAATATGTTATTTGAATTTGAGTTGAAAGTTAATTTTTCAGCATTGGAACTACGACTGCTCAGGTGTCCGAGTTTGGCTTGGAGTGACTGTATGAGAATGGAAAGTAGAATAAATAACAGCAATTCCGAAACCAGGGAAAGACGAAACACAAATGTCTTCTTACCGACCTATAAGTTTCCTCCCATTATTATCTAAGATCTTCAAAAAATGAATCTTCAAACGACTAGAACCCATACTCAATCAAAATCGACTAATCCCCGACCATTAATTTGGATTCAGACGCCACTACTCTACGATCCAACAAGTGCATAGGGTTACAAATCGAATCGCAGTAGACATCGAAAACAAAAACTACAGCTTAGCACTCATACACTTTTTTTACGAAAATTGCAATTTTTTCTTTTATTTCGTCAAGTCTTGTAAAAAACTGTGTTTTTACAAGATTGTTGAGCACTTTGAGAGAAGTTTGCGGCAAATGAATACTTCATTTGCGTCTGAGTTGTCTTCCTACTCGCATGGTAGACTTTTTGTAGGAAATTTGGTTAGTCTCATAACAATTTTTATTTATTATTTCACAAAAAATTGATCAGGTAATTTACAAAAAAATATCTGCTTGGTTTTGTTTTTTTTATTTTTGGATATTTTTTTTTTAGTTTCACTTATTTTATTTTAAAAATAACCCCTGAAGAAAATTGCTTCAATTAAGGACTACAAGGAATGTAAACTTTCCAATCAGTTTTTATTGCAACAAAGTTACGGTAAAAACTGGGTAACGGGATGAAATATGGGAATCAACAGCCGAATGATTCGTCATATTGCGCCGTGAACAATCACATGACAGCCTCTGAAATTAAGGCAAGTCTGGAGTTGCCATTAACTTCCAGACGTGTTCGACAAATTTTGCAAAAGCATCCTCGAACAGAATGGCGAAAAAGAGCACCAAAGCTAAAACTAACAAAGCGACATTGCGAAAGTCGTCTCGACAGGCCCGAAAGTACATATCGTGGATTCATGAATGGCAAAATGTAATATTTAACGATGAGAAGAAGTTCAATCTGGATGGTCCGGATGGTTTTCAAAGTTATTGACACCCGAAACCAGACTAAGCTGCAATTTTGGAGGCGGAACAGTCATGATATGGGGCGCTTTTTCCTTTAAGGGAAAACTGCCATTAGCTTGGATTACTCTCCATATGAACTCGGAAAATTACATCAGTTTGCTGGAGACTAGTCTAATCGACCATGCTGATGCTTTAATGGGGGAAGACATTATTTTTCAACATGACAACGCTGCCATACATACAGCAAAAATAACAATGGATTGGCTTCAAAAGAAAAATATATAATAGAAGTACTACGGTGGCCGGCATGCAGTCCCGACTTAAACCCCATAGAAAACTTATGGGGAAAGCTTACCACATGCGGGCGCCGTGGCGTAAGAGGTTAGTGTGTCGGATCACTGCGCTGAGGTTCCAAGTTCGAATCCCAGAAAAAACCAACAAGTTTTTTCACGGTCTCACCTCTCGCAAGCATCTGACAAACATCCGAGAGTATTGTTGTCTCGAAAAAGCTTCTCAAACCAAATTGCCCTTCGGATACGGCACTAAATTCTAGGTCCCTTCCATTCGTGTAAAAAAAAAAACGCACACAACGTGAGTGGTTGCGAGAAGCTAGGCCCTGGTACTTAAAGAGCTGTTGCGCCAAGTATTTATTTTTATTTTTTAAAGTGATGAATAAGAGAGAGTAGTGATTGTTATAGCTCCGCAATAAATTCAGTATTTTCCATTTATAACCAGTAATTTGGCAGTAAAAAACATTCGTTGTGGTTCTTAAATAAAAGATCTTTATTTTGCTCTACCAGTTCGGGCTTTAAATTAACTTCATCAATTAATTGAAAAATTATTTGCTTTTATTGATACTGTGAGTACATATAACAGAATGTCCAATTTAAACGACCAACAAAGAAAGATAAAAGTGTTGTCTCTGTCCCTCCATTATCCGGTTCTCCAGTTACGCACCTGTCTTCTGCCAAACTATGTGACAAAATAGAAGCACGACTGGAAGCGTTGACGAAAAATCTTACCAACGCGATCGTTTCGCAGTTGAAAGTCGAGATCAACACAATGTTCAACTCTCTGACTGAACGTATTAATAAAATTGAAAGTGACTTCAATGCAAATGTTATGTCGCTTGAACACGAAAGTAATGAGAGATACAGCTCCATTAACAACTCAGTGCTTGACTGTAAGATCAGTGTTGACAATGCAATTAGTCATTGTTCTGGCGTTGGTGCTCTCCAGGATGAGATATCAATAATCAAAGCGCAAATGCTTGAAAATGATAACACCCAGCTTAAACTTCAACTCGATGATCTCGCCCGAAGGAATATTGCAGGAGATATTGTTTTACATGGAATACCAACGACAGCAAACGAAAATCTCGTGGATATATTTCAGCTGCTTTGCACTAAAATTAACTTGTCGCCATTAACGCCGATTGACATTTTTCGCACAGAACCCGTGAGAAATTCGTCCAATAGTGCAGTAATTGTGAAACTTCCACACGCCCGAAGCAAAATAAATCTGCTTAAGAAGGTCTCAGAGTACTATAAAACAAACGCCAAATTAATCACTCCGAATGACCTTGGTTTCGCCAGCAACAAGTTTGTGCGTGTGTATGAAAGCCTCACCAAGCATGATCATGCACTTTTCTGGAGGGCCAATGAACTTCGCCGCAACAAATGCATACACTCTGTTTTTACGAGAGGTGGGAGGGTTTTCATCAAAGAGACTGCGGAAAAAAGACCTACCTGCATTGTCAACTCGCTCTTGCTAGAATCTCTATGCTCTGGAGGAAGTAACTGACCTGCATCACTGCTGCTGCTGATGCTGTTCTGATTTGTGTTTAACTATGTCATTGTTCACTTTTCTTATCTATTCGTTAACAAATAACTGAATTCTTGCTTTCGGCAAGTGATGCCATTTTTACTGTTTTATATTACTTTTTTAAATTTATATTAAGAGATTAAGAATTTATTGCGTAGTTTGGTTAAATGAATTATTATTTTCTAATGTCTAAAATCTTTATATTTTCATTAACTTTTGTCTGTTTTGGATATATAAGTCTAATTTTTGTTGGGTATTTCACTGGCTGGGTATTTCACTTAATTTTAAACTATTATTATGGTTTTCGGTCTAGATCATGACAATGTAAGGAGCGTTCTCAATATATTGTGTGGCGCATTCAACGGTCTGAGTATATGTCACTTAAATGCAGGAAGTATACGGTCAAAATATACTGCACTTTACCAAATGTTTAGTACTTCAAAGTTAGACGTAATTATGGTGTCTGAGGCATAGCTTAATTGTAGCATTTCGTCCCAACTTGTTAAGTTACCCGATTTTAAATTATTTAGGAATGATCGTGTGGATAGAATTGGTGGTGGCGTCTGTATGTATGTTAAAGAAAATATCTCGTCCAAGCTTATCTATTCATCTAACCTATCAGTCGTCCAGTTTCTTTGTATTGAGTTCAACAATGGTCTCGAAAAATGCTTATTAGTTGTTGTCTACTGTCCCCCATATACTTTTAAAGAGGAGAATTTGAAGGAACTGGAGGATATTCTGTTGAAGTTAAGTCCTAAGTACGAACATATGCTAATTGGTGGTGACTTCAATGTTAACCTTTTAGCTAACAATAGCACTGTGTGTTTGTTCCGCTATTTCTGTGATAAGCTTGGTCTATCGGTCGTTAATAATCGATATCCGACATGTTTTCAGTCAATCATCAATCCATCATTGATAGATCTTTTCTTGACTAGCTCAAAGCGAAGAATACTCGGCAATGATCAAGTAAGGCCCACTTCTGAATTCATTCATGATTTTTTATTTTGCTCTCTTGACTTTAATGTTTACGAGACACATAACAGTGGATTTTACAGTTACAGATCATTTCGAAATTTTGATTTCGCGGGCCTTCAAAGGGACAGCTATGTCTTTAACTGGCACGAAATCTATAATACACCAGACATCAGTAACAAAGTTGAAATTTTTAATACCATCGTGAACAGGCTTTACAACGATTACGTTCCTCTTGTTACTAAACGGGTTAAAACTAAATGTTGCCCTTGGTACAATAATGAAATTAAATTGCTTATTAGGGAGAGAGAGCGTTTCTATAGGTCATATAAACGAAATCCGACAGAGTTCAACAGGAGGCAATACACAGTTGCTCGAAACAACGTCACTGCTGTAATCCGTTCGTCTAAGAGGACACATTTACTGAAAAAACTTGATCCTACACTGAGTTCGAAAGAGCTATGGAGAAATCTCAAAGCAGAAGGTGTAACTAAGGATAAAGGTAAACTAAAGTGCACGTTAAACCCAGAAGATATGAGCAGGTTTTTCGCTCCTCAATCCAGTGTTCCAAACAGTCGGCATATTGAATCACATTCCTTAAGCTCCTGTCAGTCTTTTTCTTTTGACTGTGTAGGGGTAGTAGACGTTCTGGGTGCCGTTCAGTCAGTCAAATCAAATGCTCTTGGCCCAGATGGCATTTCTCCAAGATTTATAAAGCTGATTTTACCTATAGTGCTCAGATTCATTCTACATATTTTTAATGCATGTATTTATAGCTGTCAGTTTACTGAGCAATGGAAAAGAGCCATGGTTATATCAATTCCAAAAAAAGGGAATCCGACATGCCCCTCAGCTTTCAGGCCCATTAGTCTTTTGTGTTTTTTATCGAAAGTTTTTGAAAAAATGATCTCTAAACAGATACAAAATTATTTAACTGTTAACAATATGATATCTGATTGGCAGTCTGGTTTTCGGAATAAACATAGCTGCGAATCAGCCGTGTTAAAGGTAACTTCTGACCTTCGTTTTGCACTCGACGCTGGTAAGTTGGGGCTTGTGGTCCTTTTAGACTTTTCTAAAGCATTTGATAGCATTGACCATTCAATTCTGCTCTCTAAACTTAGGAACAACTTTAATTTCTCTTCTACTGCTCTTAAGCTGCTGAGTGAATACCTCACAAATAGGGTGCAGGTCGTAAAAACGGAAAGCGGAACCTCCACACCAACTTTTGTTAATTCCGGGGTACCGCAGGGTTCAGTTTTGGGACCCTTGTTGTTTTCGCTCTTTATTAACGACCTTCCCGAATCAGTTGACCATTGCAAAGTACTGATGTATGCGGACGATGTTTCCATATACCTAGCTCGACCTATTGGTTTGATGGAAGATTGTGTTGCGCGGGTTAATGAGGATCTTTTGAGGATTCAAAGTTGGTCTTTTTTAAATAAACTTCTGCTTAATCCCTTGAAAACTGAGGCTATGATCCTCTCGAGGGTTCAAGTCAATTGTTTTGATTTTCCATCCATAGTCCTTGATGGTAAAACCATTCCGTACGTCAATAAGATTAAGTATTTAGGCTTCAGTATTAATTCCTCCCTCAGTTGCTGTGATGCCATTTCTGACTGGATTAGGAAAATCTATTGCGGTCTGCGTACCTTGTTCGTCTCATCTGCTGATTCCCAGCTTGAAAATGCGTCTAGTGAAAAGCCTCATCGTCCCGTTTTTCATGTTCAATTATAATGTGTATCCTTGCATGGATTTTGAATGTAGTCGTAAACTAAATGTTGCTTTTAATGACTGTGTGCGATTTATATACAATGTCCGAAGGTTCACCAGTGTTTCGCATTTAAATTCTAATCTTCTGGGAATCAAGTTGGATAAATACTACTTCTTCAGAAATCTTTTAAAGCTTCATAGTATTATTCAGAACAACTGCCCTGAATACTTGAGTGAAATGTTACTCTTTGCTCAGTCACGTAGAGGTGTACATTTGATATTTCCACGCTTTTCCCACACGATAGCAGAACGCTCCTTCATCGTCTCAGCTATTCGACTCTGGAATAGTCTTCCAGTCGAATTGCAGACGATTACTTCACTACCCATGTTCAAGAGGAAGATATTTCAACATTTATCAACTTAATTAAATTTCGACTTTTATCAACTTAATTTAAATCAAAAATAGAATAATTCATTTCCTACTACTACTTAACTTTTACTACTACTTAAATATTATCTTTAAAGAATTCTGGTTTTTCTATTTTGTTCTAAGTTGTTGCCTTATAATTAGATACTTAATTTTAAGATTTAAAATCTTGTATTATCATGTATTAACTCATTTAATAATAAATTGAATTAAATTGAATTGAAAGTTTACCACAATGGCAGATAATTTCAAACGATTCCTGAGTTAAAACAAAAAATTAGGGAAGCCTGGAATGAAGTTTCATACGAAACATTGAAAAAATTGGTCCATTCTATGAATGACCGAATTTTTCGAGTCATTTCTAAGAAAGGTGTGCACACCACGTACTAAAAACCAATAAAAACATTAAAAATAAAAATTTATTATTTTACAGGTAAGAGAATTTCATTATTTTTGATAGTGAGGCTAACCGTATTTCCGTATAATTTTTAGTTTTTCTGCACTTTATCGCGTATAACTATGTAATGAGCTGTTCCAACTTTTTGTTTTCTTAACTTCTAATAAGTTTAATAAATTCCGAATCACTAAATAAAATCAATAATTTAATCAGAAAAAACATTTTTTATTTTTACAAAAAAACTTCACCGAGGCTATTCATATTTCCTTCACTGTATGTACATGGCCTTTCGTCATAATTACGAATAGCACTGGCTTAACCGTGTGGGCTAATGAGTTGATTATGGAATTGCAGTTTGAACACACATACATACACGCACCCATGTTAGAATTCAATTAATGATCAAAATCAACAACAATTCAGCCGCGCATACATACATACATACATTCATATGTTACATCTTCTCGCAACCACTAGTGTTGTAATCACGAGTATGATGCAGCAACTGCGTATAGAGGAACCAGCAACGAGAAACGCGAGAAACGAAGATCCTGCCTGCTCTGGCAGCTAAAAATTAGTGACGAAATGTCAAACCTGCCCTGCGAAAGAATGCCTTGGTGCCGCAGGGAAACAGCAGGACAGAGAAATCGGAGAATTTAACTCGTAACACGGACTACAAGTATCCATAAAGGATTTTTACCCCTACCCGCGCATCAAAAAAAAAAACAAAACTAGTGTTGTGTGTGTTATATTTTTCGCGGAAATAGAAGGGATCTACAGTTTTGTGCCGCATGCGAAGGCAATTTTTAATTTGTTTTTGAGAAGATTTTTCATGACAACAATACTCTCGGATGTTTGTCAAACTTTTGGTCCCACCTGACCGTAATAGAATGGTTCGTGTTTTCTGGGATTCGGACACTGAACTTCCCGCGCAGTAATCCGCAACACTAACTACTACACCACCGCGCCCACCTTTGCATAAAAAAACTGTGTAAATAAAATTAACAGCTTTTGGATTATCTTTCATACTGGGAAAATAAAGTACCCGCTTGACTGCGGAATTGTAAGCTCTATTGCAGACACAACCTTGTAAAATAGTGTATTAGTATGCAAGGTGTTACCTTTGTAGGTATCGGGCCTTGTTTACAGTGCCTAAATTAATAGCAATCAAAACGCAGGGGTTTGGAGAACTGTAAGTGCCTCCAGCACTGCCAAATTAAAAAAAAAAAGACAAAGAAAGGAAAATAGCAAAATTCAAAATTCAATCATGTGTCCCAGCTTCATATTTTCCCACTTTTAGTAACACTCTACATTGCACTGAAGAGTATCTTCTAGTCAAGAGGGTAGAGGAGTTTAAATACTTGGGACTTACTATTGGCTCCAAAATAACCTTTTCAAACCATTCGCAGACATTGGAAAAATATTTTCGTTGCACATTCCGACATTTTTTCGAGCTAAAAGGTGTTTGCTCTGACAAACTCTTAAGAATTATTTATTATGGCATTTTTCACTCGAAGCTCTAATATGGTGTTGCCTGCTGGGGTGGGTCATATCGGAATAAAATGCAGGCTCTTTTAATTCTACAAATAAATGTTTTGAAAATAATTTGCCGAAAACATAGTCATAGTTTTCCATTGTTCCGTGTTATGGAAATTCCACCAGTCCGAATTCTTTCGTTTTAAGGTATTCAAAACTTTTTTTTTATCAGATAGGGGAATCAGAATTTTAGATTAATTTTTGATTATAATTTACGTAGAAATTTTTCAAATGTTGTGTCTGTACCGTTTTCCCGTACCACCACCTTTCGTAACTTTTATTTGGTTTCATCCTGCCGTCTCTTTTTAATAAACTACCCTAATCAATCAGATCATTAACCCTTCTTGGAAATTTGGAGAAATGTCTAAAACATTGCCCCCAGACCGGCCTCCAAGATGTGGCATGAATGCTGTGCCATCGGGTAGGCGACTCCCAGGCAGGCCTGGAAATAGATGGTTGGGTTAAGTCCGACATCTCTCCTGGATCCGTCTAGGGAATCCTCCTGATCAGTTGGTGTGAATGGCGGAGGATTGAGAAGGATGGAGGGTCCACCTGAGCATCCTACCCCCGCGACCCTCATGAAGGATTAGCGGGCCATTGAAAATATATGTATGTATTGGCTCTTACAATTTGATTACAGTTATTTAGAATTTATTCTTTCTGACATTCTGGTGTAGCTTAAGTTTTCTTCTCTACACAATGAAGTTTTAAATTTAATTCATATTCATATTATCTCTTTTTTAACTTATTCAGATAAGTTAAGTACTGATATTACTATTTAAGGGTCACCCCACCAACAATTAAACTATTTTTAATAAAGCCCATTGAAGTGCCTTTTGACACTATTTTATTACGTATAGTATACAAATATCAAAATATCACTAAACAATTTCTAAAAAAAAACTAATTTACATAATGTATTTGTATATTCGAATTCACTTGAAATACAAATTTAATCTAATCTAATCTCCAATTTGTAGGTAATTCTGTACTTCCTTAAAATAATTTCTATGGTCGAACCCAATGGTCGACAACCATATTTTGGCGACATGGACATAACCTTATATTTAAGGGAATACAAGGGCTTAGAAAGAAAGTATTAAGCCTTTTTGTCACTTGATGGAATTGATGTGAAAAATCCCTGGTAATATTAAGCCAATCTGGTAACCCGCTAAGTTACGAACTTCAAACTACAATACTAAATCCATCCATCGCTTAAAGACCATAGCTGTATATGCCTTCTAAAAGAAAGCTCATTGATACCTCGCCCGATCAACTTGTAACGAGTAAAAAACCAATTTTATCATGGCAGTTGGCACAATGTCGTTGGATGATTGCATTTCAGCAAGGCTCGAAGATGTTGCCACGAAACAAAATATTCATGTAATTGCTTCGGAAATCCAGTTACTCCGGACACAAAACTCCTACCTACCTGCTACGGAAAATGAATGTCACCTCCTAAACAAAAAAACAACTCGAAGTGTTTGCACGGAGACACACTGAGGTTGCTGTTGTCGTACATCTCCCGGCAGATGCTATAACCGACAAGGTTGAATTTTCGAAACAAACTAGCATCGGTCTTCTCAACCTACAAGGAAATGCATCTTTACAAATTAAAAATACACAAGAGTTCACAAACGCGTCAACAAACAAGACGCAGGTGACACTGCAAACCAAATTATAACTGCTGCACCGAAGTTGAGAGGTCAAACGGTATTGCATGCGATTATATGAAAATACAAGCGTTTTCACTTAGCTGAGACCTACCAACTCCTACTCTCCACGTGGTGATAGCGGGGTGCCTAGTACCTTGATCCAAGAAATGGGTAGCCAACCCCGTTTGGAGGATTCTTGGCGACAGCAGATGAGAAAGCGGGGCAAGAGTGTTTTCTCATTAAAGCAATTCTTCCAGGCGGCAGCGGACGAATTCCCTAGACGGAGCAGCGCTTATTCGGATGCGGATTTGTTATACGCGGCAGACTTGAGGAAGAAGTCTTAAGCTTCCGACGCGTGAGCGAGCGTATTATGACTATCGGGATCAGGGCTTAATTCACTTACATACGCCTTATGCCCCCCGGGACAAAAGGACCCTGCCACCAACGATTGTTTCTACGAGCTCCTCGACAAAACATTCGAGCAATGTCCTAAATACGACGTCAAAATTGAATTGGGCGATTTTAACGCCAAAATAGGTATAGATAACGTCTTTGATAGGGCATTCGGTAAGCACAGCCTACACGACACCACGTCTGATAACGGACTAAGGCTAATTGATTTCGAGTGTCACCATAGCAAGCACATGGTTTCCTCATCTCGATATTCATAAGCAGACATGGCGGTCTAATGATCATGTAACGATCATCCAAATTGATCATATTGCGATCGACGCAAGGCATGCCTCCAGTATTCCGGATGTCCGGACCTTCTGAGCGGCCAACATAGACTCGGATCATTACCTTGTTGTAGCCAAGTTACGAATGCGGATATCCCAATCTGAGCAACAAAGAAGAATCACTGTGAGAAAATTTAACGTCGAAAAGCTACAATCGCAAGAGACCGCCAGACTCTTCGCGTATCCCGAAATCTCTCAATCACCCCTATGCCGCCAGCATTAAGTGCCAAAGACCTGTGGCAACGATGCCAACATTCCATCAGAAACGCCGCGACTGATGTGGTGGGTCTCGCTCGCCCACCGCCGCGGAATCCCTGGTGTGACGAAGAATCCCGGTGAGTGCATGCAGCAAAACACTGCAAAGTGAGCTCGTGAGCTCTACGAGCAAAAGAGACGGGAAGAACATCGGCTCCTCCAAAAGAAGAAGAAAGAGAATGAGAAACGCGCGTTTGAGAATATCGAGAGTTTATACTCCAGGACCAATGTACGGAAGTTTTACCAAAAGATAAAAAGAACGTGTCAGAGAAGCAATACCCGTACAGAAACCTGTAGAAATGAAAATGGAAACCTCGTAGTAGAATCACAATCGGTGCTGAGAATATAGAAAAACTACTTCTGCAGACAGTATAACGGCGACGAAGACCAACATCCCGCTGTCAGGCAGAATGAACCATTCAACATAGGCGATGATAGTCAAAATTTCCGTTCACCTGACCAAAACGAAGTGAGGATAGCAATATCCAAGCTAAAATCGAACAAGGCTGCTGGACCTGACGGCCTACCGGCCGAACTTTTCAAGACAGCTGGGGATGAATTGATAGAGTGCATACACCAACTCATCTCTAAGATTTGGTCAGACGAGTGTATGCCTGATGAATGGAATCTCAGCATCGTTTGCCCGATCCACAAGATAGAAGATCCCCTCAACTGCGCCAATTATAGAGGCATCAGTCTCCTCAACATCGCATACAAGATCTTTTCTGCGATATTGTGTGAACGCCTGAAACCTTTTATCAACAGCCTGATTGGACCCTATCAGTGCGGTTTCAGGCCAGGAAAGTCCACAATCGATCACATCTTCACACTTCGGCAGATCCTGGAGAAAACCAAAGAATTCCAAAACGATACTCACCAGCTCTTTTTCGATTTCAAGGCCGCCTATGACAGCATCTATAGAGAAGAGCTTTATAGAGCCATGTATAGTTTTGACATCCCTGCCAAACTTGTCCATCTGTGCAGGCTGAGGATGGAGAACGCTCGCTCCTCCATCAAGGTCGGTAATGACCTCACCGAGACCTTTGATGTCAAAAAAGGTTTTAGACAAGGTGACGCGCTGTCACGTGACTTTTTTAATATTGTACTTGAACGGATTGTGTGGAACTCACAAGCCAACACCGGAGGCACAATCTATTACAAGTCTGTACAACTACTTGCATACGCCGACTATATAGACATTATCGGAAGAACTCAGCGGGCTGTCACCGGTGCGTTTGCAAACATTGAAGCGGAAGCCACCAAAATGGGTTTAGCGATAAACGATGGCAAAACCAAGTATATGCCGTCAACAAGAAGGGAAAGTCAACACCGACGATTTGGACAAAACGTCACAGTGGGCCGCTATAACTTCGAGGTAGTAAGGGACTTTGTCTACCTTGGCTCTGCTATAAATTCTGAGAACAACATCAGCGCAGAAATTAAGCGAAGAATAACTCTTGCCAATCGCTGTTTTTTCGGGCTTATAAGGCAATTCAACAGTAAAGCCCTATCTCGAACTACTAAGGAGACTCCGTATAAAACACTGATCATCCCAGTCCTGCTTTACGGCGCTGAAACATGGACTTTATTAAAAGAGGATGAAGATATCCTTGGTCGCTTCGAGAGAAAAATTCTTCGTAAGATTTTCGATCCCGTTTGCGTTGACGGGTTTTGGAGGAGAAGATTCAATCACGAACTATTCGAGCTGTACAGCGACATCGACCTAGTCAAAAAACTGCGTATTGGACGTCTGAGATGGCTAGGACATATAGAGCAAATGGACACCAACGCTCAGGCCCGCAGAGTCTTCGAATCTAATCCCGTGGGACGACGCAGTAGAGGGAATCATCGACGTAGGTGGCGCGCATAAGTTCAAGGGGACCTCGACCAACTTGGAGTGCGCAACTGGAGGCAATTAGCTAAAGACCGAGCTAAATGGAGAGGCTTGTTGGTTGAGGCCCAGGTTCACCCCGAACTGTAGCGCCACCTAAGTAAGTAGGTAAGTAAGTGAAGCTTCCTTCTATGGGAGAGAGCTGGGCAGGAACAAAGAAGGTGAGGAATAGTTTCCTCCCCTTCCTCATCCATGCAGCTTCTACAAAAGTCGTTCGCAAAAACGCCTAGCCTTGTGGCATGCTTGCCTATTAGACAGTGTCCAGTGATGACACCTATTATAGCGCCGATATGCAATCTGCTGAGAGAAATCAAAAGCTTAGAACGTTTTAGATCTAGCTTCGGCCAAATTTGTTTTTTCGCTAGACATGTGGGTCCTCTTGTCCACCTAAGGTTCGTACTCTCGATAGCATCCAGCTTAAATTTAAGTTTGCAAGTAGCGATTGGTATACCTAAGGAGCCTTTGTCCAGCAGGATGGGTATAGTTCTTCCTATTCTGGCGAGTTCATCGGCCTTACAATTCCCTGGAATGTCCCTATGCCCCGGCACCCAACACAGGTGAATATTGAACTGCTCAGCCATCTCCACGAGAGACGATCGGCAGTCTAGAGCTACTAAGGAAAATAATAGTTCGTGTATAAGTCTTTTCATAATGAAATGGCAATGCTAACTGAGCATATTTGACTTTGACACATATCACGAATCACGCGTGAGCTGTCAAAAATAGAACACTGAAAAACCAAACAGCAAAAAAATCACCCTTTATATTACTGCAATTAGACACAACTCTCATGGTAGAGCGAGTGGTGGAGTTTTATGTGCCATTAAATATTGCTTAAATCGTTGTGTTACACTTGAGGTTATTGACAGTAGAATTGTAATTAACCCGGCGAAAATATGGTGACAAAATGTAACATAGAGTATGTGGCTGGGTATGACATACCGACATACAAAATTACCTGTAAATATTGTTATAGTAAATATTAACCTTTAAAAAATGGATTTTATTATAAAGGGTATGCGTTTGTGTGATCAGTTAAAAAAATACAGTTATGTAAATATCAGGGTGGGTATGTCATACCCAGCCACACTCTCGCCGGGTTAAGGCTATTTTATTATCCCAACATATTAAATTTTAATAATTAGACTCATGGTTACCTTGAGTTATATAATTTGATGAGTATTATAGATGTACCTAACATCATGATAATAGGAAATTTGAACGGCAGAATAGGCAGATTTCAAAACTCAGTCTCATTAATTAAGCACGGTATAGGTACCTCTGGTTTAAGTGTAAGAGAGCCTTTTGATTTAACAACTAACGCTAGTGGTAGACACCTTATACAAATCTGTGGCAATACGACATAATAGCTTAAGTCGACTTAAGACAAAATTGAGTTAATTATAGCAAAATGTTCCCAATTACATAAAGTACTTTCCCTCAATTTTTTAGTTGCATACCTGTAAAGACGGCTGAGTTATGGCTGCTAGAGTAGAGGTGCAATTCAAAAATTTCATACGATTTTGCGTAAGCCACAACTTTAAACCCTTCTCCTGAAAAATCGTACAAATCGACATAAGCTGTTATTTCGTATTGCCACAGAAATAATGGAGGACTTTGGCTTTTTTGTGTTAAACGGTGTCTCAAAAAGTGATTGCAAAGGAGAGCTAACATTTTTGTCTGGTCAAGGTTGCTCAGTGATCGAGTATTTTTATTTTTATTATTATTATACTTTTTTTTTCTATAATTTGCGTGTTTGAGTGCGGTTATCAGGTTATGAGGTTATGAATACTCTTAACATGTTTACACACAGTGCGGGTGTAGAAAAGCATAGATAGAGAGAGAGAGGGAAAGATTTGGTGTAGTCGTTTAAGGCTCAGTTTTTTATGCTTCAGAGAAACTAAGGGGGTGAAGAAGTATATAATCCAGATACTACCCAGATAACTGGAGAGATTATTGTTTTTTTTTTTTGTCTTTGCTTCTGATACACAGTCTTTTTTATCCCGATAACCGATGTCATGGGGAAACCATGTCATGGATATTATTTTGTGAAAGGTGATTGGCTTACTATACTTGACGATTTCGAATTGTTGACTGTTAACTTTTCCTCTCATCTTCTTTCATCTTCTTCTTTTTATCAGCGAAGTTATGATCCGAAAATAAGGGATCACAAGCCTCCAACTTCACCGCATTTTTACTGATCCGCCTGTGGGGTTCGCCTATTTGACCTCAGAAAATATCGGGAGGCCCGCCGATTTTGGATCACTCGGTTACTGAGGCCAATGAAATGTCGATGTCGTCGCATTTGTGTGATCCAGGCGTTTATAGGCCTGCCTCTCCTGCCTCGCGATGTCTTTGGAACATTCATTGACATTGCCTTTTTAACGGGGTTGAAATGATCTCTTCTTTGAACGTGGCAATACCAGTTGAGCCGGTCGCGCTCTATTTTTTGTACGATGGTTTCCTTGATGTTAAAGCTTCCACGGATCTTCGAACTTCTTATTCGATCAAGCTTTGTCACTCCTGCTGTCATGCGAAGCATCTTCATCTCAGCTGCCGTTAATTTACTCTCATACGTTTTGTATATCGTCCAACATTGTGAACCGTATGTGATCGCTGGACGCAAAACTGCGGTTTGGAATCCCTCGATGTCTTAGCGCCATCCATATCAGATCTCGTGGTTGTCTGTCGAATGCCTTTTCTAACTCAACCCATATATAATGCAAATCCTTTAAGGAATCACGATGTTTTCCCATTATGATCCTTATGCTTTGGATTGCATATGTGGTTGATTTACGCGAGACAAACCCGCACTGATCATCAGATAACCGTATTATTTTTCGCAGTCGGCCACCTAATACCCGCTCAAAGATCTTCATGTGTGTGACATCAGCTTGATCGAACGGTAGTTATCACAGTTTCGCGTATCACCCTTCCCTTTGTATACAGGGAGAAGGTAACTTTCACTCCATTGATTCGGCATTGGGTCACCTCTCACAAATTTGGAGATGAGAATTCTGAGCCATCTGAACCCAACGTCTCCCATCTGGCTCTTGGAAAGTATAGCCGGGGAAACTGTTCACTTAAAAGTTCTTCACAATACTGCCACCACCACTGCAGGATTTTGTCGTCATCCACAAGTAGCTGGCCATGAGCATTGTTAATGAACTTTGGCGAACGAATCTCCTGAGCATTCCTCCTTCTCTGGGCGGCTATTTTGAAGATGGTTGCGCTCTTGTTCATTTTTGAACCTTTTGAAGCTCCTAGCAGTGACTTTGCCTTCTTTAAGCAAGTTCGCTGTAGAGTATCCCACATATTTTGTGCTCTGCACTGTTCATCCTCAGCTCTGTTGATAGTGTGAGAGAGGTAATTTTTCATAACGAAAACCAAAGGTTCGCCTTTTTCTTTGTCCAAATTGTACAACTTGATTTTTTCAGAGACCCTTGTTTGTTTGCGTTTCTTAGGTGTTTTCATCAATTTCTGTTAGCAGAAGACGGTGTTGCCGAGCGATCGCCTCTCCCAGGATCACTTTGCAATCTTTTACCCGAGGCTTCATGAGACTGGCTACCAAATGGTAGTCAATCTGAGTTTCATCTCCACCACTGCTGTAAGTGATCAAATGACGGCTTTGTTTGATGAACATGGTATTTAACACGATAAGACCGTGTGATTTGCACATGCTTAGGATGTCTCCTCCAACAAACAGAAACTCTCCCTTTGGGATGTTTTTAAGGAGATTGTGGAAATTTACCCAAAATGCATCTTTATCTCTCTGATCGCACCCATTTAGGGTAGCATATGCACTGACAATATTCCACACTTCTCCTTGTATTACTAGTTTGAGAGACATCAAACGGTCGCTGGACTTCGAAATGCTCAAGACGTTTCCAAGTAGCTCTGCCACAAGGATGATACCGATTCCGTTCCGTAGTAGAACATCTTGTAATCTTTTGTCCTAACGTCCAAGAAACGCGCCCGATTTCCGGTGTTTTTCCATTTCGTCTCTTGGACACACAAGATATCCACCCGCCTTCTATTCATCATCTCTTTCAGCTCGTCACTTCGACCCGAAAATTTCTGCTCGGTCCAGGATCCATACCATGCACAGTGTAGTGCCTTGCCTTTTAGCAAGTATTACCATAATGATACAGTTTTGCAATATTACCATATTGCGATAGTGTTTGTTGTATGACACTTGCATGCTACTGTTTAATTATTGTTTAAAATCACCAACAAGTATTAGATCTGTTGTGTTTAAAATTTGTAGTTCGTCACTTAGTTTGTCGTAGTCGCGTTGCCAGTGGTTATTGCTTGAGTTTTGTTGCTTGAATTTACCTCTAAAACGCCTGATTCATCCAAGACCTTAAACTTATCTTCAACGCCAATAAGGCCCTTACGGTATCCAAATAGCTGTCCTCTTCCTGTTCCAAAGATCGATGATTTAACTGCCTGTTTCCATTTTAGTTCATAATTGGAAAATATATTCTTAAATCTAACATCCTCATTTCCTAACACATATGTTTCATATAATAGTGAAATATCAAAATCCTTAATATAATTAAAAAATTCAACAAATATTAACTTATTTTTAAGTCCGGCTACATTCTAACTTAAAATTTGTTTCATTCTGGTAGACAGGCGTTTCTCAATTAGTGTGTAGTCTCCTGCTTGTGTTTGCAGCCGATCGATCGATACTGCATCATTCGTATCCAACAAACCGGCACACAAAGGCAATGAAATACTATAAAAGTGGAGGATGATCGGCACATAAGCAGTTCTGGCCAGGGTTCGTTCTTTGAAAATCATTTTTTGCAGTACATTTTTCGAAAAAGCGCATTAAATCCAAGTTTTGTGCAGTCTATTTATTTTTTTTAATATTATAAGACAACTACCAACATTTAACGTATTTCAAAAGTATTTACTTATTTTCATAATATACGATATTAAAGGTACAAATTAATTAATAAGTAAATATAGCGCACCTATTTGCCAGTTTCAAAAATGATATCACACTTCATTATACTATATAGTTAATTTTTTTTAAAAAGGCTAGTAGCAAGCAAATAATAAAGAATTATCTTTAAATTTGTATTTTTTTTTTAAGTGTTAATAATTCATTTGAAGCTTCAAAAATATCTGTTCTATTTGCAGTTAAGTAGTTAGCAAACATTATAGTTGTAGTAGTAGTGTAACTTAATTAATGCAGAAAAAAATTCGGTTGTTACAGTTTTACAATAATAAGGATTGGCTTTTGCCTTCAGCCGAAAAAAAGAGAGTTTTTAAATTACAGAAATAATTCATATATGTATATGAGTATTTTTTTGGTTTATAAATTTTAGCCGGTATTTTAGATCAGATTTTATATATGTAAACAATATAGTCCAGTTTTCTCCATTTAAGATGCGAAAGACTTCATCGGAAGAGAGAGGGTTTTTTCCATAAAAGGATCTTCTGATTGAGCTCAGAATAGGGCAGGTTCCAATGAAATGAAGGCCGTCTTCTCTTGTTCTGTGGTTGCACAGTGTACATTCATCACTTCCATCTGTTCTGTGTGGGATGTAGTTTGATTGCAATAGTTCGCCCCTGGCTTTGAATACTGTTGAGATCAGATCTAAACTGTCACAAACATGAAAATAGTTCAGCTATCCAAGGTCATGCTTTCAAACTTTGTAAATTTTTCTTGCTTGACTTTTTTCGCTTCCCCTTTGAAAAGACTACCGTGTGGATCCTTCGACCTTAATTAAAAGTTCCTCCAGTGCCTTTCATAGGTTTATTTCGTCTACATGTTATTTCATGTAGGGGTACATTTCGGCCACAGCCCAGGCTAGTCAATTCGGCAAAGAAATGAAGGTTCTTATTTTTGAGGGGCATAGCAATTTTATGGGGAATACGATGACTTGGTTCTGATGGAACTTGCAAGACGTATAGGAAGTGAAGTCTATGCGTAAACACATACAGCGGTGGCAACCCCGTTTCCAGGTACAACATGTGGTTTGGTGCACTTTCTGGCAGTCTGAATATTTTCTTTAGGAAGTATCTCAACAATTTTTCAACCTTCTCAAACTGCCAGATCCCCCACACTTATACCACATAGCACATGATTGGCCTTATGACTGCTTCAAAGACTTTATAATTTACACTCGGCGCGATTTTCGTTTTCCCAAGATCCCTCTCCAGTTACAATTGATTCCCATTTTTGATTCTTTTAACTTTTCTTGAAGGTGCTTTCTAAAAGATTACTATGGAATGATCAGTACTCCGAGGTATTATATTTATATTCTTTAACCTTTTCCAGTTTCTCATCATGCCAAGTCCATTTTTCATTGGTTGCGTAGCGCCCCCATCCATTCAAACAAACATTACGTTTTCAACGGTTTTTACAATTAACCGATTTCTAAATTTCTTTTTTATTAAATTCACTTCAGAAAATGTTCTCTCAGCTGCTGCGCTGCTATGCGGTAGAACAGCTAAAACTAACATGTACTCTGCCAAATTTTTGAACATACTTTCTTCACGTATATTCTAATGGTCCATTATGGTTAACCAAAACTGAACTACATCTTTTGTTTCTATATTTCTGATATCGAATATCATAAAAGATCTCCATTCCGCGTTTAAAACTTCTACAGATATTTCACTTAACGAGAATGCTTCTATTAGTGGTAAGATTGAAGGTATTTCTGCCTCTTGAATCTTTCGTGGATTAGGGTATGGCAAACGTTTTAATGTCATTAAACGGAAATATACTTTTAAGTTGGTCGCAAAAGTTTGTATAATAATCTCAAACATTTTTCTTATTTCCGAAAGATGTTCTTCCCGCAGCGAATATTGGTGTTTTTCAAATTCAATTCCACAAAACATTAGACTTATAGGAATATGATATAGAGGATTTCAATAATCTACATCGATTTCAATAAATTCTCTCGTTATAATAGGATACAGAGATTGAATCATCGTCATTTCGGATTGGAAAACTCTATTGATGTTACGATTTATTTGTGTCATTTAAGCCATCTAAAATGACATTTATTATTTTCTATTTTTTCTTCGAAACTAAAGAGAAGGAAATAATGTTTCACAGCTAACCACCGCTCTGAAATTCTGTTTACAGCCACCGGATAGATGATGAATTTAAAAGCTTGCGAACATGCAAATGGAAATATTCCTGAAATATCTTAAAATCAGATTGGCGCTTATAGCTATGAGAGAAAAAAATAAAAATTGCCTTTAATTGTAACTCGACATTTAGGAGAAGTTTTTTAGATTATGCTTTTGTGTATAAGTGAATAGAATAGCAAGTACATCCGAAGTAAAACAGATACGGATTTAAAGCCTTTAAAGCCACCACGTAGTTCCCCTCTCATGACAGCAGCGTTGACCGTGTCTAAGCCGGTTATGCTTTTTGGTGGAATTTCTAAGTCTATCAAGTGATTGGTTACAGATGTCGTAATAGAATCTGGGCTGAATTCCTAAATGCAGTACTGCCTGCATTGTGCATCTGCAAACATTCCTTATTGCAAACACAGACATCGTTACATTTCGTCACGTTCCGAAATGCATTGTGAAAGATTTCACTGCGCAAGCAAATGCAAACAGCACATCGTGAATTACCACGATGCGGATGTGATTATTTACTATTTTGTTTTGTTCGATGTTGGTTTTCGTGTACATTTACAAAAGATGGGTGATTTGCCGACGATGTAAGTAATTTCATTAAATATTTATTGCAATGTTCTAATTTTTGTGAATCTGCAGGAAGAAGTGGTTTAATAGCCAAATAAAGGTGCTGATAACTACAAGAATAAAATTCGAATCAGAATTTTGTACGCTAAAAAAAACAAGAGACGACTTGGAGTGATGTGTACCTTGAAGAAAGTGCACCCGGAATTTCCATTTGCCCTGGAGGAAATAATTTGTAAATTTTTGAACATTAGAAAGATAAAAGCAAGACAAAAAAACGTCTGGGGAATCCACGAGATTTTGGGGTTTTTTTTAAGAATTTGATTCGCAATATGGCACGAAACATTCTGTTTCAATCCCACCAAGCAATATTGACTTCTCGTTTGAGGCCCAGGGTGGAGAAGCAACTGGAAATGAGGAAAACATTGACGGAGCTGATACCAACAATGAGCCGCTGAGAAAAAACCCAAGAAATATGAAAATGTTGGACTTCTTAAAATAAGAGTCTGAAATGGATCGATACTTCTTCAACAAGCTCATTAAAAAAAAAAAGAGATGAAGGCATTAAAAATTCTATTGAGGCAGATGATTGAATAGTTCTTAAATGTGAAGTAGTTTTTTAAGTTATCTGTTTTATTTTATTTTATGAAATCAAATAAATTTTATTTTTAAATGGATTTGGAATGTTTTAGTCTCATATTTAACTTTAAGAAAAAAAAAAAACACATTTATGCAGAAAAGAGTGTTGTCAATCGTTTTCTTTTGAGTTTAGTTTCATTGTTTGGAACATCAACGGGTACATGATTTTCTTCCTGCGATACTGCATTAGCTAATGATTTTGTGGAGTTATATATTTAAAACTTTGCGGTTCGTAGTTTATTATAGAGTTGTGCAAAATTACACAGGACATGATTATTTGTTTTGCCACCGAAATACTTTGAACAGGAATAAAGTTTAAAATTCAATTTTTTTTTACGAACACCGAATGCCTGCTGAATAAATACACGAGTGGAACTGCGACAATAATTAAAGCAACTCTGATCTGCCGTCAAATGACCATTATCTCTATAAGGCGCCGTAAGATGAACTTTCAGTGGATACGTAGAATCGCCTGGCAGATTTTTTTTTTGTCGGGATAAGAAACACTCGACTGCCAAGCAAGCACTTCAGTGATGAGGAGCTTACAAAATCAGCACTCACCACATCCGCACCGAAAATCTGCCACCTGATACGAGCAAAGGCCGGACACTCACAGAGAGATAATGTTCCGCAGTGTCGTCGCTCTCTCCACAAGCGTCGCAGATTGTAGTGTCACTTAAGCCTAACACGTTAAGGTGCTTGGCAAAAGCGAAGTGGCCTGTCAAGACGCCGATAAGTTGTCTACAGTCTTTTCTGCTGAGAGACAGCAAGAATGCCGCTGATTTCTGAACAGACGTCCGGGAGCATGCGTTTAGTCAACCTGCAACCTGGAGAGTCATGCCACACACAATTGTGCTCGTGAGAAACCCAATCGTCAATGGAAGCCCTAACCGAGGACGCTGGAAGACCCAACGCGGGTTCGGGACCTGAGAAAGCCTCCTCTGAGCCTTGTCTAGCAATCTCTTCGGCAAGATATATGCTAAGCCTGACGCACTGGTGATTAAAAAGATCGGAGAAATTTCCTATTGCGACATACTCCGAAAGGTGAAGACCAACCCCGAGTTGAATGGATTGGGGTGTGATGTAACCCGCATAAGAAGGACAGCCAAGGGAGAGCTACTGCTTGAGCTCAAGAAAGCAGCTGATGGAAGAACATCCGAACACCAAAGTAAAGTGGGGAAAGTTCTCAGTGAAATAGCGGAAGTGAGATCCCTAACGCAAGAGGTGCTCATTGAGTGCAAAGACCTAGATGGCGTCACCACAAAGGAAGAGATCTGCCAAGCTCTGTCCGAGCAGTTCGAGGAAGCACAAGGCATAGAGATCTCATTCATTAAATCTATGAGGACAGCCTATGCAAGGACGCAAACTGCCGTCATTAGCCTCCCGATAAATACTGCCAAAAAAGTTCTGGAGGTTGGAAAAATAAAAATCGGATGGACGGTATGCCGAATACGGGAGAAAATAATACCGCTGCGATGGTTTAGGTGTCTTAACTTCGGGCACCTAGCAAAGGCGTGTAAAAACACGTTGGATAGGAGTGAGGATTGTGTTCGGTGTGGACAGAAAGGCCATGTATCCAAGAACTGCAGCAATGATGCAAGGACATCTTGACACAAACCGTTCGCGAGTTAAAGATGGATGTTGCCGTATTATGCGAGCAGTACAAAAATCTCGATGATAGAGTTTGGGCTGCGGATGACTCAAAAAGAGCTGCTATTTGGGCCTGTGGAGATTGCGACTTTGAAGAAAAAATTATGACACTCGGAACAGGCTTCGTGCGAGCAAAGGTCAAAGGAGTACATGTCTATAGCTGTTATGCATCTCCAAACAACACCATTGAGGAGTTCCAAAGTATGCTTGATAGGCTCGTGGATGATGCTAGAGGTCGTAGCTCAACGATTGTAGCTGGAGACTTCAATGCATGGGCCACTGATTGGGGCAGCGCACGGCCAATAGAAGGGGAGAAGCTCTCCTAGAAGCCGTATCGTCACTAGACCTAATATTGCTAAATACAGGAAGTGAGCACACTTTTAGTAGAAATGGTGTATGCTTCATAGTTGATATCACCTTTGCAACTAGTTCCTTATCGAGAGGCGCCAACTGGAGAGTCAGTAATCAATATACTCACAGCGACCACCTTGCCATCCTGTTTGAAGTACAACCTAGGAGAACAACCCAGGAACGCCCAAAGAAGGCACAACGAATGGGGTGGAAAATAAGCACCATGGACAAAGACACTTTTGCCCTGATTTTTGCAGAGTCAACAATAAGCCTAGGAACAGCAAACGCTATGGCCGTTGAGGTTACCAAACAAGTAACTAGGGCTTGCGACGCATCCATGGCCCGGAAAACGTCAACAAATCGCCGGCCACCAGTATACTGGTGGAACCAAGAGATATCAGAGCTACGCAGCAAGTGCCATAGAGCCAGAAGACTATTCCAGCGATCCAGAGGTTTGTCCACATATCAGGACCTACGGGTGCAATTCAAAGATAGGCGAAGAGAGCTAAAACTAGCCATCCGCAGAAGTAAGAGCAATAGCTTTAAGGAACTCTGCGAGCAGGCAGATGTAAATCCTTGGGGCACCGCCTATAGAACAGTAATGGCAAAACTCAAAGACACTAGAGCACCTTCCCCCTCATGCCCTCTCCTTATGCAGAAAATTGTATCGGGGTTGTTTCCACCTCAAACACCAGCAGAGCGTATAGAGCCACCTCCGGAAGTACAGGACATCCCAACTGTCACGCAAAGGGAACTCCTGGATGTATGCAGACGATTCGAGGATACCAAGTCACCTGGATTGGATGGCATACCGAACAAGGCCCTTAAATTAGCCATTAAAACAAATACGCAACCATTTGTGGAACTCTACAACAAGTGTCTAACAGAAGGAGTTTTTCCAGACCAATGGAAAAAGCTACGTCTAGTGCTGCTGTCTAAATTGAAAAAACCACCAGGCGAGCCCTCGTCTTACCGTCCCATATGCCTGTTAGACACAATGGGTAAAATACTGGAGCGAATCATATGCAACCGATTAGAAGTGGCAATTGATGAAGCCGGGGGAGTTTCTAACCAACAGTACGGTTTTAGGAAAGCTCGTTCTACAGTAGGCGCAATAAGAAGGGTAACTACAACATTGGAAGAAGCTATTCAGGGCAGGAGATGGAGAGGCGGTGCAAAGAAATACGGTGCCGTAATAACATTGGACTTCAAAAACGCGTTCAATTCTGCGAATTGGGGACTCATAGTGCAATCGCTTAGGTCAATGATGGTGCCATGGTTCTTAATTAAAATAATACTGAGCTACTTCGAGAAACGGTTTCTGCTCTTCGATATCGACGATGGAGTAAAGCAGTACCACATATCTAGCGGAGTTCCACAAGGATCGGTATTCGGCCCTATCCTTTGGAACATTACGTATGATGGGGTTCTAAGGCTTGGAATTCCAAATAAGGGAAAAATCATAGGCTTCGCCGATGATATTGCAATTTTCGTGGTTGCAAAACATCTAGAGGAAATAGAGGATATTGCAAATGAATGTATCGGAAAAGTCAAACGGTGGATGGCAGCAGTCGGGTTAGAGCTCGCCGAACATAAAACAGAGGCAGTATTGGTAAGCAGCCGCAAGAAAAGAGAGGAAATCACCATCAGAGTAGGACATCATAATACGACATCAAAATCGGTTATCAAATACCTAGGTGTGATGATCGACGCGAGGCTCACTTACAAGGAGCACCATGAAAGAACGTGTGACAAAGCGGCTCGGGTGAGCGGTGCCTTATCAAGAATAATGATAAATATAGGAGGACCTAGGCAACAAAGGAGACTTATTTTATCCAAGGTGGTGCAGTCCATCCTTATGTATGCGGCACCCATATGGGCCAAAGCTATGATGAAAAAGACCTACGCAAGAAGGATAAACTCTGTCAATAGACTATGTGCGCTGAGAGTATGCTGTGCCTTTCGTACGGTGTCAGACGAGGCAGTATGTGTCATCGCGGGAATGCTACCAGCGGATATCTTGGCTATCGAGCTACAAAGGACCTACGACGCCAAAATTCAGGAACCTCAAGCGTCAGTCAAAAATATCAAGCTGGAAGAAAGACAGCGAAGCACTAGAGCATGTCAAGAACGATGGAACCAGTCCGCAAAGGGAAGATGGACCCATCCACTTATACCGGATATCCAAAAATGGATGAACCGGAAACACGGAGAGGTAGATTTCTAAGTTAGCCAGTTTCTAACCGGACATGGCTGCTTCCGAGCGTCTCTCAACAGGTTTGGGCTCGATGAATCTCCCAACTGTCCAAATTGCGGAGAGGCCTCAGAAGACGCTCAGTACGTATTTTTTCAGTGCCCACGTTTTCATATAGAGCACAGAGAACTGGAGGAAAAAATTGGAGAAATACCAACCCCCGAAAACATTGTGTACCATATAATAGCATCGAATGCAATATGGGACGCGGTGAAACAAGTTGCAGCGATAATCGTGTAGGAACTTAGGCGGCTGGAAAGAGTCAGAGAAAGCAACCAAGTCCAACCGGCAACACTTTTGGAACAAGGAGCGGAAGACAGCGAAAGAAGAGCATAAATAGCTAACCAGCCCCGCGAAGTAATACCTAACGGTAGTCCCGCGCGGAGAGTGGTTGAAGGGTGCAGGGTGTGGTTTAGTACGTAGGCGTATTCCTGGCATCGAGTATTCAGGTTTGCGAATCGTGCATGCCAGTAGCTCGGGCTGCTGGTATTTCATATTTCATATTTATTAATCGGTTAAACTACATTTACATAAGATAATGATAATCTCATATTTTATAAATGTGATAATTTCATGGATTAATTTTAAAATGGAGAAAAGAAAAAGTATATTTAAATTTAAAAAAGAATATAAATCAGAATAACAAATTAAAAAAAAAAAAGGAAAAATTCAAATTGAAAAATAATTAAATTTACCTTCTGCCAGCCAGGTGAGATAAAAGAGTGCCACTGAAACAATCCGCATAACAAAGTCTTCTAATACCTAATGGAAGGGCGTTCCATAGACGAATGACATGAGTGAAGAACTGACGATCAGTATTCATGGAAGTAGTACGAGGAGGAATGAAAGTGAGAGATCGCGATGAACCAGAAAATCTAAGTTTTTCATATAAGTATTGAGGGTGCCTGGTAGTTATTATCTTATGCAAGTACTTCAAGGCGCAAAGTTCTAAATAAGAATTTAAAGTACAACCGAGAATATTATGAACATATGACGAAACATGATCATAACGCCTTAGGTCGTACACATACCGAATTATATTGTTGAATGCCACATTCAGTTTTCTTATAGTTTTAGCATTGGTTTTGCAGAAAATTTCGCATCCATAAGTTATAGTCGGAACCAAAAGTGACTTTGCCAACTTTAGTCGGGTCTTTAGAGGAGTATAGTGCTGCGTCATGTGGAGTTTCCTAAGACAGCCGTATATCTTACCCGTAACTACACGTACGTGATCATCCCAGGTTAGCCTATCATTGAACCACACACCCAAATTTTTGCCCTTAATTATATAGTCGACAGGCTCGTTGCCAAGACAAACAGATGGAAAACTACTCAAGTCCACTCCATTTTTGGAAATCACTAAGCATTTGGATTTTTTTGGATTCAGACGTAGGAAGTTCTCATCCGACCACTTCAAAATTTTATCGAGATCCTCGTTAAGTCTTGTGACCGAGTCTTCAATAAGACCCAGTTTACAACTCTTATACAGTTGTACATCGTCAGCGTACATATGTGTAGAGCAATGTACTATTAATTTTGGCAGCTGGTATCTTTAGAAGATTACACACCCTTTGGCGCAACCAAAAAAAAAAAAAAAAACAAGCAATCCCTTCATAGATCTCGTTCCCCAAGATCCCAGTGTGACCTGTGTCCCAGATAAGAGACTGAGAATTCAGGCTTGCGACCGAGTTCAAAGAGTTTTTGGTTTCACGAACTATTTTGGAAGTGGTTAAAGGGTTAAGCAAGGCCTTAAGTGCAGCCTGACTGTCACTACAGACACAAATGCTACGTCCCTTCCACCTGTTCTTCACAACATAGTTCATGGCCATTAAGATTGCATAAGTTTCCGCTTGGAAAACAGACGCATATTTGCCTAACGAGAAGTGAAGTCTAATGTTGTCGACTTCCACGAAGACACCAGCGCCAGACCCTTGACTGGTTTTGGAACCATCCGTGAAAATACGACTACATTCCATTCCCGGCTCAGACTCAGACCGAAGCCAGTCCTGAACACAAGGAAAGTCGACTCTGAATTTGCGCATCAGCTGAAGTTCTGGTGTCATTGCATCAGACGGCATATCCATAAGACCGGAGTCGTAAGATAAGTGTCGCGCAAGTTCATCAAAGTTCCAGTGTGGAGTATACCAAAAACCGCCCCGCCTAAGACGATGGATGGCTTTGATAGTGCAACCCATGATATAAGTATCAAGGGGAGGTAAGTTCAGCAAGGCATCTAGAGCAGAGCCAGGCGTACTCGGGAAAGCTCCCGAGCAGCCGAGACAAGCCGTTCTTTGGAGTTTGGCGCAAAAGGCAACCACATATTTACGCGAGAGCCCCTTCCACCAAACAACCGACGCATATGCGAGGAATGGTCTTATCATAGCCGTGTAGATCCAGAGAATCTTATTCGGTGATAAGCCCCAAGTCTTGCCAAAAGCACCCTTACACTGCCAGAAGACTGAGAGCGCCTTTGATGTTTTCGACTCGACGTGTTTAGACCAATGAAGTTTCTTATCTAAAATCACTCCCAGATATTTGGCTTCATTGGAAATGCGAATGGTGATGCCTTTTAGAACTGGCTGAGTCAGACCGGTCAAAATCCTCCTTCTCGTAAAAAGAACAACCTCAGTTTTAAGTGGATTCACCGAAAGCCCACTCCTAGTACACCATTCATCGATCATGTCCAGCGCCGCCTGCGCGTTAGCACAGACCGTCGCCAGGCATGGCTCGACAGAAAGTACGGCGACATCATCCGCATATGCCTGAGCGTAGACGTTAGAACTATTTAAAGTGTTCAACAGAGAGTCGACCACCATGCACCATAACAATGGAGACAGAACGCCTTACGTTGCCTTGCGGACAGCCCCTGTTTACCCCTGTCATAACATATTGGCCACAATCCGCATCCACTACCAAAGTTCTATTCATTAGCATTGCTTTAATCCACAACACTAATGTTTCATCTACCCCTGTGTTGTCTGGCAGAGTTGAAAGCAAAATGTCTATTTCTAACGCGTACCGTGCTTACTTGCATTGCTTCTAATTCAATCTTTACTTCCGCTGAGTATTCGATACCTTTTTTTATAAACAAGGATGATCCGCCTCTGGCCCTTTCCGATGGGTGGAAGGCGTGATACACGCTAATCCCCTTATCTTAACATCCGATTGCTTTGTCAGATGAGTTTCACAGACCAAGCATATATCAATGTCTTTTTCTCGTATAAAGATTTCTTACTCGTCGAGTCTTCGTAAGTAGTAAGTAATAAGTAGTCTCTCGAAAATAAGTTTGTTTGTTTTGCATTCTCTTCAAGTTCCGCAAGAATTAAGGAAAAAAACATGGGATACATGATCTTGTGAGCTACCTCTATCACCGTTTTCCAATGTCGCAGCTTGAGCAGGAGTCTTTACTTTAAAGTTTGGATGATTTCTTGCTTTGATCTCCCGTGAGCTATCGGTCTTGTACTTGCCATTAGCTGTCATCGCCGCTTGAGCATAAGACTGCACGCCAATATTCGAGGATTTAGCTCCTGTCATCTTTTCTCTACTACGTTTGGACTTTTCTTCATTACCCGATCTTAAGAGAATATTGACGGATTTTTTATCTTTCACTGCTTTTTCCGTAGCTATTTTGGGTCTATTCTTAATTGGTTTTGGATTCGTGCCCATGGAATTTTTGAGAGCTCTTTCGCCACTTCGCAACCTCGATAGTTCGCAGGGTGTTTTCCTTTACAGTTTATGCAAGTGGCTGGGGTTTGCTTATTAAGGTGACACTCATCTGAGAGATGTTCACCTGCGCATTTAACGCATCGCTGTTCTTTCTGGCAGTAAGTCTGCGTGTGAATAAAACCTTGACAGCGCTTACACTGCAGGATCGATCTGGAGCTCTTACGCATAGGTTCGATTTGGGCCACGATGTTTAAAATACTCTTAATACCATAAATAACATCTTTATTTTCGTCTTTATTGAAACTTAGCATGAATAGCGGAAGTCCACGCCTTACCAATTTTTCCTGATCTCCCTCCGACTGTTGCTTCTCTTTCTTGATAATATTGACGGCATCAAGAATTTTAAAGCCTTTGTCTTGAAGGTCGCTTATAACATCTTCTTTGGTGCACGAGGGGTGGAGTCCCCTTGCTACAACACGCAGTGGTCTTTCTAACTTATTTTCATAAGTATACCATTGAATCTTTTCGGTATTCAATTTTTGGGATAATGATCGGTAACCGTCGGCATCATCGACATTGATTTTCCACGTATTGTTTCGCAGAGATGTCACCTTAAACTTCGATGTCACAATTCCTTTAAGGAGGCAATGCAACTTGTTGTAGTTCGTAATTTCAACGACGTTTATCGGTGGCGGAGGACGTAATTTTTTTTGTTGTTGCTTTTCCTGCAACTCCTTGCGCTTTTCATCCTTTTGCCTTCTGGTGAGGAACCAGCTTTGCGTTTTTTACTAGGTCGTTTCTTTTCGATCCAATTCGTTTCACGTGTTAGCTCTTCTTCGTGCGTCTGGTATTCGCGACTTTAAGGCATTATTTTCCTGCCTGAGTAAATCTACTTCTTTCTTAAGCTGACGATAGAGTAGCTCCATTTCGCTAAGCTTGGTACGGAGTACGTCGTTTTCCTCCTCAATGCTTTTTGATTTCGCTGACTCCCGTTTTTCAGGCGCTTGCGCTTCCGGCGGACTTCTTTTTCCGGAGACGTTCGATCTTGTTGGTGGGGATCGAGATATCCTTGTACTTTTTGAGAAGGGATTTATTAGGTGCAATAAATGGCTCTCCCCAGAATCCGTAGAGCCGACCTTCGAAGAGGGTGGATTTGCCAGTGTATCTGGACTGCCGCCTGGTGTATTAAAATCTTTTGTTTTGTTCATTGCATGTTTTTGTATACACCATACTCGTTATACGGAGGGACATAATTTAAACAATTTCATGCCAAGGTATAAAAATAAAAATAAAATTTTGGAAGAACGGCAAAAAAAAAATATTTTTTTTGTTGACCAGTGTTATCAATTGTAGCTTTCCAATAAATTTAATAAGATTATATAAATTTTCAGTAGTAAGCCAAATCTCTATAAATTGTGCAATAGTAGTTTTAAGAATGTACATTTGTGCTAAAATCAATAAAAAAAAGTGTTTATTTCCAACTAGAAATTATTTAGTCTGCACCCTCGGCCTTCTTTCGTTACTAGCAGTTCCCTCTGGGTACTCTTGGATTTGTGGATAGCTTTCCCGAGTATAACAGCATAGTATTATTATTTATTACAATATAATATTTGGCGCAAGAGCTCTTTAAGTGCCAGGGCCTAGCTTCTCGCAACTACTCATGTTGTGTGTGTTATATTATATTTTTCACACGAATGGAAGGAACCTACAGTTTAGTGCCGTATCCGAAGGGCAATTGGTTTTGAGATTCTTTTTCGAGACAACAATACTCTCGGATGTTTGTCAGACGCTCGCGAGAGGTGGGACCGTGAAAAACCTTTTTGGTATTTTCTTGAATTCGAACTTGGAACATCACGCGGAGTTATCCGACACACTTACCACTTACGCCACGGCGCCCACACTTTCTTTTCATTTCTTATTAACACTTTCAGTTTAAAGAAATCTGGCGTTCTGATGTAAGGGATTATCAGTTCGGAGTCAGGAAGGGTACTCACCTTCCAGATTGGGTTATTTTAACACGGTAGCAAAAATTAGTCAATGTGTGATGCATCCTTATCCGGATAGCGGATCCATTCATTCATACAAGAAGGTTGAACAGGCACTTGATTACGTACTTGGCTGCTGCGGTACTGACCCAGACGGTATAAGTAGTTCCCCAACCAGTGGTAAACTAAGTCACCAAATGTCCATACACATACGTGCTTTAAGACATCATTTAGCGTTTAGGAATCTTTATCCATTAATTATGGGGGAGAAATTTCCTTTTCAATCCATCATTTTGCAGTGATCCATCACATTTGTCACAAAATTAATTTCTCTGGATACTATTCAAGTTTCGTCAACAGCAATAATAATGGAACGAATATCCCAGTGTTTTACTAATTTGGAATGAAGTACAAACTCACACTAATTGTGGGTGGCAGTTAGATTCGACACCCTCACTTTATACTGTGTGTAGATGTGTACGTATGTTCATATGCATGGGAGAATAGAAATTAATGTGTTCTATTTGGTGATGACAGATGGCATCGCAAATAAAAACAAAACCAGACAAACTGCGGTTCACTTACTGTTGGTTCATATATGACAAGACAAAGACCCCAGTGGCACCAAATGTCGGTGGCACACCAAAGACGTCCTCCTTTTCAAGGCAAATAGGAAGACAGACACTTATGCACAGCTTTGCGCTACAATGTCTAGTGTCGGAATGCACATTGCATGTTGTCGACAGTTTTCGACGTGCATGGTTTTTTTTTTTTTTGTGAAGACTGGTACGTTCTGCTGTCGACTTTAATTTCAGCTTCCCCGCGCAGTGTATAAAAAATACATAAATTTCAAACTTCAAGTTTGGGCGGCAGAATTTTAATTCATTTTGATTTTATGTGCTTCGAACGACAACAGTCAACTTCAAGTTTACCCATTCTAAAAACCAAAAAGCTATCAAAACAACCTTCCCTTCTTTACTTGTTTACCTACTTATTTCCAATTCTCAGGGAACAGTGAAGTTCGTGTTTTATGTGTTTCCTGACAATGTTGTAGTTGAAGTATAATGATTTCCTATGTGCCTGTAGATTAAAGGTGTCGGTGTGTTCCTCTATAAATATTTCCATATAATCCCTATAATAACCTTTCAGTTGTTAAGTGCCTTTAAACGTAATTCAGGTTGATTTGTCAGTTGAAAGAAAAGTCACACTTCGAGACAGCGGGGTGCGTTTGGAAACAAGAAAATCCGTGAGGTAGGTAGAAAGGGAGATCCAGCCCGACTAATCCTATATCACTCTTGAATAAGACCATGAGGTGTCTAAAATTTCTCCACCAGCTTTAATGGGTCGTCACTTACATGTAGATGGCACTGAATGACCGTTCTGGAAATTAGGTTAGGTTAGGTAGATAAGTATCTTGTGACATAAGTCACTGCTCACTTAGACCAACACGGGTCCATTGCGTCCATTTTATTTTTACCCTGGGAACCTGCATAGAAACTGTTGAATTTACACCCACCTAGATGAAGGTATAAATCTCAGAAGGTCTGTCAGCTCGGAAAGAAAAATCGCTGGTTTGGAACCATATAGATGGGGATATAAATCTCAGGAGGTATTCAGCTCAACATGACTTTCAGTTCAGTGGAGTACTAACTACCAAGAGTCTTCATACTTCTGTCGGATATGGTAGGACATTGGCTCAGCAGGTGACGGACCGATTCAATTTCTTCCGTCTCCCTGCAGCTTCTGCAGAAGTCGCGAAGTGCAATACATAAATTCCCATGGCACAGTGACCCGTGTTTATGGCAAAGATTATCCGCGTTTGCGGATTCTTACAAGCGTTGATTTTATTATTATAGATTTTAAAGCCCTAACGCCTGGCTACCAATATACACAGTAATTGATTTTCATTCATTCATTCATTTTCAATGGCTGGCTAATCCTTCATGAGGGTCGCGGGGGTAGGATGCTCAGGTGGACTCTCCATCCTTCTCGATCCTCCGCCATTAACTCCAATTCATCAGGGAGAATCCCTAAGCGGCTCCAAGACAGATGTCGGACTTGATCCAACCATCTATTTCTGGGCCTTCCGCGAAGTCGTCTACCTGATGGCACGGCAACCATGGCGCGTCTTGGAAGCCGGTCTGGGGGCATACGAACTACGTGACCAAACCATCGAAGCATAGATCGTTCCGTTCGGAGAAGTAGCTGCTCAACGTTGAGCGCCTCGCGTACTCTGGTGTTGCGCACTCGATCCCTACGAGTTATTCCAACAACACCGCGAAGGAACCTCATTTCGGCAGCTTGTATCCGCGATCTTATTCTTTCGGTCACTACCCAAATTTCATGACCATAGGTGAGAGTTGGAACATACACCAAGTTAAAAACCGATAGCTTAGCTTGAATACTAAGTTCGGCCTTCCTTATAACAGATTGGCCAAGCTCTCTCAAAATTGATCCAGCCTGACCAATTCTACAGGATAACTCGGCATTGCTCCTCCCATCACTCGTGAATAAAACCCCGAGGTACTTAAACTTCTCCACCTGCTTCAGTGGGACTCCACTAACATGCAGAGTGCACTGAATGGGTTTTTTGGAAACGTCCATTACTTCCGATTTGTTCACGTTGATCTTCATTCCAGCAACATCACAAACAGCTACAAGCCTTTCGAGTGCGCGCTGAAGTTCGGTTTGAGAGGACCCAAGGATGACCAAATCATCCGCAAAGAGCAGATGACTAATCCTTAGGTCTCCCACTTTGAAACATTCCCCGCCACGGCTGCGCTGCAACATCCAATCCATATATACAATGAAGAGGAGAGGTGACAGAACGCACCCCTGGCGGAGTCCAACGCCCACAGTGAAAGGTATTGATTTAACACCGTTTATCCGAACACAGCTTTTACAGTTTGTATATAAAGACTGAATCACCCTTAACAGGGAACCATCAATCCCATACTCCTGCAGAACACTCCAGAGTTTGCCTCGAGGAACCCTATCATATGCTTTTTCCAAATCCACAAAACAAGTGTAGACAGGTTTGGCATATTCCCAGGCTTTCTCAAGAACCATTCTGAGAGTGAACAACTGGTCGGTTGTGCTTCTACCGGGACGAAAACCGCACTGCTCATCCCCCAAACTGTCCTCAACCACAGCTCTGGAACGCTTTTCTAGCACCTTAGCGAAGACTTTTCCAGGGAGACTTAAAAGAGATATACCCCTGTAGTTGGCGCAATCTCTTTTGTCCCCTTTTTTAAAAAGAGGAACTATCACCCCCATTTGCCAATCACCAGGTGTTTCACCGCATTCCCAGGCCACTTTAATGACACGCGAGAGCCATTGCACTCCCTCTTTACCTAAAGCCTTGAGCATTTCTGGCCGAATTTCATCCACACCAGCAGATTTGCCAACCTTTAGCGCTTTGATCGCCAAAGTTACTTCCTCTACCGTAGGACTACTTTCCGCCCAACTCTCGACCATAGGTCTGTCATCTTCGGTGCCCTGTTCGGGATTGAGCAATTCTGAAAAGTGCTCGCTCCATCTGCGTAAGATGTCCTCCTCATTGGAAAGAAGTCTACCGTCTTTGGATTTGACTCCTTCAACGATATTCAACTTTTTTCCTCTGAGTCGGCGGATGGTCTGCCAGAACATCTTATTTGCAGATCTGTGGTCACGTTCCAATTTCTCGCCAAACTCCTTCCAAGACTGTTCTTTCGCTGTTTTCACAGCTAATTTGCAAGTTCTTCGCGCCTTAGTGTACCGATTTCGAGAATCGGAGTTCCCCAAGTGAATCCACACCTTAAAGGCTCTCTTCTTCTCTCTGATGGCTTCTTGAACTCCGGGCGTTTTAAACCAAGCAGTTCTTTTCTCACCACCAGCCGCCACACCAAGCCGCTTCACTCCACAAACATCTCCCGCAGAGGCAATAACCGCTGCTGAAAACAGTTGCCATTCTTCCTCTACATTTGATGGAACAGTTGGAATTCGTTCAAACCTTTCAGATATTTGCCGTGCAAATGTCTCCCGTATCTCATCGTCCTGTAACCTCTCCCATCGAATGCGTGTAACCATCCTTGGTTTACGCTTTGGTAGGGGAGGCACTCTCTCGCTAAGATACAATTTGCACAGCACTAAGTGATGATCAGTTGACAGTTCGGCCCCTCTCAATACGCGAACATCACAAACCATTCTCTTCAGACACGATGGTACCACAAAGAAATCGATCAGCGACTTCTGCTGAAGACTCTGACGGTACCACGTGTATTTGTGAATGTCTTTGTGTGGAAAGATGGTGTTCATGATGGATAAGCCATTTTCACAACAAAAATCCAACAACCTCTCTCCGTTCGCGTTTTGATCAGGATCACCGTTCCTCCCAATCACACTCCCCCATGTCATAACATCTACACCCACATGAGCATTGAAGTCACCCATCAGGACAAAAGAATCCATATCTGCAACCTTTTTAAGGGCAACATCAACTTCATCTAAGAAAGCTGCGTACTCTGACAGAAGGTTCGGTGCATACACCTGCACCAATGCCAGAGTTGATCTTTCAAGCTTGAGCTTTAAGATCGCAACTCTCCCTCCTAATGGTATCCACTCCAATACTCTGTCTGTCAACCTGGGACTTGTGAGTATCCCCACTCCCGCCCGAGCAGACATTGAGGGTGCGACTCCTGACAGGAAGAGCTTCCACCCACCCGAAAGGTCCACAGTTTTAGAACCTCTCTGCTTCGTTGAAGAGACGCCAACTATATCTAGTCGACTTTTAACAGCCTCCCCAACAAGCTCAAGATCCTTCCCTGTGAGCGATGAGACGTTCCATGTGCCTATCCTAAGTCGATGCCGTTGTCAAATCTCAGAGAGTCCATCTGTGCCCCTATCGGTGCACAGCGCGTTCACCCCTTGACCCCCGTAATGGTTCGCGAGACCATTGACAGGAAGCTCGTAGCCATTTCGGGTTTGACCCGGTCGGCTGCCGAGTGGGACAAGCCGACCACCAGACGCTCGCATACTGACACCCTTCAGGCCTGGCTCCAAAGGATGCCCTGGCTTACCAGGCTTGGCAATATCCGAGGCCGGTCGTCTTCGTGTCATCATGGGGTGTGCGCTTTGTTAGCCGTAACTGGGTTGTATGGATGGGAATAACTATTTAAGTTACCTCATCCGCACATCCCAGTCACGTTGCCCGCCCCCCACCACGAGGAGGTCAGCTGCCAGGGGGGCCAGTAATTGATTTACCAAGAAAAATATGTTCGGTGATGATTTTCGCAGCCTAGGTGACGGCTATGATCTCAGCTTGAAAGACGCTGCATTCGAAGTTAATTCTGAAGGAACGGGTGACCCCTAGTGCTTTGCAACAAACCCCAGCTCCTACACAGACATCCATTTTGAAACCGTTAGTGCAGAAGACCAATTTCGCATTACTAATAACTTGTTCATAGGCGCTGTGACGCAGTGGTTAGTGTGTTGAACCACTGAGGTTGAACGTTCGAGTCTCAGAAAACTCCAAACGTTTTTTCACGATCTCACCTCTTGCGAATGTTTGTCAAACATCCGAGAGTATCGTTGTCATGAAACAGCTTCTCAGAACAAAATAAAAATAACCTATGGATACGGCACAAAACTGTAGGTTCCTTCCATTCGTGCGAAAAATATATTCAATTCAATTTCAATTTTCTTTATTCATATGTAAGCAGAAAATAACACACACAATACGACTGGTTGTGAGAAGCTAGGCCTAGGCCATTACTTCGGATGTTGTTACGCTTACCTTACAAGCTGTACTTAAATGGGATTCCTTCGTCGTGTTGCTGGAATAAATCGCAGGCATGGAGTGTGCAACACCAGAGTAAGCCAGACACTCAATGTTGAAAGCTACTTCTTCGAACGAAATGATCTGTGCATCGATGGGATGGTGTGTGATGATTACCGTGCCATCAGGCAAGCGACCCCTTGGTAGATCTAGGAATAAATCTTTGGATCAAGTTCGACATATTTTCTCGACTGGTCTGGAGATTCCCCCATATAAGTTGCACTCGATGGCGGAGAATGGACAGTTCACCTAAGCTGAATGTTTGGTGTGCTTTGTTGAATGACGGCATTATTTGCCCCTTTTTCTTCGAAGATGAAGATGGCAACAGCGTTATGGTCGACGGAGGAAGCTACCGAAGCGTGACAACTATTTGTTTTTCATGTGAAACTGAGAAAATGTATTTGGACGATATCTGTTTCCACCAGGATTGCGCTATGTGCTATACAATCAATATACAATCATCCGACAATCGATTTTCTGCGCATTAAGTTCAATAATCGTATAATCAGCAATTCTTGTGTAGTTGCTAGGTCATTCGCGTAGCTGCAATTTGACCCTGTTGGACTTTTTTTTGCAGGGCGCGGTAGTGAACGATATTATGCTGACAATCCAGAAACGCTTCACAATCGAGCTATTCGTGAAATAGAGCCACGAATCATCGAAAATGTACTGCAAAACTGCGTTGACAGGATGGGATACTGCCAAGCCAAGTGTACTTTCTTCAATAAAGCAAACAACTTTGAAAAATATTAAACGAATTTTTTATAGGAATAAACGACATTTTTTATATAAAATTCCAGTATATTTTTAGGTTCTTATAGTCCATCCCTGCAGGCTTCAGTCATCCCTAGTTCATTCAACTACAGAGTTTTTTTTTAGACTGTCACACTTTTTCAATAGGGACAAACTGTTAAACATAATTCATTTTTTGCGATCAAGGTCACATTTGTGTTCATTGCTTGAAGTTGTGGAAATTTATTTTGAAAATCAGAGCTCAATTCGATAATGTTACAGAGCGCTTCGTCCTTTTTATGGTGGACACAATCGGCGAAGTAAAGTTATTGACATGTTTCGCACTCAATTCACTCTATTGGACAATTGCCTATCAACCAGATTGAGAACTGTGCAGATCTAATCAAAAATGTCTTTTGCAAAATTCAGAATTTAATTAATCTTTTCTTGATCATGATTTTCAAGCTGCATTCATTTAGGGAAATAATAATAAAATCTAATTTTTTTTTGTTTTTTTCGCTGTCTTTTCGCAATCTTAAAGAGCAGAACCGATTGGTTGACGGAAGGATGATGGTACTCTTGGTGTTTTCTTATTCTTCGGTCTCCTTTCCTGTTAAACTTGCTTAATAGGTTGTGTTTGCGTTGTGTGCGGGTTTGTATGTGCTCTGGTGGGGATTCCGACTTACTTACTTAGGTGGCGCTACAGTTCGGGGTGAACCTGGGCCTCAACCAACAAGTCTCTCCATTTAGCTCGGTCTTTAGCTAATTGCCTCCAGTTGCGCACTCCAAGTTGGTCGAGGTCCCCTTGAACTTGTGCGCGCCACCTACGGCGATGATTCCCACTACTGCGTCGTCCCTCGGGGTTAGATTCGAAGACTCTGCGGGCCGGAGCGTTGGTGTCCATTCGCCTTACATGTCCTTGCCATCTCAGATGTCCAATACGCAGTTTTTTGACTCCTCCAAAACCCGTTAACGCAAACGGGACCGAAAATTTTACGAAGAATTTTTCTCTCGAAGCGACCAAGGATATCTTCATCCTCTTTTAATAAAGTCCATGTTTCAGCGCCGTAAAGCAGGACTGGGATGATTAGGGTCTTATACAGAGTCTCCTTAGTTGTTCGAGATAGGGCTTTACTGTTGAATTGTCTTATAAGCCCAAAAAATCAGCGATTGGAAAGGTTATTCTTCGCTTGCTTTCTGCGCTGATGTTGTTTTCAGAGTTTATAGCAGAGCCAAGGTAGACAAAGTCCCTTACTACTTTGCAAACGCAGGTGACAGCCCGCTGAGTTCTTCCGATAATGTCTATATCGTCGGCGTATGCAAGCAGTTGTACAGACTTTTGATAGATTGTGCCTCCAATGTTGGCTTGTGAGTTCCGCACAATCCGTTCAAGTACAATATTAAAGAAGTCACATGACAGCGCGTCACCTTGTCTAAAACCTTTTTTGACATCAAAGGTCTCGGTGAGGTCATTACCGACCTTGATGGAGCAGCAAGCTTTCTCCATCGACATCCTGCACAGACGAACAAGTTTTGCAGGGATGTAAAAACTAGGCATGGCTTTATAAAGCTCTTCTCTATAGTTGCTGTCATTGGTGACCTTGAAATCGAAAAAGAGCTGGTGAGTATCTTTTTGGAATTCTTGAGTTTTCTCCAGGATCTGCCGAAGTGTGAAGATTTGATCGATGGTGGCCTGAAACCACACTTATAAGGTCCAATCAGGCTGTTGATACAAGGTTTCAGGTGTTCACACAATATCGCAGAAAAGATCTTGTATGCGATGTTGAGGAGACTGATGCCTCTATAGTTGGCGCAGTTGAGGGGGTCTCTTTCCCTGTGGATAAGGCAAAAGGTGTAGAGATTCCATTCATCAGGCATACACTCGTCTGACCAAATCTTAGAGATGAGTTGATGTATGCACTCTACTAATTCGTCACCAGATGCATTGAAACGTTCGGCCGGTAAGCCGTCAGGTCCAGCAGCCTTGTTGAATTTCAGCTTGGTTATTGCTATCCACACTTCGTTTTGATCAGGCAGACGCAAATTTTGGCTATCATCGTCTATGTTGAATGATCCATCTTGCTGACAGCGGGATGTTGGTCTTCGTCGCCGTTGTACAGTCTGCAGAAGTAGTTTTTCCATATTCTCAGCACCGACTGTGATTCTACTACGAGGTTTCCATTTTCATCTCTCCAGGTTTCTGTACGGGCATCGCATCTCTGACACGTTCTTTTTACCTTTTGGTAAAACTTCCGTACATTGTTCCTGGAGTATAAACTGTCGTTATTCTCGAACGCGCGAGTTAAGTATTGGGCATAACTCGGTTGTTCACCTGACCGCCAATGTAAACACTGCACTTCATTGACACAGTTAATGGGGTTAAGCAACTGCCGAATCGATATTGTGAAATGCCTAGGTTGCATTTCTTCGATGCCGTGGTTCACAGTGCTGATTAAGTAAATCATAAAGTCGGTCAGGTCAATCGAGTTCATTGGTGGTGTTTTAGAAATTAATTGACGGTTCTTCGAACACTCTTCCGGTAACCGTAGTACAGCAATAGCATAAAGAATAGCACTCAATAAAATAAATAAAAATAATACTCTGGTGTATATTATTTAATTAGCGCAGTCGGGTAGTTCCGTAAATATCTATACGATCAAAGCAAAGTGTATTCGTAACGGAACTTTAGTGGAAAGTGAATAACCGTTCAAACGCATATAAAAATAAACAAACAAACAAAGTGTATTCGTATCCGAACTTTAGTGGAAGCGTAAACCTCTTAAACCCAAATAAAAAAAAAAAACCCCAAACAGAAAAATATACAATGGTAGATGAAGTTTCAAATAGCGATATTTTAATAGCCTATAGTGAATGGAATGCCACGAAGGACCCTAGGATCCACTATATCCCCGGAAATTCAATATATCCCCCTATTTGAAGGTGACTCTAAGTACCTGGCTTATTTCATTGGCATTGTGGATAACCACCTCGGAACAAGCAAGGATCTGGTCTTGACTTAGAGCATCATTAGACAAACTAAAGTGAGAGAACCGGCAATGGACCTACTGTTGGCGAATGGACTCCTACCTTGGGAAGAAACAAAAAACCTTTTCAAACAACATTTTCGACCAACAATGAGCGGAGCAGAACAGAACTCCATGTTAAATTGGAAATACGAATACCAACATCTAAAATTTTAGTTCAATAGCTGCCCGTTATTAACTTCCGAATTTATGTATTTCTCCGCGGTGTCCTGCTTGTCCCCAATCAGTTTTCTGTATTAAGTTATTTTTTCTCCCTTCTGGATTTTTGATCGACTTTAGGTAAACGAAACTGCGTTTGTAGAACATGAAATCCTATTGCAAATAATTTTTTTAATTTTACTAGCAATTCAAGCTTTCACTCCGTTTTTCTCCGAACCGCATTCTCCGAATGCATGCACTGGTTCAAAAATATAAATTTTAATGAGTTTATCACTGACCTAGTCTGGAAGCTAGACCTTTACGTTATACCACCAAATAAAAATTTGTCCGTACCTCGTGGTTAACAAACTTTTCAACTGCCGATTGGGTTTTGAAATGTGAGCTCGAGAGAACCTTTAAAACAAAGGATATAGACAGCATGTTCCCTGGGTCTTAAAAAAGCGTTTGAATTTGTCCGGCGCCCTTGTCATATCCCATATCTTTTCATTATCCTACGTCAGTAAGCAGAATAATTCACAGCTTCCTCACCAACAGAAAATTAAAAATCTGGATTGGATCAGAGCTATCGCCAATATAAACAATTTGTCCAGAGTCATTCAAGGTACCATTTTCAAGCCCTTATTACGCAAGACACCCATGATTTAGCATCTTAGCTAAATTTCCCAGAATAAATTTTCTACGTCAATGATAACTATCCTTTACTTTTAACGTGAAAAACCTCGGGCCTTGATCTCGGTAATGAGGTCGCATATTAGTAGTTGTCATTACGGATCAAGGGCTCTTTTCAACTGATGAGAAAGAAGAGTACACATTTTTCGTCTTTTTGCACTTGCCCTCGTTATTAAAGAAGTAAACCTAAATTAGGAAAATATTTCTTCGACAATCTTGGCCAACCAGCAAGCACTGTAGTTGGTGGTTCCAATGCTTCATATTTAACCAGTTCTAAAGAATCCCTAACACTGGGAAATCATAAAATCTGCAAGTAGGTGGTATTATAATTTACCTGCTCCTAATGTTACGGAGACGTAACAACAAAAAATAATTTAAACTAATTTAAATCACACAGATGAATGAACCGAAAAAATCTATCTTTTGGTGGATGATGAAAACGAGTGTAACCAGAATAAAAATCAAGTGTGTAGTGATTTATATTAAATTAAATCCCCGGCTACCGAAGCGAAAAAGTCTTATATAATCAAGTCATGCCTCGCAAACAACAGCCACTGTCTGTAATAAATGATGTGAAAACTTGCTGCAATTTAACTTGCTTCACGAAAGAGCATTTTATAACATTAAAGGAAGCACTCAGAATAAATTTCGCTAATTTAAATGTCACTCGCACTCAAATATTGACTGAACAAGAGTGGTGCTCGAGTATAGCCCAGAAATTTATTACGCCCTCTCAAAAGGAGCACGAGAGAAATGTGCGGTTGAGAATTTCTCACTGCAAATAAAATTATACTTAAGTAAATCAATAGGACTAAAAAATAAAATTGAAAGAATTTATTAGTTAAGGAAAAACCGTAAATGCCAAAAGTTTTGCGAAAAAAATTATAACACGAACTGAACAAAAGTTAAGCCATGTAAAAATATTACGTACTTAACTTATTTAGGCTATTTATATATCACGGTAAATAGAGTATAAATGATGCTGTAAATTATGCTGCCGCAAAACTGAAAGCTGTTCAAATATAGAATGTATCGAGGTCTAGAGAGGCGTGGCAAAATTGCAACATCAGAAGGTGATGGTGCTCATGGTGTTCGCTGGAAAGCTATTTGAGCGTATGCTGAGTCTGACGATATATGTTTAGCTAAACACTCGGGCGTGTGCAGGCACTTCTGTGTGAACTTCAGCGCTCATCTGTATGTTAAAACGGACCAGGCATCTCTTGATGACCTGATTGGCTGAAATACATACGTGTCTCAGAAGTTCAGTAAGAGCCATCCGAAAAGAAGAATCAACGGCGGATGATGGAATCAACAATGACATCTATAGGCCAACAGATACCCTACTTGATATTAATCGGAAGTAACCTATAAGCAAAGCAAATATTGTTCGGGGCGATCTTAACGCAAAGCTGGGAAAAGAAATCGCATTTGTTGGCCCAGTTGGAAAATATAGCCTACACGAAAACATATCCTACAATGGGCTTAGGCTAGCTGACTTTGCTGTGGGTCGAAACTATGTAGTAGCAAGCATGCGGTTCTCTACCCTCAGAATCCACAAGGAAATACGGCGGTCTAATGATCATAACCGTTCACCAAATTCATCATTCATTTTTTTTTTTTATTCATCATACCGCGATCGGTGGAAGGTACTAATACAGTACATATATTCGATGTCAGAACATTTCGAGGAACATTACGAGCAGAGAACAAACGAAGAGCATCGTCTTCTCAAAAGGAAAACGAAGCAGTATGAGAAGCACTCGACCAAGGAGATGCAGAATGATGTTCGAACATTTTATCGAAATTAAAAAAAAAGAACGTGCCAATGCTTTAAGGCCAAAACAAAAATATGCAGGAAAAAATATGGACAGGAACGCCTAGTGGTAGAATCGTAGTCGGTGCTAAGAATATGGAAGCAACACTTCTGCAGACTGCTAAACAGCGATGATGAACAAAATCCTTCTGTCTGTTAGACTAACGTTTTCAATATGTACGATGATGGACAACACTTCCGACCACCCGACTTTGACGAGGTAAGGATAGCGATCGTCTTCTTCTTATTATTTTAGCGAGGTTATGATCTGAAAACAAGGGATCATAACCCTCCCACTTCACCGCATTTCTACTGATCTGCCTGTGGAGTATGCCTGTTTAACCTCAGAAAATATCGGAAGGCCTCCCTATTTTGGACCACTTCGTTATTCAGGCAAACCAAATAATGCTGGTGTCGTTGCATTTATATGATCAAGGAGTTTATAGGCCTGCCTCTCTTTCGCAATGTCTTTGGAACGTTCATAGATATTGCGTTTTTAACAGGATTCAAATGATCTCTTCTTTGAACATGGCAATACCAGCTGAGCCACAAAATGGTTAATCCGAGGGGAAAAGAATTGATAAATTGGCTAAATTACAATGGAATCATAGTACTGCATGGAAGGGTAAGCGGTGATGAAATTGGTGAAATGATCTACATCTCAACAGTCGGAACTTCAGTTAATGACATCTGTGCAGTATCTCAGGAATTATTACCACATATTTAGAGTTTCAGAGTAGAAGAAAAAATAAGGACGGACCGCATGCCAAGTAGGGTAGGGCGAGGAGGTTCTGACACGTTAACGGATATTGTCAAAAATTAGGTACATCCGTTTACAAACAAAACTATATATATTTTAAATTTTTGGGGACCTGCATTGCGATTGATCGGGAAACTACTGACTGCCCAAAACTTGGCTTGGGCCAGTAGCGCAACAATCAAGTTCGTGATGAAGTGCTTACTTTACCACCTAGTGGTAGTCCCCGGCCAACTTTACGTATAAACCCTTATACGTACGGGCCAAAATTGTAAGTGCGGGTTGTCTAGGGCCTTGATTCTAGGCTAGGTAACGTGGGCCAGCAACCTGCGTTACCGACAATTTCTCGCTACAGAAACCGACACTATGCCTCGCATAAGGAATGATCACACGTTGACGACTTTTGGCTTTGCACCCGGGTAAAGATAGGTTTCTCGAATGTAAAGAGGCTCCTCGACTCGGGAAGCGAAGGTCCTTACAATGCCAGATTCCTCCAACTGGAAAAGGAATTCATGCGATATACACATGACATTTGGGAGTAAGTGAAGTAAGATGGTTAGAAGCGGGCGAGTACCAGTCTCCAACGCGTAACACTCTACTACTCTATTCTGGAAGACCATCCGGAAGTCCGCGGGAATATGGAGTCGGACTACTGCTAATAACAACAGCACGCAAGGGCCTAATTTCCTGACAGCCCCATGGTGATAGGATTTTGACGGCCAGATTCCGGACTAGAGTACGACGCGTCACCATCATACAGTGTTACGCCCCAACGAATAGTTCGTCTGAGGACGAAAAGGAGAGCTTCTACAACCTCTTAAGTGCCGTCTTCAACACAAGACCAAATGGAGACATTGTCATAGTGATGGGGGATTTGAATGCCAAGGTAGGCAACGACAACGAAGGGCTCAAACATGTAATCAGGAAGCATGGACTAGGCAACCGCAATGACAACGGCGAAAGGTTTGTGGATTTCTGCAATGCCAACCGCCTTGTGATAGGTGGCACCATGTTTGAGCACAAGACCTGCCACAAAGTCGACTGGGTTTCCAATGACAGGCAACCAAATTGACCATTTTGCCATCAGCCGCCGCTTTAGAAGTAGTCTCCTCGACGTCCGAAGCAGGCGAGGGGCAGATGTGAGGATAGTACGTGATCACCATCTTATGATAGCTACTCTCCAACTACGCACTGCTGCAGTTCGAAGATCCTACGACAACACAAGAATGCCCAGGTTCAACATCGATAGACTTAGTGATCCCTCAGTGCGCCAACAATTAAGTGAGCACCTTTCGCAAGGTGTGGAAGCAATCAGCAGCTCAATGCCCGCAACCATCCAAGACCATTGGTGTGCGGTGAATAATGTTTTTACATCTGGTGCTGAAAGAATTGTCGGTCGATCGCAGGGAAGACATAGGGTGTGGCTTTCCGAGGATACCTGGAGGCGGATTGACGAACGAAAGCAGCTGAAAGCTCGCGTTGCAGCTACCCCAGCAGCAAGGAGAAGCGAGCTAGAGTCTCTATATCACATGAAGATGAGAGAAGTTCAGCGTAGCGTGCGACGTGACAAGCGCAATTACATCAACGCGCTGGCTACAGAAGCAGAAGAAGCAGCACGGAGGTGCCATAGCAGGACTACAAAATCACGAAAGAGCTGACAGGTGGTCGCAGCTCCAGCCAACACCCAGCGAAAAGCCTAGACGGTTCCTTGCTCATTTCAGATGAGGACCAGCTCAAGAGATGGAAAGAGCATTTTGCTACGGTTCTAAACCGTGTATTCGCTAGCGATATGCTCCCAAATCAAACTGAGATGCCCGAGGTGAGAAGTTCCCGAATACGCACCACGACTTCCAGTAAAGATGCTATCATTACCGCGATCAAGGCACTCAGAACCAACAAGGCGGTAGGACTTGACGGTATTCCAGCAGACCTCTTACGAGCAGCGCCCACAACATCGGCTGAGCTTCTGCTTCTACTTATAGAGAGAGCTTGGGAAGCTGAGAGCTTTCTTAAAGAGTGAAAAAGAGGAATGACCGTTAGGCTTCCTAAGAAAGGAAACCTAATGGAGTGCGGAAACTGGAGGGGTATCTGCGTGCTGCCTGCTGTAGCTAAGATAATAGCTAAAATCATCCTGGAGAGAATCAAACAACATTTCGAAGACACACTCGATGCCGAACAAGCAGGTTTCCGCTCTGGATCCTCCTGTGTCGACCACATCAACACTCTGCGGATTATCATCGAACAGAGTATTGAATATCGATCCCCACTGCACCTGCTGTTTATCGATTTTGAGAAGGCGTTCGATAGTGTCAACAGGGAGTTTATTTGGCGTGCCTTACGCAGGATAGGTATTCCCGATAAACTAATTGCTATTATCAAAGCTACATACATATGGAGACTCCAAATGTCACGTTCTGCACAGGGAGAGGTTGTCTGAGGAATTTGAGATCCAAAGTGGGGTAAGACGAGGCTGTATCCTTTTACCAATATTATTCCTAATGGTGATTAGTGATGTGCTTCATGCAGCTTTGTCGACGGGAAACGGAGGGATTCGATGGACTCTTACATCTCAACTGAAACATCTTGACTACGCTGACGATGTATGCTTACTCTCCCACAGAGTTATGGACCTCCACCAAATGGCAGCAGATGTGGAGAGGGAAGCAGGCGTCGTCGGGCTGAAAATTAATACGGCAAAAACTAAAATTATCAGCCTTGGAACTAACTCATCGGCTCAAATATGCATTGCTGGACAACCGGTAGAGAGAGTAGAGGACTTCCAGTATCTTGGGAGTATTGTCTCGACCGATGGTGGAACCGAACTGGATATAGCCAACAGGATCGCCAAAGCAAAGTCCGCGTTCGGGATGTTGTCCAAAATATGGCGAAGCAATGCAATCAGTTTGAGCACCAAAATAAGACTGTTCCGCTCCAACGTTGAATCCGTGCTGCTATATGGTTGCAGCACGTGGAGAGTGACCACTACTATCACCAGAAAGCTGCAAACGTTTGTTAATAGGTGTCTGCGCAATATCTTAAGAATTTTCTGGCCCAACCGTATCTCTAACGATCACCTTTACGAGAGAACGGGTCAGGAACCAATAGGCACAACCATTCAACGGCGGAAGTGGCAGTGGATTGGTCACACGTTCCGTTAGGGTGACAGTTCCATAGCGAACCATACTATGCAATGGAACCCTTTCACTCAGGATGACAGAAAACCTGGCGGTCCGAGGAGAACATGGCGCAGAACAGTCGAGAAGGAGGCACGGCAGTTAGGGAAAAGTTGGGGAGAACTCAGACACATTGCCAGAAACCCTACACGATGGCGCGTAGGCGTAGTAGAGGCCCTAGGACCCACAAGGGGATACAGGACATAAGTAAGTAAAGTAAATTGTACTTTATTAAGGTTTAATCTATTACAAAAACAACTTAAGGGACTAATTTATTAACCGCCTCAGAGTTCTTGATGAAAAAGTGACAGAACCTCCTAGTTTGTAGGAGGTTCCGACTTTTAAGAACGAGGTTTCAACATGCTATAGGGGGTTACGTCAATCAAAAAATGTTCAAGATTAAAATTAAAAAAAAAAAAACACAGGTTAGCTTTTTTGGTGCATTTTATTGGTCTTTTTTAAATTAAAATAAATAGACTTAAATAAAATTTAGTTGCAATTCATTTTAGGTTTTTTTTTTAAATCAGGAAAGTAGTATTTAACTTTTTATCATAAAAATGGCAGTTAATGAAAAATAAAAAAAATTACCGCACATCAAAATCACCAAAATTAAGATCAAAACAAGTTTTATTTTTGGAACTGAATGTTCCCGGCAGGTTTTTTGGGTCTTTCAATTTAGCCACTAAGTCGGATCGCATTACCACTGCCATATCGTCAACTGCAGGTTCATAGCAGGAGTTGCTTTTGTTTTGCCGACGACAATATCTTATAAAGTAGCACATCACCGAGTCCATATCGACATCCTCAACTCTGCCGACATAAAAAAAAAGAATTTTTCACCAAATTTTACCAGAAAAAAGTTACCAATTCCAGCTTGTATGCCTCTGCATCACTTACTTACTTACTTACTTAGATGGCGCTACGGTCCGGGGTGAATCTGGGCCTCAACCAACAAACCTCTCCAGCTAGCACGGTTACGAGCCAGCTGCCCCCAGTTGCGCACGCCAAGTTGATTAAGGTCCCCCTCCACTTGTTTGCGCCACTTACCGCGAGGTCGTCCTCTACTGCGTCGTCCATCCGGGGTGAATTCGAAAACTTTCTTAGGGGGAACGTTGGGCACCATCCGCTCTAAATGACCCAGCCATCTTAGTCGCTGTATGTGAACTCTTCTGGCTAAGTCGATGTCCTTGTACAGGCCGTATAGCTCGGCATTGCACCATCTCCTCCACTCACCGTCTATGCAGATGGGACCAAAGATCGCTCGAAGAACTTTTCTCTCGAAATAACCAAGGGCATTCTCATCCGGTTTTGTCAAAGCCCATGCCTCTGCGCCATATAGCAGGACTGGGATGATAAGAGTCTTATAAAGAGTTACCTTAGTAATTCGAGATAGGGCTTTGCTACTCAAAGGTCGTTTTAGCCCATAGAAACAACGATTGGCCAGAGTAATTCTTCGTGTGATCTCCCTACTGATGTCATTTGCGTAGTTCACCATAGAGCCTAGGTAGACAAAATCCTTTAGTACCTCAAAATTGTATCTGTCTATTGTGGCGTTCTGTCCAAGACGCCGATATTGGGTGTTCTTTTTTGTAAACAGCCTATATTTTGTTTTGCTTTCATTGACTGCGAGACCCATCTTTGCTGCCTCGTTCTTAATACTCGTAAATGCAAGATTATGTCAATGTCATCGGCATAAGCGAGTAGTTGTACAGACTTGAAGAAGATTGTACCTCCGGTGTTGGTTTGTGAGTTCTCCATCGTCATTCTGCACAAACGGACGAGCTTGGCAGGGATGCCGAGACTAGACATGGCTCTGTATAACTTGTCTCTATACAAGCTATCATAGCCAACTTTGAAATCGATGAAGAGGTGGTGCGTATCGATTTTATATTCATGGGTTTTTTCCAAGATCTGCCGTAGTGTGAATATTTGGTCAATGGTGAACTTTCCCGGCCTGAAACCGCACTGATAAGGACCTATCAGGTTGCTGACGATCGGTTTTAGGCGTTCACATAATACGGCATACAGGATCATATATGCGATGTTGAGGAGACTTATACTTCTGTAATTGGCGCAGTTCAGAGGGTCTCCTTTCTTCAGGATCGGGCAAATGATGCTAAGGTTCCATTCATCGGGCATGCTTTCGTCCGACCAGATTTTACAGATGAGCTGATGCATGCTCCTTACCAACTCATCTCCTTCTGCATTGAAAAGTTCAGCAGCTTTGTTGGACTTGAGTTTAGATATCGCTATCCTCACTTCATTCTGATCGGGTTGACGGGAATCTTGACTGCCATCGTCACTGTTGAATGGTTCATTCTGCCTGATAGCGGAATATTGGTCATCATCGCCGTTTAACAGTCTGCAGAAGTGTTCCTTCCATATCCTCAGCACCGATTGCGATTCTACTACTATGTTCCCATTTTCGTCCCTGCAAGCTTCTGTTTTGGCTTTGAAGCCCTGGCATTTCTTTTTACCTTTTGGTAAAATTTTCGAACATCATTCCTGCAATAAAGTCTCTAAATCTCCTCGATCGAGAGCTTCTCATGCTCCTTTTTCTTCTTTCTGAGAAGTCGATGTTCCTCTTGTCTCCTGCGCTCGTAGGGCTCGTAAGCAGCTCTGGTCCTTCTATGCAGCGCCGCTTTGTACGCCTCTTGTTTTGCTGCATGTGCTTGCCGGCATTCATCATCAAACTAGGGGATTCGTTGTGGTGGCATCAAAGACGTCATGTCTGATGGCTTGTTGGCAACGCTACCACTGGTCTTCCGCATTTGCTGCTGGTGGCACAGGACTTAGATTGAGATTAAAAGAAATTCCATCGGCAAAGGCTCTGGCGGTCTCTTGCGATTGTAGTCGTCCGACGTCAAATTTCTTAACATTATTTCGTTGATTTCCCTCCGTTGTAGATATCCGCATCCGTACCTTGGCTACAACTAGGTAGTGATCTGAGTCGTCGGAAAGTCCGGACACGCAGAATACTGGAAGAGTGCCTTGCGTCGATCGCAATGTGATCGATTTGGTTGACAGTTTTTCGATCAAAGGAGAGCCATGTCCCTTTGTGAATGTCGAGACGAGGGAACCGCGTACTAGCTACGACAAAGTTTCGCCCCGCCGCAAAGTCGATTAGCCTGAGTCCGTTGTCGGATAAGATGTCGTACAGGCTGTGCTTTCCGACCATGCTACTAAAGACGTCCCCTCTTCCTAGCTTTGCGTTAAAATCACCTAGGATAATTTTAACGTCGTGGCTAGGGCATTGCTCATACCTCTTGTCCAAGAGCTGGTAGAAGTCATCCTTTGTCGCGTCGTCTTTCTCCTCATGAGGGGCGTGAACACATATTAGGCTAATGTTGGCAAATTTAGCCTTGATACGGATAGTCGTAAGGCGCTCGTTCACATGCCGAAAAGTCAAGACTTCTTGCCTAAGTCTGCCTCCAATGACAAATCCGCATCCGAATAGACGCTGTCCTTTTTGTCTGTAGCAGTTGCCGTAGTAGATGTCGCGGTTTTACATACTCCTTTTGCCCGGCCGATCCCATCGCACTTCTTGGATGGCGGTAATGTTTGCCTTGAGACACTCTAGGGCCTCCGCAAGTTGTTCGGCTGCACCTGGTTTGTAGAGGGACCTAACATTCCACGTGCAGACACGGAGATCGTTGTCCTCTTTACGTTTGCTTGGGTCGTCAACAGTAAAATCATCCGTATCCGAGGCTGTTGGTTGCTTCGTAACCAAAGGTTTTTTACGTGGTAGGGAAGTTAACCCGACGGCTCAATCCCCCACCTGGAGGGCCAGATCCTTTTTTAGCAACCCCTAGGACGAGGGGCCGGAACTTTTTTGACGTGTTTTGGCTTTGGTAAATTTGTCTTTTCTAAGACAACCTTTTTGTTTAGTTTTTTAATTTTTATTTTTTTGGCTAGTTCCATGAGCCTGTTTTTTCGGGTGTGTCTGTATAAATCCGTGATTTAGAAACACTGTTTACTTTTCCTTTCTGCTTCAAATGCATTTTTGGGCAAGGTCGAATCGCTTCCGGTGTGAGATGTTGATATGATTCATTTGGATTTCTCTGAATATTTTGATTTGGCGATGCAACTCTAACTGGGCTTTTCTCTGTTTCTTCAAATTCTTGGAAGTCAAAGTCCAGAAAAATAGCATCATTTATCGGGACTATTCCCGTGGAAGAAAACTCTTTGATTATGTTTTCCGGGGAAAATGCTTTTAAGAATGGCTGACAAGAAATTACCGCAATGTCATTTATTCCAATTATACGCCCCGGATTATTGACAAGGTAGTTGCTGAATGCTGCTTTACAATATTTCTTGAATGGTCCAAACACTGCTACATCGAGAGGTTGAAGTTTGTGCGATGTGTGCGGTGGAAATGATAATAAAATTATGCCATTCTCCCTGCAAAAAATTGTGGATTCGAGACCACAATATGACTCGTGATTATCCAATAAAACCATGATTGGATCTTGAACTGAACACCGTGTGTGTTTCACAATATGTTCTAAAACTTTTGGAAAGAGATCAGCATTCATCCAACTGCTTTCCGTTAACAAAGAAATCGATCCGGGGACAGTACCTTTAAGAAATGCTGGATTAGTCCTTTTTCTTGGGTACACAAATACTGGTGGAACATGTTTGCCAACTGCGTTCACTATTGCAACCATAGTTACTAATGTGCCCCTTTCAGCAGAAGCAACTTGGGAGACAGTCCTCTTTCCTTTTTCAGCAATAACGCGCGTTTGTAATGGGAAGACTTTGGTTAATAAATAATTTAAACTAAGAAAACGCAAATTACCTTTGGGGACTCTAGAACAGTTGTTATTCCAGTCTCGTCTAAATTATAAATTCGATCGGGGCCAAGGATAAACTTGGTATATAAATTTTTAAAATTCTCAAAGAATCTATTAACACCGACTTCTGTGAAACCACGAAGACGAGCCGCGCTTGTATATTCCGGCTTTCGTAGACTTATTTCACTTTATCGACGCATAAATCCTTGCAGCCAAACTTTTTCAGTCATTTTATCTCGATCCCAATTAGATGGATGGTCAATCTCGTTCCGAATAACGTATTCATATACAAATTTTTTAGCAACATCCAAAGTTAAAACATGATGCAGAGGTGAGCATTTTTTTGAAATAAGTTGTAAGTTCGTTTTCTTGTTGCTTAGAAAGCACTTGAGAGCCTGAGTGCTTACTACTAAACATTTGGTCCAAGGAGGCAGTTCTTGAACCGCCTATTTTTGAAAGACGAGATAAAATTGTGGTTCTTTTTACGCCATATTTTTTTGCGGCACTTGAATCAGTTTCCTTTTTTCTCGAGAACAGCTTTTACTGCTTCTTTCATGGCTTTCTCGTCAAATGTCTTTTCAGGATACTTTCTTTTATAAATGTTAGGCATTTTGATTGAAACCTATAAAATTTCAATATAAAAAAAACTAAAATTAAGTAAAACAGTGAAAGGAGGAGGTTTCGACAATTTGACTTAACCTCCTAAGCGAAACGTGTCGAAACCTCCTTCATTGCATGCATTATATTTACGCTTTAAAAAAGTTTATTATTTTATACTTACGTAAAAGGGCCACAACTAATAAAAACACTATTAATCTGTTCGTTTAATATTTGTATTCTCACTTTCAAACACTTAAAACAAAAAAAAGTTATAGCTTAAAAATTCACTGAAAAATATTACATCCCCACTTACCAAAAATCAAAACACGACTCAACTTGTTACACGCTGATCAGAAACTGAACTTTAGACTGTGGACATAAGAAATTATCATATCTGTCATACTTAAATGAAGTCACAAATTTGAGTTTGTTGAAACCTACTACATGTCGAAATCTCCTCGCCTTACCCTACACTGAATCTGTTTATAACAGTAGAAGAAAAAATCGGAAGACATATGAATTTCTTGCCAAAGTTGAAATGCAGGAATGTGGAGACATATAGGAGAAATTTAGAAAATAGCCCTTTTTTCTCAGCTGATTGAAAATTGAAATGGTGAACAACATGGTCAACAGAATCACTTACTAATATGATAAAGGAATCAGTAGGAAACCAACCGAACCAACCACGTGTACAATCTAAGTAACAGTGGTACGATATACATTGCAACAATGCTAGAAGAGAATCATTTAAAACGCCCCCTTCGGGTAGGGGTTAGAATATACCCGAGGTAGGCAAGCCTGTCGTAAGAGGCGACTAAAATCCATCCTCCGTATAGCGAGCGTAGTGTATACACAAAATGCAATGAACAAAACAAAACGATTGATTACCCTAGGTGGCAGCCCAAGTTCACTGGAAAATCCACCATCTTCGGAGGTCGGCTCTACGGATTCTGGGGAGAGCCAGTTATTGCAACTAATAAATCCGTTCTTTAAAAGTACAAGGGTATGTCGATCTCCTCCACCAAGATCGAATAACTCCGCGAAAAGAAGTCGAAGTCGAAATTCAGGACTCAGCGAAATACAAAAGTCTTGAGGAAGAAAATAAAATCAAGCTTAACGAAATGGATCTACTCTATCAAGATCTTAAGAAAGAGATAGACTTATTAAAAGAAGAAAATAAGGTCCTAAAGAACACGCATTTCGAGAAAGAACGCGAATGTACTCCAGCACGCTTAGCTAGTCTGGAATATCACACAGACGAAGAAGAGCTAGCACGCGAAACGTATCGGGTCCCAAAGAAAAGACCTAGTAAAAAACGGAGAACCGGTTCATCGCCCGAAGTCGATACCGTGAAAGAAGAAAATCACAAGAACCGCAAGTAAAGCAACTTAGAGCGCAATTTCGTCCACCCACACCAATAAACATCGTCGGGATAACGAAATACAATAAGTTGCAAAGCCTCCTTAAAGGAATAATAACATCAAAGTATAAGGTTACGTCTTTGAGGGATAATGCGTGGATAGTCAACGTCGATGACTACAATGACTACCGAGCTGTGTCCCAAAAGCTAAATACCAAAAATCTCAGTGGTATACTTTCGAAATCAAGTCAGAAAGGCCACATCGTGTGGTTGCAAGGGGACTCCAGCCCTCATGCACCAAAGAAGAGGTTATGACTGACCTTCAAGCCAAAGGCTTGAAAATTCTTGATGCCGTTAATATCATCAAGAAGGAGAAGCAGCAAACGGAAATAAATAAAGACGTCTTGGTAAGGCGTGGACTTCTGCTTTTTATGCTTACCTTCGATAAATCGGATAATATCGGCGATATCTACCGAATTAGAGCCATACTAAATATCGTGGTCAAAATCGAGCCCATGCGTAGAAATTTAAGAATGATTCCGCAGTGCAAACGTTGCCAAGGATTTAACTATACACACATATCACCTCTCCCAAGTCTGTGGAGTAAATAAACAAACCTCTGCAACATGTGCTAATTGTAAGGGAAAGCACCCGGCAAATTATAGAGGCTGTGAAATAGCTAAGGAGTTGCAAAAACGGAGAGATGTGCTCCTTAAGCCCCTTGCAAAATCTAAGCTGCAAACTAAGCCAAAGCGTAAGAATGCACAGGAGAACCTAGCTAAACTAAAACTACCGGGTTCAGAGCGCAAAAAGGTGAGGGAAAGACTGAGAACAAAAAAGTCCTCGACCACAGTTCTTAAAAGAAACGGTACTGAAAAGTTAACGTCGAAAAAGCCGCCAGGTAATGACCATCGGACAGCAGGAGTGCAGACCTACGCTCAGGCCGCGGCATCCGAAAAACCAAAAAACTTTGAAATTTCGACGGACCCTGTCTCTCATGTTTTGTCGGTTATTCTCGAGAAATTTGAAGAACAAAGCAAAATAAATAGAATTATTCTCGATAGGCTGGTTAAGCTTGAAATTAATTCTCAGAAAACGCGTACTTCAACTAGAATATGAATGACAAACGAATGTTAAAAATATGTACTTGGAATGCAAACGGACTTTTGCAAAAACTCGACGAATTGGAAATATTCATGCGTGAAAACGATGTTGATATTTGCTTGATTTTTGAAACCCACATAAAAAAGGAATCGCATTTAAAAATAAAACGCTACAATGATTACCACGCTTGTCACCCTTCGGGAAAAGCGAGAGGCGGATCATGCTTGTTTGTTAAAGACTGTATCGAACAATCCGAAGTCCTAAAGATGGAGCTTGACAATTTTCAACTGCGCACGATCCGAGTTAAAAATAGTCAGCGTACTCTTAAAATCTCATCTATCTACTGTCCACCGCGTTCCGCGCTTGAAAAATCTGATTTTACTAACCTGTTTGAATCGCTGAAACCTAATTTTATCATCGGCGGCGACTTTAATGCGAAACATACGTTCTGGGGCTCAAGATACAGCTCGAAGAAAGGTAGAATGCTTTATAGGGCAGGTATGGAGTACAGTTGTGATTTCCATTCGACGGGTAAACCGACTTACTGGCCAACTGATACTTCGAAAATACCTGACCTGATCGAGTTTTTCGTTGTGAAAGGAATATCTACCAACCACATAAAAGTCGAAGACAGCTTTGATATGTCGTCTGATCATTCCCCGGTTATTTTAACAATCACCGAAAAACTAGTCTATAACCTAGAGCCAGCGAGATTAACTGGTCGAACAACTAACTGGGAAGGCTTTAGGAACGCAATTGAAGATAATGTTGAACTAAGCGTTCCACTTACGACACCCTATGAACTTGAGGTTGAAGTTGATCGCTTCGTTGAGATCGTACAGCTCGCCTCTTGGAATAATACGCCCAATCCAAGGAAAACGGCGGACAGATACGGTTTACGATATCCTCCGGAAATAAAAGAATTGGTCAAGGAAAAAAGAAAAGCGCGTAAAAAATGGCAACAGAGTCGTGCTCCGCTACATAAAGCACACTTGCATCGTCTGTGCAATTTGTTGAAGAAGACTATTAAGGATTTTAAGAATCGTGCAATAGCCTCTTACGTTGAAAGTTTAACAGCGAAAAAAGATTCCAATAATTCACTTTGGAAAGCCGTAAAAGGCACCAAAAAGCCCAAAGTCCCCGCGCCGCCAATCGAATTAAATCAAAATGAATGGGCGAGGGAAGATAAAGAAAAAGCGGACGTCTTTGCGGCCCACCTGGAAGAAACCTTTAAACCGTACGATAGTCAAGTGGTTTACGATAACACCAATAGGCCGGATTTACCATCTGGCAATTTAACACTCACAAGTGCAACGCTAAGGGAACCCAAACTGGCCATGATTTGATTACCGGAGAAATTCTCAAAGTTTTACCTAGAAAAGTATTGATTCAGCTTCTCCATATTGTGAATGCTGCACTTAAATTAAAACACGTGCCGAGCCAATGGAAAGTTGCGGAAGTCATAATGGTTTTAAAACCAGGAAAACCGCCAAATGAAGTAAAATCGTATAGACCAATTTCGCTTCTTCCAATCATATCGAAAATTTTCGAGAGGATATTATTAAGGCGTCTCCAACCGGTTATAGAAGAAAATAATCTTATCCCTGACCACCAGTTTGGGTTCAGAAGCAAGCATTCGACGATTGACCAGGTGCATAGAATTACTGACGTAATCGAGAAAGCATTTGAAGAAAAAAAGATTTGCTCAAGCGTATTTCTTGACGTCTCGCAAGCCTTTGATAAGGTGTGGCATGATGGCTTGAAATTCAAACTACAACAAGTTCTCCCTGTATGCTTATTCGATATTCTAGAATCATATCTCGGGAATAGAATTTTTCGTGTTAGGGTTGGAGTCGAATACTCCGAGCTCAAAGAAATTTCGGCCGGCGTAGAGCAAGGAAACGTTCTTGGGCCGCTTCTCTATTTGCTATATACTCGTGATATACCGAACGAAGATGGCACTATCCTTGCTACGTTTGCCGATAACACCGCTATCATAGCAGTAGGTAAAACAATCGAAGAAACTACGGCAAAACTGCAAAACGCACTGAATATTGTAAATGAATGGATGAGGGACTGGCGGATCGCCCTCAACGAATCTAAATCTGTTTACGTGAATTTCACTTACAAGAAAACTAATGACTTGTCAATTTTCCTAAGCTTGGCCCGAATACCCTTTGCAGACGAGGCCAAATACCTGGGAATGACACCCGACGGAGGACTGAAATGGAATTCGCACGTGAAAATGAAACGAAAAGAACTCGAAATCAAATATAGAGAAATGTACTGGTTACTCGGAAAGCATTCCCAGCTCAGTACTAAGAACAAACTGCTTTTATACAAGCAAGTGCTAAAGCCGGTATGGACCTACGGTATACAACTTTGGGGTTGTACCAAGAAAACAAATGCAAATATTTTACAAGCTTTTCAAAATAAAGTGCTAAGAGAAATTGTCCAAGCACCGTGGTATAGTAGAAACGACGATATCCACAGGGATCTCAAAATTCCGACAATCGAAGCTGAAACTAGAAGCTTCGCGAGAAAGCATAGAAACCGAAAAATTAATAAATTTAAAACGCTCAAACTATGGAGAAAAACCGAAGCCTACGAAGCTAACGACAAATATAAAATAATATGTGAAGTCAAATGTAACTCATATTACAGAAACTTGGAAAATAAATTGAATACTATAAAAGATGCCAAAGACTGGTGCTCTTTTGCCAAATATGGTATATTAGAAATACGAAGTTTAAAGTCAGCACAGCTTAACAGCAGAAAATTACAAAGCCTATTTCAATGAACTCTTGAACCCACCTTTATTGTCACCACCTATGCAGTATGCAGAACAATGGAAATACGACGCTGATCTGGATGCAGAATATAGGGTAGAAAATATGAGAAAAGTTCTTAAGAAAGTGAAATTAAATAAAGCGCCAGGTGCAGATCGAATCCCTTATGAAATGTTTATAAACGCTCCCGAAAAATTCCTAATCCTACTAACCAAATCGTACTCCAACATGCTAGAAAGGGGAACAGTCGTCGATAGCTTCCTTCAGACGGTTATATTTCCTATTTACAAGAAAAATGATCCAAATGAGGTGCAAAATTACCGTGGAATCTCCTTTATCGACTGCAGTGTAAAAATATTAGCTGGAATGATGCAAAATCGACTAAGTGAGTGGGAAAGAAAGCACAACGTTCTAAATGAATTTCAAGCCGGATTTCGAAAAGGATACTCGACTATAGATAACATAATATACCCTAACGAGTATAATCAAAATAAAAAAATATGAAAAGAAAGAAAGTTTCTTCGTAGATTTCAAGGCTGCATTTGATTGCAATGACAGGAGTTCGCTGTTTTATAAACTCAGTAACATGGGCATATCAACAAAATGTCTAAATTTGCTGCGAAGCATGTACACCAAACCTAAAGCGGCAGTATGGGACGGGAATGAAATCTCAGAGTATTTTGAAACAAGTATGGGTGTAAAACAAGGTTGCCTAATCAGTCCATTATTATTCAATTTCTTCGTCGTCCCTGCAACTTCTACAATATTCCGAGTCCTGGAGTACTTCAGCGTCCAGAGTGTGTGGTTTCCATCTCCTTTTCGGTGGCTGCCTTCGCTGCTCTCTTCTATTTTCAATGGAACTGGGTCGTGGTTGGAAGTTGATTAGCAGGTGATCGCTGTGCGTATGCTTAGTGCTCCCTGCAGCTGCTGCAATAGTCCTTGTGCTGTACGCCAAGGCATTCCGCATGAATTTCAATGGTACAGAGCCCCCAGAAATTATGCGGCAAAGATTCCCAAGAGAAATGAATCTCTTCTTGCTAAGGACATGTCCTCGTCATTGTACATGCGTCCAGATGAGCCCTTGCTCGACCGGTGGCTTCATCCTCCTTAAAATGGGAAAGCCCGCGACGCATGCAGTATTGCAAGCTCGTCAGCCCTTTCATTTCCTTCGATAACCATACGCAATGGTTCCCAGCAGAGAGTCAGCGTATTGGCTCCTAGATATCTCGTTTTAAAGTGATTCGCAGATCCCTACAAGCAGAGTCCAGAGCCTTAACGGCTGCCTGGCTATCTATACAGACAGTGCTGACCGCGCGTATGATTTCCGCAGCCTGTACTTGTATAAAATGCGTGATTTCGGGCTTAGGGGTTTCCCAATATACTCCGGCTTTCGGGGCGATGTCCATCCTAGAGCCCTGTCAGTATGGAAGGCCACAGTTCCTGTTTGCAAATGATTTCTTGAAATTGAAATTGAAAAACAAAAAAAAATTGAAATTGATGGTTGCCTGGCTTCGATGACGATGCCGGCCTGTATGATAAGACCAAGTCAGACGTCTGGAGTGGTGATCAAGTGGCAAAATGGTCAGGAGTAAGGCAGAAATGTGCTCTGAGTCTGAGTGCAGACTGCTTAGCTGGGGACCAGCAAAACCTAGTAGTTGCGCAGCTGCACCGCAACGGCTCCGCAACAGCTCCGCAGAGACACCGCAAGACCGCAACAGTTCCGCAGGGACACCGCAACGGCACCGCAGCTGCACCGCAGGGACACCGCAGCCGCACCGCAGGGACAATGCAGTTGCACCGCAGCTACACCGCAGACGCAGCGCAGCCGCACCACAGCTGCACCACAGGGACACCGCAGGGACACCGCAGCCGCACCGCAGGGATAATGCAGTTGCACCGCAGCCACATCGCAGACGCAGCGCAGAGACACCGCAGCCGCACCGCAGGGAAACCGCAGCCCCGCACCGCAGCTGCACCGCAGTCGCACCGCAGTGACACCGCAGCCGCAGGGCAGGGACACCGCAGCTGCACCGCATTCGCACCGCAGCCACACCGCAGCCGCACCGCAGGGACACCGCAGCCGCACCGCAGGGATACCGCAGCCGCACCGCAGCTACAGCGCAGCCACACCGCAGCTGCACCGCAACTGGACCGCAACTGCACCGCAACTGCACCGCAAGGACACCGCAGCCGCACCGCAGCTACACCGCAGCCACACCGCAGTCGCACCGCAGGGACACCGCAGCCGCATCGCAGGGACACCGCAGCCGCACCGCAGGGACACCGCAGCCACACCGCAGCCGCACCGCAGCTGCACCGCAGGGCAGGGACACCGCAGCTGCACCGCATTCGCACCGCAGCCACACCGCAGCCGTACCGCAGGGACACCGCAGCCGCACCGCAGCTACACCGCAGCCACACCGCAGCTGCACCGCAACTGCACCGCAATTGCACCGCAAGGACACCGCAGCCGCACCGCAGCTACACCGCAGCCACACCGCAGTCGCACCGCAGGGACACCGCAGCCGCATCGCAGGGACACCGCAGCCGCACCGCAGGGACACCGCAGGGACACCGCAGCCACACCGCAGCCGCACCGCAGCTGCACCGCAGGGCAGGGACACCGCAGCTGCACCGCATTCGCACCGCAGCCACACCGCAGCCGTACCGCAGGGACACCGCAGCCGCACCGCAGGGACACCGCAGCCGCACCGCAGCTACACCGCAGCCACACCGCAGCTGCACCGCAACTGCACCGCAATTGCACCGCAAGGACACCGCAGCCGCACCGCAGCTACACCGCAGCCACACCGCAGTCGCACCGCAGGGACACCGCAGCCGCACCGCAGGGATACCGCAGCCGCACCGCAGCTACAGCGCAGCCACACCGCAGCTGCACCGCAACTGGACCGCAACTGCACCGCAACTGCACCGCAAGGACACCGCAGCCGCACCGCAGTCGCACCGCAGGGACACCGCAGCCGCATCGCAGGGACACCGCAGCCGCACCGCAGGGACACCGCAGCCACACCGCAGCTGCACCGCAGCCGCACCGCAGCTACACCGCAGGGACACCGCAGCCGCACCGCAGCCGCACCGCAGCCACACCGCAGCCGCACCGCAGCTGCACCGCAGGGACAGCGCAGCCGCCCCGCAGGGACACCGCAGGGACACCGCAGGGACACCGCAGTCGCACCGCAAGGACACCGCAGCCGCACCGCAGCTACACCGCAGCCGCACCGCAGCTACACCGCAGCCACACCGCAGTCGCACCGCAGGGATACCGCAGCCGCACCGCAACCGCAGCCCCACCGCAAGGACACCGCAGAAGCACCGCAGCCACACCGCAGCCGCACCGCAGCCACACCGCAGCCGCACCGCAGGGACACCGCAGCCGCACCGCAGGGATACCGCAGCCGCACCGCAACCGCAGCCCCACCGCAAGGACACCGCAGAAGCACCGCAGCCACACCGCAGCCGCACCGCAGCCACACCGCAGCCGCACCGCAGGGACACCGCAGCCGCACCGCAGCTACACCGCAGCCACACCGCAGTCGCACCGCAGGGATACCGCAGCCGCACCGCAAACCCAGCCCCACCGCAAGGACACCGCAGAAGCACCGCAGCCACACCGCAGCCGCACCGCAGCCGCACCGCAGGGACACCGCAGCCGCACCGCAAGGACACCGCAGCCGCACCGCAGCTACACCGCAGCCGCACCGCAGGGACACCGCAGCCGCAAAGCAGCCACACCGCAGGGACACCGCAGCCGCACCGCAACGGCACCGCAGCCACACCGCAGGGACACCGCAGCTGCCAGGCAGGGACACCGCAGCCGCACCGCAGGGACACCGCAGTCGCACCGCAAGGACACCGCAGCCGCACCGCAGCTACACCGTAGCCGCACCGCAGCTACACCGCAGCCACACCGCAGTCGCACCGCAGGGATACCGCAGCCGCACTGCAACCGCAGCCCCACCGCAAGGACACCGCAGAAGCACCGCAGCCACACCGCAGCCGCACCGCAGCCACACCGCAGCCGCACCGCAGGGACACCGCAGCCGCACCGCAAGGACACCGCAGCGGCACCGCAGCTACACCGCAGCCGCATCGCAGCTACACCGCAGCCGCACCGCAGGGACACCGCAGCCAGACCGCAGGGACACCGCAGCTACACCGCAGGGACACCGCAGCCGCACCGCAGCCACACCGCAGCCGCACCGCAGCCACACCGCAGCCGCACCGCAGCTGCACCGCAGGGACACCGCAGCCGCACCGCAGCCGCACCGCAGGTACACCGCAGCCGCACCGCAGGGACACCGCAGCCGCACCGCAGCTACACCGCAGCCACACCGCAGCCGCACCGCAGGGATACCGCAGCCGTACCGCAACCGCAGCCCCACCGCAAGGACACCGCAGCTACACCGCAGCCGCACCGCAGCTACACCGCAGCCGCACCGCAGGGACACCGCAGCGGTGCCGTTGCGGTGTCCCTGCGGTGTCCCTGCGGTGTCCCTGCGGTGTCCCTGCGGTGTCCCTGCAGTGTCCCTGCGGTGCGGCTGCGGTGTCCCCGCGGTGCGGTTGCGGTGTCCCTGCGGTGCGGTTGCGGTGCGGCTGCGGTGCCCCTGCGGTGTGGCTGCGGTGTGGCTGCGGAGCCCCTGCGGTGCGGCTGCGGTGTAGCCGCGGTGCATCTGCGGTGCCCATGCGGTGTCACTGCGGTGCGGCTGCGGTTTTCCTGCGGTGCGGCTGCGGTGCAGATGCGGTGAAGCTGCGGTGCCGTTGCGGTGGCCTTGCGGTGCAGCTGCGGTGTCCTTGCGGTGCTGCTGCGGTGTGGCTGCGGTGTAGCTGCGGTGTCCCTGCGGTGTGGCTGCGGTGCCGTTGCGGTGTCCCTGCGGTGTCCCTGCAGTGTCCCTGCGGTGCGGCTGCGGTGTCCCCGCGGTGCGGCTGCGGTGTCCCTGCGGTGCAGTTGCGGTGCGGCTGCGGTGCAGCTGCGGTGCAGCTGCGGTGCGGCTGCGGTCCTGCTGCGGTGTGGCTCCGGTTTAGCTGCGGTGTCCCTGCGGTGTGGCTGCGGTGCTGTTGCGGTGTCCCTGCGGTGCGGCTGCGGTGCGGTTGCGGTGCGGCTGCGGTGTAGCTGCGGTGCGGCTGCGGTGTCCCTGCGGTGCGGCTGCGGTGTCCCTGCGGTGCGGCTGCGGTGTGGCTGCGGTGCAGCTGCGGTGCCGTTGCGGTCTCCCTGCGGTGCAGCTGCGGTGCGGCTGCGGTCCTGCTGCGGAGTGGCTGCGGTCCTGCTGCGGTGTAGCTGCGGTGCGGCTGCGATGTCCCTGCGGTGTGGCTGCGGTGTCCTTGCGGTGCAGCTGCGGTGCGGCTGCGGTGTCCCTGCGGTGCGGTGCCGTTGCGGTGTCCCTGCGGTGCGGCCGCGGTGTCCCTGCGGTGCAGCTGCGGTGCAGCTGCGGTATGCCTGCGGTGCGGCTGCGGTGCGGCTGCGGTGTCCCTGCGGTGTCCCTGCGGTGCGGCTGCGGTTTGGCTGCGGTGTAGCTGCGGTGCGGCTGCGTTGTCCCTGCGGTGCGGCTGCGGTGTATCTGCGGTGCGGCTGCGGTGTCCCTGCGGTGCGGCTGCGGTGTATCTGCGGTGAAGCTGCGGTGCCGTTGCGGTCCCTGCGGTGCGGCTGCGGTGCAGCTGCGGTGTCCCTGCGGTGTGGCTGCGGTGCCGTTGCGGTGTCCCTGCGCTGCGTCTGCGATGTGGCTGCGGTGCATCTGCGGTATCCCTGCGGTATCCCTGCGGTGCAGCTGCGGTGCGGCTGCGGTGTAGCTGCGGTGCGGCTGCGGTGTCCCTGCGGTGCGGCTGCGGTGTATCTGCGGTGAAGCTGCGGTGCCGTTGCGGTCCCTGCGGTGCGGCTGCGGTGCAGCTGCGGTGTCCCTGCGGTGCAGCTGCGGTATGTCTGCGGTGCCCTAGCGGTGTAGCTGCGGCGTCCCTGCGGTGCCGCTGCGGTGCCGCTGCGGTGCAGCTGCGGTGTGCCTGCGGTGCGGCTGCGGTGTGCCTGCGGTGTGGCTGCAGTGCGGCTGCGGTGGCCCTGCGGTGCGGCTACGGTGTGGGTGCGGTGTAGCTGCGGTGCCCCTGATGTGCGGCTGCGGTGTGGCTGCGGTGTCACTGCGGTGTGGCTGCGATGCGGCTGCGGTGCGGCTGTGGTGTCCCTGCGGTGCGGCTGCGGTGTCCTTGCGGTGCGGCTGCGGTGTCCCTGCGGTGCGGCTGCGGTCTGGCTGCGGTGTAGCTGGGGTGCGGCTGCTGTGTCCCTGCGGTGCGGCTGCGGTGTCCTTGCGGTGCGGCTGCGGTGTGGCTGCGGTGTCCCTGCGGTGCGGCTGCGGTGTCCCTGCGGTGCGGCTGCGGTGTCCCTGCGGCACGGCTGCGGTGTGGCTGCGGTGTAGCTGCGGTGAGGCCGCGGTGTCCCTGCGGTGCAGCTGCGGTGCGGCTGCGGTGTGGCTGCGGTGCGGCTGCAGTGGGGCTGCGGTGCGGCTGCGGTGTCCCTGCGGTGCAGCTGTGGTGTCCCTGCGGTGTGGCTGCGGTGCCGTTGCGGTGCGGCTGCGGTGTCCCTGCGGTGCAGCTGCGGTCACCCTGCGGTGCGGCTGCGGTGTCCCTGCGGTGTGGCTGCTTTGCGGCTGCGGTGTCCCTGCGGTGCGGCTGCGGTGTAGCTGCGGTGCGGCTGCGGTGTCCCTGCGGTGCGGCTGCGGTGTCCCTGCGGTGCAGCTGCGGTGCGGCTGCGGTGTGGCTGCGGTGCTTCTGCGGTGTCCTTGCGGTTGGGCTGCGGTTGCGGTGCGGCTGCGGTATCCCTGCGGTGCGACTGCGGTGTGGCTTCAGTGTAGCTGCGGTGCGGATGCGGTGCGGCTGCGGTGTAGCTGCGGTGCGGCTGCGGTGTCCTTGCGGTGCGACTGCGGTGTCCCTGCGGTGCGGCTGCGGTGTGCCTGCGGTGCAGCTGCGGAACGGCTGCGGTGTGGCTGCGGTGCGGCTGCGGTGCGGTTGCGGTGCGGCTGCGGTGTAGCTGCGGTGCGGCTGCGGTGTCCCTGCGGTGTCCCTGCGGTGCGGCTGTGGTGTCCCTGCGGTATGCCTGCGGTGTCCCTGCGGTGCAGCTGCGGTGTGCCTGAGGTGCACCTGCGGTGTCCCTGCGGTGCAGCTGCGGTGGAGCTGTGGTGCCCCTGCGGTGCGGCTGCGGTGCGGCTGCGGTGTCCCTGCGGTGCAGCGGCGGTGTCCCTACGGTGCAACTGCGGTGTCCCTGCCGTGCGGCTACGGTGCCCCTGTGGTGCAGCTGCGGTGCTTTTGCGGTCTGGCTGCGAGAAAAAAAAAAAAATTCAGAAACGGCTTTCGGCACATATGGACTCCCAACACACTTATGCTGGAGAGAAGAGTGACGCGACCGTTAAGCAAACGGATGACTATAGCGGAACCAGAGCGTCGGCACACAGTTCACCAACGGTATTCTTCTTTAAAATTGTTGAGGAGAGCTTGGCAACATTTAGCGGCGAAAGTCGCCAAAACATAGTTGGTTGGGTCCAAGAATTCGAAGATGTGAGTTCGTTGGTAGGGTGGAATTCTTTGCAGCAATATATCTGTTGTAATCGTTTGTTGGCGGGAGCGGCGGAAATGTTAGTGCAGGGCGACGGGAGTACTAAGGATTGGCGTTCATTAAAAGCGGCGTTACTAAAAGAGTTCCAAGTGTCCTTGAGCTCGGACTTGCTTAAGACTATATGGGTTGATGGGGTTGAGACCGTGGCCCTAGTCGACACCGAGTACGACGTGTGCATAGTTAGGCAAGACTTCTTGTTGCAATTGGTTAGGTATAACATCCAACCACCACCAATAGTATTATCCGGGATAGGCAACCATCAAGTCGTCACCCAAGGTTTAATCAAAGCTGAGATCTTGGTCGACAACATTTATTTCAAAGTTCAGCTGCACATGGTAGGTGAAGAGGACACGAACTTTTCCGTGATTCTGGGAAATGACGTAATGAAGGAAGCAGTGGTGGTGTTTGCATTCGGCGAAGTTCGGTTCAGGCGACGACGGACTGAAGAGGAGATGGCTGAGCATGGGACGTGTGGCCCCGAGGAACGACTAGACGAAGACAAATCCAGAAAGGCAACCACGTCAAACGATCCTTTCACTAAAGAGGACCGTAAGACAGAGGCAAGAGGGCAAACAGCCAAGAAAGACGAAGAGAATAAAAACGATAACACTGATGACGTTGAAGATGATAACGATGATGATGCTGATGACGTTGAAGCTGAGGACGATGATGATGCTAATGATGTTGAAGACGATGACGAAGATGATGCTAATGATATTGAAGATGCTGAAGATGATGATGATGATGATGACGGCGGTGATGTTGAGGATGAAGACGATGACGTTCAAGAGAAGATTACACCGATGGACGATGTGCATGAGCTAAGGAAGGAATTTGGTGAGTTGCTGTGTAACATTAGCAGCACAAACGTTAATTTGTCTGCTGACGTTGACCTGTTTCATCTGCCAATAGAAGTCAGAGGCGATGTAGAGCAACTTATCACTGCTTATACACCGCGAGCTAACGTGGAGTCAAAGAAGGAGCTAAAACTGGGGAAGAGGAAGCTGAAGAAGGAGAGTGATGAGGCTCAACCGAAAGAAAGGAAGCCAAATGTCACCCAGGTGGGCTTGGATGAGTTGGCCAATGACATGAAAGACCGCCGAGTGACCAGGAAAGGAAAACTTCGACAAGCGCTCAGAGTCAAAGAGGGAGAGATGCAGGACCCTGGCGCAAGAGCTGTTCGAAAGGTACTCAATCATACGACGTACGATGATTATTATGATGATTATTTAAAGAATGAAGTACTGCACAAAGATCACACTAAGGAGTTGGTCGTCATACCGACTGCCTTAGAGAAGGAGATCATCAACAGAACTCTGCCTAGAAGTACGAAGCATTATCCGTTTAAGATATTGACTGGACTCGAGATGAAGACCAATGTGACTCTAGAAATTCAAGAGATGTTCCATCAAGAGCTGATCGCAAAATTAGACAACCAACGCGACGCGGTTAGGGATGAAGTCAGGGACGACAGTTTCAACCGGAAGAGGGAGGCTCCAAAAAGGTATAAGGTTGGCAAGCTGAAAGCTATGAGGAAGACTCAGTTTGATCCGGGTCTCAAGATGAAGCCGAAGTTTTCGGGTCCCTACAAGGTGACTACGACGTGCAAGCAGGACCGGTATGGGGTCGACAAATTAGGCGACCATGAAGTACCGAATGCTACAACTGCTGCTGCAGACGGAATCAAGCCGTGGATACGTACATCCGGGGCGGATGTCTTGTCAGAATGGCTGAATATTGGATCTAATTCCCGAACACGCTCCGGACGTCCATACTAGATAACCCGAAAGTCTCTTTCTACCCTAGTTTCCCTCTCTCACTCTGCACTTAGTACATAGGTCTCTTCTTACATAAAGAAGCAAAAAAGGAGTTGTTAGTTGACGATCGAGTGTAGCAGACTAGTGCGACGTATTTTTATTTGAACTCTTTACGAGTATCTCAATTCTCAAATCTAATAAAGTAGTTAAATTCGTTTATTAATTAACGTGCGTTTACAGGGAAGGATCTTGAGCTTGTTGGAGAGGCTGTTAAAAGTCGACTAGATATAGTTGGCGTCTCTTCAACAAAGCAGAGAGGCTCTAAAACTGTGGACCTTTCGGATGGGTGGAAGCTCTTCCCGTCAGGAGTCGCACCATCAATGTCTGTTTGGGCGGGAGTGGGGATACTCACAAGTCCCAGGTTTACAGACAGAGTATTGGAGTGGATACCATTAGGAGGGAGAGTTGCGATCTTAAAGCTCAAGCTTAAAAGATCAAGAGTACGCAGCTTTCTTAGATGAAGTTGATGTTGCCCTCGAAAAGGTTGCAGATATGGATTCTTTTGTCCTGATGGGTGACTTCAATGCTCATGTGGTTGTAGATGTTATGACATGGGGGAGTGTGATTGGAAGGAACGGTGATCCTGATCAAAGCGCGAAGGGAGAGATGTTGTTAGATTTTTGTTGTGAAAATGGCTTATCCATCATGAACATTATTTTTTCACACAAAGACATTTACAAATACACATGATACCGTTAGAGTCTTCAGCAGAAGTCGCTGATCGATTTCTTTGTGGTACCATCGTGTCTGAAGAAAATGGTTTGTGATGTTCGCGTATTGAGAGGGGCCGAACTGTCAACTGATCATCACTTAGTGCTGTGCAAATTGTATCTTAGCGAGAGAGTGCCTCCCCTACCAAAGCGTAAACCAAGGATGGTTATACGCATTTGATGGGAGAGGTTACAGGACGATGAGATACGGGAGACATTTGCGCGGCAAATATCTGAGAGGTTTGAACGAATTCCAACTGTTCCATCAAATGTAGAGGAAGAATGGCAACTGTTTTCAGCAGCGGTTATTGCCTCTGTGGGAGATGTTTGTGGAGTGCAGCGGCTTGGTGTGGCGGCTGGTGGTGAGAAAAGAACTCCTTGGTTTAAAACGCCCGGAGTTCAAGAAGCCATCAGAGAGAAGAGAGAGCCCTTAAGATGTGGATTCACTTGCGGAACTTCGATTCTCGAAATCGGTACACTGAGGCGCGAAGAACTTGCAAATTAGTTGTGAAAACAGCGAAAGAACAGTCTTGGAAGGAGTTTGGCGAGAAATTGGAACGTGACCACAGATCTGCAAATAAGATGTTCTGGCAGACCGTCCACCGACTCAGAGGAAAAAAGTTGAATATCGTTGAAGAAGTCACATCCAAAGAAGGTACACTTCTTGATGGAGCAAGCACTTTTCAAAATTGCTCAATCCCGAACAGGGCACCGAAGATGACAGACCTATGGTCGAGAGTAGGGCGTAAAGTAGTCCTACGGTAGAGGAAGTAACTTTGGCGATCAAAGCGCTAAAAGTTGGCAAATCTGCTGGTGTGGATGAAATTCGGCCGGAAATGCTCAAGGCTTTAGGTAAAGTGGGAGTGCAATGGCTCTCGCGTGTCATTAAAGTGGTCTGGGAATGCGGTGAAACACCTGGTGATTGGCAAATCGGGGTGATAGTTCCTCTTTTTAAAAAGGAGACAAAAGAGATTGCGCCAACTATAGGGATATATCCCTTTTAAGTCTCCCTGGAAAAGTCTTCGCTAAGGTGCTAGAAACGCGTTCCAGAACTGTGGTTGAGGACAGTTTGGGGGATAAGCAGTGCGGTTTTCGCCCCGGTAGAAGCACAACCGACCAGTTATTCACTCTCAGAATGGTTCTTGAGAAGGCCTGGGAGTATGCTAAACCTGCCTGTACTTGTTTTGTGGATTTGGAAAAAACATATGATAGGGTTCCTCGAGGCAAACTCTGTAGTTTTCTGCAGGAGTATGGGATTGATGGTTCCCTGTTAAGGGCGATTCAGTCTTTATATACAAACTGTAGAAGCTGTGTTCGGATAAACGGTGTTAAATCAGTACCTTTTATTGTGGGCGTTGAACTCCGCCAAGGGTGCGTTTTGTCACCACTCCTCTTCATTGTATAAGTTAACACACGCGCCGACAACCCAGCATAACCGGACAACAGACACCAGCCTTCTTAAAACCAGCACTGCATTTCCGCCACACGCTGCACTCCCGTACATTTACCCCAATCACATTCACCCATTCACCTCAATCCATTTGCACACTATCAGCACCTTTCAATTCATTCACCCAATGCACCGACAATACTTACTAATCATATTACAATCCAATCTGACACTATCAGCGCTTTTCAATTCATTCACCCCAATGCACCGAACTTACTTACTAGGCATATTATAAAAAATTGTTAAGTTAGAATTAAGCTAAGAATAAAGTGATCAGTCATGGACTGGAAGTAAAGAAAGAAAATTGTTTTATTTAATATTTCTAAAATCAGTCATAGACTGAAAGTATTATTTAAATAACTTATTTTATGAATTGGATGTTTCAGCGCAGCCGTGGCGGGGAATGTTTCAAAGTGGGAGACCTAAGGATTAGTCATCTGCTCTTTGCTTATCAATTGGTCTGATGATGCTTGAATGAAGATCAACGTGAACAAATCGGAAGTAATGGTCATATCCAAAAAACCCATTCAGTGCACTCTGCATGTTAGTGGAGTCCCACTGAAGCAAGTGGATAAGTTTAGGTACCTCGGATCTTATTCACGAGGAGCAATGCCGAGTTATCCTGTAGAATTGGTCAGGCTGGATCAATTTTGAGAGAGCTTGGCCAATCTGTTATAAGGAAGGCCGAACTTAGTGTTCAAGCTAAGCTATTGGTTTTTAACTCGGTGTATGTTTCAACTCTCACCTATGGCTATGAAATTTGGGTAGTGGCCGAAAGAATAAGATCGCGGATACAAGCTGTCGAAATGAGATTCTTTCGCAGTGTTGCTGGAATAATTCGTAGGGATCGAGTGCGCAACACCACAGTACGCGAGGCGCTCGATGTTGAGCAGCTACTTCTCCGAACCGAAGGATCTATGTTTCGATGGAGCGTATGCCCCCAGACCGGCTTCCAAGACGCGCCATGGTGGACGTGCCATCAGGTAGGCGACTCCGCGGAAGGCCTAGAAATAGATGGTTGGACCAAGTCCGACATCTCTCCTGGAGCCGCCTAGGGACTCCTCCTGATGAATTGGAGTCAATGGCGGAGGATCGAGAAGGATGGAGAGTCCACCTGAACATCCTACCCCCGCGACCCTCATCAAGGATTAGCGAGCCATTGAAAATGTATGTATGTATGAAAGATAGTTATTTCGGATTTTATACGCGCGTGGGTTAACAGATGATAGCAATATATCTGTGTCGCGGGCGCCTCCGAGGCGCACGTTATCTTTCTAGGGTTAATGTCTTAACCCCATCCATATTAGATCTCGTAGTTGTCTGTCGAATGGCTTTTTTAAAGTCAACCAATACAATATGCAAATCCTTTAAGGGATCAAGATGTTTTTCCATTATGATCGTTATATTTTGAATTGCATCTGTGGTTGATTTAACCGTGCAAACTCGCACTGAACATCAGAAAGCCGTATTTTTTCTCTCAGCCGGCCACCCGCTCAACGATCTTCATGGTATGTGATATCAGCTTGATCGATCTGTGGTTATCACAGTTTCGCGTATCAATCTTACTTTGTACGCAGGGAGATGATAACTTCCATTCCATCCCTCCATTGATTCGGTATTCGATCACCTCACAATGATTTGGATCCGATGCCTCCTATTTTTTTTTTTTGCAGAACTCAGAGGGCATCTCGTCTGGCCCAACCGTTTTTCGCTTTTTGGAGTATTTGCCCGCCTCGCTATCTTCTTTGATTGTAATGTCGGGTATTTTCTTAAAGTTGGCGATGCCACTTGGAAAGCACATCCGATGAAACTATTCATTCAAAAGTTCTTTGCAATACTGTCGCCACCTCTGCAGAATTTTGTCGGCATCCACAAGAAGCTGGCCATGAGCATTGTTAATGAACTTCTGTGAACGAATCTCCTGAGCATTCCTCCTACTTTGGGCGGCTACTTTGAAAATGGTTTCGCTCTTTTCCATATTGTGTCGTCGCAACTCCTGGATAGCCTGATTTGCATTAGCAATCGGGGAAGATATTTTCTCCAGCTCCCGATGCAAGCCCTCCGTACTCTCTGCTTGAAGCTGGGCGCACTTCTTATTCGCTTGTCTCTTGCAACGTCTGTATTCTAGGTGAGGATATCGATATACAGCCAAAGCCAAATAAAGCTGCTGAAGCGAACGGCCTAGCTGCCAAACTCTTTCAAGCAGAGAGCGTGATGTCAAAGGTGCGTTCGTGAGTATTGATGCAGAAGAAGCAAAAATGTTTTTAACAGTGAACGAGGGCAAAACAAACTACATGCTGTCAATAAAACACAACAGTCAACATTGACAGAACGTCAGGATAGGCAGTCAAAACTTGAAGTTAATTTGGGATTTTGTCTACCTATGCTCCGCTATAAAATCGAGCAATGACATCAGCGCGGAAGTCAAAGAGGAATCAATCTTCTCAATCGCTGCTTCTTTGAGCTAAGAAGGCAATAGAGTAGTAAGGCCCTCTCGAAAAAAATACCCTAGCCTATCGAAATCGGATGAGGATGCCCTTGGTTACATTGAAAGAAAGGTTCTTCGTGTGATTTATGGACCCGTCTGCATAGATGAGGAGAAGTAAAACTGGTTCGTTTGGAGAATGGTTGGAAGTAGCTCAGTCATGCAGAACTGTGTTGGTACTGGATCTGTAGCAAAATGTGTGTTAGAAACCAATTTGCTTAAGAAATAACGGTTCTCCAGGAAATTCAATGTGGTCTTACGTGACCGTAACACATGGAGGAATGAAGGACTTGTAGTCTTACCAAACTCTCAAACTTGGTACACAGATGGTTCCAAATTATAAAATGGTAGCACTGGCGCAGGGGTTTATGGACCCAGATTCCAACGTGCGGCAGCGCTTGGGAAATCACCAACAATATTTCAGACAGAAGTCCATGCAATCGAGCTCTGTGTACGAGAATGTCTGCGAAAAAGGATCGAGGGTATTCGTATCTATATCCTCTCGGAAAGCCAGGCAGCTTATGGGTCTGAAATCATACACGATAGGATCAAAACTTGTATGGGCTTATCTAAACCTATTCGAAGATCTCGCATCGAAAAACACAGTCACTGTGGCCTGGATACCAGGACACGAAGGTTTCGAGGGCAACGAACCGGCGAACTGCTTAGCGAGAAGAGGCGCTAGTCGCCCACTAGTCGGTCTTGAACCCTATTTTGGAGTCACGCGGAGTAGCGCAAATATCAAAATAAAAAAATGGGAGGATGGTCATCATGCAGAGTACTGGGCCAAACTCAAGGGCCTAAGACAGGCAAAGAAGTTCAATAATCTCAACCGTTGTAGGGCTAAAAAGCTACTCGAGTTTAGGAAAGCAGACTTAAGAATCTTAACAGGCTACTTGACTGGTCATTGCCCGCTCAGGTTCCATCTGCACAAGATAGGAGTAGCAGATACAGACGAATGCCGGCTATGTGGAGAGCAAAAAGAGACGGCAGAACATATTCTTTGTCAATGCCCTATGGCCGCAAGGGAAAGATTTCTCCATCTCGGGAGGGCTTTATTGAGTCCCTCTGACTTGTGGAGCATTGAGCCTGGAGCTTTGTTGAGGTTTATCAAGAGCCTTAACCAAGTTCTTAGCTAAACACCGGGCTGGCTCAATAGATCTCATAGGTCGCAGTGCGTACATGGCCTTAGTGTAGTATAATATAGTATAGTAGAAACCAATTTTATACCAGCTGGTTGCCAGCGTAGATAAGCAATGCAGAGAAGCCGTTTTACGTGAAGCAACAAGTTTGGTGCATAGATGAAGAGTGGAGGAGAAGATACAATGAAGAATTATATAGGCTGTACACAGATATCGACCTATCTAGAAGAGTACGCATACAGAGACTGAGATGTCTAGGACAATTAGAGCGGATGGACATCAACGTCCCGACCTGAAAAGTCTTCAAATCCGTACTCGAGCGATGCAATAGCGGAAGGCTTCAGCACGAGCAATCTGAAAACCATCTCAACCAACTTAGCTACTGATCGACCTGGCTGGGGAGGTTTGTTCTTTTGGCCCAGGTCCACCACGAACGGTAGCGCCATTTAAGTAAGTAAGTAAGTAAGGACCTGCGTTACCATTGAATCACCCTATATGGTATAATCGAATATATTTTGTTAAAAACGTAAGGAAACTCGAAACTGAAATTTATATGAGCACCTTTTGCAGAAGCTGCAAGGAAGATGTAAACGAGGAGCCAATTATGACTTGGTGACAGGTTAGGTTAGATTGGCTGTCTGCACCACGATGCAGACACACTTAGACCAGTAAAGGTCCATTGTGATGCCAAGGATCTACCATTAGACCACTCAGGGACTAATAAAACCAACCGGAGCATTTGATGAAGCGATGGATATTCATGACGTCTAAGGCCAAATCGCTGAGGTCGTCAAGGAAGGGGCTCCTAGATGGAGCGTGATAGAGCAGGACATGTGCATAGGAAGTGAAGAATGGTTTCCTCCTCCTCATCCCGACAGCTCCTGCAGAAGTCATTGGAAAAGAGGCCAAGTCTTTTGGCATATTGGCCGATTAGACAGTGTCCAGTGATGACATCGATAATGCAGCTGATCTGTAATCTCTTTAGTTTAACCAGCTCGGCCCTATGCTTCTGGCCCATCTTAGGCCAGATCTGCCTCGAAATGTGACACGTAGAGCCACTATCCCACCTAAGGTTGGTCTTGCTAATAGCGTTCAGCTTCAGTAGATGCTTACATGTAGCGAGGGGCATACCAAGGGCTTGCCTATCTGGCAGAATCCTTAGAACAGTACCCTGTTTACCGAGTTCATCCGCCCAACAGTTTCCTGGAATGTCTCTGTGACCTGGCACCCAGCATAGGTGAATGTTGAACTGCTCTGTCATCTCTGTAAGAGACAAACGGCAGTCTAAGACGGTCTTTGAAGTAAAGGAGCACGATTCCAGGGAATTGATATCCGCTTGACTGTCAGTGAAAATGCTGATATCGCTGACAGATAATACATTACATTTCAGCCAAGACAGGGCTTCCTTAATCGCCATGATTTCCGCCTGAAAAACGCTACAATGATCAGGGAGGCGGAACGAGATGCTCAGGTTGAGCTTATCGGAGAAAACACCACAGCCCACCCCACCTTCGGTCTTAGAGCCATCTGTGTAGAAGTGCACCGAATTTCCATCATCAGGGGGAGAGCCATCCCACGCATCCCGTTCAGGGATACTCGAACGGAAGTGTCGGTCAAATCTCAGTTTCGGTGGGTGTAGTCCGTGTGTGAAGTTGAGAAGATCAAGGATCGAGGAGTGGCCAATGTGATAACTAGACCACTGAGAGGAGGCTTTAAGACGAATAGCCGCACTGGCAGCAGTCTGTCTGCCGGGTAATGTTCAGTGCTGCAGAGGAGGTATTTCTTAGTGCACCACTGATGCACATGCAAGCGGATCGTTACACTTTAGCTACCTGAGAGAGGTTAACAGCCCTGTCAAGAGCAGGCCACCAAACGATCACGCCATAAAGTAGTATGGGCCTGACAACAGACACGTAAAGCCAACAAGTGATTTCAGGTTTCATACCCCAGCTCCTACCTATAGCCTTTTTACAGGAATAGAGAGCTACATTGGCTTTCCTTACGCGTTCTAGTAGATTGGCTTTCCAGTTCAGTTTTCTGTCCAGAATAAGACCCAGGTATTTTGCATTAACAGTGAAGGTGAGACTGGTGCCATTAATCATAGGAGGGTCTACGTGGGGAACTTTATATTTCCTCGTGAAGAGAACAAGTTCTGTTTTATGAGGGTTAACCCCCAATTCACAATTGGAGGCCCACCTAGTGAGCCGAGAGAGAGCATATTGGAGAATTTCCTTGAGAGTGTCTGGGTGCTTGCCAGACGCAGCAATCGCAATGTCATTAGCATAGGCAATCACTCTATAGCCTGACCTGTCCAGGTCCACTAGTAGCTCATTCACTACAAGATTCCACAGGAGGGAGACAAAACACCACTTTAAGGTATTCCGCAACAGGCAAGTCTTCTGGCCGATGCTCCACCCAGCTGTGTGTTGATAATCCTGCGTGTTAGCAATTGATTGGTCAACACTCCGAACGAAGTATCCACTTTCAGATTTGCAAGTGCGTCTGTGATTGCCTTTGGTTTGACATTGCTAAAAGCTCCCTCAATGTCAAGGACAGCCACCATGGTATATTCTTTAATACTCAGAGATTTTTCCATGATGCGCACAAGCGAGTGTACGGCTGTTTCAACGGATTTGCCTTTGCAGTACGCATGTTGGGACGGCGAGAGCAAAGACGGGCTAATGCTCTGACGGAGGTGAATATCAATCAGCCTTTCCAGCGTTTTCAGTAGAAAGGACGATAGACTGATAGGCCGGAGATCCTTTAGTTCCACATGCGAGCTCTTACCTGCCTTAGGAATGAAGACAACTTCAACCTCGGTCCACGTCTTGGGGATGTAGACTAGATTAAGACAGCTCGATAAGATGACCTTGGGTCATGGAAGCACAATGTCCTCACATTTTTGAAATCCAGCAGGAATAAAGCCGTCAGGTCCTGGGGACTTGAAGGGCTTGAAGCTGCGCATGGCCCAGTGGATCTTTTCTGTAGTTACTATAACCAGGGAGTTGCTGCACGGTAGAGAGCAAGTAGGGGTAATACCCGATAATGAAACAGCAACAGGGGAGCTACCAAGGAAGTGAATATCCAGTTGGTGACAGGTTAATGGACAGATTCTTTAAGGCTCATCAACTTAAACAAACACATGTGCTAAAAACAACATCCGATTTAAAAGAACTTCTGTATCATGACTGTCCTGACATCTGCTTAAAATTCATGTCAGGTTCAATTTTACACAAGGTAAATAATTTTACAATTCCAATTATCAAAAAAAAAAAAAAAAATGCTATTCCACTGCGCACCGCTCGTCTCATGTAATATTCGACATATAAATTCTAAATCAGCACGGTATCTCATTGTCAGGTCACAAAAAATCATTTTGTTCACCAGGAGCACACACAATGTGGGATGTCGCCTGCCGTGAAATGACAACACGATAATAAAATAGGTATCATAAAAGACTGCTCGTTCATATTTATGTGTGCTCGTCGCTTATACTACACCACATTATAAGATGTGGCATGGTCGTAGAGGTGGCAGGCACATACGAGTATACCCACCTCCGCCCCAATTGCCACTCATCTTGAGAAAAATATCTGTTGGCATACGTTTCGCCGAAGAAGAGCCGCACAAGGTCATCTATTAACTTGTTTATCCATTTGATAAACGCAAAGACACAAACACACCATCCGTGCGCCTCAGAACGGAAGTAGGGAATCAGAGCCTGGATCTGGCCGTATTATATCCGTCGAGATCTTGGACAATTATATCGATTTTTATTTCATATCATTATACTGCTAATGCTGTAGTTTATTGGCGGTCTAACGAAGCGGAATAAATATGCTCACTGATGTGACAACGTCAACATATAGTACGAGTCTTTTCGAGATGGTTCGTTGAATGTGAAGGCGGAAATGTTGTCTTTTCCGGTTCAGGAGAATCTGTAACGCGAAACAAATTTATTTCTACGGGTATAATTAAGAAAGGCCTCGTTCTTTTCATTTCCTCGCTGAGTGGTGGTGGTACTGCTGATGCTTTTTGGTTTTCTGTGTGTAAGTGGTTTTGGTTTTTCGAATAACATGCTTCAGGTCCTGGTGCCATTTTAAATTGATGCGAAGAAGCAAGTTGGATTTTATGAAGCATTGAAAGCAAATCGTGACTTCCAATAATGAGAAATAATTTATAAGCTTTGTGTGTGCTTTTTTATGCGGTGCTTCCGACTGTTAGTCTCAGTGGTATGTTGATGGAATACACTCAAGCGGATGTTTTTAAGTTAAGTGTACTAATAAAGTTTACTGGGGACTTTGCAATATTAATTCATTTTGATGTCGGAGCAGGGTAGTCGGAACTGGCTCTTGTATATTCACTTAGTTATTGAAATTAAAAGCCAAAGAGGATGTATGTATATTGAATGTTTGTGTTGTTTGTATTATTGTTTTAAGATTATTTGTGAAAAGGTAACGTCTTGGCAGTGATGATGCTTTTGTATATAGATGCGTTTTAGAACTAATTTTAATGTTCTAAATAATATCGTAGCAATATACCGATATCTCAAGCTGAAACTTGTTTAAACAACTTGCTTTACCTACTTACAGTGGCGCTACAATCTATCACGCTTGGCATGCGCCTTAAGCAATTAAACTCTCCAGCTCTAGTTAGCTGCCTCAATATCCAAATGTGCAACACTGATACTTCGCTATTAGTTACTAGATACCATCAAGTTTTGCTTAAGCAAGAATATGAGGAAAAACACGTGTTCAGTACCCCTGATAGTCATTATAACATTCTTTGGATGCCGTTTGGTCTTAAAAATAGCCCGACTACTTTTCAGAGGATAAGTTAAAATATATTTTCAGGAATGCAACGCATAGATTGCTTGATTTAGGTACATAGGCAGGTTAGTGTGATTAGATAACGCGTTCGTCAATCTCTTCCTATCATAGATCAGCGGTAACTCTTTAAATGTTACGCATGCGTCTTAGGTATATTAAGTTTAAAATGAAGCTTTCCATCAGCCAACAAGCCTCTCTAGTTAGCCCAATCCTTAGCCAAATGTCTACAGTTGCGCTCCAAGTTTGTTGAGGTCCCTTTCCACTCAGTGCACCTAAGGCTATGTCTTCCTCTATTGCGTTGCATATGAGTTTAGTACAACCCTTTCAAGTGTGGCAATTAAGAAGTCGGACGTCGATGTGTAGGTACCGAGGTGAATTCAGTGTCCGTTGGTTTTATCAGTGGCTCCATCGTCTGTGAACTTAAAGAGCTAATGGGAACCTTCACAAAGGGTAGAGCCTGGGAAATATGCAATGCTGATAGAAGCTTCAAAGGCTGCCTGTCTGTCGGTGTCTACAATAAGTACATTTCCGACGATATTGTCGTAGATGATTGTTTTTGTTGAAGGCAGTGACTTTAGCTTGAAATACGCTCTAGTCGTTATTAAATTTAAAAGATTCGTTAGCTCTAAGGACCTTAGAGTAAGCTCCAGCCCCTGTACCGACGTTTATTTTGAAACCGTCAGTGTAGAAGGCCAACTTCCAAGTTCCCACCGACACAAGGCTCAAGCATTGCCTTGTGGTGCTGATGCCCACAATCCTGCTCCACCTAGCCTAAGCACATTTTTAACCATCGTACTATTGCGGTTGAGATCTAGCAGAATGAGACTAAGCACGTTTTTTTTTGCCGTTGAGCCTATTGTGCTTATGCATCCCTTGATTGCGATGTAGGCTTCCATCTGGACCTTGGTGATGTTTAAAGATGGTATTTCTTTCTTAATGCCGCCTTCCATCAGACCATCGAACCATATATACGTAAGAATACTTTTCACAACGGCCTTGTATAAACAGTTTAACACAGCTAGTCCAAGGGCAATGACACATGCATTACTGAACGGCCTTTTGGTTTGGAATAGACCTCTTCATTGTGAAAAGAGCCACCTCTGTCTTTGAAGGATCAACTACCAGACCTTAGCTACTGACCCAATTGCTAATTAGTATTAAAGTAGTGCATAAGTGATTCTTTCTCTTATAACTGGAAGGAATCTACAATATCGTCAGCATAAGTCATCACATAAAAGCTATTTCCCTCTACATTTTTGAACCCTTGTCCACAACAACAAGCCAAATAGGTGGTGGCAGAACGCCGCCCTGAGATTTTCCCCAGCTCACTTTCCATTTGCCGCTTACATCTCCCAACGCTGAGTTTATTATACGTGCATGAGTCCAATCCAAAGCCCGGGATGATGTTAAGCTTCATGAAGACTGGTCAATATCGCATTAGCTCTTACGTGGTTAAATTACTCGATTTACTTGCTTGATTTCAGATAACCCCTTTATAAACTTTTATGAAAAATCTGTATTCAAAATTGAAATTGAGAACTATAGGGGCATAAGTTATTTATGAGCATTACTTAAAGCTTTTGAATGAATCAATAAGGGTAAATTGGATTGGTCTCTGAGTTTCAACATGGCTGTGCGTCTGGCAGTTCGACTGCATCCAATCTAGTATTTTCATCTTATGATATACGCAAATTTTACGCAACGTTGATTAAGATATTTCCTCGTTAACTAATTGATGCAACAAGAATGTCCTTATTTTAAATACAAAGAAATGCTTTGTGGTTTCATTTTCTAGCAGCTCTTTTCATTTTTCGTACAACTAGTTTCTCACTAGGACACTTCTTGCTGTTCAACGGGTGCGTCTATAGTTCCAGTTAGGTTGAACTTAGTGAATACCTTGCGCGAGCTGCTTGAACATATTCGGATCACAGGTCGGTAAGGAATTTCCAATGTTGGTCAGGACCTTCGAATAGAGGTGGTGGCGGAGAAGTCCTTAATGGGCCATCGGCAGCGCTCATACTCCCGTAGTGGACCACTGGCACCGGTGTACCCGGCCCCTCGTCCTAGGGGAATAATTAAGGAACTGGCCCTCCAGGGTGGGGGTTGTGCCGTCGGTGTAACTTCCCTACCACGTAAAAAACCTATGGTTCTGAAATAACCAAAAGCCTCGGATTAGGATTACTCAACTAATGACGACCCCAGCAAACGAAATAAGGACAACAACCTTCGGATCTGTACGTGGAATGTTTTGTCCCTTTACAGACCACGTTCAGTCTGTGCAGAGGTCCTAGACTGCTATAAAGCAGATATAACCACCATACAGGAAGTGCGATGGGATGGGCCGGGCAAAAAGAGGATGAAAAACTGTGACATCTACTACGGTGATTGCTACAGAGGCAACAGACAACGCTTATTCGGGTGCGGATTTGTCATACGCGGCAGACTTAGGCAAGAAGTCTTAAGCTTCCGACACGTTAGCGAGCGTATTATGACTATCCGGATCAAGGCTAAATTCGCTAACATAAGCCTAATATGTGTTCATGCCCCACGGAAGGAAAGGACCCTGCCACCAAAGAGTATTTCTACGAGCTCCTCGACAAAACATACGAGCAATGTCCTAAATACGACGTTAAAATCGTGTTGGGCGATTTTAATGCCAAAATAGGAAAGAAGGACGTCTTTGGTAGGGCAGTCGGTAAGCATAGCCTACACGACACCTCATCTGATAACAGACTAAGGCTAACTGATTTCGATGTGGAGCGAAATGTCACCATAGCAAGCACATGGTATCCTCATCTCGATATTCATAAGCAGACATGGCGGTCCAATGATCATATAACGATCAAACAAATTGATCATATTGCGATCGACGCAAGGCATGCCTCCAGTATTCTGGATGTCCGGACCTTCCGAGCGGCCAACATAGACTCGGATCATTACCTTGTTGTAGCCAAGGTACGAATGCGGGTATCCCAAACTGCGCAACAAAGAAGAATCACTGTGAGAAAATTTAAAGTCGAAAAGCTACAATCGCAAGAGACCGCCAGACTCTTCGCTGAACGCGTATCCCGAAATCTCTCAATCACCAATATGCCGCCAGCATATGCCAACATGTCATCAGAAACGCCGCGACTGATGTGCTGGGTCTCGCTCGTCCACCACCGCGAAATCCCTGGTTTGACGAAGAATGCCGACGAGTGCATGCAGCAAAACAAGAGGCATACATAACGGTACGGCAAAGGAAGACGAGAGCTGTTCATGAGCTCTACGTGCAAAAGAGACGGGAAGAACATCGGCTTCTCCAAAAGAAGAAGAAAGAGAATATCGAGAGTTTATACTCCAGGAAGAATGTACGGAAGTTTTACCAAAAGGTAAAAAGAACGCGTCAGAGGGGCAATACCCGTACTAAAACCTGTAGAGATGAAAAATTCTTCGTAAGATTTTCGGGCCTGTTTGCGTTGACGGGTTTTGGAGGAAAAGATTTAATCACGAACTATACGAACTGTACAGCGACATCGACGTAGTTAAAAAACTGCGTATTGGACGTCTGATGAGGCTAGGACATGTAGAGCGAATGGACACCAACGATCCGGCCCGCAGTCTACGAATCTAGCCCCGAGGAACGACGCAGTAGAGCCAAACTATCCAGGGCTCTTGGGCCGGACGGGTTATCGATGATGATGCTCAAAAAACTCGGCACACCAGGTCTGGAGTACCTAACATCAGTGCTAAATGTCTCCATACAATCCCTACTTATGCCAGGAGTATGGAAAGTCGGTCGGGTGATCCCACTACCCAAACCAGGAAAGCCGACGGATCAGAGCAATTCTTACCGCCCAATCTCCCTCCTGTCGCCGGTCGTCAAGATTTTGGAGGCACTCCTTCTTCCAACACTTGTTGAGCACTTAAATCTAGCACAACATTAACATGGCTTTCGTAAGCGCCACAGTACCACCTCGGCTCTTAGCATCAAAGCGAATCAAGTCAGCAATGACTTGATCCAAGGACAGCCATGCCAGAGAACAGTCGCGTTTGCCCTGGACCTGTCAAAAGCATTTGACACAGTGGAACACACTACGATGCTCAACGACATTCGGGAGTCCACGCTGCCTAACTCCTACAAACTTTGGTTAGCCAATTATCTATGCGGCGGACAAACCTACGTGGAATTCCGGAACACGAGCTCGCAGTATAGGAAAGTCAAACAAGGCTTACCACAGGGTGGTGTCCTGTCCCCACCCTGTTCAACTTCTTCATTTCCAAGTTGCCCCGTCTACCTTACGACATTACGCTTGTGTCATATGCAGATATGTACGATCCTCGCCTCGGGTCCAAACGTTACTGAGCTGTGCATGATCATAAGCAACTACTTAGCTGTCGTAGAACAGTTCCTTAGCAGCCGCAATCTACAGCTAGTTACAGCTCGATATAGTAGTCGCAGATCGACGCATACCCACAGCATATTGACCCACGCATATTGACCCACGCATATTGACCTTAGGGATGTACACAGCCGTGGTACGACCAATACTCACATACGGGTCAATAGTATGGTGGTCAGCTCTAAAAAACGGTTATAATATAATATAACCAATCTTAATAAGGTACAAAGAACGGCATGCATAGTCAACCTTGGCCGATCCTCTAAGAGTTTTTTTTTGCATCGTCTACCTTTAGATCTACATGTAATAAACATTACAGCACACAGTGCGGTCAGACTCAGGGAGTCTGGGTGGTGGATTATGAAACCCTATGGGCACAGTAACATTTTTAACTCTCTGCCGAGAGAGCTCGTTTTGCCCACAGCAGATTACATTGTACCCAAATTGAATATCACAAAGCTGCCACAAGATTAGATGGCAAGATTGACAGGTGATTAAGGATTTCTGAGTAACAATCTACACAGATGGTTCAAAGGTGGACAGTTAAGTCGGTGGGAGTGTGTTTTCCGAATCCTTAAGAATCTCTAAATCATTTATGCTTCCGGATTTTGCCAGTGTGTTTCAGGTAGAACTACTCGCTGTACGGGACGCCTGACCAAAATACGCGCAAATATAACGCGAAGGCAAATGATCGCTTTTATTATTAATAGCAAGGCAGCCATCAAATCCATTGCCTCGGTTACTACATCCTCCAAGCCGGTGCTTGAATGGCTAAATGAGCTGGCCTCGCTAGATGGCCAATTCAAGGTAACCCTGATTTGGGTTCCAGGGCACAGCAACGTTTATGGAAATGAACATGCTAACGAACTGGCTAGCAAGGCTCAGTCCTCCACGGCTCACTTGCGGAATCAGTTCAGACTCCGCTTGGAACAGCCAAAGCAGAAATATTCTCGAAATTCCTTGCTAAGGTCAATATCAGATAGACTAGGCTAACACACTGTGTCATATCTAGAAAGATCTGGCCAAACTATAACAAAGCAAAAACAACCGACTTTCTTAAACAGAACGCGTAGGGATATCGCCAGGGTAACAGCGACCATCACGGATCACTGGCCTATAAGAGACCATTTAGTTAGGCTAGACATCCCACATAGCACACACTGTCGCAGTTGCAATGTCGCAGTTGAGAAAGAAACCCTTATCCACTTTTGATGCGCCTGTCTGGCACTAGCTTCGACCAGACAACGAGCTTAAGGAAAACCCTTTTTCAATTCGCTTTAGGAAGTCTCAGAGAGAAACCTTAAAGATTTAATAATCTTTTAAAATTCCACAGGCTGGATCTAGAGACTCCCCACCAACACACCTTTTACATCCAGGTATACGAGTTTTGTGGTATAGTCCTAATTGGGTTCTTCTTCTTCTTAGAAGAACCACCACACCTATCTACCTACCTACCTCATGTGTAACGCCATCGTATATTTCACTCTTGCTCAAATCACCAATATGTATTGGGAGTGTAACTCCCAATGTGCTCGATCTTTTGTATCGCACATTCTGTTTATCCCACTGAGAAGGGCAAAATTCGGATAGATTGATGGTAGATACATACTCAATTACAGACCATAGGTGCAATTGTGATTGTAATTGCTCTATGTTGAAACTGCTTGGCTGCTCAGGGTTCAGGGTAAGTACATATGGTACATTATATATAATACATGGCAGGGGGCTCAAAGTGTTACGAATACCCTTAAGGTGTTTACAAACAGTGCATGGGTTTGAAATTTTAGAGAGAGAGAGAGAGAGAGAGAGAGAGAGAGAGAGAGAGCGAAAGATTGGTGTAGTGGTTTCTAAATTCAAATGCTTTGTTTCAGAAAAACTCCGTGGGTGGCGTCCAGATAACTGGGGAAATTTGTTTTTGTTATTTTTGTCTTTGCTTCTGATTCACTGTATTTTTTTCCCCGACTAGGCATAACAATCATCTAACAGAGAGAATATTTTTTTGTAGCGATATGGCCAACCTACGGCCAGTGTTATGCCTTCGCAGTAGTATTCACAAAAGCTTTCAGAATTGATCGGATTGACTTCATATAATTTCATGAGAAATAAATAAATTCTTCCTGACATTGGGAATTGAACCATGAACCATTAGCGTGGAAATTGATGACGCTACCACTGCGCCATCACCACCCACCTGCGGGGATGGGCTTGGTAATACTTAAATACAGTTTATAGTTGTGGTAAGGATTACAATTGTGATTGCGGTATTGCTTAGGTGCATACCAAATCGCAGCACAATCATCTCTTTGGTACACTTGCGTAGGTACATATGATATTATATAGGTAGTACATATGATATTATATTTCGGACCTAAGAATTGTATTTTCTAAGTGCGCCTTTGTATCGATTTGATATAATTAAAAATGTTTTCACGATATATGGGCTTGGAAATATTTTTATGGACCATTTTCACCATTAAAGAGCGTATTTTTCCGACTGAATTGGACATTTTCAGGAGCCTTCTAATTAATGCTATTCCAAGTCCAAAAATAAGTTTATTTGACTGAAGAAAATATACACTCGTATACATACTGTAAAAGCGAGTATTTTGTAGCTAAATTAAAGACAAACTAAACAGAAAGAAATCTATTTCTGGGAAGTAGTTGTTGTTTTAATTTGCAATTGCCTATTTAAATAGCCAACACCAACAAAATGATCTTATTACCATACCCATAGAACTTTTGGTCTTCGTTACCTTTAGTAAACAAACCTCGCTATTGCGAGATTAATAAATATTTGTGTACTGGCATATAGCACCTCATTATTTATCCTTTTATTTACCCTTGGTCGTGCCTCTAGTGAATGTCATTAATTAAGTTCACACATCTCATCCAAAGAGAAGTAATTACATTCAAATGGGCATCTGCAGTACTGGCGATGATTTGCTCTTGTATTCGCATGACCTCCTATAGCTTAATGAACCATCCGCTGACAGTTCTGCCAATTCACGAAGACAGCGAATAGTGTTAAAAATAATTATCCTTAATGTGGCACACTGCAATCGGGCGGACGACCTCCACATGAATCTCCAGCCCCAATGACATTGCTCTGACTATGACAATTAATTTAGTTCTTTGCCATATTCTAATTGCATTCATTTTTCACAGCAACTTCAACCGGGTTGCAATTAATGCCCAGATAGAACCGGCCTTTAGGTCACTTAGAACTAGAAGCACCTACAGCCAGAGATTGTGCAGCGGACTAAAAACTCATTTATTCTTTAAGTACGAGTAAATGCGATGCCAAAAGGAAATTTCATCTGTGAAACGTTGATTACGTTTTGGTAGAAAATGAGATCTCTTCGCACTACTTCTATTGAAATGGATTCATGGTAGATTCAGAGTGTCGCGCGATGAGTTAAAAGTTCTGTATGGAGAATTATTAATAGAAATATGAATTGCAAATGTGCACAACGAATAGAAAAGTCTAGTAGCACTTTACCAAAATCGAATAATAGCTTTCTTGATAGTCTAGAAATGTCTGCGAATTATTGTGGATATATCACGGAATCTGATGGAATATGTATATAGCCGCCTCTGAGTTAAGATGTATATTAGATGGACCACAAGTAACACTGTGTCTTCACTAACCAGATTTATGTGAAACTAAGCGTTAAACTTTTGCTTTGTGATATTTCCGTAAATAGTCCTGTAAATATGGCCCGAACTGGCTTTTTGCGAGCTATGAAAGTTCTGAGGACAACCGAGGAGACAAAAAATATAATGATACATAAGAGTATGTATTAGGAAATGAATTACGGGAACGCCATATTTCCCCGCTGTTCAGAATCCGACATGCACAAAATCGCGTATAGAAAAATTACACAAATTTACGAATCCCACCTACAGACCATAGACAAAAATTCCGCGCGGAATTGGTAACACGAAGCGTGAGCACCTGCATGTGAGGTGGAAGGCTGTCCGGTGTATGAATCAAAAAATGTCTCATGGTGTAAAATCCTCTTAACCCAAGAAGCTGGCCACACAAGTTCTATTGAATTCACCGTTTGCACATATTTTACTTTTTCATTTCAAGAAATTGTGTAATGAAATTACTCCAATTGCTCCAATTCCAATTGCGTTGTTGTTTCGACACAAAATCACGAGAGATTGCACTTCTCATGATTAAGGGTGTGTAATGTCCTTTGGGAACACATCCCGTGTGGTGCCATTTTGGTAGCATCGATTCCGCCGAGTTCCGCCATCATAAAAGATAGAGTTTCCGGCATTTCCGACGGCCATTCTGATTTTGAAGGATCGCGAGTGTAGTCTGCGTTTTTCAGAGGAATAGCAAAAAGAATTGGATTTTTCGGAAATAAAACTAATATTATATCTCAGAAGTGGGATCTGGAAATTAAAAAAAAAATAATAATAAAATGTCGAAGAAGGCGAATAGGGCTCGCACGTGCTCTCAATGAAGCAGGATTATCCTATCCGCCCACCACACCATCATACAAATGCGAGCTCTACTCGAAGCAGAAAATCCGTACAGACCGGCACTTTCTGGGGTAAACGTCGAAATCCAGGAGGCTGTTGCTCGTGCTGCGAGGAAGAGACTGCTGAGGACGAGTCTGCTACGGACGAGATTCTTGGCACCGCGAAGGATGTTCCTGCTGATGTTATTGCTTTCGTGGGCGAAGATGACGCTGTTGGCGCAGACCTCGACGCCCTAATTACAAAATTGCAAAACAAGAAAAAAATATTGCTTCTACGACAGGAACTTAGGGAGCTAGAAGATTCCACTGCTGTGGGACTGCAACGCCTTTCCATCAGCGATGTTGAGTCAATCATTCCAAAGTTTTCCGGAGATGATGCCTACTCCATCGAAAAATGGCTCACGGACTTCCAAAATGCCGTTAACTTAAGCCAGTGTTCAGATCACTTTAAATATATGGCCATTATGGATTATTGCAATGACAATGGCTTAGTTATAATAAATAGCAGGACCAAAGGAGATGAAGATGGCAACTATACATTTATTAGCGGAGTAGTAGAATCAGTCAATGACATTTGTGCTGTCTCGCAGGATCACCTGTCCAATATAGATAAATTCTGCATAGAAGAAGAAATTTGGTCTGACCAAATGCCAATAGTTCCATCTCTAAAATTTGCAGTTGATCAGAGTACGAGGAAAAGTAATCTTTTACCCAAAATGAAGTGGAATAATAATTATAAGATAAAGTATAACGAAGCGATAACAAAAGAAATAAATTTGCGTAAACAACAAAATAAAAGTTTTGAACTACAATGCAATAGAAGAATTGGTTGAAATCATAAAGGTAGCGGCGCCATCGACTTTAACAACACCTTTTTATACACCAAAGAATGGATGGTTCAACGCTAAATGCTGTAATGCCCGAAAGAAGTCATTTAACCAGTTATTTAAATATAAAAGAATAGGCGGCTGGGAAAATAAGCAAAAATACTTGTGCGCGCTCCAAAAAAGTATGCGCTGAGCAAAAATCGCAATATTATCAAAACATAACTATGTAACACGGTAAACTCAGTTAATAATAACAAGGAATGGTGGAGGCTTGTTCAGCAAATACAAGGTACAACTAGCCAAATGGCTATAGATATAACCGCATCCGAGTTTAGAGAATATTTTAGTAACTTACTAAGCCCGCTTCAATTATCACAGGATATGCAATATGCCATAATGCCACAAGAAGACTATGATTTAGATGGAATAATAACGGTGGCAGAAATAAAAAAAATCTTGGCAAAAGTAAAACTAAACAAAGCACCTGGAGAAGATCGGATACCATATGAATTTATTAAAAATGCACAGGATGGGTTTCTGATAGAATTGGCAACAGCCTACAATATCCTATATAACAGTGGAAAACTTGACAAGACATTTGTGACCAGCATTATTTTCCCCATATATTGTATAAAAAAGGCGACAGCAAACAATCAATTAACTACCGAGGCGTATCTTTTATGAACTGCATAGCAAAGATAATGATGGGCATTATAAATGATAGGCTATATATGTAAGTGGGTAGAAAAACACAACATATTAAACGAATACCAAACGGGTTTTAGAAAAGGCTACTCCACGTCAGATAATATATACAGCTTGGCAGCAATTGTGCACTGGAAATTCATGGAGAAGAAGAGAGTCTATGCTTCTTTTGTTGATTTCAAAGCAGCATTTGACAAAGTATCACGAAAGGCGCTAATTTATAAACTGCATGAGCTGCGTATATCCTTCAAGCTGGTAAAGTTTATAGAAACCATATACAGCAATACCAAATCTGCTGTATGGTCTGGAGAGGAGATATCGGAGGACTTCGATGCGCTATCGGGTGTAAAGCAAGGATGCCTATTATCGCCTTTATTGTTTGCACTCTACTTGAACGATCTACACGATCACCTAGAGGGGGGTATAAACGTGGAAGAAGGTTAGGTTAGGTTAGGTATGTGGGCTGGTAGGGAGCGATGCTCTCTGCCACACTCAGGTCAGCGATGACCCATTGTGGTACCCATGGGGGAAAAAGTGATCCCTTACCCAATGAAACTAAAAACTACTCAGTCACTTACTTCATTTCTGCATACAAACCACCCCGATGATTTGATGAAGTTCAACATCTTTTCCGTTGAAACGCCGGAGAGTTCCTCGAGATCCTGGAAGAAGAATTTACCAAGGAACTTTTTCCTGAAATGCTGAAGACTCGGGCAGTGGCACAGGAAGTGGGTTGTGTCCTCAAAAACTTCCTCGTCACCACAGCCTCTGCAGAGTTCCTCCTCCGTCAGGCGTAGTTTCTTCAAGTGGTACCGCAGAGTGTTGTGTCCCGTGATGATGCCCACGAGGGTGGAAAGGGATTTCCTGTCTTTACGGATGATTCTCTAGGTCTTTGCTTTGTCGAAAGATGGCCATAGCTTCCTAGTGATGGCGCAAGTTTCCATGGAGTTCCATCTTGTGTTCGCCTCCTCAGTGGCTTTATTCCCTGCAGCGAGCTTGAGTGTGCAAGGCGGGATACACACAGGGGGGTCAACTTGTTCTGTTGGGGCTGCTGAGCAGATTCTCGCCAGCTCGTCGGCTTTCTCATTGCCTGGGATACCCTCGTGGCCAGGGACCCAACAGAGCGATACCTTGTGCTGTGTTCCAAGAACCCTGAGCTCTTCTCGACAATACTTCACAAGCTTCGATTTAATTTCTATGGCAGTAATCGCTTTTATAGCTGCCTGGCTGTCGATAAAGATGGTGATACCTTCTGGCGGTATTGCCCTTATCGCAGACTCACGGGCGGCTGTTGCCACTGCTAAGACCTCTGCTTGGAAAACACTGCTGTGGTCTGGAAGTCGTATGGATATTGATACACCTAGAGGGTCGGAGAAGATACCTGATCCTACACCAGTGCGCATTTTTGAACCATCCGTGTAGATGGCTATAGATTCGGCATTAGGTATATGACCGCTCTTCCCTGCTAGGGTAGGCGGTAGAGAAAGGCCTTGTAAAGTCTAAATATGGCGTCATGTAATCCGTTACGGGCATGAGGCCAAAGTAATCGAGTAGGATCATCGAGTGACCTGTTCTGCTTGGTTTGATTTACGTCCTGTATCCCCTTGTGGGTCCTAGGGCCTCTACTACGCCTACGCGCCATCGTGTACGGTTTCTGGCAATGTGTCTGAGTTCTCCCCAACTTTTCCCTAACTGCCGTGCCTCCTTCTCGACTGTTCTGCGCCATGTTCTTCTCGGACCGCCAGGTCTTCTGCCATCCTGAGTTAGAGGGTTCCATTGCATAGCATGGTTCGCTATGGAGCTGTCACCCTTTCGGAACGTGTGACCAATCCACTGCCACTTCCGCCGTTGGATAGTTATGCCTATTGGTTCCTGACCCGTTCTCTCGTAAAGGTGTTCGTTAGAGATACGATTGGGCCAGAAAATCCTTAAGATATTGCGCAGACACCTATTAACAAACGTTTGCAGCTTTCTGGGGATAGTAGTGGTCACTCTCCACGTGCTGCAACCATATAGCAGCACGGATTCAACGTTGGAGCGGAACAGTCTTATTTTGGTGCTCAAACTGATTGCATTGCTTCGCCATATTTTGGACAACATCCCGAACGCGGACTTTGCTTTGGCGATCCTGTTGGCTATATCCAGTTCGGTTCCACCATCGGTCGAGACAATACTACCAAGATACTGGAAATCCTCTACTCTCTCTACCGGTTGTCCAGCAATGCATATTTGAGCTGATGAGTTTGTTCCAAGGCTGATAATTTTAGTTTTTGCCGTATTAATTTTCAGCCCGACGACACCTGCCTCCCTCTCCACATCTGCTGTCATTTGGTGGAGATCCATAATTCTGTGGGAGAGTAAGCATACATCGTCTGCGTAGTCAAGATGCTTCAGTTGAGATGTAAGAGTACATCGAATTCCTCCGTTTCCCGTCGACAAAGCTGCATGAAGCACATCGCTAATCACCAATAGGAATAATATTGGTGAAAGGATACAGCCTTGTCTTACCCCACTTTGGATCTCAAATTCCTCAGACAACCTTCCCCTGTGCAGAACGTGACATTTGGAGCCTTCATATGTAGCTTTGATAATAACAATTAGTTTATCGGGGATGCCTCTCCTGCGAAAGGCACGCCAAATAAACTCCCTGTTGACACTATCGAACGCCTTCTCAAAATCGATGAACAGCAGGTGCAGTGGCGATCGATATTCAACACACTGTTCGATGATAATCCGCAGGGTGTTGATGTGGTCGGCACAGGAGGATCCAGAGCGGAAACCTGCTTGTTCGGCATCGAGTGTGTCTTCGAGATGTTGTTTGATTCGCTCAAGGATGATTTTAGCTATTATCTTAGCTGCAGCAGGAAGCACGCAGATACCCCTCCAGTTTCCGCACTCCATTAAATTTCCTTTCTTAGGAAGCTTGACGATCATTCCCTTTTTCCACTCGTTAGGAAAGCTCTCAGCTTCCCAAGCTCTATCTATAAGTGGAAGCAGAAGCTCAGCCGATGTTGTTGGCGTTGCTCGTAAGAGCTCTGCTGGAATACCGTCAAGTCCTACCGCCTTGTTGGTTTTGAGTGCCTTGATCGCGGTAATGATTGCATCTTTACTGGGAGTCGTGGTTCGTATTCGGGTACTTCTCACCTCGGGCATCTCAGTCTGATTTGGGAGCATATCGCTAGCGAATACACGGTTTAAAACCGTAGCAAAATGCTCTTTCCATCTCTTGAGCTGGTCCTCATCCGAAATGAGCAAGGAGCCGTCTAGGCTTTTCACTGGGTGTTGGCTGGAGCTGCGACCACCTGTCAGCTCCTTCGTGATTCTGTAGACGGTCCTGCTGTCGCACCTCCGTGCAGCTTCTTCTGCTTCTGTAGCCAGCGCGTTGATGTAGTTTCGCTTGTCACGTCGTACGCTACGCTGAACTTCTCTCATCTTCATGCGATATAGGGACTCTAGCTCGCTTCTCTCTGCTGCTGGGGTAGCTGCAACGCGAGTTTTTAGCTGTTTTCGTTCGTCAATCCGTCTCCAGGTATCCTCGGAAAGCCACGCCCTATGTCTTCCCTGCGATCGACCGACAATTCTTTCAGCACCAGATGTAAAAACATTTTTCACAGCACACCAATGGTCTTGGATGGTTGCGGGCATTGAGCTGCTGATTGCTTCCACACCTTGCGAAAAGTGCTCCCTTAATTGTTGGCGCACTGAGGGATCACTAAGTCTATCGATGTTGAACCTGGGCATTCTTGTGTTGTCGTGGGATCTTCGAACTGCAGCAGTGCGTAGCTGGAGAGTAGCTATCATAAGATGGTGATCACGTACTATCCCCACATCTGCCTCTCGCCTGTTTCGGACGTCCAGGAGACTACTTCTAAAGCGGCGGCTGATAGCAAAATGGTCAATTTGGTTGGAGGTTGCTTGCCTATCATTGGAAACCCAGCTGACTTTGTGGCAGGTCTTGTGCTCAAACATGGTGCCACCTATCACAAGGCGGTTGGCATTGCAGAAATCCACAAACCTTTCGCCGTTGTCATTCCGGTTGCCTAGTCCATGCTTCCCGATTACATGTTTGAGCCCTTCGTTGTCGCTGCCTACCTTGGCATTCAAATCCCCCATCACTATGACAATGTCTCCATTTGGTGTTGTGTTAAAGACGGCGCTTAAGAGATTGTAGAAGCTCTCCTTTTCGTCCTCAGACGAACTATTCGTTGGTGCGTAACACTGTATGATGGTGACGCGTCGTACTCTAGTCCGGAATCTGGCCGTCAAAATCCTATCACCATGAGGCTGTCAGGAAATTAGGCCCTTGCGTGCTGTTGTTGTTAGCAGCAGTCCGACTCCATATTCCCGCGGGTTTCCGGATGGTCTTCCAGAATAGAGTAGTACAGTGTTACGCGTTGGAGACTGGTACTCGCCCGCTTCTAACCATCTTACTTCACTTACCCCCAAAATGTCCAGTTTATATCGCATGAATTCGTTTTCCAATTGGAGGAATCTGGCATTGTAAGGACCTTCTCTTCCCGAGTCGAGGAGCGTCTTTACATTCCAGAAACCTATCTTTGTCCGGGTACAATAGCCAAAAGTCGTCAACATGTGATCATTCCTTATCCGAGGCATAGTGTCGGTTTCCGTAGCGGGCAATATTCGGTAACGCAGGTTGCTGGCCCACGTTACCTAGCCTAGAATCAAGGCCCTAGACAACCCGCACTTACAATTTTGGCCTATACGTATAAGGGTTTATACGTATAGTTGCCCGGGGACCACCACTAGGAGGTAAAGTAAGCACTTCATCACGAACTTGATTGTTGCGCTACTGGCCCAAGCCAAGTTTTGGGCAGTCAGTAGTTTCCCGATCAATCGCAATGCAGGTCCTGCTTGGTTTCCAGTTCGCTGACTGACTTATTCTCATAGCATTAATGGCTGCTGATGTTCGTGTAAAGATGTCTAGCGGCAGCAGGTTGAGGATAGCCTCGAGTCCTGCGGTTGGGGTTGTCCTCATTGCACTGGTGATGCCAATGCACGCTAGTCTTTGAACTTTGGTGATTGCCTTTAAGTTGGTGCATTTGTTGACAGCTGGCCACCATACTAGATTGCCGTAAGTCAGTATGGGTCTAACTATAGCCGTATACATCCATAGTATGATTTTGGGGGAGGGTCCCCAGGTTCTACCAAAAATTCTACTACATGAGTAAAAGGCTATTGTTGCTTTCTTGATTCTTTCCTCTATATTTAATCTCCAGTTGAGCTTTTTGTCAAGTACAAGGCCCAGGTATTTTGCGCTATCGGACAATCTGAGTGGGATACCATCAACAAAAGGTGTATTGAACTCCAGTATTTTCCTCTTGCTCGTAAAAAGTACGAGTTCGGTTTTTTGGGGATTAACCTTTAAACCGCAGTTCCTGGCCCATATGCTAAGAGTATTAAGGGCTCCGTCAAGTTGTTCGCTGAGGGTAGGCAGGAATTTACCTGTAGCAAGCAGCACGACGTCATCCGCGTACGCTGTAGCTCTGACCCCGCTGTACCTTAGTTGTTGTAGTACCTCATTAAGAACAATGACCCAGAGCAGTGGGGAGATTACCCCGCCTTGAGGGGTACCCCTCGAGGCGTATGCTTCGAGCTTTGAACCCTTAAGTTCGGTGGTTATATGTCGTTCCTCGAGCATGCTAACAATCCAGTTAATTAGACTAATGTCGATGTCTAGGTTTCTTAGGGTTCTTTTAACCGCTTCGGTATTTACATTATTGAAGGCTCCTTCAATGTCCAAAAAAGCAGCTAGTGTGAACTCTTTATCCTTAAGTGATTTTTCTATAGAGCCGACAACATGATGTAGGGCAGTTTCCACACATTAACCCTTCGTGTATGCGTGTTGGGCTGGGGATAAGTCCCCCGGGCGTATTCTGCTACGTATGTAGATGTCGAGCAATCTTTCAAAAGTTTTCAGGATGAAAGAGGTAAGGCTAATTGGTCTGAAGTCCTTCGCGGTGGTGTGACTAGCCTTGCCCGCCTTGGGTATAAAAACCACCTTTACCTCCCTCCATGTTCTTGGTATGTAACATTGTTTAAGACTACTGGCAAATAGCTTTTTGAGAATTGGGGTAATGATTGGTGCAGTTTTTTGCAGCATGATCGGTATAATCCCATCAAGTCCTGGGGATTTAAAAGGGGAGAACGATCTTATTGCCCACTCTATTCTGTCCTCTGTTACCAGATCCGCAGGGGGTTCCGATTCGCTGTGATTGTTATTAGTACTGCTACATGGTACGGTAGTACACCCCGGGAAGTGCGTTTTAATAAGCAATTCAAGGGATTCCGAACAGGACGTGGAAGAAACAAATGTAAGACTGCTTTTATATGCTGATGACATAGTAATTCTCACGGACGACATCCATATTATACAGAATATGATAGGTAGATTGGAACAATATTTCAGACTGTGGAATCTAGAAGTAAACATGAACAAGTCAGAAATGATGATCTTCAGAAAAGGCGGACGAATATCTGGCCAAGAAAATTGAGTATTTAAGGGCAATCCAATCAAAGTTGTGTCACAGTATTGCTATTTGGGAGTTATACTTACGCCTCAGATGAATTTTGGGAAGCATGTCGAAAAGAGAAACTACTCGGCGAAAAATAGTAAAAATGCCACCTGGAATACCTTTCTGAGTAAAGCAAACGTTTCACTCTCAGCTAAGTGGAGGCTCTTTCTGGCGGTTTGTAGAGCAATACAGACCTACGGTGCGCATGTTTGGGGCTTTAAATTGTTTGACGAAGTAGACAAACTGCAGCGTTTCTTTATAAAAAAGATATTTAAACTGCCTTACTTTACACCAACTTATATATTGATGCTGGAGACTGGAATTGAAGACAGCCATATGTACACACTAGACTTGCACCTCAGATATTCTTTGAAAGTGTTGTTTGAGTATAGCAACCAACGATTACCACATATACTGACGAAAAAGGTTATAGCAAAAAACATATTTTGGGTAAATGAACTAAATAAACTTGGAGAAGAGTACAATTTGAGATGGGGTGAGGAAGATTTAAACAGGAATATATGGGAAATAAAAAGAAAGGAATTGTTACATAGTCTAAGGTATTCATGTTTTCAAAAAAGAATACGCAGAGCAACAGAGACAAATAGATTTTACCAAAAGTTAAACCATTCAAGGGGACATCTATAATTGTTAGGCTGTAAAACGCAATTTTTAAGGCTCGCTGAGATTTAATTGAACTTAATGCAACTAGATTAAATAGAAATGCATCTAAACTCTGTTCGCTGTGCAACAAAAGTGAGAATGAGGATTTAAAACACTAGGCATATGTCCAATTCTTAAGGAAATCATATTAAAATATTTGGGCAAGAATGAATTTAATGAAGAAGAGATAATTTCTTTACTAAATGGGGAAGATGGTAGTGGCAAAATCTCATAAGTTACATTAAGATAGCAATTAAATATAGAAAACAATTAATAGATGAATTTAATTACTGATTTTTAGAATAAAGTTATTATTTGTATTATATACATAGGTATGTTTTTAACCCTTAAATAAAATCAAACCACCGACAGACGACAAAATTGTCATTGTCGTAGGTTCTTTTCATAATTATAAAACAGATACTGTGTTTTGAAAAATGTGAAGTTAAGATAAATAAAGAACATGTAAATAAAAAAAATAATATAATATATGGCCATGCACCGTCTACTAACTGAAACAGCGGCCAACTTCCTGCGAACTTCAACAGCGACAAACTGCGAGGAGCTAAAATGTGCATTGCTCAAGCAATTCCAAGCGACGCGTTACAATTAACGACGTGTATAAGCACTAGTGCTGCCACTAGACGCATAGCGTATTGTAGCAGATCTCTAGGCAAAAGCTAGTAGATTCAACCGAAAGGTAGCACAACAGCTTCATTCATTTATTTATCAAAATTTGAATTTTTTTTTTATTATTTGCGAGCACTCAAGGGGGTAGGTAGGTAGGTAGGTAGAAGTGGTTGTGTCAGCAAACCATGCCGACACTTAATTAGCGCAGAAGCGCCGTTTTAACACCACAACTCAAGTGACCTATCGGATGTAAAAAGGACGTTAACTTGTAGGGAAAGGGAAAAAGAGTAAGGATTATTCAAATCCACCCGTTACATTGAGGAAGCTGCTAATATCCTCAATGCTAATCTCCGCTAGGTTTATAAGGTTGTCGAAAAAGAGTTTACCTAAGGTGCTCTGTCTGGCCTTGCCTAAAGCCGGACACTTGCAGAGGAAGTGTAAGATTGTTTCTATCTCGTCCGCAGTATTGCAGCTGCGACAGTGTTCATTAAATGCAATGCCTATTCTGGCCGCATGAACCCCGATGGGCCACTGGTCAGTACTAACTTCCAGAACTCTTGCGATATCTGTACGAATTTTGTTTAGTAGATCTTGCGTTCTTTTCCGGAGATGGCACAGTTCCGCACCCCCTGCCATCTACTATCCGCCTTTTGCAGATAGTGCGCGAAGATGCCTCCCTTAAGGACCCCCAACGGGATGTTCACCTCCTTTGCTAGGGAAGCATTAAGGGCAGATCCTTGCCTCGCGAGTTCATCAGCTCGCTCATTCCCCTCAATGTTCCTGTGACCTGGAACCTAAAGAAGACAGATCCTTAGCCGATGACCAAGCGAGACGAGTTCTTCTTTGCACTGTTCTAGTAGCCTTGAGGACGTAGCGGCAGATACTATAGCCATGGTAGCCGCCTGGCTGTCAATGAGGATGGCAATGGTATTTAGGGGTGTAAAGGTTTGCTTAAGTAGGCTGTAGGCCTCATGTATAGCAAAAACTTCGCCTGGAAGACACTACATGAATCAGGAAGCCGGTAGGACCTGGGAATATTGAGGGAATCAAAGAATATCAAGGGGTTATGAATACCCTTAACATGTTTACACACATTGTGGACATTGGAAAGAATAGATAGAGAGAGAGAGAGAAAGATTTTGGGGTGGTGGTTTTTGAAGCTCAGTTGTTTGTGCTTCAGAGAAACTCCGGGGGCGCCGTCCAGATAACTGAGGACATTTTTATTATTTTTTGTCTGTTGCTTCTGATTCACAGTATTTTTTTTCCCGATAACTGATGTCATAGCAAATGATCATCAACAGAACGAACAATTTTTCCAGCCATATGACCAAGCTACTGCCAGTGTTATGCCTTCGCCGTAGTATTCACACAAGCTTTCGCAATTAATCGGACTGACTTTTTATATATTTAATAAGAAATAAATAAATGCTTGCTGACATCAGGATTTGAACGATGAAACATTAACCATAATAAAATAAAAGTAATGAACAACAAAAAAAAAAATAAATAAATTAGACTTTTAAACTCTCCATTAATAAAAATAAACAATGAACAAAAATAAATAAATTATGCTTTGTGGAGTTTTCCATTAATAAGCTTAAATCCTCTAGCAAAATTAACAAATTCATCCGATGGTTCAAAAATTGGATTGCATTTTAAAAGTTCTTTAGAAAGGAAAATATTTTCAGAAGTCGTTGTACCAATACCATTTCTTAAATTGATTTTAATTATGTTCAAATTTTAAAATTTTTGCTCAGCTAGAGCGCTGCTATGCGGAAGGCAATAAAGGTAAAACATAAACGATGCTAGTTCAAAAAATACAAAATCATCGACCTCATTCTTAATTTTCTTTAAAGCAATCTTCTTGATGCAAATCAATGATATAAAAACTAATAACTACGCAGTGCAAAAAAAGACAAAACTCAAGATTTTTTGACATTTGAGATTAGCGAAACATATGGAAAATGGAGCCACCCGACCAATAATAAACCGGCACATATAAGTAGTGCCAAATAACTCAAAATGTTTTAAAGAAATCTCCATATATGAACGAGCAATTGAATTGTAAATTCAATATTTAATGAAATTGAAGTTTGAAGATGAGGTAAAAAGCTAGTAGATTGTTGAACAAAGCTAGTAGGTAGTAGCAAGACTGAAAACCTAGTAGATCTGCTAGCTTTGTAGTAAAAGTCGCAGCGCTGATAAGCAGCTGCAAAAAAGACATCGTCTCGGAGGAGAAAACATAATCAGCTACATGCTCTCTATGCCAGAAATTGCAAGTCAGGCAAACATGGACGAAAGTGACGTCATATATGCAATAATAAAGGGACTGAGAGATATCACCGCTTACGCATCAATATTGTACACCGCGAAGAGCTTAAATAAAATCCAGGAACTCCTGTTGATCTACGAAAAAAAAGAACGAATGACCCATTGACATTCACACAGCAGCCAAAACAATCTAGGGCACCAACAACCGCTCCCTTAATGCGCTGCTTCAACTGCTCTCAATACGGACACATTTCAGTACAATGTCCGAAACCGAAACGTGCAATTGGATCGTGTTTTCGATATGGCAGCAAGGACCATGTTGCAAAAAATTGTAACCAGCCAGTGAACCAGGTGAACATCGTGAAACAAGAGGGGAATGACATGCAGCGTGTTGATCCAAATGAAAATGTAAGTATTGCTTTTCAAAATCGGGGATTGAGAAACACGATTACTAAAGTGCAAATTTTTAATTGACTGTGGCAATCCGGTCAGCTTCATTACTAAAGATCTTGTTCCATCCGACGCGTCCTACTGTTCACAAGTCCATTTAAATTATTATACCTTAAATGGTGAAAAAATCAAAACCCTCGGCAAGGTATATTTCACTACTAAACAAAACGAATGCTTTATCTTTGATTATAGTTGGAAATCAACTTTTGCGCAAGCCACTTCTACTTGGTCGAGACTTCCTCAAGATATTTACTTTATATGTTACTTTTACATGATTGACTTTTGTACTGAAGAAAGTAATGAATTAAAAGAACAAAGCAACACAATCCGTTTGTTTTCATCTAGTGACCTTTCTCAAGCCTCGAATAAACCTGTAGATAACGATTGTTTAAAAAAATAGAATAATTCAATTAGCAGTGAATGTTTTTGTTTGGGTGTAACAATTAACAAATGTACTCGCGTTCATGATACTCGTTGCGGTTATGGGAACGATATTAATGAAAGTCCGTCACTTTCTTCCGAGTTGACTTCCGAGTGTTTAGCGAAGGATTGTTCTAATATTTGGCAGGTGGGAGAATTGCCTAGTGATGCATTGTCTGATCGATTGCCTTCCAAGTGTATAGTAGAGGATGAGACTTCCGATTGTATGGAGATCTATCCCATCGATATTGTAGACCATAAAAGACTAAGAAATGAACTAACTGAGGTTCGAAAGATAATTTCTGATTGTTACATAAACTGTCCTAAAGAGAAAGATAATAATTCGTTCAAAATTAACATTAAACTCACATCTGATCAACATGTATACACTCTTCCGCGTAGAATGTCTGAACGGGACAAAGCAGAGACGTTTAAAATGGCTGAAGACTTATTGGAACGTGGAATTATCCGCGCTAGTTGCTGCCATACTCATCACCTGTAGTATTAGTTAAGAAGAAAAATGGGCATACTCGAATGTGTATTGATTATAGGAATTTGAACAAGATAACAGTTAGAGACAACTACCCTTTGCCCTTGATTGAAGACTGATTGGAGTATTTGGGTGGGAAAAAGTATTCTACCCATTACCTTCGCAGAAAAACAAAAGAAATCACTTGTTAGTAATAGTGAATGCTTTCACGAAATATGTTAAACTATACCCGGTTAACTCAACAAGTACAAAAGAGGTTATTGAGTGTCTCAAAAAATACTTTCAGTACTACAGTCGTCTTGGTAGAATAGTTTCAGATCGAGGGACATGTTTCACCACTTTGCAGTTTAGTAAATTTCTGTTAGACAACAACGTAGTTCACATTAAGGTTGCAACGGGCTCCCCTCAAGCTAATGGATACGTAGAAAGGGTTAACCGTGTTCTCACACCAATGTTTAGCAAACTTAGTAAGCCAATTGATCAATCAGATTGAATACTGAAGCTATCAAGTGCAGAATTCGCAATAAATAACTCGGTTCATTCTTCTACTTGTAAAACACCCGCATGCCTACTCTTCGGCGTAAGTCAACAGGGGCCGACTGTTTATCTAGACCAAAGGGAATCCTCAGAAAGGGATCTAGACACTCGGACGCAAGAGGCAGACTCAGCTATAAATGAATCCCAGCGCCGCAACCTGAGATATTTAAAAAAAAGCAACGCGTTAGCTAAACAGTTAATAGTTGGCGATTATGTCGTGATAAAAAACGTTGATTGTTCCACAGGTGTAAATAAAAAGTTAATTCCGAAGTTTAGGGGTCCATATATTGTCCATAAACTGTTACCTAATGATAGATATATAATTAGAGACATTGAAAATTGCCAAATCACACAACTTCCTTACGATGGCGTCATTGAGTCAAGACATATGAAACTTTGAAAGGAGAAAGATAACTAGAGATAATTTTCTTAAGCAATCGTTTTGTAAAAGCAATACAAATAGTTTAAGCCTTATTGATAAGAATGTAATTATTTATTTCTTCTGTGATCGTGGTCGATCAAATGTCAGAATGGCCGAGTTGTAATGTCCTTTGGGAACATATCCCGTGTGGTGCCATTTTGACAGCACCGAATCCGTCGAGTTCCGCTATCATAAAAGATAGAGTTTCCGGCATTTTCGATGGCCATTCTGATTTTGAGGGATCGCGAGTGTAGTCTGCGTTTGTCAGAGGAATAGCAAAAAGAATTTCATTTTTCGGAAATAAAACTAATGTTATAGGTGGGAATACGTTTTACTCACACACATATGAATAACATTCCCCTCTTACTTACTTACTTAGGTGGCGCTACAGTCCTACAGTCAAGTTGTTTAAGGTCCCACTCCACTTGTTTGCGCCACCTACCACGAGGTCGTCCTCTACTGCGCCGTTCATCCGGGGTGGATTCGAAGACTTTCTTGACGGAACGTTGGGCTCCATCCATCCGCTCTAAATGACCCAGTCATCTTAGTCGCTGTATGTGAACTCTTCTGGCTAAGTCGATGTCCTCGTATATGCCGTATAGTTAGGCATTGTATCTTCTCCTCCACTCGCCATCTATGCAGACGAGACCAAAGATCACTCGAAGAACTTTTCTCTATAAATAAAATAACTAAGGGCCACCAACAGCCGGACTGGGATGATTAGTGTTTTGTAAAGACTTTCCTTAGTAGTTCGAGATATGGCTTTGTTATTCAATTGCCTTCTTAGCTCATATAAACAGTGATTGGCAAGAGTAATTCGTCGTTTGATCTCCCCACTGATGTCATTAGCTGAGCTCACCATAGAGCCTAGGTAGACAAAGTCCTTTTCTACCTCAAAATTATATCTGCCCATTGTGACGCTCTGTCCAAGACGCCGATGTCAGGTGTCCTTTTTTGTAGACAGCATATGCAATATTTTGTTTTGCTTTCATTGGCCGCTAAATCCATCGTTGCTGCCTCGATCTCAATACTCACAAATGTCCTACTGACAGCCCGCTGAGTTCTTCCGACTATTTCAATGCCATCGGCATAAGCGAGTAGCTGTACAGACTTGTAAAAGATTGTACCTCCGGTGTTGGCTTGTGAGTTTCGTACAATTCTCTTAAGTACTTTTATGTGAAAGAGATCGCACTATAGCGCGTGACCTTATCTAAGACATTTCCACACATCGAACTGTGCGGTGGGATTTTTTCAGATTTTGATGGAGCAGTGAGAGTTTTCCATCATCAGCCTGCAAAAACGGGCAAGCTTGTTAGGGATACCGATAGACATGGCTCTGTATAACTCGGCTCTATCTATACATGCTATCATAGACAACTTTGAAATCGATTTGCCGTAGTATGAACATTTGGTCAATGGTGGACTTTCCGGGCCTGAAACCGCACTCATAAGGACTTACCAGGTTGCTGACGATCGGTTTTAGGTATTCACATAAAACGGCAGACAAGATCTTATATGAGATCTTGAGAAGACTTATACCTCTGTAGTTGGTGCAGTTCAGAGGGTCTCCTTTCTTCAGGATCGGGTAAAAGTTGCTGATGTTCCACTCATCGGGCATACTTTCGTTCAGCAAGATTTTACAGTTGAGTTGGTGCATCGTTCTTACCAACTCATCTCCCTCTGCTTTGAAAATTTCGGCGACAAGACCATCGGGTCCAGCAGCTTTCTTTGGTTTAAGTTTAAATATCGCTATCCTCGCTTCATTCTGATCGGGTTGACAAGAATTTTGGTTATCATCGTCACTGTTGAATGGCTAATTCTGGGTGTCAGCAGTCTGCAGAAATGTTTCTTCCATATCCTCAGCACCGACTGGGATTCTACTACTATATTACGATTTTCATGCCTGCAGGCCCCTGTTCTGGCTTTGAAAGACTGGCATGTTCTTTTTACCTTTTGGTAAAATTTTCGAGCATCATTCCTGCAATAAACTTTCTCAATCTCCTCGATCGAATGCTTCTCATGCCCCTTTTCTTCTTTCTGAAAAGTCGATGTTCCTCTTCTCTCCTGCTCTAGTCGAGCTCGCAAGCAGCTCTAGTCCTTCAATGCAATCGCCTTCTACGCCTATTGTTTTACTGCATGTGCTTGCCGGCAAACCTCATCAAACCGAGGGCTATCATTGTGGTGGCCGAGAGAAACCCAATACATTAGAGGCGGCATCTCTGATGGCTTGTTGGCAACGCTGCCTCTGGTCTTCCGCATTTGCTCCTGGCGGCACAGGACTTGGATTGAGATTACAAGAGACTCGATCGGCAAAGGCTCTGGCGGTCTCTTGCGACTGTAGCCGTCCGACGTCAAATTTCCTCACAGTATTTCGTTGATTTCGCTCCGTTCTGCATATCTGCATCCGTACTTTGGCTACAACTAGGTAGTGATCCAGGTCCACGTTGGCTCCTCTGAAAATCCGGACACCTCTCTGTTGGTATAACACCTTGAATGCTTTCAAATTCTTATGCACCGACATAATCATGTTATGTGGGATCTTATGATACTGTATTCTGTAGGTCATATTTTGTGAACGAGATTTTGTGGGGCGGAATTTCGTGGCCAACCCATGAGTTAAACGTACTCATTGCCAGTAGCGCTTCATGCCACAGATGGCGACGTGGTGTTAAGAACGCCCTGACGTTGTGGTAAAAGCTGTCATTCAAAAGTGCCTGTAGAACAACGATAAAATGATCTGATATACATGTATGATGAGATTGTGTTCGTATAATATACACGCCGCAAAGAAATAATACGTATAGATTTAGATTTAGATTTATTTCATTTCAATTTTACAATATACATATCAATTACTATAATATATCTATCCTGTTCAAACATAACAATTTGACTATTTTATTAACAGTTGAAGTTTAATTAATTAATTTTTTTAAATGTTAAGAATGAAACAATGGGCGCCGTGGCGTAAGTGGTTAGTGTGTCGGATCACTACGCATGAGGTTCCAAGTTCGAATCCCAGAAAACACCAAAAAGTTTTTTTCACGGTCCCACCTCTCGCGAGCGTCTGACAAACATCCGAGAGTATTGTTGTCATGAAGAAGCTTCTCAAATCGCCGTTCGGATACGGCACTAAACTGTAGGTCCCTTCCATTCATGTGAAAAATATAACGCACACAACATGAGTGGTTGCGAGAAGCTAGGCCCTGGCACTTTCAAGAGCTGTTGCGCCAAATATATATATATATAATGAAACAATGGATAGGAGAAAGTTATAACAAGATTTTGGTATTAACCATGAATTAATAATTGAAATGTGGAAATGTTATACACTTTGTGGTAAGAATACCAGTTTTAAGTGCAATATTTAATAAAAAATTGTTTATCGTTTTGGAGAGCCGCGCATAGGAGGGAAGTAAGGAGCAATAAAAGAAAAAAAAGTTGAAAAAACTAATCAAAAAATATCAAGTAATATGTTAAATATACTGACGATTTCGAAACGTTTAGGAATTCGGGAGGCAGTTTATGAATTTAAATTGCGTTTATGTGAGAATTGAAGTTTTCTTAACCAAGCAAAAATTTCTTCGTTAGGTTACTATGAGAATCAAGTTCTCTACACCTGATCTGGATAATAGCCAATTTCTGAGATTTTTAAAGAACCTGTTAAATTTAATATTAATGCGTATATCTTCAGGAAGTTTGTTATACAAATGTGGCGCTATCGCAGTAAAGGAACGTCTAAAGTGTTCAGTTCTAGCTCTTGGGACTACAACATTATTTGTTGACCTAAGAGAATAAGATATATTATTTCCAATTAACTTGCTATAACCACATCGCAGATAGAACAGTCTCAGTACTTTATAGACGTATAAATGCCTAAGCGGTAAAACATTGAGTAGTTTAAATAGTGCAAATGATGGCTCCCATCTAGATTTGAACAGCATTACTCTGATTATTTTTTTTTGGGCTGAAAGGAGAGGCTGCAGGTTGCTAACGTAAGCACTGCCCCAGCAAGAAATGCCATATTCTAAACGAGAATTGACCAATACGTAGTAAACTGATGTAAGTAGATTCTGTGGCACCAGCAAAGCAATATACATATATTGTTTTAAATTTTTTATATGTGCTTTCCAATTAAGTTTACAATCAATAGTAACTCCTAGATATTTAAATTCGAAAACTTGATTCTTGCTGCATGCAGGAAACGTTGCAGTTACGATGATCACAATTTGCGTCGTGCAAACCAACTCCTTGGATAGAAAGCTCATTTGAAAGAGAAAAACACATAACTTTAGATTGGCTGCTAAGGACCATTTGATGATACATAAACCAACTTGCCAAAGTAGCTAGGTCAACATTCATTTGTAGTTTTACGTTTTCCAAAGAGGAAGCAGCGTACGACAGAACTAGATCGTTGGCAAAAGCGATAATATGTCCGTTTAGAGAAAGATTAAATATGGAATTTATATAAATAAGGAAGAGCAATGGTCCTAAGACAGATCCTTGAGGAACTCCTACATTTAGAGAAGAAATTTGGGTCACTCAAGGTTGCATTCGCACTAACGAGCTGAGTTCTGTTTTGAAGATAGGATGAGAACCAGCTTAATATGTTATCTCTAAAACCATATCTATAAAGTATTTTCAACAACAAGTTATGATTAACTAGGTCAAATGCCTTTGTCAGATCGAGGAACAGAGCAGCAGCTCTATTGCTTTTATATATTTCCAGATTTATATTTTCCAAAAATCATTGTATAGCATCTTCGGTAGATTTCCCTTTCGTGAAGCCAAATTGAGATGTGCTGAGGATTTTATATTTTTCACAAAAACTTATCATTCTCTTAGTAATTATTTTTTCAAATATTTTGGAGAAAACTGACAAAAGGGAAATCGGTCTATAGTTGTTTGGGTCACATTTGTCACCTTTTTTATGAACTGGAATTATAATTGCCGTTTTCAAGTACTCTGGAAATATACCACTTTCAAAACTAATGTTTATAAGATGTGTTAAAGGTTTAACAATGAAATTACTTATTCTTTTTATGGCAATGGCACTTAAGCCATCTATTCCGCATGAGTTCTTTGACTTTAGGTTTGAAATCACTTGAAGTACTTCAGCTTCTGTTACTACGCCAAAGAAGAATGATGATAAGATTTCGTTATCAAGAAGAGCTTCTTGATAAATATGTTCAGAGTTGCAAGAGAAACTAGGTTTATGACTTTCAGCCGCATTTTTAAAGAATACATTAAAGTTATTTCCAATTTCTACATCGTTTTCGGAAATCATATTTTCAGAAAACTTTATATTTTTCAAGCCGTTGTCATCATTCCTTTTGTCTAACAGATTATTAATGATATTCCATTGCTGCTTAGGATTGGACCTATTGTCATCGAACTTTCTTTTGTAGTATGCTTCCTTTTGTTTACTTATTAGTTTATTAATATCCTTTTGCATTTGTTTATAAACATTTCGTATAAGAGGTAAATGTAATTTGTTTTTATTCCTAGTATAGTAAATATTTTTATCATTTATTTTTTCACAAAGATAGTCAGTAATCCAAGGTTTGATTTTTTTGTATTTGCGATTTTGTTTAATAAATTTACTAGTAGAAATATGGCCAGAGAGAGTATTTATGAAGTTACTAAAAGCATTGGAAGGGCAATTACAGCTATAAACATTATTCCAAGTTTCCATAGAAAGAGATTCATGCAACACCAAATAGTTTATCTTTTGGAGAATTTGAGTTTCTGGGTATTCATTTGTTGGTACAGAATTTCTAATTATATCTACAAAACATATACCAGTAGCAAAATGATCAGTTATGCCCCATTCAAGTACGATTGGACGGATATTATCAGAGTTCTTAGCCTGAATAAGAACATGGTCAATACAGGTTTTACTGATTGGAGTTACTCTCGTTAGCATATTAACCAATGATTCAAAGCCCAGAAAAGATAAGAGGAGCAAATAATGATCGCAACCAGAAGGGAAGCCCAATATATCAATATTCATATCGCCAACCATACAAACATTGTGACTGGTCACTCCGGTGAGGAGGTCTTTAATATCTTTTAAAAATATATCTTGGTGAACAAACTGGAGCCGATATATGCAAATAATGTCAATAAAAACATCACTATGAAGCTTAAGTTTTACAATCATAGTATCAGCATTTTCCAAATCAGGTGAATTTACCTCCGCAACAACGATATTCTTCTTTACAAAAATTGCAATCCCGCCTGAGGGGTAATTTCCATTGCATTTAGCATATAAATTACAACCCGGAATCGAAAAATTGTATAATTCATGGCTAAATATCCAAATTTCAGACAAAACTATTACATCAGGAAATATTTTAAAAGAATTGTTTAAATACAAGCAAAAGCTGTCAAAGTTTTTTCTCATACCTCTGATATTTTGATGAAGAACAGTCAGATCGTTTAAAGATGAATCATAATTGGAGCCAATAAAGATATTACTACTTGCACTACTATAATATGGATCAAATAATTCATTAAGTTGTGAAATCATTATATATAATATGATATAAAGGTGTTAATAAAGATAAGAAAGCTTAATCATAAATGATTAAGATCATCGGTGCACCTGATGAATTTGATCTTCATGCCAGCAGCCTTACGCATCATTATTTTTCCACGTCTCACCCAAAGAAATTCATATTTGAAATCTTTTTTTGCCATTTTCGCCTCTCTCAACAAAATTTTCGTATCTTGTGACAGCCAATCGTTGATATATATGTTACCTTTGCACGAAGTAATACATTTTTCAGCCTTGATCGGTGTCCTTTTAGCATATGAAGCAGCCAAGATTTCCTATAACACGTATCGACATTTCCTATAACACGTATCGACATCGTTTTCAGCAATTTGTACATCGACGCCCTGGTTGATGAGCCGTTGCTCGCACATTTCCGTGCTCAAAAAGAGGTACTTCACGCAGTTCAGTGAAATTTGAGTGACACAAATATTCAGCATTCACTAGTCTCTCTTTTGTCGCTTTGAGCTCAGCTTTTATCACTTCATTTTCTTTTTTAATTTCGGATAATATTTGTGTCGTCCTCTCAAGTGCACTGATTTGTTGTTGCATAAGAAGTAATGATTTTACAGTGTTATCAAGTGTTTTTTTTGATTTCAATAGCGTTAAGGTGAATGCCCACTAATGTTATTTTGTTATTTGCATTTTCATTTTCATCACTTTTAACACTCGATGATAACGAAAGTCTTCGCGGGTCGCTTCTTTTTTGTTGCAAACAGGTGTTGCAGGACCATGGTTTTTTTGATTTAGTTATAAAATCCACATCCGTGGGTTTAAGTTTAACACAATCCGCATGCATGAGAAGTTCACAATTACTGCATTTTATATAGCATGCATCTCTTCCGAGTCTTAATGTGCAGATTTTACAACTCATTTTTTTTTATTTTATATTTTTTTTTTATTTTATTTTTTTATACACTGCTCTCTTTTACACGTCTTCACTCGTTGGTGGCGAACTAACTTTCAGTATATATATATAGTCCAGTTATTTTAAGAGAAAAAATAGTGGAACCTCTAAAATAGCCCCAAACTGATTTCTTGCCCACAACTTATTACATATAACGTCCAGAAAGTCTTCATTAAAAGTCGAATTATTCAAGGTCAGTTTAGGTTAGGTTAGGTTAGGTAGGGCTATGAGGTTATCATAAAACACTAGACACCAAAGTGGGCCCATCGCGTTCCCTAGGGAACCTTCACGGCAAAAGACCTAAACCCATTTCCCCAAGCAATTAATCTCCCTACATAATTTGAAGAGATCCTTGTTATGGTTCAAGGACCTCACCTCCTCCAAGTTAGCGAAGAAGTATCTACCAAGGTACTTTAGCCTTGTCCTGGCAATTCCTTGACATTCACAGAGTATATGAGTTATATCCTCTGAGACATGTAGGTCATCGCAGTACCTACAAACATCCGTATCGGAAAACCCTAGTCTCATGGCATGCCTCCTTAGGAGACAGTGGCCAGAGAGTATTCCTATCACTGTCCTTAGCCTTGATCTATCTAATTTAATTATCTCCCCAGATTTTCTGCAATCTAGCACAGGCCACAAGGCCTTAGACACCCTGTGACCATCTAAGTTTGACCATCTTAGATTAGCTGTGTCAATGATTCTGTCACGAATAATTCCCTTAGCCACGCAACCTGGTGGTTTAATGCCACCAATTACGTCGCTACGTGGGAGCCCCGCTCCACTTTTAGCCAGCACATCGGCTTGCTCGTTGCCTTCAATATCGCAGTGTCCAGGTACCCAACATAATCTGACTCGGTTCTGCGTACATAATGCCCTAAGAAATTCCTGATTATCTCAGAATTGGTGACGTAAGACTCTAGCGCCTTTAGCGCAGCCTGATTGTTAATGTAGATGGCGATATTCTTATCGGATATTGATCCTATCTCAAGTAATTCCGCAGCTTTAAGTACAGCTAGAACCTCTGCTTGGAACACACTGCATGTGTCCGGAAGTCTCAGTGCCACCTGTAGGTTCGTATCTTTCGAGCAAACACCTGACCCTGTGCCCTCACTGGTCTTAGAACCATCTGTGTATATTGCAATCTCGTTATGGACAGAGACTGTCTTTCTTTGCCAGTCCTCTCTAATAGGATACAGTTCTTCGTATGGTGTGTCGAAGTCTAAGGTGGCAAGTATATCGTCCGATTCGTCAGGGTTTCCGGGAAAAGATTCCTTGAGAATGGAGCTGTGTCCTATGTTATTAGTCCTGAAGAGACCAACGATAGTGAGCCGAAGCGCACTGTTGCCCGCTTGAAATTTAATTTGTAGGTCTAATGGTAAAAGATACACAAAGATCTCGAGTGCAGCCGTAGGTGTTGGGCGTAGAGCACCTGTGATGACAATGTAAGCTGTTCTTTGTACCATGGCCAACATACCCCGTGTGTTTTTCGTATTCGTTGCCTTCCACCACACAAGAGCCCCATACGTAAGGATGGGTCTGACTATCATGATGTATAGCCAGTGCATCATTGCCGGCTTCAGGCTCCATTTTTTCCCCGCGGTCCGCTTACAGATGAAGAGAGCATTATATGCTTTGCGGACTTGTTCCTGTATGTTAAGTTTCCAATTTAGTTTCCTATCCAGCATTATACCAATATATCTAGCGCGATCCGAAAGGGAAAGCTCCACCCTTGCTATTATTCAAGGTCGAAAGGTTGAAAAATCTTTTTTTTTGTTTTACAAATATGTCGTTTTCTATTGGTCGCACAGTAATTTTGGTTTTAGAAAAGTTCTTCTTCAGAAAATAATCTTCAGAAAAAGTTGTATACAAATCTTACGTACGACTAATTGTTTTCGAGATATAAAGCCGAGTGTAGGAACTGTACAGCGCATTCGTTTCCTCACCACCTTCCAGATAGAATACAAAGCGCGTTTTTTTATATGGTTTCCCCGGTAGGCATAATTCCTGTTTTAATCGATTATGAAATTTCTTCATCATTTTCTTCTCCTTCATTTACTTCTTCTTCTACAGCGAAATAGTCATCACTTTCATCCACAACAGCACCAGCAAAACAACCTTTTGTGTCGTATACATATATTATCAGGTACAAACTTGGCTGGGAAGGGACTTAGATCTTCAAAAGTGGGGTTGGACATTAAACAACAATTTCTTGAAGCCAGTAACTACATTACTTCAACCTACACCGGACGAACTCCTTATTTCTGTTTTCTGTAGCTGTACAATAGGTCGTGATTCAAATTGTGAAAACAAGAAAATAGAATTACCATGCTCCGTAGTTTGTGGCAAGTGTCGTGGTCATTAATGCGTAAATACCGCTTCTCTGAATTCTACTGAATGTTTGAACAATATAAACGACGGTGATATCGATCTCATTGATATTTCAACATCAAGTATGACTGAAGGGGATACCAGCATTGAAGATGAAAACTATTTTCGTATTTTACAGCTTTCACACTCTATACCCCGAAAATTTCATTGAAAAATTCGTGAAATTGACGGAGCCAAAGCCATACAAGGGGCTGTATACACCTAGGGGTAGTTAAAATATGGGAAATTTTTTTTTTTTGTGGCCAATATTTTTTTTTTTTTATTAAAAATCCAATAAAAAATTCCAAATCCGCGAAATGCACCCTATTTTAACTACCCCTCGGTGTATGTAGCCCCTTAAGTAAACGCTCATTTTAGGTCGACAAACGTAATGCTTCAAGGAGATATGGAGCCCTATTTCTTTTTTTATGAACTTGCGTCAATGGCTTGACGAGCGATTTAAGGGTGAATCTAATTCTATGAATATCCGCATTAGGCTTGATCTACAGAATGATTTACAGGAATATTTTTCGAGAAAAATAATGTGCGGGTTTCCACTTTAAAGATACCAACAGACAGACTGACATACGGGGCCGGAACATTTTAGAAAAAGCAATTGGCGGGCAAGTGACCCCAAGAAGCCCGACCCCATTCATGTTGGCGAAAAGCGAAGGCTGGGAGACTGCAAATGAAATAATCAGGAGTATGATGCGGCAACTGCGTATAGAGGAACGAGCAACGCGAGAAACGAAGATCCCGCTAGCTCTGATAGCTAAAAAGAAGCGACGAAATTTGAAACGTGCCGCTGCGAAGGAATGCCTTGACCGGCGGTGCCGCAGGGGAACAACAGGACAGAGAAATCGGAGGGTTTTTTTTAGCACGGCATAACTCATACCACGGGTTACAAGTATCCATAAAGAATTTTTAACCTTACCCACGTATCAAAAAAAAAAAAGACTGACAGACGTACCTTCAGATACACTGACCAAATTAGGAGACCCACGTTTTCAAGCTTCTCTATAATATGAATTAGGCGCGTGTAAAAATACTCGTGTGCACTATCGCAACGCAACACTTAGTTAGTGTTGGTTCACTTAAATTTTGAACAGCAAGAGATGTACATCCTAAAAATTCAACATAACGTACATGCATGCATACATCGTACCAAAAAAAGAAGCATATTCCACTCGGGAATAAATTCAAAATCCTCAGAATTCAGTCAACGGTAATAAGGCAAATCCTAGCCCCAAGAAGGACTAAGTAATTGCCATCGCAGTTCTTCTGGGTGATTTCCCTGGGAGTGAAATTAAATCCCCGATGGTACCTGATGTGGGAATTGCCCAATCAGTGCACATAAACTTAATCCATAAAATAATGCTGAATTAATAAAAAATTTATTATTTCATCTCGATTTTCCATTAATCCATTGTTTTTCTTTTAAAGCAACTTTTTATTTATTCATTGGACCGACATAATCTCGTTTTGAACAATATAAACCATTGGTGGACATGCTCGTAAAAAAGGCCATATTCGCGAGTTTTATTAACCCTTTCTTTCCCCTGTGGTTATTGTTACGGAATGATACTACAACGGTTGGGTTATAGCCTTGCTACATGGCATAGCTTGCCGAATATAGGATTTAGTCGTAAGAAGCGAGGAGTCCACTCGCAGAAGGGGGTTGCACAATTGAATCGATTTTTTTGTTCTTCTCGGCTTTTTAGCAGCTGACTTTCCCCCGGGTAATAAATTCTTTAATAGGATACAAAAATGTTTGCCCGGACTAAGCGAGGCAGACGCGTGTTCTACGCTCTACGCTGTGTAAGTATGAGTCTGTAGGTTCTGTATTATTTTTAGCCGTGTCCTGTTGCTCTGGAAATCTATTTGCCACGAAATTTCTTGTCCTTTACAGGGTCGGAAAAATTTAACTTCCCATTGTGTGATTATCGCTGGAAGTTTATGGTTTATGTCATAAGTGGTTTTTAATGTGGGGCATATTTCAGCTCTTGGGGTATTTTGCTGCCTATATTTATTTTTGCTTCTACTTTGTCCTTTTTTTCAAATATAAATGTCCGTTGGTAAATATTTAGCTGGAGGCAGATGGCCGAAATTAGACAATTTCATAATGCAACTAATTTCATGAGTAGGGCGCTACATTTACCTTCATTAGTTATGCACTTAATGGGACGGTTCTTTGGTGGTTCAGATGTGTGTTATTCGAAGTAGACATATAGCTTGTTCAAACTAAAAGTTAGACAGATGTGGCAGCTCCGGATAAAATCAAAGTTTTAATGTAAACTTCATCAAGGTTAAAAGTGCGATTGTAGTTAAACTTTCATAGTATCGAAGAGGGGTGAGTTTTGCTTAATCTCTATCCGTAGGTGTTATTTTATGATTCCTCCTCTAATATAGAATATTTCGTATTACACTGCTACACTGCAGCAAAAGCTCCAGGCTATGGAGTCATACGACATTGACTCCCAAAAACTGAGTTGAGTTCAACGCCTACAAAACAACTGCCGTCTGCTGTCCCCAAAGCGGGATACTAACATGGTCAAACTAAAAATGAATGGAGTCGAACTAGAAGAATATTCTGTTAGCCCTGACTTTCGTCTAAGCAATCAGATTATATTTGCCCGCGTTCTGCCTCAAGCTTTTACATTTGTCAGTGATCAGTCATCGGTAAGCAATCGTTGATTAGTAACGAATTGGGCCTGTTGCAGTACAACGGACCATTAGGTTTACGTGCTAATTATTCTCGGATGACTTCCGCAAAATAACATTGGTACAACAATAGTTTCCCAATCATATCAACGGGAAGCAGGCGCCTACATGCAATGGCTGAATCTGATTTCTTTGAATTCTGAATTATGTAACAAAAGTACAAAATAGAATATCTTGTTTAGTGTTAGCCTGAACAGCATAAATGGTCCTACATAAGACTACTGTGTACATCCAGTAAACTATTGGAGGCTAAAGGGTCCATGACTTCCTTACATGGGTATATGGCAGTCAAAACCTTTCTTGCGAGGTCTCTATTTCCAACTAGTTTTTCATACAGGTCTATCCTCTGATATTTGGCACAGGCTGCGAACTACGCCATAAGATTAAGTCACGAAGTTTTCTTTTTGTGAATATCACTCGGTCAATTTTTGAGATGCTGAGTACCTCATTCGCTGCTGGCAGAACTGATAGTACAACGTTCTGGCTAGTTTCACTGTAAGCAGGGGTCTACACTAGGCAAAACTTTAGCTCTACAAGGAGGCGTTTTATGAATGTAGTGGCAGATACATCCATCCAGACAATATCCAATGCCTTGAACACTTCCCTTCCCGGCACAGTCGGTGCTGAGAATATGGAAAAACTACTTCTCCAGACTGTATAACGGCGACGGAGACGAACATTTCGCAGTCAGGCAGAATGAACCACCCAACATAGGCAATGATACTCAAAATTTCCGTCCATCTGATCAAAATGAAGTGAGGATAGCAGTATCCAAGCTGAAATCGAACAAGGCTGCTGGACCTGACGGCTTACCGACCGAACTTTTCAAGGCAGCTGGTGATGATTTGGTAGAGTGCATACACCAACTCATCTCTAAGAATTGGTCAGACGAGTGTATGCCTGATGAATGGAATCTCAACATCGTTTGCCCGATGCACACGAAAGGAGACCCTCTCAACTGCGCCAATTATAGAGGCATCGGTCTCCTCAACATCGCAACAAGATCTTTTCTGCGATATTGTGTGAACGCCTGAAACCTTTTATCAACAGCCTGATTAGACCCTATCAGTACGGGTTCAGGCCAGGAAAATCCACCATCGATCAAATCTTCACACTTCGGCTGATCCTGGAAAAAACCCAAGAATTCCAAATCGATACTCACTACCTCTTTATCGATTTCAAGGCCGCCTATGACAATATCTATAGAGAAGAGCTTTATAAAGCCATGTCTAGTTTTGACATTCCTGCCAAACTTGTCCGTCTGTGCAGGCTGACGATGGAGAACGCTCGCTGCTCGCTCAAGGTCGGTAATGACCTCTTCGGAACCCTTGATGTCAAAAAAGGTTTTAGACAAGGTGATGCGCTGTCAAGTAACTTCTTTAATATCGTGCTTAAATCTATTGTGTGGTACTCACAAGCCAACGCCAGAGGCATAATCTATCAACAGTCTGTACAACTGCTTGCATACGCCGACGATTTTGACGTAATTGGAAGAACACAGCGGGTTGTCACCGGTGCGTTTGCAAGCATTGAGGCGGAAGTCGCCATTATGGGTTTAGCGATAAAAAAGCGCAAAGCCAAGTGTATGCTGTCAACAAGAAGGGACAATTAACATCAACGAATTGGACAAAACGTCACCGTGGGCAGCTATAACTTCGAGGTTATCGCTATCAGCTCTGTTAATGGTACCAGCGCAGAAATCAAGCGAAGAATAACTCTTACCAATCGCTGTTTTTTGGACTAAGAAGACAGTTCAACAGCAAAGCTCTATCACGAAGAACTAAGAAGACTCTATATAAGACCCTGATCATCCCAGTCCTGCTTTAGGGTGCTGAAACATGAACTTTCTTGAAAGCGAATGAAGATATCCTTGGTCGCTTCAAGAGAAAAATTCATCCTAAGATTTTCGATCTCGTCTTCGTTGACGGGTTTTGGAGGAGAAAATTAAATCACGAACTATACGAGCTGTACAGCGACATCGAGCTAGTAACAAAAAATACGTATTGGACGTTTGAGATGGCTAGAATATGTAGGACGAATAGACACCAACGCTCCAGCCCGCAGAATCTTCGATTCTAACCCGAAAAGACGATACAGTAGGGGGCCTCCTCGCCGTAGGTGGCGCGCACAAGTTCAAGGGGACCTCGACCAACTTGGAGTGCGCACCTGGAGGCAATTACCTGAAGACCGAGCTAAATAGAGAGACTTGTTGGTTAAGGCCCAGGTTCACCCCGAACTGTAGCGCCACCTAAGTAAGTAAGTAAACACTTCCTTTCCAACTAAATTCTAATTTAAGGGGAGCCCGAAGTATAAGATTCAGCAGCGTATGTTCGCTGATATTCTAAATTGGCTTATTGATCGAGATTTTGAATACTCTTCCAATATCCCAGATAGGCCTTACTTGTGCATGCTTTTGTGGGTGCGATAAATTCTTATTCTTTTCTTATATTGGTAAAACTAGTTTGTGTCGATTGTTCAATAACTTGTTGTATACAATAAAGTATTTCTCATACAGTGTGGGAGAGTCTGGGGACTTTTAAATTACCTTTTTGCGATCCATTCATTTATCGTAAAAATGTGAAAATAAATGGTGGAATCGTTTTCCGATTGCCTACACTCTCCTAAGGGCGACAAGAACTTAGCGGAAGATGGTCGTAAAAGAGGTTCGGCAGTTGGGGGCATCATAACAGTAAGGCCACAAGGCGCCACCTCAATTTACCAGAGAGTTCGCTTCTATCTCCAAGAACCGAGCACGGTGATACGTAGGCGTGATTAATGCCCTAAGACCCATAAAGGGGTACTACATCTAAGTAATTAAGGCGCTTCGTGGAGTTGACCAAATATATATATATATACATACATCTACTGATGAAATTTATACAATCTGTCACTTTTCAAAGTGATTTCAATCTTACCTACGAAAATATTTCAGGAACAAAAAAGACTACAAACAGAAGTCTCCGCTGAAAACAACCGGCTTTCCCAGCTAAGTCTAAAAAAAAAATTGGTGTCATTAGCCATGTTTCTAATAAGAGAAAATATAGACATATGTTTGATCTCCGAAACCCATCTAACAAGGGAATCGCAAATAAAGATAAGAGGCTACGCTGGTTATCACGCATATCATCCTTCTGATAGAGCGCGGGGCGGTTCATCCTTATTCATTAAAACTAACATCGAACATTCGGTCGATATAAGCATAGAGCTGGAAAAACTTCAGTTGTGCGCGGTAAGGGTTAAAAATAAGCACCTGAGTTATAATATAGCATCTGTTTACTGTCCGCCGCGATGCCCACTAGAAAAAGACGACTACTTTCGTGTCTTCAATGCCCTTGGTTCAAATTTTCTTATTGGTGGAGATTTCAACGCGAAGCACACCTTCTGGGGTTCAAGATGTACATCTTGTAAAGGAAAAATTCCTTACGAAGTGGCAAATGAATTAGGTTGTTGTTTTTATTCGTCTGGAAAACCGACCTATTGGCCAACCGATTCAGGAAAAATTCCTGATTTTTTCGATTTTTTTGTTACAAAAGGCATTTACGAGAAGTTTATTGCAATGAATGTTTTGATCTTTCTTCTGACCACTCGCCGGTAATTTTATTACTTGAAGAAGCGCTGATCAAAAAAAAAGGGCCTACAAGACTCACTAGCAATAGAACAAACTGGGAGGGCTTTAGAAATGATTGCGAAACAAATATCGCCTACAGTCCAAAGAGCGGCGTGGAAAAACACTCCTTCTAGAAGCTATAAGATCAACCGCAACGAAAAGTATCCCAGAGAAATCATTGAACTGGCGAGGGAGAAACGAAAAGCACGAAAGAAATGGCAAATCACTCGTGCACCGCAGCATAAAACAGTCCTTAACCGACTATGCAATCATCTTAGAGATAGTATTCGCGAATTTAAAAGCAAAAAGATAGCGACCTATCTTGAAAATCTTTCCGGTGAAAGAGAATCCAATTATTCGCTTTAGAAAGCGATAAAAGGCACCCGGAAACCTCAAATGCAAGCACCACCAATTCGGAGAAACGATGGAAACTGGGCCAAGAGCGACAAAGAAAAGGCAGAACTTTTTGCTTTGCACTTAGACGAAACGTTTAAGCCGTCCGACGGCCCTTCGTTAACGCCCGACTCCCCAGTCACGGCATCTGACAACTTTAAAGTAAAAAAAGTTGCATTGATTGAACTGAGGGAAGTGATTAAAAATTTAAAGACGAAAAAAGCTCCGGGTTACGACTTGATAACGGCGCAGGTAGTCAAGGAATTGCTGAATAAAGCTATTATCAAACTGCTCTATTTGAAAAACGCTCCGTTCAGATTGCTTTATGTTCCGAGACAATGGAAAGTCGCCGAGATTATAATGGTCCCGAAACCAGGCAAACCGCTAAATGAGAAGAAATCATATCGGCCTATTTCCCTATTGCCGGTTATCTCAAAAATATTTCAAAAACTACTTTCCAAACGTCTACAGCCCGTAATCGACGAAAGACGTCTCATTCCTTTCTACAACATTCTACAATTGACCAAGTCCACAAAATAACTGACGTGACTGAGAAAGCTCTGGAAGAAAAAAAGATTTGTTGTGGTGTATTTCTTGACGTCTCACAAGCTTTCGATAAGGTTTGGCACGAAGGCGTGGAATATAAATTGCAACCACTACTGCCACGGCAACTTTTTTTAATCTTACGATCGTACCTCACCGAGAGACTTTCGTGTTAAGCACGGAAACGATTACTCTGACTTCAAGGAGATTGCGGCCGGAGTCCCGCAAGGAAGTGTCCTTGGCCCACTTCTATATGTACTCTACACGCGTGACATCCCGCAAGAAAGAAACTGTGTCTTCGCCACGTTTGCGGACGATACGGCGATATTGACCACGGGCGATACCATTGAAGCAGCAACTGGAAAGCTTCAACATGCTATTGATAAAGTCCACGCTTGGACGAATTCTTGGCGTATTGTGCTGAACGAAAGCAAATCTACTCACGTCAACTTTACGCACAAAAAAGTGGATAGATTGCCTGTATATCTAAACTCGGCTCAAATACCGTTCGCAAACGAAGCAAAATATCTAGGAATGACTCTAGATGTCCAGCTCAAATGGAAATCGCACGTGAAAAAGAAACGCGACGAACTTCAAAACAAATACCAACAAATGTACTGGCTACTCGGAAAACATTCGAAGTTGAACCTACATAACAAACTGCTTATCTATAAGCTAGTGCTAAAGCCAGTGTGGACGTATGGTATACAACTATGTGGTTGTACCAAGAAAAGCAATAGAAACATCATACAAACTTTTGAAAATAAAGTTCTTGGAACGATCGTTAGCGCACCGTGGTATGTACGTAACGAACATATTCATCGGGATCTGGGAATTCCCAGCGTCGTCGAAGAGATAACAAAATTTGCGCGTAAACACAAAGATCATGTTCACAGCCATTGTAACCGTACTATCACTCAACTACTTGACGCGAACAATTCAATTCGTCGTCTTCAAAGGACAAAACCTTTTGACCTCGCGTCATAGCATATGAAGGTCGTGAAAAGGCAGGAACTTTCATTGGAATTTAACCTGTCTAAAGTGCTACATTTATTTTCAATCACATACGAACATATTTTTCTATAATCACGATTCTCGTAAGCAAAGATAAAACTGCTGGATAAGCACTGGCTTAGTTGTAGTATTCATTTTGAAGAGAGGTGTTTTTTTAGTGAGTACAAATCGCACACTACCATAAGCATGCACGGTCGGGCCTTATGGTGTCTTTGGAAGATTTTTCACCTGCTCTTGGCAAAAAAAAAAACAAAGAAAATTAGCTAAGTTTATTTTCCAAACTCTTGCCTTAACAGATATCATGCCAAACACATTTATACTAAAAATTGTATCTTCTAGATATTATTCCAATTCTCAAACCAATTCTGCCAATTCAAGTGCTTTAGAACTGTCATGCCACTTTTTGATGAGACATACTCGTAGCTTTATCACATTTGCTTGCACCGTTTGACTAAGCCAACAAGTCCTGAAAATGCAACTCGTGCTCTAGCCTTGACCCACATAGCACCTACTTATAGCTACATCTCTCGCAGGACTTGTGACAAGAAATCCGGCATCGCCGTGCAGTGTTTAAGGTTAGAATGTAGTAACTTGTTATTTTATAATCTGACAAATATTAAGTAATCTTGCTGTCTCTTGCTCCACAGAGAACGTAGCTTGAATCACTGTGACATGACGCTGTTATTGGTTCTGTGCAAGTCATCGCTACTTGACCATACTCAAAGCATTTATTGCTTCCCCTTCCCTTTCCATAAATTTCGACATAGATATGAAACTTATGAGCTATTACGTAGCCCGGATATTACGATTTTTCTCCTAAGAAATTTCCAGTTATCGTTTTCGCTGCATCATATGACAATGAAATCCCAAATGCATTCGAACGTATCGGAAGTGGAAAATAGCTCTTTTAGAGCAGAATGACTTTCATTACAGTATGAGAGTGTAAAAGCTGAAAATACACATAAAGTGCATGAGCTAGAAAAACAGGAAGCACGGACACACATTCCAACAACGGGGTCTGTTTGAGTAGTAAAACAACCGTCAGATTGTAATAGCCACTCAACCATGTGGATACTACATAAAACGGGAAGGGGAGCTATGTATCGATTTGGTGGCATTGGCAGAGGACTGATATTAAAAGTTGCATGTGCAACGTGCCTTATTTTGAATTTTAAATTCCTGCATTTCAACAACGAACCGAAATGTACCTAAACACTACAAAAGCGCTTATTTTCCAACTGAATTTTATGTATCAGAAATTAATATGACCTTCTGAAACAAACCATGACCTTTCAATTCATTTGTGAATACAAGGAATTCATTTAATCTGAAGTGCCCTCAAAACTAAAGCCCTCTCCACTTGATTAATATGGAATAAGGGTGGATACGCGTGTGCTGTAAAATTAAGTACTGTGACGCCCGCACTGCCTTTGGCGATGCTCTGATAGCAATACCAAATATAAACACTTTGCATATCCATTAAGTTACATAGATATACCAGCAAGGACTACGCGAAGGATATACGTTTTTATATTTTAAGAATATTTAATGAACATTCGACACCCTTGCTCATTGGCCTTTCAATCAGCTCTCCAGTTTTATAACCATTACCTCTGTTAACCTTAACAAAAGCGAAATTGTTTAAAATAGACATTTTCATTTCTTATCTGTAAGTCGGTTTACATCCTGACGGTCACCTTTAAAGGTCTTTTTAGCGTACGTGCGTGTGCCTTGCATGCAATAAATATTCGTTAGTAAGGCATCAGTGCTAAAGGGTGAGGCGGTAGCCGCTGTCGAAAATCGATTTACTGTTCTATATCTGCTGTCAGTTACGTAAAGGTACCCTTGGTCATGATAAAAGGGAAATGAATTAAAAAGGATCAACTTGGAAATGGATTTATTAGCCTCCGATGAGAATGATAATTAAAGTTTGTTAGGTCGTCAAACTGGTAGCTGTGCAACAGCCAGGAGATTAGGCTTATGGAATGCCAGAGCATCAGTTTGAAGGGTTAATATCGAAATATAAATGCGATAAATATGACTTTCAGGAAATGTAAAGCGCCACACAGGTGTGCACATAAACGAACTTCCTTTGTAAGAAAAAAAATGAGGATTGAAAGGGTTAATCGCTCGTTACGCTTTTCAAAGTTACAGAGCTATAAAAGTTTCCAAACGCCATTTATTGCATACAATGTTGTAGCGGTTTAATGTTGTATGGGTTACGTATACTTACCCACTTCGATAAGGATACTTATTTTGCTGTTTATTTCTTCCTCTTAACTTTCAGGAAGTAGCTATATATTGAAAGGTAAGCCAGCTCCTTAGGGTACTAACATCTTTTTGTATAAAATATTACGCCAGGGAAGTTCCGCTGAATGAAATTCAAATTTTTGTTTGAACTTTATAAGAGCATGCATCTGGTAAAACATAAATTTAAGGATCACTAACTTGCTTATTGAATGTAATTTTATTTATATCTTGGATTAGGATAACACCTTTTTTATTATTACACGATGTCGTATAAAAGTATGATACTACTAATTTTCGTTTCCATATTTATTGAACTGCTTCTCTATTATATCGCATGATCCAAAGAGATAAATTTCACAAACCATAAGCGAAATGACTTTCATGAACGTTGAAAAGTGAGGACTGCATACATCATACGTAAAGGTAGGTGCATATGGGAGACACATGAATCTTTCGTGATATGTAATTCTTGCAATTTGTCACGTAAACAATTGGTATGCAGCAGAGAAAAATGTTAGCATGTGCACCTTTTGTAAATGTTGAGGGTAATGCAAATGAAGGACAAATAGAAATTTTCCAAAACGAAGTAGTGCATGCCCTGGGTTCAAATGCTTTTGTATGTGCATGCTAATCACAAAAGAAGTCTCCATCTCTGAATGAAATTGAAAAACATCAAGTATTCAGAAGAAATAAAGTGCCCGACTTGCACCCACATACGAATGTTATACATACCTACATACATTTCCAATGGCCCACTAATCCTTCTTGAGGGTTGCGGGCGTAGAATGCTCAGGTGGACTCTCCGTCCTTCTCGATCCTCCGCCATTGACTCCAACTCATCATGAGGAATCCATAGATAGCTCCAGGAGAGATGTCGGACTTGATCCAACCATCTATGGTATTTCTAGGCCTACCGCGGGGTCGCCTACCTGATGGTACGGCAATCATGGTACGTCTTGAAAACCGGTTTGGAAGCATACGCACTAAGTAGGCAGACTATCGAAGCATAAATCGTTCCGTTGGAAGAAGTAGCTGCTCAACATTGAGTGCCACGCGTACTCTGGTGTTGCGCACTCGATTGCTATGAGTTGTTCCATCAAAACCGCGAAGGAACCTCATTTCAGCAGCTTATATCCGCGACCATTATCCAAATTTCATAACCATACGAATGTTAGTTCTAAATTATTCTGATTTGAAATTTAGAGAAAATTGGTTAACACTTTTTAGTATATTGGGTATATGATATTTTACTTAGCCATATCGATCAATAAGCAAAATAGGTATAGTAGTTAGTTAAAATAAATAAATAGTTGCGCAACAGCTCTCTAAGTGACTGGGCCTAGCTACACGCAACCACTCGTGTTGTGTGCCTTATATGGTATTTTCCACACGAATGGAAGGGACGCACAGTTTAGTGCAGTATCCGAAAGGCAATTTGTTTTGAGAAGCTTTCTCGTGACAACAATACTCTCAGATGTTTGTCAGACGTTCGCGAGAGGTGGAACCGTGAAACAACTTTTTGCTGTTTTCTGGGATTAGAATTTTGAGCCTCACGCGCATAGTAGTTAGTTACTATGGCTGGCGCTGCAATCCGGGTTGAGCCTGAGCTTCAACCAACACGATGATGTAGTGGTATCGTCATCAATCGCCAGGCTAATACAATAGTTCAGGGTTCACATCCCGATGTCAGAAAGTATTTATTTGTTTCTCATGAAATATATAGTCAATCCGTTCAATTGTGAAAGCTTGTGAACACTACTGGGAAGGCTGGAAAAATTGTTCGCTCTGTCGAGTGATTGATATGCCTATGATATCAGGTAGTCGTGAAAAAAAAAATACTGTAAATGAGAAGCAACAAAAAAAAAAATAACAAAAAAAAAAATTCCCCAGTTATCTGAACGTCACCCCGGTGTTTTTCTGAAACCTAACATCTGAATTTCAAAATCACTAAGCCAATCTGCACTGTGATGCAGTGGTTAATGTGTCGGACCACTGCGCGTCCCACCTCTCGCAAACGTTTGACAAACATCCGGTAGAATTGTTATCTGAGAAAGCTTCTCAAAAACAAAATTAAAATTGCCTTTCAGATACGACACAAAACTGTATGTCCCTTCCATTCGTGCCAAAAATAAAACGCACACAACACGAATGGTGGCGAGAGTCTAGGCCTAGGTCCTTCATGGACTGTTGCGCCAAATATGTATGTACATGTTAACCAATCCTTCGCTCTCTCTCTATCCTTTCCAACGCCCACATTGTATGTAAAAATGTTAAGGGTATTCACAATCCCGTGAGTGTGCGCAAATTATAAAAAAAACACATTCCTCTTCAGCCAGCGCGATCCCTTTCCCCTCTTTCCTACATCGTAAACGCAGATATGTAGGACCATAGATAACAGGAAAACACATTTCTCGAAGACTCCAAGGGCACTTGTTTATACGGTCCACGCTTCTGCATTATACAGTAGGCCTTAGATCGATCGTGTTTTAGATAATGTTTCCTTAGTTCTTCTTGGTAAGGGTTTGTTTCCAACCAGTAGAATGAGCGGTTGGTAAGAGTTATACTATGTCTGATCGGCTCACTGATGTCATTAGCAGAATTAACTGCGGAGTCTAGGTGGACAAGTTAAATCTATTCATCGTGACGTTTCGACCAATGCGTCAGTGGTATGTTTGGTGTTTTATTGACAACATACATATGTATATTTCGTCTTGTCCTCGTTAGCAACAGGACCCATCTAAGCCGCTTCCGCTTCGATGCTAGCAAGGGTACAAGTAACTGCTCGCTTCGTTCTATAGATGATGCAAATGTCGTCCGCATAGTCGAGTATTTGCACCAACTACTAGAAGATAGTGCCTGAGAATTTCGCGCTATCTTCTCAAGTGCGAGGTTGAGGAGACTGCTTGATTGCCTCTGCTGGTGTTAATCGTTGTCTTCCCCACCTGGATGTAATGAGCATTTCCAAGATATTTTTTTTTTTTTACATCACAATGCATTATAGACGTGAATTGTGTAAAACAGTTTTCCAATTTCGGAAAAAGTGGCGCAGAATAGAGCATTACAATGATGAGTTTGTACGGGACAGTGAACGTCACAAATTTGGTAGTGGTACAGAACGGAGTATTCAAATACAATGATATGTGTATGCAGAAACCATGGTATTGTGGATGTGTGTCACATATTTAAACCTAAATAGTTAACATTCAAATGGTCATAATTAACTTGTAACCATTTTCTTGAAGTTAAACCTCATATAACTTACATAAGGACGCGGCATGACAAGTTTTTAAATATTACAAATTTGTTTCCTTCTCAACTGACTTAAAAAAGTAGGGCAGGGCTGGGTAAACTAACATTAGTAAGTTGTAAAAACTGCTTAATGGCTGTAGCGGTAGCTATCGATGCACCGACTCAAGAAAGTTTAGTTTAGCGCATCACGGGAGAAAAGCATGTATCTGTGTAAAACAATTTTACATAAACAATTATTTTTATGTAGTTCTCTGGCAACTGTTAAGGGTAAAATAAGCATTACACAATACGCGTCAGCGTCTGGATGTCAATTTAGTTAAAGATTGGCTCAGAAATTTGAACGAAACGGATCCACTGTAAATCTTGAGCCTACAAGACTCGGGGAAACGAAAGAACTGTCCAATAAGTAAGTTCTTGTTAGAAAGAAACCCGATTTTTCAAAACGCTAGCGATCGATAGCTTTGACGTACCAATTCGAGTCGAATTTATAAATCTTAAAACAGGATGTCTGTTAATGCGGCTGAATATATGCAGATGCTGCAGGAATTTTTCACATCAGAGATGCAAGAATTCGAAGGGTATAAGGAAAGGACCTGAGTGAAGCAAGGTGGATCGACCTGCCATACCTCAAACATGTCCATCTCCATAGTAAAAAAAACTTCCCTTAATCAATTAAATTCTCGTAAGGGAGAAATCCTATGGCCTTTGAGAAGCACAGACCTTACTCCGACCGGTTTTCTTTTGGAGATATCTAAATTCAAGTGAAATATGAACATCCGCGATGATATAGCAACCATCCTGCGCATCAAGTGTCGGCGTGTTCTTCAAAACTTCCATAGAGTAGTGTATGTTAATGTATGAGATCATGTTTTATGTACTAACACCTTAACTCTCTTCTCTTATGCCTGAATAAAGTCAGTCTGCATTTAGAACTCTACGGCCGTCTTTCATTGTTCCACAATATCGAACAGTGCATGGTGGCAGCGGTGGTTTTATTTCGTAGAAAGTTTCACAAGAATACACGGGAAAGCATAGGAAAAAAAAAGCAGATATCAAGCTACAAAGAAAAAGTATATTTGGAGTATAACCGCAAAAATGGCGACGGAACCTAGTAGTAGCTTCATGGTTAATGCTCCGGATTCCTTTAACTTCTCTAATCCATCTGAATGGCCCAAGTGGAAAAGACGTTTTGAAAGTTTCGCAAGTTGCACAAAAGCTCAGAAGAAGTGCAAGTTAATACACTTATATACCTAATGGGGGATCAGGCGGATAACATTTTCTTTCTTTCACCTTATCAGATGTAGATAAGAAAAAAGTATATGATGATAATTGAAGCATTTACCAGTCATTTTGTGGTGAAAACGAACGTAATTTACGACCGTGCTAAATTTAATTTACGCAGTCAGTTTGACGGTAAATTTATAGGAAATTTTATCACAGATCTCTATCTCTTGTCAGAAAACTGCATTTACGGTACCCTAAGAGTTGAGAAGATATGGGATCGAGCTTGACAAGTAACGGTACGAGACATAATATAAACCAGCTCGAATCTCTCAGCGATGACGAAATAACCTCTAACTGCGAAGAGTATTTGGGCATGCAACAACGTCACTACTTCGTCGTCGACAGCTAGTGTCCTAGTGAACAACAAAAACGTGACATTTATAATTGATACGGGTTCACTGGTGGATGTTATTTTGGGGGAAATCTATAAAGAAAAATTAATTTTTTTTTTAATTAAAATCGCTTTATAAAAAAATATGTGGTCTGATGGTGTGAAACTTGAAGCTATAGGCATGTTTGGGCGAACATTGCAAATAGTTCCGAAAGAGTAGAACGTTTTGTGTACGTTATAAATAAACTAAAAATGCTTTGCTCAGCCTAAATACAAGTGAAAGGCTTAAACTAATAATGAAAGGTGTGGTAGGAAATGTTTTTTGCAAACAAAGCATCTTAAAGTCAATGGTGGACGTGGAAAAAGAGTTTCCTGAGTTATTTGTAGGACCTGGTGCAATTAAAAACTTTGAGTACGAGATTAAATTAAAAGTGGTGTAGAGCCGTACCAAATTTTTTACAGCTAGGCGCGTCCCGATAGGATTTTGACAAGTAAAACTTAGAACTTATTCGCAAAAGTTTACAACATTCTTAACTCCTTTTGGTAGATATCGTTTTATGAGACTACCGTTTGGCATTTCATCAGCCCCAGAAATTTTCAAAAAAACGCATGCAATGTAGTTTGTCAAACAGATGTCATTTTAGTTTTCGCACACAATGTAAAAGAGCACGACATTACGCTTCGTAAAGTTTCAAACAAATTGTATGAGAATGGTGTCACATTAAACAAAAACCAATGCGTAATAGGTATCACACTACTCAAATTTTTGGGACATAAAATAGATCAAGATGGCATTCGCCCATGGGATTCTAAAGTGAAGGCTATTGAGGATTATCCTAAGGCAACGAATATAACTGAGCTCAAGAGGTTTCTGGGTATGGTAAAGTTTCTTGGAAACTTTGTCCCATACCTATCAGATCGCTGTAGCCCCTTAAACAAACTTCTACGTAGCAATGTGGATTTTCATTGGGGTTATCCACAAGACGATGCATATGCGAAGGTGAGTAAAATGCTTTCAGGTGCACCCGTCCTCAAATTGTACAACCCCGAGCACAGAACTAATTATCATCTGATGCATCATCGTTTGGGTTAGGATCAGTTCTGTTGCAGGTGGATGAAGATAGTAACATGCGTCCAGTCGCATATGCCTCGAGAACCCTTTCAGAAACCGAAAAAGGTTATGCACAAATTGAGAAGGAGGCACTCGCTACCACTTGGGCAGCAACAGAAAAATTCCCAGATCTGCTCCCGGGAATAACGTTTAGTGTTGAGACAGATCATAAGCCTTTAGTGCCTAACTTTTCTACTACGCATTTGAATGATTTAACGCCTCGTTTTAACATAGTACTTGAGAGAATCGTACGAATCTCACAAGCCAACACCGGAGGTATATACAATCCTTTACAAGTCTATACAACTACTTGCTTATGCAGATGACATTGACATATTCGGAAGAACTCAGCGGACCGTTAATGGGGCATTTGCGAGTATCAAGATCGAGGCAGCAAAGATGGGTTTAGCGGTCAATGAAAGCAAAATAAGATATATGCTGTCTACAAAAAATGACACCCAACATCGGCGTCTTGGACAGAACGCCACAATAGACACAACTTTGAAGTAGCAAAGGAGTTTGTCTACCTAGGCTCTATGGTGAGCTCTGCAAATGATATCAGTAGGGAGATCACACGAAGAAAAGTTGTTTCTATCGGCTAAGACGGCGATTGCGTAGCGTATCTCGAACTACTAAGGTAACTCTTTATAAGACACTAATTATACCAGTCCTGCAGTATGGCGCAGTGGTATGGGCTTTGACAAAACCGGATAAGGATACCCTTGGTTATTTCGAGAGAAAAGTTGTTCGAGCGATCTTTGGTCCCGTCTGCATAGACGGTGATTGGAGGAGAAAATACAATGCCGAACTATATGGCCTAAATAAAGACATCGACTTAGCCAGAAGAGTTCACATACAGCTACTAAGATGGCTGGGTCATGTAGAGCGGATGGAGCCCAACGTTCACGCCAAGAAAGTCTTCGAATCCACCCCTACAACAAGTGCTCTCATTAAACGAGTACAGTAGTTCAGTGTAGTCTATTCACTGCAATTCTACGAACGAAAGTATCATAAAAATGAGTACCACAATGCAAAATACAAATACTCGTGCATACCATACAATCTTGATCACCTGATACCAAATGAGTTCACTGTTTGCTTACTTTGCGTGGGTGCTTCAATTTAACAAAACAGGTTAAGTGATAACTCTTAATAATACGCTGAGTACACTGAGTGCACTGAATAAACCGATTGCAATGGTTAATTGGTTTCTAGCGTCCATTGAGAGTAGTTTTATTAAAAATGAGTACTTTATTAGGAAAGTTATTACTTTTATTACAAAATGGAAGTAATTGATGTAAGTTAGATAAATCTATTAAATAAAATTGACATTTATAATGATTTAGTGGCAAACGTTAATATATTGTACGATCAAGAAAAAATATAAAAATTAATAAAAATAATAAATAAATAAACATTTAAAATAAAGTTTGGGGATATAACGATATCCATGGCGCCACGATGTTTTGATGTTTTCTAATAGATCTCGACACACTGAACAAAAAATAATAAGTAAACTTTTTTAATATCTCGCTAGTTTTCGAGATTGTGAGAGATTGTGGGCGCCGTGGCGTAAGTGGTTAGTGTGTCGGATCACTACGCATGAGGTTCCAAGTTCGAATCCCAGAAAACACCAAAAAGTTTTTTCACGGTTCCACCTCTCGCGAGCGTCTGCAAACATCCGAGAGTATTGTTGTCATGAAAAAGCTTCTCAAATCGCCGTTCGGAGTCGGCATTAAACGGTAGGTCCCTTCCATTCGTGTGAGAAATATAACGCACACAACATGAGTGGTTGCGAGAAGCTAGGCCCTGGCACTTTAAAGAGCTGTTGCGCCAAATATATATATATATATATATATATATATATATATATATATATATATATATATATATATATATAGTTTTCCAGATATCGGGCTTTGAAAATTGGCTTTTGACAACCGATATTTCAATTGCCGCGGTGCATTCGGGTATGAAGTGCGTAAAGAAAATTAATTTCAGTGTTGCCAGCTATTGACGATATTTCCTTATAGATCTCTGTTACAAAAAAGGGGATATAAAACGCATAGACTTAGCCCCAGGCGCCTGCCTGATAGTTGTTGACATACCCTTAGCGGAACGACGAAGTCGCGTGAGCGGCTAAACCCCTTCGGAAAGCGGAGTTTAAATTCGAGATCTATTAGAAAGCATCTAAACATCGTGGCGCCACGGATATCGTACTCGTGCCTAAAGTTTTAATGTTTAAAATGTTGTCACTTGTTTCTTTATTTTTTTTGTTACTATACTTTTTTCTTCTTATGCGAATTATCACCCGAGCTCTCCTTCCCCATCCACATTCTCTCTACGTCACTATTATCACTACCCTCCAATGTATTGTCAAGAGAAACTATTCTACATAATTAATTTGCTTTCATAAGAAAGTGAATACTCAGTCTACTAGAGTGTATTCAGTACAGTGTACACTATGTTTATGAGTACTCGTTTGTGAATACCCGTTTGGTATGAGTGCATTGCACTAAATGTTTTGTTATCAATGGGTGAAATACTCACTTAGTAATTAAATATCACGTGATTCATTCATTTTACTTTTTAAGCTGTGAGTGCAGTATTGAAGTGTACTTGAAATAAAATTAATGTCTTGGAACTGGTTTCAAGTTATTCATTGCAGACATTTACTCGTAACCGTGCTGGCTGAAGAGGTTTGTTAGTTGAGGCCCAGGTCCACCCCGGACTGCAGCGCCACCTAAGTAACGTCTCGTCTGCAAATGTATAGGATGAAGATGATGAAATTCGCATATAAAATCTATTACATTGCTGGAAAGTTTTTGGTTGCTGCGGATGCATTTTCACGAATCCCCTGCAAGAAAATGAAAACCTTGCTTTGGCTTAAGAGACTCAAACTTTTACTTATCACATAATTTCAAGTCTTTCAGTTATTCAATCAAAGCTAAAAACGATAGCTGACGCTCAACAAAGCGACAAAATTCTAGCTCTAGTGGAATGGTATTGCTTAAAAGGCTGGCTAGATCGGTACAATCACAATTCAGACAATACTACAACGATCGTTTCAACTTATCAATAAATAATAAGCTCCATATGCATAAAAACGAGTTAGTCATTCGAGTTAAACTTCGAGCAGACATTTTAGAAAAAATACATGCTGTCCACTTAAGCATCGAAAAATGCAAAGCTAGGGCCAGGCAATCTGTTTGGTGGCCGGGATACACAAAAGATACCGAGAATTATATACAAAAATGTTCGATTTGAATCCAGCAAATTACTCCACGACATGAAAAGCTAATCAGCAGCGAAATGCCAGAACGCCTTTGGCAAATAGTTGGTGTAGATCTATTTTACTATAGCTCGAAATGCTATTTATTAACTAGTGATTATTTTTCTCTGTACCCTGAGATAGCGCTTCTAAATAAACTAAAAACAGTGTTATTAATCATATAAAATCTGTGTTTTCCAGGCAAGGCATCCCGGATGTGGTAATGACAATGGCCTTAATTTCAAACATTTAGGTTAGGTTGAGGTTAATTTGAAGTGGCTGTCAGCTGAGAATCGCCAAAACACTTAGACCGATAATAATAGGTCCATTGTGATACCACATGGACCATGGGAGAAAGTGTCTCCTACCTACTCGTTAAACCATTTCGAGCTGCGGATATCTCTAGCAGATATCACGTTTTTCTTAAGCCAAGATAACAATGATTTGGTAGACGGAAGGAGGGCTTAAGATTAAGCCTGTCAGAGAAAACACCTCCGTCCTTGGATTTTGAGCTGTCAGTGTCAGTGGATTGACTGGAGGGGATGGTGACGAAGAAGTTCTTGTCAAAGTTTAGACGTAATTTAATTTATTCAAAATGGAAGCGTGGCCAAATTCTTTTCTTGACCAATGTTGGGTAGCTTCGAGGCGAGCGACTGCATTCCCTGCCATTTGCTTGCTAAGTATATCGGGGGGTAGTAGATGAAACAAAATGTCCAGTGCCGCAGAGGGAGTTGTACGTAGTGCTCCGCCTATGCACAGACAAGCTGTGCACTGGGCCTTACTTAGATAATCGCGGTTTATAGCTTTTTCTAAGGCCGTCCACCAGACAATCACCCCGTATGTGAGTATCGGTCTAATGCCCGAGATGTAGAGCCAGTGAGTGATTAGGGGTTGTAAACCCCATCTATTTCCAATAGCTTTTTTGCAAGAGAAAAGCACTACTGTAGCTTTCCTTAATCTTTCTTGAATATTAGGTTTCCAGCTTAATTCCTTATCTACGATGAGACCCAAATATTTTGCTGTGTCAGAGAAAGTTAAGCTGATACCATTGAGAGAGGGAGGGTCGACTGATGGAATTTTATATTTCCTGGAGAAGAGTACTAGTTCAGTTTTGTGGGGGTTTACACTCAAACCACACCGAATTGCCCATCTATTGAGCATATTTAAAGCGTTTTGTAGAAGTTCTTTTAGAGTATTTAAGTGCTTTCCCGGGTCAAAGCAACATCATCTGCATAAGCGATCGCCGTGCATCCCTCACCTTTCATGATTATCAATAGTTCATTAACCAGCAAATTCCACAAAAGTTGATAGAACACCACCTTGCGGAGTGTTTCTACTGACAGACCTTCTGGTAGGTACACGTCCCACTCAACTTAGAGTTGATAATCCGACCATTAAGCAGTAGATTCATCAGTTCGCAAAGTGAGCTGTCAACCTTCAGGTCTGATGGTGCATCTGCTATCGCTGATACATTGACATTGTTGAAAGCGCTTTCTATATCCAGAAAAGCAACCATTGTATACTCCTTGTGAAACAGGGAATATTCAATTTTGCGCACCAGTGAGTGTGATGCCGTCTCCACTGATTTGACTTTGCAATATGCATGTTGGGCAGCCGACAGTAGTTTCTTATCAATACTGTTGCGTAAATGGATATCAATCAGTCGTTCTAATGTTTTTAAGAGGAATGATGATAGACTTATAGATCTGAAATCTTTTGGATTTATGTAAGAGCATTTAACCGCTTTGGGTATGAAGAAAACTTTAACTTGTCTCCATATCTTTGGGATATATACCAGGTCTAGACAACTTTTAAAAATTGTCTCAAGTATCGGCAGGATTATATCCGATGACTTCTGCAACTCGGTAGGTATTATGCCGTCTAGTCCCGCGTATTTATTTGGTTTGAAGCTGTGCAGTACCCACTGAAGCTTGCTCTGTGTAATAAGTTTTGAGGAGTTCGTTTTTTGTGCAGATGGTGTGCTAAAAACCATATTACTAACAACTAGGGAACTGCCTGGGAAATGAGTGTCAAGCAGTAAATTTAGCGAATCTTCGCTTGAAGTCGCTCAAGACCCATCAGTTTTCTTACGGTAACTGGGTGTTATTGGATTTGAAGAGAGAATTTTACTCAGCCTAGATGTCTCAGAGACTTCTTCTATTTTACCACAGAAGAGTCTCCAAGAATTACGTTTGGCTTTCCTTAATTCTTTTTTGTATATGTTTAGGGATGCCTTGTACAAGTCCCAATCTAATGCGTCTCTCGTACTTTTGGCATTATTAAAAAGTTTTCTATAATTATTTCTTAAAGGACCTAAGCCTGCAATCCACCAATGCAGCTTCTTCTTGTCCCTGGGTTGAATCAAGGCGCAGGAAGAAGTCATCGCTATATTTAATGCTGAAGTTAAGTCCTCAACCATGCGATCAAGTTCTTGGGAGTTGCAGGGTGATCATTAAGGTGATCTGAGATAACTAAATTGCTTAAATTTGACCTGTACTTGAGCCAATCAGTTTTGCGGTGGTTCCTAAAAACTGGCGGGCTAATGCCAAATTCGAAAAGGATTAGGGATTCCATCACGAAATGTCATCACCAATGTATCCTCAATCAAACGGATTTATCGAGTCTTGCGTAAAAACAATAAAATCACTTCTGAAGAAAAACACCGACTCATATCTAGCATTATTGGAGTATCGAGCAACACCACTAGCAAACGGTTTCTCGCCGGCAGAACTGCTGATGGGAAGGAAAATCAATACTACACTACCCATCGTTGGAAACCAACTTTATCCTAGATCAAATATAGAAAAAGCAGACGAAAACGACCAACGAATTAAAGAGAATCAAGTAAAGAACTATAACAACACCATGGGGCGATATCGAGAGCAGAATTCAAACTAAGCAATGTGGTGTGAATTCGTGATATCAGGGAATGGGAGAAAATCGAAAAAGTGGCAGGGACCCCTCGTCTTATATCATGAATTCGAATAGAGGTACCTTGCGCCGAAATTCTTTTCATTTAGTAGACGCGAAATGCAAGAAGATTCCGTACGTTCCAGTTGAAGTCAAGCAGTCAACAGATTCTTCGGATAAGCCATTACCATCGTCGCGCAACAAATACAGCAGAGAAGACAAACAGGCAAAGTACAGAGACTAACATCGAGAGACAGCAAGGGAATGTAGGCTCCAGCACCTCCCAAGCTGTTCCGGATCGATATGTGACAACAACAAAATCGGGACGAATGGTCAAACTGCCAAATAGATATAATCCTTCTTGAATTATTCAATAATAACTTAAGAATCCTTCCTTGCCTTTTTTTTATAAAAATGAATTACCACTTTGAATTTAAATGAGTTACTGATCAATTGAATTATGTATATGGAAACCTATATTTAACCCTTAAATTAATTATAATGTTAAGATCTTAAGAAGGTAGATGTAGAGTATTGTATGTTTATGCATGAGATCATGTTTTATGTACTAACACCTTAACTCTCTTCTCTTATGTCTGTATTCAGACAGTATTCAGTTTGCATTTAGAACTCAACGGCTGTGTTTCATTGTCCCACACTATCGAACAGTGCAGGTTATAAGAGTGCCAGATATATGAAGGTGGACATCTTGACGATGTTATTTTTAGAAAGTAAATTTCCAAATGTATACATTACATACATATGTTAATTTAAATACAGGCTTCATTTGTTAACGAATTTATTTTATTTTTTATTCGATTTTTGAAACCGAAAAAGTTAATGGCGCATTGCAGGATTTGTAGCATTGCAAGAAATAAATTCATCTTCCTTCATATTTCTCTTAAAAATATTTAAAACGATATCTACATCTGAAACATTGTGTAAGCACAATCGACTGTCCAACATAAAGGCAGATTGGATCGTTTTTATCTGCTCGCAAAGTATATGACTCGTTTTCGTGTTCGCTTGGACAAACAATTAAGGCAACGTGGCACGTTTTCTGTAATCGAAAAACGCAAAACGTACTCTGGAATATCTGTTCATTGAAATCATTTGGTGAATTTGTTTCAATGTCCTTGTCTGTAGCAGATGTCCTTTACGGTAAAAACGATCAACACGAGCTGTAAGTATGGAGAATTAATTCCAATTCATTGTTAGTAGTTGTTGTATTTTTTTCTTTTTTCGTTATTCATCGAGCATTGCTTTTGGCACGACATTTGTTAACATCGCTTTTACGAAAATTGAATGGAAATGGAACTTATTGCTGTATATGGTATGCGTACATACATGCAGATAATGTAGAAGACGGAGGTTTTATTTTCCTGTGCTACTAAAAGTACCCACAGACTTGTGCACTTTAAAGTCTTGTCCTTATGTAGATAGATTATCATTATTCAAACAATGAAAGAACTTACTTTAAACTACATACCCAGGTTGGAAGAAGAAACACACTCCAGTACCTGTACTAGATGCAGTACTTAGTTAAGCACTTTTTCGCCTTTTGAGTGAGTCTAAATGCACTTACCATGCTTATGATTCCTTCTAATGAGCCTAAGGCAGCTCTCTAGCAGATTTCATCGAGAAAGACTGCTAGAACGTTATAAACCAGATTAGCAAGTCAAGATAATCAGTTGCGATTCTTACAGCAGCTCTTTTTGCTATCAAATGGGAAAATATAAGATATGTACGTATGTACGAATGTGCATAAATGTATAGCTGTTTCATTGAGATACAATGTGCCCGTAACACCCGTCCAACTTTACGTAGTTAGTTGGGTCTACACTCCGGGATGGACTTGGGCCTCAATCAACAAGCCCCTTCAGCCAGTTTGGTTATTAGCTAGCTGCCTCCAATTGCGCATACCAAGTTAGTTGAGTTTCCTTTTCGCCTATTCGCGCCACATAAGGAGAGGCCTTCCTCTATTATTGTTCCAGGACGGATTTAAAGACTTTCTGCCGCGGAACGTTGATGGCCATATGCACTTCGTGTTCAATCATATCTTTTGAAGTATTGTTTTGAATAGATTGATGTACAAGTAACTCTATAAGCCAAATAACTCTTCATTGTCTCTACAGACAATACAAATGATCACTCGAATAAGAGTTCTGTAAAATTAACCAAGGACATCCTCATTCGGCCTTAACAGGATTCATGCCTCTCCAATATATAGTGAGACTGGGATGATTAGACTCCTTTAGCCTTGAGCCTTAGTTGCTCGAGATATGGCGTTACTTTATTGACTTTTTATCCCAAAGAAACAGGGATTGGTACCATTGAGTCAAATTTCCACGCTAATGTCACTGCTCGACCTTATATCGGAGCCTAGATAGGCAAAGTTTTTAACTACCTCAACGTGGTACTTGCCTATACTGATATTCTGCAGATGTCCTTGTTCTGTTTTTATTGACAGCTTATACTTTGTGACATCGATTTAGGTTGAAGAATTCACAGCGACTAAGATGCCTGGGTCATGCATAGCGGATGGAGCCCAACGTTTCAGCCAAGAAAGTCTTCCAATCCACCCCGGATGGACGGTGCAGTAGAGGCCGACCTCACGGTATGTGGCGCAAACAAGTGGAGAGGGACTTCAGCCAACTTGGCGTGCGCAACTGGAGGCAACCGACTTGTAACCGGGGTGGCTGGAGAGGTTTGTTGATTGAGGCCCAGGTCCACCCCGGACTGTAGCGCCACCTAAGTAAGTAAGTAAGCCTATACTTCGTCTTGCTTATTCGTTTTTTGAGAGAGCCTCAGCGCATTGCCTTGCATTAATCCTTTTTTGACATTGAAGGGCTCAGTGAGTTATTATGGACCTTGATGGAACAGCATGGCTACACCATCGTCATTCTACATACTTAGGTGGATGAGCTTAGCAGCGATGTCTCTACGCTATCAAAGGCGGCCTTAAAACCGTGGGTATCGATTCAAAGCCCTGCAATATTTTTTTTTTTATTTATTTCTCAATGTAGTAAATACATCTGTCTAAGAAAAAGACACCTAATATTTGTTTTTACAATTTGAATTTTGGGACTTAATTTGGACTAAGTGACCCGTGTTTTTAGCCCTTTTCTAGGAATTTAAGCACAAGAAGGATGTTTTAGGATGTTGACCTTGAGGTCCGTCTTATCACGTCACTGGGCCTATGGTATTTCTCTTTAGTCGTCGTCTTCCGAAGAGCTCCTTCATTGGTAATGAACTGACTTCTTTGTTAGGGTGAAATACTATTTTTATGTGATGTCTTCTGCTTATGTTTATTATTTCTTCTTCCACTGTTGGTATTTTTAGGTCGCGATGGATGTCGATGTTTGGTATGTACCAGTCCGCATTGATTATGGTTCGTAATATTTTTGATTGTTGTCTTTGAATTATGGCGATGTTTGTTTTCTTTGACGTTCCCCAGAGTTGTATCCCGTATGTCCAGATAGGTTTGATAATGGATTTATATAGTAATTATTGGTTGTCGGTAGTTTAGAGTCTTTACGGAGGAGCCAAAACAGTTGATTATACAATATTTTAGTTTGATTTGATCCTTTTTTTTTATATGTGGTATTTCCAGTTATGTTTGTTGTCTAAGTGGACACCAAAATATTTGGCCACATTGACGATTTGAATAATTTTGTCTTTTATTTTTATTGGGATTGGAGAGTAGTTTAATTTAGTGGTAAATATTACTTGTTGGGTTTTGTCTTCGTTGAGTTGTATGCTCCAGTCGTCAAACCATTGCGTTGTCTTATCCAGAAGTCGTTGGGCTGGAGCAGTTACAGTGTCCAGGTTTTCATCGGATATCAATTGGAATATAATACGAGACTTATACGGAATGTTTTATAGACCCTCGCAGTTTATGTGGTCTTATACTATAAGTATCGAACAGACGATGGAAAGGGCGTACTTTTATCAGACTACATTTCTCAGATGACCTAGTGTGTGCTCCTTAAATGGTGTCCATAGCACCGTCATCTCTTTTCTATGGGAATATGAGCACCAAGAAGAAGGGACAATCAACACAGACGAATAGGATAGAGGGCCATAGTGAACAGCTACAACTTCGGGATAATAAGGGACTTTGTCTATTTATTTTTGGCAATTCAGCAGTAAAGCCCTATCTCGAACAAGTAAGGAGACTCTAGACCCTGGTCAACCTAGTCCTGCTTTACGGCACTGAAACATGGACTTTATTGAAGGAGGACGCTTCCGAAAAAAATTCTCCGCAAGATATTCCTTCCTGTTTGCGTTGATGGATTTTGGAGGAGAAGATTCAATGACGATCTATACCATCTGTAGAGCGGCACCAACCTAGCCAAAAAACTACGTATTGGACGTTTCAGCTGGCTACGACATGTAGAGCGAATAGACACCAATGCAAGGTCTTCGAATCTAACCGGGACGACGCAGTAGAGCGCCTCCTCATCGTAGGTGGGGCGCACAAGTTCAAGGAGACCTCGACCAACTTGGAGTGCGCAACTGAAGGCAGTCAGCGAAAGGCTATATGAAGCTATATGAAGAGGCTCGTTGGTTGAGGTCCAGGTTCACCCCGAACTGTAGCGCCACCTAAATAAGTAAGTAAATTAGTCTGGGAAGCAAGTAAACGCTTTACAATGAGATCAAGTAAAGCTTGCAAGGAAACTTCTGCTGAGATTTCCGATATTTTTGTATTATATTCTTCAGAATATACTTATTTCTTTGCATTTTGAACGACTTTGTATGAAGAGAATTTTTAGGAGCACTCAAATGTATTACCTGATATTGCTGTCGAGTTAAATTGGCATTCACATTGACTGCAAGAACATCTTCACCCGTCAAAGCATTATGTTTGATGATTGTGCCTTTGTTGAAGTATTTGAATATATACTAGCTTTTTTAGGACTGGAAGATGTAATTTCTTTCAACGTTTTTGATGCTTCCGTATTTGCCGTTGCTCGTAGTCTCCTTTGAGTGGCAGAGCTCAATACATCAAGTGATATTGAGTCTCGCAATACTTTGGTTTTTTTCTGCATCATGCGTTCAGAACTGTCTTCAAAGGAAGTATTTGGACGAGCACATGAAAATTAAATTGACGAATCGAGCCATTTCTTGTTCTTCTTCTTCTTCCTTTTATCAGCGAGGCCATGATCCGAAAACAAGGGATCACAACCCTCCCACTTCAACGCATTTCTACTGATCCGCCTGTGGGGTTCACCTATTTGACCTCAGAAAATATCGACAGGCCTACCGATTTTGGATCACTCGGTTACTGAGGCCAATGAAATGCCGATGTCGTCGCATTTGTCTGATCCAGGCGTTTATAGGCCTACCTTTCCTACATAGCGATGTCTTCGGAACGTGCATTGATATTGCTTTTTTAACAGGGTTCAAATGATCTCTTCTTTGAACGTGGCAATAATAGCTGAGCCGGTCGCGCTCTATCTTTTGTACGATGGTTTCCTTGATGTGAAAGCTTCCACGGATCTTCGAACTTCTTATTCGATCAAGCTTTGTCACTCCTGCTGTCATACGAAGCATCTTCATCTCAGCTGCCGTTACTCTCATACGTTTTGTACATCGTCCAACATTGTGAACCGTATGTGAGCGCTGGACGTACAACTGCGGTGTAGAGCCTTCCTTTCAACTTAGGGGACATTTTTCTGTCACAGGAGATAGCGGAATTTTTTCGCCACTTCATCCACCCTACGCTTACACGATGATTAATGTCGTCATCACAAGTTGCTTTGCTATTGATCATAGATCCCAGATATTTGAACTTTTCGCACTTGGGAAGCACTGTTCCATTCAAATAAATGTCTGGAATAGGCCTGAGTGGATCAGAAAACGGGCAGCACAAGTACTCTGTCTTTTTTGAACTAATGCGATACCCATTTCCCTCCAAAACGCCCACCCACACATCAAGTGCTCGTTGCAGGAATGTAGGATCCTCACTTATGATGGCTTCATCGTCAGCAAAGAATAACTGATGTACCTTGGGGTCCATCACTTTACCTTCAAGCAGATAATCAAGGACTGTAATAAAGAGCAAATGACTAAAAACGCATCCCTGGTGCACCCCGATTTTGATTGGGAACTCTTCGGTTACTCCAGCGGGGCATCTTACTCTTGTCTTTGCTCCTTCGTACATGTCCATGATCATCTGTACATAGGTTTCTGGAACCCCTCGATCTCTGAGCCATTTCTTGTTGTCCCCTAAAAAGTATTTTTTACTTCTACTTGCCCTCAACCTTCGAGTTTTTAACTGGGACTTAAAACTATGCAACTTTTTCACTAAACTAACATCATCGAAATTGTTCGTCTTTTTTTTGTGTTCAGTCAAATATTGCATTTGGACATCAATATTTTGTCCTTCTGAACATCTAACAATCTTGAAAAGCTCTAGCCGCGTTAAACTTAACGTGTTGGATAACTTTCATACAAACAGATATTGAACTGATACATAAAGTAATGAGAATTCTAATTACAACGTATCTTAAAAATCAATTTTTTTTAATAAAAAAGACAAAAATAGGCAGCCGTTGTTTACAGTATAAAAAGCACAAGAGACACTGAATAAAAAAAAAATAACATGTTTGCTTGATGTAGCTTAGAATACAGCATTTCACCTGTCTTTCAAAATAAGTTGCAAAAAAAAAGGTTCATATCAATCTGATGCAAAGAGTAACCCCATTATTAGGAATGTGAATATTTGTTTACAAAATAATAATTATCTATAGATTAATAAAAGCCTGTGCTAGAAGGTTCCATTTCAAAAAATAAGTAATCTTGCACAGTAAGAACACATAAAATCATAAAGTTTTGTTAAAAATTAGTCCGCGAAACACATATGTTATCACTGTGGCTAAATGGCTGCGACTAATTGGTGCGAAGCGTCTCGTTGAGTGAACGGTTTTATTCATTCAGTTTAGTGTTACTTGGAATATTCACCATACAAACAAAAAAAAATAAAAGAAATAGTAATTACCACCAATACATTTTTTTTATTTAATGCGAGGTTTTGGTGCTTTCTGCCCCACTGTTCGGCGCCCACGTCTTTTTCGATAATCTGACTGAATATACTGGGGAAAGTGAACTAAGGTATTCGCTGGTCTGAAGATGCCGCCGTTGATTCCATCAGGAGAAGTCATCTACCGTGCGTCCTCCTTCCAAGAAACTTTTGCTAGGTTTCGGAGAGCGCCATTCAGTCAAGCAGATAAATAAGAGAACACTTGTCCTTTTTGATACACGTGTTTGAAACTCAGTCGTCTGAGAGCTAAGATTCAAACGCGTCGTCAGAGTCCACTATTAAGGAACTTTAGATGCTATTTTGCTACGCCAGTAAAGTACTAAATACCATATACTCGTACGTTTTCCTATCACGCACAATTTTTCGCGTTTATCGTATCTTCAAATACGTTTCTGGAATCTGATGAATCCAAACTAAAAAAAGTTATATCTGAAACGCGTTTTCAGCAAGTTTTCTTTGCTTGCTAAGAAAAATTAGTTAACGTATTTCAGTTTGGCTACTGCTAGACATCAATCATCAGCACCCTGCATGTAGAGTGGTCTATGGGGCATGCATGTAGCAAATTGCTACATGAGGGGAATAACAATAGTACGCAAGTTGGTAAAAAAAGAAATAACAAATTAAACGGTGGGGCGACCTCGCAAAAAAATCCTCGAAATCGTTTTTTTGAAGAGTTTCAATTTCGAGATTAACTGCTCTTATAACCCCCTCTTTTAAAACGAAGATCGCCAATTATTTTTTTTTACCTTTGGGAAATTACAAGGTGCTGGATCCCGAGAAATTCGGGATCGGCTGGACGAAATTCGGCCAGAAATGCTCAAGGCTTTAGGTAAAGAGGGAGTGCAATGGCTCTCGCGTGTCATTAAAGTGGCCTGGGAATGCGGTGAAACACCTGGTGATTGGCAAATGGGGGTGATAGTTCCTCTTTTTAAAAAAGGGGACAAAAGAGATTGCGCCAACTACAGGGGTATATCTCTTTTAAGTCTCCCTGGAAAAGTCTTCGCTAAGGTGCTAGAAAAGCGTTCCAGAGCTGTGGTTGAGGACAGTTTGGGGGATGAGCAATGCGGTTTTCGTCCCGGTAGAAGCACAACCGACCAGTTGTTCACTCTCAGAATGGTTCTTGAGAAAGCCTGGGAATATGCCAAACCTGTCTACACTTGTTTTGTGGATTTGGAAAAAGCATATGATAGGGTTCCTCGAGGCAAACTCTGGAGTGTTCTGCAGGAGTATGGGATTGATGGTTTCCTGTTAAGGGCGATTCAGTCTTTATATACAAACTGTAAAAGCTGTGTTCGGATAAACGGTGTTAAATCAATACCTTTCACTGTGGTCGTTGGACTCCGCCAGGGATAAAGTTTAGTTAAAAATTAGTCCGCGAAACACATATGTTATCACTGTGGCTAAATGGCTGCGACTAATTGGTGCGAAGCGTCTCGTTGAGTGAACGGTTTTATTCATTCAGTTTAGTGTTACTTGGAATATTCACCATACAAACAAAAAAAATAAAAGAAATAGTAATTACCACCAATACATTTTTTTTATTTAATGCGAGGTTTTGGTGCTTTCTGCCCCACTGTTCGGCGCCCACGTCTTTTTCGATACTCTGACTGAATATACTGGGGAAAGTGAACTAAGGTATTCGCTGGTCTGAAGATGCCGCCGTTGATTCCATCAGGAGAAGTCATCTACCGTGCGTCCTCCTTCCAAGACACTTTTGCTAGGTTTCGGAGAGCGCCATTCAGTCAAGCAGATAAATAAGAGAACACTTGTCCTTTTTTGATACACGTGTTTTGAAACTCAGTCGTCTGAGAGCTAAGATTCAAACGCGTCGTCAGAGTCCATTATTAAGGAACTTTAGATGCTATTTTGCTACGCCAGTAAAGTACTAAATACCATATACTCGTACGTTTTCCTATCACGCACAATTTTTCGCGTTTATCGTATCTTTAAATACGTTTCTGGAATCTGATGAATCCAAACTAAAAAAAGTTATATCTGAAACGCGTTTTCAGCAAGTTTTCTTTGCTTGCTAAGAAAAATTAGTTAACGTATTTCAGTTTGGCTACTGCTAGACATCAATCATCAGCACCCTGCATGTAGAGTGGTCTATGGGGCATGCATGTAGCAAATTGCTACATGAGGGGAATAACAATAGTACGCAAGTTGGTAAAAAAAAAAAATAACAAATTAAACGGTGGGGCCACCTCGCAAAAAAATCCTCGAAATCGTTTTTTTGAAGAGTTTCAATTTCGAGATTAACTGCTCTTATAACCCCCTCTTTTAAAACGAAGATCGCCAATTATTTTTTTTACCTTTGGGAAATTACAAGGTGCTGGATCCCGAGAAATTCGGGATCGGCTGGACGAAATTCGGCCAGAAATGCTCAAGGCTTTAGGTAAAGAGGGAGTGCAATGGCTCTCGCGTGTCATTAAAGTGGCCTGGGAATGCGGTGAAACACCTGGTGATTGGCAAATGGGGGTGATAGTTCCTCTTTTTAAAAAAGGGGACAAAAGAGATTGCGCCAACTACAGGGGTATATCTCTTTTAAGTCTCCCTGGAAAAGTCTTCGCTAAGGTGCTAGAAAAGCGTTCCAGAGCTGTGGTTGAGGACAGTTTGGGGGATGAGCAGTGCGGTTTTCGTCCCGGTAGAAGCACAACCGACCAGTTGTTCACTCTCAGAATGGTTCTTGAGAAAGCCTGGGAATATGCCAAACCTGTCTACACTTGTTTTGTGGATTTCGAAAAAGCATATGATAGGGTTCCTCGAGGCAAACTCTGGAGTGTTCTGCAGGAGTATGGGATTGATGGTTCCCTGTTAAGGGCGATTCAGTCTTTATATACAAACTGTAAAAGCTGTGTTCGGATAAACGGTGTTAAATCAATACCTTTCACTGTGGTCGTTGGACTCCGCCAGGGGTGCGTTTTGTCACCTCTCCTCTTCATTGTATATATGGATTGGATGTTGCAGCGCAGCCGTGGCGGAGAATGTTTCAAAGTGGGAGACCTAAGGATTAGTAATCTGCTCTTTGCGGATGATTTGGTCATCCTTGGGCCCTCTCAAACCGAACTTCAGCGCGCACTCGAAAGGTTTGTAGCCGTTTGTGATGTTGCTGGAATGAAGATCAACGTGAACAAATCGGAAGTAATGGTCGTTTCCAAAAAACCCATTCAGTGCACTCTGCATGTTAGTGGAGTCCCACTGAAGCAGGTGGAGAAGTTTAAGTACCTCGGGGTTTTATTTACGAGTGATGGGAGGAGCAATGCCGAGTTATCCTGTAGAATTGGTCAGGCTGGATCAATTTTGAGAGAGCTTGGCCAATCTGTTATAAGGAAGGCCGAACTTAGTATTCAAGCTAAGCTATCGGTTTTTAACTTGGTGTATGTTCCAACTCTCACCTATGGTCATGAAATTTGGGTAGTGACCGAAAGAATAAGATCGCGGATACAAGCTGCCGAAATGAGGTTCCTTCGCGGTGTTGTTGGAATAACTCGTAGGGATCGAGTGCGCAACACCAGAGTACGCGAGGCGCTCAACGTTGAGCAGCTACTTCTCCGAACGGAACGATCTATGCTTCGATGGTTTGGTCACGTAGTGCGTATGCCCCCAGACCGGCTTCCAAGACGCGCCATGGTTGCCGTGCCATCAGGTAGACGACTTCGCGGAAGGCCCAGAAATAGATGGTTGGATCAAGTCCGACATCTCTCTTGGAGCCGCTTAGGGATTCTCCCTGATGAATTGGAGTCAATGGCGGAGGATCGAGAAGGATGGAGAGTCCACCTGAGCATCTTACCCCCGCGACCCTCATAAAGGATTAGCGGGCCATTGAAAATGAATGAATGAATGAATGAATGGATCCCGAGAATAAGTGGTAGCCGAACTTTATTGATCCCTGAGAACGGCATTAAACTGTTTTTTTTTGTTTTCAAAAGTAGCGTCGAAGTTCTTCTTTTTCTGGTTTTCCAACAAATTTTTGAAAACTTTTGGTAAACAAGTTTCAGTACACCAATTGTCAGTTGCTGTGTTTTTTTCTATAATTTCCGCGCACTCAAGCGGTTATGAATACCCTTAACATGTTTACACACTGCACGCGTTAGAAAGGATAAATAGATAGAGAAAGAGAGAGGGAGTGTAGTGGTTTATGCTTCAGGTCTGACCAGTTTCTAATAAAATAGAAGCGCCTATTTTCGCCCTGATGAAGTAAATTAACCCACATTTGTTGGCAATTTTTGTTGCATTGCCTTAACGTAGCTCTACTTGCACCTTATAGGCTCCATACCATGAATAAGTGTTTGGTTTATAGGTCGAGCTTAGATGTAGAACCAAGATTCTATAAACAATTGTAAGGATTTAATTAAAGCAGCTCCATTTTGATAAATATTTGTCTAAAAAATATTATACAAAACAACCGTACCTTTTCTTGGTCGTCATTCAAATTCGTCCAACCCATCGAGCAGATTTCTTCCAGTAGTTAATGTGATAACTAAATATTCTTGACATAGTCATAACATTAAAGTCCAGTTTCTCACCTATAACTTTTCGGGTCGTTGTTGGATCTTTGTCAATTTTTGCCTTCATGCGGACCACAATTGTGTCGTCAGTCATAAATTTAGGCCAACCTTCACGAGGTTTCTTCTCCACAGTAAAATGTCCATTTTCCAATTTTTGGAATCGCTGTTTTTAAGTCAGTCTTAAGTTAAGCTGAATATTGCGATTTCAGCTTGACCTGTAACCTGATAGACCACAGATAGGAGCCGAGCGAAAAGGTACAGACAGAAGTGAGAGACGCACTTTTCTGCTGATTTTACCCTGCAGTTATAGACACAAGTGAAAAATGTATCCCTAGCGCCAAGTGTAATTTTCTGTTCTGTATTCCACTTTTCCCTTAAACGCACAACGCAGACAGTTAATATACTCGTACATATACTTAACGATCAACCACTTTTTATAACAAAGAGAATAGTTATGACATTTTTTCTAAAGTGTATGCATACCTACTTACGTGGCGCTACAGTTCGGGGTTAACCTGGGCTTCAACCAACAAGCCTCTCCATTTAGCCAGGTCTTTAGCTAATGCCTCCAGTTGAGCACTCCAAGTTGGTCGAGGTCCCTTTGAACTTGTGCGCGCCACCTATAGCGAGGAGACTCTCTACTGCGTCGTCCCTCCGGGTTAGATCCGAAGACCTTGCGTTGGTGCCCATTCGCTCTACATGTCCTAGCCATCTCAAACGTCCAATACGCAGTTTTTTTACTAGACCGATGTCGTTGTACAATTCGTATAGTTCGTCATTGAATCTTCTTTTCCAAAACCCATCAACGCAATAAATGTCCTAGCCATCTCAAACGTCCAATACGCAGTTTTTTTACTAGACCGATGTCGTTGTACAATTCGTATAGTTCGTCATTGAATCTTCTTTTCCAAAACCCATCAACGCAATAAATTTGTTCTCTCGAAGTGACCAATGTTATCTTCATCCGCTTTCAATAACCTCCATGTTTCATACATACATACCTACATACAGTATTACAGTAGTCAATACGTCAGTTTTTGAGTCGTAATTTTTGTGCTAGAAAGTTAAGATTAAGTACTGGTATCTTAGCTTTTTAAGGTGTTGGAGTGCAACAGCCGAGTCAATTGAGCTACGAGTATGTCCGTCCGTCTGTATGAAACATTTTTTTGACCTTAAATTTCGAACAAAAATGAAATTTCACATATGAACTGAATGAAATCATGAGAAGTCCTAAGGGTTGAATTTCTTTAAAATTCGTTCATACAACGAGGCATTTGATTATAAAACAAAAGTTAATGGAATTTCTGAAAAACTTACGAAATTGCATTTAGGTCATCGAATTTTTATTTCACAACTCCTCGTCCACTTTAAAAGGACGTGGTTGTATCATATGCTATAGGGTATCGTATTATACTATCTGTTTCAGGTGAATTGTAAATATTATGTATCTTTGTTTTGTTCTAAATAATTTTGATTGAATTTCTTAAAAGTAGCATCTTTGAATCACAATATTTTGCTGGGCTAGCAAATATACGTAAAGAGCAGTCAAAATGTAGTGGTTCGTTCGTTGGACTTCTGAAAGTGAAGTTCAAGGTTCGAATACCAGAAAACACCAAGAAGTTATTTCATGATCTCACATTTTGCGAATGTTTGACAAACGTTCATGAGGAAGCTTCTCAAGTAATTATTGATTATGTGCGATATCAGCACATGTCTTATATCTAGACAAATTTGACCGTATCTAAATCATAGGAAGACTATTAGATTCGTTTCAATAGTTAGGAAAAACATTAGCTCTACAATTGGCGCCATTCTTCCTAACCTAACGTAATGCTGGTGCTATCACGCTATGGAGAGGTGACTTTAATTCAATGGATTAGGTGCTTCCTTTAATTTTTAATAGAAAATATCAATCTCTCTGCCTGTACAAACACTCTTTTATCACTTGACAGAAAATCTTATTTTTGATTGTAAATCGATTGCTGAATATTATGCATTTTCTGAATATCGATAACTGATAACAAATTCACTAACAATCCCTCATTATAGGTAGGACTTGCTCATTCTCTATACAGCAAGGTCTGCGAAATGTCAAGAAGTTTTCAAGTAGGTTTGGGTACTTTGGGAAAGAAATCGAAATTTTTTTTGTATCCCTATTCACAAACCCATGAAAATATACACATTTTTCAAGTTTTGAAACTTTCTCAACTTATTTTCCCATTACTCCTTCTTCAACTTTTTTTTTTCATTTTTGAATTACACAGCACTGGGAAGCAGTAGATGGGAAGTAATAGCCTTCTACATAGGCACTACACATTGGCATCTACCTATTTATCTGATTGCAAATTCCCGTAGATATACCCATGAATCAAGTTTACCTTGCCCCTCATAAATAACACAGTATCAATATACCGGTTAAAAATTCACCTTATGTTAGGCCATCAATCAAAGCAAGAAGGCATTCGGTAAGTTCATTAAATTCCATCTGCGAAATTGGAATCACATAATACTCGTGCCTTTTCAGGGAAAAGAAACCCTCTCGCCCTGCATGAGTCTCTTCATGAATTCCTAATGGAGCATTGTGCGTGATGGAGGGATATTTTTAAGTCCTCACTTAAGCTACAAATACCATCTTTTATGCGTACGCCAAAAAGAAAAAGAAAATACCCCCACTTCACATCGTGGAACAGCTTCCTTTTCATTACATTTCAAATTTAAATTGTGCCAATAAAGGTTGGGCGTAAACGAGACCAAAAGGAGCGTATTTTTTCCCGACTGACAATAACCTTTGTTTCGTGGGGGCAATGTCATAGCACAGAAACCCAATCTTTCCCCACATAAGTTTTGAGCACTATTTAAGAAATGTCTTTAAGAAAAATTATACTTCTAAACTTTTACATTTTCTTTTAGACTTGCGACCACAAAAATCCATACAAAATAGCTACTCAATGCAAAACGCCGGATACGGGTCCTGTCGAACTTTGAAAAGCTTCCAGCCTCGCTTGTGGCAGTATAATGTTAAGCAGTTAATCGCCTGCAAATCTACTTCAAATAATTCCCGACCTCTTTTCCATATCCGTCGACGCCGTCCGCGCCCAAAAGCCAAAGCGGGATGATATTAGAAAAACAGAAAACGGAAAAAAAAATCGTAATAAAATATGACGAACGAAAGGAAATAATCCCATTAAATTTAGATAAGGTCAAGAAAACATAATTTCGGGAGGCTTTCACGGTTGAGCAACCAGCTGAGGGGGGTTTTCTAATAATATTTTCGGGTCAACCGCAAGGCGTTGAATAAAAAGGGCAAAACAATGTTTCAGCCGAAAAAGTGAGCACACAAAATACTGGAAACGTGGGTTGGCAAGCAATGAGTTGTGTGTATGTTTAAAAGCAAATATCATCATCTAACCAGGATCTAAAACTTAAAAGAGTATTGGTCGGTGAAGATGAAAGGTTTTTATTGTAGCAGAACAAGGAGCTGCTACTGGCAGTTTCACAAACAGTAAAGCTATCTGAAAAGCAAAAGGATAGTGGTAGGGAACGCCAGGCATTTTTCCAAATTGTGTACGTAAATAGTGTACGAGAGCGATGCCTATGAATTAATTGTTTAATAACATGTTTCCATATGAATGAAGGCACTTAAAATAGAAAAAAAACTTGAAGCGGATTAAAATGGGTACTTACATTCCCTCCTCCATCTGTCTGTGGCAGTGTAGCATTTGCGAAACAAAGTGCTGTTTAATAAAACATGATGCACACATATGTACATATGCGACATATTTGTTGCTTCCACCCATATTAATTTAGCGCGGGCCAAACATTGTAGACAGGCTTACAATTTTTATAAGGTCGTAAAATAGTCTCATTTGTCAAAACAAAAAAGTCGCAAAATCTAAAAGGAGATCGGCAGGTTTCTGAAGGGAGTTAGGCCCTAGGGAATAAAATGTGTATCACGTAGTAGATTATGCCATGTACATTGTTTTTAAATTTTGTTTGACTCCGTAATACCGTGTAGACTTTTGGAGGATGACATCCTCTAGGAGGGTATAATGATAATCCAGTCGATAGGTTGTTTTAAATAGCTTAAGATAGAAATGATTACGGACAAGCTAATATCAGCTTTATTCTGTTAGATTGGGTTTAAGAAAACACACACCATAACAGCACCATATCCGGCTGGCATCTACGAAATAGGTCAATATAGTTTTGTTAGGAAGGTAGAGGTGGCGGTTCAAAAAGAGAACGTAATTAGCGCTATTTTGCCCCATTTTGATACCACAACTCATGTAACCTGGTTGTATGATACAGTTCTTGTTTGAAAATGAGAAATACTTGTATACTATACCTTTGTGAGATATCTCCCTCAGCCCGTTCAAGAAGGGTTTACCTAGAGTACGTTGTCTGGTTCTTGCTAAGGCCGGACATTTCCAAAGAAAATTAAGAAGAGATTCTTTCTCTTAAGTATTTCTGCAGCTACGGCAGAATGTGTTATGGAGGTATGCATGATATCTTATAGGCCAATGGCCTGTACTTATGGCAACATTTGGTCTTGATCTACTAAGTAGCTCATTTGATTTAGATTTGTTGCACCTGGACTCTGTCTCTCTTTATATGTATAGCGCAGCGTGTCCCTCCCGAGGTTGACCAGCTTGAAGAAGTGTTGATGTATGTTACCCTAAACGACTCTTAGCAGAACGTTCACTCTTTCTGTTAGAGACTTACACTTGTCTGGCCAGAAAATATAGCTTAGTCCTTAAATATTTATAGATATATTGGTAGATACCGGGTGCTTTTGATGTTCCAGGTGGATGTTTTGTTTTTTGACTAACTATGAAATGGAACAAGATTTTAAATTTCATTTTAATTGTCCGATTATTTGGTTTATATTGATTATGTATGGAAATATTATATCGGCCAAATTCGAAGTTATTCATTATACGCTGAATATAAAATTTTTAAATGTCTCCCACCATTAAAAATAAAATTTTTAAAAGCTTTAGAAACCCATTGATGGAGTGAAAGGGAAGGGTACAGGCATGAATTAAAGACTGAAAAGTAGAGAGAAAAGAGTGAGGTAACGATGTGAGTTAGTTTTAAATTTTTGCATGTTCCGAAAATACTGAGGAAAGAAAGCTATTCAGCATTCGTGCTGCGCGGCTAAAAAACAATTTTCTGAACTTAACAGTGCGCCCGAAACCAATTTCTAAATTGTAGTTATATTCACGCGATGCTTTTGTTTATTTATTTATTTATCAGCTTTTTTTTTTAAGGCAACCCAAATCCCAGAGCACTCAGACTTTCCGGTCCATTGTACTACCAGGCAGGAATCTCTTTGGTGCAGTGGCTGGAAAAACTTCGAGGTAATTCGTTTTCGCTTATACTCGGTTGGCTGATGATTGCTGTTCCCCAATGAGCTTGAACCTGCACACATCGAATAACGAGCAAGCACACTACACACACACTGCTGTAAAGCAGCAGAAGCATAAGAAGCAGCATTGGCTCATGCGTGATGAATAGCATGCCATGCTAACCAGCCCCGCGAAGTAATACCTAACGGCAGTCCCACGGGGAGAGTGGTAAAACTGAGCACTGTGTGGATTAGTACGTAGGCGCATTCCTGGCATCGATTATTTGGGTTTGTGAATCGTGCATTGGCTAGTCAAACGGTAGTGCATGCGATCATATGAAAACACAAGCGTTTTCACTCAGCTGAGGCCTACCAACTCCTACTCTCAACCTCCACGCGGTGACAGCCGGGTGCCTAGTACCTTAATCCAAGAAATGGGTAACCAACCCCGTTTGGCGGATTCTTGGTGGCAGCAGATGAGAGAGGGGGGGAAGAGTGCTTTTCTCACTAGAGCACTTCTTCCTGTTCCAGGCGGCAACGGACGAATTCCCTAGACGGAGTCAACGGTGGCGTCTATAGTTCCAGTTAGGTTGAACTTAGTGAATACCTTGCGCGAGCTGCTTCGACGTATTCGGATCACAGGTCGGTAAGGAATTTCCAATGTTGGTCAGGACATTGGAATAGAGATGGTGGCGGAGGAGCCCTTAATGGGCCAACGGCAGCGCTCATACTCCCGTAGTGGACTACTGGCACCGGTGTACCCGGCCCCTCGTCCTAGGGGAATAATTAAGGAACTGGCCCTCCAGGTTGGGGGTTGTGCCGTCGGGGTAACTTCCCTACCACGTAAAAAACGCATGGTTCCGAAACAACCAAAAGCCTCGGATAAGGATGACCCAACTAATGACGACCCCAGCAAACGAAATAAGGACAACGACCTTCGGATCTGTACGTGGAATGTTCTGTCCCTTTACAGACCACGTGCAGCCGAACAACTAGCAGAGGCCCTAGACTGCTATAAAGCAGATATTACCGCCATCCAGGAAGTGCGATGGGATGGGCCAGGCAAAAAGAGGATGAAAAACTGTGACATCTACTACGGTGATTGCTACAGAGGCAACAGGCAACGCTTATTCGGATGCGGATTTGTCATACGCGGCAGACTTAGGCAAGAAGTCTTAAGCTTCCGACACGTGAGCGAGCGTATTATGACTATCCGGATCAAGGCTAAATTCGCTAACATAAGCCTAATATGTGTTCATGCCCCCACAGAAGAAAAGGACCCTGCCTCCAAAGAGTGTTTCTACGAGCTCCTCGACAAAACATACGAGCAGTGTCCTAAATACGACGTTAAGATCGTATTGGGCGATTTTAACGCCAAAATAGGAAAGGAGGACGTCTTCGGTAGAGCAGTCGGTAAGCATAGCCTGCACGACACCACGTCTGATAACGGACTAAGGCTAATTGATTTCGCTGTGGAGCGAAATGTCACCATAGCAAGCACATGGTTTCCTCATCTCGACATTCATAAGCAGACATGGCGATCCAATGATCATGTCACGATCAACCAAATTGATCATATTGCGATCGACGCAAGGCATGCCTCCAGTATTCTGGATGTCCGGACCTTCCGAGCGGCCAACATAGACTCGGATCATTACCTTGTTGTAGCCAAGGTACGAATGCGGATATCCCAATCTGAGCAACAAAGAAGAATTACTGTGAGAAAATTCAACGTCGAAAAGCTACAATCGCAAGAGACCGCCAGACTCTTCGCTGAACGCGTATCCCGAAATCTCTCAATCACCCCTATACCGCCAGCATCAAGTGCCAGTGGCAACGCTGCCAACATGCCATCAGAAACGCCGCGACTGATGTGCTGGGTCTCGCTCGCCCACCACCGCGAAACCCCTGGTTTGACGAAGAATGCCGGCGAGTGCATGCAGCAAAACAAGAGGCATACAAAGCGGCGCTGCAAAGGAAGACGAGAGCTGCTCGTGAGCTCTACGAGCAAAAGAGACGGGAAGAACATCGGCTTCTCCAAAAGAAGAAGAAAGAGCATGAGAAGCGCGCGTTTGAGAATATCGAGAGTCTATACTCCAGGAACAATGTACGGAAATTTTACCAAAAGGTAAAAAGAACGTGTCAGAGAAGTAATACCCGTACAGAAACCTGTAGAGATGAGAATGGAAACCTCGTAGTAGAATCACAGTCGGTGCTGAGAATATGGAAAAACTACTTCTGCAGACTGTATAACGGCGACGAAGACCAACATCCCGCTGTCAGGCAGAATGAACCATTCAACATGGACGATGATAGTCAAAATTTCCGTCCACCTGAGCAAAAGGAAGTGAGGATAGCAATATCCAAGCTAAAATCGAACAAGGCTGCTGGACCTGACGGTTTACCGGCCGAACTTTTCAAGGCAGCTGGGGATGAATTGGTAGAGTGCATACACCAACTCATTTCTAATATTTGGTCAGAGGAGTGTATGCCTGATGAATGGAATCTCAGCATCGTTTGCCCGATCCACAAGAAAGGAGACCCCCTCAACTGCGCCAATTATAGAGGCATCAGTCTCCTCAACATCGCGTACAAGATCTTTTCTGCGATATTGTGTGAACGCCTGAAACCTTTTATCAACAGCCTGATTGGACCCTATCAGTGCGGTTTCAGGCCAGGAAAGTCCACCATCGATCAAATCTTCACACTTCGGCAGATCCTGGAGAAAACCCAAGAATTCCAAATCGATACTCACCACCTCTTTATCGATTTCAAGGCCGCCTATGACAGCATCTATAGAGAAGAGCTTTATAGAGCCATGTCTAGTTTTGACATCCCTGCCAAACTTGTCCGTCTGTGCAGGCTGACGATGGAGAACGCTCGCTGCTCCATCAAGGTCGGTAATGACCTCACCGAGACCTTTGATGTCAAAAAAGGCTTTAGACAAGGTGACGCGCTGCCACGTGACTTCTTCAATATTGTACTTGAACGGATTGTGCGGAACTCACAAGCCAACACCGGAGGCACAATCTATTACAAGTCTGTACAACTGCTTGCATACGCCGACGATATAGACATTATCGGAAGATCTCAGCGGGCTGTCACCGGTGCTTTTGCAAGCATTGAGGCGGAAGCGGCCAAAATGGGTTTGGCGATAAACGAGGGCAAAACCAAGTATATGCTGTCAACTAGAAGGGAAAACCAACACCGACGAATTGGACAAAACGTCACCGTGGGCAGCTATAACTTCGAGGTAGTAAGGGACTTTGTCTACCTTGGCTCTGCTATAAATTCTTCTAACAAAATCAGTGCAGAAATCAATCGAAGAATAACTCTTGCCAATCGCTGTTTTTTTGGGCTTATAAGGCAATTCAACAGTAAAGCCCTCTCTCGAACAACTAAGGAGACCCTATATAAGACCTTGATCATCCCAGTCCTGCTTTACGGCGCTGAAACATGGACTTTATTAAAAGAGGATGAAGATATCCTTGGTCGCTTCGAGAGAAAAATTCTTCGTAAGATTTTCGGTCCCGTTTGCGTTGACGGGTTTTGGAGGAGAAAATTCAATCACGAACTATACGAGCTGTACAGCGACATCGACCTAGTCAAAAAACTGCGTATTGGACGTCTGAGATGGCTAGGACATGTAGAGCGAATGGACACCAACGCTCCGGCCCGCAGAGTCTTCGAATCTAACCCCGAGGGACGACGCAGTAGAGGGAATTATCGCCGTAGCTGGCGCGCACAAGTTCAAGGGGACCTCGACCAACTTGGAGTGCGCAACTGGAGGCAATTAGCTAAAGACCGAGCTAAATGGAGAGACTTGTTGGTTGAGGCCCAGGTTCACCCCGAACTGTAGCGCCACCTAAGTAAGTAAGTAATCGTGCATGCTAATAGCCCGGGCTACTAGTATCTTGAGAAAATTACCACACCCCTTGGCGCAACAAAAAAAAAAAAATAAAAATTCAGCACTCCCACCCACTATTTATCAGCTTAATACAAGCAAATGAACTTAATTTGCATAGGGAGTTTCGTAGGGAGATGCTTCATGTGTATTGCAATTAAACAGGCTGTCTGGCAACACAACTGTTCAGTTTGAACCTACGAACAGTACGGGTGTCTAAAGAGTTAAGTGTGCAGATTTTACTATAAAATGAATTGTCAAGTTTGTACCGAGAAAATTGAGAGAAACTCAATATCGAAAATTTCGTGTGGTGATTGTAAAAGTTTTTATCACGCTTCTTGCGTCAACATCCTACAGCAAGATATCGATTATTTTAAAACGAGTGGTGTTTCCTATCGGTGTGATAATTGCTCAGCGCTTAGTCGTAAATCATATCACATGCACAACCCATCGGAAGACTTAAACACATTTAATTCCAAATCATCTAAGCAACCAACCTCTCTAAACTTGGAAGTCAAACGAAAAGGTAGTGATCATCTACAAACTTCATCTTTTGATGCAACTACCAGCGAGCAAGTTGATGAAGAGTTTACCCCTCGCATGGTTTATGAAAAACTAGCAAGCCTGGAGAAGATTAATAAGCAGTTCCTTCTCTCGATTAATAAGTTGCGAGCTGAAAATGTCGAACTTAAATCTAGAATTTCGTTGCTGGAAAGTAGACTCAACTGGCAGCAGCAGAAACAACTAAGCAACTGCATTGAGATTACTGGAGTGCCCATCGTCAACGACAAAACTGCGAAGAGCATAGCGCAACAAATATTTGAAAAGGCGTTGTCAGTGAGGGTTCCCGATGATACGATTAGCGATTGCTATGTACGAAAGGTGCGGAGAGAAAGTCAAAAAAATAACTGTGGTTCTTCAAGTGAATCTCACATACCAGTCATCTGTCTAAGCCTTTCAGACTCCTCTCTCAAACAACACATTATGAGAGAGAAAGTCAAGAAAAGGAGCATGCTTAATTCGGATCTATTTGTCAACGGTGGTGATCGCGGTGGTAGCAGCGGTGTTGGTGGCAGCGGCGATGGAAGCAGCACAAAGAGGAGATCGGTTATATACATAAACGATGCTCTCACTAAGTTCTCACGAGCGTTATTCTCTAAAGCGAAGGAGGCAAAGAAGCAGAGAGAGTATAAATATTTATGGTTAAAAAATAATCGAATTTTAATGAGAAAGGTTGATGGTGGGAAAATCATTTCTATAAGGTCATTTAATGATCTTGATCAGTTGTAATTATTCTCATTATTTTCTTTTTAACTTCTCTTTTAATGAATTTACTGAATTTTGTCAATGATGATTTTCCTCCCTATAATCTTAAGAGTACGAATTGCGAAGATGTGTTTACTAACAAATTCTACTGCTCTAACAAACTCTTTTTTATTCACCAAAATATCCGAAGCTTAAGAGAGAATTTTACATCACTGGTATCTCATTTGGATTCTTTTGTATGCATTCCTGATTTCGTAGTTATCTCAGAAATTTGGATCTATGATTTTGAAAAAAATGATTATGAATTGCCTGGCTTTGACTTTTATGCAAACACAAATGAGAATTACGCTGCCGGAGGTGTTGGTTGTTTTGTAAAGCAATGTTTTAATGTTTTTGATATTTCACAATTAGCTTTTCGGAGCGCTGATGTCTAAGAATTTGTTTTCGTAATGATGGGGAAATCTTTGTCTTGATTTGCGTATATAGGCTTCATTCGTTCAGTGTTTCTATTTTTGTGGAAGAATTTTCAACTCTCTTGGATAATGAAAACTCTAAAAACTTAATCGTTATAGGTGATTTTAATATTAACATACTGGAGCATAATGAAGCTATTGCTAGCTATTTGGACTTAGTAGCTTCTCATGGGTTAGTATCTTTCGTGAATGAGATTACTAGGATAGAGTCAGGTAAATGTATTGATCATATACTTGGTCGTTTTGGTTCTTCCCCTAGCTCCTGTGAAAAGTGTGTATTTGACTTAAAAATGACAGATAGTTGATATTTCATTAGACAGAATTTTATCTGCTCCCAATTTCCATTCCCTTAAAACAAAAATTGATTTTGAAAAACTTAAAACTTGTCTATCTCTTGAGTGTTGGGAGGAAGTATTTGCTGAAAGTGATCCTTCAAAATCCTACGACGCTTTTAGTGATATTCTTTCCAGGCATATATCTAGTTGTTCATTCGTAATTCACCAAAAGAAGTCAAATGTACGTCTTAAACCCTGGATAACGACTGATTTATTTCATAAAGTAAGGAAAAAGAATAAACTTAGAGTTAAATGTGTGAAGCAGCCGAATAATCTACACTTAAAACAGTTGTACAAATTTATGTGCTCAGAGCTGAGAAAAGAAATTCCTGTTTGTCGAGATGTCTATTATTCAAACCGATTTAATGCAGTCAAAGGTAACTTGAAGGGTGAATGGCAGTTGGTTAATAGCATCCTCAATAAAACACAAGCTGTTAAAAATATAGTTGCTGTACGTGATGATGATAATGTTGTGATTTCTGACAATCTTGGGATTGCTAACACCTTTAACGATTATTTTCAAAAATATCCCAGAATGTACATCTGAGTCTAGTACATTTTGATTGTTCGGTATGTAATCTTTCTTGTAGGCCTTGTGTACAAAGTTTTGTTTTTATCCCTGTTAATGGCTTAGAATTACTAAAAACAATTGGTTCACTAAAAGTTTCTAACTCTACTGGAACAGATTGAGTCTCGAATCGTTTGTTGAAAAATATTGCATGTTTCCTGGTTGATGTCCTTTCTCATATTTTTAATAATAGTGTTTTCTTTGATGTTTTTTCAGATGCACTTAAAAGTGCTGATATTTTACCTCTCTATAAGAAAGGTAGGCAACTATAGACCCATTTCACTTTTACCCTCAATTAGCAACATTTTTGAAAAGGTTATGAAAAGCAGAGTGGTTAATTTTTTAAATAAAACAAATTTTTTCAGTACGGCTCAATTTGGCTTTAGAGAAGGTAGGTCTACCGAAGATGCTTTGTTAAATTTTTGTTCCCAAATTTATAATAATGTTGACAAAAAAAAGTGTACAGCTGGGTTGTTTGTTGATAACCAAAGCCTTCGATATGGTCAATCATGACATGCTAATATCTAAACTTGAAAATGCTGGCTTTAGGGGTTTTACGCTTGATTGGTTCAGATCATATCTGAAAAACAGGAGCCAAAGAGTTAAAATTGATTCAGTTAGGAGTAATCTCAAGTTTTCAAATCTGGGTGTACCACAGGGTTCTGTACTAGGGCCCATACTTTTTTTTAATATATATTAACTCCCTCTTTAGTTGCCCTTTTAAGGGTCTGTTGACAGCCTTCGCAGACGATGTGGGCTTTACTTATGGTTGTAATAGTCTATTGGACCTTATTTCTGCCTTAAATTGGGATCTTTTTTTGTTGAGAGTCTGGTTTGCGAAGCATAGTCTGTTAATGAGCTCGAAAACTAAGGTTATGTTTTTCAGTCTTTCTACACAAATTGTTACAGTACCGGAACTTTTTTACCATGCGTCTGATTGCCTCAAGTATCCACTGTTAAATTGCTTTTGCTTTTTTTTTGTTGCAATGATAAATGTTTTAAAGTGGAACGTGTTAATGAATTTAAGTATTTAGGGCTTGTCATAGATGCAAAATTGAATTTCAACAGTCATTTAGAAGTTTTAAGAAATTATTTTCGTGGCACTGTGAGAAACTTCTATTTCCTGCGAAACCTTTGCTCTATCCAACTCCTTTTAAAAATCTATTATGGCATCTTCCACCCAAGATTACAGTACGGGATTAGCTGCTGGGGAGGATCTTACTTTAGCAAATTACGGCCTCTTTTAACACTTCAGAAACATGTTTTAAAAATCATTTGTCGGAGATCCCGTAGACATCCTAGTTTTCCGTTATTCCGAGATTTGAAAATTCTTCCACTTCAACACTTATATTGTTACAAGGTCCTAAAAGTGTTCTTTTCAAGATCTGGTAACACGTCTTTCAGACAAGTTCCCAATTACACTTTACGAGGCAATTCCTTAAATCTGGTCGCTTTACCCGATTTCAGTACAACCGCCTTTCGTAACTTTTACAATGTTGTTTCGTGTCGGTTATTCAATAGTCTACCAATTTCTATCAGACTGCTTACTTCTGCTAATGTGTTTGCAAAATGTGTAAAGGAATGGCTTTGCTCCTTTGATCTTAAGAATATTGCGTCTCTCTTTAGTGTCCTTCAATGATATTTTGGTGTAATATTACATTCTGCTTTCAATGGATTAGTTAAATTTTTAAATATTTTCTCCACATCGCTGCTTTCGGATTTCTCTACTCTAGTTTTGTATTTTTTTGTCTCTTTCTTTTCACCTAATTTTTATTATCATGTTACTTAATTTTGGTCCTTACTGTGTCATTATCTCTATTTTTTCTACAAAAATACCTATGTCACTATTATTTCTTTTATTGCTACTATTATATCATTCTTGTTTAAAATATTGTTAAATCCTTTTTTGAGAAATAATAAAAAATAAATATACATACATACATACATACATACATACTATATATTTCATCCGTACACTTGTGGTGGAAGTACCGATATACGAAATTTGACTGCTAATAGATTGATAACCGATCAGCCTAAAAACTTCACGCTGAAAACGATCAAGTAAGCTCAAGCACATAGCGGGCGCCCCACGGTGGTCCAAAATGGCAAACCAGCTGGACAAAATTCAAATTTTTTGTTGCTCCAAATAAAAAAAAAAAATTATTAATATGTTGAAAAATGGTCAATTCATAATGTGACAAAGTATTTCGGGCCACTCTGTAAAAATAATGGTAGTAGGAGAGCCCAAAGTGCGCACTTTGAATGACATGGCTGCAAAGAAGTTTGTAAGCAAAATCGAACAGTCAGAAGTAAGTACATGTGCCAAGTTTTCCAGAGTGATTTGAGTGGAATTTAATTATAGAATTTGTTACTGAAAGTAAGTGCTATCTAAAAACGTAAATGAATGGAATAAATTTGTTGTTAAAAATTTATTGTAAAAAAAACATTTTATATAACACTCTAACATTTGATAAACGCGAATAAAAACCTAAGTTTATTTAAGCCTACAGTGTTATCGTCCAACATCGTCCAGTCAAATTGTATATTTTTAGAAAGCCTGACGTGATTAGTTTAATCACGTACCAACAATTTCTTGCATTTTCTTGCGTATTACAAAGTTATGACATTTTCTTTCAGAGGGTAGCCGAATTTCCAGAGGAGAATTATTTGATGAATGGAAAAAATGTACTCAAGGTAACAAACAAAATCCGTTGTATAATTTTACCCTAGAAAAACTCGATAATGAGGAAGTCTCAGCTGACAGTAAGGATAGAAATTATTCAATTTTGAAGACAATTTAATGGATATGTAGGCAAAAAATGGAAGGAATGTAGCAGGAACTCCGCTGTTTTTGAAAAAAGTAATAAATCGTGGTCGAGTGAAAATATAGTGTTGCCAGTCCTTAAAGTTTGTGTGCATGCCGCTGAAATAGAGCCAGGCTCATCAAATATCTCATCTACAGGCAGACCTCGAAAGGAATTTAGTGCTGCAAGTGAAAGAACTGAGAGGCGCAGAGTGCAATATTTGTTAAATTCAACTGATTCCTCTGAATTAGTTTATGCACCAGAAACAAATTTACGTGCGGTTGGAATGAAGGACGGAGCAAGCAGTTTCAGGTTCTCCTGGGAAAGGTACGAAAATAAAACGGGTATTACAATCACGGTCCATAGAATTGAAGCTTTATTCAACCGAAGAAGCGCTAGCATTTATTTCGGATGCTAAATTATCCAAACATGCGCATCAGTTGATTCGAAAATTGAATTGTCCATGAAAAAAAAAATGCCTTTAGGACAAATTTCGAAGCTTCCATAACAGGGCTGAATGTTGAGCTTACAATACTGCACACAATGTCTAGCGGTTTTGAGATCAACATTGAAAAGTTTACTAGCCACTGTAAGAAAACAGCAGAATTCTATGTTAGTTTTTACCCATGGTACTCTTTGCCTGTGACTGTGCACAAGATACTAATTCATGGGCCAGACGTGGTGCCGAATTCGATTGCCCCTATTGGAGAATTAACAGAGGAAGCACAGGAAGCAAGAAACAAGGACTGCAAATATTTTCTTGAACACCATACAAGAAAAATAAACAGAAGAAGCACAATGCAAAATTTGGTTCACATGCTCTTCGTTTTATCAGATCCTCTAGTGAGCTTTAACCGCCAAACACCAAGCAAGAAGATGTCTACTTTAACACCGGATGTGGTCGATTTACTTGAAATTCCTCAAAATCTTCAGGAAAGTGCTGAATTAGACTGAGAAAGAAGAAGAATGCAGTTTTGAGTCAAATACAATACATCTGTATCTAGTTCGAATTAAATATTAATTTATTATTTTGTTTTGCTTTAAAATGTATTGAATTAATAAATTAAAAGAAATATAATAACCAACAATTTTGAAACAAAGTGGTTTTCTAGTATTAACTTATTTATTGAAAAATTTCATACATGTATAATAAAAAAAAAATTTATTTATTTTAATGTACAAATGCAAACGAACAGTTTGGCATAATAAAATAATTTTGTCCAGGTTGAATGGTATCAGACATGCAAATTATAATATGATCATATTTCTGTCGAATTTAAGCTTTATAGATCGTAGCCAAGTCTAAACGAGTAAAAAAAAAAAAAAAAAACGTTTAGATCTTTTGATTAATCCGAGGCATCTAGCATCTCCTTTTGCGGCTACAGTAATCTTCTGATTCCAACGAAGGTCTGGGCCTTGTTGTGAGCAAGGGTAGAGCCACGGAGGTAACTTCGGTGCAGATGAAGAGGGCGGCGGCATGCTCGCAGTTGCTCGCCTCAGCTCCTCTGACGGGGTGGTTCTTGCCAACCCCACCATACACCACCTACTCAACAAACAAAAAAACCATGCCAAGATAAAACTAAACCTAGAAGAAGAAGAAATCTAAACCCTAATCAGACTTCGGACGAACAAAAGAAAAAGATAGGAAAGAAGAAAGAAAACCATGTCCAAGAACTTATGCATATACCCGAGAGAAAGTTCGGAAACGAAAACCCGAACTGATCCTAACTAGCCTAGACTAAACCTAAACGAACCTAAAACTTAAAATAAACCCTCAAACTACCCCTAAACTACCTTAAAACTACTCTACCTTACCCTATCGCGCAACGCCTCATTTCCACGGTCCTCTCAGGTAGAGGTTCGTCAAGAACCCGTGGCATGCCAGATGTTAATGGCAAAGGTTGGCCAGCCCACCCTTTACGTCTTGTGACGCAAACCAAATGCTATCTCTCTGACCGGATTTCTTTGAGAGATAGCTCTCGAACTAGCCCCCGGTCACTGCTGTACGTTTGAGTCAGTTCATGTTGTCAGCGTTCGTAATTGTCCCGTTATGTTATTGTCCGTCCATAAAAGGACGGCAGGACCCGTCACCCACACATCACTAGCAAATAAAACCTTCAGTCGCACATATGTAGCTCAAATATTACTAGAACTCACCGAATCTGTTTTCTCTAAAATTCATTTATTAATTATAAATTGAAGTAAAACTAAAACAAACTAACTCCCTTTCTGCTCTTAAGACTATAAAAAAAATCAAAATATACTTAAGGTTAACTTAGACTACTCACGGTTTTTGGGAATCCCCCGTTGTCCTGTCGGCAACACAAGGAAGGATCCTTGTTTCCTTTTATCCTGGAATCGCGCACTAAAACTAGTATTAACAACAGAAAGGTTAAGCCCTAACCTTAACAAAAAATTTAAAATAAACTAATCTAACCTTAACACTATATTCACTTAAAAATTCACTTCTTAATTCAAAAATAAAACAAAATATTGTAGCACATTTTGCGTCCCACTGAGCGCCTCTGGGCGCTGAGTGTATGTCCAGAGAACCCTTGGGGTCCTGTAGTTGTGGAGCACCCAGGCTCTCCTTTTGTCCGTTGAATGTTTTCCTGTCGCTTGTAATATGTTTGTAGTTTGTGTCCTTTGCGTTGTCGATTCGATGTTCTTTGTTGTAAATGAGTCGGCTCGTCCTTGGTGTGTATGTATGTATGTGTGTGTATGTTTGTGTATATATGTATGCCCGTTAAAGCTAAATGGTACCTCGGCTCCACCGCTATAATATGATACCGTATCTCCGGCTAGGCCCGTTACGGTTGCCGCTTTACCGCGGAGAAGCAGTAACTCAACCCACTACCTAGGTAATTCTGTAGGGATGAAATTATTAAGGGGACACCGAATTCCCGAACCACCACTTTACCCACCTCTTTACAGCTGATTTGCCACCAATATATACGCTGTAGTATTGCTTATGGGTAACGATTTGGGGAAACCGAGGTATCTAGAATAAAAACTTGAAGAACCTGCCTTTTAAATCGCAGTGCCAACTCACCCTCTAGTTAGAAGTTAGAACTCCTACGAGTGAGATTTCACTCACTGTTGTTTTACTATCGAAATCGAAAGACTGCTGCCTCTGTGGGAGATGTTGTCTTAGGGCATCGACCACTTGCTTGCTTTAAAAAAAACTGCAAGTGACTTGGCGGTCAATGCTCTTTGGCCTACTTTCTGTTCTTCTTTTCCTCAACCCGTTTATCTTTTTTTTTTTGTTCTAATTCTCTCACCTCTCTTTGCTCTCACTCATTCGGAACGTTGAAATTACCTTTACCTTCCAATATCCCTAGCTTCTTATGTCCGGTCACAATGACTACATTTGTTCAGTTTATTTAACCACTATGGCATAAATAGACTAACACTGTATTAATAAAACCTTATCTAAAATAAATACAATAAAACATAGAGGTGATAATAATAACACAAAACATATCTACATACCTATGTAACGTTAAGTCTTTTGGGGACTTTTAAAGCTAACTAATGTGAATGGGGCTTAGTCGTAATATCCCACAGTCAAAAAAAACGGGAAGTATTTTGCCAAAGTGTTTATGCGGAGGAGAGAGATCGCCTACCCCCAGCTGTCAAAACTCGATGGATCGTGCTGGATGGCAGTAAGTACGAATTTTTATTTATATTTTTATTTTTATTTTTTTCTAACTATGGATTTATTTTTCTTTTAGCGGTGAGGTAGCAACCAGCTGTCTAGGTAAGTATGGACTATTTTGTGTGAGAGGTATCTTCTGGACAATTATGAGGATTGCCCAGCAGATAACCTCGAATCGCTTTTGTTTACGTTTTCGCCCTAATAAGTTTTTTTTTATTTTCTTTCAGATTGGTGCCAGGAATCATTTCTCGATTCCTGGCTTACAACAAGGCTCCCGTAACAGCCTGCAGGCATACCAACCATTAACAAGCCATCGGTGTCTTCAAAGTCAACTGCATTCATATTTAGTTTGGCTACCGTAGTGTCCTGCTTCAGAGACAGGAGGCAGCACTAGGTTTTAACGGGTGAAACTCAACTTGGTTCTTGACACCCAAATTGACGATAACATCAATGTAATAGTTGAGTTCGGTTGACATTTACTGTCGTTGTGACTTAACAACTTGGGGCATTCGCTGCGAAGTCGTTAATGAATAGACGAAGTCAAGAGTAACATATAATCTGCGAAGGAACAGATTAAATTAAGAGTAGCAGATAGAAGGCCGTTGACATAAATCAACAACATGGTTGGAGATAAGGCAGAGCTCTGGAGAACGCCAGCATTAGTTGAGAATGCGGTAGAATTACATCCATCTATAACAATTTGTATTGATCTATTGCTTAAAAAACTCGTAGTGCGTTTCAAGATAGTCCCATTGACACCATGGGCTTGGAGCTTGTTTAAGAGGGCACTATTTATGCCACACTATATCGAAAGCTGTGGGCGCCGTGGCGTAAGTGGTTGGTGTGTCGGATCACATGATGTCGGATGACATGATCGCATGAGGTTCCAAGTTCGAATCCCAGAAAAATACCAACAAGTTTTTTCACCTCTCGCGAGCGTCTGACAAACATCCGAGAGTATTGTTGTCATGAAAAAGCTTCTCAAATCGCCGTTCGGATGCGACACTAAACTGTAGGTCCCTTCCATTCGTGTGAAAAATATAACGCACACAACATGAGTGGTTGCGAGAAGCTAGGCTCTGGCACTCAAAGAGCTGTTGCGCCAAATATTTATTTATTTATATCGAAAGCTTCAGATATATCCAGGACAACTACTCGGCATGCACTATGATGATGAGTACAATTGTTGTAATTTTCCGACAGGTAGGTCATTAAGTCCCCCGTGAAACTCTGTGACATGAAACCATGTTGACGGTCTTTGGCAAGACGATTTCTTTCGACTTAATTCGTAAGGTGGTGAATGGTTATGTTTTCCATGACCTTGGAAAGAACTAAGGTCAAAGTAATTGTCGGCAGTTAGAAGGCAAGTTTGATCGCCATTTTCAGGAATGGGTTGAATGTGCACAAGTGTCCATATATCTGGAAATATGCATTCGGTGTACGAAAGAAGGAAGTGCTTATGTAGAGGCTTCGACAGGCTGGAAGAATATATCTTCAAAACAAGGGGAAAATTCTATCTGTACCATGCAGATTTGTTTTGATTGACGTTTTTTAATGACTCGGGCCACTGAACGAGTTCGGTAAAATATTCGTCCTAAAGAATACTGAATCGCATTTAGTGAAGGTGGAGGAAGAGAAATAACTGGCAAAGTAGAATTTTCTGCGAAACCTGCTGCCAGCAGATTTGCTTTCTCATTTACGTCGTGATATTCGTACCCGTGTAGACACTAGCTGGTATAGTGGACAAGGCAGAGCCTTTTATTCCTTCAACGAAGGACCAAAAAGATTTGCAGATTATTTAGATAAAATATCTTAATAACTTCAACACACTAATATATTCTTATTGACGGCTCTGTACCACCGTCAAATACGAACTGACAAATGCCAATCAAGCCAATATGGCGCCCAAACAACATCACCATCGAACACCCTGTATTTCTTTAAGAGGAAAAATGTTATATACTACAGTTAAAAATTCAATTCTCCACAAGGTATTATAATTATTTGCAGGTATAACCAATTTTAACTGTTGTCCCACACTTGCTGAGAAGTACCATTAAAGTTATAATAAAAATTGTTTTTTATGTTGTCATTGCGTACTTAGAAAATCGAAAAGGACACCAATTGTACCATTAAATATTCATTTCTGTGCGATAAAAAACTAATAATGTGCGCAATAATTAACTTTTAGAAAGTGCAATCAATTATTGTGTGGTGGATTTAATTTTGTATGATAGTAATATTTTGCACATTAAATAAATAATTTGTGTAATAAGTAAATAATAATTGTACTCGTTTGATTACGATTTTTCTATCGTTGTCGTGCATTATCTACGAAAAAGAGGCGCAATATGCTATATGCATTTTTTCGTAGATTTCCGAGGACTTTTCTATAAACTCTACAAAATCGGATTTTCAACAAAAGTCACTAACGTTTTGAAGGCTGTGTATGAAAATAATTTGACGTACATTTGCGATGGGAACCACTTATCTGAGGATTTCAATACGACAATAGGCGTAAAACAAGGATGCATCCTATGCACTTTGATGTTTATTTAATATACCTATATTAACGACATAATAGGTGCTATTCGAAGAATAGAGATAAGCAGAACAATAATTCCGGCGATGTTATTTGCAGATGACATGGTTCTCCTCGCAGATTGTGTAGAAGGTATGCAGCTGATGATAAACAGATCAGAAAACTATAGCAAAACTTGGAATCTTAACCTAGCAAACTCGAAGATAATGATTTTCAGGGGTGGCCAAGATAGGTACAACAGAAGAAAAACGTGGATTTATCTGGGTGGGCAAATTTAAGTTTTGCGAGAATGTACTTAGAAGTTGTGATTGCAGCAAACCGTAACATGAAGAAGCACTTAACATCCAAATTAGCAGAAGTAAAGAGATCAATTGGTTCAGTTTGGGGAAGTTGCATCGATAAGAAATGTATATCCCAAAGCGCGAAGCGAAAAATGTTCGGCGCAACTACCGTCCGGACGGTCCATTCGACGCGTCCGTTCGAAGAATTTTGTATTTATAAGGAGAGCACTTTGTCTACCACATGCTCCACATAGAGAGAGATAAAGCTCCCCTATTCTTGGATTCCCTTAAGCTTCATTTGGACTATATGGTACGAGCCATGGCAATGAACGAAGACAGACTACCAAAAATAGTTCTATCGCATATGCTATTGACCAAAGGAATTTCCGTACAATATATGGAAAAGTAAGTGACTGAATGCGAATTCAATCTGTTGGTTACCCCCAATAAACAGTTAGTATCTTTAAAGAAAAAGTACAACACTCTACTGGAGAAAACAGATCAAGGATTAGAGAATAAATGCGTAAGTGAAAAACAGAAGTGTTTTTTTTTTGGTTGCGCCAAGGGATGTGGTAATCTTCGAAAGATACTAGTAGCCCGGGTTCGTCCAGACCTCAATGGTGGGGATCAGCTTGTAGGTCCATCTACCTTTTGTACTGTTATCCCACCTGACTTGCCACATAGTTAGTGATGTGTCCTTCTCATCCGCCTTTATCCTCTTGACGATATCTACTGACAATATCTCTTGATGACTCGAGGTTCCCCTTTCGTAGATCCTTGCCATCTCATTTGCGAGGATGTCGATGGGGATCATTCCAGCTATGGCACAGGCTGCTTCGTCCGATATTGTTCGGAAACCACTGATTGTTCTTATCGCGTATAGCCTGTATGTTGACGATAGTTTTCTCCGTGTTTCTATCATCGCTAACGCCGCCGCCCAAACCGGTGCAGCGTATAGGAGAACCGGGCTAACCACTCTGGATAGTAGAATCCGTCTAGCATATCCAGGGCCATCGATGTTTGGCAGTATTCGAGAAAGGGCTGCCTGCAGTAGTGAAGCCTTCTTGCTCGAGTATTCCACGTGTGTTTTAAAACTTAACCTGTTGTCGAGCATTACTCCTAAGTATTTAATTGCTTCCTTGGTTCTTATAGTCTGAGTTCCGACTTGAATATTCATATATTTAACAGCTTTTCGACTTGTTATAAGAACAGCTTCAGTTTTGAGGTCTGCTAATTCTAAGCCGGCGGTACATCGTACATGATATTCAATAAGAGAGGACCTAGTACCGACCCTTGTGGGACTCCTGCCGTGACGTTGTAGTACTTTACCCCCTCGTCGGTTTGGTACCTCAACTTCCTGTTGGTGAAGTAGCTTGTAACTACCCTCAATAGGTAGTATGGAGTATCCATTCTGACTAGCGATCTCCTTATGAACGACCAATTTGCCGAGTTAAAAGTGTTTTTGATGTCCAGAGTCACTACTGCACAGTATTTCTTTGTTCCCTGTCACCATCTTTCTCCTTGGATCGCTCCAGTTGCTGTGTCAACTACCGCTTTTATGGCATCAACGGTAGAACGCGATTTTCTAAATCCGAACTGATGGTCTGACAGTGCTCCTTTCTCTTCTGCTACCACGAGCAGTCGGTTGTATATTATCCGTTCAAGTATTGTTTAAAGATACAATGTTTAATTAAAACAAGCAACGTGAAAAACAAACTACTATGAAAACAAAGTGGAAATTTAAATGAAGAAGACCGAACGCTTCAAAAGTAGATGCACAACTATATTTTATTTTTACAATTTTCAGATAACCTGCGAAATACGAATCTTAATCTAAGCGTGAGAATGACAATTTCGAAATGCAATATGAATCTTAATCTAAGCTCGAGAATAACAATTTGAAATAGCTGAAGCTGATATTCTAGGCTTAGGGGTGGGCCTTTTTGTACGATATCGAAGTATGATAAAAATCCCAATCATGCCAGCAAACAGAAAAGCACTAATGCCATAGTGGTGGTAATCATGTGAGTTGAGATCAGTGGGGGCTGGTAAGTCTTTTGATTGACCAATAACATCCTCAATCTTCCTTTTCAGGTTATCAAACTCAGATGGGTTAATGTGATATCTTGTTTAATAATCCAACAGCTTACGTTTGCGCTGGGAATAAATGATGACGTTATTTTATTTTCGAATTCTATCCCACCTTTGATGACGATTTCAGGCAATTGTAGCACACAAGCTTTATTAAATTTCAGCAGTCCGTTTCCGGATAATGTTATGGCGTTACTTTTACCACTGCAAATCAGATGTCCAGAAACCTTTGATGTTATGGAGAAGATCCAACTGTTAGAACCCTTAAGTCTTTTCCATTGATTTTGAATCGGTGTTGTCTTCAATGTGCACTCATTTAAGCTGCCTTGATTATGGTTCAATAGTGCCATTTCGCAGTTATCTGGATTTCCTTGTTGAATGAGAGTTGGATGAACCTGGCTGCACATGTACTTAGTCGGCAAGAAAGGTTTGCATGAAACCATCTCTAGTTCGTTCATTAAAAAGTATCGATCCTTCGCCAATGACACAGCTAAGTACGGAGCGGATTTTTCTACAATGTACGTCTTGTTTCTGTGAATTATAGGAACAGTTATGAGGTTGAAAAGTTGAAATTCTTCCGTATTTGTTAGCGGTAATAGCATTTCAAACACAATGGAGTGGTTCAAGCTACGCCCTCTTACGGATGACATTTTATACATGTCTATAACTGACCCCTGTCTATAAATATGAAGGCAGATTGTTCCTTACCAACCGAAGCTGCTGACTGAGTTGCTTCGGGGTTATAAGTTGTGGATTTATCTTTGCATGGTTTGCATGGTTTAAATCTGGTTTAAATCTAGGACATCTAACAAGATTTCTTGCACATGTTCGAAGTTGGTAAGAACTAGAATCAAGTACGATGTCATTGATGACAGATTCTGTATTGCCTCGTTTGCCTTTTGTTTTTCATTTATGATTCCGATTGTCTTTGAGAGGTAATCATTAAGAGTTTTAAATTGATCTTGAATTGGAATGTGATTCCGCTTCAAAATGTTTAAAGTTGCATCTGCAATGGAACTTTGTTTTCTTATAAATTCACTCAAACGTTTTTCATTTTTATAGGATACCAAACAAGCTATGCGCTAATCTTCTTCTTCCCTTTATCAGCGAGGCTATGATCCGAAAACAAGGGATCACAACCCTCCCACTTCACCGCATTTCTACTGATCCGCCTGTGGGGTTCGCCTATTTGACCTCAGAAAATATCGGCAGCCCTGCCGATTTTGGATCACTCGGTTACTGAGGCCAATGAAATGCCGATGTCGTCGCATTTGTCTGATCCAGGCGTTTATAGGCCTGCCTTTCCTACATCGCGATGTCTTTGGAACGCGCTATGCGCTAATGTCCCAACAATATCGAATGGAGATCTTGCTGCTCTGGTTTTTTCAAATTTTTTGGCGTGGTAATTGTGAAGTAGTTCATTATTATGGTCGATCACTGCAATCCTATTTCGTAATGTTTCTATAATAGGGACATAGTAATTTTGCTGGGATAGATTTTGTGTGCACATTTCTTCCATACGGTTAATATATGATTTCAGCCCGCCGAACTCTTGCCAATACGTGGACATATTGTAGTATATAAAGATCTTCGAATAAGTGTTTACTGTTCGAACCCTACCAATATCTTCAAAGAAAATGCCAACACCGTCATCAAGTTCTTTCACGTTTACTTCCTTGTGTGTTTGACATAGAGAAGCTGGTAACAATAGGAGTACTAGAAGCACCGCTGAGAGCAATGACACCTTTTTGGGTGTTTTAGGTCTTAGATTTCTCCTGTTCCTTTGTACGATGGAGGTTGGAACTTCCTTTTGTTTATCGGGTTCATCTATTGGAAGCGGACAAAGATTGTGAATCGCTCGTTGGTATGTTCCATTTTGTGTTTTGATATTAGCTACGCGTACTTTATTATCGCTGCCCTTAAAGATCTCGACAACACGTCCCAATTTCCAACGCACTGGAGGAGTATTGGCATCCTTGATGAGAACCAGTGTGTCCAGCTTAAGGTTCTCAGACTCAGTTTTCCACTTGTTTCTTTGCTGCAAGATATGCAAATATTCCGTCGACCATCTTTTCCAAAAGTGTTGTTGAATTTGTTGTATCTGCCGGCACTTGTTGAGGCTGCTCATTTTGCATTCTGTAACATCTGGTTCGGCTAAGGCTGTTAACAGACTTCCAATTAACAAAAAGACCAGGTGTTAATGCCTCCAAATCGTTTGGATCGGATGATATGGGAGTCAAAGGGCGGGAATTCAGAATTGCTTCTATTTGTATGACCACAGTAAGCAATTGTTCATACGTCAATGATGCTCCTCCGAAGTGACGGACGAGGAGTATTTTTGCTGATTTAACAGCCGCTTCCCAGAGCCCTCCAAAATGAGGCGATCGAGGTGGTATGTTTTTCCACTTGATTCCATTTTCAAGGCATGTCGAATGAATCGTTGACTGTAGTCTCTCTGAATTGAAAATCTTCGTTAGCTCTGATAATTCATTTTTTGCGCCAACAAAATTCGTGGCATTATCACAAAATATCGTATGGCAAAGGCACCGCCTGCATATAAATCTTTTTAGAGCATAAATGAATGCTTCGGATGACAAATCACCTACTACCTCTATATGTACGGCTTTAGTAGAGAAGCAAACAAATACTGCTAAATATGACTTAGTAGGAGTCTTACCTCTAACCTTGAAATGAGTTTTTATAGGTCCGCAAAAGTCTACTCCTGAATGATAGAAAGGTCGTGCTGGAGTTACCCTTTCCGGGGGCATGTTTCCCATCAACTGATCAATAGATGTTGGCCTTGATCTAAAGCATTTGATGCATTTGATGATTACTTGTCGGGCTGCGTTTCCAACACCCAAGATCCAATATTGCTGTCTGGAAAGTGAAACTAGCGCTCTATGCGAGTGCATGTATTTTTGATGTAGATACGTTAAAATCATTTTAGTTATAATATTATTTCTTGGAATTAAGATTTGATGCTTGGCATCTGGCAAAATTGCTGCGTTTGCCAACCTCCCTCCAACCCGAATAAGTTTTATTCTGGCATCAAAATATGGAGAAAGAGATGATATATTTGATTTTCTGCTTACGGATTTATTCTCTTCCAAAGCACGATAGTCCTCTGGAAACGACACCTTTTGTGTGTACACAAGTAACCAGCGCGTTCCTTCTTTTAGTTCTTCAATAGTTAACTGACCTGTGTTTCTCAGCACCCTTGGTTTTCTTGAATTGTTAACGAATCTAAAGCAAAATGAGAATATTTTTGTTAACGTAACAAATGAATTCCTATGTTTGATATTTCCGAAAAAATTGGGATCGCCTTTTATGGATGTTGTTAGAACCGATTTCTTTTTACGGCGTTCTGGAATCGAATCTGGTAGAGTGTAATTTTTAGCCCAAATATTTTCACCATCTCTAAGAAATTTAGGACCCTCGAACCATATTGATGATGCTAAAAGTGCTTCTAGGCTTGATCCTCTGGATACTAAATCGGCAGGATTGAGGTCGCCTTTGATGTATTGCCACTGATGGAACTCTGAAGCTGATTGGATTTTTGCTACTCTATTCGCAACATACGTTTCCCATGTGTAAGAAGGTGATTTTAGCCAGGCTAATACAGTTGTTGAGTCTGTGTGAAAACATACTTTATCAATTTTCTTTGGCAGTATTTGGATAATCCTTTCTACTAACTCCACCATTAGTACTGCTGCTTGTAATTCTAGACAAGCAATACTCACAGTTATTAATGGTGCAACTGTGATTAAGAACAGAGAAGCTGGCAAAAGTTTTGGTTGCTTTCATCAGTTGACTTTAAGTAAACGCATGATCCATATGCGCCTAAACTGCTGTCGGAAAAGGCATGAAGTTCAATTATCCTAGCCGATGGACGCAGCACGTATCGTGGAATGCTTGTCTTCTTCATGTTTGAAAATTGATCAAGGTAATTAATCCATTTTTGAGCTTGTTCGATTGGAAGAGTTTCATCCCAAGCCAACTTGGTTTTCCACAACTCTTGTAGGAAAAGTTTGCCAAGAACAATCACTGGCCCGACTAGACCTAGAGGGTCAAAAAGTCGTGCAAGATCAGCCAGCACCGTCCGCTTCGATATTTGAGTGTTCAGCTTAATTACTTTTTCTTCATTGAAGCTAAATTTAAAGACATCTTGCGAGGAATGATGAAAGGTAACTAACTTCTCTCCATCTTCAGGAGAGGTTCCTTCTAAAATCATTGAACTATTTGAGCAAAACTTTTTTAATTCAAAATTACCTGCCTTGAGTAAGCAAATTGTTTCGTTTAGCAATGCTTGAGCATCCTCAATAGTCTCTGATCCAGCTAAACAATCATCCACGTACACATTATTTTTAATGACTTCAGCTGATCTGTGAAAGACTTCTTTATTGTCTTCTGCTAGCTTCACAAGACATCTAGTTGCTAGTTAAGAAGCAGACGCTGTTCCATAAGTGACGGTGTTCAACTGGTACAACTGCAATGGGGTGTCAGGATTTGATCTCCAAAAGATAAGTTGAAAGGGTCGATCTTTCTGGCTTACTAAAACCTGACGATACATCTTAGCTATGTCTCCCGTAAAGACATATTTATGTGTCCTGAACTTCAAAACTATTGAAAATAAGTCTGGTTGTACAGTTGGACCGACCATGAGTATATCATTAAGTGAGTGGCCAGATGTTGTCTTTGCTGACGCATCGAAAACCACCCGCAGCTTTGTTGATGAACTTTCGGCCTTCATGACGCAATGATGAGGTATGACGTAATGTGTTTCTGGAATTTCGTCTTTAGAAATGAGTGTCATATGACCCAATGCTTTATACTAATGGAACATGGAACTAATGTATGATTCTTTAAGCTTGTCGTCTTTGCTTAATTTGTTTTCTAATGAAAGAAACCTTCTTCTTGCCATATGGAGGTAGTCTCCTAACATTATCCTTGGATCCTCCTTAAACGATAATTTTACGACGAATTTACCTTTGGAATTTAGTGTCGCATTTTCTTTGAAATGCTTCTCACACTGGTGTTCTTCTTCGCTCACGGTGTTAATGGGAGTTTCATGGCTTTCGGTTTCCCAAAATGAACGCACAAGTTTGTCCAACGATGACAAGGAAGGCTTCGTCGCTATGTGACAATGCGCAGTGGTGTTTGGAGCTGGAGCGCTTCCTGCTACGATCCATCCTAACTTTGTGTTTCGCAGAATTGGCAAATCGTTTGACAACCTGTACTCTCCCGGTTGCAACAAGTCAAAGAACAGTTCAGCTCCTAAGAGCATGTCGATTTGATGCTTGGATCTGAAGAACGAAGGATCTGCTAACTGCATTTTAGTTGGAAGCTCCCACTGAGACAAGTCGATTTCTCCGCTGAACTGGTAATCACTTATACGAGACATTACATTTGCCTCTATCGTTGCTTTGAATGATGATGCTCTGGACTCAAATAATATTGAGGCCACAAACTCCGACTTGCACTCCTGCGCACCTATTCCATTGATTGGAGTATCCATTCGACGTTTCTTGATTCCAAATTGATGTAAAAATGATGTTGTCACAAAGTGGAGCTGGGAACCAGAGTCAAGAAGAGCTCTGCATGGGATTCGAGTACCGTATGAAGAAATCACATTGACCACAGCCGTAGCCAGATGAACATGACGTTTTTTAGTTCTTATTTCTGTTGCTGCATTGTTTACTGATGGATTTAGGGGCTGTGGGACTTTATTAACTTTACCTTTCTCACCCCACTGATGTGTAGATGAGTTGTCGAAGCTCTGCTATGGTGGAGGAAGTTCTTGCTGTCGTCTCTGCTGGTGAAGCAATGTATTGTGGCTCATGTTGCATTTTTGGCATCTTCGGGACTGGCATGATTGGGAAAAGTGGCCCTTCTTCAGACAGTTTCTGCATAACATCAGTCTTTGAACAGCCTTTCCTCGGTCCACATCTGAAAGAGACAAACATTTAGTGCAATTGTAGATAGTATGCTTACTTGAACTGCAATATTGCAAATAGGTGATGGGTCCTGGCCAAACTTGGAGGCGACGCCGCGCGTGGGCTTCTTTCCATCGTCATGGCAGGTGATGGCCTCTAAACTCTGGAACTTCCTCCTGTCATCACGGCTACTGATGGCTTCTAGAGTTTGGAACCTTGATTCGACAAACTTCAGAAACTCTTCAATGGTGGGGCTGCTTCTCGGGTCGCTCATGGAGAATTCAAATTGTTCCCTGCTCTCTCTATCCAGTTTTTGCAAGAGAAGATGAACCACGATTGGATCCCAACTTGCAGTGTCAACGTTAAAATTTGTGATCACCTGCAGGCACTCCTTTGTATTGTCGTGGAGCTTTCTGAGGCTCGAACTTGTTGCTGTGGTAACTGGCTGCACTAAGAGCTTGTTTAGTTGAGCTGTCAGCAGCAATCTTTTGTTACTAAAACGTTTAACAAGCACGTTCCATGCTACTTCATAATTACTATCAGTTGGTTTGAAGTTTTGAATTAGTTCCAAAGCCTTTCCAGTTACGTTGGCTCGCAATAAATAAAGTTTTTGTGCTGGCGGAATTGGCTGGTCATGAATCATCTGCTTAAATAAGTCATGGAACTGCAACCAATTCAAGTATTCACCATCAAACTTGGGAAGCTCTATTTTTGGTAGCTTCATCATTATGTTCAACGTCTTTGTCTCACTGTTCTTTTCTTGAAGTTTGGAAGTGTCGGCGTACAAGTTCAGCAATGTCACCTCCACTCTTTCCTGCAAATCAAAGTACTCTTCCACGTCGTCAGCAGTGGTTTCGTCCTCTAGTTTGCGATACAAGCACGTGATTTCTTCCCAATTCTGTTCAATACTTCTTGCCCTTATTTGACAGAATTGGTCACTTCTTTGTCGTGATGCTTCTTCTATCGACTTGTTGAGTGACCTCTTTAATATATCGACTAAGAGGCCAAACCTTTGCTTGTTGCTCATGTACGCTTTCGGCGTGATAGGCTGTTGTTGTCCTGGTGCTCTGGGCTCTGTACAAAATCCCATCTTATATTTCGGAATTGCACCTTGCTCTTGTATCTTTCCTATGGGCTTAAGGGGTACTTTCGATCTTGTTGAATCATCTATTCCAGTACTGCTTTCGGTAGACTCTTTATCCTCCTTTTGAGTTTCGCCATGTACCGAAAACCTAGCTGGAACAAATTCCTTATGGGAATCATCTTTCTCTTTGATTTCCTGAATTCGGCAAACCACATCGATCCGCATGCGTTCTGCTGCCTTTCGCACCGACTCGTAATAATCCCTCATAAAATAAGGGTGATGAAGTTGGTCGGAACATTTGTCACGGATTTCAGTATCTCTCCTGTCAAAGTTTTCCCATTGACATTCTAGCTTTTCTTTTATCTTGTTGAGATAATCTAGAGTCTTTCTGTTGGGACTATCTTTATTGTAATTTCTGACAATTGTGCAAATTACTTCCCCCAAGTCTTCCTGTTGGCTAGCGAAGAATTCGATGTCTCCATCTTGACCAATACTTTCACTTTCTGCCATATTTTACACTTCACTTGACTTTAATTATTGTAAACTTCACGACAAATTAACTTATTTACAGGCCAACAAACTTTTTTGATGTGTGTCCTGTCACGGTCGCCAATGTTTAAAGATACAATGTTTAATTAAAACAAGCAACGTGAAAAACAAACTACTATGAAAACAAAGTGGAAATTTAAATGAAGAAGACTGAACGCTTCAAAAGTAGATGCACAACTATATTTTATTTTTACAATTTTCAGATGCGAAAAACGAATCTTAATCTAAGCGTTAGAATGACAATTTCGAAATGCAATATGAATCTTAATCTAAGCGCGAGAATAACAATTTGAAATAGAATATGTATGAATATTAATCTAAGCGTGCGAACAGAGACAATGCTTTATGGAACCCGAGATGCGTGAACTGCTAATTTATCGTCTGGTTCTTTATGGAACACGAGATGCGTGGACTGCTAATTTATCGTCTGGTCACACGCTTGGAAGAATATGTTTTCAACAATATCGAATTTTGGCTATGAAAAATGAAACTTAAACAAGTATCTTTCCCAAAGTGTCGAGTAAACATATTGGGCGATATGAAGATGGTTCTCTAGGTGGTTTGTTTCCTTTTGGTAGCAGTACTAGATGTTGAAGCTTCCATGGCATCTTCTGGGTGATCCTTTCTACAGAACATGCATGATGGCTCTTTCTCACAATTCTTTGCAATGTGACCTTCTGTTCAACATTTTCTGCACAGCTTCGAGCGATCCTCTCCGTTTTTACATTGTCCGGCTAGGTGACCAAACTCCAGGCATTTGAAACATTTTTTAAGCAGGATCCCTTCGCGGATGCGACAGTTAACCCTGCCGATTTTTATTCTTCCGGCTTCTAAGAGCTTTCTTACGTCTTCTGCGGAAAGGCTGATCGTTGCTGTTTGCGTTCTTCCGTACGTCTTTTAAAGGGATAAGATGTCTGTTGTTAAAACTTTCACTCCAAATTGCTTGTGTATGGTATCGATTATGTCATCCACTGTAGTGACCTCATCGATGTCCTTGAATTCTAGCGTAGTACGGTGCGTAAGTGACATTACAGTCACTTGATCCGCTAAAGCTTCGCTGTTAACTTCTTTAAACTCAGTGGTATTGGTTCCCGTCTCCTTGAGTTGTATTAGAAGGTCTACCTTCTGTGTCCTCCTGATTCTGGAGACCGCCCTTCCAACTGCTTTCAGTTTGGGATCTGCCGCGTAGTATCCCCGCGTAAGGAAGGGTCCCCGTTGCTTTAATGACGATAGCGTCAGGTTAAGCTTTTGTGGCCTCTTGCTGCTTCTTTTTGGTGACCTTCTTGTTGGTTGTATTTAACCATTCGTTTTCTCCTATCGCCCGTTGCTTGCTTGTGATTGCGTTTGCCAGCTTATCCGTGGCCACTGGGGTCTCAACGCCAGCTGCGGCATCCTTTTGCTTGGTGTTTGCCAAAGACGGATGTTTTTGTTTCCGCTTTGGCTCCGGGGGTTCGCTGGCTGCAACCTGACTTCGCTTGGGTTCTAAACTTGACTTTAGCCAGGGCGAAGTTTGTGAGAAGTTGTTCTGACGAATCATCTCTTTTGCTTTCTCGTCGTGCAGCTGAATCGCCGAGAGCTCATAGAGAGCTCTGATGCTTTCAATGGCATCTCGCATCGCTTGGTGAATCGAGCGCCTTTTTCCATCTTATAGCATTTCTACCAGCCCCCTAATTTGCTCACCTAGCTTGTGGAAATCAGATTGCTGGGCGGATGGTTCGACCATCACGTTTCTTACTGCGGGTGACTCGTGTCGTTCCGTGCTTCTTTGTGCTGTTGCTACTTGGCCAACTGGTGACCTCAGCATCCTTGAGCCCCCCTTAAAGGGGTTTTCTTCGTTCTCCCCTGTTTTTTCTCCTGTGATTTTGTTGGTTTTGTTTGTAATCATTTCTATTAGGTCCCCACTCAAAGCCGCTATCAATATACTTAGCACTTATAAGCAGCCGTAGAAAAGCGGAGCACCTCAGCATGCAGGTCAGTGAGCAAATTATCAAATCGAAGCCGTACATCAAGCACCCGGGAGTGTTGCTGGACCACACAGTCAGCTTCAGGAATCACCTCCTAATGTACGCAGGCGAGAAGGCCTCACGGGCCGGTTCTGCACTATGCAGACTAATGCTAAATATTAGCGGACCAAAGCAGCTAATCAAAAATCTCCTAACAACGGTGAGTAGGTCGATGCGACCCAAATATGGGCGTCAGGGACGCATCGTAAGCAATACATTAGAACGATGAAGTTGGCGCATAGAATCGCATCTTTAACGGTATGCTGCGCCTTTAGAACTGTATCATCGGATGCGATAAGTGCAATATCAGGTCGAATGCCTATTGACCTCATTTATGTTGGCGAGGAGCGAAGGTTTACTTACTTACTTAGGTGGCGCTACCATTCGGGGTGAACCTGGGACTCAACCAACAAGCCTCTCCATTTAGCTTGGTCTTTAGGTAATAGCCTCCAGTTGCGCACTCCAAGTTGGTCGAGGTCCCCTTGAATTTGTGCGCGCCACATACGGCGATGATTCCGTCTACTGCGTCGTCCCTCGGGGTTAGATTCGAAGATTCTGGAGGCTGGAGCGTCGGTGTCCATTCGTTCTACATGTCCTAGCCATCTCAGACGTCCAATACGCAGTTTTTTGACTAGGTCGATGTCGCTGTACAGCTCATATAGTTCGTGATTGAATCTTCTACTCCAAAACCCGTCAACGCAAACGGGATCGAAAATCTTACGAAGAATTTTTCTCTCGAAGCGACCAAGTATATCTTCATCCTCTTTTAATAAAGTCCATGTTTCAGTGCCGTAAAGCAGGACTGGGATGATCAAGGTCTTATATAGTGTCTCGTTAGTTGTTCGAGATAGGGCTTTACTGTTGAATTGCCTTATAAGCCCAAAAAAAACAGCGATTGGCAAGAGTTATTCTTCGATTGATTTCTGCACTGATTTTGTTTGTATAATTTATAGCAGAGCCAAGGTAGATAAAGTCCCTTACTACCTCGAAGTTATAGCTGCCCACTGTGACGTTTTGTCCAATTCGTCGGTGTTGGGTTTCCCTTCTTGTTGAGAGCACATACTTGGTTTTACCCTCGTTTAGCGCTAAACCCATTTTGGCCGCTTCCGCCTCAATGCTTGCAAACGCACCGGTGACAGCCCGCTGAGTTCTTCCTATAATGTCACTGTCGTCGGCGTATGCAAGCAGTTGTACAGACTTGTAATAGATTGTGCCTCCGGTGTTGGCTTGTGAGTTCCGCACAATCCGTTCAAGTACAATATTAAAGAAGTCACATGACAGCGCGTCACCTTGTCTAAAGCCTTTCTTGACATCAAAGGTCTCGGTGAGGTCATTACCGACCCTGATGGAGCAGCGAGCGTTCTCCATCGTCAGCCGGCACAGACGGACAAGTTTGGCAGGGATGTCAAAACTAGACATGGCTCTATAAAGCTCTTCTCTATAGATGCTGTCATAGGCGGCCTTGAAATCGATAAAGAGGTGGTGAGTATCGATTTGGAATTCTTGGGTTTTCTACAGGATCTGCCGAAGTGTGAAGATTTGATCGATGGTGGACTTTCCTGGCCTGAAACCGCACTGATAGGGTCCAATCAGGCTGATGATAAAAGGTTTCAGGCGTTCACACAATATCGCAGAAAAGATCTTGTATGCGATGTTGAGGACACTGATGCCTCTATAATTGGCGCAGTTGAGGGGGTCTCCTTTCTTGTGGATCGGGCAAACGATGTTGAGATTCCATTCATCAGGCATACACTCGTCTGACCAAATCTTAGAGATGAGTTGGTGTATGCACTCTACCAATTCATCCCCAGCTGGCTGGCAAAAATGCTCATCCTAACCCTCCACGTGGGTGCCAGCCGGAAATAACCACCACAGAAGTCTTGTACGATGTCAAGATGGGGTTAGCCAAAACCAGGAGGCATTATAGAGATTTCTTAGATCCTCAATAGCTTAATTCTCTATTTATGCCTTTTGGTCATCGGATCGAGGTACCTGATTTCGGTGGTGGGGTGAGCGCTTAGTGCACGAAACCGTGCCCAAGAATGCAAGGCTGGGGTTTAAACCAGTCTTTAACGAGCTCCTTCGGACGCACAGGAAAAGCGCGTACCTGCGTGTCATCTTCACTCTGGGTAAGATTACTAAGAAAGAGGCTTCCGAATGGGACCTGGCCGATAAAGTCAAATACCAGAAGATTGTCGATGGGTATATAAACTTCCGCAATACCCCACAATTTTCAAAAAGCGATGGAGCAAAGCGTAACCGATCCCAGGAGGAAATCAAATCCGATTCCCAAAGGATCAAAGTCCCTAAGCTGTCAACACCCAACCCCAATGAACGTTCTAGCTCCTCGGCTTTCCAAGCGACACGAACTGTCAGCGAGGTTATCAGAGACGACCTCCAAGTCCCCCTGGTAGACGAGCTCTCTACCGACGGCAAGGCAGTGACTGAAGTTTGGGGAGCCATTGAGGTCAAACTATCCGAGATGGTCATGGACCATCTAATTAACAACCAAGGAGGACCACTGCCCTGCTTCGACTCAGCTGAGATCATACGAGGGTACAGGGTCATCAAATGCGGGACGCCTTCTCTAAGGAATTCCTAAGCCGCTGCGTTCATGAGATCCGTGACGCATGTGATGGCTTGAGACTCAAGCTGAACCTGGCCAGAGAGATTCCGAGGAGACCGAGAATCTGCATTTGGCTCCCTTACATGGCCATTAACGACAACCTATTACTAAACTGCCTGAAGCTGCATAGCCCTACAGTTCCCATGGATGACTGGAAAGTTATCAAGGTTGAGGAACCCCACAACAATACCCTCTCCTTCCTTCTTCTTATTAATGAGGACTGTGCTGTGTCCATTGAGAATAACGGATGCAAACTCCGCTTCGGCATCAGGCATGCCAAAGTCAACATTTTCCGATCCTCTGGTCTCACTGACGACTTAGACGAAGTCGACGATGCTAACAAATTGTTGGATGACATGAGGATTGATACTACAGCCCAAACCACAAATAACAACAACACCGATAATACCAATGCTGAAAGTCATTCAGATTAATCCGCACCACTCGATTAGTGCTACAGATAATCTGGTGGTTTTTCTCAAGGAGGAAAACATTGACATCAGCATTGTCCAAGAACCCTGGGTAAACGGCCCCGACATTAAGGGCCTCAACGACAACCAATACAACCTTTTTTACAACCGGAATAACATCAATCATGGTAAGCCAAGAACATGCATTCTAGCTAAAAAGTATACTAAAGTCTTTATATGTCAAAATTTTAGCTCGTCCGATTTAACAACGGTCAAAATAGAGAACGCAGGTAGTGCAAAGGAAGACGAGAGCTGCTCGTGAGCTCTACGAGCAAAAGAGACGGGAAGAACATCGGCTTCTCCAAAAGAAGAAGAAAGAGCATGAGAAGCGCGCGTTTGAGAATATCGAGAGCCTATACTCCAGGAACAATGTACGGAAGTTTTACCAAAAGGTAAAAAGAACGTGTCAGAGAAGTAATACCCGTACAGAAACCTGTAGAGATGAAAATGGAAACCTCGTAGTAGAATCACAGTCGGTGCTGAGAATATGGAAAAACTACTTCTGCAGACTGTATAACGGCGACGAAGACCAACATTCCGCTGTCAGGCAGAATGAACCATTCAACATAGACGATGATAGTCAAAATGTCCGTCCACCTGACCAAAACGAAGTGAGGATAGCAATATCCAAGCTAAAATCGAACAAGGCTGCTGGACCTGACGGCTTACCGGCCGAACTTTTCAAGGCAGCTGGGGATGAATTGGTAGAGTGCATACACCAACTCATTTCTAATATATGGTCAGACGAGTGTATGCCTGATGAATGGAATCTCAGCATCGTTTGCCCGATCCACAAGAAAGGAGACCCCCTCAACTGCGCCAATTATAGACGCATCAGTCTCCTGAACATCGCATATAAGATCTTTTCTGCGATATTGTGTGAACGCCTGAAACCTTTTATCAACAGCCTGATTGGACCCTATCAGTGCGGTTTCAGGCCAGGAAAGTCCACCATCGATCAAATCTTCACACTTCGGCAGATCCGGACTATAATAAGTTGCATTGCCTCCTTAAAGGAACTCTGGCTTCGAAGTTTAGGGTGACATCTCTGCGAAACAATACGTGGAAAATCAATGTCGATGATGCCGACGGTTACCGATCAGTATCCCAAAAATTGAATGCCGAAAAGATTCAGTGGTATACTTATGAAAATAAGTTAGAAAGACCACTGCGTGTTGTAGCAAGGGGACTCCACCCCTCGTGCACTAAAGAAGATGTAATGCACGACCTTCAAGACAAAGGCTTTAAAATTCGTGATGCCGTCAATATTATCAAGAAGGAGAAGCAACAGTCGGAGGGAGATCATGAAAAATTGGTAAAGCGCGGTCTTCCACTATTCATGCTTAGTTTTGATAAAGACGAAAATAAAGATATTATATATGGTATCAAGACTATTCTAAACATCGTGGTCAAAATCGAACCCATGCGTAAGACCTCCAGATCGATCCCGCAGTGTAAGCGCTGTCAAGGCTTCAATCACACGCAGACTTACTGCCAGAAAGAGCCGCGATGCGTCAAATGCGCAGGTAAACATCTCTCGGAAGAGTGTCACCTAAACAAGCAAACCCCAGCCACTTGTATAAATTGCAAAGGAAAACATCCTGCGAACTATCGAGGTTGCGAAGTGGCGAAAGAGCTTCAAAAACGCTGCGATACGCTAAAAAATTCGATGCGTCCGAATATGAAACCAATCAAGAACAGACCCAAAATAGCTACGAAAAAAGCAGCGAAAGATAGAAAGTCCGTCAATATTAACTTAAGATCGGTTAATGATAAAAAATCCGAAAGTAATAGAGATAAGGTAACAGAAGCAAAATCTCCGAATATTGGCGTGCAGTCTTATGCTCAAGCGGCGAAGACAGTTAAGGGTACGTACACGACCTACAACTCACGGGAGATCAAAGCAAGAAACCGTCCAAACTTTAATGTAAAGACTCCTTCTCAAGTTGCGACATTGAAAAATAGTGATAGAGGTAGTTCAGAAGATCATGTATCCAATGTTTTTTCCCTAATTCTTGCGAAACTTGAAGAGCAATGCAAAACAAATAAACTAATTTTCGAGAGACTAGTTGCACTAGAAAACAACATTCATAACACGCGCACTTCAACCAGAATATGAAAGAAACGCTTAAAATTCTTACTTGGAACGCTAACGGGCTCATACAAAGACTCGACGAGTTAGAAATATTTATGCGAGAGAAAGATATTGATATATGCTTGGTCTGTGAAACTCATCTGAAAAAGCAATCGAATATTAAGATAAGGGGATATAGCGGGTATCACGCCTTTCACCCATCGGAAAGAGCCAGAGGCGGATCATCTTTGTTTATAAAAGAAAATATCGAACACTCAGCGGAAATAAAAATTGAATTAGAAGCAATGCAAGTAAGCACGGTACGCGTTAGAAATAGACACTTTGCTTTCAACATTTCGTCTATATATTGTCCACTGCGATGTAAACTTGAAGAAAGTGATTTCACAAACATCTTCAACTTCCTTAAACCAAATTTTATTATTGGTGGTGACTTCAACGCGAAACACCCCTTCTGGGGCTCAAGGTACGCCTCTCAGAAAGGTAGAAAGCTTTATAATGCGGGTATGCAATTCAGTTGTGATTTTCACTCGACGGGTAAACCAACATATTGGCCAACTGATAGAAATAAGATACCAGATCTGATTGATTTCTTTGTTGTTAAAGGAATATCTAGCAACTGTATAAAAGTTGAAGAAAGCTTTGATCTCTCCTCTGATCATTCTCCAATCATTATGACGATAAGCGAAGCTTTGATTAAAAAAGTAGGACCGGCCAGATTAACTGGCGCGAAAACTAATTGGGACGGCTTTAAAAAAGATATTGAAGCAAATATTGAGCTGAGCGTATCACTTAAAACGCCCTATGAACTTAAAGTTGAAGTAGATCGCTTCGTCGAAATCTTACAGGATGCCGCGTGGAAGAATACTCCCAAACTAAAGAGAACCCCGGCCAGTTATATTAAAATTTATCCGCAGGAAATAAAAGAGATGATTAAGGAGAAGAGAAAAGCGCGTAAAAGATGGCAACAAACTCGGGCTCCGCAACATAAAGCACATCTTAACCGTTTGTGCAACTCACTAAAAAGATCTATTAAAGACCTTAAGAATAATGAAATACAAACTTACCTAGAAAGCTTAACGGCAGAAAAAGATTCTAACTTTTCGCTTTGGAAGGCTATAAAAGGTATTAAAAAACCTCAAATTCAAGCCGCGCCAATTAGGAAAAATCAAGACGAATGGGCGAGGCATGATAAAGAGAAAGCGCAAGTTTTTGCCGCCCACCTGGAAGAAACTTTCAAACCGTTTGATGGACAAGCTCTTATTGAAAATATAAATACGTCGTATATAGACAATAGCGTAATAAGAAATGCAACGCTTACCGAACTTAAGGAAGAAATAAAGAAACTTAAACCTAAGAAAGCTCCTGGATACGACCTAATTACGGGAGAGGTTCTTAAAGCACTACCAAGAAAAGCTCTAATTAAGCTTCTGTTCATTATAAACGCCGCGATTAGACTAGAATATGCTCCCAGTCAATGGAAAGTCGCCGAAGTTATAATGGTCCTTAAGCCTGGAAAACCGCCGAATGAAAAAACCTCTTATAGACCGATTTCGCTTCTTCCAATTATATCCAAAGTGTTCGAGAGAATATTGCTTAGGCGAATACAGCCGGTTATAGAAGAAGGGCATCTCATCCCTGATCATCAATTCGGATTTAGAAGTAAGCATTCTACAGTTGAACAAGTACATCGAATAACACATGTAATCGAAAAATCACTTGAAGAAAAAAAGATTTGTTCAAGCGTATTCCTTGACGTTTCTCAAGCCTTTGACAAGGTCTGGCACGAAGGCTTAAAGTTTAAATTACGACAAGTTCTGCCAGAGCACCTATATAATATTTTGAAGAACTACCTTACGAATAGGCTATTCCGCGTCAAATGTGGAAACGAATATTCTGATTTTAAGGAAATAATGGCTGGGGTGCCGCAAGGAAGCGTTCTTGGTCCAGTCTTATATCTATTATACACTCGTGATATACCGCAAGTAGAAGGCACTGAGCTAGCTACATTTGCCGACGACACTGCTATCTTGACAGTAGGTAAAACGGTCGAAGATACTACAGAAAAACTGCAAGAAGCTTTGAACAGAGTAAATGAATGGACAAAGATTTGGCGAATCGCACTCAACGAGACCAAATCTGTTCATGTAAATTTTACTTATAAAAAAATAAATAATTTGCCGATCTTTTCAAACTCGGTTCAAATCCCGTTTGCAAACGAGGCTAAGTATCTTGGAATGACACTTGATACAAAGCTGAAATGGAAAACGCACGTTAAGAAAAAACGCAAAGAACTAGATAACAAATATCGAGAAATGTATTGGTTACTTGGAAAATATTCCAAGCTTAATATATATAACAAACTGCTTTTATATAAGCAAGTGCTAAAGCCTGTATGGACATATGGTATACAACTCTGGGGTTGTACCAAAATAAGTAATATTAAAATTTTACAAACTTTTGAAAACAAAGTGCTAAGAGGTATTGTAAATGCGCCATGGTATATCAGAAATAGCGATATCCACAGAGACCTTGGCATTAAAACAATCGAAGACGAAATTCAAACCTACGCGAGAAAGCATAGAAGTCGACTAGAAAGTCACGTAAATATTACAGTCCTCCAACTTTTGGAAGAAAGAAATTTACTGCGCCGTCTACAAAGAACCAAACCTTTAGACCTAGCGCGATAAGTAACCGCGTCTAAACTGCGGAGCTGGCAGGAACTTCTAATGGGAAGGTGCCTGCAAAACGTCATTATTTGGCGAAACGAAAACTACTTGATAAGTCGAATAATACTTAGTTGTAGTAAAAATAAAAACAAGTCTGTTTTGAAGGGAGGTTTTTTAGTGGGTAAGAATCCCACACTACTATGAGCACGCGCTGTCGATCCTCATAGTGTCTTGTTGAAGATTTTCACCTAGCCTCGGAAAAAAAAAAAAAAAAAAAAAAAAAAAAAACTTCGGCAGATCCTGGAGAGAACCCAAGAATTCCAAATCGATACTCACCACCTCTTTATCGATTTCAAGGCCGCCTATGACAGCATCTATAGAGAAGAGCTTTATAGAGCCATGTCTAGTTTTGACATCCCTGCCAAACTTGTCCGTCTGTGTAGGCTGACGATGGATAACGCTCGCTGCTCCATCAAGGTCGGTAATGACCTCACCGAGACCTTTGATGTCAAAAAAGGCTTTAGACAAGGTGACGCGCTGTCATGTGACTTCTTCAATATTGTACTTGAACGGATTGTGCGGAACTCACAAGCCAACACCGGAGGCATAATCTATTACAAGTCTGTACAACTGCTTGCATACGCCGACGATATAGACATTATCGGAAGATCTCAGCGGGCTGTCACCGGTGCTTTTGCAAGCATTGAGGCGGAAGCGGCCAAAATGGGTTTAGCGATAAACGAGGGCAAAACCAAGTATATGCTGTCAACTAGAAGGGAAAACCAACACCGACGAATTGGACAAAACGTCACCGTGGGCAGCTATAACTTCGAGGTAGTAAGGGACTCTGTCTACCTTGGCTCTGCTATAAACTCGAAAAACAAAATCAGTGCAGAAATCAATCGAAGAATAACTCTTGCCAATCGCTGTTTTTTCTGGGCTTATAAGGCAATTCAACAGTAAAGCCCTATCTCGAACAACTAAGGAGACTCTATATAAGACCTTGATCATCCCAGTCCTACTTTACGGCGCTGAAACATGGACTTTATTAAAAGAGGATGAAGATATCCTTGGTCGCTTCGAGAGAAAAATTCTTCGTAAGATTTTCGATCCCGTTCGCGTTGACGGGTTTTGGAGTAGAAGATTCAATCACGAACTATACGAGCTGTACAGCGACATCGACCTAGTCAAAAAACTGCGTATTGGACGTCTGAGATGGCTAGGACATGTAGAGCGAATGGACACCAACGCTCCGGCCCGCAGAGTCTTCGAATCTAACCCCGAGGGACGACGCAGTAGAGGGAATCATCGCCGTAGGTGGCGCGCACAAGTTCAAGGGGACCTCGACCAACTTGGAGTGCGCAACTGGAGGCAATTAGCTAAAGACCGAGCTAAATGGAGAGGCTTGTTGGTTGAGGCCCAGATTCACCCCGAACTGTAGCGCCACCTAAGTAAGTAAATAAGTAGTGCAGACCTATACATCTCCTCTGCCTACATGGCACAAGACCGCCAATCACCGCCAGAAGAATTTCAAGATATGGTGACGGCTATCTCCACAACAAAGACCAACCTGCTTATGGGCTGCGACGCAAATGCCAGGCACGTGCTATGGGGCAGTTCCGAAAGCAATGAGCGAGTATATCTTTGCAAATAACATCTCAATATGTAACAAAGGCAACACTCCAACCTTTATTTTTCTGAGTACGGAAAATTTCAACGGCTGGGAAGATATCATAGACGTTACACTCTCTATTAACAGTAGTAGTATGAAAGTCGAGAGCTGGAGAGTATTCAATCTGAAGTCTTTTTCAGACCATAATTGGATCCTCTTTAATGTAGATCTCGAGATCGAGACTCCCAAACCCTACAGAAACCCCAAAAGAATCGACTGGATAAAGTTTAGTCAAGTCGTTAGATCTAAGCTACGTAGAACTCCAAACGCTATAATAGCCTCCACTGCAGAACTAGACACAAAAGTAAAGGCTTTCGAAAAGGCCTTCAATAATGCTTTTAAAGTTGCGTGTCCGGTCAAATACAGCAAAAAAACCTTCGCTCCGTGGTGGGACGAAGAACTCTCTAACCTCAGGAAACTGACTAGAGAGACCTCCAATATCTGCTACAAGTGCAAATACTGGCAGCCTTATACGGACAGCCTTAAAATACACAAAAAAAAGCCACCAGAATGGCCAAGAAACGGTCCTGGATAGAATATTGCCAATCAATTGATACCCTCAAAGACTCCGCTAGACTCAGCAAGATTCTATCAAAGGATCACTCCAATCCATCTCTCCTGAAAAGGTTGGATGGTAGGTGGACGTTGTCAACTGCAGAATCCTTAAAGATCTTGATACACACCCACTTTCCCAGATGTAAAGACAGTTACACAGAGCCTAACAGTTCGCAATGCCTGCAATACTGGGAACACATAATACCCATTATTACCAAAGAAAAAATCTTCTGGGCCATTCGCAGCTTCGCCCTTATAAATCGCCAGGCCTAGATGGCATTCTGCCCATTATGCTACAAAAAATTCAAGAGGTAGCAATCCCATAGCTGCATTTTCAGGAGCTGCACCTTAAATAACCATGCACCCCACTCATGGAGACGGGAGTTATATGTTTCGCAACAAAAGAAGAAAAACACTTTTTTTTTTACTTTTCGATAATTCTATTTTATTTTATTTTCCAGCTTCAAGTTCGCCGTCCAAGCGTCGCTGCAACTTGTCGCTGTTAGAATAATCGAATTATTGGTCGCCTCGTTGACATTGACGAACTCTCTATATACACATTATTCGATGACATTGCATTTTGGTTACTTCCGTTGGATTTGGAGTGATGACCGCTGTTGAGCTCATGTCTCATTGAATTGGATTGTTGTTCGGGGTTGTTGGCCATCTGAGTTTTCGCTGACGTTTCATATGTAACTCCTCCTCGGTGTGAATAAGAATTCTCCTGAATTCTTCTGTTAATACTGTTTTCTTTATTTACAATAGTTACACTCATGTTTCTCTTTTTTAACCAAAATATGAAGATAATTATAAGTAATATAACAATTATGATAAAGGTTGCATTTACTCCATATGAAATATTTCTATGCCATTTTAGTTCCTTAATTTCGTTAATATTTTCAAACTGTTTATTTACAATGTTGTCAAAAGTAATCATTTCTACTTTGGTGTGATTGTACATACTATTAGGATAATAGAATTTATCTTTGATTATTTGTTTCTGATTATAAAATGTTTCTTCATATATTTCTATTTTACAATCGTAAAAATTAACTAAGTTATTTTTATTCAAAGTAATGCTTCTATCATCGCAGTTTTGTTTTAATTGTTCTTGTACTGCATTTTTAATTAACAATGTTTCGTCATCTATAGATTCAATTTTAGTTCTGTTATTATATCTTACATTGATTTTTTAAAATACAGTTCTTACTAACTTTTTAATCTTTTAACATAGAGTTTTCCTTAAAACTAAAATTTGTATTTCCTATTGTAACAACATATTCATTATCTTCATCTACCTCTCTATAATCTTTATTAGGCAGTGGAGTGATAAGTTTTAAATCTGTTTTAATATAGTTCTTAGGGATTTTAACAGCAATAATTAAAGATTGATTTTTATATTTTAATATTCCTACTTTGACTAAATTTAACTTATAGAAATCGATTTCATGCAATTTTATTTCTTCTGCCGTTAAAATACTCGGATGGATAACATTGTTTTTGGCGGAGGCAATATTGTCTTGAATTTGGTCTATTTTGTTTTCTAAATACTGTAATTTTAACATTTGATCTAAATACATTGTATGCCTTTTAATTTGATCATTTTCTTGCTTAACTAATTGGAGTACATGTAATGTTTTATTTTTGTCTTCCTCTATGGCCATTCTAAGTATATTAAATGAGTCATTAAAATGTGTATTAATTGAGATTTGTTTATTTAAATTTGTAATGGCGTTATGGTTATTTTTTTCATTAATATCTAATTTCTCTAATATCTCTTGCCTATCATTGTCGTCCATTGTTCCGAACAACCACTTATGCAGAGTACCTACTATATTTATCAGTCCCCTTTTCTGTCTTATATCTTTTGGAATTATGGATGAAATCTTAGCCCTAATATTTAATATTATTTCTTTTAGTATTTCCTTATTGTCCATATCTAACTTTTCAATATTAGTTTCTATTTGGGTGAGTATATCTTGTATGTCTATCGGATTGATTATATGTAAAATGGTATTAGTTTCATTAACAATTGCTACCTCCTGTACTTTTACTATTCTATATCCTATTTCTTCATGTATTGGACTTACTTGCAGAAGTCCCTGGGTTATCGTGATTGTAATCAGGAATATTATTGCCACGAACGGTATCTGTAAATTTTAAAGGTCGTTTAATGTTTGCCATATGTACATTTCTCAAAGAAGCTAGTCTATAATATGGTTCGTCTTTATGTCTGAGTCTTTTATAGTTTCGTATATGTCCAGTAGATCTGTTTTCGTTGTACTGTTCTCTAGTAAGATTTCTTTTGGTTATTATATAATGTTTAGCGTTATTGATTCTTTCTGGCAATTCGGAACTGCTTATTTTTTCCTTTGCTTCCCTAGGAGTGCACTTGATTGTTGAGTGATACCGATCGTTATAGTTTAATATAACCATCTGTATCTTCATTTCAGTTGAGAGTTCATTATCCTCGATCCCTGTTATTTTTTCTAACAAAGTAGAGTGTAATCTCTCTATATCGGCATTGCCGGTATGATTATTGGGTTTTGTCAAATGCACCTCGACATTTTCATTCTGCAAATAATTTATTATTTGTTCTGCTCTGAATTCGTTATCCATTATACGATAATTCCTATCTGTTATACAATATGCTGCTGCGAATTTTGTTAACCTGTCTATTATTGTGACAAAAGATAGTTTTTTAAAATGAAATATGTCTAAGTGAATAATTTCGTTCTTGTCTGTTGGGGTTTGAGTAATTTGAAATTTGGGCTTTATAGGTTTCCTATCATATTTGATTTGTCGGCATTTGTCGCAGTTGTTTATTATAAGTTGTGTATGGTCTCTGAGTTTTGGGAAATATATTTTTTCTTTCAAACTATAATAGCATTCATTTATTCCGCTATGCAACGACTCCTTTGTGTGGTACAAAGACAATTGCTTATGCAACTCCTCTTCCGTTGATATCTCACTTGCCCTTTTTAAACTTCGTGTAAATTTCATTTTTGGATCTGATGAAAATATTGATATTAAGATTAACTGAATTTTGTGATAATCTGTGTCAGACACTTCAAAATATATTCCTATTATTCCTTTTTTTATGTATCGTCTTAGTAGATCTTTTATTAAATTTTCATTTTCCAATGGGTTTATTTCTATGATTTGTCTTTTATGTAATGTCTGAACTCCTTTAGGACAATAAGTTAATATGATTTGCGTTTTGTATTTATTTACGATATCATCTTTTATCCCTATGTGATCTAGAATTTGCTCATCTACTGAATGGTTTGTATCAGAAATTTCCAAATTTGATTCTTCTTCATTATCTGCGTTAATTTTTTCTATATTTTCTAATCTACTTAAATAGTCTGCTACCTTATTTTCTTTACCCTGTAAATATTCTATTTCATAATTGTATTCCTGAAGTTTTAACAGCCACCTTTGGTGTCGTTGTGAGAATTCCTTTCCTTTATATTTGTTATTAAGGTATTTGATTGGTACATGGTCTGTTACAATTTTAAATGTATTCCCATATAAATACGGTCTAAAATAATTTATTGCATACATAATTGATAAAAATTCTTTGTCTGTAGTACTGTAGTTCTTTTCGTGATTATTAAGTGTTCTGGACACAAAACAAACAGGATGACCTTGCTGCGACAACACTGCTCCAATGGCGTGGTCACTAGCATCTGTCGTTATAACGAATGGTTTATCATATTCTGGGTATTTTAAGATAGGGTGAGAACTAATGAGACTTTTTAAGTTTTCAAATGCTGTTATATACTGAGGATCATTTATTTTAATTCTGTTATCTTTTTTCAGGTATTTTATCATAGGATAAGCTACTTTCGAATAGTCTTTTATAAATTTTCCAGTAGCTCCTAAGAATCCTTTTAATTGCCTTTCTGTTTTTGGAATGTCTAAATCTTGAATCGTTTTGATTTTATCTGGATTCGGCTTTATGCCGTCTGCTGTTAAAATGTGGCCCAAAAATTCGGTATTCTTTTTTAGAAAACTACATTTGTCAACTTGAATCTTTAAATTATGTTCTTGAAGTCTCGCAAAAATCTTTTCTAATGACTTTTCATGTTCCTCTAGGGTTGTAGAGAAGATAAGTATATCATCAAGATATACTACACATATTTGATTAATATATTCGCGAAGAATCTCATTCATTAAGCATTGAAATGTCACCGGGGCATTTTTTAACCCGAATGGCATGCGAACATATTCATATAAGCCTACCGGAGAAACAAAGGCCGTTTTTTCTATATCTTTCTCGGATACCAGTATTTGATGATAACCTTTGGCTAAACCGACAGTACTGAAATATTGTGCCTTGCCGAGTTTGTCAAGGATACTGTCAATATTAGGCAAGGGGTATTTATCATCGACTGTCACCTGGTTTAACCGTCTGTAATCTACTACAATTCTAAACTTCTCTATTCCCGAATTATCTTTTTTCTTCGGCACTACTATTATTGGTGAACTGTATCTGCTTTTGCTCTTTCTAATTATGCCTTGTCGTTCCATTTCTTCCATTTGTCTTCTTACCTCAGCTTCGTGCTTTGGTGGGTACCGATATAGTTTTGAATTTATTTGTTTTTCTATCAGTTTTTCTATAACAATCCTCTCTTTCTCATGTAAATGATCTAATTGGAGATTTTGCATTTCACTTACTTCAAGTATATTAACCTGTTCTTGCATAGTTTTAGTCAAGAATGGAAGGCTCACTCCATTAGTCATGTAAATTTCTTGTTTTTCTACATTAATATCCCTCACATTTTTAATTATCCAATCCATTCCTATTAGTAGATCATAAGGTTTTTCTAACTTCATACTAATCCACTTCATTCTTGCATTTGCTACAGTTTTATTGGGTGTCTTCACTTCTCCCTCTATCATATTAATTGTTTTTGAGGTGTGACTTACTATTTCGTACTTAATATGAGATAATTTATTTTTATTTAAGATACTAATCGTTGATCCCGTATCTACAAGAGCTAAACATTTTTCTCCTTCTATCGTTACTGATACAAAAATTTTATTTTCCGCGGCTAATTTATAAAAAAAATGTATCCTCGATAGAGTTGGTTTCAGACCTACTTAAAGTATCTACTTCCATAGATTGAGGTCGCTGTCTACTTTGTCGACTGTCATTTTCATTATTATTTCGCCTAAACTGTTGTGATCTGTTACTCTGTTGAGTGAACTGATCATTTGGTCTTGGATGCCAGCTATTGTTTCTGTTAAAATTTGGCCTAAAGTATTCCTTTCGTCTTGACTGACTAGGCTGATGGCTATTATTTCTATTGGTCTGTCGGTTATAATTAACATTAAGGCTTTGTGACCTATTATTATGCCTACTATAATCTGTCTGATTACTTAAGTTTCTATTATACCTATTACTAGAGTCTTTAAAACGTAAATTACCCTGATCCTGTCCTATAAAATTATTTACAACTTCCTTGACTTCGGTCAGATTATTTTTGGTCATTATTGCAGCTGCTAAAGCACCCGAAACTAATTCCTTAACCTTCTGCACTAACATACCACTAAATATCTCGGTCATTATAGCACCACTTTCACTAAAAGCGGCATATTCCGTTATATCTTCGACTAACGATTTTAGCTTAGTATCTAAGTCACTTATACTACTCACTCTTAAAGCTCCGAGGTCCTTTGTTATTGTCATCTGATCTTTTGATGATCTGTAGTGCTGCTTTAGTTTCGCCTTGCAAGATGTCCAATCCTCTGGTGGGCTGACGTTCAGCAGATTTTTGGCTCCTCCTTGTATCATAGTATCATATACAGCTTGATACACTCTAGCTTGTTCTGCTTCATCAGTGTAGTCTTCTAACGTCCTGGTTACGGCATCGATGAATGAAGGCAATGTTCCTGACTCTCCAGAGAAAGTTGGCAAGAATCTTATGTCCTTTTCAAGTCTAGCTCTGGCACTTGAGGGCTGATTATTTTGAATTAGTAGCTGTGTCAAAGCCACTAGATATTGTTGGATGGGATCCGGATTTGCCATTATGTCGCGATGCTGGTCGAACACTTGTTCCCGTTGTCTTTGGCGATCAATTTTGCACTTTTTGTTTTTCTAACCCGAACGATTCTCACTTCACTTTTAATTTTTATTTCTTTTTTTTTGTATGTGTTTTACAGTTTTGTGTCTGTATAAACCACTAAATTTCACTCTATACGGTCTTAATTTTTTTCTTCTATTTTCTTTTTGAACAGTGTTGTATCTGCATAAATCACTAAATTACCTTCGTTTCCCACTTTGATTTAGGTTCAAATCACTGGATTTTTACTTATACGATCCTACCGACTGCGCCAGTTATATGTTTCGCAACAAACGAAGAAAAACACTTTTTTTTTTGACTTTTCGATAATTCTATTTTATTTTATTTTCCAGCTTCAAGTTCGCCGTCCAAGCGTCGCTGCAACTTGTCGCTGTTAGAATAATCGAATTATTGGTCGCCTCGTTGACATTGACGAACTCTCTATATACACATTATTCGCTGATATTGCATTTTGGTTACTTCCGTTGGATTTGGAGTGATGACCGCTGTTGAGCTCATGTTTCATTGAATTGGATTGTTGTTCGGGGTTGTTGGCCATCTGAGTTTTCGCTGACGTTTCATATGTAACTCGGGTGAGAATGGTTTTCATTCCGAAGGTGGGGAGGCGCGGACATGAGAACGCGAAAGATTTCAGACCAAGCAGTCTGACCTCCTTCGTTTTGAAGACCCTCGAGCGCGTTCTAGACAACCATCTGCGAGATACAATCGAGTCATCTCTTTCCAAATCCCAGCACGCATACCTCAAAGGAAGATCTACAGAAACAGCTCTTCATGAAGTAGTGCGAACAATAGAAAAATCCCTACAGTATAAGGAATACACTTTAGCTACCTTTCTAGACATAGAAGAAGCTTTTAACAATGTACACACTGAAGTAATTCTAGAGTCCCTCACGGAGCTGGGCTTAGAAACCTACCTAAGCCAATGGATAGTCTCTATGCTCAGCACTAGAACCATTCAGGCATCTCTAGGAAACAGTACCATAACCAAATTTTCCAGTAGAGGAACACCCCAAGGTGGAGTCATCTCACCTCTACTATGGCTAATAGTCATGAATAAAATCCTTTTATGCTTAAACAGAGAAAGAATTAAAGTAGTTGGGTATGCGGACGACATGGTGATTTTAGTGTCGGGACTTTTTCCTCCCGTGATAAGTGAGATCATGGAGAGTGCTCTAAGTAAAGTCACCGCATCGGCCAGAAAGTGTGGACTTGGAGTCAACCCAAATAAAACTGAACTGATGCTTTTCACCACAAAAACCAAAATACCCGAATTCAATCTTCCTCGACTAAACGGTCAGATACTCTCCTTATCTTCCAGTGCTAAGTACCTAGGAGTACCTACCATAGGCACCACAGGCGCCCTACGGTCAACTCCGTCAGACGCTCTAACAGTCCTGCTACACCTTTTTTCTGCTGTTGGCGCTGGTGTTACGCAAGGAGTCGTAAATCTGCAATTGAAACCTCGTTTTGATACTTCCATAATGAATGTGGAAGCATTTGTATTGAAAACCATTACCTCGATTACAGCCCCACTCTTCTTTGATTTTGACGCTGCTCTTCCTTTGAACGATCTGCCGTTAGCGGATCCTAGATTCAACACCCCGGCTCCTATTGACATTTTACTTGGTTCGGACAGGGTGTGGAGTAGTTTGCGGGATGGTCATCGCTCGGATGGTAATGGAAATATCATTGCCGACAACACTGTTTTTAGCTGGGTAATTGCGGGCAGCATGCCCAAAAATAATGCTGTTTCGTTGCACATAGGGGTGGATATCGACGTGCTTTTAAAATCATTTTGAGAGATAGAAGAGGTTGGTTCTCATACCCCCTCTGTTGGCAGTGAAAACGACGCTGATAAGCATTTTGAGAAAACCTTTTCTAGAACTCCAGACAACAGGTTTATTGTGGAACTGCCATTTCGTCAAGATGAGGTGAGTTTTGGAAACACTCTTTCTGGTTTTCAATTTTTTATTCATGATTTTCATTAACAAATTTTCTAATAACTTAAATATAACAACAAATAATATAATAATTTAATTTAATGAAAAAAAGTTAATGGCATATTATTCTTTGGAGAAAAAATAGGGTTAATGCCACATTTTATGTACAATATTTCATAGTGGGGTGAACAATTAAAAATTCATATTTAAATACATCTTTGAAAAAGAATTATAATAAAAAAAAAACCATAAAACAGAAAGTAAAGTAAGAAGAAGAAAAAATACGAAGTACGTAGCAATTCACAATCTTCGAATAATAATAAATATTTAAGTATATGTACATCAAAAAAAGAATCAAACAACGTAGCGCAACAGAACTTCAATTTCATTAATATTAAATTCAAAAAGCCATGATGTCACACTTTTCAAAAACGCAAATAAGGTTCTAATGACACGAATATTTTCAGGTAGCTTCTGAAACAATTGGCAAGATACGATGGAAAAGGAATTTCTAAAATGTGTAGTCCGAAAAGCAGATAAGATAACAGCAGAGCGAGAAGTACTTCTTAAGTTATATGCATCATATATAGGGCTTTGCAAATAACCAGCTCTCAAGAAAAATATCTTTAGGACCTTATAATAAAATAAGTGACGAACTGGTAGAATTTGCGTCAGACGAAATAGTTCCATAGTGTGAGCTAAGCGGGCGGTATTACAAATTTTTCTTAAAGCGCATTTTTGAAGAACAATCAATTGCTGTAATTTATTAAGATAAGCACTTAGCAACAGATTCCATATTCTAATTTCGAATGGAAAATTGCATAGTATACTATTTTTAAGGTGTTATTAGTACAAAATTTCCTAAGGCGGTAAAAACAGCGGATTGAAGAAAGTAGATACTGCTTTAAGTTTGCAAAGTGCTCTGTCTAGCTTAGATGTTGATCTATTGTAACACCTAGATATTTAAAATGTTCTACTTCCTCAACTTTAAAACAGTTAGCACTGCAGGCGACATTAGGATTAAAGAATACAGAACCACATCTTGCGCAATTATTATTGTTACATAAAATGTGCCTAGTACAATCGGGAGCATGGAACATAACATTCACATCCGTAAGCGTCTTTGTTCCAAGACTGAAAAACATTAGTTTTGTTTTCTGACTAACAATAAGCTTATGATCTGAAAACCAACTCCTTAACAAATTAACATCATGGTTTATTTCACAGCATAAATTTAAGGGACTAGATGAATCATATGCAATTGCAAGATCATCGGCAAAAGCCTTAACTTTCCCCGTGAAGGGCTGTTCAAAGATTGAGTTTACATAAATTAAGAACAGAATGGGACCAAGTACTGACCCTTGGGGTACCCCAAGATTTATAACTTTCGACTTGCTTAAAATGAATCTTCACTTTTTGGGTTCTGTTGTACAAATAAGACTCAAACCAGCTGTAAAAGAAACCACGAAAACCAACATTATAAAGCTTTTGCAAAAGAATACTATGGTTTACCATATCAAAAGCCTTTGTTATGTCAACGAAAAGTGCCGCACAGTTTTTTTTGTTATCTAAACCTTTTTGTATAATGGAACAAGAATCAAGAAGAGCATCTTCGGTAGAAAGGCCAGCCCTAAATCCAAACTGCAATGCACTAAAAAAATGTATTCTCTGCAAGTAATGTAAGATTCTACTTTTAACAACTTTTTCAAATATTTTTGAAATGGAGGACAACAACGATATTGGCCGATAGTTCGATTTATCTTTTTTATTTCCCTTTTTAAATAGAGGTATAACATTTGCGCATTTTAGTTATTCAGGGAAGATGCCTAAATTAACACTCATATTAAAAATATGTGTTAGAACATCGATGATGTTATACGCAATATTTTTTAAAATAAAATTCGAAATACCAGGAATGTGAATTCTTCAAAGATCGTATTTCTTTTAAAAGCTCAACACCAGAGATAGGTTCAAAATAGAAGCTATTTGGACTAGAGGTGTTATTTGAGAGTCTGTAGCTAGTACCGCAGTTACAGGACAAAGATTCTAGTGGTGGAAAAGAATTACGACCAACAGTAGCAAAGTAATTATTGAACTCATTTGCTATTCCCTCAGGATCTGAGATATCTACATTCTCACCATATATAGAAATCATATTAGAATGATCTCTATCGTTTCTATTTACCATAGAATTTATAATTTTCCACTCTTCCTTCAAATTCCCTTGTGAGCTTCTTAACTTGTTCTGATAGTAATAATCACGACTTAACCGAACTTCTTTTTTAACATGCTGGCAGATTCTCTTGATACGGTTTCTTAAGTTTGATTTATGTGGATGACGCCATAATTTTTTACGTAATTTATGTTTTAGTCTAATTTTTTTCAGTAAAGAGCGAGTTATCCAGGGTTTTAATCCTATTTCAGATTTTTTGATCAAAACAGAATATGACGAATTGAAAATAAAATTATTTAAACTTTTTAAGAACAATTCATATGCCCTCGAAGGATTTACTTCTTCATAAACCTCTTCCCAATTAGCAAAAAGCAAGTAATTGTTCAACTTGTTGAAGTCAATTTTAGCAGTTCTACGTTCTGGAATGTGTCTGTTTTGATCTACACTTTTTAAGCTACTAAACACAATGCCAGTCATACAATGATCAGTAATTTTGAGATCAAAGACAATTCCAGCAGAAGCGTTATAAGACATATTTAAGAAGCGACCAAATACGTGGTCCAGACAGGTTCCTGCTATTGGTCTTGTAGGCTCGTTGACGAAAGATGCAAACCCATGTTCTGAAAGAATAACATTATAGGAATCTACAACAGAACTAAAATCTAATAGATCTATATTAAGATCACCCAAGAGAATAATATTCCCTGCACGTACATTTCTTAAAAACGTTGAAAACTCCTCAATAAATACTTGAGTTGACTGTGAGTGGAGTCTATAAATACAAGTAAAATCAAACCTTTCATTGTAAATGCTGCATGAAATTTGTATAATATCCGCACTAGACAGACTACAACGTTTAACCTCACAATCATACAGATCTCGCACAAAAACTCCCACTCCTCCTGCACAATATGAATCATTAGGATTGGCATAAAAATTATAATTTTATGCATATAATCGTCAATTTCGCAAGAAAAAATCCAAATCTCAGATACAAAGATCATATCGGGTAGATTTTCAAAAGCATCAAGGTTGGAAATTAGTAAATTGAAATTCCGTCGCAGACTACGAATATTTTGATGTACAACATACACAGATTTAAAACCATTTGAAGATTTGAAGATACTATCACAATTAGTTTTAACGGTTTGAAAGGTGAGATCGTTGGTTATATGATCAAGATTATTTTTTCTATTAAACATATTAAACAAAAAATATATAATATATTAGATAAAAAGCTAATTATGAATTTGAGCTATATCATCAAATGATCTAATAACCGTCACCTCACCATTATCAACCTTTCTTAAAAAAAATTGGGAGTTTTTAAGCCATAAGTACTTATAATTATTCTCTACTTTAAATTTTTTAGCTGCCATAAATAAAGCTCTTGTATATCTAGTATAACAATTATTAATATAAATACTTTTGTTTTTATTACCGGCGAATAACGAAGCATTCAGTTTCTTTCTGGCATCTCTTTTACTGGACATTATCTTCCGTTTGACTTCAGGCGAAGAGAGTTGGACGCAAACAACGACTTCTTCGTCATTCGATTTTGGCTTCTTAACTATTTTCACATAGCATTTAGTAATTTCTTCGGCAGGAACAATGACATTTAATTCTTTGTCAAAGATGGTTTGTACACAGGTTGCTGCATTTTGGTTGTTAACCTCTGGTATACCCACGATTTCAACTACATTCTCCACTTGTTGCTGTTCTCTCCAGTTCAATTTGCTTTCGAGATAATTTACTCTTCGCCGCCGTTTGACGTTTTCCTCTTTCAGTTCTTGAATTGCAGGGAGAAGTTCTTACTTGTTGTACCGCTTTTCTCGGGATGACAATGTTCGTGCAGAGTATTGCAAGTTCATGAAGGTATACGAGGAACTGGGCCATATGGATAGCATTCCGGATAGAGAAGTTGCGCCTACGTCAGGGAAAACATTTTACGCACAAGGATTCGACAGGGCTTAGTTTAAATGAAGTCCTCCACATCGGACCATCCTTGCAGAAAAAATTGCTTAATGTTAACATGCAGTTTCGATTATATCGGTTTGTTTTTTGCGCCGATATTGTAAAAATGTTCCACCAGATTTGGGTCAGCCCTAAAGATCGCAATTTCCAACGCATTGTTTGGTGAGAATCTCTAACCGACCCCATTGCCCATTTTCGTCTTAGTACTGTAACCTATGGTACTGCACCCGCACCCTTCTTGGCCATAAGAGTCCTAAGGCAGTTGGCTAAGAACTGCAAACGGCGTCCTACGCGTTTCTGCACAACTCTTATGTTGATGATTTTGCGGTTGGCTCGGATTCATTGTCTGGAGTTTTGGAGTTGAAGGAACAGTTGGTAGGCCTTCTTTCTTGTGGTGGATTAGAGCTGAGCACATGCGTGTCTAACTGTTGGGGTATTCTCAGTACTACGGAAGAGAGTCAGACTGTATTATTGGATCCAGATACAGAATGGAAAAAGGTGCTTGGAATTGTCTGGAATCCTTACCATGACATATTCACCTTTAAAATAACATTGGAAGATTCAGCAGTACCTACCAAGAGAAATTTGCTTTCGATAGTGTCGAAAATCGTTGATCCTATGTGGTTTTTGGCACCGTCTATTATTCTTTTTAAAATTTTGTTCCAAGAGCTTTGGCTGAATAGGATTAACTGGGGCGATCCATTACCCCCAAAAATTGCGAAAAAATGGCTATTATATCGCCAGGAGCTGAAACATTTTGGGCAGCTTGGTGGCATTGGTGTAGTGGTAACGTCGTCAATTGCCACGCTAATGGTTCATGGTTTAAATCGTGATGTCAGCAAGCATTTATTTATTTCTCATAAAATATATAAAGTCAGTCCGATCATTTGCGAAAGCTTGTGTGAACACTTCTGCGAAGGCATAACACTGGCAGTAGCTTGGTCATATGGCTGGAAAAATTGTTCGCTCTGTTGATAATGATTTGCCCTTGACATCGGTTATCGGGAAAAAAAGTACTGTAAATCAGAATTTCAATTTCAATTTCAATTTATTATAATTTTAAGGTTCATACATGTAAGACTTTGTCTTTTATAGTACATATAAATGGGAAATCAGTAAATTCAGATTAATAAAGTTTGGTACAAAAGTATTATATATTTTAAATAACAAAGAAAAGATAAAAAAAGAGGAAAATGGTATATACATATTAAATGAATAGGGAAACAAGGATTGAAAGGTAGGGATGATATTATATAATTAGGGCTGATCAGAGAAGTGTCTAAAGACTTCATTTCTAAAATTATTTAAGTTCGTAATTTGCTTTGTACTTGTTGGCAATGAATTCCATATGCGAGTGCTATTGACGAAGAAAAGGCGCGATGAATTCAAATAATTAAAAGTAGGAATCACAATATTGAGAGTTCTTCTCGACTGACAGAAAATAAGTTTACTGTAGAGGTAAGAAGGTGACCTTGTTTGAATAATTTTGTGCAAGAAAATACAGTTCCTCGCATTAAAATACTGTAATAACTTGCAGCCTAGGATCTTTGTTTGATATGAGGAAATATGGTCAAACCTGCGTAAACCGTAGATATACCGAGTCATACTATTGAAAGCGACAAGTAGCCTATGTTCAGAACATGAATCCATTCGAGGGTATACAACTTCAAAATATGATATTATGCGCATGAGCAGCGTTTTAACTAGATGAAGTTTTGTTTCAGGTGGAGTAAAATCACTAGACTGCCAAAGTTTCCTTAGTGCACCATATATACGACCTACAACAAAATTTACATGGTCCTTGCAGGACAAGTTTGAGGTTATTTTGTAACCAAGGCTGGTAAGAGATTCCATGAATGGTATTTTAAAACTTCCAAGGTAAAGGGAAGGAAATTGTCCTGTACTACAGCCTCTTATAGAGAACAGTATAGCCTGAGTCTTATGTGGATTCAACGTCAAACCGTTTGCTACTGACCAAACAAGAATGGCGTTAAGATCTTCATTTGTTCTGCATATTAGATCACCAATAAGGCCAAGAGGCCTTGACAAATAAATTTGGATATCGTCCGCATATAAATGAATCGATACGTTCTTACAAACCTTGGGCAAGTCATTTATATACATGCAAAAGAGAATTGGACCTAATATGGACCCTTGGGGTACCCCTGCCAAAATATCTCTCGCTTCTGAGATCGCACCATTAACATCAACTCTTTGCGTTCTATGATTTAAATAATTCTCCATTAGGAGAGCAGCCCTGGCACTAAACCCAAAATAGAAAACAAGTTTACCACATAATACCTTGTGGTTAACTCTGTCAAAAGCCTTAGAAAAGTCAAGAAGGCATAGAACTGTCAAGCAATCTTTATCAAGTTGGTGTCTTATATCATCCAGTACTTTAACCATAGCGGTAGAGCAGCTATGGTTTGACCGGAAACCAGACTGATACTGGGACAGTAGACTTGTTAATTCAAGATGCCGAACAATCTGTCCTGCAAGGATCTTCTCCGAGATCTTTGACAAACAAGGCAGAATGCTAATTGGACGGTAATCACTGGGTACCAATGGCTGTGATTTTTTTGCCACTGGTGTTACTCTAGCTCTTTTCCATAAAAGGGGAAAAGTCGACGATGTTACACTGTAGTTTAGTAGAAGCAAAGACAAAAGATATAACAAAAAAATCTCCCCAGTTATCTGGACGCCACCCCCGGAGAATCTCTGAAGCATTAACAACTGAGCTTGAAGAACTTCTACACCAAAATCTTTCTCTCTCTTCCTATCCTTTCCAACGCCCGCACTGTGTGTAAACATGTTAAAGGTATTCATAACCCTTTGAGTGCGCGCAAATTGTAAAAAGAAAAAAAGCTTAGAATTTTTAGAAGGTACACATTAACTGCTAAGAGCTTCGATTTGATAGGATTCTCTGATGCGTCGGAAAAGGCTTATTCTGCTGTGGTCTATGCTCGTAGTGTTTCGGAAAATGGTGTCGTTGAGGTTCATCTTGTGACTGCCAAAACTCGAGTCGCACCGGTCAAGCAGGTTTCGATTTCCCGCCTTGAATTATGTGGGGCTCTGCTTCTTAGTCGCATCATGAAACTTGTTTACTCATCGTTGGATGTTATACCAGGAAAAATCTTCGCTTTCACTGACCTGACAATTGTTTTGGCTTGGCTTTCTTCTCTTCGTCGCAGCTGGGGCACATTCGTGGCTAATCGCACAGCTGAGATTTTGGATAACCTGCCTTGATCTGTTTGGAGTCATGTTTGCTCCGAAGACAATCCAGCTGATAGCGCTTCAAGAGGAGTGGAACCAAGTAAGTTGCTGGGTTTGGACTTGTGGTGGAAAGGTCCGGCCACAGCCGTCCAGGAAGTTGAAAATGTTCCCGAGGAAAGGAGATGTGCGGCTGTACTTACCTCGCTACCAGAAAACCATTTTTTTGATGAACTGCTCGGTAAGATATATGTTCTTGGCGCAAGCTAATTCGAATTGTCGCATATGTCCTTCGTTTTGCGCGAAATTGCAAGCTTTTCCTTAAGGAGAGATATTTTGATTTTTAAATTTTTTCTGAGCTTCGTATCTCTAAGGAAACTTGTCTTCGGTTTTGTTAAAGGGAGTTCAAAGAAGAAGTTCAAATGTTGAAACTGCAAAACCAGATTTCCCAACGGTCGTATTTATCTTCGCTGTCTCCGTTTGTTGATTAGGGGGGGTTGCTGCGAGTTGGGGGACGGATTTCGAATGCTCCATACGTTTCCTTTAGCATTAAACACCCATGAATTCTGCTAAAAAATCATCATATTTCGCAGCTTAACTTTCGGATGCTCGCAAGAAGTTTCTTCATGATGGTGTGTCGGAGTTGTGTTCCGTGGTTCGTCAGAAGTTCTGGATTCTTGGAGCCAGAAGCATGATTCGTAAGGAGGTAGACGACTGTCTGGATTGCTTTCGCCTGCGTTCTTCAACCTCCTCGCAGTTGATGGGGATTTTGCCTTCGGCTCGTCTTTCGCCGTCATTTGCATTTGATCAGACCGGTTGTGACTATGCGGGTCCGATTACGCTTCGTGCATCGAAGCTTCGAAAACAAAGCTGATAAAAGGGTACTTTGCTCTTTTTGTATGTATGGCGACCAAGGCGCTGCACTTGGAAGTTGCCAGCGACCTTTCTACGGATGCTTTTATTGCTGCCCTGCGGAGATTCATCGCTAGACGAGGAAAGTGTAGTGTCATCCATTCTGATAACGGCACCAGCTTCCAAGGAGCTGCTCGAAAATGATCGGAACTGTACGAGTTGGTTCGGTCTTCGACGCGCAACGAGCTGGTGTCAACGGCTTTAGCAGCAGAAAACATACGATGGGAATTAATTCTCCCTCACGCTCCTCATTTTGGAGGGCTGTGGGAAGCGGGCGTCAAATGTGTTAAGCAGCATCTTCATCGCATCGTCGGAAGCAACCTTATCACTTTTGAAGACATGGTCACTTTACTAGCCCATATAGAAGCTGTGCTGAATTCTCGACCCTTATGTGCCATTTCCGATACTGATTTGAACCCGTTAACTCCCTCTCATTTCGTTATAGGTCGCGCATACACCGCCAGACCAGAACCTAGTTGTTTCGAGGTTCCAACAAATCAATTGGGACGTTGGGAACTGGTGCAAAATATAAGGCTTTTGGCAGAAATGGCAGTTTGATTATATAACCTAGCTTCAGCAACGGCCTAAATGGAGACATACCAACCAGGACTTCAAACTGGGTGACCTCGTTGTGGTGAAAGAGCCTAATTTGCTTTCTTCCCAATGGGCTTTGGGTGGTATCGAAGAGCTACACTCAGGCAAGGATGGACATATTCGTGTGGTTACTCTTCGCGCCAAGAACGGGCGGTTTAAGAGACCCATTACCAAGCTGGCTCTATTACCAATTTCCTGAAGTGCCGTTCAGGGGCGGCGGCGTGTTCAGAAATGAATTTGTAAATTAATACCATTTAACGTAACTTAATCTTGCAATTGATCATTTCGTTGTTACCAAGAGCAAAGATGTTCAGTTAATTATTTTCTATGATATTCCTACATTATATATGTACACTTGTAAATTTACTCGCCCAATTTTCCACAGCCCACGCACATTGCAGAGCAAAGTTAGCGAATCAAAGCGGGACTTTCGTTCGCTCAAAACTTGCGATCTTTGGCAGTGAGTCGATGGTAAATCGGTTACTCTTCCCTTTTTGATAGCAACCACCACGGAGTCAACATCTTTGCTCGTGGTAATCATAGTCTTGACGAGACTATACTATACCTTGTTTGATCCAATAAAACAATTATAACGTGGAAGCTCGAGTTTTATTTGGAATTATTGTTTTTTATATAATCTCAAGCATTGTTATGGAAAATGCAAAATTTGTAGGCTCTGCTGATGGTATCATCATCATTGTCAACGCAAATCTGTTTGAAGAGGTGGACCAGATTAGCATTAGTGATTCGACAATAAGAATTGTTCGGCAATGGCTTGCATCGCGTCGGTTGGTCTGATACTGAATGAAAACAAAACTGAGGCGGGACGATAAAGCTGTCGGAAGTTAACTTTACAGTAGGCATTCAAACAACAACTTTTAAGGCACGCCTAAACTATGGTATCTTATCATGATAATTGATGCGAGTCAAATATTCAAATATTGAGTGGAAAACGTGTAAAAGCGATTGCTGCACTCGTGTGAATTATGCCGTACAAAGGCTCAAGGCACAGTCGAAGACTGCTTATAGCAGTAGTCCTTTACATTGCATCATGAGGATTAATTCATACAGACAAATAATTACGGCAGTGCACCGATATGTGCGCTGAGAATAAACCGTACACTCGGCACTACCTCCAGCAGTGCAGCCTGCGTGGTGGTAAAAATGCTTCCAATATATATAATATATTGCGAAAGTAACAATAGGAAAGCCTACTATTGTGGGTGGCGAGAATCGGCAAATGCTGAAAAGAAAGAGAGTGACAAAATTGATGGATTGCCTTTGAGGGTGGCAGGTGGCACACCGATTTTTACCCCAAATCCAGCCATGGATAAAAAGATGTCACGGTAAATTGGAGTACCACCTAACCCAGTTCTTGATAGGTCGTGGATGTTTCCGCTCGTACCTTCATAAGTACAAGCACGATGATAGTCCTCATTACCCACGATGCGTGGATTGCATAGAGAAAGCGGAATACGTGTTTTTCTAATACTAACGAATTCTTGGCGAAAGGGAAACACTGAGGAGAAAATTCGGTGATCCAACCAACCACCGAAAACATAGTTCGTGAAATGCTTAAAAGTCAAGAGGCATCGCATCAGCAGGAAACGCAAGAGGCATTGTGAATAAACTGCGTATTATGCGAGTAGAAAGGGAGAAGAAAGAACCCAATTCAAGCATAAATGACGTTTAAGTTAAAACCCCACCGTGATAAAATGCTTAAGCTGGTGGTGCCTCAGGAAATAGGTGTTGTGGATGAAAATCCCACAATGTTACTGGGTATCGGCTTTAAAGGATTCCCCCTTTCCAAAGCAAGAAAAACGGAATTTATTCTTATGAAAATGAAGCAAAACTTTTTTAAGCACCCGCTTCAAGCATATGTTCCATTCTCTTAACATACACTTTTTTTTTGTCGGGATAGGAAACGCTCGACTGGAGCACTCAGACGCAAATGGTCCATTGTACTATGTGAGAGCAAACCCTGGAATTTCGTTGTCTTTCTAAGAAAGCCAAGCAAGCACTTCAGTGATGAGGAGCTTACAGTACCAGCACTCACTACATCAGCACCGAGGATCTGCTACCTGATGCGAGCAAAGGCCAAACACTCACAGAGATAATGTTCCGCGGTGTCGTCGCTCTCTTCACAAGCGTCGCAGATTATAGTGTCACTCAAGTCCAGCACGCTAAGGTGCTTGGCGAAAGCAAAGTGGCCTGTCAAGACGTCAATAAGTTGTCTACAGTCTTTTCTGCTGAGAGACAGCAAGAATGCCGCTGATTTTTTACAAACGTCTGGGAGCATACGTTTAGTCAACCTGCATACCTGAAAGTCATGCCACACAAAACTGTGTTCGTGAGAGCCCCAGTCGTCAATGGAAACCCTAACCGAGGACGCAGAGAGACCCAACGCGGGTTCGGGACCTGAGAAAGTGTCCTCTGATCCTTGTTTAGCAATCTCATCGGAGATCTCGTTTCCCAAGATCTCAGTGTGACCTGTAACCCAGATAAGAAACCGAGTTCAAAGAGTTTTTGGTTTCACGAACTATTTTGGAAGTGGTTAAAGGGTTAAGCAAGGCCTTAAGCGCAGCCTGACGGTCACCACAGACGTACATACTATGACCCTTCCACCTGTTCTTCAAAACATAGTTCATGACCATTAAGATTGCGTAAGTTTCTGCTTGGAAAACATATACATATAATGCCTAAGGAGAAAAGAAATCTAATGTTATCGACTTCCACGAAGACACCAGCGCCAGACCCTTGACTGGCTTTGGAACCGTGCGTGAAAATACGGCTGCATTCCATTCCCGTTTCAGACTCTGGCCGAAGCCGGTCCTGAACACAAGGAAATGCGATTCGGAATTGGCGCATCAGCGGAAGTCCTGGTGTCATTGCGTCAGACGGCATATCTATAAGACAGGAGCGGTAAGATAAGTGTCGCGCAAGTTCATCAAAATTCCAGTGTGGAGTATACCAAAAACCGCCCCGTCTAAGACGATGGATGGCTTTGATAGTGCAACCCATGATATAAGTATCGAGGTGAGGTAAATTCAGCAAAGCGTATAGAGCAGAGCCAGGCATAATCGGAAATGCTCTCGTGCAGCCGATATAAGCCGTTCTTTGGAGTTAGGCGCAAAAGGCAACCAGATATTTACGCGAGAGCCCCTTCCACCAAACAACCGACGCATATGCGAGGAATGGTCTTATCATAGCCGTGTAGATCCAGAGAACCTTACTCGGTGACAAGCCCCAAGTCTTGCCAAAAGCACCCTTACACTGCCAGAAGACTGAGAGCGCCTTGGATGTTTTCGACTTGACGTATTTAGACCAATGAAGTTTTTTGTCTTAAATCACTCCCAGATATTTGGCTTCATTGGAAATGCGGATGGTGACGCCTTTTAGCAGTGTCTGAGCCAAACCGGTCAAAATCCTCTTCGTAAAAAGTACCACCTCAGTTTTAAGAGGATTCACCGAAAGTCCACTCCTAGTTCACCATTCATCGATCATGTCCAGCCCCGAGTGCGTTAGCACAGACCGTCGCCAGGCATGGCCCGACAGAAAGTACAGCGACATCCGCATATGCCTGAGCGTAGACGTTAGAACTATTTAGGGTATTCAACAGAGAGTCGACCACCATGCACCATAACAATGGAGACAAAACGCCACCTTGCGGACAGCCCCTGTTTACCCCTGTCATAACATATCGGCCACAATCCGCATCCACTACCAAAGTTCTAAAGTTCTATTCATTAGCATTGCTTTAATCCACAACACTTATGTTTCATCTACCCCGTGTTGTCTGGCCGATTCGCACATGCAGTTAAAAGTCGCATTGTCAAAAGCACCTTCAATGTCGATGAAGATACCCATCTCGTATTCTTTCCTATCAAGCGCGCATTCAATTCTGGCCACTAGATTTTGAAGTGTGGTCTCGCAGGATTTCCCACGCTGATAGGCATGCTGCATCTCCGGTTGTGGATGCATCTTCAAAGCAACTTTGCGCACGTCAAATTCTACCAGTCTCTCCATACTTTTCAGTAAGAAGGATGTCAAACTTATAGGTCTGAAACTCTTGGGAAGTGAATAGTCCTCCTTACCAATTTTCGGTATGACAGCTACTCTGACTGTCCGCCAAGGTGTACGAATATATGCCAGCTGATCTGTACCATGTTGCAGCATAGCTGGGTATATTCCATCGGTGCCAGGCGATTTGAAACCATCAAAAGATGCCACAGCATATATGATGGCCTCAACTGTTACCACGACTGATACTTTTTTTTTTTTTTGTCGGGATAGGAAACACTCGACTGGAGCACTCAAACACAACTGGTCCATTGCCAGAGAGCAAACCCTGATTTACCCATTTTATTGGAATTTCCTTGACTTTCGAAGAAAGCCAAGCAAGCACTTCAGTGATGAGGAGCTTACAGTACCAGCACACACCACATCCGCACCGAAGATCTGCCACCTGATACGAGCAAAGGCCGGACACTCACAGAGATAATGTTCCGCGGTGTCGTCGCTCTCTCCACAAGCGTCGCAGATTGTAGTGTCACTTAAGCCTAACACGTTAAGGTGCTTGGCAAAAGCGAAGTGGCCTGTCAAGACGCCGATAAGTTGTCTACAGTCTTTTCTGCTGAGAGACAGCAAGAATGCCGGGAGCATGCGTTTGGTCAACCTGCAACCTGGAGAGTCATGCCACACACAACTGTGTTCGTGAGAGACCCAATCGTCAATGGAAGCCCTAACCGAGGACGCTGGAAGACCCAACGAGGGTTCGGGACCTGAGAAAGCCTCCTCTGAGCCTTGTCTAGCAATCTCATCAGAGATCTCGTTCCCCAAGATCCCAGTGTGACCTGGGACCCAGATAAGAGACAGAGAATTCAGCCTTGCGACCGAGTTCAAAGAGTTTTTGGTCAAAGGGTTAAGCAAGGCCTTAAGTGCAGCCTGACTGTCACTACAGACACAAATGCTACGTCCCTTCCATCTGTTCTTCACAACATAGTTCATGGCCATTAGGATTGCATAAGTTTCCCTTGGAAAACAGACGCATATTTGCCTAACGAGAAGTGAAGTCTAATGTTGTCGACTTCCACGAAGACCCCAGCGCCAGACCCTTGACTGGTTTTGGAACCATCCGTGAAAACACGACTACATTCCATTCCCGGCTCAGACTCTGACCGAAGCCAGTCCTGGATACAAGGAAAGTCGACTCTGAATTTGCGCATCAGCTGGAGTTCTGGTGTCATTGCATCAGACGGCATATCTATAAGACAGGAGTCGTAAGATAAGTGTCGCGCAAGTTCATCAAAGTTCCAGTGTGGAGTATACCAAAAACCGTACCGCCTAAGACGATGGATGGCTTTGATAGTGCAACCCATGATATAAGTATCAAGGTGAGGTAAGTTCAGCAAAGCGTCTAGAGCAGAGCCAGGCGTATTCGGGAAAGCTCCCGAGCAGCCAAGACAAGCCGTTCTTTAGAGTTTCGCACAAAAGGCAACCACATATTTACGCGAGAGCCCCTTCCACCAAACAACCGACGCATATGCGAGGAATGGTCTTATCATAGCCGTGTAGATCCAGAGAACCTTATTCGGTGATAGGCCCCAAGTCTTGCCAAAAGCACCCTTACACTGCCAGAAAACTGAGAGCGCCTTGGATGTTTTCGACTCGACGTGTTTAGACCAATGAAGTTTCTTATCTAAAATCACTCCCAGATATTTGGCTTCATTGGAAATGCGAATGGTGACGCCTTTTAGTACTGGCTGAGTCAGACCGGTCAAAATCCTCCTTCTCGTAAAAAGAACAACCTCAGTCTTAAGAGGATTCACCGAAAGCCCACTCCTAGTACACCATTCATCGATCATGTCCAGCGCCGCCTGCGCGTTAGCACAGACCGTCGCCAGGCATGGCCCGACAGAAAGTACGGCGACATCATCCGCATATGCCTGAGCGTAGACGTTAGAACTATTTAGAGTGTTCAACAGAGATTCGACCACCATGCACCATAACAATGGAGACAGAACGCCACCTGCAGACAGCCCCTGTTTACCCCTGTCATAACATATTGGCCACAATCCGCATCCACTACCAAAGTTCTATTCATTAGCATTGCTTTAATCCACAACACTAATGTTTCATCTACCCCGTGTTGTCTGGCAGAGTCGCACATGCAGTCAAAAGACGCATTGTCAAAAGCACCCTCAATGTCGATGAAGATACCCATCGCGTATTCTCTCCTATCAAGCGCGCATTCAATTCTGGCCAGTAGATTTTGAAGTGCGGTCTCACAGGATTTCCCACGCTGATAGGCATGCTGCATCTCCGATAGTGGATGCAGTTTCAAAGCAACTTTGCGCACGTCAAGTTCTACCAGTCTCTCCATACTTTTCAGTAAGAAGGATGTCAAACTTATAGGTCTGAAACTCTTGGGGAGCGAATAGTCTTCCTTACCAATTTTCGGTATGAAAGCTACTCTGACTGTCCGCCAGCGCCAAGCCAGCGGTGAAAATTATTTTCAGACTTGGCAATAGCTGATCTATACCCTGTTGCAGCATAGCTGGATATATTCCATCGGTGCCAGGCGATTTGAAACCATCAAAAGATGCCACAGCATATTTGACGGCCTCATCTGTTACCACGGCTGATGCAATATACCAGCCGCGCCGAGTTTTCCGACTTAGATCAAGCTCAGCCTGGGTAAGCGGGCCAAGCTGCGACCTAGTGATTATCCGATTGCCAGGAAAGTGAGTCTCCAGGAGAAGACTACAAATTTCCGCTTTCGTCTCAGTAAACTTGCCATCAGATTTTCTCAGTGACTCCGGTTTGGTCGGCTTTCCCCTTTTGAGGACCTTAACCAACCTGCTGGTTTCACCGAGTATTTCGATCTTTTCACAAAAATCTGTATAAGAAGCACTTTTCGACAACCGAATTAACTTCTTGTAGTCTTTTTGCTTCGATCTAAAAAGATCCTAGTCACCTTCTAAATTTGTCTTGATTGACCTATTTAGAAGTTTTCTGGATTCTTTCCTAAGTCGCGGGGGTTTTTGTCAATGGGCACGTCAGTTCAAAACAGCTGGTAAGGACACTAGTCAGGTTTTGAACAGCATCCTCAACCTTTCGTTTCGTTCTGAGTTTAGTTGGAGTTTTGACAGATCTGTCTAGCTCTTCCCTAAACCGCACCCAGTTGGTTTTCCGCGGATTCCTCCTCTCCTGCAAAGTTATGGCCTCGCATTCGATTTGGAAAGCGATGTATCTATGGTCTGACAAGGACACCTCCGGCAGTACACTTCAGTTAGTAATTGACTTGAAATACCTATTAGATAAAGTTAAATCAATTACCTCCTGCCTCCTTGCCGTAACAAAAGTTGGCTGGGAGCCAACATTATTAATTACCATGCCAGACGATAGTATAAAATCTAGGAGATGGTTTCCTCGTATGTTACATTTGCTGCTGCCCCAGACTGTATTCTGAGCATTCGCGTCGCAACACATGACTAGTCCCATCTCCCGAGTGTCACAGTACTTTATGAGTTCGGCAACCGCCTTCGGTGGTGGAGGCATTACCGAATCATAAGGGAAGTAAGCCGACGCAGCGACGAAGGTTTTCCAACTTCCGGTCGTTTCGCAGCTTACAGCTGCAGCAACCAGGTCCTGTCCACAAAATTGTCCAAGCTTGGTTACTGAGAGGAAATTCGGCACAATTAGACAAGCTCTCGGTCTTTCAGATCGCTCGTCACATAGCACCGTTACTCCACGAACACCCCCAAAACCACATATGCGCTTGTTCCTCACGTATGGCTCCTGGATAGATGTTATGTGGGGTTTTGTACGCACCACGGAAAGTCTGCTACTTAAGAGAGCGGTAGCAGCCTTTTAGTGGTGGAGGTTTATCTGCGAAAATATCAAAGATATAGTCGCAGTTTTATTAGCAGAACGGCGCGCACCAGGTGCGCACATGCTTCCGGCGAGGCGAGCACCCCTACCCGTGGCTTTGCCTACGTCAGCCATTTTCTGTCCGCTAGTGCTGGGACCTTTAGGGGTAACAGCACCAGTATCCACCAGATTTTGTGCGCAGATAACGCCACCGGTAAGAGTGTGCCCGACAGAAGAGCGCGCATCAGATGCGCGCACGCTTCCACCAAGGAGAGCAGGCGAAACTTGCTCCATCAGATTAGACCTGTTCGAGCCGACCGAAAAGGAGCCAGCGTTAGGGCTGAGGGATTGATCGGCTCCAGTTGGAATACTTTCTGCCGACCTAGGCTTCTTTCCTGTCGCTACTGAAGGATGACTGCTTTCGGCGCTTGCGCCTTCATCTGACTCTGCAGCCTCTTTGCACCGCGCCATCGCCGCCTTCCTTCTTCTCCTTTTCAGTTGACTCTTAGTCAGGAGCCCATCGGAGTGTGCCGCTTCGGGAGCCCGTTCAGCCTTATTGGTTTCCCGAGTCAAACCGTCACCGACACAACTTCGACCAGCTACCCTTCTATTGAGACAGAGATTAGACGTTCCAGCCGAAGCCTTTCCGCCACTTTCTTTGCCATTCCAGCCCAGTCTACCAAACGAGTCAGAGACAGAGCTGCAGGGGTCTTCTGAGACAAGCGTCGCTACTGCTTCTGATTCAACGCCTGAGGCGGGGGGAAAAAGTATGGTGGTTGGGACCTCCAGAATCCTCGTCCCGGCCGTAGTCAAAAAGACCACGGGTGGATTATCGTTTTCACGAGTACCACCTGGAGTAGATACCGTACAAGTTTCTTCCATCATACTGTCGACAGGTTTTGCGTCACAGTCAAGACGTCTTCAGCCTTTAGTTCGATGTCTCACCTGGGGTCCTTTCGGTCATTGACTCTTAAGCCGTTCCGCCACGTCAAGGCATCTGAAGAATGGGAACGGTTTGGCGGTTTGGGTTTCAATGACTTGAAATACCTATTAGATAGAGTCAAGTCAATTACCTCCTGCCTCCTTGCCGTAACAAAAGTTGACTGTGAGCCAACATTGTTAATGACCATGCCGGATGATACTGTAAGACCTAGGAGATAGTTTCATCGTATGTTACGTTTGCTGCTGCCCCGGAATGTATTCTGAGCATTAGCGTCGCAACACATGACTAGTCCCATCTCCCGAGTGTCACAGTTCTTTATAAGGTCGGCAACCGCCTTCGGTGGTGGAGGCATTACCGAATCATAAGGGAAGTAAGCCGACGCAACGACTAAAGTTTTCCAACTTCCGGTCGTTTCGTAGCTTTCAGCTGCAGCAACCAGGTCCTGTCCACAGAAGTGTCCAAGCTTGGTTACTGAGAGGAAATTCGCCATAATTAGACAAGTTCTCGGTCTTTCAGATCGCTCGTCACATAGCACCGTTACTCCACGAACACCTTCAAAGCCACATATGCGCTTGTTCCGCACGTATTGCTCCTGGATAGATGTTATGTGGGGTTTTGTACGCCCCACCGAAAGTCTACTACTAGAGAGCAGTAGCAGCTTTTGAGTGATGAAGGTTAATCTGCGAAAATATCAAAGACATAGTCGGTGTTTTATTAGTATTACAGAAGGGCGCGCGTGTGCACACGCTTCGGCCGAGACGAGCGCCCTTACCCGTAGCTTTGCCTGCGGTATCCATTTTTTATCCGTTAGTGCTGTGACCTTTAGGGTAAAATTTTCAAAAAAATGTCATTCGTGGAATGATAGTGTATAGCTTTGAATGAAATAATGAGAAATGACAGTCTGGGAGTATCATTCAAAAATAATAGTGTGTAGCCTCCTGTAACCTACTGCACCAATTTGTCTCTATCTTTATTTATCCCTTCCTACGCCCGCATTATGTAAAAGCATTTAAAGGGTATTCATAATCCCTTGGCTGCGCACAAATTATATATAAAAAATATATATATCTGTCACAAATACAGAAATGAACCTCGTCACTGAGCACAACTTTTCGGCAAAAAAGTGTGTCGGGTTCCAAGCTACTACAGAGCCCAATCAGCGAACAAGAGACGCATTCCACGGTCTTGTGGCTTTAGTTCCTGCACCAACTGGGTCCCATATGGGTGCAGACCAAAATGTTTCCGCAAAATCAGGACAGGACAGGCAGAGGACAAGTTGTTGTGAACGGCGGCGAATTGGTAAATTCGGGTCTTTAGTCACACTATCGTTTACATTTGCTTTATTTTCTTTGGTGCGCATAGCACAGTAAGAGGTGGTATTGGATGGGTATTGTCCACTTGGAAATAAATTTCCACGAAACGTAAGAATTGTTGAGCGGTGAGTCTTTCGACGATTATTTGCCAAAGTACACATCTGCTAATTTTCACTAAAAGTTCTAGCACTCGGAAAAAAAGCCTTAACCCTAGAAATATAACCTTATTTTATAGTACTGAAAAGATAAACATGCGCCCGAGAGGCGCACAATTTTAAAAACCGATTTATTTTACAAATTTAAATAATTTTCCTTTTTTTTTATAACTTCAATGAATTGTTACATTATTTATAAGTAAATAAAACACAAATATATATTATTATTGTCCATTTATAAGAAATTTATGAAGGATTTTATGCGTACTTTACTGAGGTGGCGCTACAGTTCGGGTGAACCTGGGCCTCAACCAACAAGCCTCTTTATTTAGCTCGGTTTTTAGCTAATTACCTCCAGTTGCGCACTCCAAGTTGGTCGAGGTCCCCTTGAACTTGTGCGCGCCACCTACGGCGACGATTCCCTCTACTGCGTCGTCCCTCGAGGTTAGATTCGAAGACTTGCGTTGGTGTCCATTCGCTCTACATGCCCAAGCCATCTCAGATGTCCAATACGCAGTTTTTGTTGTTTCCCTTCTTGTTGACAGCATATATTTGGATTTACGCTCGTTTATCGCTAAACCCATTTTGGCCGCTTCCGCCTCCATGCTTGCAAACGCACCGGTGACAGCCGCCTGAGTTCTTCAGATAATGTGTATATCGTCGGCGTATGCAAGCAGTTGTAGAGACTTGTAATAAATTGTGCCTCCGGTGATGGCTTATGAGTTCCGCACAATCCTTTCAAATACAATATTAAAGAAGTCACATGACAGCGCGTAACCTTGCCTAAAAGCTTTTTAGACATCAAAGGTCTTGGTGAGGTCATTACCGACTTTGATGGAGCAGCGAGCGTACTCCATCGTCAGCCTGCACAGACGGACAAGTTTGGCTGGGATGTCGCAGTTAAGAGGGTGTCCTTTCTTGTGGATCGGGCAAACGATGCTGAGGTTCCATTCATCAGGCATACACTCGTCTGACCAAATATTAGAAATGAGTTGGTGTATGCACTCTACCAATTCATCCCCAGCTGCCTTGAAAAGTTCGGCCGGTAAGCCGTCCGGTCCAGCAGCCTTGTTGGAATTTAGCTTCGATATTGCTATCCTCACTTCGTTTTGATCAGGTGGACGGACATTTTGACTATCATCGTCTATGTTGAATGGTTCATTCTGCCTGACAGTGGGATGTTGGTCTTTGTCGCCGTTATACATTCTGCAGATGTAGTTTTTCCATATTCTCAGCACCGACTGTGATTCTACTACGAGGTTTCCATTTTCATCTCTACAGGTTTCTGTACGGGTATTGTGGAAAATAAATCAAGGAACCCAGTAATAGGAGAAAGAAAATACGGTAGGTCAATTTTAATTCACCTTTATTAGATTACCTATGTCGTTTATAATAACCGATGTTATCGGCTCGGTGGTCTGACTAAAAAGAGGGCGATACAGAGTAAAATTAGCTGTCGTCGGCCGAGAATCTCAACCGATAATAACGGGTCAGTTATCTGACATAAACAAATCGGTTTTAAGGGTCGATGGTCTGAAGAAGAAAACCTTAATTTTTCACATCCTCCGGCGGGGCCATATGATGAATCTCCAGTGGGTATAATAGTTGTACAGGACGCCTCATCCTTTTGCCATCAGCAAGTCGTACCTCGCAAGCTCGCACCTTGTTGTCACGTCCAGGAAAGCAAGTTTCTATCATCCCAAGTCTCCAATTTATGCGTGGTTTCACATCGTGCACCAACACAACATCCCCCAGTTGGATGTCTCTGGTAACTCGTTTGCTCGAGTGATGAGCTGATCTCAAAAGACGAAGATATTCGCACCTCCATCGCTTCCAGAGAAAAGAGGTGAACCTTACCCGTGACCTCCACTTAGCGCATATATCAGGCGAACTTGTTAATACCTCCTCTTTGTCGCCGGTTGATTCAAAGTTTCCGATTAGAAATTTCTCAGGTGTTAGGGGGGACAAATCCATAGGGTCATCGCTTAAGTACGTCAAAGGTCGCATATTTATGACACGCTCAGCTTCCGTTAACAAGGTTTGCATTTCCTCATTAGAGATCTTCGCTTTCCAGATCGTTTTCTTCAGGATATCCTTAACGCTCTTTACCAAGCGTTCCCAGAACCCACCCCACCAGGGTGCTCTTTCAACACTAAATCGCCAATTTATGCCTCTATTACTTAAAAATCCATTAAATACTTCACCATTTACAATGTCACCAACTGCCTTTAGCTCCATCGCTGCTCTCTTGAAAGTCTTCGCGTTATCTGAGTATACAACCTTAGGTATACCCCTTCTCGAAATAAACCGTCTCATTGCCAAAATACAGCTTTCGGTTGTGAGGCTATGAACAAGCTCCAAATGTACAGCTCGGACTACGGCACAGGTAAAAAGCATTATATACACCTTTGTAGAGTCATCATCACCGACTGTATAAAGCGGCCCGGCAAAATCGACGCCAACAGTTTCAAAGGGACGAGAAGCTAACATGCGTTCCCTAGGTAAGGGAGCAAACGGTTGTGAGCCAGGCTTACCATGCAGCCACCTGCAAACTCTACAGCCAGATATGGTCTTCTTGATACGCTGCCTTCCACCCAACAGCCAAAATTTTTCCCGCAGCTTCGCCATCAATGTGTTTACTCCTCCATGCAGCGTCCTATCATGGTAATAAGCCACAATTACCTTGCTCAGATAGCTGTCCCTAGGTAGAATGATCGGGCTGGATAGCTCTAGCGGCTCACGTAACTCTTTAAGCCTAGTTCCAACACGCAGAAGACCTATATCGTCAATAAACGGATTAAGAGTTATCAGGACAGAAGACGTTGGAATCATTCCTTTGGCCTGCAATGACAAAATATCTTTATTAAAATGTAACTTTTGAAAATATTTCAACCAAAAGATTTCAGATTCCTGCAACTCTGTAGCTTCTAGAAACCGATTGAAACTTCGATCCTTACTACGCATGATCTTTATGGCCCGAAAAATGTAGGCCGTAACTCTCAAAAGTTTCCTCCAACTACTAATCTTCTCGAATCTCAACATCGGCTCGGAACTCATCGACGTTACCTTTGCTATCTCCGCTTCTTCGAATATAGCTAAAAGAATGCTGGTCTTATTAGACTCTTGACTTTCCTTAGGCCACTCATCTCTTCCCTTTAGCAGCCAGTATGGACCACTCCTCCAAATTTCGGAACTTGAAAACTTGTCAACTGGAATCCCTCGAGTAATTAGATCTGCAGGATTCTCTTTTCCCGAACAATGATGCCAATTATCAATACAAGTCAGCTCCTGAATTTCTTTTACCCTATTAAAAACAAATGGCTTCCATCTTCGCATATCACCTTTTATCCAGTGCAGAGTTATTTGGGAGTCTGACCAGAAATAAAATTTCCCAACGCCAAGCCTTAATTTCTTTAAATATGATCCCAGCCTAGCAGCAACAAGCGCCGCAGTAAGTTCCAGTTTCGGTAGACTTAAATCATCATCATCGCCTCGTTTCAACGGGGCTACTCTTGCCTTTGCACAGATAAACTTGATTTGAATGTCATGTTCTGACTCCAATCTAAGAAATGCCACCGCTCCATACGCCTTCTGGCTAGCATCCGCAAAAATATGCACCTCTGTTAATGCCTCGTTCTTAGCACCTAGCCATCTGGGCAATGGAAACTCTCTTATCTTATCGAGATCCGAAACACAAGCTCTCCATTCCGCGGCCAAATCATCCTTAAACTTTTCATCCCACGCAAGCTTTTCGCGCCACAATGTTTGGAAAAAGATTTTTTGTCTTATAATTATTGGACTCAGATATCCAAAGGGATCAAAAACTTGACCAATAGTTCTCAAAACATTCCTCTTGCTTTCTAAAAACAGTTTTCCGTAATTGCCAAAATTCGAGTTGATGAAAAGCTCATCACTAAAAATATTCCATCTAATCCCTAAGACGGTTTGCCAACAATCATCGCTCGACTCCGATCCCAATAATCCCCGAATACTGTTATCGTTACTTTTCCATTTTCTTAATTTCATGCAAGCGCGATTCATGATTTCAACAGACTCATGATAAAACCTTTTGGCCTGATTTCTGTTATTCAGACTAACGATAAGATCATCCATGTAAAACGATTCTTCCAAAATCGAGCATGTTTCCGCAAATTCTTGTTTAACGGAATCTATATGTAAATTTATGGTGGACGATAAAAGGAAAGGGCTACAGGTTACACCAAAAGTTACTCGTGTTGCACGAAATTCTTTAAATCTGGGTAGCTGGGATACTGAACGCAGTTTTTCCTCGAACCATATAAACCGATGGCTTTCTCTGTCCTTTTCAGCTAATTTAATTTGTAGAAATGCCTTCTCTATGTCCGCAACTAACGCGATTTCACCCAGCCGAAAACGAACCAATATTTTCAAAATGTCAGGAAGCATATTCGAGCCAGTCCACAAACAATCATTTAGGGAAAGCTTACCTTGACTATGCGATGAAGCATCAAAGACGATTCTTACCTTCGTGGTGGACTTCTCCGGTCGGTAAACAGGACTATGAGGCATAAAATACACGTTTTGCCCTTTGGTGGTGGGCGCTGGTTCCGCAAAATTATAAATGAATTCGCGCATGGCAGCATCGTACTCAAGAAGCTTTTCCGGATCTCTTGCCAATCTTCTGACCAGAGAATGCAGTCTCGACACCGCCTGATCCTTATTATCCTCCAGCTGGCCGTTGAACTTTTTCCAAGGTAACGCTGCTTCATATCTCGTCTTGGTTTTAGTTATGCATTTTGTTTGAAGCTCCTTGGTGAACGCGTTCTTCTCCATTTCGTCACTACGAATGCCCAAACTTTCCAAGGCCCACATATTTTCGAAACATGAAAAACTACAAAGCGTGGAAGTATTCTGAATATTATTTGACATCTCACCTATTGTGCATGCGCCCTGGATTGTCCATCCAAAAATCGTTTTTACTGCTGCCAGCCGATCGGTAATCTTTTGGTGTTCACCATCCACGATCCTCCAAAAATAATCAGCTCCCACAAGTACGCTCAGTCCCTCCTCCTGCGATATCGCTTTATTATTGGAATCCGCCAATTCAATGTCATCCAAATTAAGATTCGAGCGATCTGGCAAGGGCAATACATCAATGCAAATCTCCGGAACTACGACAGCAATCACCTCCACAAGCGCATGTTTAAACTGACTGTGGAGGAACATCCTCACGGTTTGGACTTCTCTAGGACTGGATATCTTCGAGCTACCAAAAGGAACAACAGATAAATTAATTGAACCAACAAAATCTAAATCAAGTTTTCTAGCCGTGGATTCTCTAATATATGTCCGCTGACTACCTCCGTCCAAAATAATCCGCACAAACAAGTTAGGTTTTGGTTTCGCTGAAGCTGATAAGAAAACTCTGGCTGTTTGCAAAAAAACTCTAGTCTGGGGTGGAAATTGATTATTGGGCACACACAAATTCAATGCCGGTTGAGATTTAGTTAATTCTTTGGAATTTTCACTACCACTCCTGATATTTTTTGGCTTTGCAAATAATTTGTTTACGTCGCACAGAGTAGTGGCATGCTTCCGTTTGCACTTTTGACAGGACAAATTTTTCACTCGACAAAACTTGGAGGTGTGACCGGGATGGGTGCATCGGTAACAACGACCATCTCGCTTCAATATATTTTTCTTTTCTTCAAGGGACATTTGTCTGTCACACTCTTTTGAAGTATGCTCCAACGACTCGCAAAAAATGCATGGCGACTTGCTTGTGTTGGTGGGTGTGAGAAGGCCAGCTGCTGTTGACGGTGGGGAATGCTTCACGTTCGGCCTTACAGTTTTTCCAACATGTGCTCTCTCAACTGATTCGACCTCCTGCTTAAGAAAACGTAGTATATTTTTGACCTGCTTGTCACCATCGAATGTTAAGGTCGATCCGCTATCCGAAGTCTCCTCATCTCCCTCTTTCGTATCTGCTGTTGGTTCCCTTTGCAGACGGTGGTAATCAATTCGTAACTCATTCGGCATACACTTGAGAAGGATTGTTTTTAGCATTATATAGTAATGTGATGACGGCACACCTAATGCTGTAAGAGAACGACTTGTGGAAATTACTGTATTGTAGAGCTTTCTTAAGCCCGCCGCATCTGTTCTGCTTTGAATTGCGGGAAGATCCATGAGCTGCTGCATTAGTTTATCCGTCAATTTCTCCATATCACCATACTCCTCCTGTAGCAGAGAAATCGCTCCATCGTAGCAGGAATCGGTGGGGGTGAAACCTGCTATGGTTCTCGCGGCATTTCCAGATAACACGGATTGTAGATAGCTGAACTTTTCCGCACCTGTAAGAAATGAATTCTCGTGCACTGCAACTTTAAAATTTTCCCAAAAGGGCAACCACTCTTGGTAGTCTCCTGAGAATCGAGTCAGCTGCAGTTTAGGCAATTTAGTGCAACTATACTTTGATGGAAAAGATGCTTGTTGAGCGCTGGTGTCTGGTCGAGCAAGTGGATTCAATCGCTGTTGGACCTTTGACGTACGTGCTTGCAATCTCGCGATCGCTCCTACAGCAGCATCCTCGTACTCTGCAATTTTTTCTGGATTCTTGTCCTCGATCTCCTTTTCCTTAATCTCCTGGTTGATTGTACACAGACTATCGTTCGCTGCTTTAATGCGCTGTATGTACCACATCAGTTCTTCTTCGATGGTCTCCAATGCGGAGATATCTTCTGTTTCACGCACATTGCAGGTATCCAAATATTCTAGTGCTTCTTTGACGACCTTCGTAATGTGGCTCCGATAGCCAGACCGTACTGATAATAACATTTTAAATATCTCTATCTCCAGGTCCCGGGTTTCGGCACCAATGTGGAAAATAAATCAAGGAACCCAGTAATAGGAGAAAGAAAATACGATAGGTCAATTTTAATTCACCTTTATTAGATTACCTATGTCGTTTATAATAACCGATGTTATCGGCTCGGTGGTCTGACTAAAAAGAGGGCGATACAGAGTAAAATTAGCTGTCGTCGGCCGAGAATCTCAACCGATAATAACGGGTCAGTTATCTGACATAAACAAATCGGTTTTAAGGGTCGATGGTCTGAAGAAGAAAACCTTAATTTTTCACAGGTATTGCTCCTCTGACACGTTCTTTTTACCTTTTGGTAAAACTTCCGTACATTGTTCCTGGAGTATAAACTCTCGATATTCTCAAACGCGCGATTCTCATGCTCTTTCTTCTTCTTCTTCCTTTGCAGCGCCGCTTTGTATGCCTTTTGTTTAGCTGCATGCACTCGCCGGCATTCTTCGTCAAACCAGGGGTTTCGCGGTGGTGGGCGAGCGAGACCCAGCACATCAGTCGCGGCGTTTCTGATGGCATGTTGGCAACGTTGCCACTGGTCTTCGGCACTTGATGCTGGCGGCATAAGGGTGATTGAGAGATTTCGGGATACGCGTTCAGCGAAGAGTCTGGCGGTCTCTTGCGATTGTAGCTTTTCGACGTTCAGTTTTCTCACAGTGATTTTTCTTTGTTGCTCAGATTGGGATATCCGCATTCGTACCTTGGCTACAACAAGGTAATGATCCGAGTCTATGTTGGCCGCTCGGAAGGTCCGGACATCCAGAATACTGGAGGCATGCCTTGCGTCGATCGGAATGTGATCAATTTGGTTGATCGTTACATGATCATTGGATCGCCATGTCTGCTTATGAATATCGAGATGAGGAAACCATGTGCTTGCTATGGTGACATTTCGCTCCACAGCGAAATCAATTAGCCTAAGTCCGTTATCAGACGTGGTGTCGTGTAGGCTATGCTTACCGACTGCCCTACCAAAGACGTCCTCCTTTCCTATTTTGGCGTTAAAATCGCCCAATAAGATTTTAAAGTCGTATTTAGGACATTGTTCGTTTGTTTTGTCGAGGAGCTCGTAGAGACATTCGTTGGTGGCAGGGTCCTTTTCCTTCGTGGGGGCATGAACACATATTAGGCTTATGTTAGCGAATTTAGCCTTGATCCGGATAGTCATAATACGCTCGCTTACGTGTCGGAAGCTTAAGACTTCTTGCCTAAGTCTGCCGCCTATGACAAATCCGCATCCGAATAAGCGTTGCCTGTTGCCTCTGTAGCAATCACCGTAGTAGATGAAACAGTTTTTCATCCTCTTTTTGCCCGGCCCATCCCATCGCACTTCTTGGATGGCGGTAATATCTGCTTTATAGCAGTCTAGGGCCTCTGCTAGTTGTTCGGCTGCAATTGGTCTGTAAAGGGACAGAACATTCAACGTACAGATCCGAAGGTCGTTGTCCTTATTTCGTTTGCTGGGGTCGTTATTAGTTGAGTCATCCTTATCCGAGGCTTTTGGTTGTTTCGGAACCATCGATTTTTTACGTGGTAGGGAAGTTACCCCGACGGCGCAACCCCCAACCTGGGCGGTCAGTTCCTTAATTATTCCCGTAGGACGAGGAGCCGGGAACACCGTCTAAGGAATTCGTCCGCTGCCGCCTGGAACAGGAATAAGTGCTCTAGTTGGAAAGCACTCTTCCCACCTCTCTCATCTGCTGCCACCAAGAATCAGCCAAACGGGGTTGGTTACCCACTTCTTGGGCTAAGGTACTAGGCACCCGGCTGTCACCGCGTGGAGTTTGGGAATAGGAGTTGGTAGGATTTTTTACGCGCGTCGGTTAACAGATGACAGCAGTATATCTGCTGTCTAGGGTTAACAACGTGCTGACGATCCTTCAGGAAGTTTACCAACTGTAGATATTACAGATGTACGCAAAATCTTTCCGCTTAGTTTTCCTCATATCGTTCATTTCCTTGTGTCGTTTTTGGGTACCGTTAGGCAAGAATATTCTCTAAATTAAGAAAATAAATACGAGATATAATTTTTAGAGTTTTGAATTGTATAGAGTACGCAAACTTTTTCTACTAAGCGTACATATGTTTGAACATTGCCGCTGTCGGACATTCAAATCTGAAATCGCTTATTTTGTATTACTAGAAAGTACCAACTTTGTCTCTGCCGAAGCATAGGTCATCGCTGAATATCTCAATGAAGGCAATCGCACAAGTTCCCTTATATTTCTGACTTTATGAAACCCATTTTAATAAACATTATTAAATGTTTCGGTATAACACCTGATGCTTAGTTGAAGTGGAAATCGCACGGGATAAAAATCGAAATAATTAAACTCAGTCTTCAATAAACGAAAAAGAACGACTTTATTCAATAACTGTTGGGACAAGAATCTCTTCTCAGTACCTTACTTTCTAGCTTATGACCTATCTTAACAAAATAATGACAATCAGCGATTTCAGCATGAACGGAAATCAGTTCATGTGAATGACCGACGTTGGAGTTCAGCAAATCACCAAGCCAGCGGTTTTGGCTTTGCTTTTATTTTATACGCTGTTGGCTGACGTTCGTCAGCATTTCCGGTGTTGGTCGGCTGTTGGCTGCTGATGTATGTAACTCACGTGAAGAAAAAACGTAAAGAATTCGAAACCAAATAGAGAGAAATGTCCTGGTTATTTGGAAAACATTCAAGCTCAATATAAAGAACAAACTACTTTTATAGAAGCAAGTGCTATAGCCGGTGTGGATATAGAAAATGCAACTCTGGTTGTACCAAAATAAGTAATTAATGTCAATATTTTACAAACTTTTGAAAATAAAGTGCTAAGATCAATAGTAAATGCACCGTGGTTCATTAGAAATAGCGATATCTACAGAGATTTAGGAAGTGCAACGGTCAAAGATGAAATCAAAAACTTCGCGCGTAAGCATAAAGACAGATTACAAGGACATGTTAACAATAAAGTTCTTGCTATTGTAAATGAGAGGAATCTACTGCGTCGTATACAAAAGACTAAATCTTTCGACTTAACGCGATAACAAAAAACGGCGTCTAATTTCTGTCAAATGGTCTCAATAACGAAAGAATAACTGCTTGATAAGTCGAAAACTTAGTTGTAGTAAGCAAAAAAGAAATTTAGTTATACGCACACCACCAATATACTATATTTGTAGCAGATAAGTAGAAGTAAATAGATAGTTCAGTCTTATTCCGTGGCAAAAACCTAAAACGAAAGCGATTTCCACTCCATAGCACCAACGTTTAGCCAACCTGCCGTGAGCTCTTTAAATAATATTGCTACGGATGGTTTCCACAATTGAAAGCAACTTGAAAAGCGGATCACAAATGATTCTTGGAATGTCTTTCAAAACATTTTGTTTGCCTTTCTAAAGCAGTATTAAAAGATGAAAATGAATCTAGCCAAATAGACGAATAAATGGGAATTTTACTATTCGACATCGCTGCCAAGAAAACTTTACAAAACCGAAGGTATCCCTACAACAATACATTTGGTTTTGCAAAATCTATTCAAGTTCATTTCTAAAAAAAGAATGCAATTGTGGCCTTGTCTCCATTTCATTTTCCATTTCCCCCTAGTAAAAAAGGGACCTCAATTGAAGCTCTAAAAGTACTTTTAAGCACAGAGCTATTGTGTAGAGCGGTTATTGCTTTTTTCACGGAAACCAGTATGAGCGCTTCCAAGCCACATCAAAAGCAATATCGAAAGAGAAAATATGAATAAAATTAAAATAAAAGAAAACCAAATTGCTTTTAGTGAAACGATTTTTCACTTACTTTTGCGAAAACCTAAAATTGGGTGAGCATTTGGTAAATGTAAATGAATCTCATTAAATTGTATTAGCAGCAGAGGAGATAAAAAGAAATAATCAATTCATTGTTCCAGGAAATGGTAGTGGTATCATTTGATGTGGAAACAATTACGCTTGGGTCCTTGGGAAGGAATGATATCTCAATATAGTTAACATTTGAATGAAAAAGGAAGGAGGGGGATGGGGGAATAAATTAATACCATCATTCTGAAACTTAACGAAGCATATGTATGTAATGAAACAAATTTAATTAAACTGATATTCATGTGAATTGACTCACATTGCATTACTAAATTACTGCTACGATACATGCTTACACATAAACATGGAGTTCGATCAAAATGTAATCATAATATGGGAGATACCATATTTACTGTACCGCGAAATAATAGCCTTGTAAATTAACGTGAATTTTATACTCGTACGAGTATGTTCAGGGATGTCGCCGTAATTTATGCTTATATACATGCAGTCAAACAAATCATATTTATTCAATTCATGATTTTTTACTTTCATGTTAAACAGATGTCATCAAAAAGACATGTCTTTTGAAATAAGTAGAATGCCGACTTTAAAATATTCAAAACATGAAAAGAAGTTATTTTTCGAAAATTGTTTCTGTCAAAGGTCAGCCTTTAGCGGCTTTGTGGCAGAAAGAGTCAACGTTCTGCTAGAACTGTTTATAGTAATAAATATCATTATTTAACTTAAACTCGACGGTCTCTCGTTTCAACCGAATATTTTCTCCTACAAACAGGCGACATGAGTTGCGTTATCAATTTTTAGCGCACAATAGCGCTAATTGGTTTCCATTTTGAGCCACCACTTCTACCTACCTGCCTATGTATACACTTGTGTGTCCCACAAAAGTCCCTTTCGTGACTGACTAATTTTGCAAAGTATTTGCATAGGGTTGGAAATGGTAACGATTGAAAACAATCGCATCATGGTTTTAAAAATACAGTTTATTTTGTCACACCTACAGGTACATGCACCATGCCACAAAAGTCTACATACGATTTAAAATGATAATTTTTTTTTATTAAAACTCGAGCAAAAAACTTTTTTTTAAACAAAACAATTAACTAATGGTATAAAAACAAAAAAGATGATGTTCGTATATGGACATGAAGTTATGCAAAACTGGAAGCCTGAAATAGAAAAAGCCATAAGACTACGTTTTTTTGCATTCACAAAAGTCTACATACGATGTTTTTCAAAACTGAAATTGTAGCTATCAGTAAGGTGTTGGGCCACCTTTTGCTTTGATAACCTCCTCTAATCGTGAGGGCATAGAAAGGGCCAGTTTTCGGGTTACTTCGGGTAAAATTTTGGCACATTCTTCAGCCAAGACACTTTTAAGCATTCCAACTGATTTAGTGGTCCTCTCTCTTTTTGCTTTAGATGAGCCCATAAATGCTCAATAACATTAAGATCGGGCGATTGTGGAGGATGCTCAAGCGTTGAACGAACGTGGTAAAGCAACCACTCTCTATCGAGAAGGGAGGTATGCTTTAGGTCGTTGTCCTGCATGAATATGAAATTAGACTGAAGGCTTAGTGCTCCCGAGAAGATTGGTCTTTATAATGTTTAGATACTTGTGCTGATCCATTATCCCGTCAATAAAGTGCAACTCCCCAACTCCATTCGCTGCCATGCATCCCCATACCATAACAGACCCCCCTCCATGCTTAATTGTGGGGCAAATGTTTTTTATGTTAAGAGCTGCATTTGGCTTTCGCCAAACTTTTGTCCGTCTATCTCGTCCAAAAACATTGAATTGGTACTCGTCGGTAAAAATAACTCGTAGGATCGTCAATGTGCAGCTTTTTATACTTTTTGGCGTATTCCAAACTTTTCCTTGTGTTAGTTAAGCTTTTCAGCGGTTTTCTCCTGGCTATATGTGAGCTTAAACCGGACCTTTTTAGTACATGACTGATAGTTTCGGAATGCGGAGTTAAATTTTCGAATGATTGCAGTTCAGCCGCAAGTTTCATGGCGCTCTGTTTTGGATTCTCCGCAACTTTTCGCACTATTTTCCTTCAAATCCTATTATCAAGCTTCTTCGGTCGTCCGCTTCTTGGCTTACTATCATAATTTCCCGTGTCATTATAGTTTTTTATGATAGTCTGAACCGTAGCCTTATGCAAATGTTTTGCCAATTTTCGCCATCGATTCGCCATCGATTCGCCTTCGTTTCGGAGTTTTATGACGATTTTTCGCACTTTGGTTGTGATTTCTTCCCTGTCACTCATTTTACCCTGAAAAAGTATGTCAAGAAATAAAAATACATGAAATTTTCTTCTGTACAAAAAAACAAATATTTGGCGCAACAGCTCTTTAAAGTACCAGGGCCTAGCTTATCGCAACCACTCATATTGTGTGCGTTATATTTTTCACACGAATGGAAGGGACCTACAGTTTAATGTCGAATCCGAACGGCGATTTGAGAACCTTTTTCGTGACAACAATACTCTCGGATGTTTGTCAGACGCTCGCGAGAGGTGGGACCGTGAAAAAACTTTTTGGTATTTTCTGGGATTCGAACTTGGAACCTCATGCGCAGTGATCCGACACACTAACCACTTACGCCACGGCGCCCACGATTTTCTTCTGTCTTAACGTTCTTATGCACAACTCAACTACGTATGATCTCATGGCTGTTTCCAGTCGGCTGCACTAACGGTATTTTCGATCGCTTTTACGATCCTATGTAGACTTTTGCGACATTCCTTGTGTGCTTGTTTACGTTTTCTTCTTCCTTGCCAATGGTGCGTAAGCAATTTTTATATTTTTTTTCTCTGAGGGTAGGTGAAAATCTTCAACAAGACACTATGAGGATCGACAGCGCGTGCTCATAGTAGTGTGGGTTTCTTACCCACTAAAAAACCTCCCTTCAAAACAGACTTGTTTTCATTTTTACTACAACTAAGTATTCGACTTATCAAGTAGTTTTCATTTCACGTAATAAGGACGTTTTGCAGGGACCTTCCCATTAGGAGTTCCTGCCAGCTCCGCAGTTTAGACGCGGTTACTTATCGCGCTAAGTCTAAAGGTTTGGTTCTTTGTAGACGGCACAGTAAATTTCTTTCTTCCAAAACTTGGAGGACTGTAATATTTACGTGACTTTCTAGTAGACTTCTATGCTTTCTCGCGTAGGTTTGAATTTCGTCTTCTATAGTTTTAATGCCAAGATCTCTATGGATATCGCTATTTCTGACATACCATGGCGCATTAACAATACCTCTTAGCACTTTGTTTTCAAAAGTTTGTAAAATTTTAATATTAGTTATTTTGGTACAACCCCAGAGTTGTATACCATATGTCCATACAGGCTTTAGCACTTGCTTATATAAAAGCAGTTTGTTTTCTATATTAAGCTTGGAATATTTTCCAAGTAACCAATACATTTCTCTATATTTATTATCTAGTTCCTTGCGTTTTTTCTTAACGTGCGTTTTCCATTTCAGCTTTGTATCAAGTGTCATTCCAAGATACTTAGCCTCGTTTGCAAACGGAATTTGAACCGAGTTTGAAAAGATCGGCAAATTATTTATTTTCTTATAAGTAAAATTTACATAACAGATTTGGTCTCGTTAAGCGCGATTCGCCAAACCTTTGTCCATTCATTTACTCTATCCAAAGCTTCTTGCAGTTTTTCTGTACTATCTTCGACCGTTTTACCTAATGTCAAGATAGCAGTGTCGTCGGCAAATGTAGCTAGCTCAGTACCTTCTACTTGCGGTATATCACGGGTGTATAATAGATATAAGACTGGTCCAAGAACGCTTCCTTGCGGCACCCCAGCCATTATTTCCTTAAAATCTGAATATTCATTTCCACATTTGACGCGGAATAGTCTATTCGTAAGGTTGTTCTTCAAAATATGATATAGGTGCTCTGGCAGAACTTGTCGTAATTTAAACTTTAAGCCTTCGTGCCAGACCTTGTCAAAGGCTTGAGAGACGTCAAGGAATACGCTTGAACAAATCTTTTTTTCTTCAAGTGACTTAGATTACATGTGTTATTCTATGCACTTGATCAACTGTAGAATGCTCACTTCTGAATCCGAATTGATGATTCGGAATGAGATGCCTTTCTTCTATTACCGGCTGTATTCGCCTAATCAATATTCTCTCGAACACTTTGGATATAATTGGAAGAAGCGAAATCGGTCTATAAGACGTTTTTTTATTCGGCGGTTTTCCGGGCTTAAGGACCATTATGATTTCGGCGACTTTCCATTGACTGGGAGCATATTCTAGTCTAAGCGCGGCGTTTATAATGAACAGAAGCTTAATTAGAGCTTTTCTTGGTAGGGCTTTAAGAACCTCTCCCGTAATTAGGTCGTATCCAGGAGCCTTCTTAGGTCTAAGTTTCTTTATTTCTACCTTAAGTTCGGTAAGTGTTGCATTTCTTATTACGCTATTGGCTATATAAGACGTATTTATATTTTCAATTAGAGCTTGTCCATTAAACGGTTTGAAAGTTTCTTCCAGGTGGGTGGCAAAAATTTGCGCTTTCTCTTTATCATGCCTGGCCCATTCGCTTTGATTTTTCCTAATTGGTGCGGCTTGAATTTGAGGTTTTTTAATACCTTTCATCGCCTACCAAAGCGAGTAATTAGAATCTTTTTCTGCCGTTAAGCTTTCTAGGTAAGTTTGCAATTTCATTATTCTTAAGGTTTTTAATAGAACTTTTTAGTGAGTTGCACAAACGGTTAAGATGTGCTTTATGTTGCGGAGCCCGTGTTTGTTGCCATTTTTTGCGTGCTTTTCTCTTCTCCTTAATCATCTCTTTTATTTCCTGTGGATAAGTTTGAATGTAGCTTGCCGGCGTTTTCTTTGGTTTGGGAGTATTCTTCCACGCGGCATTCTGTAGGATTTCGACGAAGCGATCAACTTCAACTTCAAGTTCATATGGCGTTTTAAGTGATACGCTCAGCGCAGTATTTGCTTCATTGTAAGCAAATGTTACCATATGTTGTTACCCAATAAGATATCGTGCATAAGAAATACTTCATTTTTCCTTAATTTAATAAAATAATCAAATAATTTAGGTTTGTATGTAGACTTTTGTCACATGGTGTATATGTATCTCTTTCGTTCACCTGTGCAAAACTACACCGATTTGTGCAAACTGTTTGACTTCATTTGGCATCGGAAATGAGTGTTTGCAGTTGATATTGGATCCGCAGTTTTGAAAATACCGCTACTTCTGTTTAGTTCACAATTATTTGTCCTAACCTCTACCGAATTTTTAAATTTCTATTTCTATTCAAAATAAGATTTTGCTTGAAATCTGGTTAACCGTTTATAAAAAACCGTTCGTTTTGTAAAACTTATCGCTTTTTTTTTTTTCATCTAAAAACACTTTCGTTCATATAAACTTATCTGCAATACCAAATTTGTCAATTCGTTTTGTCTTTCTCTGGAATCGGAAATGAGTGATTTTGGTTTCAACCAGATATGCTTTTTCAAAAATACGATTAATTTTGTAATTTTGTCTCAGTATACCGTTTTCATCCATTATAACTGGTGAAACTACAATACATAAATATGGATTACTCTGCTTGCAGAGTGTTTGCCTTGCTTTGAAATGGGGAACGAGTAACCTTAGGTTCAATCTGACCAGCGATTGCAAAAGTACCATTAATTAAAAAAAAAAAATTGTAAAATTTGTGGTCGTACAATGTTTTAACTTGGATGAAATTTCACCGATTTCGATAACCTCTTTTGCAAATGTTTACCTTTTGGTAGTCTTTTCAAGAATACTAACTATATGTAAGTATACGAATACCTTCGCCTTCCGACAGCCATTTGGCTGCTCTGCTCTTAAAAATAGCGAAGAGACAGCGCAATGAGAATAAGGAAACAAATTAATAAAAATTACGAGTATTATTATCACCAATGGGTGCAGATTCGAGATCAGTAAAAAATTAATTAAATCCTGATTTTGCAACAGATCATTTTGATATTGCTCAGCTTCTAGATATCGTAGAAACATGACTTTGGGCTTCAAATTCAGACATGGGCGGTTTTTATTTGAATAATAAATAGCAAATAATATTGTTACAAACGAAGTCGTCGCGTATACCGGAGCTACCACAAAATTAAGTTTTCACCGAAACCGCATGGAGGATCAACAGCTGTGTTTGACAGCTACTCCCATGGCGATGTCGGTCGGCCCGAAGCGAACAAATCCTGCAGTCCGATTACACCTTATAAGGGTAGGGACATATCACATACCAAACGAAAGGGAATTTGACGAGGGGAGGAAAATTTGCGGGGGAGGTAATATAGTCGTGGCAAGCTTAGACAAGATGGCGGACGTGTGAAATTTTCCAGCATGATAACGGTGGTGACTGGAAGGGCGTTGGAAACTAGCGATGGGCCTATAAAAAGCCGCTGCTAGGAGGTCAAAAAGCGAGTTGGTGGTGAAGTTTGGAGCAACAAGTCTTGAGGACAAATTTTAACATAAGCTTTTTTCCAAAAATAAAAAATAAAAAAATTAAAACCCTCTCGGGAACCAGTAAAAACTAGTGTTTGAGTTCTTATTTTCCTCTCGTCAGGACAGAGTCAACGTCGCCCCCGACATTTTTGTAACATTGGTGTCAGATGTGGGGTTTCGTCGAACGGAGTTAAGTTTAATTCCCACCACGGCAACGACGATGGACGCCGAAAAAATGAGGAGTGCGCTCGAGGAGTTCACCCAGCACCAACAGCAATTTTGGCAAATGAAGATTGCCGAATTACAGAGTCATTTTCTTGCCCGAATTGAGAAACCTGAGATGACCGAGAGACAGCGACCAACAGTGCGTGCAACTTAGTAGGGACGTTACGATCGACGTCCCGGGATATGGCACTGAACCAGCAAACCTCGGAAAAACAGGACCAGCAACCAGGCAACTCGACGTCCAGTCTGCATGTCTGCCCAATTCTGTCTCACCGGAACATCCGATTGCTTTGCCAGGTAACCATGCCTATCCCAGTACTATCCAACCGTACGATGGGAGCTCTTCATGGACGGCATTCGAAATTCAATTCAACATCTTCGCCAAGTATTATGGGTGGAGAGAAGAGGAGAAGGCCCATGTTCTAGCCATACGACTACAAGGGGAAGCCCGATCAATACTCCGCATCATACCACAGGGGACGCCTCCCACATACGAAGTGTTGCGAGGCCTACTTCAAGAACGCTATGGCATGGACAAATACGAGAGCCAGATCGCCCTGCACAATCGTGTGCAACATCCCAATGAATCTTTTGCGGAGTTTTCATTCGAGCTGCGACGTCTGGCAGTAGCTGCTTTTTCAGACGAAGCGGAAAAAGTGGAGGAAATCTTGGTTCACAGATTTATACACGGTATCATGAACTGGCGAGTTCGAGATCTCGTTGCCACCGGACATCCAAGAAACCTAAAGGAGGCGTTGAGTGCCGCGCAGTTAATGACTACCAGGTTCGAGCAAAAGGGGCCAAGATGTGTCTTTACGGCCACAGCTTTGGCTACCAGTAAACCAAATATTGGTGGGCGCATATCAGCGGGTACCGTACCAGAAGCTACCGACAATACTGTGGCAGTATCAAATTGGACGAGCACCACGGACAACAACCCCGATAGTAGCAGATATAAATCCTTCATTGAATCTTCTAGATGTGGATACCTCATCAGCAAGCCAAGTGCCTCATCGAAAATTAAGCCCTCAAGAACACCAAGGCACATCGAAGGAGTCCACAGGAGAACGGTTAAAGCCAAAGCTGAAGTACCACCCGTGCCCAGCCACGGATTATGATGGATTATTTCACGAGGTGGCCAGAATGCTTCGCCGTGCCTAACCAGACAGCTGATGTTATTATCCACAAACTAATTGATGAAGTCTTTTGCAGGTTTGGGATCCCTCACATTATTCATTCGGACCAGGGAAGGAACTTCGAAACTGAGGTATTCAATAAGGCCATGGAAGTTTTAGGAGCCGAAAAAAAAAAAAAAAACTCGTACAACGCCGCTACGACCCCAGTCTGATGGAATGGTGGAAAGGTTCAACCGCACCTTGTCGGACTACCTTGCAAAATTTACAGGTCAACAGGTAGACTGCAACCAGCTCTCCTGGCATACCGCAGCGCAGAACACGAATCAACGAGATTTACACCAGCGATGATGACATTGGGAAGGGAGCTCAAACTACCAGCGGACTAGGTGTGCAGCGTACCACCGGGAAAACTACCGACTGCCCCAGAGCACGTAATCGAGTTGCGAAGCCGTCTCCCGAGGATCCACAACGTTGCACGAGCACACTAACAAACCACTGCAGAAGCTACGAAGACGAGGTATGACTTGAGTTCTAATCCAATTCTATTTGAAGCAGGTGAACGGGCGTGGTTCTTCAACCCTCACAAGGCTGTCCCAAGTTGCATTGTGATTGGGAGGGACCCGTCAAGATCATAAAGCGACTTTCGGACCGAATACTGATAGCAGGGAGCAAGAACTTCAAGGTGGTGCCAGCTGAGACTCAGTCGGAACTTTGAGTCTTGAGGAGAGAGCAGTGTTACGAACGAAGTCGTCGCGTATCCCGGAGCTACCACAAAATTAAGTTTTCACCGAAACCGCATGGAAGATCAACAGCTGAATTTGACAGCTACTCCCATGGCGATGTCGGTCGGCTCGAAGCGAACAAATCCTGCAGTCCGATTACACCTTATAAGGGTAGGGACATATCACATACCAAACGAAAGGGAATTTGACGAGGAATTTGGAAAATGCGATGATTTTGGTGGAAAATTTGCGGGGGAGGTAATATAGTCGAGGCAAGCTTAGACAAGATGGCGGACGTGTGAAATTTTCCAGCATGATGACGGTGGAGACTGGAAGGTCGTTGGAAACTAGCGATGGGCCTATAAAAAGCCGCTGCTAGGAGGTCAAAAAGCGAGTTGGTCGTGAAGTTTGGAGCAACGAGTCTTGAGGACAAATTTTAACATTAGCTTTTTTCCAAAAATAAAAAATAAAATTAAAAACCCTCTCGGGAACCAGTAAGAACTAGTGTTTGAGTTCTTATTTTCCTCTCGTCAGGTCAGAGTCAACGTCGGCCCCGACATTTTCGTAACAATACTTCCAAATAAAATATTATTCAAATAACATTTTATTTGTTATTTGCAAATAATATAAAAAAAAACTGGAAGCATAATTGAAACAGCATGGGCGCCGTGGCGTAAGTTGTCATCACTACGCATGAGGTTCCAAGTTCGAATCCCAGAAAATACCAAAAAGTTTTTTCACGGTCCCACCTCTCGCGAGCGTCTGACAAACATCCGAGAGTATAGTTGTCACGAAAAAGTTTCTCAAATCGCCGTTCGGATTCGGCATTAAACTGTAGGTCCCTTCCATTCGTGTGAAAAATATAACGCCCACATCATGAGTGGTTGCGAGAAGCTAGGCCCTGGCACTTTAAAGAGCTGTTGCGCCAAATATTTGTTTTTTTTTGTATAATTGAACCAAATATAAATAATTTGTTTGAAAATGATTTTTTATTTGAAAATCATCATATCATAAAAAAAAAAAATATTAATGGTTGATAAGCTATAGTTTGTGTATATCATTAGCTCTTGCAATAGTCCTCATTACAAACTGTTGATCTGTTAGATTCGCTGTTCTTGCCATATATATCTACCGTCGCAAGGGAAAAAGCGTTTCTACTGGCTCTGACGAAGGAAGGATACTATTATCTATCTTCTTGTACTTATGTTTGTTTGTATGCTATGGACTCCGAAAAAATAGAACGGATTGAGCTCAAATCTTCAGTATTGGCCCGAGAGTGTTCCTGTGAAGTTTGGTCAAAATCGGTGTACTACTTAAGTATTAAAATACTTTAATACTAAAAAAAAAAAAAACTGTTCTCTAATAGACTTAGCCCCAGACATCTGCCGGACAGTAGTTTTTTTTATTACTAGGCGCGGCAACGCACGCCGAGTACTTGCAAGTATTTCATGGAAATAGATCCTATATTTGAGAACATTTAACATTTTAAAATACTGTTACGCGAGCGCACAAACCGGATCAGAAACATAACACCAAAGCCGAGCACAATCGCGAAAGCCCTAGAAGCTGTCAACTGGAAGATTGTAGAACTTGCTAGACTTTCTACAAATAAAGTTTCAGCGGCGAACTGGAAAATTTGGCATTTGCCTGGAAATCCAGAGTCGGATATAAAAGGAGGTTGACAGAAGTCTAGGGAAGAGTTTGTTTTGGTCAGCAGTGACAGTGATCACTAGAGACGCGCAGTTCTCAAGCAAAAAATAAAATTATACTAGATTTAAATTTTTTGTTTAAAGTAAATTTAGTCAAAAACATTTTTAAATAAAAAATAACCCTCTCGGGAATCAGAGATATTCGGTTATTTTTGTCTCCATCATCCTTTGCAGCCTTGAAGTATTCGGCTAGATCAGCAATTTTTGTTACAATACTTTCTTTTGCCTGAGTCAGACTAATTAACTTATGTTCTGCTATTTAAATATGACTTGCAATCTTCTGCAACTGCAGACGGTTTATCTTAAGTTCCATGCTTGCGATTATGGTACATACATATATGTATACAATAGTTTTGAAGTCACCTAATGTGCCCCAAAGTTAGATGGTAGACTGAAGGAGATAATGCCCTGCAGTTGATTATTTTATTGTTATTCATCCCTGGTTCCAGTGTTCTCAGCTCCGATGGCTCCAATTTTTAATTTTAAAATGCATAAATTATCTATTATGTATTAGAAATTGCACGTGTTATATATTATGTAATGAGAGTTTTGTGTGAAATTGTTAGGTTGGTTGAAAATTCGTTTTGAGAACATTTACATATATACAAGTTATGACATCCCTCCAGAGCATGACATCATCTTATCTCATCAGCCTAAAACCCCAGAATGTTACTATCTTCAAAACACACCAAGGCACTGGAATGCACACTCACATCTGATCTATAAGTAGACCCAAGCCAAGACGCCAAAACTATGCCGTTCTATGGACCTGAAAATACTCGTATAGCACGCAGGCTACAGCGATAAGGACTATAAAAGGAACCACACTGATCTTCATCAGGAATTCGTCTACAGTCCGAGCTTGACTCTCGCTCAGTTGCCATACGCATTTTAAGGAATGTATTACTATTATTAAGCGTTTATTAAATAAGTTTTTTTAATATAATAAACAGAAATTACTAATCTTAATTTACATATATAAATAATATGTAGTAATATAATATTTTCAAATTAATTGTTTTAAAGTAATCCCATTAATTTATTTCAAAATAAAGTATTTGGAAATACATTATTTGCAAATAAAAAATTTTCAAATAAACAAAAAAAACATTTGAAATGTTATTTACATACATATTATTTGAAGCAATTATTTGCATGAGTATTTGCTTTTTGTATTGTTTTTGAAAATTATTTGAATAATTTTTTTTATCGAAAATTGCCCATCTTTGCTTCAAATCTGCATATTTAAAAGCTCTAAACGTTAAAAGTTATTTAACGAATTTTTTTCGTGGTGTTTCAAAAGAGCTTTGTACTTTATACTAAGCTGCTGCAGTTACCACTACACCATTGGGTGGGAATGGTGTAGTGGTAACGTCGTCAATTGCCACGCTAATGGTTCATGGTTCAAATCCTGATGTCAGCAAGCGTTTATTTATTTCTCATGAAATACCATATATAAAGTCAGTTCGATCATTTGCAAAAGCTTCTGTGAACACTACTGCGAAGACATAACACTGGCAGTAGCTTGGTCATGTGGCTGGAAAAATTGTTCGCTCTTTTGATGATGATTTGCCCTTGACATCGGTTATCGGGAAAAAAGTACTGTGAATCAGAAGCAAAGACCATAATAACAAAAAATCTCCCCAGTTATCTGGACGCCATCCCCGGAGAATAGCTGAAGCATAAACAAATGTGCTTATTCATAACCCTTTGAGTGCACGCAAATTATAAAAAAAAAAAAAAAAAAAAACTTGATCGGCAAAGGCTACGGTGGTCTCTTGCGATTGTAGCTGTCCAAAGTCAAACTTCCTCACAGTATTTCGTTGATTTCGCTCTGTTCTGGATATCCAAGTACAACTCGATAGCGAATGGAGTCCACTTTGGCTCCTCGGAAAGTCCGGATACCCAGAATACTGCAAAAGTACCTTGTGTCGATTGCAATGTGATCCATTTGGTTGACGGTTTTTCGATCAAGAGAGAGCCATGCCACCTTGTGAATATCGAGAGGTGGGAACCGCGTACTAGCTACGAAAACGTTTCGTCCTACCGCAAAGTCGATTAGCCTGAATCCGTTGTCGGATATGATGTCGTGCAGGCTATGCTTTCCGACCGCGCTATTAAAGACGTCCTCTTTTCCTAGCTTTGCGTTAAAATCGCCTAAGACAATTTTAACGTCGTGGCGCATTGCCCATAGCGCATTACTCATACGTCTTGTTCAAAGCCTGGTAGTAGTCATCCTGCCTACATTTTTAAGTCAAATTTGTATGCCTAGATCTTGCGTCGATTTGAAAAGGACTTTGGTGAATTTCTTTATCACGGTTCCTTGCGAATGTTTGATAAACATACGAGAATATTGTTGTTATGAGAAAGCTCTTAAAAAGAAAAAAAAAATCGGCTTTCGGATATAAAACTTTAAGTGCCTTCCATTCGTGCGAAAAATATAAGGTACGAGTGGTTGCGAGAAGCTAGGTCTAGGCCCTTTGTAGGCTGTTTGTATTTTATTTAATGAAATTTGATGTTTATTTGTCATTGATCGAATAAATGTTTTTTTTTTTTAATTTTTATAAATCCTTTGTCCCTTCTAGCAGCACTACTGGCTGAGCCTGCCATGCTTAGCGTCTTTTCCCTTCGGACATTTTGGCGAGAACATAGGGACGCATAAAGCTGTGGTGGCGTCATACAGTGGTGTGGGGCAGAACTGACATGAACGAAAAGGCAACTTTTTGACTACATTTTAAGTTCTTTATAACACCGACTGCTCAACTTTGTTACTAGCAATCAACAAGTATTTGCAGACATTATTTTCGGGATGTACTAGATTTGAACTCATATGTATAAGGAGATCATCAAAACTTAACTTAACATTTTCTCTTCCTTCCCTGCCCCTTCTGGGCATTATGCCTGCTCTCAGAAACCAAATCGGTATGCTTCTGTATGGTTGGCTCTAATACTGAAAACAGCACAGGAAAAGGGTCTTCTCCAAACATCTTAATGTTATTATCTCCTTCTGCCAAACGAACCATTCTGGGTTATTGCAGGCAGAGATATTGGCTTAATAGAGGCTTTTTAGTGACTGACATCCATTGTCATATCTACTCCGGATATCACAATTCTTTCTGATAGTCAGGCAGCAATGAAATCCCTAGATAGATAGATAGATATTTATTTCGTACAATAATTTACATAAGGTTTGTTACCGCACATTTTACAATACAGGGATTTGATCATCTTATCTTTCCACTAAAATATTATTTATAAAATCATATAAATTACGTAAACAAAAGAGAGTATTTAGAAGGAAAATACGACAAAAACCTTCCATAAAAGCAAAAAAAAAAAAATAATAAAATAATAATAATAAATAAATAAATAAATAATAATAATTAAAATAAATAAAAATATTAGTAAAATAAAATAATTTGTTAGTAAATATATAACTATATAAGGTTTAGAGTAAATGAATAAATAAATATATAAATAAATAAATAATTAAATGAACAAATAAATAAATACATAACTAAAATAAACAACTAATAAATTTAAATAATTTAAGTAAATAATTTATAAACACATATGCAAATAAATAAATACAAAAATTATTAATAAATAAATAAAAAAAAATAAAAATAAATAAATAAATAAATACATTAAGAAATGAATAAATAAATAAACTATTAAATAAATATATAAATATATAAATAAGTAACATATAACAAAAGATAAATAAATAACACAAATTATATAAATATAGATAAATAAATACATGGAAATAGTGAACACTTAATTTTTAACTGTTTGGTTAAATTTAATTGGTACATAATTCGTTTATAAGTGGATTTTCAGCAAAACTACACCGATCGATAAATTTAGATTTAAGCCTTTGAATTCTTTGATAAATCAGTTCAACATTCGCTTTATTATGTAGGTCTAAGGTAGAGTGATGCCACGGTAGATTAAGCATCATTATTAAGATTTTATTTTGGCATATCTGTATTTTCTTTATGTGGCATTTTGCACAATCGCCCCAAACTTCGCATCCATATAAAAGAATTGCCTCAAAAATAACTTTTTAAATGATGACCTTGTTCTCAGTTGAAAGCAACGATTTTCTGTTGATGAATGGGTACAACATTTCTATAGCAACTCCAACTTTATTAACCGTTCTATTAATATGGTAATTAAATACTAATTTAGAGTCTAGATGAACCCCTAGGTATCTAACGCTCCCAAGCGATGCTTAATCCATTTACCTGTAATTGGGTGGAGGGTAGAAAGCAACGCTTTCTTTTTCTAGTGAAAAAGATAGCTTGCATTTTATCTTTGTTTAGTTTAATTTTCCACTTTGAATAATATTTTTGCAATACTTCCATCGGATTTTTCAGATCGCTCTCAATATTGGAAGCGAATTCATGTGATGAAAATATTGCAGTGTCATCAGCAAAAATAGCTGCATCACAATTTCGCAAATCGGGGAAGTCGGAATTATAAATATTATATCAAATAGGACCTAGAGCAGACCCTTGGGGGACACCTGAAAAGAAAGATATTAAGTCTGAGACGCCACTATTGACATGAACTTTAAAACGACGACTAGCTAGAAAACTTTGGACTATTTTACAAATATAGGAAGGAAAATTTAGGTTTATCATTTTGAAAATAAGGCCGTTGTACCAAACAGTATCGAATACTTTTTTGATGTCTAATAGTACCATTCCAGTCGATTTACCTACGGAGCGACTGATTTTCACGTGGTTACAAATCCTAAGCACTTGATGCGAAGTATTATGATATTGCCTGAAGCCAAATTGCTCGTTAGGATATATGTATATTGTTATCACAGATATGTTTGAGGATTTGTCCCTTAAGATCTTTTTCATATATTTTGCTGAGGCTACTCAGCAAACTTATCGGCCTAAAACTTTCAGTACTTTCAGGTGGCTTGCCAGCTTTAAACACAGGAACAACTTTGGGTAATTTCCAAGCATGAGGAAAATACTCCATTTTCAGGCAGGCATTGATAAGAAATGTTAAATATTTAATTCCAGAATTCGGTAAATGCTTGATGTATATGTTTCGAATAGAATCAATACCACCCGTTTTTTTTTATTTTTACGTCATTAACTATATATTGGACATCTTCGTCTGAAACAAAATTAATTGAGGCTGTTTGGTAAACACTATTCGAGAAAAACGTTTGGACTGTAGTATTTACAATATTTTTAGTTTCTGTATCACCTAGGTTATTTGAAACATTGTGATTTTTCGCAAAGTTTATAGCAAGTGCGTTTGCTTTGTCAACATCCGAAAAGTATGTGTTAACAGAATCTTTTAAGAAAGGTAGCTGTCTTGTTTTATTTCTGATTACCTTCACAATGTTCCAAAAGGGTTTAGCGTTCTTATCTAGGGCCCTAAGTTTTTTATTCCAATTTCTGTTGCGTAATTGTGATATATTTTGAGAATCCCTAGAATCGATCCATTTTAAACTCTAAAAGCCGCCCTAGGTTAGGTTAGGTTAGGTTAGGTTAGATTGGCTGTCTGCACTACGATGCAGACACACTTAGACCAGTAAAGGTCCATTGTGATGCCAAGGATCTACCATTAGACCACTCAGGGACTAATAAAACCAACCGGAGCTTTTGATGAAGCGATGGATGCTCGTGACGTCTAAGGACGCCAAATCGCTGAGGTCGTCAAGGAAGGGAGCTCCTAGATGGAGCATTCTTTTGCGTGATAGAGCAGGACATGTGCATAGGAAGTGGAGAATGGTTTCCTCCTCCTCCTCGTCCCTACAGCTCCTGCAGAAGTCATTGGAAAAGAGGCCAAGTCTTTTGGCATGTTGGCCGATTAGACAGTGTCCGGTGATGACACCGATAAGCAGCTGATCTGTGATCGCTTTAGTTTAACCAACTCGGCACTACGTTTCTGGTCCAGCTCAGGCCAGATCTGCCTCGAAATGAGACACGTAGAGCCACTATCCCACCTAAGGTTGGTCTTACTAATAGCGTTCAGCTTCAGTAGATGCTTACATGTAGCGAGGGGCATACCTAGGGCTTGCCTATCTGGCAGAATCCTTAGAGTAGTACCCTGTCTAGCGAGTTCATCCGCCCTACAGTTTCCTGGAATGTCTCTGTGACCTGGCACCCAGCATAGGTGAATGTTGAACTGCTCTGTCATCTCTGTAAGAGATGAACAGCAGTCTAAGACGGTCTTTGAAGTAAAGGAGCACGAGTCCAGGGACTTGATAGCAGCTTGACTGTCAGTGAAAATGCTAATATCGCTGACAGATAGTACATTACATTTCAGCCAAGACAGGGCTTCCTTAATCGCCATGATTTCCGCCTGAAAAACGCTACAATGATCAGGGAGGCGAAACGAGATGCTCAGGTTGAGCTTATCGGAGAAAACACCACAGCCCACCCCACCTTCGGTCTTAGAGCCATCTGTGTAGAAGTGCACCGAATTTCCATCATCAGGGGGAGAGCCATCCCACTCATCCCGTTCAGGGATACTCGTACGGAAGTGTCGGTCAAATCTCAGTTTCGGTGGTGTGTAGTCCGTGTTTTCATGTGTGAAGTTGAGAAGATCAAGGATCGAGGAGTGGCCAATGTGATAACCAGACCACTGAGAGGAGGCTTTAAGACGAATAGCCGCACTGGCAGCAGTCTGTCTGCCAAGGATATCCAGGGGTAACAGGTTGAACATAATGTTCAGTGCCGCAGAGGGGGTAGTTCTTAGTGCGCCACTGATGCACATACAAGCGGATCGTTGCACTTTACCTACCTGAGAGAGGTGAACAGCCCTGTCAAGGGCAGGCCACCAAACGATCACGCCATAGAGTAGTATGGGCCTGACAACAGACACGTAAAGCCGGCTCGTCCACTTTGGCAATCTTCCAGTTGTGAGTAGGGAGAGAGCTGTTGCTGATCCTGAGGATATCCAGGATCACCCTAGGATCGGAGGGTTCGACCGGAATGGTAGCACGAGTTCTAGGACGATTAGGACCTCTAACTGTGCACCTGGCCAAACCTGCCCCAATCTGGAGACAGCAATTTTGTAAAGATCCTCAGATCTTTGATCAGCATAGGCAATGATTTTTATGTGCCCTTGATACCAGCCAGCATCTCTGCAAGAAACATCAGGGCCGGGATGGTCACGTAAGACTTGGAGACAATTGGTGGCGAGCTTTATCTTCACCTTCCTCCATTTGTCAGCTGTGATGCTACCATCCGGATCGCTGTGGTCAACGACCGCGATCTCCAAGTGTGCCTTAAGTACTTGGTTGAAGGGCTTGGAGGTAGTGTTGGCAAGTACTACCTTGGTTTTTTTTGCTAAGGTGGGAGACTCATCCTGAGATCTTTGGCGTTTGGACGATAAGTCCTTGTTGGATGAGTCGAAGGGGAGCTGGACACGTTTAGTAGCCCAGCTTAAGGACGTTTTATGTTTTTGTGTTCTCTCTCGTTCAGGGATAGCCTGAATGCGGCGAATTAGCTTGTAGGCTAGCCGTCGATCTTGGTAAGAGATCTTGGAGGGAGCGACGTTCGGCGAGCTCGAAGCCGAGCTGTCCGTCGCCCCTGAGAGAGATTTAAGAAGGGAATGTGGATCCTTCGAGGAGGAGGGAGCAGCGTGCTGTAAGCTCGAGGCCGAACAGTTAGCTGTCCCTGAGGGTAAAGAGCTAATGTGGGGGTTGACCCCACGCGCTACATGGTCTGGCTTTACGATGGGACCAGGTGTTGAGACCACTGTCCTATCCGCCAGCGTACCAGGCGCGCGTTCAGCAATCATGGGAGCGACCACTTGCTTACAACTGCTCGCATAGCTAGTGCTAGGCTTCAAAGCCAATGCGCCAGCAGGAGTTGCAATAGCAGAGCTTGCAGGTGTGCTTTCCAGGAGGCTGGAAGACGGTTTTTCAAGAGGACCGTCCTCTTTTTGAATATTTATTTTTGTTTTTTTTGCTTGTTTTGGTTGTTTTGTTTTTTTGTTGTCCACCCACGAGTGGCGGTAGAAGGTGAGACTGGTGCCATTAATCATAGGAGGGTCTACGTGGGGAACTTTATATTTCCTTGTGAAGAGAACAAGTTCCGTTTTATGAGGGTTAACCCCCAATCCACAATTGGAGGCCCATCTAGAGAGCCGAGAGAGAGCATATTGGAGGATTTCCTTGAGAGTGTCTGGGTGCTTGCCAGACGCAGCAATCGCAATGTCATCAGCATAGGCAATCACTCTACAGCCTGACCTGTCCAGGTCTACTAGTAGCTCATTCACTACAAGATTCCACAGGAGGGGGGATAAAACACCACCTTGGGGGGTTCCGCAGCAGGCAAGTCTTCTGGCCGATGCTCCACCCAGCTGTGTTTCCAGTGTTTTCAGTAGAAAGGACGATAGACTGGTAGGTCGGAGATCCTTTGGTTTCACATGCGAACTCTAACCTGCCTTAGAAATGAAGGCAACTTCGACCTCGGCCCACGACTTGGGGATGTAGACCAGATTAAGACAGCTCGATAAGATGACTTTGAGCCATGGAAGCACAATGTCCTCACATTTTTGAAATTCAGCAGGAATAATGCCGTCAGGTCCTGGGGACTTGAAGGGCTTGAAGCTGCGCATGGCCCAGCGGATCTTCTCTGTAGTTACTATAACCAGGGAGCTGCTGCACGGTAGAGAGCAAGTACGGGTAATGCCCGATAATGAAACAGCAACAGGGGAGCTACCAAGGAAGTGAGTATCCAGTAGGATGTCAATGGATTCCTTAGCAGAGGTGGTCCAGTGACCATCTGGATGTAAGAGGTAGCTAGGCGTTGAAGGGCTTTTTGAGAGGATTTTCCGCAACCTAGAGGCTTCCGAGGATTCTTCAATACTGTCGCAGAAAAGTCTCCAGGAGCGTCGTTGCTCTTTCCTCAGTGAGATTTTATATTTCCTGAGAGACAGTTTGTAGGTGTCCCAATCGGCCGTCTCGCGAGAGATTTTAGCAATATTAAAGAGGAGTCTGCTGTCCTTCCTAAGAGTACTAAGCTTTGCATTCCACCAAGGTGGTTTCTTCTTACCTCGAGGAGTGCGGTTAGGGCACGCCACAGTCAAGGCACCGTTAAGTGCCGATGTAAAGGAGTTGACCAACCTGTCAAGATCATCCGTACTAGTAGGTTCAGTAGGCAGAAGGGAGGTAATAAGCGTCAATAAGCGCTTCATGTATAGAGACCAATTAGTTTTTTTATAGTTTCTAAAAACTTTCTGATGAGGTAGATGGTCGTCAAGACTGAATTGGAGGTAGCGATGGTCTGAGAAAGAGTGCTCTTCAGAGACTCTCCAGTCCTTTACCAGGTTATATATATGATCAGAGACAAGGGTAATGTCCAGGACTTCTTGTCGTTTACGAGTAATAAAGGTCGGTTTAGACCCTCGGTTACAAATAAGGAGATAAGTATTGAGGATAAAATCAAAAAGTTGCTCACCTCTTTCATTTATGTCGGAACTGCCCCAGATTGAGTGATGAGCTTTCGCGTCACAGCCAATGATGAGACCAGTCTTAAGGCTCTCTGCTTTCGCAATCAAGCTCCCCAAGATGTCCGGAGGGAGTGGGCCCACTTGATCGTGACTCAAATAGGCCGAAACCAGCCAGTAATTCTTTGAATGCAATTTCAGGTTGGTAGCGACTATGTCTTGATTGCTGAAATTAGAGAGTAAAAAGATGTTAAGGTGGGTCTTCGCAAGGATACAAGATCTTGGTTTACCTTCCATCCTTGTGCAGATTAGTTTGTAGTTTGGAGTTTTGAGGCCACAAACCCGGTTTCCAATAACCCATGGTTCCTGGATCAAGACTAAGTCTTCCCCGTTTTTAGCAAGCCGGAGAATAAGGGAGGCCGAAGCCGAGATGGAGTGATGCAGGTTAATCTGAAGGATCCGCAGCATTGGAGCTACTTCTCTGTTCAGATACCATTATCACAGTATTGTTGCCGTCCTCTGAATCTGATGACAGGAGGTCATCCTCAAGAGAAGGGCCATTTGGATCGCTATCCATCTCCGTGTCCGTCAAACCGAAGCCGGACTCACGGATAGATGGTGAGGGAGAAGGGGGACCGGAAAATTCCAGTTTGAGAAGAGCGCCGACCATTTCCGTGTCCGTCGACGAAGAGTCGACCCTCAAGAGGGGTGGAACAGCGGAGGGGAGCGAGGTAATGGGCTCCGAAGGGAGCGAGGGAATGGGCTCGGAAGGAGAGAAACTCGCGACTGGTATGGAAGAAGCGTCCAGTTTGGGAGGGACTCTCTCGGGCTCTTTCTCATCGCATTTATAAACTTTAAGAGTGATAGAGCTGACGCCGTAGTTAATCACTCCTTTTGAAGATGCCAAGGGGGCTAGGGACTTTTCATTGATGACAATTATGACGCTTCTTATGTCACCTCTCGGCTCGTCCACTTTGGCAATCTTCCAGTTGTGAGTAGGGAGAGAGCTGTTGCTGATCCTGAGGATATCCAGGATCACCCTAGGATCGGAGGGTTCGACCGGAATGGTAGCACGAGTTCTAGCTTTATCTCCACATTCCTCCATTTGTCAGCTGTGATACTACCATCCGGATCGCTGTGGTCAACGACCGCGATCTCCAAGTGTGCCTTAAGTACTTGGTTGAAGGGCTTGGAGGTAGTGTTGGCAAGTACTACTTTGGTTTTTTTTGCTAAGGTGGGAGACTCATCCTGAGATCTTTGGCGTTTGGACGATAAGTCCTTGTTGGATGAGTCGAAGGGGAGCTGGACACGTTTAGTAGCCCAGCTTAAGGGTTTTATATTTTTGTGTTCTCTCTCTTTCAGGGATAACCTGAATGCGGCGAATTAGCTTGTAGGCTAGCCGTCGATCTTGGTAAGAGATCTTGGAGGGAGCGACGTTCCGCGAGCTCGAAGCCGAGCTGTCCTTCGCCCCTGAGAGAGATTTAAGAAGGGGATGTGGATCCTTCGAGGAGGAGGGAGCAGCGTGCTGTAAGCTCGAGGCCGAACAGTTAGCTGTCCCTGAGGGTAAAGATCTAATGTGGAGGTTGACCCCACGCGCTACATGGTCTGGCTTTACGATGGGACCAGGTGTTGAGACCACTGTCCTATCCGCCAGCGTACCAGGCGCGCGTTCAGCAATCATGGGAGCGACCACTTGCTTACAACTGCTCGCATAGATAGTGCTAGGCTTCAAAGCCAATGCGCCAGCAGGAGTTGCAATAGCAGAGCTTGCAGGTGTGCTTTCCAGGAGGCTGGAAGACGGTTTTACAAGAGGACCGTCCTCTTTTTGAATATTTATTTTTGTTTTTTTTGCTTGTTTTGGTTGTTTTGCTTTTTTGTTGTTCACCCACAAGTGGCGGAGAATGGGAAGGTCGACCTGCACAGAGATCCGCATTGTGCAGGCAAGGCAGGCTAATCCGGAGGTCGCCAGGTATCCGGATACTCCGTTAGCGACTGGGCTATTATTTAGAGTGGGCCCCCAGCCAGGCTGATCCTCGGCACGGGTCGTGTAACACCTTGAATCCGGCCCACCGGAAGGGAGAGGGGAATGGATAGGATATGACAGGGGGGGTAAGGACGACTGCAACTTAGCTTCATGTCTCATCTGGGGATAGGTACCCGAGAATCCTTAACCTTTACTAGGCCCCTACACCACGGCGAGGTGTGCAGTCAGATAGGGGAAAAAGCCGCCCTAAGTAGCTGCTTGTCTCCAAACAAGATAGCTGAACAATCCAATATTCACCTGCTGCCTGACCACAGGGATATTCCTACTAACTATAAGGTCGCAAACTCGCCAGGTATAATACAACTTCATATATTGATTTTACCGAAGAAGGAGAATTTCGACATGCCTCTCGGTACATGCAAACTGCTGCCCAAACTGAATGAGATAAACATAAGCAATCTCCCCTATGTAAATAAAAAAAATTAAGGCCGACTTTATTTAAACCCACCCTGTACAAAAGGAATAACTTAAAACAAAGTCCTGAACCAATTTTCCTATCTCAGTACATTTGATCCTGATTGACTTTAATGAATAAAAATTCAGTAATACCTCAATTTACATTCTAGCCAATTTTAAATCAACGTCCCCTTACCTCTCGATTTACGTGCTGGAAAAAATCATGTCTGGGCATTCCCACTTTCTTCCCACGTGGCTCCTTTTTTGTATTCGGAGTTTTTTTTTTTTTTTTTTGTCATGTTTTACGTGCATATGTGTACATTTTATTTTACATAATGATCTAAATATACGGATACATATATGATATGGAAAACTTTACTGTTTATTTCGACCACTTTGTAGCCTTAATTTTTGTCTATCATTTTACGTCTTTTGGCTTTATGTTGCTGTTCCTTTGAATGCTTGTCGACTTATTTACATTGAGGGATTACTGTTAGTACATATTGCTGCAATGAAAGTAAATAACTTCAATGAAATTGACTGACTTAACGAGGTTTTCAATATAGGAAATCGACTTTGCATTCATAACACGGTCCTACAAATTAACAACTTTTTTTTCCTTCTCGGTTTGTATAGTCGATGAACTCGGTTTTTTGTATCACGTCAGAATTTTTAACAATATTATCGGGAAAAAAGTACTGTGATTCAGAAGCAATGACAATAATAACAAAAAAATCTCCCCAGTTATCTGGACGCCACCCCCGGAGAATAGCTGAAGCATAAACAACTGAGCTTCAAAAACCACTACACCAAAATCTTTCTCTCTCTCTCTCTATCCATACTTTCCAAACGCCCGCACTGTGTGTAAGCATGTTAAAGGTATTCATAGCCCTTTGAGTGCGCGCAAATTATAAAAAAAAAAAAAATAAATATAAAATTTTGATAATTATCCAATAATTGAGGTAGGTACTTAAGTAAAAAAAAAAGTTTTAGTAAAAAAATTAGTGTGCATTTGATATTATATTTTAATATACTGCATACATAAAAATAAGTATTTTATAACATTACAAAGGCTTGTGAAATCTTGTCTTTTGGCATGGAAGCTTCTGTGGTGCGATTTCCTATTGTGAGCCGTGTTTGGATGGTCACGCTTTAACACCCAGCAGTAGTCTGCCATCATGCTTGTATTACATTTTCCCTCATACTTACGTTCCATTTCTTGTATGTATATCCTGATGAAATCATTCACCTTGCTCCTCACTTACAGCTCCCAAGCTATCAGGAATGTAGCTTTATTGAGAATGAAGAAAGTGAAGTTTGAGGCTCATCAGACAACCTAATCTTTGGACATTTTGTAGCATATTATTTATTATTTCTTCATAATTTAGGCTCTTATGGTTTCGCAAGTAGTTCCTAATTACTTCTTTTAACGATACCCATGCTGCCAATTCCGTAGGATTCAGTTTTCTATCGAAATCTTCATGTTTCATTAGTTTTCTTATTTCGGGGCCAATGAAAATTCCTTCTTTCAGTTTAGCTTCAGATAAAGATGGGAGTACTCCTTGTAAATGCTTAAATCCATCGCCTTGTTTATTTAAAGCTTTTACAGGTTGTTTCATAATACCAAGTTTTATGTGCTGCGGTCGTAATAAGACTTTTTCAAGTGGCACTAAGTTTTGTCGAACTATATTTTTATTTCCTCTATCCAAATTAGTTCAAGTCGGTCATTCTTTTCTCGTGTAATGTTGTATCCTGTTTCTGCTATCTTACTCACATAAGAAGCACGGATATTCTGTAAAGCCACTTTGTTATCCTAATAACATATGGACCATTTTTAAAACTCCACATACAATCCACCCATGCTGGTTGTAGTTGATTTTAGTCAAAACAGTAACTAAATATTTATGATATTTTTGAATGGTAAGAACTAGTTACCTAATTAATAAACTAATAGCACATGGGTACATAGAAATAATATTCCAAAGATACCCTCATTAAATGATCTATACCTATTCTAAAGCGGTCCCTAGACGATCAATATTATTGTGCAATATTTGGTATTGCACAGTATTATTGATCGTCTGTAGACAATATTGCAGGTTGTGCAATATATTGTACAAAATCAAAATAGGTTTGATATTTATTGCGCAATATAAAAAAAATTGTATCGTCTGTGGGTAATATTGCGCAATATTTATTCACTTCTATTTCAAGTGTCGTGAAGTAAACACCTCCGCGAATGATTTAGTAGAAATGTCGGTAAAAACAAAAGAGGAAAATAGAAAGTTTATTTCAGAATGCACCGAAATGTATGAAACTCTGCCGGCTTTGTGGAATATAAGGAGCAAAGATAACAACAACAGAAATTAAAAGAACGAACAATATGGAATAATGCTATCCAAATATAGGGAAAGATATCCCGAAGCTGATAAACCGCAGTTAGTTCAAAAAATGGATTCTTTACGAACCAACTTCAGAAAAGAATGAAAAGAATTTCTGACTCTGAAAGGAGTGGTGCAGGTGTAGACGACGTAGTGGAGCCAACGTTGTTGTACTTTGAAGCGATGCAGTTTCTCAAAAACTAAGAGGAACCGTGCACGTCGCAAAACAGTATCCTAGTAACGGACGAAGGAGAAGAACAAGAATCTGAAGGATTAAATAGTACAACCAGGGTAAGTATTAACATATTTTATTTATTTATATTTTATTATAGAAATTTATGTTGCCATGAAACCTGACCCTCGTTGTTAAAAAAATGACAGTAGCTATCTCTGACAGCTTTTGCACTGAAAACTGAATTTCTGTTGTAAGAAGTCTGTAATGTTGTTAATTGGCTATTCTTTCTCCATTCGCCATCGATAACATTGCCTGACTCTCTGTTCTCAGTATCTACAGTGCTCCTTGAAATGTTGTTGTGGCTGATTTCATTATACCCACTCGCAATCATTTTCCATTAAGCCTCCGTTTCTGACATCTGTAATTTTGAAGTAAAGTTATTGTAATATTAAGTTCCACAAATGATATTATCTGTTTTAAATATGTATGTGTGTATATTTGCTTACAGCACAAAGATGAACCTAAAAAAAAAGTCAAGAAAAAATGATGAATCAAAAGAGTTAATAACTTTAGTACGCAAACGTCTTCAAGAACACAAAAATGAATTTGAACAAATCCTCAAATTGGGCAATCGACCTCCAGAAAATGGAACCACAACAACAATTATTTGCAAAAAAAAAATTAATTAGCGATATTTTGTTTGAAGGCCAAATGGGCACTCTGCGCAGGGATTCCGTACATATTAATAATTACAGCCGTAATTCTACTCCATATAGTACTCTAGATATTTTAGTCTCTAATTCCGTTTCGGATTCTTACCAAGCGCTCATGGCTGAACATGGATTGTTATCCTTTGATGTTGAACCTACCAGACCAATTTCAGGCACCTGCCTTGACCATGTTTTTGCTCGTCTCGAAAATATTGCTGTGGATCTCCTTGCTGGTATTAACTTGGACCTTCGTATAACCGATCATTGTATGACGGGAATCTTTTTTGAAAACATGAAATGTAGGAACCCTTTCGTATCATCACAGGCCTTTTTTGATATAATTAACTTTCACGAATTAAACGATAGGCTACGCTATGAATATTGGGAGAGTGTTTATGTTGAACAGAATGCCTCCTTAGCATATGATATTTTTCTTGGCATTTTAAAACATTATTTAAGTTTATCCACTTTCACTTTAACACAAAAAAAAATCGGAGTATCGCCTTAAACCTTGGATAACTCGTACCCTTATTAAACAAATTAATCTAAAGCACAAATTAAGAAAAAAAATTTTGAAACATCCACTGAATAATAACTTAAAAAGTCGTTTTAACAAGCTGTGCAAACATTTAAATAAGGAAGTTAAAAACGCTCGGGAAAGCTATTATCATTTCAAAATACAAACAGCAAGTGGAAATCTTAAGAAAGAGTGGCAAGTCGTTAACAGTATTGTTAGTCGAAAAGTTTGTTCTATCACAGATCCCATCATACTTAAAAATGGTAGTATTAAGATTTCAAATCCTTTGGATATAGCCAACGAATTCAGTAATTACTTTGCTTCCATTGGACAAACTTATTTTTCAGGTAGTACTCAAACTTCTTGTATCTGTTGCACTAAGCCTGGTACTGAAGGCAATGATTATAGAAATAGCTTCGTTTTTTAGCCTATTACGGGATTTGAATTACTAAAAACCATTAATTCTCTTCCAAATTTCAATTCTCATGGATATGATGAAATTTCGAATTTGGTTCTAAAGAATATTGGACCCAATTTAGTAGATATTTTGTCTTACCTTTTTAATTTAAGCATTATGTCTGGGACTTTTCCCTCTGCACTTAAATGCGCTGTAGTGATTCCTTTATTTAAGAAGGGTATCTGGGCAGACAAATTAAATTATAGGCCAATTTCTCTGTTGCCTTCAATCTCAAAAGTGTTTGAAAAATTAATTAAAAAGAGAATTTTAGCCTATCTTAATCATATAAATTTTCTTATTCCTATGCAGTTTGGTTTTAGGATTGGCTTCTCCACTGAGGATGCTTTGTTGGATTTTTGCTCTATTTTATACAAGGGGTTAGATAACAAACATTTTCGCGCTGGCCTTTTTGTGGATATAACTAAGGCGTTTGACATGGTTGACCATGAAATTCTCTTAGATAAATTATATAAGGCCGGTTTCAGAGGATTCATATATAATGGGTTTGAGTCTTATCTTAAAGATAGAATACAATACGTAAAAATTGGCAGCAATATAAGCAGTTCAAAAACCAATAACTTGGGGGTGCCCCAAGGTTCTGTACTTGGCCCAATTTTATTTCTTATATACATAAATTCCTTATTTGCTCTTCCATTCGTGGGTAAAACTAAAGCCGTTGCCCACGACCTTGGAATTGCATATTGTTCAGTCAGTTCGTCAGACTTAATTGCTGACATAAACCATGACGTTTTCTTACTAAGATGTTGGTTTGCCAATCATAGACTTATTGTTAGTAGCAAAACTAAGTTAATGTTTTTCAGTCTTACTGAGCAGGAGTGGCGCTTACCTTAGCAAACTACAGCAATTAACGGTTTCTCAAAAATCTGCAATTCGAAACGTTTGTAATTCTCACCGTTCAGCACACACAATGGACCTATTCAGGACCTTGAAAATTCTTCCTTTGCGTCATTTATTTTATTTTAAGGTTATGAAGGTCTTCCTTATTAGTGGCGGGTATCTGGATAGTCCAATTTCTGACTTACACAGCTTACGTAGCCATTCAAACTTTGTTATAAATGTTCCTGCTTTTCGCACTACAAGTTACAGAAACTTTTACTCTACTGTTTCATGCAAATTATTTAACACTCGGTCCATAAGAAATTTATCCCGCTTTACAAAAGTAATTAAATCATGGCTTCTTGGTTTTAATCATCACGAAATCGAAACTCTGTTGCGTTTTACAGTTTAAAAAGATAAAAAATAAAATGATTTGCTGATTTGCTTAACTAAGTACGTAGCTATTTCTGCCATTTATAATTAGTTTTTGATTGTATCACTTTTTTATTTGTTAAAGATCAATTTTCACTCTTCCTCACTTACTGGATTTAAAAAAAATGTAATTTCTGTTTATCTACCTTTGTACACCCCACACAAAGTAAAATTTATTAAAATGTGGCATCACTTCTATTTTTTTTTTTAAATAAAGATGCCACTAACTATTCTATATGTATTAAATGCTTACAAATTTTTATATTGAATTGCAAACTTTTTCTGCTTACATATGAATAAAGAAAATTGAATTGAAATTGTAACGCCAAGCCCCATAACATATCAATATATAGGGACCTGCATTGCGATTGATCGGGAAACTACTGACTGCCCAAAACTTGGCTTGGGCCAGTAGCGCAGCAATCAAGTTCGTGATGAAGTGCTTACTTTACCTCCTAGTGGTGGTCCCCGGGCAACTATACGTATAATCCCTTATACGTATAGGCCAAAATTGTAAGTGCGGGTTGTCTAGGGCCTTGATTCTAGGCTAGGTAACGTGGGCCAGCAACCTGCGTTACTGAAACCAGCTCGCTACAGAAACCGACACTATGCCTCGCATAAGGAATGATCACATGTTGACGACTTTTGGCTATTGTACCCGAACAAAGATAGGTTTCTGGAATGTAAAGACGCTCCTCGACTCGGGAAGCGAAGGTCCTTACAATGCCAGATTCCTCCAACTGGAAAAGGAATTCATGCGATATACACATGACATTTGGGAGTAAGTGAAGTAAGATGGTTAGAAGCGGGCGAGTACCAGTCTCCAACGCGTAACACTGTACTACTCTATTCTGGAAGACCATTCGGAGGTCCGCGGGAATATGGAGTCGGACTACTGCTAACAACAACAACACGCAAGGGCCTGATTTCCTGGCAGCCTCATGGTGATAGGATTTTGACGGCCAGATTCCGGACTAGAGTACGACGCGTCACCATCATACAGTGTTACGCCCCAACGAATAGTTCGTCTGAGGACGAAAAGGAGAGCCTCTACAATCTCTTAAGCGCCGTCTTCAACACAACAACAAATGGAGACATTGTCATAGTGATGGGGGATTTGAATGCCAAGGTAGGCAGCGACAACGAAGGGCTCAAGCATGTAATCGGGAAACATGGACTAGGCAACCGCAATGACAACGGCGAAAGGTTTGTGGATTTCTGCAATGCCAACCGCCTTGTGATAGGTGGCACCATGTTTGAGCACAAGACCTGCCACAAAGTCAGATGGGTTTCCAATGACAGGCAAGCAACCTCCAACCAAATTGACCATTTTGCTATCAGCCGCCGCTTTAGAAGTAGTCTCCTGGACGTCCGAAACAGACGAGGGGCAGATGTGGGGATAGTACGTGATCACCATCTTATGATAGCTACTCTCCAGCTACGCACTGCTGCAGTTCGAAGATCCCACGACAACACAAGAATGCCCAGGTTCAACATCGATAGACTTAGTGATCCCTCAGTGCGCCAACAATTAAGGGAGCACTTTTCGCAAGGTGTGGAAGCAATCAGCAGCTCAATGCCCGCAACCATCCAAGATCCATTGGTGTGCTGTGAAAAATGTTTTTACATCTGGTGCTGAAAGAATTGTCGGTCGATCGCTGGGAAGACATAGGGCGTGGCTTTCCGAGGATACCTGGAGACGGATTGACGAACGAAAACAGCTGAAAGCTCGCGTTGCAGCTACCCCAGCAGCAGGGAGAAGCGAGCTAGAGTCTCTATATCGCATGAAGATGAGAGAAGTTCAGCGTAGCGTACGAAGTGACAAGCGCAACTGCATCAACGCGCTGGCTACAGAAGCAGAAGAAGCCGTACGGAGGTGCGACAGCAGGACTGTCTACAGAATCACGAAAGAGCTGACAGGTGGTCGCAGCTCCAGCCAACACCCAGTGAAAAGCCTAGACGGTTCCTTGCTCATTTCGGATGAGGACCAGCTCAAGAGATGGAAAGAGCATTTTGCTACGGTTTTGAACCGTGTATTCGCTAGCGATATGCTCCCAAATCAGACTGAGATGCCCGAGGTGAGAAGTTCCCGAATGCGCACCACGACTCCCAGTAAAGATGAGATCATTACCGCGATCAAGGCACTCAAAACCAACAAGGCGGTAGGACTTGACGGTATTCCAGCAGAGCTCTTACGAGCAGCGCCAACAACATCGGCTGAGCTTCTGCTTCCACTTATAGATAGAGCTTGGGAAGCTGAGAGCTTTCCTAACGAGTGGAAAAAGGGAATGATCGTCAAGCTTCCTAAGAAAGGAAATTTAATGGAATGCGGAAACTGGAGGGGTATCTGCGTGCTGCCTGCTGTAGCTAAGATAATAGCTAAAATCATCCTTGAGCGAATCAAACAACATCTCGAAGACACACTCGATGCCGAACAAGCAGGTTTTCGCTCTGGATCCTCCTGTGCCGACCACATCAACACCCTGCGGATTATCATCGAACAGTGTGTTGAATATCGATCGCCACTGCACCTGCTGTTCATCGATTTTGAGAAGGCGTTCGATAGTGTCACTTACTTACTTACTTAGGTGGCGCTACAGTTCGGGGTGAACCTGGGCCTCAACCAACAAGCCTCTCCATTTAGCTCGGTCTCTAGCTAATTGCCTCCAGTTGCACACTCCAAGTTGGTCGAGGTCCCCTTGAACTTGTGCGCGCCACCTACGGCGATGATTCCCTCTACTGCGTCGTCCCTCGGGGTTAGATTCGAAGACTCTGCGGGCCGGAGCGTTGGTGTCCATTCGCTCTACATGTTCTAGCCATCTCAGACGTCCAATATGCAGTTTTTTGACTAGGTCGATGTCGCTGTACAGCTCGTATAGTTCGTGATTGAATCTTCTCCTCCAAAACCCGTCAACGCAAACGGGACCGAAAATCTTACGAAGAATTTTTCTCTCGAAGCGACCAAGGATATCTTCATCCTCTTTTAATAAAGTCCATGTTTCAGCGCCGTAAAGCAGGACTGTGATGATCAAGGTCTTATATAGAGTCTCCTTAGTTGTTCGAGATAGGGTTTTACTGTTGAATTGCCTTATAAGCCCAAAAAACAGCGATTGGCAAGAGTTATTCTTCGATTGATTTCTGCACTGATTTTGTTTTTCGAGTTTATAGCAGAGCCAAGGTAGACAAAGTCCCTTACTACCTCGAAGTTATAGCTGCATACGGTGACGTTTTGTCCAATTCGCCGGTGTTGGTTTTCCCTTCTAGTTGACAGCAAATACTTGGTTTTGCCCTCGTTTATCGCCAAACCCATTTTGACCGCTTCCGCCTCAATGCTTGCAAAAGCACCGGTGACAGCCCGCTGAGATCTTCCGATAATGTCTATATCGTCGGCGTATGCAAGCAGTTGTACAGACTTGTAATAGATTGTGCCTCCGGTGTTGGCTTGTGAGTTCCGCACAATCCGTTCAAGTACAATATTGAAGAAGTTACATGACAGCGCGTCACCTTGTCTAAAGCCTTTTTTGACATCAAAGGTCTCGGTGAGGTCATTACCGATCTTGATGGAGCAGCGAGCGTTCTCCATCGTCAGCCTGCACAGACGGACAAGTTTGGCAGGGATGTCAAAACTAGACGTGGCTCTATAAAGCTCTTCTCTATAGATGCTGTCATAGGCGGCCTTGAAATCGATAAAGAGGTGGTGAGTATCGATTTGGAATTCTTGGGTTTTCTCCAGGATCTGCCGAAGTGTGAAGATTTGATCGATGGTGGACTTTCCTGGCCTGAAACCGCACTGATAGGGTCCAATCAGGCTGTTGATAAAAGGTTTCAGGCGTTCACACAACATCGCAGAAAAAATCTTGTATGCGATGTTGAGGAGACTGATGCCTCTATAATTGGCGCAGTTGAGGGGGTCTCCTTTCTTGTGGATCGGGCAAACGATGCTGAGATTCCATTCATCAGGCATACACTCGTTTGACCAAATATTAGAAATGAGTTGGTGTATGCAGTCTACCAATTCATCCCCAGCTGCCTTGAAAAGTTCGGCCGGTAAGCCGTCAGGTCCAGCAGCCTTATTCGATTTTAGCTTGGATATTGCTATCCTCACTTCGTTTTGGTCAGGTGGACGGAAATTTTGACTATCATCGTCTATGTTGAATGGTTCATTCTGCCTGACAGCGGGATGTTGGTCTTCGTCGCCGTTATACAGTCTGCAGAAGTAGTTTTTCCATATTCTCAGCACCGACTGTGATTCTACTACGAGGTTTTCATTTTCATCTCGACAGGTTTCTGTACGGGTATTACTTCTCTGACACGTTCTTTTTACCTTTTGGTAAAACTTCCGTACATTGTTCCTGGAGTATAGACTCTCAATATTCTCAAACGCGCGCTTCTCATGCTCTTTCTTCTTCTTTTGGAGAAGCCGATGTTCTTCCCGTCTCTTTTGCTCGTAGAGCTCACGAGCAGCTCTCGTCTTCCTTTGCAGCGCCGCTTTGCAGCCTCTTGTTTTGCTGCATGCACTCGCTGGCATTCTTCGTCAAACCATGGGTTTCGCGGTGGTGGTCGAGCGAGACCCAGCACATCAGTCGCGGCGTTTCTGATGGCATGTTGGCAGCGTTGCCACTGGTCTTCGGTACTTGATGCTGGCGGCAAAGGGGTGATTGAGAGATTTCGGGATACGCGTTTAGCGAAGAGTCTGGCGGTCTCTTGCGATTGTAGCTTTTCGACGTTAAATTTTCTCACAGTAATTCTTTTTTGTTGCTCAGATTGGGATATCCGCATTCGTACCTTGGCTACAACAAGGTAATGATCCGAGTCTATGTTGGCCGCTCGGAAGGTCCGGACATCCAGAATACTGGAGGCATGCCTTGCGTCGATCGCAATATGATCAATTTGGTCGATCGTGACATGATCATTGGACCGCCATGTCTGCTTATGAATATCGAGATGAGGAAACCATGTGCTTGCTATGGTGACATTTCGCTCCACAGCGAAATCAATTAGCCTTAGTCCATTATCAGACGCGGTGTCGTGTAGACTATGCTTACCGACTGCCCTACCAAAGACGTCCTCCTTTCCTATTTTGGCGTTAAAATCGCCCAATACGATTTTAACGTCGTATTTAGGACATTGCTCGTATGTTTTGTCGAGGAGCTCGTAGAAACACTCTTTGGTGGCAGGGTCCTTTTCTTCCGTGGGGGCATGAACACATATTAGGCTAATGATAGCGGATTTAGCCTTTATCCGAATAGTCATATTACGCTCGCTCACGTGTCGGAAGCTTAAGACTTCTTGCCTAAGTCTGCCGCGTATGACAAATCCGCATCCGAATAAGCGTTGCCTGTTGCCTCTGTAGCAATCACCGTAGTAGATGTCACAGTTTTTCATCCTCTTTTTGCCCGGCCCATCCCATCGCACTTCCTGGATGGCGGTAATATCTGCTTTATAGAGTCTAGGGCCTCTGCTAGTTGTTCGGCTGCACATGGTCTGTAAAGGGATAGAACATTCCATGTACACATCCGAAGGTCGTTGTCCTTATTTCGTTTGCTGGGGTCGTCATTAGTTGAGTCATCCTTATCCGAGGGTTTTAGTTGTTTCGGAACCATAGGCTTTTTACGTGGTAGGGAAGTTACCCCGACGGCACAACCCCCAACCTGGAGGGCCAGTTCCTTAATTATTCCCCTAGGACGAGGGGCCGGGTACACCGGTGCCAGTAGGCCACTACGGGAGTATGAGCGCTGCCGTTGGCCCATTAAGGGCTCCTCCGCCACCATCTCTATTCCAATGTCCTGACCAACATTGGAAATTCCTTACCGACCTGTGATCCGAATACGTGGAAGCAGCTCGCGCAAGGTATTCACTAAGTTCAACCTAACTGGAACTATAGACGCCACTGTTGACTCCGTCTAGGGAATTCGTCCGCTGCCGCCTGGGACAGGAAGAAGTGCTCTAGTGAGAAAAGCACTCTTCCCCCCCTCTCTCATCTGCTGCCGCCAAGAATCCACCAAACGGGGATTGTTTACCCATTTCTTGGATTAAGGTACTAGGCACCCGGCTGTCACCGCGTGGAGGTTGAGAGTAGGAGTTGGTAGGCCTCAGCTGAGTGAAAACGCTTGTGTTTTCATATGATCGCATGCACTACCGTTTTACCAGCCAATAGTCAATAGATAGTGTCAGCAGGGAGTTTATTTGGCGTGCCTTATGCAGAAGAGGCATTCCCGATAAACTAATTGCTATTATCAAATCTACATATGAAGGCTCCAAATGTCACGTTCTGCACAGGGGAAGGTTGTCTGAGGAATTTGAGATCCAAAGTGGGGTAAGACAAGGCTGTATCCTTTCACCAATATTATTCCTATTGGTGATTAGCGATGTGTTCCATGCAGCTTTGTCGACGGGAAACGGAGGAATTCGATGGACTCTTACATCTCAACTGAAACATCTTGACTACGCAGACGATGTATGCTTACTCTCCCACAGAATTATGGACCTCCACCAAGTGACAGCAGATGTGGAGAGGGAGGTAGATGTCGTCGGGCTGAAAATGAATACGGCAAAAACTAAAATCATCAGCCTTGGAACTAACTCATCGGCTCAAATATGCATTGCTGGACAACCGGTAGAGAGAGTAGAGGATTTTCAGTATCTTGGGAGTATTGTCTCGACCGATGGTGGAACCGAACTGGATATAGCCAACAGGATCGCCAAAGCAAAGTCCGCGTTCGGGATGTTGTCCAAAATATGGCGAAGCAATGCAATCAGTTTGAGCACCAAAATAAGACTGTTCCGCTCCAACGTTGAATCCGTGCTGCTATATGGTTGCAGCACGTGGAGAGTGACCACTACTATCACCAGAAAGCTGCAAACGTTCGTTAATAGGTGTCTGCGCAATATCTTAAGGATTTTCTGGGCCAATCGTATCTCTGACGAACACCTTTACGAGAGAACGGGTCAGGAACCAATAGGCACAACTATCCAACGGCGGAAGTGGCAGTGGATTTGTTACACGTTCCGAAAGGGTGACAGCTCCATAGCGAACCATGCTATGCAATGGAACCCTCTAACTCAGGATGGCAGAACACCTGGCAGTCCGAGGAGAACATGGCGCAGAACAGTCGAGAAGGAGGCACGGCAGTTAGGGAAAAGTTGCGGAGAGCTCAGACACATTGCCAGAAACCGTACACGATGGCGCGTAGGCGTAGTAGAGGCCCTAGGACCCACAAGGGGATACAGGACATAAGTAAGTATAATATATCAATATGATTCACAACAAGAGCAGTCTCAACACAGAGTCTTCGAATCTAACCCCGAGGGACGACGCAGTAGAGGGAATAATCGCCGTAGCTGGCGAGCACAAGTTCAAGGGGTCCTTGACCAACTTGGAGAGCGCAATTAGCTAAAGACCGAGCTAAAAGGAGAGGCTTGTTGGTTGAGGCCCGGGTTCACCCCGAACTGTAGCGCCACCTAAGTAAGTAAGTAATCTCAACACACTTCAGAATCACAGAATAGTACTATTTCTCTTTTTTTTTAAAACTTCAATTAAATTATTAATAATTGTTAATAATTTCTATATTTTCTTTACCTTTATGTAATCTTTCAGGACGTGTATTAAAGCTGTGCAATTTTCTATAACAATTATGCTTATTGATTGCGGGGATATAGCGCTTAAAAAAAATGAAATATGTATAGATGTATAGATATATATACCATATATAATATATATATAAAGGATATAGCGCTCGTAAACTTTAAATCCTCAAAAGTATTTCCAGTAGCAAGGTATCGTAGTGTAATTGGCAAACGCTGGCAAGGAGGAATAGCATCTCGCATAACAGTATTACTTTTATTAATTCTAGGAGTAATCATTTCCAGCAGTTTATTAAAAATGATGTACTGTCTAGTCGCAGAAAGTTTCGAAAATCATTAGGTTTACTCACTACTAGCTCACTTAATAAATTTTCATGAGTAAAAACATTTCTTTTTTTGTACTATTCCTTCATCCATCTGCACTTTTTCCTTTCCTTTCTTAAGCACACAGCCAGAGCAATGGCCGCACAACAAATTTCAATATCACTTAACATATTGTCTACACAAATATCTGTCGTTAACTAAATTATTGCGAAGATTATTGCACCGTCTAGGGCACCCGGCAAATAATATTGTGCAATATATTGCACAATAATATTGAGCGTCTAGGAGCCGCTTCATGAGATAAAGTGCCTTTCTGTAGAAAAATAATAAAAGCGTAAAAAATTTATTATCTAAAATTGTGACGTGATTTTCTCGCAATCAGCACACTAAACTCTGTAGGAATCGCTTCTCAAAATTAAAGAGGGAAACACCTTGTAGGACAGTGTAATTAATTCTTTACTTAAAATGGTTTGTTCTAAGATATCCTGTGCAAACATTTTGGAAAAGAAATTCATTTTTATATTTTTAAAAAGATTTCGGTTTTGACAAGTAAAATGCATGTTTATTTCCTTATTAACTTAACTAACAGGTAATAAGTCGGCTTATAGTGCTAAGTATACCCAAATTTACTGACTTAGAATGATTCTTTATTTTTTCTTTACAAGGTGATAAAGTTAAAAAAATATTAGTTTTAACAGTAATTATTCAGAAAATGGAAATCTTCCCCGATTTCGGTGAAATTTTAATACGTGATAGGAGGCATTTTTCTGAGAATTTTGATATATGGTATATATGTATTTAAGGTTGGACCACTCATTCGCTGTTGGCCGGTACAAAACTGTTCTCCAATAAACTAAGCCCCAAGCGCCTCACTATAGATTATAATGTATGAGTCATTTTCCGATGAAAAATCTATAACTTTTTTATTTTTGAAAATATACACTTACAATTTTGCATAGACATAGTACCTACATAGTAGAGATGGGCTAAATCGTGAATTTGCATTCGCAGTTATAACTGTGAATGCGATTTCTTATTCACTGTGAGTATAAGCTGCTAATGCGAATTCGTAATGAGATCATATAGGTAAACCTGTCTGGCTATTTTGTCTGAGTCAGACAAAATTAAATTATCTTCCATAAACGAATTTTCATTTTATGGTGCAAGTGCAAGTAGGAAAAATAGTGCCAAACCAATATTTTTGAACCGCCTCGCTTTATGGTCTTAGTTGTATACCTTGGCAGATATTCGGTATTTGGGGGACGGCGAACATATTGTCGGGAGCCAGCTCCACCAAAAAGAACAATTTTGCTCTTATTGGTCCATAATATGTTGCGCCATTTCTCCACAGGCCAGGTGACATGTTCCTTTGCACATTTTAAGTGAGCCGCAATGTGCTTTTTGGTGAGCAGTGCAACCTAACGGGGACTCCGAGCATACAATTCTTTCTCTAACAGTCGCCTACGGACTGTGACAGCACTAATAGCCAGCTCCAACTATTTTTGGATATAATTCGAGAGTGCATAAGGGTGCATTTTGCAGTAATATATCATACGATACTTTCTTTGGAACTAATGCTCAAAATCTAACTCTGAAAGAATATAACCTGCGAGTCAAAATTTACATAATTTACAGATTTGCATAATGTCGGTATCTAACGTAATGTACATACCCTTTGATAACCAAAGTATGAGCTAAACATGCAATGCTCAGATGAATTCAGTTTTCATTACTTTCAAAGCTGTCCTTTCAAGGATTTTTCTTCCAGTACACATTATTTTATTACAACATTAAAGGGATACATATCTACAATTTATACTCGTAGATACAAATTTACTATGAAAAATGTTGGTACCTACGCATCTTTTCAATTGCATGACCATACGTAATAAACACTTTGTAATAAAGATACATTTTACACAATATGCGCAAATTTAAAGCAAGTATAAAAACGCAATAAATCGTGATAAATCTATTCTCTTGGGTATTAACAGTCACGCAACCTAAAAAGTTTATATAACAAAACTTGTTCGCAATTTCAACTTACGGAAGGAAAAACAAGGTCCCTAAGCAATACCTCTAAATTCCTATTTCAAAAACTAAAAAAAAAAAAGAATATCACACTTGCTGATTGCAAACAGCATATTGTGTTATGTATAAAAGTGCGTCAAGCCATGTTTTACCTATCTTTGGAATATACGGAAGACAATTTGATGAAATACAACTTGAATTCCCTCGACAGTTACATAGGTTAAATTACTTAAATACCAATGTAAGTCGTTTGAGAGATGCTGGCAAAACTTTTTCTCATTTCGGAAATTCATGATTTGGGATACGTGACACTATGGAACGATATCCTCGTTCTAATCTTAGCGGAAAAACTTTTTCCTTACAATGGAATTCGAAATTAAAAAAAGTATTACGTTGCAAAGAGTTAATATTTGTACTTTCGAGTTTCAATTTGTTCTCAGCATTTTATTTGTTTTCAACTCTTATTTCATGTTCTAATGTTGTAGAGTACCTTATGAACTAATGATAATCATATCAATAAGAAAAGTTTAAAGACTTTGAGAATATCTAATACACCAAACAACAAACATATCCCTGCTTTAAAGATAAATATCTAGAATTTACACACCAAACTTTATGAAAAAATGTATACACACCTACGTTAGTTAGAGAGAGGTAAAAATAGTAATTTCACATATTAGAATGTAGGTATCAGATTGCCATAATGCACACCATAGCACGCACACAAACAAATTTATGCTGAAACCGTTATTGTAATTAGTATTTTGGTTGTGGTAACATTATAGTTAGCATTTTCAACTGACATTTCCAGTGGATTTATGGGAAGAGCATATTCGGCGGCATATTTTATTATTCTTCTTCCGAAAAAACTAGAATGGGAGTGAAATGCAAAACGTGTTTGGCGAGGGAACTCGCAAGAGAACTTATCGTAAGCCATATGATCATCAATCAACACCTAACAAAGATGGGAAAATTGATAGAGCTGGAAAAATGGGTACCACACCACCTATCGCAAAATAATCTTCAGCAAAGAATCACTGCGTCAAAGCCAAACAATTCTTTTAGTGATGGTATTAAGAAGTTTTCGAGAGCTGAGCAGAAGTGTTGTCTAAAATGAATAAAATTACATGTTAGTCGTGAACTGTTCTGGCTAAATTGATGTCGGTATATAATAGTCCATATAGTTAGGCATTGTAATTTCTCCTATAATCGCCGTTTATGCAGATGGGAACAGAGATCTCTCAAAGAACTTTTCTCTGAAAGTAAACAAAGCCAGCATGCCTCTGCGCCATACAGCAGGACTGCGATCAGTAGTGTCTTATACAGAATTACCTTACTAGTTCGAGATAGGGCTTTGTTACTTAATTGCCTTCTTAGCCCATAGAAACAGCGATTGCCAAGAGTATTTATTCGTCTGATCTCTTCACTGGTGTCGCCTGCAGAGTTTACCATAGAGCCTAGGTAGACAAAGTTCTTTACTACCTCAAAATTATATTCGCCTATTGTGGCGTTCTGTCCAAGACGCCGAAGTCGGGTATACTTGTTTATAGACACCAGGTATTTTGCTGCTTCCCTCAATCAATGTCATCGGCGTAAACGAGTAGTTGTACAGGGTTGGGTGTCAAATCACTCAAAACCAAATCGCCCAAATCAGAAAAATGTCACATTGCCCAAAAATTTTGGGCGAAATGACACTACGACACATCGCCCAAAAATTAAGAAAATGACAAAACGCCCACTTTCATTAATAGCCCTGCTTCCGATCGCCCAAAACCAGATTGCCCAAAATGCGAAAAAATGCAGAAAAATGTCAAATCGGCCAAAAATCTTTTTTTCAAATTTTTTTTTTTTGTCGAAGATGGCGTATACATAAGTCCACATCGCAGCTTGTCACACTCATCATTTACCGTGGTGTTAGTTGTTAGTATTGTTATATTTATAAAGCTTAACACCTTACACAAAAAGACTGGACAAGTAAATAGAAAAATAGATTGCATATTAAACAAAAGTATGAATTAAAATTGATATGCCACGCATAAGTCAAACATTACACTTAACACTTACAACATTAAGAAGTTAGTATTGTTCGTATAATTTATGCTTTAGATTTAATTTGCTTTAGTTGTAATTAAATTTGTCGCGGTTACTATTTACTTCCTTCGCCATACGCGTAAGAGGCTCATTAGAACCGTAGTTCGTTCGGTGGAAATTTACGCGAAAGATCTCGGTGTTTCTGGAGTTGAAGCATCTAACGTTTAAACCGACTTCATTTAGAAGATCCATCGAGTCAATAAAACCATTTACCAGTTGGTGTAAAAATACTACATCACATACTTCCCTACGTTTCTCCAAAGAATGACTATTTAAGAGAAGAAGGCGGTCGCAATATGGGGGAAGACGTTTAGGGTCATTCCAGTTTACATGGCAAATTGCAAAACGGACAAACTTACGCTGTACCAATTCAATACGGTTAATGTGTACTGCATACATTGGAGACCAAATGTTAGATGCATACTCTAACTGCGGATGAACAAAGGTATCATAAAGCGTGGATGTTATAAGAGGACATTTGAATTCTTTACTCCAACGATTTATAAAAAGCCAAGCATTGAATTTGCTGTATTGACAATCTGTTCAATGTGAAAATCGAAGTCGATATTTTGAGAAAAATGCAGTCCTAAATCACATATTGATGTGACTTTGTTAAGTACAGATTCATTGAGATTGTAATCATAACTTATTAAATTATGTTTTCTTGAAAAGATCATCGACTGGCATTTACTCGTAGATACGTTCAAAAATAAATTGTAATTACAGCACCACTCGGCGAACGTATCTAAAGTCTAAAGATTTTTATGTCGTCAGCATAGATTAAGATTCGAGAACTCTTAAGTATTGCCACCACGTCGTTGATTGCAATTATAAATAAAAGAGGACCTGAGTGACTTCCTTGGGGTGCACCGGAAATAAAACTTGATAAGTTCGCTCTTCAAGATAAGAACATATCCATCGAACGAAATGATTTGGAAAACCCAAAGACGTCATTTTAAACAGAATTAAGCTGTGAGAAAGTTTGTCAAAGGCCTTGCTAAAATCTGTATTAATACAGTCGACCTGACCACCCTCTTAGACAGATTTTTTGTAAAAGCTATAAATTCCAACAGGTTACTTACTTACTTACTTATGTCCTGTATCCCCTTGTGGGTCCTAGGGCCTCTACTACGCCTACGCGCCATCGTGTACGGTTTCTGGCAATGTGTCTGAGTTCTCCCCAACTTTTCCCTAACTGCCGTGCCTCCTTCTCGACTGTTCTGCGCCATGTTTTCCGTGGACCGCCAGGTGTTCTGCCATCCTGAGTTAGAGGGTTCCATTGCATAGCATGGTTCGCTATGGAACTGTCACCCTTTCGGAACGTGTGACCAATCCACTGCCACTTCCGCCGTTGGATAGTTGTGCCTATTGGTTCCTGACCCGTTCTCTCGTAAAGGTGTTCGTTAGAGATACGATTGGGCCAGAAAATCCGTAAGATATTGCGCAGACACCTATTAACGAACGTTTGCAGCTTTCTGGTGATAGTAGTGGTCACTCTCCACGTGCTGCAACCATATAGCAGCACGGATTCACCGTTGGAGCGGAACAGTCTTATTTTGGTGCTCAAACTGATTGCATTGCTTCGCCATATTTTGGACAACATCCCGAACGCGGACTTTGCTTTGGCGATCCTGTTGGCTATATCCAGTTCGGTTCCACCATCGGTCGAGACAATACTCCCAAGATACTGAAAATCCTCTACTCTCTCTACCGGTTGTCCAGCAATGCATATTTGAGCCGATGAGTTAGTTCCAAGGCTGATGATTTTAGTTTTTGTCGTATTGATTTTCAGCCCGACGACACCTGCCTCCCTCTCCACATCTGCTGTCATTTGGTGGAGGTCCATAATTCTGTGGGAGAGTAAGCATACATCGTCTGCGTAGTCAAGATGTTTCAGTTGAGATGTAAGAGTCCATCGAATTCCTCCGTTTCCCGTCGACAAAGCTGCATGAAGCACATCGCTAATCACCAATAGGAATAATATTGGTGAAAGGATACAGCCTTGTCTTACCCCACTTTGGATCTCAAATTCCTCAGACAACCTCCCCCTGTGCAGAACGTGACATTTGGAGCCTTCATATGTAGCTTTGATAATAGCAATTAGTTTATCGGGAATGCCTCTCTTGCGTAAGGCACGCCAAATAAACTCCCTGTTGACACTATCGAACGCCTTCTCAAAATCGATGAACAGCAGGTGCAGTGGCGATCGATATTCAACACACTGTTCGATGATAATCCGCAGGGTGTTGATGTGGTCGGCACAGGAGGATCCAGAGCGGAAACCTGCTTGTTCGGCATCGAGTGTGTCTTCGAGATGTTGTTTGATTCGCTCAAGGATGATTTTAGCTATTATCTTAGCTACAGCAGGCAGCACGCAGATACCCCTCCAGTTTCCGCACTCCATTAAATTTCCTTTCTTAGGAAGCTTGACGATCATTCCCTTTTTCCACTCGTTAGGAAAGCTCTCAGCTTCCCAAGCTCTATCTATAAGTGGAAGCAGAAGCTCAGCCGATGTTGTTGGCGCTGCTCGTAAGAGCTCTGCTGGAATACCGTCAAGTCCTACCGCCTTGTTGGTTTTGAGTGCCTTGATCGCGGTAATGATCTCATCTTTACTGGGAGTCGTGGTGCGTATTCGGGAACTTCTCACCTCGGGCATCTCAGTCTGATTTGGGAGCATATCGCTAGCGAATACACGGTTCAAAACTATAGCAAAATGCTCTTTCCATCTCTTGAGCTGGTCCTCATCCGAAATGAGCAAGGAGCCGTCTAGGCTTTTCTCTGGGTATTGGCTGGAGCTGCGACCACCTGTCAGCTCTTTCGTGATTCTGAAGACAGTCCTGCTGTCGCACCTCCGTACAGCTTCTTCTGCTTCTGTAGCCAGCGCGTTGATGTAGTTGCGCTTGTCACGTCGTACGCTACGCTAAACTTCTCTCATCTTCATGCGATATAGAGACTCTAGCTCGCTTCTCCCTGCTGCTGGGGTAGCTGCAACGCGAGCTTTTAGCTGTTTTCGTTCGTCAATCCTTCTCCAGGTATCCTCGGAAAGCCACGCCCTATGTCTTCCCTGCGATCGACCGACAATTCTTTCAGCACCAGATGTAAAAACATTTTTCACAGCACACCAATGGTCTTGGATGGTTGCGGGCATTGAGCTGCTGATTGCTTCCACACCTTGCGAAAAGTGCTCCCTTAATTGTTGGCGCACTGAGGGATCACTAAGTCTATCGATGCTGAACCTGGGTATTCTTGTGTTGTCGTGGGATCTTCGAAATGCAGCAGTGCGTAGTTGGAGAGTAGCTATCATAAGATGGTGATCACGTACTATCCCCACATCTGCCCCTCGTCTGTTTCGGACGTCCAGGAGACTGCTTCTAAAGCGGCGGCTGATAGCAAAATGGTCAATTTGGTTGGAGGTTGCTTGCCTGTCGTTGGAAACCCAGCTGACTTTGTGGCAGGTCTTGTGCTCAAACATGGTGCCACCTATCACAAGGCGGTTGGCATTGCAGAAATCCACAAACCTTTCGCCGTTGTCATTGCGGTTGCCTAGACCATGTTTCCCGATTACATGCTTGAGCCCTTCGTTGTCGCTGCCTACCTTGGCATTCAAATCCCCCATCACTATGACAATGTCTCCATTTGTTGTTGTGTTGAAGACGGCGCTTAAGAGATTGTAGAAGCTCTCCTTTTCGTCCTCAGACGAACTATTCGTTGGGGCGTAACACTGTATGATGGTGACACGTCGTACTCTAGTCCGGAATCTGGCCGTCAAAATCCTATCACCATGAGGCTGCCAGGAAATCAGGCCCTTGCGTGCTGCTGTTGTTAGCAGTAGTCCGACTCCATATTCTCGCGGACTTCCGGATGGTCTTCCAGAATAGAGTAGTACAGTGTTACGCGTTGAAGACTGGTACTCGCCCGCTTCTAACCATCTTACTGCTGCTTGGTTGATAGAAGTGGTTTGCAAGCAAAATAAAAGCCCTTACAAACTATAGCCTCGAACAGTTTTGGCAGACATGATAGCTTGGCAATTGGCCTATAATTAGATATTTCACCTCGGTTTCCCTTTTTGTGTATTGGAATGATAAAAGAGTTTTTCCAAATTGTAGGAAAAATGCTCTGCTTTAATTATGCCCGAAATAGGTCGCCTAAGGATGGTGCCAAGATATTGCAACAATATTTTAGCACAGCAGGAAGAATTCCGTCAGAGCCACATGTAGTATCGCTACTAAGTTAAGCTAAATGCTCTCTCTCTCACGTCTTCATCAATTATTGAGATCTGGCCCATTAAGCTCTTAGAGAAACCTTCAAGGTGGGCAAAATTGCTTTGGGTAGGTGAATACGTGTCGGAACACAAAGATAGGCCAAAGAATGAAGAGAACATATTGCAAATTACAAGAGGGCTGGTGCTTGATTCGCTTAAGTACCATGTTAGCAGGATACCCATCCGTTTTTTTTTTACCGCTTACAAATTTTCAAAAAACTTTCGGATCATAAAGAAGTGAGCCACGCATTTTATTAATGTAACTATCATATACCATAGATTTTTTGATAAGTTTTGAAAGTGTCTATAGAGGATAGCGAACTGGTTATAATCGCTTGTTCTGTTTGTCGTTAAATAATTCTTCCACGCTTTATTTCTTTTATTTCGCAGACTCCGTAATTTGTTATTGTACCAAGGAGCAGTTGTAGACAATAATTTACAACGATAGTACTCAACGTGGTGGAACTGGGTTCCACAATACAACTGCTCAAATTTGTATAAAAAACCAGGTCAAGTTGTCTGACAAGAAAGTGTTTTATACTGCTTAGTTGCAGTAATCCACAAGACATCACATTGTCCAACAAAATTGTTTCTTGAGGTAAAGACGCATGAGCTACCACAAAACTAAGTTCGTCGTCAGAAAGGGTCCACTTTAAGTTGGGTAGATTAAAATCACCCACCAATAAAATGTCGTCAAGAGGATGACAATTTTCCGATACATATTTTATGGCATCAGTAGCACGCTTATACACCTCGATCGAGCTTCTTGGAGGAATATAAATGTTAATAATTGTAATGAACTTATATCCTAGATTTAATTTCACACAAATAACATTCAGCGAGTCTGTATTAGGAATTGAAAAAATACAAATTTGCAAACAGTTTCGAACAGCAATTAGGACTCCACCACCCCTTAGATGCTCAATATCTAAGTATCCATCTTTACGATATACCTCAAAGTCTGAGGAGAATAACTCCGTGTTTAAAAAAGTAAAATTGAACCAAGTTTCCGTCAGTGCAATCACATCATGGATCGATGCATGAGATGCCAATAATAAATTTCTCGTTTTCGTGCGGAGTCTCCTTACATTTTGGTAGTAAAGGGATAAGCGGCTTAGTTTTTTGGAGAATTAAGAACAGGGCGAGTGTTGATATTCTGAGGCTTAGCAACAAACTCTCTAATGAATGCATCCTTATGCCACATCTCTTTGTTCAATAGTTTTTCACAAAGACATAACTCCGTCCTTAGTTTAAATGAAGCGAAAGGACAGCTCTTTTTATTAATTTTTTGACATTTAATGTTAGTCACGTCAAAAGAAAAGTCCTTTAAATTGTTAAGTATGTCGTCACAGGACGTGCCAGGAAGCAGTCTAGAAACGAAAATTTCCTTCTGTTTAGACAACGCTGGCAGACGATTTTTGATTGAAGTTATTTGAGTATTTGTTATGCTAGATTTTGGAATTTCAACATTGGGTGTATTTGTTCCCAAATTCGCGCTGGTGTTAGAAAGATCTGCTGTTATTCTACAGTCACTTTTTAGGCACATTCTTGCTCGGACTAGAGGATTGCGAACGCTTTCTCTTAGGTGCAGAAAGTTGGAAAGTCGGCTCGTTCCTTAATAACTCTTCAGTAATTAATTCACAACGAGAGGTCGGAAGATCGGTGGATGCTGATACGCTGCTCATTGATGGATTTTTTTTTTATAATTTGCGCGCACTCAAAGGGTTATGAATACCTTTAACATGTTTACACACAGTGCGAGCGTTGGAAAGGATGGATAGAGAGAGAGAGAAAGATTTTGATGTAGTGGTTCTTAAAGCTCAGTTGTTTATGCTTCAGCTATTCTCCGGGGGTGGCGTCCAGATAACTGGGGAGATTTTTGTTATTATTGTCTTTGCTTCTGATTCACAGTACATTTTTCCCGATAACCGATGTCAAGGGCAAATCATCATCAACAGAGCGAACAATTTTTCCAGCCACATGACGAAGCTACTGCAAGTGTTATGCCCTCGCAGTAGTGTTCACAGAAGCTTTTGTAAATGATCGGACTGACTTTATATATTTCATGAGAAATAAATAAATGCTTGCTGACATCAGGATTTGAACCATGAACCATTAGCGTGGCAATTGACGACGTTACCACTACACCATTGCCACCCCAAATAGATATAGGAGATAGGATTATTGAGAAAGCGATGCAAAAAGACTATTTACTTTCTCAAACCGGTCTGCCATTACAGCGAAATTTGCTGAGAGATCCAAGAATTTGCGTTTCATAGCGACAATTTTAAATGACAGACTGGGCAGTGATACGAGTCAACATTCAGAGCAGTAAAAGTGTAATCCAAGTATTGCATTTACTTTGTCTAAGACCAAGTCCGTGAGGCCAACACACTTGGTGTGAAATGATTTGTTACTGAGGCCAAAACACGTAAGTAGGGGAGCTGTGGCCTTATGTTCGTGCATTTTTCAGCACAGCAGCGGGACATCGTGGGTACAAAAAATGAAAATTCTGTTTAAACTCGCTTGCAAAAAGAGAAAAACAAATAAATAAATAAAATAAAGCAAATATTTCAGTAGCTTTGTTCAATTTAAGTTTAAATATCACTATCCGCACTTCACTATTAAGCTCGGTACGAAACGTGTGCGGTAAGTAAATCTGCGCAATACAATAATTCGCATAAATGACATCGCGCTCTAAAGAAAACAAGACCAGGACTTGATGGCATTCCTACCAAATCGGTTGAAGTTTCATCGACAATCTTGCCAGACCTTCTACGCCTGCTTATAAAAAGGACATGGGAGACTGAGACCTTCATGGGAATGATTGTCAAGTTTCCAAAGGAAGTTAATTTATCTCAGTGCCGCATATTGGAAGAGTATTTGCGTGCTTTTTGCAATAGCCAAAATGACTCTCCGAAGAACGTTTAGACAGCATCATTGAACAAGCAACAACAGCAATTGCACTATGCGTTGAGCTCATGTCTCCGCTACACCTGCTATCGATTGACTTCGAAAAAGCTTTCGATAGTGCGAACAGGGACCACATTTGGTATGCCATGCGTGGGAGAATTATTCTTTGAAAATCTTTGGGCTGTTATCAAACCAAGCTATTACGGTGCAAAATGTCGCGTGCTGCATAGGAGTAGATTATATACTGTCGCGACTACTTTTCCTAGTGGTTATAAGTGACGTGCTGCGCAGTGTGTTGTCGGTCGAAACCCAATGGAATATTACATCCTATCTTACATATTTCTATTACGCCTATAGTATTTGCCTACAATAACATTGTATATTTTACTCCATATTCTTACAACATGTCAGAATTCGTTTGAACTTGCAGAGAAGGTAAATCATCAATATTTGTCTAAAATATTATACAGGTAAAACATCCAAATTTAATTTACATAAATAATTGCAATCAAAATTCATTTAAAATTTGAATGATTCCAAAAATAAAAAGTCGAATAGAATCGAATATTCCCTCTGTACTAAGAGCGGAAACTAGGATTCCTTTTCAATATTTAAAAAGAACTTTCACATTATGGCTGCCGCGTATCCTTCGAAAAATCTCTTACCCATTATATGCGCATGGATATCCATTATTCCAGAACCATTCCCATAATATCATCATCATATCAATTTGTTCTGTTCTGGTTCATCAAAGGCTCTTGAATCATCAGAATTCATGGAATTTCTTATCACTCGCACAAATCATTTATAATTTAATTTTACCGCTGTAATTCCACGGGAAAACTTTAGCCTTCATTATGCAGAAAGGGAATCGGATATGTAAAGGCAGGTAGGTGTGTTGGCATGATTTCTGTCAACCCGACGCTCACCGGATTCCGGAGTCAATTGAAGATGATGCCTGAAAAAAGTGGTGACTATCACGGGGGTCGGTCTGCATAATCAATAATTCATTATGTTATTCGCTGGGAAGGGAAAACTGAATTATCCGACTGCCCGGATATACCATTTTATGAATAATTTCACATAAAACCAAAGTAAAGTTGATTTTTAAAGTGAAGTACTATAATAGGGTTTAAATTTATTGATTGATCCACTTTTTGAAAAAACCTACTGTGTTAATTATTTTCGATTTAATGCGTTGCAATTAAAATCATTCTTCCACATTTTCAATTTCAAAAATTTGACATCGGCCAATGAAATTGCACATATTACATACCTACACTAATTAAATAAATGGCGTAACTGCGTCGCACGTACTTGCATTTATTTGGTGCCTTGCATTTATTTGCTGCCTATGAAAATGTATCGAATTTAAAATGTGGGCAGCATTTTTAAAACGTAGTTTTTTTCAAAATCAGATGTTTTGAAAACTTCTTAAAACTTGATATGTCTTATGCGTGCATGTATCAAATATAGCTGCTGATAGACGCCGCAAGAATAGACAGTTTTAAAGACCGGTCAGTAAATGCTATGCGGATTTTTTGGTGTTTCGAAACCTGTAATTGTAAAATAACATAATATCTGTGGCCAGTTTCACCAACTTACAAATTTGTATTTACTAACTTACTTACTTAGATGGCGCTACAGACCGGAGTGGACCTGGGCCTCAACCAACAAACCTCTCCAGCCAGCACGGTTACGAGCCAGCTGCCTTCAGTTGCGCACGCCAAGTTGGTTGAGGTCCCCCTCCACTTGTTTGCGCCACCTACCGCGAGGTCGTCCTCTACTGCGCCGTCCATCCGGGGTGGATTCGAAGACTTTCTTAGCGGGAACGTTGGGCTCCATCCGCTCTAAATGACCTAGCCATCTTAGTCGCTGTATGTGAATTCTTTTGGCTAAGTCGATGTTCTTATATAGGCCGTATAGTTCGGCATTGTTCCTTCTCCTCCACTCACCGTCTATGCAGACGGGACCAAAGATCGCTCGAAGAACTTTTCTCTCGAAATAACCAAGGGCATTCTCATCCGATTTTGACGAAGTCCATGCCTCTGCGCCATATAGCAGGATTGGGATGATTAGTGTTTTATAAAGAGTTAACTTATTAGTTACTTAATTGCCTTCTTAGCCCATAAAAACAGCGGTTGGCATGAGTAATTCTTTCTTTGATCTCCCCACTGGTGTCTGTTATTTACGGAGTTCACCATAGAACCTAGGTAGACAAAATCCTTTCCTACCTCAAAATTATATCCGTATATTGTGGCGTTCTGTCCAAGACGCCGATGTTGGGTGTCCTTTTTTGTAGACAGCGTATATTTTGTTTTGCTTTCATTGACCGCTAGACCCATCTTTGCTGCCTGGATCTCAATACTTGTAAATGCCCCATTGACGGCCCGCTGATTTCTTCCGACTATGTCAATGTCATCGGCATAAGCGAGTAGTTGTACAGACTTGTAAAAGATTGTACCTCCTGTGTTGGCTTGTGAGTTTCGTACAATTCTTTCAAGTACTATGTTAAAGAGATCGCACGATAGCGCGTCAGCTTGTCGAAGACCTTTCCTGACATCGAATGGTACGGTGATGTTCTTACCGACTTTGATGGAGCAGCGAGAGTTCTCCATCGTCATTCTGCACAAACGGACGAGCTTGGCAGGGATGCCAAGACTAGACATGGCTCTGTATACCTCGTCTCCATACACGCTATCATAGGCAACTTTGAAATCGATGAAGAGGTGGTGCGTATCGATTTTATATTCATGGGTTTTTTCCAAGATCTGCCGTAGTGTGAATATTTGGTCAATGGTGGACTTTCCCGGCCTGAAACCGCACTGATAAGGACCTATCAGGTTGTTGACGATCGGTTTTAGGCGTTCACATAATATGGCAGACAGGATCTTTTATGCGATGTTGAGGAGACTTATACCTCTGTAATTGGCGCAGTTCAGAGGGTCTCCTTTCTTCAGGATCGGGCAAACGATGTTGAGGTTCCATTCAGCGGGCATACTTTCGTCCGACCAGATTTTACAGATGAGCTGATGCATGCTCCTTACCAACTCATTTCCTCCTGCCTTGAAAAGTTCAGCGGCAAGGCCATCGGCTCCAGCAGCTTTGTTGGATTTGAGTTTAGATATCGCTATCCTCACTTCATTCTAATCGGGTTGACGGGAATTTTAACTGCCATCGTCACTGTTGAATGGCTCATTCTGCCTGACAGCGGAATTTCGGTCATCATCGCCGTTCAACAGTCTGCAGAACTGTTCCTTCCATATCCTCAGTGCCGACTGCGATTCTACTACTATATTGCCATTTCGTCCCTGCAGGCTTCTGTTCTGGCTTTCGGTAAAATTTTCGAGCATTATTCCTGCAATAAAGTATCTCAATCTCCTCGATGGAGCGGTTCTCATGCTCCTTTTTCTTCTTTCTGAGAAGTCGTTGTTCCTCTTTTCTCCTGCGCTCGTAGAGCTCGTAAGCTGCTCTAGTCATTCTATGCAATGCCGCTTTACACGCCTCTTGTTTAGCTGAATGTGTTTGCCGGCATTCCTCATCAAACCAGGGGTTTCGTTGTGGTGGCCGAGAGAAACCCACTACATCAGAGACGGCATCTCTGATGGCTTGTTGGCAACGCTGCCACTGGTCTTCCGCATTTGCTGCTGGCGGCATAGGACTTAGATTAAGATTAGAAGAAACACGATCGGCAAAGGTTTTGGCGGTCTCTTGCGATTGTAGTCGCCCGACGTCAAATTTCCTCACAGTATTTCGTTGATTCCGTTCCGTTGTGGATATCCGCATCCGTACCTTGGCTACAAATATGTAGTGATCCGAGTCCATGTTGGCCCCTCGCAAAGTCCGGACACCCAGAATAATGGAAGAGTGCCTTGCGTCGATCACAATGTGATCGATTTGGTTGACAGTTTTTCGATCAAAGGAGAGCCATGTTCCCTTGTGAATTTTGAGACGAGGGAACCGCGTACTAGCTACGACAAAGTTTCGCTGCGCCGCAAAGTCGACTAGCCTGAATCCGTTGTCGGATGTGATGTCGTGCAGGCTGTGCTTTCCGACCACGCTACTAAAGACGTCCTCTCTTCCTAGCTTTGCGTTAAAATCACGTAGGATAATTTTAACATCGTGGCTAGGACATTGCTCACACGTCTTATCCAAGAGCTGGTAGAAGTCATCCTTGGTCGCGTGGTCCAGCTTCTCGTGAGGGGCGTGAGCGCATTTTAGGCTAATGTTGGCAAATTTAGCGTTGATACGGATAGGCATGAGACGCTCGTTCACATGCCGGAAACTCAAGACTTCTGGCCTTAGTCTGTCTCCAATGGCAAATCCGCATCCGAATAGGCGCTGTCCTTGTTGTTTGTAGCAATCGCCGTAGTAGATGTCTCAGTTTTTCATCCTCCTTTTGGCCGGCCATCCCATCGCACTTTTTGGATGGCGGTTATGTCTGCTTTGAAACACTCTCGGGCCTCCGCAGGGTGTTTCAGCTGCATGTGGTTTGTAGAGGGACCTAACATTCCACATGCAGACACGAAGGTCGTTGTCCTTTTTATGTTTGCTTGGGTCATCAACAGTAAAATAGTCCGTATCCGAGGCTGTAGGTTGCTTCATAACCGAAAGTTTTTTATGTGGTAGGGAAGTTAACCCGACGGCACAACCCCCAACCTGGAGGAAAAGATCGTTTTTTGCAACCCCTAGGATGAGGGGGCGGATACGCCGTTGCCAATAACCCACTTCGGGGATATGAGCGCTGCCGTTGGCTCATTAAGGGTTCATCCGTTTTTCAGTACCCTGACGCAGTAGTGAAAATTCTTACAGACCTCAGGTCCAAATATGTCGAAGTAGCTCGACAACGTCACCGTTGATTCCTTCGAGAGAATTCAATCCGCCGCACGTCCTCCTTCTGAGGAGCTCTTGCTAGATTTTTGAGACGCATATTTCAGCCAATCAACAATTTGTATTTATTTTTTTTAATTTTTATACATACATACATACATACATTTTCAAATGGCCCGCTAATCCTGCATGAGGGTCACGGGAGTAGGATGCTCAGGTGGACTCTCCACCCTTCTCGATCCTCCGCCATCGACTCCAACTCATCAGGAGGACTACCTAGACGGCTCCAGGAGAGATGTCGGACTTGGTCCAACCATCGATTCCTAGGCCTACCGTGAGTCGCCTACCTGATGCCACGGCCACCATGCCACGTCTCGGAAGCCGGTCTGAGGGCATACGCACTACGTGACCAAACCGTCAAAGCATAGATCGTTCCGTTCGGAGAAGTAGCTGCTCAACATTCAGCGCCTCGCGTACTCTGGTGTTGCGCACTCGATCCCTACAAGTTATTCCAGGAACCTCAATTCGGCAGCTTGTATCCGCGACCTTATTCTTTCGGTCACTACCCAAATTTCATGATCATAGGTGAGAGTTGGAACATACACAGACTTAAAAACCGATAGCTTAGCTTGAACACTAAGTTCGGCCTTCCTTATAACAGATTGGCCAAGCTCTCTCAAAATTAATCCAGCCTGACCAATTCTACAGGATAAGACCCCGAGGTACTTAAACTTATCCACCTGCTTCAGTGGAATTCCACTAACATGCAGAGTGCACGGAATGGGTTTTTTTGGAAACGACAATTACTTTTGACTTGTTCACGTTGATCTTCATTCCAGCATCATCACAAACGGCTACAAATCTTTCGAGTGCGCGCTGAAGTTCGGTTTGAGAGGACCCAAGGATGACCAAATCATCCGCAAAGAGCAGATGACTAATCCTTAGGTCTCCCACTTTGAAACATTCCCCGCCACGGCTGCGCTGCAACATCCAATCCATATATACAATGAAGAGGAGAGGTGACAAAACGCACCCCTGGCGGAGTCCAACGCCCACAGTGAAAGGTATTGACTTAACACCGTTTATCCGAACACAGCCTCTACAGTTTGTATACAAAGACTGAATCGCGCCTAACAGGGAACCATCAATTCCATACTCCTGCAGAACACTCCAGAGTTTGCCTCGAGGAACCCTATCATATGCTTTTTCCAAATCTACAAAACAAGTGTAGACAGATTTAGCATACTCCCAGGCCTTCTCAAGAACCATTCTGAGAGTGAATAACTATTAATATTAATTAAACTTCACGACAACAGCCCTCCATGATCGGTAAATGCGAACTGACAAATACCAACCGAATCAAAATGGCGGCCAAACAACATCGCCGTGGAACATAAAAAACACCCTGCGTTTTGATTAATATCTGCATTTCTGGCCAAATGACCAGAACGATTAACCAATGTTTTGATTTCCACATGGAGAATGCGGTATTGGTATCAAATATTAAAACAAAGCTTTTATCTGTGACGGCGCAAAAGCTATTGTCTACTTAGTGATTAAGCCCCAAAATCGGACTTCCCGTATTTCAATCTTTTAAATAACGCTAACGGCACATGGGGTGATGTTGAATATAAACAATTATTAAGGTTTGACTTGGTTTCTTAATTATATAAGTGCCTTATTTCCTTCTTAGTCAGGATTTAGACACTGACTCAAGAGATATGACTATTTCGAAATTCAATAAGTGGAAATGAGATGGAAAATTAATTGGAAAAACAGAGGGCATAGGAGTCATCTGCTCTTTTTGACGTTCCTAATATCATTATTTGTAGATTTTTATTTTGTCTTTTATTTTGTTATTATTCCTTGCGGCTGTAATTAGTCACAGCAGTTGTCAGTACTCTGTATTGACAAGAAGAGCAATGTATCGTTCGTTTAATGTTCTCAGGTAAAATGAATAAATTAAATGTTTCGATGCCGACTCAAAAAGAGCGAACGACTTTTAAGGCGAAAATGCCAAGGGTGGTTGGAAAATGTTCATTCGGGTGGCTGTTCTTTGAAAGATGAACTCTGATAAAGAAGGCCATCAGATGTCATCGATGAAGCGCTACGCAGTCATCAGGGTAATAGCTACATTCACTTCCCTGGAGAGTACTTGCGTGTCGCACGGGGCCAACAGTGCTATCGTAACGATACAATAGCACAATAGGCTCTTTTCTTCATCGTATAGTTTAATGCTGAAACAGATCCCTTTTTTTTAATTTTGCTCATTTTAATACTTTTCATCTTTTGAAGCAATTGCTCACATTACGAGTAGTGGTAACATTTTGTTCTAGAGAGGAGATTTTATATATATATATATGTATATTTATATATATATTATATATATATATACATATATATATATATTTTTTTTTTTTTTTTCAATAAGGAACTCCAATCCCGGTGCACTCAGACTCGTTTCGGTCCAAAGTTCTACCAGGCAGGAGCCTTACTTTGGTGCAGTGGTTGGTCAAACTTCGATGTTATTTGTTTCGGGTGGCTGACGGTTGTCGGTCTCCGCTGGGATTTTATCTGCCTGTGGTTATTCTCAAAATCTACAGGTTATGTTAGGAGGTTTTTTTTTTTTAAGTAATAATACATAAAAACATTTCTTTCAGCTAAACTTGGGTAACTAAATTACTAATTTTTTTAACTTAAAAAAAAAAATAACAAAACAGACAGACTTAGCTTTCTAAATTATTACACATATTCTTACCTTTGCCACCATAGTTAGTAGTTTAGTGACGTCCGTCTCATGGATCGGAAGAATGCAAAACTCATACAAGCACGATAGGGATAATGCTGCGACTATATAAGGATGTTACCCGGAAATTTGTTCCACTGCAATGAAAACTCACGTAGTTATTGCATTTTCTACAATACCTCATCATCAGACCAATACCCTATCACAGACACACCCGTCATCACTCTTGGGTTAAATCTGAACACATTGGTTAACGAGCAAACACACTACCCACTGCACCATTGCCGACCTCTAGAGAGGAGAAAATAAATATTTTAAAAATATTTCTTACAAATTTTGCTTTTTTTGTTCTTATAATTTGGCCGCACTCAAGGGGTTATGAATTAATACACTCAAAATGTTTTACACAGTGCGGGCGTTGGAAAGAATAGAGAGAGAAAGGGAAAAATGCATGTAGTGGTTTCAGAAAAACTCCGTGGATGGTGTCCAGATAACTGGGGAGATTTATGTTGTTAGAGAAACTGCTTGACATTGACTAGGGCTCCGCGAATAATCGCCCAAGTGAAAATAGTCCAAAAAATCGCGTGGGCCTTTGTTCATACTAGTTGGGTGATTTCTCATTCCACACAATTTGGGTGATTATTTATAGTGAACAATCGCCAAAAATATTTTTCCATTTTGCTAAAATGTTAAATTTTATGGAAAACACAAAACTAACTTTAGTAAGTGCACTGTTAAACTTGTGCCGTAAACAATTTTACTTGTACCTATACTATCTATCGTGATGAAATCCTCGCGAGTTAAAAGGGTTTCACGCTTTTGGTCGCGTAATCGCTTAAACCCGTCCGGACAACGGAGTTTATTAAATTGATCGCGCTAAGCGCTCCACTTACCCACTGTAGGGCTTACCTATATACATATGTATACATTTAAAAACTTTAACTTCAGGCGCCTGCCAGACAGTTGTTGACATACCTTTATCGCGTGAGTGGCTAAACCCTGCGGTAAAAATGGTGAAATACTTTTAAGTCCCAAAGATTTTCTATTAATTCAGCTTATTCTTAATAGTAGGAAATAATTTAACCAAATTTGTGGTTAAATTATTTCCAACTTCTACTTTTTTTTAAGGGCTTGAATTGGAAATCACAAAATTATTTCATTTAGGAATGGTATTCAACTGGCTACTAGATAGTTTAAATGATTTAAAAAAATATACCTTTTTATTTTTGACTTAGGTTTTCTTGAATACGCTTAGATCTTCTCAGAAGCACTGCTTCAGGTACCGAACGGATAGTTGGTGATTTGTTCTGACTGGTGGTTCTTGCCCGATCTAGGGTACGTTCGTTTCAGTGCTGGCTTTTATTGCGGGAGCTAGATAGATGAATATGCTGACGGACGTCGTCTACTTTAACAACTGCTTGACTATCCGATGGTACGCTTGTGATGGTACTTTTTTCCACCCCTTATTATTATTATTATGTTTTTTTTTTTTATAATTTGCGCGCACTCAAAGGGTTATGAATACCTTAGGTTAGGTTAGGTATGTGGGCTGGCAGGGAGCGACGCTCTCTGCCACACTCAGGTCAGCGATGACCCATTGTGGTACCCATGGGGGAAAAGTGATCCCTTACCCAATGAAACTAAAAACTACTCAGTCACTTACTTCATTTCTGCATACAAACCACCCTGATGATTTGATGAAGTTCAACATCTTTTCCGTTGAAACGCCGGAGAGTTCCTCGAGATCCTGGAAGAAGAATTTACCGAGGAACTTTTTCCTGGAATGTTGAAGACTCGGGCAGTGGCACAGGAAGTGGGTTGTGTCCTCAAAAACTTCCTCATCACCACAGCCTCTGCAGAGTTCCTCCTCCGTCAGGCGTAGTTTCTTCAAGTGGTACCGCAGAGTGTTGTGTCCCGTGATGATGCCCACGAGGGTGGAAAGGGATTTCCTATCTTTACGGATGATTCTCTCGGTCTTTGCTTTGTCGAAAGATGGCCATAGCTTCCTAGTGATGGCGCAAGTTTCCATGGAGTTCCATCTTGTGTTCGCCTCCTCAGTGGCTTTATTCCCTGCAGCGAGCTTGAGTGTGCAAGGCGGGATACACACAGGGGGGTCAACTTGTTCTGTTGGGGCTGCTGAGCCGATTCTCGCCAGCTCGTCGGCTTTCTCATTGCCTGGGATACCCTCGTGTCCAGGGACCCAACAGAGCGATACCTTGTGCTGTGTTCCAAGAACCCTGAGCTCTTCTCGACAACACTTCACAAGCTTCGATTTAATTTCTATGGCAGTAATCGCTTTTATAGCTGCCTGGCTGTCGATAAAGATGGTGATACCTTCTGGCGGTATTGCCCTTATCGCTGACTCACGGGCGGCTGTTGCCACTGCTAAGACCTTTGCTTGGAAAACACTGCTGTGGTCTGGAAGTCGTATGGATATTCTTACACCTAGAGGGTCGGAGAAGATACCTGATCCTACACCAGTGCTCATTTTTGAACCATCCGTGTAGATGGCTATAGATTCCGCATTAGGTATATGACCGCTTTTCCAATCTTCCCTGCTAGGGTAGGCGGTAGAGAAAGGCCTTGTAAAGTCTAAATATGGCGTCATGTAATCCGTTACGGGCATGAGGCCAAAGTAATCGAGTAGGATCATCGAGTGACCTGTTCTGCTTGGTTTCCAGTTCGCTGACTGACTTATTCTCATAGCATTAATGGCTGCCGATGTTCGCGTAAAGATGTCTAGCGGCAGCAGGTTGAGGATAGCCTCGAGTCCTGCAGTTGGGGTTGTCCTCATTGCACTGGTGATGCCAATGCACGCTAGTCTTTGAACTTTGGTGATTGCCTTTAAGTTGGTACATTTGTTGACAGCTGGCCACCATACTAGATTGCCGTAAGTCAGTATGGGTCTAACTATAGCCATATACATCCATAGTATGATTTTGGGGGAGGGTCCCCAGGTTCTACCAAAAATTCTACTACATGAGTAAAAGGCTATTGTTGCTTTCTTGATTCTTTCCTCTATATTTAATCTCCAGTTGAGCTTTTTGTCAAGTACAAGGCCTAGGTATTTTGCGCTATCGAACAATCTGAGTGGGATACCATCAACAGAAGGTGTACTGAACTCCGGTATTTTCCTCTTGTTCGTAAAAAGTACGAGTTCGGTTTTTTGGGGGTTAACCTTTAGACCGCAGCTCCTGGCCCATATGCTAAGAGTATTAAGGGCTCCGTCAAGTTGTTCGCTGAAGGTAGGCAGGAATTTACCTGTAGCAAGCAGCACGACGTCGTCCGCGTACGCTGTAGCTCTGACCCCGCTGTACCTTAGTTGTTGTAGTACCTCATTAAGAACAATGACCCAGAGCAGTGGGGAGAAATACCTTTAACATGTTTACACACAGTGCGAGCATTGGAAAGGATGGATAGAGAGAGAGACAGAAAGATTTTGGTGTAGTGGTTCAGGAAGCTCAGTTGTTTATGCTTCAGCTATTCTCCGGGGGTGGCGTCCAGATAACTGGGGAGATTTTTGTTATTATTGTTATTGCTTCTGATTCACAGTACTTTTTTTCCCGATAATCGATGTCAAGGGCTAATCATTATCAACAGAGCGAACAATTTTTCCAGCCACATGACCAAGCTACTGCCAGTGTTATGCCTTCGCAGCAGTGTTCACAGAAGCTTTTGCAAATGATCGGACTGACTTTTTATATTTCATGAGAAATAAATAAATGCTTGCTGACATCAGGATTTGAACCCATGAACCATTAGCGTGGCAATTGACGACGTTACCACTACACCATTGGTTTACTTTGAAGCTGAACCCAGATATCTTGTCCAAATTCGATTGATCTATCGTAGAAGTGCTTTCTCATCTTCGTTCTTCTTTCGATGTTGCGCTTAACATTATGATGTGTGTCAGGTGATAATCTCTTCTGATGCGTAGGAAGACTGCATTTTGTACGTCGAGGCATTAGATGCTTTACAGGGCTGTAAATGATTTCATTGACCGTATTTCTCCAGTCCAGAAGAGGATTCCCCAACCTTTTTTGTATGTTACGTGAATGTCATACCTTTAAAGTGAGAATCTCATCCTCTGTAAGCGTCTTGGACTTCCTAGAACGGGTTTCTTAAAAATGGATTGAAGCGGCTGATGATCAGATTGAACGACAATGTTTGGCTTACCACATATACACTGGTCAAAAACTGGAAAGATAGGTGCAAGTCCCAGAAACCTGTGAGTGCTCTTTACATCCTGAGACTTGATCATTTTTTCGAAGACCCTAATTTGTGAGTAAAAACCCAAAAAATGGCACTTGTTGCAAGCCCATTCTGCACTTGCTTTCGTTAAGCTTTAAATGTGTTCTCTGATTGTAGTTAGCAATTTAAACAAATTATGGTCATTCATTGCCCCTTTTTCTGTGTCACCTTTCCCATACACCAACAAATCATCTGCAATAACTTCTACTCCTTCTAAGCCTTCTATTATCTCATGTTGTTTCTTTTGAAATTCCTCTGGAACCGGTGATACTCCAAATGGCAAACGATTCCAACAAAATCGCCCAAATAGTGTCCAAAATGCCGTAAGATGTCTACTTTCATCATCCAACTCGACCTGCCAGAAGCCGTTTTTCGCATCGTAAAGGGTTTTGCATCTTGAATCCTTGCTAAAACTTCATCTACTATGGGGATTTAATAGTTACTGCGCTTGAGGGCTTTGTTTCGACGCACAAGTGCTAGGTTACTTATCCATGGAATATGTACGTGCACCTTGCTGAAAATACTCCTCCTTTCAAGCTCTTCCAATGTGATTTTTAATTCTTCTCTGAAACATATAGGGATTCGCCGTGGGTGAGCTTGAACAGGAGGTATCGACTTATCCACCAGTATAAGTAACGGATTAACTAATTTTCCATCGCAGTTAAACACATTACTACAGCTTTGCATGGTCTTTTCTAATTGCTATTGTTGTTTTTTTGTTACCACATTTTATACTGTTGTTACCATATTATTTAGATCACTTGTTTTGACAAAATCCTCACTGTACAGAAATCAATTTCAGCTCTTGAGATGCTTTATTGGAAACAATAGTAGAACACTTTTGCTTGACTATTTACTTTAAATCTTTACAGACACCGTTGTTCTTTTCACAGCATATCGTCGCGACGCCAAAAGTACAATTAAGTTACCACCAAACCCTTTCAATTTTACCAAACTTTTTTCCAGCTTATAATTCCTTCTGTAACTGAGCAAGCAAAGTTCTTGTAAACTCATAACGTGCCGGTATCAACCACACACGAAATTATTTTACTTATTTTACCTATACTGAAATTAATTCTTTTCATTAATATACTTGAATCATGACTTTGCATTAAGCCGATATTTATGACTGTAAACATAGACGACTCTTCACTTTCTTCTTCACTTGTCTCCTTATTTACGTAGACATTTAGGTATGTAGGTAGGAGTGGTTGTGTCAGTAAACCATGCCGACACCTAATTAGCGCAGAAGCGCCGTTTTATTACCACAACTCAAGTGACCTAACGGATGTTAACTACTAGGGGAAAGAAGAAGAAAAAGGGAGTAAGGATTATTCAAATCCACACCGTTGCATTGAAGAAGCTGATAATATCGCCAATGCTAATCTCCGCTAGCTCTATAAGGTTGTCGAAAAAGAGTTTACCTAAGGTGCGCTGTCTGGCCTTGCCTAAGGCCGGACACTTGCAGAGGAAGTGTAAGATTGTTTCTATTTCATCAGCAGTATTGCGGCTGCGACAGTGTGCATTAAATGCAATGCCGATTCTGGCCGCATGAACCCCGATGGGCCAGTGGCCAGTACTAACTGCCAGAGTTCTTGCGATATCTGTACGGTTTCTGTTTAGTAGATCCTGCGTTCTTTTCAGGGAGTATTTGGGCCATATCTGCCTGGAGATGACAAAGTTCCGCATCCCCTGCCATCTGCTATCCGCCTTTAGCAGATAGTGCGCGAAGATGCCTCCCTTAAGGACCCCCAACGGGATGTTCACCTCCTTTGCTAGGGAAGCATCAAGGGCAGATCGTTGCCGCGCGAGTTCATCAGCCCGCTCATTTCCCTTAATGTTGCTGTGACCCGGAACCCAAAGGAGACAGATCCTTAGACGGTGACCAAGCGAGGCGAGTTCTTTTTTGCACTGTTCTACTAGCCTCGAGGATGTAGTGGCAGATACTGTAGCCATGATAGCCGCCTGGCTGTCAGTGAGGATGGCAATGGTATTTAGGGGTGTAGAGGTTTGCTTGAGTATGCGAAAGGCCTCACGTACAGCAAAAACTTCCGCCTGGAAGACACTGCACGAATCAGGAAGTCGGTACGACTTGGAAATATTGAGGGAATCAGAGAATATCTCCGCCCCTACCCCGCAGTCCATTTTTGAACCGTCGGTGAAAATTGTTCATTCGAACTCATTTATCAGTACGCCAGTTTCCCATTCCGCCCTGGTTGGGAATCTGACCGTGACGTCATTTCTAAAGTTCACTGTGGGAGTTATGTAGTCGGTCAGATTAGCTACCAGATCCTGCGGTAGCAAATTCAGGATACTGCTGTGACCATACGGATTGGTGCACCAGCATCCTGTTTCCCTTAGCCTGACCGCACTACAGAATGATAGCTGCATAATGTGAAGATCGAGTGGTAAAAGGTGCAGAATAACGTTCAAGGCATCGGTTGGACATGTCCTCATGGCACCCGTTGCGCCTAAAGCCGCAGTTCTTTGTACCCTGTTGATAAGTTTGATGTTATAAGCTTTCCTGGCGCAGGCCACCAGACTAGCGATTCATAGGAAAAAATGGGGCGCACCACGGCAGTGTACATCCATAGTAGACATTTACTTTATATGTCTTTTTATCGCTCATAAGCTGACACCATGTTATGTTACGTTATGTTATATGCTTGCAACGTAATAAATAAATTGTCTACACTTCAGAGCCCAGAATAGCTAGGCTTGGAAGCTTTTATATATAATAGTAGTGCATCAAGATAATAAGTACTAGATTATTATACTCCAATATCGTATACTGGGCTCGGTTTTGTGGAGTCCTTGAGTACCACTGCAGGTTTGTACAAAAATATTATTGCATATTTGTTTATTATAATCAGCTTTCGTGCTTGATAGATTCTCCTGCCTGTTGCATTACAGTTCCAGCTTGTTTTGCAGCAGTAAACACTGTTGCTATGGAAAATGCGCCTGTAATTCTTGACCTTTAAATCCTTCAACTTAATATTTTAAATTTTTTGTAAATACAATATTCGATATATATAAATATCGTGTGATATAGAATGCTATTACGCGACTCCGTCAAACCATGTACACTTTCTGGCCAGTTTTCACTTGGCACCTGCAAACTCCCATACAACTCAATGAGTGCTGACCATGCCGATCAACCAATAGCTACTTCACTAATAGAAGATGCATTAATATTAATCAGTACGCCATCAACTACACCGCAAACTTCCAGCATCCGACCTTTTTCAAAGAATTCCTGTATAATATAAAATACAATATACTGCCTGAATATCCTCTCGAATGCAGCGACATAATGTCGTTTTACTAACATCGTGCATTTCAAATATAGTATGGTACTATCAACTTGAACCAAACCAATGTAGAGCGACCAAAAGGTTTTGGTAAACGATCAATGAAGGACTTTTATTTGTAGTGCATTGTAGTATACTGGCAAGATAGTGTGCAGTTGTTTTTAATAAGCGAAATTTCCCAATAAACAGACGATCACTGACATCAAAATTAATTCTTAGCTTAAAAGTACATTTTCAGTTAAATATTATTTTATTTCTATATATTGTATGCTGCTTTTTCAAAGGGATTGCATGAAAGGAACACTTGTCAGCTATTAACAATATTCAAATCATCTGTCCTAAATGAATACAGTTCAAGAGACACTTGTCGTGTTCTGTTACAGAAAGAGGGTAATTTTATAATATTACACTTGTCATCTTTCATCGTGACAATTGCCGAAGTGTTTACAGACTTGTCGTTCTGTGTTGCACAATTTTGTAAAATTGGCCAATTTCACGTGTCCTACAAGCAGTTGTCGCGTTGTATTGTATTACATACCGCTGATGTCATGGACATATCAATCACCCAACAGAGCGAACAATTTCCAGCCATATAATCAACCTACTGTTGACATAAGCTGTCGCAATTGATCGAACTGACTGTTTGTATATGTATATCATGACAAATAAATAAATGCTTGTTGACATTAAGATTCGTACCATGAACCATTCGCGTGGCAATCGATGATGTTACCACTACACCATCGCCACCCCCATTTCAATATTGGCAGTGCATTTCGGTTTTCATGTCACATTTGTGGGTGCTGTGCAGACCGCTTTGCATTTTTACTATATACGACAGTGAATACATGTTATCAATGCATTCTAACAACACAACGAAATCTTGCATATACTATGCGACAAAGTCACATATTATGTACAAAGATTTTTGCTAAACAGAGAATGAAGGTGATATGAGAATGTCCTAAATTAAAAGGCTGCAAATTGTTCAATTATTTTATTGTTTACTCATTGTTTTACTGTTTACTCATATTTAACCGACTTTCTTGTTGTTCTTTTGTTATTTTAATAAGGATTTTTTTTTTTTTTTAAAGTACGTCAACTCTCATTAACTCCAACCGACTAGACTCTTCCTTCTTTGTTATGACACGCCAACCATTCTTCTTGAGTGGATGGTAAAATGTTCGATCAATGAGTGATAGGTTGTCGGCTCAAGTACCAACCATATTCATTCAAGATTTCTAAGAATAATAAATTATGCGATCATTCAGTATCTAGAATAGCTCAAAACTTGTTCGAAATAAATACTAGAAAGCGAAAGCAAAAATCACAGCGAATTCTCCCCAACTAGCTTGGAAACCACCCATACAGCAATCATGTAAAGAAATCAAATTTTATATGAGTTTTAAACCACTACACCAAAAATAACCTTTTCTTTCTCTTCTCATATCTAACTTATGTCGTGCAGTTGCATAAAAAGAGCTAAACTCTTAGATGTAAGTCAATATTAAAAAAAAAAAAACAAATATGCAGATCTCGTCCTTTCATGGAGTGTGACCAATCCACTGCCACTTTCAGTTTCGTACAACCGCATCTATATTTTTCTGGCTTGTTCTCTCATAAAGCTGTTCAGTTGAGATACGGTTTAGTCTTAACAATCTCAATATGTACCTATGACGCGGAGTAACAACATTTTGCAACATTTTTCGTAACTAACTGATCATCCTGTGTTACACGTGGCACTTGGCACGCCATGGAAACCTTCTGTTTTTACTATCGGAAGCCTTTTCGAAAGTGATAAAAAGCAAGTACAGCGGAGCTAATGATCCATAAGGAGTTAATGCGGTCAACACAGGAGGATCCAGAATGAAAATCTGTATGATGCTTGGTGCGTTCGAGAGTTATTTTCGCTAGCAGAATTAAAATTTTTCAAAGTCCCCGCGCCGCCAATCAAATTAAATCAAAATTAATGGGCGAGGAAAGATAAAGAAAAAGCGGACGTCTTTGCGGCCCACCTAGAGGAAACCTTTAAACCGTGCGATGGTCAAGTGGTTTACGACAACCGAAATAGGCTGGATTTACTATCTGATGATTTGACGCTCACAAGTGCAACGCTAAGGGAACTCAAACATGAGATCAATAATCTAAAACCTAAGAAATCTCCTGGTTAAGATTTGATTATCGGAGAAATTCTCAAAGTTTTACCTAGAAAAGTATTGATTAAGCTTCTCCATATTGTAGATGCTGCGCTCAGATTAAAACACGTGCTGAGCCAATGGAAAGTTGCGGAAGGCATAATGGTTTTAAAACCAAGAAAACCGCCAAATGTGGTATATAGACCAATTTCGATTCTTTCAATCATATCGAACATTTTCGAGAGGAAATTACTAAGGCTCTCCAACCGGTTATAGAAGAAAATAATCTTATCCCTGACCACCAGTTTGGGTTCAGAAGTAAGCATTCGACGATTGACCAGGTGCATAGAATTACTGACGTAATCGAGAAAGCACTTGAAGAAAAGAAGATTTGCTTAAGCATATTTCTTGACGTATCGCAAGCCTTTGATAAGGTGTGGCATGATGGCTTGAAATACAAACTACGAGAAGTTCTCCCTGTGTGCCTATACGATATTCTAGAATCATATCTCGGGAATAGACTCTTTCGTGTTAGACATGGGATCCGAATACTCCGAGCTCAAAGAAATTTCGGCCGGCGTACCACAAGGAAGCGTTCTTGGATCGCTTCTCTATTTGTTATATACTCGTGATATACCGAACGAAGAGGGCACTATCCTTGCTACGTTTGCCGATGACACCGCTATCCCACCAGTAGGTAAAACAATCGAAGAAACGACTGCAAAACTGCAAAACGCTCTGAATAATGTAAATGAATGGACGAGGGACTGGCGGATCGCCCTCAACGAATCTAAATCTGTTCACGTGAATTTCACTTACAAGAAAACTAATAACTTGCAAATTTTCCTAAACTCGGCCCGAATACATTTTGCAAACGAGGCCAAATACCTGGGAATGACGCTCGACGCAAGGCTGAAATGGAATTCGCTCGTGAAAATGAAACGTAAAGAACTCGAAATCAAATATAAAGAAATGAACTTGTTACTCGGAAATAATTCGCAGCTCAGTACTGAGAACAAATTGCTTTTGTAGAAGTGCTAAAGCCGGTGTGGACCAACAGTATACAACTTTGGGGTTGTACCAAAAGCTTTTCAAAATAAAGTGCTAAGAGAAATTGTCCAAGCACCGTGTTATAGTAGAAACGACGATATCCACAGGGATCTCGGAATTCCGACAATCGAAGCTGAAACTAGAAGCTTCGTGAGAAAGCATATAAACCGACTAATTGGACATGTCAACAATACAGTCCAACACATTTTGGATGAGAGCAATTTATTGCGCCGACTACAAAAGACGAAACCTTTCGACTTGGCGAGATAAGAATTAACCGCGTCTAGATTGCGGAATATGCAGGATCTTTCAGTGAAAAGTAACCTGCCAAGTGTTTTTATTTCATGATAGAAAAATTTATATCGAAGGGTGGTGTTTTTTTTAGTCAGTAAGAATCTGACACTACATAGCGCTTGCTATTCTCATAGTGTCTATGGAAGATTTTTCACCTTCCCTCGGGAAAAAGAAAGAAAGATTTTTTTTTCTATTTTGTAGTGTAGTATGTACTTTGGTAATTAATTACTTTGATTCTAAAATCTAAATTAATCTAAGTCTACAATTTGATTTGATAGCTTTATTCTATGTTAATTTCTCATCTTAAATACTATAGAAGCAAAATCAATTTTCCTTGTGAACACCGTTTCTCAAAAACTACTAGACGTAGGTACTTGAAATTTTGCACAGTTGTTCCTTATTTTGCCTAGATGCGAGATAAGTAGGGATTTTCCGAAATTCAATGACTAAGTGGCATAAAGGAGGTTCAGATCGAATTTTCCATCTGTAAATATTGAATCCACAGCTGTAGCTCAGTCCTGGCTCTCCGGATTAAAAAAATAAAAAATAGGTGAATTTATTAAATTCGCCGCTGATTCATTTAAGGTATAAAACATCCTTCTGCGTTGTCCTAAAGCTGAGCAATGTTAAAAACAAATAATTAGATCATCGCCCACAATTTTCCTTCAGTGGAGACCACGGCCAGCAGTCATGCAGCAGTGGCTGTCGTTGCAATAGTATGTGTGTGTGAGTATGGGCGCGCTATCCCATGATTATGTTTTGATATTCAGTGTGCGATCTCTTGTGGAGTTAAAATTAAAAAAAAAAACATTATCAGTGCCAAATCTAAAATATTGTAAATTTTATTAAATAAGATATCCGTGTGCTGTCAAAACTTCACGTAATTAAAAGACTTGCGAATATACGCGTGGCTACATATGTACATGCATATGCATGCGTAGACATAGAACTATTGCAATATTTTTCCATTTTGTTAGATGAGATGTTGTTGATCGTTGGATTTGTCCATATTTTAGAATGTTTTAATGAATTTAAAATAAATTGTGTGTTGGAAGCGGGTTTGCTCTGGTGGAATTCTCACGGGGGAAGTTATAATTGAGTTTACACATTTTCAGTATGGTATTCAGTTGGCAATTATATTTCAACAAGTAAATAACCATAAACTAAAATGCGGGCAAAGCAAGGCGAGCACTGGTCAGCTAGTTATTATTATTTTGTAAAAACTATGTCATTCTTCATTTGATCGTCGAGGCGAAAGCATTTAATAAATAAATAAAAATATATGCTCTGTTATTTCATCTCAGATGTGGGATAACCATATTTTCTGATTACGAGCAAATCTGAAATTTCTTGAAATTTTCAAGTATGGCCAATATTCAGCGTTGGACGAAAGGTCAGTTCATTGAAGCATTTACAAATGCTGGTGTCGATTTTCCGAGGAGCGCAGCTATGACACAATTACGAGTTTTGTATGAAGAAAACATTGATGCAAATGAAGGTCATCGCTATTGGGACGAGGAGCTTGTTGGTGATGGTGACGGGGATGCTAGATTACTGTCTTACAATGAACACATTGGTTCTGGTAATGGAGATGGTGGACGACTTCCGGCGGATGACGAATTGGATTCAGCATTGGAGCTGCTTGAAAAAAAAAAAGATTCCTTACGCTTCAAGCGAAGTTGGATGAATTGAAAGCATACCAATCACCTTCTGTGCCAGCGTTGGTACCTATGTATATATCATCGCTATGGCAATTTTAGTTTAGTAGTCACATCGCTAGATATGGATGCACAATACCAGCTGCTGTCTGCTCGTCGTTTTATGAGTGGAACAGCCAAAATATTTCTTCGCACGATTACAGTGTAATCGTGGGCTGAACTTCGGCTTGAATTGCTGCGGGAATACGATCGGTATGTACCGATGAAAGAAGTGTATCGTCAACTTGAACATCGCACGTGGAAAAAAGACGAATCCATATTGCACTATATTGTTTGTGTTCAGGAAATTGCAACGCACGCCAACATACCCGAAATTGATCTGATTGAAATCATCGTTGGAGGTTTACGTGATACCATAGTCAAGCAAATGTATCCGCATTCTATCAAGCAACTACTTTTCACGAGTTAAAAGGAATGCCAGTGTGCTACGAACGAGGTCAACGTGACAGACCAGCTCGTACCAGATCAGTCAATATTAGTAAGATGACATTCAAACTACCGGCCCCACGAAGAATCAGTGACATACCCTTGCAGCCACTACTCCTACAATTGTTTGCAACGGAGACATATTTCCAGAAATTGCACAGAGAAACGATAAGTAAGACCTAGAGTGATAAGCCACCTCATTAATCAGGGCCAGAGACCTATTGAAATTGGGTTTGCCAGTGAGTGTGAGTCTTCTGATTATAATGACTACGCAAATGTGTGTCATTTGCCATTGTCGAAAGAATCCACTGATTCTTGTAATTTTGCTAGAGAGTATGAATTGAATTGTATTGAGTCTTCCAATTGTTATGATTACCCGAACGTGTGTCGTTTGCCATCGTTAAATGAATCTAGCGATTTTTCGGAGCATCCAAATTGTTTGCTTCCAGTCTGCACTATCAGTACAAATAGTAATTATATTAAACTTGATATTGATAAGTCATTGCATATTCTTTTACAGAGCAAATTACGTGAAACAATCGTTCACGGTTATAGGTGTCATGTAGCCAAAGTGAAGACATTAGAGTACGAAATGAAAATGCTACTTACTTCTGATACACCAATCCATTGTGGACCTCAGCGCTTATTTTTTTTAAGAGTAAAAGGATGCCAAAGCTATGATTGGTGATTTGCTTAAGGAAGGAGTCATTCGGCCCAGTGATTCGCCGTATGCTTCACCCATCGTTCTAGTGAGAAAGAAAAGCGGTGAACGACATATGTGCGTGGACTACCGCGCTATAAACAAAATTACTTTACGAGATAATTTTCCACTGCCACTAATAGACGATTGTCTAGAGTACCTCGAAGGTAAGAAGTACTTCACATTGCTCGATTTAAAAAGCGGTTTCCATGAAGTCCGAATGTCACCAGATTTATTCCGATACACCTCGTTCGTCACACCAATGGGACAATACGAATATCTGCGAATGCCATTTGGGCTTAAAAACACACCTTCAGTATTGCAGCGGTTTATTACCATGGTGTTGGGTGCATTTATTTGGGACGGCGAAATCGTTCTTTATCTTCTTCTTCTTCTTCCTTTTATCAGCGAGGCTATGATCCGCAAAAACAAGGGATCACAACCCTCCCACTTCACCGCATTTCTACTGATCCGCATGTGGGGTTCGCCTCGGCGAAATCGTTCTTTATATTGATGATATTATAATTGCTTCGAAGAACATCGGCGAACACATGGATATTGTTGATAGAGTGCTAGTTTGTATTGCTCAGCATGGGCTTGAGCTCAAATTGTCTAAGTGTCACTTCGGTTACTCAACAATTGATTACTTGGGCTATGAGATCAGGGCCGATGTAATCAGACCTAGCAAATCTCATGTAAAAGCAATATCGAATTATCCAAGACCAACTAATGTTAAGCAGGTGCAGGCATGTATCGGTCTCTTCTTGTATTTCCGACGATTTGTTCCGGATTTCTCGCGGATTTAATTAAGCGAAATTTAGATAAATATTTAATAAATTGAAAGATCTTCTGATGGATTCTTCGGTGCTGGCCATATAAAACACAACTTATGAAACCGAATTGCATGGCGATGTAAGTGCTTTGGGCTTTGGTGCTCTCCTATTGCAGAGACATGCAGACAACAAATTCCATCCAATTGCATATTTTTCAAAGAGCACAACACCAGCTGAATCGCGATACTATAGCTTTGAATTAGAAACATTGGCAATTATATATGCATTGCAGCATTTTCGTGTGTATTTAGAGGGCATACGGTAAATGCCCGAATTGCCAGGTGGGCCCTCGAGTTAGAAAATTATAATTATACTATTCAGCATCGCATTGGCAGTCGAATGGATCATGTAGACGCCCTTAGCCGTTGCCATGTGGTAGCCGCCATATGCGGAGAAGATATTAATTTCCAGTTACAGACTGCCCAGAGTAGTAAAACCATTGTTGCTCTTCGAGAAAAATTGGAATTCGAAAACATGAACGATTACGAGATGCATAATGGTTTGGTCTACTTTAAGTGATGATCGAAACTATTGCAACAACATGTACCTGCTGAAATGGAAACCAATTTTATACGTCATGATCATGAGAAAATTGGTCACATGGATATGGGAAAGACTTACGAGGTAGAAAATTACATTAGAAGTTGCATTAAGAGTCTATTGTATTCAGTACCAGCACGATCCAATGAGCAGATTCTATATCATATACCGAAGAAATCACTCCCATTCGACACTACACATGTTGATCACTATAGCCCCTCACCGTCGGTTGCTTCAAAGTGAAAATACATTCTAGTAGTAGTCGACGCGTTCACGAAATATGTGAAGTTATATCCAGTAATTTCAACAAGTACGAAAGAGGTATGCGCTTCTTTGTCAAAATATTTTGAATACTATAGCCGGCCATGTCGGCTTATCAGTGACCGTGGCACCGGGACGACTCCTAGTAAACTCTTATTTTGTATTGAGCAACGAGGTGTCGTCATCGATGAATTGCTTGAGCACCTCGACTCAAAAGAACTACATGTCATGGAATGAAATTTAAAACAGATACGCTATCATGCAACCAAAAGAATACAAGTAACACAGAAGGCAAGTTTAAAGCGTTTAAGGAGGTTCATCGACCACCTCGTGCGTACGAGTATGTACACGGTGAACACGTTGTGCTTACGAGCATTGACACTTCTCTTGAAAATAAGAAGCTAATAGCAATATATAAAGGTCCGTACATAATCAGTAAAATATTGCCGAACGATCGATACGTGGTGACAGATATCGAAGGCTGTCCGAACACTCAGACCCACACAATGGTATTGTCGAAGCACGTAATATGAGACAGTGGATACAGTCAGACTTGGCTAAACCTACGACTAGTAATTTGGTTCAATAGGGGCACTTACGTCGAGGGCTGGCTCTCTGAGCCTCCGCTCATTTGTTTATTGTAAAATCATTAATTTTATGTATCGGTCATGATAAATTTATATAATACTATAGATTATATAAATTTATCATGACCGATCGAGTTCGATCGAAAGGTCAGGTTGCACGAGCTGTAGTGTAATATGGTATGTACTCTGCTAATTAATTACTTTGATAATAAAATCTAAATTAATCTAAGTCTACATTTTGATTTGATAGCTTTATTCCAATTTCTCATTATTATTATTTTGTAAAAACTATGTCATTCTTCAATTGATTGTCGAGGAGAAAGCATTTAATAAATAAATAAAAATATATGCTGTGGTATTTAAATTTCTTAAAAAATATATTAGTTACATACTAAAAAAGGATGGGCGCGGCGCCGTGGTGCAAGTGTTTAGTGTGTCGGCTCACTGCGTGTGAGGTTCCATGATCGAATCCCAGAAAACACCAAAAAGTTTGTTGACGGTCCCACCTCTCGTGAACGTCTGACAAACATCCGAGAGTATTGTTGTCAAGAAAAAGCTTCTCAAATCGCCCTTCGAATACGGCACAAAACTGTAGGTCCCTTACATTTGTGTGAAAAAATACAACACACACAACACGAATGTTTGTGAGAAGCGAGGCACTGGCACTTGAAGAGCTTTTGCGCCAAATATTTATTTGTTTGTTTACTAAAAAAAAGGATTGAAGGTCTAATTGGGTTAGGCTTCAGCCCGTCTACCGGATTGACAAGATATATGTATAGACCTTATTGTTAAAGAGGTAAGTGTATATATCTATGTATTATATTATTATTTGTTTTTATATGTATGTATTAGAAAATAGTACGTAAGAGTTCCCTCAATAATATCATTCATATAGCATAGTCCATTAACGGTATATTTATACAACACGTCCCATCTGTATTCAAAATTCACTAGACTCATCCCTTGGTCTAGCTCCAATACATTCGCACCGAATAATCTTACACGAAATTCCTTAATTACTGTACATATCGCAAGGAAATGGAACACATCTTCTCTCTCCTTAAAGTTACTCGTATAACACAGAATTGGAAGATCCGGTCGATGGGGTATGTAATGCAGGTTGATTAATTCTTCTCTTATTTAAAAAAATGGTACTTACGAGTATCATATCAGTTGAATTTGAATTTAACAAGTAAATTCCGTCTTGAAGGCTATAACTCAAACCGCTGTTATAAGTCCTATGGATTGACTGTTGGACATCAGTTGCGTATTTATCGTAAGGCAGGTTTCCAGTTCATTCCAGTAGAGTGTTGAATTGTGCTCTTACTGATGACCTCGTATATTGCTCATTTGGTGTTATCTTCAAATTCAATACACAGTTGGATCCCAGTTCAATCCCAGTGTGGAACAAAGCTTGATTTGGTAGAAAGGATGTTAGGTAGTAGATAATAATCTTGGCAATCTTTCTTTGTCCATTGCCATAACTTTCGCACCATGATCAACATTTTTAAAGTGTCCAGGAAAAGAGGTGCTGTCCCGGTTTCCAAATGCAGCATATAATTAGGTGTATTGCTCGGCAGGTGAAATATTCGTTTGATGACAAATCGCAGGAATTTTTCGAGTTTTTCAAAAGAACAATACCTACACTTGAGCTCCATATAAAAGTATCGACTTTGCAGTTGCGCAAAATATGTTCTACTTTGAGTTATGGGTTATGTACCTATTTTTCATACAGTGATACCAGACTGAACAGATTGCACGTTTAGCTTCTGATTATTTGATCGTAAGGTGTTTGTTCATGTTTAAGTTCGCCGAGACCAAAACTTCCAGATATTTGTACTGACGTACTATTTCGATACCCTCCCCCTGATACGTCCACTTTTAATTCCTAAAATATCTGTGGTGGCACTTGTAAAAAGCATAATTTTTGATTTTTTCAGGTTCACAAAGAGATTGCAAGATCTACAGTATTCGTCGAGCTTGTTTATCATCAGTTGCATTCCTTGCACAGCGTCCGCCAGGAGGACCATGTCATCTGCATACTTAAGGCCTGGTATCTTTTTTTGACCAATCTCGATACCACATCCTATGACGTCCATTATATCGATAATAAACATGATGAATAGTAGTGTACTTAGGATGCACACTTTTTTACCCCCATTGTCGTTTCAAATTCTTCCGATGTAAGATCAAAACATAGGCAACATTAGCCGTATTTTATTATCGCTCATGATCCATATGGATCATTCTTTTCTATGCAATACAACAACAATACGAGATCTTGCTTTCTATCAGGATCAATTTCGTGATCCAGAATTTTTTTTTTTTATTCCTTGGTAGGCTACACAACCACACTACAAGACACAAGGAAAATAATTTCGTTGATCCAGATCCGGATCGTTTTATTTTCGTCGTGTGATCTATATGGATCTTGGGTGATAATAAAATACGGCTATTGTCCGCGTACACCGCTTTCAGGATATTAATGATTTTGATTGACATCCCAATGCTGTAGAGCTTATAGAAGAGCGCTTCGCGAGATATGGAGTCGGTTGCCGCGCGGAAATCTATAGCTTTTTATGTTTTCTTTTATAAATCTCAGCGATGTTGACAAGCGTAAAGATTTGGTCCACCGTTGTTACTCAACTACTCTTCCTAAATCCAGCTTGAAATTCATTTAGGACTTTCTTGTCTTCTACCCATTGTGAGATTCGGTTAAATAGCAAAATTTGCTATTCTTCTAGTTATTTCTATTGCAATTGCTGGTTTCTGTCCTTTTTTTTTTCTTTTCTTATAAACTTGACAATTATGCATTCAGCGTTCAATTTAATGGAAACAGAAGGTTTTCCGGTATTTCTGGTGAAGCTTTGTAGCGCAAAGCTCTAATGCTGTCAATCCCTGTCGCCTTGGTCGTTTTGAGTATCGCAGAAATGATTTATGATTTCATCTTTCCTGAAAAGTGGGATACCTATCCACAATACTATTCAAAGTGGTGGAAAATGTTGAATTTATCTTCTTAGCTGATCGCCATCACAAACCAAGAGACACCCGTACAAACTCTTCACTCAAACGCAAGCTGCTATCTCGACTTCCATCATCTTCATACTGAAAGTCAAGCTCGCTTGAATCCTATGCGTGGGTGGCTACAATGCCAAGTTTAAGCTGTTTTCGCTCTCTAATCCTTCCTCAGGTATACCATATGAAAATAATCATTTTACATGGGTTCTTTATGATCCACTGACAATTTGTTTCCTCCAGTTACAAGAACAAAAGAATTCAAATGGAGGCGATTAAGGTGAGTACATCCCAAATACTTAGACTAATAAAATAATAATAATGAAAAACACCAAATCAAATTCACGCCTTCTCTTGGTGAAACGCAGACTTTCTCCTAGCGCTAAGGATCAAGGATCAAGATGCGCAATCATGATATGCAAAGTAGGATACTGGTAAAAGGAGTGGTCCGTTGCTCTAGAATGGTCGTATGATGACCACCATGTGTTACGTCATTTTGCAGTGCTTTTGCCGGATCTTTTCACAAAACAGAATCGAAACTAAACGATCTCTTATTATGTACACCGAGTTACAAAAAAAGTGGCGCACCTTGAAATTTTGCAATAACTTCAAGTAAGTTACAAAAAAAATATTATTTTTTAATACAGTTTTATTAACTGATATAAAAGTAAACAGCTCATGTAAAAAAAAGGGAAGGACTTAGAAATAAAACATTTTACATTTTTATTATTATTATTTCTTTTTTAACAATTCCTCGTTCCTTTAGTAGGGGTATTGCCTCCCCGAGCATCTAGTAAAGCAGTAATTCGCCGGGGCATACCTTGGATAACATTTGTTACGATGGTTTCGTCCAAATTGTCCCATTCCTCGATCAGAGCAGATCTCAGACCGCTGAGTATTTCTGGAAAGGCAGATTGCTTCCTAATCTTTTTTTCCCAGCAAGTTCTAAACGTATTCAATGGGATTTATGTTCGAGCTCATCATAGGCCAAGCCATCACGTCGCACAGTAGCGGGGCTAGGAGCAAAAGTTGGCCATAACCCCGAATAGTTTCGTAATAACTCTTTTATCATTGTTAAGTCAATAAAAAATAAATAATTAACCTTTTTAAATAAGTTTTATTAATGAAAATGGATAAAGTTGAAAAACTGAACTTATAAATCACTTACTAAGAATAACTTATTCAATTCTTCGGGATAATCAACTTGAAACTTGTTGTTTTTTTTTCTGGTCTTTAATGATTAGACTTGTAATGTAAGAGTCTGAAGATATTAGAAGATTGTAAACAACATTTTCCAGTATTTTTGTATGTGACATTATTCTGGCAAACCTCTCTCTATAATTTTCAATATCCTTGTTTTGGGGTTCCTGCGCTTCCTCTGATAAAGAAACAATGGGCACTATTGCGTGTTCTATAACGTTGAATCCATGAAATAGAATTTTGTGTACAGTGGTAGGCATTCTATAAGAAGCGTAATTTTTTATCAAGATTTCTGAAGTTTTTAGACGATACAACTTGAATTTTTGGTATCATATAGAATCGATATATTAGATGTGTACTCCAGTGACTTCAGCAGATATCTCAAAATTTCCAAAAAACGTTTGTGCTGTATTTCTAGTATTGGAGGTGCCATACCCTTTTTGCCTTATCTACTATTAAACCTAGTCTTCTTCGAACATTTTGTTGAACCTTCTTTTTCTTAATTTTCACTTTCTCTTCTGGTGTTCGAGCATCCCATCTGCATATTGGTAGCTTATAAGTAATATGAAGTACACATTCAAAAAATCCTATAAACGCATGCAGTATTGATGTTCCTAAGTCGAGGTATTGCTCCTGGCTTATATCTTTATTTAAACATACTGAAATTTTTATTAAAATCCTTTGAAGTTAAATTACAAAGATAGCTTTGATAAGATGGGGTATTCGTTACAGCATGAGGGGTTTTACCGTCAATCATGCTAAAAATAAGTCTATGTTTAATTACAAAGTTTTTGTTCTCATATTTTAACTCTGTAAATCCTAGACTTCCGTTTGAGCAATTACATAATTGGTTTCTTGTTTTAATAGTTCAGTTGTTTCTTTTGCGAAAAATATTTTTAGGGGCCTGCAATATTTTGGCGAAGATGCTGTTAAGTTTTTCCATAAAACTAGCTTATTTTCATCATCTGGGCGCCATTTTCCTCTAATCACCGCCTCACCGCATGAGCACTCACAGCTGCTCACAGCTCTAACGGTTCCAAATCTGTGAGACAGCTCAATCGCTGTTTGGTGACGATTCCGAAGGTTTTCAGGCACCAAATATCGAACATCCTTTGCATTAGTCAGTCTAGGGAGACCTGAGCTTTGACGCCAGGTGTGGGAGTTGGTTTCCCTGTACCTCTTAATGGCTCTTCTTAACGTTGTCTCTGGTTTTCTAATCATAATAGCGGCATATCGCATACTTCGGCAATCCTCAACCAAATCCAGTGCCCTGGCAACTTCTTCTGCCGTCATTTGCATGTTTCTTTTACAGAAATCACTAACAACTAATATATAATCAAATTAAAACAAATCCATAACAATAAAGTTATTGAAACATTTACGGGATCAGGGAAGCCAAAATTGGTATATCTAAGGTCTAGTATGAAAAAACAATTACTATGTGGTTTTCCTCAATAGGATGCACATAACATCACGTATATCGAAGATCCATGGGGCCTTCACGTCAAGGAAACCATCTTACGAAAAATAGAGCGGGACCGGCTCAGCTGGTATTGCCACGTTCAAAAAAGAGATCATTTTAACCATGTTAAAAAGGCAATATCAGACAACGTTCCAAAGACATCGCGAGGCAGGACTATGAACACCTGGATAACACAAATACGACGACATCGGCATTTGAATGGCCAGCAACCGAGTCCTGCCGATATTTTCTGAGGTCAAATAGGCGAGCCCCACTAAGCCAGTAAACCACTTAAAAAATAAATGTGGGGGCAAGTGGTTAGTGTGTTGGATCACTGCGCGAGTTAAGTATTGGGCATAACTCGGTTGTTCACCTGACCGCCAATGTAAACACTGCACTTCATTGACACAGTTAATGGGGTTAAGCAACTGCCGAATTTTCGAATCGAAATTTAACCGAATCTTCGAAACTGCATCTGTTCCAGGAAGCTTCAAAAAAGCAATCATTTATCCGCTACACAAAAAAGGGGACTACAACGATCCAACTAACTATAGAGGAATATCTTTTTTGAACACCTCTGCAAAACTTTTTTCTGCTTTGATCTATAAAAGGCTTATTCAGTGGGTTAAAAACAATGAGGTTTTATCGGAGTTTTAAGCAGGTTTTAGAGAAAACCACTCTACTGTCGACCAAATATTTGTATTAACGAACATTGCTGAAATTTATAAAAAGAAACACAAAAAGTTATATGCATTTTTTGTTGACTTTCGAGCGGCATTTGACTCATAGCACGAGAGGCGCTATTCTACAAATTACACAAAATCGGAATCTCCAACAAAGTCATCTATACCCTAAGAGCAATGTATGAAAATAATGTAGCGTATGTATGGGATGGAGAATCTATATCTGATGAATTCACATCAGCAATGGGAGTGAAGCAAGGGTGTATATTGAGTGCATTACTGTTTATATTGTTCATCAATGACATAACAGATGCTGTAGGAGGAGGTATAGATTTTTGCCGAACAAAGATCCCTGGAATGCTGTACGCGGATGATATTGTCTTCCTTGCTGATACGGTAAATGGTATGCAGCTAATGATGAATAGGCTAAGCGAATATTGTAAATGCTGGAACCTCTTCGTTAACCTGGAGAAATCGAAAACTATGGTATTCAGAGATGGAGGCGGCAGATATTCCAGAATCGAAAAATGGACATATTGTGGTGAGGTTGTTGAAAATGTGCGCAAATACAAATATCTTGGAGTTCTGATATCAGGCAACTTAAATATGAACAAACACTTGGAGGCGAAATTATCAGATGCTAAGCGAGCAATTTCTTCGATCTGGGGACGCTGCATTATGAATAATTATGTAACACATAGCTCAAAACAAAAACTGTTTCGCGCAACTGCGGCATCAATACTATTATATGGAGCCCAGGTGTGGGGATACCGCTCTTTCCCAGCAGTGGAAACATTTTTCCGATATTTTCTGAAGCGAATCTTTCGATTGCCTTGTAGTACGCCAAATTACATGTTATATCTAGAAACTGCGATGCCACCTATGTTTTTGGAAACTTTGAAATTACACTTTAACTATATAATCAAAGTAATGTCGATGGACGAAAAGAGGTTGCCAAAAATTGTTCTTACACATCTTTTAACAACAAGAGCTAACTTCGTGGGTGAGTGGCAGAATCTTGCATCCGAGTGTGGTGTAAGCCTAAGTATTTCACCAGATGTGCTGCCTACGTTAATGAGATGTCAGTTTAACACTCTGCTTGAAAAAACAGGAAACAATTTGTACGAGAGGTATGCTAATGAAGCCCAATCATCTCAGCATAGGTTGCTCTATAGCATATTAACATATCATCTTCAAGACAGTACGTATTTTCTAAACTCTAATTCAACGGATAAAATAAGTACTATATTTAAATTGAGAGGAGAGCTAGTACACATACATTTTATACCACACCGCCTAGACCTTCCAATTTTGTGCAATATGTGCAATTTGAATGTACGAGAAGATGTGTTTCACTTTCTTGCTATTTGTCCAATTTTAAAGGATCAACTATCCTAGGTAAAGATGAGACAATCTACATTCTGAATGGATGGCAAGGATGGGATTCATTATACAATTATGCACTGAATGCCCTTCGCTATAGGCAACGCGTTATTCAGGAGAACTTCTAAATTTCATATTTAAGTCAATATATTTATTAAGTATTATGTTAATCGTCAATCTGGTAGACGGCCATCAGCCAAACCAAAAGACTTATAACTTTTCTTGTTTCTGTTAACTTCTTTTTTAAAAATGAAATAAAAGTCATTTAAAACTAATTTAAAACTAACTAACTGCCGAATTGGTATTTTGAAATGGCTAAATTGCATTTCTTCGATGCGGTGGTTTACAGTGCTGGTTAAGTAAATCATAAAGTCGATCAGGTCAATCGAGTTCATCGGTGGTGTTTCAGAAATTAATTGACAGTTCTTCGGACTCTCTTCCAGTAACCGTAGTATAGCAATATCATAAAGAATAACACTCAATAAAAGAAATAAGAAAAAACTCTGAGTGTGTCTTATTTAATTCGCAAGAGGTTCCATGTTCGAATCCCAGAAAATACCAAAAGTGTTTTCACGGTCCTACCTCTCGCGAGCGTCTGACAAACATCCGGGAGTATTGTTGTCACGAAAAAGCTTCTCAAATCACCCGTGCAGGGACGGGTTAAGAATATCACTGTAGCACCCCCCAACAACTAGCGCTTGCCGTAAAAGGCGACTAAGGGGACAAATCAGATCTAGGCAATATAACACCCAAATGAGCCTAGCGACACGTATACTTACTTACTTAGATGGCGCTACAGTCCGGGGTGGACCTGGGACTCAACCAACAAACCTCTCCAGCCAGCACGGTTACGAGCCAGCTGCCTTCAGTTGCGCACGCCAAGTTGGTTGAGGTCCCCCTCCACTTGTTTGCGCCACCTACCGCGAGGTCGTCCTCTACTGCGCCGTCCGTCCGGGGTGGATTCGAAGTCTTTCTTAGCGGGAACGTTGGGCTCCATCCGCTCTAAATGACCCAGCCATCTTAGTCGCTGTATGTGAACTCTTCTGGCTAAGTCGATGTCCTTGTACAGGCCGTATAGTTCGGCATTGTACCTTTTCCTCCACTCACCGTCTATGCAGACGGGACCAAAGATCGCTCGAAGAACTTTTCTCTCGAAATAACCAAGGGCATCCTCATCCGGTTTTGTCAAAGCCCATGCCTCTGCGCCATACAGCAGGACTGGGATGATTAATGTCTTATAAAGAGTTACCTTAGTAGTTCGAGATAGGGCTTTGCTACTCAATTGCCGTTTTAGCCCTTAGAAACAACGATTGGCAAGAGTAATTCTCCGAGTGATCTCTCCACTGATGTTATTTGCGGAGCTGACCATAGAGCCTAGGTAGACAAAATCCTTTACTACCTCAAAATTGTATCTGTCTATTGTGGCGTTCTGTCCAAGACGCCGATGTTGGGTGTCCTTTTTTGTAGACAGCATATATTTTGTTTTGCTTTCATTGACCGCTAGACCCATCTTTGCTGCCTCGTTCTCAGTACACGTAAATGCCCCATTGACGGCCAGCTGAGTTCTTCCGATTATGTCAATGTCATCGGCATAAGCGAGTAGTTGTACAGACTTGAAGAAGATTGTACCTCCGGGGTTGGCTTGTGAGTTTCGTACAATTCTCTCAAGTACTATGTTAAAGAGATCGCATGATAGCGCGTCGCCTTGTCTAAGACCTTTCCTGACATCGAACGGTTCGGTGATGTTCTTACCGACTTTGATGGAGCAGCAAGAGTTCTCCATCGTCATTCTGCACAAACGGACGAGCTTGGCAGGGATGTCAAGACTGGACATGGCTCTGTATAACTCGTCTATATACACGCTATCATAGGCAACTTTGAAATCGATGAAGAGGTGGTGCGTATCGATTTTATAGTCATGGGTTTTTTCCAAGATCTGCCGTAGTGTGAATATTTGGTCAATGGTGGACTTTCCAGGCCTGAAACCGCACTGATAAGGACCTATCAGGTTGTTGACGATCGGTTTTAGGCGTTCACATAATACGGCAGACAGGATCTTATATGCGATATTTAGGAGACTTATACCTCTGTAGTTGGCGCAGTTCAGAGGGTCTCCTTTCTTCAGGATCGGGCAAACGATGTTGAGGTTCCATTCATCGGGCATACTTTCGTCCGACCAGATTTTACAGATGAGCTGGTGCATGCTCCTTACCAACTCACCTCCTCCTGCCTTAAAAAGTTCAGCGCCAAGGCCGTCGGCTCCAGCAGCTTTGTTGGATTTGAGTTTAGATATCGCTATCCTCACTTCATTCTGATCGGGTTGACGGGAGTCTTGACTGCCATCGTCACTGTTGAATGGCTCATTGTGCCTAACAGCGGGACATTGATCATCATCGCCGTTTAACAGTCTGCAGAAGTGTTCCTTCCATATCCTCAGCACCGACTGCGATTCTACTACTATGTTGCCATTTTCGTCCCTGCAGGCTTCTGTTCTGGCTTTGAAACCCTGGCATGTTCTTTTTACCCTTTGGTAAAATCTTCGAAAATTATTCCTGCAATTCTCATGCCCTTTTTTTTCTTTCTGAGAAGTCGATGCTCCTCTTTTCTCCTGCGCTCGTAGAGCTCGTAAGCAGCTCTAGTCCTTCTATGCAGCGCCGCTTTGTACGCCTCTTGTTTTGCTGCATGTGCTTGCCGGCATTCCTCATCAAACCAGGGGTTTCGTTGTGGTGGGCGAGAGAAACCCAGTTCATCAGAGGCGGCATCTCTGATGGCTTTTTGGCAACGCTGCACTGGTCTTCCGCATTTGCTGCTGGCGGCATAAGACTTAGATTGAGATTAGAAGAAACACGATCGGCAAAGGTTCTGGCGGTCTCTTGCGATTGTAGCTTTTCGACGTCAAATTTCCTCACAGCATTTCGTTGATTTCGCTCCGTTGTGGATATCCGCATCCGTACCTTGGCTACAACTAGGTAGTGATCCGAGTCCACGTTGGCTCCTCGGAAAGTCCGGACACCCAGAATACTGGAAGAGTGCGTCGATCGCAATGTGATCGATTTGGTTGACAGTTTTTCGATCAAAGGAGAGCCATGTTCCTTTGTGAATATCGAGACGTGGGAACCGCGTACCAGCTACGACAAAGTTTCGCCCCGCCGCAAAGAAGATTATCCTGAGTCCGTTGCCGGAAGTTTTGTCGTGCAGGCTGTGCTTTCCGACCACCTTACTAAAGACTTCCTCTCTTCCTAGCTTTGCGTTAAAGTCGCCTAGGATAATTTTAACGTCGTGGCTAGGGCATTGCTCATACGTCTTGTCCAAGAGCTGGTAGAAGTCATCCTTTGTCGCGTCGTCCTTTTCCTCGTGAGGGGCGTGAACGCATATTAGACTAATGTTGGCAAATTTAGCCTTGATACGGATAGGCATAAGGCGCTCGCTCACATGCCGGAAACTCAAGACTTCTTGCCTAAGTCTGCCTCCAATGACAAATCCGCACCCGAATAGACGCTGTCCTTTTTGTCTGTAGCAATCGCCGTAGTAGATGTCGCAGTTTTTCATACTCCTTTTGCCCGGCCCATCCCATCGCACTTCTTAGGTGGCGGTAATGTCTGCTTTGAGACACTCTAGGGCCTCCGCATCCAACAGCTGGTGTGGGAGTTTTTGTGCGAGAGACATACACAGGTGCTGATTGTAAGGTTGAATGTTACAGTATGGTCAGCGCAGATTTAATTAAAATTTCTTTTTGCGTACACAATGTATTTTTTGATTTTGTTTGTGTGTACAGATTACAGGCCCACACTCCTCAATCTTTCCTGGATGATTTTTCAAACTTTCTGCGTAATGAAAAAGGGCCGAATATTGTGATTTTCGGTGACTTCAACATTGATATTCTTACTTCCAACACTACATCTGATTATCATCTTGCCCTTATAGCCGAATATGGCTTTACATCCTTTATAAATGAAATTACAAGGCCAATCTCAAGTACGTGTATCGATCATGTTTTTGGCCGTTTTGCAAAAATCCCATTGTATGACTGGCATTTTGTTTAAGGATTTTAGAGGCATGAAGCGTTCCTATAAGATTTCTTCAGAGACTTTTACTAAAATAAACTATGACTTTTTAAATAATCAACTACGTTTCGAGAATTGGGAGGCAGTCTTCGCCGAGGATAATGCTTTTAAAGCTTATGAATCGTTTCTGAATATTCTCCAAAACTATGTCAGAAACTCTTGTTTCACTGTTGTCAAAAAGAAGTCTCAAATAAGATTAAAGCCCTGGATAAACTCTAGTATTGTGAAAAAAATTAAAGTCAAGAACAAACTGGGAAAATTGTGTCAGAGACACTCTAACTTAAAAAAACGTTACAAGAAAATGAGCAAGAATATAATAAAAGAAATCTTAAATTGTCGCGACAACTATTACTACTCTAAATTCCGTGATGCACAAGGAAACCCTAAAAAAGAATGGGGAGTTATTAATAGTATAGTTAATAGCAGCCCTTCTTATCATTCCACCTCTATTGTGCTGAGTGGCGCAGGGGCTGAAATTGTGGAGCCTACAGTAGTAGCCAATGAATTTAATAATTTTTTTGCTTCGGTTGGGCAAATGCCCTTCCAACCAAACTGGAGGTCAATTTGTAACCAATGTGTGAGGTCTCAAGTGATGGAAAAAACGTCGAGTAGCAGTTTCTTCTTTGAAGAAATTAATGGGTTAGAGATTCTTAGTATTATCTACTCTCTCAATAACTCGAGATCTTGTGGTTATGATGACCTTTGTAATATAACCCTCAAAAATATTGCACCTAATTTAGTTGACATCTTAGCACATATCTTCAATTTAAGCATCTTTAGTGGAGTTTTTTCTGATCTCCTGAAATGTGCTAACGTGCTACCACTTTTTAAAAAGGAAAGTCGTAAGGAAAAAAATAATTACAGACCAATTTTCTTGTTATCCTCAATTTCGAAAGTCTTTGAAAAAGCTGTAAAAAAGCGAGTGTGTGCGCATCTTCAAAAAATAACATTTTTCAGTCCGAATCAGTTTGGGTTAGGGAAGGGCACTCTACTGAAGATGCTCTTTTATTTTTCTGTTCTTTTATTAACAAAGCTTTAGATGATAAAAAATGTGCGCGGGCCTCTTCGTTGATATTACGAAAGCGTTTAACATGGTTAGTCATGATATTCTTTTGGAAAAGTTGTATAGTGCAGGTTTTCGTGGCTTTATCTACAATTGGTTTGCGTCGTATTTAAAGGACCGCAAACAAAGAGTGAAAATAGGAAATTTTCTAAGTAACCCCCATGTACTTAACTTAGGTGTACCCCAAGGGTCTGTGCTGGGCCCTATTTTGTTCCTTATATTTATTAACTCCTTGTTTGCCTTGCCTTTTGCAGGTAGAGTCGCGGCTTTTGCAGATGATCTTAGCATCGCATATAGCACAATGAGCTCTCTGAATCTAATAGGAGATATAAATCATGACATTCATTTCTTGAGGATGTGGTTTGCGGCACATAGGTTGGTTGTAAGTGAAAAAACCAAGCTAATGTTTTTCAGCTTGGGCTCGCTTGAACTACCAAACGTCGATATAAAAATTCACTCCTATGATTGCCCGCGTATCAATTTAATTAATTGTGATTGTACTTCAGAGGCGCCTGGACTAAATTTTAATGAAAATGCCACATGCAAGTCATCTTGCTTCCAGATTGAAGTAGTTAGGAAATTTAAGTATCTCGGTATAACTTTCGACCAAAACATGAGTTGGACAGAACACATTTCGCTACTGAAACATTACCTTCGTTCTTCCGTTCGGTCTTTTTATCGCCTCAAAAAGTGTTGTTCAAGCAGAACCCTTAAAACCGTCTATCATGGAATTTTCCACTCGAAACTACAATATGGAATAAGTTGTTGGGGGGGTGCTTACATCACCAGTTTAAAGCCAATCGTCGTCTTGCAGAAGTGTGCCATAAGAAGAATTAGTAATGCTCGCCGTCTGGCCCATTCTATGGTGTTGTTTAGGTCTTTAAAAATACTACTAATAAGGCATTTATTTTTTTTTTAGAGTTTCTAAGATATTTTTTATGAGGGGAGGTTATATGCAGAGCCCAATATATAATACTCGCAATCTACGTAGCACTACACGCTATGTTGTTGAAATTCCTATTTTTCGTACTACTCACTACAGAAACTCCTACCCAGTTGTATCCTGTAAGCCTTTTAATCGTCTTCCTTTCGATATAAGATCCATAAGCACTCATCAGAAATTTATTAAAAAAGTTAAATCATGGCTTCTTGATTTCGATCATAATGAGATTGAAGTATTACGCGCTTATCTTGTATAATTGTTTATTCAACATTTAAAAAAATCGCACAGGCACTTGAGTTCCATTATTTTTCGTTTACTATGCATATTTTTCTTTTATTGTTACCTTTTGTGATAAGGAATTGTAATATTGTCATCCCACAATTAATGAATTTTATTTTTAAAGTGGCATTTAACACTATTTATCGCTTTTATTAGGAGAATAAAAATGTCACTATATATTCTCTATTGTTTATAAACATGTCTTTATGAAACCTTTGTTAGCACAGTTTTTGTAAAAGAGAATAATGAATTTAATAAAAAAAAAAAAAAAGTTGTTCGGCTGCACGTGGTTTGTAGACGGACCTAACATTCCATGTGCAGACACGAAGATCGTTGTCCTTTTTACGTTTGCATGGGTCGTCAACAGTAAAATCATCCGTATCCGAGGCTGCTGGTTGCTTCGTAACCAAAGGTTTTTTACGTGGTAGGGAAGTTAACCCGACGGCACAACCCCAACCTGGAGGGCCAGATCCTTTTTTTTGTACCCCTAGGACAAGAGGCCGGATACACCGATGTCAGTAACCCACTTCGGGGATATGAGCGCTGCCGTTGGCCCATTAAGGGTTCATCCGCCACCATCTCTTTTTCAATACCCTGACGTAGTATTGAAAATCCTTACAGACATCAACTCCAAATATGTTGAAGTAGCTCCAGTAAGGTATCCGCTGATTTGTAGACATCACCGTTGATTCCATCGAGAGAATTCATCCGCCGCACGTCCTCCTTCTGAGGAGCTCTTGCTAGACTTCTGAGACGCATATTTCAGCCAATCAGGTCAACAAGAGATGCCTCGTCCGGTTAGACGTATGTGCGCTGAAGATCACCCAGATGTGCTTACGCAGGTCTGAGTGTTCAGCTGCACATATATCGTCAGACTCAGCATACGCTCATCGTTAGTTCACTATCAGATAGCTATCCAGCGGGCACCGCGTGGAGGTGATGATGCGTTTTGCCCACCAAGCGACACGTATACCACCTTAAAAACCCTCCAACAAGCGTGAATGCGAGTCCGTGGGTTGACACGACTGGAGATCACCAGTGTCATAGAAGAAAGATCAAACAATACTAAAACAGGAGCATGCACGTGTCAAACAACAAACACCATCGCAATATGGTAATATTGTAAAACTGTATCATTATGGTAATACTTGCTAAAAGGAAAGGCACTACCCCGCCAGGCACTACCACTGCTGTGCATGGTACTGATCCTGAACCGAGCAGAAATGTTCGGGTCAGAGCTATACGGATTCCGGGAGCTAGCAAAATAATGAAACAGTTTGGACGTAATTTGAGGGACGCGAGTTGGAACGTTGGAAGCATGACCAGTCGAAGTTACGAGCTGGAAGAGATGATGAATAGAAGGCGGGTGGATATCTTATGTGTCCAAGAGACGAAATGGGAAATCACCGGAAATCGGGCGCGTTTCTTGGACGTTGGGACAAAAGATTACAAGATGTTCTACTACGGAATGGAAAAGGCTAAGAACGGAATCGGTATCATCCTTGTGGCAGAGCTACTTGGTAACGTCTTGAGCATTTCGAAGTCCAGCGACCGTTTGATGTCCCTCAAACTAGTAATACAAGGAGAGGTGTGGAATATTGTCAGTGCATATGCTCCCCAAAATGGGTGCAATCAGAGAGATAAAGGTGCATTTTGGGTAGATTTCCACAATCTCCTTCCAGATCTTAAAGAAAGAGTTTCTGTTTGTTGGAGGAGATTTGAATGGATATGCCGGGAAGTCAAACGAAGACTATGAAGACTGCCATGGAGGACTAGGATATGGCACCAGGAACCTTCCTGGTGAAGACATCCTAAGCATGTGCAAATCACACGGTCTTATCGTGTTAAATACCATGTTCATCAAACAAAGCCGACACCTGATCACTTACAGCAATGGTGGAGATGAAACTCAGATTGACTACCATTTGGTAACCAGTTTCATGAAGCCTCGAGTAAAAGATTGCAAAGTTATCCTGGGAGAGGCAATCGCTCGGCAACACTGTCTCCTGCTAACAGAAAGTTTTATGAAAACACCAAAGAAAAGCAAACAAACAAGGGTCTCTGAGAAAATCAAGTGGTACAATCTGGACAAAGAAAAAGGCGAGGCTTTTGTTTTCGTAATGAAAAATTACCTCTCTCACACCATCAACGGAGCTGAGGATGAAGAGTGCAGAGCACAAAATATGTGGGATTCCCTACAGCGAACTTGCTTAAAAAAGGCCAAATCACTACTAGGAGCTTCAAAAGGCCACAATCAACACGCCAAAGTGCCCCTCTAATAATAGTGACGAAAAAGCTCGCCTCGAAATGGAATACAGATGTTGCAAGAAAAAAGCGAAGAAGAAGTGCGCTAGCACTCAGGAGATTCTTTCGCCAAAGTTAATTAACAATGCTCATGGCCAGCTTCTTGTGGATGACGAGAAAATTCTGCAGAGGTGGCGGCAGTATTGTGAAGAACTTTTAAATGAACGGTTTCCCCGGCTATACTTTCCAAGAGCCACCCCTAACTGTGAAGAAATATATTACAGTCGAAGAAGTTAGTGAGGCGGTCAAATACTCCAAAAAACGGAAAGCGGTTGGCCCAGACGAGATGCCCTCTGAGTTCTGGAAAAAGATTGGAGACATCGGGTTCAGATGGCTCAGAATTCTAATCTCCAAATTTGTGAGAGGTGACCCAACGCCGACTCAATGGAGGGAAAGTTACCTTCTCCCTGTATACAAAGGGAAGGATGATACGCGAAACTGTGATAGCTACCGTTCGATCAAGCTGATGTCACACACCATGAAGATCGTTGAGCGGGTATTAGGTGACCGACTGCGAAAAATAATACGGCTATCTGATGATCAGTGCGGGTTTGTCTCGGGTAAATCAACCACAGATGAAATCCAAAATATAAGGATCATAATGGAAAAATATCGTGATTCCTTAAGTGATTTTATTGGATTGTATTGGTTGACTTTGGAAAGGCATTCGACACACAACCACGAGATCTGATATGGGTCGCGCTAAGACATCGAGGGTTTCCAGAAACCTATGTACAGATGATCATGGACATGTACGAACGAGCAAAGACAAGAGTAAGATACCCCGCTGGAGTTCCGAAGAGTTCCCAATCAAAGTTGGGGTGCACCAGGGAAGCGTTTTAAGTCCTTTGCTTTTTATTACAGTCCTTGATTATCTGCTTGAAGGTAAAGTGATGGACCCCAAGGTACATCAGTTATTCTTTGCTGGCGATGGAGCCATCATAAGTGAGGATCCTACATCCCTGCAACGAGCACTTGATGTGTGGGTGGACGCTCTGCAGGGAAATGGGTATCGCATTAGTTCAAAAAAGGCAGAGTACTTGTGCTGCCCGTTCTCTGATCCACTCAACCCTATTCCAGACATTTATTTGAATGGAACAGTGCTTCCCAAGTGCGAAAGTTCAAATATCTAGGATGTACGATCAATAACAAAGCAACTTGTGATGACGACATCAATCATCGTGTAAGCGTAGGGTGGATAAGGCGGCGAGAAAATTCCGCTATCTTTTGTGACAGAAAAATGCCGCCTAAGTTGAAGGGAAGGCTCTAAACCCCAGTTGCGCGTCCAGCGCTCGCATACGGTTCACAATGTTGGACGATGTACAAAAAGTATGAGAGTAAATTAACGGCAGCTGAGATGAAGATGCTTCGCATGACAGCAGGAGTGACAAAGCTTGATCGAATAAGAAGTTCGAAGATCCGTGGAAGCTTTCACATCAAGGAAACCATCGTACAAAATATAGAGCGCGACCGGCTCAGCTAGTGTTGCCACGTTCAAAGAAGAGATCATTTGAACCCTGTTAAAATGGCAATATCTATGCGCGTTCCAAAGACATCGCGATGTAGGAAAGGCAGGCCTATAAACGCCTGGATCACACAAATGCGACGACATCGGCATTTCATTGGCCTCAGTAACCGAGTGATCCAAAATCGGCGGGCCTGTCGATATTTTCTGAGGTCAAATAGGCGAACCCCACATGCGGATCAGTAGAAATGCGAAAGTGGGAGGGTTATGATCCCTTGTTTTCGGATCATAACCTAGCTGATAAAAAGGAAGAAGAAGAAGATGAAAAAGATTCTCAAATCGCCCTTCGGATACCGCACAAAACTGTAGGTCCCTTCCATTTGTGTGAAAAAATATAAAGCACACAACACGAGTGTTAGCGATAAGCTAGACCCAGGCACTTGATGAGCTGCGCCAAATATTTATTTATTTACTAAAAATAAATAAAACATAGCGGCATATTACCAAAAGTATAACACATGAAAAAGTATGACTGTCCCACATTTTTTGTAACTCAGTGTATAAAGACCGAGGGTACAAGCTTCCACAAGAACTAAGAACCCCAAACTTATCAAATGGGTGGATTTTGTTGAAATATTTCCTAATTATTTTTTGTCAGTTACCGGACATCGATAAACCACTGTCATGATTGTTACATACTTACTGTCTGTTGATATAACATAAGCTGCTTTCCAAAATAAACACAATTTTGTAAAAATAAAAACATCAAAAAGTGTTTTTGGCAAAACCGATTTATTAAAAAACAGTCCCCTTCCGACTTAATACAGCGATTTGCATGTCGGTTGAGTGTTTTACATCGTCGGCCGGAATGTCCCTCAGGATGTCGATACAAGCCTTTTTGATGGCTTCTATGTCCACAAAACCCTTTCCATTCATCGGCAATTGCATTTTTGCGAGAAGGTAAGAGATGCACGGACGAATACGTGGTATGGTTGACAGTTTTTGTTCTTTTTGCCACCCTTGATGATGTTCTTTGAATGTTGAATTCTGGTCAATTTTTGGGCGGTGCTCATTTTTGTACCGATGACATAAACATACTGTCACTTCAGACGCAATAACTCCGCTTCTATTCGTCCAAATGTTATGAAATACATGGCCTCACTAGAAATACCTATTTTTAAAAAGTCCTGTTTACTTTGGAACGCATCTTCTATGGTGTCCGATTTACTTTGACACGTAATGGTAAACTGTTTTTTTACGATTCGTACGTTTTTGAAACACAGGTGAAGCAGAGGATGCATTATAAATCCCCTTCTTCAAATTAAGAAGAGCTAGATGTGCTAAAACTCATAGAATTGTCATCCTTTGTTCAATATAAAGCAGTTATCCCAACAAGCTCAGTGCGTCCTTAGCTATCCACAATAAATTATCATAGGTTACCCCCTAGATAATAATGATTTGTCAGCTTCTCCTATTTCATGATTTAAATTCGTCCTGCTCTCATAAACATTTCACAATAGTACTATGTCTTCCAAAGAAAGTTCATCAATTACGAACGTAGGAAAATTTATCTCGTTCAAACAACAATGTCGACTCCTTTATCGGGCCAAATAAATTGATCAACTAACTCCACACCATGCACATGTAGAACATTTCCATCCTCTCAACACACAACACATTGTTATGTAACCTTGTCAGAAAGCCACAGCTATTCACTTCCAACAACCAGGGTTAACCTGTCCAGATAGCTACATCACGAAGCAACCATAATTTATCACACCTTTCCTTGAGCCCACATATTTTCCAATTTAAAAGCTGCGCCCTGGGTGAGTGTTATTCTTGCTTGGTGCGTGACTTACCTATCCACGAACTATCCCCACTACATTATTTATTTCCTCCACCATTTATCTGGGTCTGCACTGACATTTTCGGGTTGGCTATACGGCGCCGGCGGTTGGGGTAAATTTTGTTCATCCCCTCACAACACACCAGTGTCGCTGGTGTCCTGTCCTCCTACTATTTGAACACATTTCGAACTCATAAATTTTATTTCGGGCTTTCCATTATGCGACGCCATCGATAAGGATAACGACTCCCTGTTTTCTATCTGTGCTTGTGTGTGTTTGTTTGTAAAGTTTGCTGTAGTCCTTAGCATTGTTAGTAAATCGTAGGAGGGGGGTAGGAAAAAGTGTAATTACTGGAAATATCTCGTTGAAATTTCGTTAACGTAAACCATTTGGGCTTTACGATGCTTACCACTGTTTATTTGAGTTCTGTAATAATTGCGTTTGAATGTCCTCTCAAGCAAATTGCCCTATTATCTCCTAGGCTATTTAAAAGTTGATTCGCGGTTGGTTTACTGTTAGTATTAATTCTAAAAGTGTATTTAGAGTGTAGTCCTCGTGTTGAAAGTGGAATATTAGATTTGAGTTGAGTGGGGATATTTCTAAAACCATTTCAGCCTACAAAAGACAGCAAGAGAAATGGGCTCGTAATTACAATTAAGGCTCCTAAGTACCGTGCAGCAATTAATTTACGTAAATGGGAACTGCTCGGATCACATATAAAGCTATGCTGGCGGGTTTGTCCTTTAATGGAAAATATGCACCTTGTTACGTACGTGAAGCTCAATAATGCAATTTCCCAGGCATCATTTATCGAACTTCCACGAGGAAGTCTAATAAAAGCCAATTTTCCAACAATGCCAGCCATAGAACAGAATTTGCCATCCACTATGTTGCATGTGCGTCTATGTAAGTACACATGTGTGTACACATGTTTGTAGGTGGTTGCTCAAGCACGGTTAAGTGAATGTGAATGCCAGCAGAGAATCCGGTGGAAAGCTTTATTAAAAGTGGGTATCCGATACGGCTTCGCATAAAAACCTTCCGTTCATGCTGTGATTTGAAAATATGGCTATGAAGTTTGACAGGATGGATTTCCGCAACCTGAGAACTAAATTTAAGAATAATGAGCTTCCGGAATGATTGGCGTTTTTGATTTTATTTTAAATTGGAAAATTTCTTGAAAGAATGGTATACGCACATAGGTACATAATGTATAGACTGCTATTTCCTAAGGATGCCTATTGTGTGATACGTATCTAGAGACTTTTTTTTTTTACAACATCGGATGTTAGGACGTTGATATTCTGAGGGTGGACAACAGAAAAGTATGCTGAAGGGGGATTTCATCGCCGAATGTTTGCTTTTTGTTGGCCGGGCATTTCGTGAGAATTGTTTAGTTGGTTGCTTTCGAGTGAAATACACTTAGAACGTAGTAGGTCCATTATGTTGTCAATGGGTGGAGCTGGGGTGATTTACACCAACTGCTTATGGAATCAATTAATTTCTTCTACAAAACATTAGCCATACATAGTGAGCCAAGAGGCAGCTATGATCGCTTAAAAGGATTTCGTTGTAGTCTATTACGCTCACTTGGATAAGTTAAAATTCCGTCTAAGTCCCGACTTTTGTCCGTAAATTTCGTAAGCCACTTCGAACTTCCTGTGAATTCTTAGCTCTACCGACTTTCCCAGCTTCTGTACTGATATCGTTTATTTTAAACTAGGATATGCCATATGATAGTGTCCGATGATTGGACTATTCGTGACGAAATGCCTAAATGTGGAAAGAGAGAAACCGAAGTGTTCCTTCATTTGAAGCGGACTCAGGTTTGCTTTTTCAGCCTACTCAGACCGTGGGGAGACATCAGGTTAATAACCGACTGGACTCAAGCGAATGTTGAGTCGAGTCGGTAAATGTTAAGCAAACATCCGCTTTACAGTGCTACAAAGTAAAAAATTATTTCTTAAGTAGGAAGAAAGCGATGTTTTATTAAAAAAAAAAAAAGTTTATTAAACCTCTGAAAAGTCAATGAAGTGATTCTCAGTTGAAAGTTTTCATTCGACAACTCCACGGGCACTTCAATAGGGTGTGATCAAATTTTAAGGGGTAAGATATTATACAACCATTCAGATGAATTGTAAATATTCTGTCCGTTTTTACAAATGTTTTGTCTGAGCTTAAGCTTAAGCTTACTTACTTATTTAGTTGGTGCTATAGTCCTCTCCTGCCAGACCGATTACGGCCCACCTACCTCCAGTTGTGTACGCCAAGTCCGTCGAGCGCCCTCTTCACTTGTTTGGGCCACTTACCTCGAGGTTGTCCTCTACTGCACGTGGTGGATTCAAAGATTTTTGACCTAGTGTGACCATCTAAGCCGCTGTATGCTAACTCTTCTAGCTAAGTCGATGTCCTTTTATAAGTTGTATAGTTCGGCATTGTAACTTCTCCTTCACTCGCTGTCCATGCAGACGGGAACAAAAACCACCCGGATAACTTTTCTTTCGAAGTAACCAAGAGCATCTTCATCCAAATTTAACAAAGTTCATGCTTTTACGCCATATAGCAGTTCTGGGATGATCGGTGCTAATTAAAATATTTTCTTATTCCTTGTTTTAATGAATATTAATATAATCCAAACGATTATTCTTCTATTCTCTATCTATATCTATAAACATTTTGTTGTCCACCAGAACGTGATAAGTTTGAGAAAGAATTTTTCTTCTCTTGTTACCCATCTCGATTTCTTTTTATGCATTCCAGATATCGTTTTTTTTTTTTTCTGAAATTTCGATTTATGGCTTCGAAATAAATGATTACCATTTACCAGGTTTTAAATTCTTCGTGAACCCTAATGAAAGATACGCTGCAGGTGGTGTCGGGTGCTTTATTAATTAGCAATTCAGAGTTATTGAAGCAAAGAGTGCAGATTTTAATAGTGCAGACATTCTAAAAGTTTCTATTGAATTTAACAATATCGAATATGTTTTTCTGTGTATCTATAGATTCCATGTTTAGTGTTGTGATGTACGTAGAAGAATTTTCTTTTCTGTTAGACAACCTAAAATCCAAAAATTTAACTATTTTGGGTGATTCCAACTTAAATTTATTGGATAACAGTGATACTGTTGCGAACAATTTGGACCTTTTGGCATCGCACGGTCTATTCAGCTTCATAAATGAACCTACGTGGATGATGTCAGGTAGATGTCAAGATTGTGATGGTGAAATTAGAAAAAAAAATATTTTGACGCCACCTTGTCAACGCATCCAATGTGGAATTCCATTAACACCATCTCACCAACGATGTTCTACAAGCCTATTCTGTGACCATCCCGGAAATCGCTACCAATAGGAGCAATGGATGAAAAAAAAACCTCTTCTGTGGCTAAGCGAACATGCGTCTTCCTTTTTGGCTTGAACTTCCCACGAGTGTGGACGTTATCCACTGAGTTTTTTTTTTTTCTTCGAACATTGCTTATCGATAATTTTTGATCCTGCCTGAACATCCACGGAAAAACATTTTTTTTGCAATAGATCGGTTAAAAAAAGACAATACCTAGAAAACAAAAATTAGAAAATATATATATATATATATCTATATATATCTAAATATGCCTTTTTGTCAGTGCCCCTTGCATAAAAAAAAAATAAATCATTTCCCTATCAAATGAATGTGCTTCCTATCACGCGATTAAACGGCTGAGATACACAACCTAGCAAACAGTGGACATTTGATCATAAAAGAAAACAAAAGGAAAAAAAAACATTAGACATATGTATATATCGATAGTAATATCTTTACCAGTGCCGCCCCTTGCATAAGAAAAAAAAAGTCATTGCTCGATCAAATGAATGAACCACGTGATTAAACGGTTGTGTCTGTAAGATTAAATTAAACTCTGATATACGATTAATACAAAAAAAAATCATTCGCTGTGAAATCATCCTAACGTCATCAAATCGCATCCAGTCCCCAATCACCGCGATCACCGAAGTTCTGTTACTCGTAAATAACCCAGCATCACCGAAGAATTCCCTACACCAATCCACAACCATCAATTCACCGAGGGACGTGGAATAACCTGCACAGTCTCGAAATTGTGGTTCGTTGAGTGTTTGTTGTTTTTGTTTTATGTTCCTAGTTAGACCTAAGATTTAAGTCCTTGAATTAAGCTTAAAAATAAAAATAAAATTATACGGATAAAAAGTATTAAAAATTAGAGAGAATAATAGGGAGGAATAGTAGTTGATTTTTTTTTACCCATTGAGATATTGTGGTTTTCGACTAACAGAAATGATGACGTCGTCAGGTTTGTTAGGCAGTGTAGTATATTAAATAATTGAATTCTAGAGTCTTGAGACATGATATTTATTGATCTAGTATTCCTGAGTTTACAGTATAACAAATTTACTCTTCCTCTTCCACGTAATTTGAATTGTACAAATCTTAGTGATTAAGTTTATTTGAATTTTTTTTCTGATTCTAAAGGCATTTGTCAATCGTCATCAAGAATGGAGTTTATATTTGTATAATAAAAACATTGAGGTTAAAGAATATATATACCTATATATGAACAGAAAAATATGGTTAGTTTGTTTAAATAGTTACTTTATGGAAATAAATATAATTTAAAATGTATTTAATTAAAAGAGTCGCGTTTGATTTTTAAGGGCATGCAAGGGTATTGGTAAACGGGCCTACCCCTAGGCACATGGGTACAAAATTTTCATTTTTGTACACGGATGGGTGGGTAAAGGAACGATAAACATCTTCGTTCGTTGGAGAGGGAAGTGGAACTCACGTTTATAGTTTGTTGTTTTATTCTTTTCCGGGTTCATTTTATTTAGTTCATTTTACAGTTTTTTTTTATTGCACGTAAATTTATTTGGTGTGGTGAGAAGTCATCGGGAGGAAAAAAGAGCCTACCCCCATACCCTTCGAGCTAGCAAGAGCAAAGCTAGGCGTGCAACCATTTCTTCAGATACCTCAACAAAGTTCATCTCTCTCTCTCTTTTTTTGCCTCTATTGTTATTTTATTTTTTGCCTTTTTCTCTTCTTTTTTGGATCTGGCTTCATTCTTGCTTCTTTCTTATCACATCTTATCACAAACCATCTTTCACTTTTTCGTTATTTCATATTTTTTTTTTTTAACTTTTCATCACCCCACCCACAACTGAATTTATTTGCTGTAAAGCCCATTGAAATGGCATTTGATACTATTTTAATACGTAAAGTATATATAAATAAAAAATTTCATTATAACTATTTCTGAAATCCTTATTGTTACAATCTATGTATTATGTATTGCAATTTTGTATGAAATAAATCTAATCTAATCTAAAAAATTTCCTTTTTGTAGATAGCACGTAATATTTCGGGTTGCTTTCATTGACCGTTAGACACATCTTTACTGCCTATGTCTCGATACTCACAAACGCCCCACTCCCGGCACACTGAGTTCAATGCTAGCGGTGTAAGCGAGTAGTTATACAGACTTCTAAAAGTCTGTGGTTCGTTGTTGGCTTTTGAGTTTCGTACAATTCTTTCAAGTATTATGTTATAGAGATCGCATCTCATCTCATCTTTTTTAAGACCTTTTCTGGCGTCGAACAGTTCGACAGTGTTGTTTCCGATTTTGACGGAGCAACGAGAGTTCTCCATCGTCATTTTGCACAGATGGACGAGCTTGGCAGGGATGCCGAGACTAGACATGGCTCTGTATAATTCGTCTCTGTACACGTTTTCATAGGCTACTTAGAAATCGATGAAGAGGTGATGCGTATCGATTTCATATTTTATTTTTCCAAGAACTGCCGTAGTGTAAATATTTGATCTTATATGGTATGCGATGTTAGGACGACTTACTCGTATTCTTCTGTATTTGGCGCAGTGCAAAGGATCTCATGTAAAATATTCTGCGCAACCGCAAAGTCTATCCTTTTATACGGAGTGCAGGTGGATTCTGCTCTTACGAGGCAGTTGGAAAGATTCTTCGCTACTTTCTCAGACGAAAGTTCCAAATTCCAAGCAGTACTTAAAAAACGCAGTATTATTCTTAGACACATTGAGGCTGCATTTGCAGTCATAAATTATGTAATAGCGATGGACCGAGAAAGGCTACCCAAGTTACATTTTCTTAAGAGTCTATCTTTGACAAGTAAGCTTGATGTGGTACTGAAGGCAACTGCGAACATGTTGTTTGCGAAATCTTCATTTAAATCGTATCTTTTAAACGGTAGCACAACAGATATGACAATGTAAAATTTAAAGGATAGTTAATTCGTTTTTTTTTATTTTTTAGTTTTTTAAAACTTTATTTAAATTTAAATAATAATTTATTACAATTCGATAATCTTTAGTTCAATATGATTTGGCCAAATTCCGCCTACCAGATTGACAATTTCTAAAATTAATTTCGCATTCTTATTTAAATAAATATGTTTACTTAAAAGTTTCCTTCAATAATACGTGTTCTATAATTAAGTGCGATTAATGTAGGGGTATATTTATAAAAAACTTCCCAACCAAGGTTGCCGTTCAAAATGTTCAAGACATCATGCATATCCATTGAAGTAACGCTAAAGTATCTCACACGGAACTCACTTACATAAAATGGTATACATCATCCGTTTCTTGTAGATTACACAGGTCACACATACAATTGGTCGGTCTGGTCGATGTGTGGTGCAAATTAAATTGATTTATTTCCCTCTTACTTTAAATATTAGATTAATTATATTCACCAGAAAGGGATAGTGAACTATATCCCACATCGACCAGAGCTCCCTATCTTATGAAAACTTTGCAATTTGAACGTTAGAGCGGAAATATGTACCATTTTATTGCGATATGTCCGATTCTAAAGGAACATCGAAGAAGATTCAGGTCATGAAGAAAGAACAAGAACTATTGTCCCGAGTCATTTAAAAGTGATTCTGATTCGCGAGTCGTATGCGAATGCTCGTGAGAATTAATGTATTTTTCAGTATTATTCAGGGTCATGTTGGACATGCAGTGATTCTTCGAGACTTTCTATAAAATGTTATATTTTGTGGTGGGGTGGTTGGCAATATTTTGATTAGCTCCGAGTTAGGTTAGGTTAGGTATGTGGGCTGGCAGGGAGAGACGCTCTCTGCCACACTTAGGTCAGCGTTGACCCATTGTGATACCAATAGGGGAAAAAGTAATCCCTTACCCATTGAGGCCTATGGAAAAACCGGTAAAAACTATATAATACTCAATCACTTACTTCGTTTCTGCATACAAACCACCCTGATGATTTGATGAAGTTCAATCTTTCCTGTCGGAGAGCTCCTCGAGATCCTGGAAGAACTATTTACCAAGAAACTTTTTCCTGGAATGTTGAAGACTCGGACAGTGGCACAGGAAGTGGGTAGTGTCCTCAAAAACTTTCTCGTCGCCACAGCCTTTACAAAGTTCCTCCTCCATCAGGCGTAGTTTCTTCAAGTGGTACCGCAGAGTGTTGTGCCCCGTGATGATGCCCACGAGAGTGGAAACGGATTTCCTATCTTTCCGAGTAATTCTCTCCGTCCTTGCTTTGTCGAAGGATGGCCATAGCTTCCTGGTGGTGGCACAAGTTTCCGTGGAGGTCCATCTTGTGTTCGCTTCTTTAATGGCTTTATTCCCCGCAACGAGCTTGAGTGTGCAAGGCGGGATACACAAAGGGGGGTCAACTTGTTCTAGTAGAGCTGCTGAGCCGATTCCTGCTAGCTCGTCGGCTTTCTGATTGCCTGGGATACCCTCGTGTCCAGGGACCCAGCAAAGCGATACCTTGTGCTGTGTTCCAAGAACCCTAAACTCTTCTCGACAACGCTTCACAAGCTTCGATTTAATTTCTATGGCAGTAATCGCTTTTATAGCTGCCTAGCTGTCAATAAAGATGGCGATACCTTCTGGCGGTATTGCTCTTACCGCAGACTCACGGGCGGCTGTTGCCACTGCTAAGAAGACGCTGCTGTGGTCTGGAAGCCGTAAGGATTTCGATATACATAGAGGGTCGGAGAAGATACCTGATACTACGCCAGTGCTCATTTTGAACCACCTGTGTAGATGGCTATAGATTCGGCATTGTATATGACATGTATATAACCGCTTTACCATTCCTCCCTGCTAGGGTAGGTGGTAGAGAAAGGCCTTACTAAGTCTAAATATGGCGTCATATATTCCATTATGGGCACAAGGCCAAAGTAATCAAGTAGGATCATCGAGTGACCTATTCTATTTGGTTTCCAGTTTGCTGACTGGCTAATTCTCATAGCATTAATAGCTGCTAACGTGCGTATAAAGATGTCTAGCGGTAGCAGGTTGAGAATAGCCTCGAGTCGTGCAGTTGGGGTTGTCCTTATTGCATGCTAGTCTTTGGACTTTGGTGATTTCCTGTAAGTTGGTAGTTTTGTTGACAGCTGGCCACCATACTAGATTGCCGTAAGTCAGTATGGGTCTAACAATAGCTGTATATATCCATATTATGATTTTGGGGGAGGGTCCGTAGGTTCTACCAAAAATTCGACTGCATGTGTAAAAGGCTATTGTTGCTTTCTTAATTCTTTCCTAGATATTTAATCTCCAATTGAGCTTTTTATCCAGTATGAGGCCCAGGTATTTTGCGCTATCGAACAATCTGAGTGGAAAACCATCAACAGGAGGGGTTCCAAATTCTGGTATTTTTCATTTGTTCGTAAAAAGTACAAGTAGGACTCCGACAAGTCGTTCGCTAAGGGTAGGCAGGGATTTACCTGTTGCAAGCAGCACAACGTCATCCGCGTAAGCTGTAGCTCTGACACCACTGTACCTTAGTTGCTGTAGTGTCTCTTTAAGAATAATGATCCAATGCAGTGGGGAGATTACTCCGCCTTGAAGGGTGCCCCTAGAGGCGTATGCTTCGAGCTTTGAAACCTTAGGTTCGGTGGAAATGTATCTTACCTCGAGAATGCTAAAAATCTAGTTAATTAGACTGGTGTCGATGTCTAGGTTTCTTACAGTTCTTTTAACCGCTTCAATATTTACATTATTGAAGGCTCCTTCAATGTCCAAAAAAGCAGCTAGGTTGAACTTTTTATCTTTAAGCAATTTTTCTATAGAGCCGATAACATGATGTAGGTTTCCACACAATTACAATTTGCGTATGCGTGTTGGGCTGGGGATAAGTCCCCCGGACGTATTCTACTACGTATGTAAATGTCGAGCAATCTTTCAAGTGTTTTCAGGATAAAAGAGGTAAAGCTTATTGGCCTGAAGTCCTGTCCTTCGCGGTGGTGTAACTCGCCTTGCCCGCCTCGGGTATAAAAACCACCTTTACCTCCCTCCATGTTCTTGGTATGTGACATTATTTAAGACTACTAGCAAATAGCTCTTTGAGTACTGGGATAATTATCGGAGCAGTTTTTTGCAGCATGATCGGTATAATCCCATCAAGTCCTTGGGATTTAAAAGGGAAGAACGATCTTATTACCCACTCTATTCTATCCTCTGTTATCAAGTCCGCAAGCGGGACCGATTCGCTTTGATTGTTGTTATTAGTTAGTGGTACTGTCGTATACCCCGGGAAGTGCGTTTTAATGAGCAATTCTAGGGATTCCGAACAAGACTCGGTCCAGTTTCCTTCAGGGTACTTCAGGGAGCCCAGAGTTTTGGATTCTCTGGAGAGGATTTTTCTCAATCTAGGTGTTTCTGTTGTACCCTTTATCTCATCACAAAAGCGTTGCCACAACTGTCTTTTGGCTTTTTGCGTTGCGCTCTTGAAGTTCCTCTGACTGGCTTTGCATAGTTCCCAGTCCGAGTCAGCTTTCGTTGATTTTGCCAGATTCAACAGTTTCCTTGTTTCTCTTCTTATGCTGGCTAGTTCTGTGGTCCCCCACGAGGGTGAGACTTTTGTCTTAGGTTTAGATACGGGGCATGCCTTCTCGAAAGCCTCTTTGAAAACAGCAGTATTTTCCTCGGCTTTTCTTGCTTGCTATGTAAATAGCAGTTTTGCAGTAGATTCTTATTCTTCCGCACTTCGTAACTGAAGGTAGTCCAGTCGGTCTTCCTACGATTTCTATGAGGTTTGGGCGAGTCACATCTATCATTAAGATTACATTCAATTAATCTGTGATTGGAATAGGATTATATGGCATTCCCAAAGTATTCCAATTGTCTATAGAGAGAGTATTCGAATTACTTCCTGGTGTAATGTCAATTAGCTCCTGCCTGTTTTTAACTACAAAAGTGGGTGCAGAACCCGTATTAGCTACTAGAAGATTGTGTTCGATAATACATTCGAAAACAAACTCACCGCGTGAGTTTGTATCGCCGCTGGCCCATTGCATTTGATGTGCATTCGCATCGCAGCCTAGTAGTAGGTCCCATCTCTCGAGTTCCCCTTTCCTGATTAAGGCGCGGGTAATTTCGGATGGCGGTCCATCATTTCTGTCGTAAGGCATATAAACGGCTGAGATAATCGGTGGGGTGAGCCCCCTCTCTTCAAGTCTTACTGCTGTCTGGTCTGAGTTGCTGTAGGTAAGAAATAAGTTAAAATGTTTCCTAGCTACGATACAAGTTCCTTCTTACAATCCGCGTTTAGCGGTTCACTGCTGTATAGTACTACATCTTTATGATTTAACCCACTAATTTTGCCAACGGAAATCCATGGCTCTTGTATGAGTGCTATATCTATATCCCTTTCGCCTAGAAGATAGATAAGATTATCGCTAGCAGATATGCTGTGGTGCAGGTTTATTTGAATAACCTTCATGTTTTACTTACCTAGTCACCCGCCCCCCTTTCCACGAAGGGTGGGGTGATACCAGTGCGAAACTTATTATTATACCTCCTTAGCATAGGCATTGATCTGTGGTTGAGCAGGACCACGGTCTCCGTACCCTTCTCTCTGTGCTCGCCCACCTCTAGCACCTCCCAGTCGTTACTGAGGAGCCCCGGGTTGAGGTGCCTCAGGTTTCTTTCGATTCGCTCCTTGGGAAAATGAAGGCCAGGTATCAGGATTCGCCCTTTCGGCCTAGTGAAGTCTAGCAGGTTCTTCTTTTTGACGAGTCGAATTTCGGCGTTTGCCCATGTAGCCTGCGTGTTAGCCACGAAAGTCTGGAGCCACTTAAGCGTGAACTCGTTGTCGTATGAAATTAGCTTCAAACGTTTATATGTGGTCAGTTGCTCAAAGAAGGTGGATTGTGCCTCCTTCTCAACAATGGTAGCATTGATACCTTCGAGTATGCGCAACTCGATGAGCCTCCACTGATCCTTACTAAGTCTCTTTTCCGGGCTGTTATATTCTACTATCGGCACCTGTAGATCAGCACTAGCAGATGCGGCCAGCCTGACCTTCTTACTGGTACTGTTCGAAGGTGGCGAGATCGTATCATCTTGTCTCCGCCTTTTGGAACAGCTCGCAATCGGCTCGGATACGGTCTTAACGACTGACTCCGGCTCGGTTGACAAGGGTCTCAGTCTGTCCGCGATCGGGGAGGTTGGCAAGATGCTTACCTTCCCTCTCGCGAGCAGGCCCCTGACCGTCCACCTAGTCTGTCCTGCGCTGCGTTCTCTGTTGTCCACGTATGCCCTAGAACTTCACATGATGGGGACGAGTTGCATCTTTTTACGCCGAACGGTCGAGAGCGGCGTAGGTCTGTTCGCAGCTGAGGAAGGTGGCAAACGGCATTCCCCTCTCAAAGCAGCCTTGTCCTTGCCCATTCGTAGTGCTGTGTCATCCTTTCTGTAGGTTGCCTCTTGGAGCAGCCTGCAGCCGGTCCTACCGCAGATGAGTTAGAGTCGGTTGCTGACCGAAGAGCAACCACGGTCGAAATGGGGAACTGAAGGCTTCTCACCGTAGGTGATCCTCCTTCCTTCCGCCCTTGCTGATCGGTGCACCTAGTCCACCCTGCGAGCTTAAGCGTGTTATGGGTCCTGTCTAGAGCCTGCCTTTCCACCTCCGTGAAGGACTTCGGATCACGCTTTTTAAGCCGCCGATTTAACCTAATGGCATTGCGCTTCCTGTTTCTTAGCGTCGTTGTCCTTTTGTGTGTCATTACTTCCCAAGTCCTATCTGCCGTGGATGATGGTCGGGCTAGTCCGAGGCCAAGCCCACCCGCGCTGACTACTATCGCGAAACTACAGACAGTTGAATTTCCATTGTCGGCAGGGCTACATTCACCATCCGGTATAGGTGCTGGCGGATTTTCCTCACGAGACTGGCTACGGCTTGCCCCGTTCGGATTGTCCGCCTTCGCCTCACCAACATCTTCATTTACATCTTCGGATAGTTTCTGTGGCTCTGCTACCATGGGAGACTTCTCCGAGATTACCAACATGATCGCCTCAGGTCTAGATTGGCTTCGGCTTATCGTAGACTTTGGTGGTCCCATCGGTTCTCCCACGCTCGGGATAGCTGCAGGAGTCTTCCTCGTCGAGCAGTTCTTTGCTCGTCGGGAGCTAGTTGATGCGTTAGAGAAGGATTTTAGATTTAGTTTAGATAGATTTTTATTTATGGACTTCATTATTATTACAAAGTTTTAACACAAAATCAATAAACATGGCTTTGCCGTCTGCCTGATTGACAACATTAAATAAATTCAAAATTATAATCAAAAATTGTCTAGACTATGTATGTATGTATATTTTTTTATTTTAAGCGAATCTTAGCAATTTTCATTAGTGATCCTTTCAGGATAATTTAAACCAATTTTGCAGTACTGGGATAGCTTAAATACGTGTGGTTTGTTAAGAAGCATAAAAACTTGATCCACCGACGGAATATTACTTCCAAAGATATGTTTCCTAATTTCGCTTAAAACTGGACACTTCCCAACAAAATGTATGACATCTTCTCTTTCAGCACTGGTAGGCCTGCTCTATGTGGAATATAATTAAGCTTTAGAAGCTCTCCCCGTAATTTACATACAGTCGCTATTTCCGATATGCTGTATTCATCACGGAAGTAGTTATTTTCCTGCAGGTTATGACTTAAGCGGCTGTAGATCATTCTATGCAGTGATCCCGAAGCTTGCTCTAAATGCATGAACCAAGCCTTTTCGTCCATACTTGCGATGAGAAGGATGAGCTAGCGATGGAGCAAGCGTCATCTAAGAAGAGCCTTTCCAGGTTCAAGTTGATCCCTCCAACGCATAGAGCTATGAGTGCCCGACCGGTTTACACTCTGCGCTTTTTGAGTTTTTAATTATTGTTTAACATATAGAGTCTCACGGGTAAGGGGGAAGAAGATGTCCACCTGTACTCACCCCCTGTATACAGGTAAGGGGAATTTAATTGAAACTGGAGGTCCCCAAGGTATCCAGAGTTCACCGTTAGAAGACACCGTAACGTGGTGCCATTCATCCTATAGACACGGTAGTTTAAACCTGGGATTCCGGGTTTTTTCAAGTTTTCCTCTTCAGATCCGCCATATTTCGTTAGCAACAACGGCACCTCGTGTAGGATGTGGCTCTTCACCACGCATGGACGGTTTTAGGGGAGAAACAGTTTATTCCTCACCCTCTGGCCCATTTGCCTGGAGACTTTGCCGTTTAGCTCCCGGTTATATGCATACACATATGAGTCTATAAAACTTCTTCTAAATTGTTGTTAAATAAAAGCTTTCTTCGCAAAAGTAAAAAAAATATATTTGGGTTCAACAGGGTAAAACATTTTGTGTGCGGAAAAAATCGATATTTAAACTCATTTTATCATAGGGTAATATTTACCCAATCTCTCTTGAACTAATTTAATTCTAATGAACTGACTCATACTGAGCGTATTAAAACACTCTTGAAAATAAATACGTACAATTTCCCCAACGAAAAGTACGTACATATACAAACTTCAAGAATTGTCTTTGTACTAAAAAGTAATAAGATTCGAGAACTTTCTTAAACTTCTTAAAATTCCACATATGAATGTATACACATACATATTTAATTTTTTAACTTTCTATTACAATCATATTCTAGAATTTACTCTTTAATTTTGCGCGACTACTTAACGCACTCAAAAGGTTCAGCTCCTCTCATACATCTACCGACATAGAAAATGTTAACGTCCAAGTTGAAAGCATTTCTATTATATACTCGTACTTTTCATTAAGTACCTGCAAAGACATCTCAAAACAAAATTGTGTCTCTTATAACATAGGCAACGCTCTTCACCTGGAATCTAAATAAAATGTTTCGTAATCTAAGAGAAAGGGAATATCTCCATGATTACAGAATACGTACGTGCCAAACTCGAATAACATAATGAGACAATAATTCTGAATATTACATTCAAGAGGACTTACCAAACGTCTAAGGAATCAGTATTTTGGGTGCTTGGATTTTTATAGCCAACTTCTTTCAGATGATATAACTGTGTGCTGCGGTTACCATAGAAGGGTGGTACTTCTTCAGCTTCGATGCCATCGTTTGATGGGATATTACCCTCTAGGGACTCCTACACAATTTCTATAAAATCACTTTAAGTGTCCTTTAAAGGCAATTGAGATGGTTTCCTGCATTTCGTTGGCACTTTGAAGGGCATGTCCTAATATTAATTTTGAATTTGCAATAAGAAATTGGAAATTCTACAGAGGTCCTTTGTGGTGGTTTTCTTTGTTTTTTATATTTTTATTTTTATAAACCTCTATAAACCTCTATGGCCGCCATGGGTCGTAATGATAATCTAAAAATTTCAATTTTCTTTGAACGAGCTTAGTTATGTTTTCTTTTACTTTCTGACAGCTAATCAGTGTTAATTTTGAAGAAGTTTTAATAAAATAAATAATGGAAATACATTAATGGAATTCCAGTGTTTATTTTCGTAAATAATAGTTAATTAGGATTTTAAATGTCTCGCTATAGAGAGGAAATATTTTGGAATCATTTTGCGTATATACTTAGTCGAGCAGGCAAATAGCAAAATTTAAAGTTTGTGCTTTTAGTGGATGGCATATCCTTTCTTTCTTTCCGTATTTGGTGAGTATGTTTGAACTTTATTTTTTCTACTTCTCCGTATTGAGGACAGAAATACTCGTATGTACCTGGATAGGTACTCACATGACGTTTGTTGAATTTAAATTATAGGGGATTTGGTTAAGTTCAAATTTTACTATCCCAATGTTGAGGCATGAAAACATTTTAATTGGTTACTAAAGTCTAATTCAGGGAAAGCAAAAATGCGAGTACACTAGAACTATCAAGGCCGTCATTCTGAAGCTTTTCAGACCTATTGCTTTGAAAATATTAATATGCGCTATGTAGTAGTAGTAGTAGTAGTAGTAGTAGTAGTATTGTGATTTTATTTTACGATAAAAAGAACTTAAAAATGTTTGTAATTTAACAAATTTTGACATTGGCATTTGCCGTCAGCCAGAAAAGAGAGATTAAACTTTTATAATTTATAATCTAATTGCAGTACATAAATTTATTTTAGGATACAATTTCATTTAAAAGGTTTCATCTAATATTTGTTTGCGGTAATTTCCAGCAATCTCAGGTAACTGTACAAAACTTTCCAGTCTTGACCATTAAGAATAGCTTTAATCTGGTTTGTCGGTAACTCGTTTTCCTCCCAATGCGCTCTTCTTATCTCCATTAGGATGGGACATATTCCGATGAAGTGATGGATGTCTTCTCTAACTCGTAGATTACACAAACAGCATTCATCGTTGCATTCGGATCTGTACGGCATATAATTTAAATTTAGCAGTTCGCCTCTAGCCTTAAAAATTGTGGAGATTGTTTCTACGCTGTTTTGGTTGTTGAAATAGTTTTTCTCCGCTAGGTTGTGTTGTAGCTTTCGATACGTATGGCGGGTTTGGCTTTCCTGTGCTTTGGTTTTAAAATTATCCCTGGTGGATAGCTCTTTTTTTATAAGCAAGTCCTGTAGGCTTCCCATCCACGATGCTGCATTATCTTCTTCCAATAAGACATCATGTCCGCCATATAATCTAATCCATTCCCTGAAGAACTGCAGTTTACGATGAACAAGATGCTTGCAACTATATGAGGAAGGCTGGATTAGGTAGCGACATTGCTTTCAGTATATAAAGAAAATGTAGTCTTAATGTAAAAATATATAAGGGAGGTTAGCCAGTCTCGAGGTGGATCATGTAGTTCGGGGAGTTTTCGGGTAGTCTGAAGATTCTTTTTACGAAATACCTCAACAGTTTTTCTACCTCCTCATATTGAAGGATTCCCCATACTTGAGCCGCGTAGCACATGATCGACCTCACAACCGCTTCCTAGATTTTATTCTTTGTGCTCAGGGCAATGGTCTTTTTGCAAAGTAAGCCCTTCCAATTGCAGTTTATTGCCCTTTTAGCTTCTTTTAGTTTCTCCTCCAAATGCTTTTTGAACGTCAGACGATAGGTTAAGATGACTCCAAGATATTTATAGTCTTTGACTATCTCAAGTTCTTAATTCTGAACAAAACACTTTTCATCTCTCGCCAAGAGGCCCGTCCCATTTCGGAATACCATTATTTTTGACTTGTGGGTATTGACATTCAGGTTCCATAGACTGCAGTACAGCTGTAATTTGTTGATCATCATTTGCATCGATATTGGGGTTTCCGACAGGATGACGATGTCATCTGCGTACATAAGAAGCTTTATTCAAAGCCCGGTGAACTCGATTTCACCTGGTTGAAACGTAGTTAGATCATCTAGAAATAATGAAAACAGTAGGAGACTCATAAGGCAACCCTGCTTAACACCCGAGAGTGACTCAAACCAGTGAGACATATTTCTTCCATCCCAGACTGCTGTTCTATTCTTCTCGTAGAGACTTTGTATTACCTTAAGGACTTTTGTCGACACTCCCCGATTACTAAGCTTGTAAAAAAGCGATTTTCTGTTAATGGAGTCAAATGCTGCTTTGACGTCCACAAAGAACGCATATAGTTTTTTCCCTTGTCTAAATAGGTCCTGGCAATACTTGTGAGCGTAAAAATATTGTCCACTGTGGAATAGTTTTTTCTGAAACCAGCTTGGGCCTTGCTTAGTATGCCATTCATTTCAACCTAATCTGTCAAACGTTCCAAGATGATTCCCGTAAATTATTTCATTATTGCCTCTAGGAATGATATACCTCCATAGTTGTTCTAGTTGTTCGGGTCGCTAGGCTCTCCTTTTTTAACTATTGGGAAAATTATGTTTTTTCTGAAGCTTGCCGGAACCTCACCTTCCTCGAAGATATAATTGTATACAGCTGTCAGTTTTTCGAGAAAATCATTCGTCGCATGTTTAAAGAACTCGTATGGTATTCGATCTTCTCTTGGTGCCTTATTTAAGCGAGCTCGGTATATGACCCTTCAGACATGTTGAAGCATAATTTTACGATCGAGTACTTCGACTTCCACGAATGGCAAGGCATGCTGCAGTTGAACTGTGCTACACGGAGGATTGAGTAGTTGTTTAAAATGCTCAGCTAATACTGGTGCTTCGATTTTGATACTCCGTGCAAAAGAAGTCAGACCGTTGAGGGACCTAGCAATTCTCCAGAATGAACCACTGTCTCTAGTATCCGTTAGTTTCAAAGCTAGGTGGGTAGAGTACGCTTTTTGCTTCTGTTTGCACATCATTTTATACGCATTGTTGATCTGCTGGTACGTGGGTTTTGCGAAGCTGGTGCCTGCTGCTCTTACAAACCGCAACAAGGCGAATGATTTTTTCCGGGCTGCCGCACATTCCCAGTCATACCATATTTGTTTTCTATTGCAGCTTTTGATTTTTGACAAAGTTTGGCGGCAGCTGATATACAGGAAGTAAGTACGTCTGGACCATGGATGGAGTGCAAATGGGTTTCGTTTAAAGAGCTGAGTTTGCCGTTGAGGATGGTCTTGTATCTGCTTGCAAATGCGCTATGTATTTTTTCTTGAAACGACTTTTCTTGGCCTGGCCGGAGACATAAGTCGCACTACAATTGTTTGATTTTAAATTTTAAAATGGGAATATTTTCATAATTGCAGTAGCTATTGTTGTACGTATACGCAACTGTTTTTTTTTTTTTTTAATGAATATTTTTGTTTAGCCACCGAATATAAGAAGAAATCTTGGCAAAGTGAGATTTTTATTTTTTTTTTAATTATTCCAAAAATGGCTACGTTTATCTGGATTGATTAAATTATTGATTTTTTTTGCTGCGACAAACCATTCTCGAATAAGGGATCTGTCCGTTGGAACACTACGAGTATTATTGTGCAGTGCTTTAATTTTAATTTAATAACTTTACTAATTTCTTATTATAAATTTATATAAGTTTAATTTATGCTTAATAACATACCTTTTCCCCAAATCCAAGTAAATAATATAGATGCCAAAAAAAAATTCTTAATTCTTCTTAAGGGGCTTCACAGTGATGTTCCTCCTTAAAGTTCCAAAATTAGTAAGCACGCTTAACTGGAACCACTACCGCCCGCTCACTCTTGTGACGTCATGTGCAGGTAATATAGCAAGCAGTTACAACATGTAACAATATATCTGTGGCCAAAAGGTAAAACTATTCCAAGTTTATGTTATCAAATGTTTACCTTATTACCTCTTACCCCTACCGAGTTATATGCAAAGGAAAAAGATTAAAATATACGTTTTCGAGAAAAACGAAAACTTTGAACTTGATTTCTGAGAATCTGTGAAAATCGACTTAGGCAGGTTTAACTTATAGCCACAGATATAAGGCAGTTGCTGTACTCTGAAGATTATATTCTTACACCATAGCAAAGAGTAAGTGTGATTTTATACCAAAAATCTGCAAACGTGATTACTTGCACGTCAAGAACTTCAGACCAATATGTTTAACTTCACATAGAAAGACCAGTTGAGATTCACGACCGCAAATTAGCCTTGTTACATTTTATAACTGAGATGAAACGTGTCTACCAACATCCAAAGTTCTATGAGACAGCGCTTTAAAATGTAGTTGGTAAAATAGCCTTTGAAAGGTTACAATAGATTAGTTGCCCCTTACAATGGCGGTATGCATAACTTTTGCCTTAGCTCAATTAGTACTTCTATTATATGCAATACTTAATTACTTACTTAGGTGGCGCTACAGTTCGGGGTGAACCTGGACCTCAACCAACAAGCCTCTCCATTTAGCTCGGTCTTTGGCTAATTGTCTTTGGAGTTGCGCACTCCAAGTTGGTCGAGGTCGCCTTGAACTCGTGCGCGCCACCTACGGCGATGATTCCTTCTACTGCGCCGTCCCTCGGGGTTAGATTCGAAGACTCTGCGGGCCGAAAAGTTGGTGTCTTTTCGTTCAACATATATGTCCTAGCCATCTTTTTTTTTTTTTTTTAAGTTGCGCCAAGGATGTATAATCTTCATAGATACTAGTAGCCCGATTGCTACTAGCATGCACGATTCGCAAACCTGAGTAATCGATTCCAGGAATACGCCTACGTACTAAACACACACCCTACACACTTCAACCACTCTCCCCGCGGTACTGCCGTTAGGTATTTCTTCGCGGGGCTGGTTAGCAATTATGCTCTAGTCTCCGAGGCCGCCTCTTGGGCTCTTCTTAGGGCTTCTGCTCTTCGCAGCGCATTCTGCACACATACTATGAATGAGCAGATCTCCATCCATTCGCCCTCTGATCGTGTCATGTGACTAACAAGATTTTCTGGACTTGGCAGGTTTGCTCTGTCTTCTGCAAAGCGTCTGCAGTAGAACACTGCATGCTCCGCGTCCTCCTCTTCGTTTGGACATATTGGACACAGGGGCGAACTATCGTGTCCAAATCTATGGAGGTATTTCCGGTAGCCACCGTGTCCGGATAGGAACTGTGTGAGGTGGTAGTTACAGTTCCCCCTCGCTCTCTCTGTCCATGATTTTATGTTGGGAATGAGCTTGTGGGTCCACCTGCCCTTGGTAGAGCTGTCCCACCTGGTTTGCCACAGCGTTACTGATGCTGCCCTTTCCTCCTCCTTAATCCGTTTTGCCTCTTGCCGGTTCGAGGGACGTCTAAGGTATACCCTCTGCATCTCTTCAGCGAGAATGTCGATTGGGACCATCCCAGCTAAAACGCAGGCTGCATCGTCGGAGATAGTTCGGAAGCCGCTGATCACTCTGATTGCGCAGAGCCTGTGAGCTGATGATAGCTTCTTCCTGCACTCATTTGTCGCCAGTGCACCTGCCCATATCGGGGCAGCGTATAGAAGTACCGAGCTGACCACTCTCGACAGCAGAATCCTGCGGGCGTATCCAGGCCCGCCGATGTTCGGGAGCATTCGGGAGAGTGCTGCCTGCATCAGCGATGCTTTCTTACTAGAATACTCGCGTGGGCTTTAAAGCGCAGTCTGTTGTCGAGCATGACTCCAAGGTACCTCAAGGATTCTTTGGACCTGATTGTCTGGTTTCCGACCCGGAAGCTGGCGTATTCCACCTTTTTGCGGCTGGTTATTAGGACAGCTTCGGTCTTGTGGGCAGCTAGTTCCAGACCGGTAGACTCCAGCCATTCCTTTATTCTTATAACTGCCTCATCCGTGGCAGACTCCACCTCGTGTACGTGCTTGGCTACTGTAACCACTGCGATATCGTCAGCGAAGCCAATCACGTTGACTCCCTCGGGTAATGTTAGTCGCAGAACTCCGTCGTACATAATGTTCCATAGGAGAGGTCCCAGAACCGAACCTTGCGGGACTCCCGCGGAAACACTGTAGTGCTTAACGCCATCGTCAGTATGGTATCTTAGCTTCCTATTGCTGAAGTAGTCCGTGACTATCCTCAGCAGGTAGTATGGTGTATCCATCCTGGCCAGGGATCTCCTAATGAATGACCAGCTTGCCGAGTTGAACGCATTTTTGACGTCAAGCGTTACTACTGCGCAGTATTTCTTCGTCCCCCATTTCCACCTTTTCCCTTGTATTGCTTCAGTTGCTATATCCACTACCGCCTTTATGGCATCGACGGTAGAGCGTGATTTTCTGAAGCCGTACTGACAGTCTGACAAGGCTCCGTTTTCCTCCGCCACCGCAAGCAGTCTGTTATAGATGATACGCTCTAGGATCTTTCCCAGCGTATCGAGCAGGCATATCGGGCGATACGATGATGGTTGTCCGGGCGGCTTATTGCCCTTTGGAAGCAGCACTAAATGTTGCAATTTCCATGGCGTAGGGAAAACCCCCTCCTCTATGCACCTTTGCATCGTTGTTAGAAAGATGTCGGGTCTCGTCTTAACAGCCGCCTTGATTGCCCTATTCGGGATGCCATCCGGTCCAGGTGCTTTGATGTCATCATCCCGGACAAGTTTGGCAGGGATGTCAAAACTAGACATGGCTCTATAAAGCTCTTCTCTATAGATTCTGTCATAGGCGGCCTTGAAATCGATAAAGGGATAGTGAGTATCGATTTGGAATTCTTGGGTTTTCTCCAGGATCTGTCGAAATGTGAAGATTTGATCGATGGTGGACTTTCCTGGACTGAAACCGCACTGATAGGGTCCAATCAGGCTGTTGATAAAAGGTTTCAGGCGTTCACACAATATCGCAGAAAAGATCCTATATGCGATGTTGAGGAGACTGATGCCTCTATAACTGGCGCAGTTGAGGGGGTCTCCTTTCTTGTGGATCGGACAAACGATGCTGAGATTCCATTCATCAGGCATACACTCGTCCGACCAAATCTTAGAGATGAGTTGGTGTATGCACTCTACCAATTCATCACCAGCTGCCTTGAAAAGTTCGGCCGGTAAGCCTTCAGGTCCAGCAGCCTTGTTGGATTTCAACTTGGATATTGCTATTCTCACTTCGTTTTGGTCAGGTGGATGTTGAATGGTTCATTCTGCGTGACAGCGGGATGTTGATCTTCGTCGCCATTATACAGTCTGCAGAAGTAGTTTTTCCATATTCTCAGCACCAACTGTGATTCTACTACGAGTTTTCCATTTTCATCTCTACAGGTTTCTGTACGGGTATTGCTTCTCTGACACGTTCTTTTTACCTTTTGGTAAAACTTCCGTACATTGTTCCTGGGGTATAAGCTCTCAATATTCTCGATCGCACGCTTCTCGTGCTCTCTCTTCTTGTTCTGGAGAAGCCGATGTCCTTCCCGTCTCCTTTGCTCGTAGAGCTCACGAGCAGCTCTCGTCTTCTGCTGCAGCGCCGCTTTGTATGCCTCCTGTTTTGCTGCATGCACTCGCCGGTATTCTTCGTCAAACCAGGGGTTTCGCGGTGGTGGGCGAGCGAGACCCAGCATGTTTCTGATGGCATGTTGGCAGCGTTGCCACTGGTCTTAAATTTTCTCACAGTGATTCTTCTTTGTTGCTCAGTTTGGGACATCCGCATTCGCCCCTTGGCTACAACAAGGTGATGATCCGAGTCTATATTGGCCGCTCGGAATCGTTCAATACGATTTAAACGTCGTATTTAGAACATTGCTCGTATGTTTTATCGAGGAGCTCGTAGAAAGAATCTTTGGTGGCAGGGTCCTTTTCTTCCGTGGGGCATGAACACATATTAGGCTTATGTTAGCGAATTTAGCTTTGATCCGGATAGTCATAATACGCTCGCTAACGTGTCGGGCGTTTAATACTTCTTGCCTAAGTCTGTCGCGTATGACAAATCCGCGTCCGAATAACCGCTGCCTGTTGCTTCTGTAGCCGTATTAGATGTCACAGTTTTTCATCCTCTTTTTGCCCAGCCCAGCCCATCCCATCGCATTTCCTGGATGGCGGTAATATCTGCTTTATGGCAGTCTAGGGCCTCTGCTAGTTGTTCGGCTGCACGTGGTCTGTAAAGGGACAGAACATTTCACGCACAGGTTCTTAAGGCGTTCATTATATTTTTCTAAGAAGTGTGAAGACTAAAAACGATTTAAGTGCCAACAAAAAGAAGCTTGAAGAAGCTCTCAGAGCATCAAGACATACAGAATACAGAATACATACATATTTAATGTCAAGTATACGCCATGTATAATTGCATATATTAAATATAATTGCACATTATGCTACAGTTAGACGAAACAGTTATGAACAAAGTCTTAGGAAAATTCAAATGAATTAATGCTTGAATTCGTTAATATCTCTAATTGTACGGATATGGACCAAACTTAAAAGTGAACGTTTTCTTACTTGAAGAACGGCAGCGAATAACTTGCAAATTACACATTCTTTCGGAGTTTATTTATTTTTTTGTACATCGGTATATTTACATTTCATTTTTTCCTTTTACTTTAATTTATTATTCGTACGAGTATGTACATCGATTTGCTCTTCTTGTCAATACAAAATTACTGATATCTGATGTGACTGACTATGACAGCCGCCAATAATATGAATAAAGTCAAAATATACCAATGAAGATATTAGGAACGTCAAGGAGAGTCAGTTCTATCGACGATTATTTCCACTTATTGAATGGCGAAAATATTCGCATAATTTGAATCACTGTGCAAAGATGTACTAAGTAAGGTTAAGTTAGGTTGAAGTGGCTGCCAGCTGAGAATCGCCAACACACTTAGACCAATAATAGGTTCATTGTGATACCACGTGGATTATGGAAGAAATTTTCTCTCTACCTACTCGTTAAACCATTTTGTACTTCTTATGAAGACTAGGAGGCTTTTATTGTCGATGTTTTTCAGGTCGCCTATGTCGTTGTAGTAGGGGGCTCCTAGGTGAAGCTTCCTTCTGCGGGAGAGAGCTGGACAGAAACAAAGAAGGTGAGGAATAAAAAAAAAAAATAAATATTTGGCGCAACAGCTCATTAAGTGCCAGGGCCTAGCTTCTCGCAACCACTCATGTTGTGTGCGTTATATTTTTCTTACGAATGGAAGGGACCTACAGTTTAGTGCCGTATCCGAACGGCGATTTGAGAAGCTTTTTCGAGACAACAATACTCTCGGATGTTTGTCAGACGCTCGCGAGAGGTGGGACCGTAAAAAAACTTTTTGGTGTTTTGTAGGATTCGAACTTGGAACCTCACGCGTAGTGAGGAATGGTTTCTTCCTTTTCTTCATCCATGCGGCTTTACAAAAGTCGTTCGCAAAAAGTTTCAGCCTTGTAGCATGCTTGCCTATTAGACAGTCACTAGTGATGACACTTATTTATTGCAGCGCCGATACGCAATCTGTTGAGAGAAATCAAATTCTTAGAGCGTATTAGGTCTACTTTTGGCCAAATTTGTTTTGTCGCTAGACATTAAGGACCACTTGTCTACCTAAGATTTGTACTCTCGATAGCATCAAGCTTAAGTTTGAGTTTGCAAGTAGCGATTGGTATACCTAAGGAGCCTTTGTCCGGCAGGATGGGTATAATTGTTCCTATTCTGGCGAGTTCACTGGCCTTACAATTCCCTGGAATACCCCTATGCCCCGGCACCCAACACAAGTGAATATTGAACTGCTTATCCATCTCCGGGAGAGACGATTGGCAGTCTAGAGCTACTAAGAACTGAGTTATTTTTATGCGAACATATTTTGCTTAAACTCATCCTCTTGCACGGTGTAGAAGAATAATGATTTCAAACGTATTTCTAAAGAAGATTTTGACCACATGATAGACAAAGAGTTGTCATGAAATCTGTTATTAAGAGCACTCGATCTTTAAAATTTAATAATAAGAGCTAGATGTCTTCCACGTGAATCGGCATAAATTTCAGAAATGATTTGAATGACGTTGGTCTCCAGGTCGTTTATTGTTGTTGATTTATTGGCATAACCCAAAGACGTAGCCTTAAAGAAAACAGTTTTTGGGCGCTAAGTCACATGATTGCGGGGGCAAATTGACATCACCTCTTCTCGAGATAACGCGATCTAGAAGTTTAGGTTAGGTTAATGGGTGGCTTAATGGTGCAAAGAGAAGGACTGTCGGCTATGCCTAGAGGAGGATGAAACATCCGAACACATTCTTTGTGAATGCCCGGCACTACACTGGTTAAGGAAACGTATTTTCCACAGGGAGATACTCACTTCAGTGAAACTGAAATGCTCCCCTACTAAAGACATACTCACTTCCATAAAGGAAGTAGTACGTCTGTTAGGTTAACTCCAACCCTCCGATACAATAGATCTTTCAGGTCGCAGTGTCGTTGCTACGCGGGCATGGGTTGTACAAGAGGAAAGAAAAAATGGGTGGCTTTGTTGACGGAGATGTCAATGGCTCTCTTAGACCGTTGTAGAGTCCTAATGCCCAATTTGTTTGATAAATTCGGAGAACCTACAATTTTTGACCGCTAAATAAACTACGCAGATTATGAATCTTGGGTGTTTTTTTGGCTCAGTATTTCGTAGCACGTCTATGTAGCTCTGAAAATAACTAATTGCCAAGTGCAACTTTTCTTTTCAGGACCAGTGCAGGACAGCAGGTGGTGAATAGATTCTATTTCTTCTTCGTCCCTTCCCTACAGCTCCTGCAATAGTCATTGGAGGGTAGGCTAAGCCTATGGATTCGCCTTTTCGTAAGTGACCAAAAGTGAACGAAAACTTAACGAATCGAAGCAAAAAGCTATTATGCTCACACAATACAAATGCTTTGTATTCGCGCTGTTTCGGAAGTGATCGTACGAAACCATTCTTCTTTTATAGTTCAGCCGTAAGTTTTAATAGACTGACAGATATCTTCTTTTCGTCGACTGTCCTAGTTGTATCGATCTAGCTGTAGCACATATATCTAAACGACATCAGCGTTTAAAAGCTTTCTCGAAAGATTCTGCCGCTTACTAACAGACGACGAAGACATCTGTAATAGGTGGAAATCGTACTTCAACGCGCTACTTAACGAAGAATTCGCACACAGAAGCATTTCTTCTGCGGTTGCTCGGTTGCTCAGATGGAACAACAGAATTCAGGTCGACGAAGTGCGCGAAACGGTCACGAGAATGACTCAGGTAATGTCCGTCGGACCTATATATGCCTTGGAAAGCATGGCTGAAAATCGGTGACGTAGATTTTAAATGGTTCGCAACTTCATTTAATAAAGTGATGAGAGGAGATCGGATGCCAAGTCAGTGGAGGGAGAACTTTGTTGTGCTGCTGTAAAAACGCAAATGCGAACCTTGAAATTGCAACATCAATCGACCTTGTCACATACAAGGAAACCTTACGAACGGGTTTTAGACAGCGCAATTTTAATGTTTTGTATGAAAACCTACTAAACCTACAATAAGAAAGCGTGATAATTATCAGTGACTTAAACGCGCGCATCTGAGAAGACTGAGGTGTTACCATGGAAGATACTCACTAACCCCATATGTCGAGCCACAGGAAATGAAAGGACACTACAGCCGACAAGATAACCGTCCCCGTGCAGGGACGGGTTAAGAATATCACTGCAGCGCCCCCCAACAACTAGCGCTTGTCGTAAAAGGCGACTAAGGGGACAAATCAGATCTAGGCAATATAACACCCAAGTGAGCCTAGCGACACATATACTACCATAAAAACCCTCCCACAAGTGTGCAGCGAGTCCGTGGGTTGACACGACTGGAGATCACCGGTGTCATAAAAGAAAGATCAAACAATACTAAAACAGGAGCATGCACGTGTCAAACAACAAACACCATCGCAATATGGTGCAAAAATTGTATTGCAAAACTGTATCATTATGATAATACTTGAAAAAAGTATGATCCTGGACCAAGCAGAAATGTTCGGGTCAGAGCTATACGGATTCCGGGGGCTAGCAACATAATGAAACAGTTTGGACGCAATTTAAGGGTCGCGAGTTGGAACTTTGGAAGCATGACCGGTCGAAGTTACGAGCTGGAAGAGATGATGAATAGAAGGCGGGTGGACATCTTGTGTGTCCAAGAGACGAAATGGAAAAACACCGGGAATCGGGCGCGTTTCTTGGACGTTAGGACAAAAGATTACAAGATGTTCTACTACGGAACGGAAAAGGCTAGGAACGGAATCGGTATCATCCTTGCGGCAGAGCTACTTGGAAACGTCTTGAGCATTTCGAAGTCCAGCGACCGTTTGATGTCTCTCAAACTAGTAATACAAGGAGAGATGTGGAATATTGTCAGTGCATATGCTCCCCACAATGGGTGCAATCAGATAGATAAAGATGCATTTTGGCTAGATTTCCACAATCTCCTTAAGAACATCCCAAAGGAAGAATTTCTGTTTGTTGGAGGAGATTTGAATGGACATGTCGGGAAATCAAACGAAGACTATGAAGACTGCCATGGAGGACTAGGATATGGCACCAGGAACCTTCCTGGTGAAGACATCCTAAGCATGTGCAAATCACACGGTCTTATCGTGTTAAATACCATGTTCATTAAACAAAGTCGACACCTGATCACTAACAGCAGTGGTGGAGATGAAACTCAGATTGACTACCATTTGGTAGCCAGTTTCATGAAGCCTCGGGTAAAAGATTGCAAAGTGATCCTGGGAGAGGCAATCGCTCGACAACACCATCTCCTGCTAACAGAAATTTTTATGAAAACACCAAAGAAAAGCAAACAAACAAGGGTCTCTGAGAAAATTAAGTGGTACAATCTGGACAAAGAAAAAGGCGAGGCTTTTGTTTTCGTAATGAAAAATTACCTCTCTCACACCATCAACGGAGCTGAGGATGAAGAGTACAGAGCACAAAATATGTGGGATTCCCTACAGCGAACTTGCTTAAAGAAGGCCAAATCACTGCTAGGAGCTTCAAAAGGCCACCATCAACACGCCAAAGAAACATGGTGGTGGAGTGATGAAGCTAAGAAAGTGATAAATGAGAAGAAAGCGGCTTTCAAAGCTTGGTCAAAGTGCCCCTCTAATAATAGTAACGAAAAAGTTCGCCTCGAAATGGAATACAGATGCTGCAAGAAAAAAGCGAAGAAGAAGTGCGCTCAGCTTCAAGCAGAGAGTACGAAGGGCCTGTATCGGGAGCTGGAGAAAATATTTTCCCTGGTTGCTGATGCAAACCAGGCTATCCAGGAGCTGCGAAGACACAATATGAACAACAGTGCCACTATCTTCAAAATAGCCGCCCAAAGAAGGAAGAATGCTCAGGAGATACGTTCGCCAAAGTTCATTAGCAATGCCCATGGCCAGCTTCTTGTGGATGACGACAAAATTCTGCAGAGGTGGCGGCAGTATTGTGAAGAGCTTTTGAATGAACAGTTTCCCCGGCTATACTTTCCAAGAGCCACCCCTAACTGTGAAGAAATACCCGACATTACAGTCGAAGAAGTTAGTGAGGCGGTCAAATACTCCAAAAAACGAAAAGCGGTTGGGCCAGACGAGATGCCCTCTGAGTTCTGGAAAAAGATGGGAGACATCGGGTTCAGATGGCTCAGAATTCTCATCTCCAAATCCGTGAGAGGTGATCCAATGCCGAATGAATGGAGGGAAAGTTACCTTCTCCCTGTATACAAAGGGAAGGGTGATACGCGAAACTGTGATAACTACCGTTCGATCAAGCTGATGTCACACACCATGGAGATCGTTGAGCGGGTATTAGGTGGCCGACTGCGAAAAATAATACGGCTATCTGATGATCAGTGCGGGTTTGTCTCGGGTAAATCAACCACAGATGCAATCCAAAGTATAAGGATCATAATGGAAAAACATCGTGATTCCTTAAGGGATTTGCATATTGTATTGGTTGACTTTGAAAAGGCATTCGACAGACAACCACGAGATCTGATATGGGTGGCGCTAAGACATCGAGGGGTTCCAGAAACCTATGTACAGATGATTATGGACATGTACGAAGGAGCAAAGACAAAAGTAAGATGCCCCGCTGGAGTAACCGAAGAGTTCCCAATCAAAGTCGGGGTACAACAGGGAAGCGTTTTAAGTCCTTTGCTCTTTATTACAGTCCTTGATTATCTGCTTGAAGGTAAAGTGATGGACCCCAAGGTACATCAGTTATTCTTTGCTGACGATGGAGCCATCATAAGTGAGGATCCCACATCCCTGCAACGAGCACTTGATGTGTGGGTGGACGTTTTGGAGGGAAATGGGTATCGCATTAGTTCAAAAAAGACAGAGTACTTGTGCTGCCCGTTCTCTGATCCACTCAGCCCTATTCCAGACATTTATTTGAATGGAACAGTGCTTCCCAAGTGCGAAAAGTTCAGATATCTGGGATCTATGATCAATAGCAAAGCAACTTGTGATGACGACATCAATCATCGTGTAAGCGTAGGGTGGATGAAGTGGCGAGAAAATTCCGCTATCTTTTGTGACCGAAAAATGCCCCCTAAGTTGAAAGGAAGGCTCTACACCGCAGTTGTACGTCCAGCGCTCACATACGGTTCACAATGTTGGACGATGTACAAAAAGTATGAGAGTAAATTAACGGCAGCTGAGATGAAGATGCTTCGCATGACAGCAGGAGTGACAAAGCTTGATCGAATAAGAAGTTCGAAGATCCGTGGAAGCTTTCACATCAAGGAAACCATCGTACAAAAAATAGAGCGTGACCGGCTCAGTTGGTATTGCCACGTTCAAAGAAGAGATCATTTGAACCTTGTTAAAAAGGCAATATCAATGCACGTTCCAAAGACATCGCGATGTAGGAAAGGCAGGCCTATAAACGCCTGGATCAGACAAATGCGACGACATCGGCATTTCATTGGCCTCAGTAACCGAGTGATCCAAAATCGGCAGGCTTGCCGATATTTTCTGAGGTCAAATAGGCGAACACCACAGGCGGATCAGTAGAAATGCGGTGAGGTGGGAGGGTTGTGATCCCTTGTTTTCGGATCATAACCTCGCTGATAAAAGGAAGAAGAAGAAGCCGACAAGATAACTGAGGGAGATCTTCAGGGAGAACTCACTTTTGTTCGAGAAATGTGAATAGACTTACATCAGGCGCATGGAATCAGGAAGTAGACAATTTTTTCGTGGATATAAAATGCTTCTCAAATCACATGCCAATTAACTGCAAGTTAAAAATAAGTGAAGAGTTGCAGAACGCGAATGTCTGGTCCCTTATTTATTTTTTTTATTTATTAATTGTTTATTTTTTCACCCTAACACTAAAATAATTTATAGTTCAAATAAACTTAGAACTACATTATTATAATACCTTAAAGTAACTGAAGGGTGCTCAATACTTACATATATTGAATGTCTGGTCCCTGCATGAATAAGGTCCCTGCCAAAACTTAAAAAGAGAAACAATTTGAAGGAATGCTACCAGAGAAGCCTTAATCTTAAATTAAATATGTTAGATAGCTCGGAAGATGCAGTATCAATCCAACGCATGCAAGAAGTTAAACGAAAAGAGGCTCCAAAACGTGCAAGTAGCAAAGGCGTAGAACGACCAAAACAAGAATGGTTCGGCAAAGACTCTCAGAAACTTCGAGCAAGGGCATTTGCTTTTTCGAATCTTATCGGAAAGTTCAGTACGAGCTACTTTAGTCAATAATTCGCTTAGGTAAAGAAGGAATACGCACGGGGGAGGATCTAAACCTTGTTGGGGAGGCTGTTAAAAGTCGAATAGATGCAGTTGGCGGATCTTCAACAAAGTAGAGAGGCTATAAAACTGTGAACTTTCCGGATATGCGGAAGCTCTTTTTGTCAGGAGTCGCATTCACAATGTCTGCTCAGGCGGGAGTGGGATACTCACAAGTCCCAGGTTGACAGACAGAATATTGGAGTGGACACCATTAGGAGAGAGAGTTGTGATCTTAAAGCTCAAGCTTGAAAAATCGACTCTGGCATTGGTGCAGGTATATGAATACTATCTTTCCACACAACGACATTCACAAATACACATGATACCATCAGAGTATTCAGCAGAAGTCGCTGATAGATTTCTTTGTGGTACCATGGTGTCTGAAGAGAATGGTTTGTGATGTTCGCGTATTGTGAGAGACCAAACTGTCAACTGATCAGCACTAGGAGTAAGTGCTGGCCAAATTGTATCTTAGCGATAGAGTGCCTCTCCTGCCAAAGCGCAAACCAAGGATTGTTACAGGTATACGATGGGAGAGGTTACAGATCGATACGGGAGACATTTCCGCCGCAAATATCTGAAAAGTGTGAACGAATTCCAACTGTTCCATCAAATGTAGAGGAAGAATGGCAATTGTTCTCAACAGCGGTTATTGCCTCTGAGGGAGATGTTTGTGAAGTGAAGCGACTTGGTGTGGCGGCTGGTGGTGAGAAAAGAACTGCTTGGCTTAAAACGCCCGGTGTTCAAGAAGTCGGCGGACAGAAGACTCTAATGTATGGATTTAATTGGGGACTCCGATTCTCGAAATCGGTGCACAGAGGCGTGAAGAATTTGCAAATTAGTTGTGGAAGCAGAAAAATAACAATCTTGAAGTTTGGTAAAAAATTGGAACGCGACCATAGATCTGCAAATAAGACGTTCTGGCAGGCCATCTGGAGACTCAGAAGAAGAAAGTTGAACATCCTCCGCAGATGGAGCAAGCGCTTTTCAGAATTGCTCAATTCCGAACAGGGCACCGATGATGACAGACAGTACGGTACGGTACGGTAGAGGAAGTAGAAATTCTCCGAACGGAACGATCTATGCTCCTATGGTTTAGTCACGTAATACAAATTCCAAATTATAGTGGCAAGAGATTTTTGGAAGGCAATTAACTATATCAAAGGACCTAGAGTCACAGTTGCTGTAAACATATGCGTAAATAGTCTTTAGGACCATTTTCGTAAGCTGTCTACCAGTTCATCATGCCAAACTTCGGCCGGTAAGCCTTTAGATCTAGCAGCGTTGTTAGATTTCAGGTAGAATAATACTATTACCACTTCGTTTTATTCAGGTAGGCGGAAATGTTGACTATCATCGTCTATGCTGAATGGTTCATTCTGCCTAACAGCGGGTGTTGGTCTTCTTCGACGTCATACAGTCTGCAGAATTAGTTTTCCCATATTCTCAGCACCGACTGTGATTCTACTACGAAGTTTCCATTGTTATCTCTACTAATTTCTATACGGGTTCTGCTCCTCTGACACGTTACTTTTACCTTCTGGTAAAACTTCCGTAGATTGCGGGAAGTATAAACTCTCAATATTCTCGATCGCACGGTTCTCATGCTCTTAATTCTTCTTTTGGAGAGGCCGTTGTTCTTCCCGTCTCTTTGGTTCGTATAGCTCCCGAGTAGCTCTCGTTTTCATTTATAGCGCCGCTTTATATGCCTCTTGTTTTAATACATGCACTCGCCGGCATTCTTCGTCAAATCAGGGGTTTCGCAGTGTTAGTTGTGCGAAACCCAGCGCATCAGTTGCGGCGTTTCTGATGGCATGTTGGCAGCGTTGCTGTTGGTCATCGGCACTTGATTTCGGGATACGCGTTCAGCGAAGACTCCGGCGATCTCTTGCGATTGTAGCTTTTTGACGTTAAATTTTCTCACAGCGATTTTTCTTTGTTGCTCAGATTGGGATATCCGCATTCGTACCTTGGCTACAACAAGGTAATGATCCGAGTCTATGTTGGCCGCTCGGAAGGACCGGACATCCAGAATACTGGAGGCATGCCTTGCATCGATCGCAATATGATCAACGTGGTTGATCGTTACGTGATCACTGGACCGCCACGTCTGCTTATGAATATCGAGATGAGGAAACCATGTGCTTGCTATGGTGACATTTCGCTCCACAACGAAATCAATTAGCCTTAGTCCGTTATCAGACGTGGTGGAGCTGACGGCTTGTTTACAGAGTTTTTCAAAGCAGAGGGAGATGACTTCGTACGGAATATATGCCAAATCATGAAAATACACATAAATGATGCTCAGATGAAAACACGCCCGATGAATGAAAACTCAATACTTCCTCAACTCCGAATAGGCAGGCTTTCACGCTGGATGCTCCTGCATCGACCATATAAACACCTTACGGATCATAATCGACCAATGCGTTGATTATAGGTCTGCGCTACATTTGCTGTTTATCGACTTCGATTAGGCTTTCCACACCTTGAATCGAGATGCTATCTGGTTGGCCTTGCGCAGGAGAGGCATCCCAGAACAACTTATAGCTATTATCAAAGCTACATACGAGGGCGGTAAGTATCACGTCTCACACAGTGGTAAGGTGTAGGAGGATGTCGAAGTCCAAAGTGGAGTTCGTCAAGGGTGCAAATTGTCGCCGCGCTCAACTCAACATTGCCGGACAGGAAGTCGAGAAAGTTGATGACTTGACTGATGATGACTCCAACTGATGATGACTCCAACGAACAACTTTATACGAGAACGGGCCAAGAACCTATAAGCATTACTATTTTTTTTTTTTTTTTTGTCGGGATAGGAAACACTCGACTGGAGCACTCAGACACAACTGGTCCATTGTACTGCCAGAGAGCAAACCCTGATTTACCCATTTTATTGGAATTTCCCTGACTTTCGAAGAAAGCCAAGCAAGCACTTCAGTGATGAGGAGCTTACAGTACCAGCACTCACCACATCCGCACCGAAGATCTGCCACCTGATACGAGCAAAGGCCGGACACTCACAGAGATAATGTTCCGCGGTGTCGTCGCTCTCTCCACAAGCGTCGCAGATTGTAGTGTCACTTAAGCCTAACACGTTAAGGTGCTTGGCAAAAGCGAAGTAGCCTGTCAAGACGCCGATAAGTTGTCTACAGTCTTTTCTGCTGAGAGACAGCAAGAATGCCGCTGATTTCTTACAGACGTCCGGGAGCATGCGTTTAGTCAACCTGCAACCTGGAGAGTCATGCCACACACAATTGTGCTCGTGAGAGACCCAATCGTCAATGGAAGCCCTAACCGAGGACGCTGGAAGACCCAACACGGGTTCGGGACCGGAGATAGCACCCTCTGAGCCTTGTCTAGCAATCTCATCGAAGATCTCGTTCCCCAAGATCCCAGTGTGACCTGGGACCCAGATAAGAGACAGAGAATTCAGCCTTGCGACCGAGTTCAAAGAGTTTTTGGTTTCACGAACTATTTTGGAAGTGGTTAAAGGGTTAAGCAAGGCCTTAAGCGCAGCCTGACTGTCACTACAGACACAAATGCTACGTCCCTTCCACCTGTTCTTCACAACTAAGTTCATGACCATTAGGATTGCATAAGTTTCCGCTTGGAAAACAGACGCATATTTGCCTAACGAGAAGTGAAGTCTAATGTTGTCGACTTCCACGAAGACCCCAGCGCCAGACCCTTGACTGGTTTTGGAACCATCCGTGAAAATACGACTACATTCCATTCCCGGCTCAGACTTTAACCGAAGCCAGGCCTGGACACAAGGAAAGTCGACTCTGAATTTGCGCATCAGCTGGAGTTCTGGTGTCATTGCATCAGACGGCATATCCATAAGACAGGAGTCGTAAGATAAGTGTCGCGCAAGTTCATCAAAGTTCCAGTGTGGAGTATACCAAAAACCGCCCCGCCTAAGACGATGGATGGCTTTGATAGTGCAACCCATGATATAAGTATCAAGGGGAGGTAAGTTCAGCAAAGCGTCTAGAGCAGAGCCAGGCGTACTCGGGAAAGCTCCTGAGCAGCCGAGACAAGCCGTTCTTTGGAGTTTCGAGCAAAAAGCAACCACATATTTACGCGAGAGCCCCTTCCACCAAACAACCGATGCATATGCGAGGAATGGTCTTATCACAGCCGTGTAGATCCAGAGAACCTTATCCGGTGATAAGCCCCAAGTCTTGCCAAAAGCACCCTTACACTGCCAGAAGACTGAGAGCGCCTTGGATGTTTTCGACTCGACGTGTTTAGACCAATGAAGTTTCTTATCTAGAATCACTCCCAGATATTTGGCTTCATTGGAAATGCGAATGGTGACGCCTCTTAGCAGTGTCTGAGCCAAACCGGTCAAAATCCTCCTTCTCGTAAAAAGAACAACCTCAGTCTTAAGAGGATTCACCGAAAGCCCACTCCTAGTACACGATTCATCGATCATGTCCAGCGCCGCCTGCGCGTTAGCACAGACCGTCGCCAGGCATGGCACACTACCAAAGTTCTATTCATTAGCATTGCTTTAATCCACAACACTAATGTTTCATCTACCCCGTGTTGTCTGGCAGAGTCGCACATGCAGTCAAAAGTCGCATTGTCAAAAGCACCCTCAATGTCGATGAAGATACCCATCGCGTATTCTCTCCTATCAAGCGCGCATTCAATTCTGGTCACTAGATTTTGAAGTGCGGTCTCACAGGATTTCCCACGCTGGTAAGCATGCTGCATCTCCGATAGTGGATGCAGTTTCAAAGCAACTTTGCGCACGTGAAATTCTACCAGTCTCTCCATACTTTTCAGTAAGAAAGATGTCAAACTTATAGGTCTGAAACTCTTGGGGAGCGAATAGTCTTCCTTACCAATTTTCGGTATGAAAGCTACTCTGACAGTCCGCCAAGGTGTAGGAATATATGCCAGCGCCAAGCCAGCGGTGAAAATTCTTTTCAGAGTTGGCAATAGCTGATCTATAGCCTGTTGCAGCATAGCCGGATATATTCCATCGGTGCCAGGCGATTTGAAACCATCAAAAGATGCCACAGCATATTTGATGGCCTTAACAGATGGCCTTAACACGGCTGATGCAATATACCAACTACGCCGAGTTTTCTGACTTAGATCAAGCTCAGCCTGGGTAAGCGGGCCAAGCTGCGACCTAGTGATTATCCGATTGCCAGGAAAGTGAGTCTCCAGCAGAAGACTAAAAGTTTCCGCTTTTGTCTCAGTAAACCTGCCATCAGACCGTCTGAGTGACTCCGGTTTGGTCGGCTTACCTCTTTTGAGGACTTTAACCAACCTACTGGTTTCACCGAGTGTCTCGATGTTTTCACAAAAATCTCTATAAGAAGCACTTTTCGACAAACGAATTAACTTCTTATAGTCTTTTTGCTTCGATCTAAAGAGATCCCAGGCGCATTCTAAATTTGTCTTAAGAGACCTATTCAGAAGTTTTCTGGATTCTTTCCTAAGCCGCTGCAGTTCCGGGCTCCACCAGGGAACCGGCGTTCCGCAGGAGTTTTTTGTCATTGGACACGCCAGTTCAAAACAGTTGGTAAGGACATTGGTCAGGTTTTGAACAGCATCCTCAACCTTTCGTTTCGTTCTGAGTTTAGTTGGAGTTTTGACAGATCTGTCCAGCTCTTTCCTAAACCGCACCCAGTTGGTTTTCCTCTGATTCCTCCTTTCCTGCAAAGTTAAAGCTTCGCATTCGATTTGGAAAACGATGTATCTATGATCTGATAAGGACACTTCCGGCAGTACCCTCCAGTTAGTAATCGACTTGAAGTACCTATTAGATAAAGTCAAGTCAATAACCTCCTGCCTCCTTGCCGTAACAAAAGTTGGCTGGGAGCCAACATTGTTTATTGTCATACCAGATGACAGTATAAAGTCTAGGAGATGGTTTCCTCGTATGTTGCATTTGCTGCTGCCCCACACTGTATTCTGAGCATAAGCATCGCAGCATATGACTAGTCCCGTCTCCCGAGTGTCACAATACTTTATGAGTTCGGCAACCGCCTTCGGTGGTGGAGGCATTACCGAATCATAAGGGAAATAAGCCGACGCAACGACGAAAGTTTTCCAACTTCCGTTTGTTTCGTAGCTTACAGCTGCAGCAACCAAGTCCTGACCACAAAATTGTCCAAGCTTGCTTACTGAGAGGAAATTCGGCACAATTAGACAAGCTCTCGGTCTTTCAGATCGCTCGTCACATAGCACCGTTACTTCACGAACACCCCCAAATCCACATATGCGCTTGTTCCGCACATATGGTTCCTGGATAGATGTTATGTGGGGTTTTGTACGCACCACGGAAAGTCTACTACTGAAGAGAGCGGTAGCAGCCTTGGATTGATGCAGGTTAATCTGCGAAAATATCATAGATATAGCCCATTACTTGCACTCATTTGGAAATTAAGCGGAAATGAATCCTTCCAAGATGCAGGTAAGGACGCATGTCATACCTAGACTTCAAGACCTCCACAGAGCCAAGATCTAAACCCACAACAAGCGAAGAGCCTTCCACATTTTCCCGATTCTTGCACTTGCCGTGAGAGTAGACGAACCATTCGCTCGTGTCGAGACCAGGGTTCTGGGTACGGAGACGCGTCAGCACATCCGCCGTTTTCCTGAGTTTCTCCGGGGTAAAGCAAATGGCGCGCGTTCTCTTGATGGGCATGAGAACCACAAAAGAAGTGGTCCCCAAGGGTGGTATTTTCGGCACCGCATTGCTTAGCCATTCAAGGGTTTGCTGCGAGGAACACTTCACCACGAAGGTTCCGCTCTTTAACGCACAGCCCTCCACTTGAATGCAGGCATTTGCTGCCGAAGCCAGCTCCCACAAACGATCTTCGCAGTGTTTGCACTCCGCGTCGGTCATCTTGTGATCATTGCCAGCTCTTGCGAATCGTAGCGTAAGAGCGGAGGAAGCAGTTTCACTATACAGAATCTGCTCCCTTCGCTCCTTCGATCCGGATTGCTTCTTACCGTGGGTCTTATCCGCGTCAGCCAATTTCTGTCCGCAGGTGCTAGAGCTTTTAGAAGTTCCAGCACGCGCATCACCCAGATTTTGTGCGCGGGTAATACCTCCGGTTCGAGGCTTCTTGGTAGAAGGGCGAGCACCTGATGCACCCACGCTTCCGCCGAGACGAGCACCCTTACCCGTGGCTTTGCCTGCGTCTGCCATTTTCTGTCCACTAGTGCTGGGACCTTTAGGGATAGCAACACCAGCATCACTCAGATTTGTGCGCAGATAACGCCACCGGTAAGAGTGTGTCCAGCAGAGGGGCGCACACGCTTCCGCCGATGAAAGTAGGCGAAACTTGCTTCGTCCGCTTTGACCTGTTCGAGCCAACCGAAGGGGAGCCGGCGTTGGGTCCGAGGGATAGATCGACTCCAGTTGGAGTACTTTCTGTCGACCTAGGCCTCTTTCCCGCCGCCATTGAGGGATGACTGCTACCAGCGCTTGCGCCTTCAGCTGACTCTGCAGCCTCTTTGCACCGCGCCATCGCCGCCTTCCTTCTTCTCCTCTTCAACTGACTCTTAGTCAGGAGCTTTTCGGAGTGCGCCGTTTCAGGAGCTCGTTCACCTTTTTCGGTATCAAACTGTCGAGTCAAACCGTCTTCAACACAACTTCGACCAGCTGCCCGACTATTCAAACAGAGATTAGACGTTCCAGCCGAAGCCTTTCCGCCACTTTCTCCGTCATTCCAGCCCAGTCTACCAAACGAGTCGGAGACAGAGCCGCAGGATTCTTCAGAAGCAAGCATCGCTACTACTTCCGGGTCAACGCCAGAGGCGGGGGGTTTGAGTATGCTGGTTGGGACCTCCAGAATCCTTGTCCCGGCCGGGGTCGAAAAGACCACGGGTGGATTGTCGCTTGCGCGAGTACCACCTGGAGTATATACCGTGAATGTTTCTTCCATCATACTTTTAACAGGTTTTGCGTCACAGTCAAGACGTCTTCAGCCTTTAGTTCGATGTCTCACCTGGGGTCCTTTCGGATCCTTAGGGTCATTGACTCTTAAGCCGTTCCGCCACGTCAAGGCAGCTGAAGAATGGGAACGGATTACTATACGATGGAGAAAGTGGCAGTGGATTAGACACACCCTACGGCGCGAAGTCAACTCCATTGCGAAAAACACTATGCAGTGGAATCCGCTCACACAGGCAGGCAGAATAGCTGGACGCCCTAGGCAAACAGTTGAGGAGGAATCAAGCTCTTTAGGAATGAGTTGGAGGCAGCTCAAACGTGTTGCAGAATTCGGAACAAGACGGCGCGCAGGAGTGGTTGACGCCCTATGCCCCCCGAGGGGGTGGAGGATCTTAGTAGTAGTAGTACGCGACTGCATTAATATGTGCAATTCTAGGTTAATTTTGAAAAAATCTTGTGCCTGAGGTCTGTTCCTAGAACTAACTTTATCTTTTCATCTGCGGCACTCAAGTGACACCATAGCTGTACAGCAGCTGCAATGTAGCGGCAACCGCACCCACACCTGCACCACAGCCCCACTTTAGAGGCACACTGCAGCGGCATTGCTGTTTTTTTGGTTGTGTTTGTGGCTGTATTTGTAGGTGCATTTGTGGATGTATTTGTAGTTGTATTTTTGGTTGTGGGCACCGTGTCACAAGTGGTTAGTGTGTAGGATCACTGTGCGTGAGGTTCCATTTTCGAATTCCAGAAAACACCAAAAAGTTTTTTCACGGTCCCACCTCTCGCGAACCTCTGACAAACATCCCAGAGTATTGCTGTCACGAATAAGCTTCTTAAATCGCCCTTCATATACGGCACAAAACGGTAGGTCCCTTCCGTTTGTGTAAGGAAACATAACGCACACAACACGAGTGGTTGCGAGTCGCTTTGCGAAAGCGACATAAGGCCATATAAATTTGAAGCATAAGACCATATGTTTTTTTATTTTTTATTTTGCCAATAACAAAAAACTGTTACCGTTCGCGCGAATTTTCTCACTATTACTTTATTCAATGCTCAAAACCTGAAGCTTAGATTTGAAAGATAGATACATATGTAGAGTTTGAACATTAGATAAAGTTATAATGAGAAATTCGCGCGAATTTTCTCACTATTACTTTAATGCTCAAAATCTAAATATCTATTTTTCAAATCTGAACTTCAGGTTTTTACTCGAACAATTCTCTGCCCAATTTGTAGACAAATTGTCAAAAATAGCACAACTATATTTTGTTAAAATTCATTTTCTTCTCCTAAATTGACATAATTGTATTTATTTTAACCCATTTATTACCAAAGACATTTAGAACTAAAATTTCAAATTTTTGGTAACACAACTTTATTAAATAGTGTCAAAGGAATACAAAAATATTTGTTTAATTTTTAAAAAAAGTAGGAAGTGTAGTTTTTAAGCTGTACCTAGGTAAAATGGGGAAATATGGTTGCTAATTTTGTACATGAAATTTCTTAAAGCATTTTTTTTTCAACACACATAACTATGTCGCAGAACTCACAAGCCCATCTGACTCACATGTGGCATACTCTGCATCTAAGAGGCTTTTCTCTTTGGAAAATGGTGACCTTCAGATAAAGCAACGCTTGCAGATATGGAGCGTTTTGATGTCGAAGGTTGGAGAATTGTTATATCTTTTAAGATAATATCGAGCAATATCTCTTTGAAACGATAGCAAGTCATCTTCGGAATCAGCTGCGGCTTTATATAGTTTTCAAGCGTTCACCAACGTAGAGCTTAGCATTGACGTAAAAAGCGGCCACCACCACTTTTTGCCTCGAATTTTGATTTTATAGGCATTGACACACTGGTCGTGTAAGTCAAATCCACCCATACCATTATTATAATCCGCAATAAGGTTCGGCTGCTGAATGAAAACTTTTCTTTTTTCTACTGATGGCCAACGTTTGACATAATGCATGGACCGGATAGTATCGAAGTTTGTGCCCATAGTGACAACACTATTATCACTCCATTATACAAAAAGAATATTATTGTTTAAGTCGTATACGTGCTCAAAATGCCCTCTTTTCCCCTTCTTAAATTCTTTTTTCAGCTTCAATGGGCATTTTTTTGTTCGGATTTCTCTTGCTGTCCCTGTAGCTCTGAAGCCCTTCTCTCTCAACAATCGCAAAAGCTCATGAGAAGTAAAATAGTTGTCAAAATATATTATGTGGTCAGTAGGAAATGGAATTTTTTCTAGAAGCTCAAGTACAACTCGAGATCCCAGTAGCATTTGTAACACATCAGCGTTCACATTTTTTTGCACCACAATAAGTATCAAAGCTATATAGGTAGCCACAACTACTCGTCAGCATCCAGTTCTTAAAACCAAAACGATCAGGTTTTCCTCTTATGAACTGTTTCGAAGAATGGTGGCCAAAATACTTGATCATGGCTTCATCAATGGATAATTCTTCGTGCATGAAGCCCCATTGTTGATATTTTTGGCACAAAAGATTCATCAGCAGTCTGAGCTTTGCCATTTTATCTCGAGCATCTTATTGATTATTATCTGCGAAATGAATGTATTTTTCGATCTCATAAAAACGATTTCGCGACATGTTGTTTGCTACCAATGCGGTTCTTGTATCCTCATCTAATTTCCAATACAAGGACTCCCTGGCCATTGAGTGGTAACCACTTCGCGCGAATTTTGAACTATTATTTTCTAAAATTGTAAATGGAACAGCCGTAAGCTTTTGCAATGAAGAACTTTAAAAAATTATGGTTCTTAATGAAACAGCATAAATCTATTACTATAAAGAATTTTAGCAAATAATAGTTCAAAATTCGCGCGAATTTTTAACTATTATTTTCTAAAATTCTTAAAGGAACAGTCGAAAGCTTTTACTATAAAGTGTTTTAGAAAATAATACTTCAAAAATCACGAGATTTTTAGGTTCCTGGTTTCTGGAATGTAATAAAGACTACTTCCTTTCCTAAAACCCTCGAAAAATTCAAACGGAAATACTAAATCACTACTCCTAACGTACGTTGTTATCTGACTTAGCTTTATTTTGCAAATGAACTGACTTCAAGTCAAGCTTACAGACTATTGTGTTGTCAGTTCAACGAACGGTAAATTCTTCTGTTATGTTGACTAGTACATTGTTACGAGTATGTTGCAATCTTCTCATAGGAAATTTTTTGTTTGCAGTTGGTCTTAATGTTCTTTTGAAATGCCAAATAAGTCCAACTTCATTCTTATAAATGCTACTTGTAGCTTGATGAGCCTTATACTTATAAGTTATTCAAGTTGGCTTTATTTCGCTTTGGAAAAGAGAAATAAGGCCAAATTGGTGTTATTTCCCAACATAATTTGGCTTTATTTCACTCTGCCAAAGTGAAATAAGACCAACTGTTGAAATTTGGCTTTATTACACTTTTCGAAAACGAAATAAGGCCAATTTTTGAAAGTTGGCCTTATTTCACTTGGCCTTATTTCACGGCACCGTTGAAAACATGTCAACGAACAAAACAAATTTAATTTCATCAAAACAAATTTGAAGAAGACAACGGTAAAAGCATAATGTTGTTAAATTTTCTGTACTCAAGCGGGTACAGTGGTAGTAAATCGGTTAAAATAAATATTTGCAGTTGTTATAAAATCATGCCTCCGTCTTAATAATTTTGAACTTTGAAAGATGGTGAGCTTTGCAATTTAATCAGATAAGAAGAAAAAACCATTTGAAAGTGACATAAAGCCATAATGGCCGCTTTTCGAAAGCGACATAGGACCATATCCCGAAATATGGCCTTATGTCACATGGCCTTATGTCACGGCACCAGCCCCAGGCACTTGAATAGCTGTTGCGCCAAATATTTATCTTTTCGTTTTTGGTTGTATTTGTAGTTGTACCTGTAGTCGCATTAGTGGTTGTATTTGTGGGTGTATTGGCAGTTATATTTGACCTCTTGTGGAAAGATTTTGTTCTGAACTCAACGGTTGGTACTGTCATATATCATATAGAAGATCGTCGGAAAATCCCGTGAGAAAAACAATAGCGGCTCAAGTTTCAGCCAAAGTCCAAATGAGAGGCAGGAGAAAAAATAATTGGATCACTCAAATATAAAAACAACAGCAAACTCTCAGAAGAAGGGTAATTTGACATCACTGCTTTCGGGTACCGTAAGGATTATTTCAGTTACTTGATGACCATGGTGACATCGGTACACAATTTTAACCCCTTTTTCGGTTTTCCTTGGCATAAGGGCTGTCCTCAATTTAGCCTTCATTCATTTATTCATTAGGAGACTATTCTGACTACTACGTGCGGGCCCAATCGTCTTCTGCACAAAGTTAAATAATCCACTCTCCAGCATTTGAATAGACGTATCAATCCTCTTAAGCGTAACCAAGAAAAATCTCATTCCAAGTTTGTTAATTCTTTTCTTGAACTATTCTGTACAAATTTCCCAAGAAGAAAAATCTCGTCATTGCTGTTTACCCACTCACACAAGATATGTACACAAGCATGTAATCACTGATGGCTACCGTGCAGACAAGACCCAATGAAAATTGTATCGCTAAAGGCTGTTTCCAAAGATATACACCAACACAGAGTTTTTGAAGAAAATCTCCTCGAGTTATTATGACACCTTAGATGGAAATCGATTCTCTTCATTGCGCTACTAATGGACCACTTTAGATACCCCATCTCAAGCGATTAATTTCTTTCACTAAGGCAGCTACTCAAGCTGCCATTTGAGGACATCTCACTCGTCTCACTCGAGATTGTGTACCGGAACAACGTATCTATACACACAAAGGATGTAAAATATTAATTTGTTGGCAGATTTATAATTAGACTTTCATTGATTTTCCATTCGGGTCGGTGTGCAAACAAGTGGTTCCTATGGTGCCACAGGATGAGGTGAGCCTTTTAAGCAAACATGAGTGATCAGAGCAGAACAGTAGACACGTAATAATTTTTATTGATTGGAACATGCCTATAATGAGTTTATGGCACATTACGCGTGCCATTGGAGCTATGTATGTATGTATTTGGTGCTGTAATTGAATTTAGTCTTCCCAGGAGTACTAGATGTCCCTTAATTAACGAGCTGATCAATCTGATGTTATCGTTCGTTAATTAAGGTTCATTACGTGATGGATACGGGATGGAGCCAAATTGCGTGTAAATGCAATATTTTATAATTAGCGCGTTTGTTGTGTAATCATAACGTTTTTCCGCTTTATTGGACAACAAAATGAAAACGTTTTCAAATAATTAAATGAATGCTCCCTTGTGTTGAAATCTACTTTGAAGGATACGCACATGAAAATCGTACGTTTTATAGGCATAAGCCAGCAAATTTATAATCTGTGTTCGTCACTACAATTGCCTTGATAATAAAACAAGCATACGGATGTACTTGGGGTCGTTAAAAAATTTAGGTCATAAAACTGATTTTAGAGTGATTGCAACAGCGTTTTTCGTATTTGTGCTAAACAACAGATAATGAAATTACGATGCCGAATATGTCTATTATTTTATTTGGCAGATGAATTACTATGATGAGTTCCGGTCGTATAATACTGGAGAGTGTTCAGAATGTTTGTCTTTGCAAGATTAATGTTTCCAAATTGTTATTACATGCAAATACCATCAAACAACTCGAGGGTAAAGTTATGAATGCTTTTGTGTATGCCTCCGACTAAAATTATCTTTCTATTCATATAGAATTCCCCGTAGTTTGAAATGTAAGGGATTATGTAGTGATAAATGATTTTATTTCTTTTGTGAGTTTCCTTCGTGTGTCACACTCTTTCCGCTTTTCAAATCTGACAAAGCAAGGGGCAAGATAACTATCATAATTTAGACATCCGCTACATCTTCATAATGGTGGGTAGCTTAGTAACGTGATTCGACTAGAAATGATTGCAGTATTATCATAAAAATGGTTTACTCCTGAACAGCTAAGACTTGATTCACAATAGTTCAGTTTCAAACTGAGGAAAAGAGTAAACAAGTTGAGAGTGCTGGTGACAGAAGATACTTGAAAATAGACCCAGATGCTAAAAAATGTATGTAAAAGATTCCTCTTATAAAGAGTTAACAATATAAAGTGTTTACAGCTGCCCTCAACTCAGCTTTTACTGAATCGTGTCCGTCAACCAGAGAGTTCACATACAGCAACCAAGATGGCTGGGCGATGTAGAGCGGAGGGAGCCCAACGTTCCAGCCCGGAAAATCTTGGAATAGACATTAGAGATGCGATTCTATGCGCCAACTTCATTGTTCTAATGTATGACTTACGATGCGTCGCTGATGCCTATATTGGGGCCGCATTCAAGAGTATTGGCCTACTTATGGTTGTTAAGGGATTGCTGGTTGGCTGCCTTGGTCCCCCAATATTTGGCATTAGTCTGTATAGTGCCCCTGCTGCCCGGGGGGCGCCTGCGTACATTAGGTGCTCCCTAAAGCTGAGTCTGTGGTGCAGTAACACTCCCAGGTACTTGATGTACGGCTTCGATTCGATAGTTTGCTCACCGACCTGGATGGTGAGGTGCTCCACTTTTTTACGGCTGCTTATGAGAACGGTGGGCGCCGTGGCGTAAGTGGTTAGTATGTCGGATCACTGAGCGTGAGGTTCCGAGCTCGAATCCCAGAAAACAGCAAAAAGTTTTTTCACGGTCCCACCTCTCGCGAGCGTCTGACAAACATCCGAGAGTATTGTTGTCACGAAACAGCTTCTCAAATCGCCATTCGGATACGGTACTAAACTGTAGGTCCCTTCGATTCGTGTGAAAAATATAACGCACAAAACATGAGTGGTGGCGAGAAGCTAGGCCCTGGCACTTAAAGAGCTGTTGTGCCAAATATGTTATTGCAGTTTTGCACAACTTTCTCCAATTTTTGGCCACTACTACAGTTGCGATATCGTCGGCGTAACCGATGACGTCTACTCCGTTCGGCCTTTGTGTTCCTAGAATGCCATCGTACGTTACGTTCCATAGAATTAGTCCCAGGACCGATCCTTGTGGAACTCCTCCAGTGATTTTAAACCTCTTTGGTTTCTCTTCTGTGTCATAGTAAAGGGTTCTATCTTCGAAATAGCTCACAATTATCCGCAGTAGGTAGTTTGGTACCTACGGGTCACTCTGTGATTTTATTATACAGCTCCAGTCGGCTGAATTGAACGCGTTCTTGACATCAATTGTCACGATAGCATAGTACTGTTTTGTTCCTCCGAGCCATCTTTCTCCCGCAATTGCTTCACATGCTACATATATCGCACACAGCTTGTATTGCATGGTTGGTGCTTCATTTCTTTCGGAATCCAAACTGTCGATTACATTACCGTTTATTTCTCTAGTCTTGTCCGTATAATTTTCACGAGCACTTTCCCCAGTGTATCTAGCATGCAAAAGTACTAGTCGTTGTCGTTTCTACTCAGACGGGAATTTTCCTTCTGTTAAGCATGCTGTGTAGAGATGCTGATCTGCTTTTGATCGCCTCCTTCAGAACAAAGTTCGGGATCCCGTCCATCCCTGGCATCTTGTTGCTTTTGATAGCTGCTGCGGCTTCTATAACTCCCTCAGTCCCTCCGCGAAAGCCTGCCTGTTCGACATCGAGAGTTGAATCTAAATGTTCTTTAATTCGTTCTAGAATTATTTTAGCTATTATTTTGGCCACGGCTGGAAGAACGCATATGCCTCTCCAGTTACCGCACTCCATGAAGTTTCCCTTCTTTGGAAGTTTAATGATCATCCCCCTTTTCCACTCCTGTGGAAATTCTTCACTATCCCAAGCTCTCCGTATTAGGGGATGCAGCAAATCTGCCGATGTATTTGGCGCCGCTTGAAATAGCTCGGCAGGGATGCCATCAATACCCACCGCCTTGTTCTTCTTGAGGGAATTGATTGCTGTTATTATCTCGGTTTAACTGGGAGGTGCGGTGCGAATTCGGGAATTTGTTGCTTCGAACTGCTCATTCGAATTCGAGATCATACTGCCATCATCTAAGTGATTTAGCACCGTAGCAAAATTTTCTCTCCATCTAGTGAGCTGATCCTTATCCGAAATCAGAAGGTTACCGTCTAGACTCTTCACTGGATGCTGTTTGGGGTTTCGACCACCAATGAGCTCCTTAGTGATGGTATAAACAGTCCAACTGTCGCATCTAAACGCTGCTTCTGCAGACCTTGAGGCCAGTGAGTTGACATATTGACGTTTGCCATGTCTCACACTACGCTGCACTTCTTTTTTCTTCGCACGATATTAGGCTTCAAGCTCGGTTCTCTCTACTGCTGAGGCCGCTGCAATCCGAGCCTTGATTGCTGTACGCTCATCGATCCGTATCCAGGTGTCTGTAGAAAGCCATCGCGGTGGTGTTTCTGCTTTTTACCGACATACGTGCGTGCCCCCGTCGCAAAAGCATTTTTCACAGCACTCCAGTGGTCATCCATGTTCTCTTCCAGTATGCTGCTGATTGCTTCTGCTTCTAACGCAAGATGGTCCCTGAACTGTTGGCGCACTTGGGGAACCTTGAGCCTGTCGATATTAAACCTGGTGATGTTAAGTAGGTTTGAGCGGTTGCTGTTGACGGATGCAGTACGAAGGCGTAAATGAGCTACCATAAGATGGTGATCTCGTTCTAGTCCGACGTCAGCTCCACGTCTGTTTCGGACGTCCAGGAGACAATTTCTAAAGCGGCGACTGATCGCAATGTGGTCGATCTGGTTGGATGTTCGTTGTCTATCAGTAGAGACTCAACTGATTTTGTGGCAGGTGTTATGCTTAAACAGCGTACCTCCGATGACTAGGCGGTTGGTATCGCAGAAGTCCACAAACCGCTCACCGTTATCATTACGGTCTCCCACGCCGTGAACTCCCATCACGTGCTTAAGCATGGTGTTGTCGCTACTCACCTTGGCATTGAGATCTCCCATCACCATTACGATGTCTCCATTAGGCGTTTGGTTGTAGGCGGCGCCTAAGTGGCTATAAAATCATCCTTTTCATCCTCAGTCGCGTCTAGAGTCGGAGCATAACACTGTATGATGGTAATTTTTCTAACTCTACTCTGGAACCTAGCCGTCAATATTCGGTCACTATGGGGTTTCCAGGATATGAGGCTATTACGTTCTGCTGGAGTTAGCATGAGTCCTACGCCAGAACTCCGTGCACTTCCAGCTGGTTTACCAGAGTAGAGCATCGCAGTGCTTTTTGTTGGGCAGATGTATTGCCCAGCATCGTACCATCTTATCTCGCTCAGCCCTAAGATGTCGATTTTATACCGTGCGAATTCGCGCTCCAATTGGAGGAATCTGGCGTTATAAATCCCTTCCTTGAGTGAGTCCAGGAGGGTCTTAACGTTCCAGAATCCGATCGTTGTTCGTGTTCGATAGCCAAAGGTCGTCATCAAATTATCCGTCCGTATCCGAGGCGTTGGTTTCCGTTTCGGAGCAAGATTTGTTTTTACGGTTGCAGCTCGCTGGGCCACAGACAAACCGCCACTTATCCTGTTTTTTCGCACAGGAAGCTCGCTATTCGTCCTCTCCCGTTAGCAATTTCCGAAGAAATCCTCAGATGGCACCGCGAGGAGGTGGGAGTAGCGCTTACTAACAGAGCTGCTAGTTTTTTGGCTGCAGTGGCTCTTTCTCATTACTTAGCGGAAAAACACCTATCGGGAGATGCTGCCCCTACGAGGTCTTTGTTAGTCGTTTGCCGTCTAAAGTATACACTATTTTTAGTTTGCTATATGCTGTATCTATTCTTCCTTGGGTGACTCACAGAGTTTTTGTCTTACTTTGTCGGTTTATAATCGGAGTTGTCAGAACCTCAGCGGCCAAAGTAGGAACTGCCAGTATTGGTCCTAGTTTATATTAAATAATAAAAATAAAATAATAAATATTGTAAATAAATTACTTTCTTGCTCTATCTTTTTTATTAAAAGTTTTACTGGGTCTTATACAACAGTCTCCGCTGCAAAAGAAGGAAGAATTTCAATATAGCCAAATTCATAACGATATCCTGCACTGGTAGATCTATAAGGACAGACTGAAACTTTTTGGAATAGAAGTTGGAATAGAAGATGGAAGTTTCCGTTAGAGTATTGGCAACATGTATCAACTATCCCGACTGCGAAATGTCATGCTCAAAACAACAATCATACCAAGTCTTAGTCCCAATGGATACTGTGGTGAATCTGAAGAAGAGTGACTGATTTTGCTAATGAACCCAAAATTTCCCAAACCTCATTAGTGGGAAGAAGCTAAAGAGGCCTGTAACATTTTCGAACCTTTTAAATTTCCGTTTCTCGCCAGCACAGTTTCAGATAACATTCAACTATAAGGCAGAACCTGTGTTGTATTATGAATGACTGCCTAGCAGTAGGAAGAAAACCGAGTGTCCGAGTGTCTAAGGTGACCGAGGTGAGGGTGGTTTTTATACCTATGGCAGATAAAATCTTATACCCTCTCCCAAATGATTTCAAACTGATTTACCCTGACATCTATTTTACTTAAGATGTCTACAATAAGGCGTCCGTGGATAGTACCCTGTAATACGCTTTGAGTCACAATTCGCAACTTTGGAGCATATGGTACAATTCTTTCTTTATTATCACTTAATAGTATACATTGATGAATACATTTACAGGAATAATTATTGGAAAGTATTTCAAAATGGAAGAGATTTAAGCTGTTCTGTGGAAAGCCTTTGCTGGGATGGTGGAGACGTTACCTCGAGAACTGCTCAATCAATTTTAATGAAATTCATTCCATATCTCCTTTAGGTATAGCGCAGGTCTCTTTTAATTGGATGATTTATTAGTTTTTTATTTAATTTTTTAATTTAAAATTTTAAAATAAAAATAAAAACTGTAAATTCCCCACGGTACCACCGCTATGCATTTCGACATGGGGTAGCTCAGATATGGTGTGAGCATCTATATCCGCCGCTGGACCTGAAAATCTGGTAGTCATTAACGGGGAGCAATACAAATTCATACAAATATTAAAATAAATAATTTGGGTCAAGGTGCACAGAAATCAGAAATTCGCAATGGATACTATTTCTAATTACCTACTACGACAATGACCCAAAGTCCAAAGTGCATATTATCTGGCTGCGAGTCCTATATAACTGTCCGAATGTTCTAGAAACGTGTTCCCAATCACCGGATTTGAATCTTTTATAACCCAAAACGACCCAAAACAGGACCGAACTTGAACACGTGTTACTTACACATCAATAAAAGCAATACATTTTTATTTATTCGGAGAAATTTCGAAATAAAATTGTACAGGGTCCTTTTAGACCCAACCATACGAGTTGGTTGGGTCTCTTCGTTTTCTCAGCTGGCAAGATTTGTAGGCCCCTCACTTCTCACTGTTTGTTCCCTTAGGCGTAGTTGCTGCATATATAATACAAACTTATGCTACATACAGTACCCCATCAACATAAAATTGTTGCATCCCATAAACAGCAGGAAAAACACTAACCATTGTTAGCGGAGACTTTAATGCATGGAATGGACAGTCGAGTTGAACAGCACCATTACAAATAGAAGAGGCAAGGCATTGCTAGAAGCATTTGCTAGCCTCGATCTAATGTTACTAACACGGGGCAACAAGCACACTTTCGACAACGACAGAGCGCGCTCCTTCATCCACCTGACGTTCGCCAGCAGAGACATAGCAAGGAGGATGAAATGGCAAGTCTCAGACCTGTACACAAACAGCAAGCACCAGACGATCATATTCGAAACAGAAGAACAACACCGATCGCGGCACAGCAAACCCCCTCCAAAAGCACAAAAGCTGGTCTAAAAAAAAAGACGTAGACACCGAAATGCTCAAGTACATGCTAATAGCAAGAGGCACAGCAGAACTGACTTAAAAAGTCGTAAGGTCCTTATCAGGGAATGGAAATGGAAGAACACCTGTGTACTGGTGTAATGACGACATCGCCAATACGCGAGCAGAATGTCACAGAATGCGGAGGTGCCAGCAGAGAACCCGAGGTAGAGGCATACAAGACTATGAGGTACGGCGAGAACAGTTTCACAGAAGGAAATCACAACTCCGTAAGCTGATAAAAAAGAGCAAAGTCAAATGCTTCTAGGCACTCAGAGAAGAGTTACAACACAATCCATGGTGAAGCGCGTATCAAATAGTCACACAGAAATTAAAGAATCGCACGGCAGCTGCACCGAATTGCCCGAATATCATGTACTCAATAGTCTGCGCTCTTTCCCCGAGGAGAGATGGATTCACCCTACCACGAGGAGCAGCGGGAGAAACACAGACAATACCAGCAGTTACCACAGAGGAAGTTTAAGAAGCTGCGGCAACAATAAAGAGCAATAAGGCGCTAGGAATGGATGGGATCCTGAACTTCTTACTAAAAGGAGCAATTAAAGCAAGGCCAGATGTCATCACATGCCTTTATATGGCATGCCTGACGGAGCGCAATCTCTCACTACAGTGGAAAGGCAATGGCTGGTCCTCATCCCAAAGGGAAATAAACTATCTGAGCAACAGTTATCGTACAGGCCGATGTGCATGCTTGACACACTGGGGAAAGTGTAAGAAAAATAATACGTACAAGGTTAGATCCATTTTTTTTTTTTTTTTTTTGTCGGGATAGGAAACACTCGACTGGAGCACTCAGACACAACCGGTCCATTGTACTGCCAGAGAGCAAACCCTGATTTACCCATTTTGTTGGAATTTCCTTGACTTTCGAAGAAAGCCAAGCAAGCACTTCAGTGATGAGGAGCTTACAGTACCAGCACTCACCACATCCGCACCGAAGATCTGCTACCTGATACGAGCAAAGGCCGGACACTCACAGAGATAATGTTCCGCGGTGTCGTCGCTTTCTCCGGTTTTTTTTTTTTTTTTTTTTTGCGAGGGTAGGTGAAAATCTTCAACAAGACACTATGAGGATCGACAGCGCGTGCTCATAGTAGTGTGGGATTCTTACCCACTAAAAAACCTCCCTTCAAAACAGACTTGTTTTTATTTTTACTACAACTAAGTATTCGACTTATCAAGTAGTTTTCGTTTCGCGAAATAATGACGTTTTGCAGGTACCTTCCCATTAGAAGTTCCTGCCAGCTCCGCAGTTTAGACGCGGTTACTTATCGCGCTAGGTCTAAAGGTTTGGTTCTTTGTATACGGCGCAGTAAATTTCTTTCATCCAAAAGTTGGAGGACTGTAATATTTACGTGACTTTCTAGTCGACTTCTATGCTTTCTCGCGTAGGTTTGAATTTCGTCTTCGATTGTTTTAATGCCAAGGTCTCTGTGGATATCGCTATTTCTGATATACCATGGCGCATTTACAATACCTCGTAGCACTTTGTTTTCAAAAGTTTGTAAAATTTTAATATTAGTTATTTTGGTACAACCCCAGAGTTGTATACCATATGTCCATACAGGCTTTAGCACTTGCTTATATAAAAGCAGTTTGTTATATATATTAAGCTTGGAATATTTTCCAAGTAACCAATACATTTCTCGATATTTGTTATCTAGTTCTTTGCGTTTTTTCTTAACGTGCGTTTTCCATTTCAGCTTTGTATCAAGTGTCATTCCAAGATACTTAGCCTCGTTTGCAAACGGGATTTGAACCGAGTTTGAAAAGATCGGCAAATTATTTATTTTTTTATAAGTAAAATTTACATGAACAGATTTGGTCTCGTTGAGTGCGATTCGCCAAATCTTTGTCCATTCATTTACTCTATTCAAAGCTTCTTGCAGTTTTTCTGTAGTATCTTCGACCGTTTTACCTACTGTCAAGATAGCAGTGTCGTCGGCAAATGTAGCTAGCTCAGTGCCTTCTACTTGCGGTATATCTCTCCAACGCGTAACACTGTACTACTCTATTCTGGAAGACCATCCGGAAGTCCGCGGGAATATGGAGTCGGACTACTGCTAACAACAACAGCACGCAAGGGCCTGATTTCCTGGCAGCCTCATGGTGATAGGATTTTGACGGCCAGATTCCGGACTAGAGTACGACGCGTCACCATCATACAGTGTTACGCCCCAACGAATAGTTCGTCTGAGGACGAAAAGGAGAGCTTCTACAATCTCTTAAGCGCCGTCTTCAACACAACACCAAATGGAGACATTGTCATAGTGATGGGGGATTTGAATGCCAAGGTAGGCAGCGACAACGAAGGGCTCAAGCATGTAATCGGGAAGCATGGACTAGGCAACCGCAATGACAACGGCGAAAGGTTTGTGGATTTCTGCAATGCCAACCGCCTTGTGATAGGTGGCACCATGTTTGAGCACAAGACCTGCCACAAAGTCAGCTGGGTTTCCAATGACAGGCAAGCAACCTCCAACCAAATTGACCATTTTGCTATCAGCCGCCGCTTTAGAAGTAGTCTCCTGGACGTCCGAAACAGACGAGGGGCAGATGTGGGGATAGTACGTGATCACCATCTTATGATAGCTACTCTCCAACTACGCACTGCTGCAGTTCGAAGATCCCACGACAACACAAGAATGCCCAGGTTCAACATCGATAGACTTAGTGATCCCTCAGTGCGCCAACAATTAAGGGAGCACTTTTCGCAAGGTGTGGAAGCAATCAGCAGCTCAATGCCCGCAACCATCCAAGACCATTGGTGTGCTGTGAAAAATGTTTTTACATCTGGTGCTGAAAGAATTGTCGGTCGATCGCAGGGAAGACATAGGGCGTGGCTTTCCGAGGATACCTGGAGACGGATTGACGAACGAAAACTGCTAAAAGCTCGCGTTGCAGCTACCCCAGCAGCAGGGAGAAGCGAGCTAGAGTCCCTATATCGCATGAAGATGAGAGAAGTTCAGCGTAGCGTACGACGTGACAAGCGCAACTACGTCAACGCGCTGGCTACAGAAGCAGAAGAAGCTGCACGGAAGTGCGATAGCAGGACTGTCTACAGAATCACGAAAGAGCTGACAGGTGGTCGCAGCTCCAGCCAATACCTAGTGAAAAGCCTAGACGGCTCCTTGCTCATTTCGGATGAGGACCAGCTCAAGAGATGGAAAGAGCATTTTGCTATAGTTTTGAACCGTGTATTCGCTAGCGATATGCTCCCAAATCAGACTGAGATGCCCGAGGTGAGAAGTTCCCGAATACGCACCACGACTCCCAGTAAAGATGAGATCATTACCGCGATCAAGGCACTCAAAACCAACAAGGCGGTAGGACTTGACGGTATTCCAGCAGAGCTCTTACGAGCAACGCCAACAACATCGGCTGAGCTTCTGCTTCCACTTATAGATAGAGCTTGGGAAGCTGAGAGCTTTCCTAACGAGTGGAAAAAGGGAATGATCGTCAAGCTTCCTAAGAAAGGAAATTTAATGGAGTGCGGAAACTGGAGGGGTATCTGCGTGCTGCCTGCTGTAGCTAAGATAATAGCTAAAATCATCCTTGAGCGAATCAAACAACATCTCGAAGACACACTCGATGCCGAACAGGCAGGTTTCCGCTCTGGATCCTCCTGTGCCGACCACATCAACACCCTGCGGATTATCATCGAACAGTGTGTTGAATATCGATCGCCACTGCACCTGCTGTTCATCGATTTTGAGAAGGCGTTCGATTGTGTCAACAGGGAGTTTATTTGGCGTGCCTTACGCAGGAGAGGTATTCCCGATAAACTAATTGCTATTATCAAAGCTACATATGAAGGCTCAAAATGTCACGTTCTGCACAGGGGAAGGTTGTCTGAGGAATTTGAGATCCAAAGTGGGGTAAGACAAGGCTGTATCCTTTCACCAATATTATTCCTATTGGTGATTAGCGATGTGCTTCATGCAGCTTTGTCGACGGGAAACGGAGGAATTCGATGGACTCTTACATCTCAACTGAAGCATCTTGACTACGCAGACGATGTATGCTTACTCTCCCACAGAATTATGGACCTCCACCAAATGACAGCAGATGTGGAGAGGGAGGCAGGTGTCGTCGGGCTGAAAATTAATACGACAAAAACTAAAATCATCAGCCTTGGAACTAACTCATCGGCTCAAATATGCATTGCTGGACAACCGGTAGAGAGAGTAGAGGATTTCCAGTATCTTGGGAGTATTGTCTCGACCGATGGTGGAACCGAACTGGATATAGCCAACAGGATCGCCAAAGCAAAGTCCGCGTTCGGGATGTTGTCCAAAATATGGCGAAGCAATGCAATCAGTTTGAGCACCAAAATAAGACTGTTCCGCTCCAACGTTGAATCCGTGCTGCTATATGGTTGCAGCACGTGGAGAGTGACCACTACTATCACCAGAAAGCTGCAAACGTTCGTTAATAGGTGTCTGCGCAATATCTTAAGGATTTTCTGGCCCAATTGTATCTCTAACGAACACCTTTACGAGAGAACGGGTCAGGAACCAATAGGCACAACTATCCAACGGCGGAAGTGGCAGTGGATTGGTCATACGTTCCGAAAGGGTGACAGCTCCATAGCGAACCATGCTATGCAATGGAACCCTCTAACTCAGGATGGCAGAAGACCTGGCGGTCCGCGGAAAACATGGCGCAGAACAGTCGAGAAGGAGGCACGGCAGTTAGGGAAAAGTTGGGGAGAACTCAGACACATTGCCAGAAACCGTACACGATGGCGCGTAGGCGTAGTAGAGGCCCTAGGACCCACAAGGGGATACAGGACATAAGTAAGTAAGTAAGTATATCACGAGTGTATAATAGATATAAGACTGGACCAAGAACGCTTCCTTGCGGCACCCCAGCCATTATTTCCTTAAAATCTGAATATTCGTTTCCACATTTGACGCGGAATAGCCTATTCGTAAGGTAGTTCTTCAAAATATTATATAGGTGCTCTGGCAGAACTTGTCGTAATTTAAACTTTAAGCCTTCGTGCCAGACCTTGTCAAAGGCTTGAGAAACGTCAAGGAATACGCTTGAACAAATCTTTTTTTCTTCAAGTGATTTTTCGATTACATGTGTTATTCGATGTACTTGTTCAACTGTAGAATGCTTACTTCTAAATCCGAATTGATGATCAGGGATGAGATGCCCTTCTTCTATAACCGGCTGTATTCGCCTAACCAATATTCTCTCGAACACTTTGGATATAATTGGAAAAAGCGAAATCGGTCTATAAGAGGTTTTTTCATTCGGCGGTTTTCCAGGCTTAAGGGCCATTATAACTTCGGCGACTTTCCATTGACTGGGAACATATTCTAGTCTAATCGCGGCGTTTATAATGAACAGAAGCTTAATTAGAGCTTTTCTTGGTAGTGCTTTAAGAACCTCTCCCGTAATTAGGTCGTATCCAGGAGCTTTCTTAGGTTTAAGTTTCTTTATTTCTTCCTCAAGTTCGGTAAGCGTTGCATTTCTTATTACGCTATTGCCTATATACGACGTATTTATATTTTCAATAAGTGCTTGTCCATCAAACGGTTTGAAAGTTTCTTCCAGGTGGGCGGCGAAAACTTGCGCTTTCTCTTTATCATGCCTCGCCCATTCGTCTTGATTTTTCCTAATTGGCGCGGCTTGAATTTGAGGTTTTTTAATACCTTTTATAGCCTTCCAAACCGAAAAGTTAGAATCTTTTTCTGCCGTTAAGCTTTCTAGGTAAGTTTGTATTTCATTATTCTTAAGGTCTTTAATAGATCGTTTTAGTGAGTTGCACAAACGGTTAAGATGTGCTTTATGTTGCGGAGCCCGAGTTTGTTGCCATCTTTTACGCGCTTTTCTCTTCTCCTTAATCATCTCTTTTATTTCCTGCGGATAAATTTTAATGTAACTGGCCGGGGTTCTCTTTAGTTTGGGAGTATTCTTCCACGCGGCATCCTGTAAGATTTCGACGAAGCGATCTACTTCAACTTCAAGTTCATAGGGCGTTTTAAGTGATACGCTCAGCTCAATATTTGCTTCAATATCTTTTTTAAAGCCGTCCCAATTAGTTTTCGCGCCAGTTAATCTGGCCGGTCCTACTTTTTTAATCAAAGCTTCGCTTATCGTCATAATGATTGGAGAATGATCAGAGGAGAGATCAAAGCTTTCTTCAACTTTTATACAGTTGCTAGATATTCCTTTAACAACAAAGAAATCAATCAGATCTGGTATCTTATTTCTATCAGTTGGCCAATATGTTGGTTTACCCGTCGAGTAAAAATCACAACTGAATTGCATACCCGCATTATAAAGCTTTCTACCTTTCTGAGAGGCGTATCTTGAGCCCCAGAAGGGGTGTTTCGCGTTGAAGTCACCACCAATAATAAAATTTGGTTTAAGGAAGTTGAAGATGTTTGTGAAATCACTTTCTTCAAGTTTACATCGAAGTTTACAATATATAGACGAAATGTTGAAAGCAAAATGTCTATTTCTAACGCTTACCGTGCTTACTTGCATTGCTTCTAATTCAATTTTTATTTCCGCTGAGTGTTCGATATTTTCTTTTATAAACAAAGATGATCCGCCTCTGGCTCTTTCCGATGGGTGAAAGGCGTGATATCCGCTATATCCCCTTATCTTAATATTCGATTGCTTTTTCAGATGAGTTTCACAGACCAAGCATATATCAATATCTTTCTCTCGCATAAATATTTCTAACTCGTCGAGTCTTTGTATGAGCCCGTTAGCGTTCCAAGTAAGAATTTTAAGCGTTTCTTTCATATTCTGGTTGAAGTGCGCGTGTTATGAATGTTGTTTTCTAGTGCAACTAGTCTCTCGAAAATTAGTTTATTTGTTTTGCATTGCTCTTCAAGTTTCGCAAGAATTAGGGAAAAAACATTGGATACATGATCTTCTGAACTACCTCTATCACTATTTTTCAATGTCGCAACTTGAGAAGGAGTTTTTACATTAAAGTTTGGACGGTTTCTTGCTTTGATCTCCCGTGAGTTGTCGGTCGTGTACGTACCCTTAACTGTCTTCGCCGCTTGAGCATAAGACTGCACGCCAATATTCGGAGATTTTGCTTCTGTTACCTTATCTCTATTACTTTCGGATTTTTTATCATTAACCGATCTTAAGTTAATATTGACGGACTTTCTATCTTTCGCTGCTTTTTTCGTAGCTATTTTGGGTCTGTTCTTGATTGGTTTCATATTCGGACGCATCGAATTTTTTAGCGTATCGCGGCGTTTTTGAAGCTCTTTCGCCACTTCGCAACCTCGATAGTTCGCAGGATGTTTTCCTTTGCAATTTATACAAGTGGCTGGGGTTTGCTTGTTTAGGTGACACTCTTCCGAGAGATGTTTACCTGCGCATTTGACGCATAGTGGCTCTTTCTGGCAGTAAGTCTGCGTGTGATTGAAGCCTTGACAGCGCTTACACTGCGGGATCGATCTGGAGGTCTTACGCATGGGTTCGATTTTGACCACGATGTTTAGAATAGTCTTGGTACCATATATAATATCTTTATTTTCGTCTTTATCAAAACTAAGCATGAATAGTGGAAGACCGCGCTTTACCAATTTTTGAAGATCTCCCTCCGACTGCTGTTTCTCCTTCTTGATAATATTGACGGCATCAAGAATTTTAAAGCCTTTGTCTTGAAGGTCGTGCATTACATCTTCTTTAGTGCACGAGGGGTGGAGTCCCCTTGCTACAACACGCAGTGGTCTTTCTAACTTATTTTCATAAGTATACCACTGAATCTTTTCGGCATTCAATTTTTTAGATACTGATCGGTAACCGTCGGCATCATCGACATTGATTTTCCACGTACTGTTTCGCAGAGATGTCACCTTAAACTTTGAAGCCAGAGTTCCTTTAAGGAGGCAATGCAACTTATTATAGTCCGTAATTCCAACGACGTTTATCGGTGGCGGAGGATGTAATTTTGGTTGTTGTTGCTTTTCTTGCATCTCCTTGCGCTTTTCATCTTTTTGTGACTCGACTTCCGGTGAGGAACAATAAATGGCTCTCCCCAGAATCCGTAGAGCCGACCTGCGAAGAGGGTGGATTTTCCAGTTTACCTGGACTGCCACCTGGGGTATTTAAATCTTTTGTTTTGTTCATTGCATGTTTTTTGTATACGCCATACTCGGTATACGGAGGGTGGATTTTCTCCACAAGCGTCGCAAATTGTAGTGTCACTTAAGCCTAACACGTTAAGGTGCTTGGCAAAAGCGAAGTGGCCTGTCAAGACGCCGATAAGTTGTCTACAGTCTTTTCTGCTGAGAGACAGCAAGAATGCCGCTGATTTCTTACAGACGTCCGGGAGCATGCGTTTAGTCAACCTGCAACCTGGAGAGTCATGCCACACACAATTGTGCTCGTGAGAGACCCAATCGTCAATGGAAGCCCTAACCGAGGACGCTGGAAGACCCAACGCGGGTTCGGGACCGGAGAAAGCATCCTCTGAGCCTTGTCTAGCAATCTCATCAGAGATCTCGTTCCCCAAGATCCCAGTGTGACCTGGGACCCAGATAAGAGACAGAGAATTCAGCCTTGCGACCGAGTTCAAAGAGTTTTTGGTTTCACGAACTATTTTGGAAGTGGTTAAAGGGTTAAGCAAGACCTTAAGCGCAGCCTGACTGTCACTACAGACACAAATGCTACGTCCCTTCCATCTGTTCTTCACAACATAGTTCATGGCCATTAGGATTGCATAAGTTTCCCTTGGAAAACAGACGCATATTTGCCTAACGAGAAGTGAAGTCTAATGTTGTCGACTTCCACGAAGACCCCAGCGCCAGACCCTTGACTGGTTTTGGAACCATCCGTGAAAATACGACTGCATTCCATTCCCGGCTCAGATTCTGACCGAGGCCAGTCCTGGACACAAGGAAAGTCGACTCTGAATTTGCGCATCAGCTGGAGTTCTGGTGTCATTGCATCAGACGGCATATCCATAAGACAGGAGTCGTAAGATAAGTGTCGCGCAAGTTCATCAAAGTTCCAGTGTGGAGTATACCAAAAACCGCCCCGCCTAAGACGATGGATGGCTTTGATAGTGCAACCCATGATATAAGTATCAAGGGGAGGTAAGTTCAGCAAAGCGTCTAGAGCAGAGCCAGGCGTACTCGGGAAAGCTCCTGAGCAGCCGAGACAAGCCGTTCTTTGGAGTTTCGAGCAAAAAGCAACCACATATTTACGCGAGAGCCCCTTCCACCAAACAACCGATGCATATGCGAGGAATGGTCTTATCATAGCCGTGTAGATCCAGAGAACCTTATTCAGTGATAAGCCCCAAGTCTTGCCAAAAGCACCCTTACACTGCCAGAAGACTGAGAGCGCCTTGGATGTTTTCGACTCGACGTGTTTAGACCAATGAAGTTTCTTATCTAGAATCACTCCCAGACATTTGGCTTCATTGGAAATGCGAATGGTGACGCCTTTTAGTACTGGCTGAGTCAGACCGGTCAAAATCCTCCTTCTCGTAAAAAGAACAACCTCAGTCTTAAGAGGATTCACCGAAAGCTCACTCCTAGTACACCATTCATCGATCATGTCCAGCGCCGCCTGTGCGTTAGCACAGACCGTCGCCAGGCATGGCCCGACAGAAAGTACGGCGACATCATCCGCATATGCCTGAGCGTAGACGTTAGAACTATTTAGAGTGTTCAACAGAGAGTCGACCACCATGCACCATAACAATAGAGACAGAACGCCACCTTGCGGACAGCCCCTGTTTACCCCTGTCATAACATATTGGTCACAATCCGCATCCACTACCAAAGTTCTATTCATTAGCATTGCTTTAATCCACAACACTAATGTTTCATCTACCCCGTGTTGTCTGGCAGAGTCGCACATGCAGTCAAAAGTCGCATTGTCAAAAGCACCCTCAATGTCGATGAAGATACCCATCGCGTATTCTCTCCTATCAAGCGCGCATTCAATTCTGGCCACTAGATTTTGAAGTGCGGTCTCACAGGATTTCCCACGCTGGTAAGCATGCTGCATCTCCGATAGTGGATGCAGTTTCAAAGCAACTTTGCGCACGTGAAATTCTACCAGTCTCTCCATACATTTCAGTAAGAAGGATGTCAAACTTATAGGTCTGAAACTCTTGGGGAGCGAATAGTCTTCCTTACCAATTTTCGGTATGAAAGCTACTCTGACAGTCCGCCAAGGTGTAGGAATATATGCCAGCGCCAAGCCAGCGGTGAAAATTCTTTTCAGAGTTGGCAATAGCTGATCTATACCCTGTTGCAGCATAGCCGGATATATTCCATCGGTGCCAGGCGATTTGAAACCATCAAAAGATGCCACAGCATATTTGATGGCCTTAACAGATGGCCTTAACACGGCTGATGCAATATACCAACTGCGCCGAGTTTTCTGACTTAGATCAAGCTCAGCCTGGGTAAGCGGGCCAAGCTGCGACCTAGTGATTATCCGATTGCCAGGAAAGTGAGTCTCCAGCAGAAGACTAAAAGTTTCCGCCTTTGTCTCAGTAAACCTGCCATCAGACCGTCTGAGTGACTCCGGTTTGGTCGGCTTACCTCTTTTGAGGACTTTAACCAACCTACTGGTTTCACCGAGTGTCTCGATCTTTTCACAAAAATCTCTATAAGAAGCACTTTTCGACAAACCGCATTAACTTCTTGTAGTCTTTTTGCTTCGATCTAAAGAGATCCCAGTCACCTTCTAAATTTGTCTTAAGAGACCTATTCAGAAGTTTTCTGGATTTTTTCCTAAGCCGCTGCAGTTCCGGGCTCCACCAGGGAACCGGCGTTCTGCAGGAGTTTTTTGTCATTGGACACGCCAGTTCAAAACAGTTGGTAAGGACACTGGTCAGGTTTTGAACAGCATCCTCAACCTTTCGTTTCGTTCTGAGTTTAGTTGGAGTTTTAACAGATCTGTCTAGCTCTTTCCTAAACCGCACCCAGTTGGTTTTCCTCGGATTCCTCCTCTCCTGCAAAGTTAAAGCTTCGCATTCGATTTGGAAAACGATGTATCTATGATCTGATAAGGACACTTCCGGCAGTACCCTCCAGTTAGTAATCGACTTGAAGTACCTATTAGATAAAGTCAAGTCAATAACCTCCTGCCTCCTTGCCGTAACAAAAGTTGGCTGGGAGCCAACATTGTTTATTGTCATACCAGATGATAGTATAAAGTCTAGGAGATGGTTTCCTCGTATGTTGCATTTGCTGCTGCCCCACACTGTATTCTGAGCATTAGCATCGCAGCATATGACTAGTCCCGTCTCCCGAGTGTCACAATACTTTATGAGTTCGGCAACCGCCTTCGGTGGTGGAGGCATTACCGAATCATAAGGGAAATAAGCCGACGCAACGACGAAAGTTTTCCAACTTCCGTTTGTTTCGTAGCTTACAGCTGCAGCAACCAAGTCCTGACCACAAAATTGTAATCTGCGAAAATATCATAGATATAGTCGGTGGTTTTCGCCCATTACTTGCACTCATTTGGAAATTAAGCGGAAATGAATCCTTCCAAGATGCAGGTAAGGACGCATGTCATACCTAGACTTCAGGACCTCCACAGAGCCAAGATCTAAACCCACAACAAGCGAAGAACCTTCCACATTTTCCCGATTCTTGCACTTGCCGTGAGAGTAGACGCACCATTCGCTCGTGTCGAGGCCAGGGTTCTGGGTACGGGGACGCGTCAGCACATCCGCCGTTTTCCTGAGTTTCCCCGGGGTAAAGCAAATGGCGCGCGTTCTCTTGATGGGCATGAGAACCACAAAAGAAGTGGTCCCCAAGGGTGGTATTTTCGGCACCGCATTGCTTAGCCATTCAAGGGTTTGCTGCGAGGAGCACTTCACCACGAAGGTTCCGCTCTTTAAAGCACAGCCCTCCACTTGAATGCAGGCATTTGCTGCCGAAGCCAGCTCCCACAAACGATCTTCGCAGTGTTTGCACTCCGCGTCGGTCATCTTGTGATCATTGCCAGCTCTTGCGATTCGTAACGTAAGAGCGGAGGAAGCAGTTTCACTATACAGAATCTGCTCCCTTCGCTCCTTCGATCCGGATTGCTTCTTACCGTGGGTCTTATCCGCGTCAGCCAATTTCTGTCCGCAGGTGCTAGAGCTATTAGAAGTTCCAGCACGCGCATCACCCAGATTTTGTGCGCGGGTAATACCTCCGGTTCGAGGCTTCTTGGTAGAAGGGCGAGCACCTGATGCACCCACGCTTCCGCCGAGACGAGCACCCTTACTCGTGGCTTTGCCTGCGTCTGCCATTCTCTGTCCGCTAGTGCTGGGACCTTTAGGGATAGCAACACCAGCATCACTCAGATTTTGTGCGCAGATAACGCCACCGGTAAGAGTGTGTCCAGCAGAGGGGCGCACACGCTTCCGCCGATGAAAGTAGGCGAAACTTGCTTCGTCCGCTTTGACCTGTTCGAGCCAACCGAAGGGGAGCCGGCGTTGGGTCCGAGGGACAGATCGACTCCAGTTGGAGTACTTTCTGTCGACCTAGGCCTCTTTCCCGCCGCCATTGAGGGATGACTGCTACCAGCGCTTTCGCCTTCAGCTGACTCTGCAGCCTCTTTGCACCGCGCCATCGCCGCCTTCCTTCTTCTCCTCTTCAACTGATTCTTAGTCAGGAGCTTTTCGGAGTGCGCCGTTTCAGGAGCTCGTTCACCCTTTTCGGTATCCCGAGTCAAACCGTCTTCAACACAACTTCGACCAGCTGCCCGACTATTCAAACAGAGATTAGACGTTCCAGCCGAAGCCTTTCCGCCACTTTCTCCGTCATTCCAGCCCAGTCTACCAAACGAGTCGGAGACAGAGCCGCAGGATTCTTCAGAAGCAAGCATTGCTACTACTTCCGGGTCAACGCCAGAGGCGGGGGGTTTGAGTATGTTGGTTGGGACCTCCAGAATCCTTGTCCCGGCCGGGGTCGAAAAGACCACGGGTGGATTGTCGCTTGCGCGAGTACCACCTGGAGTATATACCGTGAATGTTTCTTCCATCATACTTTTAACAGGTTTTGCGTCACAGTCAAGACGTCTTCAGCCTTTGGTTCGATGTCTCACCTGGGGTCCTTTCGGATCCTTAGGGTCATTGACTCTTAAGCCGTTCCGCCACGTCAAGGCAGCTGAAGAATGGGAATGGTTAGATCCATACACGGAAGGGAACTCCGGGCTCTCTACCAGGCAGTAAGGCTTTAGAAAGAAACGAAGCACCATAGGGGCAATAACTGCAGTGTGCGACATTGCACGCGAAGTTATCGCGGACAAAAATGGCTAGGAGGGAGAAAGTAGTATTGTGCATATACCTAACTACCTGCTGGGAATAATAGGCAGTTACTTCATTATGACACTGGAGAGGGGCCTAAGACGTACACTATCACGGGAGGAGTCCCCAATTGTCAGTGCTTAGCCCAGTCCTGTGGAATATAATGTATGATTGTATACTAAGCGGCCGAGCGCAGTAGAAATCATCAGCATAGCACTGACTGTCGTAGCAAAAACGCAAGAACAAGTGTCCAAAATTGCAGCCAAATTATAAGAAACGTGAGGGCATGGCTACACTCATCAGACCTGGAACTGGCAGATCACAAGACGGAAGCAGTGCTAATAAGTAGCAGATCAAAGAAAGAACACCTTACTTTACAGCTCGGTGAGCAAACCATCGAGTTGCATCCGAATTACACATATCAAGTACCTGAGAGTGCTGCTGGACCACAGGCTCAGCTTCAAAGAGGACCTGATGTACGCAGCCGAGAGAGCCTCAAGGGCAGTAGCGGGACTGTCAAGATTATGTAAGTACGAAATCGAATGAAGTTCCTCGGAAATTCTTCGCTTATACTCATGATTCTCAAGTAAAACTATTACCATTTGGTCCCAAATATTATGCATTTAATTTAGCTCTGAATTCATTAAGTCTTTTTGCACGCTTAACGATTTAATATCAGTGTAAACCATTTCATCCTTGCATTTCTACAAAAGTCATATCTCTAAACGACCCGCCTGTACAGGGCACTTTGAGAATCGGCCATAATTTTTGGGGGAACGATTACGGTACTAAGTGCATTTAAGTTAATTTTCCCAAATAGACAGTGTACCGTTGGTTGTGAAAATGTCCATTTTATCGTGCTGTAAAAACGGCTCGTGCCAATTAATGCCAACCCTCATTTATTTAAATTCGTAAGCATTGCGTCTAATGAAAAATAACGAACATTCCTCAATTCCAAGGGACTATTCTTTCCTTTCTTTGTGTATTTCCTTCAATTATGAGACCATCGTCGTGTCGTTCGTCTCCACAACAGGATGCTGTACAAACACATATATTGTTATCCATGTACTTTGCGAGATGGCTATTTGTTTTGTGCCCTCAACGTTAAACGCAATAAACGTGAAGGTGTTGGAACGTGCTCCACATATTTTATATCGAACGAAAAAGTTGGGAAATTACTTCGCAATGCGCCTCCCACCGTCCGTCCGTCCGGTTGGGGCACGAAAGAAATATTGTCCATAATATATTTGTAAAGGAATTGAATCGTATTGATGTATGTATTATAATTCCTGGCATTGTATACCGAGTACGTAGCAATGGCTGTGTACACACAGTACTACACCCACTGTAGTGGGATCGATTTTCGCTCAAGGGTCATTTGTGTGATGATAATGAAAAGAATTTGCATTTTCGCTTTTCCAGTTTTGTTCGGTTGTCTTTAGTGGAAAATAGTACCAAGGAGGGTTTTTGTGTTTTCAGCATCATTTGTTCCAGCTGGAGTGTATAAAAACTCTGATTCACCGTAATGAGAGAGTCTGTTTTCAGATTAAGGTAATTAACATAATTAATGCAGAGGAAGTGGCTTTGAGTGTACTGTGTATCTATTGTGTATTAAGAAGTTGAGATACTTTCTTGCAGTTGGTGTATTGAAGATGAGACTTCGTATAGTCAATAGAGCGTGTCTATTCAGAGGAATACACACATTTTGTGATGAGCCCTTACAAGGTGGATGTTTATATATAATATTGATTTCTTAAAGCAATGCTGATGATAGAAATATGTCTACTACGTGCAGCAAATACTAATGCCAAACGGATGTGACGTGGCAATATGATATTAAAATTCGTGGCTACGGATTTGAGGTGATTGAACGATCATTCGTTTATTTCATTTCAACAAATCCAATTAATTGGATACATATTTATTCCATAGCAAAATGATATCCATATGTATGTACATATTTCCTTACTGCAGTTACTTCTCATCCTATGGCGCAGATTGAATAATCCGACAGACGAACAATTCTTATCACATTCAATTGGCCTACGCAAAAAACTGTCTACAGAATTTCTACATAATCATCCATGTACGTACTCGAATATTGTGAAAAAATATATTTTGACGAAAGTCTGCAGCTTACGGTGGTATGACCATAACCATGTACATATGACTCTCCGGAATGGATATAAGGTCCGTGGATCTTAGGTTCAGTTTGCAAACAGATTCACAGATTCAATGTCTGAATGGATCAGACATAATTTCCGTGCAGACATAAAGTTTGTTTCAACAAATTTTAGGCGGAAAAGGTTATTATTATTTAGTGGGAATAGGAAACTCTCGCTACTGAGTCTGACGATATATGTGCAGCTGAACACTCAGACCTGCGTAAGCACATCTGGGTGAATTTCAGCGCACATACGTCTAACCGGACGAGGCATCTCTTGTTGACCTGATTGGCTGAAATATGCGTCTCAGAAGTCTAGCAAGAGCTCCTCAGAAGGAGGACGTGCGGCGGATGAATTCTCTCTATGGAATCAACGGTGACGTCTACAGAGCAGCGGATACCTTACCGGAGCTACTTCAATATATTTGGAGCTGAGATCTGTAAGGATTTTCAATGCTACGCCAGGGTATTGCAAAAGAGATGGTGGCGGATGAACCCTTAATGGGCCAACGGCAGCGCTTATATCCCCGAAGTGGGTTACAGACATCGGTGTATCCGGCCTCTTGTCCTAGGGGTACAAAAAAAAAGGATCTGGCCCTCCAGGTTGACGGTTGTGCCGTCGGGTTAACTTCCCTACCACGTAAAAAACCTTTGGTTACGAAGCAACCATGCAACCATGTTGACGACCCATGCAAACGTAAAAAGGACAAAGATCTTAGTGTCTGCACATGGAATGTTAGGTCCCTCTACAAACCACGTGCAGCCGAACAACTTGCGGAGGGCCTAGAGTGTCTCAAAGCAGACATTACCGCCATCCAAGAAGTGCGATGGGATGGGCCGGACAAAAGGAGTATGAAAAACTGCGACATCTACTACGGCGATTGCTACAGACAAAAAGGACAGCGTCTATTCGGTTGCGGATTTGTCATTGGAGGCAGACTTAGGCAAGAAGTCTTGAGTTTCCGGCATGTAAACGAGCGCCTTATGACTATCCGTATCAAGGCTAAATTTGCCAAGAGAGGACATCTTTAGTAGCGTAGTCGGAAAACACAGCCTGCACGACATCACATCCGACAACGGACTCAGGCTAATCGACTTTGCGGCGGGGCGAAACTTTGTCGTAGCTAGTACGCGGTTCCCACGTCTCGACATTCATAAAGGAACATGGCTCTCCTTTGATCCAAAAACTGTCAACCAAATCGATCACATTGCGATCGACGCAAGGCACTCTTCCAGTATTCTGGGTGTCCGGACTTTCCGAGGAGCCAACGTGGACTCGGATCACTACCTAGTTGTAGCCAATGTACGGATGCGGATATCCACAACGGAACGAAATCAACGAAATACTGTGAGGAAATTTGACGTCGGGCGGCTACAATCGCAAGAGACCGCCAGAACCTTTGCCAATCGTGTTTCTTCTAATCTCAATCTAAGTCCTATGCCGCCAGCAGCAAATGCGGAAGACCAGTGGCAGCGTTGCCAACAAGCCATTAGAGATGCCGCCTCTGATGTACTGGGTTTCTCTCGCCCACCACAACGAAACCCCTGGTTTGATGAGGAATGCCGGCAAGCACATGCAGCAAAACAAGAGGTGTACAAAGCGGCGCTGCACAGAAGGACTAGAGCTGCTTACGAGCTCTACGCGCGTAGGAGAAAAGAGAAACATCGACATCTCAGGAAGAAGAAAAAAGAGCGTGAGAAGCGCTTGATCGAGGAGATTGAGAGACTTTACTGCAGGAATGATGTTCAAAAATTCTACCAAAAGGTAAAAAGAACATGCCAGGGTTTCAAAGCCAGAACAGAGGCCTGCAGGGACGAAAATGACAACATAGTAGTAGAATCGCAGTCGGTGCTGAATATATGGAAGAAACACTTCTGCAGACTGTTAAACGGCGATGATGATTAATATTCCGCTGTCAGGCAGAATGAGCCAGTCAACAGTGACGATGACAGTCAAGATTCCCGTCAACCCGATCAGAATGAAGTGAGGCTAGCGATATCTATACTCAAATCCAACAAAGCTGCTGGAGCCGACCGCCTTGCCGCTGAACTTTTCAATGCAGAAGGAGATGAGTTGGTAAGGAGCATGCACCAGCTCATCTGTAAAATCTGGTCGGACGAAAGTATGCTTACTTACTTACTTACTTAGGTGGCGCTACAGTTCGGGGTGAACCTGGGCCTCAACCAACAAGCCTCTCCATTTAGCTCGGTCTTTAGCTAATTGCCTCCAGTTGCGCACTCCAAGTTGGTCGAGGTCCCCTTGAACTTGTGCGCGCCACCTACGGCGATAATTCCCTCTACTGCGTCGTCCCTCGGGGTTGGATTCGAAGACTCTGCGGGCCGGAGCGTTGGTGTCCATTCGCTCTACATGTCCTAGCCATCTCAGACGTCCAATACGCAGTTTTTTGACTAGGTCGATTTCGCTGTACAGCTCGTATAGTTCGTGATTGAATCTTCTCCTCCAAAACCCGTCAACGCAAACGGGACCGAAAATCTTACGAAGAATTTTTCTCTCGAAGCGACCAAGGATATCTTCATCCTCTTTTAATAAAGTCCATGTTTCAGCGCCGTAAAGCAGGACTGGGATGATCAAGGTCTTATATAGAGTCTCCTTAGTTGCTCGAGAGAGGGCTTTACTGTTGAATTGCCTTATAAGCCCAAAAAAACAGCGATTGGCAAGAGTTATTCTTCGATTGATTTCTGCGCTGATTTTGTTTGCTGAATTTATAGCAGAGCCAAGGTAGACAAAGTCCCTTACTACCTCGAAGTTATAGCTGCCCACGGTGACGTTTTGTCCAATTCGTCGATGTTGGTTATCCCTTCTAGTTGACAGCATATACTTGGTTTTGCCCTCGTTTATCGCCAAACCCATTTTGGCCGCTTCCGCCTCAATGCTTGCAAAAGCACCGGTGACAGCCCGCTGAGATCTTCCGATAATGTCTATATCGTCGGCGTATGCAAGCAGCTGTGTGAGTTCCGCACAATCCGTTCAAGTACAATATTGAAGAAGTCACATGACAGCGCGTCACCTTGTCTAAAGCCTTTTTTGACATCAAAGGTCTCGGTGAGGTCATTACCGACCTTGATGGAGCAGCGAGCGTTCTCCATCGTCAGCCTGCACAGGCGGACAAGTTTGGCAGGGATGTCAAAACTAGACATGGCTCTATAAAGCTCTTCTCTATAGATGCTGTCATAGGTGGCCTTGAAATCGATAAAGAGGTGGTGAGTATCGATTTGGAATTCTTGGGTTTTCTCCAGGATCTGCCGAAGTGTGAAGATTTGATCGATGGTGGACTTTCCTGGCCTGAAACCGCACTGATAGGGTCCAATCAGGCTGTTGAGAAAAGGTTTCAGGCGTTCACACAATATCGCAGAAAAGATCTTGTATGCGATGTTGAGGAGACTGATGCCTCTATAATTGGCGCAGTTGAGGGGGTCTCCTTTCTTGTGGATCGGGCAAACGATGCTGAGATTCCATTCATCAGGCATACACTCGTCTGACCAAATATTAGAAATGAGTTGGTGTATGCACTCTACCAATTCATCCCCAGCTGCCTTGAAAAGTTCGGCCGGTAAACCGTCAGGTCCAGCAGCCTTGTTCGATTTTAGCTTGGATATTGCTATCCTCACTTCGTTTTGGTCAGGTGGACGGAAATTTTGACTATCATCGTCCATGTTGAATGGTTCATTCTGCCTGACAGCGGGATGTTGGTCTTCGTCGCCGTTATACAGTCTGCAGAAGTAGTTTTTCCATATTCTCAGCACCGACTGTGATTCTACTACGAGGTTTCCATTCTCATCTCTACAGGTTTCTGTACGGGTATTACTTCTCTGACACGTTCTTTTTACCTTTTGGTAAAACTTCCGTACATTGTTCCTGGAGTATAGACTCTCGATATTCTCAAACGCGCGCTTCTCATGCTCTTTTTTCTTCTTTTGGAGAAGCCGATGTTCTTCCCGTCTCTTTTGCTCATAGAGCTCACGAGCAGCTCTCGTCTTCCGCTGCAGCGCCGCTTTGTATGCCTCTTGTTTTGCTGCATGCACTCGCCGGCATTCTTCGTCAAACCAGGGGTTTCGCGGTGGTGGTCGAGCGAAACCCAGCACATCAGTCGCGGCGTTTCTGATGGCATGTTGGCAGCGTTGCCACTGGTCTTCGGTACTTGATGCTGGCGGCAAAGGGGTGATTGAGAGATTTCGGGATACGCGTTCAGCGAAGAGTCTGGCGGTCTCTTGCGATTGTAGCTTTTCGACGTTAAATTTTCTCACAGTGATTCTTCTTTGTTGCTCAGATTGGGATATCCGCATTCGTACCTTGGCTACAACAAGGTAATGATCCGAGTCTATGTTGGCCGCTCGGAAGGTCCGGACATCCAGAATACTGGAGGCATGCCTTGCGTCGATCGCAATATGATCAATTTGGTTGATCGTGACATGATCATTGGACCGCCATGTCTGCTTATGAATATCGAGATGAGGAAACCATGTGCTTGCTATGGTGACATTTCGCTCCACAGCGAAATCAATTAGCCTTAGTCCGTTATCAGACGTGGTGTCGTGTAGGCTATGCTTACCGACTGCTCTACCGAAGACGTCCTCCTTTCCTATTTTGGCGTTAAAATCGCCCAATACGATCTTAACGTCGTATTTAGGACATTGCTCGTATGTTTTGTCGAGGAGCTCGTAGAAACACTCTTTGGAGGCAGGGTCCTTTTCTTCTGTGGGGGCATGAACACATATTAGGCTTATGTTAGCGAATTTAGCCTTGATCCGGATAGTCATAATACGCTCGCTCACGTGTCGGAAGCTTAAGACTTCTTGCCTAAGTCTGCCGCGTATGACAAATCCGCATCCGAATAAGCGTTGCCTGTTGCCTCTGTAGCAATCACCGTAGTAGATGTCACAGTTTTTCATCTTCTTTTTGCCTGGCCCATCCCATCGCACTTCCTGGATGGCGGTAATATCTGCTTTATAGCAGTCTAGGGCCTCTGCTAGTTGTTCGGCTGCACGTGGTCTGTAAAGGGACAGAGCGTTCCACGTACAGATCCGAAGGTCGTTGTCCTTATTTCGTTTGCTGGGGTCGTCATTAGTTGGGTCATCCTTATCCGAGGCTTTTGGTTGTTTCGGAACCATGCGTTTTTTACGTGGTAGGGAAGTTACCCCGACGGCACAACCCCCAACCTGGAGGGCCAGTTCCTTAATTATTCCCCTAGGACGAGGGGCCGGGTACACCGGTGCCAGTAGTCCACTACGGAAGTATGAGCGCTGCCGTTGGCCCATCAAGGGCTCCTCCGCCACCATCTCTATTCCAATGTCCTGACCAACATTGGAAATTCCTTACCGACCTGTGATCCGAATACGTCGAAGCAGCTCGCGCAAGGTATTCACTAAGTTCAACCTAACTGGAACTATAGACGCCACCGTTGACTCCGTCTAGGGAATTCGTCCGCTGCCGCCTGGAACAGGAAGAAGTGCTCTAGTGAGAAAAGCACTCTCCCCCCCCTCTCTCATCTGCTGCCACCAAGAATCCGCCAAACGGGGTTGGTTACCCATTTCTTGGATTAAGGTACTAGGCACCCGGCTGTCACCGCGTGGAGGTTGAGAGTAGGAGTTGGTAGGCCTCAGCTGAGTGAAAACGCTTGTGTTTTCATATGATCGCATGCACTACCGTTTGACAACCAAAGTCGACGAAAGTATGCCCGATGAATGGAACCTCAGCATTGTTTGGCCGATCCTGAAGAAGAGACCCTCTGAACTGCGCCAACTACAGAGGTATAAGTCTCCTAAATATCGCATATAAGGTCCTGTCTGCCGTATTATGTGAACGCCTAAAACCGATCGTCAACAACCTGATAGGTCCTTATCAGTGCGGTTTCAGTCCGGGAAAGTCCACCATTGACCAAATATTCACACTACGGCAGGTCTTGGAAAAAACCCATGAATATAAAATCGATACGCACCATCTTTTCATCGATTTCAAACTTGCCTATGATAGCGTGTATAGAGACGAGTTATACAGAGTCATGTCTAGTCTTGGCATCCCTGCCAAACTCGTCCGTTTGTGCAGAATGACGATGGAGAACTCTCGCTGCTCCATCAAAGTCGGTAAGAACATCACCGAACCGTTCGATGTCAGGAAAGGTCTTAGACAAGGCGAGGTACAATCTTCTTCAAGTCTGTACAACTACTCGCTTATGCCGATGAAATTGACATAATCGGAAGAACTCAGCGGGCCGTGAATGGGGCATTTACGAGTATTGAGAATGAGGCAGCAAAGATGGGTCTAGCGGTCAATGAAAGCAAAACAAAATATATGCTGTCTACAAAAAAGGACACCCAACATCGGCGTCTCGGACAGAACACCACAATAGACAGATACAATTTTGAGGTATTAAAGGATTTTGTCTACCTAGGCTCTATGGTCAGCTCCGCAAATGACATCAGTAGGGAGATCACACGAAGAATTACTCTTGCCAATCGTTGTTTCTATGGGCGAAAACGGCAATTGAGTAGCAAAGCCCTATCTCGAACTACTAAGGTAACTCTTTACAAGACATTAATCATCCCAGTCCTGCTGTATGACACAGAGGTATGGGCTCTGACAAAACCGGATGAGGATGCCCTTGGTTATTTCGAGAGAAAAGTTCTTCGAGCGATCTTTGGTCCAGTCTGCATAGACGGTGAGTGGAGGAGAAGGTACAATACCGAACTATACGGCCTGTACAAGGATATCGACTTAGCCAGAAGAGTTCACATACAGCGACTAAGATGGGTGGGTCATTTAGAGCAGATGGAGCCCAACGTTCCCGCTAAGAAAATCTTCGAATCCACCCCGGACGGACGGCGCAGTAGAGGACGACTTCGCGGTAGGTGGCGCAAACAAGTGGAGGGGACCTCAACCAACTTGGCGTGCGCAACTGGAGGCAGCTGGCTGGTACTCGTGCTGGCTGGAGAGGTTTGTTGGTTGAGGCCCAGGTCCACCCCGGACTGTAGCGCCATCTAAGTAAGTAAGTAAGTATAGGAAACTCTCGACTGGAACAGTGAGACGCAACTGGTCCACTGTACTAGCAGGGAGTGAAACCCTAGCTTACCCACTTATTTTTTTAATTTTCTTGCCTTTCTAAGAAAACCAAGCAAGCACTTTAGTGATGAAGAGCTTTCAGTACCAGCACTCACCACATCAGCACTGAGAATCTGCCACATGATACGAGCAAAGTCGGGACACTCGAAGACAAAATGTTCCGCAGTATCGTTGCTCTATCCATAACCATCACAGACTGTAGTGTCACTTAAGCCCAGCACTTTAAGATGCTTGGCGAAAGCGTAGTGACCTGTCAAGACACCAATAAGTTGTCTGCAGTCTTTTCGGCTGAGAGACAACAAGAATGCAGCAGTGTTCTTACAGATATCCAGGAGCATTCGTTTAGTAAACCTACATATATCCTGGAGAGTCATGTGCTCGTGAGAAACCCAATCATCCATGGAAGTCCTAACAGAGGACGCTAAGACTCAGCGCAGGTTCAGCTGCTGAGAAAACCTTCTCTCAGCCTTGCCCAGCAATCTTATCGGAGATCTCATTCTCCAAGAACTCAGTGTGACCTGAGACTCAGATAAGAAACAGAGGATTCAGCCTTGCGCTCGAGTTCAAAAAGTTCTTACATTCACGAACTATTTTGGAAGTGGTTAAAGGGTTAAGCAAGACCTTTTAAGCGCAGAATCAATAATTGTTTTCTCATTTCTCGAGAAATTTTGGAGGAGTTCTTGGTAATTTTGTTCCCAAATCAACTTGGGATTAAAAATAGAAGAAAGCGATTGCCTTTAAGACCGCTCAATAGGTTATGTTAGGTTAAGTCAAACAGCTGTACTAAGTACGGTATTAGATCCATCGCGGTCAATATCGACGGGCGGAACTATTAATTATACTCTGTTTCATTACAATTGTCAGTACAGGGAAGATAGGATGTTTGCCTCTCAGTCTTGTTGCAATAGCTTGCATAAACCTGTTTATCTTTTAAGCTCTTACTGGGTTGCTATAGTATGCAAGACAAACCGCCGCAGGTCGGAGAGCAATACCCGTAGGGTTACCTTCTGCTGGTTTAAAAACAACACAATTTGTTGAACGAAATAAAGATAGTTGTGTGCAAAGTGGATACCACCTCGATTTTGATGAAATTCTAGTTTTATATAAATTATAAAGCACAAGAAACAAAATATCACTACACGCGCGTAAAAATTCCAAATTATAAAGCACAACAAGCGAAAAATAGTTTAACTGCATTTTAACGATTCTGCCAGAAAAATAAAAAAATAAAAAAAAAATCAAGTGGCAACACCCTCACATACTCAAATTCATTTATTGGTTCTCAGAGCATAAAATCCCAAAGTTCTTTGACAAAACCCATAGAAAAAGCTGCAACAATTTGCTTTGACTTAGTAATGTGAACACTGATTTCATGTTCATATTTTCCATACACACAGCGGGGATTGATGGCGGCCTCATGATCATTCTGCCATCGTCTGTGTGGCAGGCTAGTGATGGTGCGGTATATGCGATTTTTAGGAAAATTACAGTCAGTGGTTTGATTTTTATTCCAATGGCAATTTTTCTAATTTAGTGCTATGAAAACATGTACAGGCACAAGTTTAAAAAAAAAGCTCTCCCATAAGGCTTGTACTGACAATTGTAATGAAACAGAGTACAGAGTTCAAGCAAATTCCCAAGGCATTGATTTTTTCTATAGATCTTGGTGAGTTTTATCCCCTCCAGGTTGCCTGAAGAGAAACTGCCTTAGAGAATTTACTTTTACTGCGAGCCATTGTTTTGCACTCGTACATCTATTGAGAAATGTCTTAAGAAATACAAATACCATATTTTAAAAATATATGCATGTCTCTGAGTGGCTAATCCCTAATCCTTCGCCGTATTGTAGTCGAAAAATTCTTAATTTAATAATAATTCCAAACTTGTTAGCCACACTGTATCTACTGTATTTTAACTCCGGCTATGTGTGCTGGGCGAAGTCTGGCCGGCTCAAAGATATAAGTCCCAAACTTTTTTTTTTTTGAGTTATGTCCCACTTATGTGGGGTATATCCTTTTCTCTGCTCACTAATGAGTACTAAGTCAGAAGAAATGCTTCAATTTATTGAAGCGAACTTATTCAATTTCCGTCCCGTTTCCTTTACCGCTGGTTTCGCACAGAGCCTTCGAAATAGACTTCAGAAAATATATCCTGATGCTGAAATTAGAGGCTACTGGTTCCATTATCTAAGAGCACTGAGGAGAAAGACATCAAGAATTAAAAATTGTATGCCAAGTATACGAAAGGACAAGGATTAAATAAGTTGTTTGTTCTTCCGTTACATAAACCATCATCGATCGGAGAAGCATTTGATTTGTCGGAACTTGCAACTTTGAAATACCCTTATTTTGAGGAATTTGTTAAATATTTTAGGAGACAATGGATATCTAAGGTGCCTAACTTTGCACAAAATCTTAATATTTAGTTCTTAAATTCATTTTATTTTTTCAGGACCCATCACAACAGTTTTCGGTCTATAAAAAATGATGTGAACTACAAGTATGCTAGAGGCATATAATCAAAAATTGGGGCACCTAAAAATAGTATTTTTTTTTCAAATTTGACTCACTTTCTTAGACGAAGAATACAAATCCACCATCGATTTTACTACATCACTGGATGGAGAAACTTGGAGGATGTTTGAGCGCCCAACAGGAAAATTTGAAAAAAGGAATGCATTCATTGATATCTTGACTAATAAGCTGGACAAACGAAGGATCACAATTTCGGAGTTTATTAATAAAATGACATCGAAATTGTATGGTGTTTCTAGCCAAACTGTTGAAGGACATTCCGAAGTTTTTGACTTATCATCAAGTGACAACGAAGAAGATGTTTTGGACGACACTGAGCAACACCATAATAACGAAACCATAACCTGTGGCATTTGTTTCAAGAATCGTCGAAACATTCTACTTCAGCCTTGTAACGATTGCAAGATGTGTAGTAGCTGTTTTGCGAAGCAGAACGAAGAAGCAATAGCTCATAAAAATTAATTAATATGTCCATTTTGTGGGCAGATAATTAAAACCACATCTTTTGTTTACTTGTAAGGTTTATCTTTCTGGGAGGATTTCTATTGAAATTATTTTGTTTAATTTTTGTTGAAAATACTTTCCCGACTTTTTGGCGTTATTTTTTTTTTTTTTCTATAAAATTATTGTTTTGTTTATATTGAAATATTTTCTTAATTTAGTTCTTCTTATATGAAATCTACATAAATAAAAATGATGAGCTCATCGCATCACTTGAGAACGGCTGGACCGATTTGGCCCTTTTTTAAAATGTTCGAAATAGTGCTTTTTTCCATGGGAAAACATGTATTTGAAATATGTATGTACCTATGGACTCCGAAACAACGAAACCGCTTGAGCTCAAACTTTCAGATAGTCTTCGATATTGGTTCGAGAGTATTCCTATGAAGTTTTGTCAAAATCGGGCCACTACTATACTACCGTAAAAAATCTATGGTTCCGAAACAACCAAAAGTCTCTGATAAGGATGACTCAACTAATGACGACCCCAGCAAACGAAATAAGGACAACGACCTTCGGATCTGTACGTGGAATGTTCTGTCCCTTTACAGACCACACGCAGCCGAACAACTAGCAGAGGCCCTAGACTGTTATAAAGCGGCATGGCGGTCCAATGATCATGTAACGATCAACCAAATTGATCATATTGCAATCGACGCAAGGCATGCCTTCAGTATTCTGGATGTCCGGACCTTCCGCGCGGCCAACATAGACTTCGATCATTACCTTGTTGTAGCCAAGGTACGAATGCGGATATCCCAATCTGAGCAACAAAGAAGAATCACTGCGAGAAAATTTAACGTCGGAAAGCTACAATAGCAAGAGACCGCCAAACTCTTCGCTGAACGCGTATCCCGAAATCTCTCAATCACCCCTATGCCACCAGCATCAAGTGCCGAAGACCAGTGGCAACGCTGCCAACAGCCCATTAGAAATGCCGCGATTGATGTGCTGTGTCTCGCTCGCCCACAACCGCGAAACCCCTGGTTTGACGAAGAATGCCGGCGAGTGCATGCAGCAAAACAAGAAGCATATAAAGCGGCACTGCAAAGGAAGACGAGAGCTGCTCGTGAGCTCTACGAGCACAAGAGACGGGAAGAACATCGGCTTCTCCAAAAGAAGAAGAAAGATCATGAGAAGCGCGCGTTTAAGAATATCGAGAGTTTATACTCCAGCAACAATGTACGGAAGATTTACCAAAAGGTAAAAAGAACGTGTCAGAGAAGCAATGCCCGTACAGAAACCTGTAGAAATGAAAATGGAAACCTCGTAGTAGAATCACAGTCGGTGCTGAGAATATGGAAAAACTTCTTCTGCAGACTGTATAACCGCGACGAAGACCAACATCCCGCTGTCAGGCAGAATGAACCATTCAACATAGACTATGATAGTCAAAACTTCCGTCCAATTGACCAAAACGAAGTGCGGATAGCAATATCCAAGCTAAAATGGTACAAGGCTGCTGCACCTGACGGCTTACCGGCCGAACTTTTCAAGGCAGCTGGGGATGAATTGGTAGAGTTCATACACCAACTTACCTCTAAGGTTTGGTGTGACGAGTGTATGCCTGATGAATGGAATCTCAGCATCGTTTGTCCGATCCACAAGAAAGGAGACCCCCTCAAGTGCGCCAATTATAGAGGCATCAGTCTCCTCAACATCGCATACAAGATCTTTTCTGCGATATTGTGTAAACGACTGAAACCTTTTATGAACAGCCTGATTGGACCCTATCAGTGCGGTTTCAGGCCAGGAAAGTCCACCTTCGATCAAATCTTCACACTTCGGCAGATTCTGGAGAAAACCCAAGAATTCCAAATCGATAGTCACCACCTCTTTATCGATTTCAACGCCGCCTATGACAGCATCTATAGAGAAGAGCTTTATAGAGCTATGTCTAGTTTTGACATCCCTGCCAAACTTGTCCGTCTGTGCAGGCTGACGATGGATAACGCTCGCTGCTCCATCAAGGTCGGTAGTCACCTCACCGAGACCTTTGATGTCAAAAAAGGTTTTAGACAAGGTGATGCGCTGTCATGTGACTTCTTTAATATTGTACTTGAACGGATTGTGCGGAACTCACAAGCCAACACCGGAGGTACAATCAATCACAAGTCTGTATAACTGCTTGCATACGCCGACGATATAGACATTATTGGAAGAACTCAGCGGGCTGTCACCGGTGTGTTTGCAATCATTGAAGCGGAAGCGGCCAAAATGGGTATAGCGATAAACGAGGGCAAAACCAAGTATATGCTGTCAACAAGAAGGGACAGCCAACACCGACTAGTTGGACAGAACGTCACAGTCGGCAGCTATAACTTCGAGGTAGTAAGGGACTTTGTCTACCTTGGCTCTGCTATAATTTCTACAAACAACATCAGCAAAGAATAACTCTTGCCAATCGCTGCGCCAATCAAAGCCCTATCTCGAACAAGTAAGGAGACTCTGTATGAGACCCTGATCATCCCAGTCCTGCTTTACGGCGCTGAAACATGGACTTTATTAAAAGAGGATGAAGATATCCTTGGTCGCTTCGAGAGAAAAATTCTTCGTAAGATTTTCGGTCCCGTTTGCGTTGACGGGTTTTGGAGTAGAAGATTCAATCACGAACTATATGAGCTGTACAGCGACACTCAAAGGGTTATGAATACCTTTAACATGCTTACACACAGTGCGGGGGTTGGAAAGGATGGATATATAGAGAGAGAGAGAAAGATTTTTGTGTAGTGGTTCTTGAAGCTCAGTTGTTTATGCTGCAACTATTCTCCGGGGATGGCGTCCAGATAACTGGGGAGATTTTGTTATTATTGTCTTTGCTTCTGGTTCACAGTACTTTTTCCTCTATAACCGACGTCAAGGGCAAATCATCATCATTCTTAATTTAATAATAATTCCAATCTTGTTAGCCACACTGTGTCTACTGTATTTTAACTCCGTCTGTGTGTGTAAGCCTAAGTCTGGTAAACTAATCGACTGGGTTACTCGCAATGTCTCCACATCTGCAATAACAAGTTCTGTTATCAAAATGTATGTTCTTAGCATATTATGTGTATGATGGATTTAGTACTTTGTCAATAAACGATCTTGAAGTGAGTTGGACATAGTGATCTTATTTCTCCACCTACAATATTTTCGTAGAATGTAATACCCTTATCGAGCTTCTGTTGTCATACTTATTTTTTATTTAGTTTTAAAATTGCTCTTGTTCTCTTACAGTCGAAGGAGTCATAAGGAATTAGATAACATACGTCCTCTTACACCAGATGCACTAAATTTTTTTTTCTTGATTAGTGTCTTTGCAGTTTTACTTCCACTTGAGCGTGGATCTGTTTTTTCCGGCATCCTGTTGTAGCTCTCTTAAAATGTCGTGAACTACTATTCCACAATCACTAATAAATCAAAATGGTCTTACGCGACCCATGTACTTTGAAAATGGGTCACACGTACCTGCAGTCATATGTCATATGCTGTTTGGTTGAAGTTTATTTAAATTTTTACTCGTAATTTTAGAAAGTTGGTTCTAAAGCGAAAAGAAGAAATAAATTAAAATAAAAAAAGTAGTACACCATGCTCATGTATATGATATATCTAGCTTAGGCATACATATTGAGCCGAATGGGGTAAGAATGAACCTCTGAAACAGCCGATTTTTACAAAAGCAATACTTGCCCTTATTTTTAAGATTGAGTTTCGATGCATTTCAATTCTACCCTGAATGTCATGGAATGAAGTTGTTAATATATGTAATACGCGCTTTGTGGAGCAAAATATTATAGCGAATGCTGTATGAATTGTTGGTTTAATTCGTAGAAGAATCCCAAATCAATTTTTCTTCCTTTCTTTTTCTCATACCTCCGTACTTTATTTATGTCCTGTATCTCCTTGTGGGTACTAGGGTCTCTACTACGCCTACGCGCCAGCATTTGTGGTTTCTTGTATTGTGTTTTAGCTCTCCCCAACTTTTCCCCAAACTGCCCCTCCTTTTCGACTTTTATGCGCCATGTTCTCCTCATATTGCCAGGTATACTGGTATCCTGAGTTAAATGGTTCCATTGCATAGCATGGTTAGCTATGAAACTGTCACCTTTTCGCAACGTGTGACCAATCTATTGCCACTTCTGTCGTGTCGTTGGATGGTTGTGACTATTGGTTCCTGACCCGTTCTCTGGTAAAAGTGTTGGTTAGAGATACGGTTCGGCCAGAAAATTCTTAAGATATTGCGATGTAGTGATATGCAGTAATGACCACTCTTTACGCGCATCCTTATAGTAGCACCGATTTAACGCTGGAACTGAACAGTCTTAGCTTGGTGCTCAAACTTATTGCATTGCTTCGTCATATTTTGGACAACATCCCAAACGCGGACTTTACTTTGGCGATCCTGTTGGCTATATCCAAATTGCGTCCACCATTTGCCTAGGCAATACTCCCAAGATACTGGAAACCTTCTACTCTCTCTCTACCCGTTGTCCAGTAATGCATATTTGAGCCGATGAGTTTGTTCCGAGGCTGATAATTTTAGTTTTTGCCGTATTAATCCTCCCTCTTCACATCTGATGCCATTTGGTAAAGGTCCATAGTTCTGTGAGAGAGAAAGAGAGCATTCATCGTCAGCGTAGTCAAGATGTTTCAATTCGAATGTGCGAGTCCATCGAATTACTCCGTTTCCCATAGACAAAGCTGCATGGAGCACATCGCTTATCACCAATAGTAATACGAGTAGTACTGGTGAAAGAATACGGCCTTGTCTTACCCAACTTCAGACCTCAAATTCCTCAGACAACCTTCTTCCGTTCAGAACGTGACTTTTGGACCCTTCGAATGCAGCTTTGATAATAACAATTTATTTATCGGAACACCTCTAATGCCTAAGGCAGGCCAAATAAACCCCTGTTGAACGCCTTTCCAAAATCGATAAACAGCAGGTGGAGTGGCGATCGATATTCAACGCACTGTTTAGTGATAATCCGCAGGGTATTGATGTGATCGACAAAGGAGGATCCAGCGCGAAAACCTGCTTGTTCGGCATCGAGTGTGTCTTCGAGATGTTGTTTGATTCGCTCCAGGATGATTTTAGCTATTATCTTAGCTGCAGCAGGCAGCACGCAGATACCCCTCCAGTTTTCGTACGGCATTCAATTTTCTTTCGTAGGAAGCTTGACGAATCTTCCTCTCTTCCACTCGTTAGGGAAGCTCTATATATAAGTGAAAGCAATCGCTCAGCCCATGTTATTGCCGCTGCTCGTAGGAGTTCCGAGGGAAAACCGTTAAGTCCCACCGCCTTATCAGTTTTCAGTGCTTTGATTGCGGTAGTGATCTCATTTTTACTATGAGTCGTGGTTTATATACCGGCGTTTCTTATCTCTGTTTTTCTTATACATTTGTAAGAATTATTATTGGATTGGGACCTACAATGTGTGCAGAGCAAAGTTCGTTGGAATAAGGATCAAGCAGCCCACCAACCACCAAAATGCACCTGCAGTAAATTCGGCATTTAAAGTGATGCTTTGAATGACATTAAGATGCGACTCAATGCTAACCTCGAAGACTACAATGCACAGTTGAAATCCTTCCTTCATTCTTTTATATGGAAATGCATGCCAACCTGGTTGAAAAATTGGGCAACATTGTATTTGATTTCAATCGCTGTTTTGAAGACCTCAACAGAACAATGTCCGTACTAACAGTACGTGTTGAAGAACTGTAGCAAAAATGGAATGCCACATTTAACTCCTAACTCAAAACTGAAACGAAAAAAAAATTGATCTCAATCACCCGCAAAGAGCAGATGATAAATCCTTAAGTCTCCCACTTTAAAACATTTTCCGCCAAGGCTATGCCATAACATCCAATACATATATAGAAAGAAGAGAAGAGGTGACAAATCGCACTCTTGGTGGAGTCCAACGCCCGCAGTAAAGATTGATTGATGACGTTTACCCGAACACAGCTTCGTATATAAAGACTGAATCCCCCGTAACAGGGATCCATCATTCCCATCCTCCTGCAGAACACAGCAGAATTTGCCTCGTGGAGTCCGATCATGAACTTTTTTCCAAATCCACAAAACAGCTGCAGACAGCTTAAGCATACTCCAATGCTTTCTCAAGTACCATTCTGAATGAACCGAGTCAAAAACCTCACTGGTCATCCTCCAAACTATCCTCAACCACAGCTCTGGAATGTACTTCTAATACCGTAGCAAAGATTCTCTTTTGTCCCAGTTTTTATTATATTATTACATTTTTTTATTTACTTATTTATTTTATTTAAGCGAAAAAACATAAAAAAATATTTTTGTAGAAATACATACATATGTAGTATGCATGCAAATTAAAACGTAGTAGGTAGTATGAAACTCGAAAGTGTAGCAGATATGCTACTTAAGTAGCAAGGGTGGTAACGCTTTTTACGACTTCCCTATTGGAAAACAATACATTTTACTAATTTATTTGAATTATACTTTTACTACTTTAAGGATACTTACTTACTTAGGTGGCGCTACAGTTCGGGGTGAACCTGGGCCTCAACCAACAAGCCTCTACATTTAGCTCGGTCTTTAGATAATTGCCACCAGTTGCGCACTCCAAGTTGGTCGAGGTCCCCTTGAACTTGTGCGCACTGTACAGCTCATATAGTTCGTGACTAAATCTTCTCCTCCAAAACCCGTCAACCCAAACGGGACCGAAAATTTAACGAAGAATTTTTCTCTCGAAGCGACGAAGGATATCTTCATCCTCTTTTAATAAAGTCCATGTTTCAGCGCCGTAAAGCAGGACTGGGATGATCAGGGTCTTATACAGAGTCTCCTTAGTTGTTCGAGATAAGGCTTTACTGTTGAATTGCCTTATAAGCCAAAAAAAACAGCGATTGGCAAGAGTTACTCATCGCTTGATTTTTGCGCTGATGTTGTTTGTAGAAATTATAGCAGAGCCAAGGTAGACAAAGTACCTTACTACCTCGAAGTTATAGCTGCCCACTGTGACGTTCTGTCCAATTCGTCGGTGTTGGGTTTCCCTTCTTGTTGACAGCATATACTTGGTTTTGCCCTCGTTTATCGCTAAACCCATTTTGGCCGCTTCCGCTTCAATGCTTGCAAACGCACCGGTGTCAGCTCGCTGAGTTTTTCCGATAATGTCTATATCGTCGGCGTATGGAAGCAGTTGTACGGACTTGTGATAGATTGTGCCTCCGATGTTGGCTTGTGAGTTCCGCACAATCCGTCTCGGTGAGGTCATTACCGACCTTGATGGAGCAGCGAGCGTTCTCCATCGTCAGCCTGCACAGACGGACAAGTTTGGCAGGGATGTCAAAACTAGACATGACTCTATAAAGCTCTTCTCTATAGATGCTGTCATAGGCGGCGTTGAAATCGATAAAGAGGTGGTGACTATCGATTTGGAATTCTTGGGTTTTCTCCAGGATCTGTCGGAGTGTGAAGATTTGATCGATGGTGGACTTTCCTGGCCTGAAACCGCACTGATAGGGTCCAATCAGGCTGTTCATAAAAGGTTTCAGTCGTTCACACAATATCGCAGAAAAGATCTTGTGTGCGATGTTGAGGAGACTGATGCCTCTATAATTGGCGCAGTTGAGGGGGTCTCCTTTCTTGTGGATCGGGCAAACGATGCTGAGATTCCATTCATCAGGCATACACTCGTCTGACCAAATCTTAGAGATTAGTTGGTTTATGCACTCTACCAATTCATCTCCAGCTGCCTTGAAAAGTTCGGCCGGTAAGCCGTCAGGTACAGCAGCCTGGTTGGATTTTAGCTTGGATATTGCTATCCTCACTTCGTTTTAGTCAAGTGGACGGAAATTTTGGCTATCATCGTCTATGTTGAATAGTTCATTCTGCCTGAAAGCGGAATGTTTGACTTCGTCGCCGTTATACAGTCTGCAGAAGAAGTTTTTCCATATTCTCAGCACCGACTGTGATTCTACTACGAGGTTTCCATTTTCATCTCTACAGGTTTCTGTACAGGTATTGCTTCCCTGACATGTTCTTTTTACCTTTTGGTAAAACTTTCGTACATTGTTCCTGGAGTATAAACTCTCGATATTCTCGAACGCGCGCTTCTCATGCTCTTTCTTCTTCTTATGGAGAAGCCGATATTCTTCCCGTCTCTTGTGCTCTTAGAGCTCACGAGCAGCTCTCGTCTTCCTTTGCAGCGCCGTCCTCATCCTTTCCTTTTTTGGCGTTAAAATCGCCCAATACGATTTTAACGTCGCATTTAGGACATTGCTCATATGTCTTGTCGAGGAACTCGTAGAAACACTCCTTGGTGGCAGGGGGGGCATGAACACATATTAGGCTTATGTTAGCCAATTTAGCCTTGATTCTTATAGTCATAATATGCTCACTCACGTGTCGGAAGCTTAAGACTTCTTGCCTAAGTCTGCCGCATATGACAAATCCGCATCCGAATAAGCGTTGCCTGTTACCTCTGTAGCAATCACCGTAGTAGATGTCACAGTTTTTCATCCTCTTTTTGCCGGCCCATCCCATCGCACTTCCTGGATGGCGGTAATATCTGCTTTATAGCAGTCTAGGGCCTCTGCTAGTTGTTCGACTGCACGTGATCTGTGAAGGGACGGAACACTCTACGTACAGATCCGAAGGTCGTTGTCCTTATTTCGTTTGCTGGGGTCGTCATTAGTTGAGTCATCCTTATCCGAGGCTTTTGGTTGTTTTGGAACCATAAATTTTTTTGCGTGGTAGGGAAGTTACCCCGACGGCACAACCCCCAACCTGAAGGGCCAGTTCCTTAATTATTCCCCTAGGACGAGGGGCCGGGTACACCGGCGCCAGTGGTCCTATACGGGAGTATGAGCGCTGCCGTTGGCCCATTAGGGGCTCCTCTATCATCTCTATTCCAATGTCCTGACTAACATTGGAAATTCCTTACCGACCTGTGATCCGAATACTTCGAGCCATTCGCGCAAGGTATTCCCTAAGTTCAACCTAACTGGAACTATAGACGCCACCGTTGACTCCGTCTAGGGAATTCGTTCGCTGCCGCCTGGAATAGGAAGAATTGCTCTAGTGAGAAAACACTCTTCCCCCCTCTCTCAATAATAAAAATGAAAATGAAAAAATAATTAAATGAAGATGTTTGTTTGCATCTATGCTTCCTACTAACATTAGAACGAACCCAAATATCAGCCAGCAATTCATTTTATTCCGCACAAACACTTTTTGATATTTAACATAACAATACCTACGCCAAAAGCATACATAATATAGGTGTATGCAAATGAATAAACACAATATTCATTTATATGTAAAAAATAAATGAAATTGAACCATATTTGTGTGGCAAATATTTATTCCACCGACTTTCGGTCAATAATGATATATCCGTGGGTCTATTTCCATTACATATTCGACAGTACAACCTCCACTTCAGGAACGAAAAATAAATTAAATGTCTGCTGGCGTACATATGTTACAAAAAGAACATCTACGAGTATTTTTGAACATACTAAATAAAAGAAGATAATATAAGCACCAACAAATTCAGATTTACATCCCAGATCACTTAAGTCTGTCATATTTATTTGACAATTTTTCAGTTTTTATAGCATAATATTTTTCAACGACTGGTTATGAAGTTATCTGGGAATCTGGACGTGGTGGGTGGAGCATCTCCACTTATAAGTTATACTTATCCTTATTTGCTATCGTTATACCATGCTATTAAAGTTTTAACGTTTATAGCTTTTCATCTAAGCGCTGGCTGTGTGGTTGACGTTGTTAATTTAACTATTGACAATTTCAAGTTAAACCGTCGTATCGCCCACGATTTGAAGAACAAGTGTCTATCCAACTTCTATATAATTTAAAAATGAAAACAGGAAACTTAGGGCGGAACTGAGGGGTGGGGTAGTAGTAAATAACACATACTTATGTATTCCCACAAAGGGTAAGCAATGTATCCAAATCAAATTCCGGGAAAAAAAATAATGCAATAAAAAGTTCTGAATTCGCGGATATGGTACTCAAAATGGTCAGGTTACTTTTCGCGCATTCTTTTGAAACTGTTTTAGTTGTGCATTTTGGGTCCAGCTTTGAGATTTAGACGGGTTGTTAAACAACTTCCTGTCTCGTATTTTAGAAGCAGGGCTATGGCGCTAGGTACATATGCTTGCATATGACCTTTGCTAGAGCTTTAATGTTGAAAATTTAATGCAATGCAACTTTAAATAATAATGCACAGTTAAATTAATATTGACTGCACAGTTCAAAGGAGATGTGTTTATTTGTACAAAATGATGATAATGTCATCAAAAATATTAAATAAATTAAATAATTATTTGGTACAACAGCTCTTTAAGTGGCAGGGCCTAGCTTCTCGCAACCACTCGAGTTATGTTCGTTACATTTTTCACACAAATGGAAGGGACCTACAGTTTAGTGGCATATCCGAACGACGATTTGAGAAGCTTTTTCGTGACAACAATACTCGCGGATGTTTGTCAGACGCTCGCGAGAGGTGGGACCGTGAAAAAAAACTTTTAGTCTTTTCTGGGATTCGAACTTGGAACCTCATGCGCAGTGATCCGACATACTAACCACTTACGCCACGGCGCCCACTAGGTCATCCAATTAGAGCGACAGAATCCCGTGCTTAGGCGGTAATACACGGTGGTCCAAAAACACTCACCTCATGTTGTTTTGCTATATCTTTAAAACAAAACGACATAGAGAAAAGCAAACAAAGAAGGGTCTCTGAGAAAATCAAGTGGTACAATCTGGACAAAGAAAAATCAAGGCTGTTTCGTAATGAAAAATTATCTCTCTCACACCATCAACGGAGCTGAGAATGAAGAGTGCAGAGCACAAAATATGTGGGATTCCCTACAGCGAACTTGCTTAAAGAAGGCCAAATCATTGCTAGGAGCTTCAAAAGGCCACCATCAACACGCCAAAGAAAGCGGCTTTCAAAGCTTGGTCAAAGTGCCCCTCTAATAATAGTGACGAAAAAGTTCGCCTCGAAATGGAATACAGATGTTGCAAGAAAAAAGCGAAGAAGAAGTGCGCCCAGCTTCAAGCAGAGAGTACGAAGGGCTTGTATCGGGAGCTGGAGAAAATATCTTCCCCAGTGCTTGATGCAAACTAGGTTATCCAGGAGCTGCGAAGACACAATATGAACAAGAGCGCAACCATCTTCAAAATAGCCGCCCAAGGAAGGAGGAATGCTCAGAAGATTCGTTCGCCAAAGTTCATTAACAATGCTCATGGCCACCTTCTTGTGGATGACGACTAAATTCTGCAGAGGTGGCGGCAGTATTGTGAAGAACTTTTAAATGAACAGTTTCCCCGGCTATACTTTCCAAGAGCCACCCCTAACTGTGAAGAAATACCCGACATCACAGTCGAAGAAGTTAGTGAGACTGTCAAATACTCCAAAAAACGAAAAGCGATTGGGCCAGACGAGATGCCCTCTGAGATCTGGAAAAATATGGGAGACATCGGGTTCAGATGGCCCAGAATTCTCATCTCCAAATTTATAAGAGGTAATCCAATCAATGGAGGAAAAGTTACCTTTTCCCTGTATACAAAGGGAAGGGTGATACGCGAAACTGTGATAACTACCGTTCGATCAAGCTGATGTCACACACCATGAAGATCGTTGAGCGGGTATTAGGTGGCCGACTGCGAAAAATAATACGGCTATCTGAAGATCAGTGCGGGTTTGTCTCGGGTAAATCAACCACAGATGCAATCCAAAGTATAAGGATCATAATGGAAAAATATCGTGATTCCTTAAGGGATTTGCATATTGTATTGGTTGACTTTGAAAAGGCATTCGACAGACAACCACGAGATCTGATATGGGTGGCGCTAAGACATCGAAGGGTTCCAGAAACCTATATACAGATGATCATGCACATGTACGAGGGAGCAATGACAAGAGTAAGATGCCCCGCTGGAGTAACCGAAGAGTTCCCAATCAAAGTCGGGGTGCACCAGGGAAGCGTTTTAAGTCCTTTGCTCTTTATTACAGTCCTTGATTATCTGCTTGAAGGTAAGGTGATGGACCCCAAGGTACATCACCTATTCTTTGCTGACGATGGAGCCATCATAAGTGAGGATTCTACATCCCTGCAACGAGCACTTGATGTGTGGGTGGACGCTCTGGAGGGAAATGGGTATCGCATTAGTTCAAAAAAGACAGAGTACTTGTGCTGCCCGTTCCCTGATCCACTCAGGCATATTCCAGACATTTATTTGAATGGAACAGTGCTTCCCAAGTGCGAAAAGTTCAAATATCGGGATCTATGATCAATAGCAAAGCAACTTGTGATGACGACATCAATCATCGCGTAAGCGTAGGCTGGATGAAGTGGCGAGAAAATTCCGCTATCTTCTGTGACAGAAAAATGCCACCTAAGTTGAAGGGAAGGCTCTACACCGCAGTTGTGCATCTAGCGCTCACATACGGTTCACAATGTTGGACGATGTACAAAAAGTATGAGAGTAAATTAACGTCAGCTGAGATGAAGATGCTTCGCATGACAACAGGAGTGAGCTTGATCGAATAAGAAGTTCGAAGATCCGTGGAAGCTTTCACATCAAGGAAACCATCGTACAAAATATAGAGCGCGACCGGCTCCGCTGGTATTGCCACGTTCAAAGAAGAGATTATTTGAACCCTGTTAAAAAGGCTATATCAATGCACGTTCCAAAGACATCGCGATGTAGGAAAGGTAGGCCTATAAACGCCTGGATCAGACAAATGCGACGACATCGGCATTTCATTGGCCTCAGTAACCGAGTGATCCAAAATCGGCAGGCTTGCCGATATTTTCTGAGGTCAAATAGGCGAACCCCACAGGCGGATCAGTAGAAATGCGGTGAAGTGGGAGGGTTATGATCCCTTGTTTTCGGATCATAACCTCGCTGATAAAAAGGAAGAAGAAGAAGAAAAACTACATAATTTCATAATTTTTTTTTTAAGTGATTAGTTGAACCTTTAAGTTTTTTTTTACTTTTTGAAGATGATATCAGCCAAATGGGCGCCGCCATTGTTGATGACCATTTGCGCTCTTTTTGCTGCATTTTTGTTTTGGCGAAAACCTCGGGCTATAAGTTCTCGCACTATTGTCGGATATTCTCCTTGAGAGCTTCCAGAGTCTGCGGCTTGTTCTCATAGACCTGTGACTTAAAAAAAAACCCAAAGAAAGAAGTCTAGAGCGGTTAAATCGAGTGATCTTGCTGGCCAGTGCAAATCGCCAAAACGAGACATTAGGCGACCCGAAAACGCTCAAAATTTTGTTTGTTTACACATCCGTTCAGATGGAAATGGGCCCCGTCGCTCATGATGAGTTTTGACCGAAAATCACGTGTAACGAGTATTCCGCGATCTTGAGGAATATAGCGTTCCATGGCTTATCGACGTGTATTCTTTATCTGTTTATTTCACTAATATCAAAACAAAACTGACAGTTGCCGCCATTTGCAAAAGTTATAGCACCTTCCGATAGGGTGATACATTTTGGACCACATTGTATATGTATAATACTACAGGTGATAGTATGCGAGCAGCGATCAAGCTTACATCTAGAGTGAGTAGATTGAAATATTATTGGTTTACTGATTTGCTGACGTAATAATTATTAATTCGGCACATAAGCCACATCGACTACTGTAGTATTGCACTATGCGATGCCAAATTCTGCAAAAGTGCAACAATAAAATTTAGCTTCGCACAGTAATGATGAACGTGTGCTGGTAACTAGGTAAAGTTCAGTTCATGTGCCGAATTAGGTTACTGCGGTCGGTGTATCCACCTCCTTGTCCTAGGGATGGCAAGCAAGGAACTGACCCTTTAGCTTGGGAATTGTGCCGTAGAGTAAAATGTACGTAAGATGAAACTGTTGACAATTCTGACTAATAGTAAATGGACAACGACCTTCGAGCCTGCTCGTGGAATTCTAGGTGCCTCGACAAACCACGTGCAACCGAACAACTTGCGGAGACCATAGATTACCACAAAGCAGATACCACCACGATTGCTACAAAAAACGGAGACAGCGTTTATATGGAAGCGGATTTGTTATTTTAGGTAAACTTAAGCAACAATTCTTGAGTTTCCAGTATGTGTAAAGTCGCATTAAGGCTAAATTCGCCAATATTCGCACAATAAGCGCCCATAACCTAACACGGGAGGGTGAAAACAACAACAAAAAAGATTTTTGCAATCTCATCGACCAGATCTGTGAGCAATGTTCTAACCAATATGCTAAAAATAAATATCCTGGGAGACTTTAACGCAAAGCTGTTGAAGAAACGCATCTTTAATGGAATAGTTAATGGTACACGCGACAAGACAGCCGGCAATGGATGTAAGCTAATAGACTTCGTGGTGAGTCGAAACGTTGTAGTAGCAAACATGCGATTTCATTGTTCTAGAATCGATAGGGAATGTGGCGATCTAAGGATCACGTAACCGTCAATCAAGTCAATCAGTAAGCCACTCGTCCAGCATACTGGATTTCCGACCATGTGGATAAGCCAATGTAGACTCGAACCAATGCTGATTTGCAGCCAGGATGCGATTGCGGATACGCAGAGCGGAATCAGCGATTGAAGACGAGCGGATGTAAATGCAAGAAACCGGCAGAACCTTTGCCGATCAGTTATCCCTATTCGCCAAAGAAGTCTTATGTCGCCAGCAGCCAGTGCAGATTTTAACGCCAAAATAGGAAAGGAGGAGGAGGTCCTTTGGTAGGACAGTCGGTAAGCATAGCCTACACGACACCACGCCTGATAACGGACTAAGGCTTATTGATTTCGATGTGGAGCGAAATACTACCATAGCAAGCACATGGTTTCCTCATCTCGATATTCATAGGCAGACATGGCGGTCCAATGATCATGTAATGATCAACCAAGTTAATCATATTGCAATCGACGCAAGGCATGCCTCCAGCATTCTGGATGTCCGGACCTTCCGAGCGGCCAACATAGACTCGGATCATTACCTTGTTGTAGCCAAGGTATTGCACGAATGCGAATATCCCAAACTGAGCAACTAAGAAAAATCACTGTGAGAAAATTTAACGTCGAAAAGCTACAATCGCAAGAGACCCCCAGACTATTCGCTTAACGCGTATCCCGAATTCTCTCAATCATCCTTATGCCGCCAGTATCAAGTGCCGAAGACCAGTGGCAACGCTGCGACCATGCCATCAGAAACATGCTGGGTCTCGCTCGCCCACCACCGCGAAACCCCTGGTTTGACGAAGAGTGCCGGCGAGTGCATGCAGCAAAACAAGAAGCATACAAAGCGGCACTGCAGCGGAAGACGAGAGCTACTCGAGAGCTCTAAGAGCAAAAAAGACGGGAAGAACATCAGCTTCTCCAAAAGAAGAATAAAGAGCATGAGAAGCGCGCGTTCGAGAATATTGAGAGTTTATACTCCAGGAACAATGTACGGAAGATTTACCAAAAGGTAAAAAGAACGTGTCAGAGAAGCAATACCCGTACAGAAACCTGTAGAGATGAAAATAAAAACCTCGTAGTAGAATCACAGTCGGTGCTGAGAAAATGGAAAAACTACTTCTGCAGACTGTATAACGGCGACAAAGACCAACATTCCGCTGTCGGGCAGAATGAACCATTTAACGCAGACGATGATAGTCAAAATTTCCGTCCACCTGACCAAAACGAAGTGAGGATAGCAATATCCAAGTTAAAATCCAACAAGGCTGCTGGACCTGACGGCTTACCTGCTGAACTGTTCAAGGCAGCTGGTGATGAATTGGTAGATACACCAACTTATCTCCAAGATGTGGTCAGACGAGTCTATGCCTGATGAATGGAATCTCAGTATCCCCAGAGACCCCTTCAACTGCGCCAATTATAGAGGCATTAGTCTCCTCAACATCGCATATAGGATCTTTTCTGTGATATTGTGTGAACGCCTGAAACCTTTTATCAACAGCCTGATTAGACCCTATCAGTGCGGTTTCAGGCCAGGAAAGCCCACCATCGATCAAATTTTCACACTTCGGCAGATCCTAGAGAAAACCCAAGAATTCAAAATCGATACCCACTACCTCTTTATCGATTTCAACGCCGTCTATGACTGCATCTATAGAGAAGAGATCTATAGAGCAATGTCTAGTTTTGACATCCCTGCCAAGCTTGTCCGTCTGTGCAGGATGACGATGGTGAACGCTCGCTGCTCCATCAAGGTTGGTAATGATCTCACCGAGACCTTTGATGTCAAATAAGGTTTTAGACAAGGTGACGCGCTGTCATGTGACTTCTTTAATATTGTACTTAAACGGATTGTGCGGAACTCACAAGCCAACATCGGACGCACAATCTACCACAAGTCCGTAAAACTGCTTGTATACGCCGACGATATAGACATTATCGGAAGAACTCAGCGGGCTATCACCGGTGCGTTTGCAAGAATTGAGGCGTTTGCAGGCATTGAGGCCAAAATGGGTTTAGCGATAAACGAGGGCAAAACCAAGTATATGATGTCAACAAGACGGGACATCCAACACCGACGAATTGGACAAAACGCCACAGTGGGCAGCTATAACTTCGAGGTAGTAAGGGACTTTGTCTACCTTGGCTCTGCTATAAACTCGAAAAACAACATCAGTGCTGAAATCAAGCGAAGAATAACTCTTGCCAATCGCTGTTTTTTTTTTCTGGGCTTATAAAGCAATTCAACAGTAAAGCCCTATCTCAAACAACTAAGGAGACTTTGTATAAGACCCTGATCATCCCAGTCTTGCTTTACGGCGCTGAAACATGGACTTTATTAAAAGAGGATGAAGATATCCTTGGTCGCTTCGAGAGAAAAATTCTTCGCAAGATTTTCGGTCCCGTTTGCGTTGAGTGGTTTTGGAGGAGAAGATTCAATAACGAACAATACGAGCTGTACAGCGGCAACGACCTAGTCAAAAAACTGCGTATTGAACGTTTGAGATGGCTAGGACATGTAGAATGGACACCAACGCTCCGGCTCGCAGAGCCTTCGAATCTAACCATGAGGGACGACACACTAAAGGACCTCCTCGCCGTAGGTGGCGCGCACACGTTCAAGGGGACTTCGACCAACTTGGGGTGCGCAACTGGAGGCAATTAGCTAAAGACCGAGCTAAATGGAGAGGCTTTCTGATGTGCGGCGTTTTCCCGATCACAACGATACGATACGATGATTGGGGCCCAAGTGCACTGCGACTTATAAGATCTATTGTGCTGGTCCAATGGTTAACCAGAATTGAAAATTGAGGCTCTTGATAAATTCAACAATATCTTGGGTTCCAAGTTCCAAGTATCCGCTGGGCCCATCGAGACCCGTGTTAGATGGAGTAATTGTTTCTTTGCGCCCGCTGGGCATTCACAAAGAATGTGTTCTGCTGTTTCTCTTTGTTCCCCACAGTCTGCACATGGCCGTATCTTAAAGTTTAATTTTATTTAGATGGTACCTGAGTGGACAGTGGCCGGTTAGGTAGCCCATTAGAGTTCCCAGATCGAGAAAAAAAAGTTGTACAGAATATTAGAATGTTATCTTGAAAACAGACTTTTCCGTGTTAGACACGGGAGTGAATATGCGGATTTCAAAGAAATCTACGCCGGTGTTCCACAAGGAAGTGTTCTCGGCCCAATCCTGTTCCTGCTATACACAAGAGATATACCGCAAGATGAAGGGACCGTTGTAGCAACGTTCGCAGACGACACGGCTATCCTCGTAACGGATGAGTCAGTCGAATCATCAACGGGAAAACTCCAACGAGCTTTGAACAAAGTATGCGAATGGACAAAAACCTGGCGAATTGTCCTCAATGTGGATTTTACGCTAAGAAAGATAAACAACTTACCTATATCCATGCAAATACCGTACGCAAACGAGGCAAAATATCTAGGAATGACCCTAGACGCAAAACTTAAGTGAAAACCACACGTTAAAAAGAAGCGCGAAGAGCTCGAAATTAGATTTAGAGAAATGTATTGGCTACTCGGATGATACTCGAAGTTAAGCGTATACAACAAACTGCTTCTGTATAAGCAAGTCCTAAAACCGACTTGGACATATGGTATACAACTTTGGGGTTGTACCAAACCAAGCAATATGACTCTACTGCAAGCATTTCGAAACAAAATACTAAGAACAATCGTGAATGCTCCTTGGTATATAAGAAATAGTGATACTCACAGAGATCTAGGAATTGCTACCGTGAGGGACGAAGTAACAAACTTTGCTCGCAAACTTCATACCCGTTCACTGCAATAATGAAATAATTCGTACTATGGACGTGACAAACTTTGAGCGCCGACTACAAATAACAAGACCTTTCGACCTAGCGCCGTAAGGAAAAACCGTATGTAATGACGGTATTAGTAGGTGCCTTCACTGGAAAGCTACCTACCTAACGCGATTAACACTACAGAAGCGTAAACTACTCGTTAAGGCAACTTAGTCGTAGTCATCACAAAAATGAAAAAATGAGAGGAACGAATTTCCTACTACTATGAGTACGCGCAGCCGGTTCTCATATTGTCTCTCTGATGGGGGTGAGGTTTAGCCCGTAGGCATATACTGACTAGCACTGATGGCATTGTCAGATATATGAATTGGGCATGGTACGGACCATTGGTATCTTTTGAAGATTCCTGCACCTCCAGGCGCAACCAAAAAAAACCCTTTCCATTTAACAACGGTACAGGATTTACTACCAGGAGATGCGCAAAGAAGAGTGGAATTTTGCCAATGGCTACTGCGCTAACAAGCAGAAAACGGGCACTTCCTCAATAACATTCTGTGGACTGACGAAGCGCAATTCACAAGAGATGGGGTAACAAACCACCATAATTTGCGCCATTGGTCAGACTCCAATCCCCATTTAATACGCGCAACATCCTTTCAAATGTAAAAATTTAATTATTATGAACAACTTCTTCAAAACGTGGTGGAGGAGGTAAATGTTTGGGCTAGATTAATAGGAAACACTTTAGTAGGCCCGCACGTTCTTCCACGAAGAGTTAATTCCCATTACTACATGGAATTTCTTGGAAAACGATTGCCGGAGCTCCTTGAAGATGTTCCTCTTGTTCAGAGAAGGGTTATGTTCTTTCAACAAGATGGAGCACCTTGTCACAGTAGCAGCGGAGTAACTTCGTTCCTCAACCATATTTTTAACGAACAGTGGATTGATCGATTTGGCCCTAACCCTTGGCCACCCAGATCTCCTGATCTAACACCCATGGATTTCTTCTTCGGGGGTGCTATGAAAGAAAAAAGTTTATTTTAGAGAAATGTCGAGTCTGGAAGAGCTCTAAGAAAAAATTAGTGCCGTTTCAGAAGAGACGAGAAGAAGTTTGCTGCTCGTTAATCTGCCATCCGAAATGCTTAAAAGCGCCCGAAAGTGTATTCAAATGGAAGGAAGGAACAACTGCTATAAACATTCCATAAACTGTTCTGTTTTAAGTCTAATTCAGTAGGTACCTACACTTTTTTTTGACATAAAACGGCTTTTACTACAACTTCTGTTGATCGTACGTAAAAAAGTTGCTTGACATAATTTTGAGAAAATTTTTTAGGGATAAAAATTTCATAAAAAAAAAATATTAAGTAAACATTTTAAGAAAAATGCATTTTAAGTGAAAAAATGGAACAAAATATTTTCATTATTTTGAGTTAAGGAGCCATAACTTTTTTGTAGCTGCACAGCTGTACCCAATGTGTTCGAAACTTGTATGCGCTACTAAATTTTCATAACTTCAAATGTGGTGAGAATAGACCCCCCTGCCATACAATTTTTTGTTCGGCGGAACTTCAGGTATCTCCTCTTAAATTATTATTCTGCTTAACTAGGACACCCTGTATTTTAAAGACTAACTAATGGAATCCAAGTCATGAAAGAGTTTTGTTTTTGAGAATTTTCGCGAATTTTGCGGTGAAAAGGGTGAATTCCTTTTGGCGCGAATTTTTAAACTATTACCTTCTCAAAGGCAAAATCTTCGCGGGGTAAAAAGAATTGACCCTTTTCTCAGCAGGGGTAAGCTACTCACGCAACTTCGTTGCTACGCTAAGGGTAAGTGCAGCCGCCTATATCTTCAAAGTACTTGTTTGGCCCGGTTCGTGGTTAAAGTGATTTCGCACTATTTGATATTCTTCGACTCATGCACCGGACGGCCTTTGGCCTCATATGCAGGTGATTTGAAGTTGCACAGAAAATATTACAACCGGTTCTGGGGATTTGAATACATCGGAGCTGCAGACTGTTGAGTTTTTTGTTATTGATCAAATAGCGGTTTTAACAACAAAATGTTACTCCGTTGGTAAGAACTTTTCAAAGACCAAACAGCGTCCGTACTCAGTAACGGCGTAGGATTTCCACCCACTAAACAATCTTCCATTCACTGCTCTTTGTCTGTGTGTTGCCTTCAACTTATTTTCTCTATGATTTTCTGGTTTTATTGTACATAGTTCCTTTGCATAATTGACAACAAGTGATAGTATTACGTGTATATGTTCCTATTTCTACGTCTGTTCTATTTCTCCTATAGGGCCTTCCTGCTATACGAAAAATCTGGAGAAGTATAAAAAGATTACGTTCCGCATCTTTTTCAACTGGTTGAGTAGCAGCGGAAAATCGTTGTGCCAGGACTAGTTCATAGATACTGGACTCAGAAACACCCACCTGCAGCTTTTTACTCTTTGATTGCATTTCGTTTTCAAGAACAAAACAGGATGGTTGCCAATGTCAGGGATTTCCGCACAACAAATTTAGCGACTCTTTCTCTAATTCCAACAAAAACTACTTAGGTTCAAGAGAAAAGTGGGCATCTCTTGGCTTTTTGACTAACAGGGACATTGTACCTCACTTTGTCAGGAAGAGAACACTTATTTCTCATGAATTTGGTAAGGAAAGCAAAAGAAAACAAAATCTTTCCATGGACGTCGAGGAAAGCTTTGAAAAAGAAACACATTATTTCAGTTTGCTATATAATGAAAAGGAAAGGACCATTTGAAAGTTGAATAACAAAGGCACTGCCAATATTGAGATGGGGGTGGCAATGGTGTAGTGTCAACGTCGTCCATTGCCACGTTAATGGTTCATGGTTCAAATGCTGATGTCAGCAAGCATTTATTGATTTCTCATGAAATATATATAGTCAGTCCGATCAATTTTGAAAACTTGTGTGAACACTACTGCGACGGCATAACACGGGCAGTAGCGTGGTCATACGGCTGGAAAAACTATTCGCTCTGTTGATGATGGTTTGCCTATGACATTGGTTATGGGGAAAAAAATACTGTGAATCAGAAGCAAAGACAACCCTCTCTATCTATCCTTTCCAATGCCCGCACTGTGTGTAAGCATGCTAAGGGTATTCATAACCCCTTGAGTGCGCGCAAATTATTAAAAAAAAAAATACATGGGTAGTTTTCAACCGAAATTTTCCGAATAATTTAAAGTTTAGTTCATATTGTGGAAATGGAAGATACAGGAACAGGCAAGGAGCAGATGTGCTGATAGTACGAGATCAATATCTTATGATAGCTACTCTCTAACTAAGCACTGCTGCAGTTCGAAGATCCCACGACAACATAAAAACTCCCAGGTTCAACATCGATAGACTTAATGATCCCTCAGTGCGCCAACAATCAAGGCCTTTCACAAGGTGTGGAAGCAATCAGCAGCTCCCTGCTCGCAACCATCGAAGACCATTGCAGTGCTGTGAAAAGTGTTTCTAAATCTGGTGCAGAGAGAATTGTCGGTTGATCGCAGGAATGGATACCTGGAGACAAACTGATGAGCAAAAACAGCTGAAAGCTCGCATTGCAACTACTCCAGCAACAGGGAGGAGCAAACTAGAGTCCCTATATCGCATGAAGATTAGAGAAATTTAGCTTAACGTGCGACGAGACAAGCGCAACTACAACAATGCGCTGGCCGCAGAAGCAGAAGAAATTCAAAGCAGGTGCGGCAGCAGGACCATCTGCGGAATTACCAAAGAGCTGACAGTTGGTCGCAGATCCAGCTAGCACACAGTGAAGAGCCTAGAAAGTCCCTTGCTCATTTTAGATGAGGACCAGCTCAAGAGATGGAAAGAACATTTTGCTGCGGTTTCGAACCGTGTATTCGCTAGCTATATTCTCCTAAATAAGACTGAAGTTCCAGAGGTAAAAAAATAATAGTTATAGTAAAATAATAACACCTAAAATCATCCTGGAGTGAATCAAACAACATCTCAAAGACGCACGTGATGCCGAACAAACAGGTTTCGGCTCTGGAGCCTCATGTGTCCACCACGTCAGTGCGTTGGATAGCTATCGCCACTTCACCTGCTGTTAACCGATTTTGAGAAGGCGATCGATAGTGTCAACAGGGAGTTTATTATGCAGGAGAGGTATTCCCGATAAATTAATTGCTTTTACCAAAGCTGTTCAAATGTTCTTCACAGAGGAAGGTTGTCTGAGGAATTCGAGATCCAAAGTGAGGTAAGGAAAGGCTGTATTCTTTTACCAATGCTATCCCTATTGGTGATTACCGACGTCCTTCGTGCAGCTTTGTCGACGGGAAATGGAGGAATTCGATGGACATCTTAACTGAGACATTTTAACTACGCTGACGATTTATGATCTCTTTCTCTCTCACAGAATTATGGACTTCCACCAAGGTTAGGTTAGGTTGGGTTAGGTTAGGTTAGGTAGGGTTATGAGGTTATCATAAAAACACTAGGCACCAAAGTGGGCCCATCGCGATCCCTAGGGAACCTTCACGGCAGAAGACCTAAACCCATTCTCCCAAGCAATTAATCTCCCTACAGAATCTGAAAAGATCCTTGTTATGGTTTAGGGACCTCACCTCTTCAAGGTTATCGAAGAAGTATCTTCCAAGATACTTTAGCCTTGTCCTGGCAATTCCTTGACATTCACAGAGTATATGAGTTATATCCTCTGAGACATGTAGGTCGTCGCAGTACCTACAAACATCCGTATCGGATAACCCTAGTCTCATGGCATGCCTCCTTAGGAGACAGTGGCCAGAGAGTATTCCTATCACTGTTCTCAACCGCGATCTATCTAACTTGATTATCTCCCCAGATTTTCTGCGATCTAGCACAGGCCACAAGGTCTTAGACACCCTGTGACCATCTATGTTTGACCATCTTAGATTAGCCGTGTCAATGATTTTATCCCAAATAATTCCCTTGGCCACGCACCCTGGTGGCTTAATGCTACCAATTATATCGCTACGTGGGAGCCCCGCTCCTCTATTAGCCAGCGCGTCGGCCTGCTCGTTGCCTTCAATATCGCAGTGTCCAGGTACCCAGCATAATCTGACTCGGTTCTGCGTACATAATGCCCTAAGCATTGTGCGGCAATTCCTGATTATATCAGATTTGGTGACGTAAGACTCTAGCGCCTTTAGCGCAGCCTGACTGTCAATGTAGATGGCGATATACTTATCGGATATTGATCCCATCTCAAGTAATTCCGCAGCTTTAAGTACAGCTAGAACCTCTGCTTGGAACACACTGCATGTGTCCGGAAGTCTCAGGGCCACCTGTAGGTTCGTATCTCTCGAGTAAATACCTGACCCCGTGCCCTCGTTGGTCTTAGAACCATCTGTGTATATTGCAATCTCGTTATGGACAGAGACTGTCTTCCTTCGCCAGTCCTCTCTAACTGGATACAGTACTTCGTATGGTGTGTCGAAGTCTAAGGTGCCAAGTATATCGTCCGATTCGTCAGGGATACCGGGAAAAGATTCCTTGAGAATGGAGCTGTGTCCTATGTTATTTTTTTTGCTGAAGAGTACCAATTCGGTTTTATCCGGGTTGACGTGTAGTCCACACCCTCTAGCCCATTTTTCTAGACTATTAAGAGCTGATTCCATAATTTCACTTAATGTGTCAAGGAACTTGCCTTGAACTAAAATCACCACGTCGTCTGCGTAAGCAGTGACGCTTATGCCTGTGTTGCTTAGTTCTTTAAGTATCTCATCGATGACTAGAACCCAGAGGAGGGGTGAGATAACGCCTCCCTGGGGAGTCCCCCTGGTAACGGATTTTCTTATTGAACTGTTTCCGATAGTGGAGTTAATGTTTCTAGTGCCTAGCATATTGCAGATCCAATTGGTAATGCTATGCTCGACGTTCATTGTTTCCAGGGCCTGTTTGATGGCCCTTCCTTCTACGTTATTGAACGCCCCTTCTATATCTAGGAAGGCTGCTAGTGCATATTCCTTATGGTGAAGGCTAGTCTCTATCTTCCCTACTACGTAGTGTAAAGCTGTTTCCACCGATTTCCCCTTCAGATATGCGTGCTGAGCTTTGCATAGAATCCTGTTGCAACACTTACTTCTGATGTGAATATCAAGAAGTCTTTCAAGTGTCTTGAGGAGGAATGACGAGAGACTTATGGGTCTGTAGTCTTTCGCTGAAGTGTGGCTTGGTTTACCTGCTTTAGGTATGAATATAACCCGCACTTCCCTCCATGCCACTGGTACGTAACATGACCTTAAACAATGTTTAAAAATTTCCCTAAGCTTGCTTCTGACCTTGGCTGGAGCTTTTTGCAGCATAGCTGGCAAAATTCCATCAGGGCCTGGTGCTTTGAATGGTGCGAATGACATAATGGCCCATCGCAGATTCTTCCATATAATGAGATTCTCTACGTCGTCCCCTATTGACCTACCATTGTACGAGTAGCTATTAGTAGTAGAATCCATTGGCGATCTACTTCCTGGGAAGTGAGCTTCAATTAACGTTTCTAAAACTTCTTCGCTACTTTCTGCCCACGAGCCGTCAGATTTTTTGATGAAGCTTGGGACAGAAGTGTCTTTGGCTAGCATCTTGCGAAGTCTGGAAGCTTCACTAGTATCCGCAATGGACTGACAAAATTCCTTCCAGGACTTTCTTTTTGATTGCCTGATTAAGTACTTAAACTCCCGCTTGCGGTCCATATATTCATCCCATGTGGTACCGTCTCCTATTTCTTTGGCCCTGTTGTAGAAATGCCTAACCTGTTTTTTCTTGGAGTTGACTTCACCAAAGGACAACAGATGTGGAGAGGGAGGCAGGCGTCGTCGGGCTGAAAATGAATACGAAAAAACTAAAATTATCAGCCTTGGAGTAAACTCATCGGTTCACAGATGCATTTCTGGACAACCGTTAAAGAGAGTACAGGGTTTCGGGTATCTTGCGGGTATTGTCTAAACCGATGGTGGAACCGAATTGGATATAGCCAACTGGATAGCCAAAGTAAAGTCCGCGTTCGAGATACTGTCCAAAATATAGCGAAGCAATACAATCAGTTTGGACACCAAGCTTAGATTGTTCCGCTCCAACGTTGAATCCGTGCTGTTATATGGTTGCAGCACGTGGAGAGTGACCACTACTATCACCAGAAGTTGCAAACGTTTGTTAATAGGTGTCTGCGCAATATCTTAAGGATTTTCTGTCCAAACGAACACCTTTACGAGAAAACGCGTCAGGAACCAATAGGCACAACCATCCAACGGCGGAAGTGGCAGTGGATTGGTCACACGTTCCGAAAGGGTGATAGTTCCATAGCGAACCATGCTATGCAATGGAACCCTCTAACTCAGGATGGCAGAAGACCTGGCGGTCCGAGGAGAACATGGCGCAAGACAGTCGAGAAGGAGGCACGGCAGTTAGGGAAAAGTTGGGGAGAACTCAGACACATTGCCAGAAACCGTACACGATGGCGCATAGGCGTAGTAGAGGCCCTACGACCCACAAGGGGATGCAAGACATGGGAAGATGTGGTCTGTGAAGGGACAGAACATTCCACGTTCAGATCCGAAGGTCGTTGTCTTTATTTCGTTTGCTGGGGTCGTCATCAGTTGAGTCGTCCTTATCCGAGGCTTTTGATTGTTTCGGAACCATAGGTTTTTTACGTGGTAGGGAAGTAACTCCGACGGCACAACCAGTTCCTTAATTATTCCCCTAGGACGCGGGGCCGGGTACACCGGTGCCAGTAGTCCACTACGGGAGTATGAGCGCTGCCGTTGGCACATTAAGGGCTCCTCCGCCACCATCTCTATTCCAAGGTCCTGACCAACATTGGAAATTGGTTAGCGACCTGTGATCCGAATACGTCGAAGCAGCTCGCGCAAGGCATTTACTAAGTTCAACGTAACTGGAAATATAGACGCCACTGTCTACTTGTCTTCTCATCTTATTTCACTTACCCCCAAAATGTCCAGTTTATATCGCATGAGTTCTTTTTCTAATTGAAGGAATCTGGCACTGTAAGGACCTTAGCTTCCCGAGTCGAGGAGCGTCTTTACATTCCAGAAACCTATCTTTGTCCGTGTACAATAGCTAAAAGTTATTTTATTGATAGCGAGGCGGCCTTCAGAGCGGCGCCGTGGGCCCGCTACAAATATTAAGCTGCTCCGCCATTTCTATGAGAGACGGTCGGCAATATAAACCTTCTTCTGAGTTTAAAGAAAATGATTTGAAGGATTTGATTGCTACTTGGCTGTCCGGAAAGATTCGGATATCGTGTCTTTCTTTAGCCAAGGCAAGCCTTCTTTAATCGCCATCATTTCCGCCTGAAATAGGCTATAAAGATTTGAAAGACAAAGAAAACAGAAAACACCTCCATCTACCCCGTCGTTAGTTTTTGAGTTTTTGACGACTGTGGCAGGTATTTATTCAAGCCCAGTACCTTTCTTGCAGTCCAAATCTTTGAGGATCTGCAGAATCATACGGGGTTTGAACTTCATACCAGCTGTAGATGGCTACACTTTCGGTAGGTGTAGTGGGTGGCTTCACTTGCGTCGGATCTAGTATTTAATCGCTAGAAAAGACATTTAAGAAAAGATTATTTATTTTTGGTGGCTAAGAAGACAGTAGCCTCGACCATCATGTGGTGATAGATGCTAAGATAGTCTAGTCGCTTCGTCATCGTATGATAACCGGTAGAGGCTGCACACAAATTTGGTTGACCCAGAAATCGAAATGCGTGGCAAGCTTACCTCCATCGGAATATTTTACCTCAGTGAGTGCCGTCATGACTTGGTCCCACCCTGGTTGTACCGGTCCATCTGCCAAGCTCCAAAACATAGTCACGACTATTTCTCGGAGCCTATATTAAGATCTACTGCTATTTCACTGGGTAACAATAGAATAGTCCTCATGTACCTATGTACATTATACATGCATATTATGCCAACACAAGTTGAAATTATAACTTCTAGTAAATATATTGAACAATTGCATTATTATTTTATATGATATGTGCGCTTGATAGGCGAACCCCACAGGCGGATCAGTAGAAATACGGTGAAGTGGGAGGGTTATGATCCCTTATTTTCGAATCATAACCTCGCAGATAAAAGGAAGAAGGTGATATGAGCGCTTGTCAATGGGTGGATTTGAAGAACTTTTATACTTTTACTGCTTCGGACTCTCAAAATTCCATTGGTTGGTTTATGGATGTTACTAGCTATGTGCTTACCATTTTAATAATATTCTGTGGGATACGGTTTCCAAATAATGTCCAATTACGTTTCTCCTCATCATATATTGTAGGATGAATACGTAGTCACGTTCGTCACTAAATTGGGACTCTTCCCTCATGACATTCAGCAGCCACGAGATAATAACACAAAAATTACAGAACTAAGCTAACATCAGTCGCTCAATTTACCTGGTAAGTCTTTGAAATTTTAAGAACGCAATTCACCATAACGATTGAAGTAATGCCCTTATTCTGGGTAAATGTACCAAAAAAAAAAAAAGGAATAGCCCAAAATGAAACAGACTAGCACTCAAATTACGTCAAAATACTTGTAAGTCTCTATTATTGTCAACCATTTTCGCGTTTCCCTTGATCTTTTAAAAAGCAAATTTTGCATAGCTTTCCTTCGCAAAATCAACATACTCTCTCTCAAAATAAAGCATAAACATGCAAATTGCCCCATGGGGACCCCTGCGTACGCTCCCCATAAATGCTAATCATTCCAAAGGACTCTCGTATCCAGATCAAATGTTAATACGATATTGGGGGTAAAAAGGCAAACCCTATTATGCATGCTACTTTTATTTTGAAAAGCATCCACCCCCAATTCGAGGATAAACAAGCATGTGAATATCGAATCTGCCAACTTGGTAAATAATGAGCTTTTAAATACCTCTCCAGAGTTAAATACAAAACATTTGTCAATCTCCTTAAACATCAAGTGATACACATAGAAAAGGACGATTATAATACTAATTCTAAGCCGGCGAATCGAGGATTTCATGTTGAAACAAAACGAGGAGTACCACTAAGTAAGCCTCTTTTTACTGAAATGTCAATAGTGGTTCTTTCAACAAAAAAAAAAAAAAAAAAAACAGGAGAGCCCACCCACACATGCATGTATGCCACCCTACTTAACACAAACTATTGTGAGAAAAAAAAAGTTTTTCTTTTTAGATTAATCCACTGTGAAAGGGCTTTTCCATTCACTCCACTTAAGTTCTATTTACCTCCCTGATCCGAAACGAATGTATCCAACCTTTCTACTGGTATCGACTGGAAACGTCTGTGCCTGTGTATATAGGTACACTCGTGCGTATTGCTATTTTGCCATAATTTGATCATCGTGTTTGGCGTGTGTGCTAACAAATTATATCAAAGGAAAAGGAAACCCACAGGGACAGGACTGAAGCTCATTTGATTTGGTCGTAGCCATTAATTTGCACCAAAACCATCCTCTTTGTAAGGCGTGTCAATCAAATGGGAACTATCTGTTACCCCCGCTGTATAATGTTTATTAAAAGCCTGTCCGTTTTGGTCGCTATGTAGGCTCCAGTATCTGCATGACCACATGTGTATTTATAAACACATTCCCTTCAGCATCGTCGTCGGAAGCAATCAGAGTCACAAAATATTGTATCATCACTAGCTTGGTGAAAAATTGCGCTCATCAATTACCATGAAGTTATCGCACTAGAATAGGGTCGGTGACGCCACGTTACCACCCCGAAGGGCTTGTTTACACACCTTGCGGCAGGCAAGCCATTTAGACGTATGAAGTTGTGAGGGTTACATGTCGGCTTATCACGATAACAAATATCAATTACGAATGCTAACCTGAAAAATAGAGTTCATAAGTTTCTGTTAGTTTATTAAATGGATTAAGGTAATAAGTTATTGTGGCACACGATAAGGAGTCATATCCGTTCGAAAGGAAAGGACTACTTCCTCTTCATTTAATTCTGGGGTTAAAGTAGTGATTGCTGTTTTCGTTAGTTGACCCTGACATTTTAGCAGAAATTATTACCAGTGCTTGCTTAGTCATGGAGTAAATGGTACTATTAAGTCATACATAGTTAGGTCCATTTTGCACATATCGTATTACTTGCACTGAAAACTTCTGAGTGAAATTCGAGAGAATCAGAGAACCATTAATATCTGGAGAGATTTGATTAATTTAGCTAGAGAAGCTCAGAACCTGGTAAGGACCTGTAGGTCATTCGCTCTTCTTATGGGAGGATGGCGAGATCGAAGTCTTTGGTTGTTTCGCTGTAAGACTGGAACATCCCCATGAATTGATGAAGTAAGGCGTTTGTATAGCAAAGGCTCGGAGGAGCCATGATACTAAGCACAGGTAGCCACCGCGTTGTTGTTGATTTAATATTGCTCGCCATGAATCTCATAGTAGTGTTCAACTCGATATAGATTTTTTTGAGTGCCTACTATTTGGGTTCATAGTTTGCCTGCTACTTACGTTATTTAAATTGCTGCTTTAAAGAAAGAGATCTATCGAGGGTCACTCCAAGATACTTTTGGTATTAGTTGTGGTTCAGTGCCGTGTTGTTGAAAGGTAAAGTTAGTTTATGATTAGCAAGTTGGGTTGCTTAAAGTAGGTGTTGCGTTTTTCAGAATCTTCGGTTTGGGTACATTTGGTTGCGGATATTCATTTGTCTTAAGTTGCTATGGCTAGGTCATCAGCATAACCAACATTTTCAGACTTTATTGTTGGTAAGTCGTTAATATAATATATAAATTAAGTAATAAGGAAGCCAACACTGAGTCTTATGTTAAGTTTTGTCGTCTTGCTTTTTTCGTCATTGGTAAATACGTGGAACACGGGGTTTGTAAAGAGATTGTTAATTAAGCGAGATAACTTAAGACGTGATATAATTTTCAGGAGTTTATATAATACCCCTTCTTTCCAGACCATGTCGTAGCCCTGGTTCGGTGTTTAGAAAAGGATAGAGTTGTTCACTGTATTTACAAAAACCTGGAGTATATTCTCTTCTATAGCCCCTTGGCATATACTTTTTTGCTATTGCTATCACGATCTTAACAAAGCGGCAGTAATTTTTTTGCTGGGAAAAAAACTGGATGCTTGAATCGAGTTCTTTGACAAACAAATTCCATTTAGCTTTGGTGGAATTCCAGCGGAATCTGTATTTATATAATCGGAATCTGTATTCCAATTTCTACTACGAATGGTCGATGTTGACTTCTTGTACAGTTTATTAGTACAGTATACCCCTGCCCCATCTTCTGGAGTAGAAGGTTGCTTTATCTTTTGCATTAAATACTTAATTCAGCTGGTTGGATTCGGCCTGGTGGAAAAGCTGTTCACCATTCTCATCATTGATTGCGTATTTCCATGGGGTTAGGTGACTATTGAAGTTGCCAATTTGTATTGATGACTTTTGAGATGTTGAAAGTACCTTTATTGCCCAAAGTGTTGATGGTGGTTTGTAGATGTTGATTATGTTTATACCGCCAACTTCAACAGAAATGTTAAAAATGTCATCGTCAGAACTTACATTGTGCAGCTTTACGCCATCGATGCTGGTTCTTGCATATGTTGCAGTTCCATATGTATTTTTGAACACATTCTATGATTTTAAATTAAGATTATTGGTCTGTTGTAAGCAGTTTTTAGTTGCTCCTTAACTTTTGCTTTACCTCGCTTAATGGGCCTTACAACCGTATCATTCCACATGTATTATTGTAGGTGGCACCTACTAAGGAGTATTCACCGATTGTTCTTCGCTTGCTCAATGCTTGCTTCTGTCGCTGTACATATGTGTCTCTTGAAGTTATCAATTTCATTGTTTGATAGCAATTTCGACATATGTTCGTTTTTTGGTTTGCTAATCCCTGGTCCGATATGTCACGTCAAATGGCGCTGAGAAGCACCGTTGTTTGGGTGTTTGATACTCTTTGATAACCGACTTCTTCTTCTTCTTCTTCTTCTTCCTTTTATCTGCGAGGTTATGATCGGAAAACAAGGGATCACAACTCTCCCACTTCACCGCATTTCTACTGATCCGCCTGTTTGATAACCGACTGTTAGTTGTATTCATTTTTAAAATTGATAAGGCGTTTGTTTAATGACTCTTATTGTTTCCTCAGCATTGTTGGCCAGGAGAGTGTGATCACTAGTTAATGGGTTTGACCTCCGTGTTCGAAACATCATTCAGCGTTACGCAGGTTGCACCACGAGTAGGCGATCCTTCAGTGCAGCTCATGAAGTGGAATATACTCTTAAACGTCGCGTCGTTAGAAGCCACGTCTACCGGCTTGGCTCCGAGAGGGCATGAGTCACCAGTGGCCCAGGAAAGCAAAAACCAATCTGCGAAAAGTGTTTCACAAAATAATCTTGGGACCATCAGAGCAAGCCGACCTAGATAACGCATTCAATGGGAGAAGGAAATTAATTAGTACGGCCTGAGTTGCTACTACATCGCAACCCATTACGATAGCTTGCAAGTCCTAACAGAAGGACAATGACCAAAAAAAATCCGCAAAAAAAACTAAAAGAGGTAAAGGGGGTAATAAATTGTAATTGTAATGTAAAAAGAACATCGCACCAAGCACAAAATATACCTAAGGTCTAGTGAGGACGGTAATGCCATAGGCGGCTCAAGTATGCGGCATGTGTAAGTATGAAGAGGTGAAAATGCGTCTTAGATATTTTATTAAAAAGAATTACCTTCCGTCCTCACACCTATGTTTTACTTACGCGATCCTCACACTGGGATGTGACATACCCCAATTATAAATGTAAAAAAAAAGATGTGTGTTTGTTAAATTAAATTTTTCTTCGTTATTTATTTTTTTAAGACACCCAAGTAGGGTTCAATAATCCACTCATATAAGAAAAAAAATTAATTTGCTAAAGAAAAAAAACTTATTTAATTTAAAAAGATTAGATTAATAAAAAAAATCATTAAAAATTAGGTGTTCAATAAAAAAAAAAAAGTTCTCAAAAGTTATATGTATATATAAAAAGAAATACCACATATGTATATTGTGCGAAATGACGTTATATAATAATGTAAAATATTACCCATTTTTTGTTGCAAGCCATTGTTAACGGAGTATTTGAGTGAATGAAATGCATGTACCAAAAACAAAATTTTATTTACTGCATTCGATACAATGCTGCGAGCGATGCTCTTCGCACATAAGCTGTTGACATGTCACACACACTTTTTTTGTTTTTCTGTCTTTTTTTCTGTCACAGAAGTTGCATCGAACATATTTTTCTAAATTTGTTGGTTGTCGTGCTTCGAAACTGGTTGTCGTTTCATTTTGTGATTCTGTGATTGAAAATGTTAGAGTAAAATTAAAAAAATTAAAAAAAATTAAAATCGCTCAAAAGCACCGCCTACTTCTGCAAAATATTTTGAATTGAATTTACATTGTAATGGTAACGGCACGGCTTGAAATTTTTTGTGTGGTATGCCAGAAAATACTCCAAACTACATGATTTACCTAGAACCCGGACTGCCACCATGTAAATTTTTACATTAAAATTACACTTTTCTTACATTTTAAAAATAATTTCATTTTTAATTCAATATCTTCCACATATACCATATGTAGTTGCGATACACCAAGTAAGCTGTAAAGTTGATTAGGTTATGTAACGAACATGATATCCATTTAATTGAGTAAAATACAACATCGTGGAATGAAACTCTACAGGAACTGTTGATAAGATCGAGATAACTAGAAATGGGTAACCAACCCCGTTTGGCGGATTCTTGGTGGCACCAAATTCGAGAGAGAGAGAGAGAGGGGGGGGGGGGGGGGGGGGGCACTTTTTTCTGTTTCCAGGCGGCAGCGGACGAATTCCCTAGACGGAGTCAACGGTAGCGTCTATAGTTCCAGTTAGGTTGAACTTCGTGAATACCTGGCGCGAGCTGCTTCGACGTATTCGGATTACAGGTCAGTAAGGAATTTCCAATCTTGGTCAGGACATTGGAATAGAGATGGTGGCGGAGGAGCCCTTAATGGGCCAACGGCAGCGCTCATGCTCCCGTAGTGCTCTACTGGCACTGGTATACCCGGCCTCTCGTCCTAGGGGAATAATTAAGGAACTGGCATTCCAGGTTGGGGGTTGTGCCGTCGGGGTAACTTCCCTACCACGTAAAAAATCTATGGTTTCGAAACAACCAAAAGCCTCGGATAAGGATGACTCAACTAATGACGACCCCAGCAAACGAAATAAGGACAACGACCTTCGGATCTGTACGTGGAATGTTCTGTCCCTTTACAGACCACGTGCAGCCGAACAACTAGCAGAGGCCCTAGACTGCTATAAAGTAGATATTACCGCCATCCAGGAAGTGCGATGGGATGGGCCGGGCAAAAAGAGGATGAAAAACTGTTTCATCTACTACGGTGATTGCTACAGAGGCAACAGGCAACGCTTATTCGGATGCGGATTTGTCATATGCGGCAGACTTAGGCAAGAAGTCTTAAGCTTCCGACATGTAAGCGAGCGTATTATGACTATCCGGATCAAGGCTAAATTCGCTAACATAAGCCTAATATGTGTTCATGCCCCCACGGAAGAAAAGGACCGTGCCACCAAAGAGTGTTTCTACGAGCTCCTCGACAAAACATACGAGCAATGTCCTAAGTACGAAAATCGTATTGGGCGATTTTAACGCCAAAATAGGAAAGGAGGACGTCTTTGGTAGGGCAGTCGGTAAGTATAGCCTACATGACACCACGTCTGATAGCCGACTAAGGCTAATTGATTTCGCTGTGGAGCGAAATGTCACCATAGCAAGCACATGGTTTCCTCATCTTGATATTCATAAGCAGACATGGCGGTCCAATGATCATGTAACGATCAACCAAATTGATCATATTGCGATCGACGCAATGAATGCCTCCAGTATTCTGGATGTCCGGACCTTCCGAGCGGCCAATATAGACTCGGATCATTAACTTGTTGTAGCCAAGGTACGAATGCGGATATCCGAAACTGGGCAACAAAGAAAAATCACCGTGAGAAAATTTAACGTCGAAAAGTTACAATCGCAGGAGACCGCCAGACTCTCCACTGAACGCGTATACCGAAATCTCTCAATCACCCCTATGCCGCCAGCATCAAGTGCCGAAGACCAGTGGCAACGCTGCCAACATGCCATCAGAAACGCCGCGACTGATTTGCTGGGTCTCGCTCGCCCACCACCGCGAAACCCCTGGTTTGACGAAGAATGCCGGCGAGTGCATGCAGCAAAACAAGAGGCATACAAAGCGGCGCTGCAAAGGAAGACGAGAGCTTCTCGTGAGCTCTACGAGCAAAAGGGACGGGAAGAACATCGGCTTCTCCAAAAGAAGAAGAAGATATTCTCGTTTGAGAATATCGAGAGCTTATACTCCAGGAACAATGTACGGAAGTTTTACCAAAAGGTAAAAAAAACGTGTCAGAGAAGCAATACCCGTACAGAAACCTGTAGAGATGAAAATGGAAACCTCGTAGTAGAATCACAGTCGGTGCTGAGAATATGGAAAAACTACTTCTGCAGACTGTATAAAGGCGACGAAGACCAACATCCCACTATCGGGCAGATAGTCAAATTTCCGTCCACCTGACCAAAACGAAGTGAGGATAGCAATATCCAAGCTAAAATCGAACAAGGCTGCTGGACCTGACGGCTTACCGGTCGAACTTTTCATGGCAGCTGGGGATGAATTGGTAGATTGCATACATCAACTCATCTCTAAGATTTGGTCAGACGAGTGTATGCCTGATGAATTGAATCTCAGCATCGTTTGCCCGATCCACAAGCAAGGAGACCCCCTCAACTGGGCGAATTATAGAAGTCTCAGTCTCCTCAACATCGCATACAAGATCTTTTCTGTGACATTGTGTGAACGCCTGAAACCTTTTATGAACAGCCTGATTGGACCCTATCAGTGCGGTTTCAGGTCAGGAAAGTCCACCATCGATCAAATTTTCACACTTCGGCAGATCCTGGAGAAAACCCAAGAATTCCAAATCGATACTCACCACCTCTTTATTCATTTCAAGGCCACCTATGACAGCATCTATAGAGAAGAGCTTTATAAACTCATGTCTAGTTTTGACATCCTTGCCAAACTTGTTCGTCTGTGCAGGCTGACGATGGAGAACGCTCGCTGCTCCATCAAGGTTGGTAATGACCTCACCGAGACCCTTGATATCAAAAAAGGCTTTAGACAAGGTGATGCGCTGTCATGTGACTTCTTTAATATTGTACTTGAACGGATTGTGCGGAAGTCACAAGCCAACACCGGGGGCACAATCTGTTACAAGTCTGTACAACTGCTTGCATACGCCGGCGATATAGTCATTATCGGAAGAACTCAGCGGGCTGTCACCGGTGCGTTTGCAAGCATTGAAGCGGAAGCGGCCAGAATGGGTTTAGCGATAAACGAGGGCAAAACCAAGTATATGCAGTCAATAAGAAGGCAAAGCCAACACCGACGAATTGGACAAAACGTCACAGTGGGTAGCTATAACTTCGAGGTAGTAAGGAACTTTGTCTACCTTGGCTCTGCTATAAATTCTACAAACAAGATCAGCGCAGAAATCAATGGAAGAATAACTTTGCCAATGCTGTTTTGGGCTTATAAGGCAATTCAACAGTAAAGCCCTATCTCGAACAACTACGGAGATCCTATACCATATAAGGCCTTGGTCATCCCAGTCCTGCTTTACGGCGCTGAAACAAAGACTTTATTAAAAGAGGCTGAAGATATCCTTGGTCGCTTCGAGAGAACAATTCTTCGTAAGATTTTCGGTCCCATTTGCGTGGACGGGTTTTGGAGGAGAACATTCAATCACGAACTATACGAGCTGTACAGCGACATCAACCTAGTCAAAAAACCGCGTATTGGACGTTTAAGATGGCAAGGACATGTAGAGCGAATGGACACCAACGCTCCGGCCCGCAGAGTCTTCGAATCTAACCCTGAGGGACGACGCAGTGGAGAGAATCATCGGCGTAGGTGGCGCGCACAAATTCAAGGGGACCTCGACCAACTTGGAGTGCGCAACTGGAGGCAATTAGCTAAAGACCGAGCTAAATGGAGAGGCTTGTTGGTTGAGGCCCATGTTCACCCCGAACTGTAGCGCCACCTAAGTAAGTAAGTAAAGTAAGATTCAACTGCCTACTTCCAGTTCGATATCACTGCTGGTCGAATCCATGCTTCCTAGATATAGAACTGTCTTTACCTCTTGCTGGGCAATGTTAACTTTAGTGTCACAGTTTAAAATGCTCATAGCTATTGCTCTCGGTCAAACGGTTGTACATGCGATCATATGAAAACACAAGCGTTTTCACTCAGCTGAAGCCTACCAACTCCTACTCTCAACCTCCACGCGGTGACAGCCGGGTGCCTAGCACCTTAATCCAGGAAATGGGTAACCAACCCCGTTTGGGGTATTCTTGGCGGCAGCAGATGAGAGAGGGGGCGAGGAGTGTTTTCTCACTAGAGCACTTCTTCCTGTTCCAGGCGGCAGCGGACGAATTCCCTAGACGGAGTCAACGGTAGCGTCTATGGTTCCAGTTAGGTTGAACTTTGTGAATACCTTGCGCGAGCTGCTTCGACGTATTCGGATCACAGGTCGGTAAGGAATTTACAATGTTGGTCTCCGCCAAGGATGAGTTTTGTCACCTCTCCTCTTCATTATATTCATTATATTGTTCCTTTTTCCTATTTCTCCTATTCTAAAGAATCTTCGAAAATGAGAAAAATTCTCTCGGAAAAAAGGAGGCATCACAAATTACAAAAAAGGGGAGAATGTCATTTCATTTCCCACGATTTTATTCCCCAAACATTTGCTAGGGAGTTTAATGGAAAAATGGAAGTAATTTAATTTAAATTTTAGTAAAATGCTTTTATAGGTCTAAAACAACAAATAAGCTTCAACTTCAAACGTTGCTAAATTTGATAGAAGCACATTGCGACGTTGCATGCGGATTCCACAAGGGAAGTAAAGAAAAGGTGACCCTGTTTTGGCAATTGGCTGAAAAAGAATTGAATTCAGTGGGATCACCATGCAAAACTCTTGCCGAGTGGAAGAAGGTATTTTTGTACGAATGGCTTAGAACACAAGCCTAACAAAATTTGATTTAGGTTTGGAGTGATCAAAAAAAATATGTGCGAGCAAAGGCAGCATTAAATGTAAAAACAAGAAATGCCGCTGGGGGAGGACCACATAAAGAATACAAATTTTCGGATACAGAACAGGCCATGTACAATTTAGTAGGTATGAAAGAGTCTGTGGAAGGGGTTGCGGCAGTATCATTTGGGTTAAATTCTTCCAAGAAAAAAAAGAAAAGCGACCAATGAAAATGAAGAGCTGCCAGAAAAACTACTGAATACGGTGCCCATACAAGAAATAGATTTGCTTACTGAAGTAGAGTTAAGCTAGTATTAGACGATATGTTGAATGAACATACGTACAGAAAACTTGTGCTGCCCGTTCTCTGATCCACTCAGGGCTATTCCAGATTTGAATGGAACAGTGCTTCCCAAGTGCGAAAAGTTCAAATATCTGGGATCTATGATCAATAGCAAAGCAACTTGTGATGACGTCAATCATCGCGTAAGCGTAGGGTGGATGAAGTGGCGAGAAAATTCCGATATCTTCTTTGACAGAAAAATGGACGATTTGTTGAATTTGAAGACCCGTATGATTATACCATATGCTGAAAAATTTACAGATCGCGATTTTAGCATACGTGCGTGTTGTATTTATCGATTTTCTGCGATTCTGGTGAAATGTACGTGTAGTGTACAACATTGTAGTGTATAGTACTGTAGTTTTTAATAATAAATATTAATGTTATTTATACAGAGTGTCCCAGTTAAGCAATATAATCCTTTAAGAGGAGATACCCGAAGTTCCGCCGAACAAAAAATTTAAAAAATTGTATCGTAATTTTAAGAAAAATGCATTTTAAGTGAAAAAATGGAACAACAAATTTTCATTATTTTGAGTTTAAGGAGCCATATCTTTTTTGTAAATGCATAACTGTACCCAATGTGTTTGTATGCGCTACTAAATTGTATTTCCAAAATGTATAAAAAAAACCTATAATAGTTTAGAAGTTATAGCGTTTAAAGTGTTTACACCTCCAAATAAGAGGTCACCCACTTAATGGGCTATAACTTGAAATGTGGTGAGAATAATCCCGCAAATGGCGGGATAAGACCCTTGTGTGGGTATAATACTCCCACGCAGTTTTGCTCCCTTTCTTTTAATCACCACTAAATGAATTATAATTTTGCTTTCTTTTAAATAAAAACGTTTATTTTAATTGCTGTCTTCTTTATATCAAAACCTAAAGCGTGCTTCCGATATTGCTCCGAATCCTGCGCGCTGCTATTAAGTATTCATGACTTTCTAAGGAAGTATAGATAATTCCGCTATCAATCTGGTTGGTCTCCGTACTTTCAATATTGTCCGAAATCATGAGGGTGTCACTGAACAGCGTGAGTGGACCTCATTAAATTTGCCATCACTTGAATCTACTGCAGGCGTTCTATGAGGAGTTAAAAGCCACGGCTCCAAAGATATCCGGCATCTCCTAATTCAAATGTCAACGTTTTTATTAATTTAATAATTTCTGTTTATAAACTTTTATTCTTACCAAGAAGCCAAAAATTCCTTATGCCTCGTAAATATTCATGCTTACAGTGCGCTCGCAGCTCGCTTACATTCCAAATGAGGGAATCATGACTTGCACCGGGATGGGAAGCGTCGACGTAACGAATCCTCAATTCGTCATCACACATATGTAAGTAATTAATTTTATTTTGCAGTTAAAAACACCGCAGCACTAATAAAACAATTTACTAGCATAACATTTAAACTGTAGGTTCCCTTCCTGTTATAAAATAAATATTTATTAACAGAAGGGGCAACAATCCGGGCATGTGTGTCGTCAATACATTCAACAATACCGGGCATGCTATATTTGGTGTAGAATGCTAACGTTACGTTCCTTTTTTCCTCGACCGTTTTGTAGACACTTATCCACTGTGGACATAGCTGCGCTTCCAATACATCTAGTACTTCTGCGAGCACTTTGCTGAAGGTAGATTGGGCCAGACCAATATTATGGTCTATTCCAACACCCGTTTGGTATCCCCCTTCAGGAAAGAAGCGCAAACATGCGCTCAGTTTCACAATTGGGGATATTGCAAAACGCTTTCCAGTCGGCTGTTGGGACGTTGTGAGCAACTCCAACAAATATTTGAAGGCCACTTTGTTGACTCTATAATACTTTTAAAATCTAATAAACAGAAATGTATTATAAGTAAACTTAAGTACATTTGCACCTACGTACAATGATTCAGGCAACTCCAGAGGATTTGTGCTATCCCGTAAAAACCTCCTAACAGCCCTCGGCTATCCTTGTCGGTTGTCTTCAGCATCCACTTCTTCTGCCAACAACCTGAATGCAATGCTATGCATTTTCTTATCTTTTTCACAAAACTTATTCACAAACAACACAAGCGTGGAAAATAACGTCTACTACATCTAACACTTAAAACACAAAGCTTAATTTTACTACGAAAAATAACGAAAATCTCTTATATATGAGAAATTTTCACAATTGATAAACAACAAAATTAATTTTTGGATTTTATTTAAATGTCAAATGCTCATTCGAACATTAAGAATTCACACTCTCAAATTCGAAGGGGAATATTGTCTCCCGGGGAACGCGGAATAGGAGAATTTTATTCTCGGGAGAACACAACTCCCGGGGAGCTCTTCTCCCCGGGAATATTTAGAATTAGGCTGATTGTAATATTCTCGCTGGGGTTCGGTTAAATAAAACTGCCTTTTGTGTACTTCAACTGTTTGTTTATTATCAACTAGCTGGTTGTACCCGCTTCGCTGGGTCTTTAAATTTGCGATTTCAAGTACACTTCTTTAGAGCACTCTCCGTTTTGTCATTAAAATAGTTCACCCTCTAATCCTTTATGAGGGTCGCGAGGGTAGGATAATTAGGTGCACTCTCCATTATTTTTGAACCTCCGCCGTCGACTCCAACTCATCTGAAGAAATCCCTAGATGGCTCCAAGAGAGATGTCGGACTCGATCCAACCATCTATTTATAGGCCTACCGAGGGGTCGCTAACTTGATGGTGCGGCAATCATGGCACGTCTTGAAACCAGCTGGGGACACGCTCTACGCGACGAAACCGTCAAAGCATAAATTATTCCGTTCGAAAAAGTAGCTGCTCTACATTGAGTGCCTCGCGTACTCTGGTGTTACGCAACAGCGCGAAGGAACGTCTTTCAGCAGCTTGTATCCGCGACTGTAGGTGAGAGTTGGAACATATACCAAGTTAAAAACCGATAATTAGGTTTGAACAGTTTGACCTTCCTTATAACAGATTCACCAAACTCTCTCAAAATTGATCCAGTTTGACCATTTCTACTGGATAACTCGGCATTGCTTTTTCCATCACTCGTGAATAAGACCCCGAGATACTTAAACGTATCCACCTGCTTCATTGAGACTCTACAAACATGCGGAGTGTACTGAATAGGCGTTATGGAAACAATCAATACTTCCGACAAACGACCAAGGATGACCAAATCATCCCCAAAGAGAGGATGACTAATCCTTAAGTCCCTCACTTTGGAACATTTTCTGCCACAGCTGCACTGCAGCATCCAGTCCATATATACAATGAAGAGGCGAGGTGACAAAAGGCACCCTTGGCACCCTGCCCAACCCCCATATTGAAGGGTATTGATTTACCGCCATTTACCCGAACGCAGCTTCTATAATTTGTATATATGTATCTATATGCCGAACCGCCTTTATCATAGCCTAACACATGATTTCGCCAAATACACAAAACAGGTGTATACACGTTCAGCATGCTCCCAGGCCTTTTCAAGAATCATTCTGAGTGTATAACTGGTCGGTCCTGCTTCTATCGGGACGAAAAACGCATTGTTCATCCTCTGAACTATCCTCAACCAAAGCTCTGGCACGTGTCTCTAACACTTTAGCAAAGACTTCCAAGGATACTTAAAATAAATATACCCTTGTAGTTGGCGCAATCTCTTGGCCCCTTGTTTACAAAGAGGGACAATCACTCCCATTTGCCAATCACCAGGTGTTTCGCCGCATTCCTATGCCACTTTAATGACACGTGAGAGTCATTGCACTCACTCTTTAACAAAAGCCTTTAGCATTTCTGGCCGGATTTCATCCAAACCGGTAGATTCGCCAACTTTTAGCGATTTGATCGCCAAAATCTCGACCATGGGTCTATCATCTTCCTGATGACATGGTTTGTTCGGGATTGAGCAATTCTGAAAAGTGCTCGCTTCATCTCCATCACTCATTGGAAAGCAGTGTACCGTCTTGAAGCACTTCTTCTTACGCGTTGATTTCGATTTTCACGTTGTTGAGTTGTTTGATTTGCTCGACGATTTCTCATTGTTAACTGAGCCGTTTCATTTGCCGCCTGTCTTTCTTCTTGTGTTTGTGATGCACGAAGTCGAGCCATACTAACACGGCGCTGTTCTCGTGCGATTTCTTGTTCATCCGTATTCAATTGATTGGCGATATTCCGAACTCTACTTGCATTACGGGTTCGATGCGAAAGATTAGATCTTCTGGCTCGCGGCATTGTGAATAACTCTGAGAAATGAATGTCACAAAAGCAATTAAGGAATTATCGATACATACATGTGCACAAATGTCATAACCTCATAAAATCTTCGTTGGCAACTTACCGTTTGAAAATAGAATTCCACACCAAAATGATCAATCAGAATGAAATGAACAGCGAATTCGAATTGATTTTAAAAGTAACCCACCTAAAAATTAATAGCACAATCCGAAATTAACGTTTGGATTTATTGTCGATGCGCACGCAATCACAAAGAAAAAAAATTGTCACAACGTAACGTAAACATAAACGTCATCTTCATGAAGATGGCGTCGTAAAATCGCTCCATACAAAATGTATGGGAAAATGAATTTTCTTCATAATTTTTTTTTTTCGGGGATTTTTCGGGAATTTTCTGGGGTATTCGTCTTGTTTGGCCGGAGACCAGTCCGAATTGGTGCGAATCATCGAAATCGGTCCTGGCGTTCTTGAGTTATAAGCGTAGTAACTAACGTCCCTCTCTTTTATATATATAGATTAGAAACTTTACTTCAACACAATATTCAAATCACTTTATTCTTTATTTATTTCAAATTAAACTGTTTTCACCACTGGTCGAGTCTCTCTCTTGTAATCGCTGTATTACCTTATTAACAACTGTACCGACAGTGATTGTGGTCGGTGTATTTATACAAAATTGCAAGAGGTTCTAGAACATGCTAGATGTTTCTCGGGGTGAATTGATGATCGTGGAACAATTGGGACATTGTGTGGAACAATTGTGGAACATTAGCACATCTGGTTTTGTGGGAATATTTGCTGCTAGCAGGTTTCGCGTTGCTACAGTTTGGAACACAGTGGTTTAATTCGTTACACAAACCATGCAGTGAGTCCATGCTACAATATATATGGACTGGATGTTGTAGCAGAACCGTGCCGTGCCGCAGAATGTTCCAAAGTGGGAGATTAATCCATCCTCTGTTCTTTGCGGATAAGGTTTGTAGCCATGTGTGATGATGCTGGAATGAAGGTAACCGTGAACTAGTCGGAAGTAAAAGTTGTTTTCAGAACGCCCATTCAGTGCACTTTGCATGTTATTGGAGTCCTACTGAAGCAGGTGGATAAGCTTAAGTACCTCGGGGTCTTATTCACTAGTGATGGAAAGAGCAATCCCGAGTTGTTCTGTAGAACTGGCTAGGCTGGATCAATTTTGAGAGAGCTTGGTAAATCTGTTATAAGAAAGGCCGAACTTAGTGTTCAAGCTAAGCTATCGGTTTTTAATTCGGTATATGTTCCAACTCTCACCTATGTATGGTAATAAAATTTGGGTAATGACCGATAGACTAAGATCGCCGATTCAAGCTGCTGAAATGAGGTTCCATCGCGTAGTTGTTGTTGCTTCGACGGTTTGTTCATGTAGTGCATATGCCCGCAAACCGTCTTCCAAGACGTGTCGTAATTGCCGTGTCATCAGAAAAGCGACCCCTCTGTTGACCTAGAAAAAGTCCATCATCTCTCCTGGAGCCATCTAGGGATTGTTCCTGAAAAGTTGGAGTCAATGGAGAAGGATGCAGAGTCCACCTGAGCATCCTATACCCGTGACCCTCATAAAAGATTAGCGGGTCATTGAAAATGTATGTTTATATGTATATCCATACCAATGCTACTCCTTTAATAATTGAGACCATTTAACGTTGCATTTATATATAATGCAAGACATATATTGGTTTACGGAACTCTTGAAATGCGTCAAAGTTTTGCGAATTCATCTAAATTACTTTATAACAATATTGTTAGCTGAGTTGTAACAGGCGTCATTTTGAATTTGAATAACAAACTCATTGAAATAAAGAGAAAAACTTTTTTACTTTCAACTTTACCACGCATTCACATATGGGATAAGTTTGCATTACACATACAGCACATCCTGAACACATGTGTTCACATTGAAAGGGTGTGCAAAGCACAAAGTACATAGAAAGAAGGTGTTTCCATTCATATGTACTGTCAAAGGTCTTGCCACCTTCTTAGAATAATCTGACACCGTCGGTATAAATGTAGTTCGAATGTTTTCCGAAATGTAACAACTTATATGTATGCAGCCGGTACCCGCTTCATTCGATTTGGCGACATTCGTATCTTGTGAGTTTGAAAAAGTAAATTGAAATCTCTAGAACTCCTTCATGGTCCACATATTGTAACCCACCTGTTAAGTGTTCAAAGTTTATAGGTGAATGTAAAATATCTAATAGTTTCTGCTGGGTTGTTTTTTACGTCACCTATCATTATTTTTGATGTTAAAGGAAAGAAAATTTTCGCGTTTTGTTTTTGGTTATACCTTCTCCACTCAAAATATTGTATATTTCTTCGATTGCGTTAAGACTTTTACGGATATGCCAGACATTGTATCGTATTTGATATCCTAAAGACATCTGACCATCATCTGGAAGACCACTAGAACGCCGTGAAAATGTTTTGCAACTAGAGCGCGGACCAACGTTGGCGAAAGAGCAGATAAGCCACAACACCTGGGTTTTGGTAGACTCGTGATAATGAGTCAGTAAGCGTATTGTACTCAAGGCTATTAATGCAGCAGCTTACTTGAACCCAGTATCACGTGAAGAAAACTAATTTTTCGTACCACATGCGTATCCTAATTCAAAGGCTATAGTAGCACCAAGTAAGTAGAGCTGCCTACAGCATTACCAAGAAGCTAAAAATTTATCGGAGCTCCAAGCCACATCAAGTTAGAAGTTTAGACTGTAACCTGCTAATTTCAGATGAGGATCAGCTCAGGAGGTGGATGCAGGATTTTGAAACAGTCCTAAATCACTTAAACTTCAAATGAGCCTTTCGATGCAATAAATTCCCAAATATAGATCGAGACTCCCAGCGATACTGAAATAGCAACCTTCGGATCCTTCAGAGGACTTTAAAGTCTTAAGCAGGGTACGCCACCATTGTATACAACTACAACGTTGATCTAAGAAATCAGCAGCGACGTTTTTAGAGTGGATTGAATAACGGAAACGAAGAAATAAAATAGACACTTCGATTTGCACAAAATGTGGCTGAAGAAAAACACGGTGAAAGCAATAGCCCTGAGCATTTTAAACTGTGACACTAAACTCAACATTGCTAAGCAGAAGGTAAAGACAGTTCTATATCTAGGAAGCATGGCCTCGGCCAGCAGTGATATCGAACTGGATGTAGGCAGTTGAATCGGGAAAGCTAAAGCTGCATTCAGAATGCTTTGAAAAGTCTTGAAGAGCAATGTTTTCGGCTTGTGAACGATGTTGCGACTGTTTCCCTCTAACATCGAATAAGTACGAATATTTCTTTATGGGTGTAGTACTTGAATGGAGACCTCCACTGCCATGCATCATTTTAAGAATTTTTTTTTGAACGAATCATATCTCAAGTGAGCAACTTCATCGAAGAACGGGCAAGAACCTAAAGAAATTAACAGACGAAGGAGAAAGTAGCAATAGATAAAAAAAGAGTCGGATGGCTCGCACTACGCAATCTATTGAAGATACAATTATCAAAGTAATGAATTATTATTGATGAAGAATTTTTGGTAGTAAACACGTCTGCAAAAAAGTCTGCGATATCTTTCGTTACATGAATTATTTTAAATTCAAATTGTTTTAAATACAACTACATTCAGTTTCACTGAAAGAAAAAAATCTGCCCGTCAAAATCCAATCACTAAAAGACTTCTAGGAAACGAGGTCCTTGTATGCGTTTGATTCGCCAAACTCGCGTGCACCTCCGGATGGCCTTCCCGATCATATGAGAGTGGTGTTACTCGTCGTTGATTGCATCCCACTGGAATCAAGCCACCCAACTTCGCTTAGTCATAAGATGTTCAGTTTATACTGCATAAACTCATTCTCAAGTTGGAGGAATTTGGCGTTTTTCTCTTACCTTAAGCCAAAAAGGGTTTTTGCGATCCAGAAACCAATCATTGTTCGGATACGATAGTAGTAATGGGCATAATCGGATTATTTAAAGAATCGCGACATTAGTACTCGAATGATCCGTATAATTGAATGATCATTCGATATATGAGTGCTTTATACAAATGAGTCCGTCTTTTTAGGACGGTAGAATTTGTTATAATACTTCAACTGAGCATACTCGAAATCTGTTCACCTACCTCATCTTTAATTCTTTCGGGATACCTATATGCTTTTGAATATATATACCTATATAGGGATATCATGTTTAGTAGGAATTTTATGGCTGTATTTAACGACAGAAGAAAGGTCATAGTCTTCAACATAAAACACATGTTTATATTTTTGAATAGTAGCATTTAATGAGTTTACTTTCTCTTTGTTTAAGTTTTCTAGTTTAACCCTAGAACCCTACCCAGGGTACCTGAGCACCCTGTTTCTTTAAAAAAATCAATATTTTTTTTTAAGGTAAGAACGTCTGTAAGCAAGCAAGAAAACCTCCCAAGCACCCTTGGTAGGAAAAATCGAGAAAAATATGTGTAGCGTTCTTGGGTTAAGTATTTCGATATGTGCACCAATATCCGGTTTCTCGAATTTAACATCAACTATGTGTTGATTTAAATCATGAATTTCATTTTTCGTTAATTGAAATGAAGTATTCTCAAATATTAAGGACAAGGAAGCTTCTTTAGTGTTAACTTCTGACTTTTCAAGATCAATCTTTGCTTGCAAGGGCTTTAAAACATTGCAGTCAGGAAAACCGTCAAATTCTCCAGTCAAATCTGCTTCAAGCATTTCAAATGTTGTTGATGTTCTTTTGAATTCCTCAAACAAAGGTATTGTTATTTTTGAAGTAATACACTGAGCGAAATTCTTATAAAAACACTATATATTTTTACTATATTTTTTTTTGATATTATTGAAAAAAAGTCTTTCTTATTTTTAGAAACTGCATTATCGTATATAATTAACTGAAAACTGCTTTCAAAATTTAAAAACAATTTAATTTAACCTTTTAAAACTAAAAATTCATAAAAATAGCAGCGAAATTTTTATAAAAACACATGTTTCAGAACGCTTTTAAGAATATTATTTTTCAAAAGCAATGATTTTAATAATGGGCAGGACCTCCATTCTTAGTACAGTGGACGCTCGACATGGTGAACATCGATACAGTGAACAATCCAATATAGTGAACACACAATATTTTATACAGGCTATTCTAAATAGTGAACAAAAAAAATCTCGCTACAGTGAACTTAAGTTTTTTTATTTTCTTAGAGCTTAACAGCATGCAAAAAGCAGTTACAACTCATAAGTGCCATGCAGTCGCCACTTAGGCCCACTGAGAAGTACATATGTACGTTCATAGATATGCATACCCATATAAAATCGTCCAAATTTACCGTTTGTTCTACTCATCGCTTTTGCTTGTTTTTGTTAAAAATAAAATATTCCGTTCAATAAATATTGACTGGTTTTTTAGTATTTGCAAAAAAAAAAAAATTCTAATTACAGTAAACTCTCGATAATTCGAATTTCATTGGACCAGGGAAAAACTTCGAATTACAAAAAAAAAGATTTTTAGAAAACTTTACTTTAAGAAATTATAGTTTTTTGTTACAAATCACAAAATCTGTAATATTCTTCTGAGTAAGCGAAACGCGATCGGTCTAGGGTCTCTTCGATCGTGGTTAAAAAACGTCATCGTTGACATCTGTCCTCTCAATAAGTTCGTTTAGAATGTAAAAATTCTACACTCTACTGTCAACCATCTGAATACCTTTTCGTTCAATGAATACACAGGGCACACGTTATCATTGCATACGCACTTCAACGAACAGTAAAGTAGAAACAAATAGACTTAACTTCGAATTAAAGAGGTAAAAAAAAGCCAACAAGTTTGAATTAGAGAAGTTTTTTGGTTATGTTGCACAAGAATAAGTTCGAATTAACGAAGAGGACAGATTGCATAGGTTTTCTTCGATTAATAGAGGTTTTCTCATTGGACTTAGGCAGTACTTCTATCTACAGAGGTTTTCGAATTATAGATGGTTAAATAATCAAGAGTTCACTGTATATTCTATATTCGATCTATTGCATGTAATAACATACACATTCTGATGAAATTTCCTTCAAGGAGTCCACGCTCTTAAGAGTGAACAGGCCCGGTTTTTATTAGTTCACTATATCGAGCGTCTACTGCAATTGTTTGAAATGTTGTGCTTGGCATAGTGTTAATCCAATTTTCGGGGGCCGTATTTGAAATAGGGGGCGCCGTGGCGTAAGTGGTTAGTGTGTCGGATCACTACGCATGAGGTTCCAAGTTCGAATCCCAGAAAATACCAAAAAGTTTTTTCACGGTCCCACCTCTCGCGAGCGTCTGACAAACATCCGAGAGTATTATTGTCACGAAAAAGCTTCTCAAATCGCCGTTCAGATTCGGCATTAAACTGTAGGTCCCTTCCATTCGTGTGAAAAATATAACGCACACAACATGAGTGGTTGCGAGAAGCTAGGCCCTGGCACTTTAAAGAGCTGTTGCGCCAAATAAGTAGGTAGGGTATTTGAAATAGAGTTCCAGGACAATTTAATGGCTTCTTTGAGTTCTTTAACGGTATTATATTGCTGTCCATTTGTGTATACCAGACGAGATAATGCTCCCCGCAAATTTTCTATTGGATCGAGGTCAGGAGTTCTCGTTGGCCAGTCCGAAACCTTAATGTTCTTAAGAGAAAACCACTCTTTGACTTTCTTAGCAGAATGAACGAATCCGTTATCTTGTTGAAACATAAAGTTGACTCCACATAATTCTTCAGCTTTTTCCACCATTACGTCCTCTAATAGCTCGATGTAATTTTGGGTGTTCATTTTCATTGGTACATATGCGATTTTCGTCTTACTAGCGGCACAGATAACAGCACAAATCATAACACTGCCGCCCCCAAAATGTCAGCTAAATTCTGTTACCTCCTTCATTCTTTGATCATGCCTACATGGAAAAACCATCGGGTCCATCCAGGTTGAATTTTTTTTTCATCACTAAATAAACCATTTTTCCATTCTTCCGTCCATGATATTTTTTTTTTCGCAAGGTTTTTTCATCGGTTTTTTGTAGACAACATTCTTATCTGATCTTAATATCTGCTGAACCCGCGTTTTCCAATCAGGAGATCATATTTTTTGACAACTTGTGAAGCCGAAGGGTTGTTTATTGCTGGGTCTTTTCTACTTTCTCGAAAAATTATCGATTTTTGGTGGGCGGTTAGTTTTCTGTTATAGTCATACCGCCGAATGGTCGCATATTTGGCACCCAAACTCAAAAAGTTGCGAACAACTCTATGAGACCGATTAATTTTTTTCGCAATCTCTCGCAGAGAAAGTCCAGAATCTTTATACGCAATTGTTTCACCTTTTTCCTTATCTGTTAAAACTTTTCCCCTGGGCATTGTTGAATTTTTTTTCTGAAAATGAATTCGCGAAGGCAAACGTATTAAACAATTTTACATTTATCGTCTTACGTTTACTTTTTTAGCGTATTACTGCAAAAAATGTGAAGTAATTAATCCAATTAACAAATATTTCACGAATTACTTTATTGTTTTTATAAGAACTGCGCACACCATCTGCACTGTATTAGAAACTACGACGAAATAGCTCGTTACAACGAGCTGCATTTGAGCCTTACCAAAAATATTGCATAATGGTTGTTTCTTACAGGCGATGATGACTCTTTTAGAACAGAAAATGTAAATATTTTCAACTTAAGATGATGGGATTATTGGCTTACACGTTTAACCCTTATCCTGTACTTAGAAAAAAAAAAACGCATATGGTATTTGTAGGTCAAATTTGCCCAATACATTTTTTATTTAGCAATCACAATTTTCGCATGTAATTTATTGCTTGGAATGGTTTTTGCAAGTAAATTTTAAACATTTTGTACATTTTGTTGAATATTTTGTGCTATTGGAGCGATTCGGACACATATAGCAGCGAGATCGCTTCAAGGTTTACACTGTAGGCTGTTCCTGAGGGTTTTTTTTTTTTGTTGACATTGAACCACTGATCTTCCCGGAGCACTGTGTGGAAAAGAAGTTCGACGGGAGATTTCCCCTTGAACCAAAGCTTCCCCTAATTCCTCTAAAAAAATATTTCGTCTAAAACATTTTCCTTTATTCCAATTTGGAAAAATAAACATGTATATCACTAAACCATTATGGGCTGATATATCCCGATGTTATAAAATAACGTCTGTGGCCACCTGTTTGTTCTTCGCTTACATGTGTAAATGCGAATAAGTTGGTCAAGAGTATCTACCCCTGATTTCGTGGAGTTGTAGTATTTTATTATTTCCGGCTTTTCTGCATCATCTGTTACCTCTTTATCGTGATGCAAGGTGCTCATGAGAATGACTGCTCGATCTTTCTTCGGAACATATGCAACAAGAGTTGTATCGTTGTCGTTATCAAAAAAGAAATTGGAAAATTTCTCCGGCTTTCCTTTCAAATCCAAAATTTGTGGCGGTAAACATCTTTTATTTTTTCGCACTGCTCCAACTATCGTAAGTTTTCTTTTAGCAACTCGATTCCTAATTCGTGTGAAGTAAAGAAATTATCACAAGTAATGTTTCTACCTGTCTACCTGTCTACCTGTCTTTTATGAGGTCTAGAACTACACGATTGCCTTGATTTCGTTTGGGCTTACAATTTCCATCCTTACCGGTATAAACTTGCAAAGACCAGGCAAAACTTGTTTTACTATCGCACAGAACCCATACTTTTATTCCATACTTTCCTGGCTTAGATGGAATGTATTGCTTGAAAGAACATCTCCCTCGATATGTTACTAATTGTTCATCTACAGTAACACAGTCATCTGGGTTGAATTTTTTTCGTAAATTATATTCCCATCTATTCCAGAAATCTCTTATTGGAATTTATCCCGAGCTCGTCGTTCATTCCTGTCACACTTTTTATCGAAACGTATAACTCTCGATATATTGTGGAATCTTCGAAGACTCATTGTAGCTTTGAAAATTGGCCTTCCCTGGCAGTCATTCCACAAACTTTCCAAGGCCTCTCCATGGGACCGAAAAACTACAGCCAGCAAAAGTAGTCCAATATAGGATTCGATAGAAATCGCATCAACTCTAATCCAGCTTTCTCTAAATACGCTTACCCCTAAAAACAAAAGGATCCCCTTTTGATAACAAAAAAGAACATAGGAAACAAGACACTCTTTACCTTCAATGTTTGTCATTTTTATAATAATATCGATGATATCAGGAGGTAAAAACAAATGAAAAGCCGATTTTATACCGGTAACTCGGGAGACAGCATAATGAGACGGTCCTGGGGAAGTGTTCATAAACATTTTCTGTTCTACGACGACCGATCGAAAAATCTCTTATTGGCCACCTAGACCATTTATAATTTCGATCCTTCGAAAGAAATTGTGTTGGAATGGGAAGCGCTTCGTCATCCGAACTGCTGTAATCCTCATTTACCAAAGGTAAACTTTCCCCATTTGAAGAGTCAGTTTCGTATAGAGACCCATTATAGGCAATATTTTCCTCTTCCACCTCACTTGCAGTATCACTTGCAACACTACCACTCAGACTCACATCATTATCAAGTATTTGCTGTATGTCTTCTCGACTCAACACACCCGTATTGATTCTATGAAGAACGCTAAGTCCTTAGCGGCGATAAAAACAATGCTAATAGAATCCTTTTTCTTATCCCCAATCGGTAAATTATGAATAATTGTCAAAAATTTGATATAAATGTGACATTTCGTTTGGAAATTAATTTAAAAACAAAAATGTCTGGAGCAGAAAAAAGGTTCGTAGAAACATGAAAGAGAATTTGTTGTTATTATTCTACATTTTATTAGCCAACGAAAATTGTGGACTAAGAAGGAGACTTTGGGGTTGCTGAAGGGCTATTTTCGCGAAAAAAAAACAAGAACATAGAATAAAAAATCGAGTTTCTTAAAAAAAATTTCAAATTTTTTTAACGAACCCCTTATTCAGGCGAACCCCACAGGCAGATCAGTAGAAATGCGGTGAAGTGGTAGGGTTATGATCCCGAAATAAGAAGAAGAAGAATTCTAATTTAACTTCCTTGATAAAAGCAATACCTCCGCTACATTGTTGGTATGAAAATTTATAGTCCATTTAATATACATGCTTCGATGGTTTGGTCACGTAGTGCGTATGCCCCCAGATCGGATTCCAAGACGTGCCATGGTGACCGTGGCATCAGGTAGGCAACCCCGGGGTAGACCTAGAAATAGATGGTTGGACCAAGTCCGGTAGCTCTCCTGGAGCCGTCTAGGGATTCCTCCTGATGAATTGGAGTCAATGGCGGAGGATCGAGAAGGATGGAGAGTCCACCTGAGCATCCTACCCCCGCGACCCTCATGAAGGATTAGCGGACCATTGAAAATGTATGTACATATGTATGTATGTAAATTTTATTTCAATAATAATAATAAATAATAATTTTCATATTAGCGGGTATACGCGTACAAAAAAACGCACCTATTATTTGAAGGAATTATTTGCAAAAGTATTTGCTAACATTTTTTTTTTTAAATTGTATTTGAAAATTATTTGAATATTTTCTTTCATCTTTGATCGAAGGTGCCTGACGGAAAATTTTGAAACCTGAAATCTTTAGGATCTTGTGTATTTTATAGATAAGGTGTAGGGCTAGAATCAGGTACATTTACAGCTTGAGTGTGATCAATATCCATTGACCGTTGATTTGTTTGAGAGGAGCCTAATCTAGGAGCACGTTGCCTAATATAGTTAGAAGTATTATGACTAAACGGCATTGAGTTAATACAACTGCGATTTCCTGTTGTATTGGGAAAATTAGCAACTGTATTTTGAGAACTGGTATATTAAAATTGTTGTAGGTTATTATTCCGAAAATTGCCAAAATCTGTATTCTGATGATTATCAAAAATCCTGTGTTCTGTCGGAGATTTCTATTGTTATTTTGCAAAGGTACAATCTGATTGAAATTCTGTACCATCGATCGTCGGTCCTGGTTGATTCCTTGCCTGGAGAATGAATTTTGATTCGGTAGGTAGCTTGTTAATAAAAAGTTTAAGAACCATTTTTTTCCATTTTCTATTCTATTCTATATTTAGCTAGGTAAGTACATTTAAAGACGTTTTAAACAAATGTTGTACAGAACAATCGAACTTTAACATTTTAATTTCATTCATTATAGACTCGAAACTTTCGGTATTGAATTTATTGAACAAATCGCCTGTAAAATAGTTTTAACGTCAGTCCAAGGAGTTAGATTTTGATTGCTTATTAACGTTATATTGGCCTTGCCCTTAATTGTTTGTCTTCTTTTAAAATCTATAAGTGTTTTATACACAATATTTAAATTTTCACAAAATCTATATACAAAGTCCACATGTTTAATAAAAAAATCTAATTCTTCCGGTAATCCAGAAAACTCGGGTAAATCTTTAAATACATCTAAAAGAGATGGTAAATTCGCCATACCTAGAACTTTTCTCCTTAGATTAGATTAGTGATGTTCTTTCTCCTTTCTTTTACTTACTTATTTAGGTGGCGCTACAGTTCGGGGTGAACCTGGCCCCCAACCAAACAAGACGCTCCACTTAGCTCGGTCTTTAGGTAATTGCCCCAGTTGCGCACTCCAAGTTGGTCGAAGTCCCCTTGAACTTGTGCGCGCCACCTACGGCGAGGAGGTCCTCTACTGCGTCGTCCCTCCGGGTTAGATTCGAAGACACTGCGGGCCGGAGCGTTGGTGTCCATTCGCTCTACATGTCCAGGTCATCTCAGACGTCCAATACACAGTTTTTTGACTAGGTCGATGTCGCTGTACAGCTCGTATAGTTCGTGATTGAATCTTCTCCTCCAAAACCCGTCAACGCAAACGGGACTGAATGTCTTACGAAGAATGTTTCTCTCGAAGCGACCAAGGATGTATTCATCCGCTTTCTAAAGTGCATGTTTCAGTGCCGTAAAGCAGAACTGGGATGATCAGAGTCTAATACAGAGTCTCCTTAGTTGTTCCAGAAAGGGCTCTACTGTTGAATTACCTTATAAGCCCAAAATGACAGTGATTGGCAAGAACTATTTTTCGCTTGATTTCTGCGCTGGTGTCGTTTTCAGAGTTTATAGCAGAGCTAATGTAGACAAAGCTCCTTACTACCTCGAAGTTGTAGCATATACTTGGTTTTGCCCTCGTTTATCGCTAAACCCATTTTGGACGCTTCCACCTCAATGCTTGCAAACACACCGGCGACAGCTCGCTGAGTTCTTCCAATAATGTCAATATCGTCGGCGTTTGCAAGCAATATTGCGGACTTTTGATAGATTGTGCTTCTGGTGTTGGCTTGTGAGTTTCACACAATCCGTTCAAGTACAACATTAAAGAAGTCGTATGACAGCGCGTCACCTTGTCTAAAACCTTTTTGACATCAAAGACCTCGGTGAGGTCATTACCGACCTTGATGGAGCAGCGAGCGTTCTCCATCGTCATCCTGCACAGACAAATAAGTTTGGCAGGGATTGCAAAACTAGACACGGCTCTACATAGCTCTGTTATACGCGGCGTTGAAATCGATAAAGGAATCGATGTGGACTCTTGGGTTTTCTGCCGAAGTGTGAAGATTTCATCGATGGTGGACTTTCCTGACCTGAAACCGCGCTGACAGGGGGCAATCAGGCTGTTGATAAAAGGTTTCAGGCGTTCACAAAATATCGCAGAAAAGATCTTGTATGCGATGTTGAGGAGAATGATGCCTCTATAATTGGCGCAGTTAAGGTTCTCCTTTCTCGTGGATTGAGCAAACGATGCTGAGATTCCATTCATCAGGCATATACTCGTCTGACCAAATCTTAGAGATGAGTTAGTGTATGCTCTCTACCAATTCCTCACCAGCTGCCTTGAAAAGTTCGCCCGGTAAGCCGTCAGGTCCAGCAGCCTTGTTGTTCTTTGTTTCCCCTATGGATACCATTGCGGACCTATACTGACCTGAGCGTGGTGTAGAGAATTTGTACCACCTAAGCCGACCCACATACCTAACCTAACCTAAGTCTGTTCTTACATATTTACTAGAACAATCTTTGACTGATTTGTGGAAGTTTCAAGCACCTTAATTGCAGCCTGGCAGTCACTACAGATACTGATACTTCTACCATGCCCGTTATATGATTGACATATTGAAGAATAAATTACGTGTTGTAGTTTTTTGAAATTGGGACGTTTAAGATCGACTCACACGCATGGTCAATGCCCGGATTTCAGAGAAGTGTCAATTAAGCTTTATTGCTTTATTGCAGTATTGTCACTTGTTGCAAGTAAGTTGGTTAATTGTGATTGCCTAATATCCGTTCGGTGATCAATGCCCGAACTCCAACAGGAGCCAATTCAGCAATGCAACTTGGCCTCCCTTCCGTCTCAAGCATTTGGTTTTAGTTGCTGTAAAACTGTATCCATAAAAAGTCATGGAAAATAAAGTGTTATAAATATTGTTGTTAATTAAATTGAAGCTCGCATGTTGCTTGTTCATGAAGATTGAGTAGCGAAAAACACAATTACAATATGCCGATTCTTACACTGGGGTAAGGCATTCTTTCGTGTTTAGTACGGATTGTTTTTGCCGTTGGTGCAAAAGTTCGTGACAACCGATCCCACCATCAGTCAGAAACCTCAAAACGACGAATGTTTTCCAGAGGAGAAGAAAATATAAACAAAGTTCAAGCTTCTGATCGTAAAAAATTTTCCAGCGCATTTTTAAAAGGAGTTTATGATTGCACCCCAGTAAGGTTCAGTTGCTGTAAGAGTTGTTAAGACTATGCTGGGCCGTTTTAAAAGCTTCAATAATATTTTATTCTCAAGTGAAACTTATTTCCATTATTCAGATTTCAAGAGTGCCAGTGATCTGTTGGGGGACACTTCAATAGCATACTTTTTAAGATGTGAAGTCTCCTTCTGTCTATTTTATGGTAAATAAACAATCGTTTGAGTTTGATAAGTACTTTTTTGTAGTTTTTTTATGGAATCCCTGTATTAGGCGAACGTTTGAATATTTTCATATCAACTAGAAAGTTTTTGTTTCCATTTGCCTCCATACAATTTATGTTGATACATAGTGATAGCAAAACAATGCACGAACGAGACATAAAATAACACAAAATAAAAATTTATTACCAACAAATTTCCACTGCTACCATCTGGCAATAAAATTCATTGCCAACAAATCGCAGTAATAATTTACTAGCTATTAAAGTAGAAAAATAATTACAACGCATTACATTTATGAACACGGTATGTATCCGTATTACCATACTAGGAAAAGATTGTATACACCAGAAAACTTTGAAAATTGAAAAATAAGTCTCTAAAAAGACAGGACAAAAGAATTTATTGAAAAGAAAATGCGGTGGTGAAGTAGACCTCCTGTTGTAGTGTTCTTGACCATTGTATTAACTGAATTTTAATTTTACGAACCCCTAATTCATTCGAACCTTACAGGCAGATCAGTAGAAATGCGGTGAAGTGGTAGGGTTATGATCCCGAAATAGGAAGAAGAAAAAGAATTCTAATTTTACTTCCTTGACAAAAGCAATATCTCCGCTACATTGTTGGTATGGAAATTTATAGTCCATTTAATATACCTACATTGGTTTCGTCCTAGACATTTGAGGTAACAATGAATAACTTAATTTGCTTTAACCCGTCCAAATAGTACTCGGCGTCTTTCTCAGAAAAATAATTAAATAAGAAAATCTCTGTCCTCCGAGTGCAACTTTTAGCTTAGGGAACAAAAAAACGTCGCCTGGGGCTAGACCTGCTGAGAAAGGAGGGTGATCAAGCAGTTCAAGCCGTAATTCTTGGTTTTCGCCATGGGAACCGCTGAGGTGTGAGACGGCGTATTGTCTTGATGAAACAAGTTGGTTTTTCTCTGCAAATGTGGCCATTTTTCCGCAATTTCGGCCCTCAGCTTGTCAAATAATGATGCGTAGTATGCTCCTGTAATAGTTTTCCCTTTTTGAAGATAATCGATTAAGATAACTCCATGATAATCTCAAAAAACAGTCGCATTACTTTCCCAGCCGGAAAAACAGGTTTTGCTTTTTTTTGGAGCCGATTCTCCCCTCGCAGTCCACTGTTTTGGCTGTATTTTTCTGGGGTATAATAAACATATGTACGTAGTGTATCCAAGTTTCATCTACAGTTAATAATCGGCGACAAAACTCTCATTCATTATGCCTAAACTGAGCCAACAGGGCTTTGGAAATGTTAATTCGAACACGATTTTTGTCTAACGTGTGTAAACGCGGCGCCCAACACGCGGTCAGCTTTCTCATGCCTAAATCTTGATTCAATGTGTGACAAACACGTTCTTTGGACATATTTATAGCCTCTGCCATCTCCCTAGCTTTAATTCGACGGTTGTCTAGAAGCATTTGGTGAACTTGAACGATGTTGTTGTCAGTGGTTGCAGTTTTTGGACGTCCCGAACGTTCATCGTCTCCAAAGCTGGTACTTACTTACTTAAGTGGCGCTACAGTTCGGGGTGAACCTAGGCCTCAACAATAAGCCTCTCCATTTAGCTCGGGCCTTAGCTTATTGCCTCCAGTTGCCCACTCCAAGTTGGTCGAAGTCCCCTTGAACTTGGGCGCGCCACCTACAGCGAGGATGTCCTCTACTGCATCGTCCCTCCTGGTTAGATTCGAAGACTCTGCGGGCCCTTTTAGATTCGCTCTACATGTCCTTGCCATCTCAGACGTCCAATACGCAGTTTTTTGACCAGGTCGATGTCGATGTACGGCTCGTATAGTTCGTCATTGAATCTTCTCCTTCAAAATCCGTCAACGCAAACGGGACTGAATATCTTACAAAGAATTTTTCTCTCGAAGCGACCAAGGATATATTCATCCGCTTTCTAAAGTGCATGTTTAAGTGCCGTAAAGCAGAACTGGGATGATCAGAGTCTAATACAGAGTCTCCTTAGTTGTTCGAGAAAGGGCTCTACTGTTGAATTACTAGAGTTGGGCTAAGTCGCGAATCTATGTTCACAGCTATAACTGTGAACGTGATTTCGCATTCACTGTGAATATAACCTGTGAATCCGAATGTATGAGAGTAATTTTTTTTACGAATAAAAATTATTCACTTACTATGATAATAAAGTACAATTTACATATTTTTCTGTAATCTATCAATGAATTATTATATTATTGACTTCTTGTGTCGTAAAGTGCACTCGTAGGTAATTCCTTAATACACATGCGTTGATGTATGCACAATGCACATACTATCCATATAAGTAATAATACCATTAAAAATATTTTGACACAATAATTCAAAAAATAAACTTACCGCAGAAACGAATGTTACCAAAGGATGCTTGATTTGTATATACATACCTGTCATAAATTACATTTTGCGGAAGTCTCATCTAATTCTTATCTTATCTTTTTTCGCTTTATCATTGGCGGCATCTTAAATTTACATTTTTTTTTATATACGCGCACTTATACACACCAAACACAAATCTTTAAATTTTTGCTTTGAATATAACTACATACAAGAGAAATACATATTTCTATTATCTATGGTATAACCCAGTGAATAATATACATGTTGTGCATGTTGTTTTTGCATCCAAGGCGTTTTTTTCACCACGTTTTGCTTTGTTCTATCCTTCGCTGCCTGCCACTTCAGTATACATAAATGCGATATAAAAAAGAATTCCTCCCTTATGCGCATTAGGTATGTACATACACATACACATACATTATACACATTTTCGTTAATCGTTGATCGTATTTCGTTGCCAGCTCTGAACGGTCATGTTCGTTATCCGATCCTCGCTCTTCATTGAGCAATAGTCGCACTGAACGGTTAGATGTGTACATGTTCGTTATCCGCTCGTCGCTCTTTATTGAGCAATAGCCACACTGAAAGGTTAGATGTGTACATGTTCGTTAACCGCTCTTCGCTCTTCATTGAGCAATAGCCGCACTTATTCATTTCATTTTTAATGCATTTTATTAATTCAATTCATTATTTCTTACGTGCTAACAAAAACGCTTAACACTAGCTTAATTAAATTAACTATCTTATTCTAACTTACTGGCCCCATGCGGACGCTCTAAGCTAAACTTAACTCTTAACCTATGTCTTTCGGCGTAACCTAACTAAATTTATTTATTATTACTTAACTTATTAGCAAATTAACAACTAAGAAAAATGTTTGTTGTATAAAAAACCTTAGTATATGGACTGTTTTTTTGGAAACTATTGTAAACTAGATAAAACTTATAACTACCTTAAAAAATAAACTTAAGCTAACTTATCTACGAATTGTAATTAAATACACTCTTTTTTTTCAGCCAAATGCTGTGCTTTATTTTTTTGCTATTTTTATTTTTTATTTTTTTTTTTTTTAATTTTTAGTTTTTTTTTTATTTTTTTTTTTTATTTTTTTTTTTTTTTTTGTTTTTTTTTTTATATTAGATAAACTTAAGACTACCTTAAAAACTATTTAAGCCGGCCATGGCTATTATATCAAAATAATATAATAAAAGACGACCCGCTCTGTCCCGTTACAGGCTATCCCGGATTAGGGGGAAACGACGATGGCGTTCCCTCTTCTTCTTTAAGCCACCAAAATTGGTCATGCTGCCTACTAACATCTTTAATGTCGCGGTTGGAAACCGCCCTACTGTACCGGAGACGCTCTACACTACTCTGTGCGACGCCTCGGTCGTAGTTGAGTCGCCTATCCACAGCTGTTCTGGCGACGAGGAAGATTAGCGGCACCGCTAACTTATCCTGGATCAGACCTCTCTGATCAAGGTATAGGAATGCTTCTGGTGGGATAAAGCCGTTAAGGCGCACACTCTCGTGATAGAGATTATTGGGGTAATAAGCCCCAAAGATGAGGCTATTCATCGAAGTCATTGCTCTTGCAATGTGCCTTCGAATCATCTTGATCAAGAAATTATCCACTCTGATCAGATTCGCCCTGTTGTACAGGACCTCATTAGGATAGAATTTTATGTACTCAGACTCTGGTGTTCTGGACAAACGAAGGCAAGCCCTAAGGCAAACCCTCTCAAACACCCGCATCTCTTCCAATAACCTTGGCCCCACGTTGAACCACACGGGACATCCATATGCGAGCATAGGCCGAATGAGGGCCATGTAGCAGATTACCTTCACCCTTGCATCGAGTTGGCTGCTATAAAACAGTCTCTTTGTAAGGGCGAAGGCGAAAGCAACTCTGGCTCTGGCCAGAGCAGCATCTATATGTTTGTTAAAATATAGATATTGATCTAGCCAGACCCCAAGGTATCTGACTACACTTCGACTCGCAAGTGGCTGTCCGTGCTGTCCCACGATAGAGAACTTTCGCCAATTCTTTCTGGTGTCCCTAGAGGCCCCAGACAACGGCGTTCTGAACAGGATGGTCTCCGACTTCTGAAAGTTAATCTTCAACTTCCAGTCGTCGCAGTATCTCTTGATCTTATCGGAGTCACGCTGCAAGAGTATTGCAATTACCTCAATCTTAGGCCCTGATCTGTACGCGACCAAATCGTCTGCGTACGCTATGGCATGGTGAAGTGAACCTATGAGATCGCTCGTGTAAATATTGAAAAGGATCGGCGAATTAACCGCGCCCTGTTGCAGACCATTTTTTACTTCAAAAATTCCAGCAGACGTCACATTGCCATTCTTCACAATGAACTTCTTACCGGTGAGCATGTCATAAAGTATGAAGCAATAGCCGCACTGAACGGTTAGATGTGTACATGTTGGTTATCCACTCGTCGCTCTTCATTGAGCAATAGCTGCACTGAACGGTTAGATGTGTACATTTTCTTTCTTTATTCGTCGCTCAATGTATCTTTTTTTGTTGCTGTGTTGGAACGAATGTGTTTTGTGTAAAAGTGTATCGAATATTAATTTTGAGTTTGGGTAAATATGTAATTATTTATTTATTTATTTATTTTATTTATTTAATTAATTTATTTTTTAGTATAAATATGTTGCGTATAAATGTCTTGTATATTAATGGCTTGTGTATAAATGTTTACCAATGCGTCCACACTCGGTAAATTTTTAAATCGAAAAAGAACGAAACTAATTTACAAAAGGTACATTGAGCAATAAAGAATATGAATGTAAAAAGAAACTATAGAAAATCGAACGTTATATTCGGAGTAATTCAAAGAGAGTGTAGCAGGAGTGCAATTTAATAGAGAAATGAAGAGTTATCAAAGTTAAGGTTTTACAGACGGCTTATTGCCATGCTTTTTTGATTTTTCGGTCTTTGTAAAGAATTGTAAATAATTAGTGAATTAATAAAATCTAATCTAAATCTAAATCTAACTATGGAAAATCGAACGTTATATTCAGAGTAATTCAAAGAGAGTGTAGCAGGAATGCAATTTAATAGAGAAATGGAGAGTTATCAAAATTAAGGTTTTGCAAATAATGTACTATGCGTTTACTTGCCACTTGGGTTACATAGTACTAAACAGTAGCGGAAAGAAAAATGTGATGTGAAAAATAATTCCATATTCACGTTTTAAACATTCACAGTTTATTTTTAATTCACTCACAGGCTGCGTATGTGAATTTTCATTCACAGTGAATAATTCACAGGTAGCGATTTTTTGCCCATCTCTATGAATTACCTTATTAGCCCAAAATGACAGTGATTGGCAAGAACTATTTTTCGCCTGATTACTGCGCTGGTGTCGTTATCAGAGTTTATAGCAGAGCTAAGGTAGACAAAGTCGCTTACTACCTCGAAGTTGTAGCTGCCCCCTGTGACTTTCTGTCCAATTCGTCGGTGTTGATTGTCCCTTCTTGTTGAGAGCATATATTTGGTTTTGCACTCGTTTATAGCTAAACCCATTTTGGACGCTTCTGTGCTTGCAAACACACCGGCGACAGCTCGCTGAGTTCTTCCAATAATGTCAATATCGTCGGCGTTTGCAAGCAATATTGCGGACTTTTGATAGATTGTGCTTCTGGGGTTGGCTTGTGAGTTTCACACAATCCGTTCAAATACAACATTAAAGAAGTCGTATGACAGCGCGTCACTTTGTTTAAAACCTTTTTGACATCAAAGATTTCGGTGAAGTCATTACTCACATAAATGGAGCAGCGAGCGTTCTCCATCGTCATCCGGCACAGACAAAGAAGTTTGGCAGGGATGTCAAAACGAGACATTGCTCTATATAGCTCTGTTAAACGCGGCGTTGAAATCGATAAAGAAATCGATGTGGACTTCTTGGGTTTTCTCCAGAATCTGAAATTCTTTTTATACTGACTTGTCTCACTTCTCTTTGCTTACATTTTATCTTTCTTTATTTACATTGTTTTTTTCTTTATAACTTTTGCTAACAAAAGATTGTTACAATCTGTTGTAAAAGATTTTTTATGAACTAATAAATTATGAAATTATGAAATTATGTTTGAAGATTTCATTGATGGTGGACTTTCCTGGCCTGAAACCGCACGGATAGGGTCCAATCGGGCTGTTGATAAAAGGTTTCAGGCGTTCACACAATATTGTATGCGATGTTGAGGAGACTGGTGCTTCTATAATTGGCGCAGTTGAGGGGTCTCCTTTCGCGGGGATTGGGCAAACGATGCTGAAATTCCATTCATCAGGCATATACTCGTCTGACCAAATATTAGAAATGAGTTGGTGTATGCTCTCTACCAATTCGTCACCAGCTGCCTTGAAAAGTTCGCCCGGTAAGCCGTCAGGTCCAGCAGCCTTGTTGTTCTTTGTTTCCCCTATGGGTACGATTGCGGACTTATAGTGACCTGAGCATGGTGTAGAGAAATTGTACCACCTAAGCCGACCCACATACCTAACCTAACCTAAGTCTGTTCTTACATATTTACTAGAACAATCTTTGACTGATTTGTGGAAGTTTCAAGCGCCTTAATTGCAGCCTGGCGGTCACTACCGATGTTGATACTTCTACCATGCCCGTTATATGATTGAAATATTAAAGAATAAATTGCGTGTTGTACTTTTTTGAATTGGGACGTTTATGATCGACTCACGTCGATGTTCAATGACCGGATTTCAGAGAAGTGTCAATTAAGCTTTATTGCGTTATTGCAATATTGTCACTTGTTGGAAATTGGTCAATTGTTATTGTATAGCATCCGTGCGGTGGTCAAAACCCGAACAACAACAGGTGCCAGCAATGCAACTTGGCCTCTCTTCCATCTCAAGGATTTAGTTTTAGTTGCTACCTATAAAAAGTCATGGAAAACAAGGTGTAATCAATATTATTATTAATTAAATTTAAAAGCGTTCTTCATTTTTGAAATTCCTATTTTGAAACTCGCATGTTGCTTGTTCATGAAGATTGAGTGCGAAAAAGACAGTTACAATATGCCGATTCTTGCACTGCGGTAAGGCATTCTTTCGTGTTTAGTACGGATTGTTTTTGTCGTGGGTGAAAGTTCGTCACAACCGATTCCACCATCAGTCAGAAACCTCAAGACGACCAATGTCTTCCAGAAGAGAAGAAAATATAAACGAAGTTCAAGCTTCTGATCGTAAAAAATGTTGCAGCGCATTTTTAAAAGGAATTTATGATTGCACCGAGGTAAGGTTCAATTGCTGCAAGAGTTGTTAAGACTATGGTGGGCCGTTTTACAAGCTTCAATAACATTTTTTTCTCAAGTGAAACTTATTTCCATTATTCAGATTTCAAGAGTGCCAGTGATGTGTTGGGGGACACTTCAATAACATAATTTTTAAGATGTGAAGTCTCCTTCTGTCTATTTTATGGTAAATAAACAATCGTTTCAGTTTAATATGTACTTTTTTTTATGGAACCCCTGTATAAGGCAAACGTTTGAATATTTTCATATCAACTAGAAAGTTTTTGTTTCCATTTGCCTCCATACAATTTATGTTGATACATAGTGATAGCAAAACAATGCACGAACGAGACATAAAATAACACAAAATAAAAATTTATTACCAACAAATTTCCACTGCTACCATCTGGCAATAAAATTCATTGCCAACAAATCGCAGTAATAATTTACTAGCTATTAAAGTAGAAAAATAATTACAACGCATTACATTTATGAACACGGTATGTATCCGTATTACCATACTAGGAAAAGATTGTATACACCAGAAAACTTTGAAAATTGAAAAATAAGTCTCTAAAAAGACAGGACAAAAGAATTTATTGAAAAGAAAATGCGGTGGTGAAGTAGACCTCCTGTTGTAGTGTTCTTGACCATTGTATTAACTGAATTTTAATTTTACGAACCCCTAATTCATTCGAACCTTACAGGCAGATCAGTAGAAATGCGGTGAAGTGGTAGGGTTATGATCCCGAAATAGGAAGAAGAAAAAGAATTCTAATTTTACTTCCTTGATAAAAGCAATATCTCCGCTACATTGTTGGTATGGAAATTTATAGTCCATTTAATATACCTACATTGGTTTCGTCCTAGACATTTGAGGTAACAATGAATAACTTAATTTGCTTTAACCCGTCCAAATAGTACTCGGCGTCTTTCTCAGAAAAATAATTAAATAAGAAAATCTCTGTCCTCCGAGTGCAACTTTTAGCTTAGGGAACAAAAAAACGTCGCCTGGGGCTAAACCTGGTGAGAAAGGAGGGTGATCAACCAGTGCAAACCGTAATTCGTTGATTTTCGCCATGGGAACCGCTGAGGTGTGAGACGGCGCATTGTCTTGATGAAATACGTTTTTTTTTTCTCTGCAAATGTGGCCGTTTTTCCACTTCGGCCTTCAGCTTGTCAAATAATGATGCGTAGTATGCTCCTGTAATGGTTTTTCCTTTTTGAAGATAATCGATTAAGATAACTCGATGATAATCCCAAAAAATAGTCGCATTACTTTCCCAGCCCCTCGCAGTCCACTGTTTTGACTGTATTTTTGTTTCTGGGGTATAATAAACATATGGTATGTACGTAGTGTATCCAAGTTTCATAAGTTTCATCTACAGTTATTAATCGGCGACAAAACTCTCATTTATTGCGCCTAAACTGCGCCAACAGGGCTTTGGAAATGTTAATTCGAACACCCTTTTTTGTCTAACGTGTGCAAACGCGGCGCCCAACACGCGGTCAGCTTTCTCCTCATGCCTAAATCTTGATTCAATGTGTGACAAACACGTTCTTTGGACATATTTATAGCCTCTGCCATCTCCCTAGCTTTAATTCGACGGTTGTCTAGCAGCATTTGGTGAACTTGAGCGATGTTATTGTCAGTGGTTGCAGTTTTTGGACGTCCCGAACGTTCATCGTCTCCAAAGCTATTACGACCACGTTTAAATTCAGCTGCCCACAATTTCACAGTGGTAAATGATGGTACTGATTCCGCGTACACAGTGTTCAACTCGTCTTTGATTTGTGTAGGTGTGTATTGCCTTTCAAAAACAAATATTTAATGACAGTTCACTACCGTATTTTTTCATTTTCACAAAAACACTCATATCGACTCACTCAAACGATTGTCAAACAACAACTGCGCGTCCAAAACGGCTGAAATTTTGCGGAGTACCTTTCGAGAGATGCACAAACACATTCCCTAGCTTTTGTTAACTATCACCTTCGTTCTGAGGTTGGTTGGTATTACAATAGAGATAGTAGAAGAATTTAAGAAAGTTAAGCAGAACATAACTGAGTCGTATATTCTTGCATCTGTATGTTGTTTGTTGGCAAGCTAAGTGAATTACTTAATTATGGGTAACATTGTGGTAATGTGTACGGTCACTAAGTAGTAGGTTGTCGGATCAAGTACCTACCGTATCCATTCAAGTTTTCTAGTAATAATAAATTACCAACCATTGTTTGCGGTGATTTTAGCTGCAACTTGTTGAATTATAAGGGCTCTACATTATTTATTGATACAATGAAAACACTTAAGATGTGTTATAGATGTTATAAAGAAAACTGTATTGCATATTGTATTGGTTGACTTCGAAAAGGCATTCGACAGACAACAACGAGATCTGATATGGGTGGCGCTAAGACATTGAGGCGTTCCAGAAACCTATGTGCAGATAATCATGGACATGCACGAAAGAGCAAGGACAAGAGTAAGATGCCCCGCTGGAGTAACCGAAGAGTTCCCAATCAAAGTCGGGGTGCAGCAGGGAAGCGTTTCAAGTCCTTTGCTCTTTATTACAGTCCTTGACTATCTGCTCGACTCCAAGGTACGAGCACTTGATGTGTGGGTGGACGTTTTGGAGGGAAATACTCACTTACTTAGGTGGCGCTACAGTTACGGGTGAACCTGGGCCTCAACCAACAACCCTCTCCATTTAGCTCGGTCTTTAGCTAATTGCCTCCAGTTGCGCACTCCAAGTTGGTCGAGGTCCCCTTGAACTTGTGCGCGCCACCTACGGCGATGATTCCCTCTACTACGTCGTACCTCGGGGTTAGATTCGAAGACTCTGCGGGCCGGAGCGTTGGTGTCCATTCGCACTAAATGTCCTAGCCATCTCAGACGTCCAATATGCAGTTTTTTGACTAGGTCGATGTCGCTGTACAGCTCGTATAGTTCGTGATTGAATCTTCTCCTCCAAAACCCGTCCACGCAAACGGGACCGAAAATCTTACGAAGAATTTTTCTCTCGAAGCGACCAAGGATATCTTCATCCTCTTTTAATAAAGTCCATGTTTCAGCGCCGTAAAGCAGAACTGGGATGATCAAGGTCTTATACAGAGTCTCCTTAGTTGTTCGAGATATGGCTTTACTGTTGAATTGCCTTATAACCCTAAAAAAAAACAGTGATTGGCAAGAGTTATTCTTCGCTTGATTTCTGCGCTGATCTTGTTTGTAGAATTTGTAGCAGAGCCAAGGTACACAAAGTTCCTTACTACCTCGAAGTTATAGCTGCCCACTGCGACGTTTTGTCCAATTCGTCGGTGTTGGCTTTCCCTTCTTGTTGACAGCATATACTTGGCTTTACCCTCGTTTATCGCTAAACCCATTTTGGCCGCTTTCGCCTCAATGCTTGCAAACGCACTGGCGACAGCCCGCTGAGTTCTTCCGATAATGTCTACATCATCGGCGTATGCAAGCAGTTGTACAGACTTGTAATAGATTGTGCCCCCGGTGTTGGCTTGTGAGTTCCGCACAATCCGTTCAAGTACAATGTTAAAGAAGTCACATGACAGCGCGTCACCTTGTCTAAAACCTTTTTTGATAGATGTACAGCAAAATCCATTCATAGAATTTAGAGAACTTGGCTTTATTCGTAGGAGGGCACATGTGTTTGCTGCAAAGCGTCTCTATTTCTAATGATTGATGCAAACCTCCGGTAGTAGAGCAGCAAGGTAATACAATTTTATACAATTGTAGGATTTGACGTTTCATGTAAGCGAGAATGACGGCAAACTAATGCGATGAAATGTCAACAATTTACTCCACGTCGCATTGCCGCATATCTGTTTCAGGCTTAAAAGATTCATGGTTTCGATCTTGATCGTAGACGATGCGCTGCATGTCATAAAATATATGCACATGTGCTCAGCTTGCATGCAAAACGGCTGCACATGTATTTTGGGCTTAAAGGTATGATGATCTCTTCAGTGCAGGCTTATTAAAAAAAAAAAGAAGTCAATTGCTGCACCAGGAAAATACTCAACATATCATGATATTTTCACTACTTTGTTTAATGGGTCTTTATTGTGTTCTTGGGATCCAGTTCCTTGTTCATATGTACTTCGTAATGCAATTGGTTTGACGATAACCGAATATGTTAAACTTTGATTCATTGTTCGAAAATACCCTCTTTCGAAAGAAGAAAAGAATAGGGTTTTTTTGTAAGCTTTTTCCTATTTGCAGAATTTTACATTTTTCGAAACATTTAGCATTTTGCTATTATTTCACTCCCGCGAACCTGGTAATCTTATCGTGTACAGTGTAATTTCCGCACTCAATTAGAGGAATACAGCAGAGTTAATGTCCTCGCCGGCGAATTAGTCTATACTCCTTAGCCGACGTATTTCTTGGGTTTCCTTTCTTTTTGGTTTTCGTTTCTGCATAGCCCTTAATAGAATTGTGGACTACCTCTACTACTCTACTTCTACTTAATCCCGGGAATGCCGTTTTGTTTTTTTATTAAATTCTAATTATTTTGCGACCACTAGAAACACCAATTCAGCTTGCACCAACACGATAAAGCAGCAAGCAGTTGTTATAATAACTACTTCACACTTCCGATAGATATTTTTTAGTAGATTTTTATTTATGTTCCTGAATTGATTAAAAATTGTTCCCAAAGACCAGTGAGCATGGCCTTGTCATCTGTCTGTCTAGTTGACACAGTTAAATGAATACTTTGGCTTTAAAATTGCCTTTTTTAATTTTCATTAGTCACCCTTGTTATTTAAAGTAATTATGCAGATAGCTTTGACACGTTCATTTCATTAAAGAGCATTAGGTCTTGATCCGAAGACAAGACATCACTTCCGAAGATGTGCCTCCTTATTTCTTTCAAAACTGGACACTTTCTAACAAGATGTATGACATCTTCCCTCTCTGCCAAATTACACAAGTTGCACAGCACTGCTAAGTCCTCTTTATATGGAATATATAGGTAATTGAGCTTCAGAATCTTTTCCCCTAACTAAAACACTATCGCTATTTCCTGAATACTGTAGTCATCGCAGAAGTAATTAGTTTCACGAAGGATTTGACTTAAGCGGCTATACATAGATTATGCTGTGGAGTGATTCAAAAGCTATCGCGGATATTCAAATCTATCCTACATTCCCTAGCTAGTTTCAGTCACTCGCTGTACCATCCTGTCTTTGATTCTACTGCTTCTAGAGCTGCTTTCTTCGGCAATCGGATATCAAGACTTTCAGAATGTAGTCCACTTGGACTTCGGAAATACACTTTCGCACATAATTACTCGTATACGAGAAATGGATATTGTGTACTTTTGTACGTCAATCACTTGAAAACAGATCATTTGATAGACAAAAGCTTAGTTTTGTACATATGCATTTACTTAGAGAGGATGTCTAGCAACAGTAATCCAGTTCATGCAACCACTGTCTATCGGCATCTACACCCTTCTCGTTCAGTGCCTGCAAGTAGAACCATTACATAGCTAATTACCAATTAAATTACCAAATTGGCTCCATTAACCTAAATGCACAATTTGAGCTTCCTTATTGGCATGCACACCCTTACAAGCGAACACTCATCAACAGATTACTTGGATTCTGTGTGAAACCAAATTAACCCACTTAGAATCGGTCATCGCCTTGTCGTTAAGAGTCATCAAGTTTATAAGTTCTTTCGGGAATTTATGTGAAGCAATCAACACAGATAGTCTCCATTTAGCCAACCCCAAAGGAAATCATTTTCCCCCATAATAAAAAAAGTAAAATAAAATAATGGATTGCATGGGTCCTAGATAAAATTAATTACATCCTAAGGACGCAATCAAAGTACCTGCGAAGAAGAACCCTTCAGTCGCAAATTGTTCTGTAATAATTAGCCTTAAAAATTAACTTCGATCCTGTGGTGTAAAGGAGATGCACAACGATGTCTGTACACGGGTATAGAGCCTTTTTTCCAGTGTCATCAGGATTATGTTTCCTTCACAAAGTATTTATAATGGAAGTACCTAACGCCCCAAGGTTCTGTGTATGCACGTTTGTCCAACATTGTCTAACAACGTGATGAACAAATGCCTTTTCTCCGCGCTATTGAGAGTATCGCTTTTAAGAGTAGGTATCCCATTCTTCTACACCATACTGATGACATTCACACTATTGTCGACGAGTTACATTTGTCTTCTTTCACTGTGGTTGCCATGAAGTCAATAAAATAATGGTCGGAAGCCGCCCGCCCGCCATCGCTAAAAGATGATATCTTTGAATGTGTTTTCCTGTAGAAAATATATGCTGCTGTGCTCATTGTTATAGAACCATCCATACCCACCATCGGCGTCGCCCAGCAATGTGATGATGTTGAACATGATGAGTAATTAAAACTTTAGACGAACAAAAGGAATATTATATCACGAAACAAATATTGTTCTCAGGAAGGAGCTCCAACGCCTTGAATACAAAAGAATAAAATAAAAACAGCAAAATCTATTAAATAAAACAAAGATGTATTTATATTACTTTTCTAGATATTTTTTTTCTCATTTTTCATTACAATAATTTTATTTTTTTATTTTTTAACTTAATTAAACAATGTATATCTATATAATAGTTAGATGTATTTTTATATATATATTTTCTTATTTTTGTTCAGTTTCAGGACCAATACACATTGAGTTATGTATATTTATATGTATATAATGTATATTTTTCTTATAGTTTCTTAATTTTTTTTTAAATAAATTATTACAAACAACAGGAAGAGATGCTTATTGGCTTGGTTTGTTCCGTTTCTTTTTTCTTTTTTTTATTAAATAAAAATTAAAAAATATTTCCTTGTACTTAAATTTAACAGAGTAATATGTATTTTGTTGTTGTTGTTTTTGGTGTTGTTCATTTATTTAGCTTATACAGGATTTTTGCTAAGATTGTTTATTAATTTTTGTTAAATTTGTTGTTTCAGTGTGGTGGTTATTTCGGTTGTAGTATACATTTCAAGAGAAAGGTTTATTTATTGTTTTGTAATACAATATGCTTACGAAAATTAGTTCATACCCTTAAGGATGCGTTTTATTTTCCTTTATTTAAAATTAGGTCAGAAGTGACTTTACATTGACGTTTTTTTCTTTTTTCTGTTTCATAAAGGTCGTGGTCTTTGCATTAATTACTTTCATGTCCTTCCATATTTATCAAAACGCTTGTAGGGAAAAGCTGGTAAGGAAAAGTAAGCATAAAGCATAGAAAGAAAGGTAGAGCGCCCTTGGCTGTTGGTCGATATGGATAGTGTCTTTGGTAATAGTGCCTTTGATTGCATGTATAATTTTCCCAGAAGGCACAAAGTAGGTGAAACCATCGTTGGATGGTTCTATTTTACGTTAAATGATACTTTTATTATATTCGTGGCTTTTCTACTACTTTCGAGAACAAAAGTTACCCTAATATTGTATACTACAGTACTACTCTGGGGTATAATGAATAAAAATCAGTAGAGATGTTTCAAACTTCGCTTCCAATGTATTCTTATAGAAGATGGGACTATGACTTTGGAATTTTCACTTCTATGCTCACTTAAGCAATTTATCAGATTATATTCAGAGATGTAGATCATTTTCTAGACAACTATACCCTTACTTATTGACCATTCAGAAGTGATAAACTGAATTGAAAGGTGTGCACAGGGAGCATTGAAGACAACCCCCACTCTGGAAGACAAGCTGAGGCCATTACTGATTAAATTGTGTAAAAAAGTCGAATAAGGGTGAAAGCGATGGCAGAGACGGATAACGTATCCTTGGGTGGAATCGGCTAAGGTAATTTGTGATGGTTGATAGTCACAATTATATTTTTTGCTACAAGTAAGGCGATAATCATACTGATTGTGACTTTTTGTGATGGTTTCATGTGATGTCTATTTAGGTGTTGTTTTCGCACGAATTCATCTTTTTTCCACTGTTTCTGAGAAGTACGAGTAGAAGAAGTGTTTTAAATGCTAGTATGTACAAGTCAAGATCTCTTGTGCTACGCTTTCGAAGGACTGGAGCTTTGGTGCAATTCATCATGTCAGGCTGTGGAATGAAAACCACTAGCCCAAGAAGGAAGAGCTGGTCGCCATAGAAAACTTGGAGTGGGACAATCGAAAAGGAGACTCAGTAGTCTGGAAAAGCCTGAGCACTATAAGATGGTGGTGTTGTAGAAGCCACAATACACATGGAGAAAACAGGGCCTCAGTAACACACACAAAGATGAAAACAACATCCGAGTGGAAATTTGGAACATAAACTAAAATAATTTAATAACACACACAAATACAAAAATAAAACTTTTTTTACCATATTACAGTGTGACCTCAATAAAAGCAACCATCGATACGCGCAACTTCTTGATAAAAGCAACGCCTAAAACACTGAGGAACAATTTAAAAAAAAATTCTGTTGAGTTAAATTTTTCAGCTGTTTTACAGTTAAATAGGTACGCTGATTACAAAACTGTACTTAGTTTTCTTCTATCACGTCAAGTTTTTTCGCTACAGAGACGTTGTGTTTCGATCCATATTTTTATAAATATCTATTATAGTTAATTAGTGAAGTGGAGTCCGAGTTCCCGTCGGCATACAGTGAGTAAGCAGAGTTAAGTTTTTACTTACATATATACATATTCCCTTTCCTTTAGATCATGTTTGCCTCTACTAATTCGCGTCGCAAGTGCTTAAATGGCCCTGATTCATTTTGTTATAATATATGTGGCAGTTTTACCTTTCCCAATCAAAGAACAACCATCAGCGCATTTGTCAGGGAAGCGTATTTTGCATATTTTAAAATAAAAATTGGTGATCAAGATAAATGTTGGGCACCTCACGAGGTGTGCAAACAGTGTATTGAGAGTTTACGGATGTGGGCAAAGGGAACACGAAATAAATTCCAATTTCGTATACCTATGATTTGGCGAGAGCCCAAAGATCATTCAAGTGACTGTTACTTTTGTATAGTGAAATCGTCCGGATATAACAAGAAAAACAAATGTAAAATAGAGTATCCCAGTTTATCATCAGCCATACGCCCAGTACCTCATTCAGCTAAAATCCCAGTGCCAGTTTTCAAAGAACTACCTTCTTTATTACAAGAATACGAGTACGGTGGAGATCGAAGTGACACCAACGATGAAGATTTTGAAATGGAAATGACTTCATTCGTATGGGATTTGAGCAGAAAGAGTTAAATGATTTGGGCCGGGATTTGGGACTTTCTAAAAAGGCTTTAGAGCTCTTAGCATCAAGACTTCACGAGAAAACCTTGCTTTAAAAAGGAGCTAAGGTATCCTACTTTCGATCAAGAGAAGTAACGGTGAATTTGCGTATTGCCATAACATAAATGGTTTAATGGAGGAGTTGGGAATCCTAGCCTATAACGCAACTGAATGGCGACTGTTTATTGATAGCTCAAAGCGGAGCTTGAAGTGTGTCCTCCTCCACAATGGAAACTTATTTGGTGCAGTCCCAATAGGCCACTCAGTTAGTTTGCGTGAAGAATATGAAGACATAAAGAGAGTCATTGATTTGTTGCAATACCACATGCACAAATGGATCATCTGTGTTGACCTTAAAATGGTATGCTTCCTTCTTGGCCAGCAACGCGGCTATACCAAGTAACCCAGTTTTTTGTGTATGTGGGACAGCAGAGCTCGTGAGAAGCATTGGCTACAGTCGAATTGGCCGCCAAGATCTGAACTCAAACCTGGTGATCCAAATATTCTACATCAGCCGCTTGTTGACAGAAAGAGTATTATATTTCCGCCTCTGTATATAAAACTGGGCCTCATGAAGCAGTTTGTTAAAGCTTTGCCAACTGAAGGAGACTGTTTCAAGTACCTCATTTTAGCATTTCCTCGCCTGTCTTTTGAAAGGATAAAGGCCGGTGTGTTTGACGGTCCACAGATGCGGCAGCTCATTAAAGATGAACATTTTATTGGGACAATGACAAAACTCCAAAAGAATGCTTGGTTGGCATTCAAAAACGTTGTCAAAAACTTTCTTGGGAATAAGCGAGCAGAGAATTACACAGAAAAATGTCCAGCAACTTTTAGAGAGCTTCAAAATGCTTGGTTGCAACATAAGCTACAAGGTTCATTTTCTGCATAGCCATCTTGCTGACTTCCCACAAAATCTAGGTGCAGTCAGTGATGAGCAGTGTGACCGATTCCACCAAGATCTAAAGATCATGGAGGCACGGTACCAAGGTAGATGGGATGTACATATGATGGCTGACTACTGTTGGGGCATCAGGCTCATTCTGTGGACAATCTCACAGAATGAACACTCCAGGAAAAGCTATAAACGAACATTTTTACTTTGATATGTATGTTTGCCGTTTGGTTAAAGAAGTTTACTACTTTTATGAATAAAATTATTTTCTTTGAAAATTTTGTTTGGTAATTGTTTCCTTAATTTCTTATTGTATGCACATTTTGTATGTTATTTAGAACGAAAAGATGATATCCTGTAGCTTAAAAAGTTGACGTGATAGACAAAAACTGTGATCATTTTCGCATTCAGACTCCAAAAATAAGTAAAAAACAAGTGTCAGGTCTTAGTCAACGAAATGTGTGTTCCCCAGTGAAATCTTTCCATTATTGACTTAGTAATTCCAACTTTAAAAAAAAAGTGACTTGATAAACGCAACTTTTGTATCATGAATTCTTATTTCGTTCGCTATTTGCATCTCTTCCTTCTTGTTTACTTCTGCTATGTCTGGGCAGGTACTTTGCAGCTATTTTTCGGAACTACGTAGGCTGTGAATTTGAAATGAAATACTTGTTTGTTTTTTCTCAAAATTGAATTTATTTTTGAACGTAGTCTCCTTTCAGTGCAATACACTTTCCCAACGATATAAATGTTTGTATTTATAAAATGAAATAGCGGTGATACACCTAATGCCGAATCTATAGCCATCTACACAGATGGTTAAAAATGAGCACTGGTGTAGGATCAGGTATCTTCTCCGACCCTCTAGGTGTATCAAAATCCATACGACTTCCAGACCACAGCAGTGTTTCCCAAGCAGATGTCTTAGCAGTGGCAACAGCCGCCCGTGAGTCCGCGGTAAGGGCAATACCGCCAGAAGGTATCACCATCTTTATCGACAGCCAGGCAGCTATAAAAGCGATTACTGCCATAGAAATTAAATCAAAGCTTGTGAAGTGTTGTCGAGAAGAGCTCAGGGTTCTTGGAACACAGCACAAGGTATCGTTCTGTTGGGTCCCTGGACACGAGGGTATCCCAGGCAATGAGAAAGCCGACGAGCTGGCGAGATTTGGCTCAGCAGCCCCACCAGAACAAGTTGATCCCCTGTGTGTATCCCGCCTTGCACACTCAAGCTCGCTGCAGGGAATAAAGCCACTGAGGAGGCGAACACAAGATGGAACTCCATGGAAACTTGCGCCATCATTAGGAAGCTATGGCCATCCTTCGACAAAGCAAGGACCGAGAGAATCACCCAGAAATCACCCTTTCCACCCTCGTGGGCGTCATGAAGAAACATGAAGAAACTACGCCTGACGGAGGAGGAACTCTGTAGAGGCTGTGGTGACGAGGAAGTTTTTGAGGACACAACCCACTTCCTGTACCACTGTCCGAGTCTTTAACACTCCAGGAAAAAGTTTCTTGGTAAATATTTCTTTCAGGATCTGGAGGAACTCTCTGGCGTTTCGACAGAAAAGATGCTGCACTTCATCAAATCATCAGGGTGGTTTGTATGCAAAAATGAAGTAAGTGACTGAGTTAGTAGTTTTTAGTTTCATTGGGTAAGGGATTACTTTTCCCCCCATGGGTACCACAAAGGGTCAACGCTGAGTTTGGCAGAGAGCGTCCCTCCCTGCCAGCCCACATACCTAACCTAACCTATAAAATGAAATAAATTATCAGTTTTGTTTTGTTTAACAGTGTAACAAATATTTTTCTTGAATATTCTTATGTATTTATCTTTTTGGTCCACCTACTATTTTTTGACTCGGTTATTGCAACAACCTCAATTAACGCAACTGCCCGAATTTCTATTAGTTGCTTTTTCTGAGGTCGCACTGCATTTCTGTTGTCAATTATGGGTTAAGACAGCATTGACAACGAAGAAATGTTTAGGAAGAGCAAGTACTACCTGGTTTTTATGATGATTTTGTTATTGTCTTAGATGAAGCAAACAATATACGATAGTTACACGTTCTTGTCACAAATCCTATTACTAGCATAGCCGACTTCACCCCTGAATTCATTTTACTTAGAACGCCCATCTAAACTTGTCCAAGATCAGGAGAAAACTTGTTACTGCGTAAAAAAAAAAAGAAGTGCTACGAGTATGCCACTACATTACCAAAGGTACAATAACAGCTCAGCAGATAACAAGCGATTTATCTTGCTTTAGTGGAAAACACACTTAGTTGGCTTGAATGCGAAGATGAATAGTCCGTTTTCATGATGAATACGGCAGCGGCAGCTAACCTTGGACGACTAAATAATCCAACCCAAGGACACCATGTACTTTCTGGGTGTCACTGCTGACAGTGGTGCAACATATTAAACAGCGCAAGGTCAGTGCTGATGGAATAAGTAATGCTTAGACCACATAAGCACATTTCCTTCTACGCAAAGCACAAAATACACTGGGTTTGGGGGTTATTCGCATGTCTAGATCTTGGGCCCAATCAAATTAACTACACCTATTCGACAGCATCCAGAGACGAACAATTCTCTTAAGGACTTCGGTACTAGCATGGAAAAATTATATTCCTACAATAGGTCCAATAGATTCAACCATGGTTGTTGTACCAATAACTGAATAGAATGATTCCCAGAAATACTGCACATAGACATATCAGGCATATCACTTAGCCAGGGAAGTAACCTTGTACATAATTCAGCAATCGTGTAGACCATGGCTAGGACATGTAAAGCGAATGGACACCAGAGCTCAGGCCCGCAGAGTCTTTGAATCAAACCCCGAGGGATGACGCAGTAAAGGACCTCATCGCCGTAGGTGCCGCACACAAGTTCAAGGGGACTTCGACCAACTTGAAGTGCGCAACTGGAGGCAATTAGCTAAAGACCGAGCTAAATGGAGAGGCTTGTTGGTTGAGGCCCAGGTTCACCCCGAACTATAGCACCAGCTTAAGAAGTAAGTACTGCAGGCCATACCAGGCGAGAGAGAGTTTCTGCCTGAGCAGATGCTACAATAAATACGATTAGAGCAAGTGATTGTCCTAGCTTGGCATAGATATTCGTGGCACTGGAAATATTTGCCTGTGAATATATAAATTTAAAAGGTGGGGCAGGACACCCTCTGCATGCCCAAATTTCCATGCATCATTCGTTAATTGCGACCAATATCCATCTTCCTCGCTTTTAATGTATCTCAAACCTAATGTCTGCAATGACTCTCATGTTGGTCATGTGTTATGCCCTGTGATCAACTTAACCATAATTTCGCAGTCTTTCCTACTCAAGTTATTAGACTATTCTACAAAACCAAGTAAACATTTTGTAAGGAAAAAAGGTGAACAAGATCATCTGCCTTTTTGTGTAGAGACCATATGAGAGTCGATCTATAATAGACCAGCATCTTTGAAACGCTAACACCAATTATCGGTTTTGTAGTAGTTTCTGATCTATTTTACATCAGCGCGTCAGAGATTTCATTGCCTACAATACCACTATAAGGAGAAACTGCATGCTCTACTCCAATTGGGAAGCTTCTTGAGTCTATCTTCACATTCTGGAACAATCTTTAAATGAGTCTGACTGCAAGTACTGGTACTTCTCCTACGACATCTCTCGTCAATTATCAAGTTTTCCGTCTGCAAGAAAGTCGCAATTTTTCCAAAATCGCAGGAGAATCGAATGTCATTGTCCAAAAGGCGGATTTGACCACATGGAATTGGCTTATAGTGGCCCTTGAAGCACACCGACTTTCTAAGAAAATATTTGACACACAGGGTCCACGTAAATAAGTTTAAAAGATAAGTTTAAAAGAATGTTAGGAAATATGCGATGTGAAATGATGTAATAATAGCGTTTTGCGAATATCTCCGTTTGTACTGTACCTCAGCCACTAGACATCCTTTAATTTTTTTTAAAATGTCAAAACGCAAGCCAATGGTGTAGCGGTTTGTCTGGCACTTCTGAAATAAAAGTTGGCATTCATCAAGTACCTACCTTAAGTTTATTGCTGTTTAACTAACTAACTAATAGGCTTCCTCATCCGTGGCATCCAAGGTGACATACCATGACAACGTTCTTTACCTACGACGTTGTTTTGCTATTAGACAATCCAGCAGCCCTGCAGGATATGTTATCTGCCTGGGTAAGGGTTCCACAATCAATGGATTGAGAATGAGGCACGTGAAGTCAGAGTATGCCTAAATGATCCTTGCCTCATCGAGCATGAAATCAAAGAGGCATGAGGCTGCATGTAGCGAAAACGCGTATGTAAAGATGTGCTTCCGGAGTAACTAAACTTGACTAAGTAACAATTAATATTTCAAGGGAAGTTGCAAAGTTTCACCAATGGCAAATGAACTACAACAGAATCGCCTCCACTGGAACAGGGACATAATTAGACGCCATGACGACCACGTAATGAAAAAGATACTGCAAATAAGAATAGATAAAATTGGACCCGGCAAACCACCACAAACTTACAGCCGTATTGTCGCAAAGGACATCCTCTAAAGTGGAAAACCAGTTAAACCAAGACAGGAGGAGAGTTATTTAATTAATCTAATGCCGAACCTACTTATGCACCTGAGAAGTCTTAGGTGAAATCACTGATATCTAGTAAGGTAAAGTTTGGAAAATCGTCTAGCCTAAATTACAAAATAATATCGCTTTATTATTCGAAGTCCTCAGAATGCAGTTTTGCTTTAGAAGAAAAAGATTATTTTAGAATTTCATGAATAGTAGGAAGCTCACGAGTTATAATTTTTTCAAGGCAATAGTCACGTAATGTATCTTAATCTCACTGGTCAGGCTTAAGTCGTTCCTGTTTTGCTGATTTTAGGACTTTAGGTGGCCTAAAATACGTGAGTCTGACGAAAATAATCCGAGTTTTATATAACAAAAGTGTGTACAAACTTATAGTTTTATTTTAATTATCGATATAAAAAAAATCATTTGGAACTAGATAATACAACTAACTAATGCTGCTTAAAACCACAAACCTGGTGGATCCTATCACCGAGATTTGCAAACATTTGACTTGACAATAGGCAATACTAAGACTGAGCCCTACGGAGTTATTTGTGAGCCATAGCATCATGTACGTGTCTTGAGAAGTACTTAAGATCGCATTAAAACTCACATAGTCCGTTATACGACCACTTTGTTTGACAAGGAAACGCATGAAAATGGTAAATTTCGTTGAAGTTGACCACCACTTTTCTATCACTTACAGAAGTGCCACATGGACTCATAAAAAATGCAATTACTTCGAGTTTAAAATCATTCATCCGATCGTCAACACTCCAATTTGCTTTGTAAAAGCCAGGAGACGAGCTACATATACTGTATAGTGACACCGACTTTCAGGAAAAAAAAATTATAAATACAACACCACACCTACAAATACATGTATATACTCCACTCAGAACAGTGTTCCTCCGCTCCACGTCTGAGTGATTATGCAAAAGAGGCACACTAAAACTTTTGTGGCACGCACAAGGTTATCCTTACACAACTTGGTATGCCTATCAAGAGCTTAGTGTTAACCTCTCCTGAGGATTATATTGTCATTAAAATGCCGATGTACTCGTACTTGTCATTGCCAGTATGTGTGTGAGATAAGGTGGAAAAAATAAAAACAAATGAAGTGCACGACTGGATCCTACGTTACTTTCTCATCTAATAAATCTTTCGTGTTTCGCGTGCATGTAAACGAGGTAGATTTTCAATTTAAGCACACATTGTGAAACAGTATGGGAGAAAATGTAAATTTTATCAAAGATAAAATGACACTGGATATGACATCTGAGTATGCACTCACCTACAGAACGTCAGAAACAAAATTTCGAACAAAACCATTAGAAGCTCCGCACCGAGATATGATCTCATATTAAGATGCAAAGGAAATCTGTTCAGGCTACACACTGCCGTATTAGTCCGATTATAATGCGAGCGCTTTTAGGTCTCTTACGGATTCATTTGCATTCCAAATCAGCGCAGAATTTTATAAGAGGGAATTTTAGATATCCTTGAACCTGGGCAAAAATACTACAATGTCCTAAAGGTAGCGAATCTTTTCGATCATTCGTAAGAAAAATTAAATGCTATGCCTCATCTTGTGCGCAATGATAAGAATATCAAGAACTTCAAAAGAAAATCTGATATGCTATCTGAAATATTTACAGCGAATTCCACCTTGTCCAGAGACTTCTCTTGCTACACCTATACCGGACCCAGTTCAATATTGTTTGGACAAATATTTTTCCGAACCTGTTCTGTAGCTCAAGTCCCTAAAGATTTAATTAGTAATGAATTTTCATATCCAGACGGTATTTTTCTCCTTGTTTTGAAGAGGTGTTCTTCTACCCTGCCGAAGCCTCTACGCAAGCAGTTTTACTAGCCGTACACTATAGGCATCTTCTCATAATAAATAGGTCGAAACATGTCCATGTTAAGCCAATTATGTGTTCTAACTACTGACCCATAGCTTTAATGCCAGTACTCTCCAATGATATTGGGGACTTTTGTCAATCACCCACCTTATGAGCTATTTTTAAGGAAACCTCGACGACAGTGAATATGGTTTCAGGCAACAGCGTTCCACAGGAGAACCAGTAACTTACCTGAAGGAAAATTGAAACAAGGTTTCTATAGAGGATGGCATGTTGCGCTCTTAAATAAGCTCCAAACCCATGGCGCCGTTGACACTTTCTCAAAATGGATCGAGAGTTTTTGTTTATAAGTAATTTATCAATACAAGTTGTATTAGATGGACGTACTTCTACCTCATTCCCAGCTTATGTTGGTATTCCCCAGGGCTCTCCTATCTCTACCCTATTTTTCATTTGTTTCAACGGTGTTCCAACTGCTACTCGCAATCTATCAATCCATTTCCTCGCAACCTCCCCAAGTTGTGGAGTTCCAGATAGGGACTAGGGAGAATTCAAATCCGATATTGATGCTATGCACCATGTATATCAAAAAAGCCATAATGTGGCAAAAAAGCAGTCCTGTCTCTTAAGTAGGGTACTAATGTGGAACAAGTAAAATGAAAGGAGTCGGCATAAAGAATCCAATGGCTTGCTTATGATTGGTATACATGTTTGCCTAGACCTTCGCTGAAATCAGCAGATTATTAAAACAGTGAAAGGAAGTGCTAGATAGATGACTCGGATTCCTTAAGAGGTACAAACATTTTTTTTTTCATTCTACTGACTTGGCTACAATCTATAAGGCTTATATGTTCAGATGGAATACATAATTGTAGCCCTTCCGTTCGTCCGTTCAATCGCAACTAACGTGTAGCATCATCCACACAGGCCTGCACTTAAGAACCTGCTTTTGAGCAAACAGTCAAGTTTAGGAGATAGATTTTCAGCTGTACAATTCAAATGTTTTCATTAGGACTATAATTTGCAGCACTTGGAGAACATTTAAGAGATATGAATTTGCTTGTTGCATTCTGTGGACTAGCGAACCCATGCTTCTCTGAAGGACATTCTCCTTTTAGACAAAAACTACAACTGTCCGTGAAACTTGATATCGAAAAGTTAGTGTGAACACACTTAAACTCATAAATCGACGAATTATAGCCACATTAACGACGGCAAAGAAGCAGTACGAGTTAAGTTGAGTCCGCCGCGACTCAATTTAATGCACTTAGCGAACAGAATCGAGTCCACACCAAGTTGGAAGCAAACGGAAATACTCATACATACCTAAGTTGAGTAGTCCAGTCAACAGTTCGGGACACAACATTCTTATGTAAGCACTCAGGGCGGGTGGAGACTACACACGGTCATCACGCTTGTAGAGGTTGCAGAGACTTTAAGGTGGAGGAAGACATAGATATCGCTTGGCTTTCTTTGGGAGCACTTGCTACGGCAAATTCCAAAAACCAGCATATTACTCATTATGTACATCCCGAAGTTCTGTGCCAATTTACGATGGAAAAAACTCCAGCTTCCGATGAATATTATACGGGGCTGTGCCACCACAGATGATGAAACACAGAACATAACATTTAACGCAGGCGATCAGAGAAGAACCTTATTCGACTATGAAGGTATTTCATAGCCCTAATAAGGACCATATTGAAAGAATTGATGAGCAAACCATCAAATAGATAGACAAGCATACTGAATATTATTATTAGATGGGTGTAAACGTATAATGCATTGAATGGCTGAAGCTTGTGATGTCCTACAGTTTTAGCACAGAAGATGCGCATAAAATATGAGAAGGAGCTGAATACCAAATCGTAAACTTAAAGAAGAAGTATATTATTAGACGATTTCATTTAATGTGCGACGCAGACCAGAATCCTCACTTTATAGTCACTGAAAAAGGTGAGAAATTTATTTTGATAAAGTCCACACAAAATGGGAAATCAAAATTATATTGACAGATGGCACAAAACTTCCAACCTACATGAAGTCTAGGCAATCATTTCTAAAGATTAAAAATTGGTGTACAAAATATTGCATCTCCAATTAATTGAAAGACACTTTGGGCAACATTTTATTGGGCAGCAGTTAAAAGTCTTCAACCTGTACGTACGACACCGACTTTGCACATTCTGATATAGACATAGTATTGCTTATAGTAATGGTGTTTGTACATGACTTAATCAGAAGCAGTCGCCTTACATTTATGACCGCCATATAATCGGGGCAATACGTTACTGTTAATGCTTAAGACTACAAGAAAAAATAGGTAGACAATCCCATTTTCGTTTACGCCACTTCGTGTTTGGACCGACGATATATGTCTGTAAAAAGCCACATGCAAACCCTCACCAATGCACTAAGGCTGGCAGCATTTAGTACAAAGAGGACCTGGAGAAGTCCACCGCAAGCAGGGATTATGATGCTTCAATCTCTTCAATTGACGTGTTCATCAAAGCTTCTGCAGCATAAGTCACCATGTGCACAGTTTCCGGACATAGCAATATAGAAGGGAATGAAATTTACGACCAACTGACAAGATTAGAATCGGCTACGGGCAACATTCTGGCTGGCAACTGTATACCGCCACCGATTAGAAATATCTGCAACACGATTATAGCACGACATACTGTGTCGCTTTACAAGGACGACATATATGCGACGTAGGCGCCTGTTTTTTCGAAAGTATAGCAAAGTCAAATATGGATACCGGAACAATAGAAAATTACCGCCAGTACCGTAATCATGAAAGGATTCACAATGGACCTTAGGATATCCGAGTGGTTGATGCGTTGATGCATCAAACACCATTCCTAACCTATCTTGACCTAAGAGCATGGGTATAATGAAAGAATTGAGCGCAAAGAAGATTTGTTTAGAGATCGCAAAGCTGTACAAAATTTTCGAGTTTAGACACGCCTGATGCTAGGCGTTTACCTACCCCGGTTAATACCGTTGGTTAGGCTCGGATGGAGCACAGTCCACGTTCTGTGCTCATCGATGATATTGCGATCTAGTCACCTGGACTAATTAGCAATTTTTTTCTGATCTCTATGGTCTTTGCTTTCGATTCGAGAGTTCCGCCCATTGGCGTCTCTCGACAGATGATAGTGTCTTCTTATGTATATAAGTAAGTGCATAGAACATAAGTGGGATTTAATCCACTCAAAACGTTGGGGGATAGATTCACACCGAGCGCCCCGACGGTCGTTGTTGTCGTTAGGTAGATATCCAGATACATACTATACCTACTATATATATATATATATTTCTACATGTGTGTGTTCTGATACACCTAGGTCAATTCAAATGGCTTTGTCCTATTAAGCCTTCGCACTATGTTTGCCTTGTCTAAAAGTTGTACTACCTCACGGTTAGTGTTTTGTTGAAGCCTTGATTCTGTACAAAAACTTGCTGTACAAAATGAAGTATTCGGATGGTTATACTTGTGGTTATCTTACACATATGTTATTCTAAACTTTACATACATATGTACATGAGTCGGATGGACTATAATTGGTTTAGCTGAAGCCGAATACTGAACTCCTTCAAGAAAACACCAACCAAAAGCAAACACATTATAATACTCATCAGCGGTAGCTCTGTAATTATTCCAAAGATTGGAAAATACCACCGCCATCATCAAATATTGTATCATCAAATATTAGTACATATAATGGGGAATTCGCGGAACTAATCAAATCGAAGAACAAGGAATCACACAATATGGAATGTACAATAAATGAACGGGCGAATATTTCTCCAGAAACGACAAGATACTTATCCAATCAACATCAAATTGACCTAAATATGTCAGCAAAAATAAGAGATGTACAAAAAAATATTGAATTTGTTGAATCCCCTGCAACTGGCACAAGTCATAAGTGTACGAGTGTCAATTTGAGTCAATCTAAGTAGCTAGACTTCATTTAGGGTTGAAGTTTAATTTTATGTTACTTTTCCATTAGCCATTGACGTATATGTACTTTAAGCTATAAGTCCATAAAACTTATTATACTTCCCCTTTCATAGTAACATAACGAATTTAATTGGCTATAGGTGTTTGTCGAAGTTGAATCGAACGTACATGTACACGTATGTATACACATATACTTGTACATAGATATTCCATAGAAAAATGTATCTACAGATTATGGTGTAATTTTTTGCAATCAAAAACATCAGCAAAGTAGATATAGGAAGTTGAAGTAAAAATGTATTTTTAGCATTTTCAATTCTGTTCGCGAAGTAATAATGTCCACATTGGGAACGGTGGGTGGTGGGAACAAGAATTGTTGTATGCTTTACATGAAGAATTGATAGTACTGCATACCAATGGCTAGCATAACGCGCTTCCATATCTAAAAACAAATTTTGTAACTATGAACATGTACATGTTCTTTAAACAAATTACCGTAAAACCGTTTGGCAAACAGAACTATTTCATCACTTATAATATTTCTAATTTATAGATACTTTATTAGTTGTTACCATTGAATTTTAAATCAGAGTATTAATATAGCAAACAAGCTGCCTGCCTTTAACTAGCATTTTCGCTTTCTTTGTTCTTCGTCGTTTTATTATTTGGATGAGATAGATACAATCAAAGTTGAAATCGGATGTGTATCAGACAGGCTTCTCGGCGGTAGATACGATGATGTATTAAGGACAAAATCCCATTTCTAGTACTTTTCATTTCTAAATATTACCCTCCTACGCTCAATCAAATTTTTGTTCTATAGAGTACTATTATTTTGTACTATACTACACTAAACTTGAAACAAAAAATAATGGGAAGTAGGTATATTGTTTTCAAAACTACCCGTTGTGTACTATTAAAAGTAAATGGTCATTTTTGATGGTTTCTAGATCCAATACAGCTGAATTTCGTACAGCGATACAAATCGTAACATAACTTAACGATTACCTACTCTGATGGATTTGGGTGAATGTAAAAGCAATTATCAGGCAATAACACGCACATCTAAAAACGATGAGCATCAGTACTAACTTACTACAAAGTGCAGAAATCCTTTGTGCTTTGCTCATATAATTTTCGGATGCAAAATATGCAAAGAAAATTCATCCGAATCTTTATAATCTTAGACATAGACATTGTGAATTGAAAAATATTTGTATCCATCTTAGGGTTATTGCAATTGTTGTACTTGCACTACCTACGAGCTTCGTAAGTAGGTCTGAGAAGCTGATATAACTTTGCAATCTATTGTCATTACTTGTCAGCCATTATCTGTATTCAACATTACTATTGTGGGTATAATCTGATTGGTAGACCATTTTATCTGTCAACTTTTTTCGATTTTATTGTTACCAATTAAATGGATATAGTTCGCCAAATTTTTAAAATCAGATTTAAGAAAAACCGTTGTTTTCATGCAAGCTACCATGACAATTCTCGCCAGCAATGGAAACCCAACTAAGCCGTTGGGCCAAGTATCTACATTTAGTAAGATCCAAACTGTGTGAAACACTACCGAACGCCAAAGGGTTACCTAACGCTTACGTGACATATATAGTAGCAAAATATGGCAGCAAAAGTGGTCAAACAGTAAGCCTATCTGAAGGGTAATCCAGCAGATTTTGCTCTTTGATTATAAACATACTTTTTGTTAAGATGTTGTCAATGTTATTACACGCAATTTATACGCAAAACAGAAATTTGATTGAATTTTTTAGGGATGTAGTAGGTAGTGCTGTACTGAGAGATATTGTAGTCATCTTCAAAAGACCAATTAGAGCAACAAGTATTTCTCTTTCATCTCCTGATCTGGGATAATTACTAAGGAATTTATATACGCATACATACTTTGTATCCATGCATCAATAGAATTTTGTTGTGCCTTGCTGCTCGAATTTGTAATCATACTGCTCGTCTGAGCAGTAAAGCATACGTTTTTATAATGAGCACAGCATCAACTTTTGTCGGATAGATCTCAGGAAAAGCATATCAATGTAGGAACACTTCCGTTTATACTAAGACTAGGCGTTCTCCAAACCTAGTACCTACTGGTACACCAAAGAGATCGGATTAGCCATCTATTGAGCCTACTACTAAGGAATCCACCACACCTCAAGCCACTTGTACTACACTTGTAGTATTAGCCCGGCGAGAGTGTGGTGACAAAATGTAACATAGAGTATGTGGCTGGGTATGACATACCCGCATACAAAATTACCTGTAAATATTGTTATAATAAATATTAACATTTAAAAAATGGTATTTTATTATAAAGGATATATGCGTTTGTGTGATCAGTTAAAAAAGTACAGTTATGTAAATAACAGTGTGGGTATGTCATGCCCAGCCACACTCTCGCCGGTTTAAGAACGAATGTCAATTTTGCAATTTTCGATAAAGATGGCATAAAAAACAGAGTCTGGTTTTTGATCTGATGCAAGGTAAAACTGCCTACAAATTGGTAGGTGATCAAATGGACACATTTTGAGGGAAACAGCAGGTCGAAATTTTGAGGGACTTTTCGAAATTGGTCGGCGGCAACGAAGGCATATTTTGCGTACGTTAGGAAAATATGGTATATAAGAACTACTTTCAGCTAAGAAAGATCTTACGTACCTACACAAACCCTCACTTAAAACTTCACCACTCACAGACTATGACAGTAATTTGGTCTAGAATAACTATCTAAGCACCAAAGGATATCTAGGCAAATTTTTAAAAGTATGTATGATATTTGGCGCAACAGCTCGTCAATTGCCGGGGCCTAGCTTCTCGCGACCACTAGTGTTGTGTGCGTCAAATTCTAATCACTTCAGATCTAATATTTTGTAAATCAATTGTTAAATGATTTTCCTTATAATTCTGGACTAATGTGGGAAGATATGTACGATATATGTATAAGTCCGTATGTCGGTTTAAAGAGTCAACTAAACCATTCAAATCTTTATAAAATGTTTTCTCAAGCACATTAGAGTGAAACAAAAATCTAATTGTTTACTTAATACACTTACGACTTAACTTTCCTTCCGCGACTGTAATAATAAATTTACAATGTTCTACAGACTGTATTTTCGCAAGCATATTGTATTCGTTTTGATATACTTAAGTGCCTCAGACACATATTTACTACGGATATTGGAACTCTACTATGTTATGTTATATATATGCATCTATATCAATATTTGACTTTTTTTCTTCAATTTCCTAATCTGCTATAGTATAGTAAACAGTACTGCCAGCTTCCGATTTTAAGATGATTTGGTGTTTTTTTTTTTGTAAAACTTTTATTATATGTAAGTATATATTATTTCTATGCTTACCGCTGCCTGTTGGATGTTGAAAACAACAGTAAACTGGAAACAATTCCTTACATATTCACTAAAACATCTCCTTATAATAATTATTCTAATAGATTATTGATTAAAATCCATCCTTATGGCACACAAATGATGACAAAAAATAAACGGTTTTTTTGCATACTCGTACTACTAATGTCACTGTAAATACTTTTTTTTTGTTCTTCTAAAGGTACTCCAGATGTTGCCGTAAGATTGTATCTCCAAAATCGTTTTGCTATTTATTTATTTTTTATTTTTTGTATTATTTTTTCTAAAAGAAATGCGTTGTGCGCTGCTAAAACACATCACTCTAATTTTTTTTGGAGACAATTTGGACAAAACAACCAAAAGCCTACTCATAACAATTTTCTCAAAAAAAAAAAAAAAATCTAATCACGTACGAAAACAAATTCATTGTAGTGATTCCATCGATTTTCTTCTGCATCAACACCTGGCTTGGGTTCCGCAATTGATCCAGCTGTTCCTGAACCACAGCTGCCAGCCAATCGAAAACCTTGCTCGTGGAGCATATCGAAGGCCTGCTCAATGAAACAATGCTTCAGGAAGAATCTTGATGTGTAACGATCTGGTCCACCATGATCTGGATCACGGGATTCATTAAGGGTATCACCAAAAACATCACGACACAGCGCCACTCTGCCACAGACCAAAATCCGGGATAATTTACGAAATTTCACATCAGCCAGACCGTCCTTGCCAAATTGAAAACTCCCACGATAACCAATTGTGATGCTACCGCCTGGTTTCGAGTCCAATTCAGATTTCATGCACTCTAGCAGTCCATTCAACTTGTAGTGTTCAGCCTCTTTCTGCAAGCGTGTTTTTTCCCGAAAGCCCTCGGGCAAGTTGAGTTGTTTATCTCGTAAATAATCGAGGATATAGCGAAAGAGTACACCGTCGCGGTCTAAAAATATTCGACCTTTGCTATCCTTGGTTAAACTGTCGGGATTATTGAACATCTCGCATAGTTGCGATGATTTCTCATTTGTAAGGGTAGCGAGCGTGGATGAGTAATGCACGCCGCCAACATTTAATTCAATTATATCGCTGGAGCTCATCTCGCGGAATACGATAACAGTTCCGTCGGGTATCGTTTGTCAAATCTTTTTTTTTTCTTGGTTTCCTCACGACCAAGCAATATGGAATGGATTTCTAAGCACACACACTCACTCTCACTGTTAATAGTAAAAATCTCACGCACTGAAATCCCAGAGTTCTGATGAATAGAGAGACACGTCTCTTCAACCAACCCTCGGCGCGAACTGTCCACCCCGAACTGTTTTCTCGAATACTTCACTGTAGGTAATTCCGAAAACACCAATGGTGTATCTAAGTTTTAAGGAAGCTCTCCAGCACAATATTCCGAACGCAAGTTCTCACAAAGTTTAATTTGGAATCGAAATTGTTTATAGAGAGGCGCTCTCAGTGTGTGTATCTGCTTTCCATCCAGTCCACCTTTACGTCAGTGCAAAGTAGATTGTGTGTATCTTTTGTAACTTTGGGCTTCCCTAGGAATCCATATATCATTGACAATAGGATTACTTTGGTGCAGCAATGCCAACTGTGAAGTTTCCCTAAGCTTAATAAAATTGTTTTGTGCAGGCCAGCTATTATGGGTGCGAATGCTCTTAATAGCGTAAGTAAATTTTGGGGATGTGTATTGGGCGCCATATAATCATACAGTAAAATCTCGGAAAGATGAACTATTCTATAAGATGAACTAATATATTTTCACCATTACAGTGTTCCAAAAGATGATAATGATATTTTTTTTTTCTATGTTATAAAGTTCTCCGTAGTAAATTCATATGAACGTTATTCAGTTATGATGGCGATACTTTTCTGCTTGTTTTGCATCTTGTGGTTCCCCCAATTGCTTGCATCTCAGTGTGAAGTGAATTTATTAAGAATATATTTTTCCCGATGAAATTTAAACATTTTTTATTCAAAAATCGCTCTATATTCAAATTTCGTTCAAAGGTTCAATGCACGTCTGACCCTATAAGATGGCCTTAGTACATTCAGGTGTAAAGGATGACCTTGCGTCTTCAGAGAGCAGTGCCCTCAAACCGATACAGGCAATTTTAAGCTTGAGAAACTTAAGAGAAAAGCCAATGATCAAGCAACTTTCTTCTCGGCGATAAACCACGACCAATCAATTTCTTAAGAACACCTCTGAATAAATTTTCTTGCATAATTTTTGTTTTTTCCCATTTTATTTTTTGCTTGCTTATGTTTAAAAAAAATTGTTTGATCTGTTGTATACTTATATAGTGTTTTTATTCTTTGTAAATCTTAACTAGTTTTTCTCCCTCAACCAAAATTTGAAACTGAAAAAGATGAACGGGCCCTGCCATTTATTGGTTCATCTTTCTTAGATTCTACAGTAGATCGTTCCATGCCAGTTTTACAGAGAGACCTTGCAGTACTGTAATGTTCAGGACACACCTTTCCCTAAAAAAAACTCCAATGATATCTACAGACTATGTACATACATATTATGTATGCATTCTTTTAACATGATGATGGGGCCTTATTTTTCATTTCGCGGCGTAACCTGCTAATTAATGCATCTGGGTGAACTTCAGCGCGCATATGTCTAACCGGACTAGGCATCTCTTGTTGACCTGATTGGCTGAAATATGCGTCTCAGAAGTCTAGCAAGAGCTCCTCAGAAGGAGGACGTGCGGCGGATGAATTCTCTCGATGCAATCAACGGTGACGTCCACAGACCAGCGGATACCTTACCGGAGCTACTTCAACATATTTTGAGCTGAGGTCTGTAAGGATTTTCAATACTACGTTAGGGTATTGAAAAAGAGATGGTGGCGGATGAACCCTTAATGGGCCAACGGCAGCGCTCATATCCCCGAAGTGGGTTACTGACACCGGTGTATCCGGTCAATGAGAGCAAAACAAAATATATGCTGTCTACAAAAAAGGACACCCAACATCGGCGTCTTGGACAGAACGTCACAGTAGACAGATATAATTCTGAGGTAGTAAAGGATTTTGTCTACCTAAGCTCTATGGTGAACTCCGCAAATGACATCAGTAGGGAGATCACACGGAGAATTACTCTTGCCAATCGTTATTTCTATGGGCTAAAACGGTAATTGAGTAGCAAAGCCCTATCTCGAACTACTAAGGTAACTCTTTATAAGACACTAATCATCCCAGTCCTGCTGTATGGCGCAGAGGCATGGGCTTTGACAAAACCGGATGAGGATGCCCTTGGTTATTTCGAGAGAAAAGTTCTCCGAGCGATCTTTGGTCCCGTCTGCATAGACAGTGAGTGGAGGAGAAGGTACAATGTCGAGCTATACGGCCTGTACGAGTATAAGGGCATCGACTTAGCCAGAAGAGTTCACATACAGCGACTAAGATGGCTGGGTCATTTAGAGCGGATGAAGCCCAACCTTCCCGCTAAGAAAGTTTTCGAATCCTCCCCGGATGGACGACGCAGTAGAGAACGACTTCGCGGTAGGTGGCGCAAACAAGTGGAGGGGGACCTCAATCAACTTAGCGTGCGCAACTGCAGACAGCTGCACCCCGGACTGTAGGGCCATCTAAGTAAGTAAGTAACCTGCTAATTAAGTCAGAAAAACTAAATCGAATCCATTTCGTCTAATAGCCAAGTATCTATGCCAGCTAGTATAACATTTTAGGAATACACTCATCACAGGGGTATATATAAATATGCGAAAAGTTCTGACCTGAATAGTCCCCCATACCTTCAAAACGCTTCCTTCAACGACATGACTTGTGATATCTGAAAGTATTGGCAATTAAATGTTCTTTAAAAAGTGTTCTTTCTGTATTACCATGTATTTTTTAAAACTTTTCGTATAATAGAAAGGTGAAATTGAACAGTTCTGTTTAATGTGTAAAGGTGGAAGCATGCGATTTTACGAGTAGTAGAACGCTTTGTCCTAAATTTATTTATTTTTTGTTTGCCTAGGGAGTAGTGGAAGACTCACTACTCACAAAAAAAAATCACCCTTAACCCCTTCTTTGTACTTGACACCATCCACTCCGGGACCGCTTATCACATTACTTCAGAGTGGTATCGTTTTCTTTCCCCTTTGGGGACCGGCTTTTACATATTCACCTCATGGTGCGGCTTTATACATTCTTGCCGGTAAGGCTTTTATCTGCTTTATGAAATTTCTGAGGTAATGTTGGCGTCTTCCTCTCTCTTTTTGGATCTGAGTACCGTCTCGTTGAAGGAAGATATTTTATTCCACGTGTCGGTACTCGAGGTCATCTTGCTTATAGCCCTTTTTCCGATTCCAGTCTGCTCCTCTGCTCTGTCCATCTGCTACAGACGAAAATAGTGTGGAAAACGTCGTTTTCCGCTGAGTCTTCATATTGGCAGGCTCCGCTATCTACTTTTCCCATCTTGTGGATGTATCGCTTGAAATATCCATCTACGGTTAGGAATTGAGTGACAACGTAGCTCACTTCGCCGTGTTCCCGCTCTGTCCAAGCCGTGACGTCTGTAATTAGCCTCGCTGTCCACCTCCCCCTCGTTTCAGCGCTCCACCTTCTTTGCCAACCCTGCTTGGTAAGCCCCTTCACTTCCGCGACTACAATAAAAGTGCTATAGATGGTAGTATAACCACTCGAATCTTTTATAGGAATATTAGCTACACCCGCTTTTCTCGGCTTTTCAAAAACCTATTATGATTGCTACATTGACTTGTATTCCTCAGCTTCTGGACAATGTACGAAATTGCATTGAAATCTGTGAAGACTTTCTGACGTTATATTGGTTAGTTATATTGCATTATAGTTATAGCATCGTTTTCAATATAGGGGATCTCTAGATTGATAATAGTTTTCACTCTAAAATAACTACGGATTTTTTTTCTATATATATTTCCATCTTAATAATCCTTAGATACATATCTGATGTCTGTTTTGGTTAGCTTTAATTGGCAGACATTTATACACAATATGCATACTGACTGAACACTCCAATGAATAGGAATTGAACACATTATAATCATTTTCAAGAAAAAATCATTAAAATTTCCAAGTAGAAGTAATGCTGCAATGAAAAGATCTTTTTCAGAATCTCTGAAGAAACAGATTTGAAGCTAACATACATATGCACATTTATATTTGGCGCAATAGCCCATGAAGGGTCAAGGCCTAGGCATCTTGTAAGTAAAGGCATACAAAAAACAGGGCTAATATCAAATATCTGCTTTTCCCAAGAATTTCTACCTGGCTGGGGGTTGAAGTATTTTTGCAGACATTTTCAACATCGGATACCTCTTTTTGGTTTTGTTACATCTCTCGATCGACGATGTGCCTTGGTAAATAATAGAACAATGACGGAATCCTCGTAGTTGACCAATATCAGAAACCCGCACTGCACTCGGCATAGTCCTTTTGTGGCTGTGCATCCATGACGACATCCCTACAAGCCAATAGGCCGGACAAAGATCAATGCAGCCCCGCTGAAGAAAGCCGAACAAGTATCAGCATACAACTTTAATGTATCACCTCTCGACCAAGCTCTTATCACAAACCCAATAAAAGAGGATCCCGGCTTCAACCTCCACAGAGACTGTGGGTAACGTCCAAATGCATGCGGACAACCCTCGGTCGCAGTGATAGTAACCTGTTTAAATATCATCGAATCGTGTCGATGAAAACTACTTTTATCTGAATGTCATTGACTGAAAATGTCACTTGAACCTGGCAACTCTTTTCTAATGAATGCCTGTATGCTCGATGTGCTTGAACGCAGAATCGCGTTGGGATTGCCTGTGAGTTTCTGCACGATTTTTTTATGACTATTTCCGCAACAGGACAAACAAGTTAAATGCGAAATGACACTACCGTGAATAAACATTCCGTATACAAATGATTTTCAGCGGGGAAGGTGGATGCGCAGTGGTTGCAATGTCAACAACAAGGATTATTATCCTCTCCGCGCCTTGGCAAAAAATCAATATTTCATAAGGATGGGAACGTAGAAAGAGAAAACAGCTTTTTATTACCTAGATACATTTTTCAGTAACTCCGAGACTTGGTACTATCATTGGTTCTCTTGCGCAAACACGGACGCACACACATCTCTTTCGGAGACCACACTTTTAAAAGAAAAAGGAAAACTAAACAGAAAAAAAAATCCACTTGATTAAATTCTAGAAAATCCTATACTCAATTTTATTTGCGCTTTCCGAACGTTCCACTGATGAAAAATCCATGCATGATGTCCTAGCAAATACACGTCGCCCATACGTACGAATAAGGAGGGTCGGTATGGTACGGTACGGTATGGATGCCAACACGTTCTTGTAGATACAAATTTTCGTCACTCTGGTGTTTGCAATCGTATTCATGCATTCTGGTGGATCACAAAGAGATTACCTTAGAGGGTTGGATGGCGATGAGTTGTTGGTATGCGTTCCGAATGAATGATTATTATACGAGTTTAAAGCAACAATTTGCTTTCCCATTGTGGGTTCAATCCCTGGATTTGGGGTGAGTTGAGAATGTAGGCGGAATGGGGATGAATGTGCTTACTTTGAGGGAAGAACGTTTTAAGGAGAATATATATTTGGAATTTTTAATTATGAAAAATATGTATTTATTCGGAGTGAGCACTCATTTAGAAAACGGATGAGTTATGCTATTTGATATTTATGAAATCTAATTAATTTAATTATTTGTTGGGGGATGGATAACTGTCTGAGGTTGGATGGAATCTTTTCAGAAATTACTCCAGTTGTGGAAGACTTTCAAAGTTTGAATATTCCCACAATTAGTGAGTACTCGGTTGTGGTGTGGTTCGTGCTGTGCTTGCTTCTGAAAAATGTGCGCTGGTACTAAGGAGTGCCGGCAGACACATGTATCAAAACAAGCAGCCTGGCAAGAGCTGCTAGTGAGACCTATGAGCAAAAAACAAAAGAGGAACACAATGTCCTTCGCAAGAAAACGATGGAGTATATGATGCACATGGTGTAATCGACTGCAGAAATGATGTTCGAAAAGTTCACCAAAAGGTAAATTGAACCTGTTATGACCACAAACCCGAAACATATATAATATACGTAAACGATCTGTTAACAGTTCTGCGAAAAAGTGTGGGATTTGCTTATGCGGATGATACGGCAATTGTAGTAAGCCACAAAGATTTAGCAATAGCAACTAAAATTATGCAGTCGGTCCGTTGGTGCTACGATTTTGGACTTGTCACCAATTAAAAAAAAAAAATTATTTAATGCGTATCAGACCGTCCAGTGTACTCAAAACCAAAATTCAAATAAATTTGACCATGTACAATGTCTGCACCACAACGTACAACAAGAACATCTGAACCCGAATGATGCTTGCACAGACAAAAATTTAAGAAGTTACAAATACTTTGGGGTAGAACTGGACGGTTTCTTTTAATGGGATCTACACTTAGCACAACTGTGCAAACGACATTGAGAGCTGTCTATGCCAAGCATCACATAAGTAACTATACCAACTACAGTGTCCTGAAGCAAGTAAACCTTTCACTAGTGGATTCTGTAATAAAATATGGTATACTAGTATGGGGCAATACTACTTTGGGTTACTTCATGGATGTACAACGACTGCAGAACCCGATTTTAAAAATTTTAATATGCGCGAAATGTTGACCACGTTGGCGAAAAAGTACCCAAACGCTACACTCAGAGCTAAAACTTTTAAGTCTTAAACAATTAATTCACCGTTATTGAGAAATACTTCTATGATCAACTGTATAAGCGGCCTCTCGAACACGATGTTAACACCAGACGAAGAGCATAAGGCTTCCTGCAAACACCAAGCTACAACAACTCATACAGTTGACAACATTTCTTTCGCAAGGCAAGAAGCTCTACGCCTTCTTTATTGATTTTAAGGCAGCCTTCGGCTCGGTGGACAGAACTGCCCTATTATATAAGCTCTACTCTTTGGGAATGTCGCTGAAATTTGGAAGGCTAATAGGAAATCTATATGCTGCTATTAAAGCTGCGGTTTGGGATGGAGATGTTCTATCGGCATGGTTCCAAACGCATTCAGGAGTACGACAGGGATGTGCGCTGAGCCCAAATTTATTTGCTCTGTTCATTCATGACCTGACTGACTGTTTACCAGGAGGTGTAGAATACGCGGCTGTGCTCGTCAAAGCCCTTTTGTTTGCGGACGATGTTGTTCTGTTGGCATACACCCCGGATTCCTTACAACTCATGATCAATCGTTTGCATGAGTACACCAAATTATGAAAGCTAGTGTTCAACCTTAACAAGTCCAAAATTATGATTTTCAAGGAAGGTGGTGGCCGAAATTGTTCCAACAAAAAATGGCACTTTGATGAGGGAGCAATCGAAATTGTTAAGGAGTACAAGTATCTCGGGGTTTACAGAACTAAAAATATGAGCATGGAACGGCATCTCAAGGAAAAATTAATAAAATCTAAAACGGCCATCAATGTAGCTTGGAAAAATTGTTTCAACAGCAAATATATTAATCATAGCAGCAAATTCAGGGTTTTTGAAGCGGTGTCCGAGTCGATCCTGTTCTATGCGGCGCAAGTATGGGGCGGAAGGCAGTACGAAACGGTGGAGAAGCTACTAAGATTTTATGTGAAAAGAATATTCCGCCTTCCACCGAATACACCTAACTACATGCTTATGCTCGAAACAGGCTTATCGCCTTTATTTATTAAGACATTCAAGCTACAGGTAGATTATATACTAAAAGCTCTAAATATGCCAGCCCACCGTCTGCCAAGAAAAGTAGTTCTGAATGCTGTGCAAACAAAAACTGGTTGGTACAGGGAATGGCTGGATCTGGCTGATGGATGTGGGATCGAACTGAGAGAGGACAACATGCGAAACTGGGACACCAAATTGTACGAGCTCATTATAAAGTTAGACGAGCAGGCTAGAGCGAGATATGCTGAAGAGGCAACTGGATCAGTACATAGGGCAATCTACAGTAAGCTCAACCACAACTTGCAGAGTAACAATTATTTCCATGATAATTACAAGATAGAAGAAATAACTATGATACTGAGACTGCGTGGGGAACTCCTGAACCTGAACTACCTACCCCACAGGGAGAACTTGCCTTTTTTATGCAACATGTGTAACTTAGTGGAGAGAGAAGATGTATTCCATTTTATGGGAAGATGCCCAATCCTACGAGAAACAAGACGGCATGTATTTGGATATGACGTCTTGACGGAGATGCAAGTGGTTTCCCTCCTTAATGAAGCGGATGTAAGCACACTTTACCGGTATTGCAAAATTGCTCTAACGTATCGACAGCAAATTATAAATGAAGGCTTTTAACAAACTATTCCTTTAATTTTGTGTAGTTTACTGTAGAAGCTAAAATTACTATTTTATTTTTACTTGTGAATATTAATAAATCAACCAGGCAGACGGCAAAGCCATGCTAAATTTTGATTTTGTACTGTATTAGAAAATATTATATAAATAAATAAAATCTTTTGATCTAAATCTAAAATCCATATTTAAAATTTTTTTATTTTTTCTTGAGAATACATTTTTTTAAAAACCAACCTTCTGCAGAAACGGCTCTTAAGGGTTTCGAAGGTTCAGCCTGTAAGCAGTTAAGAATAAAAAAATCGAATAAAGAATTGAATTGAACTGAACTGAATTGAGAGCGTCGGCTTCTCCAAAAGAAGAGGAAAGAGCATGAAAAGCGTGAGATCGAGAATATTGAGAGCGTATACTACAGGAACAATGTACGGAAGTTTTCAGAGAAGCGAAACCCGTACAGAAAGCTGTAGAGATGAAAATGGAAACCTCGTAGTGGAATAATAGTCGGCGCAGAGAACATGGAAAAACCACTTCTGTAGACTGTATAACAGGGACGAAGACCAACGTTCCCTTGTCAGGCAGAATGAACCATTCAACATAGACAAGGATAGTTAAAATTTCCGTCCGTGGATAGCAATAGCAGTGAGGATAGCAATATCCAAGCTGAAATCGAACAAACTTGACGGACCTGCCAACTTATTGGCCGAAATTTTCAAGGCAGCTGGGGATGAATTGGTAGAGTGCATACACCAACTCATCTCTAAGATTTGGTCAGACGAATGTATGCCTGATGAATGGAATCTCAGCATCGTTTGTCCGATCCACAAGAAAAGAGACCCCCTCAACTGCGCCAATTATAGAGGCATCAGTCTCCTCAACATCGCATACAAGATCTTTTCTGCGATATTGTGTGAACGTCTGAAACCTTATTATCCTGATTGGATCCTATCAGTGCAGTTTCAGGCCAGGAAAGTCCACCATCGATCAAATCTTCACACTTCGGCAGATCCTGGAGAAAACCCAAGATTTCCAAATCGACACTCACCATCTCTTCATCGATTTCAAGGCCACCTATGACAGCATCTATAGAGAAGAGCTATATAGAGCCATGTGTAGTTCTGACATCCCTGCCAAACTTGTTCGTCTGTGCAGGCTGACGATGGAGAACGCTCGCTATTCCATCAAGGTCGGTATTGACCTCACCGAGATCATTGATGTCAAAAAAGGTTTTAGACAAGGTGACGCGCTGTCATGTGACTTCTTTAATATTGTACTTGAACGGATTGTGCGGAACTCACAAGCCAACACCGGAGGCACAATCTGTCAAAAGTCCATACAACTGCTTGCATACACCAACGATATTGATATTATTGAGAGAACTCAGCGGGCTGCCACCATTGGCCAGTACAGAGTAAAATAGACACATTGCAATTCAGTAATAGAGAAGAGAAAGGAATGGAACAATCTTTTGATAAGAGGACGATTATGTCGAAACTCACCCTCAACTGCGATTCGTATAAAGTCAGCAGATGTAGTCTGCGTTATTGCAGGAATGCAATAGTTTCAATAGTATCAGAGTTTTTTCGCTAACGGTGAAGAGAATAAAGCGGATATAGGAAACAGAATGAGAAAATAACTTAAAAACTGGAATATGTCACCTAAGAGCCGATAGGTTTATCGTCTTATTCGGCACATATGCAGTGATGTTTTCGTGCCTATTACAGCAAAATCCTACTCAAAGTAATGTACCTGGAACTAATACAATATACAAATGGACTATGGACCTCAGCGCATCCAGAGATTTGTGTGTTGGTATTTACGAACCTTTTCTTTTGTGATTTGAGAAAAGTGTTTGATACCATAGGCTAAGCTACTTGAGATTTCTGCACTTTGTAGTGGTAAATTTCGAAGTATCTAGTCCAGTTTCGATACCAACTATCGGCATCGAATCACTGGTAGCGATATTTAAAGCTTCAGACTGGAACTATCGACGCTTCTCAGTGTTGAGTACTACTGACAAAAATGGGTTACGTCCCAATAAAGAAAATAAAAGAAATGCTGGGAAAGATAAAGTTAATTCTGTTGTGGTTTTGAAAAATAAAGCAGTCATCAGTGCAGAGGTCGAAATCGGAAGTAATGTGAAGAAAGGAGATAAAATATTTTGTACAGGCGCTCTAAAAACTTGACGTTTTATGAGTATGTAGAGTATTTCATTTCAGGCAATCAAACTTCCAGAGTATCAATTTATGGCAATCAGAGAGAGAGAGAGAGAGAGAGTGGGAGAATTTGCTTCCATGAAATCGAAAACCTAACAATTCAATTCAGGCAATTCAATGTCAGGCAATCAACATTTCATTGGCTGAAATTGAATACCCTATACTCGTATAAGACGACAGGTTTTTAGAGTAGCTATTAAGGAAAACATTTTTTAATTCTAGTAGCTCTGTGTCGAAAAGGATCCATCTTACGAGAAATTAGTCAAAACTTTTTTTTAATGGAATTTTTAACAGTCATGAATGATTTGTTTGTCTAAATTTGTTCCTATTGAAGTGTTTGCAACTAAGACTTAAGATTTAAATATAAAAGATACTTATAATGACTTTTTAACCAAAGATACTAGCTGTACTCATTTTTATTTACTTGTCAATGAAATATCCATCTGAGATAAGCCAGGTCTAAGCACTCATTCACTTTTCGAAATAATTGCCAAAGACGTTCAGATCTTTTGATGTTGAGTATTTAACGCATATGCTAACTTCTTTTGTAATAAGTATGAAATAATAATTATCATTCTTTAGTCGCTAAGCGTGACTAGAGGCGAATGAACCATTTATTTAATTAATTCATAAATAAGTTTAAAGTTGTGGGATGTTAGTAAAATTTTAGTAACTATAGTTCAACTTCATTCTTAATTTTATTTTATTCTAGCAGATGCGCGTGCATGAAATGAAATAGATGTTTTTTTTGTGTGTATGTTTTTTATTGAAGGATTAGAAAACTAAAATTTACCACTATCGTGTGGTTAATATTACATTTGTGGTGTGAGAAATGCCATTGTAGTGGTTCTCATTTTCTGGTTCATTTGTCAATTTTACCAAGTTGTTTTTTGCGCAATCTATTGTAAAGTAATCTTACTATGTGCATAACCTTCCCGTCTTTAGAACACACTTCATGCCTAAATTTGAGCTCCATTGGCCAACCAGTTTCGAAGTTTATCGAAGATAAACAAACGAACAGAGTCTCATTTTTATATACATATCTACAGTATATACTAGCTGGCACCCGGCGTGCGTTGCTGCGTCTAACAAAAAAAAAAAAAAAAACTGTCAAGCAGCCGCCTGGTGCAACAAGTGTATGTTTTGTAATTTTTTTTTTTTGCCTATCACCTTTGTACCGTATTTACCTACATTTAAAAAAAACCAATTAAATTGGTTGAAAATTACGGGCGGTAAAGGGACACAAACGCATTTTGCCACTTAGATTTATATATAAGATGTATACACTAACTTTGCATATATTTCGGTGTCTTGACAAATCATTAGTCTATATGCGTAATAATCTATTGCACAGATTTTTTTTTTGTTCGTATCCGCACCTATGAATTTAATATATCATAATGTTTTCATTATTTGTAATCGAATCGAAATTAAAAAATAATTATGTTTGAAGTGTGTTTATAATTATTTCACGCACTGGTAGATGGATTGACTTGTTTGATGTTGAGGTGATATTTATCTTCACTTTACCAAAGTGAAGATAAATATCAGATGAATTGATGGTAAACGACTAACCAAGCTCGTAGCAGCAGCATCTCCCGATAGCTCTGTTAGTAAGTTCTACTTCCATCTCCTCGTGGTGCTATCTAGGAATTTCTTCGGAAATTGCGAATGGAACATGACGAATGGCGAGCCCCCTGCGCCAGAAAATAGGGTAAATGTCGGTTTGTCTGTGGCCCAGCAAGCCGCAACCGTAAAAATACTATTGCTCGGAAACGAAAACCTACGTCTCGGATACGGACGGATCATTTGACGACGACCTTTGACAATCGAACATGGACAAGGATCGGTTTGTTCTAAGCTGTGTTGTACTTAGAATAATTTTCCAAGGATGGTTGCCTTGAAATATGTTCGTTTGAAAATAACTTCTTATAAAGGAAACACTCTGGCTCTACGTTATAAACTTGGGCTTTATTGCACTTCTTTCGAATTCTAGCTGACAAGTGACTGTATAATTTCTATCCTAGTTCCCATGAAGTCTCGCTTTCACTTACTACTGTAAAAACATAGAATTATTCATTTTACATAAGAAGGTGAATGACCGCTTGAACTTGAACTTGAATTTAAATTCTTTTATATACATTAATACACTTACATTTTGCATTGGGGAACTAGGTGTGATTTTACATGCATTGTTCTTATAAGTGTGTTGTTGGAGCGATTAATGCCCCCTATTATGTGTTATATGTGTGAGCAGTAATGATTTTCATAATGCATCCTCTCTCCTTATCTATATGTCAAATGTGATAAATTCATAATTTTGTGGAGGGGAGATAACTACTGATCTCATTGCAATTTGACCTACATATGTCAAAGGAGAGAAGTTGCATTGTGAGGATTTTGACATTTCGTGTTTTCCTCTAGGTTCGGTCGGCTTTACATTTTGTGTTCAATGTGATATTTTGTATTGTGTTTAATATTTTGTGTTTCGGTGTTTTGTGTTGGGAACCAACATGCTCCCCGCCTTCGGCAACGAAAATCGGGATCCGGATGTGTTCTTCTTGGCCTGGTCTGGTCCTCTTACGTTGGGAGCAGCGTACTCCCGGCCAACGAAGCTATGGATACCTTCTGGAGGAGGTTCATAGAATGGGCGGATGATCCTCGTCGATGATCCTAATGTTTGCAATGGGGTGAGTTGATCTGCCTGAGTTTTGTGTTAAGTTCATTTTTGTGGTATTAGTAGTTCATAAGATAGTAGTTCATTTTTTATTGTTTATTTTATATTTCAGAGTTTATTATTATTATTGTTTATTTTGTTTTTAGTTTATTTTTATTTTTTAAGAGTTTGCAAGGGTAGGATGGTTTTTTTTTTTTTTTTTTTTAAGGGTTTGCATGGGTAGGGACGTAAAAAAAAAACCATCTAACGCATTTGTGGATGGTGGACTTCACCAGTCTCTTTGTGTTCGTTATCCAATACACCTTCCGTATCTCTGCCATCATCATTTGCAGACCACCATGTGTACGCTGATGAATGTCGCTTACGACTAATTTAGCAAAATGGTGCGAATCCTTCAATATTAAAGGATGCCGTTGATCGAACGGAAGCAAAGAATTCGTTAATCGACCTCCAACTCGCAGTAAACCTTCAACGTCGATAAACGGATTGAGATTAAGAATTTTGCTTCCCTTTGATACAGTGTTATTTACTTTCAATGACTTGATGTCTTCCGCAGATAGCTCTTCCTGTACTATTTTAATGAGCTGATCATGTGCTGACATCAGTTCATTTGGGGTGATAGGGTATGTTTTTAGTGGTTTTTTATCTTTGGGATTTTTGAGGTTGCGGAAATATCTTCGCCATACCGCTACGTTGCGAACAAGTCACCATAAAGTGGAATATTGTTCAAAGAATGCTCTATTGATTATGGTACAATGGGCTACTATATATGAAAGGTGAGGCTTCATGTGTGATAGACTTTCTTGATAGAAGGTTGATTGGGGTTCATTTCGCTTGCTTATCCCTTTGGTTTTCAAATCGGTGTCAAGTAGACTTACTGCTGGTAACTCTGTGAGGGAAAAATTTTGTAAAAATTTGGGACCATGCCACCACATCTGATTGTTGATCAGATCTTCCGGTGAAAGTCCTCGGGACCCGAGGTCTGCGGGGTTTTCTTTCGATATGACGTGTCTCCACATCATTGGACTGGTAAGGGTTTGGATCTCAGCCACCCGATTGGCTACAAACGTTGTACGTGTTAGAGGGCTTCCCTTAATCCAATCTAATGCAATCATTGAGTCGGACCATGCGAAGACTTCAGAATTAGTGAATTGCATTGCTCGTGATATAAGACGCAAGAGTTTTGCTAAGAGAAGCGCTGCGCACAATTCTAAGCGTGGTAATGAAATGCACTTCGCTGAAGCCACTCTTGTTTTGGAAGCTAATATGTTTATATGTTCTGTGCCGTTTTGTATCACTCGAGCGTACACTACGGCTGCATATGCCTTCTCTGAGGCGTCGCTGAAGCCATGTAGTTGCACCTGAGCCGAATCTTCATATTGTATCCATCGTGGTATTTGCATGTCTTCAAGAGAATTAAATCCATTGCGTAAATTTACCCATATGTCTTCCGTATCTTTAGATATTGGGGTGTCCCAAGCTAGCTCTTTAAGCCAAAGCTGCTGCAAGATGAGTTTCGCTTTGATGATGCAAGGGGAGATCCACCCGAGGGGGTCAAATAGACGGGCGATGTCTGCTAAGACTGATCTTTTGGTGTATGCCTTCACTACAGGTAAATTGATCTTAAATTTAAACACATCTTGTGCTGGGTGCCATCGAATTCCGAGGGTCTTAATGGTATCGGTCGAATCAAAGTTAAGGGGAAGATTAATCTCTCTTTCGTTTTCAGGTATTTGCTCTAATACCTTTGAGGAATTGCTTGCCCATTTTCTTAGAGGAAATCCAGCCGACTTTAAGATGGCTAGAACGTCTCCTTGAAGTTTAATGGCTTCAGATTCACTATCTGATCCATATATGAGGTCATCTACGTAGAATCCTTCAGTGATTGCCTTAGTGACATGAGGATGTGATTTATTGACATCAGCCGCTAGCTGATGTAATGTTCGCACTGCCAGGTATGGCGCTGATGTAGTGCCGAAGGTGACAGTTTTGAGAGCGTATGTTTTTAATGGCTCTGTATTATTTGCTCTCCACAAAATCAGCTGATATGGAGTATCTACAGGTGCCATCCATATTTGCCGGTACATCATACTAATGTCCGCAACAAATGCGACCTTAAATTTTCTCCATTTTGCCATCAGCTCTATGATGTCTGGCTGTAAGCGTGGCCCAACCATTAAGTTATCGTTTAACGATTCACCATTTGAAGACTTGCACGACGCATCGAAAACGACGCGCAGTTTTGTTGTGCTGCTTGATTCTTTAATTACCGCATGGTGCGGAAGGAAGTAATGCTGTTTTGTAGCGATATCTGTGGTTGCTTCTTCCATGTGACCAAGGGTAAGGTATTCCTGGATACAGGTAGTATACGACTTCTGAAGTTTTTTATCTGCTGTGAGTCTTTTCTCGATTTGAAAAAATCTGGCCATTGCCGGCTTCATAAAATTGCCGAGGTTCGGGCGACTATTATTTTTAAACGGTAGTTGAACTTCGTACCTACCGTCATCTCTTCGTTTACAAGTCTTTTGAAAGTGTTGTTCACATTTTTCTTCTTCTTGGGTTAATTTCCTAACCTCTAGATCTTCCTCTAATTCCCAAAACCTTTTCAATTGAGCGACTAATGAGTTGAAATGGTTTTGTATTGTTAACTTACTAGACTGGCCAGCATTGTTGGTGTTTCCAGTCAAAATCCATCCCAGCTCAGTAGATTGTGCAACAGGAGTCCCTCTTTCGCCCTTCACAAGGCCCTGTAGGATGATAGATGCATATACATCCGCTCCTAAAAGAAGGTCAATCTTTCCCGGAGAACTATACGCAGGATCTGCAAGGGGTAGGTTGAGAAGGTGGGTCCACCCCTTTGTTTGCAACTGGTGCGCTGGCAGCATTGAGGTCAGTTGATAAAAGACAAATGCCTTGACGTCCAGTGAGAATGATTAACTGGTCAATGAGTAGATTGTAAACTGTACTTCATAATTTGATATGCCAGTAGAAGTATGCCATAAACCTGTGACTTGTGCTGATGTCTTTTGCTTTTTCAGTTTAAGAAGCTGCGCCACATTTTCAGTGACAAACGTTGCTTCTGAGCCAGGGTCAATTAATGCCCTTACGATGTACTGGCTACCGTTGGTTGCAAAAACTTTGACCAATGCGGTCGCTAATAATTCCTTGGTATGCATTTGATTGAGTAGCGAACGGCACGTTTGGTTTTGAGATCTGCATAAATCTTCAGAAGTATCTGTCGAGTTTTGGACATTACCTCTTCGAATAAGGTGGGTGTTTATGTTACATTGTAGGTACGGATATGATGGGTTTTGAGATTGGGCATAGGCTTGAGTACATGTCGAGTTTTGCGATATGGACGAACTATTTAAAAATTCTTCATGTTTGTTGGGAACATAGGTGATCGCGTTTTGGTTAAGTTGATTTCCAACGACTTGATTTTGTTTCGTCGAAGTATTGTTGCCATTGGTATTATTTGTCATCTCTGTGTGGGGAACAGAGTGTTGACAATAGTGGCTTCGTACGTTTTGGTATTGATTTTGTTGAAAACTTTGTTGAGTTTTTTGCGAATCGTAGTGTAGCAAGGTGTGATGTTTTAAATTGCATTTAAAGCATCGATTAGTGCTGCCGCAGTTAGAAACATGATGGTCGTGTCCAAGGCAATTAGAGCAAATTGAATTTCGTTTGGTTGTCTCTGCCCGCGCTTTGACATCCATCTTTAAAAATTGCTTACAGTGGCGTAAACTGTGAGCGCCCTTACAGAGCCTACAGCGAAATTGCTTGCTTTCACCATCAGTTTTGACGTGATAGGTAAGGGGGGAGGAAGTTTTACGAAACGATGGTGAGGGCAGTGGTTGTCTCGTGTGGGTATTTGATTCCCTGATATTCTCAAGGGAGCTAAGTCGGCCTTCAATAAAGGCTAAAAACGTTTTCCAACCGGGGAGGCTCTTTGAAGTACCTAGCTTTGCCTCCCAATCCCTTTGCATAGTAAATGGAAGTTTCTGATATGTTATGTATATCAGTATTGCATCCCATGCATCTACGTTTATCTTCAAATTGGACAGAGCATGGATGCACTCAGTGCTGGTGTCGTGTAATGATTTTAAGGATTCACCTGACTCATGGGTGATCTTTGGCTGTTCTAACAGAATCCTTAATTGTGTATTCACTAATTTTCTTTTGTTTTCGAACCTATCAGTTATAATTTCCCAAGCCGATGCATAGATTTTGCCATCTATTGGGAGATGTTGTATGAGACGAGCAGCATCTCCACACAAAGACGTTTTTAGGAACTGTAGTTTCTGAATTTCGGATAGATCAGCGTTTTGATCTATAAAGCTTTAGAAAAGGTTGTGGAATTCACTCCACTCTTCAAATTTCCCGGAAAATGGCTTTATATGAATACGCGGAAGACGAATATCGGATACCGCAGATTTTGTGACGTTAAGTCGCGAGATATCGAGATTAGTATTGTTCTCTTGCAAAAAATTGTTTATGTCATCATTTATCAATCATACCACTAAATTGAAAAAAAAATTCTTTTAATTTTGACATATATTTCATCTGCGAGGTATTTGTCTTTTTGCGGATCCGCCGCATTCCGAATAATTGTGCTATGTAAACCTTTCGCAGATTTAAACAATTCATCTACGTCCGTTAAACACGCGTTCACATAACCCCTTGATTTACGCGATTCAGTTTGCTTTTGATATTCCGAGAAATCAGTGGACATTTCTTCGAGAATGGATTCTTGGCTTTCGATAGCTTTCGACAGTTTAGACATGTTAAACGATATTGTTACTTTTTCACTAACACTTGATTTATTTGTATTTTATATGATTAGGTTTAAGATTTTTAAATTGCAGTAGGTTTAAAGTAAGACACTTATAAATTTGTTGAATTTATTTAATTTTTTTATATAAAAAAAGGAAGAAAATGATGAATTCCTACCTTAGAATTGAACTATGTTCTGTAGATTTTCCTTTTGTCCTTTTGGCAAACTTGTTGTATGCACGTTTGATCTACTGTTGGTAGTTGATGTCCGTTTGTTGACCGTTGATGACCGTTTGCTGACCGTTGATGTTCGTTTGTTGACCGTTGATGACCGTTGATGACCGATGATGACCGTTGATGACCGTTGTTGACCGAGGATGACCGTTGCTGACCGATGATGACCGTTGCTGACCGATGATGACCGTTGCTGAACGATGACGTCCGTTGTTGTAAACTGCTGAATCCTAAAAATAGGTGCAGGAACTCGAAGGCATTTAATTTTAACCTTCGTTGTTGTATAGGTTGATTGTTGAGTAACTAGGCTCAGAACTGTTTCTGGATAGTTGTCAAACAAAACTGGACTGTTGACCGTTGAGTTGAACGGCTTGCACAACCATCTATATAGTTCCCAAAAAAACTGGACTGGTGACCGTTGAGTTGAACGGCTTGCACAACTGTCTGGATAGTTGTCCAGAAAAAAACTTCACTAAATGTCCTGGTTTATTCAAGGAATCCAAGGACCATGTTCTAAGCTGTGTTGTACTTAGAATAATTTTCCAAGGATGGTTGCCTTGAAATATGTTCGTTTGAAAATAACTTCTTATAAAGGAAACACTCTGGCTCTACGTTATAAACTTGGGCTTTATTGCACTTCTTTCGAATTCTAGCTGACAAGTGACTGTATAATTTCTATCCTTGTTCCCATGAAGTCTCGCTTTCACTTACTACTGTAAAAACATAGAATTATTCATTTTACATAAGAAGGTGAATGACCGCTTGAACTTGAACTTGAATTTAAATTCTTTTATATACGTTAATACATTTACATTTTGCATTGGGGAACTAGGTGTGATTTTACATGCATTGTTCTTATAAGTGTGTTGTTGGAACGATTAATGCCCCCTATTATGTGTTATATGTGTGAGCAGTAATGATTTTCATAATGCATCCTCTCTCCTTATCTATATGTCAAATGTGATAAATTCATAATTTTGTGGAGGGGAGATAACTACTGATCTCATTGCAATTTGACCTACATATGTCAAAGGAGAGAAGATGCATTGTGAGGATTTTGACATTTCGTGTTTTCCTCTAGGTTCGGTCGGCTTTACATTTTGTGTTCAATGTGATATTTTGTGTTGTGTTTAATATTTCGTGTTTCGGTGTTTTGTGTTGGGAACCAACACGGTTTCTGGAACGTTAAGACCCTCCTGGACTCACTTCAGGAAGAGCAATATAACGCCAGATTCCTCCGAATGGAACGAGAAATCGCACGCTATAAAATAGACATCTTAGGGCTGATCAAGATAAGATGGTTCGATGCTGAGGAATACATCTCCCCAACAAAAAGCACTGTCATGCTCTACTCTGGTAAACCAGCTGGAAGTGCACGGGCGTCCGGAGTAGGACTGGTGGTAACTCCAGCAGCACGAGGAAGCCTAATATCTTGGATACCTCATAGTGACCGGATATTGACGGCTAGGTTCCAGAGTAGAGTAAGAACAATTTTCCATCATACAGTGCTATGCTCCGACCCAAGACGCGACTGAGGATGAAAAACACTATTTTTATATCCAGTAAGGTGCCGTTTACAAGCAAACGGCTAATGGGAGCATCGTAATGGTGATGGGCGATCTCAATGCCAATGTAGGTAGCAACAAAACTATGCTTAAACACGTGATGGGAGTTCACACGGCGTTGGAGACCGTAATGATAACGGTAAGCGATTTGTCGACTTCTGCAATACCAACCATTGGAGGTACGCTGTTTAAGCATAACACCTGCCACAAGAGCAGTTGGGTCTCCACTGATACGCAGCGAACATCCAACCAGATCGATCACATTGGGATCAGCCGTCGCTTTAGAAATTTTCTCCTGGACGTCCGAAACAGACGTGGGCCTGACATCGGTCTAGAACGAGATCACCATCTCATGCTACCTCATATATGCCTTCGTACTGCATCCGTCAATAGCAACCGCTCAAACTTACTTAACATCACCAGGTTTAATATCGACAGGCTCAAGGTTCCCCAAATGCGCCAACAGTTCAGGGACCACCTTGCGTTATAAGCAGAAACAGTCAGCAGCACAATGCAGGAGAGCATGGAACCACTGAAATGCTGTGAAAAATGATTTTAGGGCTGGGGCACGCACCTATGTTAGTAAAAGGCAGAAAAACCATTGCACATGGCTATCTGCAGACACCTGGAGACGGATCGATGAGCGTACAGCAATCAGGGCCCAATACCGTGCGAAGAAGAAAGAAGTGCAGCGTAGAGTGAGACGTGACAAACGTCAGCACATCAACTCACTGGCCTCAAGGGCTGAAGAAGCAGCGAGCTGGTGCGACATTAGGACTGTTTATAGCATCACTAAGGCGCATACAGGTGGTCAGAACTCCAAACAACACCCAGTGAAAAACCTAGACCCTAACCTTCTGATTTCGGATGAGAACCAGCTCGCTGGATGGAGAGAACATCTTGCTATAGTGCTAAACCACTTAAACGATGGCGGTATGATCTCGAATTCGAATGAGCATTTCGAAGCAACAAATTCCCGAATTCGCACCGTACCTCCCAGTAAAACCGAAATAACAACAGCAATCAAGTCTCTCAAGAAGAACAAGGCGGTGAGTATTGATGGCATCACTGCCGAACTATTTCAAGTGGAGCCAAATACATCGGCAGATCTGCTCCACCCTCTAATACGGAGAGCTTGGGATAGTGAACAATTTCTGCAGGAATGGAAAAGGGGGGTGATAATTAAACTTCCGAAAAAGGGAAACTTGACGGAATGCCGAAACTGGAGAGGTATTTGCGTTCTTCAAGCAGTAGCCAAAATTACAGCTAAAATAATTCTGAAACGAATCAGAGAGCATTTAGATTCAACTCTCGACGTCGAACAGGCATGCTTTCGTGCTGGATCCTCCTGCAACGACTATATAAACACCTTACGGATTATAATCGAACAATGCGTTGAGTACAGGTCTCCGCTACATTTGCTGTTTATCGACTTCGAGAAGGCTTTCGATAGCTTAAATCGAGATTCTATCTGGTTGGCCTTGCGCAGGAGAGGCATTCCAGAGAAACTTATAGCTATTATCAAGGCTACATACGAGGGCGGTAAATGTCACATCGTACACAATGGTAAGGTGCCGAGGATTTGTAAGTCCAAAGTGGAGTACGTCAAGGATGCATACTGTCGCCACTATTATTCTTGGTGGTTATCAGCGATGTACACCGTGCAGCATTTACGGAAGCTAATTATGGAATTCGTTAAGAACCAAGCTACGACTATTCCGCTCCAACTTAGAATCAGTGTTGCTTTATGGGTGCAGTACCTGGAAGGTGGACACCATTAACACACACAAGCTGCAAGTCTTCGTAAACAAATGCTTAAGAATCATCTTGAGGATTTTTTGGCCGAACCGCATCTCCAACGAACAACTTTATACGAGAACGGGCCAAGAACCTGTAAGCATTACTATACGAAGGAGAAAGTGAAAGAGACGCACTAACTCGAAGAATCGTGCACATCACCAAATACTCAACGAATTGTGAGTCGTTTAAGTAATCCAACAGTATCGACATTGAAACTTCCAATTTCCAGCAGGCATACAGATTTTACTTGGACGAGAGGTTCTGCTGTAGCCATGACTCCAATCTTTTCCCAAGTGAATTATAAAGATTGTGATAATTTGAGACTTCATGAGGAATTTGAAACATTTTTTGATGAAAATTTGCTGAAACACATTGTCGACGAGTCTGAAAAGTATGCCGTTTTTATTGATAAACGAAACCCACAAATCACTATCGCTGCGCTAAAAACTTACATTGGCATTTTGATAGTACGTGGTTATGATGGTCGTAACAGTTTTAGATCATTTTAGAGTATTGACGATAGAGAAATTTGATGGTACAATATATATGGCAATGCGATGAAATCATTTTCAGGATATCTCAAAATTTCTTCATTTTGAAGATAGTGATAAAAAAGTGACTGAAGCGATAAATTGTGGAAGTTACGACCCTTAACGGATCACCTGAAAGCGAATATGTTGAAACATTTCCACCAAGAGCAAAATCTTTCTTTTGACGAGAGCATGAGCTCTTACTTTGGACGTCATGGGTGTAAACAATTCATAATAGGAAAACCCTTGCGATTTGGTTACAAATTGTGGTGTTTGTGTACGACATCTGGCTACCTGGTAAATTTTGAAATTTACCTGGGCAAATATCCACGCTCGAATATGAGCTATGAAGAAATATTTGGGAAATGCACTGTGCCTCTTGTCAACATGATCGACGACTTCTTGCCAGAGCTGCAAAACTTACCTTTTTCTTTTTATTTTGACAATTTATTCACTAGCTTTCCCATATTGACCTTTTTGAAAGCTCGTGGCTACAATACAACAGGGACAATTCGGGAGAATCGAATTCCCAAGAGTTGTCCCATTAAGCACAAAAAACTCTTAAAAAAAAAAACTTGAGGGTATTGCAAATCTGTTAAAATGAAAGAAACAGACATTGTCCTAACTAAATGGAATGACAATGCTGTTGTCAATATCGCTTCAACATCTCATGGCATAAATCCAATTTCCAATGTTCAACAATATTCCAAGGAATATAAGAAAAAATAAGGGTTGCTCGACCATATGTTATTGGAGAGTATAATAAATACATGTGCGGAGTAGATCGTATGAATCAGAACGTGAGCTTATATCGCATTGGACTAAGAGGCAAGAAATGGTGGAGCAGTATTTTCACATGGCTTGTGGATGTTTTAGTAGAAAACGCATGCAAGTTCTGGACTGATTCAAGTTAATATGCCAGATGAACGACTTCCTAAAATTAAAACATTACATGCAATTGGAAAGAAAAGACTGCGGGACCAATTTTCAAATAATAGGTGAAAATGGAAGGTACTCCAAAAATTGCTAAGGTAGATAAGAAAACGAGACTACATCTTCAGTGCACAGTTCAATTTACAGCCATCTTCCCACACTTTGTGCGACCGTAACTACTTCATAACGAAAACAAGCAGGAACTCATCTCATCAATCTTTAAAATCAGAGAAGAGCTGGTAAAGCTTCATTTCAAAACTGTTGTGAGCAAGGGTAGGGCCACGGAGGCAACTTCGGTGCAGGTGAGGAGGGTGGCGGCATGCTCGCGGTTGCTCGGCTCAGCTCGTCGGACGGGGTGGTTCTTGCCAACCCCACCATACACCACCTACTCAACAAACAAAAAAAATCATGCCGAGATGAAACTAAACCTAAGAGAAGAGAAAGCTAAACCCTAACCAGACATCGGACGGACGAAAGAGGATAGAAAAGAAATAGAAAAGAAAACCATGCCCAAGGACTTCTGCCTAAACCGGAAGGAAAGTGTGGAAAAGAAACGCGAACTAAACCTAACTAAACTAGACTAAACCTAAACTAACCTACAACTTAAGATAAACCCTAAAACTAACCCTAAACTACCTTAAAACTACCCTACCTTACCCTAACACACAACTCCTCCTTTCCACAGTCTCCCTCAGATATAGGTTCGTCAAGAACCCGTGGTATGCCAGATGTTAATGGCAAAGGTTGGCCAGCCCACCCTTTAAGTCTTGTGACGCAAACCAAATGCTATCTCTCTGGCCGGATTTCTTTGAGAGATAGCCCCTCGAAGTACCTTCCGATCACTGCTATAAGTTTGTCGTCAGCGTTCGTAATTGTTACGTCATTGTCCGTCCATAGAAGGACGGCAGGACCCGTCACCCACACATCACTAGCAAAAAAAAACTTTAGCCGCGCATATCTCTACAATTGATATAACTCACTGAATTTAACTTCACCATTTTATTATATACGTATAAACTTAAGTAAAATCCAAAAAACTAAAAACTAACTCCCTTTCTGCTCTTAACACTAAAACTATAAAAAAATTCAAAATAAACTTAAGGTTAACTTACACTACTCACGGTTTTTTGGGGATCCCCCGTTGTCCTGCCGGCAGCACAAGAAAGGATCCTTTTTTTTTCTTTCTTCCTGAAATCGCGCACTCAAACTAGTATTAACAACAGAAAGGTTAAGCCCTAACCTTAACAAAAAAATTAAACTAAGCTAATCTAACCTTAACACTATGTAAAACAAATTCACTTTTAAATGAAAAAAAAAAAAATATATATATATATATATATATATAAAGGCACTTTTTGCGTCCCACGGAGGGCCTCTGGGCGTTGTGTGTAGATCTAGGGACACCCTTGGGGCCCTGTAGTGGTGGAGCACCCAGGCTCTCCTCTTGTCCGTTGAATGTATTCCTGTCGCTTGTAATAGGTTTGTAGTTTGTGTCATTTGCGTTGTCGATTCGATGTTCTTTGTTGTAAATGCGTCGGCTCGTCCTTGGTTTTGTGTGTGTATGTATGTGTTCGTGTATATAAGTATGCCCGTTAAAGGTAATTACAACCACTACCCGCTTTTCCGGTACCTCGGCTCCACCGCTATATATGACACCGTAACTCCGGCTAGGCCCGCTACGGTTGCCGTTTTACCGCGGAGAAGCAGTAACTCAACCCACTACCTAGGTGATTCTGTAGGGATGAAATCATTAAGGGGACACCGAATTCCCGAACCACCGCTTTACCTACCTCTTTACAGCCGATTTGCTACCAATATATATATGCTGAAGTCCTGCCTATGAGTAACGACTTTGGGAAACCGAGGTATCTAGAATAAAAAACTTGAAAAACCTGCCTATCTAATCATAGTGCCAACTCACCCTGCAATTAGAAGTTAGAACTCCTACGAGTGAGATTTCACTCACTGTTGCTTTACTATCGAAATCGAAAGACTGCTGCCTCTGTGGGGGATGTTGTCTTAGGGCATCGACCGCTTGCTTGCTTTAAAAAAACTGCAAGTGACTTGGAGGTCAATGCTCTTTGGCCTACTTTCTGTTCTTCTTTTCCTCAACCCGTTTATCTTATTTTTTCTTTGTTCTTATTCTCTCCCCTCTCTTTGCTCTCACTCATTCGGAACATTGAAATTACCTTTACCTTCCAATATCCCTAGCCTCTTATGTCCGGTCACAATGACTACATTTGTTCAGTTTATTTAACCACTATGGCATAAATAGACTAACACTACATTAATTAAACCTTACCTAAAATAAATACAATAAAACATAGAGGTGATAATAATAACACAAAACATATCTACATACCTATATAACGTTAAGTCTTTTAAGGACTTTAAAAGCTAACTAATGTGAATGGGGCTTAGTCATAATATCCCACAGTCAAAAAAAGGGAAGTATTTTGCCAAAGAGTTTATGCGGAGGAGAGAGATCGCCTACCCCCAGCTGTCAAAACTCGATGGATCGTGCTGGATGGCAGTAAGTACAAATTTTATATATATTTTTATTTTTTATTTTTTTTTTTTACTAACTATGGATTTATTTTTCTTTTAGCGGTGAGGTAGTAACCAGGTGTCTAGGTAAGTATGGACTATTTTGTATGAGAGGTATCTTCTGGACAATTATGAGGATTGCCCAGCAGATGACCTCGAATCGCGTTTGTTTACGTTTTCGCCCTAATAAGATTTTATTTTTTTTCTTTCAGATTGGTGCCAGGAATCATTTCTCGATTCCTGCTTACCAACAGGCTCCCGTAACAAAACTCATCGCGAGGTCCTGCCAATTTACTGCGGGTTTATGTATGATTGTGCCCTCGGAATAACTTCCCTACCACGTAAAAAACCTTCGGTTACGAAGCAACCAACAGCCTCGGATACGGATGATTTCTCTGCTGACAACCCAAGCAAATGTAAAAAGGTTTTTTTTAAAATACGTCGGTTTTTCTGTAGATATGGTTTCGCACCCCATTTCCTTTACTGCACTATAGAGATATTTTCCTTTACTCGTCGTAAGCCTGGATACCCCGTAAATAAATATTTTTAACATTCTTCGAATAGTGGAAAACTGAAAGTGGGTATGTTTGTGGGCGGATTTCGGATTTAAAGAACGTTTACATTTGATACTTGTTCGGGTTTCAGTAAGTCTATATATATCTTCTTCTTCTTATATCCTTTAACCCCTCGGGGGCCATAGGGCGTCAACCACGCCTGCGCGCCATCTTGTTCGGAGTTCTGCAACGCGTTTGAGCTGCCTCCAACTCATTCCTAAAGAGCTCGATTCCTCCTCAACTGTTCTGCGCCACGTTTGCCTAGGGCATTCCGCTATTCTGCGTGCCTGGTTGAGCGGATTTCACTGCATGGCGTATTTCGCAATGGAGTTGTCTTCGCGCCGTAGGGTGTGTCCAATCCATTGCCACTTTCTTCTTCGTATAGTAATGCTTACAGGTTCTTGGCCCGTTCTCAGATGAAGTTGTTTGTTGGAGATGCGGTTCAGCCAAAAAATCCTCAAGATGATTCTTAAGCATTTGTTTACGAAGACATGCAAGCTGTGTGTTAATGGAGTCCACCTTCCAGGTACTGCACTCATAAAGCAGCACTGATTCTACGTTGGAGCGGAACAGTCGTAGCTTAGTTCTTAAGCTGATAACATTGCTTCAAGGAGACCTATACTCAACGCATTGTTCGATTATAATCCGTAAGGTGTTTATGTGGTCGATGCAGGAGGATCCAGCGCGAAGGCCTGCCTGGTCGACATCGAGAGTTGAATCTAAATGTTCCTTAATTCGTTCTAGAATTATTCTAGCTATTATTTTGGCTACAGCTGGAAGAACACATATACCTCTCTAGTTACCGCACTCCATCAACTTACCCTTCTTTCGAAGCTTGTTCACTATCCCAAGCTCTCCGTATTAGCGGATGCAGCAAATCTGCCGATGTATTTGGCGCCGCTTGAAATAGCTCGGCAGGATGCCATCAATACCCACCACTTTGTTCTTCTTGAGGGACTTGATTGCTGTTATTATTTCAGTTTTACTGGGAGGTACGGTGCGAATTCGGGAATTTGTTGCTTCGAACTGCTCATTCGAATTCAAGATCATACCGCCATCGTCTAAGTGATTTAGCACTGTAGCAAAATGTTCTCTCCAGCTAGTGAGCTGATCCTCATCCGAAATCAGAAGGTTAGGGTCTAGACTCTTCACTGGATGTTGTTTGGAGTTTCGACCACCGGTGAGCTCCATAGTGATGCTGTAAACAATCCTACTGTCGCACCTACTCGTTGCTTCTTCAGCCCTTGAGGCCAGTGAGTTAACATATTGACGTTTGTCACGTCTCACACTACGCTGCACTTCTTTCTTCTTCGCACAGTATTGTGCTTCAAGCTCGGTTCTCTCTACTGCTGAGGCCGCTGCAATCCGAGCCTTGATTGCTGTACGCTCATCGATCCGTCTCCAGGTATCTGTAGAAAGCCATCGCGGTGGTGTTTCTGCTTTTTACCGACATACGTGCGTGCCCCAGTCGCAAAAACATTTTTCACAGCACTCCAATGGTCATCCATGTTCTCTTGCAATATGCTGCTGATTGCTTCTGCTTCTAACGCAAGATGGTCCCTGAACTGTTGGTGCACTTGGGGAACCTTGAGCCTGTCGATATTAAACCTGGTGATGTTAAGTAGGTTTGAGCGGTTGCTGTTGACGGATGCAGTACGAAGGCGTAAATGAGCTACCATAAGATGGTGATCTCGTTCTAGTCCGACGTCAGCTCCACGTCTGTTTCGGGCATCCAGGAGACAATTTCTAAAGCGGCGACTGATCGCAATGTGGTCGATCTGGATGGATGTTGGTTGCCTATCAGTAGAGACCCAACTGATCTTATGGCAGGTGTTATGCTTAACAGCGTACCTTCGATGACTATGCGGTTGGTATTGCAGAAGTCCACAAACCGCTCACCATTGTCATTACGGTCTGCCATGCCGTGAACTCTCATCACGTGCTTAATCATGGTGTTGTCGCTACCCACCTTGGCATTGAGATCTCCCATCACCATTACGATGTCCCCATTAGGCGTTTGGTTGTAGGCGGCGCCTAAGTGGCTATAAAAATCATCCTTTTCATCCTCAGTCGCGTCTAGAGTCGGAGCATAACACTGTATGATGGTAATTTTTCTAACTCTACTCTGGAACCTAGCTGTCAATATTCGGTCACTATGGGGTTTCCAGGAGACAGATGAGATAGATGAGATAGATGTACTTTAATTTTAAAAAACAAACATTTTACAAGCTTCTTTAAAATACAGTACACTATAAGCAATGGCTTCGCCGTCTGCCGTAGGTTGACAAAAGTGAAATTCATTTATATATTTACGGAACAGTAATTAAGTACTAATTTGAGTTTTAAGATTAAATCAGAAGTTTCGTTCCACAATTCTGTTTCTATAATTGTATGCAACATTATAGTATGCTACTAGGGGTCTCCAATCGCTGCCATTTAATAAATTCTCGATTGCATTTCTTTCTAAGTGGTCTACTCCAAAATGTGATCGTCTGATTTCTTTCAAAACAGGGCAGGTACCAATGAAATGTGCGGTGTCTTCTATTGCTCCTAAGTTGCATAGGGTACATCTTAAAGGGAGGTCGGAACGATGTGGCATGTAATTTAGCCTTAAAAGTTCTCCTCCTGCTCGGAAAATAAATGATATTTGGAAGATGCTGAGATTAGAGTTCAAGTAGTTGATGTTTTCGTGAACTAAGTTTTTGTAAATTAAGCGTGAGTCTGAGTTCCATGCCGCCATGATATGTTCCCTTTTCATTGCCTGGTCTATGTGAAATAGAAAATTCGTGCGTCTCTTGACCAGTCTGTGAAATTGGATCCTGTCATGGTAAGGCTTATATTGTACCTAGCAGCGATATTTTCCCAATCTTTATAAAACTGCGATCAGATTCTTATAATTCTTTTAGCGAGAATTTTGTTTAATCCGGTGTCATCTTCTTCATTCAGAACTTTAATAACGTACTGCATATTTAACCTTATAGTGAATATAAAAAAAGGTGACATTCCACTCTCGATGTGCAGCATATAATTAGGTGTATTTGAGGGGAGTTATTATTATTATTAATTATTATTATTATTAATTCTTTATTCCCAATTTACAAACTTAAATATACTTAAATATACACAAATTCATTTAACAGTATTATAAAAGGGAATAGTTAGTGACATTCTTATTAAGAATAAAAATAGTGGTGATGTCACTTCAAAAAAGATATAATAATTCATTATTGTGGGGTGAACAGTATTTAGTTTACTTAGACTATTACAAAGAAGTTAATTGAAAATAAAAATAAAAATATAAGTAAGGCAAACAACAAATTAAGAAAAGTGCCAAATATAGCTAATGAGAAGTATGTGATGTTTGTTATTAAATAATGATGGGCAACAAAACTTCAATTTCATCATGATCTGAATCTAGAAGCCATAATTTCACTTTTTTTAAAAACGCAAACAACGTTCTGATGACTCGTATTCCTACAGGGAGCATATTAAAAAATCTCCGAGACGCAATACAATAAAAAATTCTAAAATGAGAGGTGTGATAAGCAGGAATGTTCACAGTGAAATCAGAATTACTCCGTAAGTTATGGATATCAGAGATTGGACTCTGCAAATAGCCACCTCTCATAAAAAAAACTTTTGAGACTTTGAAATAATACAAATGCCTAACTGGCAGAATTTTTAACAATCGAAATAGCTCCATAGAATGCGCCAAACGGTTAGCATTACAAATTTTTCTAATAGCACATTTTTGCAAAACAGACAAAGGTTGGATTTTTGAGCGGTAAGCACCTCCCCAGCATGTTATTCCATACTGCAATTTTGAGTGGAATATCCCAAAATAGACAATTTTTAATGTATTATTGCTGCAATATTTTCTGAGGCGATAAAGACTACGAATGGACGACCGCAGATATTGCTTCAATGATAAAATGTGATCGGACCAGCTTAGCTTCTGGTCGATTGTGATACCTAAGTATTTAAACTGTTTAACTATTTCAATTTTAAAACATTTAGCACTACAGGATATACTCTTATCGAACATAGTTTTAGAACCCTCAACAGTACATGTACAATAAAATAAGTTATGTCGTAAACAATTAGGTGCATGAAAATGAATTTCCAAATCAGGAGACTTCTGTGCCCTAAGGCTGAAAAACATTATTTTGGTTTTGTCACTAACAACAAGCCTATGTTCCGCAAACCATATTCTCAGCAAATGAACATCATGATTTAAATTAGCAACTAAATCTAGAGGGCTGGCTGAAGCAAAGGCTAAACCAAGATCATCCGCAAATGCCGTAACTTTACCAGCAAATAGTTGGCCAAATAGAGAGTTGATATAAATCAAGAACAAAATAGGACCAAGGACAGATCCTTGGAGTACACCTATATTAATAGTCTTAGAATTACTAATATAACTCCCAACTTTCACTCTCTGTGTCCTGTCTTTTAGATAAGACGCAAACCAATTATACATGAAACCCCGGAATCCTGCAGGATACAATTTGTTCAATAGAATCGTGTGGTTAACCATATCAAAAGCCTTTGTTATGTCAACGAAAAGGCCGGCACAAAATTTCTTTTCATCCAGTCCTTTGTTTACAAAAGTGCAAAAAGCCAGAAGAGCATCTTCCGTGGAAAGTCCTTCCCTAAAGCCAAACTGCAAGGGACTGAAAAAATGTACTCTTTTAAGATATGCCAAGACCCTTTTCTTTACGGCTTTTTCAAAAGTTTTTGAAATCGAGGACAACAGAGAAATCGGCCTGTAGTTGTTTTTAAGTTTTTTATTTCCCTTTTTAAAGAGAGGTATTATGTGAGCACATTTAAATTTATCAGGAAAAATCCCAGCTACAATACTTAAATTAAAAAGATGTGCCAAAATGTCAACGATATTTAAGGCGATGCATTTAAGAGTTCTGTTTGAAATCTCATCGCTACCACAAGAACTCGAGTTGTTGAGTGAATTAATGATACTTAAAAGCTCCAATCCTGTAATATCCTCAAAAAAAACTACTCGTATATCTACGAGATACTTTCCGGTAAACCAGATCCGGTGCAACGGTAACAGGATGTCGGAGGAGCACTTGGAAAAGACGATTGACCAACTGAGGCAAAAAAGTCATTAAATTCGTTAGCGATTGCAACAGGATTTACAATTTCAGTACTTCCGCTACTCAGTACGATAGGGTTGGGTGGTTTTGAAGAGTTAGTGTCAGTAATTCTATTTATCACCTTCCATTCTTTTCTAGGATTTCCTAATGAAGTTCTAACTTTAGTATAATAGTATCTATCTCGACACAATCGAATTTCCTTGTTGATGTCATGACACATTCTTTTATACCGATTTTTTAAAATAGTATTCAGCGGATGCTTGCAGCACTTTCTACCCAGTTTATTTTTAATTTTAATTTTTTTGAGGATAAAGCGGTCTATCCAAGGCCTTAGTCTTATTTCTGACCTTCTTCGCACAACAGTGAAACTATTTGTATTTATGTAATTTTTCAAAATATTTAAAAATAATTCATAAGCCTTGGAAGCATTTCCTTCGGCGTAGACTTCCTCCCGATTTTCATAACGTAGTTCATTGTTCAGTTGGTCAAATCTTATTTTGGTTAGATTAAGTGGATGAGAATATTTATTCTGCGTCGTGTTACATAGGCCCCTTAGCAAAATCCCAGTCATACAATGATCAGTGATATGGAGATCAAAGTTAACACCAGCGCACACATTTGGAGAGATTTTTTGAAAACGACCATGCACATGATCAAGGCAAGTATTTGACATTGGCCTTGTAGACTCATTTATAAAAGAGGTAAGTCCATGCTCAGAAGTAAGGGAGAGGTAGGAGTCTGCAGTGGCACTCGAGGTTAAAATGTCTATATTAAAGTCCCCTAAGATGACAAGATTTTTCGCCTTCGTATTGTTCAAGAAGATAGAGAAATCATCCAGAAAAGATTGAGGAGTATAGGAATGTAATCTATATATACAAACAAAATTAAAAATTTCATTGCAAATGTTACAAGAAATATGTATTAAATCCGCGCTTGTGAAATTCTTACAATTTACTACACACTCGTATAAATCTCGCACAAAAACTCCCACTCCACCTGAAGAATATGAGTCATTGGTAGTTGCGTAAAAATTATAGCCAGGAATACTATAATTTTCAATTTCACAGGAAAATATCCATATTTCAGAAACAAATATTAAATCTGGTAAATACTGAAAGGCTTCCAGATTACAAACTAAATAATCAAAATTTTGTCGCATGCTACGAATATTTTGATGAGTAACAAAAAGGGAATTATTATTCAACGTATTATTAAAAATTCGATCACATGGGCTTTTTATGGTGGAAAAGGTAGGGTTGCTGCTTAAAGAATCAAGACTATCGTTAAAATTAAACATTATTAAAAAGTTGAAAACAAGACAATTAGTCTTGCAACGCAGCTAAATCAGCAAAGGATTTTATAACAACAACCCTATCCCCTTCAACTTTTCTCATTAGAATTTGGCAATTTTGAAACCATAAATATTTATACTTCTTATCATGTTTTAATTTTTTAGCTTCCAAAAACAAGGCGCGAGTGTAATTTGTAAAACGATCATTGATAAATATATTACCCTTGCTACCCTCAGCAAATATCGAGGAGTTTAACTTCTTTACAGCGGTCTTTTTACTTTTCATTATCTTCCTTTTCACGTCCTGAGAAGAAAGATGTACACATAAGATATCGCCGTTCATCTTGTGGTTGGTTAAAACGGATTGTCCAATGTTAGAATGCTTTCTCCGAACTCGTTTAACATAACATTTCTCGATATCAGCGGCAGAGATGGAGACATCCAGTACATCGCCAAAAATTGTCTGCATACATTCTTCCGCATTTTCGTTGCTGACACCAGGCACACCAACAATCTCTACAACATTCTCCACAAGCTTTTGCTCCCTCCAATTTAGCTTGCTCTCAAGAGATGAGACCTTTTTTGTCAATTCTTCTTTCTCTTTTTTCAGCTGATTCACAATGCTTAGAATATTGCTGTTCATCTCTTTTAAGCTAAGAATCTCTTCGTGGAGTAGTTTTAAGGTGTTAAGTATTGAATTGCTGGACTGCTGAGAACAAGCTTCTGCCTCCGGGACTAACACCACTTGATGATCATCTGCCAACACACCAACGGCCCGTGGTGAAATTGTAGTATTTTTCTCACCATTATTACGCAGAGGTCGTTGCACTTTCGCCACTGCTGCAGTTCTTTTTTTAACTCCAACCTGCTGCTGGCTTGTGGTATTCGAGATGTTTGATGACGTAGCTGCTGTAGGTGGTATAGCATTAAGTTGAAGAGATTTACGGCGAAGAGCACTGCACTTGTCGCATCGATAATTCACATTGTTAGTGCACATATATTCAAAGTCAACTGAATTAATATTAACACAAGAGCAATGGAAAGAAAAATTACAGTCCGCACAGGCAATTTTAGAAGCGCAGGTGCGCTCAATTTTTTGTTTGCAAATTAAACAGTTCATATTGTCACAATTGATACGAAATTGAATGGTTTAAATAAAGGACGTATGTAGAAAAAGTGTACACCCCACGACACTATGAATTAACACGTCCGTCCTCGTCTACAGTCAACGATTGTGAGTCGTAATAATTTCTTTAGGAAAAATCTTAGCAACTTTTCAACTATATCGTACATTCTGCTTCCTCATACCTGCGCTCCATAGCACATTACTGCGCGCCGGATATGAGGCTACTACGTGTTGCTGGAGTTAGCATGAGTCCTACGCCGGAACTCCTTGCCCTTCCAGCTGGTTAACCAGAGTAGAGCATGACAGTGCTTTTCGTTGGGGAGATGTATTCCCAAGCACCGTACCATCTTATCTCGCTCAGCCCTAAAATGTCGATCTTATACCGTGCGAATTCGCGATCCAATTGGAGGAATCTGGCATTATAAGGCCCTTCCTTTAGTGAGTTCAGGAGGGTCTTAACGTTCCAGAATCCGATCGTTGTCCGTGTTCGATAGCCAAAGGTCGTCAACAAATTATCAGTCCTTATCCGAGGCGATAGTTTCCGTTTCAGAGCAATAGTTTGTTTTACGGCTGCGGCTCGCTGGGACACTTATCCTGTTTTTTGGCGCAGGAAGCTAGCCAGAAATTTTGCACGAGCATTTAAACATGAAAAGAATTTGTGCGCGCTAGGCACCGAAAATGCTCACGCAGTTCGACAAGCAAACGACGACTCGAGTGCGGGTTTCGAAGCAGGCCGTAAAAGACACAGGTTTTCCAACGATAGATCACCCAGCGTACAGCCCAGACATGCCTCCGAGCAATTCCAATTTTCCAATTTGATAAAGGAGGCACAAGGCCGAAGATTTGCAGATGAAATGGCGAATGCTGAAAGTTATCTTGAAGGCGAAGAAAAATAATATTTTTTTGGTGGTATTAAGGCCCGATGTGGGAAATGAATTTCACTCGAGATATTTTGTATGGAGAAATAAAATTTTTCTATCGCATCTCTTCTTTCACTTAAAGCCTTAAACCGCGAACTTACTCGCTTTGTGTTATTTTGGAATGCTAGGTGGTACCGCAAAATAAGCTTCCATGGATGTCACAAGCCTCTTTTCGCCAGGTAGTCAACCCGGTTATTTCCCTGGAAACCTTCATGTCCTGGATTCTACGTCACAGTTTATTTTGAAATCTGTTCTTCACTCAACGTTTATAGCTCAATAAAATAAATATAAATATTTGGCGCAACAGCTCTTTAAGTGCCAGGGCCTAGCTAATCGCAACCACTCATGCTGGGTGCGTTATATTTTTTACACGAATGGAAGGGACCTACAGTTAAGTGCCGTATCCGAAAGGCAATGTGTTTCGGAGAGCCTTTTTCGTGACAAAAATACTCTCGGATGTTTGTAAGACGCTCGCGAGAGGTGGGACGGTAGAAAAAACTTGTCGGTGTCTTCTGGGATTTGAAGTTGGAACCACACGCGAAGGGATCCGACACACTAACTACCTACGCTACGGCCCCCACTCAAGCTCAATATTAGGGTAGTTACAAACGGCTTAATCGAATCTACTGTATATTTTCGGTATTTCCCTATGTTGCAAATTATGTACCAAAACAAATATACTCTATAGGATACTTACTTACTTGATACAGTCCGGGGTGGACCTGGACTTCAATCAATAAACCTCCTTAGTCAGTCCGGTTGGTTGAGGTCCTCCTCCAGTTGTTTGTGCCACCTGCCGCGAGGTCATCCTACACTGCGTCGTCCATCCGGAGTGGATTCCACGATTTTTCGCCTCCATCCACTCTACATGGCCCAGCCATCTTAGTCGCCATATATGAACTCTTCTGGTTAAGCCTATGTCCTTGTGTAAGCCCTATAATTCGGTATTATACCTTCTCCTCCACTCGCCGTCTATGTAACGATCACTCGAAGAACTTTTCTATCAAAGTAACCAAGGGCATCCTCATCCGATTTTGACAAGGTCCATGTCTTTGAGTCATACAGCAAAACTGGGATGATTAGTGTCTTATGCAGAGTTTTTTTTTTTTAACAGGTGTGTTTTTTTTTACGCCCAGATAGCGTGTAGGCACTGCGACCAAAGAGATCTTTTGTGCCAGAGGCCACTTTTTAGGGCAGCAGTACTTCTACTCTCCTTATGAAGGCTACTATTACGGCTGCAGAGGAGTTCTTTAAATCTATTGGAGATATGATCTCCTAAAGGAGAAAGTTTCTCCTAATTCTACACAGAGCTACGCACTCACAAAGAACTCGGATGTGTTCTGCAGCTTCGGCCTCTCCTAGTCAGAGTCGTCAGGCGATATCCTCCGTAATTCTCATTTTATTAAGGTGATACAGTTATTGACAGTGACCGGTACACAAGTCCTTCTTATGTCCTTTCTTTCATATTTTAGGATATCATCTGCCTTTTTGTAATCGTTTGACAGAGGAGCCTTTCCTAGCTAGCAGGTCTGCAGTTTCGTTGCCGTCAACGCCTACATGAGCCATTACCCGCAGTTACTTTAGTAGTTCGAGATAGGTCTTTGTTACTCAATTGCCTTCTTAGTCCACAGCCCACAAAAACAACGATTAGCAAGAGTAATTCCTCGTTTGATCTCCCCGCTGGTATCATTTGCGAAGTTCACCATAGAGCCTAGGTAGACAAAGTCCTTTACTACCTCAAAATGATATCTGTCTATTATGGCGTTCGTTTGTCCGATTCTGAGGAAAGCAAACCCTCTGAACTGCGCCAACTACAGAGGTATAAGTCTTCTCAACATTTCATATAAGAGCCTGTCTCGATGAAGAGATGGTGCGTATCTATTTTATATTCCTGGGCTTTCTCCAATACTCTGTAGGATATAAAAAGCCTGGCATTGTATCTTGAGGCAAAGGAGGTCATCGCAGAGAATCTGGAGTTTACCTTATCGGTGCTCATTTTCCACCCAAGTGGCTAAATTGTGGCCCGCATTTTATTTTTATCCTTGCTCTTTCCTTGTATGTTCCTGTAAGAATACCCATTCAAATTCACTCCCACTCTCACACATGGTTTATACTCAAACCATCCACATATAAGCTTGAAGAGGATGTGTAAATACGCAAGTCTTAACAATGTATTTAAATCAGCCAAGTAATAAATACGAAACTCATGCTGTAATTACCATAAACAATTTAAGACGCTCCGCAGTTAAACATATCTTTCTCAATTCAGCTGGATTCATTTGAATTCTAAAATCACATGAAGGGAATAAATTCTTTTTTTTTTTTCTTAAACCAAAACCAGCAGTTCAAGGGTATATAGACAAGAAAATGTAAATTACCCAAAAAAGGGGTTGACGTGATCCGTTTTGCATGAGAAAGTAAAGCGACATTATTTGCCAGCATTATATCCATGCTCATCCTTTGCCGATGTACCATCCTTCCTTCCAGCGAAGAATAAGAACAAGAAGAAGAAGTTTAGAACTTTTTTTTTTTGTTTTGTGTTCCTTTTGCTCGCTGAAATCGAATTTTCAAAGTGAAAGGCGCGACATTAATTTTACAAAGAAACTTCTCCAATTTGATTAAGATCAAGATGTTGAGGGCGATGAAAGCAACACAGTATTACATTATTATCAATTCCAAAAATGTGTTAAAACACATAGATAAAGGGGTTGCTGTCGAATTGGCAAGCCTTAATTTTATTTTCATAGTTCAGTGACTCTCTAATAAGATTTAGGCGTTATTAGGGAGGTTATCACTAATTGGGTTAAATTGCAATTTTTAAAGGGACCCACTGATGTCTTATCTTTAGATACTTTCAACCAGAAAATTATAGCAGTTTTTTTTTTTTAATTTTATTTTTTTTTATTTTTTATGAAAAATTTGCTCGAATGATTTATTAGCATTTGATGGGGGTGTAGCTGGACTGGGGGACATAAATCGAGGTAATTCATCACTCAAATTGGGGTTTCCACTTGAAACTAATTATGTCACGTCACTGAGGACGAATCAAATTTATCTGTGGAAAGGAAACCCGGAATTTGAACATCTGGAAATGGTGTATTAATTTTTTATAATTACTGTCGCAGTACTTAAGGGATTTTGGGTACCTCCATCTGCAGAAGTTTTCAGAAACTCATCATTTGTTCAGTTTGCTTATTGATGGTGGTGTTCTTGATCGCATTATTTATTTCATTATTAAAAGTTATTTCATAGTTTTTGTGTTGTAGTTGAACTAAGAGACGTTTACTACACCACATCTACACACATATGTAGCTGCAGTTATACTTTGTCGCAAGAAAAATACAGACGATCAAACTAATTTAACTTTCTCAATTAAATCGTGGCATTCATGGCACATGACAAATGTAATAAATTGCAAGACATGAAACAGAGGAGAACTGCAAGACATCAGATTTGAGGACATATAAACTCACAAGTTGACTTGACACTCGTTTAGATTCACCCTGCGTTCGTGACGAAATAATTTGAGAACTTTTTTACCGAAGAAGTTTATTGTTTTTATTATTCCTAAGAAGACTTGTTTCATTGTTTGTTTGTCAATGCCCCACAAAACTTCAGAATGAATTCCGGGGTGCAACTGAGCTCACTGCGGAATCTACGTAGGCCTTTAGATGCTATAACTAAAATCACTAGGTGTTTCTTGAGCTTTTTTTGTCGGGGTAGGAAACACTTATTGGAGAACTTAAACACAATTCGCCCACTGTAGTACATACAGTGCCGTAGCCAGGTTTTTATACGCTCGGTGCGAGCTTCTATATTTGCGCCTTCGAAAAGTACATTGATTTTACTAGGTTCGGATATCTAAGTTTTTGTTTAGTTACTTATTGGAATTAAAAATATATTAACTTTAGCTAAACAAAACAAATATATTTGCCAAAATATGTACATATTACAGGTAGGTATAATAGACACAAAACACCAAATACAAACCGTAAACGTAAACAAAATAAGACAACTATTTACTTAAAGATTTACTTTCCGGGCTTTCCTCATAGCGAAGTCCTTAATGACATCATCATACGACAGGAGTAGTCGTGCTATGTCAGCTTCAATCGGCAAAATTGCTGGGCCAGATAACCTTTCGAGCGCAAGTATGTCTTTATCAGTTTGAGTTTACTGAATGATCTTTCACAAGAAGCTACAGTCACTGGCATTGTTAAAAAAAAAATTATAGCGAATAATACGTTTGGAAACAATGCCTTTAAGTCCAGTTCTACTATCCTCTTAAGAAGACTTAGGCTTGATTGACATTCGCATTTTTCAAATAATAAAGTCGCTTCAATTTGATTCTTCAAAGTTTCTATTTCGGCCCAAAATTTTGTGGCATTTATGTCTGTAGAATATTTAATAATCAAATCAGCTGCATGTTTCTTTAATTGTTGAACTGAATATGAAGATATACTTTTTATAGTAAAAAAATTTAACATATCTTGAATGTTATGAAGTTTTTCAAATCGCCATTTAAATTCAGAAGTTATTCTATCAATTTCTTCATTTATCTTTTTTAATGTTTGCTGTTGGGAAATGTCGTAACCGGCGTCTGAACTTTCGCTTGCATCTTGTTTTTTTACTCGCTTTCGTCGCTTTTCAGGAAAATTATCCTCAATGTCACATTCTTCACAAACTTTTTTAGCTTTTTCGAAAACATTGTCCAGAGTCTCCCGAACATTTTGAATCTGCCTTGTCAATCCCTTGAATAATGCTGAGGCTTTGTCGATATTTATGGTTTTCGACTGTAAAGCAATATTTACTCTATCAACTCTAACATATTTCCTCTATTCTAGAACTTGATCCCAAATTTGTAGGGTACTTATAAATTTAAAGTTTATTAGGTCCATTAAGTTTTTAGATGTAGCTGTTGTTTCCATATTAAAATTGTTGGTAGTTAGAATCTTAAGCACTTGCCAAATTTGTGGTATTTGCATGTTTAAAGCTTTGACGGCTCTAGCTTTAGAGTCCCATCTAGTGTCAGCGTGTTTTTTAAAGAAATTTGCAAGTGCTTCATTAAAGTTTCCCACCTGACCGTAGAACTCGAAAAACACAAATATTTTCTGGATTATTCCGAAAAAAGTGATCATATCGGGTGTCACACTATCAGCGTTTACGCCAGATAAATTCAAAGAATGCGCTGCACAGGGCACGTAATCAGCATTTTCATTTATTTTTTTTATATTTTGGCTTGCACTCCGCTATATTTTCCAGCCATATTAATTCCATTGTCGTAGCATTGGCCACGGACATCTTGTATGTTCAATCCGTCCACTTCTAGTTTCTCTAAAATTTCTTTCGACAATCCCTCGCCCATCTTTTCATGAGACTGGATGAAATCTATAAAACGTTCTCCGATTGTCGCTTTTTGTTCGAATATTTTTACGAATCTCAATATTTGTGACATCTGCTCTTGATGCGATACGTCTGGCGTACAATCAAAAAGTATAGAGAAGTATTTTGCCGTACGAATGTCGTCTAACTGACGCTAAATGGATTGCATTTTAAATCAAAGTTCATATTCATGACACCAGAAAGTACACCCAGTTTTACATGGAGACAGCAGCTATCAAGAGCAACAAGACGCCAGGGATGGACGGGATCCCGAACTTTGTTCTGAAGGAGGCGATCAACACCAGACCAGATGTCTTTACACACCTCTACACAGCATGCTTAACAGAAGGTAAATTCCCGTCTCAGTGGAAACGGCAGCTACTAGTCCTTGTACCAAAGGGCGACAAACCACCTGAGCAATCATCGTCGTACAGGCCGTTGTGCATGCTAAATACCACCTTGATCAAAAAGTTCCCCGAATTTATTCAGAAAATTAAAAATACAAGTTTATTCATCTAAATCTATATTGTCCCCTTCAAAGTAATCCCCATCGACTGCAACACACTTATGCCAGCGCTAATTATATATGTAAATTAAAACGACCGCAATTAATGAGTATCCAAAATGAACTGACTTTTATTTTCACAAAAATAATTCTAAAACACGAACGCTATCATAATCGGAAGTCATACCGTGGGAGCAGACGCAACGTCAGCGTTCTGTTGGCGTTTGGTTACATCTGTATTCTTCGTTCTCACCTGTATTACTTTCCGATTATGATCACGCTTACATTTCGTGTATACTTATGTGTTTTATTAAATATGATACATTATGTGTTTTATTAAATATGATGTACATAACTCCTCCATTACCAGAGAGAGCATTAATTATTTTTGTTTAATATTATGTAGTCGCATATGTACTTTGAAATACCATATTAACATTTCACATTTATTTAACATTTCTTCGTATGTAATATGTACAATTTATTTAGTGTTCTTTTGAAAAATATAACTGCATATATGAAATCTGGTATTTATATAATTAGTATATATTAATATTTGATTCTTTTCCTAATTAACCCTTAAACGCGCCGCGTCCCATATATGAATCGTCTTAAAAAAGCTGGATAGAAGCTAAGCATTTGCTATTTCTAAGAAAAAAACTTTATGGTTGCATTATATAAAGATCTTTTTTTGTGACCGCAAGGTTTTACAGTTATTCTGTTTCTTGTTTTGACAGAAGAATTTGTGAAAGATCAGTTTTCGTTTTTTTCATGAGTGTGAAATTTCCCAAAGTTTAAAATTATCTAAAAAATAGAAATAATTGTGAAAGTGTTTTAAAAAAATATATTTATGTAAGTACATGTTATTGTGGTTCATATTTAGGAAAAACATCTTTTTTTTTCTACATACATATGTAAATATTTGCGAATATTTAGATGATTCATATATGAATCACTGCGCATTTGTCGGAAGTGTTTTTTTATTTGGTTGAATGTCTTTTTAGTTGAAATGTCTCGCAAATTTTTACAAACAGAAGCTGCGATTCGATCTGTATTTGAAGAAATTCCATCGGAAAGTGAAGATGGAGGTGAATCAGATAGTGATGACTTCGAAGATGTTCATTTACCCGACTTTGCTCAGCTTACTGAAGAGGAATTAAGGGTTGTTGAAGAAGAAAGATCGGATGAACCAGAATTTGACGATATAAATGTGCCCATTTCTCAGGACGAGGGCCCATCAACATCCTCAGTCATACATCCCGAGAAGGAAGATTTTAAAAGACTTATTTGGAAGACTAGAAACCTGTCATTGCCAGCAGAAGCAACAACTTTCCAAGGTTCAACTGAATTCTTAGATCAGCTTGAAGAACTAAGTACGCCTTTTCAGTTCTTCCGGCATTTCTTCTGTGATGAGCTATTGGAACACATACGTACAGAAACAATTGGGTATAGCGGATGTAAGGATCCAAGTAAGACTTTTTTTGCTTCAAAAACCGATTTGATCCACTACATCGGCATCCTAATTTTTACTTCTGTTGTAAAATGTCCTAATATGCGTTCATATTGGAATTCCACCATGGGATCTGATATGATAAAAAACACTATGTCTTCAAAAATGTTTGAAAAAATCAAGTCCTGTCTACATTTCAATGACAATGAGAAATAATAAAAAAAAAAAACATAATGTCTTTTGAAATCTAAAAAAAAGAAGAAAAATGTAGCCAAATGATTGTTTGCTAAGCAACTATTCAGTGAACCCACAAATGCGCCATGATGCATATATGAATCAACTACATTTTTCCGATTTTGGGCACTTCCTATTAAGTTTATCAAAAAACTGTAAATGCCACTCATTATAAGAAGTTTTAAGGAGTCACTATGATTTTTTTCAAGAAAAAAAAAAAATTGCGCATTTAAGGGTTAACAACATAATATAAACTGTTTAACAATAGCTTATTAATTATTTTCAATTTTTGATTTTAATTCAAACGGATAGATAAAAGAAATAATAAAAAAACATACGTTAGCGTATGAAAAAAAAATGTTTAAGGCAAAGTAAAGTAAAACTTGATTAAGCGTCGAAATGCTTTAAATTTATAGACGCTGAATTTTCGCCATGTTCTTCTGGTGCTCGCACAATTGGCATTTGTTTATTGCTCCTTTTGATGTAATAGATGAATATTAGTAGCATCAGTACTGCTCCGTTTATGAAGATGATCCAAGGGATTACATTATTTGGCTGTCCTGATGTCTCTAGTGCAATTCGTTGGATATTGATTTGTTCCTTTAAAAGGCGGTGAATTCCGTCCAGCGGAATGTCATTGAGTGTCAGCGTTATTTTGTCTTCAGATAGTTGTGTGATATTTATTGCGGGTAAAAGTAATGGATGTCCAACTGTTGTTTGTTCGTAGTTGGCATAAGCGTGTTTGGTGGTTTTGAAGCTACAATTGACTGGTACTTCAATTAGGGATGATCCAATTAATGACGTAAAATCACTGTGCTGGCAATTGATCGCTAATTTTATCCGCTCGGGTAATATCGCGATATAGTACTTGGCGGTTATTCGTTGGATTATATTTTGACGAATTTCGACAGAAACTGGATGACATGCAGTAATTTCCTGTGCTTTAACTTGGAGAATTTGGATGATGCAATCTTTCTCCTTCACGTCGATAATTGGTTTATAATCTTCGCAATAGTATAATGGATGGATTTTCCGGCACTCATGTTCTTCATATTGGTAATGGGTTTCAGATATAGCTAAATAGGGTTTTTGTGGGACCAGGATGGTGTTATTTTTAGTAGGAATTGGATACAGGTGGTAAAAGGAGTACACATCGGGATACATTATGGGCACATGGATAATAAAGACTATTCTATTATTGGATTGGTAAGATTCAATATCCATAAGATCGTAATATTTATGTACGTCTGATACATCTTTCTCAAAAAACAATTCGTTTGCAGGGTAGTATTTAAAAAGTTCTTGTATTATAAAATTTAGGTCTTCACTTGAAAGAATACTATTGTGAATAATTTTGAGTCGGGCAAAGGCCATTGCATCCTCTATGTTATTCAGTAAATGCAATAGTATATTCGCAACAGAACTTATTTCATCGAGTGCATTCCTGGCGAAAAGAAAATCAGTTATCGGATTGTCTAACTTTTTCATTTGAGTGATCTTTGTGATTAATTGTTCCTCGTTTTTCTTAATAAAATTTATAGTTTTGTTATAGTCTTCGATAATTTTAGTTGTGAGGGAAATTTGCCTGTTGAGAGTAATCGCGATTTGGTTTTGGTTATTAGTGAGAGTGTTTAATGCCTGATCATAACGTTTACCATCTTCTGAATCCAAATTTCCGGTAATACTTTTAAAGACGGTACCAATACCGTTAATGATTCCTCTTTTTATTCTTTGTTTAGGGTGAATTGAACTAAACTTCTCTTTTAGCAAGTTAATTTGAAATTTAACAAGAATATCCATATTTTTTCATTTCGGAAATTGGTTTCTTATTAAAGTCTATAGATTTATTCCATGAATCGTAATGGTTAGATACAGTTTGAATTTCTTTTTCTATTGGTGAAAGATCATAAAAATGGATAAACGTATGAAAACCTTGGCGTAATTTTGCTTTTCCAAGTTTAAATGGGAGTATGCCGGGATTGGAATCCAAATTTGTTATTTTAATATCTTGTGCTATGAGCGATGCCAGTTGTGGGAGCAAAATTCTGTGGAAAAATGTTTTATTAATCCGTTAATGGCCGTCTTAAGTTATTTTTGTGATAAAAATTATCAGGTGTTTGAATAGTTACCCCATTATCGTTTGTTACGACGTGGGTCTTAAACCTAGGGCTTACCTTATTTCGAGCTCGTGTCTTATGAAAAGCTAAACTATTCGGCTCGTATCTTAAGGGTTCGTGTCTATTTTCATTAATTTTTTCGATGGTAGATTGCTTTTGTTTAGCAACTTCTTGATTAATATTTTTATATATTTCGATCGTATTAGCTTTATGTTGTTTGATGTAGTTAGTGAATAGGATTTTATTCAAATCAATGTCGAAAGGATTTTTGAAATCTAGATGTCCATTAACAATATCTATTGGACGATGTTTTGTGGATGAATGTATAGAATGGTTATAACCCAATATTGCATAGGGCATATGTTCTAAAATATTCAAATCTTTCTTTGTCTCTTGGAGAACACGCAGATGCTCTATAATGGTAGAGTGAAATCGTTCAATAGGGCTATTAGAATTAGGATTTAATGGTGTAATAAAGTGAATTTCAATTTTGTGCAGGCACGCGAATTCTTTTACTATGTTGTTTCTTAATTCGGAACCATTGTCAAGAATTAACAATTTCGGTGTACCATGGTCAGTAAAAAATGTAATAAACGCTTTTGTTACATGAATTGCCGTGAGGGCATCAAGGGGATATGCTTGTGAATACTTAGAAAATTTGTCGATTATTGTTAAGAACTTTTGCCCTTTTATTGTAAAAGTATCTGCATGCAGAATTTCAAAGGGTTTACTTGGAGTCGGAGTAATTTCGAATTTTTGCTTAGGAGGATTACGATCATATTTCATCCTTTGACATAATGAACAGTTATTTATTAATTTAGTTACACTACTTCTAATGCTCGGCCAATAGTAAGACCGTTTAATTTCCCTTTCTGTTTCGATTATACCACGATGGTTTGTAATTCCTTCATGGCATTTTTTTACAATTTCTTCTTGCTTAGTACTTATTTTGATGTCCTCTAGGATAATATTACATAGAATTAATTTTAAAGCTGAATATTTAAAGGTATCTTTAAGAACCCTACAAAATCTAGGAATTAATTCAGGCGGATCCAAATTGATTGCAAATTTTTTGTTGGAAGTAGCTAATTCTTTAAAAGTGCTAATAATCTCAGTTTCAAAATTATGTTTGGAAATCTCTACTATAATTCTTGTTTTATTACCAAAAAAACGAAGCAATTTTAGTGATTTGGGGGAATGCAATACAACTTTTAAGAAAATTTGATTTTTAAAATAGTTAATAGGTGTTTCGGAGAAAGGAATTTCTAAAATTGGATTCTCATGACTAGTATGAATCGTTTCGTTGTCGGAGTTTTCGACATTATAATCAATGTTAGATTCAATTTCGCATACGTCGGGATTCTCATCTACATTACCGATAATCGATTGAACATGTGTATTAATCTGGGAATTCCTATCAGAAATTTGTTCGCTACTAGTTTCATTGGCATTGAGTTCGCATATTTTTGCTCGAGATAATGCGTCTGCATTGGAGTTAAGTGTACCTTTTTTATACAAAATATTATAATCAAATTCGTCTAGTTTTAGTCTCCACCTTACTAATCTGGCACTAGGATCTTTCATAGAAAACAACCAATGTAATGGTTTATGATCCGTGTAAATATTAAATTTCTGTCCGTACAAATACGGACGAAAATATTTTGTTGCCCAAACAATTGCGAGGAGTTCTCTCTCGATTGTGCTATAGTTTTGTTCAGCATCGTTTAGAGTTCTCGACGCATAGGCAACAGGTTTGTCTTGGTTTGGGGGGCCTTGAGATAGAACAGCACCGATTGCGAATTGGCTTGCATCGGTTGTTAAATTAAATGTCACTGTAAAGTCTGGGTATTGCAGTATGGGTTCATTAGTTAAAAGTTGCTTACAAGTTTCAAAACACTGAATATATTTTGAATTAAGATCTATTTTAGCCCCTTTTTTTAGGCATGAAGTCAATGGTTTGGTAATTTTGGCAAAATCAGGGATAAATTTTCGATAATAACCGAGAAGCCCTAAAAAACTTTTAATTTCTTTTGTTGACTTGGGAATGGGGAAATTAGTGATGCATTTGATTTTATCTGGGTTTGGCTTAATACCAGAAGGTGTTATAATATGACCCAAATATGCTGTTTCTTTTTTCAGGAATTCTGACTTGTCTAGCTGTATTTTGAAATTGGTTTCTCGAAGGCGTTGAAACAATTTTTTAAGGTTTACTAAGTGTTCTTGAATGGAAGTGGAATAAACAATTATATCATCCAAATAGACCAAGCAAGTTTCATTTTGTAGACCCTTCAAAATGTTATCCATTACACGCTGAAATGTAGCGGGTGCATTTTTAAGGCCAAACGGCATCCTCAAAAATTCAAAATGACCATTTTCAACATTGAAAGCGGTTTTTTGGATGTCATCGGGGTGCATCTCAATTTGGTGAAACCCACTTGCGAGATCTATTGTGGAGAAATAATTGCACTTTCCAAGTTTATCTAAAACGGCGGTTATATTAGGGATCGGATATCTATCGTCTATCGTTTTTTCATTGACTTTTCTATAGTCAATAACAATGCGCCATTTCTTTTTACCAGATGCATCTGCCTTTTTGGGGACTACCCAAATTGGAGATGACCATGGCGAATTGCTTGGTCTGATTATATTTTGTTCCAGCATTTTTTGTTGTTTTTTTTTTTTTTTATCTCACGTTCAATTTTTTTTTTTCGTTTTTCTTTCGTCTTATTCTTCGCGTACTGATTTTGTTGTTTGCGTGGGTTAAGGGAGAGTTTTCCTCTATGGATTTCTCTACCCAATCCTATTTCGACTGCGCCAATTATCCTCAATGTCACATTCTTCACAAACTTTTTTAGCTTTTTCGAAAACATTGTCCAGAGTCTCCCGAACATTTTGAATCTGCCTTGTCAATCCCTTGAATAATGCTGAGGCTTTGTCGATATTTATGGTTTTCGACTGTAAAGCAATATTTACTCTATCAACTCTAACATATTTCCTCTATTCTAGAACTTGATCCCAAATTTGTAGGGTACTTATAAATTTAAAGTTTATTAGGTCCATTAAGTTTTTAGATGTAGCTGTTGTTTCCATATTAAAATTGTTGGTAGTTAGAATCTTAAGCACTTGCCAAATTTGTGGTATTTGCATGTTTAAAGCTTTGACGGCTCTAGCTTTAGAGTCCCATCTAGTGTCAGCGTGTTTTTTTAAAGAAATTTGCAAGTGCTTCATTAAAGTTTCCCACCTGACCGTAGAACTCGAAAAACACAAATATTTTCTGGATTATTCCGAAAAAAGTGATCATATCGGGTGTCACACTATCAGCGTTTACGCCAGATAAATTCAAAGAATGCGCTGCACAGGGCACGTAATCAGCATTTTCATTTATTTTTTTTATATTTTGGCTTGCACTCCGCTATATTTTCCAGCCATATTAATTCCATTGTCGTAGCATTGGCCACGGACATCTTGTATGTTCAATCCGTCCACTTCTAGTTTCTCTAAAATTTCTTTCGACAATCCCTCGCCCATCTTTTCATGAGACTGGATGAAATCTATAAAACGTTCTCCGATTGTCGCTTTTTGTTCGAATATTTTTACGAATCTCAATATTTGTGACATCTGCTCTTGATGCGATACGTCTGGCGTACAATCAAAAAGTATAGAGAAGTATTTTGCCGTACGAATGTCGTCTAACTGACGCTAAATGGATTGCATTTTAAATCAAAGTTCATATTCATGACACCTGCACCTTTTTATAGGTAATATTTTTATTAGTAAACTTATCTTGTTTGGGTTTGTAATGTTGCGAGACTTACGAGTGTCACAGTTTAAAGATCTTTCAACGCGCATTACCTAAAAGTTGGTCCTGGTCATTTTTGCGCCCTCCTGGCCTACGCCCTGTGCCTGGGCACCGCTGGCACCGCCCTAGTTACGGCACTGAGTACATACCAGAAAGTACACCCAGTTTTACATGGAGACAGCAGCTATCAAGAGCAACAAGACGCCAGTGATGGACGGGATCCCGAACTTTGTTCTGAAGGAGGCGATCAACACCAGACCAGATGTCTTTACACACCTCTACACAGCATGCTTAACAGAAGGTAAATTCCCGTCTCAGTGGAAACGGCAGCTACTAGTCCTTGTACCAAAGGGCGACAAACCACCTGAGCAATCATCGTCGTACAGGCCGTTGTGCATGCTAAATACCACCTTGATCAAAAAGTTCCCGGAATTTATTCAGAAAATTAAAAATACAAGTTTATTCATCTAAATCTATATTGTCCCCTTCAAAGTAATCCCCATCGACTGCAACACACTTATGCCAGCGCTAATTATATATGTAAATTAAAACGACCGCAATTAATGAGTATCCAAAATGAACTGACTTTTATTTTCACAAAAATAATTCTAAAACACGAACGCTATCATAATCGGAAGTCATACCGTGGGAGCAGACGCAACGTCAGCGTTCTGTTGGCGTTTGGTTACATCTGTATTCTTCGTTCTCACCTGTATTACTTTCCGATTATGATCACGCTTACATTTCGTGTATACTTATGTGTTTTATTAAATATGATACATTATGTGTTTTATTAAATATGATGTACATAACTCGCTTGATCCAATCTTCGAAACATTTTTTATATTCGGTTTTCGGTATGTCCATCAGTGCTTCCTGCGATTTTTCCATTACTTCCTCTCGGCTGCTGAAACGCGTTCCCCGTAATGGTTTTTCAACTCGATTGAACAGAAAGAAGTCACAGGGAGCCAAATCAAGTGAATTCGGTGGCTGTTGGATGGTATTTGTTGCATTTCTCGTCAAAAAATTACGAATAATGATGGCACAGTGCGACGGTGCGTTATCATGGTGCAAAATCCACGAGGTTTCTGCCCAATTTCTAAAATTGTAAAAAATCGCCAACACACACAGAGATAGATGTACTCTTGGGTACACGTACCTTTTGCAAATGTGAAGCTATGACGCTAAGATTTAGAGGGAATATCAACAACAGATGTACCAACTAAACAAATAAACAGAACTCAAATCAGAACGATGGGAGCGCCACACGGTTTTTATTCCGGGAACTTTTTGATCAAGGTGGTACACTGGGGAAAGAGCTCGAGAAAATTATACGGACAAGACTATAGCAATACACGGAAAGAGACTCAGAGCTTTGTAACCGACAGTTTGGATTCCGAAAGAAGCGAAGCAGCAACCATGCAATACAAGCTGTGTGTGGTATAGAACGTGGGGCAATTGCGGGAGAAAGATGGCTCGGAGGAACAAAACAGTACTGTGCTGTGGTGACACTTGATGTCAAGAACGCGTTCAATTCAGCCGACTGGAGCTGTATACTAAAATCACTGACTGACCTGCAGGTCAGAAGACAGAACCCTTTACTACGACACAGAAGAGGGACCAAAGAGGTACAAAATCGCGAGAGGAGTTCCACAAGGATCGGTCCTGGGACCAATTCTATGGAACATAGTGTACGATGACATTCTAGAAATACAAAGGCCGAACGGAGTAGACATCATCGGTTACGCCGACGATATCGCAATTGTAGTAGTGGCCAAAATTAGAGGAAGTTGTGCAAAACTGCAATCAAACAATCGCAAACGCGCAGCTATGGCTACAGACATCAGGTTTAGAGCCTCATAAACAGCCGTAAAGAAGTGGAGCACCTCACCATACAGGTTGGTGAGCAAACTATCGAATCGAAGCCGTACATTAAGTACCTGGGAGTGTTGCTGGACCACAGACTCAGCTTCAGGGACCACCTAATGTACGCAGGCGAGAAGGCCTCCCGGGCAGTAGCGGCACTATGCAGACTAATGCCAAATATTGGTGGACCAAGGCAGCCAATTAGGAATCTCTTAACAACCGTGAGTAGGTCAATACTCTTGTATGTGGCCCCAATATGGGCATCAGCGACGCATCCTAAGTCATACATTAGAACGATGAACTCGGCGCAGAGAATCGCATCTCTAAGGGTATGCTGCGCCTTTAGAACTGTATCAGCGAATGTGATAAGCGTAATATCAGGCCGAATGCCTATCGATCTAGACACGAAGAAGACTGCGGGTCTATGTGAAAACGAGCACGATGACGTAACAACAGCTGTTTAAGGTATAAAATTAGAATGGCAACATTGGTAGAACATCACGACCAAAGGGCGATGGACATACAAATTGATCCCCGAAGTTTATGAATGGATCAGCAGAAAGCATAGGGAGGTAAACTACAATACCACCTAACACAATTTCTATCGAGGCACGGATGCTTCCGGGAATATCTCTACAAGTACAAGCACGTAGAAGACCCATTCTGCTAGCACTGTGAAGGAAAAGTGCTGAACGCGGAGCATGTACAGAGGGAATGCCAAAATTACATCAGGGCCAGGAACATCCTAGAAAGAGAAATTGGCGCGCAAGTGACCCCAAGAAGCCTGGCTTCATTTATGTTGGCGAGCAGCGAAGGCTGGGAGACTGCAAATGAAGTAATCACAAGTATGATGCAGCAACTGCGTATAGAGGAACGAGCAACGAGAAACGCGAGAAACAAAGATCCTGCCAGGTCTGGCAGCTAAAAAGAAATGACTAAATGTCAAACCTGCCCCTGCGAAGGAATACCTTGACTGGCGGTGCCACAGGGGAACAACAGGACAGAGAAACCGAAGGGGTTTTTTTTAGCACGTAATCATGTAAGAGCATGAAGTCAGGCATAACTCGTAGCACGGGCACAAGTATCCATTAAGGATTTTAACCCCTACCTGCGCATCAAAAGAAAACCCAGTTTTACACATTTTACTGGAATTTGTTCCCCCTTAAGATTTTAATTATCAACGTTCACCACGTTAGCACCCAAAATATACCACCTGCTATAAGGAAGGGCAGGACAATCGCAAAGGAGGAGTCCATGCTGCTAGATCTAGCCACTTCGCCATCCACCAGTCCTTGTTTCGTATTTCGTATAAGAACAAGGACTTCTTCAAATTCTGTAGTGAGATTAATTGTATGGGAGAATTGGCTTAGGTCTTTTGCCATGAAGGTTCCCTAGAGATCGCGATGGGCCCACTTTGGTGCCTAGTGTTTTATGATAACCTCATAACCCTACCCAACCTAACCTAACCTAACCATGGGTAACTTAAATACCTTCTTCAGAAAGTTCCTGTGTAACTTTTCAATTTCTTCGAAGTAATCGATCCCCGCAGCCAGTGCAGCATAGCAAATCGTTGATTTCACGTGTGCGTCAAAAATTGTTTGTTTCGCTGAAAGAAGGATGCGCTCGTTTGGAAGAATGTTTCTTTAAGTTAAATTTAATAGGCTTTGGTAGGAAGCGACTTTCTGAGAAAGATGTTTCTTCAAATCCTGCGTTGAGTTCTACTCCAATATATTTGTGCTTATCTATCACCTTCAGATGATTTCTTTTAAAGAACCACTGATATCTTGCATTACTCCGAGTGCTTAGTGAAGAAACCATTATTTTGGATTTACCTGTATTAGTAACTAAGCCTCATTTTCTGCAGAATCCGAGTGATTCTGACAGCAGTACTACGTATAAATAATCGGTATACAGTAATATACCCACGACCATTTTGCTATTTATTACAGTCCTTCACTATCTGCTTGAAGGTAAAGTGACGTACCCGAAGGTACATCAATTATTCTTTGCTGACAATGGAGCCATCATAAGTGAGGATCCTACATCCCTGCAACGAGCACTTGATGCGTGGGTGGACGTTCTGGAGGGAAATGGGTATCACATTAGTTCAAAAAAGACAGAGTACTTGTGCTGCCCGTTCTCTGATCCACTCATGCCTATTCCAGACATTTATTTGAATGGAACAGTGCTTCCCAAGTGCGGAAAGTTCAAATATCTGGGATCTATGATCAATAGCAAAGCAACTTGTGATAACGACATCAATCATCGCGTAAGCGTAGTGTGGATGAAGTGGCGAGAAAATTCCGCTATCTTCTGCGACACAAAAATGCCATCTAAGTTGAAAGGAAGGCTCTACACCGCAGTTGTGCGTCCAGCGCTCACATACGGTTCACAATGTTGGACAATGTACAAAACGTATGAGAGTAAATTAACGGCAGCTGAGATGAAGATGCTTCGCATGACAGCAGGAGTGACAAAGCTTGATCGAATAAAAATTTCGAAGATCCGTGGAAGCTTTCACATCAAGGAAACCATCGTACAAAAAAATAGGGCGCTATCGGCTCAGCTGGTACTGCCACGTTCAAAGAAGAGATCATTTGAACCCTGCTAAAAAGGCAATATCAATGCACGTTCCAAAGACATCGCGATGTAGGAAAGGCAGGCCTATAAACGCCTAAATCACACAAATGCGACGACATCGGCATTTCATTGGCCTCAGTAACCGAGTGATCCAAAATCGGCGGGCTTGCCGATATTTTCTGAGGTCAAATAGGCGAACCCCACAGGCGGATCAGTAGAAATGGGGGTTATGATCCCTTATTTTCGGATCATAACCTCGCTGATAAAAGGAAGAAGAAGAAGAATGTAAGTTCGTTTTTTAAAAAAATAATCATGTAAATCCTTTCGTTAACTTTCTCTCCATTGTGTCAACGTTCTCAGTAATAAAGATCCCCTGAAGAAGGCAGCAATCCCTGCCGAAACGTTGAGTAAATGTAATGAAATAAAGCTGTTTCAATAAATAAATTATGTGATCAAAGAAGCCGAAAACAAGGGATCTACCTCTTGTACATATTTATAAGATATATTTTTTCTGTGACACTTCTTACCATATATTCAAATTGACTCTGTCAATTGTGTAAGACTGTGAGGCGAACTCCACAGGCGGATCAGTAGAAATGAGCTGAAGTGGGAGGGTTATAATCCCTTGTTTGCAAATCATAACCTCGCATAAATAGGAAGAAGCAGAATTGTTTGAGACTGTGAGGTAAATACTCGTACCTAAGCTGTTTTTCCAAAAACTTAGCCCCATGGCACAGCATTTTTCATAACCTTAAGTCGAGCAAGGACGTTGATATATTTAGCAAATATAAATACTTTCGAGCATATATCCCAAGCAAATTCATTCAACACGTGCACTTACGAGAACAAGCAGAAAAGGAAAATGTTTACATTTTACCGGAAAATGTTAGATATACTCGTACCTACGCTTACGCAGTGCATACTCGTACTGTTGCAATGTAAACGGAATCATTTGGAATATTTCGTCCTACGACTACATTCGTAACACCCCCTTAGATGTTGAGGAAACCTAAATTCTACTCGTCTCGATGGGAGCTAAAATCCTTTCATCAACGATTTTATTGATTTTTTACATACTTCCCATTCGTGCAGAAATTACATGAAATTGTTTCAAATACAGTGGCATTGACAAGACAAGTTATTGTCATTATTTTTCTAAAACTCATATAAACAACACAACAAGACAGTTAGTAAGCTTAAGGTACTTCCAGTTCTAAGCCTATGAAAAGATTGATAACAGAAAGGCTGGAAAACTCGGTCTAGGATCCAAAATGATTTCAAACTGCAGTCCAACCTTTAACCGTGACTGTATGCTTAAATCAACAAAAAATAGAAAAATCTCTAAATATGAATTCACTGAGATGGAAAAAAAGTTCTACACCAACCACCCCAGGCATTTACTCTAATGATGCCATGAGAACATGCGCTTCAATGACTTTTTAGCAGTTTGGCACTTTGAGGATTCTAATTACTACCTATGGAGAATAAACAACCGACTGCGAGGACCTTAATTTAATGCAAGTGCTATGAAGGCAGTGGAATGATTGCTCCTTACAAGCACTTACTAAGATGGTTCATCATGTGTGTGCGCCGTCAGTCTGTCGTACGAAAAACAAAACTTTCAGTTAGCTAATTGAATCCATTAGAGATGATGAGCTAAACTTCTGATGCGAACATATGTACGAACACTCAAACAGGCACATAAGGGAGGATTATAACTGTGCGCGTCATGTCAGTGCGAACAGAGTAGTTAATAATATTGTTACATAAGTTGCGCAAACTTATAATTGCGTATATGGAGTTTTATTAAGAAGAATACTGCAGCAGACATATACAAATTGATCATTAAAGTGTTGTTGGTGCAATGTACTCAACGAAGTATATTCCATTTGTTTTGGTTGTCTTTGGTCATGTCAGATACGCTTAATTGGAAAATTAAATCGGTATCTACTGCGTATCGAAAGCATTTTATGGATGGTATGATGTAGTGATGATATGTTTGCTTATCGAGTCATAAGTTGTCGGTTCAAATATCTAGTAATAAAATTAAATGGTGCGGCTATACATCACCTAGAGCAACGCAAAGTATATTCGAATTCGAATGGATTTTCTCAACGTTTCGGCAGGGATTGCTGCCTTCTTCAGGGGATCTTTATTACGAAGAACGTTAATACAATATGGAGAGAAAGTTAACGAAACGATTTACATGATTATTTTTTTTAAAAAATGAACTTATATTCTTCTTCTTCTTCCTTTTACCAGCGAGGTTATGATCCGAAAGTAAGAAATCACAACCCCATTTCTACTGATCCGCCTGTGGGGTTCGCCTATTTGACCTCAGAAAATGTCCGCAGGCCCGCCGATTTTGGATCACTCGGTTACTGAGGCCAATGAAATGCCGATGTCGTCGCATTTGTCTGATCCAGGCGTTTATAGGCCTGCCTTTCCTACATCGCGATGTCTTTGGAACGTGCATATGTAGATACTGCCTTTTTAACAGGGTTCAAATGATCTCTTATTTGAACGTGGCAATACCAACTGAGCCGGTCGCGCTCTATTTTTTGTACGATGGTTTCCTTGATGTGAAAGCTTCCACGGATTTTCGAAATTCTTATTCGATCAAGCTTTGTCACTCCTGCTGTCATGCGAAGCATCTTCATCTCAGCTGCCGTTAATTTACTCTCATATTTTTTGTACATCGTCCAACATTGTGAACCGTATGTGACCGCTGGACGCACAACTGCGGTGTATAGCCTTCCTTTCAACTTAGGGGGCATTTTTCTATCACAGAAGATAGCGGAGTTTTCTCGCCACTTCATCCATCCTACGCTTACGCGATGATTGATGTCGTCATCACAAGTTGCTTTGCTATTGATCATAGATCCCAGATATTTGAACTTTTCGCACTTGGGAAGCACTGTTCCATTCAAAGAAATGTCTGGAATAGGCCTGAGTGGATCAGAGAACGGGCAGCACAAGTACTCTGTCTTTTTTGAACTAATGCGATACCCATTTCCCTCCAAAACGTCCATCCACACATCAAGTGCTCGTTGCAAGGGCGTAGGATCCTCACTTATGATGGCTCCATCGTCAGCAAAGAATAATTAATGTACCTTGGGATCTATCACTTTACCTTCAAGCAGATAATCAAGGTCTGTAATAAAGAGCAAAGGACTTAAAACGCTTCCCTGTTGCACCCCGACTTTGATGGGGAACTCTTTGGTTACTCCAGCGGGGCATCTTACTCTTGTCTTTGCTCCTTCGTAAATGTCCATGATCACCTGTACATAGGTTTCTGCATTGTTTCGGCATTAGATCACCTCTCACACCGCACTGATCATCAGATAGCCGTATTATATTTCGCAGTCTGCCACCTAATACCCGCTCAGCGATCTTAATGGTGTGTGACATCAGCTTGATCGAACGGTAGTTATCACAGTTTCGCGTATCACCCTTCCCTTTGTATACAGGGAGAACTTTCCCTCCATTGATTCGGCATTGGGTCACCTCTCACAAATTTGGAGATGAGAATTCTGAGCCATCTGAACCCGACGTCTCCCATCTTTTTCCAGAACTCAGAGGGCATCTCGTCTGGCCCAACCGCTTTTCGTTTTTTGGACTATTTCACCGCCTAACTAACTTCTTCGACTGTAATGTCGGGTATTTCTTCACAGTTAGGGGTGGCTCTTGGAAAGTATAGCCGGGGAAACTGTTCATTTAAAAGCTCTTCACAATACTGCCACCACCTCTGCAGAATTTTGTCGTCATCCACAAGAAGCTGGCCATGAGCATTGCTAATGAACTTTGGCGAACGAATCTCCTGAGCATTCCTCTTTCTTTGGGCGGCTATTTTGAAGATGATTGCGCTCTTGTTAATATTGTGTCTTCGCAGCTCCTGGATAGCCTGGTTTGCATCAGCAACCGGGTAAGATATTTTCTCCAGCTCCCGATACAGGCCCTCCGTACTCTCTGCTTGAAGCAGGGCGCACTTCTTCTTCGCTTTTTTCTTGCAGCATCTGTATTCCATTTCGAGGCGAACTTTTTCGTCATGATTATTAGAGGCACACTTTGACCAAGCTTTGAAAGCCGCTATCTTCTCATTTGTCACCTTCTTAGCTTCATCACTCCACCTCCATGTTTCTTTGGCGTGTTGATGGTGGCCTTTTGAAGCACCTAGCAGTGATTTGGCCTTCTTTAAGCAAGCTCGCTGTAGAAAATCCCACATTTTTTGTGCTCTGCACTCTTCACCCTCAGCTCCGTTGATGGTGTGAGAGAGGTAATTTTTCATTACGAAAACAAAAGCCTCGCCTTTTTCTTTGTCCAGATTGTACCACTTGATTTTCTCAGAGACCCTTGTTTGTTTGCTTTTCTTTGGTGTTTTCATAAAAATTTCTGTTAGCAAGAGACGATGTTGCCGAGCGATTGCCTCTCCCAGGATCCCTTTGCAATCTTTTACCCGAGGCTTCATGAAACTGGCTACCAAATGGTAGTCAATCTGAGTTTCATCTCCACCACTGCTGTAAGTGATCAGGTGTCGGCTTTGTTTGATGAACATGGTATTTAACACGATAAGACCGTGTGATTTGCACATGCTTAGGATATCTTCAGCAGGAAGGTTCCTGGTGGCGCTGCAGTGATATTCTTAACCCGTCCCTGCACGGGCAATAATTGTGAATCCCTGTACTGTCGGAAACCGCAGCAGGGCCTCCACGCACCAACATCATTGCTGACCATCGTTGACCATCACACCCTTCCACCCACATCCGCATTTTGCGCATCATGCATCTTCGCGACTGATCGTACTAACTATGCACACAGCCTGTGCGTAACGGATAATGGTATGCACATCCTGCGGTCGCTGATGGTTGCTGATGGTTAGCAATCCAACTGCTCTGCCACTTGGATTTTGGACGCACACGACAGTGGTGAAGTATTATCTTAAAATTAAGATTGTATTGTATTTTTACCATTACCATTTTTCGTATTTCGATCGACCCTGTGTTTGATATTGATTTGCTCTGGGTCGAATCCTCTACATACTAATTTGGCGAGCTAGATTCCCCATATCGCATGAAGATGAGAGCAGTTCAGCGTAGCGTGCGACGTGATAAGCGCAACTACATCAACGCGCTGGCTACAGAAGCAGAAGAAGCTGCACGGAGGTGCGACAGCAGGACCGTCTACAGAATCACGAAAGAGCTGACAGGTGGTCGCAGCTCCAGCCAACACCCAGTGAAAAACCTAGACGGCTCCTTGCTCATTTCGGATGAGGACCAGCTCAAGAGATGGAAAGAACATTTTGCTACGGTTTTGAACCGTGTATTCACTAGCGATATGCTCCCAAGTCAGACTGAGATGCCCGAGGTGAGAAGTTCCCGAATACGCACCACGACTCCCAGTAAAGATGAGATCATTACCGCGATCAAGGCACTCAAAACCAACAAGGCGGTAGGACTTGACGGTATTCCAGCAGAGCTCTTACGAGCAGCGCCAACAACATCGGCTGAGCTTCTGCTTCCCACTTATAGAGAGAGCCTGGGAAGCTGAGAGCTTTCCTAACGAGTGGAAAAAGGGAATGCTCGTCAATCTTCCTAAGAAAGGAAGTTTAATGGAGTGCGGAAACTGGAGGGGTATCTGCGTGCTGCCTGCTGTAGCTAAGATAATAGCTAAAATCATCCTTGAGCGAATCAAACAATATCTCGAAGACACACTCGATGCCGAACAAGCAGGTTTCCGCTCTGGATTATCCTGTGCCGACCACATCAACACCCTGCGGATTATCATCGAACAGTGTGTTGAATATCGATCGCCACTGCACCTGCTGTTCATCGATTTTGAGAAGGCGTTCGATAGTGTCAACAGGGAGTTTATTTTGCGTGCCTTACGCAGGAGAGGTATTCCCGATAAACTAATTGCTATTATCAAAGCCACATATGAAGGCTCCAAATGTCACGTTCTGCACAGGGGAAGGTTGTCTGAGGAATTTGAGATCCAAAGTGGGGTAAGACAAGGTTGTATCCTTTCACCAATATTATTCCCATTGGTGATTAGCGATATGCTTCATGCAGCTTTGTCGACGGGAAACGGAGGAATTCGATGGACTCTTACATCTCAATTGAAACATCTTGACTACGCTGACGATATATGCTTACTCTGACGCAGAATTATGGACCTCCACCAAATGACAGCAGATGTGGAGAGGGAGGCAGGTGTCGTCGGGCTGAAAATTAATACGGCAAAAACTAAAATTATCTGCCTTGGAACAAACTCATCGGCTCAAATATGCATTGCTGGACAACCGATAGAGAGAGTAGAGGATTTCCAGTATCTTGGGAGTATTGTCTCGACCGATGGTGGAACCGAACAGGATCGCCAAAGCAAAGTCCGCGTTCGGGATGTTGTCCAAAATATGGCGAAGCAATGCAATCAGTTTGAGCACCAAAATAAGACTGTTCCGCTCCAACGTTGAATCCGTGCTGCTATATGGTTGCAGCACGTGGAGAGTGACCACTACTATCACCAGAAAGCTGCAAACGTTCGTTAATAGGTGTCTGCGCAATATCTTAAGGATTTTCTGGCCCAATCGTATCTCTAACGAACACCTTTACGAGAGAACGGGTCAGGAACCAATAGGCACAACTATCCAACGGCGGAAGTGGCAGTGGATTGGTCACACGTTCTGAAAGGGTGACAGCTCCATAGCGAACCATGCTATGCAATGGAACCCTCTAACTCAGGATGGCAGAAGACCTGGCGGTCCGAGGAGAACATGGCGCAGAACAGTCGAGAAGGACGCACGGCAGTTAGGGAAAAAGTTGGGGAGAACTCAGACACATTGCCAGAAACCGTACACGATGGCGCGTAGGCGTAGTAGAGGCCCTAGGACCCACAAGGGGATACAGGACATAAGTAAAAAGTAGCCACGACGTTAAAATTATCCTACGTGATTTAAACGCAAAGCTATGAAGAGAGAACGTCTTTAGTAGCGTGGTCGGAAAGCACAGCCTGCACGACATCACTTCCGACAATGGACTCAGGCTAATCGACTTTACGGCGGGACGAAACTTTGTCGTAGCTAGTACGCGGTTCCCACGTCTCGGCATTCACAAAGAAACATGGCTCTTCTTTGATCGAAAAACTGTCAACCAAATCGATCACATTGCGATCGACGCAAGGCACTCTTCCAGTATTTTGGGTGTCCGGACTTTCCGAGGAGCCAACGTGGACTCGGATCACTACCTAGTTGAAGCCAAGATACGGATGCGGATATTCACAACGGTGTGAAATCAATGAAATACTGTGAGGAAATTTGTCATCGAAAAGCTACAATCGCAAGAGGCCGCCAGAACCTTTGCCAATCGAGTTTCTTCTAATCTTAATCTAAGTCCTATGCCGCCAGCAGCAAATGCGGAAGACCAGTGGCAGCGTTGCCAACAAGCCATCAGAGATGCCGCCTCTGATGTACTGGGTTTCTCACGGCCACCACAACGAAATCCCTGGTTTGATGAGGAATGCCGGCAATAACATGCAGCTAAACAAGAGGAGTACAAAGTGGCGCTGCATAGAAGGACTAGAGCTGCTTACGAGTTCTACGTGCGCAGGAGAAAAGAGGAACATCGACTTCTCAAAAAGAAGAAAAAGGAGCATGAGAAGCGTTCGATCGAGGAGATTGAGAGACTTTATTGCAGGAATAATGTTCGAAAATTTTACCAAAATTTTACAGAAGCCTGCAGGGACGAAAATGACAACATAGTAGTAGAATCGCAGTCGGTGCTGAGGATATGGAAGGAACACTTCTGCAGACTGTTAAACGGCGATGATGACCAATATTCCGCTGTCAGGTAGAATGAGCCATTCAACAGTGACGATGGCAGTCAAGATTCCCGTCAACATGATCAGAATGAAGTGAGGATAGCGATATCTAAACTCAAATCCAACAAAGCTGCTGGAGCCGACCGCCTTGCCGCTGAATTTTTCAAGGCAGGAGGAGATGAGTTGGTAAGGAGCATACACCAGCTCATCTGCAAAATCTGGTCGGACGAAAGTATGCCCGATGAATGGAACCTCAGCATCGTTTGCCCGATTCTGAAGAAAGGAGACCCTCTAAACTGCGCCAATTACAGAGGTATAAGTCTCCTCAACATCGCATATAAGATCCTGTCTGCCGTATTATGTGAACGCCTAAAACTGATCGTCAACAAACTGATAGGTCCTTATCAGTGCGGTTTCAAGCTGGGAAAGTCCACCATTGACCAAATATTCACACTACGGCAGATCTTGGAAAAAACCAATGACTATAAAATCGATACGCACCACCTCTTCATCGATTTCAAAGTTGCCTATGATAGCATGTATAGAGACGAGTTATACAGAGCCATGTCTAGCCTTGGCATCCTTGCCAGGCTCGTCCGTTTGTGCAGAATGACGATGGAGAACTCTCGCTGCTCCATCAAAGTCGGTAAGAACATCACCGAACCATTCGTTGTCAGGAAAGGTCTTAGACAAGGTGACGCGCTATCATGCGATCTCTTTAACATAGTACTTGAGAGAATTGTACGAAACTCACAAGCCAACACCGGAGGTACAATCTTTTACAAGTCTGTACAACACTCGCTTATGCCGATGACATTGACATAATCGGAAGAACTCAGCGGGTTGTCAATGGGGCATTTACAAGTATTGAGATCGAGGCAGCAAAGATGGGTCTACCGGTCAATGAAAGCAAAACAAAATATATGCTGTCTACCAAAAAAGGACACCCAACATCGGCGTCTTGGACAGAACGCCACAATAGATAGATATAATTTTGAGGTAGTAAAGGATTTAGTCTACCTAGGCTCTATGGTCAGCTCCGCAAATGACATCAGTAGGGAGATCACACAAAGAATTACTCTTGCCAATCGTTGTTTCTATGGGCTAAAACGGCAATTGAGTAGCAAAGCCCTATCTCGAACTACTAAGGTAACTCTTTATAAGACTCTAATCATCCCAGTCCTGCTATGGCGCAGAGGCATGGGCTTTGACAAAACCGGATGAGGATGCCCTTGGTTATTTCGAGAGAAAAGTTCTTCGAGCGATCTTTGATCCCGTCTGCATAGACGGTGAGTGGAGGAGAAGGTACAATGCCGAGCTATACGGCCTGGACATCGACTTAGCCAGAAGAGTTCACATACAGCGACTAAGATGGCTGGGTCATTTAGAGCAGATGGAGCTCAACGTTCCCGCTAAGAAAGTTTTCGAATCCACCCCGGATGGACGGCGCAGTAGAGGACGACCTCGCGGTAGGTGGCGCAAACAATTGGAGGGGGACCTCAACCAACTTGGCGTGCGCAACTGGAGGCAGCTGGCTCGTAACCGTGCTAGCTGGATAGGTTTGTTGGTTGAGGCCCAGGTCCACCCCGGACCGTAGCGCCATCTAAGTAAGTAAGTAAGTAATTCGGACATGGCCATGCGAATCGATTTTTTTTGTTACATACAATGTAATGAACAATTGAAACCTAATTTCATCTGAGTTTCAAACCCCTACACCAACAGTAACTCTTTCTCCCTTCTTCGCTTCATTTTCCACTCACGTCGTCGTACAATTGCATTCTTCTTCTTCTTCTTCTTCCTTTTGTCAGCGAGGCTATGATCCGTGTTTGAAAATAATAATTATTGTAATTTATATTGTAATTAGTTTCATTGTTATTCATCTTGTTATCGTTAATTAATTTGTAATGAGTTTCGTTAATTTGTATAACAAAATAATTGTGAATCCCTGTACTGTCGGATCATTGCTGACCATCGTTAACCATCACACTCTTTCACCCACATCCGCATTTTGCGCATCACACGCATCTTCGCGACTGATCGTGCTAACTATGCACACAGCCTGTGCGTAACGGATAATTGTATGCACATTCTGCGGTCGCTGATGGTTGCTGATGGCTAGCGATCCAACTGCTCTGCCACTTGGATTTTGGACGCACGCGACAGTGGTGAAGTAAAAAAGATTGTATTGTATTATAATATTTTGTTGGGTTTCTTTTCTGTTTGGTTTCTTGCCATTTTTCGTATTTTGATCGACCCTGTGTTCGATGTTGATTTTCTCTGGGTCGAATCCTCTACATACTAATTTGGTCTTTCGAGCCGGAATCGCACTCGAGATGATAGAGATTCGACTGGCAGGTTGGAAGAAACGTGGTCAGAGTTTTCTGCATTGCACAAAGAAGCATTGGAAAATGCCACTAGTGAACAGGTTGCCGAGTTCGAGCTCGAGTATGAGGACTATGAAAATTGGTTCTTCATCGCGCATTTGTCGCTTCGAAAAAGCATTCGCGAAAGACAGCCAAAGCCGATGAATGAAGTCCGGTAGTGAAACAGCTCGCGGACCAACAATCAAAGTTTCTCGAAAAACTGAATTCTGCTTCGGAAAGCACGTCGCATTCGATCCAGTTGCCTAAATTGACGGTGCCATCTTTTTCGGGAAACTATAAAGATTGGCCGTCATTTCGCGATACGTTTATCGGTACAGTTGACAACAAGCCAGATTTAACCGCCACACAAGAGTTTCACTATCTCAAATCGTTTCTTCGAGATGACGCAGCCAATTTAGTAAGGCATATAACAATCTCCAAAGCAAATTATTTAGAAGCCTGGGAACGGCTTGAGAAACGGTACGATCGGGAGCACTTAATTATACAATCCTTTGTACAGACTTTTCTGTCCCTTCCGTCCGCCGCTACTGCCAATTCGACTACCTTACGCAAAATTATGGACTGTGCACACGAAGTCTTACGTGGGCTGAATGCGGTCGGTTCTAAAATTCGCGATCCGTGGCTAATCTACCTCCTTGTTAGCAAACTCGATGTCGAAACAAAGCAAAATTGGGCAGAAACTGTCGGCTTTCGCGATGACGTTGAATTCGAGGAACTTCTTAATTTTTTTGCAACTAAGATGTGATGCTTTGAGGTGTTGTCAGTCGCTCACGCAACAGAGTGCTTCAAGGGGCAAACCACAAGGAGCAATTCGTACCAATTCCGCGGAGTCGCTGTCGTCTGGTCAGTCGTACTCGTGCCATAACTGTAAAGGTAACCACATATTACCACAATGTGAACAATTTGTAGCCCTCGATGTGGAATCGCGCCGCGCGTTTGTCAAAACGAACTCCTTATGTTTTAATTGTCTTCGAGCTGGCCATACTGCAACCAAATGTCGTTCGTCATTCTGTTGCCGTGCATGTAACTCGCGGCATCATTCATTACTGCATGAAGATTCAAATAATGCGTCCGTATCACATCGCGTTACAACTCCTTCGGTTCAAACTCCACGTCTTATAACCAAAAACACACCATCCACAGTCTCGCCTGCACATTCACCAGTAAATAACCACTCTTCGCTCAACGTTGGTCCATGCAGACAAACCATTCTACCCACCGTGTTGGCTAACGTTCAGGACAACCAAGGTAATATGGTAAGCTGTCGGGTGCTAATAGATTCGGGTTTGCAAATTTCCTTTGTAGTTGAATCGTTTGCTCAACGTCTAGGTCTGCCTCGCAGGCACGCCAGGATTCCTGTTCTGGGTTTGTCATCCACAGATGCAGGTCAAACTAGAGGTCGTATTTCAGAGAACTTGTGCTCTCGCTTTAATGAAATACGTTTAGTCGTCGACGCTTTTGTGTTAAGCAAGCTGACGTCGAATCTCCCCTCGCAGTCATTTGATATCTCTAGTTGGTCCCACATCCAAACTCTGAATCGTGTGGATCCCAACTTCAATGTACCTGGTGCTATTGACATGCTGCTTGGAGCTGATAAGTTATGGTGTATAGTGTATACTCAAGGGGGATCAGATTCAAGGTTCAAATGGGTTGCCGATAGCTCATAAGACATCCTTTGGATGGGTAGTAACAGGGGAGTTGTTGAATGCGGATCACTCGCAATATGTGCCAATTTCTTCATTCCATTCCACGTTAAATGTTGATGCGCAATTGCAAAGATTCTGGGAGCTTGAGGAAGTGAAGCCGGTCAATAATGACTCGTTTAACGATGACGAAGCCGAACAACACTTTCGGAAAACTTTCTCGCGTTCATCAGATAGAAAGTATGTCGTGCAACTCCCGTTTTGGTTCGTTTCGGTTCCTCAATTAACAATGCCATCAGTCGCTTGCGTTCGATGGAACGTCGGTTCCAAAAGGTTCCCAATTTGCATGACATGTATGTCAAATTCATGTGGGAATATATAGCACTTGGTCATATGGTTCGTGTATCCCCCGCTGAACTGCAAACTAATCCTGGAAAACGTTCTATCCACCCCACCATGCTGTTTTGAAGCCAGATAGTTCATCAACAAAATTGAGGGTCGTATTTGATGGTTCGGCTAGGGATTCGCAAGGGAACTCGCTAAACAGTCAACTGTTGATAGGTCCTCCGATTCAACGGGATTTGGTAGGATCTTGTCTACGCTTTCGGCAACACAGGTACGTTTTCTCGACTGACGTGGTAAAGATGTTACGCCAAATCTGGATTGATAATCAACACAGAGACTTCCAGCCCATCGTTTGGCGTGAAAACCCGTCAGAAGACATAAGCCATTTCCGTCTCTGTACCGTCACCTATTGAGCGGCATTGGCACCTTTTTTGTCGGTTCGAGTGTTAAAGCAAATAGCGATGGACCCAACGCAATACCCGAATGCAGCGCGCGTGTTATTAACTGACGTATACGTAGATGCCGTAATGACGTAATGGGGCAGATTCTGTGGAAGAACACATCAGTTTACAGTCGGAGGTCGTAACTTTGCTATCAAACGCCAAACTCGAACTTCGGAAGTGGACCTCCAATTGCTGGGCCCTATTAGCTAGTTTACCTAAGGATGAGTGTGCATTTTCTTTGTTCGGTACAGAACGGTCGAAGTTGATGATCAAAGTACTCGGTATGCATTGGAACCCTACATCTGACCAGTATTCATTTCGTATGGTTGACGGTAACTTATGTGCTTCTCCTACAAGACGTTCGTTGTTGTCAGAAATATCTCGAATTTTTGACCCTCTAGGATTTCTGGCCCCATCTGTTGTACTTTTTAAATTGCTATTTCAGGAGTTGTGGTCGACCAAACTTAATCTTGACTGGGATGATCAACTTCCATCGCACTTGGCTGACAAATGGATGCGATATCAACAGGAACTACAGTGCTTCGAACAAATACGAGTGCGCTTCGACAGAAGACATTGAACTACATGAGTTTCAGACGCGTCATCGTTGGCCTACTCAGCTGTCGTTTATGCTCGCTGCAAAGTAAAGGCTAATCGATTCCAGGTAGCACCAATCAAACCTGTTTTGATTCCTCGATTGGAGCTATGTGGGGCTCTACTGCTTTCTCGGCTCATTAGTTCTATAAAGTCATCTATTCCCAAGGTTTTTAAAGTGTATGCTTGGTGCGATTCGCAGATCGTCCTTCATTGGCTTTCCTCTCCACCGTTCGACTACGTTTGTTGCCAACCGTACAGCTGCAATTCTTGAGAAGATTCCCCGATATGCATGGCAGCATATCGCATCGGAGTCTATCCCTGCAGATTGTGCATCTCGAGGAATTTTACTATCCGTCCTAATTAATCATCCGCTATGGTGGACTGGTCCTCCATGGCTATCGCTGTCACAGGAACATTGGCCCGTATCAACGTTCTCAGTGCCTCAACCGGATGATGTGGGACTATTCTTAGAAGAGAAAACAACACCGAAGCAGACGTGAATCATCACTCCAGAAACGGATGCCCTTAAAACATTTATCTCTAAGACATCTTCGTGGACTCGGTTACTTCGAATCACCGCGTATTGTGTTCGGTCTATAAACAATAGTCGCCCTACTCAGTTCGATAAACTCGCGCGTGGTTTGACTGTCAATGAACTTCATGTAGCAGGAACCATATTCTAAAGATAGTGCAGCATGAGACATTTGGGAGTGACATTCGCCAACTAATAAATTGTTAAAATACTCCCCTCTCATTGACCAAGAAGGTATACTTCCTGTAGGAGATCGAATAAAAAATGCTATGTGTCGTTTAGCCTAAAACACCCCATAATTCTTCCTAATAACCATGTCTCTTCTCTTCTAGTATCGCACCTACACATGAACTATTTACGTCCAGGTGTTTCAGAGACATTTGCCATAGTACGTCAGCGTTATTGGATATTTGGGCAGCCGCAATCTAATTCGGAAAATAGTCTATCGGTGCAAGCCATGTTTTCTCCAGAGGAAACTAACCAGTACGCAGCTCATGGGCGACTTGCCGTCACAACGCGTTCATCCAAGTCGACCATTTTCGAACACCGGGTTTGACTATGCTGGTCCTTTCACCATCAAATTGTCTAAGGGTCGTAATCCGAGACTATCCAAAGCGTATCTTGCACTATTCGTTTGTATGAGTACGAAGGCAGTTCACCTGGAGGTGGTGAGTGATCTGACCACCGATGCGTTTCTCGCTGCCCTCCGACGATTCGTGGCTCGGCGAGGAAAATGTTCAAACATTTATACTGATAACGGGACCAATTTTCAAGGGGCACGTCGAATCCTAAACGAAATGCAACGGTTGGTCTTGTCAAAAACCCACAATGAAGACATTGCTAGTGCTCTTGCTATGGATGGTATCGAGTGGCACTTTATTCCCCCTTCGGCACCGCACTTTGGTGGCTTGTGGGAATCTGGCGTAAAATCCGTCAAGCTTTACCTTCGCCGAGTTAATGGAAGTTCTATTCTCACATTTTAGGAACTTAACACAGTCTTCACCCATATCGAAGCTGTTCTTGACTCCAGTCCTCTTTTTGCGATCCCTGATGAAGACCTAAATGTACCAACGCCTTCTCATTTCCTTATAGGAGAACCTCAAACTGCAGTTCCAGAACCAAGCTATTTAGATGTTTCAATCAATCGGTTGTCACACTGGCAACACCTTCAGAGCATGGTCCAAGGATTTTGGAAGCGATGGCAGGCTGAATACATCACCAGTCTGCCGGAGAGGCCAAAGCTATTTTTTCTAGCTCAGAGACTACTTTCCGAAACTTTTTCTCCACGGTCATTAGTAATCATATTAATATTAATAGCCAGGGAAGATGTTTGTTCAGATCAGATCCTCATATGGATTGCAATAAAGAATAAGGCACTCTGCCTTGAATATTTCTTTATCTCTTCGCAAACTCATTTGTTTAACTAATATAACTCCCTCTTTCAGAATTCCTCTATCAGCCTTTAGAAGCTGCAATTTCTCCAAATTCTTGTCCAACAGTATTCCATGTCAAGGGATGTTTATCAATCCAACGAATGAAAATAAGCACTCCCTACCGCTGATGAGGGCAGAAGTGTAGTATACCTCAAGGATATATTTTTTTAATTATTGAAAATCGATCCAACATTTCCAATACAGAAGAGGTATTTGAAGGCTATGCAAAATATTCGCTTTCCTCTAAGGTATTTGCAGCATTAGATGCCTCTCATGGTTATATGAATTAAAAAATATGAAATAAGTAGGTTCATTAAAATACATTTAGTAGAAAAATCGAAAAACGAAGTTTCACGACCTTCTTTCTGAATTTTTCTTTCAGTCGAATCGAATGTTTTATTCTCCTGCACTTGAATGATATTTTTTACTAAAGCGCTTATCTCACATATTTAAGAATCATTAATGGAAGTGATATGGGAATTATTGATTCTTCTAACATGGAAACTGTTTCCAAGGGGAAAACTTTAAGAGAACTGTTTATGATAAATTTCCTTTACTTTGTCCTAATCGTTGCCAAGGTGGAAAGTACATAAACGCATATCACTCCTATCTTTCAACGGGGAAAGGAGTCCAATACTTTTGATATAGCAACAGTAAATAATCCTCCAAATAGTAAAAATTCGTTTGGAGACATTTGCAAGAATGCTTGCATGCCAAAGCAACCGATTTCCTTCCGCAGGATGCATCCAGCCAATGACGTTTTAGGTCCTTAAACGATTCGATCTCTACAATCGATCCTGGCAGAATGTTATTTGCCATGAGTCGTATAGTTAGGTCTTGAAATTGTTACTATTTCGATTTGGACGGCTTATGTTTAGTAGACTTCATTACCTGGTACTTTTGACACTCTGGAAAGTGTTTTATTCTGCAATGTCGGATAAAAATAGATGTGACTTACATTAGGCCTTTAGCAAAAACAACGCTGAGCCAAAACGAAACTTGTTTTGCGATGAAAATCAGTACTGTTAAGCTAAGGAAAATGAAGAAGAATTTCGTATTGGGGTCTTTAATTTCCGATTCTTATTTCGAGTATTTCCGATCTCAGACTTATTTAAACCATCGACATAGACATTTTAATACATCCCGGAATTAACTAGTGAACCTAGGAATCATTTTTGTTTACATAATAAAGCTTTAATTAAAATGTAGAGCCGAAACGAAAATGTTGGTTTTATCCGAGCACTGTACAACGTTATAAATTCTATTTGATGGACTGAATGCCTGAAGAGAACGACCAACCTGCATCTTTATTCTTTCGGACTGCCACTTAGTGCCCTTAAATTTTACACGGTAGGGTCAAATCTTATTTGTTATTGCCTCAAACTCCCTCTGAACTTAGTATCTAACAATAATATGTATCTAAGCTGGATACCAGGTCATGAAGATTATCTACAAGTAGCTAGAAAAGACACAAGTAGTCCACACATCGTTTCCGAACCATACCTTGCTATACCGCCCACGAATGCTCACTTTTCACAAATTAAGCGATGAGAAGTATTGTAAATAACTTTACTCATTACTGGGCCAAAACTGAGGGTCTAAGATAGGTGAAACATGTTTACAGAACTTAACAGAGAGCTGAGGATCTTAACCGGTTATTTGGCAGGACATTGTCCACTTACGTACCACCTAAACAAGATGGGTCTATCTAGGTTAGGTGAGGTTAGGTTGGCTGTCCACATGAGAGTGCAGAACCACTTAGACCAGTGAAGGTCCTTTGTCATACCATGGATCAGCCATTAGGCCACTCAGGGACTAACAAAACCAACCGAAGCTTTTGATAAAGCAATGACGCCTAAGGACGCCAGATCGCCGATGTCGTCAAGGAAGGGGGACCCTAGATGGAGCATTCTTTTATTCGACAGGGCTGGACAAGTGCATAGGAATTGAAGGATGGTTTCCTCCTCCTCCTCGTCCCTACAGCTTCTGCAGAAGTCGTTGGAGAAGAGGCCAAGTCTTTTGGCGTGTTGGCCTATAAGACAGTGTCCAGTGAGAACACCGACAACGCAGCTGATCTATGTTCGCTTTAGCTTGACCAGCTCGGCACAACGTTTTTTATCCACCTTAGGCCAGATCTGTCTCGAAATGTGACACGTTGAGCCGTTTTCTGATCAGAGGTTGGTCATGCTAATAGCGTTCAACTTACATGTATGGCAGAATCCTTAGAGTATTATCCTGTCTGGAGAGCTCGTCAGCCCTGTAGTTTCCTGGAATGTCCCTGTAGACCGGCACCCAGCTTAGGTGAATGCTGGACTGCTCTGTCATCTCCATAAGAGATAAACGAAAGTTTAAGGCGGCCTTTGAAGTGAAGGAGTACGATTCCAGCGACCTGATTGCCGCTTGGCTGCCAGTGAAAATGCTAATATCCCTGACAGATAGTACATTACACTTCAGCCAGGACAGGGCTTCCTTAATCGCCATGATTTCCGCCTGGAAAACGCTACAATGATCAGGGAGACGGAAAGAGATGCTCAGATTGAGTTTTTCGGAGAAAACACCACAACCCACCCCACCCTCGTTCTTAGAGTCATCTGTAAAGAAGTGAACCGAACTACCATCGACAGGGGGAGAAATGTCCCATTCATCCCGATCAGGGATGCTCTTACGGAAGTTTCGGTCAAATTTTAGATTCGGCGGGGTGTAGTTCGTGTTTTCGTGTTTGAAGTTCAGAAGATCAAGGATCGAGGAGTGACCAAAGTGATAGCTAGACCACTGAAAGGAAGCTTTTAGACGGATTGCCGCTCAGGCAGCCATCTGTTTGCCGAAAATATCTAAAGGTACCAGGTTGAATAAAATGTCCAGTGCCGCGGAGGGAGTAGTTCTTAGTACATCACTGATGCAAATGCATGCAGATTTTTGCACCTTAGCTAGTTGATTGAGGTGGACAGCCCTGTCAAGAGCAGACCACCATACGACCACGCCATAGAATAATATAGGCCTGATAACAGACACGTACAGCCAACGAGTGATTTGAGGTTTCATACCCCAGCTCCTACCTATAGCCTTTTTACAGGAATAGAGAGCTTTATTTGCTTTCCTGACGTGTTCTAGTAGATTGGCTTTCCAGTTCAATTTCCTATCCAAAATAAGGCCCAGATATTTTGCGTTTTCAGTGAAGGTGAGACTGGTGCCATTTATCTTAGGAGGGTCTATGAGTGGAACTTTATATTTCCACATGAAGAGAACAAGTTACGTTTTATGGGGATTAACCCCTAGTCCACATTTGGAGGCCCATCTGGTCTTCGGCTCACCATATTGGAGGATTTCCCTGAGAGTGTCTGGGTGTTTACCGGAGGCAGCAATAGCAATGTCATCAGCATAAATAGGCAATCACTCTGCAGCTTGACGTACCCAGGTCCACCACTAGCGCATTTACTACCAGATTCCACAGAAGAGGTGACAAGACTCCACCTTAAGGTACATCGCAGCGAGCAATTCTTTTGGCCGATGCTCCGCCAAACCGTGTGCTAATAATCCTGCATGTAAGCAATTGATTGATCAACACTCCGAGCGAAGTATCCACTTTCAAATTTGCAAGTGCGTCGGTAATCGCCTTTGATTTGACATTGTTAATTGCTCACTCAATGTCAAGGAAAGTCACCATGGTGTATTCTTTAATGCTCAAAGATTTTTTAATGATGCGCACAACCGAATGTAAGGCTGTCTAACCGATTTGCCCTTGCAGTACGCATGTTGGGACGGCCGGCGAGAGCAAAGCTGGGCTAATACTTTGCCGAAGATTGATATTAATTAACCTCTCTAAAGTTTTAAGTAGAAAGGACGATAGACTGACAGGTCGGAGATCCTTTGGTTCCACGTGCGAGCTCTTTCCTGCCTTAGGTATGAGTACGAGTATGACTTCAACCTCGGTCCATAGTTTGGGAATATAGAGCAGATTTAGACAGCCCAACAAGATGACTTTGAGCCATGGAAGCACAATGTCCTCGCATTGCTGAATTTCTGCTGGAATAATACCGTCAGGCCCTGGGGACTTCAAGGGTTTGAAACTGCGCATGGCCCATCGGATCTTTTCTGTCTTCTTCTTCCTTTTATCAGCGAGGCTACGATCCGAAAACTAGGGATCACAACCCTCCCACTTCACCGCATTTCTACTGATCCGCCTGTGGGGTTCGCCATCGGATCTTTTCTGTAGTTACCAAAACTAAGGAGTTGCTGCAAGGTTGGTGGGGGGTATTTATCACTTGCAAGACAGCAACAGGGGAGCTACCAGGGAAGTGAGTATCCAGTAAGATGTCAATGGATTCCTCAGCAGAAGAAGTCCAGTGACCATCCGGATGCAAAAGGTAGCTGGGTATAGAAGGGCTTTTAGAGAGGATTTTCCGCAACCTGGGAGCTTCCGAGGACTCTTCAATGCTGTCGCAGAAGAGTCTCCAGGATCGTCCTTGCTCTTTCCTCAGTGAGATTTTGGATTTGCTGAGAGACAGTTTATAGGAGTCCCAATCGGTCGTCTCCCGGGAGCTTTTAGCAATATTAATAAGGAGCGTACTGTCTTTCCTAGGAGTACTGAGATTTGCATTCCACCAGGGTGGTTTCTTTTTGTGTCGAGGTTTGTGGAGTGGACAGGCCGCAGACATGGCACTATTGAGTGCCGATGTTAGGGTATTGACCAGACTGTCAAGGTCCTCAGTGCAAGTAGGTTCAGTAGGCAGGTGGGAGGCAATCAGCGTTAATAAACGTTTCCTGTAAAAAGACCAGTTGGTTTTTCTATAATTCCTAAAAACCTTCTGATCAGGCAGATAGTCGTCAATGGCCTGAAAAAGAGTGCTCTTTAGAGACTCTCGAGTCCTTAACCAAGTTATATAAGTGAGACAAGAGTGATGTCCAGGACTTATTGTCGATTGCGAGTAATGAAGGTCGGTTTGGACCTTCGGTTACAGATTAGGAGATTAGTACCAACTACAAAATCAAAAAGTTGCTCACATCTTTCATTTATGTCGGAACTGCCCCAGATTGAGAGATCGGCATTCGCATCACAGCCAATGATTAGAATAATATTACGACTCTCCAATTTAGCAATCAAGCTCCCCAAGATGTCCGGAGGGAGTGGGCCCACATGATCGTGACCCAGATATGCCGATACCAGTCGGTAATTTCTTGACCGCAATTCCAGGTTGGTAGTGGCTGTGTCTTGATTTCTGAAATAAAAGAGAAAATGATGTTTAGATGGGTCTTCGCAAGGATACAGGATCTCGGTTTACCTTCCTTCCTTGTGTAGATTAATTTGTAGTTTGGAGCCTTGAGGCCACAATTCCGGTTTCCAACAACCCATGGATCCTGGATCAAGACTAAATTTTCCCCGTTTTTGCTGAGTCGGAGAATAAGGGAGGCCGAAGCCGGAATAGAGTGATGCAGGTTAATCTGAAGGATCCGTAGCAATGGAGCTACTTCTTGGTACCGATACCATTATCACTGTATTGTTGGCTTCCCCTGAGTCTGATGACGGAAGGTCACTAGGGTCACTGTCCATCTCCGTGTCCGTCAGCCCGAAGCTGACCCCCAGGAGAGCTGGTGAGGGACAAGGAGGACCAGGAAAATCCAGTTTAAGAAGAGCGTCAACCATCTCCGAGTCCGTCGACGAGGAGTCGACCCCCAAGAGAGATGGTTCGGCGGAAGGGAGCTCTTTGCTGATGCAGAAGAGACTACATCCTGCTTAAGAGGTACTTTTTCGAGCTCCTTCTCGACGCATTTGTAGGCTTTCAGGGTGATGGAGCTGAATCCATTATTGACTTCCCCTTTAGAAGATGCCAAGGGGGCCAGAGACTAATGACAATGATGACACTTCTGACGTCTCCTCTCGGCTCGTCCACTTTGGCAATCTTCCAATTATGGATAGGAAAGGAGCTGTTATTTGGTTTAAGGACATCCAGTATAATCTTGGGATCAAAGGGTTCAGCCGGAATGATGCCACGTGTTCTAGGTCGGTTTGGAATCTGGTCTTTTTCCATAACCTCCAACTGTGCACCTGGCCAAACCTGTCCCAATCTGGAGACAGCAATTTTGTAGAGAACCTTCGATCTCTGTTTAGCGTAGGCAATTCATTTGGCATGCCCTTGATGCCAGAGACCATCCCTGTATCAAGGCCGGGATGGCCACGTAGGATTTGAAGACAATTGGTGGCGAGTTCAATCTCCACCTTCCTCCATTTGCCCGCCGTAATGCTGCCATCCGGGTCGCTATGGTCAACGACCGTGATATCCAAATGTGCCTTACGTTCTTGGTTGAAGGGCTTAGTAGTAGCGATGGAAAGTACTAACTTCGTCTTTTGGCTAGGGTGAGAGACTCATCCTGAGACCTCTGGCGTTTGGACAATGCGTCCTTGTAAGGTAGCTGGACGTTTGATTGCCCAGCTTAGAGAAGGCTTGTGCTTCTGGGTCTATCTAAACCAGATACCTGTCGAAACGGCTGGACACATTCCCTGTCATGCGGGAGCCAAGAATATACTACTCCAAACAATGATCCTAGCCGATATTTGGAACATAGAACCGAGAAACAAACTAAGGTATATCAGCCGAACAGATCTTTGTAGGTCGCGGTGCTTATAGGGCTTATTCCTATAACATATGGTGTTATACACAGTGCGGGTGCTAAGAAAAAGGAATTATGTACTTCAAATTAGTTGAAATCCCTTTCCACCTGCCCACGCCACGAAAGATTTGGCCTGTCTTTCCTACATAGTCTTTCTGAGTTGGATTCCAAAATTCTCCGACCTGAAGCATTGATGTTCATTCGCTCTACATGAAATTGTAACCTAAGGCGCTGGATTTTTATCTTCCTCGACATTCGCCGTTCAGTCCGTACAGTTCATGATTGAATCTTTTCCTCCATATACCGTCAACACAGATAGGACAATAGATCATCCGGTACTGATAAAGTCGACATTTCTGTACCATATAGTAGGACTGGGATGATGATTTATATATGTAGTACCTTGTTCGTTCTTCTTGATAAGGATCTGCTACACAAATGCATTCAGAAGCGGTTGTTGGTGATAGTTATTCTAGTACGTCTGATCTCTGCATTGAAGTTATTAGAAGAATTACCTGCCGAGCCTTGGTAGACAAATTCATTGAGCTCCTTAGAAGCTATCCATCGTAACATTTTGGCCAATGCGTTGGCGGCGTATTTCGTGCTCTGTTGAGAACACATTCTCGTGTTATCCTCGTTTGTACCAGGATACATCTTACACGTTCCTCATCGATGCTAGCAGAGCACAGATGGTTTGCTGAAATGGACGATTATGTGCTCCATAAAAATCACGAAGCCGTCTATAAGTTTCGCTAATTGGCGATCGGGTAAATTTGGATAATCACCCAGTGTTGTTCAATTTTAAGCCTATTCATGTTGATTTGTGAGACTATAGTGGCATAATGACAGCTCAGGTTGACAGTCATCCCTATCGTAAGATCTATCAAAGCAAAAACAAAAAAAAAACGCTTTATTTACCCGTTCTGAAAACATGAAATTTCGCACCACGACTCTAAAAGTATAGTACTAGGTGCAACTAGCCCATAAAGGGCCTAGGGCATAACGTAATGAACTTATACTCTTATATCGTATCTGAAAGCAAAGAGGGTGTAGTCAGCGCTTAAACTCTAAAACCAACTATCCTCTCCATGGTATGAATCAATTACTCACACCTTCGATAATTTAATTGGTAAATAACTTAATGCCATCAACAGCAAAAAGCAGGATAATGAATGCCACAGGAAATGGAAATTGTTATCTTTTGGAATGTCTAATCAAGAACACCACTCCGCAGTAATATCTAAAGGAGCTCACCCCACCTATCACCTACTCAACTTAATGGGGCGTTGGTATCGTTGTTTGATGCCTTCCTTCAGCAATAAGGAATTATTAGCATTAATAGCTGTCAGTTTTAGACATGTACACCGGATGCACGTTACATACATATTTACGTAATTGTACGCTTCACGAGTATGTTAGCAGATGCTTACCCACGTTCGTCTTCGTACATCTAGTATCTGTAAAGAATGTTTGTGGTTTAATACCACAGCGCTAATAAAATTTATTACAGACTGTCAGTGGAATACGAATCTATACGTTACAGCACATTGAATTCATTTGTGCATATCCATTTTGAAGAAAACTACTTAATTATGGATTGAATAGAAGGAACATTTCATTCGGCCTTTTAGTTAACCATTTGGATGACTTATCATCCCGACTGGTACTGTAGATCATGAAGATGAATTCACAAAATCCAAACAAATGTTCAATATATGTCAATCATTGTTTTGATTCAATTATATCACATCCAATGTTGCTGTTTCAATAATTCAAGATATTTGCTATCTAGAGTAAACACACTATCGGTGAATGACAAACTAAGTCGAATGATATAAATACTGGAACTGTAGAGTATCAATCTTGTGACAACAGAACACTTATAAATCGCTAAGGATTGATGGGATAAGCCTGTGGTGGCGGTCGTCAATCATTTCGACGAAAGGATCCTGATAATGATGGCAATGAATCATCACAGCAATTGGAAGGCCTTCATATACTCTTATGCAGACATGAGAGGAAGGTTAATCAACGTGAACCGTATACGAGAATTTATGTACCTATGTATATAAAAAGTGTCAAGTCTCGAAAGTACCTGAAAAGTATCCCTTTCTGAATAATTTTCTATTTTCTTTTAAGCTTAATTCAATATCAGCATCTACTATCCATCTATCTTTACATATGTATAATAAAACTAGCTGAGTAGTGCTCGCCTTTCTTCGAACGCATTTTAGTTGACGGTTATTTACTTGCTGAAATATATTTGCCAACTGAAAAATATGTAATGTCAATTATAACTTTTCCGTGGAAACCCCCACCAGAGCACACAACACTCAATTTATTTTAAATTCATTAAACATTCTAAAATGTGGACGAATCCAACATTTCGTCTAATAAAATGGAAAATATTGCAATGTTTCTATGTTTGTACATGCATATATATGTACATATGTAGGCGCTTATTGCCAAGTCTCTTAACTGTACGAAATTTTGATTGCACATAAATACATATTGTAATTAGAAGAGATCAAACATTAAAGTTCAAAACAGCGTGCGCATATACTCACACACACACTATTGCAGTGATAATCACTGCTGCATGACTGCTGGCAGTGGTCTCCACTGAAGGACAAATGTGGGCGATGATTTGATTAATTGTTAGCATAGCTCAAGTGCAGGACAACGCAGAAGGATGATTTATATTTTGAGCTAGCGGGTACCTGGCGAGCGTTGCTGCGCCTAACAAAAAAAAAGAAACAACTGTCAGACAGGCGACTGGAGCAACAACTGTCTGGCAGGCGACTGGAGCTAAGTCTATTAGAGACCAGTTTTGTACCGGCTAACAGTAGGTAAGTGGTCCAATCTTAAGCACACACATCAAAATATGTTTAGTAATAAAGTAATAAAGTACTATAATACTGAAGTAGTGGGCAAACTGCTGGACCGATGGTACCCGACGTGCTTTGCTGCGACTAACAAAAGTCAATTTTTTTAGTACTAAAGTACTATAATACTAAAGTAGTGGATCGATTTTCACCAAACTTCACAAGAATACTTTCGGGATAAACCGAAGATCGCCTGAAAATTTGACCTCAATCGGTTTAGTGGTTTCGGAGTCCATAGCATACAAACATGGAAAAAGCACTTTCAGTTTTACCCGAACTTTCAAATTTTCCATGCAACTTTTTTTTTAGTAAAAACCTTACTCAGACTATTATAAATATTCTAAGAGAAAAATGAGCCAAATCGGTTCAGCCGTTCCCAAGTGATGCGATGACCAACGAACAGCATTTCATTTTTATTTATTTAGAAGATTTTATTATACAATATAAGTTTATTAAGATGCTGCGTATGAAATGCGCATCTACACTTTTTTGGCCAGCTCATCTGCTTTTTAATTCCCGCTAATGGCATTGTGGTCTTATACCGAAATAATTTCAACGTTATTCTGCCTGCTGTCGTTCTGAGCGACAGAGTCTGATTAATTTGGATTAGCTTTAAACTTCTAGTGGTTTCTAGGCCTTAATGGCTACATGGCTATCAACGTAAATGGAGATATCTTTCTGTGATATGTCGAATACTCTCTTGCATCGTATACGGCGAAAATCGCTTGGAAAAAACTGCATCGATTTGGGAGTCTTATGGATGTGGACATGTCAACCGTCAACGTTGCTGTTTCGTAAATTGTATTTCAACGCGGATATATGTTACAATATGTACCTAGGTATCTTTAAATATATACGAGTATATTTCAGAATTTATATTGCCGCCTGAATGCATAGATAATGTATATCGATTAGTTTGCTCCAGACAAATACTTAAAACTGTATCATATGACCTACATTCCATCAAGCACCTTACCCACTCGAAAAGCGTAATTAAAAGCAACAGTTACACACACATGCACTCGGTCAACCACCTCTCACTTAGCAGCGTAACTGCACTCCAACTGCACCGCAATGGTGTCGCAACCGCACCGCAACGGCACCGCAGTAGCACCACAACGGGACCGCAACTACACCGCAGCAGCACAGCAACTGAACCACACTAGCACTGCAGTGGCACCCACTCGCGCTGCAGTTGCACCGCAGCGGTACAGCAACTGCATCGCAGCGGTACAGCATCTGCACCGCAACTACACCGCAGCGGCAAAGCAACTGCGCAACGGCCACACCGCAATTGCACCGCACCGGCACCATAGCCGCACTGCAACTGAACCGCAGCCGTAACGCAACTGCACCGCAAGGGTACCGCACCTACACCGCAGCGGCACCGCAACTGCACCACAGCCGATAGATGGAATCATTTATTCATAAGGAAACATACAATTTTGAATCAGAAGTCTAGTAACTGAAAGAGTTTTTTAAAAAAAAAAAAATTATCTCTTTTTGTGATGATTACTTTTATCAGCGAGGTTATGATCCGAAAATAAGGGATCATAACCCTCCCACTTCACCGCATTTCTACTGATCCGCCTGTGGGGTTCGGTTTTTTTTTTTCTTTTTTTTTGACACGTGCATGCTCCTGTTTTAGTATTGTTTGATCTTTCTTCTATGACACCGGTGAGTCGCTAGGCTCACTTGGGTGTTCTATTGCCTAGATCTGATGTGTCCCCTTAGCCGCCTTTTACGACAAGCGCTAGTTGTTGGGGGGCGAAACAACTAGAAATTGCTTGATTTCAACGTATATGTGACTTTTTATTAACCAACGAGTTGTTGCTTCAACGATTTAAATTCAATGAATAAATATAAATTCCTTTTCTAACTCGTCGTAGCCGGTCCGCTCTGTTAAATATCCCTTTTAGTTCAATCGAACCGCACAGTTCGCCGTAAATTTTACTCTTAAACAAGGTGTCCCAAAAAATAGTTTATATTTAGTGGATCGATTAAAAAAAAATGTAACCCATCTATTGAAAAAAAAATGTTTATTAATTGTTAAAGCTCACAATTTAGGAATGTATTTCTGAAAAATAATATCGTCAAAAAATAAACCCTCGCGTTCGCGGCACTCATTTAGTGGAGCAGTAAAATTTCTTATGACGGCTCGGCAGGTTAGCTCCGTAATGGCTGCAATTTCGTGATAAATATTTTCTTTCAAGTGCACCAGTGATGTCGGTTTATTGGCGCAAACTTTAGATTTGAGATAACGCCACAGGAAAAAGTCCATAGGGGTTAATTCAAGACTACGTGGAGGTGAATTTACGTCACCTCTCCTGGAGACCAATTTGCCTGAAGTCGTCTAACATCGCCACATAACGCTCTGAATTCACAGTAACTGCACGTCGCGTTTCATCTTTAAAGAAGTAAAGGTCGATATTTCCTCGTGCCGACTTCGCAGCCCATACGGTCACTTTATTCCAATAAAAGGGTTTCTGATACTTGCGTTTCGGATTCGTTGCACTCCAGTAGTGGCAGTTCTGCTTATTCACGTGTCTATTAAGATGAAAATGAGCTTCATACGAAAATAAGATGTTCGTAAACGTTGAAAAACGCTCAATTGCCTGGTTTACAAAGTCAAGCCTCTGACTAGCATCCTGGGGCTTTAATTCTTCCACCAATCGAATTTGCAGCTTTAGGTCTTTGTGCAAAATACGGTGTAATGATGATCTATACACATTTAAAACACTTACGCGCCTACGAATTGAAATGGTCGGATCGTCACGAACAGACTGGTTAACACTCTCGGGGTTTTCTACCGTTTTTGATGATCTTGGTTGCTCGGATTTTGGTTTTTCCTGTGTTATACCGATCTCTTCAAACTTTTTGACCCATTTTCGAATGAGATGTATGTATTCTTGGCGCATGATTTAAGTGGCGAAAACCTCGAATATTGCAGAATCTTCTACGCGCTACAGCCGCCGAATCACCGTTTTTGTAAAACTCTCACAGGCACAACGGGCGGTCCGCTCCCGAGAAACGCTCCATAGCTACTGATTGACACACCCCGTGCCCCTGGGATTCGTTGCGTTCGCACAGTAAGCTAAACAAATATAAACTTTCTCTTGAGACACCTTGTACTAGATTTCACAGTTCAACTTTACGCATTTACAATATTACTAAACAATTTCATAATAATTCTAGGAGTGTTGACAAGCGTCAACGGGGAAACTAATCCTGCTTGTCGAGACGTGGAAGCAAGGTTGATACAGCTTCTCTTGTCATGTCACATGCTTCTTATTTTCATACGATACTAGGACTTTAGCTCGCTTCTGTATACGGGCGAGATAGCTGTTGTGCGAGGTTTAGGTTGTTTACCCTCGTGAATCCGCCTCCAGGCATCCTCGATAAGCCAAGCACGTTGCCCCGCGCTCAACTGACCATGTTTTATTGCTCCAGAGGTAAAAAAGGTGTTTTTTTGGTCCAGAGGTAAAAAAAGTGTTTTACCTCTGGAGCAAAATGTTCGGTTGAGCGCGGGGCAACGTGCTTGGCTTACCGAGGATGCCTTGGAGGCAAAACAGCACATACAATGTTTAAAATTCTGATTGACATAAACCGTACCGAAATCTCAGTGCGTAAAGTTTCTAAGAATAGCGACAAAGCGAGTGTTCTACGCGATTGCTTCTTAGTAATAAGGGACGAGTGCACCATGGCAAACCGTAAAGCGGTAGAAGCGGTAGATGGAACCCTGCGGGACATCAGATAAAATGGCCGCCCATTGGTGGTATTACAATGCTTTTCTGTGGCGATTTTAAGCAGACTTTACCAGTACTACCACGAGGATTGAGGGCTGATGAAATTAGAACCTGCCTAAAGAGTTCGAGTTTGTGGCGCAACGTTATTCTGATGCATTTAACAATAAATATGCGGGCGCGAACAGGAGGCAACCCAAATGCACAGGAGTTCTCAGATTTACTGCTAAAAATTGGTGACGGCACGTATCCGCAAAAAAAGGAAAAGTTATTTTGCCTATTAAATTATGTTGTCCAGTTCCATCATTGCAGGCCCTCATTTTTTCTGTATACGGTGACCCAACGCAAATAATAAATCATGAAAAGTCTTGGCTATGTGAAACAGCTATTTTGACTCCTCGCAATGACCAGGCAGCAGTAATGAACGCAAAAATATTAACATGTGTTCATGGGGAAGCTGCAAAATACCATATATCTCCATCAACAGAGTAATGGAACAAGAAGATGCTACGAACTATCCGGATGAATTTTTAAATTTACCTGGCCTTCCGTCACACGAAATAAATTTAAAAGTCGGGGTCGCCATAATTATCATTCGAAATTTAAGCCCACCCAAATTATGCAACGGCGCACGACTAAAAGTCAAGAACATACAACAAAACGTGATAGAAGCCGAGATTTTAACAGGATGCGGCGCAGGTGATGCCGTCTTTATACCCCGAATCCCTCTCATTCCAAATGATTTCCCGTTCTGTTTTAAGTGTGTACAATTCCCAGTTAACTTATGCTATGCTATGACTATCAACAAAGCGCAAGGTCAAACGCTGCGCGTTGCGGGCGTGGACCTCAGTGTCAGCTGCTTTTCGCATGGCCAGCTCTATGTGGCTCTATCCCGTGTTAGTATTATAGCTCCAGCAATCTTGATCTATACTTCCCTGGTGATTCTACTGCTAACATTGTGTATAGAGAAGCTTTGCTTTAATTAATAAAATAGGACTACATGTGGTGTAGTGGTAACGTCGTCAATTGCCACGCTAATGGTTCATGGTTCAAATCCTGATGTCAGCAAGCATTTATTTATTTCTCATGAAATATATAAAGTCAGTCCGATCAATTACGAAGGCTTGTGTGAACACTACTGTGAAGGCATAACACTGGCAGTAGCTTGGTCATGTGGCTGAAAAAAGGCACAAGGGTAGGAATGTATTTATAAAAAACCGCATTGGAGGATATTTCAGCGGTCCGGGCGTACGAAGTCACGGGCAAAGCTAGTCTACAATAAAGCACTGAAAGTAAAGATGAATTTGCAAAAGACTATTTCTGCCTACAGCAGGACCGTTTACAGAACGGTTCCTTGTTCATTTCGGATGAAATGAAGATGGAAAAGCATTTTACTACGGTTTTGAACCGCGTATTCGCTAGCGATATGCTCGCAAATCAGACTGAGTTGCCCGAAGTGAGAAATATTCGAATAGGCACCACGACTCCCAGTAATGATGAGATCATTACCCGATCAAAACACACAAAGCCAACATGGCGGTAACTTGATAGTATTCCAGCAGAGCTCTTACGACCAACTCCAACAACATAGGCTGAGCTTCTGCTTCCCACTTATAGATAGAGCTTGGGAAGCTGAGAGCTTTCCTAACGAGTGGAAAAAGGGAATGATCGTCAAGCTTCCTAAGAAAGGAAATTTAATGGAGTGCGGAAACTGGAGGGGTATCTTCGTTAGCTAAGATAATAGCTAAAATCATCTGGAGCGAATCAAACAACATCTCAAAGACACACTCGATGCCGAACAGGCAGGTTTCCGCTCTGGATCCTCCTCTGTCGACCACATCAACACACTGCAGATTATCATCGAACAGTGCGTTGAATATCAATCGCCACCCCATTTGCTGTTCATCGATTTTGCGAAGATGTTCGATAGTATCAACAGGGAGTTTTTTGGCGTGCCTTACGCAGGAGAGGTATTCCCGAACCACATACGAAGGCTCCAAAGGTCACGTTCTGCACAGAGGAAGGTTGTCTGAGGAATTTGAGATCCAAAGTGGGGTAAGACAAGGCTGTATCCTTCACCAATACTATTCCGATTGGTGATTAGCGATGTGCTTCGTGCAGCTTTGTCGATGGGAAACGGAGGAATTCGATGGACTCTTACATCCCAACTGAAACATCTGGACTACGCTGACGATGTATGCTTACTCTCTCACAGAATTATGAACCTCCACCAAATGATAGCAGGTGTGGAGAGAGAGGCAGGCGTCGGCGAGCTGAAAATTTATACGGCAAAAATTAAGATTATCAGCCTTGGAACTAACTCATCGGCTCAAATATGCATTGCTTGGGAGTATTGTCTGGGCCGATGGTGGAACCGAACTGAATATAGCCAACAGGATCGCCAAAGCAAAGTCCGCGTTCGGGATGTTGTCCAAAATATGGCGAAGCAATGCAATCAGTTTGAGCACCAAAATAAGACTGTTCCGCTCCAACGTTGAATCCGTGCTGCTATATGGTTGCAGCACGTGGAGAGTGATCACTACTATCAGCAGAAAGCTACAAACGTTTGTTAATAGGTGCCTGCGCAATATCTTAAGGATTTTCTGGCCCAATCGTATTTTTAACGAACTCCTTTACGAGAGAACGGGTCAGGAACCAATAGGCACAACTATCCAACGACGGAAGTAGCAGTGGATTGGTCACACGTTCCGAAAGGGTGACAGTTCTATAGCGAACCATGCTATGCAATGAAACCCTTTAACCCGGGATGGCAGAAGACCTGGCGGTCCGAGAACAACATGGCGCGGAATGGTCGTGAAGGATGCACGGCGGTTGGAGAAAAGTTGGGAGAGCTTAGGTACATTGTCAGAAACCCTACACGATGGCGCGTAGGTGTAGTAGAGGCCCTAAGACCCACAAGGGGATACAGGAAACACATAAGTAAGTCAGTAAGAGTGGATATGATTGGTGATGAACGGCATCGTCTATCTTTGTCCTTGAGAGAAGAGGTGCTCCTAGGACATCATATGGACCGCGGAAACAAAGCATAATTGAATGGTAATCGTCGAAGGGACGACGGACCTTTCACCTGATACAAACTACCGAGAGGTAGATAAACCGCAGACAAGGAGAAGTAGACTTCTACACAAGATATCTATTGAATGGTCGTGGATGCTTTTGTGCATATATGAAAAAAATTAGACAAGATGACTCTCCATGCAGCATGGAGAAAACTTCGGACAATAATAGTCCAGTCAATAAGCCCAGAAAATATCAATGCCTATATGTATGTTTTCTGCGCTTGGTAACTGCACTATTGTACAGTCAATGCCCATATGTTTATATCAACGCGTGGCAAAATCGCATCATCACCTCCTCGTAGTGCCCGCTGGATAGCTATCTGACAGTGAACTAACGATGAGCGTAAGCTGAGTCTGACGATATGTGTGTAGCTGAACACTCGGACCTGTGGAAGCACATCTGGGTGAACTTCCGCACATATACAACCGGACATATACTTGTTAACCTGATTGGCTGAAATATGCAATATGAAATATCAACGGTGACGTTTACAGGCCAGCGGATACCTTACTTGAGCTTTGACATATTTGGAGCTGTGGTCTGTAAGGATTCTCAATATTGGCCCTCGTCCTAGTGATTGGAAAAAGAGATCCGTTCCTCCAGGTTGGGGATTGTGCCGTCACATATCACGTAAAAAACCTTTGGTTACGAAGCAACCAACAGCCTCGGTTACAGATGATTTTACTGTTGACGACCCTCGCAAACGTAAAGAGGACAACGATCTTCGTGTCTGTACGTGGAAAATTAGGTCCCTCTACAAACCATGTGGAGCCCAGCAACTTGCAGAGGCCCTAGACTGCTACAAAGCAGACATTACCGGTATCCAAGAAGTGTGATCGAATGGGCCGGACAAAAGAAGGATGAAAAACTGCGACATTTACTACGGCGATCGCTAAAGACAACAAGGACAGGGTCTATTCGAGTGCGGATTTGTTAACAGAGGTAGACTTCAGCAAGAAGTCTGTAGTTTTCGGCATGTGAACGAGCGCTTTATGACTATCTATATCAAGGCTAAAGGCTAACATTAACCTAATATGTGCTTACGTCCCTCACAACGGAGCGATGAAGGATGACTTTAACCAGCTCTTGGACAAGACGTATGAGCAATGTCCTAGCCACGGCGTTAAGATTGTCCTGGGTGATTTGAACCCAAAGCTAATAAAAGAGGACGTCCTTAGTAGCGTGGTCGCAAAGTAGAGCCTGCGCGACACCACATCCGACAACGGATTCAGGCTATTCAACTTTGCGGCGGGACGGCGGAGGCGAAAAGAGGAACATCGACTTCTCAGAAAGAAGAAAAAGAAGCATGAGAAGTGCTTGATCAAGGAGATTGAGAGACTTGATTGCAGGAATGATGTTCGAAAATTTTACCAAAAGGTAAAGAGAATATGCCAGGGTTTCAAATCCAGAACAGAAACGGAAAGGAAGACTTTTACAGACTGCTAAACGGCGACGATAACCAATATTCCGCTGTCGGGCAGAATGACCCATTCAACATCAATCCGATCAGAATGAAGTAAGGGTAGCGGTATCTAAACATAAATCCAACAAAGCTGTAAAATCTGGTCGGACGAAAGTATGCCCGATGAATGGAACCTCAGCACCGTTTGCCGATCCTGAAGAAAGGAGACCCTCTGAACTGCGCCAACTACAGATGTATAAGTCTTCTCAACATCGCATATAAGATGTTGTCTGCCATATTATGTGAAGGCTTAAAACCGGCCTTCAAAAACCTGATAGGTCCTTATTATGCGGTTTTAGGCCCGGAAAGAACGCCATTGACCAAATATTCACACTACGGCAGATCTTAGAAAAAACCCATGAATATAATATCGATACGCATTATCTTGTCACCGATTTAAAACTTGCCTATGATAGCGCGTATAGAGACGAGTTATACAGGGCCATGTCTAGTCTCACCATCCCTGTCAAGCTTGTCCGTTTGTGGAGGATGACAATGGAGAACTCTCGCTGCTCCACCAAAGTCTGTAAGAATACCACCGTTCGATGTCAGAAAAGGTCTTAGACAAGGTGACGCGCTATCATGTGATCCTTAAGATACTGCTTGAAAGAATTGTACGAAACTAACAAGCCAACACCGTAGGTACAAACTTCTACAAGTTTTAACAACTACTCACTTACGTCGATAGCATAAACATAATCGGAAGAACTCAGCGGGCCATCAGTGGGGCAATTGCGAGTATTGAGATCGCGGCAGCAAAGAAATATATGCTGTTTTTGAAAATGATCATCCGAATCAGAATAAAGTTAAGGAAAAACTCGAGCCGATTTAATTCACAAAGGTTTAATTCATTTATTTAACCAGAAATGGAAGTTCGAATGGAATCGGTTGAGTACAAAAAGGGAACTGACTGTTACCATAGAAAAAAATGAAAGAGAAATATGTACATGTTTCATGTGTAGTGGTACATAGTAGCAATGCGGTAACATGCAGCAACAAATTTCAACAGCTGTCTACAAATAAGGACACCCAACATCAGATATAATTTTGAGGTAGTAAAGGACTTATTCTACCAAAAGGCTATAGAGAGCTCTGCAAATAACACCAGTGGGGAGACCAACTGAAGAACTACTCTTGCCAATCGGTGTTTCTGTGGGCTATGAAGGCAATTGAGTAACAAAGGTCTATCTCGAACTACTAAGTGTCATTTAGAATGGATATAGCCTAATGTTCCCGCCCAGAAAGTTGAATGGACGGCGTAGTATAGGACGACCTCGTGGTAGGTGGCGCAAACTAGTGGAGAAGGACCTCAACGTTCTTGGGGTGCACAGCTGTAGGCAGCTGGCTCTTAACCGTGCTGGCTGGAGAGGTTTGTCGGTTGAGGCCCAAGTCCACCCCGGACTGTAGCGCCACTTAAGTAACTAAGTAAGTAATGAACTATTAGAAACGACAATCACAGGCAAGTGTCTGCCAAGAGTTACTTCAGCCACAACTTAAAGATTCAATTCCCAAATCGCAATAACTGGGAACAGAACAAACCTACATTTAACAAAAAATCTCATGTATGGTAAACAGATGGATCCAACCAAGATGAAGGAGGGAGGGTTGAGATATGCGGTGCTACTACAAAGACCTTTATCCACTCGTGTGTAGAAAAATTTAACTCCGTGTTCCAAGCCGAAATATTTGCTAAAGCAGTATACATCAGAGAAAATGGGGTGCGAAGAATAGGCAAGCTCCTCGCGCTGCACCCTGGGTAACGCTAAAAGTCTATTCACATTTGAATGCCGAACTTTTTCAATGAGAACCGAACTCCCGGCAACTGTAACAAGTAGAAACTCATTAGCATCCAACGCATTAATATCCACAACCACACAAATGCAATCTGCGTCCTTGCACACTCACACAAACAGCACTTTTCAGCGATTCTTGACTAGAGATATAGGACCTTCTGTACGTATCTGTCAGCTAAATATTGAAGGCATCAGCAGAGCAAAGTGTGACTATTTACACAAGACTTTGGAAGAAAATAACATTGATGTGGTACTCCTGCAAGAAACTCACTGCGTAGATGAATCAACTCTCTCATCTCGAGGTAAAATAAGCGGTTTCTCCTTAATAGGCGCACTCTATCATCATGCGTACGGCATAGCAACATATGTCAGGTCCTCAGTCGAAAATGTGAGCCTGATTCAAACTATGGAAAGCGACAACATGTTCATCGTAGTGATATTGATAGGTGACCTTAAAATCGCTAACATCTACAAACCTCCCAATAGCTCCTGGCCTGTAGAGATGATTCCAGTACACGAACACCCCATCCTATATGCCGGCGATTTTAACAGCCACCACACTCTCTGGAGGTACCACGCAGATGACGATAACGGCGCAAAACTGACAGACTGGGCTGACATAAACAATCTGACACTTATTTTTGATGCCGAAGACAGAGGAACCTTCCACTCTAGACGCTGGAACCGCGACTACAACCCAGATCTGTGCTTCGCTTCATCCAATTGCTCCAGACGTGTACAACAAGTGTCCAGACGGGTGTTAACTGATTTTCCTCGAAGCCAACACCGCCCAATTGTCCTAGAAACCGGAATAAAGATCCCGTTGGTAAACTCCACTCAGCGGCCAAGGTGGAACTTTCAGAAGTCATCATGGCAAGATTTTACCAAAGACCTCGACTCCAACGTCCGCTGGATCCCTCCGACTCCCAAGAACTATGGGCGCTTTGTTGGCATCGTAATAGCCACAGCAAAGAGGCACATCCCACGCGGATATCGAAAAGAATATGTTCCCGGTTGGAGCTCTGATAGTGACCGGCTATATAAAGAATTTCCGGAGAGTGGTGACACCGAAATTGCAGAGGAACTCTTACAATCTCTGAATAATGCACGAAAAGAAAAGTGGATAAAAACTACACAAAGCCTGGACTTTACCCGATCAACTAGAAAGGCTTGAAACTTCATCCGGAAGCTTGGAGGATAAAATTCCTTCCCATCACACCAACCTAAGATCGATCCAGACCTGATAGCAGGTCGGATTGTCGAGGTTTCCAAAGCAAAGTCGGACAACACCCAACATATTAAGAGCCTATTAAAAGAGCTTGAAAAGGTGACCCCTCTAACCTCTGCATACTCTTGACCTTTTACAATTTCCAAACTAGAAGTAGCCGTCGCCTGCTGTAAGAATGGAAAAGCCACTGGAGCTGATGGAATCGATCCTGATATTATTAATAACTGCCAGAAAAACACTAAGATCTGGTTATGCAAATTTTTTAACAGCATTCTATCATCCAGTAACCTGCCCATTGAGTTCAAGAAGTCAAAAATCATTGCGGTACTTAAACCAGGGAAACCAACCGACAAGGCTGACAGCTACCGACCAATTGCTCTCTTAAGTGTATGCTACAAGATCCTTGAACGTTCAATATATAACAGAATTGAGGTACCCATTAACGAAGTTATCCCTATAGAACAAGCTGGATTCTGAAAAGGTCGTAGTTGCACTGACCAAGTACTCGCCCTAACAACTTATATTGAAGATGGCTTCGAAAACAGGCTTGAGACTGGCGCTGTGTTCGTAGACCTTACTGCTGCATATGATACGGTCTGGCGTAATCGCTCGTATTCCTCAACAATAGCGTTAGCAAATCCAAAAACTCAACGACGGCCTCCCACAAGGATCGGTCTTGACCCCACTTCTCTTCAACCTATATACTCACGATTTACCAAACACTACATCCAAACAATTTTCGTATGCGGACGATCGGGCTATAGCCACTCAACATCAGGGCATGGACTCAATTGAGGCAACACTCTCAGCAGATCTTGGCTGCCTGGGAGAATACTTTAAGAAATGGATGCTGACACCCAGCAAGGCTAAAACTGAGTCAGCGTGCTTAATAGCCAACTTGCACACATGCCGCTCGAAATTTGCTTCAACGGTACGGTCCTGCGACATAATCAGAGCCCCAAGTATCTCGGAGTAACCATCGATAGATTCCTTACCTTTAAGCAGCAATGTCTCAACCCCGCAGCCAAGCTGAAAACAAAGAACAACCTGCTTCAAAAACTTGCGTCCAGCTCCTGGGGATCATCTCACCCAGTACACTTCGAAATACCGCTTTAGAACTGGTTTACTCAACTGCCGAATACGGAGCCCCCGTATGGTTAAATAGCGCACATACTACGAAAATTGATAGCCAACTCCACATCTCAATGGGCCTAATCTCTGGAACAATAAGGTCCACCCCAATTCAATGGCTTCCAGTCTTGAGCAACATTGCCCCACCATCGCTTAGGCGAAAGAACGCACTCGTCAGAGAATTTACCAAAATTCAAAACAACCCGAACCTTCCAATTCACATATACTCCAACGAAAAGTACTCATATCGGCTGAAATCGCGAAATCCACCTCTGAGGACAGCGACTAGACTGAATTTGTCTAACTTCAACATCAACGAAGAGTGGGAAAAAGACTGGGGGAATTTTGCCCCAAATACCTGCAGTAGCATAGGTAACCCTGCTGTTCGCGTACCAGGATTCAACCTACCCCGAAAAACGTGGACATAACTAAATAGGATAAGGACCGAGCACGGCCGCTGCAGAGACTTTCTGTTCAAATGGGGAGCAACAGCATCTAGTGCATGTGATTGCGGGGAACCTACCCAAACGATAAGACACATTGTTTCCAGTTGTTCCCTCTCTAAGTTTAACGGCAACCCCAATGACATCCACAATATCACAACTGATGCCCTTCTCTGGCTAAGCAGCTTAAATACTATTGTCTGACGCTAAATATAATGTGTTTCTTCTACGATTTATATTGTACTTATGTATGTCTCTTACTTTATCATTCTATGTACTTATGTGTTTCTTACTCATGGCTTAAAGCTATTTATAACTTATTATACCCATACGATAAATAAATAAAAATCAGAGAAAATATCATATAAACAGATATATTTTTTTTATGGAAAAGCAAAGCTAATGGAGCATTAGCAATTAAGAGCTTCGAAATAACGTCGTTCAACTACTCATGACGTTAGCTAGCACAAACAGAGCTCATCTCATTTGGGTGCCAGGACACAGGTGACATGAAGGAAATGAAAAGGCTGACATGCTATCCAGAACACGAGCTACATTAAGCTTTATGATGTCAGCTTTATGTAACAGACAAGCCAAAATCTTTTTGCCAAAACCTCTCAACTCCTAAAGCTAACTGGGAGTCAGATTCGAATAGCAACAGGATTCCTTACAGCCAACTGTTGAGTCAAAAAACATTTCATAGCTACAGTTATAGCACAAGCTAACGTATGCAGAATATGCAACGAAGTCGAAGATTCAGCAGAACATACTCGTACCTTATGTTATGTCACGGTCTAACCAGAATTTGTCATCGTTACTGAAGTAAATTCTACCTTGAAGGAAAAGACATATGTGCTAGCTCACTCAAAAATATAGTCGAATTCATCGCCAACTCTGGCATCTTGAATGAGCATTAAGATTAGAAAGAATTACAATAGACCCAATAGTGGCCGCAGTGATAAGGCGACCTGATCACACCTAAACCTACCATCTATAATCCCTACAATCTACAACAAATGTTTGTTTTAAAAAATAAACATCATCGCATCGACGCGCTTCTCCACATCGACTACTACGTTTCTAATGCAATATCAGCCAAAAACCATGTATCCATCCTCTCATTAGACTTCGAAAAGGCTTTTGATAGGATAGGCATACACATAGTTCTTAAAAAAATTAAAGAATGGAATATTGGACCAAAGATGTTTAACTTTGTAAAAGCTTTCCTCTCTAATAGAAAATGTTGTGTTAAGGTTAACAACACTTATTGCAATACATTTTTTCTGCAGAATGGTATCCCCCAGGGGTCACCTTTATCGGTGATTCTCTTTTCTATTGCATTTGACGAAGTTAGTAAGATAGATTCAAAATATAAAATTGTAGATCATTGTTGCTATGCCGACGATGTGTTTATTTTGTGTAAAAACAACGACAATGAAATAACAAACACAACATTTAGTAACATACTTAATGATATAAATGAGTGGTCCAATAGTTCAGGTGCCAATCTGTCGTTACAAAAGTGTAAAACATTACACATTTGTAGAAAAAGAAACTGTTCTAGTTTAAATCTAACAATTAATTCTATTCAGTTACAAAATGTCGAGAATCTCCGCATACTAGAGTTAAACTTTAACAACAAATACAATTGGAGATATCATTGTATAGAGCTTAAGAAAAGCCTAGCATCGAGGCTCAATATTATAAAATATTTTTCTTCTAAAAAGTGTAAAATTCATTTAAATACCTTCTGTTATATTACAAAAATGTTAATTTTAAACAAAATAGATTATGGGTTAAGTATTTATGGAAACTGTCCAAAAACACTTTCAACATCTTAAAGCCATCTTACCACCAAGCGGCGAGGAGATCAGTATTCGGCTTCCCAACGACGCCAATCAAGAACATTCTAGCAGAGACTGGCCTTCCATCGGTGAAAGGTACGAGAAAATTACCCTTAAACTTGGCACAAAACTGCTGTTTTCCTCCAACTCTATAACAGCCAAAAATACAGTCAAAACACTTCGATCCAAGCGCAAAAAAAAAATTCGTCCGGCTATCTCTTGCATATGGAACTAGATACAGAAATTCGATATCCCACAAAAAATACACCATTTATCATCGCCGATGTACCCACCATGGCTGCTAAAACCTGAATCGTTCGAATTAACATTGCCAAAGTATCCCAAAGATAACACTCCAACACATGTGTTTCGCTCGTTTTTCAAAAGCCTTGAGACAGAACTTAAATCGAGGAACTGGAAATTTATTTTTACCGATGGTTCAAAAACTCAGCAACATACTAGCTTCGCTGTAACAACACAAGATGGCACACTAATTAAACACGGTCTTCTTCCAGATTACGGCTCAATATTTACCGCTGAAGCCATTGCGCTTTTGGAAGCTATGAAACATGCCAGTAAAACGAAGGGTCACTGGGTTCTATGCACAGACAGCCTCTCTGTTATAAAGGCCACCATGAACCCAAACAACACATCCGCAGTCATATCCAAGTTGAGAGACATCGTCATCAGAACTCCAAATACACTAAAAATCATGAGGATTCCTGGTCATGCTGAAATACTAGGGAATAAAAACGCCGATAAAGCAGCCACCTCTGCCAAAGATTATCTTACCTTGACTTTCAACACCTACAACAAACTCGACCTTTTAAAGCTCATCAAATGCAAAATGAAAACCAAAGAATCCAACGACTGGTTAGCATACACTCACCACTACAAAAGAGTTAACCCGAATAAAACCCAGCCCATCTATCCAACAACAACATCAAGGCCATGATTGCCAACTTTGTACGCCTCCGTCTAGACCACACTAGCCTAACACACGAATACCTGCTAAAAAAAAGAAAGACCTCCCAGCTGCCGGATCTGCAACCAAGTGTTCAACTTGCAACATCTTTTAGATCACCTGAATTCAATGTCGAACTCCTCCATTTACGAAACTTTAAAACTACTGATGCCGTAAATATTAAGTCTATCTATCATTTAATTGTAAGTCTAGATATAAGATTATAATATAATTTCAGGGCCCTATACTTTAACCTAACCTATTAATTTGTAATTATTAAGTTAGGATTAATAAATAATTTTTTTTTTTTTTCGAGGGTAGGTGAAAATCTTCAACAAGACACTATGAGGATCGACAGCGCGTGCTCATAGTAGTGTGGGATTCTTACCCACTAAAAAACCTCCCTTCAAAACAGACTTGTTTTCATTTTTACTTCAATTTACTTTTATTTCAAATTTTAATATTAGTTATTATGGTACAACCCCAGAGTTGTATACCATATGTCCATACGGGCCCTAGCACTTGCTTATATAAAAGCAGTTTGTTCTCTATATTAAGCTTGGAATATTTTCCAAGTAACCAATACATTTCTTTATATTTATTATCTAGTTCTTTGCGTTTTTTCTTAACGTGCGTTTTCCATTTCAGCTTTGCATCAAGTGTCATTCCAAGATACTTAGCCTCGTTTGCAAACGGAATTTGAACCGAGTTTGAAAAGATCGGCAAATTATTTATTTTCCTATAAGTAAAATTTACATGAACAGATTTGGTCTCGTTAAGCGCGATTCGCCAAATCTTTGTTCATTCATTTACTCTATCCAAACCTTCTTGCAGTTTTTCTGTAGTATCTTCGACCGTTTTACCTACTGCCAAGATAGCAGTGTCGTCGGCAAATGTAGCTAGCTCAGTGCCTTCTACTTGCGGTATATCACGGGTGTATAATAGATACAAGACTGGACCAAGAACGCTTCCTTGCGGCACCCCAGCCATTATTTCCTAAAAATCTGAATATTCATTTCCACATTTGACGCGGAATAGTCTATTCGTAAGGTAGTTCTTCAAAATATTATATAGGTGCTCTGGCAGAGCTTGTCGTAATTTAAACTTTAAGCCTTCGTGCCAGACCTTGTCAAAGGCTTGAGAAACGTCAAGGAATACGCTTGAACAAATCTTTTTTTCTTCAAGTGACTTTTCGATTACATGTGTTATACGATGCACTTGTTCAACTGTAGAATGCTTACGTCTGAATCCGAATTGATGATTCGGAATGAGATGCCTTTCTTCTATTACCGGCTGTATTCGCCTAATCAATATTCTCTCGAACACCTTGGATATAATTGGAAGAAGCGAAATCGGTCTATAAGACGTTTTTTCATTCGGCGGTTTTCCGGGCTTAAGGACCATTATGATTTCGGCGACTTTCCATTGACTGGGAACATATCCTAGTCTAAGTGCGGCGTTTATAATAAACAGAAGCTTAGTTAGAGCTTTTCTTGGTAGTGCTTTAAGAACCTTTCCCGTAATTAGGTCGTATCCAGGAGCCTTCTTAGGTCTAAGTTTCTTTATTTCTACCTTAAGTTCGGTAAGTGTTGCATTTCTTATTCCGCTATTGGCTATATAAGACGTATTTATATTTTCAATAAGAGCTTGTCCATCAAACGGTTTGAAAATTTCTTCCAGGTGGGTGGCAAAAACTTGCGCTTTCTCTTTATCATGCCTGGCCCATTCGTCTTGATTTTTCCTAATTGGGGCGGCTTGAATTTGAGGTTTTTTAATACCTTTTATAGCTTTCCAAAGCGAGTAATTACAATCTTTTTCTGCCGTTAAGCTTTCAAGGTAAGTTTGCATTTCATTATTCTTAAGGTTTTTAATAGAACTTTTTAGTGAGTTGCACAAACGGTTAAGATGTGCTTTATGTTGCGGAGCCCGAGTTTGTATACTTTCCGTAAATAAATAAATATATAAATAAAAAATAAACAAAAGGCTACTTAAGCATATTTTTATGTGATACGATTCAGTTTTTAATGCTCGTAGATACGATTTCACTTTGATTTTCCGGGAACACTGGGTGCCTCAGTGATCAGAAGCTTCACGAAAATTTTGCTGAAAAGAAGAACTTCTCCTACATTGATAGTGAGAGTAGGCAGAGTTCCTTTGAATAAATTTCTTTTTTTTTTCTTCAAATTGTTTTTTTAATACTTTTTAATGCCGATGAATACTTCAGCTAGAGAAGACTACAAGCAATGAGTCAAAAATAGCCCTAGCATCTTCAGCCCATGTAGAGCCCGTAGAGCCATAAACAAACTTGTTGTCGAATGTATAACTTTCAACAAACACAATTACATTACTAATAACCTTGAAATCCCTATCAATAGAATTTCAATTAGATGATCAACAAGTTGAAATCGAAGCCGACTAAACTTTTGTAATGACGCGCTAAGTGGAAAATACTTTCCATAAAAAAAGCGCTCAACAGTCGTTTGAAAAAAAAAAAAAAAAGTGATAGGATAATCTTTCAAAACATGCCTACCCTCCCCGATGTTGTTTTCCTTTGCTGAAAGCTAAAAAGTATCTAACAAACAATAAAAGTTTCTAACAGAGAGACGAACCTAAGAAGAGAGAAGTACTTCGTGTATGTACGAGTAGATAGACTGGCTACAGTGTGTGCACCAGCAATGGAAATTGAATGATTCGGCTGGAGGCAAACATAAATTTGAATGTCAGCTCAACTTTTTATAAGAAGGTCCCTAGCTACATTGTACGCAGATATACATTAAATAAATTGATTTTCACTTTTCCTGATGAATGAACTTCAAGTGCTTTTGAACTTTTTTTTTTAAATCGAAACTGCAATGTGCCCCACCAACACATGATTATATTGTTGTGTAGCACAATTTCTATTTTCAAATCCAAAAAAGTATCTACGAGTATCTAAAGAAGAAAAAAACAAACAATTTATAGATGAGAGCCTTGTGGTGAATTTCAGTAATTTCAGATACTTAGTATATTTTTGAAATGCACTTTGGTCGGATTGCGTTCGAGTGCAGCGCTGAGAGAGAATTTTTTTGCAAAAAGTAATCGAATTAGTGTATCGCAGTTCATTGTAATGGCGTGGAAACGTGAATACTGGATTATTTATTTTATTTCAATAGTTTTGACACTGCACTTCCATACTGCTGATGGACAAAAAACAAACGTTGGTTGGTATTTTTAAGCAAATTTCTGCGTTCGTTTCGTAATCGCGGTGCGATTCGTTTCCGCGGCAGTGCTCGCGAATGATGAAAAAGTTTCATTTATTTTGTTTTCTTTTATCTTCAAAGTTTTTGTATATCTTTTTTTCTCGTTTTACTCAATTCAAATAAATCGTGCTTTAATTTTGTTTCTTCTTCTTTTTTTTTTTGTTTAATTACACGAATGGCTCTTGGAGCAATGGAGGCAATGGAATTGGAAACTTTTAATTCACACAATTCCTACTTGAAATGCATAATCCGAGGGATTTATTCTTCACTTTATGAAATTGTTTCGGGAACTTTTTACTCTTGGCAACTTATTCTGCAGCAGCAGCACTAGACTGCATTTAGTTTATTCAGCATGAATATATATAGATATATCTGTATCTGGCGAATAAATATAAACTTGTACTTGGTGGAGCATGGCGTTAATGAAAAATGTTGCATTTCGTGGGGAATTTTCGGGAGAAGATAAAATATTTACAGAGAACTTTTCCTTTCAATTTTTAAGAAGTGTGGGTGTAATTGCTTGTGATTATTTCATATCCAGATTAAAGGCTATGCATTGAGTTTTACTTTACCCTTGTTGATGCACTTGAGGGGGAGAGTAGGTTAGACCTTTGCGAATGAACACTAAAGTCCATTGTGAATTGTGATACTCCTGGAATAATTTTCTCTTCGGTGAAGCTTTAATCTTTGCCGATATTGTTTAGACCATTGGTTCGATAGAACTAAGAAAGGGATGCAATTGTATTTGTCGGTTTTGTAGAGTGCTGCTTTAATTATTAATTTATTTGCTTAAGCTGTGTTGCCAAGTTGGCTGAGGTTCAATACCAAGTACAGTATCACTTCAGATAAGGTTTTCCTCTACAGCGCCGATCCTATGAAATGGATTCGAACACTCGCACCACATAGGTACCCCATCCATCATAGTCTTAGAACCGTTTTGACTCGCAACATTTTTTTTATAGCCCAATATATTTACATATGTCTATTACTGACATTAAGTAACTTCCATTACATGTTTTGGGCGATTTACTAATTTTGGACCAGTGTGATTAAGGCAAAAAACTTATTAGATTTTGTATTTTTATTTTTTTTAACTTTTAACGAGGTTACTTTAATCATATCTAGTTGGTAGATCTATTGTTCCTATAAGTTTTAATCTGCACCTACCAGTTTTCTCTCAGTTCATTCTTCTTCTTCTTCTTCCTATTTCGGTGAGGTTATGATCCGAAAACAAGGAATCATAATCCTCCCACTTCACCGCATTTCTACTGATCCACCTGTGGAGTTCGCCTATTTGACCTCAGAAAATATCGGCAGGCCTCCCGATTTTGGATCACTTGGTTACTAAGGCCAATGAAATGCCGATGTCGTCGCATTTGTCTGATCCAGGCGTTTATAGGCCTGCCTTTCCTACATCGCGATGTCTTTGGAACGTGCATATGTAGATACTGCCTTTTTAACAGGGTTCAAATGATCTCTTATTTGAACGTGGCAATACCAACTGAGCCGGTCGCGCTCTATTTTTTGTACGATGGTTTCCTTGATGTGAAAGCTTCCACGGATCTTCGAAATTCTTATTCGATCAAGCTTTGTCACTCCTGCTGTCATGCGAAGCATCTTCATCTCAGCTGCCGTTAATTTACTCTCATATTTTTTGTACATCGTCCAACATTGTGAACCGTATGTGACCGCTGGACGCACAACTGCGGTGTATAGCCTTCCTTTCAACTTAGGGGGCATTTTTCTATCACAGAAGATAGCGGAGTTTTCTCGCCACTTCATCCATCCTACGCTTACGCGATGATTGATGTCGTCATCACAAGTTGCTTTGCTATTGATCAAAGATCCCAGATATTTGAACTTTTCGCACTTGGGAAGCACTGTTCCATTCAAAGAAATGTCTGGAATAGGCCTGAGTGGATCAGAGAACGGGCAGCACAAGTACTCTGTCTTTTTTGAACTAATGCGATACCCATTTCCCTCCAAAACGTCCATCCACACATCAAGTGCTCGTTGCAAGGGCGTAGGATCCTCACTTATGATGGCTCCATCGTCAGCAAAGAATAACTGATGTACCTTGGGATCTATCACTTTACCTTCAAGCAGATAATCAAGGTCTGTAATAAAGAGCAAAGGACTTAAAACGCTTCCCTGTTGCAATCCGACTTTGATGGGGAACTCTTTGGTTACTCCAGCGGGGCGTCTGGCCCAACCGCTTTTCGTTTTTTGGAGTATTTGACCATCTCACTAACTTCTTCGACTGTAATGTCGGGTATTTCTTTACAATTAGGGGTGGCTCTTGGAAAGTATAGCCGGGGAAACTGTTCATTCAAAATACTGCCGCCGCCTCTGCAGAATTTGGTCGTCATCCACAAGAAGCCAACGCACACCCCTCTCCCCCCTTTTCCCAACCACCCGTGCCTTGAGAACCAGTACAAGTGTACTGATAATCCCTCTGGCGCGCAAATTAGCAAAGAAAAAAGCACACATTTCTGATTGAGGATCCAACATGTGTTGCTGTGCCGTAATCCTGATGATAGAATTTGCTCGTCTCCTAGAAAATGAAAAATCAAAAAATTTAATTGTATTAGGGAACTTCAACATTAATATTTCAGAAATTAGTGTAATTGTTTCGAGCTATATGGCATTGTTAGCTTCACATGGACTAGCAAGCTTTGTCAATCAACCCACTAGAATTGTCTCAGGTAGTTGTTTAGACCATATTTATGGAAGGTTTAGAAATGATTCGATCAGTAGTTGTAAGAAATGCGTTCTGGATTTTATGATTACGGATCACTGTATGACTGGGTTTCTGTTTAGCATTTGCAATAGCAAGATTAATAATTATAGTTCCAAGTCTCCAAGCAGGGTAGTGAAGATTAACTACAGCAAGCTCAAATACAACCTTTCATTTGAGTTTTGGGAAGATGTTTATATGTATGCGGATGCCTCAACTTCCTATTCAATGTTCATCTCTTCTCTTAAGAAGCATATTTTTAGTTGTTCATATACTTTACGTCTTAAAAGTTATTTAAAGAGAATTAAACATTGGATTTCTATGTACTTATTCAAAAAAGTAAAGGCTAAAAACAAACTCAGAAGTCAATGCCATAAGTACCCTAGAAATCTAAGACTAAAAAGCAACTAGACATTCAGTTCTTCGTGAGCTTTCGAGTGCGTTTGACGTATTTCTGTCGGCTCATAGCATTTCTTCCCTATAGCAGTTTGCTTCTTCCAAAATTCCAAAGCGCGATCGTTCGCCTGATTCCGAGGAGAAACGATTGTCCTCGGAGAAAAAATTTCGGTCCCCTATGATCCGCAATAGTGCGCAGTCAAAGGACTCCAGGGCAAATTACTGGAGTCCTCTGCAATGTTTGCCAGAAAGTGACACTGACGATATGGACGAAGTAATCACGCCTAATGAGAGTGAAAAAAAAGTTTTTGTCCCACCAATTAAACTACTTCATAAAGATAGTTCTTTTGTCCACAAATTAATGGAAAATTTGCATATTGATGATTATTCAATTAAAAAGATTTCCATTGGAATAAAAATTCAATGCGATTCACTAAACTCTTTCACCGGTATAATAAAAAAGTTAAAAGAAGATAATTGTCAATTCTTCTCTCATGATTGCAAAAGTGAAAAAGCTTTCAAAGTTGTTCTTTATGGTTTGGGAGACCTAGAATCGGATGTTTTAGAAGCTGAACTTACACGACTTGGTTTAAAGTGCATAAACATTAAGAAAATTTTGAAAAAATACGAACACTACAGTGACTACATATATCTGATCTTTCTAGAAAGCGGCTCGGTTAAACTAGCTGATCTGAAAAAAAATTATCGCTCCATTCTACACACGCAAGTCACTTGAAGTTTTCTCAGGCAAATAAAAAACAAATTAACAGAATGTTTCAATTGTCAAATGTTTGGCCACGGCGAGCGCCACATGCCACATCAAGACTTACTGTGCCAACTGCGCCGGCTCTCATAAAACTTCTGACTGCAACAATCCAACTATCGTGAAATGTGGAAACTGCAATGGAACTCACAAATCAACGGATCCATCATGTGCTAGCAGAAACAAATTCTTGGAGATGAGGGAAAAGTCAGTAAAGAGAACTTTTCACTCCTATAACAATGGCTCTCATTCTGGTTCGGATATTATACGTCATCGTAACCATCAACAGAAGCAGATTTTGCTAAGTTCATTAACAGACTTTCCGTCGTTGCCCTCACGCACACATTCGCAACGTCAACATGCAGTACAATTCTCTGAGAGTAGAGCTCCACAACAAATAAATGTTTGGGAAAACGTCATCCAACCACCAGCTGATTCGAGTCCAGGTATCGACAACGTGCCATGCAACAACAACAACACTCTCTTTTCTGTTGAAGAGCTGAATACTCTGGCAATGGAAATGATCACTAATTTAAGTACATGTAAGACAAAAGTAGATCAATTTAAAGTTATCGCACATTTAGCGACTAAGTTTTTATATTCTAATAATAAGTAATTATGATAGATAGAAAAATACGAATTGTAAATTGGAATGCCAGAGGTATTCGCGCAAAACAAATTGAATTTTTGAATTTTTTAACTAGTAATAATATTGATATCGCAATAGTTACTGAAACTTGGCTAGATTCAAACATTAATCTTTCCACCTCCGGCTTTAAATGCTATCGTGTTGATAGAGTCGGTAGGAGAGGTGGGGGTGTTGCCATTCTTGTCAGAAGATCAATTCAACATTCTCTTTTGCCTATAATAAGAACAGAATTAGTGGAAAATTTAGTTATTGAGGTAAAATTAAGCTTGAGAATTTCGATCAAGGTGGTTTGCGTGTACTATCCTGGTGGCTCTAGCCCGGCAGCTAAACGCCTAAGTCTGCAAAGTGATCTTAGGAAACTTTTAAGCTTAAGTGGGGAATTTTTAATTGGAGGAGATCTTAACTGCAAGCACAGAGACTGGGGTTGTACCCGAGCAAATGCCTGCGGCAATTTACTTTCCAATCTACTTGTAACGTATCCGGTTTCTGTTTTGTATCCTTCTAGTCCTACTTATGTCCCTGCTGGCTGTCGTGGTAGTCCATCTGTTCTAGATATATTTCTTACTAATGTCCCGTCTTTCATCACTCAGCCAATATCAATCAATGCTCTTAGCTCTGACCATTATCCTGTTCTGTGTGAAATTCTTATGCCAGGAATAAGAAATGTTGAATACTTCCTTGATATCAAAAATGGTAATTGGAGGCATTTTCAAGAAGATATGAAATCAAAGCTTCGGAACAAATCAACTAGTCTAGAAGATGTTACCCACAAAGAAAACGTTGATTGCATTATTCGGCAGTTCTGTGATGATATCTTAAGTTCAGTTGATGCATGTACACCAAAAGTCGCTAAGAGTAATTTCTGTACGAAGCTCCCAAGCTTCATTTTAGAGCTTATTAAAATCAGAAATGTGCAACGAAGAAATTGGCAAAGATATCGCCACCCAATATACAAGCATCAGTTTTTGTATCTTAACAAAATAATTTCTCATCTTATGCAGAGTCATCGTAATGCAGTCTGGAATCGTCGACTGGGTGATCTGGATAAAGGTGCAAAACCATTTTGGAACATAGCCAAAATAATTAAAAATAAAAACAAACAAATCCCTGGCCTTCATTTCTCCGGTAGTACTTACTTTACTAACCTGGAGAAAGCTAACCTATTCTCAAGTACTTTTTTGAAAAATCATGAAGTATCCCAAAATCTTGGAGACGCTATAACAAACGCACTTGCGAATTTCCTACTGTCGAGTTTGTTACAGAGGAAGATATTGAGTTTGTTGTAGGCAATTTGCAATTGAAAAAAGTCGGAGGTTTGGACGGCATTAGGAATATCTACATTAAAAAACTACCAAAAGTAGGTTATAGGTTCCTCGCATTTATTATTAATGCATGCCTTAAAATGCAGTACTTTCCTGAAGGTTGGAGGACTGCTATGGTAGTTCCTTTGCTGAAAGCGGGTAAGCCCGCAGAAGATCCTGCAAGTTACAGACCAATCAGTTTACTCAGCAGTTTAAGCAAAGTGTACGAAAAAATTATAAAAGAAAAAATATTGCAAATTGTCAGTGATCAGAAGATATTTCCTGATGAACAATTTGGTTTCAGGAGATACCACTCCACTGCACATCAAGTATACAGAATTTGTAGGCACGTAAAGCTTAACCGCGCAGTAGGGAAATCTACGGGTATGCTGCTGTTGGATATAGAGAAGGCATTTGACTCGGTATGGCATAACGCTCTTATATTCAAAATGTTAAAGTTTAGATTTTCTGTTTATTTGTGTAAAATAGTTCAAAGTTTCTTGTCTGGTCGTCGTTTTAGAGTTTCCGTAAATAACATTTGTTCCGATTTAAACAATTTTTATGTTGGTGTGCCCCAAGGTTCTGTCCTCGGTCCTGTTTTGTATAATATATACACGTCGGATTTTCCTAGCCTTCCAGAGTGCAATGTAGCTATTTATGCTGACGACACTGCTATTTTCTCATCGCATGAGTTTGCTCTTGCCATCGAGACAAATTTAAGCAATGCGATGGAAATACTAATAAGATATTACCACAAATGGAAAATTAAAGTGAATGAAAATAAAATGCAAGCTATCTTTTTCTCAAGGAAAAGAAAAGCTTGCTATCTTCCTCGAGGCCGAATCCGAGTTAATGGTACTGAGGTGCAGTGGAAATCATACGTACAATACCTTGGAGTAACTCTTGACACCAGACTAACATTTAGTGATCAAATTACAAAAACAATTAAAAAAGTAAACATTGCTACTAAAATGGTATACCCATTAATAAACAGGAAGTCTTTACTTAGCAATGATAATAAAATTATAATTCACAAAGTCGTCTTCCAAGCGATATTGCTGTATGGATGCCAAGTATGGGGAGACTGTGCAAAATGTCATATTAAACGGTTGCAAGTATCTCAAAATAAATTACTTAAAATTATGCTAAACCTCGCCTGGCATCACTCTACTGTAGACGTTCACAAAAAAGGGAATGTTGAATTGATCTCTGATAGAATCCAAAAGCTTAAAAGTAAATTTGTTATGCGCTACGCTTTGGCTGACAATGAGCTCATAAACCACTTATTTCAATAAGAAAGCCGAGTGTTATTTTTCAAATTTACATATGCATATCAATGTTCAAATACATTTGTTATATTTATTTATGTCTTTGTTCGTTATGTGTTATTTATTAATTCTTTTTTTTTTTAATATATTAATTTATCTATTTAGTTTCTTTATTCACTTATGTTCATTTATTTATTGTTATTTATAATATATGTCGCATATACTTATTTATCTATTGTTTTATTTATTTACTTATTTATTTATTTATTTATTTATTTTATTTATTTATTTATTCATTTATTTGCTTATTTATTTATTTGTTTATTTATTTATTTATTTATGAATTATTCATTTATTTATTAATTTATATATTTTCTATTTGTATTTATTTATTTATTTATTCATTAATTCTTTTTTTTTTTTGTGTTTAATTGAAGGTTTTTATGGTAATTTCCTTCAGAGATGAAATCATTTTTTATTTAACATGTACCTTTGATTGCAGCATACATAAATATTTCAGTTGGAAGATATAAGATAATATCATATCTCTGTATTTTAAATGTGCGGTAACAAACCAATTTTGTAAATTTATACCAAATAAATATCCATCTATCTATCTATCTAAAAGCGACTAGAACAAACTGTGTACTGAACTTAAAAGGGAAATTCCAAATTTGTCGAGATAACTACTACGGTTCTCAATTCAGTTTTGCTAGAGGTAATTAAAAAAATGAATGACAAATAGTTAATAATATTCTTAATAAGTCCTCAGTTACAAAAAGTCAAGTGTTATTCGTGTCGATGATTATGTTGTATCTGACAAACTGGTTATTGTAGATGCTTTTAACAACTATTTTACAAAGATAGCGACTAATTTACAACCAGGTCTTGCCCAACCTTATTCTCTCACCTATCTGACAACTGGTTGCTGTGCTGATCCAATCTCTTGTAACTGTTTTGTATTTGAACCCATAACTTCATTTGAAGTGTTAAAAGTTATCGGTACTCCAAAAAATACAAACTCGTGTGGTGCTGACTGTATTTCGAATATCTTTCTTTAAAAAGTTGCATGCTATCTAATGGACGTACTATCACATATTTTTAATCGCTGTATTTTTGATGGGGTTTTTCCAGAAGAGCTTAAGTGTGCAGATGTTGTTCCGTTGTTTAAAAAGGGTTTTACTATAGAAATGTGTAAGTATAGGCCTATACCTCTTCTTTTAGCTATAAGTAAAATCTTCTAAAAGCTGGTAAGAAATAGGATAGTGAGTTATCTTTCAAAAACCAAGTTTTTTAATTCATCTCAATTTGGCTTTCAAAAAGGGAAATCAACCAATAAACTTGAAAAAGCAGGATTTCGTGGTTTCATGCTAGAATGGTTCAGGTCGTATCTGAATAATAGGTCTCAAAGACTGAAGATCGACGAAATCATGAGCGATCTTATAGTCTTCAAGTTAGGGGTACCTCAAGGCTCTGTCTTAGGTCCTATTCTCTTTCTTATTCATATCAACTCTCTTTTTGCACTTAATTTCAAAGAAACACCGACTGCTTTTGCGGATGATGTAGGCTTCTCATATGGTTTTGACAGCCGCCTAGACCTGATTTCAGACATTAATATGGACCTTCATCTTCTAAGAATCTGGTTCTCCAAACACAACCTGGTCATAAGTCCCAAGACTAAGATTATGATTTTTAGTTTGTCACCTATCCCGGATCTTGAAGTTAATGTCTACTTTCATTCACCAGAGTGTCAAAAATTCAAACTTCCTGTCTGCAATTGTAATTCTGGCTTATCTTCTCGTACCTTTAATGATAGTCTAAGCTGCAGTGATAAATGTTTTCTGATTGAAAACGTCAGTGAATTTAAATATCTGGGGCTTATCATTGACTCGAAAATGAGCTTCTCGAATCATGTAGATGCTTTGAAGAATTATTTTCGTTGTACACCTAGGCATTTTTTCCATTGGCGTAATATCTGTTCAAGCATGCTCTTTAAAATTATTTATTATGGTATTGTTCACTCAAAATTACAATATGGTATTGCTTGCTGGGGAGGTACTTTTAAGAACAACATATATCCTCTGTTGATCTTACAGAAGTATATCCTACGAAAATTATGCCGTGAAACTGTGAGACATCCTAGTTACCCCTTGTTCTTCTAAAAATTATTCCTGTTCGTCATTTGTATTGTTTTAAGGTGCTGAAGTGTTTTTTATGAAATCTGGTAATCGTAATTTCCGTTTAATTTCTAACTATAACTTACGTGGAAACTTTTCGTACTCTGTATCTGTTCCTGCATTCCATACTACTGCCTATCGTAATTTTTATCACATTTCGTCTCATCGTTTATTCAACAAACTTCCTCAGTCGTTCAGAACAATCACTTTACCTAGAATGTTTCTTAAACTAGTAAAAAATTGGCTTCTTAAAATCAACTTCGATGGCATAGAATCTATTCTTTCTGACTATCTGGTTTAAATTAAATCTTAAGTTTTTTCTTACACACTTTTTGATGTTACAGAGTAAATACTTTCTTAATATTGTTTAATAAAGATACTATTTTTCTAATTTTCTTCAAGGGTTACCCCACCCAAAATAAACTAATTTTTGAAATATCTAGGTTAGGTTAGGTTAGGTATGTGGGCTGGCAGGGAGCGACGCTCTCTGCCACACTCAGGTCAGCGTTGACCCATTGTGGTACCCATGGGGGAAAGAGTAATCCCTTACCCAATGAAACTAAAAACTACTAACTCAGTCACTTACTTCATTTCTGCATACAAACCACCCTGATGATTTGATGAAGTTCAACATCTTTTCCGTTGAAACGCCGGAGAGTTCCTCGAGATCCTGGAAGAAGAATTTACCGAGGAACTTTTTCCTGGAATGTTGAAGACTCGGGCAGTGGCACAGGAAGTGGGTTGTGTCCTCAAAAACTTTCTCATCACCACAGCCTCTGCAGAGTTCCTCCTCCGTCAGGCGTAGTTTCTTCAAGTGGTACCGCAGAGTGTTGTGTCCCGTGATGATGCCCACGAGGGTGGAAAGGGATTTCCTATCTTTACGGATGATTCTCTCGGTCTTTGCTTTGTCGAAAGATGGCCATAGCTTCCTAGTGATGGCGCAAGTTTCCATGGAGTTCCATCTTGTGTTCGCCTCCTCAGTGGCTTTATTCCCTGCAGCGAGCTTGAGTGTGCAAGGCGGGATACACACAGGGGGGTCAACTTGTTCTGTTGGGGCTGCTGAGCCGATTCTCGCCAGCTCGTCGGCTTTCTCATTGCCTGGGATACCCTCGTGTCCAGGGACCCAACAGAACGATACCTTGTGCTGTGTTCCAAGAACCCTGAGCTCTTCTCGACAACACTTCACAAGCTTCGATTTAATTTCTATGGCAGTAATCGCTTTTATAGCTGCCTGGCTGTCGATAAAGATGGTGATACCTTCTGGCGGTATTGCCCTTATCGCAGACTCACGGGCGGCTGTTGCCACTGCTAAGACCTCTGCTTGGAAAACACTGCTGCGGTCTGGAAGTCGTATGGATATTGATACACCTAGAGGGTCGGAGAAGATACCTGATCCTACACCAGTGCTCATTTTTGAACCATCCGTGTAGATGGCTATAGATTCGGCATTAGGTATATGACCGCTTTTCCAATCTTCCCTGCTAGGGTAGGCGGTAGAGAAAGGCCTTGTAAAGTCTAAATATGGCGTCATGTAATCCGTTACGGGCATGAGGCCAAAGTAATCGAGTAGGATCATCGAGTGACCTGTTCTGCTTGGTTTCCAGTTCGCTGACTGACTTATTCTCATAGCATTAATGGCTGCTGATGTTCGCGTAAAGATGTCTAGTGGCAGCAGGTTGAGGATAGCCTCGAGTCCTGCGGTTGGGGTTGTCCTCATTGCACTGGTGATGCCAATGCACGCTAGTCTTTGAACTTTGGTGATTGCCTTTAAGTTGGTGCATTTGTTGACAGCTGGCCACCATACTAGATTGCCGTAAGTCAGTATGGGTCTAACTATAGCCGTATACATCCATAGTATGATTTTGGGGGAGGGTCCCCAGGTTCTACCGAAAATTCTACTACATGAGTAAAAGGCTATTGTTGCTTTCTTGATTCTTTCCTCTATATTTAATCTCCAGTTGAGCTTTTTGTCAAGTACAAGGCCCAGGTATTTTGCGCTATCGGACAATCTGAGTGGGATACAATCAACAGAAGGTGTACTGAACTCCGGTATTTTCCTCTTGTTCGTAAAAAGTACGAGCTCGGTTTTTTGGGGGTTAACCTTTAGACCGCAGCTCCTGGCCCATATGCTAAGAGTATTAAGGGCTCCGTCAAGTTGTTCGCTGAGGGTAGGCAGGAATTTACCTGTAGCAAGCAGCACGACGTCGTCCGCGTACGCTGTAGCTCTGACCCCGCTGTACCTTAGTTTTTGTAGTACCTCATTAAGAATAATGACCCAGAGCAGTGGGGAGATTACCCCGCCTTGAGGGGTACCCCTCGAGGCGTATGCTTCGAGCTTTGAACCCTTAAGTTCGGTTGTAATATGTCTTTCCTCGAGCATGCTAATAATCCAGTTAATTAGACTAATGTCGATGTCTAGGTTTCTTAGGGTTCTTTTAACCGCTTCGGTATTTACATTATTGAAGGCTCCTTCAATGTCCAAAAAAGGAGCTAATGTGAACTCTTTATCCTTAAGTGATTTTTCTATAGAGCCGACAACATGATGTAGGGCAGTTTCCACACATTTACCCTTCGTGTATGCGTGTTGGGCTGGGGATAAGTTCCCCGGGCGTATTCTGCTACATATGTTGATGTCGAGCAATCTTTCAAAAGTTTTTAGGATGAAAGAGGTAAGGCTAACTGGTCTGAAGTCCTTCGCGGTGGTGTGACTAGCCTTGCCCGCCTTGGGTATAAAAACCACCTTTACCTCCCTCCATGTTCTTGGTATGTTACATTGTTTAAGACTACTGGCAAATAGCTTTTTGGAATTGGGGTAATGGTTGGTGCAGTTTTTTGCAGCATGATCGGTATAATCCCATCAAGTCCTGGGGATTTAAAGGGGGAGAACGATCTTATTGCCCACTCTATTCTGTCCTCTGTTACCAGATCCGCAGGGGGTTCCGATTCGCTGTGATTGTTATTAGTACTGCCACATGGTACGGTAGTACACCCCGGAAAGTGCGTTTTAATAAGCAATTCAAGGGATTCCAAACAAGACTCGATCCAGTTTCCTTCAGTGTTCTTTAGGGAACCTAGAGTTTTCGATTCTCTGGAGAGGATTTTCCTCAATCTGGCCGTTTCTGTTGTACCCTCAATCTCGTCGCAGAAGCGTTGCCACGACTGTCTTCTGGCTTTTTGCGTTGCGCTCTTGAAGTTCCTCTGACTGGCTTTGTATAGCTCCCAGTCAGAGTCAGCTCCCGTTGATTTCGCCAGGTTCAAGAGTTTCCTTGTTTCTCTCCTTATTCTGGCTAGTTCTTTGGTCCACCATGGGGGGGAGATTTTTGTCTTAGGTCTAGATACGGGACATGCCTTCTGGAAAGCTCTTTGAAGACAGCAGTGATTTCCTCGGCTTTTCGGTCAATGTCCGCTGGCTCATGTAGGTAACATTCTTGTAGTAGATTCGCCTTCCTCCGCACCTCGTAACTGAAGGTAGTCCAGTCGGTCTTCCTTGGGTTTCTATGGGGTTTGGGAAAGTCGCATCCATCAATGAGATTAAATTCAATAAATCTGTGATCGGAATAGGATTCTATCTCCAAAGTATTCCAATTGTCTATAGAGAGGGTATTTGAGTTACTCGCTAGTGTAATGTCAATAACCTCCTGCCTGTTTCTAACTACGAAAGTGGGTTCAGAACCCCTATTGGGTGCTAAAAGATTATGTTCGATAATAAATTCGAAAATCAACTCACCGCGTGAGTTTGTATCACCACTGCCCCATTGCGCGTGGTGTGCGTTCGCATCGCAGCCTAGTAGTAGGTCCCATCTCTCGATTACCGCTTTCCTGGTTAAGGCGCGGGTGAGTTCGGATGGCGGTCCATCATTTCCGTCGTAAGGCATGTACACGGCTGAGATAATCAGTGGGGGGAGCCCCCTCCGGTCAAGCCTTACTACCGTCTGGTCTGAATTGCTGTAGGTAGATAGAAGAAATAAGTTAATGTGTTTCCTAGCTACGATACAAGTTCTGTTCTTACGGTCCGCGTTTAGCGGTTCGCTGCTGTACAGTGCTAAATCTTTATGATTTAGCCCACTAATTTTGCCACGGGAGATCCATGGCTCTTGTATGAGAGCTATGTCTATGTTCCTTTCGCCTAGAAGATATATAAGATTGGCGCTAGCAGATATGCTGTGGTGCAGGTTTATTTGAATGAATTTCATGTTCTTCTTACCTTGTCACCCGCCCCCCTTTGCTTCCTCTCTGTCCTATCCGTAAAGGGTCGGACTTTACACCGGGTGATACCAGTGCGAACTTTATTGTTGAACCTTCTTAACATAGGCATTGATCTATGGTTGAGCAGGACCACGATCTCTGTGCCCTTTTTTGAGTGCTCGCCCATTTCAAATACCTCCCAGTCGTTGCTAAGGAGCTCCGGGTTAAGGTGCCGTAGGTTCCTTTCAATACGCTCCTTGGGAATATGAGGGCCAGGTATCAGGATACGCCCTTTTGGTCTAGTAAATTCTAGCAGGTCCTTCTTTTCGACGAGTCGAATGTCGGCATTAGCCCATGGAGCCTGCGTGCTAGCCACGAAAGTTTGGAGCCACTTAAGCGTGAACTCATTGTCGCATGAAAGGAGCTTAAAACCTCTGAAGGTGGTCAGTTGCTCAAAGAAAGGGTATTGTCCCTCCTTCTCGACAATGGTGGAATTGATGGCTTCGAGTATGCGCAACTCGATGAGCCTCCACTGATCTTTGCTGAGTCTTTTCTCTGGGCTGTTATGGTCTACAATCGCCACCTGTAGACCAGCACTAGCAGATGCGGCCAGCCTGGCCTTCTTGCTGGTACTGTTCGTAGGCGGCGAGATCGTGTCGTCATGTCTACCTCGTTTGGAACTGCTCGCAATCGGCTCGGATGAGGTCTTAACGACTGACTCCGGCTCGGTTGACAAGGGCCTCAGCCTGCCCGTGATCGGGGAGGTTGGCAAGAGGCTTACCTTCCCTCTCGCGAGTAGGCCTCCGTCCGTTCCCCTAGTCTGCCCTGCGCTGCGTTCTCTAGCGTCTGCGTAAGCCCTAGAACATCTCACGATGGGGACGGGTTGTATCCCTTTACCCCGAACAGTCGAGAGTGGCGTAGGTTTGTTTGCAGCAGAGGAGGGTGGCAAACGGCATTCCCCCCTCAACGCAATCTGACCCTTGCCCGTTCGTAGTGCTGTGTCATCGTCCTTTCTGCAGGTTGCCTTCTTGGAGCAGTCTGCAGCCGGCCCTGCCACAGATGGGTTAGTGTCGGTTGCTGACCGAAGACCAGCTACGATCGAGATGGGGAGCTGACGGCTTCCCGCTCCCACCGTAGGCGATCTTCTTACCTTCCGGTCCTGCTGATCAGTGCACCTAGTCGACCCTGCGAGCTTGAGCGTGTTGTTGGCCCTGTCCAGAGCCTCCCTTTCCTTGTCCGTGAAGGACTTCAGATCACGCTTTTTAAGCCACCGAATAAGCCTAATGGCATTACGCTTCCTATTTCTGAGCGTTGTTGTCCTCTTCTGTGCCCTAACCTCCCTAGTCTTTTCGGACGTGGATGATGGTCGGGCTAGTCCCAGGCCAGGTCCACCCGCGCTGACTACTGTCGCGAAACTACAGGTAGTAGAGTTTCCATTGTCAGCAGGGCTACATTCACCATCCGGCATGGGCGCTGACCGATGTTCCTCACGAGGCTGGCTGCGGCTTGCCCCGTTCGGATCGTCCGTCTTCGCCACCCCGACATCTAAATTGCTGCCCTCGGATGGTTTCTGTGGCTCTGCTGCAATGGGAGGCTGCTCCGAGATTGCCAATGTGATCGCCTCAGGTCTAGACTGGCTACGGCTTATCGTAGACTTTGGCGGTCCCATCGGTTCTCTCACGCTCGGGATAGCTGCAAGGGTCTTCCCCATCGGTGAGCCCGTCACTGACGAGCGCTCTGATAAGGCCAACTCCTGCAGGTAGGCCCGTGCGTTGTGGAGTCTCTTTCTATCCGGCTCTGAGAGCTCTTCCCACCTCTTAGTCCTTAGTCTCTTGACCGTCAACTTGCAGTTTTTTGCTCGTCGAGAGCTAGTTGACGCATTAGAGAGGGATGAGCTAGCGATGGAGCAAGCGTCATCTAGAAAGAGCCTTTCCAGGTTCAAGTCGATTGCTCCAACGCTTTCTTCATCCGAAGTACGAAGCAGAGCTTCCTCCGTATCTCCTATCGTCCGGTCGGTTTTTATAGAGCTAGGAGTGCCCGACCGGTTTACACTCTTCGCTTTTTGAGTTAAAGTATTGTTTTTTTGATTTGACATTTAGGGTCCCACGAGTAAGGGGGAAGAAGATGTCCGCCTGTACTCACCCCCTGTATACAGGTAAGGGGAATTAATTGAAACTGGAGGACCCCAAGGTATCCAGAGTTCACCGTTAGAAGACACCGTAACGTGGTGCCATTCATCCCATAGGCACGGTAGTTTACACCTGGAATTCCGGGTTTTTTCAAGTTTTCCTCTTTAGATCCGCCATATTCCGTTAACAACAGCGGCACCTCGTGTAGGGTGTGGCTCTTCACCACGTATGGACGGTCTTAGGGAAGAGAAACAACTTATTCCTAACCCTCTGGCCCCTTTGCCTGGAGACCTTACCGCCTTGAAATATCTAAATGCATATTGAAGTGGTACTCAACACTATTTTTTTATTACTTACGTAGAAAAAATACAGAATGCCAAATGAATTTTCTATACTTTATATTTATTTTAAGTTCTATTATCATGTTTATTTTTCGAATTGTGAAGTAATACTGAATTTATATAAAGAATTTTGAATAATAAATAAATCTAAAATAAATCTGATACAAAATACTTACTAAAGACTAAACACTAAAGTTGTCTTTGATGTTAAAAGATGGTTGTTTCATCTCCGCAATGTTTTTCTTGGATGAAGACCACATCCATTTATGTATGCTCGCACTTTACTCTGCTGATGTCTTCAACATTTAATTGACTGATACATACATGTCGATTGTTCTATTTCTCGAGTCAGGAGGCACTGAGAGGCGTCTTTAGTGTTGAGCTTGTGGAGTTAAGATGGTGTAAACGTTCGTCTGTAAGTTGCTATTTATGTATATGTATGCATGAGTTTATCCTCGAATTTTTGCTGTAAGTTTAGAAGGCTCGACATGCTGATGTAAATATACCTCTAGCGTAATCCAGGTTACAGCGTGAGGAGCTTGTTTATTCTTCGCACTGCTTTAAAGTTGTAACCTTTCACATAGAAATTCGAAATTTCGTGTCCTTTTTCCTTTGCGAGGTTAATCAACAGTAAAAATTATCAGAAGTGTAGTATGGCTTTTAGTCCGACACGTAGTTCTCAACCGGTACTAGTAACGAATGCAAGGATGTAAGCGCTGGGCTTCCTTTTATGATTCCATTCGCCACTTGACGCAGTTCTTTAGATACTTACAGACCTGATCTCGAAATTTGTATGATGAAGTCCATAGAAGGAATTCAATAGCTACAAAACTGTAGGTCTGCTAAAATGACTACAACTGTGGACGCCAGAGTTAATTTTATCATGTGAATTCTTCCACGACCGCCTGGTTAGAAGTGCGAATATCCTAATGGAAATATCCTTTTCATCCCACTCCCATTTGCGCCATCAACAGAATACATCACTGGGAACCTGAGTCTCGCTGAGTGTATGTGAGAGTAGAAGTAGGTGGTGGTTGATACCGTGCCTGTATGGATTACTCTTGCGCACCTTATTAAAGCCATAAATTCATTGTGTAATTTAATACATCAATAACACTCGTAACATATTTTCATAACATTTTTGTATTTGATGCTAAAGCTTAGCCTGTTTGTATGCATTTCCTTCAATAGGTTTGATATTTGAATCAACGAACCCAAACATGGAGAAGGTATTTCAAAAAGCAATTGATGATGCCAATGAAGCCAACGACAACATAAAACTATCCGCAGTTGCTGCTAGCATAAGCCCGGGAAATGCCTTCGAAACCTCGAAAAAACTCTGCAAAATGCTGAGAGTATGTTTAACTTAGTGCTACATAAAAAAAGTATGTGTAATTCCAATCTAACAAGCATTCAACAGTCAAGTGTTATTGCGGTTTTCGGCCCATCCTCCTCTGTGCCTGCCGCACATGCGATGAGCATTTGTGATGCCAAGGAAATGCCATTTATGGATACCCGTTGGGATTTTTCCACACAATTACCAACCATAAATCTACACCCCCACCCAACGCAGTTGGCTGTTGCCCTGAAAGATTTAGTCACAGCCCTGGGGTGGCGTGGATTTACGATACTTTATGAAACTGGTATGGAGAATGGTTCCGTGTTCTAGAGTCACTCAACGATTCTCTTTTAGGTGAATATCTGTCACTTGTTAATGAATTACTTCAGCTATATGGACCTAATGGACCGACTGTAACTGTGCGTCGTTATGAGCTTGATATCCATGGTAACTACAGGAATGTGCTGCGCAGAGTTAAAAAATCAGAAGAAAACTCATTAGTGGTTGTGGGATCAATTGAAACACTTCCGGAGCTGTTCAAACAGGTGTGACTTACTAGGGATATCCAGACTTTTCTTTAATTAAAATGCTTTACAGGCGCAACAGGTGGGACTCATGACTGATTTATACAGGTACGTGATTGGAAACTTGGATTTGCAGACTATCGATTTGGAGCCATACCAGCATGGCGATGCCAATATCACAGGTTTCCGATTGGTTTCACCGGAGAATCAGCAAGTTGTTGACATTTTGAAGTCCTTTGATGAAAATGTGGAGAACCCTTTCCAGAATGGTACTATGGGAAACAGTTATCGGTAATGGTTATGGGGGATAAAAATTTTAATTTATAGTGTCCTGCCCGATGACTGCTAACATGGCGTTGGTGTATGATGGAGTGCAATTGTTGGCTGAAACCTTCAAGCACATTATGTTTCGACCCGTTCAACTCAGTTGCAATGACGACAGCAGCTGGGAAAAAGGTTACACTTTGATAAATTACATGAAATCGGTGAGGAATGTTCGTGATTTAATTAATTGTTTATTTGTGTGATGTGTTTCAGCTGAGAAAACTATTAACGGATCTATCCTCTCTTTCACATATCAAAATAATCAAAATTTGTCTTTAGATTTAAATTGACTTTCCCTCTTTTTTTTTTTTTTTATTTCCCAAGTTTAATTTATACATCTGTCTGGTTGACACTTAGTACATATTTTATAAGTGAAAGTGGAAAATTTGTTCATTCATTTATGAAATGAAAGTGGGTTAAATAGGGTATGTGACCAATGCCACTATTACCATTTGTTTAACAATTTTTTTTTTTTTTATATAATGGATTTTTATAACTCCTGAATAAAATTAATTTTTATTTTTTTTTAATACGATAAAACTTGAGTAAATTTTAAAGATTCATCTTACATGTACAAAGAATAATACAAATACAGGTAAAGCTCGATAATTAGAACTCGTGGAAATTGGAATTGCTTGGAAATTAGAATACAATTTTATTATATATGAACAGCTTGGAAATTAGAAAAAATTATTCCAATTTTCAAGCTTAAGCTTCTTCAGTTGCATTTACGCATGTATTTTGTTCAAGTCAATTTTTTTGCTTGGATTTGTTTACCATTTTAAGGCGACAAATGTGTCTACAAAGTCTAGACTGGTTAAGAATATTACGGGACATTTCCCTGTTTCTGTTTGGTATGCTTTGTGTGATGTTTCAATATATAAAAGGGATTTTCACTCTCATTAAATCCAAAAGCATATAGGTGTGAATTATTGTGTCCAAGTGAGTAAGAATGCCTCCAATCAAAAGAAAAATGCAAGCACTCTCAATAGAAGTCCAAAATCATTGAGCAGATTAAAAACGGTGCTTCAAACAAAGCTTTGGCTAAGCAGTATTGGGTCGCGCCGTCATTTGTTACTTTTTTAAAGAAAAAGGAACTCTTAATAATGGACAAAGTAACAAATTCGTTTTTGCTAGTGAAAAAGAAAACGCTTCATATTGCTGAATTTCCAATAATGGAAAGTAAACTTTACGCTTGTGTGTTCAACGTTAGATTGTGACGCTGCTTTCAATGCAAGTGATGGATAGCTGCAAAATTTTAAACGTCGTTTCGGATTACGGCATCTCAATGTGTGTGGCGAAAGGTTGTCTTGCAATATAAATTCGGTTGTGCCATTTCAGCGAAAAATTGACGAGAAAATCAGGCAAATGCGTCTGACATAGGATCAAATCTACAACGCAGATGAGTCTGGTCTATTTTATAGATTACTACCGTACAAAAATATCGTCTCCAGCAATGAAAAAAATTCTCCTGGGCTTAAAACTCCAAGAGAAAGAATAACTTTTATGTTGTGCTGCAATACTTTCGGAACACGCAAAATTAAGTCACTTGTTATTAGCAAGTCTAGAAAACCGAGATGTTTCAAACATTTTGAAAACCCACTTGAGTACGACTCATCCAAATTCGCCTGGATGACAGCATTTATTTTCCGAAAGTGGTTTAATTCATTCGTACGACAGGTTTGTAAAATTTAAAGCGAAAATGCACCAAATGTCACACCTATTTTACAACCCATGAACCAAGATGCCATATGCTTGACTAAGCTTTACTACAGGCAAAGCTTATTATCGATGGTGGTTGCTAAGGAAAACGAAGGAATTACAGATTTTAAAGAAAATTACAATAAGAGAGGCAATCATATTTTTAAAATCAGCTTGGGATAAGGTAACAACAGAATAATTAAAGAAGTGCTGGCATAAGACATTTGATCATTCAAATGCCTGCAATTCTGAACTGACTGAATCAATCTGGATCAACGAATTATTTTCCGTGTCTTGTAGTGTGGTTGTGTAAAATAAAAAAGTTCTAGATCACGAAATTGATCCTGATAGAAAGCAAGATCTAGTATTGTTGTTGTATTGCATAGAAAACAATGATCCATATGGATCGTGAGTGATAATAAAATACGGCTATTGTAAGATATGGATTTTGACGAAGAGGACAATCTACCACTTGTTAGGTTAATTCCTAACGTCCATGTTCAGGACACAATTGAACTGTTAAACCTTCTTGGGCAGCCTGTATCAGCTCGTGAATTTGAAGTCTGGAACTCTGATAACGTTTCTTTTGATGTTCAATCAATTGAAGACGATTCCAGTAGCATTGCAGCTGATTCCGAAGAAGATGGACTTGGAACAGACATTTCCCACAAGGATGTAATTAAATCTGCAAATGGATTGTTGACTTGGGCTCTGAGGAATAGCGTTTCAACTTCGGAAATCATTTCAATTCAAAATTTGCTGGAAAAAGCGGTTAAGCTTTTGACTAACAAAAGGCAAAGGTAGTCAATCATATCCAAATTCTTCCAACCTAAGTAAAATACAATTTTTTTTGGAATTGTACATTTGTAATTGTTTCTTAAATAAACAACTCAGTTATGTAGGTTCTTTTGTTCTAGATTTTACTGAGATTTATTCACTTTGGAAGAATGAATGCAGCTTAATATTGCGATCTCTTCTGCTAAAATAAAAAACGCTTGGAAATTGGAAACATTAAAAAATGAGAATTCGCCAAAACTTTTTTTTTCTAATTTTCAAGCTTATACTGTATATACAATTAACACTTAAAATTTTTTTTTCTACTGGTTACTGAGATCAATGGGTCTTCTTCGTTTTAGCCGCCGTCTATTTAGAATATTTCGTCAGGTGCCGTTTGCTTACATTGGTCATTTCTTCTTCAACCATAGGAATTTTGAGGTCATTGTGTATGTTGAAGTTTGTGACGTACCAGTCAGCATTTACTATTGTTCGCAGAATTCTTGATTGTTGTCTCTGAATAATGTTTATGTTTGACTTTTTAGCTGTGCCCCAGATTTGAGATCCGTACGCCCATATTGGTTTTATTATAGTTTTATAAAGCAAAATGTTGTTGTAGGTTGATAATGGAGAGTCCTTACTTATTAGCCAGTAATGATGTCTAGTTTTCTTCTTCATTTGATGCCTCTTTTGCTGTATATGGTGCTTCCATATAAGCTTGCTGTCTAGATACATTCCTAAGTACTTCGCCAACTTTGTCAATAGAGATACTTTTGTGATTTATTTTTAGTGGTTCGGGTGTGTAATTTATCTTTGTTGTGAATATAACCTGCACTGATTTGTCATCGTTTACTTTTATGCGCAATTCCTTAAACCATTTCATTGTATCGTCTAATATTTTTTTGGAGTTGGACGGTCGCTGTGTGTAGGCATGTGTTTGAGTAGAGCAGTATGGTGTCGTCAGCGAATGAAGCGATCATAGATGTTGTCTGAGTAGGTAGAGATATATTTCTGGTGTAAATATTATAGAGAAGTGGTCCAAGCACGCTGCCTTGCGGTACTCCAGCTCGTATTGCGTATAGCTTTGATGATGCGTCTTTATACTTTACATAGAAGTGTTGATTCGTTAGGTAACTTTTGATTATTAAGTAATAGTCAGTAGGAAGAAAGCTTGCAAGTTTCTGAAGTAGTTCTGTATTCCACACGGTGTCAAATGCCTTGGCAACGTCAAGAAATACCCCAACGCAGAATCTCTTTTCTTCCAGGTCTGTTGAGATTTTATTGGTCACTCTATGGATCTGCTGTATCGTCGAGTATTGCTTGCAGAATCCAAACTGGTGGTCCGGTATTACATTTAGTGTTGATAGGAATGGAGCAGTACTGCCACTAGACGCATATCGTATTATAACAGATCCCTTACAAAAAGCTAGTAGATTCGATTAAAAGGTAGCACAATAGTTTTAGAGTATCACCAAGGTATAATTCATTTATTAATCAAAATTTGCAGTTAAAGTAACAATAACAAAAATAAATAATAAAATAAAAGCAATGAACAAAACATAAAAATAAATATACTTTAAACTCTCCATTAATAAAAATTAACAATGAACAAAAATAAATAATTTAGGCTTTGTGGAATTCTCCATTAATAAGCTTAAATCCTCTATCAAAATTAACAAGTTCTTTCGATGGTTCAAAAATTGGATTACTTCTTAAGAGTTCTTTACAAAAGACCACACGAAGAAAGCAAATCAGTAGCTCCAATAAGTGAACGCCACTGCTCGTTTAACTTTTCCAAATCGATTGTTGTATGTGGAAACTCTTTAAAAAAAAAAGTAATATTGTGGGTTCTTGGCCTGATACAATCTCCCAGGGATCTAAATATTTAAACATTTTAGTTTTAGGATTGTTTGTATCAAATCTATTGTTAATTTGTTCGGCCAACGCTACATATACATTACGAAAATGCGACTTTACATTATAAATTTAGTTTTGATCTATATTTAAAGATTGAATATGCTGTTCAATTTTTAATCCAAAATAGCATAGTTCTAAAGGCAAAAAGTAGCTTGTATTTTTGAAATCTACTGTAAAAGATAAATTTTCTGTTTTTATAAAATTTTTATAGATTTCAGTAAGCAATTCACGAACTTGATTATTAATTAAATGTATTTGGAGTGTTTCGGACTGGAAAAGCTTATTCAGTTTGTTGACTTTGTTTAATACATATGATAAAAAATAATAAAATTATTGATTGCTGTAGTACTTAGCGATTGTTCATCTTCAAAAGACTCCAATGTAAAGAAGTGAAGTAAAGGAATCCACTGTTCCAGAATCCTATTTATAACTGATTCGAACGATAACCACCTAGTACTAGAATATTTCAAAATTGTATGCTCTTGGCAGTTAAAGTGGTCTTGAAATTCCTTGAAAAGTCCTTGCCGCTTAGCGCTATGAGAAAAGTACGCATGTAAAGCCCTAACAGAGCTTAAGATTGATGGAGGTAATAGTTTACATGCTGCAGATGCACATAAATGCAAATTATGACAACCACAACCAATTGAAAATAAGTTTGTAGATACCCTACTTAGTCTTTCACTTACGCCATTTAAATGGCTACGCGTAACAGATGCGTTGTCCGAACAAAATCCGATCAAGTTGGATAGATTACCCATGTTTTCATTGCATTGTTCTATAATCAAATGGAAAATTTCTTCGGAAGTGCAATGGGTCAGCTTTATTAAACCAAAACATCTATCTATAATACGCTGTTCCCCATCGTCAAAGTACCGTGCTACGATGACTAGACACTTGTCTGTTGATACGTTGGTGGTTTCATCAACTATAATCGTGTACTTCTGCGTGGCCAAATGTTTAGTAATTACTGTTTTGGCGTATGGACCAAGTACAACGTTAACCAGGGAAGTAGGTTTTGTTCTTCCACACCTAATATTTTTCCCGATTTCGCTGTCAAAACATATGGTTTTCAGTAATCCATGCAATGAGTCCATTTGTTTGAACGGAAGATTGTATTGCATGCAATACATAACACAAATGATATCAAAGCGTATTCCGTGAGACTTGGATTGAGTTTCTACACGTTCAAAACATTTCGACACACTTAATGATGACTTTGCATCCTTGTACCGCGAAATATGTTTAGCTGTTACATCGTGTTTTATCAACAAACACTTATTTAAAGCAAATGATTGGTTGCATAACCGCCACTTGAAATCAGTTTCCCATTCTTTCCTATATTGTTGCGTGTACTTTCTTCCTGATGTTCCTGGTTTTTCCTTGAGTTTCTAGAATTTACTTTATAAAATCTTATCACAGTATATATTCGCATTTATAAATACCACCTGCAAATGAAAAAAAGGAGGAGGAACATCAGATGCACATCAAGGAACTAAAAACTAATATATACGCAGTACAAAAAAATGCAGAACTCCACACATACCACCTTGATCAAAAAGTTCCCGGAATAAAAACCGTGTGGCGCTCGCATCGTTCCGATTTGAGTTCTGTTTTCTTTGTTAAGTTGGTACATCTGTTGTTGATATTCCCTCTAAATCTTAGCGTCATAGCTTGACATTTGCAAAAGTAACGTAGCCAAGAGTACATCAATCTCTGTGTGTGTTGGCGATTTTTTACAATTTTAGAAATGGATTTAAATTTGCAACAACGAACTTGTATTAAATTTTGCGTAAAAAACGGATTTAATGGTGCGCGAACGTTGGAAATGTTGGAAAAGTGTTTCGGCAACGATTCTCGAAAGAAAACGGACGTTTACCAGTGGCACGAGCGGTTCAAAAGTGGTCGTGAGTCAATCGAAGATGATGAACGCAATGGCAGACCATCGACATCGAAAACCGACGAAAATATTGATAAAGTAAAAGAAATGTTGGTCAATAACCGCAAATTAACCATCAGAGAGATAGCGGAGGACTTGAACATTGCCTATGGATCCGTCCAAGACATTTTGGTTAATAATTTGGGTTTCCGTCATGCAAAAAAATTTCATGCAAAAAAAAGGACCGTGTTGACGTCGCAAAAGACATGATTTGCGAGGCTGAATCCGATCCCACGGATCGACACGCAATCCAGACATCAGGCAAGTGAATGGCGTTCACCAAATGAGCCGAGACCAAAGACGAAGGCAATGCTCACGGTTTTCATGGATTACAACGGTGTAGTGCATCATGAATTTTTGCCAGAAGGCCAGACAGTAAACAAAGAGTATTATTTGGGCGTTATGAGACGTTTGCGTGAAGCAATTCGCCAAAAGAGACCAGAATTGTGGGCAGAAAACTCGTGGATTTTGCACCATGATGATAACGCACCGTCGCACAGTGCCATCATTATTCGTAATTTTTTGACGAGAAATGAAACAAATACCATCCAACAGCCACTGAATTCACCTGATTTGGCTCCCTGTGACTTCTTTCTGTGCAATCGAGTTAAAAAACCATTACGGGGAACGCGTTTCAGCAGCCGAGAGGAAGTAATGGAAAAATCGCAGGAAGCACTGATGGACATATCGAAAACCGAATATAAAAAATGTTTCGAAGATTGGATCAAGCGCTGGCATAAGTGTGTTGCAGTTGATGGGGATTACTTTGAAGGGGACAATATAGATTTAGATGAATAAACTTGTATTTTTAATTTTCTGAATAAATTCCGGGAACTTTTTGATCAAGGTGGTATGGAAAATGGAGCCACCCGACCGATAATAGACCGATATAAGTGGTGCCAAATAACTCAAAATGTTTAAAAGAAAACTCCATATGTGAACGTGCACTTGAATTGTAAATTCAATATTTAATGAAACTGAAGTTTGAAGATGAAGTAAAAAGCTAGTAGATTCTTAGACAAAGCTTGTAGGTAGTAGCAAGACTGAAAGCTAGTACATCTGCTAGCTTTGTAGTAAAAGTGGCAGCGCTGGAATGGAGCCATGCCGTCACATAATAGTCGGCCAAAGACTTTAGACAGAACTGGGAGTAAGCTTATTGGTCTATATGATGTAGGTATGGTTGCGTCTTTTGCGGGTTTTGGTATAGGTATTATTTCAGCAACTTTCCATACTTTTGGAAAGTGCTGTAGTCGAATCATTGCGCTAAAAATATTTCTGAGATACTGGAGAGCTTTTCTTGGGAGTTTGTCAAGTAATTCTCCTATTAGGAGGTCATATCCTGGGGCTCTTTTGTGGTCCACTCTGTGTCTAATCAATTGTTTTATTTCGTTTATTGTTACTTTTTTTTATAGAGATATTCATGGTCCTATTGAAATGCAGCTGTGAGGTACGGACGCTGTCGTCTACATTAGAGAAGGTGTTCCAAAAGTGTTGTGCTAAAGTCTTAGCCTTGTCATAGTTTTCTCTGGCCCAATTTCTGTTCGTCTTTTTTAATGGGGGGTAATGAAGTATTTGGTTCTTTATTTTTTTAACTGCTTTCCATAGTGAGTAATTTATTTCTGAAGTAGGTGTCAGGTTTATTAGGTAGTTTTTTAAATTTTTATTTTGATATGTTTTTAGAGTTTGTTTTAGTCTTTTGATTGCAAGGTTTAAGTTATATTTATCCGCAGGCGCTCTTGTCGTTTGCCACTTTTTCCGAAGTTGCCTCTTCTCTTTAATCAATTTCTTGATGTGCTCGGGGGGGTTGTATTCTTTTGTTTTTTGAGCATTTTTTGGTGTTGTCCAGAAGGCGGCCTCATTTATTGTGTCCTTAAAGTAAATGACAGATCTTTTAATGTACTTACTTACTTAGGTGGCGCTACAGTTCGGGGTGAACCTGGGCCTCAACCAACAAGCCTCTCCATTTAGCTCGGTCTTTAGCTAATTGCCACCAGTTGCGCAATCCAAGTTGGTCGAGGTCCCCTTGAACTTGTGCGCGAGTTACGTACCTCACCTCAGCATCCAGAGAGGAACCTACCTTAATACTTCACCGCCAATCATAAGCTTGAGGAGATGCATTGTCGCGAGTCACGACTCGACAACAACAGCAGTATACGCAAAGCATGGACCCACGCAGTCATCCCGTGCCAATGCCATAAAGCTTGTATCCACGCAGTCACCACATGGCAATAAAAATACATCGCTTAGCAACAATTGTGATCGATTTAATTGAAGGATGAACCGCAAGAAGAAGAGCAGCTTACCAACCTCGCCGTGACGCCGCTCTATGTGCTCTGAGCAGACAAGAGATTCTCTCTTTTAATCTCTTCTTCGAAATTATTCTATGTTTTGGTAGGCTTAAGTTAAGTTAAGTCTGTCTGTCTATGATTGGTTTTGGTCAAATAAAGATCTAAAAAAGAAGTGGATGTTTTACTTAATATAACTCGCGCCACCTACGGCGATGATTCCCTCTACTGCGTCGTCCCTCGGGATTAGATTCGAAGACTCTGCGGGCCGGAGCGTTGGTGTCCATTCGCTCTACATGTCCTAGCCATCTCAGACGTCCAATACGCAGTTTTTTGACTAGGTCGATGTCGCTGTACAGCTCGTATAGTTCGTGATTGAATCGTCTTCTCCAAAACCCGTCAACGCAAACGGGACCGAAAATCTTACGAAGAATTTTTCTCTCGAAGCGACCAAGGATATCTTCATCCTCTTTTAATAAAGTCCATGTTTCAGCGCCGTAAAGCAGGACTGGAATGATCAAGGTCTTATATAGAGTCTCCTTAGTTGTTCGAGATAGGGCTTTACTGTTGAATTGCTTTATAATCCCAAAAAAACAGCGATTGGCAAGAGTTATTCTTCGATTGATTTCTGCACTGATTTTGTTTGCTGAATTTATAGCAGAGCCAAGGTAGACAAAGTCCCTTACTACCTCGAAGTTATAGCTGCCCACGGTGACGTTTTGTCCAATTCGTCGGTGTTGGTTTTCCCTTCTAGTTGACAGCATATACTTGGTTTGTCCTCGTTTATCGCTAAACCCATTTTGGCCGCTTCCGCCTCAATGCTTGCAAAAGCACCGGTGACAGCCCGCTGAGATCTTCCGATAATGTCTATATCGTCGGCGTATGCAAGCAGTTGTACAGACTTGTAATAGATTGTGCCTCCGGTGTTGGCTTGTGAGTTCCGCACAATTCGTTCAAGTATAATATTGAAGAAGTCACATGACAGCGCGTCACCTTGTCTAAAACCTTTTTTGACATCAAAGGTCTCGGTGAAGTCATTACCGACCTTGATGGAGCAGCGAGCGTTCTCCATCGTCAGCCTGCACAGACGGACAAGTTTGGCAGAGATGTCAAAACTAGACATGACTCTATAAAGCTCTTCTCTATAGATGCTGTCATAGGCGGCCTTGAAATCGATAGAGAGGTGGTGAGTATCGATTTCGAATTCTTGAGTTTTCTCCAGGATCTGCCGAAGTGTGAAGATTTGATCGATGGTGGACTTTCCTGGCCTGAAACCGCACTGATACGGTCCAATCAGGCTGTTGATAAAAGGTTTCAGGCGTTCACACAATATCGCAGAAAAGATCTTGTATGCGATGTTGAGAAGACTGATGCCTCTATAGTTGGCGCAATTTAGGGGGTCTCCTTTCTTGTGGATCGGGCAAACGATGCTGAGATTCCATTCATCAGGCATACACTCGTCTGACCAAATCTTAGAAATGAGTTGGTGTATGCACTCTACCAATTCATCCAGTAAGCCGTCAGGTCCAGCAGCCTTGTTCGATTTTAGCTTGGATATTGCTATCCTCACTTCGTTTTGGTCAGGTGGACGGAAATTTTGATTATCATCGTCCATGTTGAATGGTTCATTCTGCCTGACAGCGGGATGTTGGTCTTCGTCGCCGTTATATAGTCAGCAGAAGTAGTTTTTCCATATTCTCAGCACCGACTGTGATTCTACTACGAGGTTTCCATTTTCATCTCTACAGGTTTCTGTACGGGTATTACTTCTCTGACACGTTCTTTTTACCTTTTGGTAAAACTTCCGTACATTGTTCCTGGAGTATAAGCTCTCGATATTCTCAAACGCGCGCTTCTCATGCTCTTTCTTCTTCTTTTGGAGAAGCCGATGTTCTTCCCGTCTCTTTTGCTCGTAGAGCTCACGAGCAGCTCTCGTCTTCCTTTGCAGCGCCGCTTTGTATGCTTCTTGTTTTGCTGCATGCACTCGCCGGCATTCTTCGTCAAACCAGGGGTTTCGCGGTGTTGGGCGAGCGAGACCCAGCACATCAGTCCCAGTATTTCTGATGGCATGTTGGCAGCGTTGCCACTGGTCTTCGGTACTTGATGCTGGCGGCAAAGGGGTGATTGAGAGATTTCGGGATACGCGTTCAGCGAAGAGTCTGGCGGTCTCTTGCGATTGTAGCTATTCGACGTTAAATTTTCTCACAGTAATTCTTCTTTGTTGCTCAGATTGGGATATCCGCATTCGTACCTTGGCTACAACAAGGTAATGATCCGAGTCTATGTTGGCCGCTCGGAAGGTCCGGACATCCAGAATACTGGAGGCATGCCTTGCGTCGATCGCAATATGATCAATTTGGTTGATCGTTACATGATCATTAGACCGCCATGTCTGCTTATGAATATCGAGATGAGGAAACCATGTGCTTGCTATGGTGACATTTCGCTCCACAGCGAAATCAATTAGCCTTAGTCCGTTATCAGACGTGGTGTCGTGTAGGCTATGCTTACCAACTGCCCTACCAAAGACATCCTCCTTTCCTATTTTGGCGTTAAAATCGCCCAATGGCCGCAATGTCCGTAACGTCGCTTGAATATACTAGTAGAACAGGTGAGTGGTCAGAGGATAGTTCTAAGCAGGAGTTTATTTTAAGTTTTGAATGACTGATATTTTTTGTCACACAAACGTCAAGTAAATCGGGTTTTTTCTTTCGGTCAGTTGGCCAGTATGTTGGTTCTCCAGTACTTATAAACTTGCAGTTGTTATCTTGAAATGCTTTTAATAGGTTATTGCCCTTCTTATTTGTTAGTCTTGATCCCCAGTCTTTGTGTTTAACATTGAAATCTCCTGCGAGGATAAATCTTGGACCCAGTGTTTTTAGGTAGGAATTGTATTGTTCTGTTGAGATGTTTGGGTGGGCAGTATATAGCCGAGACTAGTAATGGTCCTTCGTTGTCAGTTATCACATTCCAGACAGCAGTAACCTAGGAGATATATGATCCAGTTATCACATTCCAGACGGCATTAACCTAAGGGGAAATATGATCCACTTAGCCTTGACCGTAGATTGCATCAGCCAATGCATGGGAACCTAAGCTGACGCAGCACACGCGCTTCTGATCAGGTATCTGCACTCGCCGAATATGCAATAGGTGAGACAGCTGTGTCAGCAGATAAATCGGACATATGCGAGGCGACGTGAATGGATTGGGCAGATCAGGGAATTAGTCTTTCGTCGGCAGCGGGAGTATCTAGCCTTGTTAAATCTAGTATTCGGAATTGTTTTAAATCTAGTAATAAAATTTATTCGCGTAAAAAAGTAAAATGCGTTTTATTTTAACAGCGGCTAGTCTGTCGTCCGCTTTTTTTTAGTATCCGCGGGGGCGAATACATTAACTTTGTCCTCTATTTGCATTGTTGTGGATTGGATATGGGTCTCTTTGTAGTGTGAAAGTTCGATACATTTTATCTTGTCTTTGATTATGATTGCTGTACCTGCATGTGCTCTTCCTTCCGGGTGATTTGTCCTATGGATGTTATAGTCGCCGATTTTAATACAACTTTTATCTGTGAGATGGGTCTCAGATATTAGTAAAATGTCAATATTGTTGTCTTTGATAAATTGTTTTAGTTCTAATTTGTGCTGTTGTAGTCCGTTTGCGTTCCAAAATACGATTTTCAGTGAGTTATATTTACTGTCCATTAAGCCCATTAAGTCTACTTACTAGCATAGTAATTATGCTCATCATGTTAGTCATCTGGTTGATCAATTGTTTCATCATCTCTTTGAGCTCTGTAATGTCATTTGTTTCGGTTGACTTTTGTTGAGATTGTGAATCGGATAGAGGTGATACACGAATTGTAGGAGTTGGGTCGGGCTTGTCGGTATTTTGTTTTGGTGGTGGTGGTGCGTTATGAGCCAAATGGGAAGCAACAACGCTAGCATACCTTACATTTTTTTTTAAGGATCTCATTAGTTTTTGGTATGTCCTGGTTTTGTTCATGGTTTGGAAGTATTTTTTCTCTCAGCGGTGGGAAGCGTTGTATTTTTAATGTTTTAAAAACACATCTACCTCTACATTCTACAGAAATATTCCGCATTTTCGAGAAGGTTCACGTTCTTTAGGTTGCATTAGGTATGTGCGTCTGGTGGAAAAAAAGACAATTGTGTGATGTCAATTCGCGAAAGCTTCCCTTGACTTCAACAAAGGCTAAGTGTATCTTAATTTATATAAAAAGTCTTTAGGGACTGGACGATTCATACTGGAAAGACAAACATTTCAACGCAGCTCCTAAGAATAGTTACTTTTGAAAAGCTCCTTCTCCATAAGCAGCTTTATACCGATTAGGTCGCCAGGTCCCGATGGTATGCTGATGATGCAACGCGTTTGAGCTGCCTCCAACTCATTCCTAAAGAGCTCGATTCCTCCTCAACTGTTCTGCGCCACGTTTGCCTAGGGCGTCCCGCTATTCTGCCTGCCTGGGTGAGCGGATTCCACTGCATGGCGTATTTCGCAATGAAGTTGTCTTCGCGCCGTAGGGTGTGTGTGATGTGGCCATTGCTTTGTTATAAATATTTATGGCCTGCTGTCTTGATTTTTGTTTCCCAAACCGTAAACTGAGGTGAAAGTTGTGTTTATACCTAAAGTGTTCGTGCTGACCCAAAAGATCTCCATTCAATTATATTCCTATTGGAATAACTGTAGAGATTAATTGATATCCATCTATGCTACAGCATCAGTCCGACTATGCTCTGGGCTTTCCAACATTAGTACTGTAAACGCAAATCAGCACAAACAATCTTACACTCGCTCGTTTGTATCATTAGCCGTGTTTTTTTTTAAACCTAGCCAGCCAGTAGTTGCTAGTAAAGTAAAGTTTTACACATAAAACAAATACAACAACCGGCTGGCTACTACCCTACACGGCAATTGAAAATCGCTGAACATTCGGCAGTATATCAGGTTGTTTTTCTTGACACATCCAGTTTTTATTCGAAGGTGGTGTCTGTTTATTTACTAGGTCAGATTTGGTTTGTCAAAGAGAGGAATTGATGGAAGTAGATACTATCGATATGATACGACTAAAGCTCGTAATTCATAGTTATTCACTGAAGGATGACCAACTTGATAGATTTCAACATCTATCGGAAAAAGTCAACTGAAAACAGCCAAGCCACCCGACGGCCGGAATTATTGCATTGTCCTCGGCGACTTATATGTCCATAACTTTATTTGGCTCCAGCATTCGAAAAGACCTGATGACACCTGAATATAAGTGGAAATCTCTGCCATCAGCAGCAACCTCACCTATCTAGTGGAAGGACTCACACGTGTGCCAAGTAATCCAAACAACTTTGGAAATACTCTAGACTCGTTTCTCTCCTCTGAGCTGGACAATTAAGTGATTAGAATCACTACCTCATTATGAAATTTGGACCATGCCCTAATATTGCCACTACACATACTACCGACTCCAATGTTAAGACAACAATTTATTAAAGTTCCAAGTACATACTCGTACGAAACTAGGTTTCAATTGAGACGTATTTTAGCTTCGTAGTTATGTGTATGCACATGAACTAAGAAGAACTACGAAGACTATGAAACTATGAGGACTACAGAAACTTCGAACAAAATAAAACGTAGCATGAATACCCTCATTTTTGAATAATTACTTTCTTCACATTCATACGTACGAGTACATACAATACTTACTTTAGAGAAGTTTACTATCGCATGTTACTTCTAGGTATTTAACTCGCTTTTCTAGTCGAACTAATGGGAATACTTACTTTTGGTTTTTGTCCGCTTGATGTTTAAACACACTTTGAATTCAATGATGTTGTAGAGAGTCTTCGCAAAATTGCCAAGAACTTGTTTTTTTTTTTCCTTTATTGTTTTACATCTGTCCACTGGACATTAAGTAATCGGTTTTACAATTAGGATTACAGCAGTCATAAGGCCATTGCCTTTAAGATCCTCTTTGGTTCTACAGTAAATACATATGAACATAAAACATTTCTCAGGTAAGACGGAAGTTTAAAAATTAAAGTATTAACATGAATTGGCAAAAGGTATATATAGATACATTTAAACACATTACTTTTTAGTTCATATCCTGGTTAGTAACTCAGATGGTCTTATTCGTTTCAGCCTTCGTATATGAGCATATTCTTGGGCAGGAAGAGAGTTCATTTCATAGTTTTCATGGTTAAGGAGTCGAATTTGGTGTTTTTGACTAGAATTTTGGATTTCTTCGAGTACTGTCGTTATGTTGAGATCTTTGTGTATATTCTTGTTTGGTACGTACCAGGCTGTATTCACTATTGTGCGTAGAATTTTGTTTTGAAGTCCTTGGATGATGTCAGCACTTCTTCCTGTTCCAGGCGGCAGCGGACGAATTCCCTAGACGGAGTCAACGGTGGCGTCTATAGTTCCAGTTAGGTTGAACTTAGTGAATACCTTGCGCGAGCTGCTTCGACATATTCGGATCACAAGTCGGTAAGGAATTGCCAATGTTGGTCAGGACATTGGAATAGAGATGGTGGCGGAGGAGCCCTTAATGGGCCAACGGCAGCGCTCATACTCCCGTAGTGGACTACTGGCACCGGTGTACCCGGCCCCTCGTCCTAGGGGAATAATTAAGGAACTGGCCCTCCAGGTTGGGGGTTGTGCCGTCGGGGTAACTTCCCTACCACGTAAAAAATCTATGGTTCCGAAACAACCAAAAGCCTCGGATAAGGATGACTCAACTAATGACGACCCCAGCAAACGAAATAAGGACAACGACCTTCGGATCTGTACGTGGAATGTTCTGTCCCTTTACAGACCACGTGCAGCCGAACAACTAGCAGAGGCCCTAGACTGCTATAAAGCAGATATTACCGCCATCCAGGAAGTGCGATGGGATGGGCCGGGCAAAAAGAGGATGAAAAACTGTGACATCTACTACGGTGATTGCTACAGAGGCAACAGGCAACGCTTATTTGGATGCGGATTTGTCATACGCGGCAGACTTAGGCAAGAAGTCTTAAGCTTCCGACACGTGAGCGAGTGTATTATGACTATCCGGATCAAGGCTAAATTCGCTAACATAAGCCTAATATGTGTTCATACCCCCACAGAAGAAAAGGACCCTGCCACCAAAGAGTGTTTCTACGAGCTCCTCGACAAAACATACGAGCAATGTCCTAAATACGCCAAAATAGGAAAGGAGGACGTCTTTGGTAGGGCAGTCGGTAAGCATAGCCTACACGACACCACGTCTGATAACGGACTAAGGCTAATTGATTTCGCTGTGGAGCGAAATGTCACCATAGCAAGCACATGGTTTCCTCATCTCGATATTCATAAGCAGACATGGCGGTCTAATGATCATGTAACGATCAACCAAATTGATCATATTGCGATCGACGCAAGGCATGCCTCCAGTATTCTGGATGTCCGGACCTTCCGAGCGGCCAACATAGACTCGGATCATTAACTTGTTGTAGCCAAGGTACGAATGCGGATATCCCAATCTGAGCAACAAAGAAGAATTACTGTGAGAAAATTTTACGTCGAAAAGCTACAATCGCAAGAGACCGCCAGACTCTTTGCTGAACGCGTATTCCGAAATCTCTCAATCACCACTTTGCCGCCAGCATCAAGTACTGAAGACCAGTGGCAACGCTGCCAACATGCCATCAGAAACGCCGCGACTGATGTGCTGGGTCTCGCTCGCCCCCCACCGCGAAACCCCTGGTTTGACGAAGAATGCCGGCGAGTGCATGCAGCAAAACAAGAGGCATACAAAGCGGCGCTGCAAAGGAAGACGAGAGCTGCTCGTGAGCTCTACGAGCAAAAGAGACGGGAAGAACATCGGCTTCTCCAAAAGAAGAAGAAAGAGCATGAGAAGCGCGCGTTTGAGAATATCGAGAGCTTATACTCCAGGAACAATGTACGGAAGTTTTACCAAAAGGTAAAAAGAACGTGTCAGAGAAGTAATACCCGTACAGAAACCTGTAGAGATGAAAATGGAAGCCTCGTAGTAGAATCACAGTCGGTGCTGAGAATATGGAAAAACTACTTCTGCAGACTGTATAACGGCGACGAAGACCAACATCCCGCTGTCAGGCAGAATGAACTATTCAACATAGACGATGATAGTCAAAATTTCCGTCCACCTGACCAAAACGAAGTGAGGATAGCAATATCCAAGCTAAAATCGAACAAGGCTGCTGGACCTGACGGCTTACCGGCCGAACTTTTCAAAGCAGCTGGGGATGAATTGGTAGAGTGCATACACCAACTCATTTCTAATATTTGGTCAGACGAGTGTATGCCTGATGAATGGAATCTCAGCATCGTTTGCCCGATCCACAAGAAAGGAGACCCCCTTAACTGCGCCAATTATAGAGGCATCAGTCTTCTCAACATCGCATACAAGATCTTTTCTGCGATATTGTGTGAACGCCTGAAACCTTTTATGAACAGCCTGATTGGTTTCAGCAGGTTTTAGGCCAGGAAAGTCCACCATCGATCAAATCTTCACACTTCGGCAGATCCTGGAGAAAACCCAAGAATTCCAAATCGATACTCACCACCTCTTTATCGATTTCAAGGCCGCCTATGACAGCATCTATAGAGAAGAGCTTTATAGAGCCATGTCTAGTTTTGACATCCCTGCCAAACTTGTCCGTCTGTGCAGGCTGACGATGGAGAACGCTCGCTGCTCCATCAAGGTCGGTAATGACTTCACCGAGACCTTTGATGTCAAAAAAGGTCTTAGACAAGGTGAAGCGCTGTCATGTGACTTCTTCAATATTGTACTTGAACGGATTGTGCGGAACTCACAAGCCAACACCGGAGGCACAATCTATTACAAGTCTGTACAACTGCTTGCATACGCCGACGATATAGACATTATCGGAAGATCTCAGCGGGCTGTCACCGGTGCTTTTGCAAGCATTGAGGCGGAAGCGGACAAAATGGGTTTAGCGATAAACGAGGACAAAACCAAGTATATGCTGTCAACTAGAAGGGAAAACCAACACCGACGAATTGGACAAAACGTCACCGTGGGCAGCTATAACTTCGAGGTAGTAAGGGACTTTGTCTACCTTGGCTCTGCTATAAATTCTACTAACAAAATCAGTGCAGAAATTAATCGAAGAATAACTCTTGCCAATCGCTATTTTTTTGGGCTTATAAGGCAATTCAACAGTAAAGCCCTATCTCGAACAACTAAGAAGACTCTATATAAGACCTTGATCATCCCAGTCCTGCTTTACGGCGCTGAAACATGGACTTTATTAAAAGAGGATGAAGATATCCTTGGTCGCTTCGAGAGAAAAATTCTTCGTAAGATTTTCGGTCCCGTTTGCGTTGACGGGTTTTGGAGAAGACGATTTAATCACGAACTATGCGAGCTGTACAGCGACATCGACCTAGTCAAAAAACTGCGTATTGGACGTCTGAGATGGCTAGGACATGTAGAGCGAATGGACACCAACTCTCCGGCCCGCAGAGTCTTCGAATCTAATCCCGAGGGACGACGCAGTAGAGGAAATCATCGCCGTAGGTGGCGCGCACAAGTTCAAGGGGACCTCGACCAACTTGGAGTGCGCAACTGGAGGCAATTAGCTAAAGACCGAGCTAAATGGAGAGGCTTGTTGGTTGAGGCCCAGGTTCACCCCGAACTGTAGCGCCACCTAAGTAAGTAAGTAAGTAAGGATGATGTCAATATTTGTTTTGCTGGTTACACCCCAGAATTGTAGACCGTATGTCCAAATTGGTCTGAGGATTGTCTTGTATATGAGAAGCTTGTTGTCAACTGAAAGTACTGAATTTCTTCCCAGCATCCAGTAGTGCAGTCTGAATTTATCTTTAATTTGATTTCTCTTTTTAAGAATATGGTATGTTGCTTCCATGTTAGTTTTTTATCTATATACATTCCCAAGTATTTAGCTTGATTGTCTGAGGATACTGTTTTATTGTTTAGTTTAACAATTGGTGGATCCACAGTTTTTCTTGTTTATATGGTATATTACTTACGAAAATGGCAACATAGTAGTAGAATCGCAGTCGGTGCTGAGGATATGGAAGGAGCACTTCTGCAGACTTTTAAACGGCGATGATGATCAATATTCCGCTGTCAGGCAGAATGAGCCATTCAACAGTGATGATGGCAGTCAAGATTTCCGTCAACCCAATCAGAATGAAGTGAGGATAGCGATATCTAAACTCAAATCCAACAAAGTTGCTGGAGCCGACGGCCTTGCCGCTGAACTTTTCAAGGCAGGAGGAGATGAGTTGGTAAGGAGCATGCACCAGCTCATCTGTAAAATCTGGTCGGACGAAAGTATGCCCGATGAATGGAACCTCAGCATCGTTTGCCCGATCCTGAAGAAAGGAGACCCTCTGAATTGCGCCAATTACAGAGGTATAAGTCTCCTCAACATCGCATATAAGATCCTGTCTGCCGTATTATGTGAACGCCTAAAACCGATCGTCAACAACCTGACAGGACCTTATCAGTGCGGTTTCAGGCCGGGAAAGTCCACCATTGACCAAATATAAGAAACTAATCATCCCAGTCCTGCTGTATGGCGCAGAGGCATGGGCTTTGACAAAACCGGATGAAGATGCCCTTGGTTATTTCGAGAGAAAAGTTCTTCGAGCGATCTTTGGTACCGTCTGCATAGACGTTGAGTGGAGGAGAAGGTACACAGCCGAGCTATACAGCCTGTACAACTACATCGACTTAGCCAGAAGAGTTCACATACAGCGACTTAGATGGCTGGGTCATTTAGAGCGGTTGGAGCCCAACGTTCCCGCTAAGAAAGTTTTCGAATCCACCCCGGATGGCCGACGCAGTAGAGGACGACCTCGCGGTAGGTGGCGCAAACAAGTGGAGGGGGACCTCAATCAACTTTCCGTGCGCAACTGGAGGCAGCTGGCTCGTAATCGTGCCATTATTTGAACCAGTCTGTTATTTCGTTTGGATGTAGTTGGAGTAGATCAGTTGCTGTTTTTAGACATCGGTGCGAGACAAGTATTACTGTGTCGTCTGCAAAAGTGGCGGTCATTGTGTTGATACTTCGCGAAGTTGGAATGTCTGCTGTATATATTAGATATAATAAAGGTCCTAGCACGCTTCCTTGTGGAACTCCAGCATCAGCTTTGTAGAGAGATGATTGTTCATCTTTATAATGCACATAAAAGAAACGGCCACTATTACAGCTTGTTAATAAAAGTTGAAAGTCCGGTGGGAGAAGAAGTTTTAATTTATGTATCAGGCCATTGTGCCACACTTTATCAAATGCCTTGGATATATCTAGAAAGAGTGCAGCACAGAAATGTTTGTCATCTTAGTCTTTTAAGATTTTGTTTTTTATACGATGTATAGTTGAATGTTTACGTCTAAATCCGAACTGATGTCTAGGTATTATGTTATTTTCGTCCAGTATATGATGAAGTTGAGTAGCAAAAAGTTTTTCAAATAGTTTTGATAGAATCTGTAGTAGACTTATCGGTCTGTAATTTGCTGGTTGTGTAGCATCTTTTCCAGGTTTGGGAATTATTACCGGACCGGTTTGGGAATTACTTTAGCTACTTTCCAGGCTTTTGGAAAATATTTAGTAGTAATGATGGCATTGAAGAGATTCCTTAAATATACTATTGCGTTTTTCGGAAGTTCCTTTAGGATTTTACCTGTGATGAGATCGTATCCTGGACTTTTGTTTGGGTTGATGTTATCTTTGATGCATGTTTTGATTTCCTTAACAGAAGTTTTCTTTATTTTTATATCACGGTGAGTTACGTTTAATGGTTGGTTAATTCTACTTCTGTCCTTGTCATTGGTAAATGTTTGTTTGAAGTGTTCTGCCAGTATTTTTGCCTTTTCATGATTCATCCTCGCCCATTTACCATTTGTAGTCCTAATTGGGGGTTGGTCCTCTACAGTTTCTTTAATGGTTTTTGTAGCTTTCCATAGGGAATATTTTGTCGATGCTGTTGAAGTAATTTTTTTAAGTAGTGGTTGATTTTATTATTTCTATGTTCCTTTAATAAATCCTTAAGTTCTTTTATGGACCTGTTGAGTTTTCTTTTCGCTTCACTTGTTCTATTGGTTTGCCATATTTTCCTAAGCTTCCTTTTTTCTATCACTTTTCTTTTTATATGCGTCGGTATGTAATCATTTCTTTCTTGTTTGATTGTCATTGGTGTAGATCGATAAGTGGATTTGAGTATTATATCGTTGAAGTTTATTATTGCTGCTTCAAGATTTTTAGATGTCCTTAGCGGACTTAGTTGTAACTCCATGCCAATAACTTCTCTGAAAGTATCCCAGTCAGTCCTTTTGTTATATAATTTTGCTGGTATGTTCGGAGGCTTTATGTACGAATTATGGTAAATAACAATTGGTGAATGGTTAGAGGAAAGTTCATAGCAAGATTCTATTCTTAATTTTTCGTGTCTAATATTTTTGTAAAGGCAAAAGTCTAACAAGTCAGGTATTCTTTTCTTGTCAGTAGGCCAATAGGTCGGTTCACCAGTACTTAGATGGCTTATGTTATTCGCTTTTAGGGCATCTAAAAGTATGGTTCCTTTTCTATTAGTGAGTCTCGAACCCCACACAGTATGTTTAGCGTTAAAATCCCCCTCTGCAAGAAACCGCGGCCCTAATGTCTTGAAGTATTGCTCAAACTGTTGTTTACTAATAGTATGTTTGGGTGGGCACTATAGTGAACTAATAACAAAATGTATAAGGCACAAAACGTGATAACACTAAGCTCCAATGCTTAAGGGAAGGAATACACCAGTTTTGAAACAGGCCCGCTCTGTTTCAAGTAGCGTGGGACTTTCTACTCACTAAAAAAACACCTTTAACCATTTTTCAACTTGACAGCATCCACTCCGGAACCGCTTTTGCATTACTTCAGAGTGGTGTCGTTTTCTTTCTCCTTTCGGAGCCGGCTTTTTCATATTCGTTTCTTGCTTGCTGGTTAATTCTTTCTTGCCGGTAAGGCTTACATCAGGCTTACATAAATCTCATGAGGGTGATTATTAGGTCTTCCTCTCTCCTTTTTGTTTTAAGCACTTTTTCTATAAAGGAACATACTTAATTACAGCTCTGGTCACTCATTGACATTTTTGTCACTATGTTTTCCGGGGTGATGGCGCCGATTAGAGATGCTAGCACCCCCTTTCAGCTTCCCATCTGTTGCCCTCGAAGAACGTGTGGTTTGCGTCGTCCAGTTCTGGATCGCCATATTGGCAAGCCGGGCTCCCTGTTTTGCCCATTCTGTGGAGGTAGTCATTAAAATAAACGTGTCCGGTAAGAAATTGGGTGACGTAATAATTTACTTCCCCGTGTTTCAGTTCCTTCCATTGAGCGATGTTGCTGATAAGCCTCGCGGTCCATCGTCCTCTGCTTTCTGAGCTCCATCTCTCCTGTCATTTCTGTTTGGTGAGCTCCTTCGCATCCTTGGTTGGCGCTTCCACTCCAATTTCCGCCTTTTTGTCGTAAACGTACTTCCTCTCTGCCGCAAGGAGATCGATAGGGTCACTCCCGCGACTATGAGGACGACTGGTTCCGACACCGTTCGGTACGAACTTGCAAGCCGTAGTGCCGCGCGACTTTGCACTGCGGCCATTTGTTTCCTGTATTTCTCTTGTTGCGTCGTCCCATATCTCGCACCCATACAGGAAAATGGTGTGGGTGACTGTCATCAGGAACTTTCTCTTGCTGGCTGTTGGGCCTCCAACGTTTGCCCTTAATCTGCTCAGTGACACTATGGGCATCGTAGCTCGTTCCGAAGCAGATCTTATTCGGTGCTAGAAAGTGAGCTTCGTGTTTAGGGCCATCACTAGGTACTTCACCGCTTCCTTGCTGGTTATTACCTCTGACCCGACAATAGTTGCAATCCTCTTCTTTGTCAAAAGGACTATCTCCGTCTTTTCTGTGGCCAAACCTAGCCATGTTCTTCCATCCAGAGGTGCACCCGCCTCATCATCTGGTTGAGTTTTCTTTGCGCGCTCTCTGTGTCTCTTGCCGTAATCACTTCGGGCAATTCCATTTCAATGCGCTCCTCTTCCGGGTTGGGGATAGACGGGTTTCCACTTCCTTGCACCCCGCTGACGCAGGGGTTCTCCGGCTCTTGTTGCGCTGTTTTAGAACCGCTTGAAAATCGTATGAATAATTTTTCTCTCGGAGCGACGAAGGATATCTTCATCCGCTTTTAATGAAGTCCATGTTTCAGCGCCGTAAAGCAGGACTGGGAAGATCAGAGTCTTATACAGAGTCTCCTTAGTTGTTCGAGATAGGGCTTTACTATTGAATTGCCCTATAAGCCCAAAAACAGCGATTGGTAAGAGTTATCCTTCGCTTGATTTCTACGCTGATCTTGTTTTTAGAGTTTATAGCAGAGCCAAGGTAGACAAAGTCCCTTACTACCTCGAAGTTATAGCTGCCCACTGTGACGTTCAGTCCAATTCGTCGGTGTTGGTTATCCCTTCAAGTTGACACCACACACTTGGTTTTGCCCTCGTTCATCGCTAAACCCATTTTGTCCGCTTCCGCCTCAGTGCTTGAAAACGCAACGGCGGTGACAGCCTGCTGAATTCTTCCGATAATGTCTATATCGCCGGCGTATGCAAGCAGATTCTGCTTCCGGTGTTGGCTTGTAAGTTCCATAGCTACAGCAGGCAGCACGCAGATACCCCACTAGATTCCGCACTTCACTAAAATTCCTTTCTTAGAAAGCTTGACGATCATTCCCTTTTTGCACTCGTTAGGAAAGCTCTCAGCTTCCCAAGCTCTCTCTATAAGTGGAAGCAGGAGCTCAGCCGATGTTATGGGCGCTGCTCGTAAGAGCTCTGCTGCTGCGGTAGGACTTGACCTACCGCCTTGTTGGTTTTGAGTGCCTTGATCGCGGTAATGATCTCATCTTTACTGGTAGTCGTGGTGCGTATTCGGGAACTTCTCACCTCCGGCATCTCAGTCTGATTTGAGAGCATATCGCTAGCGAATACGCGGTTCAAAACCGTAGCAAAATACTCTTTCCATCTCTTGAGCTGGTTCTCATCCGAAATGAGCAAGGAGCCGTCTTTCCGCCGCTTTTCACTGGGTTTTGTATGGAGCGGCGACCACCTGTCAGCTCTTTCGTGATTCTGTAGACGGTCCTGCTGTTGCACCTCCATGCTGCTTCTTCTGCTTCTGTAGCCAGCGCGTTGATGTAGTTGCGCTTGTCACGTCGCACGCTACGCTCAGCTTCTCTCATCTTCATGCGATATAGGGACTCTAGCTCGCTTCTCCGTGCTGCTGGGGTAGCTGCAACGCGAGCTTTCAACTGTTTTCGTTCGTCAATCCGTCACCAGGTATCATCGCGCCCTATGTCTTCCCTGCGATCGACCGACAATTTTTTCAGCACCAGATGTAAAAGCATTTTTCACAGCACACCAATGGTCTTGGATGGTTGCGGGCATTGACCTGCTGATTCATTCCACTCATTGCGAGAAGAGTTCCCTTAACTGTTGGCGCACTGAGGGATCACTATGTCTATCGATGTTGAACCGATGATCTTCGAACTGCAGCAGTGCGTAGTTGGAGAGTAGCTATCATAAGATGGTGATCACGTACTATCCCCACATCTGCCCCTCGCCTGTTTCGAACGTCCAGGAGACTTCTTCTAAAGCGGCGGCTGATGGCAAAGTGGTCAATTTGGTTGGAAGTTGCTTGCCTGTCGTCGGAAACCCAGCAGACTTGCAGCGCCGCTTTGTATGCCTCTTGTTTTGCTACATGCACTCGCCGGCATTCTTCGTCAAACCAGGAGTTTTGCGGTGGTGGGCGGGAGAGACCCAACACATCAGTCGCGGCGTTTCTGATGGCATATTGGCAGCGTTGCCACTGGTCTTCGGTACTTGATGCTGGCGGCAAAGGGGTGATTGAGAGATTTCGGGATACGCGTTCAGCGAAGAGTCTGGCGGTCTCTTGCGATTGTAGCTTTTCAACGTTAAATTTTCTCACAATGATTCTTCTTTGTTGCTCAGTTTGGGATATCCGCATTCGTTTCTTGGCTACAACAAGATAATGATCCGAGTCTATGTTGGCCGCTCGGAAGGTCCGGACATCCAGAATACTGGATGATTGCCTTGCGTCGATCGCAATATGATCAATTTGGTTGATCGTTACATAATCATTGGACCGCCATGTCTGCTTATGAATATCGAGATGAGGAAACCATGTGCTTGCTATGGTGACATTTCACTCGACCGCGAAATCAATTAGTCTTAGTCCGTTATCAGACGTGGTGTCGTGTAGGCTGTGCTTACCGACTGCCCTACCAAAGACGTCCTCCTTTCATATTTTGGCATTAAAATCGCCCAATACGATTTTAACGTCGTATTTAGCGACATTATTCTGGTTTTTACTGAGGGCTTGTTGATCCGTCACAAGTGATGATATAGGATACAAGTTGTATCCCTCTTTCGGATAAATTGTCTTTATGTGAGATTCTGAGTTAGTGTAAATATATGTTGTTTTGATGAATAGAAATGATGTTGTATCCAAGCCAGCGTAGACTTAATGCAAAACTTTTATATCGGTGTTGAAGTCTAAAGAATTTTAAAAATACAAAGCAGCTATAACTTCTTTCTGACCGGCTATCATCATTCTGTTTCAGCTTTCAATATCTGGAATAACTGGTGAAATTAAATTCGACCATCAGGGCTTAAGGACGGATTTTTCACTCGAAGTTACCGAAATGACTACGTTAGGTATTTCGCACATTGGAACATGGTCTTCATCAAGTGGATATTCACCGAATCGCAAGACAAATGCTTTGTCACTCGAAGCAGATCAACGATCATTGGTCAATAAGAGTTTTATTGTAATCACAGCTTTGGTGAGTACGAAGTTATGTTATAAATTAATCAGTACTTTGATAAACCTATTTTTTGTTCAGAGCGAACCCTATGGTATGCTTAGGAAGACAGCTCACAAATTGAAAGGAAACGATCGGTATGAAGGATTTGGAATCGATCTGATTATGGAATTGGGAAGAAAACTCGGCTTTAATTACACATTTATTATTCAAGAAGACAATAAATACGGGTCGATTGATAAAAAGACAGGCCAATGGAATGGAATGCTCTTAGAAATTATGGAGGGCGTAAGTGCCAGTTACAATAAGTAAATTTTGATTATCTAGCGTTGGATTCACATGTATCTGCTCCTGCGCAAATGTCCGAATGAACAAGAGCTTTGTAAATTCGAATTTTCTCACTCTTTAGGTCCCTCCATTTCAAATGTAATGAAGTAATGGAATGCCTATTTTAACACCAACAAAATAAGGGTCCTAGCATAGCTTTTTGGTGTTACCATCCTTCCAATAATCGCACCTAGTCGTTAAACTAATCAGCAATTTTTTTCTAATACTTGTAAATTTATGTTATAAGGAACTAACTTTGGTCTGTTACCTTTTGTTTTTTAACTCGTTATCACTTTGTTCGGGTGATTATGTTATATGGTATGTTTCTTTTTATTTTTTGTCCTAGTTAACTAGTTTGAATGGTTTTATTCTTCGTAATCTTCTAACTAGATTGTTATTATTAAGTAGTTCGACTACTTCCAAATTAGAATGGTTGCGAGGCCTACCTTCATGTCTTCTTGCGACCTTCCTGACCTCGTCCTCTACCATTTCAATTTTTCGATCCATATGTATTGTAGATCAGCGTTACGTATGTACCATGGCGCATTAAAAATATTGCGTAGTACTTTATTTTGAAAGCATTGTATGCTTTATAGGTTCGTCTTACTCGTGCACCCCCAAAGCTGAAGGCCATATGTCCATATTGGCTTTAAAACTTGCTTATAGAGAAGCAGTTTATTATATATTGAGAGACATGAATACCTCCCTATTAGCCAAAACATTTTTTATATCGAATGTTTAGTTCGTCATGTTTTTTCTTGACATGAGTTTTCCAGCGCAACTTCGGGTCTAAAGTCATGCCTAAATACTTAGCTGAGTTCGAATGCAGAACTACTTTGTTATTTATGTACACAGATATGTGTTGTACGTTTTTATTAGTGAAGTTAACATGGATTGATTTCAGTTCATTTAATTTTATTTGCCATTTTTGGTCCATTCAGATATTTCGTTTACTGTCCTTTGTAGTTTTTCGGTAGCTTCCTGCACCGTTTTCCCGACAGCAAGTACATCAGTATCGTCTGCGAATGTGGCAACAGTAGTTTCGTCATTTTGTGGTAGGTCGTTCGTGTATAGGAGGAACAGCACAGGCCCTAACACACTACCTTGCAGTACTCCAGATTTTATACATTTTAATGCGGAGTACTCATTTTCTTGCTTAATTCTATATAATCGCTGCTTTATATATGACTCTAGTATTTCCGAGTATTGTTTTGGAAGATATTTTTTCAGTTTATGGACAAATCCCTTGTGCCAGACTTTATCAAAAGCCTGTGTTAGATCAAGGAAGATGGTAGAGCATATTTGTTTTTCTTCTAAAGCGTTTTCTATTTTGTCAGTTATTCTGTGGACCTGATCTATAGTGGATTACCTATTTCTAAATCCAAATTGATGGTTTGGTATCAGTGCCTTTTCTTCTATAATCGGATGGAGTCGTTTCAGAAGAATTTTTTCAAAGAGCTTTAACAGTATTGGCAGCAATGAAATCGGACGATATCAGGTAACTTCACTGGGCAATTTTCCCGGCTTTGGTACCATAATAACTTCCGCGACCTTCCACATGCGTGGAACGTACCTTAGTCTGAACGCTGCATTTATTATCTGTGCTATTTTTTTTCATACCTTTTCTAGGCAGTTTTTTTCAGAATTTCACCCGTGATTAAATCAAATCCCGGGGCTTTTTTAGGGTTGATCTTATCTTTTATTTCCGTGGCTATTTCCTTAGAGGTTGCTGCTGGGATTAACTTCTCATCTTCGCACATTTCTTCCGTTTGTTGGAGATAATCATTATCTTCATATGGCTGAAAGACGCTTTCAAGATGTTCAGCAAATAAATCGGCCTTTTGTTTGTTTGTTTTTGCCCAGTTTCCACTGCTGTTTTTAACTGGCGGAATGTATGCCGTTGGTCGTTTCATTTTTGTTGTAGCCTTCCACAGTGAGTATTCTGTACTAGCATCGTTTGTCAGATTTGTAAGGTATCTTTCCACCGACGCATTTTTTAATTCTGTGATCTTTTATCTGAGCGTATTGTTTAAACTATTAAGTCTATTTTTATCACTTGGCGCTCTCGACAATTGCCAGCGTTTACGAGCTCTCCTCTTTTCAGATATTATGTCGCATATTTTTTGGGGATATACGTTTCTTTTTACTTTACTATTTGATTCAGGCGTTGCAGCCCAAGCAGCCTTTTGTGTGTTTAGGGTGAAAGTATGTATTTTACTTTCTAGTTGCTCTGTTGCTTCGATTGTTGTACTTAGTTCGATGCATTCCTCCAGCAAATATCTGAAATATATCCAGTCAGTTAGCTTGTTGACTAGACATGGGTTGCATTCCTTCATTATAATTTTATTACCAAGTGTAAGCAGCACAGATGAGTGATCTGAGTCAAGATCTGGCTCTTCCTGCACTTGGGTAGTATTTGAGGAGATATTCTTAGTTATAAAGAAGTCGACAACGTCCGGGATTTTGTTAAGTAAGTAGGATTTCCCGTTGAATGGTGATTAGCATTGCTTTCTTTTATAGCTTCAAGGAGTTCTCTTCCTCTTGTATTTGTTAATCTTGATTCCCAGAATTTGTTCTTTGCGTTGAAATCTCCGCCTATTATGAATTTATTCCCAAATTTACGGAAGAGGCTTTTAAAATCGTTTTGTTTCAGCCTATAGCTAGGAGAACAATATGCCGCTGCTACCGTTTTCTGGCCACTGCTTGTTTTTATGTTTACGGATTTGGCTTGTATTTCACACGACTGATATTCTTTATCTTCATCGTGGCTACCACCTTCCTTAATTATAACTGCAGCCCCCCCTCTTGCTGTACAGTGAGGATGTGGGGTATGGTATGTCTTGTAACCGCGAAGTTTATATTTTGTTCCAATTTTGAAGTGTGTCTCAGAGACTAGACATATGTCAATTTTGTTTATATCGCGATTCGCTGGCAATTCGTCTTTGCGATTCTCGAGACCATTGGCATTCCATAACAATATATTTATGTTTTTAGCCATTAGGATCTTTTAGAAACAGTTTTTTTGTTACTGTTTAGTTTTTCAAGGAAAGCTATTCTTTCCAGAATTTTCTTATTATTCTTTTCCATGTCGTCCATTCTGTTGAGGATTCTTTGCATGATATCCTCCATGACATTCCTGGAAGGCTTGGGTTTTCCGATTGGTTTGGCATTGTTGTTCGAAGTAACCTGTGCATATGTTTTGCATGAGAGCTTAAGTCTCATAACCGGCTCAAGGTTATGAGACTTAAGCTCTCATATTTGCTTGAGGGTAGATTTTCTTTAACTATCCATTTTTTCACACTTTTGGGCCCTCGATTTAGGCCCTAAGTTTCTCTTGTTTCGGATTTCTCCAACTTAAGATGCGTCTTTTTGAGCAGGCTTTTGTAATTTCTTCTGCTTGTTATCTTTGGCCTGCTGTAGCTCTTTTGCTAATACGCAGCCTCTATAGTTGGCAGTTGCAGTATTTGTGAGTGTGTCGTGTGTAGGTCATTCGCAATGCGTTCAGGTGTACATGAGAAGTGTAGTTTCTTTGCGACAACCTTTATTGGTCTTGTTTGTTTATTTTCAAACGAATACCATTGCACTTTGTTTTGATTTAGTAATTTTGTCAAGTTTCTGTAGGATTCTTCGTCTTCCACAATAATTTTGACGTCATTACTATTTAGAAGAGCTGTATTAGCTTTTATTTTATTTTCCTCCAGTATATTTAATAAGCCTTCGTACTTCGTGATACAAAGCACTGTAATTGGAGGAGGCTTTATTGGCTTGAGTGGTTTATTGGCTTGAGTGGTTTGGTTTCTTTGTTTTTAATCTTTCCTGGGCTTTTCTGGTTTACTTTTGGTGGTGAAAGCTCCGGAGACATGCTCATTTTTCTTTTTTTGTTCCTTTTTGTTTACTACGGGATGGTTCTATCTCTCGGTGTAGTTCTTCTTCATCCGTAGAATACACGATAGTTTCTGTTATCTGTTCATTTTTGTTGTTGTTGACCTGTTCTTTAAGCAGCTGTAACTCAAGCTTTAATTTATCAATTTCGCTTCTCAGTTTTTCACTGACTTGCTTAAAATTGTCTCTTTCTTCACAGGCTTTTTTGTAATTAGCTTTTGTTGTTTGGAATGGTGGTGTTCTTACCATTCTACGACTCTTTACGAAAGGGGCATCTTTTAGCAACAAATGGTTCCCCCCAGAATCCATGGAACCGACCTCCGAAGAGGGTGGATTTACCAGTTTACCTGGCGTACCACCTGGGGTAGTTATATTGTTAGTTTTGTTCATTGCATATTTCATTCTTGTTTAACTTTTTTTCAAAAAGTTTAAAAATTTGGACTTTAGTCGCCTCTTACGACAGGCATGCCTACCTCGAGTAAATTCTAACCCCTAACCCGAAGGGTTTATTTATCTAAAGTTAATAATTTGATATTTGAGAATGTTTTCGGATTCGGAAAGTGATTTTGAAGATATACATACATAAGTGACGAAGAAAATGTTGCTATAATTACGAGAGTAAGGAGAGAAAAAAGGAGGACAGATCATTTCAACTATGTACAACATTAGGACGACGATAGATTTTGTATGTCAAAGCATTCTGCTGACATCGTTTTTGAGCAAATTCGATCCAAAATTGAAAATAAAGCCAAATGGTATGAAATGGTTTAATAGGAAACAACAATTTATAGTACTTTTTACAAACAGTTCAATACCCGCCGAAGTTAAACTTCTATTAACTTTGCGCTTTTATGCCAGTGGTTCCCTACTTATTACTGCGGTGGACTTTTGTGGTGTATCAAAATCATCTGCAAGCAGAGTTTGAAACATAGTTTCCCATCACATTGCCCGCCTAAAAGATAGGTACATACAATTTCGTACAACAGATGAGGAAAAAGTGCAGAATGTGAACGAATTTCATTAATTTGTCAGATTTGCAAGTGTGATTGCTGCTTTAGATTGCACGCTTTTACGAATACAGTCTCCAGGTAATATTTGCTGCAAATAGCCATCTCCATAATATTTCAGTTTCAGTTTACACATATATATTGTAGCATTGACAGAATGGTTTGTGTACCAAAAACTAAAACACTGTATCTCAAACTGTAGCAACGACATCTATTGCAAAACCTATTAGCAGTAAATATTCCAACCTGATGTGCTTACGTTCCACAATTGTTCCACACAATATCCCAATATTCCAGGATCCTCGATTCACCCAGAGAAACATCTAACATGTTCTAGAACCCCTTGCAATTTCCTATAAATACCCATACCACAACCACCGTGGAACAGTTGTTTATAAGTGAATACAGCGATTACAAGAGATATTCGACCAGTGGCGAAGACAAGCGACATATTGAAAATCAGTAGTGAGAGTGTAATTTGAAATAAATAAAGAATAAAGTGATTGAATATTGTGTTGAAGTAAAGTTAGTAGTTGACAATAAATAAACGATTAAAATACACAAAAGACAGTTTTATTTAAACGAACCCCAGCAAGAATATTACATTGGTGTCAGTAAAGTGGAATAAGACAAATTTTGTGTATCGCTTATTGTGTAAGTGACAAAAAAAAAATGGTTCGGAAATTTCTAGAAGATTTGTCATTGGTGCAACTAAAGGAAGCACTGAACCAGCGGGATCAGCCTACGACTGGTACGAAGAGAGAATTGATCATTAAGTTGCGGAAAATAATGACGGACGAGGGTACAGATCCCGAAACAGCTTTGTTTGACGTCGAAGAAGAACAAGTAAGTACGACGAGTGACATGTCGGCTTTAATGAAATTGCTATCTGAAAAATTCGAGAAGATAGATAATTCTTTCGATGAGCAGAAGAATTCTCAAAATGAAAAATTCGAGAAGCTAGAAAATTCCTTGGCTGAACAAAAGAATTCTTTAGATGCCAAGCTCGATGAACAAAAGAATTCTCTAGAAGCTAAGATCGACGAACAAAAGAATTCTCTAGATGCCAAGCTAGATGTGCAAAACAAGAAGTTCGAGGTACTAGAAAATTCCTTAGCTGAACAAAAGAATTCTCTATACGCTAAATTCGGAACAATTGAACGACAATTCGAAAACGTACAGGCCAAAATAGAGACATTTGAAACAGCCGTTGAAGGACGACTCGATAATGTTGAAACAAAATTCGAGAACGTTCAAACAAAATTCGAGACTGTTGAAGGAAGATTCGAGAATTTGGCAAAGGAACTCGAATACGTAAAGAAACAGAAAGTTCGGGAGTATTCAACCGACTGCCCGATAAGGAAAGAGGTGCAGCCTCCCGTCTTCGACGGACAGACATCATGGCCGATATATAAGAGGCAGTTCGAAGCTGCGGCAATGACGAACAACTGGGACGATGAAGAGAGGTCCATTGCCCTCACGCTTGCGCTTAGAGGATCAGCTGCAGAGCTACTACAAACTATTCCCGAGGACAAGCAACGCAACTACGACAGTCTGGTGAAAGCCATTGAGATCGATTTGGGGACGACCACATGCAGCAAGTATATAGGGTCCAGTTGCGCAGAAGGTCCCAGATGAAGGGTGAGACACTCCAGCAGTTACAAGCGGACATCGAGCGGCTGGCACATTTGTCCTATCCAAACGCCGGCGAGGAGATCATTAACGAGATGGCAATAGAAGCATTTACCCATGCCATAGCTGATGCAAAACTACAAATGGCAGTAAGAATGGCTGGAAGGAAAACGCTCGCCGAAGCTTTGGCGTTTGCTCTAATGATGGAGGCGGCAGACCAGGCGTGTCAGGGAATCCACTGTGTAAGGGAAGTAGCCGCCGTCGAATGCTCTTGCCAGAGGATGGACGTCGAAGTCCGAAACAGCGCTCGCCGAGGACAAATTCGTTGCTGGAACTGCAACAAAAGAGGGCGGCTACAACGGCAATTTAGAATTCTACCCAGCCACGGAAACTATCCACACTATAGTAATTGGCGACGTAATGAAATACCATCCAACAGGTATAACATCCATCCTGTTGGTCAGGCTTCCCGAAACCAGGAGTGGGGAGACCGCTCAAAAACCAGTTTCGCGGGGCGGAAGTTGGATGTCGGAGTCGACGCCCCCAATACCACCATCCAGGTTCCCCAAACCAAACTCCATTCTAATGCAGATGCCTTATCCCGGCAACCATGCGAGATCGACTGCAAGCATTGCGTACGACAGGAAGAGAAGAACCTTCTTTCCATCCAAAGGGTAGGAGCTGAGCCTATCGCCGGTTGGAGTGCAGAGGAAATCCGCAACGCTCAAAAAGAAGACCCAGACATCGAGACGATATTAGCGTGGCAGGAGTTTATGGAAAAGCCAAATGACAAGATATCTCGGACAGGAGCCCCACTCTCAAGGCATACTGGGCTCAGTGGGACTCCCTTCATGTGCAAGATGGTGTACTGAAAAGGAAATGGGAACGGCCGGACGAGAAAGATTTCATAATGCAGCTTGTCTTGCCGCGATCAAAAGTACATGAGGTGCTACGGGAGATACATGATGGAGCATCCGGAGGTCATTTGGGGGCAAACAAGACGCTGGAGAAGGTGCGAGAACGTTTCTATTGGCTCAGCGCAAGGAAAGACGTAGAGAATTGGTGCCGAAAATGCGTCGTGTGTGCCGCCAGTAAGGGACCCAGAACGAAAACGCGAGGCAAGATGCACCAGTACAACGTGGGCGCACCCTTTGAACGGATTGCCGCTGACATCGCTGGTCCATTTCCAGAAACCGACAAAGGTAACCGTTACATCCTAGTCGTCATGGACTACTTCAGCAAATGGCCCGAAGCGTTCGCCATCCCTAACCAGGAAGCGAAGACCATCGTGGAACAGATCGTCAACAACTGGGTGAGCAGATTTGGCGTGCCCATGGAACTGCATTCCGATCAGGGACGAAATTTTGAATCGAAGATATTCCAAGAGGTTTGTCAACAACTAGGAATCAAAAAGACGAGGACGACCCCACTTCATCCACAATCCGACGGGATGGTAGAGCGCTTCAACAGAACCTTAAACGAACATCTCTCCAAGGTCGTAGAAGACCACCAGCGCGATTGGGATCGACAAATTCCTCTTTTCTTGATGGCCTACCGAAATGCAGTGCACAGTACTACTGGACATACTCCATCCGAAGTCTTGTTTGGTCGAGCAGTTTGGCTACCTAGTGAGGTGAAGTTTGGATCCCCTAACGATGAGGCCAAATGTGAAGAGGACTATGTGGCAGACCTCAGGGAAAGGATCCGAGACATACATCAGAGGACCAGGACGAGGATAAGGATAGCGAGTGACCGCATGAAAACCAGGTACGACACAAAGGCAACAACGTCCAGCTTCCACGAGGGAGACCTAGTATGGCTGTACAACCTGCACCGGCAAAAGGGGAGGTCACCCAAGCTGCAGCAAGACTGGGAGGGCCCTTATAAAGTGGTCACACGCATCAATGACGTCGTCTTCCGGATCCAGCGTGGAGTAAGAGGCAAGATGAAAATTGTCCACCTGGATCGTCTTCATCGTTACCATGGCAGTAATCCAGATGATCTTGTTCGGGACGAACAAGTTTAAGAGGGGGGCACTGTAGCATTGACAGGATGGTTTGTGTACCAAAAACTAAAACACTGTATCTCAAACTGTAGCAACGACATCTATTGCAAAACCTGTTAGCAGTAAATATTCCAACCTGATGTGCTTACGTTCCACAATTGTTCCACACAATATCCCAATATTCCAGAATCCTCGATTCACCCGGAGAAACATCTAACATGTTCTAGAACCCCTTGCAATTTCCTATAAATACCCATACCACAACCACCGTGGAACAGTTGTTTATAAGTGAATACAGCGATTACAAGAGACATTCGACCAGTGGCGAAGACAAGCGACATATTGAAAATCAGTAGTGAGGGTGTAATTTGAAATAAATAAAGAATAAAGTGATTGAATACTGTGTTGAAGCAAAGTTAGTAGTTGACAATAAATAAACGATTAAAATACACAAAAGACGGTTTTATTTAAACGAACCCCAGAAAGAATATTACAATATGTATATAGTACCCTTCATTTTTTAGGAGGGTCGAATGGCGAAATATTTCGAAATCGCAAAGGTTATTTTTCGTTCAACGTGCAAATAATGTGCGATTCGAAATTAAAAATATATATTTTTTTTTCGAGGGTAGGTGAAAAATCTTCCATAGCCACTATGAGAATAGCAAGCTCGTGCTCATAGTAGTATCAGATTCTTACTGACTAAAAAAAACACCATCCTTCGATATAAATTTGTTATATATCGTAACTAAGTAATAAATTATCAAGCAATTTCTCTATCATGAAATAAAAACGTTTGGCAGGTTACTTTCCACTGAAAGATCCTGCATATTCCGTAATCTAGACGCGGTTAATTCTTATCTCGCCAAGTCGAAAGGTGTCGTCCTTTGTAGTTGGCGTAATAAATTGTTTTCATCCAAATCTGTAGGACTGTATTGTTGACATGTTGACATTTCGTGGAGATTCTAGTTTCAGCTTCGATCGTCGGAATTCCGAAATCCCTGTGGATATCGTCGTTTCTACTACGTTTATACAACTGTGCTTGGACAATTTCTCTTAGCACTTTATTTTGAAAAGTTTGTAAAATATGGGCATTTGTTTGTTGGTACAAGTCCAAAGTTGTATACCGTAGGTCCACACCGGCTTTATCACTTGCTTGTATAAAAGCAGTTTGTTCTCAGTACTGAGCCGGGAATGTTTGCCGAGTAACCAGTACATTTCTCTATATTTGATTTCAGGCTCTTTACGTTTCAGTTTCATTTCAGCCTTGCGTCGAGTATCATTTCCAAGTATTTGACCTTGTTTGCAAAAGGTATTCGGGTCGTGTTTAGAAAAATTGGCAAGTCATTAGTTTTCTTGTAAGTAAATTTCACGTGAACAAATTTAGATTCGTTGAGGGCGATCCGCCAGTCCCTCGTCCATTCATTTACATTATTCAGTACGTTTTGCAGTTTCGCAGTCGTTACTTCGATTGTTTTACCTACTACTAGGATAGCGGTGTCATCGGGAAACGTAGGATCGGCAAGGATAGTGCCATCTTCGTCCGGTATATCTCGAATATAAAAAAAAAAAATAGAGAAGTGGCCCAAGAACGCTTCTTTGCGGTACGCCGGCCGAAATTTATTTGAGCTCGGAGTATTCAATTCCATGTCTAACACGATAACGTCTATTCCCGGCATATGATTCTAGACTATCGTATAGGCATACAGGGGCAAAATTAGCCTAATATGCGTTCACGCCCTTCACGAGGAGAAGAACGACGCGACAAAGGATGACTTCTACCAGCTCTTGGACAAGACGTTTGAGCAATGCCCTAGCCAAGGCGTTAAAATTATCCTAGGCGACTTTAACGCAAAGCTAGGAAGAGAGGAAGTCTTTAGAAGCGTGGTCGGAAAGTACAGCCTGCACGACAACACATCCGGCAACGGACTCAGGCTAATCGACTTTGCGGCGGGGCGAAACTTTGTCGTAGCTAGTACGCGGTTCCCACGTCTCGATATTCACAAAGGGACATGGCTCTCCTTTGATCGAAAAATCGTCAACCAAATCGATCACATTGCGATCGACGCAAGGCACTCTTCCAGTATTCTGGGTGTCCGGTCTTCTCGAGGAGCGAACGTGGATTACTACCTAGTTGTAGCCAAGGTACGGATGCGGATATCCACAACGGAGCGAAATCAACGAAATACTGTGAGGAAATTTGACGTCGAAAAGCTACAATCGCAAGAGACCGCCAGAACCTTTGCCGATCGAGTTTCTTCTAATCTCAATCTAAGTCCTATGCCGCCAGCAGCAAATGCGGAAGACCAGTGGCAGCGTTGCCAAAAAGCCATCAGAGATGCCGCCTCTGATGTACTGGGTTTCTCTCGCCCACCACAACGAAACCCCTGGTTTGATGAGGAATGCCGGCAAGCACATGCAGCAAAACAAGAGGCGTACAAAGCAGCGCTGAATAGAAGGACTAGAGCTGCTTACGAGCTCTACGTGCGCAGGAGAAAAGAGGAACATCGACTTCTCAAAAAGAAGAAAAAAGAGCATGAGAAGCGCTCGATCGAGGAGATTGAGAGACTTTATTGCAGGAATAATGTTCGAACATTTTACCAAAGGGTAAAAAGAACATGCCAGTGTTTCAAAGCCAGAACAGAAGCCTGCAGGGACGAAAATGGCAACATAGTAGTAGAATCGCAGTCGGTGCTTAGGATATGGAAGGAACACTTCTGCAGACTGTTAAACGGCGATGATGATCAACATTCCGCTGTCAGGCAGAATAAGCCATTCAACAGTGACGATGGCAGTCAAAATTTACGAGTATTGAGATCGAGGCAGCAAAGATGGGTCTAGCGGTCAATGAAAGCAAAAGAAAATATATGCTGTCTACAAAAAAGGACACCCAACATCGGCGTCTTGGACAGAACGCCACAATAGACAAATACAATTTTGAGGTAGTAAAGGATTTTGTCTACCTACGCTCTATGGTCAGCTCCGCAAATGACATCAGTGGAGAGATCACACGAAGAATTACTCTTGCCAATCGTTGTTTCTATGGGCTAAAACGGCAATTGAGTAGCAAGGCCCTATCTCGAACTACTAAGGTAACTCTTTATAAGACACTAATCATCCCAGTCCTGCTGTATGGCGCAGAGGCGTGGGCTTTGACAAAACCGGATGAGGATGCCCTTGGTTATTTCGAGAGAAAAGTTCTTCGAGCGATCTTTGGTCCCGTCTGCATAGACGGTGAGTGGAGGAGAAGGTACAATACCGAACTATACGGCCTGTACAAGGACATCGACTTAGCCAGAAGAGTTCACATACAGCGACTAAGATGGCTGGGTCATTTGGAGCGGATGGAGCCCAACCTTCCCGCTAAGAAAGTCTTCGAATCCATCCCGGATGGACGACGCACTAGAAGACGACCTCGCGGTAGGTGGCGCAAACAAGTGGTGGGGGACCTCAACCAACTTGGCGTGCGCAACTGGAGGCAGCTGGCTCGTAACCGTGCTGGCTTTAGAGGTTTGTTGGTTGAGGCCCAGGTCCACCCCGGACTGTAGCGCCATCTAAGTAAGTAAGTATACAGGGAGAACTTGTCGTAGTTTGCATTTCAAGCCATCATGCCACACCTTATCAAAGGCTTGCGAGACGTCAAGAAATACGCTTGAGCAAATCTTTTTTTCTTCAAGTGCTTTCTCGATTACGTCAGTAATTCTATGCACCTGGTCAATCGTCGAATGCTTACTTCTGAACCCAAACTGGTGGTCAGGGATAAGATTATTTTCTTCTATAACTGGTTGGAGACGCCTTAGTAATATCCCCTCGAAAATTTTCGATATGATTGGAAGAAGCGAAATTGGTCTATACGATTTTACATCATTTGGCGGTTTTCTTGGTTTCAAAACCATTATGTTTTCGGCAACTTTCCATTGGCTCGGAACGTGTTTTAATCTGAGCGCAGCATTTACAATATGGAGAAGCTTAATCAATGCTTTGCTGGGTAAAACTTAGAGAATTTCTCTGGTAATCAAATCAAAACCAGGAGATTTCTTAGGTTTTAAATTCTCCATCTCATGTTTAAGTTCCCTTAGCGTTGCACTTGTGAGTGTTAAATCATCAGATGGTAAATCCAGCCTATTGATGTTATCGTAAACCAGTTGGCCATCGTACGGTTTAAAGGTTTCTTCCAGGTGGGCCGCAAAGACGTCCGCTTATTCTTTATCCTCCCTTGCCCATTCATTTTGATTTAATTTAATTGGCGGCGCGGGGACTTTGGGTCTTTCGGTGCCTTTTACAGCTTGGAATAATTGGAATCTTTTTTCGCTGTTAAACTTTCAAGGTAAGAGCCTAGCGCTCGATTCTTAAAATCCTTAATAGTCTTCTTTAACATATTGCACAGATGATTCAAGTATGCCTTATGTTGCGGAGCACGACTCTGTTGCCATTTTGTACGCGCTTTTCTTTTTTCCTTGACAAATTCTTTTATTTCCGGAGGATATCGTAAACCGTATCTGTCCGGCATTTTCCTTGGATTGGGCGTATTATTCCAAGAGACGAGCTGTACGATCTCAACGAAGCGATCAACTTCAGCCTCAAGTTCATAGGGTGTCGGAAGTGGAACACTCAGTTCAACATTATCTTCAATTTCGTTCCTAAAGCCTTCCCAGTTAGTTGTTCTACCAGTTAATCTCGCTGGCTCTAGGTTAGAATATTATTTTAAAATAATGGACATTGCAAGGATCGAGTCTTTATTCCATAATTTTTAACAACTCAAGAATCTGTGCTTGTTTTGACAGAGGGGAGTTTGGAAGCAATTCAATAGTAGCAGACGGTGGCTATCAGTGCAAACGATATATGATGATTCTTTTACGCAACTACAATAACCCACAAGAATCTTTGTACAATGAGTCTTTGATTCGAACACCAAATTGTATTGAAAGATCACTCGCTGTATGGAAAAGAAGGTTCCCGATATTACCTACGGGAATAAAATTAAAATGAATAACCATTCGAAGTACAATAATCGCAACAGCAGTCCTTCATAACGTTTGCTATGTAAACAACGAATTTGATCCTTAATTTGTTGATAACTCTTTTTTGAGCTTCTCCAATTCAGCATTAGGTAAAAGCAGTCTCTTCTCATGGCCTTCCTTCATCAGCATTTTCTAGAGAGTGTGCCTTTTTTCTGACTTTTTTTCTTGCAGTCTCGCCAGCTTGCAGTTTTCCTTTGCTAGTTCCTGCCACTTGTCGAAAGTTAAATTTCTTTCTCGAGCACTAAGAACTGTCGATTTGTTGTATAAATATTTTTGTCTTTTGACCCCGTTTCCAAAGTTGTACTTGTGCTCTGGTCATGAGTTTCTTTATCCTCAGAATCAAAATAACTTTCTATGAATTTTATGGCGGCAACATCATAATTAGCTAAATTAAATTAATAATATAAATTAACGCTTAAATAAAACTTCTGTGTATCATGTGTGCAAACCATTCTGGATTAAAGCATTGCTATCATAAATGAAGCCATCTGCAAAATACGCAGCTACATACATAAATGGAAATTACTGGGTCATCATGCTTTTAGGGCATCACTCACATTGAGCGTCACAATGGTATGTCCGTTAGCTATCTACAGATATAGGCCACGCTGGAAGCAGCTCATCACACCTGCGAAACATCGTCAACAGGCCCAACTACCCTCAATAAAGATCGACAACCATCAGCCAATCATAACATCTCGAAGATTTGACGTTAGCACTTCATCGAGCAGCAAAAACGAACATCATCCGAGGGCTCGAAAAATGTTCACACATAATATATCATACGAACAATGCACTTGAGTGACCTAGAGTTAACGTTGCACAACTAATAAAGCGAGTTTAGCGTTATTGCACAATCATTAACACGAATTTGGCAATAAGTATTACAACCCAGAAATTACGATTAGCTTGTAAGTTCAATTATTGATTACGCTATAGGTTTAAGTCAGTATAAATAGTGCATGTAAATTAGAGTACGTCAGTAGCAAATAAACAGTCTACCCAACCACTCCTTTCTGTCTTATCCTCAAACTGCTACATAAATATTAAAAGTTGTGCGGACCTACAAACTCCACTATACTACTAATGAACTACCATTGAAGGACCGCACACCCTTCAAGATTTATGTAGCGGAAATTTACTGGAAGTTTATTTTATACTGTGAAACCAAAATAGTTAAATGAAAAGTTGAAGCTCTTGTTCAGGCTTAGTTAAAGTTCAGTTTAAACTCTCACTGTGAAACTGGGCATTCGACTTTTGCAACAAAATATGGCAAAAAGATATGGGACGCTCCCAGGTCGTTGAAAACGGATTCTGAACAAAATTTGTAGTAATAGCACAAGATCCTGGGTCTCAAAACTTGTTAGAAAAAAAATTATTCGATTCCAAAGTAGAGTTGGGGTAACATTTTACCTCAGTCTCTGTATTAGGGTTAAGAAAATAAGCAAAAGCGAAGTGACCCATCAAAATGACAATGAATTGTCTGCAGGCTTTCTATTGATGCTGACTTCTTACAGACGTCCTGGACCAAACGTTTGCCCAAATAAGCAACACGACCCCCAGTAAGGATGGGATTACTACCGCGTTCAAAGCACTGAAAACCAACAAGGCGGTAGGACTTGACGGTATTCTCGCAGAGCTCTTACGAGCAGCGCCAACAGCATCGGCTTAGCTACTGTTTCCAATTATAGAGACAGCTTGTGAAGCTGACGAGTGGAAAAAGGGAATGATCTTCAAGCTTCCTAAAAAAGGAAAATTAATGGTGTGCTAAAGCTATGGGGCTATCTGTGTGATGCTGTAGCTAAGATGATAGCTAAAATCATCCTGGAGCGACTTAAGTAATATCTCGAAGACACACTCGATGCCGAATAAGCAGGTTTCCGCTCTGGATCCTCTTTTATCGAGCACATTGTTGAATAATCGATTGCCGCTTCACCTGCTGTTCATCGATTTTAAAAAGGCGTCGAGATCTAAAGTGGGGTAAGATAAGGCTGTATTTTTCACCTATTCCTATTGCTGATTAGCGATATGCTTCGTACAGCTTTGTCGATGGAAAACGAAGTAATTCGATGCACTCGTACATCCCATCTGAAACATCTGGACAACCTTGATGGGTGTATGATCCCTCACCGAACTATGGGCCACCACCAAATGACAGCAGATATGAAAAGGGAGGCACTCGTTGTCGGGCTGAAAATGAATACGGCAAAAACTAAAATTATCAGCCTTGGAACACACTCATCGGCCCAAATATGCATTGCTGAACTACGGGTAGAGAGAGTAGAAGTTTTCCAGTATCTTGGAAGTAGTGTCTCGCCCGATGGCTGAACCGAACTGGATATAGCCAACAGGATCGCCAGAGCAAAGTCCGCGTTCGGGATGTTGTCCAAATATAACGAAGCAATGCAATCAGTTTGAACACCAACCTAAAACTCTTCCGCTGCAATGTTGAATCCGTGCTTTTATATGGATGCAGCACGTGGAGAGTGACCACTACTATCACCAGAAGATGCAAACGTTCATTAGGTGCCTGCGCAATATTTTAAGGATTTTCTGACTCAATCGTATCTCTAACGATTACCTTTACGAGAGAACGAGTCAGGAACCAATACGCACGACCATCCAACGACGGAAGTGGCAGGTGGTTAGTCCCACGTTCCGAAAGGGTGACACTTCTATAGCTAACTATGCTATGCACTGGAACCCTTTAACTCAGAGTGGCAGAATATCTGGCGGTCCGAGGAGAACATGGCGCAGAACAGTCGAGAAGGATGCACGGCAGTTGGAGAGAGCTGAGGCACATTGCCAGAAACCGTACGCGATGGCGCGTAGGCGTAGTAGAGGGCCTAAGACCCACAAGAGGATACAGGACATAGGTACGTAAAGTAAGTTAACGTCCCTGGAATCGTACTCCTTCACTTCAACGGCCGCCTTAAATACAAAGCAGTTCAGCATTCACCTATGTTGGGTGCCAGGCCACAGGGACATTCCAGGAAACGTCTGGGTGGACGATGTCGTCAAACAGGGTACAACTCTAAGGATCCTACTCGATAGGCAAGCCCTAGGTATGCCCTTCACTACATGTAAGCATCTACTAAAACTTAACACTATTGGCAAGACCAACCACAGATGGAAGAACGGGTCAACGTGTCATATTTCGAGACAGATCTGGCCTAGGCTAGACCAGAAACGTATTGCCGAGTTGGTCAAGCTAAAGCGATCATAGATCAGCTGCATTATCTGTGTCCTCACTGAACACTATCTTATAGGCCAACATTCCAAAAGACTCTGGCCTCTTCTCCAACAAAGAGGGACGAGGAGGAAGAGGAATCCATCTTTTACCTCCTACGCACATGTCCAGCCCTATCGCGAATGCTCCAACTAGGGGTCCTCTTCCTTACAATGGATATTTACTGGTCAAAGCGTATCTACATTCTCGTGCAGACAGCCAATCTAACCTACGTAAACGTTTAGTCTGCTTACATTCTGGAGAGTGGTACCACAAAACTGTTTTCGTAAGAAATGGTTGAGGAACTTCGTCTTAGCCTTATCTAGCAACCGCATCGCAGATCTCACCCCGATCTTATCATAGCCATATAGATTCAATGGACTTCGGTGAAAAGCCTCATGACTTGCGGACGTGTCCTTATACTGCCAGAAAACTGAGAGAACCCTGGTTGTATTTTCCTTTTTATCCATAATCACTGCAAAATATTTGGGTTTGTTTCAGTAAAGCCCTCTAGCGATCGCTGAGTCAGACCGGACAGAATATCTCTTTTGGTAAATAGAACAATCTCAATGATGCCGAGCTTCGAATTTATATGAAACTTTCCCCCCATCGATTCTACGATAAGGGTGTACATATCTGTTAATACTTCACACGCGTTAGAAATGCCAATGTCAAAGTGGCACACACTTAAAATGGAAACTGAACGATGGCGCACCCTCCGTATTTCTTCAATATCCCAGCGAGGGGTTGCCTAAAAATTCCTGCACAGAGATCTAGCTCAGTATCGTGTGGCTCCACTTCCTAAAAGCATAAATAAGTGAAACTGATTATTCCACAATCAGTACCCTTTTACGCTTCTGCGGCGCTGACAGATTCAAAATTTATTGCTCATCTCTATGTGCCTTCGCCTTTACCCAAATTTGTTTTATATCTCCTGTAGCATTTCAATTAGGGTCTGTAGCTCCCAGAAGATCCACTTTTCAACCATAATAATCAATCAATCATAAATGGTATTTCTTTCTTATAATAACAAATCTTTAGGACAACCAGCCGGCATACAACAACACAATTTGTTTTCGTTTACTCCCCACAATTGTTAATGATTTATGGTAACTACAAGGAGAGTTTGCTATTATTACTGGATTGTAGATACTGCGGGTCTAGCGCCAAAAGTCAATAATGCGAATCATTTTCCGGTCCACAAATCAATAATATTCAATGTGCTGGGAGATAATTTTCCAAATTTATTTTATTATTATTCCACAGAGGGCCGACTTGGCCATCACGGACTTAACGATGACGTCCGACCGGGAGAGTGCTGTTGACTTTACCATTCCGTTTATGAATTTAGGTAACAGAGTGGAAGTGGGGTGAAGTTTTGTGCAGATACATAGACTTAATTGTTCGACAGGAATCGCGATTCTGTATCGAAAACCGGTGAAGGAACCTCCAAAATTGTTTTCGTTTATGTCACCATTTTCGGGAGAAGTATGGTTGTTGCTAGGATTAGCATATATTGCAGTATCACTCAGCCTTTTTATTTTGGGACGACTATCTCCTGCTGAGTGGGATAATCCTTATCCGTGTATTGAAGAGCCAACACAATTGGAGAATCAATTCAGTTTCGCGAATTCATTGTGGTTCACCGTCGGTGCTTTGCTTCAAGAGGGAACGGAAATTGCTCCAAAGTATGTTAAGTGGGTTGGAATTCTGATAATATTTCTAATACATTTTTATTTTATTTTTTTAGAGCTCCATCCACTAGAGCTGTGGCATCAATGTGGTGGTTTTTCACGTTAATTCTGGTGTCATCCTACACAGCTAATTTGGCTGCTTTTCTGACAGTCGAGTCTCTGAGTACACCAATTGAAAGTGCTGAAGATCTTGCGCGGGGGAAAGGAGACGTAAAATATGGAGCAAAGAATGAAGGAACTACTTTTACTTTTTTTCAGGTAATTGTATTCAAAAATATTAAAGGGATGTATGGTAGATCAACAGGATGATTGCCATAAGCATTAAGGGGAGTGGGGTTAGTTGCTACCGTTGTAGAGTTGTAGAGACTACCGATCTGAAGTGGATGGTCTGTTCTCTGGCCGCAGTATGATCAGAAATGAGTTGTGGAGTTCGTTCTTCACTACTTTAGATCTTAGGAGTAAACAAAGTGTCCACTGTTCTGGAAAATAATTGCTGCCAACGATATTATTATAGTCATTTCAGGGAAATTCCCGCATACATTAAGAGATCTAATGAACTCAACCCTTAACATAAGAGCAAACTGGACTAATGAGTGTCAGACGTAAAGTCAACACGTCCAAAACTGAGCTAATATTGTTCACAAGAAAGTATAAAATCCCAAGTTTAAGAATATGACACCTAGCTTCACAAAAAAAGCAAAATCCTTTGATGGAAAAACTCTACTGGAATCAGAACATTAAAGACAGCACCAGAAAGGCTGAAATTTCCATCTATACATGCAAAAACGCATTAGGTGCTTAATTGGCCAGTGGTTGTACCTAGCAATATCAAGATGTATTCCGCTGAAGGTTTCCTTATCCGATGGCCTGCACTAGAAATAAAGTGCAACACCAAAGGCGTACAAAGGTCAGCAGGCATGTGCATCCCCACAACCATTGATATCCGTGGGAAGCTAGTAGCCTCTAAAGCGGCCCTAAGACTAAGGGAGTCACAACAATTGTCAAACAGTTCAATTCAATTAAATTTGATTTTTACTTCGAATGTTTTATAAATATTTTACAATATTGAATAGGACAATGGCGTATATGATGTCTGCCACATTGACATTTACCTATAATTAAGTAAAAAATTGCTTTCAGTTTCTATTCTTCAGCTGCCTTGACGTGGCGAAACGGCTTAAGAGTCAATGACCCTTAATATCTGAAACGATCCCAGATGAGACATCGAACTAAAGTTGAAGACGTCTTGACTGTGACGTAAAACTTGTTATGCAGTATGATGGAGAAAATAAATGATATATCCACTCCAGGTGGTACTTGTGAAAACGATAATCCACACGTGGTCTTTTCGACTACGGCCGGGACGAGGATTCTGGAGGTCCCAACCACCATACTCTTACCCCCCGCCTCTGGCGTTGACCCGGAAGAAGTTGTGATGCTTGCTTCAAATGACTCCTGCAGCTCTGTCTCCGACTCGTTTGGTAGACTGTGATGGAATGACAAAGAAAGTGGTGGAAAGGCTTCGACTGGAACGTCTAATCTCTGTCTCAATAGACGGGCAGCTGATCGAAGTTGTGTCAGTGATGGTATGACTCGGGAAACGAATAAGGCTGCACGAGCTCCTGAAGCGGCGTCCTCCGATAAGCTCCTGACTAAGAGTCAACTGAAAAGAAGAAGAAGGAAGGCGGCGATGGCGCGGTGCAAAACGGCTGCAGAGTCAGCTGAAAGCGCAAGCACAGAAAGCAGTCATCCTTCAGTAGCGACAGAAAAGAAGCCTAGGTCGGTAGAAACTACTCCAACTGGAGCCGATCAATCCCTCAGACCTAACGCTGGCTCCTTTTCGGTCGGCTCGAACGGGTCCAATCTGACGGAGCAAGTTTCGCCTACTCTCCTTGGTGGAAGCGGTGCGCATTTGATGCGCGATCTTCTGCTCTGCACACTCTTACCTGTGGCGTTATCTGCGCACAAGATCTGGTGGATGGTGATGCTGTAGCCCCTAAAGGTCCCAGCACTAGCGGACGGAAAATGGCTGACTCAGGCAAAGCCAAGGGTAGGGGCGCTCGCCTCGCCGGAAGCATGTGCGCACCTGGTGCGCGCCCATCGACTAATAAAACTCCGACTATATTTTTGGGCTTTTTCGCAGATAAACCTCCATCACTCAAAGGCTGCTACCGCTCTCTTAAGTAGCAGACTTTCCGTGGTGCGTACAAAACCCCACATAACATCTATCCAGGAGCCATACGTGAGGAACAAGCGCATATGTGGCTTTGGAGGTGTTCGTGGAGTAACGGTGCTATGGGACGAGCGATCTGAAAGACCGAGAGCTTGTCTAATTGTGCCGAATTTCCTCCCAGCAACCAAGCTCGAGCAATTCTGTGGACAGGACCTGGTTGCTGCAGCTGTAAGCTACGAAATTCTTCAATCAAGAATTATTTCTTCAACGCAAGGAGATGTAACCATCGGGAGAAGGGTCTGCAGAGGACCACCACAAAGTGGAGTTCTGTCCCCGACAATATGGCTGCTTGTGGTGGATGAGATCCTGGTAATACTGAAGGAAAACGGCTTCAACGTGACGGCCTGGACGATGTCGTTTCGGGAAAATTTCCCCCACTTCTAAGTGAAAGGCTCAACTTCGCACTACAACTAGTGAATAACTGGGTCAGCAGCAAGGGGCTGGGAGTGAACCCCTCAACATGGACACGGTAATAGTCAAAATTTCCGTCCACCTGACCAAAACGAAGTGAGGACAACAATATCCAAGCTACAATCCAACAAGGCTGCCGGACCTGACGACTTACCGGCCAAACTCTTCAAGGCAGCTGGGGATGAATTGGTAGAGTGCATACACCAACTCATCTCTAAGATTTGGTCAAACGAGTGTATACCTGGTGCTTGGAACCTCAGCATCGTTTGCCCGATCCACAAGAAAGAAGACTCCCTCAACTGCGCCAATTATAGAGGCAGCAGTCTCCTCAACATGGCATACAAGATCTTTTCTGCGATATTGTGTGAACGCCTGAAGCCTTTTATCAACAGCCTGATTGTACCCTATCAGTGCGGTTTCAGGCCAGGAAGGTCCACCATCGATCAAATCTTCACACTTCGGCAGATCCTGGAGAAAACCCAAGAATTCCAAATCGATACTCACCACCTCTTTATCGATTTCAAGGCCGCCTATGACAGCATCTATAGAGAAGAGCTTTATAGAGCCATGTCTAGTTTTGACATCCCTGCCAAACTTGTCCATCTGTGCAGGCTGACGATGGAGAACGCTCGCTGCTCCATCAAGGTCGGTTATGACCTCACCGAGGCCTTTGATGTCAAAAAAGGCTTTAGACAAGGTGACGCGCTGTCATGTGACTTCTTTAATATTGTACTTGAACGGATTGTGCGGAACTTACAAGCCAACACCGGAGGCACAATCTATTACAAGTCTGTACAACTGCTTGCATACGCCGACGATGTAGACATTATCGGAAGGACTCAGCGGGCTGTCACCGGTGCGTTTGCAAGCATTGAGGCGGAAGCGGCCAAAAAGGGTTTAGCGATAAACGAGGGCAAAACCAAGTATATGCTGTCAACAAGAAGGACAACCACCGACGAATTGGACAGAACGTCACAGTGGGCAGCTATAACTTCGAGGTAGTAAGGGACTTTGTCTACCTTGGCTCTGCTATAAACTCTGAGAACAACATCAGCGCAGAAATCAAGCGAACAATAACTATGGGTTACAGAAAACAAAAACGCAACCGTTCAATAAAAATTCATTATAATTCGAGGTAGAAGCAAAATACAGTTTAGAATGGATATAATTCAAAGTGCATGCAAAAACAATTAGAGATTAAGTATCGATATGAAAAAAATGAAACATGCAACAGAATCGCCTAAGACCGTCGTCGTCTTCATGCCCGTCGTATATCTCGTCGTCGACTGCCTCTTCTCCGATACGATATTTTTCTCCCGAGTTGCTCATGAGTGAGTGTTGGTTGAGTTGAATTGTAGGATGTTAATGATGATGGACTCAGAGACAGTGGCGTAGGCTGTACTAATCCCACAAATCGGCCATCCTGCGGTAGAGGCTGTCCTCAGCCTACTAAGAAAAGAAAACAGAAAAGAATATAGAGGTTAGTCATCGTCAGAAGACGAACTTAAATCAAAATCGGTTTGACGCCAAGGTTTCGTCATGTCCGCACTGCTCGATGTTATCGCAGGCCCCTCATGATCGCCGACTTTCTTCACTTCATATCTGTCATGATTCCCCACGCTGGAAATCTTGTAGGGACCCAAAAACTTCCCTGCTAACTTTAAATTCGGACCGAATTGAGTACGGCGGATTGCAACTAAATCTCCTTCTCGGTACTGTTTAGCAGGGCGTCGTTTCCGGTTGTATGTCGCTCGATTTTCTTGCTGAATTTCCTCAATGGACTTCCGTGCCAGCTCCCTTGCTTCTTCTCGGTCACTAGTAAATAAGTCCCGAATTTCCAGGTCAATTAGTTCAACAAGACCGGGGTCCGTAGCGTTTTTCATCTTAATGCCCAACATTAGTTCGAAGGGTGTAGTTTTTATACTCCGTTGCCATGTAGAGTTTAGGCATCTCTGAAGGGAGCTCGTATGCGTGTACCACTTAGTTAAGTTGTCGCCCGATAACTTTGAGAGTACTGAAATTATAGTTCGGTTGAGACGCTCAACCTGACCGTTACCTCTTGGGACTCCTGTTGTAATAACCAGATGTTCAATTTTCTCCGTCTGACAATATTCATTAAAAGCGTTGCTCATAAACGCCGATCCCCGATCCGATATAATTCTAGCTGGGTTACCGAATACGGCCTTCTGTAATTCCAATTTCGCTATGACTTCTGCTGCTGAAGTTGTTTTTGTGGGGTAAATCCATGTAAACTTGGAAAACGCGTCGACAACGCAAAATATGTAGCCGTATTGTTTCGCCGTCTTTTCCAGAGGTCTAAGATGGTCCACATGGTACGTCATTAAAGGTGCGCTTTCCTTGTCTATTGGGGAAAGTAAACCCTCCTGCTTTCCCGACTTCCTCTCTGATCAAATGCACGCAATGCAGTTGTTTCGGACCTTCTCCAATTTCGTCGTCAAATGCGGTATGTAATAATCCCTTTTCACGATTTCTTCCATTTTCCTTGTAGCGAAATGCCCTTCGTGATGAACGTTACGCATGAATTCAGCTTGCATTTTTTTGGGGATGTACAATAGCTTTCGACCTTCGTCATACTTTTTATAAACAACTCCCCTTTCGCTTATGAAGTCCTCGTAGGCGCTATGTTCCAACAGAGTCTTAATCAAACGAACATGTTCATCGCTTTCCTGCGCCCTAATTATTCTGGAGAGAAATTCATCTTTAACTAGACTTACTGCGTTTCTGCTTAAGGCGTCTGCGTGCCGAATTTTTTCTGCACTCCGATGTTCTAACGTGAAGTCAAACTCCTGCAGTACCAGAACCCATCCCGCAATCCGAGGGGAAAACTCCTTCTTCTCCATCGTACCTTTGAACGCCGCGCAATCAGTAACTATTTTGAAACTGAGGCCTAGCAGGTAGTGGCGGAACTTCTTTAGGGCCGTCACAACAGCCAGAGTCTCCAACTCGTAGCTGCTATAATTCTGCTCCGCAGCCGATGATTTCTTGCTGTAATAAATTATTATTTTCCTTTTGCAGCAAGACTGCACCAAATCCCCACTTCGAGGCGTCGGTGTGAAGTTCAGTTTCTGCATCTGGATGATATAGCTTCAAAACTGGGGATGTAGTCAGGATTCGTTTCAGCTCTTCAAAGGCAGCGATTTCTTTGGCTCCGAATTCAAATTTAGCATCCTTTTTCAACAGGTCTGTTAACGGTCTTGCAATAATAGAGTAACCAGAAATGAACTTCCTAAAATATCCTGTAAGCCCCAGGAAACTTTGGATTTTTAGAGTGTTTATTGGCGGCGGAAACTTTCTAACGGCCTCTGTCTTAGCGTCGGATGGCTGGATCCTGCCACTTCCAATTTTAAATCCCAGATAGTCAATTTTGTCGCATAGAAATTGACACTTCTTCCATCGAAACAAAAGTCCATACTCAGCAGCCACATTCAAGACTTTTTCCAGATTGGCGATTGCATCGCCATAATCTTTTGACCAGGTCGTCCATGTACAGCAGGACTATTTTCTGGAGCATCAGGGCTTGGAATATGAGGATTATGTGCCGCTGAAATACAGCCGGCGATGTACAAAGACCGAATGGCACTTTGTTGAATTCAAATTGGCTACTTGGAGTTACGAACGACGTATATTTGCGACTATCTTCGACTACTGGCACATGAAAAAAACCATTTTCCAAGTCCATCGTAGAAAAAACGCTTGCATAGCTAAGTTGGTCAATTTGGTCGTCTATTAGGGGCAGCGGAAAACGATCGCGAACGATAATTTTGTTGAGACGTCGGTAGTCTATACATAGCCTTTTGCTACCGTCTTTTTTGTTAGCCAACACAATTGGAGATGAGTATTCCGAGTTACTATGGCGGATGATGTTGCTGCTCATCCAGTCCTGTATTTGTTTTTCGACTATTTCCTTCTCCAACGGTGCTAATCTTCTAGGGCGTTGTGCCAATGGTATGTCGTCTTTCAGAACGATCCTCATCTGCACATTTGTTGTCTTGGTTCCCATCGGCTTATAATTGTTTACGAGGCCTTGTACCTTATCCCTATACGCTGCGTTGCCGACGTGGATATCTAAGTTGTCACTGATGACCTGGAAACAGTTTTTTAAATCCGGCTCCACCCTCTCGATTTGGACACCTTCATTGCCTAGCGTTATGCGAGTGCCTCTCAAGATGTCTTTCCCAATTAAGAGCGGCTGACTTAGATACTTCGATGAAACAACGTAAATTTTGGTACGATAAGTAACATCGTCGATGCCGACCAAGGCGATAAAGTATCCGTAAGCTTCGATACTTTCTTCCGATAGCCCCCGAAAAGCTTGCTTATCACTTACCAGAGACGGAGAGCCTAACTGAAAATATTCGGTGGATCGTATCATTGTGACATCGCTCCCTGTGCCGATTCTGGCTCGCACGTTTGTGCCATTGACTGCCACTATCTTTACTTCCAGTTCGCTTACATCTGATTCCACAACATTCACGGATTTGGTGTTCTCTTTGCGCAACGGACAGTTAGAAGAAAGATGACCGAAGTTATCGCAGTTAAAACATTTCGGACATTTCCGAAATGTCAGTACCCGATGTCGCTGCCGTACTATTCAGGTTTTGCTTGTTTACTTGTTTTCCGACCATCGTTGCTCTTATTCAAGTCAATCGCGTGGGTGTTCAATTGCGGTAAGCTTTAAACTGTATTCGATATAGCCCGATACGCCTTGCGTTCTTTTTTGTTCACGTTAACTGTTTCGTCGTTGTTCTCTTCCAAAGTAATGCACCGGTGATTACAGCTACTCGTATGTACTTGGTATAAAGTGTCACAAGAATATAACCGAATGATCAACTTCAGTTACACTCGCAAAGAACCCCCCTTTATTTTTTTTTTCACGCGTATTTAAATTTCTTTCGCCCACCACTAGATGATAGAATTCTACGACAATATCGTATCAGATCCCGGACGAGCCCCCATTTGTGGGTTACAGAAAACAAAAACGCAACCGTTCAATAAAAATTCATTATAATTCGAGGTAGAAGCAAAATACAGTTTAGAATGGATATAATTCAAAGTGCATGCAAAAACAATTAGAGATTAAGTATCGATATGAAAAAAATGAAACATGCAACAGAATCGCCTAAGACCGTCGTCGTCTTCATGCCCGTCGTATATCTCGTCGTCGACTGCCTCTTCTCCGATACGATATTTTTCTCCCGAGTTGCTCATGAGTGAGTGTTGGTTGAGTTGAATTGTAGGATGTTAATGATGATGGACTCAGAGACAGTGGCGTAGGCTGTACTAATCCCACAAATCGGCCATCCTGCGGTAGAGGCTGTCCTCAGCCTACTAAGAAAAGAAAACAGAAAAGAATATAGAGGTTAGTCATCGTCAGAAGACGAACTTAAATCAAAATCGGTTTGACGCCAAGGTTTCGTCATGTCCGCACTGCTCGATGTTATCGCAGGCCCCTCATGATCGCCGACTTTCTTCACTTCATATCTGTCATGATTCCCCACGCTGGAAATCTTGTAGGGACCCAAAAACTTCCCTGCTAACTTTAAATTCGGACCGAATTGAGTACGGCGGATTGCAACTAAATCTCCTTCTCGGTACTGTTTAGCAGGGCGTCGTTTCCGGTTGTATGTCGCTCGATTTTCTTGCTGAATTTCCTCAATGGACTTCCGTGCCAGCTCCCTTGCTTCTTCTCGGTCACTAGTAAATAAGTCCCGAATTTCCAGGTCAATTAGTTCAACAAGACCGGGGTCCGTAGCGTTTTTCATCTTAATGCCCAACATTAGTTCGAAGGGTGTAGTTTTTATACTCCGTTGCCATGTAGAGTTTAGGCATCTCTGAAGGGAGCTCGTATGCGTGTACCACTTAGTTAAGTTGTCGCCCGATAACTTTGAGAGTACTGAAATTATAGTTCGGTTGAGACGCTCAACCTGACCGTTACCTCTTGGGACTCCTGTTGTAATAACCAGATGTTCAATTTTCTCCGTCTGACAATATTCATTAAAAGCGTTGCTCATAAACGCCGATCCCCGATCCGATATAATTCTAGCTGGGTTACCGAATACGGCCTTCTGTAATTCCAATTTCGCTATGACTTCTGCTGCTGAAGTTGTTTTTGTGGGGTAAATCCATGTAAACTTGGAAAACGCGTCGACAACGCAAAATATGTAGCCGTATTGTTTCGCCGTCTTTTCCAGAGGTCTAAGATGGTCCACATGGTACGTCATTAAAGGTGCGCTTTCCTTGTCTATTGGGGAAAGTAAACCCTCCTGCTTTCCCGACTTCCTCTCTGATCAAATGCACGCAATGCAGTTGTTTCGGACCTTCTCCAATTTCGTCGTCAAATGCGGTATGTAATAATCCCTTTTCACGATTTCTTCCATTTTCCTTGTAGCGAAATGCCCTTCGTGATGAACGTTACGCATGAATTCAGCTTGCATTTTTTTGGGGATGTACAATAGCTTTCGACCTTCGTCATACTTTTTATAAACAACTCCCCTTTCGCTTATGAAGTCCTCGTAGGCGCTATGTTCCAACAGAGTCTTAATCAAACGAACATGTTCATCGCTTTCCTGCGCCCTAATTATTCTGGAGAGAAATTCATCTTTAACTAGACTTACTGCGTTTCTGCTTAAGGCGTCTGCGTGCCGAATTTTTTCTGCACTCCGATGTTCTAACGTGAAGTCAAACTCCTGCAGTACCAGAACCCATCCCGCAATCCGAGGGGAAAACTCCTTCTTCTCCATCGTACCTTTGAACGCCGCGCAATCAGTAACTATTTTGAAACTGAGGCCTAGCAGGTAGTGGCGGAACTTCTTTAGGGCCGTCACAACAGCCAGAGTCTCCAACTCGTAGCTGCTATAATTCTGCTCCGCAGCCGATGATTTCTTGCTGTAATAAATTATTATTTTCCTTTTGCAGCAAGACTGCACCAAATCCCCACTTCGAGGCGTCGGTGTGAAGTTCAGTTTCTGCATCTGGATGATATAGCTTCAAAACTGGGGATGTAGTCAGGATTCGTTTCAGCTCTTCAAAGGCAGCGATTTCTTTGGCTCCGAATTCAAATTTAGCATCCTTTTTCAACAGGTCTGTTAACGGTCTTGCAATAATAGAGTAACCAGAAATGAACTTCCTAAAATATCCTGTAAGCCCCAGGAAACTTTGGATTTTTAGAGTGTTTATTGGCGGCGGAAACTTTCTAACGGCCTCTGTCTTAGCGTCGGATGGCTGGATCCTGCCACTTCCAATTTTAAATCCCAGATAGTCAATTTTGTCGCATAGAAATTGACACTTCTTCCATCGAAACAAAAGTCCATACTCAGCAGCCACATTCAAGACTTTTTCCAGATTGGCGATTGCATCGCCATAATCTTTTGACCAGGTCGTCCATGTACAGCAGGACTATTTTCTGGAGCATCAGGGCTTGGAATATGAGGATTATGTGCCGCTGAAATACAGCCGGCGATGTACAAAGACCGAATGGCACTTTGTTGAATTCAAATTGGCTACTTGGAGTTACGAACGACGTATATTTGCGACTATCTTCGACTACTGGCACATGAAAAAAACCATTTTCCAAGTCCATCGTAGAAAAAACGCTTGCATAGCTAAGTTGGTCAATTTGGTCGTCTATTAGGGGCAGCGGAAAACGATCGCGAACGATAATTTTGTTGAGACGTCGGTAGTCTATACATAGCCTTTTGCTACCGTCTTTTTTGTTAGCCAACACAATTGGAGATGAGTATTCCGAGTTACTATGGCGGATGATGTTGCTGCTCATCCAGTCCTGTATTTGTTTTTCGACTATTTCCTTCTCCAACGGTGCTAATCTTCTAGGGCGTTGTGCCAATGGTATGTCGTCTTTCAGAACGATCCTCATCTGCACATTTGTTGTCTTGGTTCCCATCGGCTTATAATTGTTTACGAGGCCTTGTACCTTATCCCTATACGCTGCGTTGCCGACGTGGATATCTAAGTTGTCACTGATGACCTGGAAACAGTTTTTTAAATCCGGCTCCACCCTCTCGATTTGGACACCTTCATTGCCTAGCGTTATGCGAGTGCCTCTCAAGATGTCTTTCCCAATTAAGAGCGGCTGACTTAGATACTTCGATGAAACAACGTAAATTTTGGTACGATAAGTAACATCGTCGATGCCGACCAAGGCGATAAAGTATCCGTAAGCTTCGATACTTTCTTCCGATAGCCCCCGAAAAGCTTGCTTATCACTTACCAGAGACGGAGAGCCTAACTGAAAATATTCGGTGGATCGTATCATTGTGACATCGCTCCCTGTGCCGATTCTGGCTCGCACGTTTGTGCCATTGACTGCCACTATCTTTACTTCCAGTTCGCTTACATCTGATTCCACAACATTCACGGATTTGGTGTTCTCTTTGCGCAACGGACAGTTAGAAGAAAGATGACCGAAGTTATCGCAGTTAAAACATTTCGGACATTTCCGAAATGTCAGTACCCGATGTCGCTGCCGTACTATTCAGGTTTTGCTTGTTTACTTGTTTTCCGACCATCGTTGCTCTTATTCAAGTCAATCGCGTGGGTGTTCAATTGCGGTAAGCTTTAAACTGTATTCGATATAGCCCGATACGCCTTGCGTTCTTTTTTGTTCACGTTAACTGTTTCGTCGTTGTTCTCTTCCAAAGTAATGCACCGGTGATTACAGCTACTCGTATGTACTTGGTATAAAGTGTCACAAGAATATAACCGAATGATCAACTTCAGTTACACTCGCAAAGAACCCCCCTTTATTTTTTTTTTCACGCGTATTTAAATTTCTTTCGCCCACCACTAGATGATAGAATTCTACGACAATATCGTATCAGATCCCGGACGAGCCCCCATTTGTGGGTTACAGAAAACAAAAACGCAACCGTTCAATAAAAATTCATTATAATTCGAGGTAGAAGCAAAATACAGTTTAGAATGGATATAATTCAAAGTGCATGCAAAAACAATTAGAGATTAAGTATCGATATGAAAAAAATGAAACATGCAACAGAATCGCCTAAGACCGTCGTCGTCTTCATGCCCGTCGTATATCTCATCGTCGACTGCCTCTTCTCCGATACGATATTTTTCTCCCGAGTTGCTCATGAGTGAGTGTTGGTTGAGTTGAATTGTAGTATGTTAATGATGATGGACTCAGAGAGGCGTAGGCTGTACTAATCCCACATAACTCTTGCCAATCGCTGTTTTTTTGAGCTAATAATGCAATTCAACAGTAAAGCCCTATTTCGAAAAACTAAGGAAACTCTGTATAAGACCCTGATCATTCCAGTCCTGCTTTACGGCGCTGAAAGATTGACTTTATTAAAAGAGGATGAAGATATCCTTGGTTGCTTCGAGAAAAATTCTTCGTAAGATTTTCGGTCCCGTTTGCGTTGACGGGTTTTGGAGGAGAAGATTCAATCAGGAACTATACGACTTGTACAGCGACATCGACCTAGTCAAAAAACTGTATATTGGAACGTCTGAGATGGCTAGGACATGTAGAGCGAATGGACACCAACGCTCCGGCCCGCAGAGTCTTCGAATCTAACCCCGAGGGCCGATGCAGTAAAGGGAATCATCGCCGTAGGTGGCGCGCACAAGTTCAAGGGGACCTTGACCAACTTGGAGTGCGCAACTGGAGGCAATTATCTAAAGACCGAGCTAAATGGAGAGGCTTGTTGGTTGAGGCCCAGGTTCACCCCGAACTGTAGCGCCACCTAAGTAAGTAAGTAGGTAATACATGGGGCTTCAAACCAGATGTGGTGTACTGGATATACACGGCGGTTGTTAGACCCATTCTCACATATGGTTCACTAGTATGGTGGACGGTACTTCAGACGCAATACCAGCCTTCAAATTTCACCAAAATCCAGAGGGCGGCGTGCATCGGAATCATGGGATCAATGAGAACAGCACCAACAGCAGCAATGGAAACCATGCTTAGTTTCATTCCGCTTGACATTTACTGCAGCAGTCTGGCGGCTACAACCGCTGTGATAGTGGGAGAAGGCCGAATGTGGCCATCGAGCCTTTACGGCCACGCCTCCATTTTGTCCCGATGGGGGACTACCAGTGGATTGACGGAAACTGATCACATGAACCCGATGCTACTCGTAGCATTTGAAAGGAGATTTACTACAAGAATTCCTGACAGAATTTACTGGAAGAACCGAAGAACCATGAAGAAAAAGGAGTTAGCTTTCTATACCGACGGTTCTAAGATGGACGTTGGCACGGGAGCCAGAGTTTATTGTGAAGCCCTAGGAATAAACCACTCCTTTAGAATACACGACGACAGCACTTATCGCGGGTCCTCCCCTCTGTAGCAACGCCAATCAGTTGCTTACGGAAGAAAATAGAGAATAAAGCCTCCAACTCTCTTTACAGCGTTTCCAGGGTTAAATGATAGGGTACAATGGACCCGTACTGTTGGTCTGAGTGAGCAGTGACTCTTTATCACAGAGCACCCATCTACCTAACCTAACCTAAGCTACGAAACGACCCGAAGTTGGAAAACCTTCGTCGTTGCGTCGGCTTACTTACCTTATGATTCGGTAATGCCTCCACCACCGAAGGCGGTTGCCGAGCTCGTAAAGTATTGCGACACTCGGGAGATGGGACTAGTCATGTGTTGCGACACTAATGCTCAGAATACAGCCTGGGACAGCAGCAAATGTAACATATGAGGAAACCATCTCCTAGACTAGGCATGGTAATTAACAATGTTGGCTCTCAGCCAACTTTTGTTATGGCAAGGAGGCAGGAAGTAATTGATTTGACTCTATCTAATAGGCATTTCAAGTCAATTACTGACTGGAGGGTACTGCCGGAGGTGTCCTTGTCAGACCATAGATACATCGCTTTCCAAATCGAATGCGAGGCTATAACCTGGCAGGAGAGGAGGAATCCGAAGAAAACTAACTGGATGCGGTTTAGGGAAGAGCTAGACAAATCTGTCAAAACTCCAACTAAACTCAAAACGAAACGAAAGGCTAAGGATGCTGTTCAAAACCTGAGTAGCATCCTTACCAGCTGCTTTGAACTGACGTGCCCGTTGACAAAAAACCCATGCAGAACGCCGGTTCCCTGGTGGAGCCCAGAACTGCAGCGACTTAGGAAGGAATCCAGAAAACTTTTAAATAGTTCACTCAAGACAAATTTAGAAGGTGATTGCGATCTTTTTAGATCGTAGCAAAAAGACTATAAGGCTGAGCTTGATCTAAGTCAGAAAACTCGGCGGAACTGGTATACTGCATCAGCCGTGGTAACAGTTGAGGCCATCAAATATGCTGTGGCATCTTTTGATGGTTTCAAATCGCTTGGCACTGATGAAATATATCCAGCTTTGCTGCAACAGGATATACCTATAGATCAGTTGCTGCCAAGTCTGAAAATAATTTTCACCGCTGGCTTGGCGCGGGCATATATTCCTACACCTTAGCGGACAGTCAGATTAGCTTTCATACCGAAAATTGGTAAAGAAGACTATTCGCTCCCCAAGAGTTTCAGACCTATAAGTTTGACATCTTTCTTACTGAAAAGTATGGAGAGACTGGTAGAATTTCACGTGCGCAAGGTTGCTTTGAAGCTGCATCCACTATCGGAGATGCAGCATGCCTATCAGCGTGGGAAATCCTGCGAGACCGCACTTCAAAATTTAGTGACCAGAATTTAATGCGCGCTTGATAGGAAAGAATACGCGATGGGTATCTTCATCGACATTGAGGGTGCTTTTGACAATGCGACTTTTGACTGCATGCGCGACTCGGCCAGACAACACGGCGTAGATGAAACATTAGTGTTGTGGATTAAAGCAATGCTAATGAATAGAACTTTGGTAGTGGATGCGGATTGTGGCCAATATGTTATGACAGGGGTAAACAGGGGTTGTGCACAAGGCAAGGTAAGGCGCTCTGTCTCCATTGTTATGGTCTCTAAGTAGTTCTGACATCTACGCTCAGGCATATGCGGATGATGTCGCCGTACTTTCTGTCGGGCCATGCCTGGCGACGATCTGTGCTAACGCGCAGGCGGCTCTGGACTGGACATGATCGATGAATGGTGTACTAAGAGTTGGCTTTCGGTGAATCCTCTTAAAACTGAAGTGGTACTTTATATGAAAATGATTTTGACCGGTCTGACTCAGCCAGTGCTAAAAGGCGTCACCATCCACATTCCCAATGAAGCTAAATATCTGGGAGTGATTTAAGATAAGAAACTTCATTGGTCTAAACACGTCGAGTCGAAAACATCCAAGGCGCTCTCAGTCTTCTGGCAGTGTAAGGGTGCTTTTGGCAAGACTTGGGGCTTGTCACCGAATAAGGTTCCCTGGATCCCCACGGCTATGATAAGACCATTCCTCGCATATGCGTCGGTTGTTTGGTGGAAGGGTCTTTCGCGTAAATATGTGGTTGCTTTTTGCACCAAACTCTAAAGAACGGCTTGTCTCGGCTGCACGGGAGCTTTTTCGAGTAAGCCTGGCTCTGCTCTAGACGCTTTGCTGAATTTACCTCACCTCGATACTTATATCATGGGTTGCACTATCAAAGCCATCCATCGTCTTAGACGGGGCGGTTTTTGGTATACTCCACACTGGAACTTTGATGAACTTGCGCGACACTTATCTTACGACTCTTGTCTTATGGATATGCCGTCTGATGCAATGACACCAGGACCCCAGCTGATGCGCAAATTCAGAGTCGACTTTCCTTGTGTTCAGGACTGGCTTCGGTCAGAGTTTGACCCGGAAATGGAATGCAGTCGTATTTTCACGGATAGTTCCAAAACCAGTCAAGGGTCTGGCGCTGGTGTCTTCGTGGAAGTTGACAACATTAGACTTCTTTTCTCGTTTGGCAAATATGCGTCTTCTTTCCAAGGGGAACTTATGCAATCCTAATGGCCATTAACTATGTTGTGAAGAACAGGTGGAAGGGCCGTAGTATTTGCGTCTGTAGTGACCGTCAGGCTGCGCTTAACGCCTTGCTTAACCCTTTAACCACTTCCTAAATAGTTCGTGAAACCAAAAACTCTTTGAACTTGGTCGCAAGGCCGAATTCTGCGTATTTTATCTGGGTCCTAGGTCACACTGGGATCTTAGGGAACGAGATCTCTGAGGAGATTGCTAGACAAGGCTCAGAGGAGGCTTTCTCAGGTCCCGAATCCGCGTTGGGCCTCCCTGCGTCCTCGGTTAGGGCTTCCATTGACGATTGGGTCTCTCACGAGCACAATTGTGTGTGGCATGATTCTCCAGGATGCAGGTTGACTAAACGCATGCTCCCGGACGTCTGTAAGAAATCAGCTTCATTCTTGCTATCTCTCGGCAGAAAAGACTGTAAACAAATTATTGACGTCTTGACAGGCCAATTTGCTTTTGCCAAGCACCTTAACGTGTTGGGCTTAAGTGACACTACAATCTGCGACGCTTATGGAGAGATCGACGACACCGCGCAACCTTATCTCTGTGAGTGTCCGCCCTTTGCCCGTATTAGGTGGCAGATCCTCGGTGCTGATGTAGTGAATACTGGTACTGTAAGCACCTCATCACTGAAGCACTTTCTTACAAAAATAAGGAAATTCCAATAAAGTGGGTAAATCAGGGTAAGCTGTCTGGTAGTACAATGGATCAGTTTCGTCTGAGTGCTCCAGTCGAGAGTTTTCTATCCCGACAAAAAAAAATGGGTCTGAAATCTTTCGGACTTGTATGAGAACATTTGGCAGCTTTGGGTATGAAAACTACTTTCAATTCTCTCCATACTCTTGGTATATGGACCAGTTCTATACAGCTTTTAAGAACTATTTCTAGCACCTAGAAGATAAGGTCCGACGACTTCTGTAGTTCGGCTGGTATTATGCCGTCTGGTCCTGCGGATTTGTATGATTTGAAGCTGTGTATCGCCCAGTGGAGTTTGTTCTGGGTAATTATTGTAACTTAGCATGCCGAACCCCAAAATGTATTTAAAGAATTACTGCTGCTAAATTCGGGGGTCAATCACCGACAGTCGCGATAGTGGTAACAATTGTTCACCGTGTCTTAATAATTAAATAAAAGAGTACGCCTGTCATAATTACATTGCGTTGGTGTTGCAGCTGGTCTATTAGAGACAATGTTGCAGACAACTTGGGAGCTACCTGGGAAATATGTGTCAAGTAGTAGATTTATCCAATCATCGCTAGAAGTCGTCCAAGCCCCACCTAATTTCTTGAGATAACTGGGGATTATTGAATTTATGGAGAGGATTTTTCTTAGCCCAGATGCCTTAAAAACTTCTTTTATTTTGGCATAAAAGAGTCTCAAAGAATTGTGTTTAGCCTTTCTCAGTTGTTTTTGTAGATAATTAGGGATGTCTTGTACAAGTCCCAATCTGTTGCATCCTTCGTACTTTTGGCATTGTTGAAGAGTTTTCTACAATTAGTTCTTAAAAGACCTAAATCTGCATTCAAGCAGGAAGAAGACATCGCTTTATTAAGGGCTGAGGTAAGATCCTCAGCCATGCGATATAATACTTGGGTATTGCAAGGGGTCCTAGAGGGAATCGAAGTAACTAATTTCTTTACAGTTACTCTGTATTTGAGCCAGTCAGTTTTACGACAATTTCTTAAGACTTTGGGGCCTATAGTGTCAATAGTCAGGCTAAATTGAAGATATCGATGGTCTAAGAAGGAATATTCACCTGATACTTTCCAGCTCTTGATCCTTTGAAGGATGTTGTCAGAGACAATGGTAATGTCTAGCACTTCTTGTCGATTTTTGGTAATGAATGTTGGTTCATTGCCTATATTGCACACAATAAGATTTGTACTTAAAATAAAATCAAAAAATAGCTCACCTCTTTCGTTGATGTCCAAGCTGCGCCATACCCTATTATGAGACCAGTTTTCTGCATCCCAGCATCTGCGGTCAGTCTTTCCAGGTTATACCCAAAAAGAGTGTCCATATTTCCGTTGGCGAGACATGCTGATACCAAGTAGTATTGTATGACCCGCTTAACGTCTCTATCTTTGCCGCCCTGGTATCTCGATCGCTGTAATTAGGGAGTAAGGTTACTTTACTTTTTACCAGTATACAAGATCTGCGTTTACCTTTATCTAGTGTATACAGGGAGTAGTATTCTAAAGTCCTTAGTCCACATACCAAGTTGTCCGCAACCCAAGGCTCTTGGACCAAAACGATATCTTCCCTATCTTTGGAGAGACGGAGAAAAAGGCCGGCAGAAGCCGTAATGGAGTGATGGAGGTTTTTTTTTTTTTTTTTTTTTTTTTTTATAAAATAAAGGAAACCCAAATCCCAGAGCACTCAGACTCTCCGGTCCATTGTACTACCAGGCAGGAACCTTTCTTTGGTGATGGAGGTTAATCTGTACTAACAGCAGCATTATCGCTATAATCAGGTAGAGAAACCTCCACCACAGTCGAGTTTAAGACTACCCAGTCTGAGGAGTTGGCCAAAAGATCGTTTTCACTCAAAAGAATTTTGTTGAAGCAGTCATCCGTCTCCATGTCTGACAAGATGTTATCGTCGACAAGAGAGGGAATTTGCTGAAAAGTTGAGGAAGAGGAGTCATCACTCTCTAGGGAAAGGGGAAGGAGATGGATGACATAGGGTACTTAATAGCGAGAGTAGGGTCCATAGGGTGGGGGGAGTTTGCCCGAGTCAGACTCTTCGAGCAAGCGATTCTTTAATGACCACTATGAGGGCGCATCTATAAAGGCCTTTTTGCTCATCCAGCTTGGCTTCTTTAAATATACTGCCGCTAAAAAATCTTTATGTCTATAAGGTATTCAGGCTGTTCTATTTGCGAGGTAGTTATACCAACGTTGGTTAAAATGAAATCTATTCACTAAGGTCTTCAACAGTAGTAATAGTTGCAAAAGCTAGAACAGAATACTACCGCGCCGCTTTGCTACTATTATAGGTTCTTCCAGATATTTGCAACCATTTAGATTGTCATTGTCCTTGTTCCTTAGAAGTCTCAGAAACTGGTTACTGTCCAGATCAAATGTAGAAGAATTGATGCAGGTATTAACGTAAACAGTAAACAGCACCCTTTTTGTACTACGTAGGCGTAACAATACTTGTAGACTTTTAGTCATATTTAAAAACAAAGTATTAGTTTAATGCACTTACCACCGGTATTTTATGCCACAAGGTGTATATATAGATACCATTTCACCCAATCGAAAATGATTGCAAAATTCGTAGTTAAACGACATTAAAAATATTTTAATTGAAAATTTCAAACTGAATTATTCTTTCGGTCACTACCCAAATTTCATGACCATAGGTGAGAGTTGGAACATACACCGAGTTAAAAACCGATAGCTTAGCTTGAACACTAAGTTCGGCCTTCCTTATAACAGATTGGCCAAGCTCTCTCAAAATTGATCCAGCCTGACCAATTCTATAGGATAACTCGGCGTTGCTCTTCCCATCACTCGGGAATAAGACCCCGAGGTACTTAAACTTATCCATCTGCTTCAGTAGAACTCCACTAACATGCAGAGTGAACTGAATGGGTTTTTTGGAAACGACCATTACTTTTGACTTGTTCACGTTGATCTTCATTCCAGCATCATCACAAACGGCTACAAACCTTTCGAGTGCACGCTGAAGTTCGGTTTGGCAGGACCCAAGGATGACCAAATCATCCGCAAAGAGCAGATGACTAATCCTTAGGTCTCCCACTTTGAAACATTCCCCGCCATGGCTGCGCTGTAACATCCAATCCATATATACAATGAAGAGAGAGGTGACAAAACGCACCCTTGGCGGAGTCCAAGGCCCACAGTGAAAGGCATTGATTTAACACCGTTTATCCGAACACAGCTTCTACAGTTTGTATATAAAGACTGAATCGCCCTTAACAGGAAACCATCGATTCCATACTCCTGCAGAACACTCCTGAGTTTGCCTCGAGGAACCCTATCATAATAACTTAGATGTAAGAAATAATATTGTTCTTTTGAAATGGAAATAAATAATAATATGATCTAATCTAATCTAGTTCTACTATCTGTCATTGATCCTTCTCCTCAGGCATTCATGTACACATACTCGTAGTTCAATAGGTAATACTTCGACTAGAAAGATTAAAGGTGACAAACTTAGTCCGACTGCAGTTTGAAGTCTGGTCCCAAAGTCACAAGTGCCAGTGCCACCATTGTCCAGTTTATAACCGTCCGTGTACCAGATCTGAGCTACCAAACCTTTATTTCTCCAAATTTGGTGGTCACATATGGCTGCTTTAATATTTTTGGAGAAACTAAGCCTTTTAAGCATTGTATCTGGGATTTTCAGAAATTGTCCGTTACGTAGGTGATTTACTATCCTCAAATGGCCCAAGGATTCAATAGCTTTAAGTTCCAATATCTTGGCCAGTCTGAGATCACTTTTTATAGCCTCTTTTTGAATCGCTAGGTGAAGCGGGATCGGGTTAAGTTTTCATTGCTTTAAGGACAAGTTTTCATTGCTCTCGTAATACCCATACAAGACAGTCGGTGTATTGTACTTAATTCTAGTTGCGATGTGGCTTTTAGAGTTTTTGACCACTATGGTTTTTGCTGTGTAGGTGATCTTGGGTTTTATGATGGCCTTATAGGACCAGTATATCATCTTGGGTTTTTGTTCCTAAGTTTTCCTGTATGTTGGCACATGAACATCGGCTCAGCAATCTTATTCGTAGCTTTTTTTAAGTGTACATTGCAAGTAAGCATTTTATCCCGGATAACCCCAAAATACTTCGCGTCTTTTGAGAAGACGATGGAGAACTTTCTGCAAAATCGTACAAGGTCATTTTTAGCTGGAATGATTGTTCGATACTTATCCTTGCCCCATATAAATATATAGTTAAGAATTTCTGGTAGTAAGTTACCTCTTTAAATGTTGTAGAATTTATTCATATAAATATTAAGAGGCCACATATCTTCTATTTTCATGTACCTCTTACAGTTTTTTTCATAAAAGACAAATTTTAATTTTTTAATTTTTGATTATTTGATAAGACATGTGCATGTTTTTAAAATGGGGGCAGAGAGGTTACAAATAAACACACATATTTGTTCTCCGTATAATATTGTTATTATTGGATTTACTTCTAGAATGCTAAATTTCCAACTTACCAGAAAATGTATGAATATATGACGCAGCATCCCGAGCTTTTGCTAGAGTCAAACGCAGAAGGTGTCAGTAAAGTAGAAAATGAAAATTATGCTTTCCTCATGGAATCAACCACTATAGAGTATACAGTTGAACGAAGATGTAATGTTACTCAAGTTGGGCCGCTCCTAGATGAAAAGGGTTATGGAATTGCTATGCGCAAAAGTAACAACCTACTCCGAATTCCCATAGCTAACCTATATCCGTTGCGTTTTCTTTGAAATATTTTTAGATAGCCCTTATAGGGACACCCTCAGCAAAGCTGTCTTAGAATTGCAGGAGCAGGGTATATTAACGAAGCTCAAAACAAAATGGTGGAAAGAAAAACATGGAGGAGGCGCTTGTTCGGTAAGAATAGTCCTGCAATGCTTATAATATTAACTTTCAACGAAAATTTCCAAATAAATTTGAAACATGTGTAAAAAATTAAACTTAAAGGACCCCAAAGAGGGTGGGGGAGGTGCAGTAGCCTTGGAAATATCTAATTTAGGTGGTGTATATCTAGTATTAATTGTTGGATCATGTTTCGCCTTATTAGTTGGTTTTCTTGAAATGATCCTCGGCATTAAGGAGAGGTGCGATGAAAATAAGGTACGCCTCCAGTGGTATCCTTAGCACATCAACGTCATCTACACTATGCACTGCATCTACAGCATATTATAATTTTTTAATCCTTATCTGTGTGGCTATTATTTATATTTTTGCTTATATTTAAAACTCTCCAGCTTTTGTAAACATGCATAGATGTATCCTTATACCATTTCCATTTTTCCATTTCCTAAATAAATACAAATACCTAATTAGCAAGGAGATAGTAGCGATAATGCCGAAGAATTGGGAATGGCTAATTTAGGAGGTGTGTACCTGGTCCTGCTTATTGGTAGTATCCTTGCGAGTGTCTATGGATTTGTCGAGTGGCTTTTGACTATATATTTCACATCCCGAAGCAACAAGGTATACGAAAAAGAAAAAGTCCATCACTTTACCTTTTCATATCATATCCCTTCCATTAAAACTTCTTAAATTTTTTTTTTAAGTAATATATTTAAAAATACATTTTCATTACTAGGTACCATTCAAAGATGAACTCATCGATGAACTTTTTTTTATCATAAAATGTTCAGGCAATACAAAAGCTGTTAAGTATCCGAAAACGTCAAAGACCTCCAGTTCTAGATCTAGCTCGAAAAGATCGTCTATTACAATGGATTCAATTCGAACAGCGAACTTGGATGACAGTAAGACACACAATGATCACAGTGAACATGCAAAAAATAATAAGTAAATTAAATAATTGTAAGCTATTAAAGTTATAAAGGCTGTTGTATCTTAAATTCATGAATCATTAAAACTATCAGGATTTCAAAGCATTTGATCGTCATTATTCATTAAAGAGTACTTTTTTAGACTGCCCTACTTTTCAGTAGGGAAAAACTGTTAAATGTGAGTAATTTTTCGCGGTTAAGACGAAATATGTATGTGTTCAGTATACTCTGGTGAATCATCATTGAAAGACTTACACCGCTACAACCTTGTGCTACAATGCTTTCAAATTGTGGAAATTTATTTCCAAAATCTCAAGCTCAATTCGCCAATTCGAAACAGGCAGTGTTGTCTTTTCTTCTAAGACTACGTGGCAAAGTATTCCATAAGCGAATGGAGTTTATAAAAAATTGACATTCCAATGTCAGACAAGTATGGCGAGGAAGAATTAATTGTCCGGATCTGTTTGAGGAAGAAAATCAGATTTTTAAGGAGGCTGATGGGAAAGTCGGATATCTGCCAGAAGGCATAGGGTGTGAAGTGAGCGGTGAGTTGATTTTCGAATTCATTATCGAACATAATCTTTTAGTAGCCAATAGGGGTTCTGAACTCACTTTCGTAGTTAAAAGCAGGCAGGAAGTTATTGACATTACACTAGCAAGTAACTCAAATACCCTCTCTATAGACAATTGGAATACTTTGGAGATAGAATCCTATTCCGATCACAGATTTATTAAATTTAATCTTAATGATAGATGCGACTTTCCCAAACCCCATAGAAACCCAAGGAAGACCGACTGGACTACCTTCAGTTACGAGGTGCGGAGGAACGCGAATCTACTACAAGAATGTTACTTATATGAGCCAGTGGACATTGACCGAAAAGTCGAGGAAATCACTGCTGTCTTCAAAGAGGCTTTCCAGAAGGCATGTCCCGTATCTAAACCTAAGACAAAAGTCTCACCCCCATGGTGGACCGAAGAACTAGCCAGAATAAGAAGAGAAACAAGGAAACTCTTGAACCTGGTGAAATCAACGGGAGCTGACTCGGACTGGGAGCTATACAAAGCCAATCAGAGGAACTTCAAGAGCGCAGCGCAAAAAGCCAAAAGACAGTCGTAGCAACGCTTTTGCGACGAGATTAAGGGTACAACAGAAACGGCCAGATTGAGGAAAATCCTCTCCAGAGAATCGAAAACTCTAGGTTCCCTAAAGAACACTGAAGGAAACTGGACCGAGTCTTGTTTGGAATCCCTTGAATTGCTTATTAAAACGCACTTTCCGGGGTGTACTACCGTACCATGTGGCAGTACTAATAACAACAATCACAGCGAATCGGAACCCCCTGCGGATTTGGTAACAGAGGACAGAATAGAGTGGGCAATAAGATCGTTCTCCCCCTTTAAATCCCCAGGACTTGATGGGATTATACCGATCATGCTGCAAAAAACTTCACCAATCATTATCCCAGTTCTCAAAAAGCTATTTGCCAGTAGTCTTAAACAATGTCACATACCAAGAACATGGAGAGAGGTAAAGGTGGTTTTTATACCCAAGGCGGGCAAGGCTAGTCACACCACCACGAAGCACTTCAGACCAGTAAGCCTTACCTCTTTCAGCCTGAAAACTTTTGAAAGATTGCTCGACATCTACATACGTAGTAGAATACGCCCGGGGGACTTATCCTCAGCCCAACACGCATACACGAAGGGTAAATGTGTGGAAACTGCCCTACATCATGTTGTCGGCTCTATAGAAAAATCACTTAAGGATAAAGAGTTCACACTAGCTGCTTTCTTGGACATTGAAGGAGCCTTCAATAATGTAAATACCGAAGCGGTTAAAAGAACCCTAAGAAACCTAGACATCGACATCAGTCTAATTAACTGGATTGTTAGCATGCTCGAGGAACGACATATAACCACCGAACTTAAGGGTTCAAAGCTCGAAGCATACGCCTCGAGGGGTACCCCTCAAGGCGGGGTAATCTCCCCACTGCTCTGGGTCATTGTTCTTAATGAGGTACTACAACAACTAAGGTACAGTGGGGTCAAAGCTTCAGCGTACGCGGATGACGTCATGCTGCTTACAACAGGAAAATTCCTGCCTACCTTTAGCGAACAACTTGACGGAGCCCTAAATATTCTTAGCATATGGGCCAGGAGCTGCGGTCTAAAGGTTAATCCCCAAAAAACCGAGCTCGTACTTTTTACGAATAAGAGGAAAATACCGGAGTTTAGTACACCTTCTGTTGATGGTATCCCACTCAGATTGTCCCATAGCGCAAAGTACCTGGGCCTTGTACTTGACAAAAAGCTCAATTGGAGATTAAATATAGAGGAAAGAATTAAGAAAGCAACAATAGCCTTTTACTCATGTAGTAGAATTTTTGGTAGAACCTGGGGACCCTCCCCCAAAATCATACTATGGATGTATACGGCTATAGTTAGACCCATACTGACTTACGGCAATCTAGTATGGTGGCCAGCTGTCAACAAATCCACCAACTTAAAGGCAATCACCAAAGTTCAAAGACTAGCGTGCATTGGCATCACCAGTGAAATGAGGACAACCCCAACTGCAGGACTCGAGGCTATCCTCAACCTGCTACCGCTAGACATCTTTATACGAACATCAGCAGCCATTAAAAGGCCTTCCTCTACCGCCTACCCTAGCAGGGAAGATTGGAAAACCGGTCATATGAGTTTCCTACTGGAAATGTAGCTACAGTTGTGAAATATTTCACAACCGTATGTAAGTATAGGTACAGCAAGTGTTTTAGCGAGTAAGGTTCTTGTTTTAATTGGGGTGAACGACTGGGAGGCCCATAGCGTACGGAGTACACCGTAGGTTTTACCTACGACCAGATTGTCATGATTGTCCCAGGTTAAGTTCCGATTGAAAATCATACCGAGATTTTTTACTGAATCAACATACTCTATAATGGCATTGTTCATGGTGAGGGAGGGGAAGTATGACAGATCCAATAGCGTTTTTGATATGACTATACACTTTGATTTTTTAGGATTTAGCAGGAGACCATTTCTATTTGACCATTGTGCTATATCTGCAAGATCATTATTAATGCAAGTCGCTGCGTGTTCTATAAAACCCAAAGGACAGCGTATAATAATATAAATGTGGGCGCCGTGGCGTAAGTGGTTAGTGTGTCGGATCACTACGCATGAGGTTCCAAGTTTGAATCCCAGAAAACACCAGAACGTTTTTTCACGGGTCCACCTCTCGCGAGCGTCTGACAAACATCCGAGAGTATTGTTGTCACGAAAAAGCTTCTCAAATCGCCGTCCGGAGTCGGCATTAAACTCTAGGTCCCTTCCATTCGTGAGAAAAATATAGCGCACACAACATGAGTGGTTGCGATAAGCTAGGCCTTGGCACTTTAAAGAGCTGTTGCGCCAAATATTTGTTTTGTATTTGTTAGCGTAAAATAAGTTGTACATCATTAGCATACATGTTTATTGAACTGTGTTTAATAAAGTGCGGAAGTTCGTTAACATATAGGGAGAAACGTAAGGGTCCTAGTATGGACCCGTGCAGAACACCACGGGAGTTAGGGAGGAACTCCGAAAGAACGTCTTTTATTTTTACAGCTTGCTTTCTGTTTGTCAGGTAGGACGATATAAGCTTTACAGCGCAATGCGAACAATTTTAGAGCCGATGCAACTTTTGACATAAAATAGCATGGTCAACTGTGTCGAACGCTTTAGAAAAATCGAATAGGACTAAAAATGACACACTTCCCTCATCCAGGGCACACCGTATGTTTTCAGAGACACCTATAACAGCTGTGGTACAGCTATGTTTTTGTCGAAAACCTGATTGTTTGGGAGACAGAATGTTGTTGGTTGTGAGATACTGACCAATCTTTTTTTGCATAATTTTCGAAAACGCCTTTGATAAAAATGGCAGGACGGAGATTAGTCTGAATTCATCACCTCTAGGTGTCTTAGGAATAGGTATAACTTTGGCCATTTTCCATTGCACCGGAAAGATCCCTTTCGTTAGAATTGAGTTAAAAATATGCGTTATGTAAGGCAATATAACCGGCAAGACAATTTAAAAAAAAAGATGGATGCATCTCATCAAGGCCAACAGGATACGATTTGATACTGAGTATGCTTTCCAGTACATCGGCGATATTAACTCCAGAAAAACAGAAACTAGGATAACTAGCATAAGCAGAGGGGTTTTCTGATAGATGGACAGTACCATTGTTGTTATCAAAAGTTGATGAGGTTAGAAACCGATGGTTGAGTGCGTTCGGATCAACCCATCAATAATGTGATTCTTTGATTTACCAATTCCAACTCTACGCAGATTCCTCCACAAAAGTTTACCGCCCATAGAGGCATTGAATCATCTGGAATAGATGTGGGATTTAGCAGCTCGTGTCTCAGTAACAACTTTGTTGCGGAGCCAACGGTAAGCACGTTGATGCTAATCCAGGCGAAAACGCTTCCAACGGCGGTATGCATAATCCCGCTGTAGCATGAGTAGGCGAATCTGATTTATGAACCAAGGTGTTGTGCTAGACAATACGGTTTTAGTTTCAATGAGAACATGCCTATTATAGAGGTGTACCATATTATTATTGAGGAAAACAACTTGATCATCAGGAGAAGGAAGACAGTAAACAGTACTGCAGTTAATATTTCTAGCGTGTTCCTCAATAGCAGAATAATCTATATTTTTAAAATCCCCATAACTAACTGAGTTTGCAGGGGCTGCAATATCAAAATCGAAAGTTACGAAGATTAGATCGTGTTTTGAGAAGGCTGGTGCTGATAACTGATCATACAATAGGACTTTACTTGTGTGACTAACTGAAAAGAGATCTAATAATGTTGAATATTGTAGAAAGAAATGGGTACGACGAACATCAGATTTTAGTACTTCGACCCAAAATCACCTGGAAATGGATCGTTTTTTTTTTCCGCATTTCTGGCTTAATGGGTACATAAACAAACAAAATTGTCACATTTGGAGTGACAAGTTTATGAGATGCCCTTTCATCCACAAAAAATGCACTGGTTGGTGCGCATTATACGCTGGTGGCACCATCGGGCCTTATTTTCTCCAAATGAACGAACGACGATCAGCGATTTATTTGTTTCCAAATGTGTGTGACAACGAACTAGAAAACATGTGGTTTCGAAAAGATGGCACAACGTGCCATATTGTTAGTTAAACTATGGAGCAATTGGCGCAGCAGTTCGGCGATAGCATCATCTCACGGAATAGGACTGTGAATTGCCCCATTCAATTTCTTCAATTTCAATAAATTTCTTGTAGGGATATGGTAAGTCGCTGGTCTATGTCGATAAACTAACGACAATGAACGCTTTGAAAGCAAACATTGTCCGCGTAATTCGTGATGTATTCGAATAGTGGTCGAAAATTGGACCTCCGGAATGCACTTTATAAAATATAGCTGCGGTGCACATGTGTATAGCCGAAATTCATTTGAAATGCTAAAAGCCATAAAATAAACTCAAACAAAACAAAGTGTTGATCGTTTCATAATATATCAGTTTGTAGCATCAGTATTGCGCAATTTTCCAATGTTTAGCTTATGTTAAATAATTTGCACCAAATGCAGAAATTTAGTCGTCAATATAATTTCGTTAATTAGGCAACATTTCTGCCCACTTCTCAGGTAACTTCTTAATGACATCACTAAAAATGTATTTTTGCCTTTGACGCAAGAGTACCCCAAGAGCCTCTTGGACATTATTCCGGAATCTACAATTTTTTTCAATCAAGAAAATTTTGCAGACTTTGAAACAAGTGGAAATCTGAAGGTGCTTAATCTGGAGATGGTTGCATCATTTTTTCCCAACCAAACTCCTGTAACTGTGCGCAGGTTGAGCTGTATGAAGGCGACCGTTTTCTTCTTTGGACAACACCTTGCCCTTATCGCTATTAGTGAGAGTACCAGCCAACTCACTGTTACCCTTTTTAACTACTGTGAGAGTGCCAACCAACTCACTTATGCCCTTCTCTATTCTAATGGGAGTGCCCGCCAACCCACTATTGCCCTTAACTATCGAAGTGAGAGTACTGGCCAGCTCACTTTGCACTGCGCTAGCGTCAGTGAGTGTGCATCCTAACTGCCGCTAGCCAGTAAAACTTCCGCCAGTTCCTTCTCCAGCCCAGAGGTAGAAGACTGTGGAGATGACACTAAATTGGTTTAACTCTAGTGCATGTTGGCTTAGTCCATTTGCGTTCCAGATGATTATTTTGAAGTCACTGTCCATGTTGTCCATTAAGTTTTGTTACGAGGAGGGTGATAATATTCATCATGTTTGTCATTTGTTGTACTAAAAGCCATTTTTTGTCAGACAAAAATGGTCAAACAAAATTAAGTGAGAATAATAAACTAACGTACCTATGACCAATGCAGCTCAGTTAATACAGTTAATTGTCGAATAGGAAAAAAAGCGTAACAAAGAATTATCACAGATTAGAAAATGTACCGTAATTTTGTTTCAAGTGATTTACAATCGACATTTTTCTCCGTAAGGTAACAGCCGATTCCCACAAAATGTATTCAAAACGTGAATACGCGGAAATAGTGTTTGTGTACGTGTTCTGCAATGGAAACGCTTCATTGGTAAGATTGGAGTACCAACGATGATACCCAAATCGTAGAACACCATCTAGTCGGATGTTCGCTGATGCGTATCAGCGCCTTGTTGATACTGGGTCAGTTGCACCAAATAAAAGGGAACGACATTCAGACGCAGCGGCGGCAGAAGTTGAGAGTGGGATTTTGCGTGCTGTGGAAGTTCAGCCTTCAGTCAGCGTCCGCAGACTAGTTGTGCAGTTGGAACTTCCCAGAACCAGGATTCACAGAACTCTACAGAGTAATAGATTACACCCTTTCCATTTAACACCGGTGCAGGGTTTACTACCAGGAGATGCGCAAAGAAGAGTGGAATTTTGGCAATGGCTACTGCGCGAACAAGCAGAAAACGGGCACTTCCTCAATAACATTCTGTGGACTGGCGACGCGCAATTCACAACATCCTTTCAAAGGTAAGAATTTAATTATTGTGAACAACTTCAAAATGTGTTGCTTATTTTAAATGAGGTTTAGCGTAAATGTTTGGGCTGGATTAATAGGAAACACTTTAGTAGGCCCGCACGTTCTTCCACGAAGATTTAATTTTCATTACTAACTGGAATTTCTTGGAGAACGATTGCCGGAGCTCCTTGAAGATGTTCCTCTTGTTCAGAGAAGGGCGATGTTCTTTCAACGAGATGGAGCACCTTGTCACAGTAGCAGCGGAGTAACTTCGTTTCTCAACCATTCTTTTAACAAACAGTGCATTGGTCGACTTGGCCCCAACCCTTGGCCACCCAGATCTCCTGATCTAATACCCATGGATTTCTTCTTCGGGGGAGCTATGAAAGAAAAAGTTTATTTTAGAGAAATGGCGAATCTGGAAGAGCTCCAAGAAAAAATTAGTGCCGTTTCAAAAGAGATGAGAAGAAGTTTGCTGCTCGTTAATCTGCCATCCGAAATGCTTAAACGCGCCCGAAAGTGTATTTAAATGGAAGCAAGGCACTTTGAACAATTGCTTTAAGCATTCCATAAACTGTTTTGTTTAAAGACTAATTCAGTAGGTACCTGCAATTCTTTTTGACCATGTTTGTCTGACAAAAAATGATTTTTACTACAACTTCTGTTGATCGTACGTAAAAAAAGTTGCTTAACATAACCTTAAGGACATTTTTTTGGGATCAAAATTTCATAAAAAAAATAAAAATATTAAGTAAACATTTTGAGAAAACCGACTTACTGGCCAACTGATACTTCAAAAATACCTGATCTGATAGATTTTTTCGTTGTAAAAGGAATATCTACCAACCACATAAAAGTCAAAGAGAGTTTTGATCTGTCGTCTGACCATTCCCCAATTATTTTGACATTGAGCGAAAAACTAGTCTATATCCTAGAGCCAGCGAGATTAACTGGCAGAACAACTAACTGGGAAGGTTTTAGGAACGAAGTTGAAGATAATGTTGAACTGAGCGTTCCCCTTACGACACCCTATGAACTTGAGGTTGAAGTTGATCGCTTCGTTGAGATTGTACAGCTCGTCTCTTGGAATAATACTCCCATTCCAAGGAATTTCACTTACAAGAAAAAAAATAACTTGCCGATTTTCCTAAACTCGGCCCGAATACCTTTTGCAAACGAGGCCAAATACCTGGAAATGACACTCGACGCAAGGCTGAAATGGAATTCGCACGTGAAAATGAAACGTAAAGAACTCGAAATCAAATATAGCGAAATGTGCTGGTTACTCGGAAAACATTCCCAGCTCAGTACTGAGAGCAAACTGCTTTTATACAAGCAAGTGCTAAAGCCGGTGTGGACCTATGGTATACAACTTTGGGGTTGTACCAAGAAAACAAATGCCAATAGTTTACAAACTTTTCAAAATAAAGTGCTAAGAGAGATTGCCCAAGCACCGTGGTATATTAGAAACGACGATATCCACAGGGATCGCGGAACTCCGACAATCGAAGCTGAAACTAGAAGCTTCGAGAGAAAGCATAGAAACCGACTAATCGGACATGTCAACAATACAGTCCTACAAATTTTGGATAAGAGCAATTTATTGCGACAACTACAAAGGACGAAACCTTTCGAATTGGCGAGAACCGCGTCTAGATTGCGGAATATGAAGGATCCTTCAGTGGAAAGTAACCTGGCAAACGTTTTTATTTCGTGATAGAAAAATTTCTTGATAGGTTTATACTTACTTGCGATATCTAACAAATTTATATCGAAGGGTGGTGTATTTTAGTCAGTAAGAATCTGACACTACTATGAACACGCGCTTGCTATTCTCATAGTGTCTATGGAAGATTTTTCACCAACTCTCGGAAGAAAAAAAAAAAAATAAAATTTGAGAAAAATGCATTTTAAATAAAAAAAATTGAACAACAAATTTTCATTATTTTGAGTTTTGAAGCCAAAACTTTTTTGTAGCTGCACAGCTGTACCCGATGTGTTTGCGCTACTAAAATTGTTTTTCCAAAACACCCCGAGTAAGCAAGGAACAACTGGTCGATCTTAGTTTACCGGCATGCTAAGACAAGGCACAACTACTGTGATCCTTGCCAGAACGCCCACATGACCTGGATAAGACAGGTTTAACCTCCAGTCTTCCATCCCTCGGCACGGTTCTAAGGTTCCTAACACCAGGGAGTTAGGTATCAGTTGTTACCTCATTCTCGATGACCACTGCGCGCGATTGAATGCGTGCGTGCTAGTCTTAGCAGACAATAATCTAGCGAACTACGATTAGCCATATTCAGGTGGCGCACACGGGAAGGACCAGAGAAAAGGACTTTTACCCACCCACAAAGGCCTATTCCAGACTTTTATTTCAATGGAACAGTGCTTCCCATATACCTACATATGTATATATTGTAGGAAGATGATATTTTATTTTATTATTTTTAACTTTACACCGCCGCAACTCCTTCATTTATGCAAAGCGCAAGTAAGATCGGGCCTTGAGTACTGCTCTCAGGTCTAGACTTGGCCCCAAATCACCATCTAAATCTACTTGACTTCATCTATAGGCGAGCAGTTCGCTTTATAGAAGATCCAGCACTGACGCCCAATTTTCAATCGTTGGCTCATCGAAGGCAGTAGGTCGATTTATGCATGTTCTACAGATACTACAATGGCAGACGTTCGGAAGATTTCAACAGAATAATCCCTAGAAATTCGAACTTTCAACCTCCTACCAGACAAGCCACTACAGCACACAACTTTCATGTTCACCTGCCAATCACAAGAACGTCATTCTACGAAAATTCATTTTGTTACAGGGCAAGCAGTCTTTGCAACCCAGTCCCAGTTTGAAGAAAATTTAATTGCATCTGTTCAAGCAGTTTATTGGATGAATTTCGGGTTAAGAAACACACTCATGGTTGAAGTCTTTACCTTGACTAGCGAATACAGAAACCGGAACAGTGATTTAACTGTTACCATTGTATAGCGCTGTTACTATAAGTTCATTCTTAAACCTTCGAGGTGAGAAGATTGTTGTCTGTACTATCGTGGTTTTTTCGATTTCACCATGTATACTAATTGACGTAAGAGAATTTCATCACCATTTTTCCACACACGTATAACACATCGGTTTTTTTTTTTACTTATTGAACACATCCACCAAGTTGTTTGCTGGTGTGATATTTAATAGACAATGGAACAGCCAACAGTAACTGGTTTTAGGCAAAATTATTCCACTATAAACTAAATATTCGCACTTAAAAACATAGTAGATATGTATTTATAAGGCGAAGCATAAAAAGCACAAATAATATAGTTACATAGATACCGCATCCAGTACAAAAAAAAGGCCAGTTTTCAATCGACTGGGATTTACTCGTGGGTTCGATCGATCTTGGTTGCCACCCTAGTAAAGGAGATTAATCGAACTCTTTCAGACAAAACACAATAAAACAATGTTGCAAGACCATGCAATAATCTTGCTCTTCAGTGTGTCGTAGAAACACCAAAGCAAACTTCTGTCATACAAAAACCATTTTCTGTTAAAGAACAATATCTATGTACATACAACAAACTGATGGTATGGTATGATTCAATACCGATCGTGTCATTTTCATGGCTTGTGTGTATCTTACGTCGCGTCGTGTTGCCTTAGAAGCAGTGATGCCGTTTGCCAATTTTTTAGTGAAGTGTTTTCAGAAAAAAATAGAAGTGTTTTGCTGAAAAGTGAAGTGTCATTACAAAAGTTGAGTTTCTTATATTAAACGACTATTTATGGGAAAAAGAAACATATTTTTTTTAATTAGGGAGCTTTAATCTTTGTGGTATCTTAATACAACATCTTTTGGCGATACCCAGTTCTTGAAACCGTTTTCAGAAACAATTCCTTTCACGAACATAAGTGCCTTAACAATGCTAACCTTTAAGTTGTCTCGGCCTAAACTCTTAATCAATTTAGTTTAGGAAAACATCCTATCAGTAGTTGCACTACTATGAGGAAGACACAACACGGCTCCTATAAACTCTTTTAAATGAGGGTACATAATCTGCCCCAAAGCATTTTTGAGGCAGAAGACAGAATGCCAAAAGACTTAAAGACTTTCTTCTTTGGGTAGTATTGTAGACTTGTAGTTACTTGTATGTTAAGAGGGAAAATATAAAGTCTACAAAAAGTGAAGTGTTTTTGCGAAAGAGGAAGTGTCGAAGTGTTGTCTATGAAAAGGAAGTAAACTACTTCGATTGAAGTATAAACGGCAACGCTGCATGTTGCATGGCATTTATGTACTTGTCTAGATGCGTATTTCTTATTTCTTTTGGTAAATACATGAGTTTGAAATTTCTGTCATCGCAGATTAAAAATTGTGTATATCATTCATTTGAAATCGAATTGGGACAGCGCTTGGTTGCTTGGTTTAAAATAAAAATAACAAATGAATGATAATAAATGATGAATGCACGATATGCAAGAAATCGAGAAGGGGTTTTACTTATTTAAAAATTTGTGCATGCCCCTCAAAAGAAAAAAATTAAATTTTAAATAATTTATGGCAAGCATGTAGTTTTAATGGCGATAACATTTTTTTTGTTTGTCAAAATAATTTTTGTAGTGAGTTTGTGGGCAGGAAAATGCTAAAAATCATTCTGATGTTAAAAGATGCAGTTCCCACACTCAATTTACCAAATGATATTGATCAATTTGAAGAATTAGAAAATCTTTCTTCGTCGAATAGTAAGAGAAGAAGAAGTTCAAGGTTAGATCTAGGCTGCTTGAAATGCATCAAATTGATGCAATCAATCGAAAAGCGGGAAAAAAAGTTTTTTCAACTAAAAAAAAGTACTGCTTCTTTCAGTTTGAAAATTAACACTTTAAAGCAAAAACTTAGATTGAAGAACAGAGCTCATTCTACATTAAAAATAAGGAAACAAAATAGGTACATTCGAGAACGGATAAGCGGAAAACGGATAAGTGGAAAAATCGCACAAGGCGAACAACTTTAGATGCCCTTAGCCATTTCACGCGATGTCTATACAAATTTGTTCGTATAAGTGCAAGTTCCTCATAAGTGAACAACTTTTCCAAACTCCGAATAAAGTTTTTCACTGTTTTTAAAACGGATAAGTGCAAATGCAAATTTTTAATTTTTTTGCATTAAAAAAAAATTAATTAAGTGGCAATACTTAAAACTACATAAATAGTACATACATACATATATACATTTATTAGGGGTTAGGGTTAGGTTAGGTTAGGGTTAGGATGCTCATTTGGACCCTACATCCTTCTCGATCCTCGGCCACTGACTCCAACTCATCAGGAGGAGTCCCTAGACAACTCCAAGAGAGATGTCGGACTTGGTCCAACCATCTACTTCTAGGCCTACCGGAGAGTTGCCTACCTGATGGCATGGCAATCATGGAACGTCTTGTACATACTTATGTCCCGTATCCCCTTGTGGGTCCTAGGGCCTCTACTACGCCTACGCGCCATCGTGTACGGTTTCTGGCAATGTGTCTGAGTTCTCCCCAACTTTTCCCTAACTGCCGTGCCTCCTTCTCGACTGTTCTGCGCCATGTTCTCCTCGGACCACCAGGTCTTCTGCCATCCTGAGTTAGAGGGTTCCATTGCATAGCATGGTTCGCTACGGAACTGTCACCCTTTCGGAACGTGTAACCAATCCACTGCTACTTCCGCCGTTGGATGGTTGTGCCTATTGGTTCCTGACCCGTTCTCTCGTAAAGGTGTTCGTTAGAGATACGATTGGGACAGAAAATCCTTAAGATATTGCGCAGGCACCTATTAACAAACGTTTGCAGCTTTCTGGTGATAGTAGTGGTCACTCTCCACGTGCTGCAACCATATAGCAGCACGGATTCAACATTGGAGCGGAACAGTCTTATTTTGGTGCTTATACTGATTGCATTGCTTCGCCATATTTTGGACAACATCCCGAACGCGGACTTTGCTTTGGCGATCCTGTTGGCTATATCCAGTTCGGTTCCACCATCGGTGGAGACAATACTCCCAAGATACTGGAAATCCCCTACTCTCTCTACGGATTGTCCAGCAATGCATATTTGAGCCGATGTGTTAGTTCCAAGGCTGATGTTGATGTTGAGATGTAAGAGTCCATCGAATTCCTCCCTTTCCCGTCGGCAAAGCTGCATGAAGCACATCGCTAATCACCAATAGGAATAATATTGATGAAAGGATACAGCACTGTTGACACTATCGAACGCCTTCTCAAACTCGATGAACAGCAGATGCAGTGGCGATCGATATTCAACACACTGTTCGATGATAATCCGCAGGGTGTTGATGTGGTCGACACAGGAGGATCCAGAGCGGAAACCTGTTTGTACGGCATCGAGTGTGTCTTCGAGATGCTGTTTAATTCGTTCCAGGATGATTTTAGCTATTATCTTAGCAGGCAGCACGCAGATACCCCTCCAGTTTCCGCACTCCATTAGATTTCCTTTCTTAGGAAGCTTGACGATCATTTCCTTTTTCCACTCGTTAGGAAAGCACTCAGCTTCCCAAGCTCTCTCTATAAGTGGAAGCAGAAGCTCAGCCGATGTTGTGGGCGCTGCTCGTAAGAGCTCTGCTGGAATACCGTCAAGTCTTACCGCCTTATTGGTTTTGAGTGCCTTGATCGCGGTAATGATCTCATCTTTACTGGGAGTCGTGGTGCGTATTCGGGAGTTCCTCACCTCGAGCATCTCAGTCTGATTTGGGAGCATATCGCTAGCGAATACACGGTTCAAAACCGTAGCAAAATGGCTTTTCCTTCTCTTGAGCTGGTCTTCATCCGAAATGAGCAAGGAGCTGGGTGTTGGCTGGAGCTGCGACCACCTGTCAGCTCTTTCGTGATTCTATAGACGGTCGTGCTGTCGCACCTCCGTGCAGCTTCTTCTGCTTCTGTGGCCAGCGCGTTGATGTAGTTGCGCTTGTCATGTCGCACGCTACGCTGAACTTCTCTCATCTTCATGCGATATAGGGACTCTAGCTCGCTTCTCCCTGCTGCTGGGGTAGCTGCAACGTGAGCTTTCAGCTGTTTTCATTCGTCAATCCGTCTCCATGTATCCTCGGAAAGCCACGCCCTATGTCTTCCCTGCGATCGACCGACAATTCTTTCAGCACCAAATGTAAAAGCATTTTTCACAGCACACTTGATGGTTGCGGGCATTGAGCTGCTGATTGCTTCCACCTCTTGCGAAAAGTGCTTCCTTAATTGTTGGCGCACTAAAGGATGACTAAGTCTGTCGATGTTGAATCTGGGCATTCTTGTGTTGTCGTGGGATCTTCGAACTGCAGCAGTGCGTAGCTGGAGAGTAGCTATCATAAGATGGTGATCACGTACTATCCACACATCTGCCCCTCGTCTGTTTCGGACGTCCAGGGGACTACTTCTAAAGCGGCGGCTGATAGCAAAATGGTCAATTTGATTGGAGGTTGCTTGCCTGTCATTGGAAACCCAGCTGACTTTGTGGCAGGTCTTGTGCTCAAACATGGTGCTACCTATCACAAGGCGGTTGGCATTGCAGAAATCCACAAACCTTTCGCCGTTATCATTGCGGTTGCCTAGTCCATGCTTCCCGATTACATGTCTGAGCCCTTCGTTGTCGTTGCCTACCTTGGCATTCAAATCCCCCATCACTATGACAATGTCTCCATTTGGTGTTGCGTTGAAGACGGCACTTAAGTGATTGTAGAAGGTCTCCTTTTCGTCTTCAGACGAACTATTCGTTGGGGCGTAACACTGCATGATGGTGACGCGTCGTACTCTAGTCCGGAATCTGGCCGTCAAAATCCTATCACCATGAGGCTGCCAGGAAATTAGGCCCTTGCGTGCTGTTGTTGTTAGCAGTAGTCCGACTCCATATTCCCGCGGACTTCCGGATGTTCTTCCAGAATAGAGTGGTATAGTGCTACGCGTTGGGGACTGTTACTCGCCCGCTTCTAACCATCTTACTTCACTTACCCCCAAAATGTTCAGTTTATATCGCATGAATTCTTTTTCCAATTGGGGGAATCTGGTATTGTAAGGACCTTCGCTTCCCGAGTCGAGGAGCGTCTTTACATTCCAGAAACCTATCTTTGTCCAGGTACAATAGCCAAACGTCGTCAACATGTGATCATTCCTTATCCGAGGCATAGTGTCGGTTTCTGTAGCGGGCAATATTCGGTAACGTAGGTTGCTGGTCCACGTTACCTTTTTTTTTTTTTTTTTATGGTTGCGCCAAATGGTGTGTAATCTTCTAAAGATACCAGTAGCCCGAGCTACTGGCATGCACGGTTCGCAAACCTGAATAATCGATGCCAGGAATACGCCTACGTACTAAACCACACCCTGCACACTTCAACCACTCTCCCCGCGGGACTACCGTTAGGTATTACTTCGCGTGGCCCACGTTACCTAGCCTAGAATCAAGGCCCTAGACAACCCGCGCTTACAATTTTAGCCTACAATAAGGGTTTATACGTATAGTTGCCCGGGGACCACCAATAGGAGGTAAAGTAAGCACTTCAACACGAACTTGATTGTTGCGCTACTGGCCCAAGTCAAGTTTTGGGCAGTCAGTAGTTCGCCGATCAATCGCAATGCAGGTCCCCAATACACCTTTACTAGTATGGTGCATTGTGGTTAACTAGACATGCGCGATGAAAGGTGCACCAGAAATGGGCTTTGAGTCAGTCTACTTTAATTTGAAGTTGTTCTTTTTACGAGAAGGAGGATCATGACCGGACTGACTCAGGCAATTCTAAAGAGTATCACAATCCGTATTTCCAATGAAGCTTAACCCTAGAAAGGTAACCTTATTTTATAGTACTGAAAAGATAAACATGCGCCCGAGAGGGGCACAAGTTTAAAAACCGATTTATTTTACAAATTTAAATAATTATTCTTTGTTTTATAACTTCAATGAATTGATACATTATTAATAAGTAAATAAAACACAAATATATATTATTATTTTTTATTTATAAGAAGGTTATGTAGGATTTTATACGCGCGTCGGTTAACAGATGACAGCAATATATCTGTGTCGCAGGCGCCTCCGAGGCGCAAGTTATCTTTCTAGGGTTAATATGTAGGAGTGATTCTGAATAAGAAATTTCTTTGATCTAAATATATGGAGCTGAAAACATCCAAGGCGCTTTTAGTTTTCTGGCAGTATAAGTGCGCTTCTGATAAGACATGGGGCATATCGCCAGAAGGGGCTTGAACATATGTGACTTTTGCGCCAATCTTCAAAGAACTGCTTGTTTCGGCTGAATAGGAGCTTTACCGAATACGCATGACTTAGTTGCTCTTGGTACTTATTGTACATATGTACATACATGTATATCATGAGCTGTGCTATCAGAGTCATTATATCGTCTTAGATGTCTTCTGCCACTAAGAACACAGTGTTGAAAAGAAAAGAAAAGGTATAGGGAATAATGAAAGAGTGAAAGGTAAAAGAAAAAGAGTGACCTGACGATCCGCATTAGCTGTGAATTTTGCATGCTACATATGGTATGTATGATTACGGAAACACTGAGGAAGATAAGATATTCCACATTCGTGTCGTGCAGCTAAGAAACCCCTCGCCCTAGGGGTTGTTAAAAAAGGATCTGGTCCTCCAGGTTGGGGGTTGTGCCGTCGGGTTAACTTCCCTACCACGTAAAAAACCTTTGGTTATGAAGCAACCAACAGCCTCGGATACGGATGATCTTACTGTTGACGACCCATGCAAACGTAAAAAGGACAACGATCTTCGTGTCTGCACGTGGAATGTTAGGTCCCTCTACAAACCACGTGCAGCCGAACAACTTGCGGAGGCCCTAGAGTGTTTTAAAGCAGACATTACCGCCATCCAAGAAGTGCGATGGGATGGGCCGGGCAAAAGGAAGATGAAAAACTGCGACATCTACTACGGCGATTGCTACAGACAACAAGGACAGCGTCTATTCGGGTACGGATTTGTCATTGGAGGCAGACTTAGGCAAGAAGTCTTGAGTTTCCGGCATGTGAACGAGCGCCTTATGACTATCCGTATCAAGGCTAAATTTGCCAACATTAGCCTAATATGCACTCACGCCCTTCACGAGGAGAAGGACGACGCGTCAAAGGACGACTTCTACCAGCTCTTGGACAAGACGTATGAACAATGCCCTATCCACGACGTTAAAATTATCCTAGGCAACTTTAACGCAAAGCTAGGAAGAGATTACGTCTTAAGTAGAGTGGTCGGAAAGCACAGCCAGCACTACATCACATCCGGCAACGGACTCAGGCTAATCGACTTTGCGGCGGGGCGAAACTTTAACGTAGCTAGTACGCGGTTCCCACGTCTCGATATTCACAAAGGAACATGGCTCTCCTTTGATCGAAAAACTGTCAACCAATTCGATCACATTGCGATCGACGCAAGGCACTCTTCCAGTATTCTGGGTGTACGGACCTTCCGAGGAGCCAACGTGGACTCGGATCACTACCTAGTTGTAGCCAAGGTACGGATGCGGAGGAAATTCGACGTCGGGCGGCTACAAACGCAAGAGACCGCCAGAACCTTTGCCGATCGAGTTTCTTCTAATCTTATCTAATCCGCCAGCAGCAAATGCGGAAGACCAGTGGCAGCGTTGCCAACAAGCCATCAGAGATGCCGCCTCTGATGTACTGCGTTTCTCTCGGCCACCACAACGAAACCCCTGGTTTGATGAGGAATGCGGGCAAGCACATGCAGCTAAAGAAGAGGCGTGCAAAGCAGCGCTGCATAGAAGGAACAGAGCTGCTTACGAGCTCTACGTTAGCAGGAGAAAAGAGGAACATCGACTTTTCAGAAAGAAGAAAAAAAGCATGAGAAGCGCCCGAACGAGGAAATAGAGAGTTTATTGCAGGAATGATGTTCGAAAATGTTACCAAAAGGTAAAAAGAAGATGCCAAGGCTTCAAAGCCAGGACAGAAGCCTGCAGGGACGAAAATGGCAATATAGTAGTAGAATCGCAGTCAGTGCTGAGAATGTGGAAGGAACACTTCTGCAGACTGTTAAACGGCGATGATGATCAATATTCCGCTGTCAGGCAGAATGAGCCATTCAACAGTGACGATGACAGTCAAGATGCCCCTCTACCCGATCAGGATGAAGTAAGGATAGCGATATCTAAACTCAAATCCAACAAAGCTGCTGGAGCCGACGGCCTCGCCGATGAACTTTTCAAGGCAGGAGGAGATGAGTTAGTAAAGAGCATGCACCAGCTCATCTGTAAAATCTAGTCGGACAAAAGTATGCCCGATGAATGGAACCTCAGCATCGTTTGCCCGATCCTGAAGAAAGGAGACTCTCTGAAGTGCGCCAACTACAGAGGTATAAGTCTCCTAAATATCGCATATAAGAACCTGTCTGCCGTACTATGTGAATGCCTAAAACCGATCGTCAACAACCTGAGAGGTCCTTATCAGTACGGTTTCAGGCCTGGAAAGTCCACCATTGACCAAATATTCACACTACGGCAGATCTTGAAAAAAAACATGAATATAAAATCGATACGCACCAGCTTTTCATCGATTTCAAAGTTGCCTATGATAGCGTGTATAGAGACGAGTTATACAGAGCCATGTCTAGTCTTGGTATCCCTGCCAAGCTCGTCCGTTTGTGCAGAATAACGATGGAGAACTCTCGCTGCTCCATCAAAGTCGGTTAGAACATCACCGAACCGTTCGATGTCAGGAAAGGTCTTAGACAAGGCGAGGTACAATCTTCTTCAAGTCTGTACAACTACTCGCTTATACCGATGACATTGACATAATCGGAAGAACTCAGCGGGCAGTCAATGGGTCATTTACAAGTATTGAGACCGAGGCAGCAAAGATGGGTCTAGCGGTCAATGAAAGCAAAACAAAATATATGCTGTCTACAAAAAAGGACACCCAACATCGGCGTCTTGGACAAAACGCCACAATAGACAGATAGAATTTTGAGGTAGTAAAGGATTTTGTCTACCTAGGCTCTATGGTCAGCTCCGCAAATGACATCAGAGAGAATTACTCTTGCCAATCGCTGTTTCTATGGGCTAAAACGGCAATTGAGTAGCAAAGCCCTATCTCGAACTACTAAGGTAACTCTATCATTAATCATCCCAGTCCAGCTGTATGGCGCAGAGGCATGGACTTTGACAAAACCGGATGAGGATGCCCTTGGTAATTTCGCGAGAAAAGTTCTTCGAGCGATCTTTGGTCCCGTCTGCATAGGCGGTGAGTGGAGGAGAAGGTACAATGCCGAACTATACGGCCTGTACAAGGACATCGACTTAGCCAGAAGAGTTCAGCGACTAAGATGGCTGGGTCATTTAGAGCGGATGGAGCCCAACCTTCCCGCTAAGAAAGTCTTCGAATCCACCCCGGACGAACGGCGCAGTAGAGGACGATCTCGCGGTAGGTGGCGCAAACAAGTGGAGGGGGACCTCAACCAACTTGGCGTGCGCAACTGGAGGCAGCTGGCTCGTAACCGTGCTGGCTGGAGAGGTTTGTTGGTTGAGGCCCAGGTCCACCCCGGACTGTAGCGCTATCTAAGTGAGTAAGTATTGTAATTTTATAGATCTTCCGCAGCTAACAGTAATCTGCTGAATTCAGCGAGCATGCATTCCAGGCACTGACAAGGCATCGGTTTCTCCAGCATCAACTTCATTCATATTTAGTTTAGCTACAGAAGTGTGCTACTTTAGAGACAGAACGCAGCCCTGAGTTTTTGACGCGATAAGCTGAACTCGGTTTTTTCCACCTTGCTGGGATTCCACAACTTGGGACTTTTGTCGTGTTATCATTAATGAATAGGAAAAGTCAAACGAACTATCGAAATGGATTGAATTACGATAGCAGAAGTTCCTTGATTTCAACTAAAAAATGGGATGGAGATAGGACCTTCGGAACAACAGCATTACATGAGAATGGGGTAGAAGTGCATTCATCTAATACAACTTGTATTGATCCACTACTTGAAAAACTCGCAATCATTAAGTCCCCCGTGGAACGATGTTGTTTTATTCGGCATGAATAATCGCATACCAAGCAAAATTAGGTGTGTAACATGTCAGCGGTTGCATTAATTCCCTATCGATATTAAAAAATTGTTAAAATTCATGAACAACGAATTGGGGCAGCTTCAATTGGCATTCTCGTATTGTCAAATTGTCCTAGGTCTTTTTTTTTTAACTGTATTCAGATATTACTATCTCCCAATCCCAAATAATAATACATTAACGAGAACGACAATAAAGAAAATTCGCACTAAAAAAATAAGAAATTAATTAAAAAACAGACTAAAGGGCAAAAAATCCCCTGGATATGATTTAGCAAGAGGTCAAATATTAAAACAATTACCAGACAGAGCCATAGTACTCGTATATCCAAGAAACGTTTTTAAAGTCATTTTATGACTAAATTACCACCCAAAAGTATGGAAAGTTTCGAAAATAATCGCTGTCCCGAAAACAGGCAAAGGCACTACAAAACCTTCCTCACATAGACCAAGCTACCACAAGAAGACGATTAATAAGACGCAGACCAGTAGACATCCAATTTATATGAATGACTATGTACATACATATGTGTATATAAATGTGACGTGTAATAAGAAATTTGTGATGCTAGTAATTAAACCTAATGTAAAAACAATAGATACAAAAACTACGATTAAGAGTAATCTAAATTTGCAATTTTAAATCAATGTTAAAAATCAATATTACTGCTATTGCTTTTTTTTTTTTTGTTGCGCCTGGAGGTGCAGGAATATTCAAAAGATACCAATGGTCCGTACCATTGGTTATGCCCGATTCATATATCTGACAATGTCATCAGTGCTAGTCAGTACATGCCTACGGGCTAAACCTCACCCCTCAGAGAGGCACTATGAGAACCGGCTGCGCGTACTCATAGTAGTAGGAAATTTGTCCCTCTCATTTTTTTCATTTTTGTGATGGCCACGACTAAGTTGCCTTAACAAGTAGTTTACGCTTCTGTAGTGTTTATCGCGTTAGGTAGGTTTTTCCTTACAGCACTAGGTCGAAAGGTCTTGTTCTTTGTAGTCAGCGCTCAAGGTTTGTCAGGTCCATAGTACGGATTATTTCATTATTGCAATGAACATGAAGACGGGTACGAAGTTTGCGAGCAAAGTTTAGTACTTCGTCCCTCACGGTAGCAATTCCTAGATCTCTGTAAATATCACTATTCCTTATATACCAAGGAGCATTCACGATTGCTCTTAATATATTGTTTTGAAATGCTTGCAGTAGAGCCATATTGCTGGTTTGGTACAACCCCAAAGTTGTATACCGTATGTCCAAGACGGTTTCAGGACTTGCTTATACACAAGCAGTTTGTTGTATATGCTTAACTTCGAGTATCTTCCGAATAGCCAATACATTTCTCTAAATCTCATTTCGAGCTCTTCGCGTTTCTTTTTAACGTGTGGTTTTCACTTAAGTTTTGCGTCTAGGGTCTTTCCTAGATATTTTGCATCGTTTGCGTATGGTATTTGCACCGAGTTAATGGATATAGGTAAGTTCTTTATCTTTCTTAACGTAAAATTTACATGCGTTGATTTTGTCTCATTGAGGACTATTCGCCAGGTTTTTGTCCATTCGCATACTTTGTTCAAAGCGCGTAGGAGTTTTCCCTTTGATGATTCGACTGACTCATCCGTTACGAGGATAGCCGTGTCGTCTGCGAACGTTGCTACAACGGTCCCTTCATCTTGTGGTATATCTCTTGTGTAGAGCAGGAACAGGATTGGACCGAGAACACTTCCTTGCGGAACGCCGGCGTAGATTTCTTTAAAATTCGAATATTCACTAACGTGTCTAATACGGAAAAGTCTGTTTTCAAGATAAGATTCCAATATTCTGTACAAATTTTCCGGTAAGATTACCCTTAGCTTATACCTTAGGCCTTCGTGCCATAACTTGTCGAAGGCTTGCGATACGTCGAGAAAAGCGCTAGAGCATATTTTTTTCCCTTCCAGAGCTTTTTCAATTTCGTTCGTTATTCGATACACCTGATCGATTGTGGAATGTTTGACCCGAAAGCCGAATTGATGATCCAGGATCAAGTGTCTTTCTTCAATTACTGGTTGCAATCGTTTCAACAGTAGTTTCTCGAAGACCTTATATATCATTGGCAGAAGTGAAATAGGTCTATATGATTTCTTGTCATTTGCACATTTTCGCGGTTTCGGAACCATAATAACTTCGGCGACATTCCATTGCCTTGGCACATATAATAGTCTTAAAGAAGCATTTATAATGTAGAGCAACTTAGCCAGCCCTTTTTTCGGTAGCTCTTTCAAAATTTCGAAAGTGATTAAATCATATCGCGGAGCTTTGTTATTTTTCAACCTTTCCACTGTCATTCGAAGTTCGGACAGGGTTACGGTTTTTACTTTAAAGTTGTCGGCTGCCATATTATCATTTGGATCTTCGATCAACGGTTGTCCATCAAACGGCTTGAACGTTTGCTCTAAGTGATTGGCAAATAATTCTGCTTTCTCTTTGTCTTCTTTCGCCCATTCTTTTAGCTTTCCTAATTGGCGGCGAGTGCATTACAGGTTTCCTTATGGACTTCAAGGCTTTCCATAGAGAGTAGTTTGAATACTTATCAGCGGTCAGACCCTCGAGGTAAGTAGAAGTTTCGTGATTTTTTAGGTCCTGCAGCACATTTTTTAGCTTGTTACAAAGGTGGTTCAGATAAGTTTTATCCGGTGGCGCGCGGGATTGTTGCCATCTATTGCGCCCTCTCCTGTTTTCCCTTATGAGGTCTTCGATTTCAGGCTGGTATTTGACTTTACTGTTCCGCGCTTCTGTCTTCCGCAAAGGAGTGTTTTTACACGCTGAGCTCTGAATGGCTTCAATGGTATATTTAAAGCAACATTTTTCTTGCAGTCTCCTCTGAAAGCGTCCCAGTTAGTTTTATTACTAGTTAACCTAGGCGGTCCTTCTTTTTTACTAGACTTCCACCTATTTTCAGAGTGACCGCTGAGTGATCTGAGCATAGATCATAGCATTCTTCGACTTTCGTCAAATTTTTAGATAACCCTTTTGCGATAAAGAAGTCGACGAGGTCAGCGATTTTATTTTTGTCAGTTGGCCAATGCGAAGTCGCTAAGGAATTACAGATGCGACGGAAAAAATCTTCAACGCCGATTGTACGGGGAACAAAATCAGTCGATCGGGCTCCTAAGTCGATAGAACGTATTGCTAAGCAGACTGAGCGGGCTCGTAAACCAATTGTTCAAACTACTAAGCCGACTGAAAGGACGCTTGAATCAGCAGGGCAGATTCTTACAACAGTCAACCAGCCTTCTGAGCCGATTAAACGTACGTCAAAGTCGTCGACTAAAAAGACTGAACGAAAAATAACCTCGGATAAGCCAGCGAACCCCGTACGTCTGACGTATACTCAGGCTGCAGTCAAAGCAACCAAACGAAACGACGGCCCACCCTCTGATCCGTTGAATGAAATTCTGAACTGCATCTGCGCTAAGTTGGAGGAACAATGTGAAGTTAACAAACGAATTCTCGAACGTCTTAGTAACGTCGAAATCTTTTGTATGGCTAACCTTATATCTAAATCTAAGTAAATATGGACGCTTTGCTTAAAATAGTAACATGGAATACAAATGGACTATTACAAAAATCTAACGAATTAGAAATGTTTCTTATAAGAGAAAATATCGACATATGTTTGATCTCAAAAACCCATCTAACAAGGGAGTCGCAAATAAAGATAAGAGGCTGCGCTGGTTATCACGCCTACCAGATTTTATTTTATTAGATTTTTATTTATGTACTTCACTATTAATACAAAGTTTTAACAAAAATCAATAAACATGGCTTTGCCGTCTGCCTGATTGACAACATTAAACAAATTCAAAATTAAAAATTGACTAAAATATGTATGTATTTTTGTATATTTCTTTTATTATTTTTTTATTTATTGTATATTTTTAATCACGCCTACCATCCTTCTGATAAAGCGCGGGGCGGTTCGTCCTTATTCATTAAAACTAACATCGAACATTCGGTCGATATAAGCATAGAGCTGGAAAAACTGCAGTTGTGCGCGGTAAGGGTTAAAAATAAACACCTGAGCTACAATACCATATAGCATCTGTTTACTGTCCGCCGCGATGCTTACTAGAAAAAGATGACTACTTTCGTGTCTTCAATGACCTTGGTTCAAATTTCCTTATTGGTGGAGATTTCAACGCGAAGCACACCTTCTGGGGTTCAAGATGAAGATGTACATCTAAAGGAAAGGAAAAATTCTCTACGAAGTGGTATATGAATTCGGTTGTTGTTTTTATTCGACAGGAAAACCGACCTATTGGCCAACTGACTTACAAAAAATTCCCGATCTTATCGATTTTTTTTGTTACAAAAGGCATTTACGAGAAGTTTATTACAGTCAAAGAATGTTTTGATCTCTCTTCTGACCACTTGCCGGTAATTTTATTACTTGGAGAATCGCTGATCAAGAAAAAAGGACCTCCAAGACTCACTAGCAATAGAACAAACTGGGAGGGCTTTAGAAATGATTGCGAAACAAATATCGCCTTAAATGTATCACTTAGAACACCTTGTGAACTAGAGGACGAAATTGATCGTTTCGTGGAAGCAATTCAAAGAGCGGCATGGAGAAACACTCCTCAAATGCAAGCACCACCAATTCGAAAAATCGATGGAAACTGGGCCAAGAGCGACAAAGAAAAGGCAGAACTTTTTGCTTTGCACTTAGAAGAAACGTTTTAGCCGTTCGACGGCCGTTCGTTAACGCCCGACTCCCCAGTCACGACATCTGACAACTTTAAAGTAAAAAAAGTTGCATTGATTGAACTGAGGGAAGTGATTCAAAATTTAAAGACAAAAAAAGCTCCGGGTTACAACTTGATAACTGCACAGGTAGTCAAGGAATTGCCGAATAAAGCTATTATCAAACTGCTATATTTGATCAACGCTTCGTTCAGATTGCTTTATGTTCCGAGGCAATGGACAATCGCCGAGATTATAATGGTCCCGAAACCAGGCAAACCGCTAAATGAGAAGAAATCATATCGGCCTATTTCCCTATTGCCGGTTATCTCAAAAATATTTGAAAAAACTTCTTTCCAAACGTCTACAGCCCGTAATCGACGAAAGACGTCTCATTCCTGACCATCAGTTTGGATTTAGAATTAAACATTCTACAATTGACCAAGTCCACAAAATAACTGACGTGATTGAGAAAGCTCTGGAAGAAAAAAAGATTTGTTGTGGTGTATTTCTTGACGTCTCACAAGCTTTCGATAAGGTTTGGCATGAAGGCTTGAAGTATAAATTGCAACGACTACTGCCACGGCAACTCTTTCTAATCTTGCGATCGTATCTCACCGAGAGACTCTTTCGTGTTAAGCATGGAAATGATTACTCTGACTTCAAGGAGAATGCGGCCCTAGTTCCACAAGGAAGTGTCCTTGGCCCGCTTCTATATGTACTCTACACGCGTGATATCCCGCAGGAAAGAAACTGCGTCGTCGCCACGTTTGCGGACGATACGGCGATATTGACCATGGGCGAAACTATTGAAGCAGCAACTGGAAAGCTGCAACATGCTATTAATAAAGTCCACGCTTGGACGAATTCTTGCCGTATTGTGCTGAACGAAAGCAAATCTACTCACATCAACTTTACCTATAAAAAAGTGGATAGATTACCTCTATATCTTAACTCGGCTCAAATACCGTACGCGAACGAAGCAAAATATCTAGGAATGACTCTAGATGTTAAGTTTAAATGGAAATCACACGTAAAAAGAAACGTGACGAGCTAGAAAACAAATACTGACAAATGTACTGGCTACTCGGAAAACATTCGAAGTTGAGCCTACATAACAAACTGCTTATCTATAAGCAAGTGCTAAAGCCAGTGTGGACGTATGGTATACAACTATGGGGTTGTACCAAGGAAAGCAATAGAAACATCATACAAACTTTTAAAAATAATGTTTTTAGAACGATCGTCAACGCACCGTGGTATGTACGTAACGAAGATATTCATCGAGATCTGGGAATTCCCAGCGTCGTCGAAGAGATAACAAAATTTGCGCGTAAACACAAAGATCGTGTTCACGGCCATTGTATCGTCATTCAACTACTTGATGCGAATAATTCAATTCGTCGTCTGCAAAGGATAAAACCTTTTGACCTCGCGTCATAGTATATGCCGGTCGCGAAAAAGGCAGGAACTATCATTGGAATTTAACCTGCCTAAAGTTCTACATTTCTTTTAACTTCGTACGAACATTTTTTTTTTTTTTTTTCCAAAAATCACGTGTATCGTAAGCGAAAATAAAACTGCTGGATAAGCGTCGGCTTAGTTGTAGTATTACTTTTGAAGAGAGGTGTTTTTTTAGTGAGTAAAAATCTCACACTGCCATAAGCACGCTCGGTCGGGCCTTATGGTGTCTTTAGAAGATTTTTCACCTACTCTCGGCAAAAAAAAAAAAAAAAGAGTTGGCCAATAAGATGGCTTTCCTGTCGAAAAAAGTTCACCTCACGTTTCATGCTGGCTTTGTACAATAATCTGCCTTTTGTCGAATTGCATCTTGATCCCCAGAAGGTGTGTTTCGCGTTAAAGTCACCACCTAAGACAAAATTAGGTCCGAGTGAGTCAAAGAGACGAACGAGGTCGTCTTCTACTAGCTTATATCCCGGAGGGAAGTAACTAGATCCGATGTTGTAGTCTAAGTGGTTTATTTTTACGGAGACTGAGCTTATTTGCATAGAATCAAATTCTATTTCTATCTTTTCGGAGTGGTTAATACAGTCTTTGATGTAAAGAGAGGACCCGCCTCTCGCATTTTCCGAAGGATGATTCGCATGGTAATCGCTGTAACCTTTTATTTTGGGTCTAAGTCCCTTTTTTAAGTGCGTTTCCGATACCAAACATATGGTATATCAATATTATTTTTCCGTAGAAACACTTCTAACTCGTCGATTTTTTTCAGAAGGGCGTTTGCGTTCCACGTTAGTATCTTAAGTAGCTGTTTCATATTCATGTTTTTTTGATTGTCTTGTGAGGTTTGAATTCTAGCTTGCTCAATTTGGCAAGTATAATTTTATTAACCTTGGTTTGCTGCTCAAATTTTTCCAATATAATGGTAAATATTTGGCTGACCGGATCTGTTGTCGCTGATCTTAATTTGTTTTCGTCTGACGCGACTTGCGCGTACGATCTCGCGTCAACCTGTGGGGGTTTTTCCGCTGCACTTGGACCGGCGCAATTTTTTTATTTTCCTTTATAGGTCTCGTCGTTTTGACTGACTTAGCGGTCTTAGCCTTATCAGTTTTACGATCTCTTAAGCTTGGGTTCGGGTGTATCGGTTGCTTGAGAGTATCGCGCCTTTTTTGAAGCTCCTTTGCTACTTCACAGCCTCGATAGTTTGCTGGGTGCTTACCTTTGCAGTTTATGCAGGTCGCCGGAGCCTACTTATTTAAGTCACACCTTTCTGATAAGTGGTTCCCGGCACATTTTACACATTTCGGCTCTTTTTGGCAATACGACTGGGTGTGATTGAAACCTTGACAGCGTTTGCACTGAGGTATCGCTCGTGTATTCGTACGCATAGGCTCGATTTTAACTACGATATTCAAAATACTTTTTACATTATAAATAACGTCTATATTTTCGCTTCTATCGAAGGTTAGCATAAAGAGCGGTAGTCCATGCTTGACCAAGATTTCATTGCCTTGTTCCGTTTTTTGCTTTATCTTTAAGATATTAATTGCGTCAATAATTTTCAAGCCTTTTACTTTAAGGTCATTTATAATGTCATCTTTAGTGCACGAGGGGTGGAGACCACTTGCTATAACACGGAGTGGTCTTTCTGATTTATTTTCGTAGGTGTACCACTGGATCTTTTCCGCGTTTAGTTTTTTCGATATTGCTCGGTAGCCGTCAGAGTCAACTACATTAATTTTCCAATCATTGTTTCGGAATGATGTGACTTTAAATTCCGATGTCACAGTTCCTTTCAGAAGGCAATGCAATTTATTGTTGTCCGTAATGCCGACGACATTTATTGCAGGCGGGGGACGTAATTTGTCGTGAGTTTGTTTCTGTTTCAAGTCCTTTTCTTTGTCTTGTTTTCGTGGCTCGATTTCAGGTGAAGAACCGGCTCTTCTATTTTGCTGGGTCTTTTCTTTGAGACCCCATTTGTTTCGCGTGTTAGCTCTTCTTCATCCGCGTTCTCTTTGCAAAAGTGAATTCTTTAAGGCATTGTTTTCCTCTTTTAGTGATTCTACCTCTCTCTTAAGCTCTTGGTAGAGTAGATCCATCTGCTACTGTTAAAAGAAAGTTTTATAAGATGATGGTCTTAAGACTTAATATGTACATCCCATTGTAACCTCTAAAAACGATTACTTAGTGTCCCAGGACAGATGTACAATAATTTAAAGTTGGGAAATAAAAAAAAAAAATTCAGATATTTGGACGAGAATTCAGCTGACACCAAACAATGATCCGACCTTCCTAGGGGAGCAGATACGGTGACTGTATCCAGAAAGTCTAAAGTATTTATCCGTGGCTGCCAACATCAGGAATACGTGTGGCTTTGTCTACTATCTGAGTAAGATGGTTTAACTCAGCAAAGGTATGATGTAGCGACCTACAGATGTTGTTAGTCCAGATTCGGGAATAAACTAGTACGAGTATTACGGACATTAATTAATTTATTTATCGTATGGAAGTAACTTAACAATTGTGATAATAATATATAATGTAATTGCACAAACATTGGAATAAGTTAACATTAAACATACATTTATTTATTTTATTTACTTATTTTTATTTATTTAAACTTAATACAAGCACTACCTTAAGGGTAGCTTAAAACTAACAAATGGACACTTAACCTAACTTAATTTTTGTTTTTTTTTTGTGGAATAGGACGAAAGAGGGGTGAGGATCTGAGGTTACGTGGGTTGGTGTTAAAATAGATCATATGCAGTAGCGCGGGGGAATCAATGTTGCCAGCTAGTAGCTGATGAATAAACAAGATGTCAGCAACTTCGCGGCGTTTGTAGAGAGACTGTAAATTTATAAGTTTTAAACGGTCCGTGTTTGGGGGTAAAATGTAGCTATCAGCCCAAGAAAGACGACGTAAGGCAAAGCGAATGAACCTTCGCTGAACAGCTTCGATTCACAAGATATGGATTTCATAGTAGGGTGACCATACCTGGCAAGCATACTCAAGGAGGGGTCTGCCGAAAGTGATGTATAAGGATTTTGTAACGTAAGGGTATGAGAATTCCTTAGACCATCGCTTGACGAAACCGAGTGCAGAGTTAGCTTTATTGATAATATTATCGATATGAGAATGGAAGTTGAGTTCCCTACAGATAACTCCCAAATCGCGCAGTGAAGAGACGGAGGGAATAGGCTCACCATAAATGGAGTACACTCTAGCGGATGGTCGGATACGCTTACGAGAGAATGTGATAGCTTGACACTTGCTGACGTTAAGCTCTAAGAAATTACTATGGCACCAGACTGAAAATCGGTTCAGATCATCTTGCAGTGAGTGAGAGTCGGCAGGGGATGATATTGGCCTAAAGATTTTCATATCATCAGCGTATATAGAAAGGTTGGAATCATTGATGATACAATCAATGTCGTTAATTATCAGGATGAAGATCATTGGACCAAGGTGGCTGCCTTGAGGGACTCCCGAAGTGGCTTTAATGGGATCGGAAATTGAAAATCTGAAAAGGACTTTATACTGACGACTTTCCAAGTAAGATTTGTACCATGAGATGAACCCCGGTTGAAAACCAAGAGCTTTAAGTTTGAGAAGAATGATAGCATGCGAAATTTAGTCGAAGGCTTTGCTGAAGTCGGTGGCAACTACGTCGACTTCGTTACCATCTTCCAAAATGCACAGAGTGCTAGACACAAACTCGGTAAGGTTGGAGGTTGTTGATCTGCCCTTAAAGAATCCATGCTGGTTCGGTGAAAGGATAGTCTTGCAGTGGAAAAACATTGTGTCATAAACAATGCTTTCAAAAAGCTTAGGTATGCAGGACAGTTTAGCCGGTAGTTGGATATTTCACTTTTACAACCTTTTTTGTGGGTGGGGATTATGTATGAATTTTTCCAAATTTCGGGGAAAACTCCCTGCGAAATAGATAAGCGGAAAAGAGTAGTGAGGGGTTGGACTAAGTGATTGACGCATTTTTTAAGAACTATAGCGGGAAGGCCATCAGGACCGGGGGAGTATTCGTCCTTTAGTTTCTTAATCTTTTCTAATAAGGACGCCGAAGTTATATCAATTGTGCCTAAGGAGGTATGGGGACAGTGTTTTAGGTAGCGGAAGTCGTTATAATCAGGTTGAGTAACGTGATCCGTAAACGATTGGCTGAAGAAATTAGCGAAAGGATTTGCAATTGTTTTAGGATCTGCCGAAGATTTATTAGCAAATTTCAAAGTGGATGGATAGCTATCAGATTTACGTTTGGCATTAATGAAGTAGTAGAAACGTTTTGGGTCACTGATGAATTTACATAAATGTACGTACATATTTGGATTTACAAGATTATTATAAGGTTTTCCAGCTATTGGACAGCTTCGGGAGACAAGTTGTGTATTTCTTCTGCATTACCATTGAACATATGTAGGGGGCATCCAGATACAATGTGGTTTATGGTTTGGTGAGGTTCGCCAAAGTCACAGGCTCTCGACGGTAACGTACCCCAATTGTGTAGGAAATCAGCGCAGCGACCGTGTTTGGTTCTTATCCTGTTGAGTTGAGTCCATGCAGGTCTTCGTAAGTGGAACTCAGGTACGCGGATAGTGGGGTCGGCGATAATGTTGTCTGATGCTGAAAATTCTCTCGAAGCTTTTTTTTGTTTCCAGTTTTTTTGGCAATGCGGTTTGAATGTCAAGGTTTTATCGAACGACAGAATTTTGGTTGCTGGTTATATGGAAGAACAACACCATTGAATCGGATTATTTAGATGGAAGCACGATGATTCAGTTTTAGTTAGGCCGGGTGTTAGCCATTTCTGAAGTATTTTCCTAGGATTTCAAGATCTTTGGTGAGCGTTTCTTCTATAAAGGCTATATTATGACTTTGTGTGGTAATAGCTAGGTCATCTGCATAGGTGAATTTATTAGACAGCGTGCCCGCCATATCATGGATGTACAAGTTGAATAACAGTGTGGACAGAACAGACCCTTGAGGCAAACCGTTATTGAGTTGCTTAGCCTTACTTGCGCTATCGTTGATAAATATTTGAAATGACCGATTGCCGAGCATCTTGTTTATGAGTTTAGCAATTTTTATACATGGAACCACTCTCAGAAGTTTAAAAATCATGACTGTACGCCAGACTGTGTCGTAGGCCGCTGTAAGGTCCACAAATATAGCACCTGTTTTCAACTAATTTTCAAAGCCGTGTTCAATATTAGTGGCTAAGGCCAGGACTTGATCCGTGCAGTTGCGACCTGGACGAAAACCTGCCTGTTCAATTGGAACTATATTATTTATGACCCCTGCAATCCTGTTTAGATGAGATGCTCCAGAATCTTATAGTTAATGCTTAAGAGGGCTATAGGTCGGTCTATAGCTATCAGGTCTGTCGTCCGGTTTTCCAGGTTTCAAAATAGCAATTATCTTGATTTTCTTATACTCTTTAGGTAGGTTTCCAGACAAAAAGATGTTGTTAAAGAGCTTACATAAGCCTTTGTATTCTTACCACCATTTTTTATAAATTCAGGATAGATCTCGTCAATTCCTGTAGTTTTCCCACATTTGCAGTTGGCAATGGCAGCTTCTAGCTCAATGATTGAGAAGGTTCGACAGTGATCTTCCGTCGTCGCCTTAAGTTCCTTTAAAGCTTTCTTGATGGATCTTGTGTGGGCTTTGGAGGTTTCCACAATGCGGTTTGCTACAAGTTCGGGGTCAATCTTGGGCTTTTGAAACGAGATGGAGTTGGTGCCCCCTAGTTTCCGAAGTAAGCCCCATGCTTTTCTGCTAGAATGAGTGAAGTCAAAGTTTCCCATTGTTTGTTTCCATCGGTTCAAGCGCGCTCTGTCAAGGAATTGGAGGAGTTCTTCTGCAATTTCTTGGTCACCATTTTGTGGGAATTCTTGGTATAGTCGATCGCTTTCTTCGCTCCAACCGGGAACGTAATTTTTTCGAAAGCCACGAGGGATAAACTTCTTCGATGTACGGACTATGGTGCCAACGAATCTTGTGTAGATATTAGGCGTCGGGGGGATCCAGCGAACATTGGAGTCAAGCTCCGAAGCAAAACCTTGCCATCTTGCTTTGTTGAAATCCCATCTTCGTTGAGTTTATAATTGGAATTTGTATGCCAACATCTAGGAGTACTGGGCGATGTTGGATACGGGAGAAGTCCTGTAGAACGTGCCTGGCTATTTCTTGTTGTCTCTCTCCACGATTGGATGAAGCAAAGCACTGCTCGGGGTTGAAGCTCGCCACCTCCTTGAATAGAACGTTCCTTTCTGCTTGGCTTCGAAAATAAGTGAAAGGCCATGTGTTTCGGCCCAGTTAGCCAGTTTTATTCCATTTTCATCATCTGCTTATACTTCCACAGAGTGTTGTGACTGTTGAAATCGCTTAGGTAAATTGCCAGATGTTGATATACGGGGATCATCCAATAGACCATGGAATTCTCGGGGGTTTGTAGATGTTTACAATTGTTAACCCAGATACTACGATTGTCTTTGGTTTCAACAAGGTTTGCTTCTTGTACAGAAGATCCTACATATGAGGCAATGCCGTAGGCCTGATAGTAAAGAGAATTTTGCTCTACTAATGCATTCGATGTTTAATTAGCAGATACGGACAGAGGGTTCAATATCTTTTGTCATATTTTACATTCAAATTTTCTACAATAAATGTTTCAGTTGTAGGATTGCGGAGCAGAATACTAGTTATAGACTGAGAAATTTTGTCAAGATGGCAAAATGTAAAATCATTTCCTCAGTTTGGGCATTGGTATAGAATTAATTGTGACCCAGAATTGCTAAAAGCAAGGGTCGTCTGAGATACCATATCAAGGCTACAGCTGAAAGCTCACTTATTATTTACATGACAATCGATGCCTATATGTGGCACACAAAATGGTACTAATGTATAACCCGCTTTGATATAATCACTGAAATCAGTGGCATTACTCAGCTGGGTTTCGCTTAATGCCAATACTGCTGGCTTGTGCTAAGAGAAATGGGTACGGGTGGATCATGCTGATTACTCCTGGAATCATTCACATTTATTGATCATTTTTTTAAATTTTAGCCTTACAGGCGTTGGACAGATCGTCTAGATCATTAAAGAGGTATTCCACCATGTAGCCTTCCTAATGTTGGCGTGTGGAGGACACATGCTTAGAATGTGACTGATCGTTTCATCTTCTTCTTCATCTCCGCAGATTCTGCAGAAATCATAATGGGGAATGCCTAGCCTGTTGACATGCTTTCCCATGTTGCAGTGCCCGGTGAGAACGTTTGTAAATTTTGAGATGGTTCCCCTTTGATATTCCAGAAGGCGATATATCTTCCCCGAATTAGTGTAGGCCGGAGTAGACTAGATGTGTTGCATTAATCTGAGTTGTACCATCGGTGATTTGCTTTATAACCGCGTCGGTATGAATGAGGTATTTAGCAAAGAATATTGACGACTCGATGTCGTCAACGGGAATGCTATGCTACTCGTATTTGTACCAGAGGAGCCTTGTTGAGCTAACTCATCAGCTTTACAATTCCTTGAAATGTCACAGTAATCTGGTACCCAGCACAGGGCACGATTATACTGTCCAGCTACCTCACTAAGAGATACGCGGCAGTCTTTATATGCCTTCGATCTGATGGTGCTTGACGCACGAGATGCTGCTTGACTGACGATGTATATAACGATATCTGCCTGTGATATACCACTAGCCAGCCAGCAGCTAGATAAGTAGCGGTAACCTTGCCTTGAAAAATTCTGCAGTGATTCGAAAAGTTAAACGAGAGGTTAATGTCCAGGTCCTCCGAGAATACCCGTCACCGACTCTATCCACGGTCCTGGACACATCCATAAAGGGCAACCCTTCTTTGTACAGGACATAGGGTTGCGTCGACTCCGGCAATGAGTGTTTACAGCCCTGGTTGAAATCTAATTAAACGGGTAGTCGGTCGATGCATAAATGCAATACTAGCGTGACCAATGTGTTGTTGTTTCTATTCCATGGAACCTCTCAGTCTCATTGCCGAGCTGACAACCAGTTGCTACGATGTCGGTATACATATAGCATGGGTTGGAGCGCCGCTGTGGCTGACTACGAGGTGGTAAAGGGATAGATTTTTTCCCGCAACCTTAATCATGAAGGGATTCACAATGGACTCTAGAGTCTCCGAGTGGAAATGATAGTTACCTTCGAGTAACCTAATGCCTAAATCCCCGAAATATGATCAAGTTGATCTTGAGGGCTAGTGGCAGACTAGTTAATTTCAATGCCAGAACATTCACAAGTGACACTGTTTGTCTACGCACGATCTGCAATCTTAGTGCCACCGAAAAAACGTTTCACTTTTTTGTGATCTGATCCATTTTTAATAAATACGACAGAAAGTAATTTGGAATATAAGTGCGCAATGACTCTTATTGCGGTACAGTACTAACTAGCGACAGTGTGGACAAAACGAACTAGTCTAATCACAACGAGGGAGACACTCACTAAAGTGCGAAGATTTGCTTGCCTCTGCATCACTGGGGCCATGAGAACATATCCAATTGCGACCATGAAAGTACTCCTAGATCTTATTTCCTCGTAGTTGATCAAACTACAAAGCGGACGATCCTAAGGGTTGAAAAAAAGCGATTGAAAGGGGCAAATACATTAGTTCGAAAGAATATGATGTACTTCTCATGAAACATCCTCTTCTGGCGATCCCTAGGGACGACAGTATCGTCCGAAGTTAAGTAAGAAAACAGATTGGAGCACTGAATCCATAATATCCGGAATGGGCAACAACACAATAAAATGGTATCCAGATGGTTCGAGAACAGGGAGGATGGAACATAGTGTTGTATATGTAGGAATGAAACACTTGTTTAAATGCAAATTATACTTTCAATACTTTTATTAATTTAAAGATTAGAGAAATGGCGACTTAACTAGGCTGAATCCCAAAAGCGCATAGCCGGCGAACCAAAAAGATAAAAAAAGCGAATGAATATATGTGAGCGAGATAGCTAGTGATGTCATCGTAGTGTGTTTCGTTTAAAGTTGCGTGTACATGTGCGTGTCTGTTTAAGGCTATAGACATAATTTCTTCTCCCCTCTCGTTTTCTCAGAGTCCATAGTCGGTGTCACTACGGTGAGAAGAGTATACGGGCTTCCTTGTCCTTTCTGATCTTCGTAGGATTCGCGCCGGGGTTGCAGACTCCCCCGCCCGCGATAACTCATTGGATGTATGCGGGAGTGTTGCACTTTGCCTGGGTGGAGTTGGCGTAGAGAGAGGGCTGGTTTTGGAAAAACCCAAGTCGCTAGCTCCTTCTGTTGTCGTAGTGGCTGGCGGGAAGTTCTGCTCTTCTGATGCTGTTGGAGTGGCTGGGTTCCCATGTATATGCAATCGACTCGAATACCTCGTTGGTGCTGTTGGTACTGCTGGGTCGATACTTGTTCGAATGCTGTTTTTGTGGACTCGGATTTGGTCGATGTGTCTCTTAAGGCGTTTGCCAAGGTAGTCGATTTCATAATGCAGGTCTTCAAGTTTAGAAACGATCGTTCCCGGTATCCATTTGTCCGGGCGGCTAATGCCTGAGATGAAGTATACTGACTGTCCTGGCTCGAGCGTACTGTATGTTGGGTTGAAAGATGCAGACTGTCTTTCCGTAATTCTGGTATGTACATCCACAAGCCTCACGAGATCCAGTTGAGTACGTAGTGACCGACCTAAGAACAGTTGAGACGGTCACTGACCTGTGGTTGAATGTGGTGCTTTCCTATACTGCCTAAGGAATTCCTTTAGGTTTTTCTGTAGGGAACCCGTTGTAGTTCCCATAGCTCTCAGAGCGTCTTTCACAGTCTGGACGCTGCGTTCCGCCTGGCCATTTGTTGATGGATGATATGGTGCTGCATACTTGTGGAACTTCACGCCTATATTCTCCAAGTATGTTCTAAACTCGGTCGAGGTGAAATTGGATCCATTAACCGAGACCAAGGTTACCGGGATGCCATAAGCAGCAAACAGTTCGTCGAGCATTGCAATTGTGGCACTTGCTATAAGCATCTGAGACAATAAAAAGCATATTTCCAGTGAACGGCCCGGCGTAATCTATGTGGATACGTCCCATGGTCCCTTAGGGTACTTCCAATGGTGTTCGCCAAATTTCGGTGGAGCATGCGCATGTATGGCACAACTGTTACATCTTCTTGCAATCTCTTCAATATCGGTATCGATTCCAGGCCAATAGACAAATGATCGCGCAAGACCCTTCATTTTCACCATACCTAGATGCGTTGTATGAAGGTCCTTAAGAATTTTGCTGCGAAGCGCTTCTGGTATGACGACTCTGTGTTCAAAGACAAGGCAGTTGGTGGCGACGCGGTAGCTATGCTCAGGGGCTTTGTATTTCGTTCAAATAAGACATTGACCAGATTGAGGCAGTCTCAATATTTTTCTTAAGTGTGGATCCTTCTGTGTTGCTAGTGCGATCTGTTCTGCTCTGAGCGGCAGTTGATTAACTTGACGAAGTACAAAATGGTCAAAGGCATCGTATTCCTCTTCTCCTCCTACATGTGTTGTGAGCCGATTAATTCTATTTATGCATGGTGGTGGTAGCGGTGCACGGGAACAGTAATCCGCATTGGTGTTCAGCTTGGTTGGCTTCAATATGACGTTGTAATCGAAATTCCCGAGAAATTCTGCATAGTTAGCCATACGGCTAATGCAAAGTACTGGCAGGGACTTATCGGGGTGTAAAATAGCGGCTTGTGATCTGCGATGAGTGCCCAGTGACAAGCGTATAAGTACAAGAAGAACTTTTGGACAGCCCATACGATAACCAGGGCTTCCTTGTCTATTTGAGGGTACCGTTGTTATGTTGCATTCATAGTTCGGCTTGCGTAAGCTATTGGGCGCTACTGGCCATTGCTTAAACGGTGTGAAAGGACAGCACCCAACCCTGTTTTGCTAGCATCCGTGGCCAATAGAAGAGGTAGAGATGGGTCGTACGGCATCAAGGCAGACGGTGACGTTAATATTTTTTTTATGTTGAGATAAGCGCACTCTGCTTCAGATGTCTTCTTCATTGATAAAGACACGCAGATTGTCTGTGGCACACTGCGAGTGCCGCAGATTAATCTGAATCATCTTCAACTGGGGCATTTGGGGTATCTGGGACAATCTTCATGCCCTCCAACAGAGTGTTGGCGTAGTTGACATCGTCTGTGTCTTCGTCCGGTCCTGAAGAGATGTAAATTTTAAGTTTGGCATTTCTTACGCCAAACCTTAGACGGTAGTCCAACTTCTCGAGCACCTCCAAACTATCCTCGTTTATGAGGAGCAGAAAAGTCATGCTGCTCTGCGTCTCTCAATGCCAGAGGAATTTCTCTAGCTTTTGCGAAGATTGGTGAAGCGCCCGGTTTGTGATAAAGCTTCGCAGGGGGCCCCGTGAGTTTGCCAGCCGAGTTACTGAACACATTATCATACCGACCTAAAAGTTGGCTCAGGCGGTTCTGTTGTTCAAGGGTGAGGTGGGGTGTCGCCGTTGTGATAGAATTAACCTGATCAGTCGTTGTGGAGAATAGCTTGATGAAATTTATTTCGTGTGCAAAGTGAGCGATCCACTCCCTCCCCAAGAGGATGTCGAAGTCGCCCTGTACTACGTAGAGATTTAGCAGTCGCGATGTTTTACCTATAGTGACATTTACAGGAATACGACCAATGCAGTGAATCTTGTGATGCGTGTAGCTGGCGAATTGTCGGTCTGGTTTCTGTAATGAGAATTTGGGTTTAATAGACAGAAGGGTATTTTTTACTAATGATGCCACATGGGGCTCCGGTGTCCAGTTCCATTTCTAAACTACGGCCGTCAATCTGTGCCGTGATGGTCTTTCTTCTGATTAGTGGTTGGGTGTTTTTAAAGTCCTCGACTTTGCTAACTGGACTGAGGAACTCACTTGTGTCTTCAAACTCCAACGGTGGCTGCGAAGGTGCTATTTCGGCCGTGACTTGACTGATAAGCACGTTGGTCAGCTCGAAGTGGATCGGACATATGTTGCCTTGTGTTTCTGTTATACTTGACTTTGGGTTGTGCGAACCCAAGTTTGCTTGTCAATTCATTTGGTGGTGGCCAGAAAGATGCCCTCAGCTCCGCTGCCGTGTTACGTGTCGCTTCCGATGAATGTGCCAGTTCGTAGGCGATACTAAATGTTTTCGGTTTTTTTGAAAGGATTTCATTGCAAACATCACGGGAGCCCAATCCATAGAGTAATTGTTCTGTCAGCATTTTGTCGAGAAAACTACTATAGTTGCAGTGCACAGCTCCTTGTCTGAGACGTAGGGCGAAGCTTGCAATTGGTTCACCGTCGTTTTGTTTGATTGGCCTAAATTTGATACTTTCAGCATCACATCGAAATGTCCAATGAGTGTGCTTTTGATTTCATCGTATGACAACTCATCGGGCGTTTTTGGACTTACAAGTGTTTTCAGAGCATTGTTGAGCTCTGTGCCCATGTGCACACGAGCAAAGTGGTGATGTTCAGCCTCCTTAATCTTACTCAGCTGAAGCGCCCAGTCAAAGCGCTTGAAATAGTCTTCCACTGAGGCTGAGTCTGAGAATCTGTACTCACCTACTGAGAATGGTGGTGGTCTCAATGAAGCCGGTTGTGAGGCTGATGGCGATGCTGTACTTAGGGCTGTCTGCGTTGCATCAGAGAGAGCTGTCCTAATAGCGGTGGAAAACATCTCCGTAAGAGATTCCAATAGTTCAGGATCCAGGGTCATTTTTCGTAGAGTGCGGAGAGGGTGATCCCACTTCTGACACCACTGTTGTATATTTAGGAATGAAACACTTGTTTAAATGCAAATTATACTTTCAATACTTTTATTAATCTAAAGATTAGAGAAATGGCGACTTAACTAGGCTGAATCTCAAAAGCGCATAGCCGGCGAACCAAAAAGATAAAGAAAAACCGAATGAATATATATGAGCGAGATAGCTAATGATGTCATCGTAGTGTGTTTCGTTTAAAGTTGCGTCTACATGTGCGTGTCTGTTTAAGGCTATAGACACAACACATAGGCAGGCGTGCTTAGCCCAAGGACAAAGCACTCAGAACCTATGGAGAAAAGTGCCAGCATCTTTCAAACTACAGTATGTACTATAGACAGATGTGACCAACTCAATTTCGAAAGAAGATACAGTAATTGCGACATAGAAATACAGTCAGATAGTCAATCAGCTATCAAAGCACTTGGCTCCAATGTGGCCAAGACAAGGAGCAACAGAACCCTTCTTTGGACGTGAACTATTCTGCGAAATAGGAGAACATACAATACACGAAGGACTCAGGAAAATGACAGGGCGAAGACATGGAATAATACTTCAGGTCTGAGGCAATATAAGTAACTCCTGAAAATATATGCCTGATAATATATGCGACGGAATACATCCGACTCTTTAGTGAAATCGGATTGGAGAGGAAGCTCTAGGGCGAACTATTCTCGCTACTGCAAAGTAAGAGTGTATAACCCTCAGACACAATTCCAAAGGAATAATAATGAGAGGGGATTTTATACTCATGAACCTCTTCGTCGCTGCAGCCTTCGCATACGTCATCTCATCATCATTGAAAAATGTAATTGCTACGGCCAATGAGCTTACCTTCCCGCGCGGATGGTGATCCTTTGCCAATTAATTTTCCGCACTTGTGACCAGAGAGCCACCAGAGTTTTCACTAATGCTGTGATTACACAATACTGATCTCTTGCTCAGAAAGCTTCGACATCATCGAAGTACCCTTTGCCTAACCTTGGGTCTCCGCTTGGACTGTGGTCAGAGATTCTAATGGAGTTGAAAATCTTTTTATTTTTTTCTTTGCAGTAGATACGCATACGGCCTTCAACTTGATGTTCCCTTCAAAGCTGTTCTGTTTATAGTTAAAAGTTCATTGAGATACACGCATGTACTGCTTGACTTTACACTAATTGTCGGGTGCCATTGAAAGCAAAAGTGCATCGACAGACAAAAATACTCACCATGCGTTCTTCTTCCGCATAAGCGGCAGTGCCATATGCATTGGTGGCAAGCATTCATAATTTTGTTATACTCTTTTGCGCAAAAGACTGTTGGTGGTGCATTTTTCAGATCATATATTTAGTGGCTGTAATCCGAAAGCTAGTCATCAGTGCCAGCTAGTTGCTTCCAAGTGTTGTAACGTATTCCCAATATTCATATCACAATGTCCCACACAAGGGTACATTTTGCCGCGCTAGCTCTTTGCCTTCTTTGCGTGACTATTGCATGGGCAGATATTTTTGTCAGTATAAATGTTAATAAACCAATTTACGATGTAAGCGAAGAGTTTGTGAGCTTCTCCATTCCACCCGAGTTGCTGTACAGGAGTCTGGATGGTCCAAATAAGTATAGACCTGCTAGGGTGTCTCTGTGAAATATCTAAATGGATTTCTTCTTGGTTTTCTCAGAAAAACTTTGACGGATATGGCTTCTCTTTTGGGACCTTCCTACCTCAGGCTTACCGGAGACTACTTCTTTCCAGCGGACATGAAGAGCAATCTTCGGAATCCAACGCAGTCAATTTGGAGTGGATTTAACCGATGGACGCGGTAAGTGCTATGGGCTCTGCCAATTAAAACTGTTTTTAGAAAAAATCCTTTCACAGCGCTATGAACTGGACTATGGTCATTCCTGTGCAATATACCCCAATGTCTTGGGACCCAATAGACGCCTTGAGGGTACTCAATATCTCAAACACCGTTGGAATCGATAACTGCATCTGGCAACTCGGACTTGGTTTGTTCAATGAAGCCTCGCATCTGATACAAAATTAAAATTTGTTCAACCACCTTTAGATTTTGGAGCATCAAGAGCCGCTGAATATGTCGCTGATCTGAATACCCTCGATACAATGGTGGACACATTCCGGCCATACGTGAAAAACTGGAAAGTGATTGGTGCTGATATCACTGCTGGAAGCAGCGCCGAGGAAACAAAGCGATATATTGATATTTCAAAGGATGTTAATACAGCCTTCGGATGGACTCAGTAAGTTCTTATAGCATACATTTCAACACCAGGATTTTAAATGACTTTTTGACAATAGGCCACCAGGATATCGCATGGAAGAAAATCTCAACGGTTTTATTTACGAGAAAGACGCCTCTTTGAGAGCCATGATGGATAAGAAAATTCCAGTTTGGCTGAGTATTCCCCCTAAGGGCCCTGTAAATCAGATGCCCAAGGGACACACCAGCAGCGAAATATCCGATGCAATCAGTTGGGCCCAAACACTTGGTGATGCTGCTAATTTAGGTTTTGACACGGTTTTCAAGCCCCTTACAGCAGACGACGTTAGTGCACCCAATTACAGTTTCTATGTGACTTCTTTGTTCAAGAAAATCATGGGTAACCGGGTTTTCGCCGCCAAACCCTTGAAAAGATTCTCCTACGTCACCAAATTATATACACACTGCGCCAATGGAATATCAGGAGGTATCGCCTTCATGGCTGTAAACACTGAAGACTATCCCGTGAAAATATCGGCAAGACTCTCCGCTAAATTCACTGGCTCAGAAGTCTGGCAGTATATACTCACCTCGAAGAAGGGAGCGATGTATCTAAACAATCAGTTGCTGACGCTGAATTCCACACTTGAGCCATTCATTAAGATTAAACATCCAAATAAGCCGCTGGCCATAAGTATGCCACCTATGTCTGTTGGTTTCTGGGTACTTCCCTTGGCTAACCATGAAGATTGCCAGTTCACAGAACTCCTGTCATCTTACAACGCAGAAATCCAATGGGAGAGCCGACAAAGGAGGCAAACCTCATCGGACAGGCTTCTGAAGAAGCTGATTCTGGAGACCTCACTCACAGATCAAATGAAAAACCGTCGCCGAAGGGATGCATTTTTGAATGATCTAAACAAAGGATATCCCTCAATGAATGGCAATCACGTTTATCGTAATAGAAGATTCGTCCTACAGGACACTCCAGTATCAGATCCAGCTGAAGTCGCCAATGTGGTACCACCATTGTTACTGCAAGAAAGGAATTTGAAAAAGCGAGAGAACGGCAACAGCTGGCTAAAGACATTGGTTATGAATCCAATTCCTAATCTTATCCCCAATTTAGACTGGAACTTAAAACGCTCTCGACGTGCAGCTGATTTCTTAAGCTCCCTGACTGCCGGCGGAAATGACGTTCCAACGAGGGTAACTCCTGTCCGCCAACCAAGTATGAAGCAAAAGAACGACAAAGAGGCTAGTATTTTCAGCAAAACTGCAAATAATGATGTAATGGACATACCCGAAGGTGATGTACACTTTCGGTACATAACTGATGTAGATGGGGAGGAAATCAGTTTAAAGGATAGCCGAGAGGAGGTGGAAGAACCAAAAGACACAAGCATTTCAAACAGGGAACTGCCCTCAGAATTCTATGAGTATGAAACTGTCACTCGTCAGGAAAACATACCGAAACCGATCGAAAAACCCGTCGTCTTTTCAAAGCCAAAAACTGATGAAATCTCGGGCATCGAAGGACTTACCAAGTACATGACTCAAAACCAGTTAGAGAGCTCATTGGAGGCAATGCCAAAGAAGCGCGGAAAGGCCTCCTACCGCCGCATACCATCTGATGAACAACAAACGCCAAAACCAGTTTTCGGCTCTGAGTTTACTTTGGAAAGCTACCCGACCTTAGAATCTGATAATTCAGGCAAAGAGTTATACGATTATGATGAAAGTGACTTGTTAAAGGCTTATCTTGCATCGAAATTTTCAGAACCCTGGACTTCTAGAAAACGTGCTAGAAGAGCGATTGCTTCAATCAATGCAGAGTCTTGGCAGGATAATTTGATTTCCAACGATATAGACACACAATTGTCGCCAGAGAGCAACTTTGAAAATAACGAAAGCACTACAGAACAGCCTGTTATTGTTTCGGAGACAAAGGTAGGCCTGGCCGGAAGTATGAAGAAACATCTTGCAGATATACTAAGTGCTGTGAAAGACCATTTGAATGGTTTCATCAGCAAATTGAAGGAATAATGTCATGATATAAAATTGTAACGAAGGATACTTTGGTTGCACTATAGAGAGATAAGTTACACAATAAGCTATTATTTATTAAATGTATTTATTTTGTTGTTAGGATTTTAAGATTAAATTAAATAAAGATCGGAATAAAGATATTATTTAACAAACTCGAATGTTGCATTCATTTATATCTGTATGCATAGGTTCATCCTTAAACTCCATAAGGAGTCTTAACCAATCATACGAACGTCCATAAAGCAACTGAACACAAGTGAATCTGCAGGTCCTGACGATACAAGCAATGTACTTTATCATAACCGAACTTCGGGACAAGGTAATCCTCCTTGTAAGTTTTTCTATTGGACTTAATCTACTGGGATTTTCCCACCTGCATGCAAATTAGCATGAATCCTTTCTATCCAACTAGGCCAAAATATACACCTTTTTAGATTTCATCTAAAGACACCATTTTCTGCAACCAGAGTTGCCAGAATGCTACTTTTGTAGCAAAAATGTTTCTATTTCTTATTTATTTATTTTCATTTTTTTATTCCCTCAATGTAAGCGATGCCAAGAGTTTAATCATACACAAGCGTACTGTCGGAAAGAGCCGCGCTGCGTTAAGTGCGCTGGAAAACACTCTTCGGAAAATTGCAATTTGAGCAAAAATGAAAAAGCAACATGCGTTAGCTGCAAAGGAAGGCACCCAGCAAATTACCGCTGTTGCGAGGTCGCTAAGGAATTACAGATGCGACGAAAAAAATCTACAACGCCGATTGTACGGGGAACGAAATCAGTCGACCGGGCTCCTAAGTCGGTAGAACGTATTGCTAAGCAGACTGAGCGGGCTCGTAAGCCAGTTGTACAGATTCCTAAGCCAACTGAAAGGATGCTCGAATCAGCAGTGCAGACTCTTGAAACAGTCAATCAGCCTTCTAAGCCGGTTAAACGTACGTCAAAGTCGTCCACTAAAAAGATTGAACGAAAAATAACCTCGGATAAGCCAGCGAACCCCGTACGTCTGACGTATTCTCAGGCTGCAGTCAAAGCAACCAAACGAAACGACGGACTACCCTCTGATGCGTTGCGTGAAATTCTGAACTGCATCTACGCTAAGTTCGAGGAACAATGTGAAATTAACAAACGGATTCTCGAACGTCTCAGTAACGTCGAAAGCTTTTGTATGGCTAACCATAAATCTAAATCTAAGTAAATATGAACTCTTTGCTTAAAATAGTAACATGGAATGTAAACGGACTCTTACAAAAATCTAACGAATTAGAAATGTTTCTAATAAGAGAAAATATCGACATATGTTTGATCTCCGAAACGCATCTAACAAGGGAATCGCAAATAAAGATAAGAGGCTACGCTGGTTATCACGCCTATCATCCTTCTGATAGAGCGCGGGGCGGTTCGTCCTTATTCATTAAAACTAACATCGAACATACGGTCGGTATAAGCATAGAGCTGGAAAAACTTTAGTTGTGCGCGGTAAGGGTCAAAAATAAACACCTGAGTTACAATTTAGCATCTGTTTACTGTCCGCCGCGATGCCCACTAGAAAAAGACGACTACTTTCGTGTCTTCAATGCTCTTGGTTCAAATTTTCTTATTGGTGGAGATTTCAACGCGAAGCACACCTTCTGGGGTTCAAGATGTACATCTTCTAAAGGAAAAATTCTTTACGAAGTGGCAAATGAATTCGGTTGTTGTTTTTATTCGTCTGGAAAACGAATTGGTCAACCGATTCAGGAAAAATTCCCGATCTTATCGCCTTTTTTTATTACAAAAGGCATTTACGAGAAGTTTATTACAATCAAAGAATGTTTTGATCTCTCTTCTGACCACTCGCCGGTAATTTTATTACTTGGAGAAGCGCTGATCAAGGAAAAAGGGCCTCCAAGACTTACTAGCAATAGAACAAACTGGGAGGGCTTTAGATATGATTGCGAAACAAATATCGCCTTAAATGTATCACTTAAAACACCTTGTGAACTAGAGGACGAAGTTGATCGTTCATGGAAACAATCCAAAGAGCGGCGTGGAAAAACACTCCTTCTGGAAGTTATAAGATCAACCGCAACGAAAAGTATCCCAGAGAAATCATTGAACTGGTGAGGGATAAACGAAAAGCACGAAAGAAATGGCAAATCACACGTGCACCGCAGCATAAAACGGTCCTTAACCGACTATGCAATCGCCTTAGAGATAGTATTCGCGAATTTAAAAGCAAAAAGATAGCAACCTATATTGAAAATCTTTCCGGTGAAAGAGAATCAAATTATTTGCTTTGGAAAGCGCTAAAAGGCATCCGGAAACCTCAAATGCAAGCGCCTCCAATTCGGAAAAACGATGGAAGCTGGACCAAGAGCGACAAAGAAAAGGCAGAAATTTTGCTTTGCACTTAGAAGAAACGTTTAACCCGTTCGACGGCCCTTCGTTAACGCCCGACTCCCCAGTCACAACATCTGACAACTTTAAAGTAAAAAAAAGTTGCATTGATTGAACTGAGGGAAGTGATCAAAAATTTAAAGACGAAAAAAGCTCCGGGTTACGACTTGATAACGGCGCAGGTGATCAAGGAATTGCCGAATAAAGCTATTATCAAACGGCTCTACTTGATCAACGCTTCGTTCAGATTGCTCTATGTTCCGAGACAATGGAAAGTCGCCGAGATTATATTGGTCCCGAAACCAGGCAAACCGCTAAATGAGAAGAAATCATATCGGCCTATTTCCCTATTGCCGGTTATCTCAAAAATATTTGAAAAACTACTCTCCAAACGTCTACAGCCCGTAATCGACGAAAGACGTCTCATTCCTGACCATCAGTTTCGATTTAGAATTAAACATTCTACAATTGACCAAGTCCACAAAATAACTGACATGATTGAGAAAGCTCTGGAAGAAAAAAGATTTGTTGTGGTGTATTTCTTGACGTCTCACAAGCTTTCGATAAGGTTTGGCACGAAGGCTTGGAGTATAAATTGCAACGACTACCGCCACGGCAACTCTTTTTAATCTTACGATCGTACCTCACTGAGAGACTCTTTCGTGTTAAGCACGGAAACGATTACTCTGACTTCAAGGAGATTGCCGCCGGAGTCCCGCAAGGAAGTGTCCTTGGCCCGCTTCTATATGTACTCTACACGCGTGACATACCGCAAGAAAGAAACTGTGTCGTCGCCACGTTTGCGGACGATACGGCGATATTGACCACGGGCGATACCATTGAAGCAGCAACCGGAAAGCTTCAACATGCTATTAATAAAGTCCACGCTTGGACGAGTTCTTGGCGTATTGTGCTGAACGAAAGCAAATCTACTCACGTCAACTTTACCTACAAAAAAGTGGATAGATTGCCTGTATATCTAAACTCGGCTCAAATACCGTACGCAAACGAAGCAAAATATCTAGGAATGACTTTAGATGTCAAGCTCAAATGGAAATCGCACGTGAAAAAGAAACGCGACGAACTTCAAAACAAATACCGACAAATGTACTGGCTACTCGGGAAACATTCAAAGTTGAGCCTAAATAACAAACTGCTTATCTATAAGCAAGTGCTAAAGCCAGTGTGGACGTATGGTATACAACTATGGGGTTGTACCAAGAAAAGCAATAGAAACATCATACAAACTTTTGAAAATAAAGTTCTTAGAACGATCGTCAACGCACCGTGGTATGTACGTAACGAAGATATTCATCGAGATCTGGGAATTCCCAGCGTCGTCGAAGAGATAACAATATTTGCGCGTAAACACAAAGATCGTGTTCACGGCCATTGTAACCGTACCGTCATTCAACTACTTGACGCGAACAATTCAATTCGTCGTCTGCAAAGGACAAAACCTTTTGACCTAGCGTCATAGCATATGGAAGTCGTGAAAAAGGCAGGGACTTTCATTGGAATTTAACCTGTGTAAAGAACTAGATTTATTTTCAATCACATACGAACATCTTTTTCTATAATCACGATTTTCGTAAGCGGAAATAAAACTGCTGGATAAGCACTGGCTTAGTTGTAGTATTAATTTTGAAGAGAGCTGTTTTTTTAGTGAGTAAAAATCTCACACTACCATAAGCACGCTCGGTCAGGCCTTATGGGGTCTTTGGAAGATTTTTCACCTGCTCTCGGCAAAAAAAAAAAACAAAATAATTTTTTTTTTTTTAGATTTTAAAATTTGCTCATTTCCTACTCAAAATAAAAAAATGTGTGGATCTTGCTACTTGCGGATCATCGTTATTTATTAAAGACTGCATCGAACAATCCGAAGACCAAAGATAGAACTTGAAACTTTGCAACTGTGCACGATTCGAGTTAAAAATAGTCAGCGTACTCTTAAAATCTCATCTATCTACTGTCCACCGCGTTCCGCGCTTGAAAAATCTGATTTTATTAACTTGTTTGAATAGCTGAAACCTAATTTCATCATCGGCGCCGTTCTGGGGCTCAAGATACAGCTCGAAAAAAGGTAGGATCATAGATAGTATAGTTACATAGATATCGCATCCAGTACAAAAAAAATGGCCAATTTTCAATCGACTGGGATTTACTCGCTGGTTCGATCGATCTTGGTTGCCATCCTAGTAAAGGAGATTAATCGAACTCTTTCAGACCAAACGAAATAAAATTATGTTGCAAGACCATGCAATAATCTTGCTCTTCAGTGTGTCGTAGAAACACCAAAGCAAACTTCTGTCATACAGAAACCATTTTCTGTTAAAGAACAATATCTATGTACATACAACAAACTGATGGTATGGTATGATTCAATAGCGATCGTGTCATTGGCATGGCTTGTGTGTATCGTACGTCGCGTCGTGTTGTTTTGGAAGGGTTGCATGGCATTTATGTACTTCTCTAGATGCGTATTTCTTGTTTCTTTTGGTAAATATATGAGTTTGAAATTTCTGTCATCGCAGGTTAAAAATTATGTGCATCATTTATTTGAAATCGAATTGCGACAGCGCTTGGTTTTAAATAAAAATAACAAATGAATGATAAAAGCAAATCAGGAGTTTCTTGCACGACATGCAAGTAATCGAGAAGGGGTTTTCCTAATTTAAAAATTGTTGCATGCCCCTCAAAAGAAAAAAATGAGATTTTAAATAATTTATGGAAAAAAGCATGTAGTTTTGATGGCGATAAGATTTTTTTTGTTTGCCAAAATCATTTTTGTAGTGAGTTTGTGGGCAGGAAAATGCTAAAAAGAGATGCAGTTCCCACACTCAATTTGCAAAATGATATTGATCAATTTGAAGAATTAGAAAATCTTTCTTCTTCGAATATCAAATTGATGCAATCAATCGAGAAGCGGGAAAAACCATTTTTCAACAAAAAAAAGTATTGCTTCTTTCAGTTTGAAAATTAAAACTTTAAAGCAAAAAATTAGATTAAAGAACAGAACATTAAAAATAAAGAAACAAAATAGGTATTCAGGTTTGGTATCCCAAATTAAGAGCATGATATGTCAGAGCAGTCCAAGTTATTTTGTTTTATGTTGATGGGGCTTTCTAAATCAAATTTGTATAGCCCAGAAGAAAAAGAACTTGCACAAAATGTTTTTTTATCACTCGCAAAATACATATACATACATTTCTACGCGATGGGTTGGGCTTTCGACTTCCTCATATAGCTTCATTATATCGTTGGGCTCCTGTGAAAGGTCTATAGCCTGGGTACCAAAACATGGCTCAAAATATATCGAAATCTAAAATTGCATCAGGAGTCATCGTCAAAAGTATGTGGTGTTGGTTTCTGATGAGATTCGAATCCGCCGAAATCTGACCTACAACGCTACCAACGACTTAATTGATGGATTCGAAGATTTAGGTTCAGCAAGAAAAAAATCAAATGCTAATGAAATTTGTGTATTTATGGTTAATGGTCTTTTTGATTCATGGAAAAGCGTTGTTAACTATTTTGTTTCAGAAAATGGAATAAAAGGGAATGACTTAAAACAGTTGATTAAAAAGAATTTTGAAATATGCAAGGATCTTGGTCTTCAAGTATGCGCTGTTGTTTGTAACCAGGGTCCAAACAACAGGAAAGCGTATCAGCTTTTGAATGTGACTGAAAAAACCCATTTAAGACATTTGAAAACCAAAAAATATACTGTGTTTACGATTTTCCTCATTTACTTAAATCAGTGCGCAATCTGTTACTCAAATCGGATCTGAACACCCCCGATGATTTAGTTTCTTTCAATGTCTTCAGAGAAATATATAATTTAGAGACCGACAATGTTACCAAACTTTGTTTAAAATTTACTAGCTTACATATGGTATAGCTCCTACTGCTTTTGAAAAAATTAGCGTACGCCTAGCGACTCAAATATTTAGCATCTGCTGCGTCCATACAAACAGCTCAACACCCGAATTGTCTAAAATTTACTTCGCAACACGATCAAGCAACGCAAGCTTTTACGCTGACATTAAACAATACCTTTGACTGCATGAACAGTGGCTCACAATACGACAAAAATGCGCTTCAACGTAGAGTTACTGTTGGAAATACTGCATACCAACAGATAAAATATTTTGAAATTTTTTTTTTAAGCGATGCAAAATTTTTCAAATGTACCCAACAATTTTTATTTCAAAGGAATGGAACAGACACTTAAAGCAGTTTTATTATTAAGCGAGGACACTAACAACGGTACGTTTGTTGATGCTGATTGCTTGCTGGCAAAGAGGGTACATCAAGACATCTTAGAGAACCTGTTCTCAATTGTCAGAATAAAAGTTGGGAATAATAAGAATCCATCTGCTTATGAATTCAGTGTACTAATGTCAAAAAGTCTTTCGTCAAACCTTATTTCCTTCTCACCTTACAGTAATTGTAAGGACGCTGATGTTCAGTTTTTAAGCTTAGGTATAGTCCAAACAAAGGGCATTCATGTTGTTTTGCTGAGTGAGGAACAAGAAGAAGAAGACTGTGATGAGTTTTTGTACACAGAAATCATAAACAAACTAGAAAAAGAAACTGATTTTACACTTGAGACTGTTGCAATGCAATACTTTGCGGGATATATTGCTTAGAAAATGCCTTCAAAGAGCCGCTGTTCAAATAGTACAGAAATTTTTTTGAGAAAAAGAAAAAGATGAAAAAATAACATGCCCTTCTGAGTTTTTTATATTTGGCAAAAAATTTTCTCAAAATCGTGATTTTGGCAGTCTTTTTGCACCATCCGATGACTTGTTTGACGTTTGTAAGCTTCATTTTAAAGTTTTCCATAAAAAAAAATACTCATCATCATCATCATTTGAATAAACATAAAATAAATCTATAATTATTCAAATGAGATAACTAATTTCAACCGTTTTCATTACCTTACAAAATGCTTTTAATAAAAAAGTTTATTCAGAAAAAAATCAAATGATCAGACGACATAATTTCACAATTGTACCAAGTTCCTACCTTATCATACTCGTAATTATTTATAAAGCAAACATAAATAATTTAAAAATCGAAAACCTTTTTCTGAAATATAAGAATCCATTGAAAAATTTATGTGACTGTGTCACCTACATACATATATACCCACGTAGATATTTATTTTTTTTTTGATGAAAATTGCTCACATATATATAGAATCAACCCTCATACATCTCACAAAACGTGCTACCAACTCACAACCGTTTGAGCATGGTATACATACAAGATCGATCGAACTGGAACCACGAGTAAATCCCAGTCGATTGAAAATTGGCCATTTTTTTTTGTACTGGATGCGATATCTATGTAACTATATTATCTGTGGTAGGATGCTTTATGGGGCAGGTATGGAGTACAGTTGTGATTTCCATTCGACGGGTAAACCAACTTGCTGGCCAACTGATACTTCGAAAATACCTGACCTGATCGATTTTTTCGTTGTGAAAGGAATATCTACCAAACACATAGGAGTCGAAGACAGCTTTGATCTGTCGTCTGATCATTCCCCGGTTATTTTAACAATCAGCGAAAAACTAGTCTATAACCTAGAGCCAGCGAGATTAACTGGTCGAACAACTAACTGGGAAGGCTTTAGGAATGAAATTGAAGATAATGTTGAACTAAGCGTTCCACTTACGACACCCTATGAACTTAAGGTTGAAGTTGATCGCTTCGTTGAGATCGTACAGCTCGCCTCTTGGAATAATACTCCCAATCCAAGGAAAACGCCGGACAGATACGGTTTGCGATATCCTCCGGAAATAAAAGAATTGGTCAAGGAAAAAAGAAAAGCGCGTAAAAAATAGCAATAGAGTCGTGCTCCGCAACATAAAGCACATCGTTGAAGAAGACTATTAAGGATTTTAAGCGCAATAGCCTCTTACCTTGAAAGTTTAACAGCGAAAAAAGATTCCAATTATTCACTTTGGAAAGCTGTAAAAGGCACCAAAAGGCTCAAAGTCTCCGCGCCGCCAACCAAATTAAATCAAAATGACTGGGCGAGAGAAGATAAAGAAAAAGCGGACGTCTTTGCGGCCCACATGGAAGAAACATTTAAACCGTACGATGGTCAAGTGGTTTACGAAAACCGCAATAGGCTGGATTTACCATCTGACGATTTGACGCTTACAAGTGCAACGCTAAGGGAACTTAAACATGAGATCGAGAATCTAAAACCTAAGAAACTTGCCAATTTTCCTAAACTTGGCCCGAATACCTTTTGCAAACGAGGCCAAATGCCTGGGAATGACACTCGACGCAAGGCTGAAATGGAATTCGCACGTGAAAATGAAACGTAAAAAACTCGAAATCAAATATAGCGAAATATACTGGTTACTCGGAAAACATTCCCAGCTCAGTACTGAGAACAAACTGCTTTTATACAAGCAAGTGCTAAAGCCGGTGTGGACCTACGGTATACAACTTTGGGGTTGTACCAAGAAAACAAATGCAAATATTTTACAAGCTTTTCAAAATAAAGTGCTAAGAGAAATTGTCCAAGCACCTTGGTATAGTAGAAACGACGATATCCACAGGGATCTCGGAATTCCGACAATCGAAGCTGAAACTAGAAGCTTCGCGAAAAAGCATAGAAACCGATTAATCGGACACGTCAACAATACAGTCCTACAAATTTTGGATGAGAGCAATTTATTGCGCCGATTACAAAGGACGAAACCTTTCGACTTGGCGAGATAATGATTAACCGCGTCTAGATTGCGAAATATGCAGGATCCTTCAGTGGGAAGTAACCTGCCAAACGTTTTTATTTCATGATAGCAAAATTGCTTGATAAGTTAATACTTAGTTGCGATATCTAACAAATTTATATCGAAGGGTGGTGTTTTTTTAGTCAGTAAGAATCTGACACTACTATGAGCACGCGCTTGCTATTCTCATAGGACCCTCGGAAAAAAAAAATTATTTATTTCTAATCGGGTTTGAACTTTTTATTTATGTCGTTTTCCATTGGGCAAGAAGAAGCCTTCTTTTTGTCTTCCGAAGAGAAAAAACACTGCCGCACATGTTCCATTGGCTCTTCGGAATCATCTTCTGGGAGAGTTTTACGCTTCCCGATTTCATTTCGGAAGACACTCAAAATTCACTCACATACATATATAAAGTGTTACATCGGATTACGTAAACTGGTGAGTTCTATTCGTACCACGTATGAAAAGGCATTGGACCCTGAAAACGAACGACAAGAACATTTACACGTTGAAAGGCAGGATAAGACTACACAAACCATACAGTCAAAACCGTTAAACTACCGAGCAGCAGTCCTGAAGACCACTGAGGCGTCAAAGCCTGCGGTAGATAGCTGTGAGATACGACCACAAACGCCCAAACGCAGGCGGGAAAGCAAAATTACGAGCCAGCAGCTCCCAGCCGCGAAGAAGAAAAAGACCGTGGTCCCGATAGGAAAAGAAAACCCGTCCAGGTGGAAACCCATAACATGAAAGCCGAAAAGTGGGAAAAGCCAAGAGGAAGTACAAGAAAAAAAAGGCTGAAAGCGCGCCCAGATGCTTTAGTGATTAAAGCTAAGGATGGTCTATCTTATGCAGAAATGCTGCACAAGGTAAAGGACAACCCTGAATTGAGAGAGCTCGGCCAAAAGGTCAACCAAATCAGGAGGACGGCCAAAGGAGACCTACTCTTAAAACTAAGGAGCCTCCCAACAACGGAAACGACCAAGCTTCATGCATCCGTGGAAAAGGCCTTGGGAACAGAAGCGGAAGTAAAAACCCTAACGCACGAGGTACTCATAGAAGTCAAAGATCTGGACGGAATCACAACGAAGGAGGAGATCTGCGAAGCCATAACCAAGCAATTAGAGGGATCCAAAGAGTACCATGTCGGAACAAGTGCCATAAAGTCTCTGCGAAAAGCTTACTTAGGGACACAGATAGCGACAGTGAGCCTGCCAGGGGAAGTGGCTGAGAGGCTGATGACTGCCAGCAAAGTGCGCATTGGCTGGGTGGTCTGCCGAATACGGGAAAAAATTACTCCAACAAAATGCTACAAATGTATGGACTTCGGACATACTGCCAGAGCATGCAAAAGTGCGGTGGATTATTCTGACCGGTGTATTAGATGTGGTGCGAGTGGACACACCGCAAAATCTTGTACCCTAGAGCCAAAATGCCTGCTGTGTTGTGACAAAAAGGACACAAATAGCAACCATGTCACAGGAAGCGGCAAATGCCCAGCCTTCCAAAAAGCCTTGAGAGACCTGAAACACCTTATATGAGGATAAAACAGCTCAACCTCAATCACTGCGAAGCTGCGAACGATCTCCTCATACAATCTGTGCGCGAACAAAAAGTAGACGTCGTAATCCTTAGTGAGCCCTACAAAGAATTCGATGCAAACGCGTGGATAACGGACAATACGGGAAAAGCGGCCATATGTACCTGTGGAAAAACCGCCTTCCAAGAGAGAATGCCAACATCAGGAGATGGTTTTATATGGGCAAAAATCGACGGAATATATATTTATAGCTGCTATGCACCACCAAGCCTCTCGATAGCAGAGTTCGAAGAGCTGCTGGACAAACTCGTAAACGATGCTTTAGATCGAAAACCGGCGATCATTGCTGGCGACTTTAATGCATGGGCCGCTGAATGGGGTTGCAAAGAAACGAACAGACGAGGAAGATCCCTACTGGAGGCTTTTACAGCCCTAGACGTGGTACTAGTAAACAGCGGAAATAAACCCACGTTTTGCAGAGGAAGCGGCGCTTCTATTATAGACATCACATACGTAAGTAGCTCCTTGATAGGAAGAATAAGGTGGGAAGTCAGTGACCTCTATACTCGTAGCGACCACCAGGCGATAATATGTGAAGTACTGCCGGAAGCAAGAAGACAAACACCGCTAGCTAGGCTACCCCAGAAAAAAGGCTGGAAATCAGACTCTTTCGACGTGGAAGCATTCACATGTATCTTCAATAGAAACGCAGTACTGACGGGTCGTGCGGGCAGTAAAGCAATGCAGGCCATAAATGAGGTTACACGGGCATGTGACGCCACAATGAGGAGAAGAAAGGCTATGGAACATCGTCCCCCAGTTTACTGGTGGAATGAAGAAATCGCGCATCTACGTACCAAGTGTCATCGAGCGAGAAGGGCGTATACGCGATCTAGAGCGAGGGCCGTCTCCAGTGAACTGCAAGAAGACTACAGGGTGGCTCGAAAGGAACTAAAAACAGCTATACTAAAGAGCAAACGGAAGTGTTTCGCCGAGCTGTGTGATGAAGCTGACGAAAATCCTTGAGGCAAAGCATACCAAATCGTCATGAAAAAATTGAAAAGGTGCCAGCCACAGATTTCCACCTGCCCAGAGTTCTTACACAACATCGTGGTCGGACTATTTCCTCAGCAACAAGAGAACGCATTCTCGGATGATCCAATAGTAGAGGCACCAACAATCCGAGAGGTAATCATAGAAGAAATAATCGAGATTTGCAATAAAATTGGAGATAAAAAAGCACCTGGACCAGATGGTATCCCAAATATAGCACTCAAGACAGCTATAAAAGTAAGCCCAGAAATGTTTATTAACATTTACAACTCGTGTCTGAAGGAAGGAGTCTTCCCGGATCAGTGGAAACGGCAAAACCTAGTACTTCTTCCCAAAGGTAAGAAACCACCAAATGAACCATCATCATACCGCCCGCTCTGAATGTTGGATACGGCTGGCAAAATATTGAAGCGAATCATCATCTGTAACAGGATGGAGGCAGCAATTCAAGAATCTGGAGGTCTTTCAGAACACCAATACGGTTTTCGAAAAGCGCGCTCAACAACAGATGCAATCAATGTGGTAGTTAAAGCGGCACAAGAGGCTATACAGGGAAGAAGATGGAGAGGCGGTTCCAAAAAGTACTGCTTGGTTATAATTCTCGACATAAAAAACGCCTACAATACGGCAAATTGGAGTCACATCCTACAAGCGCTCAGAAGGTTAGAGTACCACAATACCTCATAGACGTTATTGTTGACTACTTAAGGTGCAGAATCTTGGTATACAATACAGACCGCGGCCCCAAGGAATATAAGATCACAGGCGGAGTACCACAGGGCTCAGTCCTTGGCCCTCTGCTCTGGAATATTATGTATGACGGTATAGTGCGACTTCCTATACCCGAAGAAACAAAAATAGTGGGATTTGCTGATGATATCGCCATTATTGTCACTGCTAAACTGTTGGAGGAGGTGGAACAGATAAGCAATGCGACAATAAGGATAATGCAAAAATGGCTCACCTCAATTGGTCTAACACTGGCGGAGCATAAAACTGAAGCAGTCCTGATAAGTAGTAGCAAGAAGGTAGAAACTCTCACCATTATCGTCGGCGGCCATGAAATCACATCTAAACCGCATATAAAATACCTAGGTATCATGATAGATACGAGACTTTCATTTAGAGATCACCTTAAGTATGTAGGCCGAAAAGGTGCAATAGCAAGTGCTGCAGTCATGCCCAACATAGAAGGCCCAAGACACAGCCGTAGGTTACTGCCGGCTAGAGTGGTTACGTCTATAATCCTATACGCCGCACCAATTTGGGCCGGGGCCATGGCAATTAAAACATACAGATAACATATCACATCTGTGTATCGAATATGTGCATTGAGAGCTAGCTGCGCATTTCGCACTACTTCTAGCGATGCAGCCTGCGTGGTAGCGAGAATGCTCCCAATAGATATCCTGGCAGTAGAACAGCAACGTCAGTACTGCGCAAGAAGAGAAAGAAATGAGGCCAGCGAAAACCGGCTCTATAGAGCAGAAAGCCTAAGAGAATGGCAAGAACGCTGGAATGCTTCTGAGAAAGGCAGGTGGACCCATAGGCTCATACACCAAATCCAGCCATGGTTCGACAGGCAACATGGAGAACTTGAGTTCTACTTAACGCAGTTCCTAACGGGCCATGGATGCTTTCGTTCGTACTTACATAAGTATAAACACAACAATAGCCCTTACTGTCCGCATTGCTCTGACTGCGTAGAAAACGCAGAACATATATTTTTTGAATGCCCAAGATTCCTCGACGAAAGGAATGCACTAAGGAGTGAACTCGGCCATCCACTGACGCCAGAAAACATCGTTGGCGAAATGCTCAAAAGCCAGGAGGCATGGGACGCAGTCGCTGGGAGCACAATGCGCATAATGAAGATTCTAAGAACCCTAGAAAGAGAAAGGAAAGAATCAGACCGGCGAAATACAATCAATGCTGAGCAGGATAATGCAAACATGCACTAGTCGAATACATCAGACTAAAACCCCCCCCGCGATGAAATGCTTGACGGCAGTACCGCGAGGAATGGGGCGGTCGTGGGAGGGGGGTTTAGTGGGTAAGAGTCCCACACTGTTACTCAGGATACTGAGTTTCGTCTTTTAAAGATTACCCCTCCCAATCAAAAAAAAAAAAAAAACATCGGATTACCTGTCAAAGTCATATGGAAACGGAGGCATTGTTTTGTTTATTCGCAATTTTATTATTCGCAATTCAGTGAAGTCCGTCGAAAAAAAGTCATAAGCAATAAGTTAAATAAAAAATAATAATAAAATGGATCTACTAAACGAATTATTATCATCTTCTTCATCGTCTTCGAGTTCATCGGATGAAGAACTTTTTCTAATTGCAAGTGGAAGAATAAAAAAAAAACAGAGTGCTCAATTTTATTGAAATTGTGAACAAATATTCGGATATGGAGGTACATATGTTATTCTTTTTTGTACAATGAAAAACAGAAGATAATTGTGCCCCAGTTTCGAGAACATTTCAGGGTCAAAAGAGAAGTTGCACACAACCTGATTGGCGAATTTCCAAGATCGGAATTTTATAAAAAAAAAGAAAGGTGGTGGAGGCCGAAAAGACTTCCAGCCAAAATACAAATACAGTAGTCCCCGGTTAATTGCGTTTCCCGGTTAATTGCATTGACATTTTCTGTGACTTTTTTATAAATGCATACATTTTTCTCCGTTTAAGTGCAACTTAAAAACAAAATTCATCAAAAGTGAGCTAAAAAATTTAAAAAAAAAAAAAAAGTAAAATTTTTGTATTGAAATACATTTTGGCAGTATTTTTTTTTAATGAACGCGAACTGTCACTGAAAAAATATCTACATATATTGTGCAAAAACATCAAGAAATCAGTCTGGTGAGTGTATATTCTTAAAACTTCGGGGTAATTTCTCTATTTATTTCAATTCATTTTTTTTATTAATTTACGTCTACAGACAATGAGCAGCCACAAAAACACCAATTTGTCGCTTAGAGAAAAACTTAAAATAATAAATTTAGCCGGTTCAATTTCTAAATCAGAATTGTGTAAGAAATTTGGATGTTGGAAATCGACCATTAACAGAATTATCCAGCAAAAGCAAATCCTTTTGGACAAATCCAAGCGAGACAGAAAAGGAGCGTGCAGTAAACTGGAGCGCGCAGTTTCTATCTGGTTCAATAACATGCGAGTTTTGGGTGCTGCTATATCTTCAAACATGTTGCTTGAAAAGGCAAAACAATTTGCCATCCAAATGCAGGCTGGTTGTGGCGCTGGCAAAAGCGCGAAGAAATAAGCGTAAGGAAAATACATGGAGAAGCACTTTCCACCAACGTAGAGAGTGCCGATGATTTTTTTAACACAGTTTTCCCAAGTTTGGTTAATAATTATCGACCTGTTGATATTTTTAATGCCGACGAAAGCGGGCTTGCTTATATAGCTCTGCCGACATCAACTCTTAACAAAAAAGAGCAGCAAATAAGAGGCTTTAAATCCTCAAAGGATCGCTCCTTTTTATTTGTAATGCTACAGGTGAGTACAAGGATGTCATCGTCGTGGGAAAATCCAAAAATCCGAGGTGCTTCAAGAACAAAATCCTTCCATTAAAATATTACTCACAACGCAAAGCTTAAATGACGCAAACTATATGGGACGATGTTTTAATATCCTTGGACAGAGAAATGATAAGCCAAAGTCGCAAAATTAATTTATTCGTTGATAACGCATCTTGTCATAAAACAACGACCGTATTCAAAAATATAAACGTGCAGTTCTTACCACCAAATACTATCGCTCTTGCTCAGCCACTTGACCAGGGTATTATTCACTGTTTTAAATCATATTACAGGAAGATTATTATACGTAAGCAAATAACTTCGGTTGAAGGAGGAGTAACCGTTGATGAATTTGCTAAATCAATAACTCTTTTTAACGCCTTGCACATAATCAGACATTGGTGGTTAGTTAAGCCGATATCAATTGAAAACTGTTTGAAAAAGGTGAGTGAATATTTATAAATTGAAAACTCGAAAGTTGTTTGACTTGGTTTTCACGCGAAATTTATTATAAATCAAGATGACCTTCAAGAAATTCAATACGAAGATGATTTTGAGAATATTCTCAGAAACCAAAACGAATTTGAAGAAGATACCCGCTGTGATGAGAATTTAGTTTGCTTTGGTCAGGCTACAGATCAAGATATTATCAACGAAATATCGCCCCAAATTATTGAAATTGAAGACAGTAACAAATTTGTCGATGAAGATGGAGAAGACATTTTGGAAAGTCCTCCATCTAATCACGATATTTTCAGTTCTTTGAATATTCTCCGCCGATACCTTCTACCAGAAAATAAATTCTCAAAAGAATTGGAGAATTTTGAAGAATATGTTCTGCGAAAGTCGTGCGAAAAAAGGTTACAGGCAAAAATAACAGACTTTTTCTCCAAGCAATAACTATGCAAAACTTTCATGCATAATGAGAGAGAGAGAGAGCCTTAGCAGCAAGTTGTATTTTTTTCTAAGCTCCAGTGAAAATCTTAAGTTTTATTTACAGTGCAAGTATTTGAACCTCTACTGAACAAAAATAAGTACATAAAGTGCTACTACACTCAAAGCTTATAAAAAAAAAAAAAAAGTCGAGGTGAGTCGATATTTTCAAGATCGAAAGAAAATCAAATCCCTTCGAATATGCCATTGCATCGGTCACCCACGAAAAGCCCAAAAAACAACAACACCACACAGCGGCCCACTTCTGTTGCAAAGAGATTGTTAGCGGAAACATCTCCCGTTTTCCCACCGCAAAAAATCAACAAAGACATAGAAAGAATGTCTGTTGGTAGCATGTCCACCTCTGATCTGAAAATTTTGATCGTAGGATCCATTGGGTCACTGCTAGATGATAAACTGAAAGACATGCCAACAAAATCAGATCTGGAGAGAATCAGTTCCGAATTGCACGCCCTACAGCAGAACAATCTGTCTCTTAAAAACGAACTGCAAAAAATGGAGTCTCGGTGTGTTATGTTGGAACGTCAGGTGGAATGGTTGTCAAAAAAAGCAAACGAGAAAAATATTATTACACACCTCCCATCAGAAAGTGGAGTATCTGCGGTCGAAAAGGCAAAATCTTTATGTCTAGACTTGCTAAAGGTAAAAGACTCAAGAGCAATCGCGGCGGCGAGGTCGATTGGGTCAAGAAATGCAAACATAGAGAACGTTGTGCTAGAAGTACAAAAGAAGGAAGATGTGGGACGCATTCTTGAGGCAGCAAGCAAGTTGAGGCCATCAGGTGTCTCTATGCACAGAGACTACCCAGCCGCGGCACGAGAAAGGAGAAGGCAACTGATAAAGGCGAAAAAACACATCGAGGCAAGGAACCGAGACGTTAAAGTGCAAATCCGCGGAGAAACACTTAAAATTGGAGAAAACATATTTTATCTCGATAACATGAACAAGCTGGCATGCAACGACGAAGGCGGGATGACATATCTACAGCAGCTGACCATTGACAGGTGTGATGTGCCAACTGAAGTGCAGAGCAGCAGCAGTGGCTCCCAAACTGTCAAATCTCGCGTTCAGGCAACTAATGTTTAGAATAGCGCCGTCAGCCGTTTAAATTTAAGTCCTAGTTTAAGTAATTTTTCTTTAAAAATAATATCATATAACATAGCAGGGTTAGGTAACAAATTATTTTTTAATGATTTTTTTGAACATATTTGTCAGTACGATATCTTCTTTCTATTTGAAACTTTTGTTGACAAAAACATGGAGCAATTTGAGTCCTATTTTGGAAACCATATACTGCATTGGATAGCAGCAACGCGACTATCTTCTCATGGAAGAGCTAGCGGAGGATGCCTGTATGGTATTAAAAAACAGTTAAACAGTAGCGTTAGGTGCCGATTTAGCAATGAAATCAACAGAGTTTTGGTGGAAATAGCATCGAAAGATGTTCGAATGTGGATAATCCCAGTGTATATCAATTGTAGCAGATGGATAAACGATTTTAAGAGCTTGTACGACTTTCTATTGGAATTCGGCGAAGAAGACGTAATGGTAATCGGAGATTGCAATGCGAGAATAGGTGATACGCAGCTGCTGGAAGTGGATCCGGAGTTCTTACCTCAGAACGTAAATTTATCTAGATGTGCAACGGATAAAACAATTGATGGCAATGGTAGAAAGTTCACCGAAATGTGCGAAACGATCGGACTCACAGTTCTAAACGGTCGATCTAAGAGCGACGAGAAGGGCCACCTAACGTTTTTCAGAGGTACAGCCTGTTCAACTATAGACTACTGTCTCGTACGTGGAAGATGGCTGAAGTGTGTGGTCGACTTAAATGTAAAGGAGCTCACTTATTCGGATCACTTGCCGTTGACAGCTTTGATGTCAGTGGATATTCCGTTAGAATCTACCGTCCCGGAGTTGCGGCTGCTCCCAAAATTACAATGGAAGGAAAGCTACGCACTTAGCTATAAACAAAAACTGAACAGCAATCTCAGCGCTATAAACGAAAGCGAATTCAACTCTAGCCGTGGTGTAGACTTTCTAGTTTCCTGCATTTCGAATGCTGCGAGTATATCTCAACCGTCAGGAAGATTCAAGAAAAAGGAAGCATGGTTCGACTGGGAGTGCATGGCAGCGAGGAAAAAGTCATTTGCTTACCTGCGTTTAGTCCGTAGAACAGACAACAGCGTTGCAAAAATCATGTACCTGGAAGCGAGAAGGGCATACAAAAGCATCTGTATCAACAAAAAAAGAAGGTACACGCAGCAGCTGGCGAGAGCTTTGGATGGGATTTCAGATACTCGTTCGTTTTGGAAGCTGGTCCGATCCCTCAACGGTACGATGTTCGCACGGGGTATTCAAGTTGAAACATCCGCACTAGCCAGTCACTTCGAGCAGTTGCTGAATCCACCGAGTAGCACAAGTCAACTGAATTACTCGCTACCTTACATAACAGTAGACTCACTAGACCGCACAATTACTGTCCAAGAACTCCACAAGGTGCTGCACAAATGCAGCACAAAGAAAGCCCCTGGTGAAGATCGTATCCCCTACGAATTTTTCAAATTTGCGACAAACGAATTCCTCAGAAAACTTGCGGTAGCCTTCAATTATATTTTTGATATGGGGGAGGTGCCAGATAATTTTAGAAGGAGTATAATTTTCCCCCTGTTTAAGAAAGGAGACATAAGCGATCCGAATAATTATAGAGGAATATGCTTTATGAACTCAGTAACAAAAATATTCGCTGGAATTATTCTAGAGCGTCTGACGGATTGGGTACGCGAAAACAATTTGCTGAGTGAATTCCAAGCGGGGTTTAGAAAAGGATATTCAACTGTAGACAACATCTTTACACTGAAAAGCATTGCCCAGGCATACCTTGATAGGGGCAAAAAAATATACGCGTTCTTTGTCGATTTCAGGGCGGCTTTCGACACAATTGACAGGAACGCTCTTTTCTATAAGTTGAGTAACCTAGGAGTGTCAACGAAAGTGCTTAGAGTAATACAAAGCCTGTATGAAAATAATAAGATCGCAGTATGGGATGGAAACAAAATGTCGAACTGGTTTGAGTCGCACATGGGAGTAAAACAGGGTTGTCTCTTGAGTCCTCTCCTCTTCTCCATATTTTTGGATGACCTCACAACGTTTCTTCCGGGAGGACTAGTGTTTGGTGGAGTTCATATAAAGGTTTTGTTGTACGCGGATGATATTGTCATTCTGGCAGAATCCACAACAATGCTACAAATGATGATTAACAAGCTACAACAATATTGCAGCTTATGGAATCTCTCAGTGAATACCAATAAGTCAAAAATAATGGTGTTTCGAAATGGTACTGGACGGTATTCAAGGCTGGAAAAATGGACCTGGCAAAATGAAGTACTCGAAGTTGTGAAGGAATATAAGTACCTTGGGGTAATTATTACTCCCCAAATGTCGTTCAAAACACATCTGAGAAAGAAGCTCAAAGAAGCGAAAAGAGCAATGAATTGCAGCTGGAAGGGCATCCTCGGAAAAAAAGACGTACCGCCAAGCACCAAATTCAAAATTTTTGAAGCAACTATGAGATCGATCATGTGCTACGCTGCCCAAGTTTGGGGTATCTCGCAGTACGAGGAAGTAGAAGGTTTGCTCAGATACTTTCTAAAAAAGATTTTCAGATTGCCGGAAAATACTCCGAATTACATGCTGCATCTGGAAACAGGCTTACCTCCTTTATATGTATTTACCTTAAGGTTGCACTTCCTTTACATTCTAAAAATTATGGAGCTCCCCCGCCATCGCCTTCCCCATATTATCGCAAAACTCCTGATACACCGAAAACAGCAATTTTTCGGCGAATGGTCTAGGCTAAGCAGGGAATACAATCTCCCCATAGATGAAAATAGCACGGAAACATGGAAGCGTACCCTACAGGAGCTGTTGATGAATATTGAAGATTCCACACGAGCGGCATTCAGAGTGAAAGCGCAGCATAGCGAGACGAGAATCACTTATCCTTTACTCGATCATGATCTGGGGGATAGAAATTATTTCCACGATCGCAACAGCCTAAATACAATTTCCACCATCTTCAAGGCCAGAGGCGAACTTCTTCGACTAAACTTTATGCCCTACGTAAGCGATGGGAATGAGGAATGCACTATATGCAACCTTGGTGCGAAAGAAGACGTTCTCCACTTTATTGGAATATGTCCCGTATTAAAGGAGATTAGGCGAGTCTACTTGGGTAAAAATACACTTGCAGAAAATGAAGTAATCGCGCAATTAAATGGTCAAGACTGGAATCTGTTAGCCAACTATATCAGATCTGCATCAAAATATCGTCAACAAATAATAAACGAAGCTTTTTAGATATATTCGTAAAACCAAAACCAAAACTGTATTTTTTATTTTATTGGAAAATTTGTTTTTAATTATAAATATGAATTAGAATTCTCTCTTTTTTTCGGCTGACGGCAATTGCCAATGTCATTTACTGTGAATTATTGTAACAGACCAAACTTTTGTTAAATAAAAATCACAAATTACTACTACTACTACTACTACTCATGCATAATGTCTTAATGTGCAATGATTAATAAGGCTTATTTCATAAAAAAAAAACAAGTTTCCCTTATTTTGTTTATTCTAGAATGTATTAAGTTATTTTTTGTTTATTTCAATTTAATAAAAGCATAAGAAGTGGGCCGATACATACATATCTATGTAGTTTTGTGTTTTATAATATATTTATTATACCGCATCATCACAACAATAAAGCGGAATTTTCTTTACTGATTTGTTGATGCAATAAAGCGGGATTTTCTTAATTGATTCACCGACGCAATTAAGCGGGATTTCTCTAATTGGGTACCCCTGTTAATTGCGTCAAACATTGTGCATTTTTTGCCGACGAAATCCGCGGGGATTACTGTATACGTATTCTTATGGTATAGTTTGCATTCCATATGTATTATTAATTACTTATATTTCATTCTTAGGTTCGCCGTGAATAAGGATTCTTACAAGGAAGTGGCGAATATCTTCAACATATCAACTTCCTCAGCATATCGGATTCTGTCCAACATCTTGTTTATTTTTAAAACATCTCCCAACTACATCAAATTTCCACAAAGCGACGAGGTAAAGATGCAGATTTCACATAAATTTGAACAAGTAAGTTTTGTGCATTTCAAAGTTATCATATTGTATAAGTTATTCTTTGCTTGCAGATAGCGGGCTTTAAGAATGTTTTGGGGTGCATCGACGGCCGCTATATTTACATAAGAAAACCTGCCAACAAAATCAGATCGACTTACGTCACGATCTATTATCGCTGACTTTACAAGGAATTTGCGATGCTGACAAGAAGTTTGTTGACGTGTTTGTCGGCTCCCCGAGCAGAATCCACGATGCTAGGATATTCCAGCTTTCCTTCATCAGCCATGATTTACCAGCACATTGTGGAGTTCCATATCACATATTGGGCGACGCTGCTTACCCTGTAAGAGAGTATCTTTTGACTCCCTACAAGGATTATGGGAGCATGACAGCTAAGAAGCGCAAATTTAACAAAAAACTCTGCCAGACTAGGGTAAAAATCGAAAATTCTTTTTCGTTGCTGAAGACTAGATTCAGGCAACTAATGAGGCTGGACTTCTTTACGGTTGAAAGGATGTGCAAATTTATTTTAGCGTGTTGCGTTCTTCACAAATTGTGCATAGATTAAGGTGATATCTGGACAGAAGAAGAGATCACAATCTCAACAGATTCATCGATATCAAGTCAGAATGTGCAAAATACAGCCACCGATCGAGAAGAACAACGTGACTCAGCCTTGCAGCGTTTGGGAGAAATAAAAAGAAACTCGATAGCAGACACTTTTTAACTAATCATTTATGAATTTTATTTATTATATATTATTTTAATTCATTATGTATTACTAAGTACATAGTGAAAAAAAAATTTAAAAAAATAAAATGAAAAGGAACTTCATATGAATATTCATTAAAACATCAATTTCAAAAAAATTTATTTTTCAGTCATACATTCACTAAAACGTAAGGTGATTAAAAGGTAAGCTTAAGAATTCTACAATTTTTTATTTTTTATTGCTTCTATTAGCTTTTTCCCGAGTTCGTCAATCTTTTGCATTTTTTCTTCGTGCCGCTTTCGCTTGTTTTTTTTTTTTCATCAAACCGCTCCAAGGCACTTATCCATCAGTTTTCTTGCAACAATTTTTACTTCCTTTTGGGTGTCGCTTTAAGAGCATTGTTGGAGTTCTCCGTATCAGAAGAAGATGGCATTGAATCATGGCATGTGGACGGTAATTGCTCCTCTGCTGGCAAGGTATTAGTTATTTTGCGAGAAATGCGGTTGGGCCCTTCCATTATATCCAGAAAAAGGGTGTCGTCAGCCAAAAGAATTTTGTCTAGTATTTTGGTATATGGAAAATCTTTTCGTACGGCTCCGGTGGTGCGATTATTTTTTATACAGTTTTTGGCAGCTTTTATTACAGTCTTGTATCGTCCAGTAACTTGTTCTACGGTTAAGCTTACCCCGAACTCCGTTGAACACTGCTCGGTAACAAACGCCCACATATTTTTTTTCACCCTAAATTGTTTCATCGAACCAATTCTGTTCATGTTTTCTTCATATAAAGAAATCATGAACTTCGTTTGGCTGTCCATTTAAATGAATCTGCAAAATAGTCGTACCATAACAAAGGGAAATAAATTTAAGTATTTGCAGGCTTACCCGATGGACGTGAGTCAGCAAGAAGTGACCTTGCAGCTCCTTGGGTAACTAAATTTTCAGGCGCTGTTTCTTCTATAGTTTCAAAGTTGTAGAAGGAGGCAACAGCTTCTAGAGGCACGGTCTGTGTCTCGCGACCTTAAAGTAAAATATATCAAAATTTGTTCTTATATGTGTAAATATAACATACATATGTACCTACTTGAATAATGTTCAACTATCACTTTCCCGTTGATCTGCAGTATTTCTCCATCATCTTGACGAAATATTCGATAGTCCGCCAAATTTACTTCTTCATCCATCTTTATCTGTTTTGTGAAAAATGTAAACAAGAAATGTGACATTTCACCAACACACACACAATTGAGTGGAAGATAAATCGCATGTTCCATTGGAATCCAGAAGAAGCCAATTCTTGAGTGAAACCAATGGAAAACGACATTAGTAAACAAATTGAGTTAATACAACAAACGAGTATTAGAAATACCGAGTATGATGCTTAGAAATTCTTTCTACATCCAGTGCCGTAACTAGGGCGGTGTCAGCGGTGCCCAGGCACAGGGCGTAGGCCTAGAGGGCGCAAAAATGAACAGGACCAACTTTTAGATAATGCGCGTTGAAAGATCTTTAAACTGTGACACTCGTAAGTCTCGCAACATTACAAACCCGAACAAGATATTAGTCCAAATTCTGAAATTCAAATAGTAGAGACACCTGCAACTGATAAGACCCAATTAGACGAAAAAGATCCTGTTTCTTGGTTACCCTTATCTGATTCCGCTCGTTGTTTTCTTGTCGAGAAAGGTCCTGATCAAGGAAAAGGTAATACAAACATTTCTCCAAATGAAGACGAAAGATGAACATTTCATATGCATTGGTTTACAAAAAAATTGAGCAATGGAGAGATGGTACCCAGAGCATGGTTGATATACAGTAAAAAAAGAGACGCAATATTTTGTTTCCCATGTATACTTTTCAGTTCTTTCTCGACTAAGCAAATAAGACCAGCACTTGCTGATGCACAAAAGGGATTTAATGATTGGCGTCACTTAAGTCCACGTATCCCTGAGCACGAAAACTCAATATTTCATAGAGAAAATTGTATTAAATGGAAAACGCTAGAACAGCAAATAAAAAGTAAGACCACAATAGATGCATCTTTACAAAAAGCTATTGACCAAGAAACAAACATATTTTAAAAGTTTGCACTAGCATTGTATTGTTCTGCACGGAAAATAATTTACCTCTCAGGGGCTCTCATGAGCATATTGGAGAATCAGGATCTGGGGTTTTCTTAAGTGCAGTTGATATGATTTCACAATTCGATCCTGATCTAAGAGCACACATCGAATCGCTCAAGAAAGGAAATATTTCATATTTTACGCCATATATTCAAAACGAACTAGTGGATATTCTTGCGTCTGAGGTCAAAAAACAAATTTTAGACGACGTTCGTGCGGCAAAATACTTTTCTATACTTTTTGATTGTACGCCAGACGTATCGCATCAAGAACAGATGTCACAAATATTGAGATTCGTAAAAATATCCGAACAGAAAGTGACAATCGAAGAACGTTTTATAGATTTCATTCAGTCTCATGAAAAGACGGGCGACGGATTGTCGAAAGAAATTTTAGAGAAACTAGAAGTGGACGGATTGAACATATGTACAAGATGTCCATGGCCAAGGCTACGGCAATGGAAGAAATATGGCTAGAAAATATAGCGGAGTGCAAGCCAAAATAAAAAAAATAAATTAAAATGCTGATTATGTGCCCTGTGCAGCGCATTCTTTGAATTTATCTGGCGTAAACGTTGCTAGTGTGACACCCGATATGATCACTTTTTCCGGAACAATCCAGAAAATATTTGTTTTTTTTTTCAAATTCTACGGTCAGATGGGAAACTTTAATGAAGCACTTGCAAATTTCTTTAAAAAAAACACGCTGACACTAGATGGGCCTCTAAAGCTAGAGCCGTCAAAGCTTTAAACATGCAAATACCACAAATTTGGCAAGTGCTTAAGATTCTAACTACCAACAATTATAATATGGAAACAACTGCTACAGCTAAAAACTTAATGGACCAAATAAATTTTAAATTTATATGTACCCTGCAAATTCGGGATCAAGTTCTAGAATCTGTTGATAGAGTAAATGTTGCTTAACAGTCGAAAACCATAAATATCGACAAAGCCTCAGAATTTTTTTTTTTTTTTTTTCGTGGGTAGGTGAAAATCTTCATGAGACACTATGAGACCGTGTACTCATAGTAGTGTCAGATTTCTACTGACTAAAAACACCCTTCCCTTCGTTTTGTTTACTACGACTAAGTTTGACCTTATCAAGTAGTTTAAGCTTCAGATTTATATTCGCGTGAGGCAGGTAGATTTCCAATAAAAGCACCTGCTGAAACCGTCATGACATGCGGCTTTTTGTCTTATAGCGCTAATTCGAACGGTTTCGTTCTTTGAAGTCGGCGCGTAAGATTTGTCACATCCAAAGTTTGGAGTATGGCACAGTTGCAATGGCCATGAAGACGAATACGAAGCTTGCGAGCGAAGTTTTTTATTTCGTCCTCCACGGTAGCTATCCCTAAGTCTCTGTGGATATCATTGTTTCTGATATACCAGGGAGCGTTCACGATTATTCTTATAATTTTATTTTGCAATGATTGTATGAGATTCCTATTGCTTGGTTTGGTACAACCCCAGAGTTGTATACCGTACGTCCACACGGGTTTAAGCACTTGCTTATACAGAAGCAGTTTGTTATATACGCTTAGTTTGGAATATCTTCCAATTAGCCAATACATTTCTCTAAGTCGATTTTCGACTTCGTCACGTTTCTTTTTAACGTGAGGTTTCCATTTAAGTTTCGCGTCTAGTGTCATTCCCAGATATTTAGCTTCGTTTGCATGCGGTATTTGTACCGAGTTAATGAAAACGGGAAGGTTGATTATTTTCTTGTAAGTGAAGTTAACATGCGTCGATTTGGTCTCGTTAAGAACAATGCGCCAAGTTTTTGTCCACTCACAGATTTTATCCAAGGCTCGTTGGAGTTTTATGGTTGCTGACTCGATTGAACTTTCCGTTGCCAAAATAGCCGTATCGTCCGCGAACGTAGCTACAATAGTGCCTTCAGTTTGAGGTATGTCCCGAGTGTACAGCAAGAATAAGATAGGCCCAAGGACACTTCCTTGCGGAACTCCGGCGGCGATTTCTTTAAAATCAGAATATTCAGTTCCGTGCTTAACACGAAAAAGTCTGTTTTTAAGGTACGATTCTAAGATCTTATGAAGTTGCTCCGGAAGGATTCGTCTTAGCTTATAATTCAATCCATCGTGCCAAACCCTGTCGAAGGCTTGAGATACGTCAAGAAAAGCGCTAGAACAAATCTTTCTCTCCTCAAGGGCTTTTTCAATTTCGTCGGTTATTCTATAAACCTGGTCAATTGTGGAATGCTTGATTCTGAACCCGAATTGGTGGTCAGGTATTAGGCGTCTCTCTTCAATGACCGGAAGAATCCGTTTCAGAAGGAGTTTTTCAAATACCTTCGATATTATTGGTAGTAGCGATATCGGTCTGTACGATTTTTTGTCATTTGGAGATTTTCCCGGTTTCGGAACCATTATGACTTCTGCGACTTTCTTTGATTTGGAACGTATAATAATCTAATGGAAGCATTTATTAAATAAAGCAATTTTAATAGTGCCTTTTTTGGTAATTCCTTGAGGATTTGTCCGGTTATTAAATCATAGCCAGGAGCTTTATTGTTCTTCAGGTTTTTTATTGCCTGGCAAAGTTCTATAAGTGACACACTTTTTATTCTAAGGTTGTCAGATGTCGTAGTCGTACCGGTAAAATCGTCTACCAATGTTTCTCCATCAAATGGCTTAAAAGTTTCTTCTAAGTGCTCGGCAAATAGATCCGCTTTTTCTTTGTCACCTTTTGCCCATTCGTCGTTGTTTTTTCTTATCGGTGGCGAATGTATTTGCGGTTTTTTAATTCTTTTGACAGCTTTCCAGAGCGAGTAATTAGTGGTTTTTTCGGCGGTTAAACCTTCAAGATAAGCTGAAGTCTCTCGGTTTTTTAGGTCTTGGATCGCTTTTTTAAGCTTATTGCATAAGAAATTCGAGTGGGTTTTATGCTGGGGAGCGCGAGTTTGTTGCCATATTTTGCGTGCTCTCCTCTTTTCTCGAATAAGTTCTTTTATTTCCGGCGGATAATAAGCTTCATTGCATGGGACTTCTTTCCTCCTTAAAGGTGTATTTTTCCACGCGGCATTTTGTATTGATTCAATAAATTTGCCGAGCTCATCTTCTAGTTCGAAGGGTGTTTTGAGCGATACATTTAAGACAATATTTTCTTCGCAATCAGATCTAAAGTCGCGCCAGTTAGTTTTTTTGTTAGTTAATCTAGGCACACCTTCTACTGTCATTAGTCGGTCACTTATTGTCAAGATTACCGGCGAGTGATCTGAGGAGAGATCAAAGTTTTCCTCTACTTTCGCAAAATTTGAAGATACTCCTTTTGCTACGAAGAAGTCTATTAGGTCCGGTGTTTTTGCTGTATCAGAGGGCCAATACGTCGGTTTCCCCGTCGAAAAGAAATCAACCCCGAATTGCATACCGGCTTCGTACAGAAGTCGGCCTTTCCGTGAATTGGATCTGGAACCCCAAAAGGTGTGTTTTGCGTTGAAATCGCCACCTATAATGAAATTCGGTCCAAGTGAGTCAAGGAGACGTACAAAGTCGTTACTTCTAAACGTGCATCGCGGAGGACAATAAATGGACGCGATGTTGAAATACGAGTGCCTATTCTTAACTCGAACTGAGCTTGTTTGCATTGTATCGATTTCAATCGTCGTATTTATGGAGTGCTCAATGCAGTCTTTAATGAATAAGGAGGATCCGCCTCTAGCTCTTCCGGAAGGGTGGTATGCGTGATAGGCACGATACCCTCTTATTTTTACTCCGGATTCCTTTGTCAAATGAGTTTCAGAGATCAAGCAAATGTCAATGTTGTCATTCCGTAAGAATACTTCTAATTCGGCGTTTTTTTGTAGAAGGCCGTTTGCGTTCCATGTTAAAATTTTTATTAACTGATTCATATTCATATGGGAGTTCTTTTTTGGCGAGGTTTTAACTCGAGCTTGCTCAATTTATCAAATATGGCTTTGTTTACCTTCGTTTGCTCCTCAAGTTTCGCAAGAATTATAGAGAAGACTTGGGAGACTGGGTCTACCGTAACACCGCTTTGCTTGGTTTCTAGCGACGCAGCTTGAGCATATGTTAGCGTCTCTGGAGATTGTGGCTTTTCCTTTGATTTTGCCGAAGGAACTTTACTTTGCTCGACTCTCGTCTTAAGTTTGACGTGTTTATTGACGGTCGTTACCCTTGGCTTAGCGATTTCACGACTATTTTTAACCGGTTCTGCGTTCTGGCGTTGAATATTTTTAAATGTGTCTCGCCTTTTTTGAAGCTCTTTTGCCACTTCGCAACCTCGATAGTTCGCTGGGTGCTTTCCTTTGCAGTTAATGCAGGTAGCCGGGGCCTGCTTATTTAGGTCACACTTTTCTGAGAGATGGTTACCAGCACATTTTACGCATCTCGGCTCTTTTTGACAATACGACTGTGTGTGATTAAAGCCTTGACAGCGTTTACACTGAGGTATCGATCTCGTACTCGTACGCATAGGCTCAATCTTGACTACGATATTCAGAATAGTTTTAACGTTATAAATATCGTCTACATTTTCGCTCCTGTCAAAGGTAAGCATAAAGAGCGGAAGTCCATGCTTGACCATGATTTCCTGGCCTTGTTCCGTTTGTTGCTTCACCTTTTTGAGAATATTGACGGCATTAAGAATTTTCAAACCTTTAGCTTTGAGGTCGTTCATTACGTCGTCTTTTGTGCACGAGGGGTGGAGACCCCTTGCTATAACACGCAGTGGTCTTTCTGACTTATTTTCATAAGTATACCACTGGATTTTTTCCGTGTTTAATTTTTGTGATATTGCTCGGTAGCCATCGGAGTCATCAACGTTAATTTTCCACGCATTGTTCCTGAGTGACGTTACCTTGAATTTCGATGTCGTCGTACCTTTAAGAAGGCAATGTAGCTTACTGTAGTCCGTTATGCCAACGACGTTTATTGCAGGCGGAGGACGTGCTTTAGCTTGAGTTTGTTTTGGCTTCGGCTCATTTTGCTTGTCTTCTTTTCGCGGCTCGATTTCGGGCGAAGAGCCGGCTCTGCGTTTTTTGCTAGGTCTTTTCTTTAAGACGCAATTCGTTTCGCGTGCAAGCTCTTCTTCGTCCGTGTGATATTGTGGATTAGCTGCGCGGGGAGGGGAATCTTCGCGTTCTTTTTGTAAAAGCGAGTTCTTTAGAAGCTTGTTTTCCTCTCTCAGCATGTCTACCTCTTTTTTGAGCTCTTGGTAGAGCCGATCCATTTCATCAAGCCTATTGCGAAGTTCGTTATTTTCCTTCTCAAAGAGGATAATTTTCCTGAAAAGCGACGAAAGCGAGTAAAAAAAACTTCAAAATTCAGATAAATGAAATAATTGATAGAATAACTTCTGAATTCAAATGGCGATTTGAAAAACTTCATAACATTCAAGATATGTTAAATTTTTTGATGATAAAAAGTATATCTCCATATTCAGTTCAACAATTAAAGAAACATGCAGCTGATTTGAGTATTAAATATTCTACAGACATAAATGCCACAGAATTTTGGGCCGAAATAGAAACTTTGAAGAATCAAATTGAAGCGACTTCATTATTTGAAAAATGCGAATGTCAATCAAGCCTAAGTCTTCTTAAGAGGATAGTAGAACTGCACTTAAAGGAAATGTTTCCAAACGTAAGTAGTAGTCGCTATAAACATTTTTTTTACGATGCCAGTGACTGTAGCTTCTTGTGAAAGATCATTCAGTAAACTCAAACTGATAAAGACATACTTGCGCTCGACGATGAGTCAGGAAAGCCTAGCAATTTTGTCGATAGAAGCTGACATAGCACGACTCCTGTCGTATGATGATGTTATTAAGGACTTCGCTATGAGGAAAGCCCAGAGAGTAAATCTTTAAGTAAATAGTTGTCTTATTTTGTTTACGGTTTGTATTTGGTGTTTTATGTCTATTATACCTACCTGTATGTACATATTTTGGCAAATATATTTGTTTTGTTTACCTAGTTAATATATTTTAATTCTAACAAGTAATTAAACAAAAACTTAGATATCCGAACTTCGTAAAATCAGTGTATTTTTTGAGGGCGCAAATATAGAAGCTCGCACCGGGCGCATAAAAGCCTAGTTACGGCACTGCCTACATCGCATAGTGGCTCATTTACGCAAAAGTGCTTGCATAATTCAATTTTCGGGTTCGTCCATAATGCAACATTTTTAAATTCACTGAACTAGCAAATATTTGCAAATATTTGGAGCTCTGGAAACCGAAAAAATTAATTCATTTGGATCAATGCCTGTAGAGTAGAGCCAGTCAAAGTTGAGTAATTTTTAAGGTCACCTAAAAATTCATTTTTTTTAGGTTATAGTGTAGAAATTACACAGAGTTTCAAAAAATTATTTCTATTTCATTTTGTGTGATATATATGTTTATTTTTAAAATCAAAACTTAAGGAATTTTTTTCTTATCATTTTTTTTAAAGCTACTCAATTTAATGTTTCCGCAAGTTCGCAAAAGTCCGATCGGAATCCAACGGAAAATTAATTCCTATATCTTTTTAAATATATACTGAAAAACTCAAGTGCGGGAACTTGCAGGAACTTTGTGCTAGAAAGATTTTATTTGAGGAGGTCAGTCAAGTTTAATTTTTTTTCTCTCTCTCTCTCATTGGTGAAGTGCAGCGCTGTGAAAAATTATAGACTCAAATCCAAATTTGTATTTTTATTAGAATGAGTAATAAAAGCATTTATTATTGGTTTTCTTCCTAATTATTGTCATATCGTCGGCTTAGTGCAAAAATTCATTAAGTACATTTGCTCAATATTTGGTTATTCACAATTCAAATTGGCAATGCAGTAAAAAAATATTTATTAAAACATTTTCAGATTTTTTTTTTTTTGTTTTCAAATGTTTATTATCTCATCTAATGCACTTAAAGAGTTTTTGCATGGGTGAATAACATTAAAACAAGCACTTAGGTACTTTAAACTGAAAAATGGCAAAAATATACTTAGTGAGTTTTTGGACTAACCCGACGATATATTATATTAAAAATTCAGGGATCACAACAGCTCCAGCTCCAATATTGAATGAAACACGTTTCACCAAGGATACTGTTTGCAATGCGCATGGTAATAAGATTATTGATCTTGCGGATGCATTTGATTGCCGAATTTTAAACGGAAGTTGTGAGGGCGATTCTGGAGGAGAATACACGTTTATTCGTGGAACAGCTTGCTCTGTAATATACTATTGTCTTCTTTCTGGTGATTGGAATTATCTGATATCTAACTTCAGGGTCGCAATGTTGCCGTTCTCAGATCACACGCCTCTTCAAATAGCGTGCAAGGTACAGGTATCAAGTAGTCCATCTGTCGAGGAAATTACAAAACCGCTTGCTCTTTTGCCAAAACTGATTTGGAAAGACAAGTTAACCCCACTATTCCAGAGAAATTTAAACAATTCACTTACCAGTCTGAAAGATTCAAACACTTCAATAAACATTGCCAATCTTACAGAAATAATCAAGCGAGCTATGCCTAATGAGTCAACAAGCAGGAAGCCGCTAAGTAAATAAAAGTGGTTTGATTTTGAGTGTCTGAAAGCAAGTGGGAGGTCTTTTGCGGCTCTTGGACTTCTGCGAAAACACAACTCAAACGTGTTCAAATCATACTATGGCGAAGCGATTAAAGACTTCAAGCGCATCTGTAATAGGAAAAAACCGGCTTTCGAAGAACAGCCTATTGAGGTAATTAACAGATCGAGAACTTCAGCAGAGTTTTGGAAGGCGGTCGAATATGTCAACGGGAAAGCTAATATCATTGGATCCAAATTGCAGGCACAACAGTTGAAGGAGAATTTCAACAAACTCCTAAATCCCGACCAAATTTCTCCAGCTTTTCATTAGCGGGCCCGCTAGTTGTCGATGGCTTTTTGGACGCGCCGTTTTCTCTTTCTGAAGTGCTTTAAGTCATTAAGGATTCGAAAGTTCGAAAAGCTCCAGAAGACGACCGCATCTTCTTCGAGATTTATAAAATCTGTACGACTGAATTCTATGTAGCGCTTACTGTGGAATTCAACAAAATTTTTCAATCAGCGGATATTCCCAATAGTTTCAAAAGAGCAATTATTTTTCCCTTGCACAAAAAAGGTGACTATGATGACCCAAGGAACTATAGGCATATCTTTCCTAAATACGTCGGCTAAGCTTTTCGGGACTATTTTGTTTAAAAGACTCATTCAGTGGATCTGTAATACGAAAATTCTTCATGAATTTCAAGCGGGCTTTAGAAAGGGATACTCAACCACAGATCAAATTTGTTCGCTTGTTAACAATGCCAAAATTTACAAAGACAACACAAGAAGTTGTATGCCTTCTTCGTCGATTTTCGTGCAGCCTTCGACTCAATACGACGCAAGGCGCTGTTTTATAAACTCCACGTAATAGGAATGTCCAATAAAGTCATCAACGTCTAAGGGTAATGTATGACAGCAATCTGGCATACGTCTGGGATGGCGAATTTATTTCCGATGAGTTTGAAACATCAATGGGTGTGAAGCAAGGTTGCATACTGAGGGCACTTTTATTTATCATATTCGTCAATGACATAACCGAGTTTGTGAAGGGGGGAATTGAACTAAAGCACGTAAAAATCCCCGCGCTTATGTATGCAGATGACATCGTTTTCCTCTCTGATACAATCAACGAGATGCAGATGATGGTAAACAGACTAGTTGAGTACTGCAAACAATGGAACCTGAATGTCAATCTGGAAAAGTAGAAGATGATGATATTAAGAGGTGGAAGCGGTAGATATTCACGCAACGAAAAGTGGAGCCTACAAAGTCGGAGTATTGAAATAGGGATAGAATACAAGCACCTAGGAGTTCTGATAGCCACAAACCTAAATATGAAAAAAACACCTTAATGCAAAGCTATCGGAAGCAAAACGTGCAATATCTTGAGTTTGGAAACTTTGTATTGATAACAAAAGCATTACCGACAGTTCAAAACAGCAAATATTTTGTGCAACAGCAAAATCGATTCTTCTATATGGAGCCCAAGTTTGGGGTTTTATCCTTTTGAAGAAGTAGAAAGATTTCTTCGATACTTCCTAAGACGAATTTTTCGTCTACCTAATAGCACACCTAATTATATGTTGTATTTGGAGACTGGAGTACCTCCTCTTTTCTTAGATGCTATACGCCTGCGCCTCGAATATATAGTTAAAGTAACCGACATGGAGCAAAGCAGGCTGCCTAAGCTGGTGCTTAATTATGTAATTGAAAGAAGAGGTCATCTTTATCAAAATTGGGAACGTTTAGCGTCGGAAAGTGGTTTCAATCTTAGATTATCAATGGCGGATCAAGGTACAGTCTTAAGATCTAAATTTAATGCGCTATTGTCATCAATCGGACGAGATAGATACGAGAAATACGTAAACGATGCCCGGAGTTCCCAACGCAGAATATACTACTCGCAATTTGGAAATGATCTGCAAGGTGGAACATACTTTTTAAACAGCAACTTAACTGATAAAATATGCCTGATATTGAAAATAAGAGGTGAGCTGATTGCACTTAATTATATTCCGCATTGTCCAGAGCTGCCAATCATTTGAGTGCTGTGTAACAACAATGTGAGAGAGGACGTTTTCCACTTCATAGCGATATGCCCTATTTTGAAGGAATACCGCCTGAGATACTTTGGGGCGAATGTGTTGGATGAGGAGAGAACGAGCATTTTAAATGGAAACCGTGGGTGGAACGCGCTGTATAACTACACTTACTTACTTACTTAGGTGGCGCTACAGTTCGGGGTGAACCTGGGCCTCAACCAACAAGTATCTCCATTTAGCTCGGTCTTTAGCTTATTGCCTCCAGTTGCGCACTCCAAGTTGGTCGAGGTCCCCTTGAACTTGTCAGTAGTAGGGCCACCAGGTCTCTTGTTATAAATTCTGGAATAGGGAGAAAGTTTAAATTATTGCTAATTAAGCAGGCCGCTCTCGGCGCTGGCGCTCCACACTTGGAAATCAACTTACTTGCCCTATTCCTGAGACCTTTAACCTGTCCGCAAATAACCCAGGGTTCCTGAATGAGACCAAGGGTTATATCTTCTTCGGCGAACCGCTTGCTAAGGGTAGCGGACGCGCCCTTAGCATGATGCAAGTTCGCCTGTAGCACCTTGATTGTGCTCATCGGTCCTCCGCTGAGGATCGAGCTTGTCGGAGTAGTTGGGCCTTTTTGGGACCCTTTCCTCTACGGCAAGCGGTTAGATTTTGATGACCCAGGGGTCTGTTCGCAACCGACTCCTCGTGTCTTCGAGAGACGTGCCCAGGGGCACCGCTGGTCGTTAACGACAAACCGGCCACGTTGCCAGTCTTGGGAGGTCTAGGAACTAATGTGCTGGGGCGGGCTCGATCCTTTGATCGGATTCCCGCAGTGCTGGTACTAGCTTTAGGACCACTGGTGCTACTTAGCGACTCACTCGTCGTGGCAGCGGTTTTGGCAGTGGAACTGGTGTTCGGGGCAGGCCCGGAGGCACTGCTGATGGAGACGGATGATGAGGAGTCCGTCGCAGTAGCAGTAGTAATGCCAATTGCGTCCACCTTCTTTGGACTACCGTGGCCAGACTCCTGACCCTTGTAAGTGGTCTTTGGGATCAGTTTGATCTGACCAAAACGGTAGTGGGCCTTCAGTACCCTCAGGGAAGAGTCATCAATCGCCAGCACAAGATGGAGGAGTGCACCTTCCTTCTCCCTTTGCATGACCTTCCATAAAGTTGCCATTAGGCCTTCGTTTTGAGCTTCCAATGAAGCCAGAATTTTTGTCGACGGGAGCTCGAGACTTTGTGGGAAGAAACCGCGGATGATATGGGTTTTACGGAATGATCCCTCTTCCACGAATAAGATGTCGAATCCACTTTTGGCTCTTATTGTCTCAAAATTCGAGCTTATCCACCCAGCAGTAGCACTGTTTGAGCAGACGAAAACCAGCCATCCCGCCTTGTGCTGTGAGCCTAAGAATTTCGGCCATACGCCTTTATTCCTCAGCTCAATTGAGACATCGATGACCGCCTCTTGGATGAGTGTCATCTGCTCCGTTGATAGGGGCTTGTTCTCCAAGTCCGCTGGGACGATACCTAACTAGCCACCTGACTGAAGGTGGGAACATCAGGTGTAGGTCCTGCCTTGGCTTCCTTGGCGGCGGTTGCTGGTGGGGTATGATCCTCTGATCTACCTCGTTTACCATCTTTTGCAATAGGAGGGGCTTTGGCATAAGCTATGGCACTCTCCCTAGTATCGCCTCTGCGAATGGCAAACTTGAACCGCCTCCTTTCGGCAGAATTGAACCGAACGAAACCATCCGGTTGAATTCGCAGCTCGTCTAACCTCCTCCCAATGAAGGAGCACCCAGATTTCTCTGTGGCGACGCTGCACGTATCCATGAGAGTAGATGTGTCAGAGTCAGAGGCGGTGGTATCCGCTACTTCTGGATGGACACATGTGGATGGCAAGGATTGGGCCCGCCTGGCTCCGTCATCCAAACCATCCGAGGACTTGGGTTGCTCGTCAGCAAGCCGAGTGGTTATGGCCGAAGATGAAGTGGCCGTCGGAAGCTCTATAGCATCGCGACTAGGTGCAACTGTATGCTCGTCAGCAGTAACAGAAGCTGGTGTGATTTGAGATACACCTGCCTCATAGTTTTTTTTTAAGTTTGGAATTATGGACCCGCGAGTAATCGGGAAAGGGATATCACCCATGGCAGAGCCCGATGTACCGTGGGAAGGCTGGATTGAAACCGAAGGTCGCCAGGGTATTCGGAGTCCGCATACTAGCGACTAAGCACTCCATTAGGCATGCATACCTCGGCGTATGCTGTTCCACCTTGGATTAGAGATTTTTTCTAGAGGTTTACTCCTCACGTCGCTCACTTTAGCCGAATACTTACAGTCGTGAATGCAGGCCGTGCATTGCAAGCAGGCGCAAATGAATACAAGAATTCGATTGAACAAGCGAGGAATGCTAGACCGGTTATCTCGCTGTAGCATTCGTTGCCCGGTGGCCGCCACGTGGAGGCAGTGAGTCTTCTTGTTGCGGTTACCCAATAGGGATCGTCCAGAAACTTTACCCTAAGGGTCCGAACCTGACCACCATAGGCCACAGATGGTGAAACATATTTATGGCCAGTTGTTCCACTGAGGCTTAACAGTTCAAATGGTGAACATTGGAGGAACCCTCGTCCATCGTCAGTTCATTTTTGTCCCAATATGCAAGGGAAACCAGATAATTCATAAAAAGTACAGTCAACGATATCAAAAATCAACTTGCTAATCTTCATCCTACTGAATATAAAGTTAATGACGAAACAGGGTTAGTTATCAACCACGAGTTCTTTTTAACTATGATTGAAGGAAAAGTTCATGCACAGTCAACGCGGTCATGTCCCATATGCAAGAGAACACAAAAAAACAATTTTTTTCTCATTTGTTTGCTACAAGATTTACTGTGCAGTTTAATGTGTATTATAAATGATCACTGTTAACTTTTTATTTTTTCATTTAATATTTTTTTACCAATGAACTCCTATATGTTTATTTAGAAAGGGATACTCAACCACAGATCAAATTTGTTCGCTTGTTAACAATGCCAAAATTTACAAAGACAACACAAGAAGTTGTATGCCTTCTTCGTCGATTTTCGTGCAGCCTTCGACTCAATACGACGCAAGGCGCTGTTTTATAAACTCCACGTAATAGGAATGTCCAATAAAGTCATCAACGTCTAAGGGTAATGTATGACAGCAATCTGGCATACGTCTGGGATGGCGAATTTATTTCCGATGAGTTTGAAACATCAATGGGTGTGAAGCAAGGTTGCATACTGAGGGCACTTTTATTGATCATATTCGTCAATGACATAACCGAGTTTGTGAAGGGGGGAATTGAACTAAAGCACGTAAAGATCCCCGCGCTTATGTATGCAGATGACATCGTCTTCCTCTCTGATACAATCAACGAGATGCAGATGATGGTAAACAGACTAGTTGAGTACTGCAAACAATGGAACCTGAATGTCAATCTGGAAAAGTAGAAGATGATGATATTAAGAGGTGGAAGCGGTAGATATTCACGCAACGAAAAGTGGAGCCTACAAAGTCGAAGTATTGAAATAGGGAGAGAATACAAGTACCTAGGAGTTCTGATAGCCACAAACCTAAATATGAAAAAAACACCTTAATGCAAAGCTATCGGAAGCAAAACGTGCAATATCTTGAGTTTGGAAACTTTGTATTGATAACAAAAGCATTACCGACAGTTCAAAACAGCAAATATTTTGTGCAACAGCAAAATCGATTCTTCTATATGGAGCCCAAGTTTGGGGTTTTATCCTTTTGAAGAAGTAGAAAGATTTCTTCGATACTTCCTAAGACGAATTTTTCGTCTACCTAATAGCACACCTAATTATATGTTGTATTTGGAGACTGGAGTACCTCCTCTTTTCTTAGATGCTTTACGCCTGCGCCTCGAATATATAGTTAAAGTAACCGACATGGAGCAAAGCAGGCTGCCTAAGCTGGTGCTTAATTATGTAATTGAAAGAAGAGGTCATCTTTATCAAAATTGGGAACGTTTAGCGTCGGAAAGTGGTTTCAATCTTAGATTATCAATGGCGGATCAAGGTACAGTCTTAAGATCTAAATTTAATGCGCTATTGTCATCAATCGGACGAGATAGATACGAGAAATACGTAAACGATGCCCGGAGTTCCCAACGCAGAATATACTACTCGCAATTTGGAAATGATCTGCAAGGTGGAACATACTTTTTAAACAGCAACTTAACTGATAAAATATGCCTGATATTGAAAATAAGAGGTGAGCTGATTGCACTTAATTATATTCCGCATTGTTCAGAGCTGCCAATCATTTGCGTGCTGTGTAACAACAATGTGAGAGAGGACGTTTTCCACTTCATAGCGATATGCCCTATTTTGAAGGAATACCGCCTGAGATACTTTGGGGCGAATGTGTTGGATGAGGAGAGAACGAGCATTTTAAATGGAAACCGTGGGTGGAACGCGCTGTATAACTACACTTACTTACTTACTTAGGTGGCGCTACAGTTCGGGGTGAACCTGGGCCTCAACCAACAAGTCTCTCCATTTAGCTCGGTCTTTAGCTTATTGCCTCCAGTTGCGCACTCCAAGTTGGTCGAGGTCCCCTTGAACTTGTCAGTAGTAGGGCCACCAGGTCTCTTGTTATAAATTCTGGAATAGGGAGAAAGTTTAAATTATTGCTAATTAAGCAGGCCGCTCTCGGCGCTGGCGCTCCACACTTGGAAATCAACTTACTTGCCCTATTCCTGAGACCTTTAACCTGTCCGCAAATAACCCAGGGTTCCTGAATGAGACCAAGGGTTATATCTTCTTCGGCGAACCGCTTGCTAAGGGTAGCGGACGCGCCCTTAGCATGATGCAAGTTCGCCTGTAGCACCTTGATTGTGCTCATCGGTCCTCCGCTGAGGATCGAGCTTGTCGGAGTAGTTGGGCCTTTTTGGGACCCTTTCCTCTACGGCAAGCGGTTAGATTTTGATGACCCAGGGGTCTGTTCGCAACCGACTCCTCGTGTCTTCGAGAGACGTGCCCAGGGGCACCGCTGGTCGTTAACGACAAACCGGCCACGTTGCCAGTCTTGGGAAGTCTAGGAACTAATGTGCTGGGGCGGGCTCGATCCTTTGATCGGATTCCCGCAGTGCTGGTACTAGCTTTAGGACCACTGGTGCTACTTAGCGACTCACTCGTCGTGGCAGCGGTTTTGGCAGTGGAACTGGTGTTCGGGGCAGGCCCGGAGGCACTGCTGATGGAGACGGATGATGAGGAGTCCGTCGCAGTAGCAGTTGTGATGCCAATTGCGTCCACCTTCTTTGGACTACCGTGGCCAGACTCCTGACCCTTGTAAGTGGTCTTTGGGATCAGTTTGATCTGACCAAAACGGTAGTGGGCCTTCAGTACCCTCAGGGAAGAGTCATCAATCGCCAGCACAAGATGGAGGAGTGCACCTTCCTTCTCCCTTTGCATGACCTTCCATAAAGTTGCCATTAGGCCTTCGTTTTGAGCTTCCAATGAAGCCAGAATTTTTGTCGACGGGAGCTCGAGACTTTGTGGGAAGAAACCGCGGATGATATGGGTTTTACGGAATGATCCCTCTTCCACGAATAAGATGTCGAATCCACTTTTGGCTCTTATTGTCTCAAAATTCGAGCTTATCCACCCAGCAGTAGCACTGTTTGAGCAGACGAAAACCAGCCATCCCGCCTTGTGCTGTGAGCCTAAGAATTTCGGCCATACGCCTTTATTCCTCAGCTCAATTGAGACATCGATGACCGCCTCTTGGATGAGTGTCATCTGCTCCGTTGATAGGGGCTTGTTCTCCAAGTCCGCTGGGACGATACCTAACTAGCCACCTGACTGAAGGTGGGAACATCAGGTGTAGGTCCTGCCTTGGCTTCCTTGGCGGCGGTTGCTGGTGGGGTATGATCCTCTGATCTACCTCGTTTACCATCTTTTGCAATAGGAGGGGCTTTGGCATAAGCTATGGCACTCTCCCTAGTATCGCCTCTGCGAATGGCAAACTTGAACCGCCTCCTTTCGGCAGAATTGAACCGAACGAAACCATCCGGTTGAATTCGCAGCTCGTCTAACCTCCTCCCAATGAAGGAGCACCCAGATTTCTCTGTGGCGACGCTGCACGTATCCATGAGAGTAGATGTGTCAGAGTCAGAGGCGGTGGTATCCGCTACTTCTGGATGGACACATGTGGATGGCAAGGATTGGGCCCGCCTGGCTCCGTCATCCAAACCATCCGAGGACTTGGGTTGCTCGTCAGCAAGCCGAGTGGTTATGGCCGAAGATGAAGTGGCCGTCGGAAGCTCTATAGCATCGCGACTAGGTGCAACTGTATGCTCGTCAGCAGTAACAGAAGCTGGTGTGATTTGAGATACACCTGCCTCATAGTTTTTTTTTAAGTTTGGAATTATGGACCCGCGAGTAATCGGGAAAGGGATATCACTCATGGCAGAGCCCGATGTACCGTGGGAAGGCTGGATTGAAACCGAAGGTCGCCAGGGTATTCGGAGTCCGCATACTAGCGACTAAGCACTCCATTAGGCATGCATACCTCGGCGTATGCTGTTCCACCTTGGATTAGAGATTTTTTCTAGAGGTTTACTCCTCACGTCGCTCACTTTAGCCGAATACTTACAGTCGTGAATGCAGGCCGTGCATTGCAAGCAGGCGCAAATGAATACAAGAATTCGATTGAACAAGCGAGGAATGCTAGACCGGTTATCTCGCTGTAGCATTCGTTGCCCGGTGGCCGCCACGTGGAGGCAGTGAGTCTTCTTGTTGCGGTTACCCAATAGGGATCGTCCAGAAACTTTACCCTAAGGGTCCGAACCTGACCACCATAGGCCACAGATGGTGAAACATATTTATGGCCTCAGTTGTTCCACTGAGGCTTAACAGTTCAAATGGTGAACATTGGAGGAACCCTCGTCCATCGTCAGTTCATTTTTGTCCCAATATGCAAGGGAAACCAGATAATTCATAAAAAGTACAGTCAACGATATCAAAAATCAACTTGCTAATCTTCATCCTACTGAATATAAAGTTAATGACGAAACAGGGTTAGTTATCAACCACGAGTTCTTTTTAACTATGATTGAAGGAAAAGTTCATGCACAGTCAACGCGGTCATGTCCCATATGCAAGAGAACACAAAAAAACAATTTTTTTCTCATTTGTTTGCTACAAGATTTACTGTGCAGTTTAATGTGTATTATAAATGATCACTGTTAACTTTTTATTTTTTCATTTAATATTTTTTTACCAATGAAGTCCTATATGTTTATTTAATGTCATGAATGATTTATAAATTAATTTATTACTTTTTTTATGTTTAAGTTATTGGCGATCTGTCTAAGGGCCTCCTCTCAGTGGTCTAATTATTACATAGGCCACTTGTCTATCCTTGATCTTCTCAACTTCAACCATGATAACACGGACTACACCCCACCAAAACAGAGATTTAACCGAAACTTCCGTACGAGCATCCCTGAACGGGATAAATGGGATAACTTTCCGCCTGATGATGGTAATTCTGTGCACTTCTACACAGATGGCTCTAAGACCGAAGGTGGGGTGGGCTGCGGATTTTTCTCCGAAAAGCTCAACCTGAGCACCTCGTTACTCCTCCCTGATCACTGTAGCGTTTTTCAGGCGAGAAATCATGGCGATTAAGGAAGCCCTGTCCTGGCTAAGGTGCAATGTATTATCTGTCAGGGATATTAGCATTTTCACTGACAGTCAAGCGGAATCAAGTCCCTCGAATCGTCTTCAATTGTCGTTTGTCTCTTACGGAGATGACAGAGCAGTTCAACATTCACCTATGCTGGGTGCCAGGCCACAGAGACGTTCCAGGAAACTACAGGGCAGACGAGCTCGCGAGGCAGGGTACAACTCTAAGGATTCTGCCAGATAGGCAAGCCCTTGGTATGCCCCTCGCTACATGTAAGCATCTACTCAATGCTATTTGCAAGACCAACCATGGGTGGGGAATTGGCGCAACGTGACACATTTTGAGGCAGTTCTGGCCTAAACTGGACTAGGAACAGTGCCGAGTTGATTAAGCTAAAGCGATTACAGATCAGCTGCGTTATCGGTGTCATCACTGGACACTGTCTAATAGGCCAACATACCAAAAGTCTTGGTCTCTTTTCCAACGGCCTCTGCAGGAGTTGTAGAGACGAGGAGGAGGAGGAAACCATCGTTCAAATCCTATGTACATGTCCTACTCTATCAGGTAAAAGAATGCTCCATCTAGGAGCTCCCTTCCTTGATGACCTTAGCGATTTGGCATCTTTAGGCGCCATGAGCATTCACCGCTTCATCAACAGCTCCGGTTGGTTTTATTAGTCCCTGAGTGGTCTAATGGTAGATCCTTGGCATCACAATGGACCTTTACCGGTCTAAGTGTTAATCTAACCTAACCTAACCTAGCCCTGATACAAAAATCCCGGAGGGTAAAAAACTATTGGACCCTATTACATGCATACACATATGTACGTCAAACATATTAATACGCTGTCTTCAGACAAACAAGATGCATAGTATGAAATACGTGTGTGTGCAAGTCCAAGGTCTGGTTCAGTTCTTCAGTTTTCAAATATTCCTTTTGCTATGCCACTCATTAGATTCCAATTTTAACAATATAAGTACTAATTAAATGTACCCACAAACATTAGAGCCGAGTCTTTTCTTATAGCAACAACGCTCTCTTTTCGGTAATTAAATCGTAATTAAAGCCCAGCTATTATTGAGCTATTAAGGTAGCAATGCAGACGCTATAATCAAAAGACTTTCTCTTCTCGGTATGTACTTTAATGAGAGTCTTTTTGTGACTGTATGCATATTTTAAGTCGCCAAGTACTTACCTACGATGCGAAATCTCTATACTCCTTAACGTGTACTAAATAAACCTTAGTCGGTTATTTCAGAATCAACATTCGTAAATCGTTACATCGAAATATGTTCCTACATGAGCAACTTTACCCAACTCGAAGTCAGCACTTACATTGCAATTCGTAAATAACAAATTCAATTTTCTGATAATTTCATTTCCAATCCACGCAGATATTATTTATACACCTCGTAGCCTACTTTATGTAATTGCAGGAAGCTGACAGATAAAGCTAAGACCCAACTTTAAACTCAATCAAAGTATCGACTTACCGTCTTCGATTTGGATGATGAATAGCATGTTTCCGCCGAACCGACATGTGAATTTCGTTCACGAAATTTCGTCTATTATGCTTTCATATAAACAGTCCAAGTCGCCTTGCTTTAGTTCCTCCATATGCTCCCGAAAGGCCTTTAAAGCAAAAAGAGCTTCTTTTTCCCACGCAGTATAGAACAAACTACGGCTTAAATGAACACATCTATCGGTCTATTTCAAATTTTAAATCCGTTGGGATTGAAATGGATTTAAGCTCATCTGGAGCCAAGTTTAAAAATACATTGTTTTCATTAAATGTTTAAAGGCAAGTCCTTATATATTTTTCTTTCTTTATTTATTTCATATATTTATATTTCTTTATAAACCTATTATTTTATTGTCGCTTGTTGATAAAAATACATAAGATAAATTGTGCAAAATAAATGCAAAATAAAGCGGTTACAATAAATTGTATCTAAATGAGAAGGGCGAAAGCAAACTTTAATTGACTTTGGAGCTATGTATTTTTACATAGGTGTATGTATACCTACGACTAGCTCCCCAATGACTTTTAATAGGAATCAATTCAATCTACAAAAAATAACTTATTCGAACATTATAGATGTATCTACATTTGAAAAGTGAATGAAGTGTTTATTCCTAAAGCCGGAGCCAGATCACAATCAGACCTAAAGGCCTTTAGGCCTATCAGTCTCACTTCTGTGTTTTTTAAGGTAATGGAAAAAATCATTGATCTTTACTTAAAAAAATCCAGCCCCACACCATGTAGCCAGCACTATTGAAGAAACTTTGTTAAAGAAGGAAATCGCTTTATGCTCCTTCCTGAACATCTCTGGCGCCTTCGATAACACATCGTTTCAATCAATTAAGTCTGCTGCTGATGCCAAAGGCATTAACCCACAAACTACCAAATGGATATGCTACATGTTCAGTAGCAGATTAATTACTGCCAAGCTTGGACAAAGCTCACTCTCCGTTAGAACTACTAAGAGTTATCCTCAAGGGGCTATCCTATCCCATATTTGATGGTCTATTGTAGTGGACAGTATCCTAAACGACTTCAATAGCTCCGGATTTCTTACCCAAAGCTACGTAGATGGAATACCCATAGTCATAAAAACTAGGGGCAAAGATGAATCCAGCATTTCTGAACAAATGCAACATGACCTAAATAAAGTAAATAATTCGTGTCAGTCTGAAGGACTAACGGTAAACCCACCAAAAACCGTAACAATACCTTTTACCAGGAGGAAAAACGTAAGCCTTCAAGCACTATCGCTAAACAATGTACAGGTTTGCGCACGAATCGTGCTACAAAAACAAAACGTAATAACTTTTTTCTGTGTGAGTAATCGGCTTACTTTTTTTTATTTGCCAGGTTACTATTTAGATTTATTAAAATTAATACTTGGGATACCGAAAGAGGATTTGGATAGTGCAGCGGTACCATGCTTTGCAGTCCTTCATTTCCGTCCAAAGGGAATCTAGGCGGGAGTTTGGCGGCACTCCCCCGATTAGATGGACAATTATGAGACTGGTAAACATGTTTGCCGAATCTGGAAGCATCGCACGAAGACCATACCATCGAGATCCCAATGTTCGGGTTCAAGACACAATCGCGGCTGTAGCATCGTCAATTCAGGCAAATCCAAGCGTTTCGACTCGAAACTTATCGGCGCAAATTGGAGTTAGCAGACGGTCATTGCAACGGATAATTCATGATGACTTAAACTTGTTTCCGTACAAAGTCCAAATTACAAGCAAGTTAAACCCTCTGCATTTGCCTGTTCGCCTGGAATTTTGCCAAAAAATGAGCGAAATGGCCGAAGAAGACAACAGCTTGATAAATTGCTTGTTTATGTCTGATGAGGCCCATTTTCATCTAAACTGCAATGTAAACAAGCAAAATTCCCGTATATGGAGTGAATCTAATCCAGAAATACTCCATGAGACGGAACTGCACCCAGAACGAGTCACTGTGTGGTGCGCAGTTTCATCAAGGGCCATACTTCTTTGAAGAAAACGGTGTAACAGTAACTGTCAATGGGGACCGTTATTTAAAGATGTTGAAGGAGTTTTTTTAACCAGAACTGCGCCGAAGACGTATCGGTTTCAATAGCATTTGAAACCGAGCTAGATGGAGCGGAGCGGAGCTCCAACGAAAATTCCCAAACAAATTAATATCCAGAAACTCCACTTTCCGCTGGCCCCAAGGCCACCTGACCTGACTGCACCAGACTTTTTTTGTATGGGGCTATGTCAAGCAAGAGGTGTACAAAACGAAACCAAGGAATTTGACTGAATTGAAGCAGTCCATTAAAACACTAATTGAGGCGATCCCGACTTCAACCCTTCAGGCCGCAATGAATAATTTTCTGATCAGGTGTCGCATATGCGTGGATGAGCATGGAGGTCATTTACGGTCTATTATCTTCAAAAACAATTAGTTATATAAAATAAAATTGAATTTTCTATACAATAAAAAAATAAATGAAATACATTGATTAAAAAACAAGTTATTTGAATTTCTTATTGTAGCACAATTGGTGCGCCACCCTGTACAAACAAAATATCTTGGGAGTACTCTAGACCACAAATTAAACTGGGAACTTCATATAGAAAAAACCACTAAGAAGGCGACTAAAGCCTTCTGAGCCTGTTCTAGGTTTTTCGCCAAAAAATGGGGATTAAACCCAAAAATTATCCAGTGGACCTGCACCACAATCAGATTGGGTGTCAAATGCACTGTTTATGCATTGTGGACTTATGTATGCCCCATCTTATTTGGCCGTTATTTTCCTTGAAAGATTTCCATTGTTTTTTGCAAATTGCTAGTCACTGTATTTTCCTTGTAACTTTAAGTAATGCGAAAAACTAAACCAACCAAAACCAGTTTGACTGGTTATACCATATGTACTTACTTGTTCCATGATCTTTGGGTATTTGAATTCTCTAAGCTTACCTAAAAAAATGTTTAAGTACGACATAAGACCCAACATTTTATGTTGGGACTTACGTCCCGATGCGATGGAACTTATGTCCCGGGGACTTATGTCCCTGCACCAAAAATTGTGGAAAAAATGTTTTCAACTTTTTTCAATTTGGTCGATGGTCGTCTTTTTTTTTACCTTCCAATATGCTGGTATTTTCGAATTGCGATAAAACGCCAATTTCTGCTTTGGCTGATTTGACATTTTATTTTTTGGCCGATCTATCATAGTGTTAAATCGCCCGAAAATGTTGGGCGGTGTGACATTTTCCAGATTTGGGCTATATGACACAGATCCGCCTTAAAAAAGCCGAAAAACAAAATCGCCCAAAATCCCTTTTTTGGGTTTTTTGACATAATGTCAAATCGCCCAAAAAATAAAAACTTCAAATCGCCCAAACTTTTTTTTGGGTGATGTGTTATTTTTTTGTTTTTTTTTTTCAATTTAGTTGGTCATATGAAGATCCTTGAGGAAATTCCGCTATTATCTTCTCCAGCAGCATGCATCTCAGACTTCATACCTAATAGAATCCACTTCAATCACCCCTTCATAGTTACCATCCCTGACCGCAGCTACTGAGATTATCCTCAAATCTTTCAAATAACACCTTAAAACAACTGGTACAATGACGGTTTAAAAATTTCAAATGGGGCAGGGGCATATATCTTTGTTCCCAACTGCAAACACTTTACACCACTAGGTCAATCCACCATCTTCTAAGCAGAGGTATGTGCTATCAAACTCTGCGCCAGAGAATGCATTAGAAGAAACCTCCGAAGATCACATATCAATATAATGTCAGATAGCCAAGCAGCACTCAAAGCTATCACGTTCTTTGACTATGAATCTAAACTGGTTTGGAACTGTTTTTTTTTTTTTGTGTTGCGCCAAGGATGTATAATCTTCATAGATACTAGTAACCCGAGTGCTACTAGCATGCACGATTCGCAAACCTGAGTAATCGATTCCAGGAATACGCCTACGTACTAAACACACACCCTACACACTTCAACCACTCTCCCCGCGGTACTGCCGTTAGGTATTTCTTCGCGGGGCTGGTTAGCAATTATGCTCTAGTATCCGAGGCCGCCTCTTGGGCTCTTCTTAGGGCTTCTGCTCTTCGCAGCGCATTCTGCACACATACTATGAATGAGCAGATCTCCATCCACTCGCCCTCTGATCGTGTCATGTGACTTACAAGATTTTCTGGACTTGGCAGGTTTGCTCCGTCTTCTGCAAAGCGTCTGCAGTAGAACACTGCATGCTCCGCGTCCTCCACTTCGTTTGGACATATTGGACACAGGGGCGAACTATCGTGTCCAAATCTATGGAGGTATTTCCGGTAGCCACCGTGTCCGGACAGGAACTGTGTGAGGTGGTACTTACAGTTCCCCCTCACTCTCTCTGTCCATGATTTTATAGTGGGAATGAGCTTGTGGGTCCACCTGCCTTTGGTAGAGCTGTCCCACCTGGCTTGCCACAGCGTTGCTGATGCTGCCCTTTCCTCCTCCTTAATCCTTTTTGCCTCTTGCCGGTTCGAGGGACGTCTAAGGTATACCCTCTGCATCTCTCCAGCGAGGATGTCGATAGGGACCATCCCAGCTAAAACGCAGGCTGCATCGTCGGAGATAGTTCGGAAGCCGCTGATCACTCTGATTGCGCAGAGCCTGTGAGCTGATGATAGCTTCTTCCTGCACTCATTTGTCGCCAGTGCACCTTCCCATATCGGGGCAGCGTATAGAAGTACCGAGCTGACCACTCTGGACAGCAGGATCCTGCGGGCGTACCCAGGCCCGCGGATGTTCGGGAGCATTCGGGAGAGTGCTGCCTGCATCAGCAATGCTTTCTTACTAGAATACTCGGCTTTAAAGCGCTGCCTGTTGTCGAGCATGACTCCAAGGTACTTCAAGGATTCTTTGGACCTGATTGTCTGATTTCCGACCCTGAAGCTGGCGTATTCCACCTTTTTTGCGGCTGGTTATTAGAACAGCTTCGGTCTTGTGGGCAGCTAGTTCTAGACCGGTAGACTCCAGCCATTCCTTTATTCTTATAACTGCCTCATCCGTGGCAGACTCCACCTCGTGTACGTGCTTGGCTACTGTAACCACTGCGATATCGTCAGTGAAGCCAATTACTTTGACTCCCTCGGGCAATGTTAGTCGCAGAACTCCGTCGTACATAATGTTCCATAGGAGAGGTCCCAGAACCGACCCTTGCGCAACTCCCGCGGAAACACTGTAGTGCTTAACGCCATCGTCAGTATGGTATCTTAGCTTCCTATTGCTGAAGTAGTCCGTGACTATTCTCAGCAGGTAGTATGGTGTATCCATCCTGGCCAGGGATCTCCTAATGAATGACCAGCTTGCCGAGTTGAACGCATTTTTGACGTCGAGCGTTACTACTGCGCAGTATGGCCCTTTCCAGTTCTCGACTCGCCAATTTAAATAATTTAAATATGGTTAGCCGCTCTTGGAAATCTTCTCTGCCTCTGGATCTCTGAGATCTGCGTCGTGCTTGTAGGCACTTCGCCCTGAGCCGTTTAATCTCGTCGGTCCACCAGTAGCAGGGCTCGCCTCTTTTACTGACAGACCTTCTGGGCTGCGTCGCACGCTGTGGTTATGACCTGGATCAGCTAATGCGAAAGGGCCTCAGCCGATCCATTATTTGTTGTGGCGCTGGTGTTTAACATTTCTTCGAACATGTCTTTGTCGAAGAGCGTGTCCTTCCACTTTGGTCCTGTTAGGGTGGGACGCAGCCTACGTTTCTCCTCGCCAACATTAAATATAAGTGCCTGGTGGTTACTGTGGGTATAGTCTTCGCTGACCCGCCATTTGGTTTTCCGCAGGAGTGAATTGCTCATGAATGTGATGTCAATGATTGACCCTCTGCCTGCCTTTCGAAACGTTTCCGCTGTACCGTCGTTGGCCAGACTAATGTCCAGTGCTGCGAAGCATTCGAGGAGAGCTCTTCCCCTTGCGTCTGTGGTTCTACTGCCCCAATCAGTAGCCCAGGCGTTGAAATCTCCAGCAATAATCACTGGATGTTTCCCCCGCGCGTCAGCTACGATGTCGTCAAGCAGCTTTAGATAGTCCGCCAGTGTTATACTGGGGGGCGCATAGCAACTATAGAAGTGCACACCATTTATCCTTGCAGATACGAAAAGGTCAGCCTGGTGGCCGACTGACTGCAGAGCATAGCTCCCGCAGGTCCATATCGCGGCTTTTTTCGTGGTATCGTCTATCCAGCTGCTTCCATTTATGGGCTTGTACGGTTCGCTTATTAGGGCGAACTGTCTCCAGACTCTTTTGCAGCTCGCTGCACACAATAAAATCACATTATCTGGGTCTCCGGACGCAAAGGCTTTCATGGTAACGAAGTGGCTGATGAGCTTGCCAGCCTAGGTGTCCAATTTCCCTACATTGGATCTGAACCCTTCTGCGGTTTACCTACTAGCCAGATAACAGTAGAGCTATCTTGTTGGGAACGCGAACTTATGCTCTCACATTGGACTGCACAATCTGCGGTCGAATCGCGTCCTCCGTCAACGAAAGACTGATAACGTAATTTGTATTGTGTTGTTCGTAGATCTAGCATCAGCATACATACGAATTACGTTTTTTTTTAATTTTTTTTTTTAATGCATTTTATTTCTTTAATTCATTATATCTTATATGCTAACAAAAACGCTTAAAAACTAGCTTAATTAACTTAACTATCTTATTCTAACTTACTGGCCCCATGCGGGCGCTCTAAGCTAAACTTAACTCTTAACCTATGTCTTTCGACGTAACCTAACTAAATTTATTTATTATTACCTAACTAATTAACAAATTAAGAACTAAGAAAAAATGTTTGTTGTATAAAAACTTAGTATATGGACTATTTTTTTTTGTAAACTATTAGATAAAACTTATAAACTAACTTAAAAATAAACTTAAGCTAACTTATCTACGAAGTGTAATTAAATACACTCTTTTTTTTTTTTTAAGCCAAATGCTGTGCTTTACATTTTTTTTTTTTTTTTTTAGCCAAGTGCTGTGCTATTTTTATTTTAATATTTTTTTTTTTTTTTTTAATTTTTTTTTTTTAATTTTTTTTTATATTATATAAACTTAAGACTACCTTAAAAACTATGTAAGCCGGCCATGGCCTATTATATCAAAATAATATAATAAAAGACGACCCGCTCTGTCCCGTTACAGGCTATCCCGGATTAGGGGGAAACGACGATGGCGTTCCCTCTTCTTCTTTAAGCCACCAAAATTGGTCATGCTGCCTACTAACATCTTTAATGTCGCGGTTGGAAACCGCCCTACTGTACCGGAGACGCTCTACACTACTCTGTGCGACGTCTCAGTCGTAGTTGAGTCGCCTATCCACAGCTGTTCTGGCGACGTGGAAGATTAGCGGCACCGCTAACTTATCCTGGATCAGACCACTCTGATCAAGGTATAGGAATGCTTCTTGTGGGATAAAGCCGTTAAGGCGCACACTCTCGTGATAGAGATTGTTGGGGTAATAAGCCCCAAAGATCAGGCTATTCATCGAAGTCATTGCTCTTGCAATGTGCCTTCGAATCATCTTGATCAAGAAATTATCTAGTCTGATCAGATTCGCCCTGTTGTACAGGACCTCATTAGGATAGAATTTTATGTACTCAGACTCTGGTGTTCTGTACAAACGAAGGCAAGCCCTAAGGCAAGCCCTCTCAAACACCCGCATCTTTTCCAATAAGCTTGGCCTCACGTTGAACCACACGGGACATCCATATGCGAGCATGGGCCGAATGAGGGCCATGTAGCAGATTACCTTTACCCTTGCATTGAGTTGGCTGCTATAAAACAGTCTCTTTGTAAGAGCGAAAGCAACTTTGGCTCCAGCCAGAGCAGCATCTATATGTTTGTTAAAATACAGATATTGATCTAGCCAGACCCCAAGGTATCTGACTACACTTCGACTCGCAAGTGGCTGTCCGTGCTGTCCCACGATAGAGAACTTTCGCCAATTCTTTCTGGTGTCCCTAGAGGCTCCAGACAACGGCGTTCTGAACAGGATGGTCTCCAACTTCTGAAAGTTAATCTTCAACTTCCAGTCGTCGCAGTATCTCTTGATCTTATCGAAGTCACGCTGCAAGAGTATTGCAATTACCTCAATCTTAGGCCCTGATCTGTACGCGACCAAATCGTCTGCGAACGCTATGGCATGGTGAAGTGACCCTATGAGATCGCTCATGTAAATATTGAAAAGGATCGGCGAATTAACCGCGCCCTGACGAAGACCATTTTTTACTTCAAAAATTCCAGCAGACGTCACATTGCCATTCTTCACAATGAACTTCTTACCGGTGAGCATGTCATAAAGTATGTACAGCAGTGGTTTACGTATGCCTAGCCTGCTCAACTTGTAAAAGAGTCCCTCTAACCATACGGTATCGAAGGCCTTCTCCAAGTCAACCAGGCAGGCACCCGTGCATTGCTTCTTGCTTTTGTTCCATTGGATATCCGATACCAGTTTAGACGCCGCATGAATTGTATCATGCCCCGCCTTGAAACCGAACTGATTATCCGGAATTATGTGCATGTCCTCAACCCACTTTGTCAGGGCTCTATGGATCACTTTTTCGAATACCTTGCTGATGTTCGGAAGTAGACTTATTGACCGGAGATTCCCCGGATTGGAACTATCTTTATCCCTTTTGGGAATGGGCTGCACCACCGCTGTTTTCCAATGTACTGGGTAATGGCCATTATTCATTGCATTATTAAACAGGATGGTGTAAATGTTCACCGCTTCTGGAGGAAGATGTCTAAGCACAATGTTGGGTATACCATCGATTCCCACGGATTTATTTTTCCTCAGTGATTCGAAGATCGCTTGGAGCTCTGCCTTCGAAATGAACGGGGGATGTACCCTTTCATCGGCGACGGCATTGTTTGCCATATATCTTTCATTGAACACGGTGAAACCAGTGTTCTCAGATCGCTAGTGCTCCATGTCATTTCGAAGGCAGAAGTTGTGCACAAGGACCCGATTCTCCAGGTCGTGGTTCGGGCAAACACTATCATTCACCTTATACACGTCCTGGAAGGTCGCTCCTATAGCCTCTACCTTCTCCTGCGGATCTTCGATCACAAAGAAATTGTCATCCTCAGCTGCATTATCTGGATCTATACCTGCTGTCACTAGTATTTGTACATTGTTCGTAGTTCGGGGGATTTTAAGAGGCGGAAGATTGTTTTGCTTATTCCTCCGAAAGATTTTGTTTATTTTCGGGAACATACTCGGGTTGTTGGATTTTACAGCCCGAATTTTCCTGTCCCAGTGCAAATTTACAGAGAGTCCGTAATTTTCTTTAATTGCCCGAGGTTTTTAATCAACGACTTCAGCGTCCAACCTCCTCCGAGTTCTGTCTGTCAGTAAACTGTCTGTACAAGGTTTTTAATCTCGATAGCAGTCTACTTTTATGTTCGTGCAGTGCGTCAATCGTTGCATTGCGGTATATGTCCACGTTGTCAGTGTGTTGATAACGAGGTATCGTACTGTTCATCGTTCGTTTTATTGTCTCGTCCATTTGTTTTAGATATCTATCAATCTCCTCGTTTGACAGATTCCTATTAGACGGTAGGTTGAGCAAGTTCGAGGAGAGTGCTCTCGTCAACTGTCTGGAGAAGCGAGTCCAACGCGTTCTACTGTAACTGTAGGCGTGCAATACGAATTTGCATATGAATTACGTGACGAGTTATTCGTTCACGGAAGACGCGATTCGACCCCTGGTCTAAGACATCCCAAGAAATTTAATAATTTCGCAAAAAATAGAACTAGAGGTATTCTGTCAATAAGCAAACAGAATGCTAAGATCTTAACTAACTTCCTAACTGGACAGTGCTCTCTCTATTACCATCTCAACAAAATGGGCCGTGTTCAATCGAACATGTGCCGTCTTTGTCATGAACACACCGAAACAGCACATCACATACTCTGTGATTGCCCGACCATAGCCAGATCGAGGCTAAAGAACTTTAACAAAGGCTTCACATCAACTTCTGAAGTCACCTCTTCTTTAGCTCAAACTTTCCTTAGCTTCCTTAATGAACTAGATTTCAGCTAGTTGACAACTACTACTCGAACAACCAACCAGGGGATAGCACAAAATACCTTTTTTTTAGGTCGTACTGCTTCGGGGGTAATTCTCTGCTCTTCCTCCTCTTCTTCTTCTTCTTCTTCCTTTTATCAGCGAGGCCATGATCCGAAAACAAGGGATCACAACCCTCCCACTTCACCGCATTTCTACTGATCCGCATGTGGGGTTCGCCTCTGCTCTTCCTCCTCCTCTAATATTTTCAAAATTAAATATCTGTGGCCACAAAGAACAACACAATAAGCAGGTTAGGTTAGGTTAGGTTAGGTTGAAGTGGCTGCCAGCTAAGAATCGCCAACAAACTTAGACCAATAATAGGTCCATTGTGATACCACATGGATCATGGGAGAAATTTCTCCTACCTACTCGTTAAACCATTCTGAGCTTCTTATGAAGCGTAGGTGGCTTTTAATATCAATGTCTTCCAGGTCGCCTATGTCGTTGTAATAGGGGGCTCCTCGGTGAAGCTTCCTTCTGTGGGAGAGAGCTGGGCAGTGACAAAGAAGGTGAGGAATAGTTTCTTCCTCTTCCTCATCCATGCAGCTTCTACAAAAGTCGTTCGCAAAAACGCCTAGCCTTGCGGCATGCTTGCCTATTAGACAATGTCCAGTGATGACACCTACTAAAGCGCCGATATGCAATCTGTTGAGAGAAATTATATTCTTAGAACGTTTTAGATCCAGCTTCGGCCAAATTTGTTTTGTCGATAGACATGTGGGCCCACTTGTCCACCTAAGGTTCGTACTCTCGATAGCATCCAGCTTAAATTTGAGTTTGCAGGTAGCGATTGGTATACCTAAGGAGCCTTTGTCCGGCAGGATGGGTATAGTTGGTCCTATTCTGGCGAGTTCGTCAGCCTTACAATTCCCTGGAATGTCCCTATGCCCCGGCAGCCAACACAGGTGAATATTGAACTGCTCAGCCATCTCCACGAGAGACAAGCGGCAGTCTAGAGCTGCTAAGGAATTTATAGATGTCGATTCCAAGGATTTGATTGCTGCTTGGCTATCTGAAAAGATGCGGATATTTTTAGCAGATATCACGTTTTTCTTAAGCCAACACAAGACTTCTTTAATCGCCAAAATTTCCGCCTGGAACAAGCTACAATGATTTGGAAGACGGAAGGAGAGCTTAAGATTAAGCCTGTCAGAGAAAACACCTCCACCAACGCCGTCCTTAGATTTTGAGCCGTCAGTGTAGAAGTGGATTGACCCATCTTCTAAAAATGTATCTCATTCCAGAGTGATCTGGGGGGGATGGTGACGAGGAAGTTCTTGTCAAAATTTAGACGTGGGATGGTGTAGTCCGTGTTTTCCGGAGAGATTTTGAGTTTATTCAAAATGGAAGCGTGGCCAAAGTCTCTTCTTGACCACTGTTGGGTAGCTTCGAGGCGAACGGATGCATTCGCTGCCATTTGCTTGCTAAATATATCGAGGGGTACCAGATGAAACAAAATGTCCAGTGCCGCAGAGGGGGTTGTACGTAGTGCTCCGCCTATGCACAGACAATCTGTGCGCTGGACCTTACTTAGACAATCGCGATTTATAGCCTGTTCTAAGGCCGTCCACCAGACAATGACCCCGTATGTGAGTATCGGTCTAATGACCGAGATATAGCGCCAGTGAGTTTTTTTTCCCGAGTGTGGGTGAAAAATCTTTCATAGACACTATGAGAATAGCAAGCGCGTGCTCATAGTAGTGTCAGATTCTTACTGACTAAAAAAACACCACCCTTCGATATAAATTTGTTAGATATCGCAACTAAGTATTAACTTATCAAGCAATTTTTCTATCATGAAATAAAAACGTTTGGTAGGTTTCTTTCCACTGGAAGTTCCTGCATATTCCGCAATCTAGACGCGGTTAATCATTATCTCGCCAAGCCGAAGGGTTTCGTCCTTTGTAGTCGGCGCAATAAATTGCTCCCATCCAAAATTTGTAGGACTGTATTGTTGACATGTCCGATTAGTCGGTTTCTATGCTTTCTCGCGAAGCTTTTACTTTCAGCTTCGATTGTCGGAATTCCGAGATCCCTGTGGATATCGTCGTTTCTAATATACCACGGTGCTTGGAGAATTTCTCTTAGCACTTTATTTTGAAAAGTTTGTAAAATATTGGCATTTGTTTTCTTGGAACCGCCCCAAAGTTGTATACCGAAGGTCCACACCGGCTTTAGCACTTGCTGTATAAAAGCAGTTTGTTCTCAGTACTGAGCTGGGAATGTTTTCCGACCAGTACATTTCTCTATATTTGATTTAGATTTCTTTTCGTTTCATTTTCACGTGCGAATTCCATTTCAGTCTTGCGTCAAGTGTCATTCCCAGGTATTTGGCCTCGTTTGCAAAAGGTATTCGGGCCGAGTTTAGGAAAATTCGCAAGTCATAAGGTTTCTTGTAAGTGAAATTCACGTGAACAGATTTAGATTCGTTGAGGGCGATCCGCCAGTCCCTCGTTCATTCATTTACATTATTCAGTGCGTTTTGCAATTTTGCAGTCGTTTCTTCGATTGTTTTATCTAGTGGTAGGATAGCGGTATAATCGGCAAACGTAGCAAGGATAGTGCCATCTTCGTTCGGTATATCACGAATATATAGCAAATAGAGAAGCGGCCCAAGAACGCTTCCTTGCGGTACGCCGGCCGAAATTTCTTTTAGCTCGGAGTATTCGACTCCATGTCTAACACGAAAGATTCTATTCCCGAGATATGATTCTAGAATATCGTGTAAGCATACAGGGAGAACTTGTCGTAGTTTGGATTTGAAGCCATCATGCCAAACCTTATCAAAGGCTTGCGAGACGTCAAGAAATGTGCTTGAGCAAATCTTTTTTTCTTCAAGTGCTTTCTCGATTACGTCAGTAATTCTATGCACCTGGTCAATCGTCGAATGCTTACTTCTGAACGAAAACTAATGGTCAGGGATAAGATTATTTTCTTCTATAACCGGTTGGAGACATCTTAATAATATCCTTTCGAAAATGTTCGATATGATTGGAAGAAGCGAAATTGGTCTATACGATTTTACCTCATTTGGCGGTTTTTCTGGTTTTAAAGCCAGTGAGTGATTCGGCATTGTAAACCCCATCTATTTCCAATAGCTTTTTTGCAAGAGAAGTGCTACAGTATCTTTCTTTAGTCTTTCTTGAATATTAGGTTTCCAGCTTAGTTTCTTATCCAGGATGAGACCCAAATATTTTGCTGTGTCAGAGAAAGTTAAGCTAATACCATTTAGAGAAGGAGGGTCGACTGACGGAATTTTATATTTCCTGGACAAGAGTACAAGTTCAGTTTTGTGGGGGTTTACACCCAAACCACACCCAACTGCCCATCTAGTGAGCTTGTTTAAAGCGTTTTGTAGAAGTTCTTTTAGAGTATTTAGGTGTTTTCCTGAGACAGCCAAAGCAACATCATCTGCATAAGCGATCGCCGTGCATCCCTCGCCTTACATGATTAACAATAGTTCATTGATCACCAAGTTCCACAAAAGGGGGGATAGAACACCACCTTGCGGAGTGCCTCTACTGACAGACCTTCTGGTAGACGTCCCACCCAGCTTAGAGTTGATAATCCGACCACACAATAAGTAGACTTATTTCAATATTTTAAAAAGATGCAGTCATTATTGGAAATTCCTAGAGCGCCAACAAAATTTGTACTACCAGAAGCATTTGTTTGGGATAAGCACATTTTGTTTCTCAACATGTATGAATTCAGATCTTTTTTAATTTCCCGTACTAGCCGACTTTTTGCACCGGTTTTCCTAAAAGTACATTCATGTAGCGATTTCAAAGCCCCACGCCTACTTTAAGAGGGCGTTGCATTCGGCTTGAACTTAGGACCCTGTTCATATCTATTTTAATATTTTGTTTTTTTATTTAAATTCCACGTACCAGATGCTGATTAGATTAATTTTAAGTGCAAGCATATTGTCGTTCGTAATTTCACACCTTTGAGTATAGAGTGCTAACGAACAAACAAAAGATTTCAACAACGAACTCTTAAAGGTTTCATTTTCTTTCCAACGAATCACCCTGTATCGGCTCTATCATTCGTTATTGCTTTTAAGATACCTGTTGTATTAAAATCTTTCACTACACAAACCTACGATGAGTTTCCCGAGTCCCCTCGAAGATACAAACTCCACGCGCGAACGGCGATCGTCAACACAATTGTTGAGGTTGACTCTTCAAGAAATCCATAACCGCGACCAAACAAGCCATCAGTAATTCAGTTCCAAACAAGACGTTCACTACGCAGGTTGTCCGACGAGAAGTGTATACGAAATTTGATTAGCAGAAATTCGCTATTATATTGATTCACAGGTGAGTTAAATAAAAAATATTTTCCTCAAATTACAACTACCCAAATTGCTGACGTTAATCATTTTTATTGAGAATAACAAACTGCATGTACATTGTTTCCTGTGTTTTTTTTTTACTATGCTCGTATTTTATTTCTCAATTTTATTTTATTTTTTTTTTTTGTGGATTTGAACTCTTCATTGCGGCGGAAAAAATTTCTCTATAATTATGCTGACCGGGTTATTGTGAGATAAACGTTCTGTGACGTGTAACATGATCAAGAAAAAGTATCTCAGTGAGAATTGGTACTGTCCGTCTGTCCGTTCGAATAGTGAAAGTCTACTCTCTACATCTTCGGTTTTATGTAATGCTCTGCAACACTTCAGGCGTTCGTTGAGATTTTTATTGTTGAAATTCAGATTTCGGATGTGAGAAAAGAAACATCGGATGCTGCTGCTGTTGTACAGACGAATGTTTGTTTTTAATATATTCGCATACATAACGCAAAGACGTTAAGATGAAGTGGTTGGGTTCATCGAAATTTGGTAGTTTTTTTTTAACTATGATTATGCAATCGAAAGCGAGATTTGGAATAGGTACGACTAGGTATATACATAGATACACATTTAAAGATCATTCTTCTTGGTTTTTGTGATAATAAATAAATCAAAGGCACTTTGCTTAGAATATAATGAAGCGGATTTTTAAGGCGGTTCCAGTCTTATAATGTAGTTTCTAGTTGCGTTCTAAGAGGTGGATGTGTCTCTAGTTTATTGTCACAATAGTGTGCGTGTGAATAATTTAGTTTTCTTTCGTTTCTTTTTTACCGTGATTATCATAATTCTTTTTGGATTAATTTGCGGTAGAAACGAGCTATGATCGGAATAATAATGAATTTGTCCGCCAAAACTGTGCACTCATGTGTCGTAGTTGATTCTTGATGCGAAATTAAATAATATTTTAAATACAACTTAAAGCACGTAGAAAAATGATGAAGCGACTTAGACAAATAGGAACCGGGAATTCAAGAAACTTTTCGACAACATCATGTATATATTGCACCTAATTGGTCATAATTAAACCATCAGGCTTTCTAGGATGAGGATGATCTTTCTTCTTACTTCGACAACAACTATGACGGTGCAAATTTAGCAAAACACTTTTGGGATTATACGCAAACGCGTGTGATTCTTGCGCATTCTGACTGTCTTCATGGGGCACGAATTAAGCACTATTTCGAATGGTGTTTTGGATTAAAGCTCTATACCTTGAGATGATGTTTTCTAGTCTCCTTTCTTTCTCGCTTCACTGCTGATGATTAAATGCTACGGCTTCCCACAACGCGTTTTAACTCACCCCCCATGTTCTGCTTCATGCCATCCACTCTTCTGGAAGTCGATTCCGTTGTATGGCATATCTCCGATAGAATTTTTTTTTTGGCAGTTTTCTTTGTCGAGTTGTGATGTGTTCTGATGACAAACATCCGCATGAAGCTATTTACCCAAGACACGATTTGACCAGAAAATTCTTAAGATGGTGCGAAGGCGTTCTTTTTATGAAGTCTACTTTTATTTTTTTTTCCTCTTGTACAACCCATGCCCGCGTGGCAACGACACTGCGACCTGAAAGATCTATTGTATCGGAGGGTTGGAGTTAATCTAACAAACGTACTACCTCCCTTATGAAAGTGAGTATGTCTTTAGTAGCGGAGCATTTCAGTTCCACTGAAGTAAGTATCTCCGTGTGGAGAATACGTTTCCTTAACCAGTGTAGTGCCGGGCATTCACAAAGAATGTGTCCGGAAGTTTCATCCTCCTCTAAACAGAACCGACAGTCCTTTTCTTGGCACAGGTTCATCTTGTTAAGGTGGTATCTCAGGCCGCAATGGCCAGTAAGAAAGCTCACAAGCTTCTTAATGCTTTTCCTATCTAAGTTAAGGATTTCCTTATAGGAGTAAGACTTGATTAATCGTTTGGATTGTCTTAGACCTCGCCCACTAGTCCAGTGGTCTAGACGAAGTTTGTTTTCCCATTCGTTAATCAGCGCTGTAGCTGTCGCCCAATTGACGCCTCAATAAGGCACAGGACCTATGAACACAGATTCTGAGCCAGCCCTAGCAAGCTCATCTGCAGTCCCTTGGTGTCCAGGTACCCAACCGAGTTTTACCCTGTTGTATTTGTCAAGGTCTTGTAATGCATCGTAACAGCATTTCACGGTTCTGGAGTCCATTTGGTTGGACGACAGTGCCATAAGTGCTGCTTGGCTTTTTTTTTTTTTTTTTGATTGGGAGGGGTAATCTTCAAAAGACGAAACTCAGTACGTCCTGAGTAACAGTGTGGGACTCTTACCCACTAAACCCCCCTCCCACGACCGCCCCATTCCCCGCGGTACTGCCGTCAAGCATTTCATCGCGGGGGGGGGTTTTAGTCTGATGTATTCGACTAGTGCATGTTTGCATTATCCTGCTCAGTATTGATTGTATTTCGCCGGTCTGATTCTTTCCTTTCCCTTTCTAGGGTTCTTAGAATCTTCATTATGCGCATTGTGCTCCCAGCGACTGCGTCCCATGCCTCCTGGCTTTTGAGCATTTCGCCAACGATGTTTTCTGGCGTCAGTGGGTGGCCGAGTTCACTCCTTAGTGCATTCCTTTCGTCGAGGAATCTTGGGCATTCAAAAAATATATGTTCCACGTTTTCTACGCAGTCAGCGCAATGCGGACAGTAAGGGCTATTGTCGTGTTTATACTTATGTAAGTACGAACGAAAGCATCCATGGCCCGTTAGGAACTGCGTTAAGTAGAACTCAAGTTCTCCATGTTGTCTGTCGAACCATGGCTGGATTTGGTGTATGAGCCTATGGGTCCACCTGCCTTTCTCAGAAGCATTCCAGCGTTCTTGCCATTCTCTTAGGCTTTCTGCTCTATAGAGCCGGTTTTCGCTGGCCTCGTTTCTTTCTCTTCTTGCGCAGTACTGACGTTGCTGTTCTACTGCCAGGATATCTACTGGGAGCATTCTCGCTACCACGCAAGCTGCATCGCTAGAAGTAGTGCGAAATGCGCAGCTAGCTCTCAATGCACATATTCGATACACAGATGTGATATGTGATCTGTATGTTTTAATTGCCATGGCCCCGGCCCAAATTGGTGCGGCGTATAGGATTATAGACGTAACCACTCTAGCCAGCAGTAACCTACGGCTATGTCTTGGTCCTCCTATGTTGGGCATGATACGCGCGAGTGCGGCACTTGCTATTGCACCTTTTCGGCCTATATACTTAAGGTGATCTCTAAATGAAAGTCTCGTATCTATCATGACACCTAGGTATTTTATATGCGGTTTAGATGTTATTTCATGGCCGCCGACTATAACGGTGAGAGTTTCTACCTTCTTTCTACTACTTATCAGGACTGTTTCAGTTTTATGCTCCGCCAGTGTTAGACCAACTGAGGTGAGCCATTTTCGTATTATCCTTATTGTCGCATTGCTTATCTGTTCCACCTCCATCAACAGTTTAGCAGTGACAATAATGGCGATATCATCAGCAAATCCCACTATTTTTGTTTCTGCGGGTATAGGAAGTCGCAGTATACCGTCATACATAATATTCCAGAGCAAAGGGCCAAGGACTGAGCCCTGTGGTACTCCGCCTGTGATCTTATATTCCTTGGGGCCGCGGTCTGTATTGTATACCAAGATTCTGCACCTGAAGTAGTCAACAATAACGTCTATGAGGTATTGTGGAACTCTCATCCTTCTGAGCGCTTGTAAGATGTGACTCCAATTTGCCGTATTGAAGGCGTTTTTTATGTCAAGAGTTATAACCAAGCAGTACTTTTTGGAACCGCCTCTCCATCTTCTTCCCTGTATAGCCTCTTGTGCCGTTTTAACTACCACATTGATTGCATCTGTTGTTGAGCGCGCTTTTCGAAAACCGTATTGGTGTTCTGAAAGACCTCCAGGTTCTTGAATTGCTGCCTCTACCCTGTTACAGATGATTCGCTCCAATATTTTGCCAGCCGTATCTAACATACAGAGCGGGCGGTATGATGATGGTTCATTTGGTGGTTTCTTACCTTTGGGACGAAGTACTAGGTTTTGCCGTTTCCACTGATCCGGGAAGACTCCTTCCTTCAGGCACGAGTTGTAAATGTTAATAAACATTTCTGGGCTTACTTTTATAGCTGTCTTGAGTGCTATATTTGGGATACCATCTGGTCCAGGTGCTTTTTTATCTCCAATTTTATTGCAAGTGCTGCTTGGCTATCTGAGAAGATATGTATTCTATCGCCTTTGATCCCCTTGCGGAGATTGTGTTTGGCGCAGATCTCAATGTCATGGATTTCAGCCTGAAACACAGTAGGAGTCGTACCCATAGGTACCGAAATATTTGTGTTGGGTCCAAAAACCCCAGCTCCAACTCCAGAATCCATCTTCGAATCTAGGGTCCAGTGTTGGAGCACCATTGGACCAGTTTTCGCAGTCCAATATTTCAACTTCGAATAACCTACCAAAGCAGTGTTGCCTGACCATAATATCTGCTAAAGTGCAGAACATGTCTCTTTTAGGGATTGAGTTGAGTATCTTTAAATGTACCACAAGGTCACCTGGTTTATACTCGTGATCTAGCTGCAGCCTGATGGCATATGTATCATCTTAGGAGAGAGACCCCAAGTTCTGCCGTATAGGCGTTTACTGGCCCACAGTGCTCTAGTAGCGCGCTCCGTGGCGGACTTGATTTGTGAATTCCAATTAAGTCGTTTGTCAAGAATTACACCAAGATATTTGACCTCGCTGGAATAAACTAGTGTGGTGCCTTCGATTGTAATAGTTTCAAGGTTGACCTGTGTCTTTCTTGTAAACGGCACCAGAACGGTTTTACTAGGATTGATGGATAGTCCTTCTTTGTTACACCATTCTACAAATTGAGATATTGCACTTTGCATGACGTTGGAAATTATCGTGCCGTGTTTACCTCTGATAAATACCGCCAAGTCATCAGCATAACCGACGGTGGTGTAGCTTAATCTGTGAAGATATACTAACAAATTGTCGATGACTATAGACCACAACAGGGGGGAAAGAACTCCTCCTTGAGGATAGCCTTTGGCTGCAGTTATGGACACCGACAATCCCCCAGAGGAGGAAGTAATGAATCGACTTACCAGCATGGCCCTGATCTATTGGTTGGTGTATTCTTCGATACCTCTGCTACTGATCGCCCTTGCGATCGAGTCGTAACCAGTGTTATCGAACACACCCTCGATGTCAAGAAATGCACACAAGGCTATCTCCCTTGAACTGAGTGTTCCCTCTATTTTTTTTGACTAGATAGTGAAGGGCACAAAACAAAAAACGTCTTGGTTAGATTTAACTCGGAAACATTACATTTTTGAATTTTAAGTAGCTTGCCGGAATGGTAAAACTTGATAGGTAATATCATTTTCAACGTTCTCGACCAGTTGTCCAGCAATTCTTACTTGAACCCTGGAATGTCGAAAACAAATTAATACTTATTTGGTTGCATTAGTCTTTCAAACCATTTGATGAACTTCTGCTATTCTCACGATGCATAATATAAATGTTTGATGATCATTTCTTTGTCCATAGTATCCCTTGGCTTTCACTGTTCAGAGCTGCTTGCAGAGCAATGTTGATAACAACCAAGAATAAGAGTGGTGATAGTACACAACTTTGTCGCACCCAGCAAGGATCTTAAAGTTGGTTGCCATTTTTCCATTGTGCAAAACGTAGCACACTTATGGTATGTACCTTGATAACAGGCTTCAGTCCTCAGGGATACCTATTCTGCGCAAGGCAAGTTGGATAAAATCCGAATTTCTCCAAGTCAATAGACAACAACGAATCCGTTAGAGCCCAAACGTACTTATCGTAGGGTTGATAATGAAGGGGTAAAAAAACTGATAGCTGACTGCGATGTCGGAAGCAATGCTTACCTACCACATGCTAGGTGCAAAACGTTGTCATTGCCCACCTTGGCACTTATATTCCTTTGCATCATCAATAGCCACTTCGTTCCTTTGCATCATCAATTGCCACTTCGTTCAGGGAATATAGATATACTTGCCCTACTATAAAATATAGCGACATAGTTTCGACAATATATTTTATCAAGCAATTGGATTTACCTAGAGTCTCACGCTGAATCAATGAATCTTTCAATGTTTTCAAAAGGAAAACAGAAAAGGGTGGCACGTATGGTAAATTTTATTGACTCCCAAAATGTCGATTTTACCGTTTTGAATACCATTTCAGAATCGAGAAGAGTCACTATGTTCCAAAATAAATCTGAAAATTATGCAGGTTGTTTGGAATTTGCACTCTATTGTTCACAATTTACAAATAATTTATTAAATTGCACCACGTGGTGTACGACTGTAGTGCCCCTTTGTCTTCATTTAGCGAATTGCTATCGATTGAGAAGAGCTATTAATTCCACAAGGCATTTAGTACTCTTACTTACTTACTTAGGTGGCGCTACAGTTCAGGTTGAACCTGGGCCTCAACCAACAAGCCTCTCCATTTAGCTCGGTCTTTAGCTAATTGCCTCTAGTTGCGCACTCCAAGTTGGTCGAGGTCCCCTTGAACTTGTGCGCGCCACCTGCGGCGATGAGTCCCTCTACTGCGTCGTCCCTCGAGGTTAGATTCGAAGACTCTGCGGGCCGGAGCGTTGGTGTCCATTCGCTCTACATGTCCTAGCCATCTCAGACATCCAATACGCTGTTTTATGACTAGATCGATGTCGCTGTATAGCTCGTATAGTTCGTGATTGAATCTTCTCCTCCAAAACCCCTCAACGCAAATGGGACCGAAATTCTTACGAAGAATTTTTCTCTCAAAGCGACCAAGGATATCTTCATCCGCTTTTAATAAAGTCCATGTTTCAGCACCGTAAAGCAGGACTGGGATGATCAGGGTCTTATACAGAGTCTACTTAGTTGTCGATAAAGAGATGGAGAGTATCGATTTGGACTTCTTTGGTTTTCTCCAGGATCTGCCGAAGTGTGAAGATTTGATTGATGGTGGACTTTCCTGGCCTGAAACCGCACTGATAGGGGCCAATCAGGCTATTGATAAAAGTTTTCAGGCGTTCACACAATATCGCAGAAAAGATCTTATATGCGATGTTGAGGAGAGGCGAACCCCACAGGCGGATCAGTAGAAATGCGGTGAAGTGGGAGGGTTGTGATCCCTTGTTTTCGGATCATGCCCTCGCGGGTCTCCTTTCTTGTGGATTTAGTACTTACTTACTTACTTAATGGGCTCACGACTGAAGTAGTCTTTGCCTGAGGCACAGCATCCATTTATTCTCTTCGATCCCAGACACGCTGCTTCCAGTTACACAGACAACATTTTCTGCCACCCGCAATTACTTGTCCTTATACCGAAGTTTCGGCAGTTTTCGTCGTCCCAAACCTGGGGGCTGTGATTCGAAGATTCTCTTCTCATTGTTGTCCATTCGCTCGATGTGGCCGAGCCAATGTAGTTACTTATCGTAGCTTTTTGGACTACATCCACATATTAGTACAGCTCATAGAGTTCACGGTTAAAGCTCCTCCTTCATTCGCCATTTTCGCACACGGCGCCATATAGCAGAACTGCTAAAATTAGAGTTCTGTAGAGCATTAATTTAGTCCATCGAATTAGGAGTTTTCAGCACAGTTGTTTAGTTAAACAAGTAGCAGCGGTTTTCTAGTGCTATTCTTCGTCGAATTTGGACCAGTCCGCTGGTCCTTCCAGGATTTGCCTCAATGTGAAAATTTGGTATATCGTTGATCTTACGTGCCGATTATTGCAGAAGGGCCTAAACCGTTCACACAGTATGCTGGATAGGATAGGCATGTATTATGGATCTTACAGTTCGGTGGTCAAAAACCCAAGCTCATGGACCTAGACAATATTTTTTGGCAAATGTGGTGTCCGACTAGTCCAAGTAAATCTATATTTAACGCAGCATTAAAATCTATAAGACCAGTTGCGGATACCGTTACCGCCGTAGTTTCAGCCATCTCTAAATCTAATGCCAGAAAAACATTCTTCTTAAGAGGAGGGCTAAGGCGATCCGTTAGATATCCTGAGAAGGAGTTGTGCACATCCGAAGTTGCGCCTCCATTTCTCCTATGGAAAAACATTTTGTAGGTCGGAATGGAACTTCTTTTTCTCATATTTCCGCGGGGGAATAGTTGTGTTTTTAGGATTCTTCTCTAGATATAAAACATTTCTTTTTCTATCACTTGCCGATAGGAGAAAAAACACTGCTACCAAAATAAATCTATTAGTGCTCGTCCTCCACTCTTGTGGTTTTGATGAAGCGAAGTAACTGAAGTCAATCCAACGAAGGTGGATCCATCTCTTATAAAAGATAGGCTCCCAGGTGGTCTCTTTTTTTATTAATCAATGATGATGAGATTCTATAAAAAAAAAGTCTGCTGATGTTTTTTTCGATATCCCTTTAAATAGTCAGGTCCTTTACCTGTAACAGTAAACTATGCTGAAACCTAACTATGGCTTTAGATAAGATAACTTAGAGATAAGTAAAATAGTGGCATTAAAAATGCTGATTACTTCGCCGATATTTTTCTCACAAGATCCCTTTCGAATCTGCAATGTCCATTCTCTACTATATCCAGTTGCCTGAAAGGCTTCACACTGCCCCGTTAACATGGATGTAAAGATGCGATTTTAAGCTTAGGCTTACGCAGGTTTTGCTTTTTTCATTTTTAATTCACCAGAAGTTCATTGGCCTATCTGCATTGGGAAATATCATCCCAAAGCTTGGCGCATTTGAGCTCCCTTTCCTCTTTCAGCTCCTCTCGTATTTTGGCAGGACAGGGTTTCCCAGTCGTTCATTGTTAATGCATCAGCTGCTTCGCTAACCTCTACTATTGTCTGACCTGGTACCCAGTAAAAGGTGTCTTTATTAGCTTAGCCCAGTTTAATGATATAAGGCAGGCGTTCTCATACTAGCCTGGACCTGATCTCTTGCGAACTTAGTTCCTTGATTTCGTCCTGGTCATCTGACAGCATTGCGATATTTTACTCACGATATTTTCTGTCGATGTTGAATTGGGCAGACCCTTCGATCGCGTGATCGTGACTCTGAGTATCTAATTCTGGGTCAGTTTTCCCGTGCGAGAGGCGAAAAAAATCAAAAATTTCAAATTGTTTGAAACACTAAGGGCCGGTCTGCTCACAGTTGGTTAAATCTCTGGTTAGGTTATCACAGATTTTGCTTTAACCCACGGTTATAAATCTATGGTAACCATAGCTTTGTGGAGAATCGTTCTATTTTCCAGTTTATCTGTTATCTCGTTTATCAAATGATTCTCTGGTTAACTTTGTTTTTGTTTATCGGTTTTGTTCGTTTATAGAAGACGTTGAAATTTGAAATTACATACAGAATTCGAATGGATGAGAAATAAAAAAAAAACTCTCTCCATTTTGTTTGTAATTTTTTATTTATTATATTATCTGCAATGAAATCTGTGGATGAAATTCAGCCAGAAATGCTCAAGGCTTTAGGTAAAGAGGGAGTGCAATGGCTCTCGCGTGCGATTAAAGTGACCTGGGAATACGCTGAAACACCTGGTGATTGGCAAATGGGAGTGATAGTTCCTCTTTTTAAAAAAGGGGACAAAAGAGATTGCGCCAACTATAGGGGTATATCTCTTTTAAGTCTCCCTGGAAAAGTCGTTGCTGAAATGCTAGAAACGCGTTCCGGAGCTGTGGTTGAGGACAGTTTGGGGGATGAGCAGTGCGGTTTTCGTCCCGGTAGAAGCACAACCGACCAGAATGGTTTTTGAAAAGGCCTGGGACACTTGTTGTGTGGATTTGGAAAAAGCATATGATAGGGTTCCTCGAGGCAAACTCTTCAGTATTCTGCAGGAGTATGGGATTGATGGTTCCCTCTTAAGCGCGATGCAGTCTTTATATACAAACTGTAGAAGCTGTGTTCGGATAAACGGTGTTAAATCAATACCTTTCACTGTGGGCGTTGAACTTCGCCAAGGGTGCGTTTTGCCACCTCTCCTCTTCATTGTATATATGGATTGGATGTTGCTGCGCAGCTGTGGCGGGGAATGTTTCAAAGTGGGAGACATATGGATTAGTCATCTGCTCTTTGCGGATGATTTGGTCATCTTTGGGTCCTCTCAAGCCGAACTTCAGCTGGATCAATTTTGAGAGAGCTTGGCCAATCTGTTGTAAGGAAGGCCGAACTTAGTGTTCAAGCTAAGCTATTGGTTTTTAACTCGGTGTATGTTCCAACTCTCACCTATGGTCATGATATTTGGGTAGTGACCGAAAGAATAAGATTGCGGATAGAAGCTGCCGAAATGAGGTTCCTTCGCGGTGTTGCTGGAATAACTCGTTGGGATCGAGTGCGCAACACCAGAGTACGCAAGGCGTTCAATGTTGAGTAGCTACTTCTCCGAACGGAACATTCTATGCTTCGATGGTTTGGTCACGTAGTGCGTATGCCCCAGACCGGCTTCCAAGACGTGCCATAGTGGACGTGCCATCAGGTAGGTGACTCCGCGGTAGGCCTAGAAATAGATAGTTGGACCAAGTCCGACATCTCTCCTGGAGTCGTCTAGGGATTCCTCCTGATGAGTTGGAGTCAATGGCGGAGGATCGAGGAGGATGGAGGGTCCACCTGAGCATCCTTCCCTTATGAAGAATTAGCATATATATGTATGTATATTATGTGTATTTTTATCGCACAATATCTGCATAGAATTTTGTGAAGTCGCATAATATTGAGTCAAAAGTAACCCGTTAAAGTGACGTTAACCGACGAAATTCGGCTGGTTATCGATATCTCTGGTTAACTAACCAAACCATGGATTCTCTGGTTAAAATTTCAGTGAACAAACACAATCGATGGTTATCAGCTGGAATAACCACTGGTTAAAGTTAACCGAGAGTGAACAGACCGGCCCTAAGTGACTTTGTATTCTGAAAATATATGAGTTGGAGAATACATTTCCTTGGAATGGAGAAATATTTACACTTATGACAGCAGTTGCAACACCTTTAAAGTCGCTACATTATGTAACCATTTTTAGTACATACAGCGAAGCGCCTTGCATTTTAGTAAATATCTGTTCTGCGTCAAGTTGATAATAATTTAAAAATCTTAAATACGCTTTACGTAATGTCTGAAAGAAACGTAAACGTTATCATAATTTTTATTTTCTAATTCTTCAAGCAGTTATGAATTTTTTAAGTAAACGGTCGAAAAATTAATATTTGCAAAAGCTCAATAGATCAGAATTAACGTGCTCCACACTCCTCCGTTTTGTTTCTTATTTGAAAATATTATTTATACTCTTACCTAAGCAACTGTACCATTTCCAGCGGCGTCAACCTGCGTCCCCGTTTATCAGTTCAATAAAACCGTTGAAAAGTTTGTTCTGTTCAAGCATGTCATTATATGGAGATCTCAGCATACCTCCCGCCGAAGCTATTTTATTTGTTCCTCATTCGACCGCTTGTTCATAGGAACATTTTTGATCAGCATACATACATATGTTTCCTATAGGGATCCGCAATTAAAATGTTTTTTTTCGCGAAAATGATGTTTTGGCACCACTGTGCGTCGCAGTTCCTATGGATGTTTTGGATCCATCCGTCTGTCACTTCATGGTATGCTACGAGTATTCGAATAGGTACCTGCTGTTCTTTTTATTACTTAACTTTGAGATGAACTGCGTACTGTTGCGACTAAAGCTACATTATGTTCAGACGATTGTCAGATCTTACAATATTAGCCGCGTTTTGTTTTCCCCGTGAACTGAACTAGTTCATCTCAAAATAAAAAACGCTCCTGGTTCACCTAGAAATTTTATTTTCACAAGTTGGTAGCAGCAGCTACACACTATCGTTAAATATGGATTAAAAATGGCGGAAAAATAGCAATCGAAGTGAGAAAAGGGCTTAATGTTTTTATATTTGTTTAATAATTAAGGTTTTTAGATACTGATGTCAGAAAGTCATTCAGCAAAGCTGCCAAGCTTTACATATAATTTTTATTTGTGAAATGCCATCTAGTGGTGAGATATGGGATAGAAATTCTCGTTCACAAAAATTTAACCAGCTCAAGTGCTGGTTCAATTGTTGTTTTGGCAACCTGTGTAAAAATATGAACTTAACCAGTTCACGGTGAAAACAAAACGCGGCTAATGTCAGGTCTACCAATGTGTGGCAATTAGCTGCCGATGATCTGACAATGACAATCTGTCTTTCAACGTTAAATTATCAGTTCACACGGTTGTCAGATTTTTTTTTTTTTTTTTTTTTTTTTTTTTTCCGAGGGTAGGTGAAAATCTTCAAGAAGACACTATGAAGATCGACAGCGCGTGCTCATAGTAGTGTGGGATTCTTACCCACTAAAAAACCTCCCTTCAAAACAGACTTGTTTTCATTTTTACTACAACTAAGTATTCGACTTATCAAGTAGTTTTCGTTTCACGAAATAAGGACGTTTTGCAGGTATTTGGCGCAACAGCTCTTTAAGTGTTCTTTCATCCAAAACTTGGAGGACTGTTATATTAACGTGACTTTCTAGTCGACTTTTATGTTTTCTCGCGTAGTTTTTGATTTCGTCTTCGACTGTTTTAATGCCAAGATCTCTGTGGATATCGCTATTTCTGATATACCATGGCGCATTTACAATACCTCTTAGCACTTTGTTTTCAAAAGTTTGTAAAATTTTAATATTACTTATTTTGGTACAACCCCAGAGTTGTATACCATATGTCCATACAGGCTTTAGCACTTGCTTATATAAAAGCAGTTTGTTCTCTATATTAAGCTTGGAATATTTTCCAAGTAACCAATACATTTCTCGATATTTATTATCTAGTTCTTTGCGTTTTTTCTTAATGTGCGTTTTCCATTTCAGCTTTCTATCAAGTGTCATTCCAAGATACTTAGCCTCGTTTGCAAACGGGATTTGAACCGAGTTTGAAAAGATCGGCAAATTATTTATTTTTTTATAAGTAAGCGATTCGCCAAATCTTTGTCCATTCATTTACTCTATCCAAAGCTTCTTGCAATTTTTCTGTAGTATCTTCGACCGTTTTACCTACTGCCAAGATAGCAGTGTCGTCGGCAAATGTAGCTAGCTCAGTGCCTTCTACTTGCGGTATATCACGAGTGTATAATAGATATAAGACCGGACCAAGAACGCTTCCTTGCGGCACCCCAGCCATTATTTCCTTAAAATTCGAAAATTCGTTTCCACATTTGACGCGGAATAGTCTATTCGTAAGGTAGTTCTTCAAAATATTATATAGGTGCTCTGGCAGAACTTGTCGTAATTTAAACTTTAAGCCTTCATGCCAGACATTGTCAAAGGCTTGAGAGACGTCAAGGAATACGCTTGAACAAATCCTTTTTTCCTCAAGAGATTTTTCGATTACATGAGTTATTCTATGCACTTGTTCAACTGTAGAATGCTTACTTCTGAATCCGAATTGATGATTCGGAATGAGATGCCTCTCTTCTACAACCGGCTGTATTCGCCTAATCAAAATTCTCTCGAACACTTTGGGTATGATTGAAAGAAGCGAAATCGGTCTATAAGACGTTTTTTCATTCGGCGGTTTTCCGGGCTTAAGGACCATTATGACTTCGGCCACTTTCCATTGACTGGGAACATATTCTAGTCTAAGCGCGGCGTTTATAATGAACAGAAGCTTCATTAGACCTTTTCTCGGAAGTGCTTTAAGAACCACTCCCGTGATTAGGTCGTATCCAGGAGCCTTCTTAGGTTTAAGTTTCTTTATTTCTTCCTTAAGTTCGGTTAGTGTTGCATTTCTTATTATACGATTGTCAATATACGACGTATTTATATTTTGAATAAGAGCCTGTCCATCAAGCGGTTTGAAAGTTTCTTCCAGGTGGGCGGCAAAAACTTGCGCTTTCTCTTTATCATGCCTGGCCCATTCGTCTTGATTTTTCCTAATTGGGGCGGCTTGAATTTGAGGTTTTTTAATACCTTTTATAGCTTTCCAAAGCGAATAATTATAATCTTTTTCTGCCGTTAAGCTTTCTAGGTGAGTTTGCATTTCATTATTCTTAAGGTCTTTAATAGATCTTTTTAATAAGTTACACAAACGGTTAAGATGTGCTTTATGTTGCGGAGCCCGAGTTTGTTGCCATTTTTTGCGCGCTTTCCTCTTCTCCTTAATCATCTCTTTTATTTCCTGCGGATAATTTTGAATATAGCTGGCCGGCGTTTTCTTAGGTTTCTGAGTATTCTTCCACGCGGCATTCTGTAGGATTTCGACGAAGCGATATACTTCAACTTCAAGTTCATAGGGCGTTTTAAGTGATACCCTCAGCTCAGTATTTGCTTCAATATCTTTTTTGAAGCCATCCCAATTCGTTTTCGCGCTGGTTAATCTGGCCGGACCTACTTTTTTAATCAGAGCATCGCTTATCGTCATAATGATTGGAGAATGATCAGAGGAGAGATCAAAGCTTTCTTCAACTTTTATACAGTTGCCAGATATACCTTTAACCATAAAGAAATCGATCAGGTCTGGTATCTTATTTCTATCAGTCGGCCAATATGTTGGTTTACCCGTCGAGTGAAAATCACAACTATATTGCATACTTACTTACTTACTTACTTAGGTGGCGCTACAGTTCGGGGTGAACCTGGGCCTCAACCAACAAGCCTCTCCATTTAGCTCGGTCTTTAGCTAATTGCCTCCAGTTGCGCACTCCAAGTTGGTCGAGGTCCCCTTGAACTTGTGCGCGTCACCTACGGCGATAATTCCCTCTACTGCGTCGTCCCTTGGGGTTAGATTCGAAGACTCTGCGGGCCGGAGCGTTGGTGTCCATTCGCTCTACATGTCCTAGCCATCTCAGACGTCCAATACGCAGCTTTTTGACTAGGTCGATGTCGCTGTACAGCTCGTATAGTTCGTGATTGAATCTTCTCCTCCAAAACCCGTCAACGCAAACGGGACCGAAAATCTTACGAAGAATTTTTCTCTCGAAGCGACCAAGGATATCTTCATCCTCTTTTAATAAAGTCCATGTTTCAGCGCCGTAAAGCAGGACTGGGATGATCAAGGTCTTATATAGAGTCTCCTTAGTTGTTCGATAGAGGGCTTTACTGTTGAATTGCCTTATAAGCCCAAAAAAACAGCGATTGGCAAGAGTTATTCTTCGATTGATTTCTGCGCTGATTTTGTTTGCTGAATTTATAGCAGAGCCAAGGTAGACAAAGTCCCTTACTACCTCGAAGTTATAGCTGCCCACGGTGACGTTTTGTCCAATTCGTCGATGTTGGTTTTCCCTTCTAGTTGACAGCATATACTTGGTTTTGCCCTCGTTTATCGCCAAACCCATTTTGGCCGCTTCCGCCTCAATGCTTGCAAAAGCACCGGTGACAGCCCGCTGAGATCTTCCGATAATGTCTATATCGTTGGCGTATGCAAGCAGTTGTACAGACTTGTAATAGATTGTGCCTCCGGTGTTGGCTTGTGAGTTCCGCACAATCCGTTCAAGTACAATATTGAAGAAGTCACATGACAGCGCGTCACCTTGTCTAAAGCCTTTTTTGACATCAAAGGTCTCGGTGAGGCCATTACCGACCTTGATGGAGCAGCGAGCGTTCTCCATCGTCAGCCTGCACAGGCGGACAAGTTTGGCAGGGATGTCAAAACTAGACATGGCTCTATAAAGCTCTTCTCTATAGATGCTGTCATAGGCGGCCTTGAAATCGATAAAGAGGTGGTGAGTATCGATTTGGAATTCTTGGGTTTTCTCCAGGATCTGCCGAAGTGTGAAGATTTGATCGATGGTGGACTTTCCTGGCCTGAAACCGCACTGATAGGGTCCAATCAGGCTGTTGATAAAAGGTTTCAGGCGTTCACACAATATCGCAGAAAAGATCTTGTACGCGATGTTGAGGAGACTGATGCCTCTATAATTGGCGCAGTTGAGGGGGTCTCCTTTCTTGTGGATCGGGCAAACGATGCTGAGATTCCATTCATCAGGCATACACTCCTCTGACCAAATATTAGAAATGAGTTGGTGTATGCACTCTACCAATTCATCCCCAGCTGCCTTGAAAAGTTCGGCCGGTAAACCGTCAGGTCCAGCAGCCTTGTTCGATTTTAGCTTGAATATTGCTATCCTCACTTCGTTTTGGTCAGGTGGACGGAAATTTTGACTATCATCGTCCATGTTGAATGGTTCATTCTGCCTGACAGCGGGATGTTGGTCTTCGTCGCCGTTATACAGTCTGCAGAAGTAGTTTTTCCATATTCTCAGCACCGACTGTGATTCTACTACGAGGTTTCCATTCTCATCTCTACAGGTTTCTGTACGGGTATTACTTCTCTGACACGTTCTTTTTACGTTTTGGTAAAACTTCCGTACATTGTTCCTGGAGTATAGACTCTCGATATTCTCAAACGCGCGCTTCTCATGCTCTTTCTTCTTCTTTTGGAGAAGCCGATGTTCTTCCCGTCTCTTTTGCTCGTAGAGCTCACGAGCAGCTCTCGTCTTCCTTTGCAGCGCCGCTTTGTATGCCTCTTGTTTTGCTGCATGCACTCGCCGGCATTCTTCGTCAAACCAGGGGTTTCGCGGTGGTGGGCGAGCGAGACCCAGCACATCAGTCGCGGCGTTTCTGATGGCATGTTGGCAGCGTTGCCACTGGTCTTCGGCACTTGATGCTGGCGGTATAGGGGTGATTGAGAGATTTCGGAATACGCGTTCAGCGAAGAGTCTGGCGGTCTCTTGCGATTGTAGCTTTTCGACGTTGAATTTTCTCACAGTAATTCTTCTTTGTTGCTCAGATTGGGATATCCGCATTCGTACCTTGGCTACAACAAGGTAATGATCCGAGTCTATGTTGGCCGCTCGAAAGGTCCGGACATCCAGAATACTGGAGGCATGCCTTGCGTCGATCGCAATATGATCAATTTGGTTGATCGTGACATGATCATTGGACCGCCATGTCTGCTTATGAATATCGAGATGAGGAAACCATGTGCTTGCTATGGTGACATTTCGCTCCACAGCGAAATCAATTAGCCTTAGTCCGTTATCAGACGTGGTGTCGTGTAGGCTATGCTTACCGACTGCTCTACCGAAGACGTCCTCCTTTCCTATTTTGGCGTTAAAATCGCCCAATACGATCTTAACGCCGTATTTAGGACATTGCTCGTATGTTTTGTCGAGGAGCTCGTAGAAACACTCTTTGGAGGCAGGGTCCTTTTCTTCTGTGGGGGCATGAACACATATTAGGCTTATGTTAGCGAATTTAGCCTTGATCCGGATAGTCATAATACGCTCGCTCACGTGTCGGAAGCTTAAGACTTCTTGCCTAAGTCTGCCGCGTATGACAAATCCGCATCCGAATAAGCGTTGCCTGTTGCCTCTGTAGCAACCACCGTAGTAGATGTCACAGTTTTTCATCCTCTTTTTGCCTGGCCCATCCCATCGCACTTCCTGGATGGCGGTAATATCTGCTTTATAGCAGTCTAGGGCCTCTGCTAGTTGTTCGGCTGCACGTGGTCTGTAAAGGGACAGAACATTCCACGTACAGATCCGAAGGTCGTTGTCCTTATTTCGTTTGCTGGGGTCGTCATTAGTTGGGTCATCCTTATCCGAGGCTTTTGGTTGTTTCGGAACCATGCGTTTTTTACGTGGTAGGGAAGTTACCCCGACGGCACAACCCCCAACCTGGAGGGCCAGTTCCTTAATTATTCCCCTAGGACGAGGGGCCGGGTACACCGGTGCCAGTAGTCCACTACGGGAGTATGAGCGCTGCCGTTGGCCCATTAAGGGCTCCTCCGCCACCATCTCTCATTGCATACCCGCATTATAAAGCTTTCTACCTTTCTGAGAGGCGTACCTTGAACCCCAGAAGGGGTGTTTCGCGTTGAAATCGCCACCAATAATAAAATTTGGTTTAAGGAAGTTGAAGATGTTTGTGAAATCACTTTCTTCAAGTTTACATCGCAGTGGACAATATATAGACGAAATGTTGAAAGCAAAATGTCTATTTCTAACGCGTACCGTGCTTACGTGCATTGCTTCTAATTCAATCTTTACTTCCGCTGAGTGTTCGATACATTCTTTTATAAACAAGGATGATCCGCCTCTGGCTCTTTCCGATGGGTGGAAGGCGTGATACACGCTATATCCCCTTATCTTAACATTCGATTGCTTTGTCAGATGAGTTTCGCAGACCAAGCATATATCAATATCTTTTTCTCGTATAAAGATTTCTAACTCGTCGAGTCTTCGTATAAGCCCGTTGGCGTTCCAAGTAAGAATTTTAAGCGTTTCTTTCATATTCTGGTTGTAGTGCGCCTGTTATGAATGTTGTTTTCTAAAGCAACTAGTCTCTCGAAAATAAGTTTGTTTGTTTTGGATTGCTCTTCAAGTTTCGCAAGAATTAGGGAAAAAACATGGGATACATGATCTTGTGAGCGGTTGTCAGATGTTGTCCCAATTTCTGACAATTTCATTGTTAGACGGCTGGTCTGACAATGCTTTTGTCAGACTAAAAATGTTCAGTTCATACAGTTGGTAGATGACTGCTCACAAAAAATCGGCAGATCCGTCGTCAGACTCGTGCTGAATTGAATTGAAGTCTGCAAATTTTTAAGATATAAATTAAAATGAAGCAGAAAGAGCACTTGCGAAAATCTCCACGCGTACGTATTGGAAAGCAGCGAGAAGAAGAGGAATAGCCACACAAATGCCATAGTGCTTAGACGAATGATTAGGTGGCCCGTCGCCAGCAGGATTGATTTTACGCGAAACTGCGCGTCTAATTGCGTGCTGAGGAGCCACAATTGTATCGCAATTTGATGCGTATGAGTTTTAAACAATTCGAAAAGAAAAAAAAATATACGAGCGTATATGTCAGCTGGTGAGCGGCTGGTGTTGACACTACGCTACCTGGCTACTGGCGAACATTTTCGGTCACTGCAATACTTGTTCCGCATTCCGGTGTCAACGATTTCGTCCATCATTCCAGAAGTTCTGGATACCATCTACAAATTGCCCGTGGACGAATATCGTCCCCAAAATTTGCTTCACTCTGTTTCTTCAACGAAAACAGAAATTAAAAAAGAAAACTGTTGGAACTAGCCGTGTTTTTTTTTAAACCTAGCCAGCCAGTATTTGCTAGTGAAGTAAAATTTTACACATAAAACAAATACAACAACCGGCTGGCTACTACTCTTGATTTTATCCCCAGCAAAAAGTTACTGGCTGGGAATTTCGTGATGCCTAATATCAGGCAGCGCAAAAACGAATGTTTTTAGTTATTTGTTGTTGCTATCACTGCGAGGTTGCTTGGTTCCTAGAGATATGTTCGTATAAAATCGGCTGGCTTTGGCTGGCTGGCAAATCGTTTAAATGAATGACTGGCTGGCTAGGTTTCAAAAAAACACGGCAACTGACAATTTCAAATGAGTTTGCCAATGTCCTAAAAAATCTGACAATGGCACAAAAGAGTTTTCACACGATTGGTAGATGCCTGACAATTTCGTTGTTAGATGGTGCTCTGACAATTGTCTGATAATGCTTTTCTGACAGCGTTGTCAGACCAAAATTGGCAGTTAAGACGGTTGTACGAGATTTGGAACATATTTTTCATTGGAAGACAATATTGTAAGATCTGACAACATTCTGAACATAACTTAAGCCTAACCAGAGAACGTGTTCTCCTCATATCGTAATCCGGCCACAGCGTGCTGGCAGTGACGCGCGTCACTTCGTATGTTGACTTCGCTGGTGGCTTCGTCTCCGATGAGTTTATTTATAGAGCTAATAGAAACTTTCACGCAAGGGGTGGCCTGCTACATATGCTACGCCGACCCTATTCTAGCGAGTTCGTCTGCTCATTCAATACCCGATATGCCCCTGTGCTCTGGTACCCAGCATAGCATAGGGTCACCTTATTGACTTGTGACACCTCATTCACATGCAGTTTGTAGATTCTGACGAGTTAAGATCCAATTGCAGTAGATGATAGAACCTTACCGGCTGCCTAGCTATCAATGTAAACAGTCGATAGCATTCGATTTGCCCATGATTTTATTATTGGTGACAACTTTCACAGCCTGGGTAACGGCCATGATTTCAGCTTGAAAGGCACTACATTGATTACTGATTCTGAATGAGTTGTTGACCCCAAGTATTATGCAGTTCACCCCAGTTCTTTACCGACATTCATTTTGGAACCGTCGGTGTAAAAGGAGCATTTTCATTACCAGTAGCATGCTTTTTTCCAGTTGTTTCTGTCAGGAATTCTGATATTAGATCTCCTGTCAAATGTCAACTTCGGAATCATGTGAACAGTTACTATCTGCCTACTTGTGACCTCCCATCTGAACAGGATGAAGGCGTGACCGTATCGTGCGGATGACCAAAGTCCTGCTTCCCTCAGTCTTAGCACTGAATTGGCTGCCGTGTTTTTGCAGAATCGATCCAGTCGAACTTATTCTACTAGGAATAGCCTCTGTTGCCGCCGTGGGTGTTGTATGCAACGATCCCATGATTACGATGCAGGTTGATCTCTAGATCTTGTTAAGACTCGAAAGCTGTTGGGATAGGTCGCACAACCGCCGTAAATAACCGATATACCACAGCGGGTTTGAAATCCCACGTGTTGCCAAATTCTTTTTTACAAGCGTAAAAGACTCATACATGCTCTTTTAATGCGATCAACAATATTTTTTTTTTCTAATTTAATTTGGAATCCAGAATTACGCCCTGGTATTGTACTAACTTTGAGAGATTTAGCAGAATCCCTTCGATCCTGGGGGTTTTAACTCAGGGATTGCCCTTTTCCTAGTGAACCGCAAAATGTCTGTCTTTGCGGGGTTCACACTCAGACCTCGGCTACGGACCTAGTTATAAACTAGTAGCAGTGCGTATTTGAGTCTATCCCTAAGGATCGGAAGGAATTTCTATGATACAAGAATGGCAACATCGTCAGCGTAACGCTGAAACCATTCGCTTCGAGTAATTATCAATTGTGGTCTTTCCTTGAAATGCTTTAAACAGACATTTATGAAGGACCATGAAAAGGAGCGCCGTGGTGCAGTGGTTATTGTGTCGGACCACTGCGTCTGTGGTTCTATGTTCGAATCCCAGAAAACATCAAACGTTTTTCCCTGTTCCACCTCCCGCGAGCGTTTGACAAACATCCGAGAGTATTGTTGTTATGAAAAGGTTCTCCAAAACAAAATAAAAATTGCCTTTCGGGTTCGGTACAAAACTGTAGGTCCCTTCCATACGTGCGAATAAACGCACGCAACACGAATATTTGCGAGAAACTAGGCGTAGCCCTTCATGGGCGGGCTGTTGCGCCAAATGTGTATACAAATGAGACAATTGCAGACGGAAATTAAATACGTGGACATTAAAACCTTATTACCTCCTGACCATAATAGAATGCCAAAGATCAGGAGTATTCTACGAAATACTAGTGACTGCTGACGTACATTGTCCGGTGAATTACAGCTGTTTCCGTACTCTTTTGATTAAGTGAAGTTCACATGATAATAATCACAGTAAGTACGCAAGTACTTTTCATTACTTCTATCATCAAATGATGTATTTTGGAATAGAGGTTCAAATACATACCATATATCGCTGCACAAAAGGCTTTATAATTCAATTAAAATATTTAATTTCATTTAAAGGTAATCAAAACCAGTTAGCATTGATATTTGTAAACAAAATATAATTATGCATATCACGTTATTGAAAAGTAATGCGTGTTAATAGAGAAGAAGGTTAAGGCAGGTCAAAAGCTATGTATGACAGTGCCCCACTTTATTTGATTAGTCAGGCATTTTCCACTTCCTACTTAGCCTTTTGTTATATACAATTAAAAGTAATTTTTATATGAGTTTTTATTTATAAACAAGTATCTTTTTAGCCAAGAAACACATGTAGGTAATTTGTCTTATAAACATTTGTATTGAATTGAAGTCCGCAAAGAAAAATATAAAGGTTTTATTATTTTTTATTGCTTATACCTATATAACTATTAAAGTTATTAGTTAGGCAAGATTACGATTTTTGTGGCAAGAAAATTTGCAATGGATTCTTATAGATTTCGATAAACCAAAAAGTAAAATCTAAGTAAATACATACATACATACATACATAATCCGGTCCTCTTACACCCTAAGGTGTCGAGGTGTTCTTGGTGTTTCTCTCCTTTTTATCTTCTCCACTGGGTCCTGTCTCTTGCTATTTGTTTCCCCTGCTTCTTTCAGGATTTTTTCGACGGTACTGTTCCATGTGGTTTTGGGTCTTCCTTTTTTTGTTTTTTCCTTCCGGTCTTGTTTTCCGAATTTTCCTCACTTGTCGGTTCTCTTCTGTGCTCACTAGGTGTCCAAACCATCTTAATTTCTTTTCGTCTAGGGTTAGCTTAGCCGCTTTGACATGTAATTCCTTTCTAATATCTTCGTTTCTTTTCTTGTCTATTCTCCTGGCTCCTATGACTCTCCTGATGTATTTCATCTCCATACCTTGTATTTGTTGTTCTTGTCTTTCTGCGAGTATCCAGTTTGCACTTCCGTGTAATAGCACTGGTAAGTATATCGAGTTGAAAATTGATATTTATGATATTTCAAGCAGCGTCGAGAGTGGTTAGTACTAATATGGAGGACTACATGAAAACACCAAATGTTGTTGGCATTTTAGTCATTTTATAAGTTGGTGTACTCTGCACAAATTTAGCAAAAGCATTTGATAGAGTATAGGTATGTAGATCACATTTTAATTTTACCTAAGCTTAAGTCATTGGGTATTCAATCTTCAATGCAACGATGGTTTTCCAATTATTTAAGTGGTACGTATAGAAGGCAATTGGTAAGGGTAACTTAAGATTTAGTCATCTGGGCCAGCACTATTGCTTAGATAGGTAACTCACAGTCACAGCAGGATTTTGGGTTTTGTTTTGCTCGAGCAGCACACTTTTTTTTACTTACGAGACTCGTGACTTTTGGAAAAAACGCTCGTCTTCTTTTTCTTCTTCCTTTTTCAGCGAGGTTATGATCCAAAAACAAGGGATCATAACCCTCCCCTTTCACCGCATTTCTACTGATCCGCCTGTGGGGTTCGCCTATTTGACCTCAGAAAATATCGGCAGGCCTGCCGATTTTGGATCAATCGGTTACTAAGGCCAATGAAATGCCGATGTCGTCGCATTTGTGTGTTCCAGGCGTTTATAGGCCTGCCCCTCCTGCTTCGCGATGTCTTTGGAACGTGCATTGATATTGCCTTTTTAACGGGGTTCAAATGATCTCTTCTTTGAACGTGCCAATACCAGCTGAGCCGGTCGCGCTCTATCTTTTGTACGATGGTTTCCTTGATGTGAAGGCTTCCACGGATCCTACAACTTCTTATTCGATCAAGCTTTGTCACTCCTGCTGTCATGCGAAGCATCTTCATCTCAGCTGCCATTAATTTACTCTCATACTTTTTGTACATCGTCCAACATTGCGAACCGTAAGATACTAGGAGTACGTATAAGTAAAAGCGCGCCGAAGAATAACAAATATGTATGCGCATTGTCACACACGCAAGTCGCGCACATTGGATTTACTGTCCGAGTGATTACAAAATGGCAATATTTTACGTCAAACGTAGTATTTTTTTAACACAAAGTACCGTTTAATTTCTGAGCACAGTAAATTGCGTGTCTGTTTTTGTTCGTAATTCGCAGTTCGGTTAAGTATCTATTAAAACATAAATAAGCCTAGTATGTGATTTTGCTTTAAACAAATTGAATTTGCTTTTTATACACTTTTTATTTGATTTTTGGAAAGGTACACTTATGTCGAATACTTATTTTTGATCATTGTATGAACATATTTTGGCGCAACACCCCATGAAAAGCCTAGGTCTACCTTCTCGCAACCACTCATGTTGTGTGCGTTATATTTGTCGCACGAATACAGTTTTATGCCGTATCCGGAGGCCAATTTTTATTTTGTTTTTGAGAAGCTTTCTCATGACAAAAATACTCTCAGATACGTTTTCGAGAGGTGAGACCATAGAACAACTTTTTTGTGTTTTCTGGTATTGGAACATTGAACGTCGTGCGACACACTAACCACAACGCCTCGACGGTCCCCATATTGACCATATTGACCATATTGCACTTTTTGCAACCGAATAGTGGCTCCAAAAATTGCACTTGCGTACTTTGCCTTAATCCGAGCGACTTTTGTCACTTTTTAGCGCTTTGTCACGACTTTTCCGCTCAATAACTTCGACGTACAACTATTATTTCAATTTATGGTATCTAGTCGTAGTTACCACGCAATACAAAAAAATAACATTGAAGTCTCTCTTGAAATGTAGGGCCATTCTCTATCCATTTTTCTATTGAACCAGTCGGTTAAACAAAATAATATATGAACAAAATATTGTCCCTTTGCGTCTCGCTGCCGTTTTTCCTGATATAATTGTTAGAAAAACAAGATATTATTGGTTTCTCTTAATACCTCAAAAGTGGCAGTTTGTCTATGGCCCTACTCTCTTGAAGCTTACACACTACGTCATTACCATCATCCAGAATAATTATTATTCCCCAGCCTTCAATAGAAGCATACATATAGACTATAATAATCCTCAAAAATCTTCACAAAATCTGCAAATCTGAGTTCTCAAACCAAAATTTCCAAAATTATAATCCGTAAACAAAAAATCGCCGATAGTTTGAGCGTGCCTTAACAATTGTCTGGCAACCAAACATAATTCCTTGTTTGCAAAATAAGCAGTAAGCGTATGAAGTAATAATGTATACTAGTATCGCGTGTGGTCGAAATTCGACCGAGGGGAATTTACCTAACTTAACGGTCACATACGCACATGATTTTTTTTTTTGCACATCTATGGTACAGTACCTTTTGAATGATATAAATTTCATCCCCCTCCTTTTATAATAAATACTAAAAACACGTACGATAAATTTCGTGTTCACGTATTAATATATAAGATATTGTATATATATATGTCTGCGAGTACTCTAGTGTCAATTGCAAAAAGTGGTCCCTACGCATTTAATAAAGTTTAATAGAAGTGGGTTGCACATCACATTTTGATCGCTACTAGTCATCATTCTTCTTACTCAACAGGAATAAGTTGTGAATGCTCTGTGGTATAACAGCTCATTGTGATTAACTACTTGCACACCTTTGACGACTCAACATTACAAATATGTGAAGAGTGTGAAGAACATAGTGGACACACTCTTCCCGGCCCACCCTGTTAGGTCAGTGGAGATCTCTCCTGCCCAACAACAAGACATCCCATTGTTCAGCGAAGAAGAGCTAATTCTAGCACCTAAATCTCTTCAGAACAATAAGGCCCCGGCCCCGACGGCATACCAGCGGAAGTATTGAAAACGGTTGCCCAAACTTGCCCACAGATACTGCTAAGTATGTATAACGGCTGCCTAAAGGAAGGGATCTTTTTCAAGAAGTGGAAGGTACAACGCTGGGTGCTCATAAGTAAGGGAAAAGGAGACCCGGATTCCCCATCAGCATACAGACCTCTGTGCATCCTGGACACGGCAGGAAAACTCCTCGAGAAGATGCTAAAGCCTCGAATCACAGAAGCAATCCAAAGAGCAGGTGGCCTATCCGATCGATAGCACGGATTCAGAAAAGGCCACTCCACGATAGGAGCAATTGAGGAAGTAGTCAAAACCACCCGCCTCGCCCAAAGGGGAAATCACTACTCAAGGCGAATCGTCGTGCTGGCAGCTCTGGATGTGAGGAATGCCTTTAATTCGGCCAGATGGGGAGATATGTTAGATGCGCTCGAGAACCTTCAGGATACAGCAATATCTTTTTCAAATTGTGAAGGGCTATCTCAAAGACAGGGAACTTCTGTACGACACCGTGGAGAGTACTCACAGAAAGGAAATCACTGCTGGAGCAGCACAGGGTTCAATCCTTGGACCCGATCTGTGGAATGTCTCATACGATGGAATCCTTCGCATGGAGATGCCCGACAATACCTTCTTAGTCGGGTACGCAGATGACATCGGTGCGGTGATTACCGCAAGGGATATCGAAGGGGCTCAGCTGAAACTGAACCAGGTAATGAGACGAGTACTCGCCTGGATGGAAGCCCATGGCCTTAGTCTCGCCACGGAAAAAACCGAGATAGTTCTTCTGACTAAGAAACGGATCCCGACCATTGCCGAGTTCCAAGTAGGTCCAGAAGTTATAATCAGTAAACCAGCAGTAAGGTATCTAGGAATCGCCCTGGACTCTAAACTCTCTTTCTGGCAACAGATTAAGTCCGCATCTGAGCAAGCTGCGAAGGTCACGTCTTCGCTGAGTAAGCTTATGGCAAATATCGGAGGCCCAACAATGAGTAGGCGACGACTCCTCATGTCCATCACTCACGCCATTCTTCTGCATGGATGTGAGATCTGGGCAGACGCACTTCGACAGAAGAAGTACAGAAAGCAAATTGCCGCAGTACAAAGGCGAGTAGCCCTCCGAGTTGCAAGCTCCTATCGCACAGTGTCGGAACCAGCCGTCCTCGTAGTTGCGGGTGTGACCCCCATCGACCTCCTAACGACAGAGAGGAAGTACGCCCACGACAAGAAGGCGGAAGTAGGGGCAGAACTGGCAGTCGCTGAAGCGAAGGAGCTTACCAAGCAGGCTTGGCAGAGAAGGTGGAGCGCTGAAACAAGGGGGAGGTGGACAGCGAGGCTGATTACAGACGTCACGGCTTGGACTGAGCGGGAACACGGCGAAGTGAACTACTTTGTCACTTAATTCCTAACCGGACATGTGTATTTCAACCGATACCTCCACAAAATGGGTTAAGCAGAGAGCGCAGCCTGCCAATATGGAGAATCAGCGGAAGACGACGCTTTTCACCCCTTTTTCGCCTGTAGCAGATGGACAGAGCAGAGGAGTAGACTGGAGTCGGAAATAGGCGATTTTTTCCCGGAAAATGCTATAAGCAAGATGATCTCGAGTACCGACACGTGGAATAGAATATCTTCCTTTACCGAGACGGTACTAAGATCCAAAAAGAGAGAGGAAGACGCCAACATTCCCTCACAAATTACATAAAGTAGATAAAAGCCTTACCGGCAAGAATGTATAAACCCGCACCAGGAGCTGAATATGGAAAAGCCGGTCCCCAGAGGGGAAAGAAAACGACACCACTCTGAAGTAATGCGATAAGCGGTTCCGGAGTGGATGGTGTCAAGTAGAAAGAAGGGGTTAAAGGTGGTTTTTTTAGTGAGTAGTGAGTCTCACACTACTAGAAACAGAGCGGGACTGTTTTCCGTGCGCATTAGCGTTTTTCCACTACCCCCTGGCAAAAAAAACATTACAAATATAATACTTGCGATTGTTAACATTCGTTTTGCCTTACTTTCTTGTTTTTTACACTTGCGATATTTTTGTTTAATTATTATCTGATCACCTGCGATTCGTTTGTTTTATCTTAAATTAGCAGATCCCCGCGACTTTGTCTGCATGGCCCACAATACCTGTAAAATGAACTGTTTTTTTATTTTACCGAAAACATAAAAAGAATTACGCAAATCCATCGTTCGATTCGTGAGTTATTGTCGTGAATTCATACAGAAACCCTCATGGGAAAAGACACTTTTAGTTTTTCCCGAATTTTCCAATTTTCAAATTTTTCTTTCCGTAATTTCCGGAACATTTAAAAAAAAAAATTAACCACATCGGACCAGCCGTTCTCAAGTGATGCGGTTACCAACGAACAGCATTTCATTTCTATTTACATATATTGCAATATATAGATATGTATATAGATTATATTCTACGAGTATACTGTTTTACAAAGGGGGGTTCGCGAAAGAAAGTCAGGCCTGTAAACGCCTGGATCACACAAATGAAACGACACCAACATTTGATTTGCCTCAGTATTGAAGTGATCCAAAAATTGTGAGGCCTGCCGATATTTTCTGAGGTCAAAAAGGCGAACCTCACAGGCAAAAAACAAATACAAATATTTGGCGCAACAGCTCTTTAAAGTGCCAGGGCCTAGCTTCTCGCAACCACTCATGTTGTGTGCGTTATATTTTTCACACGAATGGAAGGGACCTACAGTTTTAATGCCGAATCCGAACGACGATTTGAGAAGCTTCTTCTTGACAGCAATACTCTCGGATGTTTGTCAGACGCTCGCGAGAGGTGGGACCGTGAAAAAACTTTTTGGTATTTTCTGGGATTCGAACTTGGAACCTCATGCGTAGTGATCCGACACACTAACCACTTACGCCACGGCGCCCACCTCACAGGCGGATCAGTAGTAATGCAGTGAAGAGGGAGGGTTATGATCGCTTGTTTTCAGATCATAACCTCGCCGAAATAGGAATAAGAAGTAGAAGAAAGACTGTTTCCCAAAGAGAACGAAGGTATAAGTGCCAACTGTGATTAAATCGCTTTAAGTCTTAATCTTTTTTGCCTAATTGCTCTTTTTGATCACTATTCACTGAAAATCACTCTTTATCTCATCTCTTAAACTTTCTGTTTTTGAATTTTTGAATTACTGTTAACTAACTATTCGTGAAGTCCAAATTTTACAAGCTCTGTAATAAGAATTTTAATAGAGATTTTCGAGCTGTAACATGGAGCTGGTGTGCCATCGCAACCTATTCGGCACGTGCGTCGTCTAAAATTCGCTTTAATAAGAATTATTCCATTGAGGTCTTGAAACACCTGCCATGGTAACGTCTCTAGTACAATCAAGAGCTAAATAAGGGCAGAAGCTTACTTCAGGTCTGTTTTGACTGTTCTGCCAAAAAAAAAAAAAAAAAACATCAACATTGTCGGTTTAAACTTTAAAGTTCTGGTCCACCATTCATCAATATTAGCTGGTGTAGACTGTAATTTTGACTCTTATGTTGCATATATGTATGTTCAAGGAACCATATATGCGGTGTACATACATATAGCAATATAGTATGTAAAATTATGACAGAGAGCATGTTTGCATTTGTTGACCAAAGAGCGCGTAGAGATCTATACGTGTAATATCATACATACATATGGCGATTGTTTAAATATAGCACACTTCGAGGTTGCTTGAGGTCAAAGATGAACAACTGTCTTTAACATTTTTAAACGCATACTCTACGAGAATAACCTGTTTAATGAGATTTTTACGATCAAATTTGTACGTTCTATGAAATAAGGGAACTTACATAACTATCTTACTCATACCAAATAAAAACGAATCTTGAATGTTTTATGATTTCACATGGTTTATTCTGAGTATTCAGGTTTAGAATAATGTTCACTTTAATAATGAATACATTTAAATGACATAATCGATTCTCGCTGTACGAATAGTACGAATAAGCATATGTATGTACGTGCACTTATGTGCATATGTACACGTGATAACTTCCAAGAGCCAGACAATAATTTGCGTCTTCAAAATGTCCAAAATGTTCCTAGAACTGTTTTGGATTGGCATCGTCTAGACATAATTTGATTATGTACGAAGCCCTTACGCCAAAAACGCGCTTCGTCGCCGAAGATACTCTCCTCCAGGGATCTTGGTGTACAGCATCATCGCACATTTGCTTGCTTTTCTGGATGACTCCTTTGAACTCTTTACTTGGGGTCGTGAAGCGTTGTTTGAGTTCGTTTGAGGAAGCATTTGCTCTGGAGCATGTGTATAGTCACCTAGCTCTGTGGGAATTAAAGTAATTAAACAAGTCTACATGCCTTGGTCCTCTAGCTGAGCCGCCCGGCTTAGCCCACGTCAAAAAGGTCCTTATTATTCTGTTGTAGACCTTTTAGGAATATGCTTAGTTACCAGTAACTTTTACAGCAAATAGGAAAAAAGGAAGATCGTGAGTGATATCCATACCTTCCACATATCGCAGCCACCTTTTGTATTCGAAATCTTCTGATTACGTCCATATTGCTGTGCAGCTCTTACAATTTGTCCTTGTATCTTCTCTTTCACTCACCGTTTATGCAAATGATACTATCCACTCGTAGAGAAGGACTGGGATGTTTCCCGTTTCCTTAGTTGTTTGATTGACAAGTGTGATTCTTCGCTCAATCTCCACACACGTGATGTGATAAGTTGCATTATGCAGCGGTAAATTCTACGTAAGGTTATAATTTTTGGCCGACTTAGGTGTACTCATATATGTACCCGACAGTCTGTGTCTAATCTTATTACACAAATATTCGCATTAACCCAAACTTACATATTTTTTAAGCCAATATTTGTTGATCTAGCTCGTATTTTTAAAGCTAAGATTTACTATTGCAACTTGATTCAGCAGCCAATATTTCAATCCCAAAAAGAAGAACTTCATTGATATACAAACCTTCCCTTCCCAGCTATATCCTAGATCTAATTCGTTTTCGCAATTCTGAGAGAAGAAAATGGCTATGCTACAGGCTAGACACATATTCAGTGAACGTTAAGCTGTTGAACATCCAAATAAAAAACTAAATTTCTAGCCACAGAAACAAGAGTTTGGATTCTCTTCTTTCCGGTTTACAAAAAGGAAGTAAACCTTTTTGGAGATAGCAAAGGTTATTAAAAAAAATGTTCCAATATAACACCACTTAAGGTACAAAACGATTTCTTCCTCACCCAGCAAGAAAAAGTTAATATTTTTGCTTCAACATTCAGTAATAACCACACAGTCTCTGCTCATTTAAGTGACATGGTTACTGAAAACGAGGTGCAAGATACTTTATCTGACTTACCTAATAGATCACTCGAACTGAATGTAAATTATTATACGAGCTATACCAAACTTAACCCTAGAAAGATAATCATATTTTTTATGACGTAAAAGATAATCATACGTCTCAGAGACGTATGGCACTTTTTTAATGTATTAATGGAAACCCATGAGCTTTTTATAAAATATTAATGTTTTATTTATTAATGAAATTCATATTAAGAGAAATGAAGTTATGGTTCAGTAAAAATAAAAATTAATTTAAACAATAAAAACAAGAAACTTAAACTCCATTGCCAAAGGATATTACATTTTTTTGCGCGCTATACGTCTGGCAGACGTAGATTATCTTTCTAGGGTTAAGGAATTAATTAAATCAACCAAAGTCAAGAAATCCCCTGGCTCTGATAACATTAATAATAAACTCTTAAAAGCGCTTCCTAAGAAATGTATAAAATTTCTTACCAACCTTTTCAACTTTTGCCTTAAACAGTGCTATTTTCCAAATGTCTGGAAAATAGCCAAAGTTGTTCCCATCGCTAAGCCTAGTAAGCCCAAAGATAGCCCTCTCAGTTATAGGCCCATACGCCTGCAAAGTTGTCTAAGAAAACTACTTGAAAAGATTATTAAGGAAAAGATTGATAATCATATTATTGATCTTGAACTTTTCCCCAATTATCAGTTTGGTTTCAGGCCTTGGCACACAACTTGTCACCAGTTGTAAGAATAAAAAAACATATGAAAGATAAACTTAAATTGAAGGAATCCACTGGAATGGTCCTTCTAGATATCGAAAAGGCTTTCGACACCGTTTGGCATGATGCGCTGATATATAAACTTATGAAACTAAACTTTCCAGTTCCAGTTGTCAGAATGGTACAGAGCTTTTTAAAAGGCAGAAAGTTTGCAGTTCATATAGGGAAAATAAGATCGGCTTGCCATAGTTTCTTATATGGTGTACCTCAAGGTTCATTGCTGGGTCCAACCCTGTTTAATTTATTCGTCTCCGATATGCCTTTTATCGATACCCATCTAGCCATGTTCGCGGATGATACTGCTCTTTTCGCATCCGGTATTATTTTCCGTAATGTTTTTTTAGTCCTGCAAAATTCACACAATCTCATTGAAAAATTTTTTTATCAAGTGGAAAATTAAAGTTAATGTAGCTAAAACCCAAGCGATATGGTTTACTCGTCGCAAAAAATTGTGCTTCCAAATGCTAAGCTCCACATATGTTCAGAAGACATTGAGTGGAGCAAAGATTGCAAATACCTTAGCGTAGTCCTGGATAACAAACTGACTTTTCAAAAACACATCACTAATACGATAAATAAAGTAATGTAACAACATGGATCTTATATCCTTTCATAAATCGAAAATCTATATTTCAGGTCATACTTATTTATGGTGCACCCGCATGGTTTGATTGCGCCAAAACGCATGTTAAAAAGTTGCAGATGTGTCAACATAAAGTCCTGAAAATAATGCTTAGATTGCCATGGTATTACTCTACCAATAGGCTCCATGATAAGGCTAACGTCAATACGATTGCATTCCTTACGAACCGATACCAACAAATTTTTTTCTTAAAATATACTTTTTCTGTTAACGAACTAATATTGCAACTCTCTAATAATGCTAACTAAAAAGAAAGTCACTGCAAAAATGTAGATATGGGGTAGGAGCAATACTAGTCCTTAAGATTTATATGAAGGTTTGTTTTCTCGTAGTATTGTCCCTTAAATCAACCTATTACTATAAGTATATTTATGATCATTGTATATAAGCTATTAAAGATGTAAAAGATCCTAATATCATAAATCTCTCAACTAATATCGAAAATGTATATATGTAAATATAATGCTGCGAATAAATAAATAATAATAATGATAATAATTGCAACACTAGCTCGCCTTGCTTCGCCAACTTTCCGTAACCTTTCTATAGTCTATACTCGTAGATACTCATATCGCTAGGATTTACTGCCAAAATATTAGGGATTATATGTATATCCCTAGCTACTCAACTTAAGAAATGAAAACTATGTGATCAACTGCACATGTACGAGTTCGAGTACATACAATACTTAAAATGAGTAAGCTCAATTCCCAACCAGAGCACAAACGCAAACAGAAACACAACGCGTCAAGCAGGTCTAACAGAAAACGAAACCGAAGAATAAGAAAACATGAAAAGTAATCCAGTCGGCTCCGCTCTTAAAGATTGCGTAGTCACAGCGAAAGGATAATAAGGAAACAACAAATTATTTCCTCCACTGAATGCAGATTCGAAATCATGATCAGAAATCATGGCAAGATTAATTAAATTTTTAATTTTGCAAAAGATATTTTTGATTAGATCTATGTTTCTAGATGGCGGATCACGATAAAAGAGACAACAGCTTAAAAGCTAAACTCCAGGCAATGCAAAAACTATTTCGTGTAGTAGTTTTTGTGTGGTGCTTGTGGAAATAGTTTTATATTTACAGTTTTATTATGTATAGATAGACTTTGCTTATTTTGTAGGAACCTGTCCTTTCCCTAGATAGAAGTATCCTAAGTGTTGATCCAGGATATAGGCTATCACTGTACCAAATCTCATCAAAATTCGTGCAGTAGTTTCCGTGTGATACGTGCACAGATAGACAAGAATATTCAACCCTCTGCAGTTTTATTGTATGTGGGCGCCGTGGCGTAAGTGGTTGTGTTCGTGTGAGGTTCCAAGTTCGAATCCCAGAAACACTAACAAGTTTTTCACGGTCCCACCTCTCGCGAGCGTCGGACAAACATCCGTGAGTATTGTTGTCTCGAAAAAGCTTCTCGAACCAAATTGCCCTTGGGATACGGCACTAAACTGTAGGTCCCTTCCATTCGTGTGAAAAATATAAAGCACACAACATGAACTGGGCCCTGGCGCTTAAAGAGCTGTTGCGGCAAATATTTATTTTTTTTATTTATATGTAAATAGATAGAAGATAGTTATAGATAGATATATAGATAGATATAGATTACTATAGCCATACAAATTTCTTCTTACAGAAAATGGAGGGCAAAACCGTTATTATTACTGGAGCCAACAGTGGTATTGGCAAGGAAACAGCAAGAGATTTGGCCAAGAGAGGTGCCAGAATTATAATGGCTTGTAGAAATCAGGAAACAGCTCAGGCTGCTAAAGGTTTGTATTCACCACCACCATCACCATGACATAGCAATACCTTTAAAATTTCTCCTTTTTTTCAGATGAAATTAGCGAGGAAACTGGAAACAGTAATTTAATCCTGAAGAAATTAGATCTCGGATCACAAAAGTCAATCCGTGAATTCGCCGCTGACATTGTAAGAACTGAGAAAAAGATCGACGTTCTTATTCATAACGCTGGCATGGCACTAGCCTTCCGTGGTGCAACAAGTGAAGATGGTATCGAGCTCACAATGGCCACCAATCACTATGGTCCTTTCCTACTGACACATTTGCTAATTGATTTGCTGAAGAAGAGTGCTCCTAGTCGTATTGTTATTGTTGCCTCTGAATTATATAAACTAGCTTCAGTTAATTTAGACAAATTGAATCCAATTGGCACATTCCCAGCGGCATATTTGTACTATGTGTCGAAATATGCTAATATCTACTTTGCCAGAGAGTTAGCCAGACGCTTGGAGGGAACCAATGTCACAGTGAACTTCTTGCATCCTGGCATGATTGATTCGGGGATTTGGAGGAATGTACCATTCCCATTGAACTATCCAATGATGGGAATAACAAAATTATTCTTTAAAACTCCCAAGCAAGGTGCTCTGACTTCTATCTACCTAGCTACATCGGATGAAGTTGCTAATGTGTCGGGAAAATACTTTATGGATTCAAAAGAGTATCAGTTGAATGCTGCTGCTATGGATATGGAGAAGGCTAAGAAATTGTGGGAGGAATCTGCGAAAATTGTTAAGCTAACTCCAAGTGACCCTAAGATCTGATCGAAATGACTGATGTGCTCATGTTTGTAGTTAAGAGTTAGTGACATATGTTTTTTACTTACCGTATATTAAATGTTTAACAAGAAGAAATAAAGTAAGCGGGTGTTATATATTGTTTAAAGCCTGTGGGTATCTTAAAAGTAAGCCAATTAAAATCCAATGGCCAATGTCAATTGAATCAATATTTGTCTAACATTCCCTTGTTAACATGATCTTCATACCAAAAGCAGGTAAGCAAGGTCATGCAATCGCAAATGACTTTAGGACGGGAAGTCTCGTCGTTTTTATTAAAAGCACTTGAGAGACTTCTTGACACTTATATATGTCAGAAGTATATAAATGCGGCAGTGGTTTGCTGAGTAAGTTTCAACCTGCATACTCTAATAGCAATTCGGTGGAAATAGCTCTACACGATGTATTTGAAAGGACATAGACTAGCCTTCATTACAAAGAATTTGCCATACCAGCTTTTATAGATATAGAAGGAGCCTTTTAAATTTGCTCAACATAGGGTTAAACAGTCTGTAAATAGCGGAGAAGTCAAGGCAGATACAATATAACACATTGGTTATGAAAAATGCCCGGCACTAAAATTATCAAATCAGCTATAGGGCACTGTTCAGTGATAAAATCAGTAACCAAGGGCGCACCCCAACGAAGAAATAATATTTTTATAAAACTGTATTTTCTGGGAGTAGGCGTCATTGCCTATACAAATGACGTTGCTATAATAGTTCAGGGAAAATTAGTAAATACTCTAAATGATATCATGGGAAGATCTTTAACCACTCTTATTAAATGGGCCAATAGGTATGAGCTTAAAGTCAACCTTTTTGCCGAACTTGTTCTCTTTACCAGAAAGCATAAAGTACCACCCTTCAAGATCACACACTTAAAAGGCGTGTAATTATCCCTTTCGGACCGTGCTGGTGTCTTGGTATAATTCTGGATAGAACACTGCATTGGGATTAAAACATATAAGAGATAATGATGAAAACGTATAAGAAACTTTTTATATGAATGAGGGCTGTAGAGAATTCGTGGAGCTGAAGCCAGCAATGATACACTATCTATACATTATGGTAGTCAGACAAATAATTACGTATGGCGCTATTGTTTGGTGGAAAGCTACAACCAGAATTACTACACAAGAAAAACCGGCGGCAGTACAGCGTTGCCATCACGGGGACCTCACACACAGACCCAAGGCAGCATTGGAAACGTTTCCCCATCTTTTTCTACTGGACTTACAAATAAAACACCAAGCTGAAATCAGTGCGCTAAGGTTCACTAACTTGGACTTTTCCAAGAATAGCAATGTGGAGCATTGTTCTAAAATAACGTTCCACGAAAGGGAGGCTTAGCATAGGGATGGAATGCCACAAACAAAAGAAATTGCTGTGTACAGGGGTGGTTTCAAAACTCCAGACGGAATGGGTTCTGATGTGTAATGTACGGAACTAATGTTACATTACACGAAATGTTTTAGCTATGCTTAAAGGCATTATGTCTCCTGAAGGAAGGAGACCCTCTGAACTGCGCCAACTACAGAGGTATAAGCCTCCTCAACATCGCATATAATATCCTGTCTGCCGTATTATGTGAACGCATCAAATCGATCGTCAACAACCTGGTTGGTCCTTATCAGTGCGGTTTCAGGCCGAGAAAGTCCGCCATTGACCAAATATTCACACTAAGGCAGATCTTGGAAAAAACCCATGAATATAAAATCGATACGCCCCACCTTTTCATCGATTTCAAAGTTGCCTAAGATAGCGTGTATAGAGATGAGTTATACAGAGCCATGTCTAGTCTTGGCATCCTTGCCAAGCTGGTCGACTAACCTCGCGACTCTTTTATAAACGTCAGATCACCGTACGTCGTCTGTAGCAAAGACGATCGTCTTGTACAGTACAACAAAACTGGCTAACGATAAATGGTGGAACATAAAAGAACTTATGGTATCTAAACCCGTATGGGCCTCAATTAATACAAAGAAAATCAGGTAAATTCTGAAACCAGATAGGTCACAGTTAAGAATAGCCATAGTTATCCTGTACGTCCGCAAGGAAGTGTTCTATTCCGTCTTTTGTTGAATTTCGTGGTCAGTGAACTATTAATAATCATGGAAGGCGAGGGATGCACGGCGATCGCTTATGCAGATGATGCTGCTTTAGCTATCTTGGGAAAGCACCTAAATACTCTAAAACAACTTCTACAAAACGATTTAAACATGCTCACTATATGGGCGGTTCGGTAAGGTTTGGGTGTAAACCCCAGAAAAACCGAACTACTACTTTTCTCCAGGAAATATAAAATTCCGTTAGTCGACCCCCCTTCTCTCAATGGTAACAGCTTAACTTTCTCTGAGCGAAACCGTGTAATTCGAGCAGGTACCGTGTAATTCCAAGGGCAGGTGTATCATTAATTGCGCAAAATGTTAATGTCCGCATTCATGCTACTGAACTGTTCTCAGCCATGGAAAAACTGTTCCCAGATTATGGCAGCATTTTGTATACGTTTGGGTTAGAACTTTGATATGTTTGGCATCAATTTCTACCGGTTCTAGTCATTGATATATTCAATGTCGCTCTATGTATAACAGTTTTTTTTTTTGTATATTTGGTTGCAAACTTTGCTAATGAAAGGTAAAGAAAAAAGTGCTTTTTTCGCTTTCATCTAAACTACATGCACAAAAGATAAATTTTTTTTGTAGTGGTAGAACTTTAGATTGAAACAAAACGTATAAATTAGAATTGAATCAATATTTTTCTTCTATTGCATTTAAAAGACTATTTTATGACATTCAGTGTTAAAAGATAATTTGCGGCATATATCCACCACGACTGTTTTCATATTTTTATTTTGGAGCAGTTTTGGCGCAGCAGTCGAGAGAGGGGGAAAGATGGCGTGGTGGCGTCTACAGTTTCAATTAGGTTGAACTTAGGAAACACCTCGCGCGAGCTGCTTCGACATATTCGGATCACAAGTCGGTAAGGCATTTCCAATGTTAGTCAGGACCTTAGTGGCGAGGGGGCCCTTAATGGGCCAACGGCAGCGCTCACACTCGCGTAGTGAACTACTGATACCTGTGTACCCGGCCCCGCGTCCTAGGGGTATAACAAAATGAACTGGTCATACAGGTTGGAGATTGGGCCGTCGAGGTAACTTCCCTACCAAGTAAAATAAAGACTGGTTCAGAAACAACCACAAGCCTAGGATAACTGATGACGACTACAGCAAACGGAATAAGGACAACGAGCTACGGATCTGTACGTGGAATGTTCGGACCCTTTACAGACCACGCGCATCCGAACAATTAGCAGAAGCCCTAGACTGCTATAAAGCAGATATAACCACCATCCAGGAAGTGCGGTGGGATGGGCCTGGCAAAACAAGAAAAGGATGAAAAACTGTGACATCTACTAGGGTGATTGCTATACGTACAGAGACAACAAGCTGCGCTTATTTGGATGCGCATTTGCTACACGCGGCGGACTTAGACAAGAAGTCTTAAGCTTCCCACACGTGAGCGAGCGTATTATCCTGATCAATGCTAAATTCGCTAACATAAGCCTGATATGCGCTCAGGCCCCCACGGAACAAAGAGACAATGCCAAAGATTATTTCTACTAGCTCCTCGACATAACATACACGCAATTTCCTAAATATATACAAATTTTGCGCAACAGCTCTTTAAGTGCCTAGCCTAGCTTCTCGCAACCACTCGTACTGTGTGCGTTTTATTCTTCGCGCGAATGGAAGGGACCTACAGTTTTGTGCCGTATCCGAAAGGCATTTTTTTTTTTCTTAAAGCTTAATCGTGACAACAATACACTTGAATGTTTGAGAAAGGTGAGATCGTGACAAAACTTTTTGGTGTTTCTAGGATTCGAAGTTGGAACTTCACGCGTAGTGGTCCGACACAATAACCACTGCGCCGCGGCACCCACCTAAAATGAGACGGTACAATCGTCACTATAGCAAGCATTTTTGGAAACATTTGCGAACAAAATACTGTGAATCAGAAGCGAAGAGAAAAAATGACAAAAAACTCCCCAGTCATCTGGACGCCACCCCCGGAGTTTCTCTGAAGCATAAACAACTGAGCTTCAAACCACTACACAAAATCTGTCTCTCTCTCTCTCTCTCTCTCTACCTAGTCTTTCCAACCCCCGCACTGTATAAAAAAATGTTAGGGGTATTCATAATCCCCTATATAAAAAAAAAACTTGGTTTCCTCATCTCAGTATTCATAAGCAGACACGGCAGTTCAATGATCATGTAACGATCAACCAAATTGATCATATTGCGATCGACGGAAGGCATGACTAGAATATTCTGGATGTCCGGACCTTCCGAGCGTAAGGAATAAGACCCGCATCATTACCTTGTTGCAGCCAAGGTACGAATGCAGATATCCCAAACTTAGCAACAAAGATGAATCACTCTGAGAAAATTGAACGTCAAAAAGCTAGAATCGCAAGACATCGCCAGAGTCTTCGCTGATCCCGTATCCCGAAATCTCTCAATCACTCCTATGACGTCAGCATCAAGTGCGGAAGGCCAGTGACAATGATGCCACCACGCCGTCAGAAACGTCGCAATGGATGTGCTGGGTTTCGCAATGCCGGCGAATGCATGCAGCAAGACAAGAGGCTCTGCAAAGGGGCGCTGCAAAGGAAGATGAGAGCTGCTCGTGAGTTCTATGGGCAAAAGAGACGGGAAGACCATCAGCGATCGATCGACAATATTGAGAGTTTATACTCCAGGAACAATGTACGGAAGATTTACCAAAAGGTAAAAAGAACGTGTCAGAGAAGCAATGCCCGTACAGAAACCTGTAGAGATGAAAATTGAAACGTCGTAATAGAATCACAGTCGGTGCAGAGAATGTGGAAAAACTACTTCTGCAGACTGTATAACGGCGACGAAGACCAACACCCCGCTGTCAGGCAGAATGAACCAACATAGACGATGATAGTAAAAATTTCCGTCCACCTGACCAAAACGAAGTGAGGATAGCAATATTCAAGCTAAAATCCAACAAGGCTGCTGGACCTGACGGCTCCGGCCGAACTTTTCAAGGCAGCTGGGGATGAATTGGTAGAGTGCATACACCAACTCATCTCTAAGATTTGGTCAGATCATGGCATGGTTTGCCCGATCCACAAGAAAGGAGACCCCCTCAACTGCGCCAATTACAGAGGCATCAGTCTCCTCAACATCGCATATAAGATCTTTTCTGCGATATTGTGTGAACGCTTGAAACCTTTTATCAACAGCCTGATACTTATTATCTTTTTATCGATTTCAAGCCCCGCCTATGACAGCATATATAAAGAAGAGCTATTTAGAGCCATGTCTAGTTTTGACATCCCTATCAAACTTGTCCGTCTGTGCAGGATGACGATAAAGAACGCTCGCTGCTCCATCAAGACCGATAATGACCTCACCGAGAGCTTTGATATCAAAAAAGGTCTTAGACAAGGTGACGCTCCGTCATATTACTTCTTCGTAAGATTTTGGTCCCATTTGCGTTAAGGAGTTTTGGAGGAGAAGATTCAATGATGATCTATACGACATGTACAGCAACATCGACCTAGTCAAAAAAAACTAGTTTGAGATGGGTAGAACATGTAAGTTATGGATATTGAATTGTATGAATACTGAATACCCCTAGATCATTACTCAAAATATTAGAACAGGTTTGGCGATTTTGGTCTAGTTACTTAGTTGTTGACTGTGCTGCTAGTGTAGCAGCAGTACATATGTACTACTGTTGTTTGTTTCAATTCCATTTACTTTCTCTATTATCACAACGGAGTTTACCAATATATAATGAACTAAAGGTTTACAGAAAATTATTATTGTAGTACAGTCGCTTATCGTTAGTGCTAGATTATTGATCGGACTCCTCATAGAGGAACTTAAATACCTACATATAGAGAGTATTATTCCAAAAATCATTAAGTAAGACTTAATATAAAATATCGTGCTCTATTGAATAAAATAAATAATAAAACTAAAAATTGATATTGTGTTTTATTGACTGGCGCCCAACGATCGGGCAACGCGATTAAAAATAATAATCGTTAAAAGATCTTGGTAAAAGATAATAGTTCGCGTTGTTTCGTATTACGGACTCAAGAATAAGCTCTACACCACTGTGGATAATACGTCCCAGGTATATCAAAAACAAAGTGAAACAAATAAGCGAAAAGCTGAAAAAAATGAGAATGAAAAAAGTTTAAATGAATTAAAAGTGTTATTTGCAATAATAAAAAAATATAAAAAGAAGCAAAATTGATCTCAAGTAAAACGACAAAAAAAAACGAAGGTCTATGAAAAAAAAACATCATCATCAAGCAGTTGGGGAGAACTTCGATAGTAAACTATTGCCAGCATTAAACTCTACTTTTCTATTAATTTAAACTTAATTATTATTTGAATACCAGTTGTGAAAAATAATACTTGTCAATAGTTCGTTTTTTTTTTATATATAGGAAAGTAAGTAAAATTTGTTTTCCTATCAGTACATAGTATATACATATATATAGAGTAAATTACAGTAAGCATTATCATTCGTATTCGATTTAAGTAACAGTTCTTAACACATACTTCATTACATTATCTGTTTGCAGTTAAATCTAATTCATAATTTAGATTATATTGTAGTTTAAGAACTTATTTTTTGTGAATCTGAAATATTATTAATTGAAAAGCCCTTTTTTCCCTGAGTTAATAATGGACGCGCAACAGATTTCTGCGATAGTTTCCGCAGCAATTCAGGTAGCAACGGAGCAAACTAGACAAGCTTTCAATACTACGGTAGAGGAACTAACGAATAGGCTTAGGGCACTAGAATCTCCAACAGTTGTCGAAGACTATAAGCCAGTTACCATTGAGGCTGACAAGAACTGCGAAGAATCATTAGATTTGGTTAAATCCCTGTCTGAATTCGGAGGTGAACAAGTGCGGTATATTTCTTGGCGTCAGGCTGCTTTCGCCGCTTATAAATTATTCGAGACATCTGAAGGAAGTTCTAGGCATTATCAGGCGGTAGCAATAATTCGGAACAAAATCATCGGCTCTGCGGATCAGTTGTTATCTTCATTTAACACTGTTCTTAATTTCAAAGCGATTATAGCCCGTTTAGATTTCACGTATTCAGACAAAAGACCCATCTACCTTATAGAACAGGAAATGTCCAATCTCCGGCAAGGCAGGTTATCTATTGTGGAATTCTATGACGAGGTGGAAAAAAAGTTGACGTTGATTATTAATAAGACGCTAATGCTTCACGAAGGTAATAAAAGCCTAATCGATTCTCTCAGCCAAAAATATCGGCAGGATGCATTGAGGATTTTCATTTCTGGTCTACAAAAGCCCATGTGTGATATACTATTTTCCTCGCGACCATCTGATATGCCTGGTGCTCTTGCTCTTGCGCAGGAACTTGAGGCAAATCAAGCGCGCTACGTATTTGCAAATTCTTTCTCAATTAAGAACGAGCGTCCGAATAACTTTTCACCTCGACAAAGTTTCCATTATAATCAATTTAACCCATACAATTCACCCCACTATAGACCAGTTTCTGCTGACCAACTACGACCTTTGCCAACTGCAATGGAAATAGATTCAACACTTTCACACTTTAGAAATCGTACTAATTTCCAAAGGCCTATACAGAACCCCAGTAATAGCCAAAGACCTGCTATGCAAAACTCCAATAATTTTCGAGGCTCCTTGCAGCATCCCATTCAACTTCCAAGACCTATGCAAAACCCAAATTATTACCAAGGACCTAATCAGTTAAAGAGACATCGCGATTCTGACCGTCAAACGCTTCCTAAACATCAGAGAGTGCATCACCTAAATTAGGGCATAACTGTACCAGGCACTAGCTTAGGAAATCAAGGCGATTTATGCGAATATTATAATACGAACGAAAATTTTTATAACTATGAATATAGTAGAAATGAAGGTTATGATGAAGGTGATGAAGCCGAGGTGAAAGATGCAGCACTCATGCGTAATGATATCTCAGAAACGTTTGACGAAATTAATTTTTTAGGGGAAGATCCCTCCTGCCGTACGTCGGCCGAACACTGGAGGGAAAGAAAATAAAACTCTTGGTAGACACTGGCGCATCTAAAAATTATATAAAAAATTTTAGCACACTCAAAGCTATCAAACCAATAGAAAAACCATTCTCAGTGAAGTCAATACACGGAACTAGCCAGATTAGGTCTAAGTGTGTCATCAATATTTTTAATAGAAACGCCACCTTTTTTATACTTCCAACTCGGAAAACATTCGACGGCATCATAGGATTTGATTTTCTGAACGAAATAAACGCAGAACTAAATTTGGTAAAAGGAATTCTGAATTACAGTGGCGGCGAAGAGAAATTGTTATATTTTTATTGTAGAGACGTCAATAGTATCTCAATACAAAACAAAACTATTCCATCAGATACGAAAGAAATAGTTTCCTCTTTGCTATACCGGCACTCGAATGTCTTTGCAGATCCTAATGAGCTGTTACCGTTTAACACGAAAGTTGTAGCAACCATTCGAACGACCGATAACGATCCGGTTTATTCGAAAGCCTACCCGTATCCTATGTCCGCGGCTGATTTCGTTAATAATGCGATTGCCGACTTACTCGACAACGAAATAATAAGACCGTCACGATCTCCATATAACAATCCGGTATGGATTGTCGACAAAAGAGGAGTTGACGAGACGGGCAATCGCAAGATGCGCTTGGTAATCGATTTTCGGAAATTAAATAATAAAACTATAAGCGATAGATATCCTATTCCGAACACAGCGGTTATCCTGGCTAATCTTGGTAAGGCTTCGTTTTTTACAACTTTGGACCTAAAATCAGGTTTTCACCAAATCAAATTGTCTGAGCGGGATAGGGAGAAGACAGCCTTCTCTATAAATAATGGAAAGTACGAGTTTTGTAGGCTTCCATTCGGATTAAAAAATGCACCAAGCATTTTCCAAAGGGCCATAGATGACGTACTAAGAGAAGAAATAGGCAAATGCTGTCATGTTTATATCGATGACGTTATTATATTTTCGAAAACAAAAGAAGAACACCTCCAAAACGTCGAGAAAGTTTTACAACTGCTTTTTAAAGCCAACATGCGATGCAAAATCACATTTTTTTTAAAGAAGAAGTCGAATTTTTGGGGTTTGTAGTATCCAATAAGGGAATAAAAACATGTCCAGATAAAATAAAAGATATTGTAAGTTATGAAGTTCCCATGACACTTCCTAGCTTATGATCCTTCCTTGGATTGTCCGGATACTACAGACGTTTTATTAGAGACTATGCCCAAATTGCGAAACCTCTTACTAGGTACTTACGGGGTGAGAATGGAAATGTAGGGAAAAGTCAGTCGAAAAACAAGAAGGTACAGCTAGACGGAGAAGCACTAGAGGCTTTTAAGAGAATTTAACAAATTCTAGCTTCGGAAAATGTTTTACTTCTATACCCGGACTATGAAAAGCCTTTTGATCTAACAACTGACGCTTCATCTCATGCGCTTGGCGCTGTTCTTTCTCAAAATGGCCGTCCTATAACAATGATATCTAGAACGTTGTCTACCACTGAAGAAAGCTATGCTACAAATGAGCGAGAACTTCTAGCCATTGTGTGGTCATTGCAAAAACTCCGCAACTATTTATATGGAGTAAATCGGCTAAATATCTACACAGACCACCAGCCGTTAACGTTTGCGATATCTGAAAAGAACCCTAACGCTAAAATTAAAAGGTGGAGGGCGTTTGTGGAGGAATTTTCGCCTAAGTTTTTTTACAAACCGGGCAAAGAAAACTTCGTTGCTGATGCGTTGTCTAGACAGCATATTAATGGCTTGGAACAACAGGTAAACTCAAGCTCTCTTACAGCTCATAGCGAGGTTTCCCTAACTCAGACAATACCAAGTGTTCAAAATCCTTTAAATTGTTTCAAAAATCAAATAATCATTAATATAGGACCAGAGGTACTAAAAGCAACCAAAATAATTTTCAAAAAGCAAATGAGACACTCAATTACATTCGATAATTTAGACAACCTTTTCTTAATATTAAAAGATGTAATTAATCCAAATGTTGCTAATGCAATTCATTGCGACTTAGCAATCCTAGCGCAAATTCAAGATAAACTGATGACCTTGTTTCCTCCGGTAAAGTTTTATCACACCAAAAAGATGGTGACCGACATTTTCAACCCAAATGACCAAGCTGAAATTCTTTCAATCGAGCATAATCGCGCCCATCGATCTGTACATGAAAACACGAATCAGGTTTTGAATGATTACTATTTCCCTGAAATCCGAAAGAGGTTGAAAGAAATAATTTCCAATTGTAAGATCTGTCATGAGGCAAAATATCAAAGGCATCCGCCTAGGCCTGAGATATGCGAAACTCCTATACCCACCGGTCCAGGTGAAATACTGCATATGGATATTTATTCAACTGCAGGAGCTCATTTCTTAACATGCCTGGATAAATTTTCCAAGTTCGCTGTGGTAAAACCGATTAAATCGCATGCAATAATTGACATTAAGGGGCCGCTTATAGAAACACTCAACCTGTTCAAAAATACAAAAACAATTGTCTGTGACAATGAGAGATCCTTTGTCTCGGAAAGTATAAAGTCACTGCTTAGAGATCATTTCGAAATAATTATGTTTAATACACCACCCTTTCATAGTGTAGCAAACGGGCAAGTCGAAAGATTTCATAGTACTTTATCCGAGATAGCAAGGTGTACTAAACTAGAACGGAACATCTGTGATACAGTTGAGCTCCTTTTACTTGCCACAGTTAAGTACAATAGGACGATTCACTCGGTCACGAAATATCGACCAATTGATATAATCCATTCCATTCCAAACGAAATGCTGGAAGAAATCAGGAGAAAAATAGTCGACACTCAAAAGAGAGATCTAGATTACCATAACAAGGATAGACAAACTAGGGTTTTTGAACCAGGCGAAAAAGTGTTTGTGCGAACAAATAAACGAATTGGGAATACATTTAGGAAATTGTACATCGAAAAGGTAGTTCAAAGAGACCTAGGGACTAAGGTTCTTATTGACAATAGGAGAGTTCATAAGGAAAACCTCAGGTAAATTTATTGACCGACATCAAAAAGACGGCTTTGTCTAAGCTTCTGTTTCCTCAATTATTATTGTTAATCGTAATGTTATAAGTTATTAACTCCAAAATTTAAGGGAATTTAATTAAAAGGAAACTATCCTTAAGTTAAACAAAATTCGAATGAATACGTATGTTTTGGTTATTATATAAGTTAATTTTGTTAATTCTGCATTTAATATGAATATTTTATGTTTATTTGCCCATAAAATTTATGTAATAACTAAAATAGAATGAAATAGGATTATAATAATAAAAATGTTAAATTTCATTCAAATGTGTAAAAAAAAATAGAAATTAAAGCTATTAAAATATGTACTAATGTAAATTTCATATAGGTGGCAAAATTAGACACTAAATAAATGATACTATGTTAGCTATAGTTACTGTTGTAATGAAGCCGAGACGTCTTCACTTAAAAGGGGAGGATAGTTATGGATATTGAATTGTATGAATACTGAATACCCCTAGATCATTACTCAAAATATTAGAACAGGTTTGGCGATTTTGGTCTAGTTACTTAGTTGTTGACTGTGCTGCTAGTGTAGCAGCAGTACATATGTACTACTGTTGTTTGTTTCAATTCCATTTACTTTCTCTATTATCACAACGGAGTTTACCAATATATAATGAACTAAAGGTTTACAGAAAATTATTATTGTAGTACAGTCGCTTATCGTTAGTGCTAGATTATTGATCGGACTCCTCATAGAGGAACTTAAATACCTACATATAGAGAGTATTATTCCAAAAATCATTAAGTAAGACTTAATATAAAATATCGTGCTCTATTGAATAAAATAAATAATAAAACTAAAAATTGATATTGTGTTTTATTGACTTGTACAACGGATGGACACCATCTAACGCGGTGGAACGACGGAGTAGAGAGCCTCCTCACCTTAGGTGGCGCGCACAAGTTCATGGGGACCTCGAACAATTTGGAGTGCGCAACTGGAGGCAATTAGCAAAAAACCGAGCTAAATGGAGAAGATTTTTGGTTGAGGTCCAGGTTTACCCCGAACTATAGCGCCACTGCACTGCACTGCACTGAGCACTGGTGGAATCGCCATCTACGAGTATCATAATTCTACCGTTAAAACAAAAATACTGTTACACTTTTTACGTCAAATTAGATGAACGCCTTGCCTGTGAATACGACAGCAGTGGGAGAAATTCGTGCAGCACGATGTACGGTGGAAAGTGGTCAAAGGACTCTTGTTGTGACTGTGTATATAAGTATGTATCAGCAAATTAAAAAATCTGTGATATTATTGACTTTATATACGGGATGTTGCTTACTTGCTTGCAAATTATTGTCAGTCTGATAGACTTCAGTAGACTTAGAATGTTTCATGAAGAATGTAATGAATTTATAATGAAAATAAAAGTCATATAAAACTAAAACTAACTAACTAACTAACTAACTATGGATACTGATGAGTAAAGATATATCATCCACTGGATGTACACTGCCATAGGCAGACGTATTAAAAAATATGGTTGCATTGTCTGGTGGCCAATAGCAGAGAAAGTCACATATCCCAAAGATCTAAAAAAAATCCAGCGACTTGCTTTGCTTACTCTACGCGTAAAAGAATCCAACTTGTGGACAAGTAGCCATATGGGGCACCGTACTATTTTTATTGTTATTATTATAAAAAATATTTTTTATTTTTATTATTATTAGATGTGGCGTGGCAAAATCGCATTATAACCTCCTCATGGTGCCCGCTGGATAGCTATCTGATAGTGAACTAACGATGAGCGTATGCTGAGTCTGACGATGTATGTGTAGCTGAACACTCAGACCTGCGTAAGCACATCTGGGTGAAATTCAGCGCGCATATGTTTAACCGGACGAGGCATCTCTTGTTGACCTGATCGGCTGAAATATGCGTCTCATCAGTCTAGCAAGATTTCCTCATTCCGGCCGATGAATTCGCCCGATCGAATCAACGCTGACGTCTACAGGCCAGCGGATACCTCACTTAAGCTACTTCGACGTATTTGGAGCTGAGGTCTGTAAGGATTCTCAATACTCATATCCCCGAAGTGGTATCGGTCTATCCGGCTTTTGTCCTCGCCCCTCACGAGAAGATGAACGACGCGACCAAGAATGTCTTCTACCAGCTCTTGGACAAGACATATGAGCAATGCCCTAGCCAAGACATTAAAATTGTCCTATATGATTTTAACGCAAAGCTAGGAAGAGTAACGCGGTCGGAAAGCGCAGCCTGCACGACATCACATCCGACAACGGACTTGATCGACTTTGCGGTGGGACGAAACTTTGTCGTAGCTAGTACGCGGTTCCCATGTCTCGATATTCACAATAGAACATGGCTCTCCTTTGATCGAAAAATCGTCAACCAAATCGATCACATTGCGATCGACGCAAGGCACTCTTCCAGTATTCTGGGTGTCCGGACTTTCCGAGGAGCCAACGTGGACTCGGATCACTACCTAGTTGTAGCCAAGGTACGGATGCGGATATCCACAACGGAGCGAAATTAACGAAATACTGTGACGAAATTTGACATCGGGCGGCTACAATCGCAGGAGACCACCAGAGCCTTTGCCGATCGTGTTTCTTCTAATCTCAATCTAAGTCCTATGCCGCCAGCAGCAAATGCGTAAGACCAGCGGCAGCGTTGCTAACAAGCCATCAGAGATGCCGCCTCTGATGTACTGGGTTTCTCTCGGCCACCACAACGAAACCCCTGGTTTAATGAGGAATGCCGGCAAGCACATGCAGGAAAACAAGAGGCGTACAAAACGGCGCTGTATGGAAGGACTAGAGCTGCTCGCGAGCTCTACGAGCGGAGAACAAAAGAGGATCATCGACTTCTCAGAATGAAGAAAAAGCAGCATGAGAAGCGCTCGATCGAGGAGATTGAGAGACTTTTGCAGGAATGATGTTCGAAAGTTTTAGCAAAAGGCAAAAAGAACATACCAGGGTTTCAAAGCCAGAACAGAAGCCTGCAGGGACGAAAATGGCAATATAGTGGTAGAATCGCAGTCGGTGCTGAGGATATGGAAGGAACACTTCTACAGACTGTTAAACGGCGATGATAACCAATATTTCGCTGTCAGGCAGAATGAGCCATTCAACAGTGACAATGACAGTCAAGATTCCCGTCAACCCGATCAGAATGAAGTAAGGATAGCGATATCGAAACTCAAATCCAACAAAGCTGCTGGAGCCGACGGCCTTGCCGCTGAACTTTTCAAGGTAGGAGGGGATGAGTTGGTAAGGAGCATGCATCAGCTCATCTGTAAAAGCTAGTCGGACGAACGTATGTCCGATGAATGGAACCTCAGCACCGTTTGTCCGATCCTGAAGAAAGGAGACCCTCTGAACTGCGCCAACTACAGAGGTATAAGTCTACTCAACATCACATATAAGACTCTGTCTGCCGTATTATGTGAACGCCTATACCCGATCGTCAGCAACCTAATAGGTCCTTATCAGTGAGGTTTCAGGCCGGGGAAGTCCACCATTGACCAAATATTCACACTAAGGCAGATCTTAGAAAAAACCCTTAAATATAAAATCGATATGCACCACCTCTTCATCGATTTCAATGTTGCCTATGATAGCGTGTATAGGGACGAGTTATATGGAGCCATGTCTAGTCTTGACATCCCTGCCAAGCTCTTCCGTTTGTGTAGGGTGACAATGGAGAACTCTCACTGCTCCATTAGAGTCGGTAAAAACATCGCCGAACCGTTAGATGTAAGGAAAGGTCTCAGGCAAGGGGACACAAGCCAACACCGGAGGTACAATCTTTTACAAGTCTGTACAACTACCGCTTGCCAATGACATTGACATAATCGAAAGAACTCAGCGGGCCGTCAATGGGGCATTTGCGAGTATTGAGATCGAGGCAGCAAAGATGGATTTAGCGGTCAATGAAAACAAAACAAAATAAATGCTGTCTACAAAAAGGGACACTCAACATCGCCGTCTTAGACAGAACGCCACATTAGACAGATATAATTTTGAGGTAGTAGAGGATTTTGTCTACGAGTACCTAGGCTTTATGGTGAACTCCGCAAATAACATCAGTAGGGAGATCACTGGTAGAATTGTTCTTGTCAATCGTTGTTTCTATGAGCTAAGAAGGCAATTGAAAAGCAAAGCCCTATCTCGAACTACTAAGGTAACTCTTTATAAGACATTAATCATCCCAGTCCTGCTGTATGGCGCAGAGGCATGGGTTTTGACAAAACCGGATGAGGATGTCCTTGGTTATTTCGAGAGAAAAGTTCTTCGAGCGATATTTGGTCCCGTCTGCACAGAAGGTGAGTGGAGGAGAAGGTACAATGCCGAACTATACGGCCTGTACAAGGACATCGACTTAGCCAGAAGAGTTCACATACAACGACTAAGACGGCTGGGTCATTTAGAGCGGATAGAGCCCAACGTACCCGCCAAGAAAGTCTTCGAATCCACCCTGGGTGGACGACGCAGTTGAGGACGACCTCGGGGTAGGTGGCGCAAGCAAGTGGACGGGGACCTCAACCAACGTGCGCAATTTGAGGTAGCTAGTTCGTAACCGTGCTGGCTGAAGAGGTTTGTTGTTTTCTAATCATTCATAATAACTTATGAGATTTTTCCAATGACCATTTTCTCCAATAAGTAGAGAAATTATCTTTTCATAATTTATTTCATGCTTGCCGAAATATTTAGGTCTGAATTCTTTAAGAACTTAGGAAGTGTTTTAGATCCTCTTTCTCATTTTTTTTGCACAGCGAACAAAGTTTAGATGTATTTCTATTTAATCTAGTTGCATTTAGTTCAATAATATAACAGCGAGCCTTAAAAATCCAAGTTATATCTTGTTGCTTTTTTTGGTAAAATCTATTTGTCTCTGATGCTTTACATATTCTTTTTTGATAGCATGAATACCTTAAGTTGTGCAAGAATTCCTTTCTTTTTCCTTCCTTGCCTCTCAAATTAAACTCTTCTGCGAGTTTGTTAAGTTCATTTACCTAAGAGATGTTTCTGCTATAACTTTTTTCGTTAGTGTATGCGGTAATCGTTGGCCGCTATACTCAAACAACACTTTTAAAGAATATCTCAGGTGTAAGTCTAGTATGTACATATGGTTGCCTTTAATTCCCGTCTCCAGCATCAATATATAAGTTGGTGTCCAATTAGTCAGTTTCAATATTTTTTTTACAAAGTACCTACTATTGCAACGTGGGCTCACCTGGACGCCACCATAGACTATCTTCCGCCATCCCCTGACTTCAGTCCAAACGTCAAAACGGTCATCCGTTCAAGGGAACAACAACCATCAACCAGCATAGTATTTCAGTCTTCACTGACGAATTCAAGACAAACGAAGGAATGGGTTCGGCCACTACGATGTAAACTTCAAGAAAGTGATTTCACAAACATCTTTGACTTCCTTAAACCAAATTTAATTATTGGTGGCGGTTTCAACGCGAAACACCCCTTCTGGGTTCAGGGTACGCTTCTTAGAAAGGTAGAAAGCTTTATAATGCGATTTTGACTCGACGGGTAAACCAACATATTGGCCGACTGACAGAAATAAGATACCAAATCTGATCGATTTCTTTGTTGTTAAAGGAATATCTAGCAACTGTATAAAAGTTGAAGAAAGCTTTGATCTCTCTTCTGATCATTTTCCAATCATTATGACGATAAGCGAAGCTCTGATTAAAAAAATAGGACAGGCCAGATTAACCAGCGCGAAAACTAATTGGGATGGCTTCAAAAAAGATATTGAAGCAAATATTGAACTGAGCGTATCACCTAAAACGCCATGTGAACTTGAAGTTGAAGTTGATCGCTTCGTCGAAATCTTACAGGAAGTCGCGTGGAAGAATACTCCCAAACCAAAGAAAACGCCGGCCAATTACATTCAAACTTATCCACAGGAAATAAAAGAGATGATTAAGGAGAAGAGAAAAGCGCGTAAAAAATGGCAACAAACTAGGGCTCCGCAACATAAAGCACATCTTAACCGTTTCTGCAACTCACTGAAAAGATATATTAAAGACCTTAAGAATAATGAAATACAAACTTACCTGGAAAGTTTAACCACAGAAAAAGATTCTTATTACTCGCTTTGGAAGGCTATTAAACGTATTAAAAAACCTCAAATTCAAGCCGCCCCAATTAGGAAAAATCAAGACGAATGGGCCAGGCTTGATAAAGAGAAAGTTTTTGCCGCCCTCCTGGAAGAAACTTTTAAACCGTTTGATGGACAAGCTCTTATTCAAAATATACTCGTAAATACGTCGTGTATAGCCAATAGTGCAATAAGAAATGAAAAACTAACCGAACTTAAGGAAGAAATAAAGAAACTTAATCCTAAGAAGGCTCCTGGATACGACCTAATCACGGGAGAGGTTCTTAAAGCACTGCCAAGAAAAGGTCTAATTAAGCTCCTGTTCATTATAAACGCCGCACTTATACTAGAATATGTTCCCAGTCAATGGAAAGTCGCCGAAGTCATAATGGTCCTTAAGCCCGGAAAACCGCCAAATGAAAAAAAACGTCTTATAGCACGATTTCGCTCCTTCCAATTATATCCAAAGTGTTCGAAAGAATATTGATTAGGCGAATACAGCCTGTTATAGAAGAAAGGCATCTCATTCCGGATCATCAATTCGGATTCAGAAGTAAGCATTCTACAGTTGAACAAGTGTATAGAATAACACATTTAATCGAAAAATCTTTTGAAGAAAAAAAAAGATTTGTTCAAGCGTATTCCTCGACGTCTCTCAGGCCTTTGACAATGTCTGGCATAAAGGCTTAAAGTTTAAATTACGACAAGTTCTGCCAGAGCACCTATACAATATTTTGAAGAACTACCTTACGAATAGACTATTCCACGTCAAATGTGGAAACGAACATTCAGATTTTAAGGAAATAATGGCTGGGGTGTCGCAAGGAAGCGTACTTGGTCCAGTTTTATATCTATTATACACTCGTGGTATACCGCAAGTAGAAGGTACTGAGCTAGCTACATTTGCCGACGATACTGCTATCTAGGCAGTAGGTAAAACGGTCGAAGATACTACAGAAAAACTGCAAGAAGCTTTGGATAGAGTAAATGAATGGACAAAGGTTTGGCGAATCGCACTCAACGAGACCAAATCTGTTCATGTAAATTCTTCTTATAAGAAAATAAATAATTTGCCGATCTTTTCCAACTCGGTTCAAGTGAGGTTAAGTATCTTGGAATGGCACTTGATGCAAAGCTGAAATGGAAAGCGTATGTAAAGAAAAAACGCAAAGAACTAGATAATAAATATAAAGAAATGTATTGGTTACTTGGAAAATATTCCAAGCTTAATATAGAGAACAAACTGCTTTTATATAAGCAAGTGCTAAAGCCTGTATGGACATATGGTATACAACTCTGGGGTTGTACCAAAATAAGTAATATTACAATTTTACAAACTTTTGAGAACAAAGTGCTAAGAGGTATTGTAAATGCGCCATGGTATATCAGAAACAGCGATATCCACAGAGATCTTGGCATTAAAACAATCGAAGACGAAATCAAAAACGAAAGTCGACTTTGTTGCAGAAATGATGAAAATTTTACCAAAGGGTAAAAAGAACATGCCAGGGTTTCAAATCGAGAACAAAGCCTGCAGGGACGAAAATGACAATATAATAGTAGAATCGCTGTCGGTGCTGAGGATATGGAAGGAACACTTCTGCAGGATGTTAAACGGCGATGAAGACCAATATTCCGCTGTCAGGCAGAATGAGCCATTCAGCAGTGACAATGACAGTCGAGATTCCCGTCAACCCGTTCAGAATGAAGTGAGGATAGCGATATCGAAACTCAAATCCAACAAAGCTGCTGGAGCCGACGGCCTTGCCGCTGAACTTTTTAAGCCAGGAGGAGATGAGTTGGTAAGGAGCATGCACCAGCTCATCTCCAAAATCTGGTCGGACGAAAGTATACCCGATGAATGGAACCTCAGCATCGTTTCCCCGATCCTGAAGAAAGGAGACCCTCTAAACTGCGCCAATTACAGAGGTATACGTGTTCTCAACATCGCATATAAGATCCTGTCTGCCGTATTATGTAAACGCCGAAAACCGATCGTCAGCGGTTTCAGGCCGAGAAAGTCCGCCATTGACCAAATATTCACACCGCGGCAGATCTAGGAAAAAGCCCGTGAACATAAAATCGATACGCACCACCTCATCATCGATTTCAAAGTTGCCTATGATAGCGTGTATAGAGACAAGTTAAACAGTCTTGATATCTCTGCCAAGCTCGTCCGTTTATGCAGAATGACGAACTCTTGCTGCTCCATCAAAGCCGGCAAAAACATCACCGAATCGTTCGATGTCAGGAAAGATCGTAGACAAGGTGACGCGCTATCATACAATCTCTTTAACATAGTATTTGAGAGAATTGTACGAAACTCACAAGCCAACACCGGAAGTACAATCTTTTACAAGTCTGTACAACTACTTGCTTATGCCGATGACATTGACATAATCGGAAGAACTCAGCGGACCGTCAATGGGGCATTTACGAGTATTGAGATCGAGGCAGCAAAGATGGGCTTAGCGGTGAATGAAAACAAAACAAAATATATGGTGTTCACAAAAAAGGACACCCACCATCGGCGTCTTGGACAGAACGCCACAATACACCGATATAATTTTGAAGGAAGTAAAGGATTTTGTCTACCTAGGCTCTATGGTGAGCTCCGCAAATGACATGAGTAGGGAGATCACACGAAGAATTACTCTTGCCAATCGGTGTTTCTATGGTCTAACATGGCAATTGAGTAACAAAGCCCTATCTCGAACTACTAAGGTAACTCTTTATAAGACACTAATCATCCCAGTCCTGCTGTATGGCGCAGAGTCATGGGCTTTGATAAAACCGGATGAGGTTGCCATTGGTTATTTCGAGAGAAAAGTTCTTTGAACGATCTTTGCTCCCGTCTGCACAGGTGAGTGGAGGAGAAGGTACAACGCCGAACTATACAGCCTATATAAGGACATCGACTTAGCCAGAAGAGCTCACATACAGTGACTAAGATGGCTGGGTCATTTAGAGCGGATGGAGCCCAACCTTCCCGCTAAGAAAGGTTGGCGTGCGCAACTGGAGGCAGCTGGCTCGTAACCGTGCTGGCTGGAGAGGTTTGTTGGTTGAGGCCCAGGTCCAGCCCGGACTGTAGCGCCAGCTAAGTAAGTAAGTAAGTAAGTGTTATTAGATATTCTTTATTTATCTTCATTTAAAATTTTTCTATTTAAATTTTCTTGAAATGCCGAAATATTTCAGTCTGAATTCCTTAAAACTTAGGAAGTGTTTTAAATCCTCATTCTCATTTTTATTGCACAGCGAACCAAGTTTAGATGTATTTCTATTTAATCTAGTTACATTTACTTCAATAATATCACAGCGACCCAAAGTATAGATGTCCCCTTGAATGGTTTAATTTTTAGTATTTAAAGTCTATTTGTCTCTGATGCTTTACATATTCTTTTTTGATAGCATGAATACCTTAAGTTGTGCAAGAATTCCTTTCTTTTTTCTTCCTTCCTTCTCAAATTAAACTCTTCTGCGAGTTTGTTAAGTTCATTTACCTAAGAGATCTTTCTGGCTATAACTTTTTTCATCAATATACGCGGTAATCGTTGACCGCTATACTCAAACAACACTTTTAAAGAAAAGCTGAGGTGCATACATATGTACATATAACAAATACAAATATTTGGCGCAACAGCTCTTTAAAGTGTCAGGGCCTAGCTTCTCGCAACCACTCATGTTGTGTGCGTTATATTTTTTCGGGAATGGAAGGGACCTACAGTTCAATGCCGAGTCCGAACGGCGATTTGAGAAGCTTTTTCGTGACAACAATACTCTCGGATGTTTGTCAGACGCTCGCGAGAGGTGGGACCGTGAAAAAACTTTTTGGTGTTTTCTGGGATTCGAACTTGGAACCTCATGCGTAGTAATCCGACACACTAACCACTTACGCCATGGCGCCCCCACTGGTGTGTACATATGGTTGCCTTTAATTCCCGTCTCCAGCATCAATATATAAGTTGGTGTCCAATTAGTCAGTTTCAATATCTTTTTCACAAAGTACCTACCATTGAAAGGTGGGCTCACCTGGACGCCACCATAGACTATCTGCCGCCATTCCTTGACTTCAGTCCGAACGTCAAAACGGGCATCCCTTCAAGAGAACACTGGGCAGATGGTGGGGCCATCAACCAGCATAGTATTTCAGTCTTCACTGACGAATTCAAGACAAACGAAGGAGAGGGTTCGGGTATCTACTCAGCAGAACCCAATACTTATTGAAATATCACTAAGACTCCCGAACCACGGCAGTGTGTTTCAAGTGGAAGTCATAGCGATAGCTGATGCAGCACGACAACTTTCCGAACCATAGTAGTGTGTTCCAGGCAGAAGTCCTAGCGATAGCAGAGGTGGCACGAGTACTATCCACGAAACTTGTTACTAGAAAAGAGATTGACATTTGCATAGATAGTCAACCTGCTAAAAAAGCTTTCTCATCCACGGCAATCAAATCAAAGCTAATAGAGTAATTGCGGGAGAGATGCCGCGCTTTTTTAAAAATCGATGTAATTTTTTTATAAAAGTAAAACAAACTTTAATTTTCAAAAACACTTAAATCTGGATTTATTTTCTACCATAATAAATTACTTAAATAAGAAAATAAAACTTTTTTCATAAATATTAAAAATAAAATAAAATATGTTAGGTGTGCCATCTCTCCCAACATGTGTGGGAGAGATGCCGCATGTTAAATTCGTTGAGCTTTAGTTTTTTTTTTTTATTTAATTTTTATGCCCAGTGTGTTTTTTTCGCTCTTCGTCACGTCCACAATGTGTACAAAGGGAAGATTCTGGTGTTTTGTAGCGTGTGCAGTTTTCATGTAGCCATTTGGATCAAATCCTCCCGTTTTTTGGTCGAAAAATAATTTTCCCAACATTCGGCACAAACATTAGGATTTTCAACCGGCTCAATCTTTCTTTTTGAGCCTTTTTTCTGATTGGGCTTTCGGAGACTTGGCGTTCTTCTTTTAAATAAACAAATTCGACATGCGGCATCTTATCAAAAAAAAAGTGCGGCATCTATCCCTGTAGTGAGGGAGAGATGCCGCACCACGCTTCATAACTAACACAAAAAAAAAAAAATCACACCAATCACTTCTTTAAACACTAATTAATGACACAAAATACTTACACTTGAGAAAACACGCGACAACCATCTGGATCGACAAGTAGCAACATACTGAAAAATTTCCATAGCGTGAAGGGGTGCAAAAAACCAAACAAGGTGAAAAACTCCCGTTACATGTCGTATGTAAATAGTTTTTTTTTCCTACGTTTTCGTTTGAATACCTAACGGACTAAAAACAAAAAAAAAAAAATTTCCGCGGATGACTAGATGTATGAGTTTGGTTGGGTGCGGCATCTATCCCGACGCGGCATCTCTCCCGCAATTACCCTAAAACGCTACCGAGAAGAGGTTAAAACGCTCACCGATAGCCATCATGTTACACTCTGGTGGGTCCCAGGACAAAAAGGAATTCCAGGGAACGAAATGGCAGGCAAACCAGCAAGAAAGGAATCAGAACAAGACCTGCCAAGGGTCCAAAACTCTGTCCTTCCTCACCTAGCATTTGTTAAATCTAGTATAGCGCTTGACTTCAAACGACAAGCAGACGAAAGATGAAGAGCACTTCCAGCATGCCACGTCTCCAGAAACATCTGAACAAAACACGCCAATTGCTTGAGGATGGGCTCAAAGTAGACAAAATTTGCACTATTCATAGGAATCATTACCGGCACAACCTATTGGCGGCCTCTCGAATAAGAATGCGGCTACTATGCTGTACTATACTATGGTTAGGTTAGGTTAAAAGGGGTTAGCTGCAACGAATGAGCGCAGCCTGCACTTGGATCACAAACGGAGTTTCCTGGTTGAAGAACTGCAAAGAGAGGAAAGAAACAAAATGAGAGAGAAGAAATGCAGAGACTAGGGCATTTGCAGAGAAAGTGTTCCGAGTCCTCCTCTACGTCTGTATTGCCGCATCCTCTGCAGAGTTCATCTGTACTTAGCCGCATTCTCTTCCGGTTGGCCGCCAATAGGTTGTGGCCGGTAATGATACCTACGAGAAATGCCAAGTTTTGTCTATTTTGTGTAAGGATGAGCTTGGTTTACATCTTGTCATGTTTTGTCCAGATGCTTCTGGAGACACGGCATAAAGGGAGCGCTCTCCATCTTTCTCCTGTTTGTCGTTTGAAGTCAAGTGGTATATTTGATTTATCAAGTTTTAGGGGAGGTAGGACTGCGCTTTGGACCATTGACAGGTTCTGATCCCTTTTTCGCCAGTTCGTCCGCCATCTCGTTCCCTGGAATTCCTTTGTGTCCTGGGACCCCGCTCCTCGCGGCAGCGTTTTATTAGTTTTGATTATATAACCGCGGATGAGATAGCCTTTATAGCAGCTTGACTATCTATGTAAATATCAATCTCTTTCCTTGCAACAAGTTTCGTGGATAGTACTCGTGCCACCTCTGCTATCGCTAGGACTTCTGCCTGGAACACACTACTATGGTTCGGAAGCCTTAGTGATGTAGCAATATCCGGTTCCACTGAGTAGATACCCGAACCCACTCCTTCGTTTGTTTTGGACCTGTCAGTAAAGACTGAAATACTATGCGGGTTTATGGCCCCACCGTCAGCCCAGTATTCTCTTGATGGGATGACCGTTTTGACATTTAAGCTGAAGTCGGGGATGGCGGCGGATAGTCTGTGGTGGTGCCTAGGTGAGCCCATCTTGAGATGCTACGGTAGCCCGTGTGGGCCTTTCTCCATAGGTTGGATTCTTTTAGGCATAGGGCGCCCATCGCGGCTGATTTCTTAACAAATAAGTCTAGTGGAATCAGTGCGAGAATTGTTTCTCGTGCTGCGGTCGGGGTAATTCTAATGGCGCCTGTGGTTGCTATGCAGGCAAGTCTCTGGATTTTAGTCAACTCCTTGAGATGCGTGCTTTTCTTTGCTATTGGCCACCAGACAATGCACCCATATTATGTAAAAATGGGTCTGACTATGGCTGTGTACATCCAATGGATGATGGCTGTTAGGGTCCCCATGCAAGCATAGAACGTAATGTACGCTTTCTTTATTCTTTGATTTGTGTTATCTCTAAAAGCTCAGTTTGCGGTCAAGTATACACCCAAGATACCGTGCTTTACCCGAGACTTGGAATGGAGTGTCACCGAGTCGTAGGGGTCCGAAAGCTGGGATTATTCTTTTGCGGAGAGGGGAGAGGAAATAGAACCCCTCCTTGCGGGGTTCCCCTAGAGGCCAGTGCGTTTACTTGGCTGTCACCCAGCTCCGAGTTGATGTGTCTTGTCTTGAGCATACGTTCAATCCAGTCGGAGAGTGTGGAATCTACTCTGAGTCGGTCCAGTGATAATCTTATTGATTCGGTTTTCACATTGTTAAAGGCTCCTTCCACGTCTAAAAAGGCCTCAGGTACATACCTACAGTTTAGGCATCCGCGAAAAATGGTCGCTAACCGCGGAATGACGTATTCCTTACTGATTTGTAGCATCATGGGGAAGATACCATCCGGGCCGGGCGTCTTGTAAGGAGAAAAGGAGTCAGTTGCCCATTTTAGTTTGAATTCATCCACAATTTCGGCGAATAGAGAGTAATTAGCGCTAGCACCTCAATCAATCAGTTGTTGTCTCCGTATCAGGATTTATGATACCACACCCTGGGAAGTGAGTTCCAAAGAGGAGTTCCAGGGTCTCGGCACATGATTCTGTCCAGGTACCATCCAGTTTCTTGATGAAACCTGGGACCGAGTGATCCTTCGACGGGATATTCCGGAGTCTCGCTACGTCTTTGGTGGATTCAATTTCGGTGCAAAATTTACTCCATGAGGCTCTTTTACCGTAAATCATCTTTTTCTTGAAGGCACCCTTGCTTTCTTTGTAGCGGTCCCAGTTTGCGGGATTTCTGGTGCGCTTTGCCAGATTGTAAAGTTTCCTGGCATTAGTGCGTAAGGTTGAGAGCTCATTCAACCACCATGCGGGGTTGAGCTTCCGTTTACATTTACTTAGAGGGCAGGAATTTTCGAAGGCTACTTTGAGGGTTGAGGTCAGGGTCTTGAACTCATGGCCAATCATATTTTTGTTTATCAGGGGCGAAGATCGGGGATGCTCCGAGTTACCTAGGAGGGTTCTAAAAATGTGCCAATTTGTTCTCTTGGGATTGCGATAAGGATTTCAAGGTTTTATGTTTTCGTTAGAAAACTGCGTTACTTTCGCAGATCATTCTATGACCCGAGAAAGTAACGATATCAGACACTGGAATTAAGGGTCAAGGTTACATCTAAGACTTCCTGTCTGTTTTTTATCATGAAAGTGGGTTCTGACCCAATATTTTCTACACACAGATTTCTACTAATAATAAATTCAAGTAAAGACACACCCCTTTCGTTGATGTCACTACTTCCCCATTGTATGTGGTGTGAATTGGCATCGCAGCCGATTATGAGATCCCATCCTACCTTTGTAGCGTTATCCACTAGGTCGGCGAGCATCTCGGTGGGTGAGGGCCGCGGGTCATCGTAGGGCAGATAGGCCGATGACAGGACTAGGGGTTTGTTGCCTGCCTGTTCAAGTCGGGCTGATGTTAGGTCTGTGTTGCTAAAGTGGGGAAGAACAAAGGGGTTAATTGGTCATTTTGCTAGGATCCAAGTGCGGAACTTACTGCTCTGTTGATCCTTTCCAAAAATTAAGGAGTAATCCTTGCTGTTCAGTCCGCAGATTTTATGACCGCTGTTCCAGGGTTCCTGAACTAGGGCAATGTCAACATTGTGCTTTATAATATAGGTTAGGAGGTTGGCGCTGGGCAGCTTGCTATGGATTGATCTGTACAACCTTCATCATGCAGCATGTTTCGTCGACGTTGCCGTCGCTTTCCCCCCTTCCAACAGCGGTCTAATTTTGACCATGATGATACCGATTCGTATCTTGAACCCTTTCGCGGGTAACATGGACATTGTCTCATGGTTGAGCACGATGGTGGCTTCTTGGCCCGATTCTGTGGGCGCCCGCATCTCCATCACCTTCCAATCCTCACAAGGTCGTTCCGTATTTAAGGGTCGCAGAAGCTGCTCCAAGTTCTCCTTCGATATAGTTGGCCCAGGAATGCAGATCTTTACTTTGGGCCTGGTCTCTAGGTCCCTTTTCGGGACGACCATCAACTTCATACCCTGTTCAGGTGCCGGCATCGTGCTCACTATCTCCTTGACCCATTTGAGCGTGGCTTCGTTCAAGCAGTCCAAGATATTAAGACCTTTGACTGTGGACAATTGCCCGAAGAGAGGTACCGGGCCGGAGGGTTTGTTGGTAGCTTCGATCAGCTTGTCGATCAGTGACTTCTACTACGGCCGATTGTGCATCCGTGAGCCTTTTTTCCATGCTGTTGTCGTTGATAACGGCCACCTTAAGGTGTTCTTTCCAACGTCTGCAAGAGTGGTTGAAGCCTCAGCGGTTTTCTGCTTTTTCGTTGACGACGCAGATGGTGTAGTGTTGTCGTCGTTTCGACCTCTTTTCGAGGTGCTCGCACTTGGTACTGACGGAGCTACCACTCTCACTTCGCTGCGTATCAGTCGGTCACTGACAGATTTGTTAGCTGGAGGGAGCAATTGCTGGGCAGATGCCTTTGACGTTTTTGCCGTTCCGGGATCATTACCTGGTCTTGACACAGTAATATCCCTGTTGTTCTTTCGGATGGTTGGGGTCGGATTTTCAGCGTGGGAAATGATTCTTTTGGCCCTGTCTAGGCGATTGCGGTCCCTCGCGTTCAACTTCGATGCCTCCGTCTTAGTCGATCATGTTCGCCCTTGTTGCCAATGGGCCTCATCTTTGGTTCGCAGAGGGCACCAAAGTGGTACTGCCAGAGGAGCTATCCCTTGCCAACTTAAGAGAGCTATTGGGCGTGGAAATTGTGGCTTCCGTGCCTATGGCCATATCCGGAGTAAGATGGTCTTTTGATGGTCTTATTATGGGGTCATCAACGGAGCTCGAGCAGGATTGGTAGTCATCCTCTTCCAGGATCCTCTTTTCTTCTTCGGAGTCTACCATGTCCTCCTCTTTAGAGTTGGATTCCCTGTCTTGGTCCAACGATGTGGCGAGATCCTTTTTTTTTTATTTGTGTTCATTTGGATCCCACAAGTAGCTAGGGAAGGGGTTGTCCGTCCACTCAGAGCCCCGCGTTGGATAAGCCTGGTTAATCCGAAGATTGGTAGGTGTTCGCGACTGGGCATTTGGGCCCCCAGCCAAGTTGATCATCGGCAGGGGTCGTGTAACACCTTGATCGAGCCCATAGGAAAGAGAAAGATAAGGATGTGTTGGATATGGAATGAAAGTTGAGTTTGGGTGGGTTCTGGGATGTGGAGATTTGGAGAGGAGATGATTGGCTTCGGTCTCCCCTGGGGAACTAAGTAGGTCCCGAGGGTCATTGACTGTACTGAGCCTCTACACCACGACAAGGTAGATAGTCACGTAGGAGGTACTATACTATAAGATCTATTGTACCAGCTTAGTTTAGCCGAGAACTTGGTTAAGGCTCTTGATAAACCTCAACAAAGCTTCAGGGTCAATGTTCCAGAAGTCAGAGGGGCTCAATAAAGCCCTCCCGAGATGGAGAAGTCTTTTTCTTGCGGCCATGGGGCATTCACAAAGAATATGTTCTGCCGTCTCTTTTTGCTCTCCACATAGCCGGCATTCGTCTGTATCTGCTACTCCTAACTTGTGCAGATGGTACCTGAGTGGGCAATGACCAGTCAAGTAGCCTGTTAATGTTCTTAAGTCTGCTTTCCTAAGCTCGAGTTGTTTTTTAGCCTTGCAGCAGTTGAGATTAATGAACTCCTTGCCTGTCTTAGGCCCTTGAGTTTGGCCCAGTACTCGGCACAAGTACGTGTAGAGGGGTCAAAAACAAGCATTTTTTACTATGGGAGGGGGGGGGGGTCTATCTCGCCCCGTTTAGGAGGTAGGGTCCATTTTAGAAAAAAATTACTTAAAATGAAAAAAAAATAATTATTAAAAAAACAACGGCAACACTTACAATGAAGTACTATACCGGTTTTGAAAGCCAGAAACCTGTTCTTTGGCCATAAATTTAAATTAAATTATTTATGTCAATAGTTTTTGAAAAATTCGCATGCAAACTCAAAATGTTGATAAAAAAAAATTAAAAAAAAAGAAGTTTAGACCAATTTTTTCAAAATTGTGAAATGAAGTGCTAAATTGGCTTTTTGGTCAATGCTTATATCAATTCAGAATCGAACACAAAAAACAAAATGGTTTTATGTCTTCAAGTTGTTGAGAAAATTGAAAATTACTATTTTTGAGGTAAGTGAATGAATAATAGATTAAACGTCTGGCAACAGTTTTCTTAATTAACAGTACCCGGGTGGCGCGCTTCGCGGGATTAAGGAATTTGAACTCTCTTTCCGCATGCGGCAGGTCCCGCTCACGCAACTTCGTTGCTCCGCTCGGGGTAGGTGCTTTTCGTCAGGCAGGCGCCTATATCAACAGTTTTCTTAATTAACAGTACCCGCGTGGCCCGCTTCGCGGGATTAAGGGATTTAAATTCTGTTTCCGCATGCGGCAGGTCCCGCTCACGCAACTTCGTTGCTCCGCTCGGTGTAGGTGCTTTTCGTCAGGCAGGCGCCTATATCACCAGTTTTCTTAATTAACAGTACCCGGGTGGCACGCTTCGCGGGATTAAGGGATTTAGACTCTCTTTCCGCATGCGGCAGGTCCCGCTCACGCAACTCGTTGCTCCGTTCGGGGTAGGTGCTATTCATCAGGCTGGCGCCTATATCAACAGATTTCTTTATTAACAATACCCGGGTGGCCCGCGTTTTTTTTTTTTCATTTTTTTATCAAAATTTTGAGTATGCATGCGAATTTTTCAAAAACTATTGACATAAATAATTTAATTTAAATTTAGAATTAAAAAAGAGGTTTCTGTCTTGCAAAACCGGTATAGTACTTCATTGTAAGTGTTGCTGTTGTTTTTTAATATATTTTTTTTTTTTTTCATTTTAAGTAATTTTTTCCTAAAATTGCCCATACCTCCTAAACGGGACGAGATAGACCCCCCTCCCACATTAAAAAAATGCTTGTTTTTGACCCTTCTACAAAAAACCGTTATCAATTTTTGGCGCCAAAATTATCGTACTCTTCGCAGTATTTTGCATGATGATCATCTTCCCATTTCTTTATTTTGATGTTTGCGCTACTACGTGTGACTCCAAAATAGGGTTCAGGACCGACTAGTGGGCGACTAGCGCCTCTTCTCGCTAAGCAGTCCGCCCGTTCGTTGCCCTCAAAACCTTCGTGTCCTGGTATCCAGGCCACAGTGACGATGTTTTCGATGCGAGATCTTCGAGTAGGTTTAGAAGTCCATACAAGTTTGGATCCTACCGTGTACGATTTCAGAGCCATTAATGAGGATATAAATACCAGTACCATCGACCCTTCTTCGCAGACATTCTCGTACACAGAGCTCGATTGCATGCACTTCCAGCTGAAATATTGTTGGTGATTTTCCTAGCGCTGCCGCACGTTGGAACCTGGGTCCAGAAACCCCTGCGCCAGTTCTACCATTTTCCAATTTGGAACCATCTGTGTACCAAGTTTCAGTGTTTGGTAAGACTACAAGCCCTTCTTTCGTCCATGTGTGGCGGTCACCCATGACCACATTGAATTTCCTGGAGAATCGGTATTTCTTGAGCGTGGTATCTGTGATTTTGAGAATAGGGTCATTTTGAATATACTCTAGAATCTTCAAATGGCCTATAAAGTTGCCGATTTTAAGGTCCGAGATCTTGGGCAGCCTAAGAGTGCTCAGCATAGCTTCTTTTTGTACTGCAAGGTGCAACGGTGTGAGGCGAAGCATTGCTCCATTGCTGCCGTAGGGCACGTTCTCATTGCTCCTGTGATACTCAGACAGACTAGACGATGGATTTTATTCAACTGATCCTGAGTCTTGGCATGTAAGGTTTTTGGCCACCAAGCCAACGATGCATATGTAGTTTGATAATGTCGATGTACGTCCAATATATTATCTTCGGTTTTAGCCCCCATGTTTTACCATGTAGGCGCTGGCACATAAACATTACTCTTCTCGCTTTCTCGGTAACCTTTTTCAGGTGTGAATTCCAGGTGAGCGTCTTGTCAAGTATAACACCTAGGTATTTCGCTTCCTTGGATATGTCGATTGGAACGTTTTCCAGTGTAATTTATTTAAGAGTATAATTTCTTTTCCTGGGAAAGGGTACAAGTATAGTTTTTCCGGGGTTGATGGTAAGTCCCTTTATCCTACACCAATCGGAAGTTAAATTGAAGGCACGTTGCATTACTTGGCAAATTATGTCCTCAAATTTGCCTCTGACGCTGATGACAATGTCGTCTGCATATCTTTTTTATTTATTTATTTATTTATTTATTAATTCATCAATGGATTTACAATCGGTTGATTACAAAAAAAAATAGAAATAAAAATCTTTACTTAAGATAGGCTAGTTAATACTTGCTCAACTTAAGAATTAGATGATAAATTTGGAACAATACTTTTAAAAGTATCCCTTTTCATTGAAAGGTCGACTTCACTACAAATGGAATTATAAAACGTTAGAGAACGAGTTACTGGATTATTAAGACTATAATTAGTTCTATGAGTGGGAACATAAAAGAGATCGTTTCTGTTTCTAAAATTTCTTTCCGGAACGTACCAAAAAATGAACGCGAGTAGCTCCTCAGATTTAATATTATTATTTAAAATACCTTTTATAAAAATAGCACATTGGGATTGTCTGCGGCTTTCTAAAGTTTTTAAATCTATTAGCGCACATCTTGAAAGATAATCAGGCATTTCATGGGACCATCTCAGATTTCGTAATGCGAAACGCGTAAATCTTCTTTGTATTTTTTCTATTCTGATAATAGCATTTTCATAAAATGGAGACCAAATGACACAGCAATATTCTAGAACGGGCAGAACCAAGGACAGAAAAATTGTCTTTAGTGTGTACACGTCCTTAAAAACCGCTGAAGTTCGTTTAAGGAAACCTAACAAAGAATTCGCTTTCGATATAATAAAACCAATATGCGCCGAAAAAGATAGTTTGGAGTCAAAGATAACATCGAGAAGGTTGACCTGACTGACTTTTGAAAGGGGTTCATTTCCAAACCTATAAATAAAAGTTACGGGCGAGAACGATCTGTAGGCACTAAAGGCTTTGCATTTAGAAAAGTTTAGTTCAAGATGGTTGAATTTACACTAATTTAAAAATAAATCAATATCGTTTTGAAAGTTGAGATAGTCGTTATGTGAAGATATTGAGCTAAATAATTTAACGTCGTTCGCAAACATCAGACAATCAGAAAATGAAAGGACGTCAGGAATATCATTCACGAACAAAACGAACAAAAGTGGTCCCAAGTGACTACCTTGTAGAAGACCTGACTCCACTTTAATGAAAAATGATTGAAAACCATCGATCTGAACAACTTGTTTCTGGTTAGATAAGTACGACCTCAACCATCTCAAGAAATTTAAATTGAGTCCTAACTTATGAAGTTTTTGTAATAACAGGCCATGGTGAATTCTGTCAAATGCCTTAACAAAATCTGTGTATAGGACATCGAATTGCATTCTAGTTTCCATAGATTTTAAACAAAAATGTGAAAAAAGGTGCAAATTAGTGGCAGTTGAACGGCCGCTAACAAACCCATTTCGTTTCGGCGTTATCGATTCTTTGACTGAAAAGTATAGTCTCTGAGTTACTAATTTTTTGAAGAGCTTCGGTACTGCAGAGAGTTTTGATATTGGCCTGTAATTTTTTACCTGGTGCTTTAGGCCACTTTTATAAATTGGATTTACGAAAGATATTTTCCAATCATCGATAAAATCACCAGTTGATAAAGATTTATTTAAAATAATTTTTAATGCGCTGCAGAGTCACGAGGCACATTTCAACAGTAAGAGTGGGGGAATAGCATACACTCCAGCTTTTTTAGTTGAATCGAGTTCAATTAAACCCTCAATTGCCAAAATCGTAGCTATTATCACAGGTCACTGGCCAGTTGGAAACCATGCGGTTGGAGACTATGACGCGAGGTCAAAAGGTTTTGTCCTTTGAAGACGACGAATTGAATTGTTCGCGTCAAGTAGTTGAGTGATAGTACGGTTACAATGGCCGTGAACACGATCTTTGTGTTTACGCGCAAATTTTGCTATCTCTTCGACGACACTGGGAATTCCCAGATCCTGAAGTCAGAGTAATCGTTTCCGTGCTTAACACGAAAGAGTCTCTCGGTGAGGTACGATCGCAAGATTAAAAAGAGTTGCCGTGGCAGTAGTCGTTGCAATTTATATTCAAAGCCTTCATGCCAAACCTTATCGAAAGCTTGTGAGACGTCAAGAAGTACACCACAACAAATCTTTTTTTCTTCCAGAGCTTTCTCAATCACGTCAGTTATTTTATGGACTTGGTCAATTGTAGAATGTTTAATTCTAAATCCAAACTGATAGTCAGGAATGAGACGTCTTTCGTCGATTACGGGCTGTAGACGTTTGGAAAGAAGTTTTTCGAAAATTTTTGAGATAACCGGCAATAGGGAAATAGGCCGATATGATTTCTTCTCATTTAGCGGTTTGCCTGGTTTCGGGACCATTATAATCTCGGCGACTTTCCATTGCCTCGGAACATAAAGCAATCTGAACGAAGTGTTGATCAAATAGAGCAGTTTGATAATAGCTTTATTCGGCAATTCCTTGACTACCTGCGCCGTTACCAAGTCGTAACCCGGAGCTTTTTTTGTCTTTAAATTTTTAATCACTTCCCTCAGTTCAATCAATGCAACTTTTTTTACTTTAAAGTTGTCAGATGTCGTGACTGGGGAGTCGGGCGTTAACGGAGGACCGTCGAACGGATTAAACGTTTCTTCTAAGTTCTGCCTTTTCTTTGTCGCTCTTGGCCCAGTTTCCATCGATTTTCCGAATTGGAGGTGCTTGCATTTGAGGTTTCCGGATGCCTTTTAGCGCTTTCCAAAGCGAATAATTTGATTCTCTTTCACCGGAGAGATTTTCAAGGTAGGTCGCTATCTTTTTGCTTTTAAATTCGCGAATACTATCTCTAAGCCGATTGCATAGTCGGTTAAGAACCGTTTTATGCTGCGGTGCACAAGTGATTTGCCACTTCTTTCGTGCTTTTCGTTTCCCCCTCACCAGTTCAATGATTTCTCTGGGATACTTTTCGTTGCGGTTGATCTTATAGCTTCTAGAAAAAGTGTTTCTCCATGCCGCTCTTTGAATTGCTTCCACGAAACGATCAATTTCGTCCTCTAGTTCACAAGGTGTTCTAAGTGATACATTTAAGGCGATATTTGTTTCGCAATCATTTCTAAAGCCCTCCCAGTTTGTTCTATTGCTAGTGAGTCTTGGAGGTCCTTTTTCCTTGATCAGCGCTTCTCCAAGTAATAAAATTACCGGCGAGTGGTCAGAAGGGAGATCAAAACTTTCTTTGACTGTAATAAACTTCTCGTAAATGCCTTTTGTAACAAAAAAATCGATAAGATCGGGAATTTTTTGTGAGTCAGTTGGCCAATAGGTCGGTTTTCCTGTCGAATAAAAACAACAACCGAGTTCATTTGCCACTTCGTAGAGAATTTTTCCTTTAGAAGATGTACATCTTGAACCCCAGAAGGTGTGCTTCGCGTTGAAATCTCCACCAATAAGAAAATTTGAACCAAGAGCATTGAAGAAACGAAAGTAGTCGTCTTTTTCTAGTTTGCATCGCGGTGGACAGTAAACAGACGCTATATTGTAACTCAGGTGCTTATTTTTAACCCTTACTGCGCACAACTCAAGTTTTTCCAGCTCTATGCTTATGTCGACCGAATGTTCGATGTTAGTTTTAATGAATAAGGACGAACCGCCCCGCGCTCTATCAGAAGGATGATAGGCGTGATAACCAGCGTAGCCTCTTATCTTTATCTGCGATTCCCTTGTTAGATGAGTTTCGGAGATCAAACACATGTCGATACTTTCTCTTATTAGAAACATTTCTAATTCGTTAGATTTTTGTAAGAGTCCGTTTGCATTCCATGTTACTATTTTAAGCAAAGAGTTCATATTTACTTAGATTTAGATTCATGGTTAGCCATACAAAAGCTTTCGACGTTACTGAGACGTTCGAGAATCCGTTTGTTAATTTCACATTGTTCCTCGAACTTAGCGTAGATGCAGTTTAGAATTTCATTCAACGAATCAGAGGGTGATCCGACGTTTCGTTTGGTTGCTTTGACTGCAGCCTGAGAATACGTCAGACGTACGGGGTTCGCTGGCTTGTCAGAGGTTATTTTTCGCTCAGCCTTTTTAGTGGTCGACTTTGACGTACGTTTACCCGGCTTAGAAGGCTGATTGACTGTTTCAAGAGCCTGCACTGCTGATTCCTTTGCAGTTAACGCAAGTAGCTTTTTCATTTGTGCTCAAATTGCAATTTTCGGAAGAGTGTTTCCCAGCGCACTCAACGCAGCGCGGCTCTTTCCGACAGTACGCTTGTGTATGATTAAACTCTTGGCATCGCTTGCATTGAGGGATTGTCTTCGTGTTGACACGTAGCGGCTCAATTTTAACGACCATACTCATGATTGTACGAATATTGAATATCTTTTGCTGGCTTTCCGTTTTATGCAATGATAGCACAAAAAGCGGAAGCTTACGTTTCAATGTAGTTTCTTCACCACGATCTGGTCGTTTTCTCTCTTTTTTTAAAAGGTTCACAGCGTCCAGAATGTTATAACCTCTAACGCGTAAATCATCTATAACGTCTTCTTTAGCGCATGATGGATGAATCCCTCTAGCTACGACCCTCAAGGGTCTCTCAGACTTGTCTTCGTAAGTATACCATTGAATTTTTTCCTTATTTAGCCTTTGAGATACAGCCCGATAGCCCTCAGCGTCATTAACCTTGATTTTCCACGCATCGTTTCGCAAGGAAGTTACTTTAAATTCACTAGCGATCGTTGTTTTTAGAATTTTCCTCAGAGAATTATAGTCGGCAACGCCCGTGATATTTATTGGTGGAGGGGCGCGTTTGCTTTCAATTTGCTTTTCCGGTTTCGGCTGCGCTTTGCGATTAGGTTGCTGTTGTGGAACAACTTCAGGCGATAAACCGGCCTTACGTTTTTTAGATGGTCTTCGTTTGAGTGTCCAATCCGTTTCGCGTGTGAGTTCTTCTTCATCCGTGCTGTAGTGATGGCTACCCGGAGAAGGCTCACAGTGGATAACCGTCTGCGTTTGGAGAACTAATCCTCTTCCTGAACTCCACGGGCTGGGTTTAAACTTAACATCATTTTTTAACTAACCACTACAATAGGTATACACGAGTCCGTGGTAACAAAACGGCGCACCTTAAGCGCTAATTGTGTTCTTTTGGACCGCCACTTTACCTACCTACCTAAACCCTCAAAGACGTCTTGGTTTGAAAAGCACTTTAAATCGAAATCTGTGATGGGTGCTATGTCTGAATAGAAATCGTTTACATTTATTAAAAATATCATCTGTGTTATAATATCAATCTTTAATAAATATTGCCTCAACCTCTACATCCCTTTCTAGCACGCCATCCCTCTCTCACATCTTCTCTTTCTTCTGCATCATCACTCTCTTCCATTAAAAAAACTGAAATTATAAACAATACGACACAAGAACACATTCCAAAACCAAACCCAATAAACCTTTCAAATAAAATAACACATCGCAATCGAATATTTATTCTAACAAAAACACGTCAAATATTTCCTCAACTGATTCTGTAAGTCAGAAATCAGTAAATACAACTGTCCGCCTTAATCAAGATGGACACTTATGGTAAAACAATGCTAACTTCCATTACTCAGCCGGTGCTTTCGTCTGCTGAGGGGAGAGCAAACCCATCCGCTCAAGGTGGGGATAGAATTCTCCTACGCAGACGAAAACATCGGCTGGTACACGATAACAACCTCAACAGCAACCACACTCAAACTCAAACAATCTCTTACCTTAAAATAATGCAATGGAACATTCAATGTTTCATAAATAACTACGACGAGCTCAACTTGCTTATCAAGGAATATAATCCAGATGTTATCTTCCTCCAAGAGACCCACTGTGCTTTCCAATTTTATCCCATAGTTCCTAATAATAATGTTGGATATTTCAACAATTTTCCTTGCAACAACACCGCTAAACAAGGAGTCGGTATTCTCATAAAAAAGAACATCCCTCACAAGCATGTACCAATCACTTCCAATATTCTTTCCGTAGGAGTTGGAATTAATATTAATATTAAAATAACAATTATCGGCATTCACATCCACCCAGACCAGCATTTCACATATAGTGACGTAACAAATATAATAGAACAGGTTAATACCCCCGTCATACTAACTGGAGATGGAAATTCATGAAGCGAGCTTTGGGGATCGCCTAAAACAAACAAACGAGCTGTAATAGAGGAATTTATCACTAAAACCGATCTTTCAATATTAAATGACGGATCTCCCACACATTTCTCGACACATAACTCACTTACACATGTTGATATAACCTGCTGTACGACAGAGCTTCTACCTAAAACGTCTTGGTGTGCCCGAAAAGACTTGTACAATAGTGATCATTTTCCAATCTTCTCATCAATAGAACTTAGATCCAACCAAAAACCACAGCCACATATTCCAAGATACAAGATCGATTGCGCTGACTGGAGCAAATTTAAAAGTAGCATCGAATGGAGTTTACCGGAACATAACTCTCTTTGCGTAAACAAAGATGCAGCAAAAATTGTTAGGTGTATTCGAAATGCTGCTAATAATTCTATCCCTCAAACATCACCCACATCTCCTAAGCGAGTTGTGCCGTGGTGGAATAAAGATTTAGCTGGGCTTAAAGCCGAAAAGGTTACTACTTGTCGCTCTTTTAAAAAAATCCCAACAAGGTCAATTTATTAGCCTATAAAAAAGCTAATGCTAGGTTTAGAAGACTTATGAAAATAAGCAAACTAAATGTTTCGAAGAGTTCACTGGTATCATAAATCCTAACTCCCCCATCAGCAATATCTGGCAAAATATTAAAACTCTAACAGGAAACTCCAAAAATACGTTTATAAAAACAATCAAAACAACCTCAGGGTCAGCTTCCTCGACTGAAGAAATATCGAATGCCTTTGCTGGGGCGTGGTCACTTCAGTCTCAAAGCGCAAACTTCCCAGATGGTTTCAACACAAACAAGAGAGATTCTCTTATTGCACCCCCACAACCTGCAAAAAATGCAGCTGCTAAGCGTATTGAAAGTAGCATAACTCTGTTGGAGCTTGAAAGCTGCTTGAGCAGAGTCAAAGGCAAAACGCCAGGTCGCGATAGGATCTCGTATCCCATGCTAAAAAACCTCCCTGACAAAGCTAAGATAAGATTCCTTACTTTATATAACAACGTATTCAATAATGGCATAATTCCGCAAAGCTGGAAAACAGCAGTTGTTGTCCCTATTCCCAAACCTAAAAAAGACATTGACATCATTGACGGTTAACGCCCTATATCCTTGATCCCATGTATATCAAAAGTCTTAGAAAAAATTATCGCTAATCGCATTTTCTGGTACACTGAATTTAAGAAAGTCTTAAGTACGCACCAAGTTGCCTTCAAACCAAAGAGAGGATGCATGGACATCCTCTCCACTTAGACTACGTTATATCTAATGCTCTTTCCGCTCGAAATCACATCTCCATCTTAACACTAGATTTCGAGAAAGCATTTGATCGTATAGGTATTCACCTAGTTTTAAACAAATTAAGACAATGGGGTATTGGTCCCAAAATATTTGAATATATCAAATCCTTTTTAACTAATAGGAAATTCTCTGTCAAAATTAAAACAACTTTCTCCAAAATAGTTCCACTTGTCAACGGTATCCCCCAAGGGTCACCGCTTTCTGTAATTTTGTTTGTCATTGCCTTCGATGAATTAAGTACAATAATTTCAAAATACAAAGACTTAGATCATTGTGTATAGCCGATGATGCATACATTCTTTGTAAACACAATGATCTAGAAAAAAGCAAAATTGCATTATCAAATCTATTAAATGAAATTAAAGATTGGTCTACTATTGCTGGATCAAATCTATCACTTAACAAATGTAAAATTCTTCACATATGCCAAAAAAACATTGTAATAATATTGATTTAAAACTTAATAATACTAAAATTCAAAATGTTGTTAACCTTAATATACTTGGTCTACTTTTTAATAATAAATACATTTGGAAAGCACATTGTATAAATTTAAAAAAAATTAGTAGCAGCAAGGCTTAGTATTATTAAATATCTCTCCTCAAAAACAAGTAAGGTTCATATTAATTCCCTTTGCTATGTTACAAAAATGTTAGTCCTTAGTAAGATAGATTATGGCCTGGCAATAAAAAACATCCTCGCCGAAGCCGGACTACCGACAGTGGAAGAACGTTACATTGAAGTCAGCGCCAAACTTCTACCTAAACTAACTTATCAAACTGGATCAGTGATTGGCAGGGACATAAACCAGACTATTTCTTATAAACGAATCAGACGTATTCCTTCCACACTCCATACCATCTTGGATCTAAGAAAACAACTGGAAATACCATGCAAACGGCACACCAAATATACTCCTTCACAGCTACCCTGGTTCCTAGACAGCAGTTCTATTTTATTCAATTTGTGTGACATAAAAAAACAAAACACCAACGCAGTAATCTACAAGCAGATGTTTACCGAAACTGCATCGCAGCTCATTATTAAAGGTTGGAATTTCTTGTATACAGACGCATCAAAAACTATACATAATACAGCCTTTGCAGTAGTCTCAAAAGAAGGCAACATACTGATACAAGGAATCCTACCAAACACTACTTCAATCTTTACAGCTGAAGCTATAGCAATACTTGAAGCCGTTAAAAAATATGCCAATACTTCAGGGAAATGGACGATCTGCTCGGATAGTCTCTCAGTCCTGAGAGCCATTTGCAATCCTATGCATAACTCCGCGATTATATCAAAAATCAGAGACACGCTTATAATCAAAACATCAAAACATCATGTGGACTCCTGGACATGTTGGTATACAGGTAAATGAACTGGCCGATAATGCTGCGAACAACGCTCGCGAAGCTCCAGTCTATGCATTTGATATTTACTCCCAACGCGACCTGCAAAGGTCAATACAAAACAAGATACATCAAAAACAGCTCAAAGAGTGGGCAGAATATCATCACCATGCAACAATTAATCCCATTAAAGTCCACCCGATTTATCCCGTAAACATTTCCAAGGAAATGATAACTAATTTCGTTCGGATTCAACTGGGTCATACCTGCCTAACACACCAACACCTCTTGAAAAAAGAACCACCACCGACTTGCCCTACCTGCCAAAGAAATCTCACCATTACTCACCTGCTTGGTCCTTGTCTCCTCTCATCAAACCAGCTACTTCATCACCTAAGCCAAAATATAAGCATCATAGAAATATTAAAAGAACCTACCAAATCTAATATAGAATTTATTAATAAAATATTGTATTAAGCTATAAATTCGTGTTTCTATTTACGAAAGAGCCGATAGTCCTCGCTGCTAGTGCTCTTAACTATTATTAATAATAGATTTTTAATGTATTATTGATAAGAAAAAATAAATAAATAAATAAATAATTCGATTGAAGGTACTTCGCAAAGAGATTGCAGGATGATTTTTTATCGTTCGATTTTTCACCGTCAAGTTCCATTGCTGATGGGCGAAAAGAACTTTGTCGTTTGGAATTTAAGAATACCCAAAAAGATTTGCTTCTTCTTCTTCTTCCTTTTATCAGCAGAGTTATGATCCGAAAATAAGTGATCATAACCCTCCCACTTCACCACATTTCTACTGATCCGCATGTGGGGTTCGCCTACCCAAAAAGATTTGCTATTCTTTTTAATATTTCTTTCGGCAACACTTACTTATTTGCTGATGGTATAGAAATTTGTTAAAAAAATCGAACTCTGTCCAAAGTTGAACAAAACGAGCTCGATCCTCAGGTTTGCCTGATTTTTTCGATTTTTCCAATGCCTTATTCTTAACGTTTTCTAATTTTTTTAATATTTTATTGAACCACGTGAGCTTGAAAAAAGATCGTTTGTTAAAAACAGGGACAAACTGATCAACGCCTTTAAAAATGAAATCTTTAAACGTGTCATACATGTCATTAAGATATTTATTACAAAGTATAAGTTTCCAGTCAATTGAGCTATAGAAATTGTTTAATGCCATGAAGTCGGCCTTTCTGAAGTTAAAGTTAAAACAAATTTCTGTTAAACATTCAGAGCTAAATTCATAAAACTCCAAAATTACATGAACTGCTTTATGATGAAATTGGTTATTGACTAACGGAATATCAGATTCATATAAATGGTACTTCATATCATTAGTACAAAAAACAAGATCTAATGTTCGACCTAAGCAATTTTTGGAGTGATTTATCATATATGATATCACAAAGTGCATATCCTTGTACTTTGTACCCCGATTTTTCAAGTAGCTCTAGGAGTTCGTCAATACCTAAGGTCGAGAGCAAGGGAGAGAGGACTCTACCCTGCGGGCAACCTCTGGTAGCTGTTATAATTTTATGCGAGCCTGAGAATGCGGCTAGGTACAGATGAACTTTGCAGAGGCTGCGGCAACACAGACGCCGAACAGGTTTTGCAACACCAGAAAGACGGCCTTTGGAGAGTATTTCTTCAATCATCTGGGCGACCTGTCTGATAAGCCACAAACCACTACCCTGAAATTCACAAATCTTTCACGATGGTTGAGAGGGGGCCGCTCCAACACCACAGAACTCTAGCTAATTTGTTTCTTTCTTCTAACTTTTCAGTGTTTCAGCCAGGAGTTTCCACGTCAGGGGAGCATAATGGATTATGTTGAGATCCGAGTGCTAACTCCTTTAATCTAACCTAACCTAAAAATTTTTTTTTTTATTTAGATGGCGCTACGGTCCGGGGTGGACCTGGGCCTCAACCAACAAACCTCTCCAGCTAGCACGATTTCGAGCCAGCTGCCTCCAGTTGCGCACGCCAAGTTGGTTGAGGTCCCCCTCCACTTGTTTGCGCCACCTACCGCGAGGTCGTCCTCTACTACGTCGTCCATCCGGGCTGAATTCGAAAACTTTCTTAGCGGGAACGTTGGGCTCCATCGGCTCCAAATGACCCAGCCATCTTAGTCGCTGTATGTGAACTCTTCTGGCTAAGTCGATGTCCTTGTACAGGCCGTACAGTTCGGCATTGTACCTTCTCCTCCACTCACCATCTATGCAGACGGGACCAAAGATCGCTCGAAGAACTTTTCTCTCGAAATAACCAAGGGCATCCTCATCCGGCCTCTGCGCCATACAGCCGGACTGGGATGATTAATGTCTTATAGAGAGTTACCTTAGTAGTTCGAGATAGGGCTTTGCTACTCAATTGCCGTTTTAGCCCATAGAAACAACGATTGGCAAGAGTAATTCTTCGTGTGATCTCCCTACTGATGTCATTTGCGGAGTTCACCATAGAGCCTAGGTAGACAAAATCCTTTACTAGCTCAAAATTATATCTGTCTATTGTGGCGTTCTGTCCAAGACGCCGATGCTGGGTGTCCTTTTTTGTAGACAGCATATATTTTGTTTTGCTATCATTGACCGCTAAATCCATCTTTGCTGCCTCGATCTCAATACTCGTAAATGCCCCTTTGACGGCCCGGTGAGTTCTTCCGATTATGTCAATGTCATCGGCATAAGCGAGTAGTTGTACAGACTTGTAAAAGATTGTACCTCCGGTGTTGACTTGTGAGTTTTGTACAATTCTCTCAAGTTCTATGTTAAAGAGATCGCAAGATAGCGCGTCACCTTGTCTAAGACCTTTCCTGACATCGAACGGTTCGGTGATGTTCTTACCGACTTTGATGGAGCAGCGAGAGTTCTCCATCGTCATTCTGCACAAACGGACGAGCTTGGCAGGGATGCCATGACTAGACATGGCTCTGTATAACTCGTCTCTATACACGCTATCATAGGCAACTTTGAAATCGATGAAAAGGTGGTGCGTATCGATTTTATATTCATGGGTTTTTTCCAAGATCTGCCGTAGTGTGAATATTTGGTCAATGGTGGACTTTCCAGGCCTGAAACCGCACTGATAAGGACCTATCATGTTGTTGACGATCGGTTTTAGGCGTTCACATAATACGGCAGATAGGATCTTATATGCGATATTAAGGAGACGTATACCTCTGTAGTTGGCGCAGTTCAGAGGGTCTCCTTTCTTCAGGATCGGGCAAACGATGCTGAGGTTCCATTCGTCGGGCATACTTTCGTCCGACCAGATTTTACAGATGAGCAGGTGCATGCTCCTTAACAACTCATCTCCTCCTGCCTTGAAAAGTTCAGCGGCAAGACCGTCGGCTCCAGCAGCTTTGTTGGATTTGAGTTTAGATATCGCTATTCTGATCAGGTTGACGGGAATCTTTACTGCCAACGTCACTGCTGAATGTCTCATTCTGCCTGACAGCGGAATATTGGTCATCATCGCCGTTTAACAGTCTGCAGAAGTGTTCCTTCCATATTCTCAGCACCGACAGCGATTCTACTACTATGTTACCATTTTCATCCCTGCAGGCTTCTGTTCTGGGTTTGAAACCCTGGCATGTTCGCTTTACCTTTTGCTAAAATGTTCGAACATTATTCTTGCAATAAAGTCTGTCAATCTCCTCGATTGAGCGCTTCTCATGCTCCTTTTTCTTCTTTCTGAGAAGTCGATGTTCTTCTTTTCTCCTGCGCACGTAGAGCACGTAAGCAGCTCTAGTCCTTCTATGCAGCGCCGCTTTGTACGCGTCTTGTTTTGCTGCATGTGCTTGCCGGCATTCCTCATCAAACCAGGGGTTTCGTTGTGGTGGTCGAGAGAAATCCAGTACATCAGAGGCGGCATCTCTGATGGCTTGTTGGCAACGCTGACACTGATCTTCCGCATTTGCTGCTGGCGGCATAGGACTTAGATTAAGATTAGAAGAAACACGATCGGCAAAGGTTCTGGCGGTCTCTTGCGATTGTAGCTTTTCGACGTCAAATTTCCTCATAGTATTTCGTTGATTTCGCTCCGTTGTGGATATCCGCATCCGTACCTTGGCTACAACTAGGTAGTGATCCGAGTCCACGTTGGCTCCTCGGAAAGTCCGGACACCCAGAATACTGCCTTGCGTCGATCGCAATGTGATCGATTTGGTTGACAGTTTTTCGATCAAAGGAGAGCCATGTTCCTTTGTGAATGTCGAGACGTGGGAACCGAACGACAAAGTTTCGCCCCGCCGCAAAGTCGATTAGCCTGAGTCCGTTGTCGGATGTGATGTCGTGCAGGCTGTGCTTTCCGACCACGCTACTAAAGACGTTCTCTCTTCCTAGCCTTGCGTTAAAATCACCTAGGATAATTTTAACGTCGTGGCTAGGGCATTGCTCATACGTCTTGTCCAAGATCTGGTAGAAGCCATCCTTTGTCGCGTCGTCCTTCTCCTCGTAAGGGGCGTGAGCGCATATTAGACTTATATTGGCAAATTTAGCCTTGATACGGATAGTTATAAGGCGCTCGTTCACATGCCGGAAACTCAAGACTTCTTGCCAAAGTCTGCCTCCAATGACAAATCCGTACCCGAATAGACGCTGTCCTTGTATCGTCTGTCTGTAGCAATCGCCGTAGTAGATGTCGCAGTTTTTCATACTCCTTTTGCCCGGCCCATCCCATCGCACTTCTTGGATGGCGGTAATGTCTGCTTTGAGACATTCTAGGGCCTCCGCAAGTTGTTCAGCTGCACGTGGTTTGTAGAGGGACCTAACATTCCATGTGCAGACATGAAGATCGTTGTCCTTTTTACGTTTGCTTGGGTCGTCAACAGTAAATTCATCCGTATCCGAGGCTGTTGGTTGCTTCGTAACCAAAGGTTTTTTACGTGGCAGGGAAGTTAACCCGACGGCACAACCCCCAACCTGGAGGACCAGATCCTTTTTTAGCAACCCCTAGGACAAGGGGCCGGATACACCGATGTCAGTAACCCACTTCGGGGATATGTGCGCTGCCGTTGGCCCATTAAGGGTTCATCCGCCACCATCTATTTTTCAATACCCTGACGTAGTATTGAAAATCCTTACAGACCTCAGCTTCAAATATGTCGAAGTAGCTCCGGTAAGGTATCCGCTGCTCTGTAGACGTCACCGTTGATTCCACCGGGAGAATTCATCCGCCGCACGTCCTCCTTCTGAGGACCTCTTGCTAGACTTCTGAGACGCATATTTCAGCCAATCAGGTCAACAAGAGATGCCTCATCCGGTTAAACATATGCGCGCTAAAGTTCACCCAGATGTGCTTACGCAAGTCCGAGTGTTCAGCTACACATATATCGTCAGACTCAGCATACGCTCATCGTTAGTTCACTATCGGATAGCTATCCAGCGGGCAGCACGCGGGGGTGATGATGCGATTTTGCCCACCAACCTAAAGATATAAGTATCATATTTTTAACCCAAAAAACCTTTACAAATATGGTATTTCAATCTCTCAATTATTTGTTTAGCCTACCAATTTCCTATTCCTCTACTTTTGAAGTTTCACTTTTAACCACGCACTCTATTTCTTTATGTTGTGATCTATTGCAATTAAATAACTTAGAGTTTTATAATATTATAGAACAAAATGTAAGGTCAACCACCTGCAGATAAACGTATGTTAACCAGGGTAGTCAACATTTGTGATGTAAACTTTAAAACTATTTCTATAATAAATAAATGAAAATTCCATGGAAACCCAATTATAGTGTTTTCTTAGTGAAATGAAACCCATCGTTTACAGATGAAACATAGTAGGTATATGCATACGTAATTGAAAAAAATGTATTACACCCGTGTAATTGGGGTGCAAACACAGGTGTATGTGGTAGATTTAAGAAATTTCCCTGTGATCTTTACACTCTACCCTTAGTTTAAAATTAAAAACATCAATGTTTACTTAACACCCTTAGTTTCAAATTCAATTTTCGAAATGTTATTCTCGAAAAACGAATCAATCTCATATGCTAGACCTTAAATAATAATTTGTGCAAACATTGCGGGTAGATACAATAATTTCATTTCCGCCACAACCACCACCCTTACGTGTGCAGGATAAGACTCGGATACTGGCTATTGTATGCTGAATATGATAATGTTATCAGTTTGTAAGGCGAACGTCACTAATTCAACAAACAAGGTATTCTCGTTGTCATACCAACTGTGTCACCCCTCACAACTGAAGAACATCTTAATCCCATTTCCATCCAATCTGCAAAACAGCTCTTTCATCTTCAATTCGACCATGTAGTCGAGTAACAACCATTTCACTTGGAATAACCTCTTTTTTTTTAGTTCTTATTTCTCTTTTCTTCTCCAAAGGCACCGTCGACACAAGTCAACATTTTAATTATAACGGTTTTTTCGTATTTTTAACCATAAATACCAGCAAGCACTTTTTACCACCACTCGTATATGGGCGACTATGGACGTTTCAGAGGCTTCAAAAATCAATAAGTGAATTTGTGTGGCTTCGCTTCTTTCACAAATTGAATGGAATTTAGTAACAATATCAGCAACATTATAGTACTCAACAACGAGAGCATAGATACATACACGCTTATGTATCTGGAGAATGCGCAATTGTAAGTATACCATCAATGGGTGGTGTATAGGTACATTCCCTCCCACCGCGAAGTGTTAAGAGCCCTATTAATTGTCTGAACTGGTGCTAAGGAAGATTACAAGCAGTAGGAAAATCTTGTAGAATTTAAGAAACTAAAAGATACAATTTAGGTGCACTTGGTTAACACTCCGGAAATGAAATCAATCCTCTGCCATTTCACTACCGCTTTGGGATCTCATATCAATTGACCACAAATGTTTATCTGCCCTTACCAAGTCAAATTAAAAACAGAAAAGGCATTCTGTCACTTTGTAGAATGTTATTTAATACCCATACCTTTAGGTAGCAACTGTCGTGGTATCCGAGTCAGCACGTGGCACAGTTCTAGGTTCTACACAAATTCAATTTCTTTGGAAAGAAGAAGTGTACTTCGGATTATTAGGCATCAATATTGGGTATCGCTATACTAACAGATGGCTAGGAGTTCAGCTTAACCCTTCCCCGATTGAAGGATGTATTTTCTTAAGCGCATTCATGAGAAAGAATTTTAGTAGTCCTGTGTGAAGGGAGATTCCTTCAAGTGTCCACGCTGTATACTATAAGTCCAGTATCGTCTGTAGGAGTCACCCTGAATGACAAGTTGATACACTTTTCACTTGGTAGAGGTACGAGTGTATGAAATGTAATCTGAGACTTTCCCAGACATTTCTTGTTTTTTTTTTTTTTTTTATTTCCTGCTGCATGCATTCATTGACGGCAGCTTATTAAATTCTTTCTCTACTGAGTTCATGTATGTACATCTACTTTGTATTTAGTATCTTGAATGAAGTAGACCCAATTGTTTATTTATTTATTTCATTATTTTATCAAACAGAGATACATACGTGAGGTATTCTAGGAGATAACATAAAATTGTAATATAAATGGCAAAATGAACTTAATTTTCCTCATCAAAATTGAGTATAATAATAATCTAGATATCCATCACTTGATTATCTACCTTGTCGCGGTGTGATGGCTTATACTAGAGCTCAAGACGCTTGGAATCGACATCGGGGACGTATCACGTCCCAAGCGGTATCGCCGCAACGATGAGCGATTCACTTGAAAAGGCTCGAAGTAAAACTAAAAGATAATCATCCTACCTAGTCTCTCCTATCCTTCTTTTCTTCCCCACCCCTCCCCCAACTCTTCCCCCTGGGCTGGATCATGGTGTCAACCGTACCGTGCCGAGGATCAGCCTGGCTGAGGGCCCAGGACAACCAAAAATAGCTCAGTCGCAAACGGTGTATCCAGAGACAGCGGGCACGCTCTGGTATCAACTGCCTTATCTGTATAATGCGGGGCTCTGTGCAGACTGACCACCCTTTCCCTAGTTACTCGCGGGACCAACATTTCTAACACATACAAAAAACCAGACCTTGAGGCCGGACCTCAACAAATAAACCCGGAAACAGCCAACATCGTCGGCAGCTCTAAAAGCACTACACGTGTGGAAGAGCATCTGCAGAATCTCTGCATTGACGATTCCGTCAGCGAGTGCTCCGTGCTGTCGGACGAGCTGAATAGCGCTACACCGCAACGCTGGCTGGCATCAAGGCTTTGTCAAGCTGATCGCATGCGACGATCAGAACTCGGTCGACTTCATCGCCGCTGCCATTAGCAGCATAGGTGAAATCTGGCCAGGAGCCAAGCTCAAGGCAGTGGAATGGAGCCAAATCCCCCACAGGCCGAAAGCAAGGATCTGGGTTCCACTCGAACCGCCCGAGCCAGCAAAAGTTCTTAGCCTGATTGCCTACCAAAATCCGGACCTATCAGTCAAAGACTGGAAGGCATTTGAGGAGCCACCGAGCTCTAAAAAAACGGATAACGACACCAAGAGATCTGGCCGCTCGCTAGTCATCTCTCTAACTGCCGAATCAATACCTCTACTCCGCGCGAAGGAGTTTAAGATCCGTTGTGGTCTGAAGGTAATTGATGTAAGACTTTTCACGGCGGACCGTAATAGCATCGCAGGTCCCTCTAACTCGGCGACTCCCGCCCTCCCCCGCGTTGTAACCCATGATGATGAACCATCATCCCCCGATGACCTAAACGCTACCGTCGTGGAGAGGTCCGTATCAGCTCATAATGATGCTAAAACTGATACAGATTAATCTCCACCATTCTTCCTTAGCATCCGCTAACCTGTTACTTCGCCTCAGTGCATGAGGCTTTGACATCGCCCTGATCCAAGAACCTTGGATAAGAGATGACACCGTCATAGGATTAAGTGCTCCAGGATATACGCTATACCACGCGAAGAATGTAGGTAGAACCCGAGCTTGCATTCTTGCTAAAACCTCCTTAAACCTAACTTTTCTTCCCCACCATAGCACAAGAGACCTAGCAGTAACGCTGCTTAAATCAAAAAACACCACCATCTGGCTGGCGTCAGGATACCTACCCTATGAAGACCCCGAGTCTGCTCCATCCAAGGAAGTGGAAGAAGTGGTATATGAAGCAAGGAGGAGAAGAGAAGCCATCTTATTGGGTTGCGACACCAACGCGCACCATGATCTATGGGGAAGTACCGACATTAACCCTCGAGGTAGGTCTATTTTCGAGTATTTAGTAGGCACCGACCTAGTAGTTTGTAACAGAGGAAATAGTCCTACTTTTATTACCAAGACCCGGCAAAAGGTGCTTGACGTCACCTTTGCTTCCCAATAAATCCCTCTCTGCTAAACTATCCAATCAAGTGTACACTACACCAACTACACAACTGGAATTAGACAAGCTAAACACCGTTCTAACTTCTGCACTTAATACAGCTTTCATCGAATCCTGTCCGACCACAAGAAGAAAGGTGGGCAATCGTCCCCCATGGTGGAATGCAGAACTCAACAGCCTTCGCTGCACAAGCAGGAAGCAATTCAATAAAGCCAAACGAACAAGGCTACCACTGGACTGGGAGATCTACAAAGAAAGTCTGAAGAACTTCAAAATAGAGGTTCGGAAAGCTAGACGCAGATCCTGGCGCGGTTTTTGTCAGAGTATTGACAACACGTCTCAATCCTCTAGACTGCGAAACGTCCTCTCCAAAACACCAACTATACCTAGTGTCCTCATGAATCCCAATGGATCCTGGGCTGAATCGGACGAAGCATCGCTCAACCTGCTCATGGACACTCACTTCCCCGGCTGCACGCCTACCCCCAACGATGATCGCGCCCTGGTAATTGCTGCACGCCCACAGGCACCTCTTCTTCTTATCAGCGAAGATAAGCTGAAATGGGCAGTAAACAGTTTCGAACCATTCAAATCCCCGGGACCGGATGGTGTTTTTCCGGCCCAGATTCAGACGGCCTTCAATATAGTATGGCAGTATCTTTCCTGCATTCTGAAGGCTTGTCTTGAACTCGGAACAACACCAACTGCCTGGACCGAGGTAAGAGTGGTCTTTATACCCAAAGCAGGCAAGACATCGCACACCCTCCCAAAGGACCTAAGACCTATTAGTCTAACGTCCTTCCTTCTCAAGATTCTGGAAAGAATCCTGGACCTACACATCAAGGCCACTATTGATAGCACCCTACTATCCATGTCACAGCACTCCTACCAAAAAGGCAAGTCTGTGGAAACGGCTTTGCACTCCATCATCCACCCTATCGAAAAATCACTCTCAACCAAAGAGTTCACCCTAGTGTCATTTCTAGACATAGAGGGAGCTTTCAACAACGTTGAAACAAATTCGATTACCAGTGCCTTACGTAGGCTCAACATCTGCGAACCCATCTGTTGTTTCGTAGAACACATTCTAAAGAACAGGGTGATAACAGCATCCTTCGGAAGTAGTACTGTCAAGCGACATGTACATCGAGGCACCCCTCAAGGGGGTGTACTGTCTCCACTATTGTGGAATTTAGTGCTCAACGAGGCCCTTCTAAAGATCGAAAAAACTGGATGCAATGTTATTGCCTATGCAGATGATGTCGCCATTCTAACAACAGGCAAATACCCGCAGACGCTGGCCGATGTCATGCAGCCTGCTCTCAATGAACTGCTCAGATGGACCGATAAATGCGGCCTCTCCGTTAACTCGACGAAGACCGAGCTAGTTCTATTCACAAGAAAACACAAGCTACCTGACTTCACTCCGCCCAAGATAAGGGGATCCACCCGCAAGCTTTCAAATAGTGCTAGCTATTTAGGCCTAAAGCTTGACCGCAAGCTAATTTGGAAGGAGAATGTCGTCGAACGGGCCAGGAAATCGCTGGCCGCTCTATACATCTGCAAGAAAGCAGTAGGCTCCACCTGGGGCCTTAAACCAAGCATCGTGCACTGGCTATACACGTCGGTCATTAAACCGATTCTCATGTATGGAGTATTGGTATGGTGGCCCGCCTTGGAGAAGAAATCCAACCTATCCATAATGGAAAAAACTCAGCGAGTTGCATGTCTCAGCATTACCGGTGCACTGAGAACTTCTCCCACAGCGGCGCTCCAAACCATGCTCCATCTGCTTCCGATTGACATCGTCAGTAAGCAATTGGCTGTCAGCTCGGCAATAAGACTGAGAGGCTCCAAGGAGTGGAAGGAGCAACACACGGGACATGCCAATATACTTTCGATGCACCGTCATCTTCCCAATTCCACTGACCATCTGCCCACTGAATATGATTTTGACAAGGGCTACACGCACTCGATACCGGACAGAAGTGAGTGGACGCAACGCAATGTCCTTTACAACGAATCGCTGTCAATCTTCACGGACGGGTCCATAACCAAGGACGGAGTCGGTGCCGGAATTTTCTCCGAAGATCTGGACATACACCTCTCCTTTAACCTTCCAGACTACTGCAGCGTTTTTCAAGCCGAAATCACCGCAGTTCGCAAAGCCGCTGACTGGCTGGCGGCTAGCACACTATCAACACCTGATATTGTTATTTATGTCGACAGTCAGGCAGCCATCAAATCCCTCGCATCCAGCACTACGAGTTCTAAGGCAGTGAAAGACTGTCGCATATCTCTTAACGAGATAACTGGTCTGTACAACCTCACCCTTTGCTGGGTACCAGGTCACTGTGACATACCGAGGAATTGTGCAGCCGACGAACTAGCACGACAAGGCTCCTCTGGTACAGATAGCATAAGCATCACCGACATCGAAGCGCCAGCGTCTTATGTTAAGTACCTTATTCAAATTGATGCCGAGAAAGTAGCCAATCATCGATGGCAACATCTAGACCAATGTCATACCGCCAGACAGCTCTGGCCGATACTCAATAAATCCAGGTCCATCGGACTCTTGAAGCACAAGAGAGGAACCCTCTCAAAAATAAAAAATGTCCTCACCGGACACTGCGTCATAGGAAGACATGCCCAGAGATTAGGTATCCCTCACAACGACTTCTGCAGAAGCTGCAGAGATGAAGAGGAAGAAGAGACCATCAGTCATCTCCTGTGCGCCTGTCCTGCGCTCGCCAACATCAGGAAGGCCACTCTGGGTGAATACTTCTACAATGATCTTAATGATCTTGGCAACGCCTGCACGACTAAAATTCTCGACTTCATTCAACGAAGCAAATGGTTCCTAGAGTAAGAGGGTGATCCACCCGCCTTACACATCGGCAGTACAATGGACCTACTTCTTGGTCTAAGTACATCCTCATCGAGGGCCGATCCTAACCTAACCTAACCTATAATCTAGATATGAAGGTGTTTCTATTTAAGGAAGATAGAAAATCAATAAGACTACATACAGAATTTGTTTCTCTTGAACACCAACTAAAATGTTCATTAAGACCATCATTTACTCTATGACGAGGTTAATAGAATAGAATTTTTTTTTTTTTTTTGAGAGAGCTTGGCCAATCTGTTATAAGGAAGGCCGAACTTAGTGTTCAAGCTAAGCTATCGGTTTTTAACTCGGTGTATGTTCCAACTCTTACATATGGTCATGAAATTTGGGTGGTGACCGAAAGAATAAGATCGCGGATACAAGCTACCGAAATGAGGTTCCTTCGCGGTGTTGCTGGAATAACTCGTAGGGATCGAGTGCGCAACACCAGAGTACGCGAGGCGCTCAATGTTGAGCAGCTACTTCCCCGAACGGAACGATCTATGCTTCGATGGTTTGGTCACGTAGTGCGTATAGGCCTAGAAATAGATGGTTGGACCAAGTCCAACATCTCTCCTGGAGCCGTCTAGGGATTGCTCCTGATGAGTTGGAGTCAATGGCGGAGGTTCGAGAAGGATGGAGAGTTCACCTGAACATCCTACCCCCGCGACCCTCATGAAGGATTAGCGGGCCATTTGAAAATTTATGTATCCTTAGAGACCTTGAAGGAGCATACAATTCAACTAGAGATAACAGAAAAGAAAATATTTTCTAGGAATATAAAGAGGTAAAATTCCGAGTAGCTTACATCGAGTGCCCGATGGAGGTATTTCAATATTCCAATGCAGTTATACATAGGGACTTTCGTGAATTTTCGTTTAATCAATTCTAAAAGAACGATCTTCATAGAATGGATTCCATACAGTCTTCTTCTTCCTAAATTGGGGAGGTTATGATCCGAAAACAAGGGAACATAACCCTCCCACTTCACCGCATTTCTACTGATACGCCTATGGGGTTAGCCTATTTGACCTCAGAAAATATCGGCAGACCTCCCGATTTTGGATCACCTGGTTACTGAGGCCAATCAAATGCTGGTTTTGTTGCATTTGTGCGATTCAGGCGTTTATAGGCCTGCCTCGCGATGTCTTTGACACGTTAATTGCTTTTGCCTTTTTAACCGGGTTTTAATCATCTCTTCTTTGAACGTGGCAATACTAACTGAGCCGGTCGCGCTCCATTTTTGGTAAGATGGTTTCTTTGACGTGTATGCTTCCACGGATCTTCGAACTTTTTATTCGATCTAGCTTTGTCACTCCTGCTGTCATGCGAAGCATCTTCATCTCAGTTGCGGTTAATTTACTCCCATACTTTTGGTACGGGTGCGCCATATTTTATGTCGGTAATTAAACATTGAATAACTTTGACATTTATCAACCGATTGACTTGATTAGACATGTTTTTGAAACGCCAATTCAATACAATTTTAACCATGAATAGCTTTACACCGAAACAATACTCCTAAAAAGTGACGCTGTACATTGAAAATAGTCGTTCAGTTGTGTTAACTCAACGTGCATATTGTCGAAAATATCGTGGCCAACAACACTATTCGTCGCTTGGTGTCGAATTTTGTTGAGCACGGGACAGTGGGAGATCGTCGACAATCCGATCATCAATGCCCAAGACGTTCCAATGAACTGATTAAAGTGGTAAGAGAGAGTGTTGCCTAGAACCCACATGTGTCGTATGGTCACCGCGCTCAGCATTTTGGCGCCAGTGGAACCACCTTGCGGCGCATTTTGAAGGATGATTTGCATTTGTTTCCATATAAAGTGCAATTGACTCAAATAATGTTGCCGACAGACCACGTCGCTTGTAATACGGCCAAACAGTTACTCGAATGGATAGGCGAGCCCCACAGGCGGATCAGTAGAAATGCGGTAAAGTGGGAGGGTTATGATCCCTTGTCGCTGATAAAAGGTAGAAGAAGAAGAAGTTGCTCGAATGGTTGACACTGAATCTGATTTTTGGAAGCAAATTTTGATGATCGACAAAGCCCATTTCACACTCTCTGGCGCCGTTAACAAGCAAAATTGCCGCATTAGGGGAACGGAGAATCCACGCGAGATCCATGAAACACCATTGCTCGACCAAAAAGTGACTGTTAGGGCCGGCGTTCGCGCCAAAACCATCATTGGGCCATTTCTGAGAAGGCGAAACAGTCAATGGGAATCGATATCGGTGGATGTTGGCTAATTATATCTGCCCACAAATGTGTGAAAAAGGTCTGGACGGTTACTGGTTTCGACAAGACGGTGCGCTATGCCACACTGCAAATCAAACAATGCAGTCTCTGCAACGAAAATTCCCTGGACGTGTGCTGTCAAAAAATGGCGACAGATTTGACCCCTCCGGACTTCCTTTTGTGGGGTTATTTAAAAAGCAAAGTATACGCTAGCAAGCCTCAGACCATTGACGAACTCAAGGCAAACAATCGTGCCGAAATCATAGCTATACCGCCCGAGATGCTCGAAAAAGTGGTGGAAAACGCAGCAAACAGGGCACATTTTGCTTTGGTCAATAGAGACGGCCAATTGATTGATGTTGTATTCAAAAACTAGTCCAAATAAATTGTAAAGGACCAAGTTAAATAAAAATACCGCACATAAGGAAATCGTTTTTTTTTTTTTAACTTATTCAATGTTCACATACCGACATAAAAGATGGCACGCCCTGTACATCGTCCAACGTTGTGAACTGTATGTGAGCGCTGGACGTACAACTGCGGCTTAGAGACTTCTTTTCAACTTTCGGCCACAGACGATAGCGGAGTTTTCTCGTCACTTCATCCACCCTACGCTTACGCGATGAATGATGTCGTCATCACAGGTTGCTTTAGGTACTATTGATCGTAGATCCCAGATATTTGAAATTTTCCCACTTGGGAAGCACTGCTCCATTCAAATAAATGTCTGGAATATGCCTGAGTGGATTAGAGAACGGGTAGCACAAGTACTCTGTCGTTTTTGAACCAATACGATACCCTCCAAAACTTCCACCCACACATCACGTGCTCGTTGCAGATATAAAGGATCGTCACTTATGATGGCTTCATCGTCAGCAAAGAATAGTTGATGTACCTAGGGGTCCGTCACTTTACCTTCAAGCAGATAGTCAAGGACTACAATAAAGAGCGAAGGACTTAAGACTCTTCCCTGGTGCGAATTTGATTGAGAACTCTTCGGTTACAACAGTGGTTCCTCCGTACATATCCATGATCATCTGTACATAGGTTTCTGGGACCCCTCGATGTCTTAGCGCCACCCATATCAGATCTCATGGTTGTCTGTCGAATGCCTTTTCAAAGTCAACCAATACAATATGCAAATCCCTTAAGGAATCACGATGTTTTTCCATTATGATCCGTATACTTTGGATTGCATCTGTGGTTGATTTACCCGCGACAAACCCGCACTGATCCTCAGATAGCCGTATTATTTTTCGCATGTCGGCCACCTAATACCTGCTCAACGATCTTCATGGTGTGTGACATTAGCTTGATCGAACGGTAGTTATCACAGTTTCGCGTATCACCCTTCCCTTTGTATACAGAGAGAAGGTAATTTACCCTCCATTGATTCGGCATTGGATCACCTCTCATAAATTTGGAGATGAGAATTCTGAGCCATCTGAACCCGATGTCTCCCATCTTTTTCCAGAACTCAAGGGGCATCTCGTCTGGCCTCACTAACTTCTTCGACTGTAATGTCGAGTATTTCTTCACAATTCTTCACTCTTGGAAAATATAGCCGGGGAAACTGTCACTGCCACCTCTGCACAATTTTGTCGTCATCCACAAGAAGGTGGCCATGAGCATTGTTAATGAACTTTGGCGAACGAATCTCCTGAGCATTCCTCCTTCTTTCGGCGGCTATTTTGAAGATGGTTGCGCTCTTGTTCATATTGTGTCTTCGCAGCTCCTGGATAGCCTGGTTTGCATAAGCAACCGGGGAAGATATTTTCTCCAGCTCCCGATACAGGCCCTCGGTACTCTCTGCTTGAAGCAGGGCGCACTTCTTTTTCGCTTTTTTCTTGCAAAATCTGCATTCCACTTCGGGGTGAGCTTTTTCGTCTCTATTGTTAGAGGAGCACTTTGACCAAGCTTTGAAAGCCGCTGTATTCTCATTTATCACTTCCTTAACTGCATCACTCCACGACCATGTTTCTTTGGCGTGTTGGTGGTGGCCTTTTGAAGCTCCTAGCAGTGATTTGGCCTTCTTTAAACAAGTTCGCTGTAGCGAATCCCACATATTTTGTGCTATACACTCTTTATCCTCACCTCCGTTGATGATGGTGTGAGAGAGATAATTTTTCATCACGAAAACAAAAGCCTCGCCTTTTCTTTGTCCAGATTGTACCACTTGATTTTCTCAGAGACCCTTGTTTGTTTGCTTTTCTTTGGTATTTTCATAAAAAATTCTGTTAGCAGAAGACGGTGTTGCTGAACGATTTCCTCTCCCAGGATTACTTTGCAATCTTTTACCCGAGGCTTCATGAAACTGGCTACCAAATGGTAGTCAATCTGGATTTCATCTCCACCACTGCTGTAAGTGATCAGGTGTCGACTTTGTTTGATGAACATGGTATTTAACACGATAAGACCGTGTGATTTGCACATGCTTAGGATGTCTTCACCAGGAAGGTTCCTGGTGCCGTATCCCAGCCCTCCATGGCAGTCTTCATAGTCTTCGTTTGAATTCGCGACATGTCCATTCGATTGTAATATTCTCCAACAAACAGAAACTCTTCCTTTGGAATGTTCTTAAGGAGATTGTGGAAATCTAGCCAAAATGCATCTTTATCCCTCTGATCGCACCCAATTTGGGGAGCATATGCACAGACAATATTCCACACCTCTCGTTGTATAACTAGTTTGAGAAACGTTACCAAGTAGCTCTGCCGCAAGGATGATACCGATTCCGTTCTAAGCCTTTTACGTTCTGTTGTAGAACATCTTGTAATGTATTGTCCTATCGTCCAAGAAACGTGGCCGAATCCGGTGTTTTTCCATTTCGTCTCTTGGACATGCAAGATATCCACCCGCCTTCTATTCATCATCTCTTCCAGCTCGTAACTTCAACCGGTCATGCTTCCAATGTTCCAACTCGCGACCCTCAAATTTCTTCCAAATTGTTAGATTACTTTGTTAGCCCCCGAAATCCGTATAGCTCTGACCCAAACATTTCTGCTCGGTTCAGGATCGGTTCAATGCGCAGCAGTGGTAGTGCCTTTCCTTTAGCAAGTATTACCATAGTGATACAGTTTTGCAATAGTATTGCGATGGTGTTTGTTGTACGACACGTGCACTATTATTGTTTGTTTGATCTTTCTTCTATGACAATGGTGATCTCCAGTCGTGTCAACCCACGGACTCGCGTGCACACTTGTGGTAGAGTTTTCAGGTATTGCATTTGTCGCTGGTTCTAGCGAAGATAATTGAAATTTTTCTATGATAAGACCCTGTTAGTAAGCCCTACTCCCAGTTGCATCTCGGAATTTCTTCGGAATTTGCTATCGGGAGAGGACGAATGGCGAGCTTCCTGCGCCACAAAACAGGATTAGTGTCGGTTGGTCTGGGGTCCATCGAGCCTCAACCGTAAAGGAAAAACATATTGCTTCGAAACGGAAGCCAACGCCTCCTATACGGACGGATAATAATTTGATGACGACCTTTGGCTATCGAACATGGACAACGATCGGATTCTGGAACGTTAAGACCCTCTTCGACTCACTCCAGAAAGGGACTTCTAACGCCAGATTCCTCCAAATGGAACGCGAATTCGAACGCTAGAAATAGACATCTTACGGCTGAGCGAGATAAGATGGTTCGGTGCTGGGAATACATCTCCCCAACAAAAAGCACTGTCATGCTCTACTCTGGTAAACCACGTAGAAGTGCCCTAAGGTTCGGAATAGGACTGGTGCTAGCTCCGGCAGCACGAAAGAGCCTCATATCCTGGAAACCTCATAGTGACCAGATATTGATGGCTAAATTCCAAAGTAGGGTAAGGTAGATTACCATAATACAGTGTTATGATCCGACTGAAGACGCGACTGAGGATAAAAAGGATAATTTTTATAGCCAGTTAAGAGCCGCCTTCAAACAAACGCCTAATGAGGACATCGTAATGGTGATGGGGGACCTAATGACAAGGAAGGTAGCGACAACACTATGCTTAAGCACGTGATGGGAGTTCACTGCCTTGGAGACCGTAATGACAATGGATAACCACTGGAGTGCTGTGAAAAATGCTCTTGCGACTGGGGCACGCGCCTATGTCGGTAAAAGGCAGAAATACCACCGCAGATACCTCGAAACGGGTCGATGAGCTTATAGCAATCAAGGCTCAGATTGCACTGGCCCCAGCAGTAGAAAGAACTGAGCTAGAAGCCCAATACCATGCGAAGAAGAAGAAAGTGCAGCGTAGTTTGAGACGTGACAAACGTCAGCATATCAACTCACTGGCTTCAAGGTCTAAAGAAGCAGCGAGTAGGTGCGACAGTAGGACTGTTTATACTAAAGAGCTCTTTAGTAGTCGGAATTCCAAACTAGACGGTAACCTTCTGATTTCGGGTGAGGACCAGCTCATTAGATGGAGAGAAAATTTTGCTACAGTGCTAAACCACTTAGACGATACGATGACGGTATGATCTTGAATTCGAATGCGCACTCCGAAACAACAAATTTCCGAATTCGCATCTCCCAATAAAACCGGAAAAATAATAGCAATCAAGTCCCTCAAGAAGAACAAGGCGGTTGGTATTGATGAATGAAATACATCGGTAGATTTACTGCATCCGCTTATACGGGGAGCTTGAGTGGAAAAGGGGGGTGATCATTAAGCTTCCGAAAAAGGGAAACTTGATGGAATGCGGAAACTGGTGAGGTATATGCGTTCTTCCAGCCGCAGCCAAAATAACAGCTCGAATAATTCTGGAACGAATCAAAGAACATTTAGATTCAACTCTTGATGTCGAACAAGCAGGCTTTCGTGCTGGATCCAACTGCGTCGACCACATAAACACCTTACAGGTCATAATCAAACAATGCGTTGAGTACAGGACTCCGCTACGGATTCTACTATCCAGAGTAGTTAGCTCGGTTCTCCTATATACTGCACCGGTTTGGGCGCCGGCGTTACCGACAATAGAAACACGGAGAAAACTATCGTCCACATACAGGCTATACGCGATAAGAACAATCAGCGGTTTCCGAACAATATCGGACGAAGCAGCCTGTCTCATAGCCGGAATGATCCCCATCGACACCCTCACAAATAAGATGGTAAGGATCTACGAAAGGAGAACCTCAAGTCATTAAGAGGTATTGTCAACAGATATTGTCAAGAGAATAAAGGCGGAGGAGAAGGCAACATCACTAGCCAGTGGCAAGTCAGGTGGGATAACAGTAGATGGACCTGCAAGCTGATCTCCACCATTGAGGTCTGGACGAAGCGAGTGTTTCAGGACTGCAACTACCACCTTACGCAGTTCCTATTGGGTCACGGCGGTTATCGCAAATATTTACACAGATTTGGACATGATAACTCACCTCTCTGTCCACATTGTCTAGACCAGGAGGAAGATACAGAGGATACAATATTCCATTGCAATCGATTTACAGAATGGACAAATAACCTGCCAAGTCCACCATTCCGCATAGACCAAATGCTGCGGTCCGAGGAGAATTGGCTGGAAATTTGTACCCTTATAACGAATGTGCAAAAAGAGCTCCGAATAATTGAGAGCGCAAGGAGAGCTGAAGCAGCAATATAAGAAGCATAGCATTAATTGCTAACGCGAAGTAATACCTTACGGCAGTCCCGTGGGGAGAGTGGTAGATGTGTGCAGGGTGTGAATTAGTACGTAGGCGCATTCCTGGCATCGATTATTCGGGCCTGCGAATCGTGCATTCTAGTAGCCCGGGCTACTAATATTTTTCGAAGGTTACCACATCCCTTGGCGCAACCAAAAAACAAACAAAAAGGACTCCGCTACATTTGCTGTTTATCGACTTCGAGAAAGCTTTCGACAGCTTGAATTGAGATGTTATCTGGTTGGCCTTGCGCAGGAGGGGCATCCCAGAAAAACTTATAGCTATTATCATGGCTACATACGAAAGCGATAAGTGTCACGTCTTACACAATGGTAAGGTGTCGGAGGATTTTGAAGTCCAAAGTGGAGTACGTCAAGGGTGCGTACTGTCGCCACTACTGTTCGGTTACCAGCGATGTACTCCGTGCAGCATTGACAAAAGGCAACTATGAAATTCGTTGGACTATCACATCTTACCGTAAACACCTAGATTACGCTGACAATATTTGTTTACTTTCACAAGATAGAACTTAAGTGATCTATTCTTTCGTCAACAAAAGTGATTAATTAATTGAAATCAATGAGCTACATTTGAAAATCAATATGAATGTGCAATATTCTAGTTTGGTGTTGTATGTACATAAGTTGCACGTATACATAGTACATGTGTGCATATGTATGTACGTAGACTCAACTGTCACTTGCACCCAGTTCTCATTTTATTAAGTACATACGTAGTATTGTAGCCGTTGTATTATGCACACACTCGTGCATATGTACTCGCATGTTCATCTTTTTGATTATTTCCCATAGTGCAATTCGATACTCAAACTAGTCGACAAATGCCTTTACACTCAAGTGAGTTTAATATGTGAGAACACCGGTGAGTGAACCAACCGCTGGATTTTTTTTTTAATTTTTTTTTTATGCCTTTGCCTTCGCCCCTTCATTCTTAAGGTGAAGTAATCATTTGAAAGTATCAATTGACAGTATCGGGAGGATATTACGATTTTCCATTTCAATGACACGACGCTGCCAACGATCGTGTCCATGTAGTTTGACAAGTTAGCTTCATCGGAACTTCAAAATATAATTTTATATGCAGATACGTACATATGGATTTGTCAGTAAAATAACGGGCTCCGCGAATATTCGCTCAAGAGAAAATCGCCCAAACCCTCAAATTAACAATCGCGGGAAAATTCGCGTGGGCGATTTTTCATTCCACACAATTTGGGCAATTATTCACTATGAACAATTTTTCATTTTGCTTAAATATTATATTTTATGAAAAATACAAAACTAACTTTAGTAAATGCACTGTAAAAAAAAATATCTATACGTCTATCGTGATGAAATCTTCGCTGGTTAAAAGGATTTACTCCTTTTGTCCGCAGAGCTTAGCCCCTCACGCAACTGCGTTGCTCCGCTAATGGTATATCAACAACTGTCTGGCAGGCGCCTGGAGCTGACATTTTTATATACCTATATACACGTATAGGTGAGGCCAACAGTGGAACGTTCGCCCAAGGACCAAAATGAAAAAAATTTTACTTAAATCATCGTGGTTTACGGTAAATACGCTAAGACAACGCTTCAAACAATAAATCTCGAATATCACGCTGCAGTAAGATGTGCCCTTAGAGAGTTTAAGACGACACCTGTAAAAAAACGTGCTAACAGAACCCGGACTGCCTTCAGCTGAAGAAAGATTTGAACACTCTACACTTGCTCTAATGTTCAACCTCACGGAATCCCAAAAGACTACGGCCATAGCAAATGTCAAGAAAACATTTTTTTTTTTTTTTTTTTTTTTTTTTTTCTTTTTTTTTTTTCGTGGGTAGGTGAAAATCTTCATGAGACACTATGAGACCGTGTACTCATAGTAGTGTCAGATTTCTACTGACTAAAAACACCCTTCCCTTCGTTTTGTTTACTACGACTAAGTTTGACCTTATCAAGTAGTTTAAGCTTCAGATTTATATTCGCGTGAGGCAGGTAGATTTTCAATAAAAGCACCTGCTGAAACCGTCATGACATGCGGCTTTTTGTCTTATAGCGCTAATTCGAACGGTTTCGTTCTTTGAAGTCGGCGCGTAAGATTTGTCACATCCAAAGTTTGGAGTATGGCACAGTTGCAATGGCCATGAAGACGAATACGAAGCTTGCGAGCGAAGTTTTTTATTTCGTCCTCCACGGTAGCTATCCCTAAGTCTCTGTGGATATCATTGTTTCTGATATACCAGGGAGCGTTCACGATTATTCTTATAATTTTATTTTGCAATGATTGTATGAGATTCCTATTGCTTGGTTTGGTACAACCCCAGAGTTGTATACCGTACGTCCACACCGGTTTAAGCACTTGCTTATACAGAAGCAGTTTGTTATATACGCTTAGTTTGGAATATCTTCCAATTAGCCAATACATTTCTCTAAGTCGATTTTCGACTTCGTCACGTTTCTTTTTAACGTGAGGTTTCCATTTAAGTTTCGCGTCTAGTGTCATTCCCAGATATTTAGCTTCGTTTGCATGCGGTATTTGTACCGAGTTAATGAAAACGGGAAGGTTGATTATTTTCTTGTAAGTGAAGTTAACATGCGTCGATTTGGTCTCGTTAAGAACAATGCGCCAAGTTTTTGTCCACTCACAGATTTTATCCAAGGCTCGTTGGAGTTTTATGGTTGCTGACTCGATTGAACTTTCCGTTGCCAAAATAGCCGTATCGTCCGCGAACGTAGCTACAATAGTGCCTTCAGTTTGAGGTATGTCCCGAGTGTACAGCAAGAATAAGATAGGCCCAAGGACACTTCCTTGCGGAACTCCGGCGGCGATTTCTTTAAAATCAGAATATTCAGTTCCGTGCTTAACACGAAAAAGTCTGTTTTTAAGGTACGATTCTAAGATCTTATGAAGTTGCTCCGGAAGGATTCGTCTTAGCTTATAATTCAATCCATCGTGCCAAACCCTGTCGAAGGCTTGAGATACGTCAAGAAAAGCGCTAGAACAAATCTTTTTCTCCTCAAGGGCTTTTTCAATTTCGTCGGTTATTCTATAAACCTGGTCAATTGTGGAATGCTTGATTCTGAACCCGAATTGGTGGTCAGGTATTAGGCGTCTCTCTTCAATGACCGGAAGAATCCGTTTCAGAAGGAGTTTTTCAAATACCTTCGATATTATTGGTAGTAGCGATATCGGTCTGTACGATTTTTTGTCATTTGGAGATTTTCCCGGTTTCGGAACCATTATGACTTCTGCGACTTTCCATTGATTTGGAACGTATAATAATCTAATGGAAGCATTTATTAAATAAAGCAATTTTAATAGTGCCTTTTTTGGTAATTCCTTGAGGATTTGTCCGGTTATTAAATCATAGCCAGGAGCTTTATTGTTCTTCAGGTTTTTTATTGCCTGGCAAAGTTCTATAAGTGACACACTTTTTATTCTAAGGTTGTCAGATGTCGTAGTCGTACCGGTAAAATCGTCTACCAATGTTTCTCCATCAAATGGCTTAAAAGTTTCTTCTAAGTGCTCGGCAAATAGATCCGCTTTTTCTTTGTCACCTTTTGCCCATTCGTCGTTGTTTTTTCTTATCGGTGGCGAATGTATTTGCGGTTTTTTAATTCTTTTGACAGCTTTCCAGAGCGAGTAATTAGTAGTTTTTTCGGCGGTTAAACCTTCAAGATAAGCTGAAGTCTCTCGGTTTTTTAGGTCTTGGATCGCTTTTTTAAGCTTATTGCATAAGAAATTCGAGTGGGTTTTATGCTGGGGAGCGCGAGTTTGTTGCCATATTTTGCGTGCTCTCCTCTTTTCTCGAATAAGTTCTTTTATTTCCGGCGGATAATAAGCTTCATTGCATGGGACTTCTTTCCTCCTTAAAGGTGTATTTTTCCACGCGGCATTTTGTATTGATTCAATAAATTTGCCGAGCTCATCTTCTATTTCGAAGGGTGTTTTGAGCGATACATTTAAGACAATATTTTCTTCGCAATCAGTTCTAAAGTCGCGCCAGTTAGTTTTTTTGTTAGTTAATCTAGGCACAGCTTCTACTGTCATTAGTCGGTCACTTATTGTCAAGATTACCGGCGAGTGATCTGAGGAGAGATCAAAGCTTTCCTCTACTTTCGCAAAATTTGAAGATACTCCTTTCGCTACGAAGAAGTCTATTAGGTCCGGTGTTTTTGCTGTATCAGAGGGCCAATACGTCGGTTTCCCCGTCGAAAAGAAATCAACCCCGAATTGCATACCGGCTTCGTACAGAAGTCTGCCTTTCCGTGAATTGGATCTGGAACCCCAAAAGGTGTGTTTTGCGTTGAAATCGCCACCTATAATGAAATTCGGTCCAAGTGAGTCAAGGAGACGTACAAAGTCGTTACTTCGAAACGTGCATCGCGGAGGACAATAAATGGACGCGATGTTGAAATATGAGTGCCTATTCTTAACTCGAACTGAGCTTGTTTGCATTGTATCGATTTCAATCGTCGTATTTATGGAGTGCTCAATGCAGTCTTTAATGAATAAGGAGGATCCGCCTCTAGCTCTTCCGGAAGGGTGGTATGCGTGATAAGCACGATACCCTCTTATTTTTACTCCGGATTCCTTTGTCAAATGAGTTTCAGAGATCAAGCAAATGTCAATGTTGTCATTCCGTAAGAATACTTCAAGAAAACATTGACCCACAAAAGATTCTCAAAACTGCGTACGACAACACAGAATTCAATTCACTCTGCTCGCTGTTTCGACATCCCACTCCATATACAAACTTACAAAACATCAGTGCTCCCTTTTATCAGAAGATTCTTGCATAACCGACCTTTTTTTTTTTTTTTTTTTTTTGTCGGGATAGGAAACACTCGACTGGAGCACTCAGACACAACTGGTCCATTGTGCTGCCAGAGAGCAAACCCTGATTTACCCATTTTACTGGAATTTCCTTGACTTTCGAAGAAAGCCAAGCAAGCACTTCAGTGATGAGGAGCTTACAGTACCAGCACTCACCACATCCGCACCGAAGATCTGCCACCTGATACGAGCAAAGGCCGGACACTCACAGAGATAATGTTCCGCGGTGCCGTTGCTCTCTCCACAAGCGTCGCAGATTGTAGTGTCACTTAAGCCTAACACGTTAAGGTGCTTGGCAAAAGCGAAGTGGCCTGTCAAGACGCCGATAAGTTGTCTACAGTCTTTTCTGCTGAGAGACAGCAAGAATGCCGCTGATTTCTTACAGACGTCCGGGAGCATGCGTTTAGTCAACCTGCAACCTGGAGAGTCATGCCACACACAATTGTGCTCGTGAGAGACCCAATCAGCAATGGAAGCCCTAACCGAGGACGCTGGAAGACCCAACGCGGGTTCGGGACCTGAGAAAACCTCCTCTGAGCCTTGTCTAGCAATCTCATCGGAGATCTCGTTCCCCAAGATCCCAGTGTGACCTGGGACCCAGATAAGAGACAGAGAATTCAGCCTTGCGACCGAGTTCAAAGAGTTTTTGGTTTCACGAACTATTTTGGAAGTGGTTAAAGGGTTAAGCAAGGCATTAAGCGCAGCCTGACTGTCACTACAGACACAAATGCTACGTCCCTTCCACCTGTTCTTCACAACATAGTTCATGGCCATTAGGATTGCATAAGTTTCCGCTTGGAAAACAGACGCATATTTGCCTAACGAGAAGTGAAGTCTAATGTTGTCGACTTCCACGAAGACACCAGCGCCAGACCCTTGACTGGTTTTGGAACCGTCCGTGAAAATACGACTACATTCCATTCCCGGCTCAGACTCTGACCGAAGCCAGTCCTGGACACAAGGAAAGTCGACTCTGAATTTACGCATCAGCTGGAGTTCTGGTGTCATTGCATCAGACGGCATATCCATAAGACAGGAGTCGTAAGATAAGTGTCGCGCAAGTTCATCAAAGTTCCAGTGTGGAGTGTACCAAAAACCGCCTCGCTTAAGACGATGGATGGCTTTGATAGTGCAACCCATGATATAAGTATCAAGGGGAGGTAAGTTCAGCAAAGCGTCTAGAGCAGAGCCAGGCGTACTCGGGAAAGCTCCCGAGCAGCCGAGACAAGCCGTTCTTTGGAGTTTCGCACAAAAGGCAACCACATATTTACGCGAGAGCCCCTTCCACCAAACAACCGACGCATATGCGAGGAATGGTCTTATCATAGCCGTGTAGATCCAGAGAACCTTATTCGGTGATAAGCCCCAAGTCTTGCCAAAAGCACCCTTACACTGCCAGAAGACTGAGAGCGCCTTGGATGTTTTCGACTCGACGTGTTTGGACCAATGAAGTTTCTTATCTAAAATCACTCCCAGATATTTGGCTTCATTGGAAATGCGAATGGTGACGCCTTTTAGTACTGGCTGAGTCAGACCGGTCAAAATCCTCCTTCTCGTAAAAAGAACAACCTCAGTTTTAAGAGGATTCACCGAAAGCCCACTCCTAGTACACCATTCATCGATCATGTCCAGAGCCGCCTGCGCGTTAGCACAGACCGTCGCCAGGCATGGCCCGACAGAAAGTACGGCGACATCATCCGCATATGCCTGAGCGTAGACGTTAGAACTATTTAGAGTGTTCAACAGAGAGTCGACCACCATGCACCATAACAATGGAGACAGAACGCCACCTTGCGGACAGCCCCTGTTTACCCCTGTCATAACATATTGGCCACAATCCGCATCCACTACCAACGTTCTATTCATTAGCATTGCTTTAATCCACAACACTAATGTTTCATCTACCCCGTGTTGTCTGGCAGAGTCGCACATGCAGTCAAAAGTCGCATTGTCAAAAGCACCCTCAATGTCGATGAAGATACCCATCGCGTATTCTCTCCTATCAAGCGCGCATTCAATTCTGGCCACTAGATTTTGAAGTGCAGTCTCACAGGATTTCCCACGCTGATAGGCATGCTGCATCTCCGATAGTGGATGCAGTTTCAAAGCAACTTTGCGCACGTGAAATTCTACCAGTCTCTCCATACTTTTCAGTAAGAAGGATGTCAAACTTATAGGTCTGAAACTCTTGGGGAGCGAATAGTCTTCCTTACCAATTTTCGGTATGAAAGCTACTCTGACTGTCCGCCAAGGTGTAGGAATATATGCCAGCGGCAAGCCAGCGGTGAAAATTCTTTTCAGAGTTGGCAATAGCTGATCTATACCCTGTTGCAGCATAGCTGGATATATTCCATCGGTGCCAGGCGATTTGAAACCATCAAAAGATGCCACAGCATATTTGATGGCCTCATCTGTTACCACGGCTGATGCAATATACCAGCTGCGCCGAGTTTTCTGACTTAAATCAAGCTCAGCCTGGGTAAGCGGGCCAAGCTGCGACCTAGTGATTATCCGATTGCTAGGAAAGTGAGTCTCCAGCAGAAGACTAAAAGTTTCCGCTTTCGTCTCAGTAAACTTGCCATCAGATTTTCTCAGTGACTCCGGTTTGGTCGGCTTGCCCCTTTTGAGAACCTTAACCAACCTGATGGTTTCACCGAGTGTCTCGACCTTTTCACAAAAATCTCTATAAGAAGCACTTTTCGACAACCGAATTAACTTCTTGTAGTCTTTTTGCTTCGATCTAAAAAGATTCCAGTCACCTTCTAAATTTGTCTTGAGTGACCTATTTAGAAGTTTTCTGGATTCTTTCCTAAGTCGCTGCAGTTCCGGGCACCACCAGGGAACCGGAGTTCTGCAGGGGGTTTTTGTCAATGGGCACGTCAGTTCAAAACAGCTGGTAAGGACACTAGTCAGGTTTTGAACAGCATCCTCAACCTTTCGTTTCGTTCTGAGTTTAGTTGGAGTTTTGACAGATCTGTCTAGCTCTTCCCTAAACCGCACCCAGTTGGTTTTCCTCGGATTCCTCCTCTCCTGCAAAGTTATGGCCTCGCATTCGATTTGGAAAACGATGTATCTATGGTCTGACAAGGACACTTCCGGCAGTACCCTCCAGTTAGTAATTGACTTGAAATACCTATTAGATAAAGTCAAATCAATTACCTCCTGCCTCCTTGCCGTAACAAAAGTTGGCTGGGAGCCAATATTGTTAATTACCATGCCAGACGATAGTATAAAGTCTAGGAGATGGTTTCCTCGTGTGTTACATTTGCTGCTGCCCCAGACTGTATTCTGAGCATTCGCGTCGCAACACATGACTAGTCCCATCTCCCGAGTGTCACAGTACTTTATGAGTTCGGCAACCGCCTTCGGTGGTGGAGGCATTACCGAATCATAAGGGAAGTAAGCCGACGCAACGACGAAGGTTTTCCAACTTCCGGTCGTTTCGTAGCTTACAGCTGCAGCAACCAGGTCCTGTCCACAAAATTGTTCAAGCTTGGTTACTGAGAGGAAATTCGGCACAATTAGACAAGCTCTCGGTCTTTCAGATCGCTCGTCACATAGCACCGTTACTCCACGAACACCCCCAAAACCACATATGCGCTTGTTCCGCACGTATGGCTCCTGGATAGATGTTATGTGGGGTTTTGTACGCACCACAGAAAGTCTGCTACTTAGGAGAGCGGTAGCAGCCTTTGAGTGGTGGAGGTTTATCTGCGAAAATATCAAAGATATAGTCGCAGTTTTATTAGCAGAACGGCGCGCACCAGGTGCGCACATGCTTCCGGCGAGGCGAGCGCCCCTACCCGTGGCATTGCTTGCGTCAGCCATTTTCTGTCCACTAGTGCTGGGACCTTTAGGGGTAACAGCACCAGTATCCACCAGATTTTGTGCGCAGATAACGCCACCGGTAAGAGTGTGCCCGGCAGAAGAGCGCGCATCAGATGCGCACACGGTTCCACTAAGAAGAGCAGGCGAAACTTGCTCCATCAGATTGTACCTGTTCGAGCCGACCGAAAAGGAGCCAGCGTTAGGTCTGAGGGATTGATCGGCTCCAGTTGGAATACTTTCTGCCGACCTATGCTTCTTTCCTGTCGCTACTAAAGGATGACTGCTTTTGGCGCTTGCGCCTTCAGCTGACTCTGCAGCCTCTTTGCACCGCGCCATTGCCGCCTTCCTTCTTCTCCTTTTCAGTTGACTCTTAGTCAGGAGCCCATCGGAGTGCGCCGCTTCGGGAGCTCGTTCAGCCTTATTGGTTTCCCGAGTCGAACCGTCATCGACACAACTTCGACCAGCTACCCTTCTATTGAGACAGAGATTAGACGTTCCAGCCGAAGCCTTTCCGCCACTTTCTTTGCCATTCCAGCCCAGTCTACCAATCGAGTCAGAGACAGAGCTGCAGGAGTCTTCTGGAACAAGCGTCGCTACTACTTCTGATTCAACGCCAGAGGCGGGGGGTAAAAGTATGGTGGTTGGGACCTCCAGAATCCTCGTCCCGGCCGTAGTCAAAAAGACCACGGGCGGATTATCGTTTTCACGAGTACCACCTGGAGTAGATACCGTACAAGTTTCTTCCATCATACCTTCAACAGGTTTTGCGTCACAGTCAAGACGTCCTCAGCCTTTAGTTCGATGTCTCACCTGGGGTCCTTTTGGACCCTTAGGGTCATTGACTCTTAAGCCGTTCCGCCACGTCAAGGCAGCTGAAGAATGGGAACGGAACATAACCGACCTTACTCACTTACTCAAGACATCATCAAGTGCCGAGGTATACGTATCACGTATACAAAGCCAGGTTTATGGATATAACTCAGAAATATATAGCAACAAAATGCAAACTGACTTTTACCGATGGAAAAGGTATTACACTGGAAATCTGTTCAGGGTTCTCTGCTGAAGCTCTTCCAATCCTGAAGGTCTCCACAATACCAATAAAACAAAATTGGATCATCCGTTCGACATATCCACCATCAGGCAAATAATAAAACTCCATTAATCGAAGTCATTAGAAGCAGCCTTATGAAAAACGATAAGAAAATTAGGCTCATGTAAGTTTCTGCAAACGGTGGTATTAAGGGCAATGAAGAAGCGGGTAAAGCTAAATCAGCAACAGCAGATAAGTAACTTATCAGCTTCTATGTTATACACACAACAACAAAGACTAATAAGGATACTTTTGAACCAAAAGAAACAGAACATCCATTACTATTCAGCCATCAACATATATGCAGAAAGGGCATATATCCCGTACTTTGATCATCTTAGGTTATACAAACCTAACGGATACTTGCCAAGAATGGCCCTCCAACTGCCACATTTGCAATGAAAACTATGTCTTAAGGGGTTATACGTAGTTGCAAGGCCAAAAAAAGTTGTTAATCTACGAATTTTTTCTGAAAAGGGATTTTATTTGACAAATACAAGAAGTATTATCACATGTAGTGGTAACTTTTAATTTTATATCGGCATGTTTGATTTTTTTAAAATATTGAGTTACAGTGCCCCTGTAGACGATCTCCTCGAGGTCCTCCAAAAAAAGGTGTCTGGCGGTGAGCACGATATATCCGGTTTGGATTATTTAAAACCAAAAAGATTCTACTAGTGGATAGATAAATCTAGGGATTGATCGAAGGAATAGTCGAAATTTTGATTTTTCACAAAATGACGGCTCCAAAGAGAAAAAATTCAGATTTTCGACCAAAATTTTTTTGTTAATTTGTTTAAGAAAATAGAAATAATTTTCTGATATCTTATTCCTTCAATCGATCCCTGAAGAATATGCCTGAGAAGGTTGTGTTAAAATTTCAGACTAATTGGGTGAGCTGTTTTTGAGAAATCGTGCTCACTGACTTTGAAAACACCGTTTTCAGAAAAACGCGTTCAAAATTTCAAAGACGTTCACACACGTCCTGGGACGTCCTTACAAATATGTATTTCCAAGAATATTTGCCGGGTCGATTTGAAATTTTCAGCGAATATAATCACATATATAATGTACATTCCGAAAGTGCAATAAAAAAAATAGAATTTTTGAAATTTCTAACTGCGTTTATTTCTATTGTAACCCCTTTACAATAAGACATCTATTGGAATACCAGAAGATCAACGATACTACAAAAATTCTAGTAAACTACTTATTCGAGGACCTACTAAAACCAGCCACAGAAACTGATGTATATTTTTTATTGCATATAGTTAAATATTTAAATCTTTAAAAATCTCTTTAACAGCATTATCATAAATACAACATTTCATTTATCAGTTAATTTATTTACGTAGCCGAATATATATATAAATAGTTATTTGTAATTCATTGAAGAAAATAATGATAATAATAGTTAAATTAAAAAAAAATTAACTTTGTTAACATCAGAGGCCGTGCCAAATCTAACGTATGCTTAGTTTTAATAATAAATATGCACTGTTGCCCCATGCAGAGACGGGTTGAGAATATCACTGCAGCGCCCCCCAACAACTAGCGCTTGTCGTAAAAGGCGACTAAGGGGACAAATCAGATCTAGGCAATATGACACCCAAGTGAACCTAGCGACACATATACTACCATAAAAACCCTCCCACAAGTATGCATGCGAGTCCGTGGGTTGACACGACTGGAGATCACCGGTGTCATAGAAGAAAGGTCAAACAAACAATAATGAAACAGGAGCATGCACGTGTCAAACAACAAACATCATCGAAATATGGTAATATTGCAAAACTGTATCATTATGGTAATACTAGCTGAAAGGAAAGGCACTACCCCGCCAGGCACAACCACTGCTGTTCATGGTACTGATCCTGGACCGAGCAGAAATGTAGCAAAATAATGAAACTGTTTGGAAGGAATTTGAGGGTCGCGAGTTGGAGCGTTGGAAGCATGACCGGTCGAAGTTACGAGCTGCAAGAGATGATGAATAGAAGGCGGGTGGATATCTTGTGTGTCCAAGATACGAAATGGAAAAACACCGGAAATCGGGCGCGTTTCTTGGGCGTTAGGACAAAAGATTACAAGATGTTCTACTACGGAACGGAAAAGGCTAGGAACGGAATCGGTATCATCCATGCGGCAGAGCTACTTGGTAACGTATTGAGCATTTCGAAGTCCAGCGACCGCTTTCTCAAACTACTAATACAAGGAGAGGTGTGGAATATATGTGAATATATATATGCATATGCTCCCCAAAATAGGTGCAATCAGAGAGATAAAGATGCATTTTGGCTAGATTTCCACAATCTCCTTAAGAACATCCCAAAGGAAGAGTTTCTGTTTGTTGGAGGAGATTTGAATGGAAATGTCGGGAAGTCAAATGAAGACTATGAAGACAACCATGGAGGACTAAGATATGGTACCAGGAACCTTCCTGTTAAAGACATCCTAATGTATGTGCAAATCACTCGGTCTTATCGTGTTAAATACCATGTTCATCAAATAAAGCCGACACCTGATCACTTACAGCAGTGGTGGAGATGAAACTCAGATTGACTACCATTTGAGAGGCAATCGCTCGGCAACACCGTCTCCTGCTAACAGAAATTTTTATGAAAACACCGAAGAAAAGCAAACAAACAAGGGTCCCTGAGAAAATCAAGTGGTACAATCTTAACAAAGAAAAAGGCGAAGTGTTTGTTGTCGTGATGAAAAATTACATTTGTCACACCATCAACGGAGCTGGGGATGACGAAAGCAGGGCACAAAATATGTAGGATTCCCTACAGCGAACTTGGCCAAATCACTGCTAGGAGCTTCAAAGGACCACCACCAACACGCCAAAGAAACATGGTGCTGGAGTGATGAAGCTATGAAGGTAATAAATGAGAATAAAGCTGCTTTCAAAGCTTGGTCAAAGTGCCCCTCTAATAATAGTTACGAAAAAGCTCGCCTCGAAATGGAATACAGATGCTGCAAGAAAAAAGCGAAGAAGAAGTGCGCCCAGCTTCAAGCAGAGAGTACGCAGGCTATTCAGGAGCTACGAAGACACAATATGAACAAGAGCGCAACCATCTTCAAAATAGCCGCTCAAAGAAGGAAGAATGCTCAGGAGATTCCTTCTTGTGGATGACGACAAAATTCTGCAGAGGTGGCGGCAGTATTGCGAAGAACTTTTAAATGAACAGTTTCCCCGGCTATACTCCAAAAAACGAAAAGCGGTTGGGCCAGACGGGATGCCCACTAAGTTCTGGAAAAAGATGGAAGACGTTGGGTTCAGATGGCTCAGAATTCTCATCTCCAAATTTGTGAGAGGTGATCCAATGCCGAATCAATGGAGGGTAAATTACCTTCTCCCTGTATACAAAGAGAAGGGTGATACTCGAAACTGTGATAACTACCGTTCGATCAAGCTAATGTCACACACCATGAAGATCGTTGAGCGGGTGTTAGGTGGCCGACTGCGAAAAATAATACGGCTATCTGATGATCAGTGCGGGTTTGTCTCGGGTAAATCAACCACAGATGTAATTCAAATTATAAGGATCATAATGGAAAAACATCGTGATTCCTTAAGGGATTTGCATATTGTATTGGCTGACTTTGAAAAGGCATTCGGCAGACAACCACGAGATCTGATATGTATGTCGCTAAGACATCGAGGGGTTCCAGAAACCTATGTACAGATGATCATGGACATGTACGAAGGAGCAAAGACAGGAGTAAGATGCCCCGCTGGAGTAACCAAAGAGTTCCCAATCAAAGTCGGGGTGTATCAAGGAAGCGTTCTAAGTGCTTTGCTCTTTGTTGTAGTCTTTGATTATCTGCTTGAAGGTAAAGCGATGGACCCCAAGGTACATCAGTTATTCTTGGCTGACGATGGAGCCATCATAAGTGAGGATCCTACATCCCTGCAACCAGCACTTGATGTGTGTGTGAACGCTCTGGAGGGAAATGGGTATCGCATTGGTTCAAAAAAGACAGAATACTTGTGCTACCCGTTCTCTAATCCACTCAGGCATATTCCAGATATTTATTTGAATGGAACAGTGCTTCCCAAGTGCGAAAAGTTCAAATATCTGGGATCTATGATCAATAGCAAAGCAACCTGTGATGACGACATCAATCATCGCATAAGCGTAGGGTGGATGAAGTGGCAAGAAAATTCCGCTATCTTCTGTGACAGGAAAATGCCACCTAAGTTGAAAGGAAGTCTCTACACTGCAGTTGTGCGTCCAGCGCTCACATACGGTTCACAATGTTGGACGATGTACAAAAAGTATGAGAGTAAATTAACGGCGGCTGAGATGAAGATGCTTTGCATGACAGCAGGAATGACAAAGCTTGATCGAATAAGAAGTTCGAAGATCTGTGGAAGCTTTCACATCAAGGAAGCCGTCGTACAAAAAATAGAGCGCGACCGGCTCAGTTGGTATTGCCTCGGTTAAAGAAGGGATCATTTGAACCCTGTTAAAAAGGCAATATCAATGCACGTTCCAAAAACATCGCGATGTAGGAAAGGCAGGCCTATAAACGCCTGGATCAGACAAATGCGACGACATCGGCATTTCATTGGCCTCAGTAACCGAATGATCCAAAATCGGCGGCCCTGCCGATATTTTCTGAGGTCAAATAGGCGAACCCCACAGGCAGATCAGTAGAAATGCGGTGAAGTGGAAGGGTTGTGATCCCTTATTTTCGGATCATAGCCTCACTGACAAAAGGAAGAAGAAGAAGAATAAATATGTACTGTTAAATTGTATGTACTCGTTTATCATGTAGCTGGATCTTTCGCTGCAGGTCTTCAAAAATATTGTCTCAGAACAAAACATTTAAAAGTGTATAAATACTCTTGAATCAAAAAAAGGTAAATATGGTTAACGTCTCCTCATTGCTCTCTCACGCATATGCAAACACAAATTCAGACTTACGCGCTGGCTCAGTCCATTCACTTTAGGGATGATGGCCCAGATGACTACCCTGTAAGACACCAACCTTTAAGACAATAAATTTAACTTGTTAGCAACGCAGACAAATTTAATCAAGAAAAAAACAAAAACAATCCAGTTCTTGGAAATTGAGCTATAAGAGACACTGTGCCATTGGAGCCTATTGAGCTCCATCTCTCGACTTCAGCCACAACGTCACAATATGCGTCCCATCAAGGGAGGACTGTGCAGATGAAAGGACCATTAACCCGAACAACATTTTGATCTTCATGAATGGTTCTGAAATAGAAGCGGTGTGTGCTCTGGTATCTGTACAATAGAGGCCGACATTGCCCGGTCAATAAAACCCAAACCCAACAGTGTATTTCAAGCGAAGGGTCTGACAATCGCGGAGGTGGCTCGAGAGCAATCATCAAACTACCTCCAAACAGTTAAGCTGCAATCAAGTCAATAGTAATAAAACGCTTCCGCGATGAGCTGAGCCGCAATGTATAACTCTGGTAGGGTATAAAGGCATTCACGGTAGCGAGATGGCCGATGAACTAACGAAAGCGCAGAATTGGACCAATCACTGGCCAGTACTTCAGTTCTGTTTCACATGGCACTCCTAAAATCCAACATAGTATTGGACTTCCCAAAGATGGCTAACGAGAGATGGAACGCACTCTCATCGAGAGAATTTTGGACAAAGATTGACAAAGCGAAAAAAAATAAATAAATATTTGGCGCAACAGCTCTTTAAGTGCCAGGGCCTAGCTTCTCGCAACCACTCATGTTGTGTGCGTTATATTTTTCACACGAATGGAAGGGACCTACAGTTTAGTGCCGTATCCGAACGGCGATTTAAGAAGCTTTTTCGAGACAACAATACTCTCGGATGTTTGTCAGACGCTCGCGAGAGGTGGGACCGTGAAAAAAAGCGAAAACAAGGCGCATTCTTGCGCAACTGATCGTACATTTTGGGTGGCAATAGTGTAGTGGTAACGTCATCAATTGCCACGCTAATGGTTCACGGTACAAATTCTGACATCAGCAATCATTTATTTATTTCTCATGAAATATATAAGATCAGTCCGACCAAGTGCGAAAGGTTGTGTGAACACTACTGCGAAGTCATACACTGTATGTATATAGCTTGATCATATGGCTCCAAAAGTTGGTCGCTCTGTTGGATGATTGATATCCCGATGACATGGGTGGTTGTGGAAAAATACTGTGAATCAGATGCAAAGACAAAAAATAACAAAAATTTCCACAGGTATCTGAACGCTACCCCGGAGTTTCTCTGAAGCATAAACAACTGAGCTTCAAACCACTACAGCAAATCTTTCTCTCTCTCTCTATCTAGCCTTTCCAACTCCTCCACTGTGTAAAAACATATTAGGGGTATTCATAACCCCTTGAGTGCGCGCAAATTATAAAAAAAAGTACTAAACACTTCTTGTACAGGGTCCGTCAAATCAAGTGTTACCAACTTTACATTGGCAGTGCTGATGACAGCGATAAAAGCTGATTCATATTTTGATATTTATTGGCATTGCATTGGCACACGGTTGCTTATCATTCTACGCAGTACTTAAAGAGAAATATTCGAAGTGGAATTCAAGAGAAATAGTGTGATTGCCTTGTACTTAGCAGGAAAATTACAGGCAGCCATTGTTCGTGAGTTACAGCACCTGCGTGTAAATAAAATGTTTGTGTATCGGACCTTTAAGCATTACAATGATACTGGTAGCATTGCTAAACGCTTTCGAGGTGATCCTGGAAAAACATAAACATCATCAGAAATGGTCCGAACGGTAAAAGCACGAATTCAAAGAAATCCACGTCAGAGTGCAGCAAAATTGTCTAAAGATCTGAACGTATCTGTATCAAGCATACGGCGCACACTGAAAAATGAACTTAAATTGAACCCCCACAAGATACAAAAAGTACAGAATTCAACACCGAAACAATCGGAAGTTCGCCTTAAAAGATCAAAAGCACTGAAAGCCTTGCACACAGCCGGTAGATTACCGAATTTGGTATTTTCTGATGGAACATTTGCTACTGTTCAGCAATACGTAAACAAGCAAAATGATCATATGAGGTTGCAGAACAAGTTCCTAAATGATGTATTGATCCCTTGGGCACGCAAACAATTCAGTGTCAACCGCTGGGCATTCCAACAGGATTCGGCGATTTTAACATCGTCACGTTCCGCAGTTCATTTCTTGTCAGCAGTGGCCTCCATACTCTCCAGACTTAAATCCTACGGACTTCTTCATATGGTCCATTTTGGAGGCTAAAGTGTCGACAAAAAAATATCATATCGACGTGTGGAAACATTGAAGTCAGTGCTTCGTCGAGAATGGTCACGAATCCCACAGGAGTACATTCGTGCAGCGGGCAATGCATTCATTAAAAGGATTGATGCCGTTATCCGCAATAGAGCGAAATACACATATCGAACAGTGACATGGTTTTCATAAAATTAAATATGCTTTTAACATGGTATTAAAATATGAAATTAAAAACTTTTGAAATAAAGAAACTACAGTATTTTGAATTGGTAACACTTCATTTGACGGACCCTGTATATGTGTAGGCATCACCATAAGCCCAACTTAATGGGGACGCACCTAAGAAGAATGCGTTTAAGTACAACTGACCTATGCAGAGGCTGCGTGGATGTTGACGCGGATTAGAGTAGAACACATTTCATATGCGAATATCCGAGCCTAGGCAGAGCCAAAAAGACGCCCCTCGGTGAATACGGCGTACTATTAACAACGCCATAACACTAAACTCGAAATGGTTGAAGGAGGAGACATAATCAACAAAGGACATATTTAATAGTTACCCCTTTCTTTTATTATTTTCAGGACTTAGAACTCACAACTGGGAATCAAAATGAATTCGAGATCCGAGTGAAAGCTGCACCGGACAGCATACAGCCTCCTTAACCTCCTGACACCTGGCGTCCCATGGGTAGTACATTGAATTAAAGAAATTGTTGCCGCAATATTTTTGATTGGTTTCGACGTATATGTGGCTAAAAATAATGCTAATAATAAAATTATGCCTTCTCTTAGAAAGAGAATTAATTTTTTTTTTTTTTTTCGAGGGTAGGTGAAAATCTTCAACAAGACACTATGAGGATCGACAGCGCGCGCTCATAGTAGCGCGGGATTCTTACCCACTAAAAAACATCCCTTCAAAACAAACTTGTTTATACCTTTTACTACAACTAAGTATTCGACTTATCAAGTACTTTTCATTTCACGAAATAATAACGTTTTTCAGGTACCTTCCCATTAGAAGCTCCTGCTAACTCCGCAGTTACGCGCAGTAACGCGCTATGTCTAAAGGTTTGGTTCTTTGTAGACGGCGTAGTAAATTTCTTTCATCCAAAACTTGGAGGACTGTAATATTTACGTGACTTTCTAGTCGACTTTTATGCTTTCTCGTGTAGTTTTTGATTTTGTCTTCGATTGTTTTAATGCCAAGATCTCTGTGGATATCGCTATTTCTGATATATCATGGCGCATTAACAATACCTCTTAGCACTTTGTTCTCAACAGTTTGTAAAATTGTAATATTACTTATTTTGGTACAACCCCAGAGTTGTATACCATATGTCCATACAGGCTTTAGCTCTTGCTTATATAAAAGCAGTTTGTTATATATATTAAGCTTGGAATATTTTCCAAGTAACCAATATATTTCTTTATATATATTATCTAATTCTTTGCGTTTTTTCTTTACAAGCGCTTTGCATTTCAGCTTTGTATCAAGTGTCATTCCAAGATACTTAACCTCATTTGCAAACGGGATTTGAACCTAGTTTGAAAAGATCGGCAAATTACTTATTTTCTTATAAGTAAAATTTACATGAACAGATTTGGTCTCGTTGAGTGCGATTCGCCAAACCTTTGCCCATTCATTTACTCTATCCAAAGCTTCTTGCAGTTTTTCTGTAGTATCTTCGACCGTTTTAGCTGCTGCCAAGATAGCAGTGTCGTCGGCAAATATAGCTAGCTCAGTGCCTTCTACTTGCGGTATATCACAAGTGTATAATAGATATAAAACTGGACCAAGAACGCTTCCTTGCGGCACCCCAGCCATTATTTCCTTAAAATCTGAATATTCGTTTCCACATTTGACGCGGAATAGTCTATTCGTAAGGTAGTTCTTCAAAATGTTATATAGGTGCTCTGGCAGAACTTGTCGTAATTTAAACTTTAAGCCTTCGTGCCAGACCTTGTCAAAGGCTTGAGAGACGTCAAGGAATACGCTTGAACAAATCCTTTTTTTCTTCAAGTGACTTTTCGATTACATGTGTTATTCGATGTACTTGTTCAACTGTAGAATGCTTAGTTCTGAATCCGAATTGATGATCCGGAATGAGATGCCCTTCTTCTATTACCGGCTATATTTGGCTAATCAATATTCTCTCGAACACTTTGGATATAATTGAAAGAAGCGAAATCGGTCTATAAGACGTTTTTTTCATTCGGCGGTTTTCCGGGCTTAAGGACCATTATGACTTCGGCGGCTTTCCATTGACTAGAGAATTCATGTCTCAGTTGGTGATCTAGTTGTTGGCGGTGCCAGTTTGAAAAGAGGACCATCCGTAAGCAATTTGAATTAATTTGGATATCATACGTACATATATTTTTTTTATTCAGTTTATTTGTAAAAATGAATGTATAAGAAACTCAAAGCAGCTTTTAGTTTTCTGTTTTTATGCATAATTTTTGTTGCATATCTCATTTAAGTTCAATGTCCTATGTATAGGACATTCGAAGTGAATACTGAAAGTTTTACACATTTAATGTTTTTTTTTTTTTTTTTCGAGTTTAGGTGAAAAATCTTCCATAGACACTATGAGAATAGCAAGCGCGTGCTCATAGTAGTGTCAGATTCGTACTGACTAAAAAAACACCACCCTTCGATATAAATTTGTTAGATATCGCAACTAAGTATTAACTTATCAAGTAATTTTTCTATCATGAAATAAAAACGTTTGGCAGGTTATTTTCCACTGAAAGATCCTGCATTTGCAGTTTAGATTTTGCAAGTGGCTTAAGGAGCACATCTCTCCGTTTTTGCAACTCCTTAGCTACTTCACAGCTTCTATAATTTGCCGGGTGCTTTCCCTTACAATTAGCACATGTTGCAGAGGTTTGTTTATTTACTCCACAGACTTGGGAGAGGTGATTTCCGGCGCATTTCACACATCGCGGTTCTTTTTTACAGTACATTTGCGTATGGTTAAATCCTTGACAACGTTTGCACTGCAGAATCATCCTTAAATTTCTACCCATGGGCTCGATTTTGACCGCGATATTTAGTATAGCTCTAATGCGGTAGATATCGTCGATATTATCTGACTTATCGAAGGTAAGCATAAAAAGCGGAAGTCCGCGCCTTACCAAGACGTCTTTATCTATTTCCGTTTGTTTCTTCTCCTTCTTGATGATATTGACGGCATTAGGAATTGTAAAGCCTTTGGCTTGAAGATTAGTCATAACCTCTTCTTTGGTGCATGAGGGGTGGAGTCCCCTTGCAACAACACGATGTGGCCTTTCTGACTTGATTTCGAAAGTAAAATTTCATTTTGTTCATTTTATTGCATTTTTAAAAAGAAACTTGTAGTTGGCCCACCCTGTATACCACTGAATCTTTTCGGTATTTAGCTTTTGGGACACAGCTCGGTAGTCATTGTAGTCATCGACGTTAACTTTCCACGCATTATCCCTCAAAGATGGAACCTTATAATTTGATGTTATTATTCCTTTAAGGAGGCTTTGCAACTTATTGTATTCCGTTATCCCGACGTTGTTTATTGGTGGGGGTGGACGAAATTGTGCTCGAAGTTGCTTTTCTTGCGGTTCTTTGTGATTCTCTTCTTTTACGGGCTCGACTTCGGGTGCTGAACCGGCTCTCCGTTTTTTACTAGGTCTTTTTTTTTGGGACCCGATACGTTTCGCGTGCTAGCTCTTCTTCGTCTGTGTGATATTCCAGACTAGCTAAGCCTGCTGGAGTACATTCGCGTTCTTTGTGGATATGTGTGTTGCTTAGGGACTTATTTTCTTCTTTTAATAAGTCTATCACTTTCTTAAGATCTTGATAGAGTAGAACCATTTCGTTAAGCTTGATTCGGAGTGTTTTATTTTCTTCCTCAAGACTTTTGTATTTCGCTGAGTCCTGAATTTCGCGCGCTAGCGCTCCCGGTGGACTTCTTTTCCCGGAGTTGTTCGATCTTAGTCGAGGAGATCGACATACCCTTGTACTTTTTAGGAAGGGATTTATTAGTTGCAATAACTGGCTCTCCCCAGAATCGGTAGAGCCGACCTCCGAAGAGGGTGGATCTTCCAGTGAACCTGGGCTTTCACCTGGGGTAATCAATCGTTTTGTTTTGTTCATTGCGTTTTGTGTATACAGTACGCTCGGTATACGGAGGGTGGATTTTACGACAGACATGCCTATCTCGGGTATATTCTAACCCCTAGCCGAAGGGGGTACACATTTAATGTGCTTTTCATAGCACATTCGTTGTCAATTATGTTCTATCAGTTGTCACTGAGGATGCGACCCTTACAGCGCTTTATGGCTCCGACAGCTATGGCGGAGAAAATAAGGGATCCTCAGAATGTTGAAAGCGATTCTTCAGACGAGGAGCAAACAACTGAAGTTGAATGGACATTGACTCCTACGGAGGAATCGGTCGGTAGCTATCAGGTTCAGACACCAGCTTCCACCACCTCCAGTTCCAGTTTCCTTGGATTGTTTGTTAATATCCGTGAAAGAGGCCGACGCCCATTAACACATCCACTTACAAGTCCAAATTACAATATAGGAAGGGATGTATTTGATTTGGATTGATATGAATTGTTTAATCATTACATCAAAGACAGTATCTTTATAATACTGATCAATGCGACTAATCAAACTTATGATTTAAAAAAGAAAAACTAGAAATTAAAGAGAAGACTACTGAATTTTTTTTTTTAGATGCCTTTCAACGCAGATTTAAATGGAGTTCTGAATTAATATTCACAAAATCATTATTATATGAACTTACCCAATGTCCTTTGTATAGTATTATACATTGTGAAAAACATTTTCCAACGACAAAGGATTTTTTTAAATATCTTTTTTCAGTTTTATAGCTTACAAACCACAAAAAATTAAAAAAAAAAAGTTGGTAGCATTTTGTGGCTCTCGGTGTCAGGAGGTTAAAACTGCCTACCTACCTAAACTAAAAAGAAAAAAAAAAACTGTTCACCGCAACCCAATAACTTAGAAATGAAAGCAGATATTGACCGGCAGAACAGTATTTTATCTTGTTTTGTGTTTTTATTTGTACCTATGTATGTGTGGGTGGGCGCCATGGCGTAAGTGGTTAGTGTGTCGGATCACTACGCATGAGGTTCCAAGTTCGAATCCCAGAAAACACCAAAAAGTTTTTTCACGGTCCCACCTCTCGCGAACGTCTGACAAACATCCGAGAGTATTGTTGTCACGAAAAAGCTTCTCAAATTGCCGTTCGGAGTCGGCATTAAAACTGTAGGCCCCTTCCATTCGTGTGAAAAATATAACGCACACAACATGAGTGGTTGCGAGAAGCTAGGCCCTGGCACTTTAAAGAGCTGTTGCCCCAAATATTTGTATTTGTATGTATGTGTGGGGAGGTAATCACCAGTTCATCTAATATTTCTGGGCCCCAAAATACGGCATCATAGTTTTTATGTTCGCAAATGATTATTCCTATTATATGTACACAACCTGCCTAAAACGGTTACTTAACCGGACTGTTTAACTTGTCAAACCAGATTTTACAAGTCATGTTTGCAAAGAAGAAATATCGAATTTTAGGTAGGTGCTAGATTCCAACCTGAATTCTGATCCCGTTAATGCCTTTAACATCCTCGCCCGAAACTAATTAATGCCTGCACGCGCAATAGTAAGCAACAGATACATGTTTAAACCTCCCAAGAAGATACTTAACTTACACTAGTGCACAAAGAAAAATCGGATTAATTACCGACGAAATTTGATCCGATACTCCCAGTAAATCACAGCGTCCTGTGGGAATTCACCAGTTCACACGAAGCACATAAAAAAATTTTTTATAAATGCATTTGCGACATTTTTGAAATTTGTTTGCCATAAATTAGATACATAAAGTTACGTTTCACATGACGCACAAGCCAGTGTAGCATTACATACTCCAGGTACGAGTATTATGGTCAGTAACTGACCTTTTCCATTCGAGCACACCTGTTGTAAGTTAAAACCGAACTGAACCTTTTCCCAACCCTCCCATTTTTAGCACTCAATTAATAAGTAGCTTAACAGATACGAGTAGTCGGCAAAAAAGGACATTATCTCCTGGTGCATCATGCCGTGGTACGTCAGTGACACGTGCCGGCTCCTGTGCGTTTACCAAATGATAGTCATCTTTGAGATAATTGTCTGCATATTGCGCGTAATAACTTTTGTAAACTGTAATTGAAATTTAATATTTCTTAAAAGGTATACTTAAACTGATCATCAAACACTAGTTAACAAGAGTGCACGCATGTCTTGATAAAGATGAATGGTGCTGGTGGGCTAATAAGTGGCGGAAATGTTTCTTACCGCTGCCATTTATTTGCGGTTGTACTTATGGGATTTGGAAACTATTTGAGGGTTGATATGAAACAAATGATACAAATAGTTTTCTTTCCAGTTTAATACAAAAAGGGGAACGATTTTAATATTTTCTCATATAAAAATGCTTATTAAAAAGAGAAATTGCATCGAATCGGCAAACATGATCGATTTTTTGGGGGGATAGGTAAGCGTATATGGAGACGAAATTTAAATTTCCTAAGCTGGTGAAATAAACGTACATTTTTTGCATGCTTGAAGAATGAGAAGTAGAGGAATGATTTTTGAAGTCAATTATCTTCCCTATCTAGAAAAAAGAAGATGCAAACGAAGTGGAAAATTACAGACGAATCTCATTCATGAACTGCGTGTCCAAAATTCGAATGGGAATCATGCAAAATAAGCTAGCAAATTGGGAAAAGAAGCACAAGGTCCTGAATTAGTTCCCAGCAGAATTTAGAGAGTAGTACTCGACAGTGGACAATATCTACAATTTATCCTGCATCATAGCGATTAAAACTAATACAATACGTTATGTTCTCCGTTATCTAATAGTTAAATTCATCTATAAGTCTTTTTCGGTACCAGAAGGCTTCATTTACGAATTTGTATAGCATGTTCCATTGATCCTCAGATTCCCCATTTAGTATCTGCTGCATCTCGTTTTCTTCAAGAACACTTCTAAGGAAATATTTTATTCGTTGTTCTGCAATCACTGGACATTTTCTCATAAAGTGACATCCTCCTCCTTGTTCAGGTTGCATAACGAGCGTTTTCTGGATTCTCCTCTTCTGAATTTGTTGGCATTTAGCCCGAGTAAGCCTGTTCTGACTTTAAAAGTCCATGATATTTGACTCTTTTTAAATATGTCATTGAAGTAGGTATGCCCTATACATTGGTTTAATTTGTAATGTGAATTACTTTGAGCTTCTTCCATATTTTTTCTGATTTGCTCCTCTCTCAGAGATTCTAATGTAGCCATGGTGTTTCTGTTTCATTCTTCAGAGTTGAAGTCACATCTTCCCCAGTCGATGCCGCATTTGCACTGATTTTCTGCCATTCTTCGAACCAATATATTTTTTTTCTCAACAATTTTCCTCGACAACAGGTACTCGAGCCGATGTACAATACTTCATATTGGAAGACAATTTTTTGGATATACTACATGTGAAGTTGCAATGAAAAGAAATGCAGATCTGGTACTCCTGTTCCTATCGTCAGTGCATAATTTGGAATAAAATAAGGCAGAGCAGACAGCTTTTTGATAAAGTATCTCTGTAATTTATATACTTCATCAAAGCTACCGAATCCCCATACCTGGGCTGCATAGCAATAGATAGCTTCTGTCACAGCCTTGAACATTTTAAATTTTGCCGAGAGTTTAATACTCTTTTTATTAATTAAGTATTTTAAGTACTGTTTAAACTAGATTTGGCAATTTGTTCATTTTCTTTCAAGTGAGCTGTAATCGATACTGCAGGTGTCATTATAATCCCCTGGTATTTGTAATGTGTACCACTTTAAGATAGATAGATCGATTTTTATTTCGTACATAAATTTACAAAAAAGTTTTTTTACCGCACATTTTACAATACAGAGATATGATAATTTTTACCATTCTTCTGAAACATTATTTGATGGGCAATTAAAATGAAAAAGTGAAAAGAAAAAGAAAAATAATGATGCTGAAGGCAAAATACAAGCAAAAACCTTCAATTGAAATGGAAAAAAAAAGAATAATAATAATAAATAAATAAATAAATTCTTTAATAAATAAATAAATAAATAAGTGAAAACGAAGTAAGTATAAATAAAAAATAATGACTAGATAATAGCTAAGTAAGTAAATAACGAAGTACATATATAAATAAATAAATAAATAAATACATAAATAAATAACATTTAACTAAAAAAGTAAGTATGTATATAAATTAATAAATAAATAACAAACGTATAACTAAAAAAAGATAAACCAAAATCACAGCGGTGCGTCGAATAATTTTTTGAATTCTTTCGAAGATTAATTCAACATTCGCTTTATCGTGGACATCCATGATAAGTTAAGCGCCATTTTTAATATCTTATTTTGAGATACCTGTAATTTTTTAATATGGCGCATTGCACAATTTCCCCATACTTGGCATCCATATAATAGAATTGATTGAAAAATTACCTTATGGATAATTATTTTGTTTTAATTCGAGAGCAGAGACTTTCGATTTATCAAGATCAAGATCAAGATCAAGACATCTTGATTGCAATCGAAATTTTCTTCAGGGTATTTGCAATATGAGTACCAAAAGCCAACTTGCTGTCCAAATATACCCCTAAATATCTGACAGAAGGTTGCCATCGAATGTGATTTGTTTACCATTAACATTTAACTGTCTACTAGGAAGGTAGCAAGCTTTCATTTTCCTAGTGAAAAAGATGGCTTGCATTTTTTCATCATTCAATTTGATTTTCCATTTATTGTAATATCCCTCTAATATTAACATCATATTTTTTTAGATTCCTCTCAATGTCAAGAGCGAATTCATGAGATGATAAAATTGCAGTATCATCGGCAAAGATAGCTGCTTCACGATTAGGTAACGATGGAAAGTCGGATGTGTACAAATTGTATAAAACAAGCCCAAGAACTGATCCTTGGGGAACACCTTAATGAAAGTAGACTATGTTAGGGGCATCACTATTAACATGCACTTTAAAACAAGGATTTGACAAGAAACTTATATTTTACAGAAAGTTGAAATTGATTATTTTGTATATAAGTCCGTTATGCCAAACAGTATCAAAAGCTTTCTCAATATCAAGCAGGATCATTCCAGTCGATTTGCCTATTGAACGGTATCTATTGACATGATTGCAAAGCCTAAGTACTTGATGACATATGCTGTGAAAGCGTCTAAAGCCAAACTGTTCGTTAGGATACAAGCCGTTATCGCAAATATTTTTTATAATTTTTTTTCCTTTAGAACTTTTTCGTAGATTTTACTGAGGCTTCTAAGTAAACTAATTGGCCTATAACTATCAGTGTTTTAAGGAAACTTACCAATTTTTATAATTGGAACAACCTTAGCAATTTTCCATACGTCAGTGAAGTATTCCATTTTAATGCAAGCTTTTATAATGAAGGTCATAATTCTATGCCCACACTTGGGCATTTGCTTGATGTAAATATTTTTTATTGAGTCGAGACCTCCAGCTTTTCGAATTCGTAAGTCTTCGACTATAAATTCTGTGTCTTCCACGCCGATTTTTTTTTTGAATTTGCACGCACTCAAAGGATTATGAATACCTTGAAGATGGTTGGTTGGTATGTTATTATTTTGCAAGAAATTTTGGATGGCGCTATTTACATTTGATGAAACAACGTGATTCTTAGTAAAGGTGCTTGCAAGAGCATTCACTTTATCTGAATCCGTACAATAAGTATTTGTCGAGTCATTGAGGAAGGGAAGTTGCCTATGTCTATTCTTTATCACATTTGCAATGTTCCAGAACGGTTTTGCGTTTTTTTTTTCAAGTGAACTTAATTTTTTATTCAACTCGTTATTGCGATGGTCAGAGATATGTTTACATATTAATTTGTTTAGGTGAGGAACATGATAACTATAATAAGACTGGCAATATCTTTGCCATTTTTTTTTTTTTAAGGTAGAAGGGGAGGAAGGCAGAGACTGACCCCTGGAGCACTGCGACCTAAAAAGATCTTCTGTGCTATCCCCTGGTTAATTGATTTTGAATTTGTCAACTAGCTGATTCAAGTTCATTAATGAAGTTAAGAAAAGTTCGAGGTGAAGAAGAGGTGATGTAACGCCTTTATTAAAGTGCTTTAACCTAAGTCTGGCTATGGCCGGGCAATCACAGAGTATGTGATGGGCTGTTTCGGTGTCTTCAAGACAGAGACGGCACGTATCCGATTGAACACGTCCCATTTTCTTGAGATGGTAGTTTAGAGAGCAATGTCCAGTTAGGAAGTCAGTAATGATCTTAGCATTCTGTTTGCTCATTGATAGAATGTCTCTAAATCTATTTTTTGAGAAGTTAATAAATTTCTTGGAGGGCCTTAGGCCGGGTTGAGCATTCCAGTGAGAGAGCATTTGTTCGCGGTCCCAGCGGAGTAGCTCTATTTTAATCTGGCTGGTGGGTAAACAACAGAAGGGTTCAGGTCCAATATAAGGTGATTGGGCACCTAGTCTGGCAAACTTATCAGCCGCTTCATTGCCAGAGATACCTTTGTGACCGGGGACCCACATTAGTGTGATATTATTGTGTGCAGAAGGCTGCAAAAGCGTCTGGAGACAATTCCAAACCAGCTTAGACTTATAGTCAAAGGACGTGAGAGCCTTGAGTGCTGCTTGGCTATCTGAAATTATATTAATATGTGATCTATATCTTTGCCATAGTCTCCGGTAAGCGTTTCTTAGCTTAATGAGTTCCAGAATAAACAAGGAAGTTTAACAGAAAAAAAACTTTTTTAGGAACTTTGGGAACACTTTTGTCAACGACGTCTAAAATATTTTCCGCAAATAAAGTGACCATAAATCGACATCTTCTTTACAGCTAATGTTTTCTAAAGTACGAGTATTCGGAGTTTTGAAGTTAATTCAGACCGAAAACGTTCCCTATTTGCATTTTTTAAGTCTTGTATACATTGCACTTTTCTTACCGCGGACCTTAGAAGTCGGCAAATAACCGGGTTATGATCCGAACTCAGTTCATTCAAAGTACTAGGTTGTGTAACACAATTACAAACACTAGAAATAAATAAGTCTAGGACAGAAGGACAACGACGAGAACCAGGAAAAAAAGTTGGACTAGGAGGATACAAAACAGATATTGGTAAAGTAAGAGATAGACTTGACAATATATTTCCCCACGCAATAGCTCCTTAGCAACCCCAGTCTCTATGCCTACAATTGAAATCTCCACCAATTATGAATTCACCATTAAGTGTAAACAATTTACGGAGATCATTTTTAAGTCCTATCCTTTTATCGATTGTTATTCTGCCACCAGGAAAATAAACGCAAAAAAATTTGATCACCCTCTGAGTGTCTAGTTTCAACTCAATGCCCAGATTCTCTACGTACCTAGTTTTCACTATAGGTAAGAGCCAAGCTACCATTTTTCTGCGCTAGCCCTCTTCCTATATTTTTTAAATATCATTATTTTTTACTTTTCCAAGTTAATCCTCAGGTCCCAAAGATCGCACTATAGTTCTAACCTGTTTATCATCGGAAATCACTACATTTCAAGCTCAATAGTATGGGGGTATCAATTGAATACTTCAGCTTATTGAAGAGTTTATATACCAACACAACATCTGCAGTATGGGACGATGAACATGTGTCAAATTACTTTAAGACAACTATGGGGGTAAAACAAGGCGCACCAACTTGGCGTGCGCAACTGGAGGCAGCTGGCTCGTAACCGCGCTTGCTGGAGAGGTTTGTTGGTTGAGGCCCAGGTCCACCCCGGACTGTAGCGCCATCTAAGTAAGTAAGTAAGTAATTTGAACAACTACTTCCAGTAGTTTTGTTGTAACAACTTTACCGATGTCGTCCGCAAATCCCGTGATTTTAGACTCGTTTGGTATTTCAATACGAAAAATGCCATCGGGCGGTCCCAGGATAGAGACTGACTGACTGTGTACTCCTTTACTCCTTCCTGATGTAATTTTAATTCCCAATTTCCAACCCGTGGCGTTGAAAGCGTTCTTAACGGCCAGTGTTATGACGCAACAATACTGTCTTGCACCTCTTCTCCATCGTCCTTCTATGGCCCTTCGCGCTGTGTCAACCACTACCTTAATGGCATCACCAGTCGAGCGTGCCTTTCGAAATTTATACTGATGTTCTGATAGTCCACCTGTTTCCTTAATTGCTGCTTCCAATCTGTTACCGACGATGCGGTCCAGAACTTTTCCCACCGTTTCCAACATACAGAGCGGGCGGTATGCTGATGGATCTCCTGCAGGTTTGCTTTACTTGGGTAGTAGCAAGAGCCTCTGTTTCTTCCATTGATCGGGAAAAAATCTCTCTCTCAAGCAAGCGTTATAGATGTCCAAAAACATTTTCATTCTAGATTCGATCGCTACATTTAGGGCTAGATTTGGAATGCCATCCGGTCCAGGAGGTTTTTTATTCCCAAATCTGTTGCTTAGTTCAAGAATCTCTTCTGGCGGTATAGTAGGGATTTGTTGTGCTGTTGTGCATGACTCGTCCTCCAAAGGAATTCCTCGTTGCCTTCGAAATATGCCTACAACTTTTTGCTGTAATACGAGTATACCTGTGGATGTGAAAGATAGGGCTCGAAATATTTTCAACTTTTTCATCACCACTCGGTACGCCCTGCCGTAGGATTTTCATCAGCTCTATTGCATATTTCTATAAAGCTCTGGTGTTTGCTCATATTTTATTTAATGCCGTTTTGAATACTTTCCGCTATACCGATCGAGTTCGGTAAAAATGCTTTTTCCTCTGCACTATCCTTGCGCAGTGATATTCAGAGCGTAATGACATTCTTCGATCGTTAGACTTGATGGAACGTAACGATGTGGTAGTCGTCAATTTTAGCCCGAACGAAGAATGTATCAGGGTTCTCATCTGTTTCTTGGCAGGGTTATTTGCCGCAGGTCCATACTACAGCTTTGCATGTGGCGTCCGCTGTCCATACAGTATTATCATACTGCCGATACGGTCCACTTAAGATTACTGCCTCTACGCCTAGTACACGGATTTTTTGTGTTAAAAGGGTTTGGGCCGCCTCACAGTGGTTTAGGTTTAGCTGTAGTATTTTCATTGTTTCAGCAGCAGTTCTTTCCATGCTCGCTGGTACGACGGACATCTAAGGCTTTCCTTAAAATGGTCACCATCAGTACCCCCCTTGCCCTGGGGACCTGCATTGCGATTGATAGGGAAACTACTGACTGCCCAAAACTTGGCTTGGGCCAGTAGCGCAACAATGAAGTTCGTGATGAAGTGCTTACTTTACCTCCTAGTGGTGGTCCCCGGGCAACTATATGTATAAACCCTTATACGTGTAGGCTAAAATTGTAAGTGCGGGTTGTCTATGGCCTTGATTCTAGGCTAGGTAACGTGGGCCAGCAACCTGCGTTACCGAAAATTGCTCGCTACAGAAACCTACTAGAAAACTACAGGCATAGTGTCATGCCTCGGATAAGGAATTATCACATGTTGACGACTTTTGGCTATTGTACCCGGACAAAGATAGGTTTCTGGAATGTAAAGACGCACCTCGACTCGGAAAGCGAAGGTCCTTACAATGCCAGATTCCTCCAACTGGAAAAGGAATTCATACGACATAAACTGAACATTTCGGGGGTAAGTGAAGTAAGATGGTTAGAAGCAGGCGGGCACCAGTCCCCAACGCGTAATACTGTACTACTCTATTCTGCGAGACCATCTGGAAGTCCGCGGGAATATGGAGTCGGACTACTGCTAACAACAATAGCACGCAAGGGCCTAATTTCCTGGCAGCCTCATGGTGATAGGATTTTGACGGCCAGATTCCGGACTAGAGTACGACGCGTCACCATCATACAGTGTTACGCCCCTACGAATAGTTCACCTGAGGACGAAAGGGAGAGCTTCTACATTCTCTTAAGTGCCGTCTTCAACACAACACCAAATGGAGACATTGTCATAGTGATGGGGTTTGAATGCCAAGGTAGGCAACGACAACGAAGGGCTCAAACATTTAATCGGGAAGCATGGACTAGGCAACCGCAATGCCACAAAGTCAGCTGGGTTTCCAATGACAGGCAAGCAACCTCCAACCAAATTGACCATTTTGCTATCAGCCGCCGCTTTAGAAGTATTCTCCTGGACATCCGAAACAGGCGAGGGGCAGATGTGGGGATAGTACGTGATCACCATCTTATGATAGCTACTCTCCAACTACGCACTGCTGCAGTTCAAAGATCCCACGACAACACAAGAATGCCCAGGTTCAACATCGATAGACTTAATGAGCCCTCAGTGCGCCAACAATTAAGGGAACACTTTTCGCAAGGTGTGGAAGCAATCGGCAGCTCAATGCCCGCAGCCATCCAAGACCATTGGCGTGCTGTGAAAAATGTTTTAACATCTGGTGCTGAAAGAATTGTCGGTCGGTCGCATGGAAGACATAGGGCGTGGCTTTTCGAGGATACCTGGAGACGGATTGAAGACCGAAAACAGCTGAAAGCGAGCTAGAGTCCCTATATCGCATGAAGATGAGAGAAGTTCAGCGTAGCATGCGACATGACAAGCGCAACTACATCAACGCGCTGGCTACAGAAGCAGAAAAAGCTGCACGGAGGTGCGACAGCAGGACTGTCTACAGAATAACGAACGAGATGACAGGTGGTCGCAGCTCCAGCCAACACCCGGTGAAAAGCCTAGACGGTTCTTTGCTCATTTCGGATGAGGACCAGCTCAAGAGATGGAAAGAGCATTTTGCTACGGTGTTGTATCGCGTATTCGCTAGCGATGTGCTCCCAAATCAAACTGAGATGCCCGAGGTGAGAAGTTCCCGAATACGCACCATGACTCCCAGTAAAGATGAGATCATTACCGCGATCAAGGCACTCAAAACCAACAAGGTGGTAGGACTTGACGGTATTCCAGCAGAGCTCTTACGAACAGCGGCAACAACATCGGCTGAGCTTCTGCTTCCACTTATAGAGAGAGCTTTCCTAACGAGTGGAAAAGGGGAATGATCGTCAAGCTTCCTAAGAACGGAAATTTAATGGAGTGCGGGAACTGGAGGGGTATCTGCGTGCTGCCTGCTGTAGCTAAGGTAATAGCTAAAATCATCCTGGAGCGAATCAAACAACATCTCGAAGACACAGTCGATGCCGAACAAGCAGGTTTCCGCTCTGGATCCTCCTGTGTCGACCATATCAACACCCTGCGGATTATCACCGAACAGTGTGTTAAATATCGATCGCCACTGCACCTGCTGTTCATCGATTTTGAGAAGGCGTTCGATAGTGTCAACAGGGAGTTTATTTGGCGTGCCTTACGCAGGAGAGGTATTCCCGATAAACTAATTGCTATTACCAAAGCTACGTATGAAGGCTCCAAATGTCACGTTCTGCACAGGGGAAGGTTGTCTGAGGAATTTGAGATCCAAAGTGTGGTAAGGCAAGGCTGTATCCTTTCATCAATATTATTCCTATTGGTGATTAGCGATGTGCTTCATGCAGCTTTGTCGACGGGAAACGAAGGAATTCGATGGACTCTTACATCTCAATTGAAACATCTTGACCACGCTGACGATGTATGCTTACTCTCCCACAGAATTATGGACCTCCACCAAATGACAGCAGATGTGAAGAGGGAGGCAGGTGTCGTCGGGCTGAAAATGAATACGGCAAAAACTAAAATTATCAGCCTTGGAACAAAGTCATCGGCTCAAATATGCATTGCTGGACAACCGGTAGAGAGAGTAGAGGATTTCCAGTACCTTGGGAGTATTGTCTCGACCGATGGTGGAACCGAACTGGATATAGCCAACAGGATCGCCAAAGCAAAGTCCGTGTTCGGTATGTTGTCCAAAATATGGCGAAGCAATGCAATCAGTTTGAGCACCAAGATAAGACTGTTTCGCTCCAACGTTGAATCGTGGAGAGTGACCTCTACTATCGCCAGAAAGCTGCAAACGTTTGTTAATAGGTGCCTGCGCAATATCTTACGGATTTTCTGGCCCAATCGTATCTCTAACGAACACCTTTACGAGAGAACGGGTCAGGAACCAATAGGCACAACTATCCAACGGCGGAAGTGGCAGTGGATTGATCACACGTTCCGAAAGGGTGACAGCTCCATAGCGAACCATGCTATGCAATGGAACCCTCTAACTCAGGATGGCAGAACGCCTGGCGGTCCGAGGAGAACATGGCGCAGAACAGTCGAGAAGGAGGCACCGCAGTTAGGGAAAAGTTGGGGAGAACTCAGACACATTACCAGAAACCGTACACGATGGCGCGTAGGCGTAGTAGAGGCCCTAGGATCCACAAGGGGATACAGGACATAAGGAAGTAATGTGGCAGCCGTCAATTTTAGCCCGAACGAAGAATGTATCAGGGTTTTCATCTGTTTCTTGGCAGGGTCATTTGCCACAGGCCTTATTACAGCTTTGCATGTTGCATCCACTGTCCATACAGCATTATCATACTGCCGATACGGTCCACTTAAGATGACTACCTCCACGCCTAGTTCACGAATTCTTTGTGTTAAAAGGGTTTGGGCCGCCTCACAGTGGTTTAGGTTTAGCTGTAGTATTTTCATTGTTTCAGCAGCAGTTCTCTCCATGCTCGCTGGTACGACGGGCATCTAAGGATTCCCTTAAAATTGTTACTATCAATACGCTCTTTGCCTTGACAGACTAGACATTTTGGATCCTCGTTGTATAGCTTCGTTGTGTGACCACTTTCATCACACTGTAAAAAATGTTTAAACCAGTCACTGGTGGTTTTACAAACTTTAGCTATATGACCGAAATCCATAGATTTGTAGCATTTGAGTGGTGTTAGCTTCTAGTGAATTCGGCACACAGCCCATCCTATTCGTACGTTGCCTATTGCGACTAGCTCCTTGGCTAGTTTTTTTTTTTAGTTCAAGATCGCTTTTGACCTTCTTACATGTTCTACCTATGCACTTATAATTGGGTGATACCATATTATAAATAGACCCCATAAAATCCTGTTTATGACTACAAATCTGTAATTTCATTCAATATGATACAGTATACCCACGTCTGAGAATTCCTAAACCATATTAATTACCACAACTTGGCAAATGCGCTAAAAAATATTTACAACAGAACTGACTGGCTCAGCAAATGGCGAAAATAAAAAAATGGAATAAATTCAAGAACCACAATCATTCGTCTCTTGGTGGAATATCGAACGTAGCCATTTACCGCAAACGCTGACGTCTTCGTCTCAAGTTACCACATCGTCGTTATTGGACTGAGGAACTATGTATGTTTCCGGGCAATGCTAGTAAGATCGATTGCACTGTCACTCCACGAAAATGCATTCACATTGCTCAGTAGTCCTTAAACTGTAGGTAGAGGTATATGTATTCCACATAGGGTTGACATTATGACGAACTAACAGTCGTTCCCTCTATCGTCCAAGGCCCTTCTCAGACGTGTCGATGCACAATATCAGGAACACACACTCCCCGCCATTCTCCTCACCAACCCTCATGTCTTGCTAATAATCGAATTGGTATTGGTTGAAACACGACTACTGGGTGCTTCCTTCCCCCGACCCCTATCCAATGAGTGTGTGGCTTGTCGTCGAAAAACCTGATTCAATACTTGACTTGCAACAGAAGCAAACAACAGCCGAACGCGTAAAAACAGATGAAGAAAAAAAAAAGTGGAAAGAGACACATCAGGGGAAGACAACCCAACCTACTGCTATAATTGCTGTCAGTTCATGTGTGTGGCCAGTTCGGGGTAAGGGATGATTTCGAATAAGCGACAGACAGACTAACCGCAAATAAGGGACAAACAACTTTTCCAGTGTTTGTCGGGCGAGGCATTCAGAGGCTTGCAATCAACACCAGCTAAGGCAGTTGACGTTTTGTTCTCATTGTTACAAGTTCGAAAGGATGTCCAATCGGTTGCTTGGGACTCGGTTTTTGATTCAAATCTGGACTAGCATAAGGATTTAAAACGTGAATTCTTCGATAGTATGTTGAAGTGAAATATGTGTTTCCAATCGTTGTTAAGAATTGTTTTCAAATAAGTGAAAAAAGTGTTTACAACAGTTTCATCAATTTGAATTATATGTTTTAAGGATTTATTATACAACGCTACCAATATTATTCAGTTAAAAGGATTAAATAAAACAATGTCAATTCTCGATATTAAATGGTGAGTTGTAGGGTCATTCTGACCCACCATCACCATAAGATCGGAAAACTGTTCAGATCGACATGGGTGTCCTTTATTAAGATGGAGCCAGGTCGTTAAAATAATTTAAGACGTATCCTGTTTTTCCCAATTTTAAAAGGTCGTTAGGTATCTTTGTCACTTATTGAAACGTCATCTTCTCTTTGTTTTTGGTCTTTTGCCTAAAGTCCTCATTGGGTCTTTTATCTTTTTAAGTTGAAGTCAGCTAACTGATTCTATTGGAGAATAAGTTACTCGATCAATTGCATTTTTATAAAGCGTGGACCGAAATAGGATTTGTATATACTGTCAGTCACGAAAGTCTACATATAGCCCTGAAAAGTGCTAGATCAATGCTTAGAGACAAAATTCCAATTTAATTTTAACTTTTTATTAGATGACACGCTATTGTTTAAAAGCATGATTCAAAGTAATTTTCTCGCACTAATTTAACGAAAGCAAGAAAAGAACCAACAATTCAACTCACAACAGTCTACAGTACATACAGCTGCGTTCCAGACGAATATCCTGTTCGACGGAACAAAGTGCCATTATTTTTTTCCAGAAAATGTGAATTCTTCTTCATTAATACTCAATTACGTGTACGTTTCTTCTCTTGTAAGTACCGCACCATTTTCTATAAAAGTTTAAGTGGAGAGTAAAAGAGAAATACCCGTGGAAGTTAAAAGCATAATCATAAAACTTGGAAATGAAAATAAAAGTGATGGTACTCATTCATTCATTTCATTTTCAATGGTCGCGGGGGTAGGATGCTCAGATGGACTCTCCATCCTTCTCGATCCTCCGCCATTGACTCCAACTCATCAGGAGGAATCCCTAGCTGGCTCCAGAAGAGATGCCGCACTTGGTCCAACCATCTATTTCTAGGCCTACCACGGGGTCGCCTACCTGATGGCACGGCAACCAATGCACGTCTTGGAACCCGGTCTGGGGCATACGCACTACGTGACCAAACCATCGAAGCATAGATCATTCCGTTCGGAGAAGTAGTTGCTCAACATTGAGCGCCTCGCGTACTCTGGTGTTGCGCACTCGATCTCTCCGAGTTATTCCAGCAACACCGCGAAGAAACCTCATTTCGGCAGCTTGTATCCGCGATCTTATTCTTTCGGTCACTACCCAAATTTCATGACCATAGGTGAGAGTTGGAACATACACCGAGTTAAAAACCGATAGCTTAGCTTGAACACTAAGTTCAGCCTTCCTTATAACAGATTTGCAAAGCTCTCTCAAAATTGTTCCAGCCTGACCAATTCTACAGGATAACTCGGCATTGCTCCTCCCATCACTCGTGAATAAGACCCCGAGGTACTTAAACTTATCCACCTGCTTCAGTGGGACTCCATTAACATGCAGAGTGCATGGGTTTTTTTGGAAACGACCATTACTTCTGAGTTGTTCACGTTGATCTTCATTCCAGCATCATCACAAACGGTTACAAACCTTTCGAGTTATGGTAAAATTTTAAAAATCGTGGGTAATATCCTGCAACTGTTCAGAAAATAATAAAAAATTATAATGACAGCTAGGACACGTTTGGAATAAACCCCGTTCTGGCTGTCCGAAAAAGCGAAGTAATCGCGGTATCCAAAGTAACAAGCGTAAGGTTACCGATAATCCTCGAATTAGTGCTCCAAAATTGGCGGAAGACATTACGAATAGATCGGTCAAAGAAGTCCACCTAGAGTTCTGAGATTGGGAGGATTTGATGAAAGAGTATCAAGGCAAAAACCCTGGATAAGTGAAGCTGATCACAAAAAAACGCTTAGAGTTTGCAAATCGCTACATATCGGAGGATCACGATTTTTGTAAAAAAAAAAAAGTACTTTTTACAAACGAAAGAAAATGAAATATCTTTGGATTCAATGGCAAGGGAAAAGTATGGCGCAGGGTTAACCAAGAAATGGAAGCGAAGAAGCTGGTACCTACTGTCGAGCATGGTGGTAGGCATACGATGACCTGGGATGCAATGGCAGCTTCTGGTGTCGGAAAGCTAGTTTGCATTGAAGAAAACATGGATCGGTATCAGTACCTTAATATTTTGCGTTATAACTTGCATGCCTCTACTGAGGCACTAGGGCAGCTGGGTACTACAACAAGACAACGACCCTAAGCATACGGCAAAGATCATAAGAGAGTGGCTGGTGTTAAGGGTCCCAAAACAACTTCATCCACTTCCGCAATCTTCAGACTTTAATGCAATAGAGCACATCTGGGATGAAGTGGAACAGGGTTCGCGAGTTTAAGATTACAGATCAGAGTTCCTTCAAAACCGCTATTTCGAATGTCTGGGCTTCAATTACCCAATTTTTGTTTGGCTTCAATTACCCCTGATGTCACCGACAATCTAGTCCTTTCCATGCCGAGAAGACTTGAACTTACTTACTTACTTATGTACGTCCTGTATCCCCTTGTGGGTCCTAGGGCCTCTACTACGCCTACGCGCCATTGCGTACGGTTTCTGGTAGTGTGTCTGAGCTCTGCCCAACTGTCGTGCCTCCTTCTCGACTGTTCTGCGCCAAGTACTCCTCGGACCGCCAGGTCTTCTGCCGTCCTGAGTTAAAGGATTCCATTGCATAGCATAGTTCGCTATGGAACTGTCATCCTCTCGGAACGTGTGATCAATCCACTGCCACTTCCGTTATTGGATGGCTGTGCATATTGATTTCTGACCCGATCTCACGTAAAGGTGTTCGTTAGAGATACAATACACCGGTGCATAATTATGCTTTTTTGGCATAATTTCAATGCCGTGGGCATGGGGGCAGAATAGTTGGAAAAAGTCTTAAAAAAAGCGTAATTTTTTAGCAATCCATTTTCATACAAAAATTTGCTGATAACCTGCATTCAGAAAATCATTAATTTCCATCGATTTCCATATAGACAACAAACAATTGTCCCCACACTTTCCAATGCTTTCGATAAATCGTTTATTGTGTGGTGAATTCATTGATCTCATTATCATCTCTCAGTTGGCGGAAAGAAACAGGTATTACCACTGAACATTTTAATGCCGAAATTGGGCACTGGAAACTTTGAAGTTCTTATGCACTGATCTCTGACTTAAAGAAAAGGAAGATAGAAATATTATAAAAAAAAATATAATATTATGTTTAAAAAGGCAAAAAATAATTGTTGCTCATTTTTGTTTATACTCCATCTTTAAATATAAATTGTTTTTTAGGGATAAATTATGAACTCATCTGACGAAATAGATTTGGAAGCGGATTCTGGCCCTTCAATATCAGCAAAGGGGCCAAGAAAAAAATGATTTCCAAAAAAATGGCAGGAAGATCCACAATTCACTAGCTGGATTACTGCGAGTGAAAAAGGTTTAGTCCTTATGGTTTTTTAATCTTTACTTTGAAGACGTTGCAAAATAAGTAATTATGATGGAAGAGCAGCTTCTTCTTCAATCAAAAATCATATGATGCCCAGCAAGCACATTTTAATTGCCAGGAGCCTAAAGAGTCAACCAGATCTGAAAACGTTGCTTTCAAGTTCATCTTTTTCTTCTTCCTTTTATCAGCGAGGTTATGATCCGAAAATAAGGGATCACAACCCTCCCACTTCACCGCATTTCTACTGATCCGCCTGTGGAGTTCGCCTATTTGACCTCAGAAAATATCGGCAGGCCCGCCGATTTTGGATCACTCGGTTACTGAGACCAATGAAATGCCGATGTCGTCGCATTTGACTGATCCAGGCGTTTATAGGCCAGCCTTTCCTTCATCGCGATGTCCTTGGAACGTGCATTGATATTGCCTTTTTAACGGGGTTCAAATAGTCTCTTCTTTGAACCTGGCAATACCAACTGAGCCGGTCGCGCTCTATTTTTTGTACGATGGTTTCCTTGATGTGAAAGTTATAATTCAGTTATCATCGGTAGAATGGTTAAGGAAGTCGAGATGTCTCTTTGCGGATTCCTTACGGAACACAATTTGCCTTTTAATGTAATGCCATATCTCTGCTCCATAGTCAAAAATGCTGATCGAAATGCAAGTGCTACTAAACTTGCCAAATGTGGAAGAACAAAAGCGATAATGATCGTTAAAAATGTGCTTGGGAGGGAACGAGAAAAAACTTTAATTGAATTGCTTCAACAAAATCCCCTTTCGCTCATCATAGATGAATCGACTGCATAAAGGAATTGGCTATAGTTGCCAGAACTCTTATCAACAATAGAATTGAAGACGCATTTTTTGCTCTGATTGAGGTGGAAGACTCTACGGCAGTGGGGTTTTAAAAATATATTGTGCAATTGTTTGAAAAAAATCAAATTCCATACAAACGCAATCTTATTGGGTTTGCGTCCGATGGTGCCAACGTAATGATGGAGCAACACAATTCAGTCTGCTCTAGGTTAAAGCAGGACTGTCCTAATTTAATCTTCTTCAAATGTGTTTGCCACTCATTCCACCTAGTTACCGGCTATGCTTGCAAGAAACTTCCTGATTCTGTGGAGAAATTAGTCAGGGATTTATACGGTTTCTTTAACTCTAGTTCTAAGAGGACATTTGAATTTAAAGCTTTTCAGGAACTGTTTGAATTAAACCCCAGTAAAATGTTACACCAATACCAGCTGGCTTTCGCTGAATCAATGTGCTAGTGCTGTTTTGAAGTATAATACACTTCTCCAAGGGTATTTCAAAGTGCAGGACCAGTTTTATGATGTAATGGGTGGCAAAAATATTAGCCCAGAACTAGATAATCCTTTTACCAAACTTTATTTAGAATTTCTTACATATATACTACCACATTTTATATCCATCAACATCGAAATGCAAAGCGAAAACGTAAAAATTCAATTAATACTATATATAAAAGAGCACTATATGCAATTCAGTTATGTTCGAGAAACAGACGTGGATGATTTGGAATTCGAAGATCACAATAATTTCTTGCCTTTACAGGACATCTATTTAGGAGGCAAAGTGACGGCTTACTTGGCATCTGAATTTGCATCATTAGAACCTAACGATGTGGTCTTGTATCGTGACAAATGTCGTCAGTTTCTTAAAGAGTCCGCACAACAGATCTACCTGCGATTTCCCTTCATGTCCTTAGCACTTCTGAAAGATATTGCTCTAATTGATCCTACTGAACTAATAAATAAGCCATCAATTATTTCTCTCGCTTTACATTTTCCTCATATTATTTTAGAATGTAACTACAATGCAATAAATATTGCCAGAAATTTACAAAAAGATACTCCTAGAGAAGAGAAAATTGAAGAGTTTTGGCTTAAAGTATTTTTAATGAAAAAAGTTGATAATTCTAAATGTTTCCTTTGTTGGAAAAACTTGTTAGTCATATTTTATGTTTGCCACATTCCTCAGCTACTGTTGAGCGAATTTTTTCGGCCATAAACATAAACAAAACTAAATTAAGGAATCGATTAAGTTATGTTTACTTTAAGTGGAATATTACATACGAAGAGACTGTTTAAGAACAACAAGTGTTATGATGTGGAGTTTAATGAAAATGATTTTTTGAACTTCAATCAATTTATGTATGACTTCAAAGAAGAGAATGATGAGGAGACATCAACTGAAATAATTTAAAACAATTAATTTTCTTATTGAAAATATAAACAATGTTTTACCAAAGCCTGTTTTTTTTCTGTCAATTCTTTTTACTTTCCCCATGAATGCTTTCTTAACGTACATAAATGGATTAGCAGCAATCACTTTTTTTGTTATGTTTCGTTTTTAGTTTTTATTATAATATGTGTATCTGTAATTTTTTATATTGTTTTCTTAATGCTTATGTATAACTTGTACTGTTATGATACCTGTTTATTTAATAATAAATATGCATATGACATCATTAGCCTGCTTTTAATATATCAAAGTTTTTACAACTTTTTCGTAAAAAGGGCATAATTTTACAGAAAAGGGTATAATTTAAAAAAAAAATGGGGCATAATTTCCATGGATTTGGTTGGCAACACTGGGTGGGAGTCCATAATTCTGTGAGAGAGTAAGCATACATCGTCAGCGTGGTCAAGATGTTTCAGTTGGGATGTAAGAGTCCATCGAATTCGTCCGTTTTCCGTCGGCAAACTGCACGAAATACATCGCTAATCGCCTTGTCTTGCCCCACTTTGGATCTCAAATTCCTCAGACAACCTTCCTCTATGCAGAGCGTGACATTTGGACCCTTCATTTGTAGCTTTGATAATAGCAATTAGTTTATCAGGAATACCTCTCCTACATAAGGCACGCCAAATAAACTTTCTGCTGACACTATCGAACGCCTCCTCAAAATCGATGAATAGCAGGTGCAGTGGGGATCGATATTCAACACACTGTTCGATGGTAATCCGCAGGGTGTTGATATGGTCGACACAGGAGGATCCAGAGCGGAAACCTGTTTGTTCGGCATCGAGTGTTTCTTCGAGATGTTGTATCTTAGCTACAGCAGGCAGCACGCAGATAACCCTACAGTTTCCTTTCTTAGGAAACTTGACAATCACTCTCGTTTTGCACTTGTCAGGAAAGCTCTCAGCTTCCCAGCTCTCTCCATAAGTGAAAGCTGAAGCTCAGCCGATGTTGTTGGCGCTGCTCGTAAGAGCTCTGCTGGAATACCGTCAAGTCCTACCGCATTGTTGGTTTTAAGTACTTTGACCGCGGTAGTGAATCATTACTGGGAGTCGTGGTGCGTGTCTGGCCATTTCTCACCTCGCGCACTTCAGTCTGATTTGAGAACATATCGCTAGCGAATACGCGGAACAGCACCGTAGCAAAATGCTCTTTCCATCTCTTGAGCTGGTGCTTATCTGAAATGAATTTATTTTATTTGTGTTTTTTTTTTTTCATTAATTTATCTTCTATTTTACATGTATGTAGACTTTCGTGAGTTTTTTTTTTTCTTGTTTTCGTTGAATTATTGTGAGGAAATAGGTAATTTGTGTTTCGTTTTTTTTTTTTATAATTTGCGCGCACCCAAAGGGTTATGAATATAGTTCGTTTCAAATCACTATGCAATTGGAAAACTGCGCAGAGAGAACATCGAAATATTTGCCACGCCTTTGCTGCCTGGAAAATGATATTTACAAATCGGCTGAACTTTCTCCATTTTCGTTGATATTTTATCATACCGATTTTTACTTACAGTACTCAATGGGTAAGCGTGGGTTTTTCCTGCGCGTTATCTACATATTTGGCAAAATTTAATTACATCCTGCAATAAATGTATGGATAATAAAATTAACTCGTTTTTAAGTTTTACCCAATTATTGCAAGAAGTAACTAAGCTGAAATATACCTTTTTTTATGTATGTATGTATGTATGTGGGTTAGGTAAAAATAATATTTTCTAACTACTTTTTGCGTATATAAAAACGCGAACATAATAAGTGCTATTGCATTAAAAAAAAAACATCTAATAAATAAATATACATATTTAATTAAAAAAACGCATGCTTTAATTTTTTCAAATTTTCCAAACCCATATTTTCAAGCCAAATTCATATTAGCAAAACATTCTTTCTTCTCCTTAACACAATAACTGAGAACTAACCATTCTTCCATCAAATTGCCATTACCCACTTCACTAAAAAAATAATGAGTGCATACTCCGCACATTCTCTTTACACTCATTTTTCACATTTTTCACGTTTGGCAACGGCGGCTTCTCATTTTCTCTATACACTTAACACCTTATCAACCAATCGTATTCAAGAAATTGATCAGTCTGCGTTGAGAATTCACGCAGTAAACAGGAAAGTGAGGGTATATGCGATTTTTCTTCAGTTTTGTGTGGAATTCCTGGAAAAGAAAAAACATGTGCGAACTTACTGCATACTCATTTGAAACGATCTATACCTTTAACATGTTTACACACAGTGCGGGCGTTGGAAAGGATGGATAGAGAGAGAGAGAGAGAGAAAAAACATTAAAATTTTGTCTACAAACGCTGATTTAGCAATTTCCAGGGTGATATGTAATTGGCACAACAGCTCTTTAAGTGCCCATGTCTATAGCTTCTTGCAATCACTCGTGTTGTGTGCGTTATATTTTTCGCATCAATGGAAGAGACCTACAAAAAAAAAAGTTTATCAATTTTATAACAAGGTAATTAAATTCAACACTTTTTAAGAAGTGTCCGTTAGAATATCAAGTTGAAAACAGGAATGCTTAGAGGGTCTTTAATTAATAAAACTGTTGCGTGTATCATTATTGAAGTTGCTATCTATCCTTTTTTTCGCGGGATACTCCTTTTTTCAGCTCCCAAAAACCTATCCCCCGAAAATTTTATAAGTCCTTTTTTTCATACAAAATTCCTAACGTATATAATATTTTGAATTTGATATGTGGCGAACATTAGACTGTTAGACTGAACGATGACAGCAGGCAAATATTGTACACGTTCACAGCGAACGAGTAAAGCAATCGGAAGATTATTTCATAATTCTGCGCTAAGTTTCCTTCAGTACTGTCAATAGCAAAAGTAGCCCATAAAAGTTGGCGTATGTGTTCGGAAGCAATTGTGTGGTTCATAGCCATTCACAGCTGTGCAACTGTCAAATTTTCGTATGAAAGAGCAAATGGATTCGGTCTTTCGTAAGTGATCAAAAGTGAACGAAACCTAAAGGTGCGTCCAGATCAAAGAAACATTTCAGAAACATTTCAGAAACAGAGAAACATTTCTGAAATGTTTCTGAAATGTTTCCGAAATGTTTCTGAAATGTTTCTTTGGTGTGGACGCCGATGAAACATTTCTGAAATGTTTCTGAAATGTTTCTCAGTTTCCCATTCGCGACGGAAAACTATTTTTGTTCCTCAAGCTCCACGTGCATAAAGTGAGTGTTTTTTTGTGAAAATAAAAATAAAAAAAATGTCAAGAAAGGCGTGGAGGAATGAGGATACAATTTCTTTAATTAAATTGTATGATTTTATGGGATCCCCAAAACGAAAATTACAAAAATAGAAATAAAAAAGCCGATGCTTTAGCAGAAATTTCTGAAGAGTTCAAGTGCGAAAAAGACGAAGTGGAAAAGAAGCGTCATGCGCTTAAAGTGCAATTTAGACGAGAGAAAAATGTACAGAAAAGTAGAACCGGAATGGGAGCGAAAGAGAGAATAGCTGAGTGGTTTGCTTTCAAGCACCTGCGCTTTTTAAATGATCGGGATGACTGTGGCTCCACTTCGTCAAACTTGGAGGTAAGAAATAAGTTATTATTTTTAGCTTTAAAATGTATGTTTAATTTATATTCAATTTCAGGGTAGTGGCCAGAGTGATGGAATAAATGAAGAACGGGAAAACACAGAAACATGCATAAACATACTAACGGAGGTAAAGTACAAATTATATGTATAATCGTGTTAACTGTAAATTATTTTCATGATTACAGGAGGCAAATTCTGATGTATGTGAAATATTTTCTGAATCAAGCCATACACCGAAAACTCCGGTTCCATCTACTTCAAAATTAAGCGCATCTCCTAAGAAGAAAAAACCAAAAAAATGCAAAAAAGGCGAAGAAGATCCAAAATTGAACGAAGCGTATGGAATAATGAAAAGTTGTTTCCTCGAATCGAAGAACAGAGACGACAACAAAATCTTTGGGGAGATGATAGAGGCTCGTATTAGGAAGATGAAAAATATCAGGAGAGTTTGCTTGCTCAAACACAAAATCGAAAATTTACTTTTTGAAGCGGAGATGGAAGAAATCGAGGAGGAATGAAAACAAGCAGCAAAGGTTATTAATATTGAGACCTCCGGGCTGCAATCATTTTTTTCATCGTTTGAAAGTACTGAATAAGAACTAAAATAATTACAATGTTTCTTAATGAAAATTTCCATTTATTTACTTTTATGAATACTTTATTTAGTTTATTTTTGTCACCGAATGTGATTTACGTGGATAAGCTTATAATTATGATGTTAATTTGTTTTAAAAAGATGATAGTAAAAAGTTGTTGTTTTCAATAAAATTGTCTTTTAGTTATCAAGCATAATCTTCTTGCCATGGTAAAGAGCCTTGATGACTAAGAAAATACTGAGCACACTCTAGCCGAATTTCCTTTGCAGCAGACGAAGATTTGCTTGGGCACATTTTCAGTGGGAGAAAGGATGTTTGCCGCTCTTCCCATCTTTTCAGTTTAGCAACAGCTTCCATGTATTTTGATTGTGATGATTCGCTTTTACGAAGGAAATTATGCAAATAAGCGCATGTCTTTGCCACGGAGGCTGCCTTTTGAGGGGTTAAAAGCATTGGTTTTCTTAGTACACGGAAAACTGCGGTCACAATCCCAAACGTATTTTCCGACACATTTCGTGCTCTTGTTAGCCTATAATTGAAAATTCGCTCCAAGGAACCTTTTGGATGAGTACCGCTAAATGGTTTCAACACATGAGTATGCAAAGGAAACTCAGCATCGCTGACTATAACATAGGGCACTGGTTTTTCTCTTCCTGGTAATATCTCATCACTTGGCAAATTTATTGTTCCGTTATTGAGAGCCGTCCAAAACATACTATTTTTAAAAACGCCCCCATCAGAGATACGGCCTTTACAGCCAACATCGATGAATATAAAGGAATATGATGAGTCTACTACGGCGAAAAGCGCAATACTAAAGGTCCCTTTGTAGTTGAAGTAATCAGTACCACTGTTAGAAGGTGACGCTATAACTACATGACGACCATCCATTGCACCAATACATTGCTTAAACTGCCACCTGCTATTAAAGCCCTCTGCAATTTTGAGCCATTCTGAATTTGTCCTCGGGACCTATAAATTAAAATAATAAAATAATACTTTAACAAAATAGATATCCATGTGATTTACCTGCATATAATTTTGAAGTCCATGTATAAGTGCTTCGCAAACTTCCGGTACAATACAAGATATGCTTTGTTTTGAGATTTTAAATAAATACATCAAAGAGTGAAATGAATCACCTGTGGCCAGAAATCGAAGAGTTACTGCTAGACGTTCTTGAACACTAATGGTCGATCTGTAGTTCGTATTTTGTTTTCTAATTCTGGAACCGATCAAATTAACAAGAAACTCGAAGTCATCACTTGACACCCTCGCGAAATTTCTGTATCCACTTAAACTGTCGATTTTCAGATCTCGTAATAACTTTAATCCACCTGAATTTTCTCTATTTTTAAAAAAATATCTTTGCCACTGTTTTTTTTTTTCTTCTTCTTATCGTTTTCTATTTTTTTCATGATGATGAAGCACGACGCTATTAATACTACCTCTTTTGAGCCCATCATCTTCAAGAGCAAAAATGGATAAAAAGAAACATTTCAGAAACATTTCAGAAATGTTTCATTTGGCGTCCACACCAAAAGAAACATTTTAGAAACATTTCTGAAATGTTTCTGAAGCAAATGGGAAACAATCGGGAAACATTTCAGAAACATTTCAGAAACAATGTTTCTGAAATGTTTCTTTGGTCTGGACGCACCTTAACGAAGTAAAAAGCTATTATGGTCGCACAATACAAATTCTTTGTATTCGCACTGTTTCGGAAGTGGTCGTACAAAACCATTCTTCTTTTAGTTCAGCCTTACACCACCATACACATTACTACTATCATTCATGTGCGCGTCACTTTTTTTGAATTTGCTGCACGTCAGTTTTAGTGAACTTTTTCGCATCAGTGTTTCATTGAGAGTCGACACATTGAATTTGACGTATTCATGCGTAGAGTTATACCATTTTTTGAAAACAAAGCCAGATTTACTCCTCCAAATTGGTAAAAGGAGAGAAATATTCCACCAAAAGTGATCCCAATGCGAGTGCGAATGACATTGAAGACTATGACAATGAAGTTGTAACAATGTTTGTATAAGCGTATAAGTATTTTTGACGAATAAAATTTGAATTTGCAGCAGGAATTTTTTTATATTTGATATCCTTTTGTTATCCTTTTTTTCTTCATTTCGATATCCCGCGAAATTGCAGAATTTAATGGATTTTTCCTTTTTTCAACAAAAAAAGATGGTAAGTTTAATCATTATCCATTTTTGTTTTCAATAACGAGGCTTTCGGCGGGTAGGATGCTCAGGTGAACTTTCCATCCTTCTCGATCCTCAGCTATCGACTCATACTCATCAGCAGGAATCCTCAGAGAGATAGTTTCCTTTTCTAGAAATCCTCTCAAACACTTACAAGTATATCAAGACTTTCACTGCTATGTTAATTGAATTTGCTTGAGCGAATAGTCGCAGCTGATGGCACTGCTTTTTCAAATCCTCGACAGCATACCAAATTTGGCCTTAGCTTTTTCAGCAGAGGACCATTTAGGTTCGTTGGTGGGTTTGGAAAATGGGCGAGAAATGCTCCTCTACGCCACACTCAGGTCATTGAAAACCCATGGTGATTTCCACTGGGGAAAGAAATAGAAATCTATGTTATTCATGGGACATCTCACTGGACACTGTCTTATATGCCAACACGCCAAAAGACTTGGTCTCTTCTCCAACGATTTCTGCAGAAGCTGTAGGGACGACGAGGAGGAGGAAACCATCCTTTACCTCCTATGCACACGTCCAGCCCTGTCGCATAAAAGAATGCTCCATCTAGGGTCCGCTTCCTTGACGACTTCTGCGATCTGGCGTCCTTGGACGTCATGACCATCCATCGCTTTGTCAAAAGCTCCGGTTGGTTTTTTTAGTCCCTGAGTGGCCTAATTGGTTTAATCCATGGTATCACAAAGGACCTTCAGTGGTCTAAGTGTGTCTGCACTCTCGTGTGGACAGCCAACCTAACCTAACCTAACCTAACCTAACCTATTCATGGGACAGTTGCCTTTTAAATTTACAATAGAGCATCTTTTTGTATGTCTGATACTTACTACTTAATGTAGACCATCCTGTAGATTTAATAAATCTACAAATGCCATTCACCTGTTTATAGGATAGTTCTTTGATATCCAGAAGAGGTGCATTCTGAGACTTTGCCAATGGCAAATATGTGGATTTTATCTTTATTGACTTCTCGTCCGCACGATTTCTACAAAAGTTTTCTTCGGTTATTCTGAGCTTATTCATATGATGCTGCAGAATTTTGCTGCCCGTAATCAGTCCTATAAGAGTATACAGGGTTTTTAGATTTGTTGTATCATTCCATCAAACCCCGCAGGCATCAGTAGAAATGCAGTGAAATGGGAAGGTTTTGATCACTTGAGTTCAGATCATAATCTCGCCGAAATAGGAAGAAGAAGAAGTTTTACATTCCATCGGTTTTTTCTTTATTATACAAAGGCCACAGTGTTCAAAAGAACTCCATCTCTAGTTCACATCCATTAACGCCTTTGGCCTTGCTTTAAGTCTGCTAATTCATGCGCCCTTTTCTCATTTCCTTGTGCGCCCTCGTGTCGATGAACCTAGCAGATGTTTACCTTATGCTGTCTTCCAAGAGCCATAAGCTCTTCTCGAGACTTTACAAGCAACAACACTTTACAATACTTCATCTCTTTCGTTGCTGCCTGATGACGAAAAAGATGATATCGTCTTGTGGTATTGCTCTCACTCACTTACTTTTAATTCACTGCTTAGCAAATTTGACTGATATCCACAGCGAATCACTACACTAATGTCCATTTTTGATCCAACAGTGTAAATGGCAATGGATTGCGAGCCTGATATTTTTCCACTAGTCCATTCTTCTATAGTCGGGTAAAGGGGTGGCAATGGTGCAGTTGGTAATGTGTTTATTCGTTAACCGATGTGTGCAGGTTCAAGTCCCAGCGGGGAACAGCAATCATCAGCCACCCGAGTATATAAAGGAAAACGAATTACATCGAAGTTTTTCCGACCACTGCACCAAAGAAAGGTTCCTGCCTGCCTCTCCGAATATGGACCGGAGAGTCTGAGTGCTCTCGGATTTGGGTTTCCTTTAAACAAAAAAAAAAAAAAAAATAGTCGGGTAAAGGCTTGAAAATTGTCTTATAAAGTCTGATTAGTTTATTATGTAGCCACTATTTTTTACTTCGCCTAGATATCTCTTTAGGATCATAGTAAGACCCAGCTGTCTGATTGGCGGATTTTAAGGCACATATAGCTACCAAATCTCACGTAAAAAGGTCTAGCGGAAGCAGGTTGAGGATAGCCTTTAGGCCTGCTGTTGGCTTAGTTCTCAACACACTCCAATGACTCCAATGCAAATTTTTCCAAATATTATGCTGCACAAGTAGTGTTGTTGTAATTTTTCATACTACAGCAAGTGGTGTTCTTTTTCCTGTGCTCCTTCTTTTTCTTCATTGTTGTTTCTGCAAGATCCTGGGAAGGTTGAGGGCAGCCAGAGTCATCTCAGCCATAGGCCACTTCCCCAGCATCTTGTGAGGACAACCAATACAAGTGAGATGTCCGTGGTGATGCATGGAGGACAACCAGGGGTACGATGCCCACACAAGGGCTTGATAAGCAATAAACTTTATTGCGGCTTTATTAACTACTAGCGGGTACCCAGCGTGCGTTGCTGCGCCTGGGTTAGGTTAGGTTAAAAGTGGTTAGCTGCAAGGAATGAGCGCAGCCTGCACTCGGATCTTAAACCGATCCATTGTGCTCCCCTGACGTGAAGTTTCCTGGTTGAAGAACTGCAAAGAGAGGAAAGAAACAAAATAGCTAGAGTACTGTGTTAGTGGAACGGCCTCCTCTGAAGCACCCTGAAGAAGTTATAAATTTCATGATGGTCGTTGGTGTCTTTTTAGACAGGTCGCCCAGATGGTTGAAGAAATACTCTCCAAGGGCCGTCTTCCTTGTACTGCAGAGACTAGGGCATTTGCAGAGGAAGTGTTCCGTGTCCTCCTCTACGTCTGTCTTTCCGCATCCTCTGCAGAGTTCTTCTTCTTCTTCTTCCTTTTATCAGCGAGATTATGATCCGAAAATAAGGGATCATAACCCTCCCACTTCACCGCATTTCTACTGATCGCCTGTGGGGTTCGCATCCTCTACAGAGTTCATCTGTACTTAGCCGCATTCTCTACCGGTGGGCCGCTAATATGTTGTGGACGTTAATGATACCTACGAGAAGCGCCAAGTTTTGTCTATTTTGAGTAAGGATGAGCTTGCTGCGCCTAACAAAAAAATGCTGATCAATTTGATGTTGGGGCCGGAAAGCATATCTTCACATAGTTTTTTGATGTTGAAGTTTTTAATAAATAGAAAAACTACCATACAACCAAAAGTGGGAAAGTGGCGGGCTTCGCGCGTACAAATATGTACGTATATGTATAGTACATATTTAGCGCACACAGCCCACGAAGGGTCTAGGGCCTAGTTGTGCGCGTTTTATTATTCGCACTAACGGCTACAATGGGCTACGTTCACGAATGTTTAAATTACTGTAGCTTACAAACTCTTGCATATTCATGTGTGTGTTTTCGATCATGATTAATGCTGAAAAAATGTTTTCCTCGACATCTGTCCTCTCGAAAAATGTACGTAGTTTTGTAGGTGTTAATTTTCGTAATTTCGCTTTCTTCGAAGTTATGGCCTGAACTGGCTCCCTGTTCTCATCTTCACCATGATCAGAGTTTTCTCCCTCGTAGTATGTCTGTATCCGTTAGAGCACCAGTGACTGCTAAGCTTTCATCAAAGTGGACAAACTCTTAGAATGAGACGAAGTTTTCTTCGAAGTGAGGTAGGATATTCCATCCGACCTGTATAAAATCCATTTCCTGTTCTCCTTCATCTTGAGCTTCATGTGATTTTCCCTAAAGATAGCCACAAGTTCTAAAACAATTGCGAATTATATCCTTGGTAACATTATTCTCTTTTCCATTTCAACGATAAGACATCGAAAATGATTACATGTTCTTAAAACATCGCGGTTTTGGACATTTTCCTATCACTAGCGGTGTAAATTTTTGGGAACCATCCAGATTCGCAGCTAATGATAGCGTGATTCGTTCTTTCCTGTTTTTTCATCCGTAACATTTTTCATTGTTCGGTTTGGAAGACATTTAAAAAACAGTCCTGTCTCATCAGCCTTAAAAATACTTCCTTTTAAATCATTTTACCAGCATAAACAAAAACCTACACTCTCACCGCAGATTTTTCTAAAAACTAGGAGTATGTTATGAGGTTTTTAAATTTTTCCAACCATCCCTCACTAGCTATAAATTGCATAAGGCCAAACGAAGTGAAAAAGATTTAGCTTTTTCTTTTACATAAAACTTTCGACAGGAATATTTTTATCTCTACATTGCTTAAACCATTGAAGCAAGCTTTCTTGAAGCTGAGGGAACTCACCTGGCCTTATGAGAGGTCTCGGTGACAATTCTATCTTTCACCTTTAAGATCGTTGATAGAATAGATGATGGAATTCGGTAACGTGCCGCTAATTCCTTTTTCTTCTATGCTTCTTCTACTTATTCACTTAGGTGGGGCTACAGTTCTGGGTGGACTTGAGCGTCAAGCAACAAAACTCTTCAGCCAGCCCGGTAACAAGCCAGCTGCCTTCAGTTGTGCACGCCAAGCTGGTTGAGGTCCCTCTTCACTTGTTTGCGTCACCTACCACAAGGTTGTGCTCTACTGCAGTCAACAGTAAAATCATCCGTATCCGAAGCTGTTGGTTGCTTCGTAACCGGTTTGTTTTTACATTGGAGGAATGTTAACCCGACGACACAACCCCCAACCTGGAGGATCACATCTTTTTTTTTGCAACCCCTAGGACGAGGGGGTGGATACATCGATGCCAGTAACCCACTTCGGGGATATGACGCTTTTTTTCTATTTCAATACCCTGACCCAGTATTGAAAATCCTTACAAAACTCAGCGCCAAATACGTCAAAGTAGCTCAAATAAGGTATCCGCTGGCCTGTAGCCGTCACCGTTGATTCCATCGGGAAAATTCATCAGTCGCACATCCTCCTACTGAGAAGCTCTTGCTAGACTTCTGAGGCGCATATTTCAGCCAATCAGGTGAACAAGAGATGCGTCGCCCGGTTAAACATATGTGTGCTGAAACTCACCCAGCTGTGCTTACGCAGGTCCGAATATTCAGCTGCAAACATATCGTCAGACTCAGTATACGCTCATCGTTAGTTCACTATCCAGCGGGCACCACGAGGAGGTGGTGATACGATTTTGCCACCCCATCATCACCTCCTATCCTTCTTCTACGGCCTTCAAAACGTTCTTCTTCTCAGAGATATGAAAATTCTTGTACTTCTTGGAACTCATTTCTATATTGAGCCACTGGTAAAATAATTAAGATTAGAAGAAAGGTGTAAAGTCTTGAAAAGGAATTAAAATACAGCTAATTATAGTCCAGTTTTCGTAGCCTACTTTCGTCACATATGTGCGCATTTCAACAAACAGTTGTGGAAAAACAAATAAACTTGACTTCGAATTAGTAGTACGGACCTATATCTTCCCTAAGTCTCCTAAATTGTTCTGCTATCCTATCTAAGTCCTGGTCCCTACTCCTATCATGGTCACTTACCGACGGTAGCTCACTGCCGTAAGTAACCATGTCCCTACCAAAATTCGCATAATACGGCGAAACACCTGAAACCTCATGTTGCGATGTGCGAATGGCACACGCAACCCTAGCTAACTGAGAATCCCAACTGCGGTGATCCTCTGAAACGTAGACCCTCAACGTAGTCTTTATAATTTGATTAATCCGCCCCGCTGGATAAGCATGTGGATGATAATGAGCAGTGAACCTAATTTGTGTACCATACCCAGCACACAACCTAGTCAGTTCCCTACTCTTAAACTGAGGCCCGTTGTCACACACGACAATCTTCGGCACCCCAAACAACAAAAAAACATTGTCCTCAAGTTCCCTACACACCGAAGTTGCAGTCGCAGACCTCAAGGAAAACAACAAGGGAGATTTAGTGAAGTAATTAACCACAGTCAGGATATACACAAAACCCCTACTCGACTTCGGAAATGGACCAATCCACGCAGACCATCTCCCAAGGTTTGGAAACACCAACCCTCTCCGTCATCAGACCAGCTGGCTTCTCATTCACCGGCTTCACTTGTTGGCAAACCCTACAGCTCCTAACATATCTAGCTATATTGGCTCTCATTTTCGGCCAATAATATTTTCCCCCTACCCGAGCGAACGTTTTTTTAACACCCATGTGTCCCGACAATGGATTATCGTGACACTGCTTCAAAATATTTAACCTATCCTTTTTCCCTATCACTAGTTTCCACTCCCGATTTTCCTTAAAGACTTCCACCCGACTAGACTTCACAAACTTAAATAGCCTCCCCTTGTCTACTCTCCAACTTTGGTAAACCAAAGTGTTTGACTCTACCATTGAGATCATTTTTGTCACACAAGGGTCTATATCCGCATCTGAGATCTCGGCTACTACCGGAACTCTTCGCGAAAGCATGTCGGAAACTACATGCGCCTTCCCCTTTCTATGGACGATCTCAAAATCAAATTGTTGGAGCCTCACTGCCCAACGTGCTAGTCTACCTTGTCTTTAAGTTTACTCAGCCAAACTAGTGAATAATAATCCGTCACGACCGTGAATCGAACAGCTTCGATATACGGCCGCAACTTCTCTACCGCCCATAAAACTGCTAAACACGCCTTTTCTGTCGTTGAATAATTCCGTTCGTAGTAGTAGTAGTAGTTACAGTTATAGACTGGACAAACGGCAATAAAATGAAAAGTATTCTCTGGGGAATCAAGGTTGCACAAGGTGCATATACCCTCTGTATTGGTTTGGAAAGCCCTTGCGTTTAGGTTCAGCAATCCTCTCCTAGCCATGAATATCATTCTTATCATGTGGTGCGAATCATCTGAAAATTAATTTGGGACCTCCTTTAACTTTAGTTGCAGTACTCATCATGGAATTGGCCGCTTCTTACTCTTTCTACATGGTCCTTCCATTCCTTGCATCTTAAAGCGAGCAATACCTCAGCATGCGAACCATACCAGCTGGAAATATCATCCAGTTCTATTTGTAGTTCTACTGACTCGAAAATAGACCCCCACTCTGCCGCCCAACCTATTCTCTCTCTAATTATTATCATAGCCAATATTCTTTGTAGCCTGTTTTTGGGATAGGGAAGTACTTTTCTAATGAAATTGAAATGCAAGCGCAAGGATTGCAGAAATAGTGCAGGCAGTCCCGTCTCGATATGAAGCATGTAGTTTGTGGTATTTTTTGGGAGACTGAAGATTCCTTTTATGAAATATTTTAACAGTTTTTTCGGGTTCGTCATAACGCCGAAAACCCCACACCATTACGTTGGAACTATATATGTAGCTTTTCAGGTTATTTTGCACAACAGCTTTCTCGATTATCAGAGGTTTTCTCATGGGATTGAAAAAGTACATACTTCCAGAGGTTCGAATTATCAAGAACCCAGTGTATTATAGCATCCGCAGAAAGTACTCCTCACACTGCATTACCAACGCGCACGGTGTGGCAGCACCACTGCCACCAGGTACAGCAATTTTTTTCCACATTTCACATTCCACAATTAACCCGTAGTGACATCTAGCATATTCGACAATGTTCTAGGGGTTCTTGTATTTGGTATTAATACACCAACCCCCAGCAGAGAAGGCACAGTAAACAAATGTTGAGAAAGCGACGAACAAGTGCAATTACAGTGAGAGTTAATTATTTGACAATTAGTGCTAAGAATAAACGATATTTTGATTAGAAGTGAATATGTAGAGACAGTTCAAGTTCAGATTAATAATGTGATTTGATTATAAATATGTCGAAAGGTATCCATAAATGAGCATTTGAAATACACAGAAGTCGGTTTTATTATTACTATTCTTAGCAAGAATATTACAGTACTAGTATGATTATCTATCTACGTTTTCTTATAACGCACTAATAAATTTTCATTTAACTTGCTAGATCTTCGTTATTAATTTAGACTAATAGAAAATAATTTTTGTTACAGGTGTCTAAAAGTTTCTACAAAATGAAGCGAAGAAAATTTACCAGAACAAAAATTAAAGATTTTTTGTTTAGACTGGAAGTCATGTCATGGGATTTTTACATAAACGTTCCAAACTCTTGAAAATAATTCTGGGTAAGTTGAACAAATACATATTTTCACATATATTAACATGGGTGTACGTATGTTAGACAGAGGGAGAAGGGGAGTTTCTGCTTAGAGCTCAATACACTGCTTCAAGACTAATTGATGCAGAATTTGAATTTCCATGAAGAAACCATAGCATCCTGGATCTGTAAGGCAAAACCAAATAAAACATATTGAATGCTAGATGGTGTCCATTCCAATTACCAAAAAAAAAAACTATAAGTGCTAATTGATTTGCATTCTTCTAAAGAAAATATTTTAAATCTGTCATGACTACACAATATATTAAGAAGCAAATCTTCCTTCAAACGCCCGTGGTTTAACAAAAGATTAAAAAACTTAGAAAACGCCAAAAATAAGGCATTGAAAAAATCGAAAAGTACAGGAAATCCTGAAGATCGATCTCGATTTTTGCAACTTCGACGAGAGTACAATTTTTTAAATAGGTTTTTGTATCAACAATATATATGTAAGTGTTGAGCCCAGAAGAGTAGGACAGACAGAAAAGCTTACGCAGAGGTTTTGCCAGCGTGGAAGAACACCTCTTCAGAACTATGGGGGAGATACCATCTGGACCAGCGGATTTGTGTATGTTATGACCTTTGAGTACTCCTGCAACTGTACGAGTGCGAAAGTGGACTTGTCCCATTGAAAATTCGACGCTCTCAAGTACAGGCGGAGACAACGCGCTATCTGGCAAGGTGGAGTTCGTTGCAAAGTGGGCAGCAAGCAGGTTGGCTTTGTCTAAGAAGCTGACAGCTGGAATGTCATTGTAAATGAGCGTTGGGATGGCAGACGAGGCAGAATTTTTAATATTTTTGACGAATGACCAAACATTTTTACTGCCTTTGGCCATGTAAATGAGAGCATTGCAGTCATTTCTAGATTGTTTAAACTTCTTTCGGTTTTTCTCAGATTTGTTGGCTTTATAAGACCGAAAACTTACTTCTTTCAACTTGATAGCCTCTTTGCAGCTCTGGTCAAACCACGAGTTTGCCTTGGGTTTGATGCTTTTTATTCTGTTAGGAATAAAGGCATCCATACCTAAGAGGATGGCGTCAGTAATCATATCAGCGGCGGCATCCACATCGCTATCGAGGAAGCATAGCGTCCAGTTAAAACTCCTAAAGAAATTATTAAGGCCATCCCAGTTGACTTTCTCGTAACGCCATACTTTTCTTTTTGGAGTTTTTTCTTTAACTGTGTGGTCAGAGTACGAGAATTTAGCTGATACGATGTTGTGGTCAGACCGGCCTAGAGGTGCTAAAACATCAATGATGTATTTATCAGGGTGTGAAGTAAGAAACAAGTCCAGAGTGTTGGCGGAATGAATTTCAATGTACGGTATACGTGTAGGCTCATCTACAAGCTGAGTTAAATTGTTTATCTCAGCAAAAAGTTCAACATACCTTCCTTCGGGTGTTCTCTGACCAGAATGTCGAAGCCACTCCGAATTGTGTATATTGAAATCGCCCGCAATGACGATGTCAGTACGAGGATACAGAATCTCCTCAAAAATTTGATAAATTATCCGGAACACGGTGGCTTGCCAGATTTAACGCTATCGATAAAATTTTAGAGCATTGGAACTCGTTGCAATTACACTTTCGATTAGCTGCAACAAACGAAAGATGCCATACAGCTGAATTACTTAGCCAAATGTATACATCCGGGGAAAATAAACGTTATCTAACATTTTTAAAAAACATTCTAAAGCATGTAATTCAACTAAATAAACTCTTTCAAGGGGAGAATGTTGATCCGTTAAAATTATTTGAAGATTTACAGTAGTTGATATACTCAATAATGCAAATGGTTGTTAAGCCCGATTTGTTGGACAAATGTGCTGAAGTGCAAATACAGAACCGCAACTTTGAGTCACATATAATGCCAACTAGCTGCGTTAACTTTGGATTTGCTTTTAATGAGATGTCAACAATGCTACCGAATGAAAGTTTAGCTACTGTAAAGGAACGCTGTAAGAAATTCTTAATCGAATTATGCAAAGAATTGCAACAACGTTTACCTGATAATTTGTGCGTATCGAAAAAAATTGTTAATTTTTCAATAGAAAATGCAACTAATCGGGTGAAACCAGATATATCGCAACTCATCAGCCAATTTAGACGGGTTTGTGGAGATTCCAATGCTGCACATTATGAATGGAATTTACTTCCTACGACCAATTGGTGAAATGTTGATTCGTTAAAGTGCTTCTGGGCTGAAGTTTTTGAAAAAAAGGATGCGGCTGGTGTCAAAAAGTACGCTCACATAAGCAAATTAGCAACAACACTCTTATCACTGCCATTTTCAAATACAATTGTGGAAAGAGCATTTTCTATTTTTAGCATAATTAAAGAAAAGCTAAGAAAGAGAATGTCTACTGAAACAGCTGACAGCATTTAACGTGTAAAATATAATCTCCATTCTGGGTGCAACAATTTTATACTTACAGACGATATGTTGAAAGTGTTTAACACAGAAAATATGTACAAACTAAATAACTGTGAAAATCAAGATATTCTTTTAGAATTTTGCTACGACACATAAAAATTTCCTTAATTTTTATTTCTTCTTATTTGCTCATAAGTCTTCTGATGCCATCTGCTAGTCACAGAATTTTAAGTTAGAGAAAAATAATATTTCTAAGTTTTGGATTCCAAATTCTCATTTTCTGCACATACTGACTTTATTATATCTAAAGCGAGTTCCTTGTAAGGCTTCCTTAAACGGAACTCTGTGGTTTTTAAAGATGTGTATACACTTAAAACCATATTTATGCCCTTGGTGCTTCCTATACTGGAATACTGCTGTGTCATATGGTCTCCGTACTATGAAAATCCCATTAAGCGTATTGAAATGATACAAAAGAGATTTACTCGTTTTGCGCCAAGAAACTTGAGGTGGTCTGAAGGATTACCTGATTATTTATCTAGATGTGCGCTAATAAACTTAAAAACCTTAAATAGCCGCAGACAGACTCAATGCGTTCTTTTTGCTGAAGATATTTTAAGTAATAATATAAATTCCGCAGATTTACTTGCTATGGTTTCCTTCTATATTCCAGAAAGGAATCTTAGGATTAGACATTATCTCCTTTATGTTCCTTCTCATAGAACTTATTATGATATCAATGAACCAATTACTCGATGTCTTTTATTATACAATTCCATTTGCAATGAAGTTGATCTTCAAATGAATAGAGACTTATTTAAAAGCTAAGTTTTGAAATATTTTAATTATCATTCTTAATGTCAACTAATTTTATATCATTTTCCTCTTTTGTATACCTCTATGGGAATAATATTTTGCAATCAGCAGATTATTTAATCCATTGACGAATAAACTTAACTGAACTAAACTAAATAAAATCTGTGGCCACAAGCAACGCCGGATTTAACTTTTTGATGTGGTAGGTTTTCTCTTTTCCTTTTTGGATATATTCACTTCCGAAGGATAGATGGAATAATTTATTCACAAAGAAAAAAAATAAGGAGAAAGACAATGTGCAAACATATAATTTTTACATCCCTATTATGGTTAGCGAATCGAACGTTCGACTCAAGTCGAACTGTCGGTGAATTGCTTCTGGCGTGGTATTTGCTGTTAGCAAACATTTTCATTCGAATAAAGAATAAGTGCTGACAAAGGAAAAAACAATTAAATGTCATCTGTGAAGTGTATAAAGCGACAGAAGTAATTCGCCGGGAGGTTCGACTTGAGTCGAACGTTCGATTCGCTAACCATAATAGGGGTGTTAATCAGAAGTCTAGTAACCTAACTAGTTCAAACTAGAAAAAATAAGTTATCTCTTTTTGTAGTGCCCCATCTATGGTGATGTGATGCCCTAGCCCGGTGCCAAGTGTGCCTTATTATAAGTCCATCACTGGCCACAAGGAATAACACACATTTCAGAAAACGTATTTAACCCTCTAACTCCCCCAACTTCGATTTCGCTCAAAAATTCAGATTATGTTCTGAAGAAGAAATAAGAGATAAGAAATAATATTTTTACCCTTTTAATATGATAAAGGTAAAAATAGGTAAACCGCATTGAGGCGGGTTGGGGCTGCCAGTAGTAAAAATTCAAAACTGGTGTGCTGAATCGAAGAAATATTTTTAATGATTGAAATGAATGGTAATTAGGTCAAAAAGTTATAAGAGTGAATAAAAATGAAAACAAAAATATAATTTAGTATGAAAAGTAAGGAAACAAGATTTCGTAACCGAATTAAAAAGATTTAAGTTGCATTTAGTACAAAATGTTAGCGTTTCCGACTTGCATCCCTGTAATTTGCATTTCTTCTTGCCCGATCTGTCGTGGAATGTGCACCAATGACTCACATTATCGAATCGAACGGAAGACTGCGGAATATAATCCTTTTTTACTTTTGGTTTCGGAGGAGGTATAGTTGATGCCGATGGTCGACCAACTCCACGTTTCCCATTTGGAACACTTGAAATCTAGCACAATGATTAGGCTACTTCTGTGCGAAATATCGGCAATTGAGAAGTGGAGCGGTGTGTTAAGTGCTTACGGTGGTACAGAATATACGCGTTCACCATTGCCACATTCAACAAATGGAAGAAGATCCGATTCGTCCACTTTCTAGTTCTGATGCGAATGTGGTACCGACCAAGAAGGCCATCCATCAAATCAACACCACCCATGTGCCGATTGTACTCTTTGATGATAAAAGGGCAGTCGATTTCCTTCGATTCTTTCGTCTTTCGTTCCCATCGAACTGCTTTTTGTGGCTGCACGTCGATTGTGCGTGACAAAAATGGTTTGATACCAACATAAGTCGATATCAAACGAACTGATTTGTTGTCGCGCCACAAAACGCTGGTGATTTTAATTCCATATGCATTGGCAACATATTCCTCGGAGTAGCCACGTTCAACTTTGTTTGCTTCCAGTTCTCTCTCCCGCACCGTTCCCAAACTATATATTCCGCGACTCCGGAGATATGTCACCAAACCCAGCGATGTATAGAAATTGTCAAAAGAAATTATGTAGTTGACGTTGTCCGGGACTTTGGTCGACAAACGAATGACAACATTCGAAGAGGCTCCAAGATTTGGTGCATTCACTGGAGTGACATTATCCCCAGCGCCCGAATAAATTTCAAAGGAATAGGAGAAGCCAGTGTTATCGCAGAGCGCAAACAGTTTTGTTCCCCATTTATACGGCTTGGCTGGCATGTATTGGCGAGTTGGATTGCCTCCCATTTTCGTTGCACACATCTGTTCGTCGACACAGAGACGTTGAGGCATTGGAACCAATGCAAACCGATCGTTGAAGTGCTGCATCAACGGTCGCACTTTGTATAACTTGTCATCAACATGCGCATTTGAGTTGTCATTACAATGCAACATTTTCCGCAATTCATCGAACCGTCTGCGTGTTATTGTCCGTCTAACTGCTTCTAAAGAATGACGTCCCCAGTATTCTCGAATGTTCGGATAGCGGTATACAGACATCAAAAACATAATGCCAATGCATTTGCGCATCTCTGGACCATTGGTGATAAATCGAGTTGCAATATTTTTTTGGCGTGCATACACATTTATTTGTCCCGCCAGGAAATCAAGGAACTCGTCAGTAACGAAATACTGGAAGCAATCGTACGGAGTTTTCAAAATAGCAATTTCAGCTAGCAGTTCCTTTTGGCCACGGAAAACGACTTCGTTCACATGTAGCTGCAAATGATTCTTCTTCCAAAGCACGGATTTGAATTCTTGTGAATCGTTTGTGATAGTATTCACGTCACCACTGAATTGGCCACAGGTAATTGCAGTTGGGCCATCCGCTTCTTCTTCTAGTTCAGTTGGACGTGGACATTTCTTCATGAAGCGTATAGAGGTACCAGTCGCAACAGAGTCGTGCATAACAGTGGCAGTTAAATCAGACACAGTAGTAGCCGAAGTACATGGTATTGGTTCTTCTTCATCGGCACTGAGACTGCTCAGATTCATTCCCGCAGCGATGGCTTCATCCATTTCAATGGAATCTAAACACTGGTCAATGAATACCTCACTTTCTTCGTCAATTAATAAAATGCCTTAAAATCGCTTTAGCTGATAGAAAAATATTCATTTTAGAATATAATTAAACTTCATTGAATAAAATAATAAATGTGAATTTATATTAGCTTTATATTGATATTATACAAACACAAAGAAATTGATTTCCGACAGATGACGCTTTTTGTCATTGTTGTATGCTCTTTATTTTAATTATTTAATCGAAGAAAAATCTTACAGAGAAATGTAAAACTTTTTGTGAAATAAAGAACATTGAATTGAATTGAAATTGAATTATTAAATCGTCAATGTAGTCTGCAACGCCCAAACTGTCGTCGCTATCCACATCTTCACCTTCGCTGCCAGTCTCATTGTCGGTCTGAATTGAATTCATCAGCTCTTCGATTTCGGCGTCCGACATTTTCGACAGGTACATCTTACGGTTCGACATGGCTAACAACTGCATATAAAAATAATGTCAATTTCGAAGAAACAATACCGAAAAAAAAACAATCGAAAAGGTAATGCAATATGATTTTTGTATGCGAAAAAAAGTTCACCTCACTGCCCCTGCCAGCCTACAGGCGGGCTCAATAAATGGTCAAAGTTATCTAAGTAAATGCATACCATAATCAAAATGCAATACACCATTCGAAGCTTCACACTTTTGCAACTCGCCGATAATTTATTTAACTTGATTTTACCAAAATTACTGTTATATACGAAATATTCAAAATCTGGTATTCAACAGAATAATTATCTTCTACTTATTTTACCAAATTTTAGGTTTGAACTCATACAACTACCAAACGAAACGTGCTACAGAAAAATCGAGCACAACAACCAACAGAGCCATCTGCGGACTTAAGCGTGGGCGCATCGCTTGTCTGAAAATCAAATAACTGAATCATTTATAGGGCTTTAGGTAATGCCCGCCTAGAGGCGGGTATGGGGAGTTAGAGGGTTAAGGATGTCATTTATGGTCTCACTTCCCCGCCCTTAACCCTGTAACCGATGCAGATAATGAATTCCAGACATCTCGGACATAACATACTGTTTTAGCGTTATAGGTTATTCTTTCCTGCGAGCAGATTATGTAAAAAATAAATAAATAAATAAAAAATATAAAACTCAACATAGGTGTACTTATGCTGTTAATCCTTGTGGCCATAGATATACACTACCTATCGAACTCGGGCTTCTCATGTTACTTCGATATGGACTGGATATTTAAGTAGTTCTGCTATATTTAGGGTAAATTTTAAAAAATCTATATATTCTGAACAGAAAACTACAGATTTTTGCGTTCTGTCAGAAACTTTTTCGTTCAAAAGCGATCTCACTTTTGTTCAATAAATCTTTTCCATTCCGCACACTACTTTCTGCACTTAGTCTTCAGGTAGAACACATTCATGAAAAGTCTCAAAATGACTTGTTTGGTTCCACTATCTGATAAATTGTCGAACGTTTATCTATTTTCGCTGGTACTTAATAATGTAATGTTTGATACAGTTTTGGTATGACACTTGATCAAATGGCTTAGTGGAGCCCTCTTTCCTACCGAAAATAGTCAGTCAAACGCTTGACCACTTGTCATATAGTGTAATCGTACCTTGATCATTTTTTTCTTTCATTTTAAATTGAGTTTAATTTGCCTAAATCGTAGTTACATTCGTTCGCGTTCATATTTGTTAATTCGAGTGATGATGTTTTTGTATTTGTAGAACTGGGAAAGAGGAATATTCCAAGGCACGCTTTGCGACACTGAACACAAGGTTGAATTTTTCTGTTCCAAACGATTCTAGCATTTTCAATTTGTGCTATTCTATTCGGTTCTGTGCCATTCATTCTTCATTGAACAAAGCTAATTATAGCAGCTTTGTAGTTAGATTCCCTTGCATAATAATACAGTGTTTTTTCCATCAATGTTGTGATTATTCAAGTCCTTAAAGGAAAAGAGATATTACCGCTCCATTTCACTGGAGTCATTTGGTTTTGTTTTGAAAAAGTTTTTCAAAAATGAGGTTAACGTTCTACATGATTTGTGTTAAAATCTTGAATGTAGCCCTTACAGTTTCGTCTAGACTTACACACTGATATACTGATCTTTTTAAATTCAAAGTGAAAGTGAGATGAGGAATTAAATGAAGGAATTTAATTTTCGTGGCCCCATTTTTAAATGGCACATCTTAAAAAAGGCTATCCCATGTCTTGCAAGAATTACCGAGACATATTCGTACTAAATATCGCATACAATAGCCTAACCAATGTATTGTGTGAACGTCAAAGCCCTTCTGTAACAGAATAATCGGCATGTTCCAGTGTGACTTTCGGCCCGACAAATCGACGATAGGCAAATCCTGGAAGACATAAATGAATTTCAAGTCGAAACTCACCACCTATTTATCGACTTTAATGTCACATATTATCTTAAACACTCATCTGATGGCCCAAAATCTAGTTGAGGCAAATAAAGTGGGGCTTAAGATAAACACAGCCAAAACAAAAGCCCTGAGTACTTCTAACACCCGCGCTCAACTCAACATTGCCGGACAGGTAGTCGAGAAAGTAGACATCTTTTTCTACTTAGAAAGTGTGGTTTCGGCTAACCGCGGTGGAACCGAACTGGATGTGTGCAGCAGAATCGGGAAAGCAGAAGCTGAGCTCCGAATACTATCGAAAGTCTGGAGAACCAATGTTCTTAGCTTAAGAACCAAGCTGCGACTGTTCCGCTCCAACATTGAATCAGTACTGCGGTATGGGTGCAGTACTTGAAAGGTGAATACCAAAATCACACGCAAGCTGCAAACCTTTGTAAATAAATGTCTAATAATCATCTTGAGGATATTTCGAGCTAATCGTATCTCCGACGAACAACTTTATCTGAGAACGGGCCAAAAACCTATAGACACTACTGTGCGAAGGAAAAAGTGGCGGTGAATCGGACACACCCTACGGCACGAAGACAACTCCATTGCGAAATACGCCATGCAGTGAAATCCGCTTACCCAGGCAGGCAGAACAGCGGGACGTCCGCTGTTTTGTGAAGACAAAACCCAGTACATATGTAGGGTGATGTAGTCAGTAGTCGGCCCCTTAACTTTTTTTTTACGTTTAATTTGCTAATTTTTGAGTAGTCGGCCCCCTCAACTTCAGAAGTCGGGCCAGTTAAGTATTTAGTAGTCGGCCCGAGTTTTTACGTATGGAAACACAACTAAAGGTCCATTCACAGCTCAGCGACCTGCGAATGCCCAAACTGCGAACAAACCATTTTTAGCATATTTATAAACACGCCATGGCAATTTTACTATTCCAAAACAACGGAGTTTAATTTATCTATCGACTAATATATAAAAATTTAAATTGTAATTGGTTTCTGCGAAGAAATTAACAATGATTTTTGCGAACTGTCAATTTTTATTCACATTCCACACATGTAGGACGCAATCCACATTCCCGCGACCAAAACATTCGCGAGAGTTCCTCACAGTTCTTTTGTTTTGTTCTTGGTGGGTAAGGTCGTGGTTGAATTTATCGAAAGAAGGTGCGATATTACCTTCTCAATGAAAGTCACCCTACGTATTTATGCATTTTTCACGTTTAGGAAATTAGTTACAAAATGAATGACAACTGAAATTCGCGGATTGCTGCGACCAAATAAAAAAAACAACTGTGAAAGAAATGCCAAAATTTGCGAATATTCGCCCGTTCACGTTCGCAGGTCGCTGAGCTGTGAATGACCTTAAAGGGGGTAAAGTTTCACCATTAGCACTAAAAAGAAACAAAACAGTGAATGTCTCCTTTTCGTTGCCTTGGCTAACCTTATAAAGGTTTTTCCAGCCTTTAGGTGCCAAAACAGTCCCAGATTTCGGAGACATGCTGAACGATATTCCGTCCCCATTAAAAATCCTGGAAGGGTCTTCAAGAATATCTGCAGCATCAATTTCCTGCAGATATTTTTTTTAGGTCTGAAAACCACTTCTTGACCGACTCTTCGGTGACTATCGCCCGACCTTTTGAGAGTCCCTCTTGTGTTCTGAGGGACAGTTCAGGATGGCGCTTTAGGAACCCGTAGTACTAAGTCTTTCCTGGTAGACCGTCTTTGAATGGTGTTTTTCTATTTTCTTCTAAAATGATTTCTTGCACCGTGTTTAGCAGATCTGTTGGTTTTTGTGGAAATCCACATTTTGTTACTCTGCTACACTAAGCATAGTATCCGGCACCATTTGTCTTGGCTTTTCCACAATTCTCCCATGAATTCGGTCTCAGATTGTTGTTCTAGGGACTTGGAATTCCTTGCTTGCTTTCCTTATTGGCCAATTTTCCTCCCTGATCTTTTTCAAGGCCTCATTAAGTGCCTCTTCTGAGTACTTATGGAAATGACGTTTTGGCCGTCCTTCAGATTTTTCTATTTTTGATCAGGTTTTAATAAATAATAGTTTTTTGAGCCGTTAATGTGCCCCGATCCACCTATCTTTTATAATTTTTTAATCTTAAATATTGAAGGCCGACTTAACCTGTCTCCTAAAGTCGGCCGTCCTTTCTTTCGTTTCGTTAACAAGGGACCGACTACTAAAAACAAGGAAGAAAACTTACAAATTTTACCAAAAATCAATCATAGCTAAAGCTAGCTTTGAATTTGTATCGTTAGTTAACCAAAACAAAAAAAAACTCAATGTTCGGTAGTCGGCTAGGGCGGCCGACCTTAGAAGAATCACAATGTCTTCTTAGGTCGGCCTCTCTCTTTTTATTTAAAATAACATTTTTTTTAGATTTGTGTTCAATAAACAGTAAAAAGAATCTATTGATAAGATAAATATAATAATGTAACGCACTTACCGTCAATATTTCACTGATTTTAAGACTTTTTTGTAAATCACTTCCACTATTTTTTTACTAGCAGCTGCATTGCAACAACCTTTTGCTCACAGACAGGAAAACCGTTAATCTTTTGGAAAAAAAATTTGCATGTGTGTTTTACAAACGCATCATTTTTTGGCGCGGTGGCCGGCTACTGGAGAGGCCCGACCTTACATGCCATCACCCTATTATCAACAAACAAAAATCTATCTATCCGAAACGCATTACAAGATGTCACAGATGTTCACATACCTTGGAGTTATTATTAACAAACGGCACCTTCGTGGAGATTCGACGAAGAATAGCCCTAGGAAACTGCTGCTGCTTAGATTTAGCAAAACAACTGGGCTCAAAACTTATAACTCGAAGGACTAAATTAATGCTCTACAGAACGCTAATCCTACCAGTCTTGCAATATGGTGCCGAGTGTTGGGCGATAAATAAGAAAGCTGAACTAATATAGAACTCTTTCGAGAGAAAAATACTTCATGGGATATTAGGTCCCGTATGCGAGCAGGGCAAATGGAGGAGGAGATTTTACTGCGAACTCTATAAGATGTACCAAGAGGTGGAAGTAGTCCAAAAAGCTAAGATACGTCGACTGCATTGGCTCGGACACATTGAGCAATTAAAACACAATGCTCCAGCCGGCGTTCTTCTGTTTCCTTTTCCCCTTTTCCTACGAGTAGATGTACATATGTACCATATACCTATACATACGTTGCACATTCATAGGCACATCCGGTGACATAACTTCGGCGTATATGTGTAATGTACTTATTTTGTTTATAGATTCACGCTTTTAACAATTAAATAATTAGTAATGCAAAAATTAAAAATTAATTTTTCATTGAGAATTGTGAGTGAAGCTATTGAATTCACACAAAGAAATAGAATACGTTGCGTGCCGATACAGCAAAATGAAAAATCAACCAACCACAAACGAATTTCATCAGAAATTTATTTTGAAAGGTGTGGCCTTAGGCGGAGTTTATTCAACTGCAATGGCGGCAATACAAATTCTTCCGTGACTTTGTACAGTGAAGCACAGTAAAAGCAAACGAATAATTCTTTATGGAACTTTTTTGTTTTTTCATCGTGAAGAAGAATGTAATTATCCTGTTACTGAGAGATGGTAATACATACTAAAGCTGGGACTACATTCTGTGACCCATTGCCACACGTTTGTCCATTTTTATTTCGGATCAAACAGTAAGTGTGTTCGTCTGACAGAAGAAACGAAAGTCCTTGAAGAGGGAACTGTCACTAGGTAGAAGTGACAGTTGTTTTTTTTTTTTTTTGTTTAAGCAACCCGATTACCACAGTGTGGGCGCCGTGGCGTAAGTGGTTAGTGTGTCGGATCACTACGCATGAGGTTCCAAGTTCGAATCCCAGAAAGCACCAACAAGTTTTTTCACGGTCCCACCTCTCGCGAGCGTCTGACAAACATCCGAGACTATTGTTGTCACGAAAAAGAGACCTCAAGTGAGTTGAAGAAGGGTTTGTCTAAGGCTCGTTGTCGGGCCCTAGCTAATGCCGGACAGGCGCATATAATAATGAGATCACAGTCTTGGAAACCGAAATGAGAACGGTGAGTGGTATGTGGAATCCTGTAATACCAAACGCCTAGTCATCGGTTGTTGTGGGCCAGCCCCTCGTTTACGCCAATCAAAACGAGAATCCTACTCGCTAAAACTTTGGCTATCCCCATACTTACCTACGGTTGCGAAAAATTTCATAACTGCAGCTACATCTCCAAAAGAAAACTCAATGTTGCTTTTAACAGCATAACACGTTACGTCTTTGGATTGCGACGACAAGCTCGAATTTCAAATTACACTAAATACCTGTACAAGATGTCTTTCGATAATTTTCTTCAGTTTCGCATTCTTAGCCTGCTTTCAGATATTCTACTTACTCGTCAGCCTGCCTATCTTTATGAAAAAATTAGACTATCTTCCTCAAACAGATCCGGCCAATTAATTCTCCCTCGGCATTCTTGTCTGACATCGGAACGTCAGTTTTTTGTTAACTCCATTCGATTGTGGAACGCTTTGCCTCGTAGTATTAGAAGGATAGACAACACATCAAGATTTAAAAGTGAACTAAAAATACATCTATATAATAGTACTTGAACATACGGTTTTGGTTTTCCTTTAATTATCTTTTGTTAATTTTTCTTTCTTTTTTCTTCTCCTTTCTTTTTCTCTCATTGAATTTATATCTATAAATTAAACTCACGTAGCTTTTAAATTAAATTAATTATGAACTATTATATGCTCTTCACTAATTATAAGATATTGTATCTTACTGTGTAGTAGCAAATCGTTGGACTTTAAATAAAAATAAATAAATAAATAAAAATCACGTTCCTCAAGAAAAACAAAGCGGTGGGTTTTGATGGCATCCCTGCCAAACTATTTCAAGCGGCACTAGCCACTTCGGCAGAACTGTTACACATGAGAATAGCGTGGGTAAATTAAAAACTTCCCCCCGAGTAGAAAAGAGGAATGACCATCAAGCTTCTCAAAAAGGGGAAATCTAATGGATTGTGGAAACTGGCGAAGCATAATGCAAGATAAAAGCTAGAATCATATTAGGAATGTAGGATAATTTCCATGAAACTGCAACTGAGTATAGTTTAAAACAATCGGAGTCTGAATGGTATAAAGTTCATGACGCACAACTAAGCTAAACTTATGGACAATTCTTCGGCAAAGTCCTGTTCTCCAACCATGATTTCACGACAATTATGGACTCCTTAATTTAAACGCTAGAGCTTTTGGAAGTGACACACCATCGGAATATGCACAATTTTTAACTTTGATACTTTCGACAATTACATTTCACTTTGCCCTATCTTAAGAACTTATTTTTCAAATCATGATGTCAAGAAACATTTATTTATTTCCCATGAAATAAATAAAGTTAGTCCGATCAATTGCAAAGGCTTATTTCAACTCTGCTCTACTGCAAAGGTATAACATTGGCAGTATTGATAATTGGTGTAAATTACATCAGGTGATCGGAAAAAAAAAATACTGCGAATCATAAAGCAACAACAAAATAACAAAACAATTTTCCGCTGTTATCTAGATGCCATTCCCCGGCGTTTTTCTAAATCCTAATATTACCAGTGTTTTATTTATTTATTTATTGTTAACATTAGTGACATACGCATTAAGAAAATAATCCTTATAATTAGTGATGCATATTATTAGAAGTTTTTAAATAAAAAGCAAAAAACATATTCAGTATTATATAAAAAGAAAAGAATGTATAAAATTGTAGAATTCAAATTTCGATTTTAAGTTAAATTTCAAAAATTATATCTTTGCCCATTTACTGAGTAAAAAAATGTACTATCTCGATGTCTGCAAATATTCTAAAAGTATATCCCGAAAGTTTCTCAGATGATAGATTGTCTTTACACGCCAAGAAGAATTAACAGTGTGATGAAAGAATTGAATTTGTGACGAGGCCGCCGTTGATCTCGGTAATATTAAACCCACTACTCGCGACGAATTAGTTTGCTGTAACTTAGAGAACAAGTATGAAGGTTCCTTTGAAGTGATTAATTTGTGAAGAAACATAATCGATCTAAAGTTTAAGTAGTTATCGAGAGAGCAACCCAATATTTTGCATTAATATGTGGATACATGATCATATCGCTTAAGACCATATACATAGCGAGTCACATTATTAAATGCTACGTTCAATTTCCGATTTGAAGCATAGTCCCGTTTAGGAAAGAGTTCGCATCCATAAGTTATCAATGGGACAATTAGAGTTTTAGCTAGCATAGCTCTAGTGGAAACAGGTGTATACGATTGTGAGTGGTATAACGTGCGCAGGGTTGCGTAAATTCGAGAGCAGATTTTGTTAATATGTTCGTCCCACTTCAACGTACGATCAACGACTATACCTAGATTAACTGCTTTATTAACGTAAGTTAATGCAGATGAGGCAAGTTTGACAGGGGTCAATAATAAGGTGTCAATGATTTTTTTATAAATAACTATGCACTGTGGCTTTTTAGGGTTCAAGCTTAAGCCATTACTAGCAGCCCACATCGATATTTGCACAAGGTCATAATTAATATGTTCAGCAGCAGAATTGATTCTATCAATAGGAGACGCCAGGTATAATTGAACATCATCAGCAAACATGTGAACATTACTATATTTAATAACACTTGGATGATCATTGATATGAATTGAAAATAAGAGTGGCCCCAGAATGGATCCTTGTGGAACTCCTCTTGTCAATGGCTGTGCAGAGGATATCTTATGATCCACAAAGACTCTTTGTTTCCTGTTAGTCAAATAGGAGTGTATAAGTCCTGCTGCCGAATTGGAGAAGCTGAAGGAGTTCAGAAGTTTAATAGTTAGGCTGGCATGATTGACAGTATCAAATGCTTTTCAAAAATCTAGGAGTGTTAGGAGTGAAATTTTCTTGGCGTTCATAGAAATTCGGATATCATCTGTCACTTTAAGCAGAGCAGTAACGCAGCTATGTTTTTCTCTAAACCCTGACTGTAGAGTACATAAGAGATTGTTTCGCTTTATAAATGCAGAGATCTGCCAGAATACTAACCTTTCGAAGACTTTTGAAAGATATGGAAGGATCGCTACAGGCCTATATTCCACTGCAGCGGAAGGTGATGAACGCTTCTTTGTAGTGGGTATGACTTGAAAATTAGATGTAAGGAAAATTGTATTATAAATATGTGTTAGAAAAGGAAGAATTTTGGGAAGGATCATTTTTATAAACAAAGGATGTATTGTGTCATACCCCATTTCGTTCGATTTTATACTAAGAATTGCCTTAACCACATCAGTTTCATGACATCTGGAGAAGTATAAAGGAGTACCTCGCATATCTGAGCTCGCTGCTGAAGTCGTTGTATCCGAAACTCCAGATGGAGATACAGATGATATATCAGCAAAATGTTTGTTTAGCTCATCTACGTCGACAGATTCTGGTACTGTATTTTGGATCTTTCCCGTGCACGATTCTCTTATATTTCTCCAAAGCTTTTTCGATGGTAATTTATAATTCAATTTCTTTGAGAAATATTTCCGCTTCTCTTTTTTAATAAGATTTGTTACAGAGTTTCTTAGATTTTTATACACCAAGTATAATTCGGGGACTCGGAAACGTTTCCACCGTATGAAAGCACAATCCCTTAGCTTAATCCAATTGACTATTGTATCTGAGATCCATGGGCGTCCAGGATTTCTCATGGAATGTATGGAACACATTCATTAAAGATACGCCTTATATTATATTGAAGAAACTCCAACTGATCTATGCTTGATGACATTTGATATATCAGATACCAATGTACACTATCTAATTTGAGTGACAGATTGTTGTATCCAACACTTCTAAAATCCCAAAAAGATACAATCTGTGGACAGGAGTCAAGCCGGATGTCAAACGCTAAAAAGACCATGTCATGCTTGGAGAAGGAGGGGGCAGATAGTTGGTCAAAAAGACGATCGGGCTGATTGACTACAAATAAATTAAGCAGCGTTTGAGATTGAGCCAAAAAATGAGTAGGGACAGTAGATTGACTGGAGTAAGATTACATCCCGCTATTTCATTGATAAACGGTTGAGATAAATGGGCGTTTAGCAGATTGCAGTTAAAATCACCAGCAATAAGGATGTTGTCGTAGTTACATGAGATTTCTTCTAGTGCAGTGAAAAAGGACTGAAGAGTTATGGACATATTTGGTCTATAAACATTTCATATGCGTAGTCCTTGATTTCTGTCACATAAGATATTAATCAAAGCTTTCGTCACACTGCAGTGATTGAAACCACGAAAGCTCATAATATAAGTAACTAACCAATTTTTATAGCACAGTATACGAGTAATCTCACAGGTAGCTAATATAATTTTGCAGAGAAATAAAAATACGAAACCCAAATGATTCTTATAGCTGAAAATAAAAGGCAAGAATATTGAAAGAAAGAGAAGAATTATACAAATGCAAAAAACAAAAAACAAAAGTTACAAAAGAAATAAAAAATGTGTAATAAATAAATTATCGAATTGGATTAAAAAGTAAAACTAAAAATTAAAAAGTTAAAAAAAAAAAAAATTATTTTAATAGTTTCAAACCACTACACAAATCCTTCTCTCTCTATCTAGGTAGAACAAAGGCAAAACTAAAAGCGTCATTAATAAGAATCTATTACTCAAACAAAATGGCAGGGGGAACATTGGCGACCTAGGCTCGGCTATAAACTCGAGCAATGATACGAGCGTAGAGATCAAGTGAAGCCAAAAAAAAAAATTTCTCGAATAGCTATCATAACTCCACCCGAATCTTAAGTCACCGCACCCTAGTCCTACTCTAAAAGACAGGACATATGGCCTTATCAAAAGAGGATGAGGATGTATTTATTTATTACGGAAAAGGAGTGATTTTTGGTCTTATTTGAGTAGACGGTGAATGGAATAAAAGATACAATGAGTAACTACATATATGGGCTATAGAGCGGCTTTAACGAAAGGGGTCTACAAATTATAAACTTCAAGTCATAGACCCAAGACTAAAGTTGTTTAATGGGTTTTCTATGTGCGACTTTGTGGTCTTAATCAAAATAACTAGTTCACCCAAGGGCACCAGGTATTATTAAAAAAATTTTTCGGTGCAATTAAAGTGAAGGTCTAATAATTCTTATAATAAACACACAGAAGGACCTCAATACTCAGATACTTTTGTTACTATGTATTTGAAATTTGTTTTTCGTAAAATGTTCATTCATATCAACTTGTAAGAAGCCTTAAATTTATTGAATGGCATTCAAAAATGGGTTGCTTGGAAGCAACATTGTGAGAAGCCATGATTAAATTTTTCCTTAACCACCAACTTCCCTGTGAATATAAGAAGAAACCATTTCCACAATTCGTCCTCAGGTAGAGCGCATGTCAAAAAACCATTCGCAATATTTAAAGGGGGGTTAATAATCGTGTGTCTCCTTTTAACACTCCATTTTGGTACATTTCATTACAGATTCACTGGAAGATCAAGAGGGTGGAGCTATGTACATATCGTGCGATGTCTCAAATGGAGGTCCTGTGGAGGCTGAAACGGGATACGTTCCCAACAATTCATTGTTCGGATTGGCATTGGATAGTCCACAGGTAAATTTTCTGAGCGGAATACGTATATTCTATTGGTAGTAAAAATAGGTAGTATAAAATCAATCGACGGCTATGGCTTTACAATAATTTCAATTATTCGCGAGTTACAAACAAAAGTGAATATTTCAACATAATAAACAGCTCCGAAGATAATCGTTTATTTTTAATAAATAAATATCGTATAAAGAGAAGTATGTACATGGTAGTTATGTTCATACATATGAAGTGCACAAAATTAGAAAGTAAAGCAAAGTGTAAAAAATAATAATACAGCTCTTAAAAGTTAACAAGATATAGTGAAATATACAAGTTTTTGGGATACTCACATAAAATAGGTAAATCGTTTTACGTACCCTAACCCATTGTTGCCTAACCATTAAAGGCATTGATATTATATATTTCATTTTATTTAATTTATTTTATTTATGAAAATTTTTTTATGCGAAGCCAAAAGGGCTTATTTTTTGTGCAATTCTAATGCGTGCTTAATTGAGGCATTGAGAGCAGAAGTGGCGTAACCCCAAATTGCAACAATTGAGATAATCGCGACTAAAGAAGTTAAAGAAAAATAAGTCGTTATTATTTGTTCCCTATTTCAAATGATGATGAGAATCTTGTCTGTAAATGTATGAATTACTGGATTTTATATCGCTTACACCACTACTGCTTTTTGGAAACTGGAATAATTTAAAGAAAATATGTTGGTTACACCAATAATTCAAAATACTGGTTATTACTGTCGCTTTTGAAATACAAAATAGGTAAGACGTATGTGTATAAGTTAAGACTACTAATCATCCTCATCTACGTACTCAACTAACCCAACGTCTCTGTCTGTAGAAATAGTTTTAAAATTTTTATAAAAGTCGTGGGCAGATAAAATTTAATACGTCGAGTAAATCTTTCTTTTTACTTCACTAATGGCATTCCCTTTCAGAAACAATAAGTCGAGATATGTGATAAATGCAGATGATCTTTTTTTTTATAACAGTCTCAAAAAAAATATTGAATGTAAAAAATATTGAATGGCATCTCTCTCAAAAATTGGAGCCATTCCAGTTTACCTTTGTTTGTATTCACTTTCCGATTGGTTATATGCTTTTCCAATTTTTTCGTCGAAAACATCATAGTTCCATCCATAACAATAATTTGAAATGGCTCTTTCTTTCTCGCCGCTGCTGTAACCCTATAGGGCCGAAAATGTCTTTAAAATATTTCGAAAATGTCTATAAATTGTTTTTCGTCTTGGTCACAAGGTAAGTAAGAGTGGCCACTCATTAGAAATTTACGGTCAATTTTGTTAACAAGGTAATTACTTTGTGAAACAATATATTGGCATAAAACGGACATCTTAATGTTTTTATTTTGCCCACCACACTGGTCAGTATACATGATTAAATTTGGGGTCCTCACACAATTTTAATTACAATGCAACAGGCAGCTGCCAATTTCTTGGGGACCTCTTGATCCAACCGACTCATCACAAATGCACATGTAAACCTTGTTCCTTACCGTGTCATGGGCACCTAGACAGTATGTCCAAAGTTTCCTCTTATAATAGCACACACTGGATGACAATGACTGGATAATGACTGGAGTCGGAAAGGTTTTCATATCATCATTGGCTCTTGTTGTGTCATCTCTCATGCCATTCCTAGCCGAATTTGTAAGATGTACCTATTTCCTGTTCAATTTGTATCTGTGGGTTCTCATTATCACTCGCAAACTAAAGCTTATTATTAAAAAAGTCACATTTTTTGCAAGAATCTTTTATTGGAGCATTAAATTATAGATTGAAATTTTATATATTAATACGTGAACACGATTTATCGTACGTTTTTTAGTATTTATTTTAAAAGGAGGGGAATGAAACTTATATCATTCGAAAGGTACTGTGTCATAGATATGCAGAAAAAAATACGCTGCTTGCTTATTTGCCCTCGGTCGAATTTCGAGCATACACGATGCTAGTCATTATTAAAAGTCTTTCGGAATACATACATGCTCTGATACGGGACTGGCATAAGAATCCTTGTACAAATTATACATTTTAGAAATGCTAAGTTCAGAAGATAAGAATTTTCTTTCGGACTTATGGCGGGTATAATGCGATTCATATTGAGAAAATATTGACACTGTTGTTTTGGATTATTAACTATTAATGTAGCTTACTGTAAAATGTTGGTGCAGAAAGGACGTATGTGTTGGAGCCGATTCATTTCATATTTTTTCATAAAGCAGAAGTGGCGTAAGCGGGTTCCGCCATTTCTGCCCTAGGAAAAATTCCGTGCAGAAACAATGTTTCAACATTTTTGTATTGATTTATAAGCAAATATGGGTTACACTATTTCTGCGGTGAAAGTACATTTATTTTCCGTCATGATAGTGTAATAAACATAAAATGAAAAAATGAGGGTTACGCCACTCAATGCCTCAATTATGCATAATAAAATTACAATAACACTCAAAGTTAGGTTAATTATTTAAAATTAAAATCAATTTATTAAAAAAAAATAAAATTAAATAAATAAAGTTTAATTCAAAACAAAGAAATTTTCATATAAAATACTTTTGTTGCAACTATGACATAAAAAGTTCTTTCAGTTCGTTCAGTATAAACATTGGGAAAATCTTGATTTTTGAAACATACCTCTAGCACGTCTTCTCGTGTTGAATTGATGGTCTATTGTGCTCTGGAACCTGTTGTCATCGTAGTACTCGAGCGCTGTAGTCATCTTGAATGACCTTTCACCAATTACATTTCGTCGAGTTTCTTCGTTTATTTTTCTTACTATGGAGTTGTGAAGTCTTTGCAACTTGTCTGGGTGGGTATTAGCAAGTATAGCATACCTTAGTTTAGATTCAACTAGGGCGTAGTATACCTGTCTCGGCTACACAGGAGCTTTCCCGAGTACGCCTGGCCCTGCTCTGGACGCTTTGCTGAACTTACCTCCCCTTGATACTTATATCATGGGTTGCACTATCAAAGCTATCCATCGTCTTAGGCAGGGCGGTTTTTGGTATACTCCACACTGGAACTTTGATGAACTTGCGCGACACTTATCTTACGACTCCTGTCTTATTGATATGCCGTCTGATGTAATGACACCAGAACTCCAGCTGATGCGCAAATTCAGAGTCGACTTTCCTTGTGTCCAGGCCTGGCTTCGGTCAGAGTCTGAGCCGGGAATGGAATGTAGTCGTAATTTCACCGATAGTTCCAAAACCAGTCAAGGGTCTGGCGCTGGTGTCTTCGTGGAAGTCGACAACATTAGACTTCACTTTTCGTTAGGCAAATATGCGTCTGTTTTCCAAGCGGAACTTATGCAATCCTAATGGCCATGAACTATGTTGTGAAGAACAGGTGGAAGGGACGTAGCATTTGTGTCTGTAGTGACAGTCAGGCTGTGCTTAAGGCCTTGCTGATCCCTTTAACCACTTCCAAAATAGTTCGTGAAACCAAAAACTCTTTGAACTCGGTCGCAAGGCTGAATTCTCTGTCTCTTATCTGGGTCCCAGGTCACACTGGGATTTTGGGGAACGAGATCTCCGATGAGATTGCTAGACAAGGCTCAGAGGAGGGTTTCTCAAGTCCCGAGCCCGCGTTGGGTCTCCCTGCGTCCTCGGTTAGGGCTTCCATTGACGATTGGGTCTCTCACGAGCACAATTGTGTGTGGCATGACTCCCCAGGATGCAGGTTAACTAAACCCATGCTCCCGGACGTCTGTAAGAAATCAGCGGCATTCTTGCTGTCTCTCAGCAGAAAAGACTGTAGACAACTTATTGGCGTCTTGACAGGCCACTTTGCTTTTGCCAACCACCTTCACGTGTTTGGCTTAAGTGACACTACAACCTACGGCGCTTGTGGAGAGAGCGACGACACCGCGGAACATTATCTCTGTGAGTGTCCGGCCTTTACTCGTATCAGGTGGCAGATCCTCGGTGCGGATGTGGTGAGTGCTGGTACTGTAAGCTCCTCATCACTGAAGTGCTTGCTCTCATTTATTCCAATAAAATGGGTAAATCAGGGTTTGCTCTCTGGTAGTACAATGGACCAGTTGCGCCTGAGTTGGATAGTTTGTTGGGTTACTTTGTGGTGCGGTCTTCGTATGTATTGTAAATCATCTTCATATTCGATGCATTTGTTATTAGACCAGTGTCGTGGCACCAATTGACCGCTTTGCTCAATTCTTGTAGCATAATATTTGTAGCTGCATCGAGATATCTATGACGGACGACTATCGCAGTGTCGTCAGCGTAGGCATACGGTGTACTATTTTCGAATACGCGAAGCAGCTCATTTCCACCTTGTGCAACTCCATACTTGATTACTATCTTTGTTGTACACGTCTTTGACCTTCACACGAACATATCAGTAGTCCTCAACCCAGTTCGACAAAGTCCCTTAAGTCTGTTAAGCGCCTCTATCATTTTCCTTTGATTTAGCGTATCAAAAGCCTTGCTAATGCCTTGCCATGAAAAATACGAGGACGTGATGGTTTCTATTAAGGCTTTCGTTGACAATATTAATAAATTTTGATAGAAAATTGCAAGCGTGCTCTTGTTCTTTTGTAATCCATATTGCTATTCGTGAACAATTGTGTGCTTATCAATGAAGCTAAGCAGCCTTCTGGTCACTGACTCCTCTATACATTTAACGATTACTGGTAAACTGGATATTGGCCTGTAGTTGCCTGTTTGCGCTTTTGCTCCGCTTTTATGAATGGAATCTAAGCTTGCGTAATGACGGCGGTAAATATGAGAGCGTTCTCTTCAAATCAATCGCCCTAATGCCATCAGCTCTCGGTGATTTATAGCAGTTCATCATCTTAAGGATATTTAGTACCTCGGCCGCACTGCTTTCTTCTACGATGATGAAATTCCCAACGAAAGTATTCCTATAGTCAGTTTGGTCACAAACATTTTTAGCATACTCATTTCATAAAGATGTGATTAGTGATGGGCATAATCGAATGATTTGAAGAATCGGGACATAAGTATTCGAATGATTTGAAGAATCGAATGATCATTCGAGATACGGGTAAATGAAAAAAAAAATGCAATGTTGTGTTAATATCGGTATGCAGAAATCCAAAAGCCATACGCTACGAAATACAAGAAATCATTCGAATGATTTTGAATAACACACGGTTTTCCACAAAAGAAAATTACAGCAGAAAAACCAACTCAACATTCTTAAATTTGTAACTTAAACTGTAAAAGCGAAACCAATTAAACCATTGTGACAGAAAATAAATATGCTTACTGTTGTACCAGCAAGTCAGAGTAAGAAGACAACCGTCGCTTTTAACAATTCAAGAGGAACTATATTTCATGCATAGATAAAGTGGATTAAGTAATATAATACAGTTTAGGTAAATAGAGAGTATTCAAATATATAAGAAAGTAATAGGGTGTTGTATACGATAGTCGGCTCCTTTTTTAAAATTAGAAAAATATAACTTCAACACTCCCACTTTTTATAAAGGTTTTAAAATGCTAACAATGTGTTACGTTATGAAATAAGATACAAAGAAATTCAAAATGAAAATTAAATCTTTAAATTATTTCAAAAGCAAAACTATTTTAAACATTTGAATGAAATGATACAATTGCCATCATAAACCGAAATTTAGCAAATGTATCTTTAGGAAGCGGTTTAGTGAAAATATCAGCTATTTGATTTTTAGTTGAAACGAATTCCAAGTTAAACAGCTCGTCTTCATATTTCTCTCGTATGAAATTGTAGCGAACATCAATATGTTTTGTTCTTTTGTGAAATTCCGGGTTTTTAATAAGCCGAATAGCGCCTTGATTATCCACAAAAAGAGTAGGTTTCACAGTAGAATCTTTCAGCAAAACGAACAAAAGTTGTTGGATCCAGATTAACTCTTTGACAGCGTGACATGCAGCAACAAACTCCGCTTCAGTAGTTTACAGGGCAACACATTTCTGTTTTTGTGAAGACCAGGTGATGCAGCTTGATCCAATAAGAAACACAAAAGCGCTGGTGGACCGTCTGGTAATAACGTCCTCAGCATAGTCTGCATCACTGAAACAAGATAAAGTAAATTCATTACATTTAAAAATCATACCATAGTCAGCCGTTCCTTTGATGTAGCGTAGAATTCTTTTCACCATATTCACGTGGACTTGATTTGGATTTTCTAGATAGCGGCTTACACATCCAACCGCAAATGCTATATCTGGTCGGGTAGCCACCATAAGGTACATCAGGCTTCCGACAGCTTGTCTGAAGGGAAAACTGTCTTTTTCTTTTGAGGTATTAAGCCCACCAAATGAATTAAACGAGGTATCTGAAGGGGTTGAAACTGGGACTGCATCATTCATGTTAAACTTGTCAATCATTCGTTTTACATATTGCGATTGGCTAACGTGAATCGAACTATCGCTTAACCTTCTCAGCTCCAATCCTAAAAAATATCTTGCAGGGAAAATTTTGATTTAAAGATTCTGCTTCAAGTATTCACATAGCTCTTCTATCTCTTTCTCCTCAGTTGATGCCACGAGTCCATCGTCGATATAAATGGCCAATATAGTTTTTGCTTTGTGTTTATTGCTCACAAACACGCAAGCATCCGCATCACTAGCTTTAAATTGAAAGTCTCTTAACAACTTCTTAAAAGTTTGGTTCCAGTACCTTGATGCTTGCTTCAGACCATATAAGCTCCTCTGCAACTTACATACTCGACCAGTTCCATCCTTGAATCCTTTCGGCTGGCAAACGTAGATTTCTTCTTTAATTTCTCCATTTAAAAATGCAGTTTTAACATCAAACTGTTTAAGATGCAATTTCTCATGAGCCGCAACACATAGAATTGTTCTTATGGACGAAAACTTTGCAACTGGACTAAATGTTTCAAAGTAGTCAATGCCATACTGCTGCCTAAAGCCCCGAGCCACCAATCGCGCTTTAAAACGGACAGCTTCATTTTCTGTTGCAGGTTTCACTTGATACACCCTTGATACACTAATTTTCGATTTGTGGGTAGTTTTACCAAAATCCAAGTATTGTTCTCTTGAAGTGAAGAAATTTCCGCATTCATTGCTTTTTTCCACTGATCCGATTCGTTGCACTTAATCGCATCTTCGAAACTTGTCGGAATATAAGACTCAGCAAGAAATGCAAAGAAATGCACTACGCATGAGGTTCTATGTTCGAGTCCCAGACAACACCAAAAAGTTTTTTCACGGTCCCACCTCTCGCGAGTGTCTGACAAACATCCGAGAGTATTGTTGTCACGAAAAAGCTTCTCAAATCGCCGTTCGGATTCGGCATTAAACTGTAGGTCCCTTCCATTCGTGTGAAAAATATAACGCACACAACATGAGTGGTTGCGAGAAGCTAGGCCCTGGCACTTTAAAAAGCTGTTGCGCCAAATATTTGTATTTGTTTTTAAGAAATGCAAAACTTTCTTCCAAACAGCAATTGAGATAACTTTCCTTATTCTTAGTCCTACTTCTCAAACGATCCCTTATATTGGCACTCTCTCGTCCTTCATCCGATTCCTGTTCATCCACTGCATCTTCCGCTTCACGACCGGCAGAAACACCTGTATTTCGACCAAAGTTAGCAACTTCACCATTTGCCACACTTTCAACATTAGCATCATTGACAACATCTTTACCAGCAATGAAATCTCCATCTAATTCATCCACAGCATTTTCGAAAACGTCTTCAGCATCATCCATACTGTGAGTATCACTACCAACTACAATATCTTCTGTAAACAGAGAAACAGTCGAATCTGGTGCCCTACCTTGCTTATGATCTCCTGTATCGGTAAATACCACATCCCTACAAATGTCGATCTGATTGCCTTCTGGAATGTACACTCGATATCCTTTAATATTTTCTGCATAGCCGATAAAAATCCCTTTCTTAGCTTTACTATCCCACTTCCGTCTTTTTTGTTATGGTATATGCACAAACACCTTACATCCAAATACTTCTAAATTTTTGATGTCAGCTTCCTTCCCAAACCATAGCTCGTAGGGCGATTTTCCTTTCACCTTACTGGTTCCAGTGCGATTTAGTACATCTACTGCCGTATTTACAGCCTCCGCCCAAAACTTCTTATCCAAATCCTTTGCATGGATCATGGTACGTGCAGCTTCAACGATAGTACGCATCTCACGTTCTGCACTACCATTTTGTTCTGGGGTATACGGAACTGTTTTTTGATGAAGTACACATAGCTGAGTCAAAAGGTCTTGTACGTTTTTATTAGTGTACTCCAAGCCATTGTCTGTCCTTAGAATTTTAACCCTTTTGCCAGTTTCTGCGTCAACTCGCTTTAAATATTTTTCAATGTATGATTTCACTTCCGTTTTCTCTTTAAGGAAATAAACTTTTCTAAAGTGCGAATAATCATCTTTAAAAGAGTTAAAAATATTTGGAGCCCCCAATTGAAATCGGATGCATTGGCCCACACAGATCTGAATGCACCAGCTCAGCAACACTATTAGTACTACTTTTGGTATGACGAAATGGTTGACGATGTTGTTTTCCGTACATGCATGCTTCACAGAAAAAACTTTCAGCAACAAACTAAATATTTCTGGTCTTCAAAACATCCTTCACATGCGCTGTATTTTGATGACAAAGTTTTTCATGCCATATCCTCAAACCTGTCTCATCTGCCTTAGCTAAATTCACACATGCATTAACTGCCGAATTCGGAATGACTTTCATTAGCAGTTTAAATAATTTCGTTTCTCTTACTGCTAGAACAGTATTTCCCTTAAGTAATTCGCACTTAGAATTATTTGAAACGAATCTCAATCCTTCGTCACAGTTTAACGAGAAGAGATTTAATCGAATATCTGGTACATAAAGTACGTTGGCTAAATGATTTTCTATCCAATTAGTATTGTTGTATGTTGCAACATTAATGTCTCCTTTGCCATAGGCCTTTATAGTAGTTTTATTACCCAATCTAATAATTACTGGCTGCACAAACTCCTCGTAGTTAATGAACCATTCCTTACGACTGGTCATGTGGTCACTTGCGCCTGAGTCCAAAAACCACCCATTCGCTCCATCGACTCCCTCGACCAGAAATGCCTCACACAAAAACGCATTGCCTCTTTTCTCATTGGTGTAATGAGAATCTTTTTCTCTTCGCCTTGGACAATCCTTCTTCCAATGTCTGGTGCTTTTACAAAAAAAACATTTGCCTGACTTACTCGTAACCTGTTGTTTTGTTTTATTATTGAAGGACTTATTACTTAAAGGCTTACTTGAATAAGATCCCTTAGCTGCATATAGAGCACTACAACCACCTGCCTCACTTGAACTAAGCTTCGATTTCAATCGCTCGTCTTCCATAGCTAGCCTTGAAATGAGATTATCCAGCGTTTGTTGCTCCGGTGCCGTGGATTCCCACGCACTGTTGAAATGGTTGAATGACTATGGTAACGTCATTAAAATTTTAGTCACCACCATCGACTGCGATACACTTTCCCTGCATCTGCTAATTCTTGAACGATTGCCTGCAACTTCAAAATATGCATTATCACATCGTCTTGGGGATCTTTGGAAAAACTATAAAATTGCTGCTGTAGCATATGAACACTAGATTTCGATTTTAACTCATAAACATTCTCTAGCTTATCCCACATCTGCTTCGAAGATACGCAATTTAAAATATGAAGAAGAGGTTGTGAACCGACGCTGGTAACAATAATCTTTTGTGCTTTGCTATCAGCCAAGGTCCATGCCTACAATCTCTTCCCAAAGTCTCCTACCACTTCAGAAGCATCCTGCACTGGTTGTGCTTCAATTCCCGTGACATACTTCAAAAGGTCATAGGAGCTCAAAATTATTTTTACCTGGAACTTCCACGTATTCTATTGTTCCCCACTGCATAACTTTTCAATTTTGGCAATATCGTTTTCCACCGAAATAATTAAAACAATTACTGCACTGCTTAGTTAGCTTAACTCTTTCGACACCACTCGTCAGCAAACTTGCGTCTTGGTATCGAAAATTAACCGTTCCTCTAACAACGCGAAACACAAAAAAAAATTGATTAATCCAAGCAAACTCTTCTACCAAACTGTTTCTACCGTTGCTGGGCCCATAACCTGTTGTACCATCAAGTCAGAGTAAGAAGACAACCGTCCCTTTTAACAATTCAAGAGGAACTATACTTCATGCATAGATAAAGTGGATTAAGTAATATAATACAGTTTAGGTAAATAGAGAGTATTCAAATATATAAGAAAGTAATAGGGTGTTGTATACGATATTCGGCTCCTTTTTTAAAATTAGAAAAATATAACTTCAACACTTACATACGCCATGTAATTAATATTAAATGGATCGCAGCCAAATACCTATAAAATTAATAGACTTCTGACTATAGTGCTTTTGTCCACAGTAATTATCTTCTCGTTATCTTGTTTCGCAACACAAAAAAGAAATCGAGAAATACTCGAGAAGTTCTCGAGAACTCATTACCTAAAATCATTCGAATGAAATGTCTCGAATGTCTCTGTTCTTACTTACTTACTTAGGTGGCGCTACAGTTCGGGATGAACCTGGGCCTCAACCAACAAGCCTCTCCATTTAGCTCGGTCTTTAGCTAATTGCCTACAGTTGCGCACTCCAAGTTGGTCGAGGTCCCCTTGAACTTGTGCGCGCCATCTACGCCGATGATTCCCTCTGCTGCGTCGTCCCTCGGGGTTAAATTCGAAGACTCTGTGGGCCGGAGCGTTGGTGTCCATTTGCTCTACATGTCCTAGCCATCTCAGATATCCAATACGCAGTTTTTTGACTAGGTCGATGTCGCTGTACAGCTCGTATAGTTCGTGGTTGAACCTTCTCCTCCAAAACCCGTCAACGCAAACGGGACCGAAAATCTTACGAAGAATTTTTCTCTCGAAGCGACCAAGGATATCTTCATCCTTTTTTAATAAAGTTCATGTTTCCGCGCCGTAAAGCAGGACTGGAATGATCAAAGTCTTATATAGAGTCTCCTTAGTTGTTCGAGATAGGGCATTACTGTTTAATTGCCTTATAAGCCCCAAAAAAATAGCGATTGGCAAGAGTTATTCTTCGATTGATTTCTGCGGTGATCTTGTTTGTAGAATTTATAGCAGAGCCAAGGTAGACAAAGTCCCTTACTACCTCGAAGTTATAGGTGCCGACTGTGACGTTTTGTCCAATTCGTCGGTGTTGGCTGTTCCTTCTTGTTGACAGCATATATTTGGTTTTGCCCTCGTTTTTCGCTAAACCCATTTTGTCCGATTTCGCCTCATTGCTTGCAAACGCACCGGTAACAGCCCGCTGAGTTCTTCCGATAATGTCTGCGTCGTCGGCGTATGCAAGCAGTTGTACAGACTTGTAATAGATTGTGCCTGCGGTGTTGGCTTGTGAGTTCCGCACAATCCGTTCAAGTACAATATTAAAGAAGTCACATGACAGCGCGTCACCTTGTCTAAAACCTTTTTTGACATCAAAGGTCTCGGTGAGGTCATTACCGACCTTGATGGAGCAGCGAGCGTTCTCCATCGTCAGCCTGCACAGACGGACAAGTTTGGCAGGGATGTCAAAACTAGACATGGCTCTATAAAGCTCTTCGCTGTAGATGCTGTCATAGGCGGCCTTGAAATCGATAAAGAGGTGGTGAGTACCGATTTGGAATTCTTGGGTTTTCTCCAGGATCTGCCGAAGTGTGAAGGTTTGATCGATGGTGGACTTTCCTGACCTGAAACCGCACTGATAAGATCCAATCAGACTGTTGATAAAAGGTTTCAGGCGTTCACACAATATCGCAGAAAAGATCTTGTATGCGATGTTGAGGAGACTGATGCCTCTATAATTGGCGCAGTTGAGAGGGTTTCCTTTCTTCAGGATCGGGCAAAAGATGCTGAGGTTCCATTCATTAGGCATACACTCGTTTGACCAAATCTTCGAGATGAGTTGGTGTATGCACTCTACCAATTCATCCACAGCTGCCTTGAAAAGTTCGGCCGGTAAGCCGTTAGGTCCAGCATCCTTGTTGGATTTTAGCTTGGATATTGCTATCCTCACTTCGTTTTGGTCAGGTGGACGGAAATTTTGACTATCATCGTCTATGTTGAAATGAAATTCTGCCTGACGGCGGGATGTTGGTCTTCGTCGCCGTTATACAGTCTGCAGAAGTAGTTTTTCCATATTCTCAGCACCGACTGTGATTCTACTACGAGGTTTCCAATTTCATCTCTACAGATTTCTGTACTGGTATTGGAGGAAACGATTCCTGACACGGGTATTGTCTGCATACCCGACTACCTCGATTCTTTCTCTGTCTAATGTTAAAAGCATTTTATTCATGAGTATCAGCCATAGTAGAGGTGAGATAACACCGTCTTGTGTGTTCCTGGCAGATTTGGTTATATTGTCTATTGCCTAGTGTTACCTGAATAATTCTAGTGCTAAGCATAGAAACGATCCATTGACTTAGATAGCTTTCTACCCGCATCTCCGAACGGGCCTCTAGGATTGCTTTAGTGTGCACGTTATTGAAAGCTCCTTCTATGTCTAGAAAGGTAGCTAGGGTATATTCTTTGTAGTGTATGGAGTTTTCTATAGTTCTAACTACCTTGTGAAGAGCTTTCTCTGTTGATCTACCTTTGAGATATGCGAGCTGAGAGGGATGATTGTATTTTGCTTCGCAAATGGTTGTCTAGCAGTCGCCCGAAAGTCTTCAATACACAGGAAGTTTTCATGATCGGGTCTGCCTACCTTTGGAATGAAAACCACTCTCACTCGTCTCCATGAAGGAGGTACGTGGTTGTTCAGTAAACAGCTCCTGAAAATCAACGTGAGCCATGGAATTGTTTAGGACCTCTGTTATATAATGGGTAGAATGCCGTCCAGGCCCGGGGATTTATTAGCAGCGGAGCTGTTTAAGGCCCAGGAAATTGTTTATTATCTGTGCATCCAGAAAAATGTTTATCAGAAGTTCTAGAGATCCTGCTGCTAACTCGGTCCATTCCCCACCCATCTTTCTTAGAAGAGATGGATTGGAGTGTTCTTTCGATAAAATGTTACTGAATCTTACAGGGTCCTTAAGGTTCTCAAACGATTGGCAGTATTCTATCCATGAATGTCTTTTGCCCACTCTGACAGATTGATTATATTTCCTAAGGCAGTCTTTATACGGCTGCCAGTATTTACAGCTACGGCAGATATTGATGGTGTCTCTGGTCAACTTTGTAAGACGTGAGAGTTCCTCGTTCCACCAATGTGGGAATGTTTTCTTGCTATATTTGACTGGGCACGAGACTTTATACGCCGTGTTAAAGGCTTTTCGAAAGTCTTCACTTTATTGTCGAGTTCTGTAATTAAAGTTATTTTTGGTTTGAGGGTTTTACGGAGCTTTGCACTTATGACTTGACCAAACTTGGCCCAATCGATTTTTTGGGGGTTTCTAAAAAGTTTAGGAGTCTCGATCTCGAGCTCTACATTGAAGAGTATCTAGTTATGGTCTGAGAAGGATTTCAGATTGCATACTCTCCAATTTTCAACTTTGATATTACCGATATGCATACCAATATATTTTTTAAGGGGATATGCATTAGTATATTAATAAAATATTGGCGTCCAAAGATTTTTAGCACAAAAGGTTTTCGGGGATTCATGAACTCAGTGAGTTCATGGGATTAGTGTCACTTGAATAAATCTCCAAATTTGCAGCAAAATGGAAACAATTTTGTTAAATCATCTCTCAGAGTGATATATATTGTACTGCCTATGTACTATATATACCAGATCTATTTTGATTTTGCCCATTAATTACTAAATATTGAAAGCTGCTAAAAATAACAAAAGGAGAGTGAGTCTGGTCAAATGGTAGTGCATGCGATCATATGAAAACACAAGCGTTTTCACTCAGCTGATGCCTACCAACTCCTACTCTCAACCTCCACGCGGTGACAGCCGGGTGCTTAGTACCTTAATCCAAGAAGTGGGTAACCAACCCCGTTTGGCGGATTCTTGGCGGCAGCAGATGAAAGAGGGGGGAAGAGTGCTTTCCCACTAGAGCACTTATTCCTGTTCCAGGCGGCAGCGGACGAATTCCCTAGACGGAGTCAACGGTGGTGTCTATAGTTCCAGTTAGGTTGAACTTAGTGAATACCTTGCGCAAGCTACTTCGACGTATTCGGATTCACAGGTCGGTAAGGAATTTCCAATGTTGGTCAGGACATTGGAATAGAGATGGTAGCGGAGGAGCCCTTAATGGGCCAACGGTAGCGCTCATACTCCCGTAGTGGACTACTGGCACTGGTGTACCCGGCCCCTCGTCCTAGGGGAATAATTAAGGAACTGGCCCTCCAGGTTGGGGGTTGTGCCGTCGGGGTAACTTCCCTACCACGTAAAAAATCTATGGTTCCGAAACAACCAAAAGCCTCGGATAAGGATGACTCGACTCATGACGACCCCAGCAAACGAAATAAGGACAACGACCTTCGGATCTGTACGTGGAATGTTCTGTCCCTTTACAGACCACATGCAGCCGAACAACTAGCAGAGGCCCTAGACTGCTATAAAGCAGATATTACCGCCATCCAGGAAGTGCGATGGGATGGGCTGGGCAAAAAGAGGATGAAAAACTGTGACATCTACTACGGTGATTGCTACAGAGGCAACAGGCAACGCTTATTCGGATGCGGATTTGTCATACGCGGCAGACTTAGGCAAGAAGTCTTAAGCTTCCGACACGTAAGCGAGCGTATTATGACGATCCGGATCAAGGTTAAATTCGCTAACATAAGCCTATATGTGTTCATGCCCTCGCGGAAAAAGGGACCCTGCCACCAAAGAGTGTTTCTACGAGCTCCTCGGCAAAACACACGAGCAATGTCCTAAATACGACGTTAAAATCGTATTGGGCGTTTTTAACGCCAAAATAGGAAAGGAGGACGTCTTTGGCAGGGCAGTCGGTAAGCATAGCCTACACGACACAACGTCTGATAACGGACTAAGGTTAATTGATTTCGCTGTGGAGCGAAATGTCACCATAGCAAGCACATGGTTTCCTCATCTCGATATTCATAAGCCGACATGGCGGTCCAATGATCATGTAACGATCAACCAAATTGATCATATTGCGATCGACGCAAGGCATGCCTCCAGTATTCTGGATGTCCGGACCTTCCGAGCGGCCAACATAGACTCGGATCATTACCTTGTTGTAGCCAAGGTACGAATGCGGATATCCCAATCTGAGCAACAAAGAGGAATCACTGTGAGAAAATTTAACGTCGAAAAGCTACAATCGCAAGAGACCGCCAGACCCTTCGCTGAACGCGTATCCCAAAATCTCTCAATCACCCCTATACCGCCAGCATCAAGTGTCAAAGACCAGTGGCAAAGCTGCCAACATGCTATCAGAAACGCCGCGACTGATGTGCTGGGTCTCGCTTGCCCACCACCGCGCCCTGGTTTGACGAAGAATGCCGGCGAGTGCATGCAACAAAACGAGAAACATACAAAGCGGCGCTGCAAAGGAAGACGAGAGCTGCTCGTGAGCTCTACGAGCAAAAGAGACGGGAAGACGGCTTCTCCAAAAGAAGAAGAAAGAGCATGAGAAGCGCGCGTTTGAGAATATCGAGAGTTTATACTCCAGGAACCGTGCAGAAACCTGTAGAGATGAAAATGGAAACCTCGTAGTAGAATCACAGTCGGTGCTGAGAACATGGAAAAACTGCAGACTGTATAACGGCGACGAAGACCAACATCCCGCTGTCAGGCAGAATGAACCATTCAACATAGACGATGATAGTCGAAAACGAAGTGAGGATAGCAATATCCAAGCTAAAATCCAACAAGCCTGCTGGACCTGACGGCTTACCGGCCGAACTTTTCAAGGCAGCTGGGGATGAATTGGTAGAGTGCACACACCAACTCATCTCGAAGATTTGGTCAAACGAGTGTATGCCTAATGAATGGAACCTCAGCATCTTTTGCCCGATCCTGAAGAAAGGAAACCCTCTCAACTGCGCCAATTATAGAGGCATCAGTCTCCTCAACATCGTATGCAAGATCTTTTCTGCGATATTGTGTGAACGCCTGAAACCTTTTATCAACAGTCTGATTGGACCCTATCAGTGCGGTTTCAGGTCAGGAAAGTCCACCATCGATCAAATCTTTACACTTCGGCAGATCCTGGAGAAAACCCAGGAATTCCAAATCGATACTCACCACCTCTTTATCGATTTCAAGGCCGCCTATGACAGCATCTATAGAGAAGAGCTTTATAGAGCCATGTTTAGTTTTGACATCCCTGCCAAACTTGTCCGTCTGTGCAGGCTTCGGATGGAGAACGCTCGCTCCTCCATCAAGGTCGGTAATCACCTTACCGAGACATTTGATGTCAAAAAAGGTTTTAGACAAGGTGACGCGCTGTCACGTGACTTCTTTAATTTTGTACTTGAACGGATTGTGCGGAACTCACAAGCCAACAACGGAGGCACATTCTATTACAAGTCTGTACAACTGCTTGCATACGCCGACGATATAGACATTATCGGAAGAACTCAGCAGACTGTCACCGGTGCGTTTGCAAGCATTGAGGCGAAAGCGGACAAAATGGGTTTAGTGATAAACGAGGGCAAACCCAAGTATATGCTGTCAACAAGAAGGGACAGCCAACACCGACGAATTGGACAGAACGTCACAGTCGGCAGCTATAACTTCGAGGTAGTAAGGAACATTGTCTCCCTTGGCTCTGCTATAAATTCTACAAACAAGATCAGCGCAGAAATCAATCGAAGAATAACTCTTGCCAATCGCTGTTTTTTTGGGCTTATAAGGCAATTCAACAGTAAAGCCCTATCTCGAACAGCTAAGGAGACTCTATATTAGACCTACATCATCCCAGTCCTGCTTTACGGCGCTGAAACATGGACTTTATTTAAAGAGGATGAAGATATCCTTGGTCGCTTCGAGAGAAAAATTCTTCGTAAGATTTTCGGTCCCGTTTGCGTTGACGGGTTTTGGAGGAGAAGATTCAATCACGAACTATACGAGCTGTACAGCGACATCGACCTAGAAAAAAAACTGCGAATTGTGCGTCTGAGATGGCTAGGACATGTAGAGCGAATGGACACCAACGCTCCGGCCCGCAGAGTCTTCGAATCTAATCCCGAGGGACGACGCAGTAGAGGGAATAATCGCCGTAGGTGGCGCGCACAAGTTCAAGGGGACCTCGACCAACTTGGAGTGCGCAACTGTAGGCAATTAGCTAAAGACCGAGTTAAATGGAGAGGCTTGTTGGTTAAGGCCCAGGTTCACCCCGAACTGTAGCGCCACCTAAGTAAGTAAGTAAGAGTGAGTCTGAAACATTCTCTGGTGAGTGGCAAAAGTGAATGATTGAAAGATAACTTAACCGAGTACGGGAACTGTAAGGGTGTTCGTTCGCCTCTCGCTATTTCCAAAAATATAGCCAAAATTACTCTCGAAAGCATTAAGGAGTGTTTTCAAAGCACCCCAGACCGTGAACAGGCTAATTTCCGATCCACATAATCCTGCGTTAACGATACTCATCAAACAATGCGTCGAGTATACATAGGTCTCCATTAAGCCTGCTTTTCATTAAATTTGAAAAGACTTTCGATAATGAATAAAGACTACATATGGCATACCTTGCTCAGGAGAAATATACCGAAAATGTGTAGCTATTATCAAGGCAAGTTATGAAGGCGCAAAATGGCATGTACTGCTTAGTAGCATGTAGTCAGATAAATTTGGGATTCTAAGCGGTGTTTGACAAGGTTGTATACTGTCGCCACTACTGTTTGTAATCGTAACGTGTTTCTTCATGCTTTACCTATGAAATCAATGGAATCCAGTGGTGCCATGCAACCTTCCTTAAATAACTCGATTAGGTTACATAGGTAGATGGGTACCTTATGACATAAGTTACTGCTCACTTAGATCAACATTAGGTCCATTGGGCCCATTTTATTTTTACCCTAGGAATCTACAAGAAAACTGCTGAGTTTATAAACGTATAGATATTTTATACAAAAGGGGAAGTGGCAATGGATTGGTTACACCCTTCAAAAAGGCGACTACTGCTTAACTATGCAGACTATGCAATGGAACCCGCTAATCCAAGTTCGAAGACCAACGGGTCGCTCTAAAAAACACGAAGAACGATGAAAAAGAAGGCATGGTAGCTGAAAAAAGCTGGAGAGAATTGAGATACTCTTACATACCTACCTAGCCGCAAGGCAAAGTGCGTCCACGTGGTAAATGCCGGAAGACATACGATTATATGGGGGAAACACGCACGTTTCTTGTTTAACTTTGGGTTGAATAGGTTACTAATTTTTTTGTTGCCACTGACTATTCATTGGTTTCTCTCTAGTTTCAATTTTTAAATTTCATTAATCGAATTTTTATCATAATTTTTTTCCTTTAGCAAGAGTGTGCTGCGTCTTGCGTGGGCTGTCTTTGCTGCCAAGGGAACACTTCTTTACCTATTCCAGCATTAGGTGCCTCTGATTTTGAAACAGGCAATTGTTTTGAAACCACCAGTGGTCCCTTAAGGTAATACAACACAGTAACTCTTAAGCTCGAAATTAATTAATACGTCTTTGCTTCTTTGTCCTAGTTCACCCCAACCTAATTCACAAAACAATTTGGGAACCTATTGGAATTCTGATGAAATGGCGTCCACATTCCCAGGATTACCGCCATTAGATATCGACCCATTGCCAAGTTTATTCCCATTTTCTCCATGTGGTGCTTCATACAAGTAAGAACTACAACACGGTAATATATTACAATTCTAAAAACTTATCACAGTTTTTCAGCTAATCCTCATCAGGCCTCCCTGTCGTATACAGTGCACCCGCAGATCATTAACCAAAATCAGGCACAACAAAATACAACTAATACCATGAGTTCAGCATCCCAATCTTGCTACTATGATGCTCCAACAGCATGCAATCAACACACTACACCTCCCATATACCCAAGCATGAGTGTCAATGTTAGCATGAATATGACAATGCACGGGTACGGAGCTGAAGCTTCTGTTCCAATGCAATGTTCCCAGATGCAGTGGACACCACCAAGCTCATCGTCATCTGTAAATGTACTTTATCCTCCACTGCTGAGTCCGTCACACTATCCTGCAGCTACAACGTATTCCTTTACAGCTGACTTCCGGCCGCCAATCGGTAATCAAGCAATCGCTCCGGCTTCTGCTGAAATACAGGAAAAAACCTCACCACATCGTGGTTTTTACTCGCAACCCAACCAATCATATTCACCACCTAAAAGTCCACAATATTCCCTTGTGAGTCCAAATAACTTAAAAGTCCGCCATGCTTATTCTAACTCATTTCGCATTGATCTAGGTTAGAGACACAAAGTCCTTCGGCAGTGGATTCGAAGATGAAGACAGCAACGAGGGATCGGACTCCAAGCCAAACCTTTGTAGACTTTGCGGTAAGACATATGCTCGCCCCAGCACACTAAAAACCCATTTGAGGACGCACTCTGGTGAGAGACCTTATAGGTATAGGAATACTAACGATGCTGGATTTTATGAGAAATTTAAAATAGGTTTTTGGTTTACTTCCAGATGTCCGGATTGTAACAAAAGTTTCTCCCAAGCAGCAAACCTTACAGCTCATGTACGCACACATACCGGACAGAAACCGTTCCGTTGTCCAATTTGTGATAGACGATTTTCGCAGAGCTCTAGTGTTACCACGCACATGAGAACGCACTCTGGGGAACGTCCGTACCGGTGTTCATCATGCAAGAAGTCATTTTCCGATAGCTCGACCCTTACCAAGCACCTGCGTATACACAGCGGAGAGAAACCCTACCAGTGCAAGCTTTGTTTGCTTAGGTGAGTTTATAAGTCTGGCCTTTTTAGATCGGTGACGTGAAATAAGGCTCAACGAAATAAAGCATAGGAAAAATTCTACCTTATTTCGTTGTTGTAAACGAAAGTGTAAAATAAGGCGCAGTCACATAAGTTACGGGTAAAACTGCAAAATATGTTACAGACGAATTTGTAACTCTAGACCAAATGCGTTTTTTTTTCAGTTTGTCGCAAATGAATGGTTTACAAGATATGGCCCAAATTATTTTATTTTAAACTAACAGATACCTGCGACATTGCCTGTGTGGTCCACAATAATATTAACTATATACATATGTGCACATGTATGTATGTACTTAGCTAACAGTAGGAATACAATACATCAAACTGCATCGTTATCGCCTAATTTGCGCCTCGTGGGTAGGCAAGAAAATGAATCCATGTGTTTTTTTTATTTTATACTGCGCCCAAAAGTACGAACAAAAAAAACAACTATCTGTTGTTAGAAGAACTCCTCAAGGTGGAGTCTTATCTCCTCTTGTATGGCTTATGGTCATCAACAAAATCTTTTGTAGACTTCACAGAGATGGAGTTAAGGTTGTCACGTATGCGGACGACGTGGTAATACTGGTATCGGGGATGTTTCCATCCGTAATCAGTGAGATAATGGAAGGTGCCTTGGACAAGGATAGCACATAGGCCACTGGATGTGGACTCAGCGTCAACCCAAGCAAAACTGAACTGATGCTCTTTACCACTAAAACCAAAATACCGACCTTCACGCTTCCACGCCTAAACAATCACCTATTCTCCCTATCTTCCAGTACTAAGTACCTAGGTGTCGTACTTGATCCAAAACTAAGCTAGAAGCTTAACATTGAGCAGTCGAAGAAGGCCTGTGTGGTTTTTTATGCTTGCAGCAAGACCTTTTGTAAGAAGTGGGGACTTCGCCCGAAGATCGTCTTATGGATGTACACTGCCGTGGTGCGTCCCATTCTTTCCTATGGATCGCTAGTCTGGTGGCCTGCATTAAGGAAAGCTTATAACATCAAACTCATCAACAGGGTACAAAGAACTGCGGCTGTAGGCGCAACGGATGCCATGAGAACATGTCCAACGGAAGCCTTGAGCTTTATCGTGCACCTTTTACCACTCGATCTTCACATTATGCATCTATCGTCATGTAGTGCGGTCAGGCTAAGGGAAACAGAATGCTGGTGCATCAATCCTTATGGTCACAATAGTATCCTGAATATGCTACCGCAGGATCTGGCAGCTAATCTAACCGACTATATAACTCCCGCAGTGAATTTTAGAAATGACGTCACGGTCAGATTCCTAACCAGGGCGGAATGGGAAACTAGAGAACTGACAAATGAGTTCGAAACAACAATCTTCACCGACGGTTCAAAAATGGACTGCGGGGTAGGGGCGGGGATATTCTCTGATTCCCTCAATATTTCCAGGTCTTACCGGCTTCCTGATTCGTGCAGTGTCTTCCAGGCGGAAGTTTTTGCTGTACGTGAGGCCTGCCGCCTACTTAAGTAAACCTCTACATCCCTAAATACCATTGCCATCCTCATTGACAGCCAGGCCGCTATCAAGGCTATAGTATCTGTCACTACATCCTCGCGGCTAATAGAACTGTGCAAAAAGGAACTCGCCTCGCTAGGTCATCGGTTAAGGATCTGTCTCCTTTGGAATCCTGGTCACAGCAACATTGAGGGAAATGAGCGAGCTGATGAACTCGCGAGGCAGGGATCTGCCCTTGATGTTTCCCTAGCAAAGGCTTTGAACGTCCCATTGTGGTTCCTTGAGGGAGGCATTGTGTCATCTCCAGGCAGATGTGGCCCAAATACTTCCGGAAAAGAACGCAAGATCTACTAAACAGAAACCGTGCAGATATCACAAGAGTTCTGGCAGTTAGTACTGGGCAATGGCCCCACAGTGTTCATGCAGCCAGAATAGGTATTCATTTTAATGTTCCCTGCCGCAGCTGCAATACTGCTAACGAGAAAGAAACTATCTTATGGATAGTGGATGACGACAAAATTCTGCAGAGGTGGCGGCAGTATTGTGAAGAACTTTTAGATGAACAGTTTCCCCGGCTATACTTTCCAAGAGCTACCCCTAACTGTGAAGAAATACCCGACATTACAGTCGAAAAAGTTAGTGAGGCGGTCAAATACTCCAAAAAACGAAAAGCAGTTGGGCCAGACGAGATGCCCTCTGAGTTCCGGAAAAAGATGGGAGACATCGGGTTCAGATGGCTCAGAATTCTCATCTCCAAATTTGTAGAGGTGACCCAATGCCGAATCAATGGAGGAAAAGTTACCTTCTCCCTGTATACAAAGGGAAGGGTGATACACACACCATGCAGATCGTAGAGCGGGTGTTAGGTGGCCGACTGCGAAAAAAAATGCGGCTATCTGATGATCAGTGCGGGTTTGTTTCGGGTAAATCAACCACGGATGCAATCCAAAGTATAAGGATTATAATGGAAAAACATCCTGATTCCATAAGGGATTTGCATATTGTATTGGTTGTCTTTGAAAACGCATTCGACAGACAACCACGAAATCTGATATGTGTGGCGCTAAGACATCGAGGGGTTCCAGAAACCTATGTACAGATGATCATGGACATGTACGAAGGAGCAAAGACAAGAGTAAGATGCCCCGCTGGAGTAACCGAAGAGTTCCCAATCAAAGTCGCGGTGCACGACGGAAGCGTCTTAAGTCATTTGCTGTTTATTACAGTTCTTGATTATATGCTTGAAGGTAAAGTGATGGACCCCAAGGTACGTCAGTTATTCTTTGCTGACGATGGAGCCATCATAAGTGAGGATCCTACATCCCTGCAACGAGCACTTGATGTGTGGGTGGACGCTCTGGAGAGAAATGGGTATCGCATTAGTTAAAAAAAGACAGAGTACATGTGCTGCCCATTCTCTGACCCACTCAGGCCTATTCCAGACATTTATTTGAATGGAACAGTGCTTCCCAAGTGCGAAAAGTTCAAATATCTGGGATCTATGATCAATAGCAAAGCAACTTGTGATGACGACATCAATCATCGCGTAAGCTTTGGGTGGATGAAGTGGCGAGAAAACTCCGCTATGTTCTGTGACTGAAAAATGCCACCTAAGCTGAAGGGAAGGCTCTACATCGCAGTTGTGCGTCCAGCGCTCACATACGGTTCACAATGTTGGACGATGTACAAAAAGTATGAGAGTAAATTAACGGCAGCTGAGATGAAGATGCTTCGCATGACAGCAGGAGTGACAAAGCTTGATCGAATAAGAAGTTCGAAGATCCGTGGAAGCTTTCACATTAAGGAAACCATCGTCAAAAAAATAGAGCGCGACCGGCTCAGCTGGTATTGCCAGGTTCAAAGAAGAGACCATTTGAACCCCGTTAAAAAGGCAATATCAATGCACGTTCCAAAGACATCGCGATGTAGGAAAGGCAGGCCTATAAACGCCTGGATCAGACAAATGCGACGACATCGGCATTTCATTGCCCTCAGTAACCGAGTAATCTAAAATCGGCGGGCCTGCCGATATTTTCTGAGGTCAAATAGGGGAACCCCACAGGCGGATCAGTAGAAATGCGGTGAAGTGGAAGGGTTATGATCCCTTGTTTTCGGATCATAACCTCGCTGATAAAAGGAAGAAGAAGAGAAAGAAACTATCTTACACTTCCTTTGTAAGTGTCCGACTCTAGGCAAGTTCAGACAGCTCACATTGGGTAAACCCTTTTTTGACAACCTGATAGAATTAGCGGAGATAGTTGGGGACATTATCAGTTTCCTCAATGCAATGGGGTGGATTTGAATAATCTTTACTCTTTCTCCCTTTCCCTACAAGCCACGCCCGTTTCACATCCGTTTGGGTCACTTGAGTTGTGGTATTAAAACGCCACTTTTTGTGCTAATTATTATGTATCAGCATGGTTTCCTGTTACAACCGCTTCTACCTAGCTACCTACCTACTGCTACTAGTTTTGCCTGTTTTTTTAGTCTGAGTGTACGAGTATTTATTGTAATATATTAATCCCCTTCAGGAATATCGTGATGTGTCTAATTGGAGATTGGGACCAAGCATTTATGGTATATAATGGCAAAGCTTTACTTTTGCCGGGCGATTAATTTAATACTCTCCACTTTCCGGGGGTTTAACCGCCCACTCGACTTTGTGTAAGTGCTTGTTGTCTGGCAGGCGCCTATATCTTAGCAGTAGCTTGCTTAAAATGTTAAAAAGACGCTATGGGACATTCTTCAACTCATATACTGAACGCCCTTCGGCTTCACCGTATTGGGGATGACCGTGCTGTGCCAGAGTTTAGTCGCATCGTATTGTTAAGTTAGGTGTACTTTACGTACTTAGATCCTTTAATCTTGTTCGAAGTTCTGCAACGCGTTTGAGCTGCCTCCAACTCATTCCTAAAGAGCTCGATTCCTCATCAACTGTTCTGCACCACGTTTGCCTAGGGCGCCCCGCTTTTCTGCCTGCCTGGGTGAACGGATTCCACTGCATGGCGTATTTCGCAATGGAGTTGTCTTCGCGCCGTAAGGTGTGGCCAATCCATTGCCACTTTCTTCTTCGTATAGTAATGCTTATAGGTTCTTAGCCCGTTCTCAGACAAAGTTGTTCGTTTGAGATGCGGTTCGGCCAAAAAATCTTCAAGATGATTCTTAACCATTTGTTTACGAAGACTTGCAGCTTGCGTGCGTTAATGGTGCCCACCTTCCAAGTACTCCAACCATAAAGCAACACTGATTCTACGTTTGAGCGGAACAGTCGTAGCTTGGTTCTTAAGCTGATAACATTACTTCTCCAGATTTTGGATAGCACTCCGAACGCAGCTATTGCCTTTCCGATTCTGCTGCACACATCCAGTTCGGTACCACCGCGGTCAGCCGAGACTACACGTCCTAGATATATTATAGAAAGTTGTTAACTTTCTCGACTTCCTGTTCGGCAATGTTAAGTTGAGCGCGGTTGTTTGAAGAAGTGCTTAGGGCTTTTGTTTTGTCCACTTTGTTTGCCTCAGCTTCTAGATTGTGTGTCATCAGATGAAGGTCCATTATCCGATGTGAAAGTAGACAAACATCGTCAGCGTAATCTAGGTGTTTAAGATAAGAAGTCATAGTCCAACGAATTCCATAGTTGCCTTCCGTCAATGCTGCATGGAGTACAGCGCTGATAGCCACCAAGAACAATAGGGGCGACAGTATACGTATGCACCCCTGACGTACTTTTTTTTTTTTTATGTTCTGCATCACTTAAGACTATGTCTTTTAAAGTTATAAACCCACTCATGGAGTGAAAGGAAAGGATATAGGGGAGAGTTATAGATTAGGTAGGGAGGGAAAAAGAGTGAGGTGACGGTGCTGCGCTAACTTTGAATCTCTGTAGATTATAGGTACCAGGAAACACTGAGGAAGGCAAGTTATTGCACAATCGTGTGGTGTGGGTGTGGTTAAAAAGCGATTTTCTGTATTTCACTGTGCGCCCGAAAACAGATTTAAGTATATACGGATGTGCGGAAGAGGCCGCACGTGTACTAAGTTTGAACAGACGAGCAGGAGGGAGAGAGGACTGAGCCCTGTGGAACACCAGCATTAATTGAGAAGGGGGTAGAAGTATATCCATCTAACAAAACTTGTATTGATCGATTACTTAAAAAGCTCGCAATCCTTTTCGAGAAATTGTCACCAACACCATAGGCGTGTAGCTTGTTAACGAAGGCAATATGCCATACCCTTTCGAAAGCCTTGGAAATAACATGAGCAAAAATTCTGCATTCACAATATTGATGGATCCATTGGTTCTTTTTATCCGACAGGTAAGACATTAAGTCACCAGTGGAAAGCTGTTGGCTGAAACCATACTGGCGGTCATTAAGGAGATGGTTTCTTTCTATGTATCTCATGAGATGGTAATTGACAATGCTCTCCATGACCTTAGAAAGCACTGACGTTAAAGCAATGGGTCGGTAGTTAGAAGGGGAGGTTTTATCGCCCTTTTTGGGAATTGGCTAAACATGTGCTAGTTTCCACCTATCCGGAAAAGTGCCTGTAGAATAGGATAAGTAAAAGATCTTGCATAGAGGTTAAGCCAGGGTAGAAGAACACCTCTTCAAAACAAAGGGCGGAATTCCATCTGGACCTGAAGATTTATTGCAGTTGAGATCTTTAAGAACTCTAGCTACTGAACGGGTTCGGAAAAATATTTGTCCTAGAGAATATTGAACTCGGTTCAGCACAGGTGGAGAAAGAGAGCTGTCTGGTAAGGTGGAATTTACCGCGAATATTGCACCAACCAGATCAGCTTTCTCTTTGGAGTCTGTAATATACATATCACTACGCATGAGGTTCCAAGTTCGAATCCCAGAAAACACCAAAAAGTGTTTTTCACGGTCTCACCTCTCGCGAGCGTCTGACAAACATGCGAGAGCATTGTTGTCACGAAAAAGCTTCTCAAATCGCCGTTCGGATATGGCACTAAACTGTAGGTCACTTCCATTCGTGTAAAAAATATAACGCACACAACATGAGTGGTTGCGAGAAGCTGGGCCCTGGCACTTTCAAGAGATGTTGCGCCAAATATTTGTTTTTTTTTTTTTTTTTTATATACATATCATTGTAGACAAGAGCTGGGACTGCTGATAAGGCGGATCCTTTAATTCTTTTAACGAAACACCAAAAAGATGTACTACCTTGAGGACATTGCAGTATTTTTTGCCTCACTTTTTGGTCTCGTTGGAATTGAGCACACTTCAAAGTGACGTTAGGGTCAATTCTGGCCCTTCTGTAGAGACTTCGGTATTCCTCAGTAGATGTTGCGCGCCATAACGCAAAAGCCTCTTCTTTCTTCCGGACAGCAATTGCATTCGGATTAAACCAAAGTTCCAGTTCGGTACCACCGCGGTCAGCCGAGACTACACTTCCTAGATATAGAAAGTTATCAACTTTGCATTAGAAATGCTCAGGGCTTTTGTTTTGGATGTGTTTATTTTTAGCCCCACTTTATTTGCCTCAGCTTCTAGATTGTGGGCCATCAAATGAAGATCCATTATCCGATGTGAAAGTAGACAAACGTCGTCAGCGTAATCGAGATATTTAAGGTAAGATGTCATAGTCCAACAAATTCCATAGTTACCTTCCATCAATACTGCACGGAGTACATCGCTGATAACCACCAAGAACAATAGTGACGACAGTATACACCCTTGACGTACTCCACTTTGGACTTCAAAATCCTCCGACACCATTGTGTAAGATGTGACACTTGCCACCCTCGTATGTAGCCTTGATAATACCTATAAGTTTTTCTGGCTTGCCTCTCCTCCGTAAGGCTAACCAGATAGCATCTCTATTCAAGCTGTTGAAAGCCTTCTCGAAGTCGATAAACAGCAAATGTAGCGGAGACCTGTACTCAGAGCATTGTTCGATTATGATCCGTAAGGTGTTTATGTGGTCGATGCAGGGGGATACAGCACGAAAGCCTTCCTGTTCCACATCGAGAGTTAAATCTAAATGCTCTTTGATTCGTTCCAGAATTATTCTAGCTATTCTTTTGACTACGGCTGGGAGAACACAAATACCTCTCTAGTTACTGCACTCCATCAAGTTTCCCTTCTTTGGAAGCTTAATGATCATCCCTCTTTTCCACTCCTGTTTAAATTGTTCACTATCCCAAGCTCTCCGTATTAGAGGATGCAGCAAATCTGCCGATGTATTTGGCGCCGCTTGAAATAGCTCGGCAGGGATGTCATCAATACCCACCGCCTTGTTCTTCTTGAGGGACTTGATGGCTGTTATTATTTCGGTTTAACTGGGAGGAACGCAACGGTGGGAATTCGAGTATTTGTTGCTTCGAACTTCTCATTCGAATTCGAGATCATACCGCCATCGTGTAAGTGATTTAGCACTGTAGCAAAATGTTCTCTCCATCTAGTGAGCTGATCCTCATCCGAAATCAGAAGGTTACCGTCTAGACTCTTCATTGGATGTTGTTTGGAGTTTCGACCACCAATGAACTCCTTAGTGATACTGTAAATAGTCCTACTATCGCACCTACTCACTGCTTCTTCAGGCTTTGAGGCCAATGAGTTGATATATTGACGTTTGTCATGTCTCACACCACGCTGCACTTCTTTATTCTTCGCACGATATTGGGCTTCAAGATCGGTTCTCTACTACTGAGGCCGCTGCAATCCGAGCCTTGATTGCTGTACGCTCTTCGATCCGTCTCCAGGTGTCTGCAGAAAGCCATGTGCGGTGGTGTTTCTGCTTTTAACCGACATACGTGCGTGCCCCAGGCACAAAAGCATTTTTCACAGCACTCCAGTGGTCATCCATGTTCTCTTTCAATATGTTGCTGATTGCTTCTGCTTCTAAGGCAAGATGGTCCCTGAACTGTTGGCGCACTTAGGGAACCTTGAGCCTGCCGATATTAAACATGGTGATGTTAAGTAGGTTTGAGCGGTTGCTGTTGACGGGTGCAGTTCGAAGGCGTAAAAAAAAAAAAATATTTGGCGGAATAGCTCTTTAAGTGCCAGGGCCTAGCTTCTCGCAACCACTCATGTTGTGTGAGTTATATTTTTCACACGAATGGAAGGGACCTACAGTTTAGTGCCATATCCGAACGGCGATTTGAGAAGCTTTTTCGTGACAGCAGTACTCTCGGATGTTTGTCAGACGCTCGCGAGAGGTGGGACCGTGAATAAGTTGAAAAACTTTTTGATGTTTGCTGGGATTCGAATATGGAACCTCATGCGTACTGATCCAACGCACTAACCACTTACGCCACGACGCCCACGAAGGCGTAAATGAGCTACCATAAGATGGTGATCCCGCTCTTGTCCGACGTCAGCTCCACGTCTGTTTCGGATGGCCAGGAGACAATTTCTAAAGCGGCAACTGATCGCTCTCCCACGCCGTGAACTCCCATCACGTGCTTAAGCATGGTGTTGTCGCTACCCACCATGGCATTGAGATCTCCATTCACCACTGCGATATCCCCATTAAGAGTTTGGTTGTAGGCGGCACTTAAGTGGCTATAAGTCTGCTTTTACACGTAGACTCTTGAGCCTGGACTCGCATAAGTGCAAAAGAGAAAGAAAATTCGAAAAGTTGAGAAGAAAAATATTTTGCCCTGTGAGTCGAGGGTAAAGTTTTCAACGACTCATTTTGACGTTTTTCTTTTCTCTTCTTCCTTTTCACCTAGTCAACTGCAAAATAAAAGAGGAATGTCAAGAAAAAAAGTCCCACGTGTATGTAAAAATGCGAGACTCACGAAAGAAAATGACAATGAGAACTCCGAAAAGAGTCCAGCAACAAGAGTCTACGTGTAAAAGCGGACTAACAATCATCCTTTTCATCCTCAGTCGCGTCTTGAGTCGGAGCATAGCACTGCACAATGGTAATTTTTCTAACTCTACTCTGGAACCTAGCTGTCGATATCCGGTCACTATGGGGTTTCCAGGATATGAGGCTACTACGTGCAGCTGGAGTTAGCATGAGTCCTACTCCGGAACGCCGTGCACTTCCAGCTGGCTTACCAGAGTAAAGCATGACAGTGCTTTTTGTTGGGGAGATGTATTCCGCAGCATCGAACCATCTTATCCCACTCAGCCCTAAGTTGTCTATTTTATACTGTGCGAATTCGCGCTCCAATTGGAGGAATCTGGCATTATAAGGCCCTTCCTTGAATGTGTCCAGGATAATCCAGAATCCGATCGTTGTCCGTGTTCGATAGCCAAAGGTCGTCATCAAATTATCCGTCCGTATCCGAGGCGTTGGTTTCCGTTTCGGAGCAATTAGTTTTTTTACGGTTGCGGCTCGCTGGGCCACATACCAACCGACACTTATCCTGTTTTTTGGCGCAGGAAGCTCGCCATTCGTCCTCTCCCGTTAGCAATTTCCAAAGAAATTAACAGATGGCACCACGAGGAGGTGGGAGTAGGGCTTACTAACGGAGCTGCTAGGTTTTCGGCTGCAGTGGCTCTTTCTAGCTACTTAGCGGACCAACACCTATCGGGAGATGCTGCCCATACGAGGCCTTTGTTAGTCGTTTACTATCCAAGTTAGGTGTCCACCCTGCAAACATGGACACTGTTCAGCCATACCGGAGCACAATATTCCCTTGCAGAGTATACTAGTGCGAGCGCCGCCGCCGTGCGAGCATTAGATCCACAAGTTGATTCAGTAAGTTTTTGGATGTTGTTGTTACGGGTTTTAAGTTTTCCTGCCACATTCGTAAGCTGTTGTTGTATGTGAGCGATCTATCTAGCGTTCCACCAAATTACTTCGGGTTTCAGTTGTGGTTGAGTGTGGTATTGTTAAATTGGAGTCTGTACCTATAGTTTGGTTGGTCACTTGAAAACAGCAAACTTCCGTTTTAGACATGCTAGTGCACAGTCGCCAGTGCTTAAAATACGTGTTCAGCCGCTCTAGGTCAAGGGTTAGGGTTTTTTCCTTGCACTCAATCTTCTTATCTTGCGTTGCAATAGCCATGTCATCCGCATATCCATACTTTGCCGATTCTGTCTCCAGTTTATCGCTGATGTAGAGGTTAAAGAGCAAAGGGGCTTCCTGACCTAGCTTTTGCTATCATTGATAAACACCTGGAAAAGTCGGTTTGGTAGGAGGTTGTTGATAAGCTGCCATATCCTCAGGCACGGAATTGCTTTTAAAAGCTTATAAATGAGCTCATTCTTCCATACGGTATCGTATGCTGTGGTTAAGTCGACAAAAGCCACCAATGTTTTAAGTCCCATCTCAAACTCTGCCTCTATGTACGTCATTAGTGATAGTATCTGGTCCGGCTTGTCCGATCGGAACAAGTTCATTGATGGTAAGGCTGATCCGGTTATAGATAAGGCGTTCGAGCAGTTTGTAGCATGTGCTTAAGAGTGCTATAGCTTTCTGGCGATCATTCGGCTTAGCAGGCTTGAGAATGGCTATTATTTTCGTTCGCTTGGAAGCCGCTGGAATTTTGCCTGATTCGGAGATGTTACAGTACAAAGTCGCTAGCCACCGTTTTGTATTTTTACCGCTGTGTACTAGGAACGTATACATTAATTCCATCGAAGCCCGCTGCTTTTCTTATTTTGACTGCCAACAGAGCCGCGCTCATCTCATCCGGGGAAAATCTGTCTGAAAATTTTGATGTCTGTGGTGTTCTTTTTTAAAGGTCTTTCAGTTCGCGTTTTATTTTGACCGTGTGTGTTTTGTCTGCAGGTGCGCGAGAGACGTCTACGATGCGGTTAGCCACTCTGTTCGGGTTCATGCGGGTGCTGGTGTTGATTAAGGTATTGCTCCTCTGAGCTTTCGAAGTAGACTCCATGCTTTTCTGCTAGATTGGGTGAAATTAAAACCGATGGCTGTTGACATCCATTTCTTTTCGCGGCTCTCGTCTGAGGATCTTAAAAGTTCTTCGCAGATTTCAGGGTCGCCAGGTGTCTCGAGGTCATCATAAAGTTGTTCGCTTTCTTTGTTCCAGCCAGGGATGTACTCTATGCGAAACCCGCGAGGAATGTGCTATTTAGCAGTAACTATTCCAGCAAACCGATTATAGTTTTGGGGCGTTGGCTTAATGAACCCCAAGCATGAGTCAAGTTCTTTACCAAAGCTGTTCCAGTTTGCCTTCCTAAAGTTCCATCGTGCCTGCTGTGTGGAGGTGACTAGGGGCATTTGAATTGATCCACCACTACTGGGCGGTGCTAACTACGTGAAAAATCTGGCTGAAAAGCTGACGGTTCTTGAAGCAGGGGGAGCCCGATGTTCCATGTCACAAGCTACGAAACACAGATCTACGTTTGTAGCCTCTTTGCCATCTTCGGGAAATCAATGTTGCTATATCTTTTACATCAAAAACTAGGTGCATATGGTTGGATTCTTCCCACTCCACCAGCCTGTCTCCATTGTTGTCGTTGCTTTCATATCTCCATAGGTTAGGTTAGGTAAGGTTAGGTTAGGTAGGGTTATGAGGTTATCATAAAACACTAGACACCAAAGTGGGTCCATCGCGAACCCTAGTGAACCTTCACGGGAGAAGACCTAAACCAATTCTCCCAAGCAATTAATCTCCCTACAGAATCTTAAGAGATCCTTGTTGTGGTTCAAGGACCTTACCTCTTCCAAGTTATCGAGGAAGTATCTACCAAGGTTCTTTAGCCTTGCCCTGGCAATTGCTTGGCGCTCACAGAGTATATGAGTTATTTCCTCTGAGGCATGTAGGTCATCGCAGTACCTACACACATCCGTGTCAGATAACCCTAGTCTCATAGCATGCTTCCTTAGGAGACAGTGGCCAGAGAGTATTCCTATCGCTGTTCTTAGCCTTGATCTATCTAATTTAATCATCTCCCCAGATTTTCTGCGGTCTAACACAGGCCACAAGGCCTTAGATACCCTGAAACCATCTAAGTTTGACCATCTTAGATTAGCCGTGTCGATGATTCTATCACGAATAATTCCCTTAGCCACGCACGCTGGTGGCTTAATACTATCAATTACGTCACTACGTGGGAGCCCCGCTCCTCTTTTAGCCAGCTCGTCGGCTTGCTCGTTGCCTTCGATATCGCAGTGTCTAGGTACCCAACACAATCTGACTCGGTTCTGCGTACATAATACCCTCAGCACTGTGCAGCAATTCCTGATTATCTCAGATTTGGTGACGTAAGACTCTAGCACCTTTAGCGCAGCCTGACTGTCAATGTAGATGGCGATATTCTTGTCGGATATTGATCTCATCTCAAGTAATTCCGCAGCTTTAAGTACAGCTAGAACCTCTGCTTGGAACACACTGCATGTGTCCGGAAGTCTCAGGGCCGCCTGTAGGTTCGTATCTCTCGAGTAAATACCTGACCCCATGCCCTCACTGATCTTAGAACCATCTGTGTATATTGCAATCTCGTTATGGACAGAGACTCTCTTCCTTCGCCAATCCTCTCTAACAGGATACAATACTTCGTATGGTGTGTCGAAGTCTAAGGTGCCAAGGATATCGTCCGATTCGTCAGGGATTCCGGGAAATTATTCCTTGAGGATGGAGCTATGTCCTATGTTATTAGTCTTGAAGAGACCAACGTTAGTGAGCCGAAGCGCACTATTGCCCACTTGAAATTTAATTGGTAGGTCTAGTGGTAAAAGATACAGAAAGATCTCGAGTGCAGCCGTAGGTGTTGTGCGTAAAGTACCTGTGATGGCAATGCAAGCTGTTCATTGTACCATGGCCAACATATCGCGTGTGTTTTTCGTATTCGTTGCTTTCCACCACACAAGCGTCCCATACGTTAGGATGGGTCTGACTATCATGATATATGGTATAGCCAGTGCATCACTGCGGGCTTCATGCCCCATTTAATCCCTGCGGTCCTCTTACAGATGAAGAGAGCATTATAAGCCTTGCGGACTCGTTCCTGTATGTTAAGTTTTCAATTTAGTTTCCTATCCAGCATTATACCAAGATATCTAGCGCGATCCGAAAGGAAAAGCTTCACCCCTGCTAGCTGAGGCAGTTTGAAGGGTGGTCTCTTGTATTTTCTGCTGAAGAACACCAATTCTGTTTTATCCGGGTTGACGTGCAGTCCACACCCTCTAGCCCATTTTTCGAGACTATTAAGAGCTGATTCCATCATTTCACTTAATGTGTAGGGAATTTGCCTTGAATACAAATCACCACGTCGTCCGCGTAAGCAGTGACGCTTATACCTGTACTACTTAGTTCTTTAAGTATCCCATCGATGACTAGAACCCAGAGGAGGGGTGAAATAACGCCTCCGTGGGGAGTCCCCTTGGTAACGGATTTTCTTATTGAACTGTTTCCGATAGTGGAGTTAATGTTTCTAGTGCCGAGCATATTGCAGAGCCAATTGGTAATGCTATTGAAATTAATATGAAATCATATCTCCATAAAATATGGTGGTTGTTAAAGTCGCTGATGAAAACAGTTGGTTGATTTGGCGGAACTATGAGCACATTAGGTGGCCATAGCGTAGCAGGAGGCTTGTATATATAACAACAAACAGACCACCGATCTGAACTGTTATCATACAAATATTGTTGCTGGAGTCCTCGCTAGTCAGTTTCGCATCTTCTATGCCATTTCGGACTTATGTTGCTGATCCATATGCATGGAGGTATGTTATTCCGATCTGGGAGTAGGCACTGATAGCACCTCTAGCTTTCTGAGCAAGATCTGATGTTGTGTGCGTCTCCTGAATGACGGCTACGTCGATGTTGTTTGTCTTTGAGAGCTTTGATAAGTACTCGCTTTTGGCTCTACTTATACCTTCAATATTAAGTTGGCATATTCGAACAGAAGTCGCCTTGTCAATTGGTGCTGAGAAGTACCGGTTGCTTTATTCATGAGCTTGGTGGGCATCAGGGTGGTGGTATGAAATATTTTATTTTTGTTAGTATTGATTATGTTTGATGCTGTTCTTATTTTAAACTGGTTGCAATATAGCCAAGAAAATTAAGAGGTTGTCTAGCTTTCAAAGTGATAGATCATTTAGCGTTATCCAAGGTGCACTACGTGGGGGCGATCTATCTTTGCAACCCATTGGAGAATTGGCTCATACTCTCATACGGACATATTTTGGTTATATACTCGCTGCAATGATAATAATAAACAGAGATGGTGCCCCAATAAAGGTCTCTCTGTAAACCATAATACTTTTATCAAAAGAAATAGGAAGTGGGTTCACCCGGAACAGTAAATTGTCCTTGAATCTATGTATTGATCGAGTCATTCGGAGTCGTCGGACCTATCGTAGTCTCCACGGGATTGGCCGGGCGGATAAAGGTTAACAAAGCTACTACCGTTAAAAAAAGAGCTTTTGAACCTCTAACCGGAATGAAATACTGGGCATACCGGTAGCATTCATGTGTATAGAAATCCAGAAAAATCTGACATCAATTCTCTTCTCTGACAGCGCTTAGGCTTAGCCACGATAGTGAAATCGAAGCTAACTTTGGATCCAAAGTCATACCTATGGGTAGCGAAATGGCTGCCTCGCAGACCAAGACGAATCAGTAAACTTGTACAGGAATAGACATACAGGTCCAATGCAACCTGAACTAATACCCCGCACTAACCAATCAGCACCCACCGCCTCGATAGGCCCAACTTATTAACGGACACTACCTGTAAACTGAGCCCAGAGAGAGATATGCATGTCTTCACATTGCTACAGTATGTCCCTCACTTATACACGTAATAAAGGAGACTTTATGCAGCGGTCTTATCACACTGACTCCACTCGCAGCTATACACCCTGAGAAGTTAACAAAGTTCGTTAGATCAATGATAGCCATTGACCAAATTACTGTAGAACTTATTGGGTTGGCATAATGCCTCTCATTAATTAAAATTTGAATGCAATATTAGTATTTAGGGCCTACAATTATCGCATACGTATATATCTTTATTTTAAATTACAGATTTTCACAATCGGGCAATCTTAACCGTCACATGCGAGTCCATGGTACAAACAGCAATTTGATATCGTGACAAAAACCTAAAGGTTTTCACCACTATCATCCTCTCAACGAATATGGCATAAGCGACATAAGCCCTGGATCACAAAGTTATTCTGGATACTATTTCTGTGCGCTAAACAAACCAAGGATGGAACGATTCCTTAATTAAAAACAAATGCTCCCATCACCACGCGGAACGACTGCGCAGCGGATAATATTTGGGAAATATAAATAAAATATAATTTATAACAATTTTAAGTAGATTTATGCTCAAATATTAGTACTATGTAGACGTATGCTAGTGTAAATATATGAAAATACCACAAAACAAAACGAAACTCTTGAAACGAATTTTATATTATATTATTATCCATATAATCCCTGTAGTCGTTAATTGTTCTTTACAAAAAAAAATATCTAAGAAAAAAAACAAATTAGGACTATAGAAAAGGTTACCCAACCAAATAGTAAAACACGCATAAAATCAAAATAATGCAAAATGTGTATGTACCATAAAAGAAAATGTATTAATTTAAATGAATAAACAAATTTTAATTATGTAAAACGACCATATTGAACACCTGAGAAATTATTTATTTTCAAATACAGGTGCTTAGTTATAAAATTATCGTTCATATACATATACTTAAATATTAACTTAACTTAGTCCCATATTAAATGTATATATACACCGATTACTCGTAGGATATAAGTATACAAATTATTGTATAGATTAAGTATTGAAATTATTAATTTAAATTCTTATTGTAATCCCACTGAACTTCTAGTCACGTACCCTTGCCCAGTTTTGATTTTTATAATATTAAACGAACAAAAACAAACTTTAAACATAAAATGAATCGTGGTGTTAGTTACTCATTTAATTGTAGATATGTATATGCCGGTGAATTTCTACTTATATGAGTCTAGCCACCAAATATTATAGTATGAGTCCATGGGACAGGACATTCTCGACCAAGAACCAAATACTCGGAACCAAACTGCAATTTGCAATAAGATGGTGTGCCCATATTCACCTACACAACTACTAACTTACTTAGATCCTTTAACCCCTCGGGGGCATAGGCCGTCAACCACGCTTGCGCGCCATCTTGTTCGAAGTTCTGCAACGCGTTTGAGTTGCCTTCAACTCATTCCTCATCAACTGTTCTGCGCCACGTTTGCCTAGGGCCTCCCGCTATTCTGCCTGCCTGGGTGAGCGGATTCGACTGAAGGGCGTATTTCGCAATGGAGTTGTCTCGCGCCGTAGGGTGTGTCCAATCCATTGTCACTTTCTCCTTCGTGTAGTAATGCTTATAGGTTCTGGCCCGTTCTCGTATAAAGCTGTTCGTCGGAGATGCAGTTCGGCCAAAAAATCCTCAAGGAGCGGAACAGTCGCAGCTTGGTTCTTAAGCTGATAACATTGCTTCTCCAGATTTTGGATAGCATTCCGAACGCAATTTTAGCCTTCCCGATTCTGCTGCACACATCCAGTTCGATGCCTCCGCGATTAGCTGAGACCACACTTGCTAAATAAAGAAAGTTATCAACTTTCTCGACTTCCTGTCCGGCAATGTTAAGTTGAGCGCGAGATTTTGGGCCATCAAATGAAGATCCATTATCCGATGTGAAAGTAGACAAACATCGAGGTATTTAAGGTAAGGTGTCATAGTCCAACGAATTCCACAGTTTCCTTCCGTCAATACTGCACGAAGTACATCGCTGATAACCACCAAGAAAAATAGTGACGACAGTATGCACCCTTGACGCACTCCACTTTGGACTTCAAAATCCTCCGACACCTTACCATTGTCTAAGACGTGACACTTACCGCCCTCGTATGTAGCTTTGATACTACTTATAAGTTTTTCTGGGATGCCCCTCCTGCGTAAGGCCAACCAAATAGCATTTCGATTCAAGCTGTGGAAAGCCTTCTTGAAGTCGATAAACAGCAAATGTAGCCGAGACCTGTACTCAACGCATTATTCGATAATGATCCGTAAGGTGTTTATGTGGTCGATGCAGGAGGATACAGCACGAAAGCCTTCCTGTTCGACGTCGAGAGTTAAATCCAAATGCTCTTTGATTCGTTCCAGAATTATTCTACCTGTTATTTTGGCTACGGCTGGAAGAACGCAAATACCTCTCCAGTTTTCGCATTTCGTCAAGTTTCCCTTGTTTTGGAAGTTTTGTGATCGTCCCCCTTTTCAGGCTATCCCTGAACGAGAGAGAACACAAAAACACAAAACGTCCTTAAGCTGGGCTACTAAACGTGCCCAGCTCCCCACCGACTCATCCAACAAGGACTTATCGTCCAAACGCCAAAGATCTCACTATGAGTCTCCCACCTTAGCAAAAAAGACCAAGGTAGTACTTGCCAACACTACCTCCAAGCCCTTCAACCAAGTACTTAAGGCACACTTGGAGATCGCAGTCGTTGACCACAGCGATCCGGATGGTAGCATCACAGCTGACAAATGGAGGAAGGTGGAGATAAAGCTCGCCAACAATTGTCTCCAATTCTTACGTGACCATCCCGGCTCTGATGTTTCTTGCAGAGATGCTGGCTGGTATCAAGGGCACGTAAAAATCATTGCCTGTGCTGACCAAAGATCTAAGGATCTTTACAAAATTGCTGTCTCCAGATTGGGGCAGGTTTGGCCAGGTGCACAGTTAGAGGTCGTGGAAAAAGACCAAATTCCTAACCGTCCTAGGACTCGTGATACCATTCCGGTCGAACCCTCCGATCCTAGGGTGATCCTGGATATCCTCAGGATCAGCAACAGCTCCCTCCCTACCCACAACTGGAAGATTGCCAAAGTGGACGAGCCGAGAGGTGACATAAGAAGCGTCATCATTGTCATCAATGAAGAGTCCCTGGCCCCCTTGGCATCTTCAAAAGGATGAAATGCGATGAGAAAGAGCCCGAGAGAGTCCCTCCCAAACTGGACGCTTCTTCCATACCAGTCGCGAGTTTCTCTTCTTCCGAGCCCATTCCCTCGCTCCCTTCGGAGCCCATTCCCTCGCTTCCTTCCGCTGTTCCACACCTCTTGAGGGTCGACTCTGCGTTGACGGACACGGAAATGGTTGGCGCTCTTCTCAAACTGGACTTTTCCGGTTCCCCTTCTCCCTCACCATCTATCCGTGAGTCCGACTTCGGTTTGACGGACACGGAGATGGATCCTAATGGCCCTTCTCTTGAGGATGACCTCCTGTCATCAGATTCAGAAGACGGCAACAATACCGTGATAATGGTATCTGAACAGAGAAGTAGCTCCAATGCTCCGGATCCTTCAGATTAACCTGCATCACTCCATCTCGGCTTCGGCCTCCCTTATTCTCCGGCTTGCTAAAAACGGGAGGACTTAGTCTTGATCCAGGAACCATGGGTTGTTGGAAACCGGGTTTGTGGCCTCAAGACTCCAAACTATAAACTAATATACGCAAGGATAGAAGGTAAACCGAGATCTTGTATCCTTGCGAAGACCCACCTTAACATCTTTTTACTCTCTAATTTCAGCAATCAAGACATAGTCGCTACCAACCTGGAATTGCATTTAAAGAATAACTGGCTGGTTTCGGCCTATTTGGGTCACGATCAAGTGGGCCCACTCCCTCCGGACATCTTGGGGAGCTTGATTGTGAAAGCAGAGAGCCTTAAGACTGGTCTCATCATTGGCTGTGAAGCGAACGCTCATCACTCAATCTGGGGCAGTTCCGACATAAATGAAAGAGGTGAGCAACTTTTTGATTTTATCCTCAGTACTAATCTCCTAATTTGTAACCGAGGGTCTAAACCGACCTTTATTACTCGTAACCGACAAGAAGTCCTGGACATTACCCTTGTCTCTGATCATATATATAACCTGGTAAAGGACTGGAGAGTCTCTGAAGAGCACTCTTTCTCAGACCATCGCTACCTCCAATTCAGTCTTGACGACCATCTACCTCATCAGAAAGTTTTAAGAAATTGTAAAAAAACTAATTGGTCTCTATACAGGAAGCGCTTATTGACGCTTATTCCCTCCCTTTTGCCTACTGAACCTACTAGTACGGATGATCTGACAGGTTGGTCAACACCTTTACATCGGCACTTAACGGTGCCTTGACTGTTGCGTGCCCTAACCGCACTCCTCGAGGTAAGAAGAAACCACCTTGGTGGAATGCAAATCATAGTACTCTTAGGAAGGACAGCAGACTCCTTTTTAATATTGCTAAAAGCTCTCGCGAGACGGCCGATTGGGACACCTACAAACTGTCTCTCAGGAAATATAAAATCTCACAAAGGAAAGAGCAACGACGCTCCTGGAGACTTTTCTGCGACAGTATTGAAGAATCCTCGGAAGCCTCTAGGTTGCGGAAAATCCTCTCAAAAAGCCCTTCAACACCTAGCTACCTCTTACATCCAGATGGTCACTGGACCACCTCTGCTAAGGAATCCATTGACATCCTACTGGATACTCACTTCCCTGGTAGCTCCCCTGTTGCTGTTTCATTATCGGGTATTACCCGTTCTTGCTCTCTACCGTGCAGCAGCTCCCTGGTTATAGTAACTACAGAAAAGATCCGCTGGGCCATGCGCAGCTTCAAGCCCTTCAAGTCCCAAGGACCTGACGGCATTATTCCTGCTGAATTTCAAAAATGTGAGGACATTGTGCTTCCATGGCTCAAGGTCATCTTATCGAGCTGTCTTAATCTGGTCTACATCCCCAAGGCGTGGACCGAGGTTGAAGTTGTCTTCATTCCTAAGGCAGGTAAGAGCTCGCATGTGGAACCAAAAGATCTCCGACCTATCAGTCTATCGTCCTTTCTACTGAAAACGCTGGAAAGGCTGATTGATATTCACCTCCGTCAGAGCATTAGCCGCCTTTGCTCTCGCCGTCCCAACATGCGTACTGCAAAGGCAAATCCGTTGAAACAGCCTTACACTCGCTTGTGCGCATCATTGAAAAATCTCTGAGCATTAAAGAATATACCATGGTGGCTTTCCTTGACATTGAGGGAGCTTTTAACAATGTCAAACCAAAGGCAATCACAGACGCACTTGCAAATCTGAAAGTGGATACTTCGCTCGGAGTGTTGATCAATCAATTGCTAACACGCAGGATTATCACCACACAGCTGGGTGGAGCATCGGCCAGAAGACTTGCCTGCTGCGGAACACCCCAAGGTGGTGTTTTGTCCCCCCTCCTGTGGAATCTTGTAGTGAATGAGCTACTAGTGGACCTGGACAGATCGGGCTGTAGAGTGATTGCCTATGCTGATGACATTGCGATTGCTGCGTCTGGCAAGCACCCAGACACTCTCAAGGAAATCCTCCAATATGCTCTCTCTCGGCTCACTAGGTGGGCCTCCAATTGTTGATTGGGGGTTAACCCTCATAAAACAGAACTTGTTCTCCTTACAAGGAAATACAAAGTTCCCCACGTAGACCCTCCTATGATTAATGGCACCAGTCTCACCTTCACTATTAATGCTAAATACCTGGGTCTTATTCTGGACAGAAAACTGAACTGGAAGGCCAATCTACTAGAACGCGTAAGGAAAGCCAATGTAGCTCTCTATTCCTGTAAAAAGGCTATAGGTAGGAGCTGGGGTATGAAACCTGAAATCACTCGCTGGCTTTACGTGTCTGTTGTCAGGCCCATACTACTCTATGGCGTGATCATTTGGTGGCCTGCATGTGCATCAGTGGCGCACTAAGAACTACCCCCTCTGCGGCACTGAACATTATGTTCAACCTGTTACCCCTGGATATCCTTGGCAGACAGACTGCTACCAGTGCGGCTATTCGTCTTAAAGCCTCCTCTCAGTGGTCTAGTTATCACATTGGCCACTCCTCGATCCTTGATCTTCTCAACTTCACACATGAAAACACGGACTACACCCCACCGAAACTGATATTTGACCGACACTTCCCTACGAGTATCCCTGAATGGGATGAGTGGGATGGCCCTCCCCCTGATGATGGAAATTCGGTGCACTTCTACACAGATGACTCTGAGACCGAAGGTGGGCTGTGGTGTTTTCTCGGATAAGCATCTGAGCATCTCGTTCCTCCTCCCTGATCATCAGGCGGAAATCATGGCGATTAAGGAAGCCCTGTCTTGGCTGAAATGTAATGTATTATCTGTCAGCGATATTAGCATTTTCACTGACAGTCAAGCGGCTATCAAGTCCCTGGAATTCGAATTTACTTCAAAGACCGTCTTAGACTGCCGTTTGTCTCTTACAGAGATGACAGAGCAGTTCAACATTCACCTATGCTGGGTGCCAGGTCACAGAGACATTCCAGGAAACTGTAGGGCGGATGAACTCGCTAGACAGGGTACTACTCTAAGGATTTTGCCAGATAGGCAAGGTCTAGGTATGCCCCTCGCTACATGTAAGCATCTACTGAAGCTGAACGCTATTATCAAGACCAACCTTAGGTGGGATAGTGGCTCTACGTGTCACATTTCGAGGCAGATCTGGCCTAAGCTGGACCAGAAACGTAGTGCCGAGTTGGTTAAACTAAAGCGATTACAGATCAGCTGCGATATCGGTGTCATCACCGGACACTGTCTAATCGGCCAACATGCCAAAAAACTTGGCCTCTTTTCCAAGGACTTCTGCAGGAGCTGTAGGGACGAGGAGGAGGAGGAAACCATTCTTCACTTCCTATGCACATGTTCTGCTCTATCACGCAGAAGTATGCTCCATCTAGGAGCTCCCTACCTCAGCGATTTGGCGTCCTTAGACGTCACGAACATCCATCGCTTCATCAAGGACTCCGGTTGGTTTTATTAGTCCCTGAGTGGTCTAATGGTAGATCCTTGACATCACAAAGGACCCTTACTGGTGTAAGTGTGTCTGCATCGTGGTGCAGATAGCCAATCTAACCTAACCATCCCCCTTTTCCACTCTTGCGGAAATTGTTCACTATCCCAAGTGTCAACGGCAACACTCTAGCATATAACGAATAATAAACTTCGCTATCAACCCGGAGCAGAATCAGGGAGTTGGTACTACGTATTCAAGAAGAGCGGTCGCTGTATTTTAGTCTGCTTATATTTTTATTATATTTTTCTGTGTATCAATATCTCCTTTTAAATAAAGTTCTGTAAATAAACTCGGACATCTTTACACAAGCTCTCCGTATCAGAAGGTGCAGCAGATCTGCCGATGTATTTGGCGCCGCTGAAATAGTTCAGCAGGGATGCCATCAATACCCACCGCCTTGTTCTTCTTGTGGGACTTGATTGCTGTTACTATTGCGGTTTTACTTGGAGGAACGCAACGGTGCGAATTCGGGAAGTTGTTGCTTCAAACTGCAAACCTGGTGATGTTAAGTAAGCTTGCGCGGTTGCTATTGACAGATGCAGTACAAAGGCGTATATGAGCTAACATGAGATGGTGATCTCGTTCTAGTCTGATGTCAGTTCCACGTCTGTTTCGGACATTCAGGAGACAATTTCTAAAGCGACAGCTTGTCGCAATGTGATCGATCTGGTTGGATGCTCGCTGCCTGTCAGTAGAGACCCAACTGATCTTGTGGCAGGTATTATGCTTAAACAGCGTACCTCCTGTTGAGTTAGGTCAGTTCATTCCAACTGCATCGAGTGACGACAAGACAACGGCCAACACAACGAAAACCAGAAACCATCTATTCACCTTGAACTTAGCATGAATAATTGAATCGCCACTTTGTATTTTTTGTTATATGGTATTCTTATGCTGATACTTTTTACACTGTCATCAATATTTTCATTCTTTTTTTTATTCTTTGCACATTGAAATATTTGTACCTTTTTTAGTATTATTGTAAATAGCATTATCATCAATATTTGTATATTTTTTTACCTTTGATTGTTATTCTTTTTAATATTGTAATTAGTGCTAAGTTAACAATTTTTATGTATAAATACTGTCAAATAAATTTCTTTTGCCACTTGTTTCTGAACAGTCAATCAAGACTTTTATTTTACTTTTCCAAGTGAGTCTGCTTGGAAGCTGTTCTGGTGTTTTAGTTTAGGTGCTGGTAATACCACTCTTAGATACGGTACAAGAACCGTAATCTATTTAGCTCAATACAGTATAAGAACTGTATTCATTTTTGGTGACCCTGACGTGATTTGTTTCCCCCAACCAGAGGTAAGGAGAAAATCACAAATTCACGTTAAGAAACAAGTTCAGCGTTCACCAGGGCTAAAACACTGGTGAGGCCATCAAGGTCTGCAATTCTCAACGTAATAAGGGCGTCGACAGGGCCATACACTGTTCGCAAAGTATGGTATTCTTTAACGGTTGCACATCTAGTTCGTACATATCATCATGGACGAGATGGAAGTATTCGCCTTAGTAGCACGTCAAAGGCTACTAACCGAACAATTGAAAAGGTTGTTAACAAACACTAAGAAAGATGGCCCATCCAGAAAAAAGGATAAGTTGTATATCGTTGACACCATCTGGGAGGAATTCGTCAACAATCACGATCTCCTCAAAGGCACTATTAAGCCCGACACTCCTTACATGCAAGGAACTAAAACCAGTTACCAAGAATTAAGGGATTTACTACTAGCAATCATACCCTCAGCTAAAGATGAGGAAAAGGCATCATAAGATGCTGTGACTACTAAGACATCATCTGCTTCCAGGAATCATCCGGAAGAAGCATCATCAGATGCTGTGTCTTCTAAGTCATTGGCTGCTTCCAGGAAGCATCCGGAAGAAGGAATTAACTCCAAGGCAAACTTCGAGGCAGAAATTGACCACACCAAGACTCCAGGTGCTGGTCACATCCTGAGGCAGCTCCGGAGACAGCAGGCACTCATAGCCACTGTTCGGAGAATCTTGTCAACATTGGACTCAGCTAGCAAGAACATCATTATCAAGTACAATACTCCACATTGGAAAGGCATTGGGACGAAATAGACAGCTTGCATCATGCAATATGCGAGCATCATGATGACCCCAGCGAATTGAATTACGACATAAATCAATTCATCAATATTGAAGCCAGCGCTCAGGAGGGATTGGCCAAACTACAACAGCTAATCCACACAAGCTCCGATGCTGCGGACACAACAACTACAACAACTTCCATTCAGTTACCCAAAATATCGCAACCCAAGTTTGATGGAACATATTCCAATTGGAAGCAATTCCATGATTTGTTTGTGCAAATGATCCACACCCAGCATATCGGAGCTGCACAAAAGATGTGGTATTTGAAAACAAATATCAGTGGCGAAGCACTCCGACTAATCAGCCACCTTCCAATAAGCGACGCCAATTATTACGGGGGGTGGCAATGGTGTAGTGGTAACATCGTCAATTGCCACGCTAATGGTTCATGGTTCAAATCCTGATGTCAGCAAGCATTTATTTATTTCTCGTGAAATATATAAAGTCAGTCCGATCATTTGCAAAAGCTTCTGTGAACACTACTACGAAGGCATAACACTGGCAGTAGCTTGGTCATGTGGCTGGAAAAATTGTTCGCTATGTTAATGATGATTTGCCCTTGACATCGATTATCGGGAAAAAAGTACTGTGAATCAGAAGCAATGACAATAATAACAAAAAAATCTCCCCAGTTATCTGGACGCCACCCCCGGAGAATAGCTGAAGCATAAGCAACTGAGCTTCAAAAACCACTACACCAAAAATCTTTCTCTCTCTCTCTCTATCCTTCCTTTCCAAACGCCCGCACTGTGTGTAAGCATGTTAAAGGTATTCATAACCCTTTGAGTGCGCGCAAATTATAAAAAAAAAAAAAAAAAAAAGCGACGCCAATTATTACGCAGCCTGGAGCATCCTAAGGGGCGGTTTGAGAATGAGCGGTTATAAGTAGCCTCATTCGTAGAGAAGTTGTTAGCGCAACCCCAATTAGCGGTTGACACAGCTTCTGCATTAAAAAACTTTCATGACACTACCACTGAGTGCATGCAAGGATTAAACAGTCTTGGCATAGACACACATAATTGGGATCCGCTGCTACTATATATTCTCATCAAGAAACTGGACAAAAACACGCATACATCGTGGGAGCAGTCACTCAAGGATCCAAGGGCACTTCAATCACTAGACGCCTTTCTCAAATTCATTGAAACCAGGTTCCAGGCATTGGAAGCCTTGGGCAAAAAGGCATCATCCAGTGAGTTCAACAATCGTCGACCACCGAGTACACATAAATCACTCACAACTATAGCACAGACAACAACTCATTGCTTGTGTTGCAAGGGCAATCATCAAGTATTCCAGTGCCCAAAATTTCTGCAATTATCTCCCTCTCAACGGCTCAACATGGTCAAGGGATCAAAAACATGCATAAATTGCTTGAAGGACGGACATTCCTCAAGTAAGTGCCCGGCTGGAGGATGCCGAACCTGCTCAAAGAGACACAACACATTGCTGCACTTAGAGTTTTCTACAGGCAATTCAAATTCACACAATTCAAAGGTAGCATCAGCAAGCACAAACAATCCAACAAATCTATGTGTCTCATCTAGGCAAATCAATCCGGGATCCCGGACGTTTTTTGCTCTTGAACGATCCCGGGATTGCCAGTCACCAATCCCGGGATTTTCGGGATTGAAAGCTGATTTTATTTGGTACTCTCTGTCTCTGAAGCAAATAGCTAAGTAATTTTTGATTTTTAAAATTTAGATTATTAATTTTTTGTGATCGAAATTAACCTTTGCCTTGCCGTTTTCCAAAAATTATGTACAGAAAAGAAACATATCTAGAATAGGTTAGATTACGGTAGTGCTTGACAGATCCTTCGCCGTTGAAGCGCAAATCGAGGTATGCGTTCATCTATTTTATTTGTATTATGGTTTTTTCAGTGCTTATAGGTTCCATGAACTACGCATGCATGTAGTACAGTTTTTGGTTGTAAGCATTGGTTGCTACTTAACTTTTGTTGTTTACCTCGCTTTTGGGGGTTTTACACTTGTATCGATGCCACAATTAAGGAATGCGGTCAACCTATGAGGTGTGAGATATCAGACCGCCCATGTAGTACAGTTATTGCGCATGCGCATACAAACTTAAAGTGTATGTTAGAACTTCGAAGGCGCCATTACCACTTCCTAGACTCACGAAAACCTGTTTTTTTTAGAAAAGAAGAAAGTATTCAAGGAAAGGGGAACACGCTTTGAAAATCATGCAATACCTACCTATTGCGCAGCGCATGCAACTAATAGTGGTTTCCACTATCTAGACACATGAAAACATGTTTAAAGGATAAAGTGAAACAAGTATTTTCGAACAGGACTGAGCGATGTTGCAAGTGCGTCATAAAAATACTGTACGAGAAACAAGTGTAGTTATGGTTTAGTTTCTATTGTGTTTGTCTCCCACGCGTTTTAAATAAAGTACTAGTCCCTATAATTATTGTATGATTTCAAAAATGTCAAGTGAAACTCATTTTACCAAGCATAAAAAAGATTGTGAATCTGACCCATCACCATCAGTTTGGCATCATTTTTACACATCAAAACATGGAAAAGGTGCACAGTTTAAAAAATGTAAGGCTGTCCTAAAGACTTTGGGAGGTTCAACTAAAGGCTTACACACGCACTTATTAGCCATCCATAAATCCAAAGTGGGAGGTGAACTGAGTATTGTAGTCGACAATCAAGAGAGAAGCAAACGGCAAGACCACCGGTTAACTGGCTGAACACAATGCATGCCGCGGTCGCGCCGCGGTAGCGTAGTACGACCTGTCACAGAGTTAAAATATATGGGAACTCACTAGAGCGCCCACAATGAGGTAGCTGCGGCGTGGCGGTAGCAGTGGTGTAGTACGAAGTTGGTTTACTTTTAACTTGTGCAGCGCCACAAGTGACAGATAGAGAAATTGGCGACTGTTGAAGACTGTTTTGGTTTTCTATACGATGTTTTCGTGGTGGATTCTTACCCCGGGATCCCGGGATTCATTTTTCCAAATCCCGGAATCCCGGGATTGAAAATTAGCTTCGGGATTGAAATCCCTAGTCTCATCCGACAACCCATCGTCTGGTTCATCAATGTCCCTAACCACAAAAGCGACGTATACAAATAGGGGCTACGTGTTCCTGTCATCCGCTATTATCAGGCTAACCAATCGTCATGGACAATCCGTTGAGTGCAAGGCAATACTGGATTCCGGTTCACAACTCAACTTCATCACAGAAGAAATCGTACGGAAACTTGGCCTCACGACAATTCCGCTGATAACGACCATTGAAGATATTGGTCGAAGGGTGAACATTGAGTTGAGATCACGTATCAAATCCTTCTCCACAAACTTTGAAGCTCATGTATTACCCAAGATAACATCAAATCAACCTGGGAGCATGTTCGACACATCAAAATGGAAAATACCAACCAACATTCCATTGGCTGAACCTGAATTCAACACTCCTAGTTCAGTAGACTGTTTAATTGGCGCCGAGATATTCCACTCACTATTATCGGTCGGTCAAATAAGGTTAGGAGAGTCTTTGCCCATACTTCAAAACACAGTCCTGGGTTGGACAGTTGCCAGAAAAATAAAGGATGCAGGAACTACACAAGCGGTGTGCGGAATATGCAGCGCTGACGAAGCCTTAGATCAACAAATAGAAAGGTTTTGGAAATTGGAGGATCCTGAAACACAAGAGAAAGGTATAACAGCTGCGGAAAGACGTTGTGACACACATTTTAATCAAACTGTGTCACGGAATTCTGATGGAAGATTTATAGTCAGCCTACCATTTGTGGAACAACCAAATATCTTAGGAGAATCAAAGGATATAGCCTTCCAAAGGTTCATGTCGCTGGAACGAAGGCTTGCTAACTCAAAGGATCTCAAGAAGCAATATGTTGCATTTATGCAGGAATATCGCCGCCTTGGGCATATGGAAGAGCTAAATCACAAACAGTTGGACAAACCCTATTATTTCCTACCACACCATTGTGTCACAAAGAATGACAGTAGTACAACAAAACTTAGAGTTGTCTTTGATGGATCTGCAAAAACTACCAACAATCTTCCATAAACGACATACTAGCGGCAGGCCCAACCATTCAAGATGATGTCTTCTCCATACTGGTAAGATTCCGCATGCCAATGTTCGTCTTCACAGCAGATATAGAAAAAATTTACCGGCAAGTTCTCATACATGAAAACGACACAAAATATCAACTTGGTGTCTGGTGGAGGGATAGCCCAAGCGAACCACTGAAATGCTTCAAGCTTAACACAGTTACGTATAAAACAAGGTCAGCACCATATCTTGCAACGAAGTGTCTTCCCCTAGGCTCCAAGGTGCTATTCAGAGACTTTTATTTTACTTTTCCAAGTGAGTCTGCTTGGAAGCTGTTCTGGTGTTTCAGTTTATGTACTGGCAATACCAATCTTAGATACGGTACAAGAACCGTAATCCATTCAGCTCAATACAGTAAAAGAACTGTATTCACCTCCAATGACTAACCGGTTGGTATTGCAGAAGTCCACAAACCGCCTACTGTTGTCATTACGGTCTGCAACGCCGTGAACTCCCATCACGTGTTTAAGCATGGTGTTGTCGCTACCTACCTTAGCATTAAGATCCCCCATCACCATTACGATATCCCCATTAGGCGTTTGGTTGTAGACAGCGCCTCACTGGCTATAAAAATTGTGCTTTTCATCTTCAGTCGCGTCTTGACTCGGAGTCGGATTCACCTACAAAGAAGTGCTTTTTTTTTTTTTTTTTTCTCGGGATAGGAAACGCTCGACTGAAGCACCCAGACGCAATTGGTCCACTGTACTACCGATTTTATTTGAATTTTCTTGTCTTTCCAAAGAAAGCCCAGCTAGCACTTGAGTGATCAGGATCTTACAATACCAGCACTCACCACATCGGCACCGAAAATATGCCACCTGATACAAGCAAAGGCAAGATATTCGCAGAGAAAATGTTCCACAGTGTCGTCGCCCTCTTCACAAGCGTCGCAGACTATAGTGTCACTTAAGCCTAGCATAATAAGATGCTTGGCGAAAGCAAAGTGACCTGACAAAACGGTAATAATTTGTCAACATTTTTTTCTGCTCAGAGACAGCAAGAATGCCGCTGATTTCTTATAGACGTCCGGGAACATTCGTTAAGCGACAGCCCTGTGACTCTGTTCAAAGAGTTTTTTTTACATTCACGACGTATTTTGGAAGTATGATAGTTAACGGATTAAGCGAAACATTAAACTCAGCCTGACTGTCACTACAGATTGACTCTTCCACAAGATACTACATTCCATTCCCGACTCAGTCTTTGGCCAAAGCCAGTCCTGAGGAAAGCCGATTTTAATGTCGTTTTCCTTTGGTTTCACTCCCGATTTCACTCCTTTTTGATTTCAGTGGAACATGCAAAATCGTCTTCTGCTAAGTTATGCGTGTGTTAGTGAAACGTCGGATTTCCTGTTTACTTTTTTTCGTCAAAAAAAAAAAACAAAAACAGCGAAAGGAGCAATAGGTGAAGAAATAGATCTATCCGAATATAATATAATTCGACGAGAAAATGAAGAAGTTCTTCAATTTGACGGCAATGTTTTATTGGAACATATTTCAAGTAGGTTATATTTATAGATTTAAGTTTAAAAATTCTAAGTATATATTTTTTAAGGTCGTCGAACTTTGTCCGTGCGGCTAGAAGAAGTTGTCTCGTTTTACAACTTCGAAGTTGTACAACTGGCAGCGTCTCCAGATACAGATGCCGAAAGAGCTCCTCTAAAAGGTATAGTATATACATTATTACATATATATAACTAACCCAAAAATAAAATATTGGTTTATTTCAGATCATACAGCACCATTGCCAATCGAAACAGAGCCTTCAGGTAAGGATATTAATATTTTAATTAGTTCTTTTTTATTACGGTATACATATTGCCAGATTCCTTTAAATGGACAGACGGCCAAACAAATTACATGTTGGCCGCTTATGAGGAAGTCATGGACGAAATTGGCCCACTTGAAAAATTTCGAAGTAAAAAAGATATGTGGGAATTCGTCAAGCAACAGTGTTCCGGCAAATTCCAACAAACACTGACGATTGGGCAGGTCACTGGGTGCTATAAAACGGTCGTTCGAAGCGCAAAAAACGCAATGAGGAATAATAGGACCACTGGAACTGTGAGGAAGGATTAACCTTACAGCAGAGTCCTGAAAAAAATAATGTTGGTGATGACTCGCTTCTTCCGGAGATACGGTTAGGGCCAAACCGAATCGAGCGGAAATGCAACGATGCCGCACCAGGGGAAGGTATATCACCGTTGACAAGCTCATCAACGTCCTTGCATCATATAATGCCGTCCTCTTCACCATCTTCCTTCACCGACACGGAAGACTTCTCCAATCTTTCCGGAAGTACTCCCAAAAAAGGCAAAAACTTTGCAGGAGAGGCTAGTCGGCAAGTGCCTGGAAGAAAAGCGGCTAAGGTTTGATGAGAAGGAGGAGAAAAAGCAAAAACGGCACGAAAAAAAGATGCGAAAACTTGATGAGCTGGAGCAAAACTCGTGGAGGCGTTAACAAAAAAAAAATTAGAATTCTTGCGTTCAATGCAATATTTTTATTAATTTATTTATTTCTTATTTTTATTTTTGGTGTGTAAATATTAAAGTGAATTCCATTTTTTTCTTCTTTATTCTCTTTTAAATGAAACAATTTTTTTTAACGTAAATATTTAAACAATGCATGAAGTTCTTTTTTTTTAGTATAAATAAAGTTTATAAGTATTAAGTCAGAAACTATCTGCTATTGTACTTCAGCAACGAAAAAGAGTTTTCGATTTTAACCCTAGTCTAGCTGAGTTTTTTGTTGAATCTGCTCTTCTTAGCTGCCATGTTTCCATAATCCTTGTATTGAGTCAAGAGATACTCTCTTAAAGGGTAAGCAGCATCGCCCAATATGTGATATTGAGCTCCACAATATACAGGCAAATCGTGACTGATGAAGGAAAGCTGGAATATCCTTGCATCTTCTCGGGGAACCGACAAACACATCTTGTCAGCATCGCAAATCCCCTGCAAAGTCAGCGATAAAAGATCGTGACGGTTTATATAGGTCGATCGGATTTTGTTGGCAGGTTTCCTTATATAAATAAAGCAGCCATCGATGCACCCCAAAACATTCTTAAAGCCCGCTATCTGCAAACAAAGAAAGAGACATTCTTTGTATACAATATGGTAATTTTGAAATACACAGCACTTACTTGCTCGAATTTATGTGAAATCTGCATCTTTTCCTCGTCGCTTTGTGGAAATTTGATGTAGTTGGGAGATGCTTTAAAAATAAAATCCAAGATGTTGGACAAAATCCGAAATGCTGACGAAGTTGAGATGTTGAAGATATTCGCAACTTCCCTATAAGAATCCTTATTCCCCGCGAACCTTAGAATGAAATGTAAGTAATTGGTAATACATATAGAATGTAAACTATACCATAAGAACACATATATTTGTATTTTGGCTGGTATTCCTCTTTGGCCTACACCACCTTCCTTCTTTTTATAAAATTCGCCAATCAGGTTGTCTGCAAATTCCCTTTTGACTCTGAAATGTTCTCGAAACTAAGACGCAATTATTATCTATTTTTCATTATAAAATAATAAAACATACCTCCACATCCGAATATTTATCCACAATTTCGATAAAATTGAGAAGTCTGTTTTTTTTTTCATTCTTCCAAGGAGAAAAAGTTCTTCATCCCCCGATGAGCTCGATGACGATGAAGAAGATGAAAACAATTCATTTAGGAATTCCATGGTTTTTTTTTTTGTTAATTGTTTCTTCATTTATTGTTTATTTCTTTTTTTATGCCGACTTTTCTGAATTGCAAAAAAAAATAAATAAAGCAATGCCTCCTTGCCCATATGATTTTGACAAGTAGTCCGATGTAAGGGTTTATATGTGTGAGTGCATTTTAAAAGCACTCCTAAATGAAAATCGGAACTGAAAAACACTCCCGGAACAGCACTCCAAACAGCCAATGGAACATGATTGGGAGTGCTTTTTCTGTGCGGAACACAAAAAGAATACTCCTTTTGGCCCAATGGAAAACGACATAAATTTACACAACAGACGGAGTTCTGGTGTCATTGCATCAGACGCCATATCTATGCGACCGGAGTCTAGGATAAGTGTCGCGCAAGGTCATCAAAACTCATGTGCGGGTTATGCGAAAAACCACACCGCTGAAAACGATAGATAGCTTTAATACTGCAGCCCATGATATTAATATTAGGTAAGTTTAACATAGTATCTAGAGCAGAGCCAAACGTACTTGGAAAAGTTCCCGTGCAGTCGAGACAAGCTGATTTTTAAAACTTGGCATAAAAGGCAGCCACACATTTACACGAAACCCCCTTCTACCCAACAACCGACGAATATGCAAGTAATGGTCTATCATACCCATGCAGATCGAGAAGAACTTATTCGGTGATAAGCCTGTGATAACATGTCTTGCCACAAAGCGCCCTTATACTACCAGAAAACTGAGATCACATTGAATGTAAAACTACAGTAAAAAAAGAAATCTTCACTTCCTATCATGCAGATCACTTCCTTTCAAAATAAGATATCCCAAACCATATGCAAAAAGAAACAAAAGATACACTAAACACCTGGTTAGGACGCTTGTAGGGATTAGAAACAGTGGTGCACTCTGGAAACTTACTAGAACCATAAACGGCATGACTTTTGCACGGGGTGTCCAAATTGAAGCACCAATTCTAGCCGAACATTTTGAACAGCTGCTTAACCCACTATAAGCCCTACTTCCACCTCTTCGTGGTGCCATCTGGGAATTTCTCTGGAAATTGCGAATAGAAGAGGACGAATGGCGAGTCCCCTGCGCCACAAAACAGGAAAAGTGTCGGTTGGTCTTTGGCCCAGCGAGCCGCAACCGTAAAAAAAAAATGTTGCTCCGAAACGAAAACTAACGCCTCGGATACGGACGGATAATTTGATGACGACCTTTGGCTGTCGAACATGGACAGCGATCGGGTTCTAGAACGTTAAGACCCTCCTGGACTCACTCCAGGAAAGGCCATATAACGCCAGATTCCTCCAAATGGAACGAGAATTCGCACGCTATAAAATCGACATCTTAGGGCTGAGCGAGATAAGATGGTTCGATGCTGGGGAATACATCTCCCCAACAAAAAGCACTGTCATGCTCTACTCTGGTAAATTAGCTGGAAGTGCACGGGCGCCCGGAGTAGGACTGGTGCTAACTCCAGCAGCACGAGGAAGCCTCATATCTTGGATACCTCATAGTGACCGGATATTGACGGCTAGGTTCCACAGAAGAGTAAGGAAAATTACAATCATTCAGTGCTATGCTTCGACACAGGACGCGACTGAGGATGAAAAGGACAATTTGTATAGCCAGCTAGGCGCCGTCTACAACCAAACGCCTAATGGGGACATCGTAATGGTGATGAGGTATCTCAATGCCAAGGTAGGTAGCGACAACACCATGCTTAAACACGTGATGGAAGTTCACGGCGTTAGAGACCGTAATGATAACTGTGAGCCGTTTGTGGACTTCTGCAATACCAACCGCTTAGTCATTGGAGGTACGTTGTTTGAGCATAACACCTGCCACAAGATCAGTTGGGTCTCTACTGATAGGCAGCGAACATCCAACCATATCGGCCACATTGCGATCAGCCGTCGCTTTAGAAATTGTCTTCCGGACGTCCGAAACAGACGTGGAGCTGACATTGGGCTAGAACGAGATCACCATCTTATGTTAGCTCATTTACGCCTTCGTACTGCATCCGTCAATAACAACCGCTCAAACTTACTTAACATCACCAGGTTTAATATCGACAGGCTCAAGGTTCCCCAAGTGCGCCAACAGTTCGGGGACCATCTTGCCTGAGAAGCAGAAACAATCAGCAGCACAATGCAGGAGAGCATGGATGACCACTGGAATGCTGTGAAAAATGCGTCTGGGGCACGCACCTATGTCGGTAAAAGGCAGAAAAACCATCGCAAATGGCTATCTGCAGACACCTGGAGACGGATCGATGAGCGTACAGCAATCAAGGCTCGGATTGCAGCAGCCTCAGCAGTAGAGAGAACCGAGCTAGAAGCCCAATACCGTACGAAGAAGAAAGAGGTGAAGCGTAGTGTGAGACGTGACAAACGTCGGCACATCAACTCACTGGCTTCAAAGGCTGAAGAAGCAGCGAGCAGGTGCGACAGTAGGACTGTTTACAGCATCACCAAGCATCTGACTGGTGGTTGTAGCTCCAAACACCTAGTGAAGAGCCTAGATGGTAACCTTTTGATCTCGACATGAGGACCACCTCACTAGATGGAGAGAAAATGTTGCTGCAGTGCTAAACCACTTAGACGATGGCGGTATGATCTTTAATTCCAATGAGCAGTTCGAAGCAATAAATTCCCGAATTCGCACCGTACCTCCCAGTAAAACCGAAATAACATCAGCAATCAAGTCCCTCAAGAAGAACAAGGCGGTGGATATTGATGGCATCCCCGCCGAACTATTTCAAGCGGCGCCAAATACATCGGCAGATCTGCTGCACCCTCCAATACGGAGAGCTTGGGATAGTGAACAATTTCCACAGCAGTGGAAAAGGGGGATGATCACAAAACTTCGGAAAAAGGGAAACTGGACGGAATGCGGAAACTGGAGAGGTATTTGTGTTCTTCAAGCCGTAGCCAAAATAACAGCTAGAAGAATTCTGGAACGAATCAAAGAGCATTTAGATTTAACTCTCGATGTCGAACAGGAAGGCTTTCGTGCTGTATCCTCCTGCATCGACCATATAAACACTTTACGGATCATTATCGAACAATGCGTTGAGTACAGGTCTCCGCTACATTTGCTGTTTATCGACTTCGAGAAGGCTTTCGACAGCTTGAATCGAGATGCTATCTGGTTGGCCTTACGGAGAAGAGGCAAGCCAGAAAAACTTATAGGTATTATCAAGGCTTCATACGAGGGCGGTAAGTGTCACACCTTACACAATGGTGTCGGAGGATTTTTTTTTATCGTTCTTGGTGGTTATCAGCGATGTACTCCGTGCAGAATTGACGGAAGGAAACTATGGAATTCATTGGACTACGACATCTTACCTTAAACACCTAGATTACGCTGACGATGTTTGTCTACTTTCACATCGGATAATGGATCTTCATTTGATGGTCCAAAATCTAGAAGCTGAGGCAAACAAAGTGGGGCTAAAAATAAGCACATCCAAAACAAAAGCCCTGAGTACTTCTTTTAACAAGCGCGCTCAACTTAACATTGCCGAACAGAAAGTGGAGAAAGTTGATAACTTTCTTTATTTAGGAATTGTGGTCTGGGCTAATCATGGTGGCACCGAACTGGATATGTGCAGCAGAATCAGGAAGGCTAAAGCCACGTTCGGAATGCTATAGTGAATCATTGCTGCTTTACGGATGGAGTACTTGGAAGGTGGACACTATTAACACACGCAAGCTGAAAATATTCGTAAACAATTGGTTAAGAATCATCTTGAGGATTTTTGGCCGAACCGCATCTCCAACCAACAACTTTATACGAGAACGGGCCATGAACCTATAAGCATTACTATACGAAGGAGAAAGTGGCAGTAGATTGGACACACCCTACGGCGCGAAGACAACTCCACTGCGAAATACGCCATGCAGTGGAATCCGCTCAACCAGGCAGGCAGAAAGCGGGACGCCCTAGGCAGACGTGGCGCAGAACAGTTGATGAGGAATCGAGCTCTTTAGGAATGAGTTAGAGGCAGTTCAAACGCCTTGCAGAACTCCGAACAAAATGGCGCGCAGGCGTGGTTGACGCCCTATGTCCCCCCGAGGGGTTAAAGGATCTAAGTAAGTAGTAAGTTAACCCACTATTAGTACAATGCAACTGCATTATGCGCTGCCATTTCAGACAATCGATGCATTAGATCGCAAAAATATATTACAGGACGTCTACAGAGTCATACATACTCGTAGATGGAATTTAAATAAAGCAAAGGAAGACAACCGAATTCCGTACCAGTACTTCAAATAGGCAGCAAATGAGTTCCTGGAAAAACGAATAGTGGTGTACAACATAACTTTTGATGTGGGTGAAGTACCCGAGAGTTTCAGACGGAATATAATTTTCCCCATATTTAAAGAGGGAGATCACGGTGACCCAAGCAACTACAGAGGTATACCATTCCTGAGCTCAGCAATGAAAATATTCAAGGGCATCATCCTAGAACGGTTGACAGCTTGGGTACATGCAAATGACCTACTCAGTCAGTTCCAAGCTGGGTTCAGGAAGAATTATTCCACGGTAGACAATATTTTTACATTATCCATTACTGCTAGGTCTTATCTGCATACGGGTAAAAACTTACGCGTTCTTCGTTGACTTTGTCATATTTGTTGGATCTGTCATGTCGAACTTGTTTGATCTGTCGGAATTGTCGGATTTGTCGGATTTGTCGTATCTGTCGGATATGTTGGATCTATCGGATAAGTCGAATTTGTCGGATTTATCGGATCTGTTTAATGTTACGAATTTTTCTGAACTGTCGAATTTGTATGATCTATCGGATTTTCAAATTTATAGGATTTGTCGAATTTGTTAGGCGAACTCCACAGGTGGATCTGTAGAAATGCGATAAAGTGGAGGGGTTATGATCCCTTGTTTTCGGATCATAGGAAGAAGAAGTCAAATTTGTTAGATATGTCGGATTTGTCCGGCTTGTTGGATCTGCCTGATTTGTCAGATTAGTCGCGTATGTCGGATTTGTTGAATTTGTGGGATTTGTCGAATCCGTCGAATTTGCCGCAGTGAGGCTCCAGTCAAGCTGCCATGAGGCTGCAGTGAGCTTGCAGTGCGGCTGCAGTAAGTTGCAGTATGGCTGCAATAGGACTGCAATGAAATAGTGTGGTCGTAGTGCGGTGGCTTCAGTGAGGAGCAGTGCGGCTGCATTGACTTTGCAGTGATTATGCAGTGCGGCTGCAGTGTGTTTTTGGTGGAACTGCAGTGACGGAGTAGTCAGATTTGTCGAATTTGTCGGGTTTGTCGGATTTAGCGGATGTGTCGAATTCGTCGTAGTGAGGCTCCAGTGCGCCTGCAGTAAAACTGCTACGCGGCTGCAGTGCAGCTGCAGTGAGGCTACAGTGCGGCTGCAGTAAGAGGCTGCATTGAAGCTGCGGTGAGGCTGAACTGGTCTTGCCGTGTAACTGCAGTTGGGCTGCAGTGCGTCTGTACTGAAGCTGCAGTGAGGTTGCAGTGCGGCTGCAGTGGGACTGTAGTGCGGCTCTAGAGTGGGTGCAATGCAGCTCCAGTTAGGTTGCAGTACGGCTACAGTGCAGCTGCAGTACGGGTGCAGTGCGTCTGTACTGAAGCTGCAGTGAGATTACAATGCGGCTGTGGTGAGGCTGCAGTACGACTGCAGTGAAGCTTCAGTGAGGATCCAGTGCGGCTGCACTGAAGGAGCAGTGGGGATTAAGTAGCAGCTGAAGTGAGGCTGCAGTGAGGCCGCTGTGTGGATGCAGTGAGGTTGCACTACTAGTGCAGCGATTCTGCAATGTGGCTATATTGAAGCTGCCGTGAGGCTTAGGTGGTGCTGCAGTATGACTGCAGTGAGGCCACAGTGAGGCCGCTTTTGCTGCAACCAATTATTTTACTATTATCCAATGAATTTGTCGCTAAAAATTCTTTCAGCTAAGACCTAAAACCTCATGGCTGATATACAAAAATAAAACTATTATACTGATAGAATTGAAAAGCCACCAAGCATCATCATGAAATTCATAACTTCTTCAGGGTGGTTCAGAGGAGGCCGTTCAATTAACACAGAACTCTGGCCATTTTGTTTTTCTTCTCTTTTCAGTTCTTCAACCAGGAAACTTCACGTCAGCACAATGGATCCGTTTGAGATCCGAGTGCAGGCTGCACTTATTCGTTGCAGCTAACTCCTTTAACCTAACTTAATCTACAATAATGTCAGGTCTACCAATGAAAACTGTGTCAAAAATGACTTAAACCGTCCAATCTGGCGATTTTGGTCTAACAACGTTATCAGAAAAGCATTATCAGACCATTGTCAGAGCCGCATCTAACAATGAAATTGTCAGGCATCTACCAATCGTGTAGATACCCTCTTGTACCATTGTCAGACCGTTGTTAGATTTTTATGACATCGACAGACTCATTGAAAATTGTCAGATGTACGAAGCTTATGACATCTGACAATGGCATTATTGTAAGATATTGTTGATACCAATTCAGTGGAATATTTGGTATAGGAAAATAACTTCACTGAAATTTACTTCAAAGGGGAATTAACTTCACCTCAAGTGGGAAATAAATGCACTTTTATGGTGTGAAATTATTCTCACTCAAAGTGGGAAATAATTTAAGCCGAAATTTTGTGAAACTATTTCCCACCTATGAATTAATATTGTGACTTTATTTTTAAATCCACAATGCATAAACAATGGAATATGTATAGGAGAACATGCTGCCCCTCTGAAACCCCCTTTTGGGGTCACTGTTGGATTTAGAGTAGGTGAAAGGTTAGGTGTATGTAAGGTTTCTTTAAATTCATGCGAAACATGAAGAATCCATGCGCAAAAACTTGCGATACAATTGCGGCTCCTCGGCACGCAAGCAGTTTCGCGTTAAATCCCCCCTGCTGGCGGCGCGCCACCCAATCCTTCGTCCAAATACTACGGCATTTCGTCTTCCACCTCGCTGCTTTCCAATACGTACGCGGCCAAGATTGTCGCAAGTGCCTCTTTTTGTTCTATTTTAATTTTTATTTTAAAAATTTTCAGACTTTCTAATTCAATGCAGCACGAAAACAAAAAATTCTGATAACGGATCTGCCAATTTTTTGCAAGCAATATCTTCCAGCCACGTGAACTGACAATTTTTATCTGATAACGTTGTCAGAAAGAGCATTGTCAGACCAGCCGTCTGACAATGAAATTGTCAGAAAATGGGACAAAATCTGACAACCGTTTGATAGTTTGATAGTTTGTCATTGTCGGATCATTGGCAGTTAATTCTCGCACATTGGTAGACCTGACAATATTGCAAGATCTGACAGCCATCTGAACATAGCTATAGAAGTTTTTATTAACAAGGGAGTGAATAAATTATTATCCTTGTCATCTTTTTCATATTTCAGTCATTATATCATATCAGCGACGGAAAACTATTTCTTCGATAAAAAAAATAAGAAAACAAAACCAACAAATCTGAGAGCGAAACCTGAAACGCCCAACAGAAAACCAATTTAAAAGCTTGGCAGCATCGTTTGAGTCTAAAATGACAGTATCGCATATTCAGCTTGCTACCTACCTCGGCTGAACTCTGACAATAAGATTTGACAATCGTATCGTTGAGTTAACCTAAAAAATTGCGAATGGCGGTAAACCAAATTTGTTTATTTAAAGTTGTAAAATAGGCACGAAGTTTCATTTAGTATTAAAGCTATGGATAACGATGCGAAAGTAAATACATATTTCGTTTCCGAGAAAGTCTCGAAGATCCGCTGGGTACCGGAACAGTTCAAGGATTGCGAACGATTTCTTACCGGCAGCTGGGACTCCACTAAAAATTCAATCAAAATCTGGAAACTGGAAAAGAACCAATACTCTGATGAATACGATGAGTACATTCCGAAGTGCAACGACAAGGTACCCATAAACGGTGATGTCAGCGGTCTGGAGCTCCTCAATCCGGAAAGCGTTGCAGTTTCTTCGTCTGATGGTGAGTAGAGGCATAGAATTAGATGTGGAGGTGGAGTCTCTGAATTACGGCAGCCTTTCCTGCTCATGAATAACCGGCACCAGATTTGTTTGCAAGTCGCATATTGTTATTACCGGACTCCGGTATGCCTTCAGATGGTTGTTCTGCTTACAAATTGCGGACGGTCGCAGGTTTCTGTAACAACAGGAAGGAAAGGTTCCAGGTAGACATGAATGTTGTGTTGCGTTGCCCTGGCGGCCGCCTAAAATTGCATCCAGATGTGTTTCCCCGGATTGCTCCCAGAAAGACCAGTACCCCAGACCCGGTGAGAATCCTTTAAAGACAAAATTGACACCGTACACAGTAAACCCACTTCCCCTCTATTTCTGGTGCAGATCCGCCGTTTTAGCATTTCATATCGCAGACGAGTTTTTAACTTATCTGTCCATTCGCTCAAATTTCGCATCCATATTGTCCTTTGTCCGCCAGCAGCTCTTCTTCCTTCAATTCTTCCCTGTAGAACGACTTGCAGTAGCTGATACTTTTCATTCCTCATAACGTGTCCGAATAATCGGTACCAGGAATGCGCCTACGTACTAATCCACACCCTGCACACTTCTACCACTCTCCCCGCGGGATTTCCGTTAGGTATTACTTCGCGGGGCTGGTTAGCATGTCATGCTATTCATCACGCATGAGCCATTGCCGCTGCTTATGTCTCTGCTGCATTGCAGCAGCTCGATTTGCACATTCCAATTTCTGTTACTGCGTGTGTTCATATATTATTGTGTGTCTGAGCATGTCACGTGTGTTACATTGAATACGTGGGCGTTTTGTGTAACTCGCTCCTCCAGACGTTGTTGCATCATGCTGGTGATTATTTCGTTCGCTGTGTTCCAGGCTTCATTCGTCGTCAGCATGAATGTTATTAGTCCTCTCGGAGTCACTTGGCCGCCGGTTTCTCTCTCTAGTATGTTTTTGCCCTCGTATACATCCGGCATTCCATCAAAACATGTTCCGCGTTCTGAATTTTACCTTCACAGTGCGGGCAGTACGGGTCATCTACGTGTTTGTATTTGTAGAGATATTCCCGAAAGCATCCATGCCCTGATAAGAACTGTGTCATGTAGAAGTTTACTTCTCCGTGTTTTCTGCTGATCCATTCCTCTACGTTAGGGAGCAGCATATGGGTCCATCTTCCTGCTTGTATAGCCTCGTTGGTTGCTGCGGACTTTTTTATTTCCAAATCGATAGGCATTCGACCGGAGATTACGCTAATTGCCTCCGCTGACACCGTCCGAAAGGTTCAACACACTCTTATCGATGCTATTCTATGGGCCGAGTTCATCCGTCTCATGTACGTTATCCGGTACGTCGCTTGTGCCCATATGGGAGACGCGAACATAAGGATCGACTTACTTACCATTGCTAGCAGGTTTTTAATTGGCTGCCTGGGTTCTCCAAAGTTTGACATTAATCTTGACAGTGCCACTGCTGCCCTGGAGGCTCTCTCGCCTGCGTACATTAGGTACTCTTTAAAGTTTAGCCTGTGGTCCAGCAGGACTCCCAGGTACTTGATGTGTGGACGCGACTCGATGGTTTGCTCACCGACCTGTATAGTAAAGTTTTCTATCTTCGCTC